>JAZHRO010000007.1:22490000-24980000 GCA_037157565.1 Thalassia testudinum | reverse complement strand
GAAGACTTGCTGACTCCCAGACTCGCATGCACCGTAGACTCACAGAGCTGGGTTTTCAATGTGCAAGTGATATTAGTGCTTTTTATTGTTTGCTTGACAGGATGCAGGTTCACATTGGTTTTGATTGACAGGGTATGAATTTGGAGGTTCACATCTGTTTTTGTTGACTTCAATTGAGGGGGGAGAGAGGTTCAACATGAGGATTTCATATCATTTCGGAGACAGCCATGCCATACCATACCTACTACTCCTACTCCTCCGTAGAATGATGGTTTTGTCAAATCCCTTCTCTTCCATGCCACCTTAGATTAGAAAGTAGAGTCGGGTGTGAATTATAGAGGCTCCTATTAAGTGAAGGTAAGGTCACAGTACACTGTCATTTACCTTTCTGACTCTGTTCCATTTTCTTTGACCTCAGGATCCTACACTCCAGTGAACTTGCATATACTCCAACTCCCGTTTACTCTTCTTCACGTAATCCTGCGATTCCCTTCTTTCGGGGTGGGGTTAGTTCTGATATATGCATATATTATGAAATCCTCCCACTACTTGTTGCAGGGAGCGATAATGTGAGATAGATTTCACTCCCCTCCTCCTGCCCGAGGGGGGGTTTTCTTTTCACCTTTCTCGAACGCTACTACTTCAAAGAAAACGCTATCGGTGCAGCCAGGAGTATTGACTTTAGCCGCCTTGGCAAGGACCTTTTCTCTTGCTTGCTGATTCACACAGGATTCCACGCGCCCCATGAGGGTCAGAGCGTAAACTAGTGATGCTTTCTCGGCTACTGGCACCATCTAGGGTGCAGCATTCCACTGCTTCGCCTAGCAGCACGAGGCTTGTATTGCTCTCCCACAACCTGGTTTTCACGATTTAGGCTGCCTGCTCCTATTTCTTCGCTCGCCGCGTATACGGGAATAGCAGCTTTTGCTTTCTTTTCCTCTGGCTACTAAGATGTTGAAGTTCGCCAGGTTGTCTCTTGCGGATTCAGCAGCAGGTTTACCTACCACACCACCCCACCTCGTTCGAGCTGGATCTATGCTGATTTTAGACTGCCCTCAGCATCATTTCGTCGCTGACTACGCACTGATTCTTTCTTTAGAGTTAGAGTAAACCACTTCCTGCCTCTCAGGTCTCCCCGATGGTGAAAGAAGATAGAGGCCAACGATAGGAAAGAATCACTCCCCTCCCCCCCGCCGAACACAGCAGCTTACTACTTTCTTTCATCTATCTATGCTGCTCTCAAAATATCCACTCTTCTCTCAACTAAATCAAAGGCAGGGCACGGAGGTACTTACTGAGTTGGAAAATCAATCCCTGGATTAGATGAGACTAGGGAAGGGGATATCCATAGCTAGGTATAAGCTAGGGGATAGGTACTACCTAGTTTGTATATATACATACCCCCCCTCCCCCGATATAGTGGTTTTCCAACTACCAACTATTGGTAGAAGGAAAGAAACAGTACATACTCCCTTCTCTATTGTCCATACTCTCCCCCTTCCTTCTCTATAGATAGATAGAAGAGGGAAAAGTACCTCAGGTATAAGGGGCCTACTCCTGACGAATAAAGTGGATTTGACTATTCCCATACTAGTAGCAAGAGGAGGAGAAGAGTATACCCCCTAAGAAATCAATACCAAGAAATCAATAAAGAAAATCCATGGACCGACCCCCTCGTCGTAACCCCTAAGTAATAGCCTACGAGATCACCCCAACCTACTTGGCGGCATCCAGGGGTCGGCGAATGACCGACGAGACTAACTACCCGATAGATACAGTTGCCAGGTCACGCACAACTGATATGAAGCTCTTTGAGGTCTTGAAAAACAAGAAAGCAATTCAGAAAGAAAAGCATTCTCCACCTACCGAGCAAGAGGCTCAGAAGAAGCCTCGGCCAGTAAGAGGAAACCCCCGGTGTACAAGGGGGAAAGGGATCCAGCACTGGCTTAGGACTGGACCCAGGAAAAGAGATTCGAGTGCACGAAGAACTTTGGCCTTCGCCGCGTACCACTTCAAGGTGGAGAGATGATGGAGAACTGTGAAAGGCGGAAGGCATGACCTGGAACCAGTTCCTGAGGCACTTCAGTGACCTCCCTGGTGTAGAAGATGGAGTGATTCCATTGACACCATATGACCGTAAGTGAGTACAACCTTCAGAATATGGAATTGTCTAGATGCCAAAAAGACTTCGGAAGAATTCCAGTGGAGGTTTGAGCTCCATACGCAGCCAAGCCACCATAGCTGAGGTAGTTGATCGAGTGACTGTGCAGTGGTGTGGAAGCTATTTACAAGCAAAAAGAAATGAGAAACAGAAAGAGGCAAAATAGTGGGAGTAGGGGACTACCCCCAAAGGGCCAAGAATTCAGGCCTAGTACTGCACATCCTTTAGTAGACCCTCACCTGGCCAGACAGTGGTAGGTCACAAAGACCGGCAGCCCCTGGCCCGGAAGGTATAGCTCCCAATTTGCAAAAGCAGCGGGAATGGTGCGACACTCCGCTTGCGGAGTGGAGCGGAAATGCAACACGTAGCTTGCAGAGTGGAGCGGAAATGTGACACGTAGCTTGCGGAGTGGAGCGGAAATGCGACACGTAGCTTGTGGAGTGGAGCGGAAATGAGACACGTGCGGGTTTTTTTTTATTAGCTCGCCCCCGGTAGCTATCCGTAGGGGCGGAATGGAGTGGGAGTTGAAGTGCATTAGGAGACAGGGCGGAAAACTGGCGTGATGGGAGCATATTATAATAAAAAGCATCCAGCACGTCGAACAGCAGCTTACCCAGAACGCTTAATAGTTGCTGGTGACTTCGGCTCCCCTAAAGCGCTTCGCGATGAGCGCTCAAACTACTGGAGGCTTCAAAAGACACATCTGTGGTACTGTGCCTCAATTTGGTTTACAGTCTTCACAACTCGTGGCTAATGAGAAAATTCTCTAGCTCATCCACAGCGACTTAAAAAAGGCCCGCAAGAGCTGCCAAAACCATATTCTCCATTGATTCAGAGTCTCCTCAGCTTGGTATCCGTGATCTTGTGGGTTGACGAAACAAGTGAGAATTCGCATGAAGATAGGAGGTGGGAGGTGGCAATCAAGCAACTGGTGGACACTCCCTGGAGGGGACTGAAATAGACTTCTATTTTCTGCTTCTAAAGCTGGTGGGAGGGCCCTCTCCGCTGGTAGACTGGCATGCATTCATGTTCACTTACTGATGCCTGCTCAGTCGGAAACCGTTGGGCGTCGGGATAAGCACACAATTGGGTGCGCATGGTGGATTTTAAAAAAGGGGAGACTGGACAAGGCTCTCTGTAATAAAGATTGGTTGTCTACTCCTGCCCACGAGGACTACCTCTCCCCAAGCACAAGTGACCACGCAGCTATGCTCATAAAGTTGGGGCCTATCATGAGCCCGGGCAGAAGACCATTCCGCCACTACAACTTCTGGTGTAGGCGTATTAGATGCCTAACTGTGGCATACCCCATCCATGAGTGAAGCCCGGTGTTAGGCACAAGTGAAGAGCGTTTGTTGGCTGCCTGGTGATTGGGATGTGGAGGGTAGCGGAGAGCCAAAAGAAATTGTGATCAAAAAGTGGAAAGAAGTTCAGGCAGGAATGGGAAATCAAAACAGGATATTCCAGCAAGAATCAAAGAGGTCCAAGCTCGGCACCATTCATGATGGGGTAAGCTCCAATGCTCCCCGCTTGCCCCCTGTTTTTAAGGAGTTGGAATCTCTTCTAGCATGTGAAGAAAGTGCTTGATGCCAAAGAAGGAGGGTGGATTGGTTGCAGGAGATAGGAAGTCGAAGTCTACGCTGCCACGAAGAATAGGGAACTGGAAAATTCTTCCAAGAGGACCCTAGGTTCAGGTCCTTGCAGTACAAGATCTTGGAATCTTTTCATCAACAAGACTACTACTAAAAAACAGCACCAGAATGATATGAAAGCGGAATGTTACTAGAGAGGCCAATGAGTGGCTATGTAGACCTGTCTGTCAGCTTAGAGGGGATCGAGTCGGTCATATTCCATGTGCTCCAAGCGGTTCTTTGCTCCTCTCCGCTTCGCTACGAGTCGCTGGGTCCAATGAGACTGATTTCGGCAAGCGTTGGAGAATTCTCCAGGTGTGAGAGCTTTGAGCTTTTTCTTTGATGGAGGAGGAGTTGAACCATACATTCCCAAAGCAAAGGACCCTATCTTCTGACTGATAGTATAGGCCAATAGCTTTCATTTCCTAAATTGGATTGAAGATCGTCGAAGGTGGTCTGACCACTCCGAACCGACTTTCTGAAGGGGTACTGACTGCTCGTTGCCACGAGTTCGTCGAGAGGTAGAAAATGGGGTCCTAAAAAAGCGTCGAAGGTTGAGGTCCGTGTTAATCGGGAGTGTCTATGGCATTGCCTTAGGTGTATGGGTTTCGGCGATACTCAGTCAGATTTTCCCATTCGATGAGTACTATTAATATCTATTCTTTCTTGTCTTGTCCCGGGTCGGTTGGAGTAGTAGGATTTGAGTGTATGTCATCAGCCTGGTTAAAGATCTTCCCCTTCCATGAATCACACATGTCTATTATATAAAGCCTAATCCATGAGTTTCAGTAATATATGCTGGGGTCAAAGTGCTAGGTAATAGTCACCAATGGGGCTGAGTAATAGTCACCTACTTCTGGGGCGCCTTTCTATAGTAACTACATTAATGAGTTTTCTAGTTACGTTTTCTAGTATTACCCTCAACCCAATTTTCTTATATAAGATTAGGGATACGCCCTCCCTCTCCACTTCTCGTATAGCTCGTTCTCCAGCTTCTGCTATTAGAGTAGGTTAAGAACGGTAGGTTGTCCTCCGAACTACCCAAGAGTGCTCCCGCCGAAAGAGACTCCTCGAGAGTCTCCTATGTAGGCCGAAATTGTACTCGCTGTGAATTCAATTGAACTTGCTCCATCTTTGATTTTTCCCTGAAATCAAAAGGAAAGATGAATTGATCAATGAATCAAATCCTAGTTCGGGACTGACGGGGCTCGAACCCGCAGCTTCCGCCTTGACAGGGCGGTGCTCTGAACTACCCAATTGAACTACAATCCCAGGGAAGTGTACAGCATACAGATTGGTTGGTTTCATTCAAACCGTCCTATTTTTGTCATATTGGAATAGAAATACAAACGATATACTGATCTTATATCCACATGGATATGGATTCTAGTGAGAGTGGGACGGATTCCTAGACGCTTGTCGTTCTTTCTTTTATTGGACTACCAGGTAGTGTAGTAAGGTTGAGAATGAATCTTTCTATAAAAAAAAAGGAATCCTTTGTAACTCCTCTCATGATGCTTAGGAATGATGAATCTAGATCCTTAGAAAGCTGAGAACGAGTGGGAAAAGATGGGATAGAGACACTTTTTTTAAGGCACTCTTTCTTATTCTATAAGATTTTACGTATCAGACATACTTTTCAAAATGGAAGACAAATTGGTTCTATCATACTCATGGAGCGACAAATTCTTGGGTCGAGCTGGATTTGAACCAGCGTAGAGCCATTCCACCATATTGCCAACGAATTGACAGTCTGTCCCCATTAATCGCTCGGGCATCGACCCAGGAAGAATCCATTCTAGGATTATGGAGAATGGATAATTCATGATCCACTGCCTTATTCAAGTACTACTTTTCCCCCAGGGGAAGTCGAATCCCTGCTACCTCCTTGAAAGAGAGATGTCCTAAACCTCTAGACGATGGGGGCATACCTGCCCGACGGCCATCAAACTATGATTATAATATGAACAGTTTTTTGGAATTGTCAATATCAAGAATTCTATAGTCAAGTATGGCGAAACTTGAAAAATCTTCCTTCATATAAGTTTTTTTTCTTGTACCGTACTCTTTCTATCTATTCCATACTTTGGATTTTGGATTCTTTCCTTTTTCATTGGATTTTTCTATTTTCGATTTGTATATCTATTTCTTTGTTTTATATTCGTGGAATTTGTTCGATTTGGAATTTCTATGAAAATAATTAGGATGGATAGGATATATATATATATAGCATTTTTCATATAGAATTTTGGAAACTACTTTGATATATTATATATCTAATTATTGTATAGGATTACTTATTTGCAGCTCAGAGTGGTGAAGTAAAGAATTGGTTCGAATTTGTATTTCTCCAATCCAAAATCATTTTCCCCTAACCCTAGACTTCCTTTTCGATCAATCCAGTCTATGATTTCTGAATGAGTTCCTTGAATACTCCACGGAATCCATGTCTCTATGTATATATAATACATACATAGGTATAGTAGATTCAATAATGGAAGATGGCTAATTCATGAATGGAATAAAACGAGAGCATACCCTTTACAAATCACTCAGTGTTAGAGTCACGCCATGGGGTAGTAAGGTAAAGCAAGGTCGTGTTGTGGCAAGAACAAGTGAAAGAAGACTTGCAGAATAAAGTGATGAGGACGTCGCGAGCTGTAATCCGGTGGTTGGGACCCCTCGCATTTCTTTGATTGATTTTCGGAATGGAGGGAGGAGTATGCGAAGTAGGGCGTCGAAGATAGAGGAAGAAATCAAAGAATGAGGCAATTTGGAATAAGTGTGAAAGAGAAAGAATCCCGAGTCAGCGGAGAGGTACCAAATATTC
Source organism: Thalassia testudinum (assembly GCA_037157565.1). Classification (NCBI taxonomy): domain Eukaryota; kingdom Viridiplantae; phylum Streptophyta; class Magnoliopsida; order Alismatales; family Hydrocharitaceae; genus Thalassia; species Thalassia testudinum. The sequence continues at coordinate 24,973,378 of JAZHRO010000007.1, read as the reverse complement.
TGGTCTCATTCCATTCAAGTGGCTCGACCAGTAATCAATGGCGCAAACTCAAAAATCCATGGTTTCCCGGTAGAACCCCATTTCGACCAAGTTCCAGAACCGAGAAGGGCTTTTTCACACAGCTTGATCAGGGGGCCGGTCCCACTTGTATATCGCATTTGGCCGAAGAAGCATCAGACAGGTCGGACTTCCTAACTACCCCAAAATTGGACCAAGATCTGCTTTCATTATATAGGCAATACCGATCTACTTTAGTAGATCATATGGATGTAAATAAAGCTCATTCTTTAGAACCCCAGGAATTGGAAAGATCTCTTTTCCATTGGAATTTACCCAGTTCATATCTTTCTTTCATCTGTTCCCGCTACTCCCATTTGTCGAGATCCTAATTGCCCGTCGACCTCTACCTCCCGCCATCCCTCGGGATAGCACCGGAGGGAAGAGTAGAGTCAGATGAGGTCAGGAAGAAAGAGTCAAAGGTAGGCTTGGACGACATACATCGTCGGTTGGTTCCACCACCACGGATGATTTCTCGAAGATTTGGAAAATACCAAAGAAAGAAGCACTAGGCACACAGCGCTTTCCCTTATTCATTCCCGCAAATCGAGCAAGTCAACTACTCAAACTTGACCTCGCCTCCTTTTTTGGAGTCAAGTAATAGTGACCGGCCTCAGACAGGAGCCTCAGGAAATGTGGACGCGAAGACCGGAGAACTGAGGGAGAAGTCTGCCCCTTTCTCCTTTGTCTCGACATCGGTTCTGGCTTCTGCCCGGTAGCACGATGGAGGAAGGGGTGCATGCGATCGGGTCTTTGCAGCTGTGACTAGCCTACCTCCCTAGCATACCCTTTAGAGTGACGTCATTCCATAGGGAACGAGAAGGGGATCCTCCCACGTAGTCAGTAATGCTTTACATATTCCATTTAGATTGGAAGCTCCGCTCTGAACTACCCTTTTGATAAAAAAAAGCTTCTTCCTTGCGAATTGACCTAAAAGGGTACCTCAGCATCGATCGTGAACGCCGAATCCTCGCTTTTTTTAGGTAGAGTCACCGGATGTCGAATTGAGTCAAAGGTTGAACAGGCATTCTGCATCTTTTCTTCTTCGGCTTTTCCACCATCCAAGCTCTGATCTTCTCGGCGGCCAAGCCACTGATTCTGGGGCTTCTGCTTCAGCTTCTTCTCAAGCTTGGGACGCTTCCTTCGGAGCTTGGACGACTTTATTTTCTGGCTGGGCTTTCCAGTTAAATAGCTTGAATCTAGGAAGAGTGCTCTAGCTCTTTGTCCTTCCTCCACGCTCGACACCGCGAGTTCACATACTGTCCCACCAGATCTTTGAGCCATTCCGTACTTGCACTACTTTACTGTTGCAGAAGAAATGTGTGAATCAACCATCCGAAACCTTCCTTGATCAGTAGGTTGGGGAATCATCACTGACCGACCGAATCATACCATTGATCGATAGCCGTGCTAAACTAAAGGGTAGAAGGGGCATGATATTAGGTGGATCGCTTATGGGGTAGGGCACTAACTCCTCATACTATACAAGCAAAGCAATTGGAAAGGCAGCACCCACTGTAAATGGGACAGGCACAGACGACTAAAAAAAGGTGGGGACTTCTCTTTTGTTTGGAGACGCCTAAAGATAGTTCTGATGGTCAACGCGTCAGTACACGCACCTTACTACACTACCAGTGCTAATGAGACACTTTCAGGACAACTCGCAACATGCAATCACAACGTTGACAAGAGAGAATCAGAGGGAAGATGAGAACACCATTCCAGTCACAGTTATCTGGGGCCCCGTAGTCAACAATGGGAATCGGAGCCTGACTACATGAACTTAGGAAGTGACAGCCTCTCTATTCATATGAGTGGTTAAAGAGACAACTACCACGACTCCTCAACTCCACTGCAACGGTCCACGCAGGACCAGGCACAAATGCAACCTCAATCTTAGACGACGATTACGGGCACAATCCCCTGTATACAGGCAAATCAGAGCCTACGGCTTTCACTCCAAGGACACGGTTGATCAGACCAGCCAGAAGCTTCCACTGCAGGATGAACGTTTCATCCGGTCGCCGCTACTACTGAAGTAGTATCATTATTTGGATCTCCCTGTTTGCTGGGTTTCGACGTTGGACAAGTGCGGCCAGCCCCACCCGATCCATTCGCATAGCAATGATACAACCTCCCATCATCAAGGGTAGCTACCTTCAGCCTTAAGCCCAAGAATCAGTTCGGATACCACCGGTTCTGCTATTTGGATTTCCTGGGAGACGAGACCTTATTACTCAACCCACGTAAGCACACGGTAATATGTTGGCATGCGGACAAGGGGAACAACCCCAAGTCCAGCTTACCCATATACACCGTACGTATCGGGTCCCGCCGAGCCAGGGAAGCGTTGTCACATGGGTATGGTGGCCCCCATGAAGACCTTCTCAGGGATTCCCAACAATTTCTAACACCGACGCGTTCCCGTGTTACTAATAGCCAGGGTTTTCCCGGAAGGATTTGACTAGTTGCCACGGATATGAATAATACAGGCACGGTGAGGCGGACGCGAGAGTGTTACCCACCAGTGGAGGTCGTCAAAGACGTGACCTCGCTGGCGGCTCGCACCTACCTCGACGGTCACCAAAGGTGGCAGTTTCCTCCAATGATGAAGTCGAAGCGGACTCCGTACCAATATGGACCCACACACTATATTGCAACCCTGGCCGGCCAGGGTCACAATATACTAGCATGCATGATCGGCCCGATACGGATCTAGCTGCTACCATCACACGATGCCCAAAATAGGACACCAACGATCAGAGAAGCAGATGGGATTCCACTTTCACCCCATCGCCACGCCAGCATGACGCCATTTGTTTGTTGGTACCATGTCTCCCGAACCATTTCAGTACATATGGCGCAAGACGACCACAAATACGTATCACCGAAAATACCCATTAACTCATCCCAAGCCTTTGAACCCTAGCAGGGGAATACCGACAACTTATCCTTTACTGCATGCAAATTCGCTTCCTTGCTCTTCTACGCGGAGCTTCGATTCGCTCCTCCCATTCCTCTGGCTTGCTTCCCAACTTTCATCCTAAACTTCTGTCAAAACCCGGTCCCATTTTGTGATGTGATTAGTATATTAGTGTTCATTTCACTTACCAATTCAAACTCCAGATTCCAACTCTTACACTCTGAACTCCCCCTTGCGAAACCCTCGACTCCCTCCTTCTGTTCGTGAACACCAATAGAACTGGCTTCAAAGATAGCTGTATTTGAAGAACAGCATTCCAATGATATTTTGTAGGTAAGCAGCACTCCCATTTTTGGGAAGTCAGGTATTACCTACCTCACTTTTTGAGCGAGGTTTTGCTGTATAAACGGACTACCTTTTAGGTTCCCTTTAGAACTACCCCTAGGGATCAATCCCATTATTTAGGGTTCCTGCATTCGAAGCGAACTGTTTCATCCACCACAGGGGAATCGATTGGACTTCACTCAGCAATGGGGCAATTGTCAGCTTACGTGCTTGTTTGAAGTCAATCAAGTGGGTAGTCTTTGAACTCGTTCAGATTACCTCTCGGGTGGGAGAAAATCCTCTTGGGTCAAAACCTGATTTTTTAGGATTGGGTCGGGCGCGGAGACCTACTAATCAAATCCACGCAGCCGGTTTGCTTCCAATTCAAGTCTAATTACACGAACCACACTTGTTGGGGTGAAATCAGATCCAATCCAAACCCATGATCCACCCTTGAGCCCTGTCCTGATCCAAAGTTTAGCGTTGTTCGCCAAGGGAGCACGGGAAATCTGATTTACTACTTTCACGGTCCAGTCCTGGCCCTGGACTCTGCACCAGTCCTGTGAATCAAACATGCTTCAAGAATCAGATATATAAGTGAGTGAGGGGGGTGGGTGAATAGAGTTTTGACTCCAGCTGAAATCAGACCTCACTAATGAGTAATGTAATATACGAAGTCTCACGTTGTTCGTCTACCTCTTCCCTTCCCCGGAAATACCCATTACCATTGTATTTTGGAACAGATCTACTCATTCTTGGATTCCAATTAGGTAGTTCAGAGGGATCTTGAACTCAGAAATAGACCCTAGAAGGTAACCTAAAAAAGGGTATCCTGAGCAATTGCAAGAATTGGGTTCATGGCGAAGGATAAAGATGTCAGAGTCAGAGTGATTTTGGCTCAACTCTACTCTTCAATTCTAGAAGAAAGGAACATCCAATGAAAAAAGAAATAGAAGTGACCACTAGCTAATTATTACATTATAATGAAGGTTTTCGTCATAATGTCAGAATTCCATAATCCCATTTTTTCGAACTATCAATGATTCTGATTTCAATCCCAATATTTCGTTTCCGTATCTTCATTTCGCGGGGAGACCGTCCTAGACTCGCATTTCCATTCTATTCTCTCCAATTCGATCTTAGACCTACTCAATGCGATGATAACGATCATTTTGTGAATTGTCTTTTTTTCTTTCCCATACGAAACAACCGAAAAAAGATGAGTGAAAGGGGAAATTGGAATTTTTTGCTAATTTTCTTTCTTTTTTCCCATGTCAATAACTAGAATGACAGGGCATCCGGGAAAAAATGATTCATTTCTATCAATATACCTACTAAAGACCCAAACCATATAGTAGTTAGCACGGGTGCTACAGAGAGATATGTTTTGATATCTCGCATCGGAAATCCTCCTTCTTGATTTCTGTATTGTAATCCATATAGATTGGAACTGGTAATAGATTCTGATTATATTATTACTTAATTGACTTATGAATTCCAATATATAAGAAATATCAATACCGGTAATATCTTAATAAGAAATTCTGACTTGACTTAATTGACTTATGAATGAAAATATATCAGAAAGATCAATACCGGTAATATTTTAATAAATGAAGTAATAATATAAGTAGTAATCCAAGAAGAGAAGAGAAGTCAGAACCCGGGTGTCAAGGAAAGATAAACCCTGGATTGAATCGGGGGGTAATTGGATGCCTTGATATAGGATTGATTAGCATCCAGGAAATTCCCATTAAGCTGCCGGGTGGGTTGTTCAGAAAGGGGCAATAGGTGTCCCTAGTTATCAGTTTCCCGCAGGTCTTTGAGTAGTAGCATCCTCGGGGAAGTTCATAGCGGAATACTTTCAATAATACCTTCTCTCCGGATCAGGGTTGGACTACTTACCTGGGGCTGGGGAACCCTTCACTGAATAGTTTCACTCAATCTCAAGCCTGGAATCATAATACTCACTCTCCCCTGGCTGACGACTCGTAATCCTCGAAATCTGCTGACTCTGCCTCTGCTTACAACTATCAATATCCACTTCCTCTGAATTAGACTTCGAAACCGAAACTTCTGTATTGATTATTTCGGCCGCGGACCCTTATCCTTAATTCCCCTAGTTAGCTGTGGAGGAGGCATGCATTCCCTTAATGAACTGACCCCGCGGATTAGCTCCTCCAATTCATAACATAACCTCCGGCCGGCGGAATATACCTCTATTCCCAACTGGAATCCTCAACCTCTGCTGTCCGTGCCATGGAATAAGAATAATTGGATTCCTCCTTTTTCACAACCTGCTTCCCTACCTCAACCCCGCGGATTCAGTGTCTCAATCCCTGGCTCCCGCATACCGGGAATATGAATTCCATTATTCTTATAAGCTTCTGAACAACCCGTGTATTATATATACAATGTGAGTAGTCTTTGTTCACTAAACCCCTTGCTTCCTCCGGATTCCAACTCCAACCCCAACTCCAGACTCCAACCCTACCCCTCAGAGTTGGATTCACAACACAATGCTATTCCCTGATTCTCCTTGCCTTGCTTGTTTTGGGTCCTCTTTGACTTGGATTGGAGCTAAAGCCTGGGGATTTGTGTATAATTCCGGGTGGTTAAGAAGTGGAGTAGTAGAGGAATGGGCTTTGAGCAAAGGTGGAGCTGGAAAGATCAATGGTTTGGTTCCCGGGGCGGAGTTCATTGATGATTATATTGGAATGGAAAGCAACAAAACTATAGTAGTTCCCGTCGAGGAGTGTGTTCCAAAAAAACTTCATTCGTAGGTGCGAGTCGGAGGAGAACTGAAAGCCAAGTAATAGTGGGATCACCCAAGCGGAGCATAGAAGCAATCTTGATCCCGGGTTTAGTCTTCATAGGTGTTTCCGTCCGCTCCGGGAAATGAGGAAATCAGATATTTGGAAGTCGAGTCTAATTGGGAAGGGAAAGCTATCTATGAAAAGCTAACTGCCTAACCCTCTTTCCAGGCTGTATAAGCTCATTCCCTATCTCTATTAATAATAGTGTTTATTACTTATTACTTCCGGATTATTCATATCTGATTAATATGTACTGATTACTCCGGGTTGACTCAAGTCAGTAATATATTAATAATAGATTCCTGGAACTTGAATAGAGATAGGGAAGCTTTCTAGTAGTAAGGTGCGAGTCGGGAATGAGTGAATTGGAACACAAGGTATTTTGATTTCTTAGATGGAATCCAATTCCAAATCAGTTGAATCAATTGAATGACTAACAGATTCCCTAGGAGCCAACCAAAAAAACTACTTGTGACAAACGCAATTTTGTTGTCACATCGAAACATGTAAACATCTACTAACCTGCCCAATATGGAGCTTGGTACAACGAAATAGTTGAGAATCGGGATCAGCATCGAATTAAGGAATATACATGGAATCCTGAATTTCTGCATGATAGTGGATTCATCATTGGAAAAGCCTCTTGGATGGTTTCGGATCAAACGAAACGGCACTTCGGTGTTCGAAGTAGGGGTGCAAAGTCACGATTGAATTGGTTCGCATGAACCAAATCCAAATGCGGAATGACAACCACTACTTTATGAGGTCCTTGGAATGCCCTATGCAAAGGTGCATAATAGATTGCGAGAACTATCATAAATTGTCCGGTCACAAAACTGCACTGCGGTGGTGAAGTGTTTCTTCTTTTGACTTTCTTTCTCGATGATCCAGATTCGAATGAAGAGTATATAGCAGGGGCCCATGGAAAGAACGAAAATCAATCCATAATACAATCCAAGAGTCCAGATGGTGATAGACATGAAAATGAAATGCCGTAAGCAATCGAAAAACGACGAATCGCCTCCACAACAGTATTACAAAACTGACGAATCTCCTCTACCATCGTAATACGACAACCATGTCAAATGGAATTCTTCATAGTGAAATTCTCCTTATTCCAAAAATGGAAAATACTAAAACAACCATGTCAAATGGTATTCTTCATAATCCTCCCTACTGGAAAAAAAAGTGTCATTCAGTAGCTAGAGAAATGGATGGAATCACAAATAGTATGAAATCCAAAAAAGAACTCTCAATTCATTACATTCTGCCTTCCTAAACCAAATATCTGACTTATAGCTTCCTTCCTCTTTTCTTTTCAATTGAAAAAGAAATGGAATTTCCTTCCGCAATGGGATCACTAATATTAATATATTGCAATGGGATCACTAAGCCTAAAGGATTGATCCAAATATTTCGATCACTTGGTACCATTCAATCCAATGGAATGAATTCGAGTATACCCATATACATCATTTAGGAGAAAATCGATTTGTGAAACCGATTTTTGATTGACCTAAGAAATACATCAAAAAGAAAAGATTTGCAATCGATATTCCACTTTCACTGTACTTTTCACAAAAATGAGATCCTTCTATATGTATCTATATCAATCATTTTTTGGAAAGGTGAATTGGTAAGAACCAATTTAGGTGCCGCAAATTCGAATTATATAATCATGAAAAGAATCCAAATAGAAAGAACATAGATAGGAAAACGAAATATATGAAAACTAAGTAAACTCAAACTCGGTAAACAGAATAATTCTGATTCTATACAACAACGAGTTCTCAATTCTATCGAATTGGGGGCATTCGTGAATGTGAATTCTTGATTTTTTTGATCCATTTTATGGTTGTCTAGGCATATTCAGACTCTTCCAAGGTTTTTTGATTGGTTTCTCTGCCACACTAGGCAAACCATTTTTGGAATTTCCCGTCGAAATGGATTTAGCTAAAGAAAAAGCTTTCACCGCAGCCACCCTTTTTCTTCCAAATATTTTGACGAATACGTTTTTTTGACATAGAAGTACATTTTTTTGGAACTGTCATTCAAAAACAAAGAAGTGACTCATTTTTATTGTTCTATGTTAAATACATGTATTTCAAAATCGTTATTTTGATTCATTATCTGTAGTTCATTTCATAAATAATGGAATCCTTTTTCCCTTTCACCTCATTCGGCTTATAATATCTCGCCTTCATAAGAGAAACATATAGACTCACTTTTATCACAAATCCATCCGTAATTGCTTCCAGTTTTGGACTGATGTCAGGTTTATACAATTCAATAGCATCTATAGAGACCATATTCTCATCCATGGAGTAGAATACCAAGTGCCCGAATCAATCAAAAGTGAAATTCGATGTAAGCTATTCATCTTCAAGTGGTATCCACAATATTCACACAGACTCAATCTGTCAGGCAAGAACTTTTGATAATTTAACCGAGAGCAATCTTCGCATAGAGCTTACCCCATAAATGTTTGTATCTCTTAGAATCCATTACTGGATTTGGATCCAGATTACTTGATTCTTCTTCAATGGAGCTACCATTTGAAACAAAACCATTGCCATTACTGGCCGGCCGGAGGGTGCGATGGTCGAAGCCATTCGCAAAAGAGAAGGTAAACGCAATACATAGAAAGGAGAAAGTCTCCCATATGAGGAAAGTGGAAAGACTCTCACGAAACTGATTGTTTATGATTGTCTTTGAAGTGAGACAATTGTTGAGAAAGTGGTGCCTGGTGTGATGCCATACGTATGTGAGGGATGAAGATTATTGAGGGGATTCCGTCCCGGTCATTCGAGATGCCCTTGCTACGGGGGATGGAATTGGTTTGAAGCGGACCCCCCTCCCATCAGACGCTCTGCTGGGTAGGTCAGGAAAAAGACGGGAATCGGACAATCGAGCATGTGCTCCGTCGTGGTACGGGATCCGGGCGAGACGAGGAGAAGAGACGTGGAGCTCAGGCAGAAAGAGGGGAGACCGAGGAAGGAGATGATGAGAGTCGTATGTTTTTATAGTCGACAAGCTCTCTGACTCCCCGAAGACGAGCTGTGTCCTGTTCCATCCTCCCAGGACAAAAACAAACTTGTTCGCTTATTCCACTGAGTTCAGAAATCGTTTCACTTCGCACCGAACATCAGCACAAATCGGCTTCAAGTATTGCACGATATAGTTTGTTTCCCACTATTCCTAACCCACCTTTACTTGAAAGTGGAATTGTCCTAAGAACGGGAAGGAAGAAAGCGAGCGGATCCGCTAACTCCTCATCCTCAAATCAGTACTGACCTTCCCAAGGGTCTTGTTTCAACAAAACCAATAAGGAATCGCAAGAGTCAAGTGTTGATAGAATTGGAAGAATCCAAGGACAAGTCTAAGTCCATAAAATCAGAAACAAAGTACGTACCATACTTCAAAAAAGTGTTGGATTTCTAGTATGAAACAAAAGGATTTGCAAATCAAAGTGCTAATGCTACGACCAATCCATAAATGGTGAAAGCTTCCATAAAAGCCAGACTTAGTAATAAAGTGCCTCTTATTTTCCCTTCCGCTTCTGGCTGTCTCGCAATACCTTCTACAGCTTGTCCTGCAGCAGTACCTTGTCCAACTCCAGGTCCAATGAAGCAAGTCCTACGGCTAATCCAGCAGCAATCACGGAAGCGGCAGAAATCAGTGGATTCATAGTAAATGAAGCTCTTCGCATAAAAAAAGAAAGGGTGAATGATACAATCAACCAATGAATTCTGACTCTTTTTGGATTACGAAAATTCTATCTGGTCGATGCGAAGTGAAACGAAGTGCAACAAGCTATGCTTGTACCTGCTCGTCTTCATGCGAAGTGCAGTGGAACGGAATGAGCAGTAGCTCGCCTTTGTCCTTCACGAACTGAGTAGTTTCTCGCTCCCCAGTAAATCATAATTTGACTGAATCATAAGAACTATTTCGATATCTTGTTTTTCGTTACTATCCATGATAGAATTGTTCCATTCCCTAGGAATTGAATTCTAGTTCTTGCATGTTTGTTTTCAAACCCTTTGTTTCATTCCATTCTTCGCTCTTGACTATTCTATGTCCTTGAATAGATCCATTTCTTCAAGGAATGCATAATCACAGACGAAAGAAAGGAACTGACTTTTAAGGTAAGTAGTTGGATCGAAATCGAAATGCAGTGAACTAGGAAATGCTATAGACTAGGAAATCCTATAGGTATACTATATCACTAGTGAATATCTAATATCACATATACATTGGTTTCCTCTATACTGTAAACCATTCCTATTTTCGATTCCATGGAAAATCAGCGGCAATGGTAGTTTCGAATTCTTCTTCGAAACATACACAGGAGATGGAATTATCTATATAGAAATCATCAAATGCCTAGTTTGACCTACCTAATATATTATTGGTTCTAGTAGCACGTCGAAAACGGATAAGATACCAATCCTGATTCCAATTAGAAATGGGAATATGGAAATGGACCGAGCAAATAACAAATCGAAATCCAATAGCAATAGGACAGGTAACAAGAAATGAACCATAGGAAACGGCCTTTTTTTTCCTAAGATTTGGTTTGACAAAAACCACCATAATATCATACATCTTTCCTACTACGGTTTTAGATCATATATACATCCATATTGGGATCTATTCTATATGATGATTCTATTTCTTGAATTATGCATGAATTGGGATAAGCTTCACAAAAGAAACAAACTATTTCGAAAGGTAGTCAATGATGACCCTCCATAGATTCACCTATATAAGCCGCAGCTAAAGTTGTAAAAATAAGAGCTCCACTTGTAAATAATCCAAGAAACATGACAAGTATAGGAACTACCGAAGGTACTAAAGAAACAAGAACAACCACTACTAATTCATCAGCTAATATATTATTGGTTCTAGTAGCACATCAAAAACTCAGTGATAAAGGTTTTGTGAAATCTTCTCAAATGTGAATTGGTAAAAGGATTGGAGTTGGTTGAATATATTTCCCGAAATCACTAAATCCTTTTTTGCTAATACCCACATAGAAATATGCCACTGACGTGAGTAAAGCTAAAGCAACCGTGGTATTTATATCATTCGTTGGCGCAGCTAATTCCCCGTGGCTCTATGAGTTTCCAAGGTCAAAGAGCGCCTGACCAATTCGAAACCAAAATCAAGGAGGTAGTAACATAGTTCCAATAAAGGGAACCCAAGGGCATATTCTTCTCCAATCTGAGTTTTGCTTCAGTCTCGAAGGGTAGTGTAGTAAGGTAATACATATTCGAATCCATTTTTACCGTCAGTTAGAATGGTTTGTGGATTCCGAACAACTATGGTGATCGAACCCAATAAGATGGCAATTACGACCCACGAAGTTTTTGATAAGTACTTGAGCATGTACTTGTACACCTCCTATTTGCCAATATCAATGTTGGCCTACTTCTACAAAAGAAAACACCCGATATATCGTATAATCCTTTGAGTGTTTTAATGGAACATGGTATAACATTCATATTGTCCTCTGAACTACCATTCCGAAACGAAACGCCCTTACCATTTTGTCAATCGAACTTCAAACAAAAAAAAGAATTCTAAACCAAAATTCAACCGTCTCATCCATTTCTCAACTCGCCTATTTTCCTAATACCTGGTATATTTAGTATATCGAAGAATGACATAATAGACCCAGTACTTTGGATTCCTTCATGGAAATATAGGAATCATAACCAATCCAAGAAATCTACGAAGTTTTCATTTCTCGAGATAGGAATGGACTTCTTTTTCTTATTCATCATAATGAACGATTTCTTATATAGCTAGAACGATCTTCCTTTCTTTATAGAACGACCTTCACAAAACCAACTGCGGATACTAATGCATTCAGAATCCATCGTATTGAAAGGAAATTGTCATCATTGACTGGAATCGAAAGATCCGCAAGATCGGGGTCTGGTATCGATGAAACAAATCGTTGGAATTCCCAAAATCATACATTACCCACTCAAAGAGCCTTATATTCTTAAGGTTTGTTGATTCATGATGATGACAATATCAGGTAACTCCGTCATATATTTGATCCCCGCAGATATTTTTGCAGAGTATCTCATTTTCTCTTCAAGATTGCTGCATCTCTTTTTGGGCTGGAATTGACCCATCATTTGTTTTGCTCTGAAGTGCTTGAATTTACGAAGTCTCCCTTCTGTAGTGGACCAATTCGTTAACATACCACCAAGCTATTTTGTATTCACATAATGACACCGTCCCTCAGCTAATACTACTAACTTCCCTACTCTGCCTTTGGTATTGGTACCAATGATTCAAAAATGTTTTCCTGTACGTGCTGCATCAAAAACTCAATCACAAGCTTCTGATAAAAAATGAGCGGTTCGAATGAGATTTGTAATATGAATACCATTACGATTTGCGGAAATATAAGGTGCCATATTAGGATTCCAGTTCCTAATACCATTACCAAACTCCCGCTTTTCTCATCTCTTCAAATGGATGTTCCAATATCTTCTTGTCATTTTTCCTCACACTTTCTCTTGGTTGTTTGCTTTTTTAATCAAAACAAAGAGAGGAGGTAGTCTGAAATCAACCCATGTTCCGACGGTACCGAGGATTTACCGCTGATATACGATCCAACCCATTCATTCTTATTTGCCATTTGTTATAATTTCATGAATTCGTTAGAATCTTGATTACCAAAGAAAAGAACACAAAATCGGAACTACCCAAATCCATCAAAGAAATCAAAAAGAAGAATGGAATTCAATTCCAATTTCAAGAATGAATCTCTTCTTAGGTTCAGAATTCTTCCATTGTGTAAATCAAAGTTTTGATGTCTCATAGAGATCCTTCGTCGTTTTGGACGAACTCATTTTCAGAAAAAAGATCTGATTCTATGATGGAAAAAAGATCTTCTATCTTTCCCTTTAATCCCTTTAATCAATTCCTTTTTTGCCAAATGAATGTTCCTTTGTTGCTTTGAGCAGTGTACTCATTTTTGGAATCCGGTACCGGCAGCCCAGAACAACATTTTCTTTCAGACCTTTCAACCAATCAATACGAAGAGAAGATTTTGCTCAAATTTGAGCAGTTTATTGAAAACTAGCTTCACATATGACACTTTGAGTATGAAAGGATGAATTACCCTAGTTATTACTAACCTAAGAAGATTGCCTTATAACCGATTGTTTCATCCAGAGCACGCCCTGCTCGTTCCACTCGTAACAACCCGATTCGATCTCCCGGTGAACAAACATTAGACATTCCATCTCTTGATGAAACCAAGAGTTGACTTTACCTTGGATGTTACTTGATGTATAATCATCTCTATATGTGCTTACTATTATGGATCTGTACGTTCTGGGATCGATAAACCTCTTGGATCTGATTAACCAAAGAGATACGACTTTGGGCTATGGTTAACTCAGCACCAATCAAGCCAAGGCAATAATTCTTGGTATCTTCCAATTTTCCACTCTCTTTTTGAGCTTCCTAGATATTCCATCAATCGAACGCACTTCGAAGACTTGTTCCGCTTTTCCCCGCGTGATGTCACCAGATCTTGATTTTTCATATCAAAATGTAATTAATGTATTCCCTTCGTAAAGGATTTCCCCATAATGACCATGAACTGTTGTTCCTGGAGTGACCAAATAAGGTTTAGCAGATCTGATTACGAAAGAAGAGTCTACATGAACAATTAGAACTTGACCAGATTTCATTTGCGGTCCGTATTGAAAGAAACATACATTTGAACAAAGAAACTGCGCCACCCAAGAATCATTATGGAGGATGATTCCTCGCAATCATCATGATGTAGAAAGTGCCAATTCCAATCCAATGAATTCCAAATGATGTTACTGCGTAGATCGGGATTATAAATCCTCCCATTTTCGTCCATTAAACGATATTCCAGTACTATTATAGCAAAGTGTGTTTCCAATTGTCAAGTAGTCAATATTTCTTTAACAATATCTGATTATGAGTTATGAAATGGTAAGATGAATCTCAATTCATGATTTGAGGTACAGTAATACCTAAAGACCCAATGATGAGAACCTCATCATGAGCCATAACTAGCTCATTTTGACCTAATACAAAGGATAAAAGCTCCTACATAACTCAAGGAAAGGCTTAACTCAGGGAATTCTGAGTTTAAGGAGAAAACAAGTCATAAGGGGTAAAAATGCAATTTTACCAGTATAATCTGCATACAGGGTAATTCAGGGTCCAAACATAGGTCAAAGCAACTTAATAAGAATAAAAGTGGGATGAGATGATCTAGCAAGGGCTACAGCAATTCCAAGGAACTAAATGATAATCTGTAACCCTAAAACAACCCACTTCAATTCACGAGGTTCGAGGCAAAGTAAAAATATAATAAACCCTCTAAAATTCATAGAAAAATAATCTCTAGGGTTTAGAACCTTCAATTTGGCCTTCAGAACCCATTTTGACCTACATTGAGAACCATGCCCAATTAATAACTTAATCTGGGTTTTCGCATAAATTGACCGGTCAAACAAGGTTTAATATAGAAATGAAATTCACCATCAGATTCCTTAGGTCCTAATTAATCATGTATAAAAACTTGAGCCTAAGAAGAAACCTCCTTGACCGACTTTACACTTTGGTCCTCATATATTTACTTTTTGGCCCTCAACTTTTGAACCCTCGCATTTCAGCCCCTAACTCTCCTTCCTTCTTTGCGTTCGGGTCCCCCCTGCAAAACCTGCCAGCACCATGCTCCGGCGACCTTGCGCGGAGCATGGCGCCGCGCAGGGTGAGGGGGAGAGCCTAGCAAGTAAACCGGGGGTGCCCTGCGTCGTCAGCCGTCGCAGGGACACCCCCCTGGTCGCTGTAACCCCCCATACCGGCCGTGCGAACGCACGGACGGTATGGGCTTCCATCTCCGACGTCCTCCGGCGAGGGAGACACGACGTCTCCCTCCGCCTTCCTCCCTGATTCGGTCCCTATAAATACCCCCGTCGCTCCACCGTTCTTCCCAGCTCGGATCTGACGGAGAAAACCCCCAACTTTCCTCTCTTCTCTCTCCGGCAGACGCTCACCAGCTCCGGCGGTTCCTCCCCCTCCTCCTCTTCGCTCTGCCGCAATACCAGCAGCAGAGACTTCCTCCCCTGCTCTTCCCGTGCCACGCCGCACCCAGCTGGCGCCTCTCCGGCTCGCTGCTCGCCGCCGCCTCTTTCCCTGAGCATCTTCTTCTCCGGCGACAGTCGATACGATTGTCGCCCTACTGCTCCCCCTTCGTCCCTGCAAGTAAGTTAGAACTACTTCCCTTCCCCTCCTCTTCCTTTCCCCGGTTTCAATTTGTTCAATTAAGCCCTCGACCGACCCTGACCATCGTCACCCCCTTCGCCTCCGGCCACCCTCCAGCGAGATGTTCCCATCGCTCCACAGCCTCACACACCTCGCCGACCCTCACCGAACCTCCGCCTCATCACACTGAGCACCCCCCACCCCTCCACTGCCACTCCACACCTCCGTAACGCTCCCCCGAACAAACCCATTCCTCCGGTTGCAGTCCAACCTAGGGCTGCCGCCAGACACCACCTTGCGGCTTGCCGCACAGCTCCACACCTTCGCCGTGCCACGGCGAAGGTTCCCCAGTGGTTTGATCAGGCCGAGAGGCCATATTCGTGTCCGACAGGTTTTGAGGTTCGACCGCCATTAACGCACATTGAAGCAGCTTCTCCCGCGCTCCAGGCTTGAGGACTCCAGGTCTCCAGCTGCTGCGGATTACGGGGAGTCTTGCGAAGGCAGCCAGCCAGCAACCGACGCAAATCGAAGCCGCAGCTGCAGAAGCTAGGCCGCGGTCTCCCAGCAGGCGCACGCGAGGAGAGGTCTCCGTTTAGTCCCACATCGGTAAGCCTCACAACCTTTTCACTGTTTAAATTGATTTTGTGCATTAGCCTTACTGCCTCAGCACACGGGGTGAGGTCCCCTTCACCCGCCCGGTTACCCGGTCTCGTCCGCGCTCATGCCCCGCGGACCTGACCCGACCCGACTTAGACTGACCTTCACTCCTCGCCCACCACGCACGCCGGTGGGCCTGGACCCGGGCGCGACCCGTACCCGATTACCCGGCAGCTCTGGGAGAGCTTTCCCAAGAGTGGTTTTAGAGAGAGAGAGACGCGGGGGGGGAGAGGGTAGTGTAGGTTTTGTCCTCTGATGTAAGCTCTGAAGTGTGCAGGCACAGGTGAAGAAGAAGGACCGCGGAAGAAGGAAGCTGAGGGAGACACTGTAGCAACAGGCAGTTTAAGTCGTCTGATTTGGAAATCAGACGACGTCCTGAAGGGAAAAGAAGAAAGAAGGAGGGGCGACGTCCTGACTGGAAAAAGAAAAGAAGAAAGAAGGAGATCTGAAGAACAACAGAAGAAGGCGAGGCAGAGGAGAACACAAAAGAACAAGGGAAGAACTGAAAGAAGAAAAACAAAGAAGAAAGAAGAAGATCTGAAGAAAGACAGAAGAAGAAGGAAGAGCAGGAACAGCTGGAAGAAGAAGAAGAGCATCACCACTGCAGAAGAAGAACATCACCTCTGCAGACAAAGAAGAAGAAGATCTGAGACGAGGAGAAACAAAGAGAAAAGAAGACAACAAATTCTTTCTCTCTCTTTCTTTATTTTTGTAAAAGAAACATGTATATCTCTAGAATACAACTTGCTCCCTGAGTTCGACCTCGGGAACTCTTTTATTTTCCGAGTAAAAAATTTTATATTTGAAATGTTGGCAATAACTGGCTATACTACAACGCTATAACAATAAAACCCGGTTGCCAACAGCGTTTCATTTTTGGCGCCGTTGCCGGGGAGCAACGGCTATTCTAGAGGTAAACATTCCTGTTTCTTTTTAATTTCTGATAATCTCCCCTCTTTTGTGCAGCTACAGGAACTCAAGAAGACAAGCAACCACACGACAACCACTCCGAGGACAGGTAAATTTTTCCTCTCGCTATTAACCCCTAAACTCTAAAGAGGAAGAAAAGAAAAGAACAAGCAATATAGGGCTAACCTGTCTTCCATACTTAGTAACCATAAAGAGTTGCATGTTTTCAACTCATCACTCCTGCACACTATTAAGGGTATTTAAGGGCTAACACATTCTTGCTTGAGCCCTAATTACCCAACAAAGAGTTAAATGGACCAAGTAGAGCCAACATAAGGTCAAACATTAGGATTTCAGTAGAGACACACCCCTTAATCAAGAATTGAGAAAATCCAAAAGAGGTGTGCCCAAGCCATTGATTGAAAATAATTAATAAGAAAAATCCTAAACAATTGGCTCTCTCTAAACACTTGAACCCTAAAACAAGGCCTAACTTCTCAAGGAAACCACTAGGTGAAGTTGACCCCTGGGGTCAACCAACCTTCAAACTAGGCCACTTTGTTCACAAAAACACCTAAAGTTCAAGTGAAACCTTAAGCACCCTGATC
The DNA here is from genome assembly GCA_037157565.1 of Thalassia testudinum. NCBI lineage: Eukaryota > Viridiplantae > Streptophyta > Magnoliopsida > Alismatales > Hydrocharitaceae > Thalassia > Thalassia testudinum. Next base: position 24,955,808 of record JAZHRO010000007.1, on the reverse strand, counting down.
TTAAAATTAGTAGACTTAAGAGGTCAAGATCCCCATTCTGGTCTACCTGGAACCGCAGTGACAAGAGAGGTCGGGTGGGGGAAACCCTGTAACCCATGGGGACGCTCTACCGTGTAGGGGTCTTTGCGGGACTCTCCCTCTCTGGCTGCCGAGGTAATTCTCAGGTGGACGATCTTTCTGATCAAGGGGTCCATCTGCCCCGCACCTCTATAGTCACCCAACAAATTTTTGGGTGTCTTGATTGGGTCCAGCACCTGCTTATCTCATCCAGTCCTTCAGTATTTTTCAGGAGGTCCTTGAAACCTCCTATAGAAATTCACTCTCCCCGAGGCTAAGCCTCGGCTCCTTTGTTTTTCAAAAAATCATTCACACAGCCCTTCTTTCCTCTGATTCTGAACAAAATCCCCTTCTTCCATCTTGATTCAGACCTTGATTCTATATCTTGATTCCACCACCTGATCCAATTATGCAGCCTAATTACCTAGCAAGACTACCATTCAAAAAACCTGAATATATGAGATCCATGAAAGATAAGATGATTGAGGATGCCCTTGAAATCTATGAAATCAAACCCTCAACACCAGTAGAAAACATTCAGGTTGATGTCCCAACAACCACAGCTTTCATCATGAACTGTGCCCAAATCCTATTGACTGAAATTTCAAAAGGATCAACCCGAGATATGCTCATGACAGGATACATTGAGATAGACAAATTACACAAATCTGAATACCTTCAATGCTTGACAAATCCTGTACTTTGGGAACAAAACCAAGATGCTCTTGAAAAATGGGTAGAGATGATGAGACTTTTAGAAAAAACTATCAACCAAAAATACCCGTATACACCAGAAATAGAGGATGAGTCATCTTGGAACAGTACTAAAAATCAATCCAGTTTCCCAGACCTCGGGACTGAGGCACAAGGTGGTTGTCGACTCCCAACCCAAATAGAAGATAGCATTAAAATAGGTTGGGAAGTTGCAGGAGAACACAATGCTGAGCCAACCCTAGGCCATAAATCACCAAGCTTAGAACTCCAAGACTCCTGCAATAACAAGACTAGAATTGAACCTCCGGAGGGTATAAATTCCACCCCTTGTTTTGATAAGGTAACCCTCGAAGGTTATTCGGACTTAGGTTCTAATAATTCTACCCACATCCTAAGCCTAGAACCTAGATCTGAAACTTATTGGGAAGATTATGAGGCCCCTTATGAGAAAGATCAAATTTTTACAGAATATGATTCCGGGCCTCTATTTGATGAATATCCCTCTCCAACATCCTCAGGAAATCTGATCGATTTTTCAGAAAACATGCCAATTTATGATACAGAAACTGAGGAGTTGGATGAGCAAGGTTTTAATGGGGTCTATCCTACCAGCTTAGAGCTTGAACAGAACATCTTTTTGAGCCCAGAAGTGACATATAGGCTAGAACCCAGTCAGGCTGCTGATTCCACATCTGTTGATTTTTGCTGTGGTTGAATTCATGATCATTTTCGCCAACTCTCCGACAATTTCAGATCTGACTATAATTGCGGAGAGATTCCCCTTCCTGAACACGCCAGGCCTATCTACGACCTCAGTTCACATGACTCTGACTCTGACTCTGAGGTCCTGATTCCCGAGATCACTGATAACACAGAATCATTCCTTTTCGATCCTCAGGAACCAAAAACAGAAAATGCCAAGAGTGATTGTAACCCAGAATCCAAATTTTTTCTCGAATCCGATTCCTTTCATCCTACAGACACTCTTCCGACATTTGATAGTTACCCAGAGGACTCTCTACAGAAAACCACCTATCATTTGTTTCTAGAAGAGCCCTCGTACACAATGGCCACCTCATCTGCACACACAGAACGGAACAAAACCTCTCCCAAACCCCGACCCGCAACCGGACTCAATTTCTATTCAGATTCACCTCTCACCGAGCCGATTGCATTTCCACATCGGGTTTCGAACATTGATCAGACTACATACCATGCTCTATCATTCTCTGATCACCCCTGTAGGGTTCCTGCATCAACCACTGATTATTCTACGAGTCCCTACTTTGACCAGGCTGATTCGACTCAGCCAAACCCTACGTTTACACTTCCTCATCCATCTGAGCTTCATAGTATATGGTGGGTTCCACACCTTTTTATCCACATTTATCAACCCACCAGATTGATTGGGTTTGGGCTACATCATCAGCCTGTCGATCTGAACAAGCACCTGGTTGGACCAACCAGGCTCTTAATCAAGGTGCTTGTCCTACAAAACTCCGCTGATTTCACCATCCCCTCTCCATCGCATTTCTCGCTTGGCTGAAGGCATCAAATTTAGCGCTTAACGGGAGGCAACCCGTCATTTTCCTAAAAATCCAAAACTTTTTCTGACACCTTTTTGCACTTAAGGTTCACCTTTATAGACAGCCGACCCCACCTCAGATGCTTGCATCTGGGATTAGAAGTCGTCCGCAAAAAATTCAACCCGACCCATTCACTCATCCAAATTTCTGTCTTAAGGAATGAACTAAGTTAAATAAAAACCCCTAGGTTACAATGAGGACATTGCAAATCTTAGGCATGGGGGGGTATGGAAGTGCAAAACTTGTAAGAAAAGGTTTCAAACAAAAAAATTCACATATGCCAAAAACACCATAAAAATTAAAAATTTTTCGAAAAAGAATAAGAGGAGAAGGAAATTTTGTGAAGGAGAAAAGAAACAAAATGAAAAAGGAGCACAAAATTATGAGAAAAGGTGATAGTCATTAGTAAGGAACTAAGGAATTAACCTAAGTTCTAGACCTCCTTCAAGAAAATAACTGAAAAGTGCACAATGAGATTAGTAAGAATGCAAACCTTAGGCATTCTTGAATAGACTTTTAGTACCCATTAAGATCTGAACACTCCTCAAGAGGTTGAGGAAAATGAAAAGCTGAAGTATTAGGTCTAAGGCTTAGGGAGTATTTGGCCTCGTTAACTAATTTTTGGTTTATGGGACTCAGTAACCTAAGCACCCTAACCTCACACACAGCCTGGTTCAGTAAGCGTAAAAATCATAATCACGCAGAAGCGTCGCAAAATTCTGAAAAGAACACCTAGAATAGGAGCGGCCGATCAACACAAGTTGATTTGGACGAGTTCCCAGCGCGGAGAGGCGGGAAATCCCCTCGAAGATGCGTAACAAAATATCATCTCCTCGGTGATTGTCTCTTAGGATATTTACATATCCTACTGGGGGCATGTAAGCACTCTACTGGTTCAGATTCCATGGATGGCATTATCTCGAAGTGTCAAATTCCAGGGTCTGGATTCGGCCACGGAACACCATGGATGGGATTATCTCGAAATCTCAATAGCCAGGGTTCCGGGGGTTGCCATGGGCGGTGCTATCTCGAAGCATCGATCGCCAGGAACCCTTGAGGATTGATGATGGGAGCAAGGAATCTGATACAGACCGTGTTGAAAAGCCAATCCTAAGCTAGAACTAAAAGGAAAAAGAGAGAGAAAACTCTCCAAACAGAAAAACTTTCTATCTCTCTTACAAAACGCACTACGAACTGAGCCAGGGCTAAAATCATTTCAAGCACGGGTGCTTTAACCACAAAGTCCAATAAACCCTAGGTTAGTTCTTGTGGACCTTAAAAACCTTTGCTAAAGACTGAGGCTAAGGCTAGACAGATTTGGATCTTGATTGGTACTAAAGTACCTTTTAGGCCTATGGTCAGCATTCTAACCTAATCTATGCTCAAGTAAAAAAGCACTTATCTTAAACTATTAAAAACTTCATGGTCTAGAACAAGGGTTGAAACCTTAAGTTTTTGCTAAGGGACTAGCAAAAGCTAGGCATGGGGGTATGATGAGAACCTCATCATGAGCCATAACTAGCTCATTTTGACCTAATACAAAGGATAAAAGCTCCTACATAACTCAAGGAAAGGCTTAACTCAGAGAATTCTGAGTTTAAGGAGAAAACAAGTCATAAGGGGTAAAAATGCAATTTTACCAGTATAATCTGCATACAGGGTAATTCAGGGTCCAAACATAGGTCAAAGCAACTTAATAAGAATAAAAGTGGGATGAGATGATCTAGCAAGGGCTACAGCAATTCCAAGGAACTAAATGATAATCTGTAACCCTAAAACAACCCACTTCAATTCACGAGGTTCGAGGCAAAGTAAAAATAGAATAAACCCTCTAAAATTCATAGAAAAATAATCTCTAGGGTTTAGAACCTTCAATTTGGCCTTCAGAACCCATTTTGACCTACATTGAGAACCATGCCCAATTAATAACTTAATCTGGGTTTTCGCATAAATTGACTGGTCAAACAAGGTTTAATATAGAAATGAAATTCACCATCAGATTCCTTAGGTCCTAATTAATCATGTATAAAAACTTGAGCCTAAGAAGAAACCTCCTTGACCGACTTTACACTTTGGTCCTCATATATTTACTTTTTGGCCCTCAACTTTTGAACCCTCGCATTTCAGCCCCTAACTCTCCTTCGTTCTTTGCGTTCTGGTCCCCCCTGCAAAACCTGCCAGCACCATGCTCCGGCGACCTTGCGCGGAGCATGGCGCCGCGCAGGGTGAGGGGGAGAGCCTGGCAAGTAAACCGGGGGTGCCCTGCGTCGTCAGCCGTCGCAGGGAGACCCCCCTGGTCGCTGTAACCCCCCATACCGGCCGTGCGAACGCACGGACGGTATGGGTTTCCATCTCCGGCGTCCTCCGGCGAGGGAGACACGACGTCTCCCTCCGCCTTCCTCCCTGATTCGGTCCCTATAAATACCCCCGTCGCTCCACCGTTCTTCCCAGCTCGGATCTGACGGAGAAAACCCCCAACTTTCCTCTCTTCTCTCTCCAGCAGACGCTCACCAGCTCCGGCGGTTCCTCCCCCTCCTCCTCTTCGCTCTGCCGCAATACCAGCAGCAAAGACTTCCTCCCCTGCTCTTCCCGCGCCACGCCGCACCCAGCTGGCGCCTCTCCGGCTCTCTGCTCGCCGCCGCCTCTTTCCCTGAGCATCTTCTTCTCCGGCGACAGTCGATACGATTGTCGCCCTACTGCTCCCCCTTCGTCCCTGCAAGTAAGTTAGAACTACTTCCCTTCCTCTCCTCTTTCTTTCCCCGGTTTCAATTTGTTCAATTAAGCCCTCGACCAACCCTGATCATCGTCACCCCCTTCGTCTCCGGCCACCCTCCGGCGAGATGTTCCCATCGCTCCAAAGCCTCACACACCTTGCCGACCCTCACCGAACCTCCGCTTCATCACACTGAGCACCCCCCACCCCTCCACTGCCACTCCACACCTCCGTAACGCTCCCCCGAACAAACCCATTCCTCCGGTTGCAGTCCAACCTAGGGCTGCCGCCAGACACCACCTTGCGGCTTGCCGCGCAGCTCCACACCTTCGCCGTGCCACGGCGAAGGTTCCCCAGTGGTTTGATCAGGCCGAGAGGCCATATTCGTGTCCGACAGGTTTTGAGGTTCGACCGCCATTAACGCACATTGAAGCAGCTTCTCCCGCGCTCCAGGCTTGAGGACTCCAGGTCTCCAGCTGCTGCGGATTACGGGGAGTCTTGCGAAGGCAGCCAGCCAGCAACCGACGCAAATCGAAGCCGCAGCTGCAGAAGCTAGGCCGCGGTCTCCCAGCAGGCGCACGCGAGGAGAGGTCTCCGTTTAGTCCCACATCGGTAAGCCTCACAACCTTTTCACTGTTTAAATTGATTTTGTGCATTAGCCTTACTGCCTCAGCACACGGGGTGAGGTCCCCTTCACCCGCCCGGTTACCCGGTCTCGTCCGCGCTCACGCCCCGCGGACCTGACCCGACCCGACTTAGACTGACCTTCACTCCTCGCCCACCACGCACGCCGGTGGGCCTGGACCCGGGCGCGACCCGTACCCGATTACCCGGCAGCTCTGGGAGAGCTTTCCCAAGAGTGGTTTTAGAGAGAGAGAGACGCGGGGGGGGAGAGGGTAGTGTAGGTTTTGTCCTCTGATGTAAGCTCTGAAGTGTGCAGGCACAGGTGAAGAAGAAGGACCGCGGAAGAAGGAAGCTGAGGGAGACACTGTAGCAACAGGCAGTTTAAGTCATCTGATTTGGAAATCAGACGACGTCCTGAAGGGAAAAGAAGAAAGAAGGAGGGGCGACGTCCTGACTGGAAAAAGAAAAGAAGAAAGAAGGAGATCTGAAGAACAACAGAAGAAGGCGAGGCAGAGGAGAACACAAAAGAACAAGGGAAGAACTGAAAGAAGAAAAACAAAGAAGAAAGAAGAAGATCTGAAGAAAGGCAGAAGAAGAAGGAAGAGCAGGAACAGCTGGAAGAAGAAGAAGAGCATCACCACTGCAGAAGAAGAACATCACCTCTGCAGACAAAGAAGAAGAAGATCTGAGACGAGGAGAAACAAAGAGAAAAGAAGACAACAAATTCTTTCTCTCTCTTTCTTTATTTTTGTAAAAGAAACATGTATATCTCTAGAATACAACTTGCTCCCTGAGTTCGACCTCGGGAACTCTTTTATTTTCCGAGTAAAAAATTTTATATTTGAAATGTTGGCAATAACTGGCTATACTACAACGCTATAACAATAAAACCCGGTTGCCAACAGCGTTTCACCCAACGAATTTCATTTTTTATTGTCAGATCTTTTTTTTTTTCATTGGTTCTTTTGTCATATTGTGAGATTTCGAAACTTCCCATGTGGTAGAATGGGTCGATTCGAGAACAGTTGGATGATGGCAAAATTAGCAAAGATTGGCGAATTATTCCTTATTTAGATTCAACAAGGTACCAATACCAGGAGTTTCCTTATGGCAGTTGGATAAGTGACTGAATCTTCGCCTTGGAATCAAAAGGATTGATATTGGTACAATCGAATCCAGCAAAGAAACCCCGAACCCGCCGAAATCGGGGATTGGACGAACTCCATTCTTATCCATGGAAATCGCAAATCAGATCCTTTGTCCTTATTTCCTTTCCACAAAGGAAGCATGAACCTCTTCTTTGGAATCCTTTTTTTCTTGGTCCCAATTCCATACTAAGCAAGTCCTAACGAATGAAAAACCTCTTGATCTTTGAATTCGCATTCGCTTGCAATTTCCATAATAATAGACCTTGGCATTGTCAGGAATAGCATGGACAACTTCAAGTGGGACATTCTCCCTTTCCTGCAAGGGATCCTGTGGGAAAAATGTTGCTAAATGGATCTTATCGGTTATTACCCATGCGACTGCGGGCCGAACCAAAACAACAGATTGTTTCTTGATTTTATTGGATTTGTTCTTGATTTGATTTATCAATGTAATCCATTGGACATGGATCCCCTTTTTCCATTTTGGAGATTCCTTAGAATCTTTTTTTCCTGTTCCTGGAGGTAGGAACTTGTAACTGGGCTTCAATCTATTTCTCTTCTTATCCATCTCTCTAGGTTTTTGTATGAATATTCCCAGAACAAATGGTCAGTTTTATCCTTTTTTTTTTTTTCTCCAACCTCCGCTTACTCGACTTCTTTTAGTGGAAGTGATTTGTGTATATACTCAAATAATACTATTGTATAACTCGGAGTATACCATTATACACAAGGATCTAGGTAAGATATGTATTTTTTGGGAAACCAAATTGCTCTATTTTCCTTTCCTCTTTCGGATTCCATCCTTTTATTCCTTGAAACTTAGCGAAACCCCCTTTTTTGAGTTTCTTGAGCATGGAATCCCGCTTTCTCTCTCGGATACTATATCGAAATGGAATTGATTGAATGATTCCCGAACTCCTTATTCTGTATCAGGGATCAGCACAATAAGCAAAAAGACTATTCTTTCTACCTCAAATACAATACTTTACTAAAATGGGTATTTTGATCGAAATGCGAAGACAAGGAATTTGGTCTTTTTCTTTTGATATTTCCTTATGATAGAATTAGGAATCTATTTCTTCGACTCTTCCCCAAGAAATCATAATTGGATTGGTTTTTCAATAGAAGGATATAGGAAATTCCGCTGACCCCTGGGTAGGGTTTTATCAGATCTTGAATAATAAAGAACCCCACCTTTCATCTGAAGGGTTTTAACTAGACAATTGATGTCTCACCCAACCCTTAGTCATTGAGGAGTCAGAGATATCTTGTTCTTCGATAGAGCAAAAATGTGCATTGATTTGATCTTGATCCTTATGGAGCGAAAAAGACACTCTACTGGATCTGCACGTACTCGCGGCTAATATCCATAAATGACTTGTTTTTGATAATAGATTAACATTACCATATGGATATTCAGGCACAGCGTAGACACTCCAGTGCATTTCTCCTTCCGATTCAGAAGAAATATGTTTTCAGACCCTCAAAGTGGATGCTCCGACGCGAATCTCAGCAATCACTTGTTCCGATTCTACATATTGATGATTTGGAATGAAAATCACAATCCACTTTTGGATAGAATATTCACATTATGTAGAATATCCGGACTTTTCATAGTGACATACAGGTCTATGGAACATAGAAAAGCAGGATGCCCGTGACGAGTACGTGTAGGATGAACAAAATCCTCATTGAATTGGATTTTTCCATTATAGGGAGCTTGTACGTGTTTAGCAATACCACCCGTAAATACTCCACCGGTATGAAAAGTTCTTAATGTTAGTTGAGTACCCGGTTCTCCAATGGATTGACCCGCGATAATACCTACGGCCCAATTCGACCAAGTCGCCATGCGTGGAACTCCGGCCATAACATAATTGGCAGATCCAAGATGTACTTCTGCAAGTCAACTCAAAGTAGTTCGAATATATATTGGTTGTACTCGAAAAGTTAGGAATTGATGGATAAGTCTAATCCCAATATCTTGATTCCGGGCGGCAATGCATCGTGGACCCATATATAGATCTTCTGCTAATACGCGACCCATTAGTGTTTGGATCCAAATTCTTCCGGTCATCCCCTTTTGGGGACTCATGGAAATACCTCGGATCGTACCACAATCCGTTCTGCTTACAATAATGTGTTGAACTACTTCCACAAGTCTACGCGTGAGGTATCCGGCATCGAATGTTCGTACAGCAGTATCTACAACTACTTTACCAAAAGCACTCCGTAACAGGAAATTAGATATTCTGTTAAAGAAAGCCCCTCGCGTAAGTTGCTTTGAATGGGTAAATTAATCATTTGTCCCTGTGGGTCTTACAATAATCCTCTCATGCCTACTAATTGGTGTACCTGAGATGCACTTCCTCTAGCTCCGGAAAAGGTGGAATCATTAAATGGACTGGATTCGAGGGATTGGTCATTCGAAAATTAGGATTCATCTCTTGTCTCAAATATTGACTCGTAGCATACCATATCTCAATGGATTGACGTCATTTTTCTACTGCATGTATTTTCCCATAATGATGATGTTTCTCCAAAATCCAACTTTGTTGTTTAGCATCTTGGACTAACCATCTCTTCGAAGGGATGGTGAAAAGATCATAAATTCCTAATTCAATAGATGCAGCAGTAGCTTGTTGGAAACCTAGAGTTTTCATTTGATCCAGGATATGTGATGTATATCCCATTCCAAAGTGATCTATGAATCTGCTAATAAGTCGTTTCATGGAAGCTCCATCTATCACTTTATTGGGAAAGACCTGATAGGCCCCTTCTGCCATAAGTACTACCTCCGTATTCTGCTGAGTAGGATTCGACAATGGGTCTGAGTCAGTGATTCAAAAATTTCCTTTCCTCAAGCTTGATTCACATATCCATTTCCAGAATTAGGATACCAATGAAATCGAAGAGATCAACACTTTACTAACACAGATCTCGCGTCATTCTTTCGCACCTTTCGCTTCCGAATCCTCCCTGATCTTCTGTTTCTCGATCCAAATAAATAGGACCAACATTCGTTCGAATATATATACAACAGATTTCTTTTTTTAGACTTCTGAACCACCTATTAGATAGTTCTTATAAATCTCATGACCAAAGGATTCATATTGAACTTCAATGGGAACTTCTTTGAAACCAATGACACGTTGATCTAATCGTCGAGCCACAAAGGTTTGACTATCAAAATGGATTCGTTTTCGGAGCCCCAAGTGCATCATAGGAGCTAGAAAAAGAAACATAGGGTTCTTCTTTTGATTTCGTATACTTACCCATTAGTTAGGATTGTCCACTATTTGATTTGGATAGTTTTTGCCAGGTATTAGACCTATTTTGACGAATACCTTGACGGTTCCCAATCGTTAATATATAGAGTCCAATAAGCATATCTTGAGTTGGTATGCAAATGGGGTTCCCAATAGTTGGAGACAAGAGATTCATATGAGAAAACATAAGTCAACGGGCCTCCGCTTGAGCTTCCAAGGTCATATAAAGTGATATGAACGGCCATTTGATCCCCGAATTAGTGAGTTCATTGCATTAAAGCCCTTACAAACTAATGGATGTAAAGAAATAGCGCGTCCCTCCACTCAAATAGGTTGAAATGCCTGTATTCCTAATCTATGTAGGGTGGGTGAATAGCGTTGTGACCCCAAGGGGGTGGGGTTTCATAACGTTGTTACCCATGCGTTGTTCAGCTTTTGCTGCTTTTTTCTATTTTTTGCCACAAAGCAGAATCCAATATAGAATTTGAAATTCTCTGACTTACATTCCACATTCCAAAAACGGATCCCCAGAAATATTTGACATTTTCGATGATCATCTCTATTTTAGGTATTCGGGGAATACTCCTTAATAGACGAAATATTCCTATTATGTCAATGCCAATTGAATCAATGTTATTAGCAGTGAATTCAAACTTTTTGGTATTTTCCATTTCTTTGGATGATATGATGGGTCAATCATTTGCTTCATTAGTTCCAACAGTGGCAGCTGCGGAATCGGCTATTGGGTCAGCCATTTTCGTTATTACTTTCCGAGTCTGAGGGACTATTGCTGTAGAATCCATAAATTGCATTCAAGGTTAAACAAGACTACTGGAGCAAAATACGAAGTTCTTTTTTTCGTTTCATTCTCTTCTTTCTTTTCTTTTTTGGCGAGTGGAAATATAGTAGAGAGCGGTTCGGTGATTTTGTGATTTTCCAAATAGTGAGAAGGGGCAGGTCTTTTTTCGCTGGGTGAGCGCATCCGATTCCCCAATGACTTGCCATTGAGTTGCTGAAATACCGATACTGAGGAAGTGTCTAAATGAGAGAGAGTGAAATGGATATGCAATACTGAAAGATGCTATTTGCTGCTATTCCATCTATTTGTGCATCAAGTTCGAAGAAGATCTCAATCTATAATGAAGAAATGATAGTAGCTGCTTGTTTTATAGGCTTTCTCATATTAAGTCGGAAGAGTTTAGGTCAGACTTTCCAAACCACTCTCGACGGTAGAATCCAGTCTATTCAAGAAGAATTGCAACAATTCTCCAATCCTAACGAAGTCCTCCCTCCGGAATCCAATGAACAACAACGATTACTTAGGATCAGCTTGCGAATTTGTGGCACCGTAGTAGAATCATTACCAACGACACGCTGTGCGCCTAAATGCGAAAAGACAGTGCAAGCTTTGTTATGCCGAAACCTAAATGTGAAGTCAGAAACACTTCTAAATGCCACTTCTTCCCGTCGCATCCGCCTTCAGGACGATATAGTCACAGGGTTTCACTTTGGGGTGAATGAAAGATTTGTCCCCGGGGGTACGTTGAAAGCTTCCATCGTAGAACTAATTCGAGAAGGCTTGCTAGTCTTAAGAATGGTTCGGGTGGGGGATGCAAAGAAAGGGTAATAATTGACAGGGGCGGCCTGTCCTAGTTAAGTTCTAGGGATGGCCTCACCAAGTGCTTTTACGAATGTCACTGTAATGGGAAGACCTGAGGATGGGCCCCTCCCTGATAAAGAAAGTCAATTCGATAGGTCTCTAATGACAAATATGGTCCGGCAACGAGGTCATTTATCCTTGTCTTCTTGGCTCTTCTTTTCTATGTGTTCCATATTGATATATTGTATATTTGGTTTGGCTCCCCCACTTCTTTCATCCACTCCGATTTTGTGATGTATATGAATACAACCGAACCCCCTGATCTCCACTTTTGGCCACCAGGAGGAGACAGCGGCTGAGGCTCCCCCCACTCACTGAGGCAAAATTGAAGATACTACCATAGAGGTAGCCCTCGAGGGGTGCTCAGCACCTGTGTTCGGAATATATACTGAGCGAATCGCCTACCACCCGTAACCTCGAATGAGGCTGACACTGGCGCGAACTTCATTCTAGAGAAGGCTTCGGAGCCTCCGGAATATTGCTTGAGTCATAATCCGTGATGTCGGAGCTGGGGGAAAAGTGGGACGTGGACAAAATGGATGAGGGACTGGAACAAGACAGAATGGACGAAGGGGACAAAGAGCAGTGAAAGGGGGGAGCGAAGGTGGGGGGATTGGTTTCTGGCCTGGGTTAATAAATCCACCTATCCTGCGAAGTGCAGGTCACTTGAATCACGAGCGAAGTGAAGCGATAGCGTAACTAGCTAACTCAACTACCTGCGCGTCGACTACAAAAACATACGACTTGCACCGTATCCTTCGACTTGCTCGACTCGCTCTATTTTTTTTACTTGACTTGACTTGCAATACTTTATCCCGGGGTCTGAACTTTTTCACAATAGTGCCCCCATTGACTTCGGCTTTACTAATAAATGAATCAGCTTCCTTTGAACCCATATTATGACGAGCATTTGCTGCTGCGGAAGAAACCAATTGGAAAATGGGATAAGAGGCTCTATAAGGCATGAATTCCAGTATCATAAGTGTTTCTTCATAGGAACGCCCGCGAATTTGATCAATGACTCTTCGGGTAAAGCTTTTAAAATAGACATACGCATATGTTTAGCTAAAACTTGGATTTCCATGCCCGATCTGTTCGAGTTCTTCTTTATCATAAGGTTCTTTACACCCCAGCAATGGATGATGAGCAATTCTTCTATTCTTCTTGTTACTTTCTTATTCTTGTTACTTCATATATACATATGATAACTAATATGTATTCTTCATAGAATATGTATGATTCATACTTATATAGATATTATGGATCAAATATATCTAGATTATGTTCTCATATATTTTGTATATAATTCCCATTTGTAGAAGGATCGAATAGCTATCTAATGAACTATTCATTCCCATTTGTATTTGTTTGGTTTGATTTTTCTCTCTTTTCTCTTTCTCTCTTGAAATCGGTATAGCTAGAAAAAACCAAAAGCAAAACCACCAATCCAAATGAAATACAAAAAAGGGAATTGAGGTACTTCCCTAAATAGGAGAATAACAATTTCCATATCCGAGACAGACCGTTGAAAAAAGCTTGGATATGAATTGGAAAGCTCTTTTCTTTCCTATATTTCCATATCCATTGGATACATTTCCATAGGAAAGCAATAAGAATTCTTGAGAGGATATGAATCCTATTATTAGACTCCTATTTCTTGACTTTAGGATTTCTTGGAATTCGATTCTATTTGAAAACTTGGAATTCGATTCTATAGAGATACAAGAATGTTGTCTGTAGAGAAAGAAGAATGTTACAATTCCAAACTCAATTACAATCTTTTTTCCAAAGAGAGACTGGTAAATCCTAGAGGATTGGACCTATATAGATATAGTATAGATAGCATCGAAGAAAGCGAATTCGAAATCGAAATAATAGAAGGAAAGGCAGAAGAAATGGAAGACAAAGTCCGGAACTACCTTTTACATCTCTCGAGTAGAAAATTCCATATCCAGAATAGATAGGAAGGACAGAATCCATAGACTCGATAGATCAAGATTGTCTTTCCATCTATAGAATAGCGATGGAAATCTAAAAAGAAATCTGAAAAAGGGTAGTTCTTCAGAAAGACCCTCCCTCGTACCTCTTTCCAACAAATCTATATGTAAATTCTCATGAAATCTCACAAAATGAACGACGAGATTGATTATTGTTTTCCGGATGTTCACCAAAAGTTTGAGTAGGCACGAATTCTCCCAATTTATAACCGATCATACGATCTTCTATATAAATAGGTAAATGTTCTTTTCCATTATGAATAGCAATTGTATGGCCAACCATTATGGGCGGGTATCAAATAATGGTAGATGCTCTAGACCAAGTGAATATGGTTTCTTTTCCCCCCTTGCTATTGAGTTTTTCTATTTTGTTCCGTAAATGATGAGCCACAAAAGTGAAGTTTTTTGTTTCGTAAATGCATGTGATGAAACTTCTTTTTTTGTCTTTTTGTCAAAGGTTTTTTTGTTTCGTAAATGCATGTGATGAAACTCCTTTTTTTGTCTTTTTGTCAAAAGATCCCAATCCCAAATTCGATTTTCCTTATTCTTCTTTATTTACGATTTACTACTTCAGAGGGGACGAAGAATCAAACTATCACTATATTGTTTCCTTTTCCTAGTTCTTCTTCCAAACGTATCATGACCCCAAGGGGTCTTAGGTTGGTCTCTACCAATTGGGGCTTTCCCTTCACCGCCCCCATGGGGATGGTCTACAGGGTTCATAACTACTCCTCTGACTACAGGACGCTTACCTAGCCAAGACTGAGATCCGGCCCTACCTAAACTTTTTTGCTTCGCCCCAACATGACCCACTTGTCCGACTGTTGCTAGGCAGTTTTTGGATATCAAAGGGACCTCTCCATAAGGTAATCTTAATGTGGCTGATTTACCCTCTTTTGCAATCAGCCTCGCTACAGCACCTGCTGCTCTAGCTAATTGTCCACCCAAGTGTGATTTCTATGTTATGTATGGCCGCGCCTAAGGCGCGGTAAGTTCATATTGGTTGAAGTGGATTTTCCGAAGATCAAATGGATTATGGGAGTGTGTGACTTGAACTATTGATGGGGCCATACGGATATAGGATTGGATCCGCCACATTGGAAATCACAACGAAATGTGTCTCTGCATCCAATCAACATGTAAGTCTTCCTACGTATATGTAGCAGAGGATAGGCTGGTTTGCTTAAGGAGAATTGGTTCCATGATTATACCTGAATCCATGTAATGCATGAACAGGCTCCGTAAGATCCCGTAGAATAAATGATTCAGCATCATCCAAATTAGGTTATGTCTATTCCATTGATTTACAGTATGGAAATGCATTCATTTCCTTTGCATTGATCCAGATCTATGATACTATCAGAGTCAAATCAGGGATCTAAGGAAGAATAGAGGCTAGACTATATTAGTAACAAGTAAATCCCTTGTATGTAAAAAGACTCGAGATATTGTGTGGATAGATACAAATTACAAACCATGGGAAAACCCAAAAAGCATTGGATCATGATCCGCCCACTTGGGTGTTGAGCATTTCCTTGTAAGAACGGAATTCCCAATGAATAGTTCAAACTCCGGCCAATTTTTTCATAGAATGAATCCAGTCAATCTTTTCTGACATAGAGTCATTCTACCCATGTGAATATGGATGAAATCGTTTTTGATATGGATCCATTTCTGTCATTCTTTTGATTTTGGTTTTGTGGTTTCGGAAGATGAAAAATTATCATGGCCCTCAGGGGATGAATACATAAGAATTAACCTATCCCAATAACAAAGAAACCTTACTTGAATGATCCCGTATTAAGAGCTCAATTTGCGATGCTTTTTTGAGGAATGGGACATCATTATTATGGGGAACCCGCATGGCATTTCCCAATGACCTTTTATATCTTTTTCCAATAGTCATTCTGGGTACTATAGCATGTAACATAGGCTTAGCTATTCTAGAACCGTCAATGATCGGCGAGAAAGGAAAAGCAGGATGAAAGAGAAAGCTAAGGATGCAAGTAAAAGCCAGTCGAAAATCAATTGGTTCTGTGAGTGACCTTCTCTTTCAGATGGAGGCCTGATCTCTTCCCAGCTCCAGGTTTGAGCATTTCCCGGCATTACTTTGACAGTTAAGATATTTTGTTGACTACTACTAAAAAAGATGAAGAGAGGGATGAAATTACAGATAGGGTAGGATACCTTCATTGAGGATAGACTAACTCCCTTTGCTTTGAGCAGGCTCAGAGAGCTGCTCTGATAGAAGCTTTTTTCTCCTCTCCACCTCACATTGGGTCAGGAGCCTATCAGTTGTACCAAACCCTGTTCAAAACGATCTTGTTTCAATCCCTCTTGGTTTTCTTGCTCTCGAGCCGTCCACTAGAGTAGCCCTAAAAGGCCAGCACTACCATTCCTGTGCCTCCGTCCTTACTACCCATCCGGTAAGCGGGTCAACGTGTAAGGGAGGAAGTACTATTACTTCCCTTCGCGGGACACTCATCCCTTTCCTCCAGACTCCGGGAAAATATGACTGCCCTCAGTCTCCCCCCGGGAAGGACCGAACTCATTATAGGAGCTCTTCTTCACTCCAAGATGTCTCTAGTGCAGGAACGACTTGACATTGATCTTGCTTTTCATTCTCTAGCCATATCTCCCTTGTCTAAAACATCTATTTTGCTCTCCCCGTATAGTTATAGTCGTTGGTGGAAAAAAAAGAACTTAACAATAGATATTGTGGAGATCATACAAAGATGACATACCTCTCTTGGGAGCTTGATCCCCATCTCGAAACTCTCTTCTTCCAACTCTTCGGATCACCGATGCAGGCTGCAACCTGACTGAGAAAAAAAAGGTTCTCTAAAGCCGTCGAAACCCTGGTAGATTCGTTCCCATGGTTTGATCCTTCCCAGTCAAATGCGGTGTGTTCGAATGATGATCGCTTTTACTCAATTGACGGATGCCCCTTTTTTTTTGATCTTCCGGTCCAGTTCGAAATACTAAGTTCAGCCGCAGTGACAGAGCTCCCCTCACGTCATGCTGTCTTTTTTGCCAGTTCACTCGTCTCCCTCATTTCCCAAAAGCGAGGATTTGCCCACTGACGGTCTAGCTGATATTTCCCGTGCTCCTCCAAAGATCTTTCTATCCTGCAGCCCCTCAGTTTTCCATGAGAGCCCCCCACTTTTTTATCTCACTTCCATCTTGCAAGCTCGAAAAATGGGGATTCTTGTCAAGGTCGGAAAGGTACGAGCTACTCCAGCTATAGTTGCGAGGAAGTGTTAAGGTAATATCTTTCTTTTTCCCGAACCTTTCTCTTGTCTTTATTTATACACGCAAAACTGAGGGGGATCTTCTTTGTGATCTACTTATAATATCGCTCTGTCTAGGAGGAAAGATATTCCAATGTCGACTAATTTCACGGAAGAAGGCTCTCGGTCAGCTCTCTCACTCTCCCTTTCTCTACAGGCCGGTATATACCCAATACAATGTGGGTTCTTTCTTCCTCCAAGACTCTGCTCCTTCCTTTTTTTTTGGAGCAGATCCCCGAGGGACAAAGGAGGACATCCTTTTCTCATGATCCCGAATGCCAGAGGTCATTGAATAATGACCACCACCAGAGCTACTCAAAAATGAAACCTCATTTTTTTATTGCATTACAACCGAGTGACTGGTCAAGCAACTTGACTGACTCAAAAGGCGATGATTGCGGAGTTGGATTCGTATACCTATTATAAAGCCTCTGATGGTACCTGAGTCCTCATCAAATCTTCGGCCCGTTGAATTGACCTATACCTCTGTGGAAACTGGGATTTTGGTTGATCGGTGCGATATGTCCTCATTCATTTCTGTCGCGAGACCAACCACTCCCCGTAACCCCCTACGCCCCGCAAGAGGAGATAAGAAAGATAGGCGGACGACGTCGAGTAAAGTATAGGTCGTACCGTGAGTAGTAAGCAGCGGATCCCCCCTTTGTTTGGGGAAAGCTGGTGGAAATACCCTTTTGGCGTGCAGAGTCTTTGGCATGGCTTGATTCATTCGGTAGATCTGGTCGAGTATCTTTCGTTGACCAGCGCGTAGGCGGTCTGACCCTCCTATGACCGAGTCTTTCTGACCCCTGTGAACATCTTTCTTGGAGGTCTTAAAGAGAAACTCTCTAACCGCTTCGACAGTGGTAGGTGGTCCACTAACGGCATTTCCTGGCTCGGCTCTGAGGAATCCATTCCAGAAGGAGTCGGGGGGGCACTGGATCCCTTCGGACCTGGAGAAGGTGTGACGCTGGGTCGGGGTTTGGTGAACCAACAGGTCGCTCCTCTGGGTCAAGTATCGGGCCCCTCTTTCATTGCCTAAGTTACACCTTCGGAATACCCCGGGGATTTCGCTCTACTCCCCCAATCTGAACTTGACGCCACGCCGACTCTCCGTCGTGGAATTAGACCAAGGGGAATCGACAGGTCGTCCCGTCTCCCTCATCTTTCGCACGTAGGAGATCGAGAGGGTAAGTAGATCGATCACCCTATACCAAACCCCCCATGGAGGGGAGGGTCTCCACAATTGCCATATGGAATAGTTTCGGAGATCGATATTTTTTGGAGGGGGTCCAGTCGTACCCGAACAATAATATTCCAGAGGAAAATGCACCTAAGATCAAATATTTCAAGCCGGCTTCCGTGGAAAATTCTAACTTTCTTTTTGATGCTGCAATCACATAAAAACATAAACTTTGAAGCTCAATAGCTAAATACATGGTAATGAAATCATAAGCCGAGATCATAAAGAGCATACCGCAAGTAGAAAGTAGAATTAATACAATGAATTCAAAAGCATCAAACCTCTCTTTTTTGAAAAAATCAAAACACATCGAAATGGTACCAGCTGTACTTAATAATAGAAGAATTTGGTAGAAATATGTCAAATTGTCCCTCCTAACAAAATGATTCTAGAAGAAATGGGCAATAGTTAGGAGAGGTGCGCCAGCGGCGAGCAGAAGCAAGGTGATTAGAACACTAAGTAATCCAAGCCAACCCACATTACTGACTAACGGTGGATAATCATCCTTCTTAGAGGTACTAAATACAACTCCATGAATGAGCAAAATGAAGGTTGCGTTAATGAGAAAGATCTCTGGGGAAACCACTAAAAAAAGATTGAACATGTGGGAGGTGCGAGTCGTATGTTTTGGTAGTCGACGAGCTTAACTCCAATAACGAATTCTGCTTTCATTTCCCCCGTCTGGAGCACGGAGTTGCTTACGGAATGTCAAAGTGCAGAGGCCTCATATTTGTTTAAAGGGGCCCACCTCACCACTCCCCTTCCCCTGTTTCAGCAATGGAACAGAGCCTCCCTTTTCCACGAATTTCTTTGACCGTACCTAACCCATGAATTTGCTTTCTTTACTTTAGATCTTTTTTTAGCTTTAGAAGACGAATGAGATTAAAAATGCCATCATTGAGGCAAACAATGCAATGGCTTCGGTTAGAGCAAAGCCCAAAATTGCATACCCAAATAATTGTTTAGCCAATGAAGGATTTCTGGCTATAGAATGAATCAATGAGCTGAAGACATTTCCAATGCCGACGGCAGCACCTGCTAAAGCAATGGTAGCAGCTCCAGCTCCTATTAATTTTGACCCCTCCAACATATTTCAATTATGATCTTTGCTTGCTTTTCCTTGTTCGTTTTGGAATGGAGGATTGTGGAGGCTGGAGTGGTGTAGACAAAAATGAGAAAGGGCCAGAAAGGTATCACCGGGGAGATCCCGGGCTAGGAGTACTCCGCGGACTAGGTTGTAATTCTCCCCACCGGGCTATGTTTTTAGATGAAGGTTTTTGCGCTTTCTTGTAAGAAAGTCTCTAGTTCGATTTGTCTTTCTGCTGTTAACCCTGATGCAAGTTCTTTGAGTAATTGTGGATCGATGGTACTTAGAATGGCTTTCTCATATTGATTGATTCTGTCTAGTGGCATTCGATCACAGAATCCGTTGACAGCAGCATAAATGACTATAATTTGCTTTTTAATGGGAAGTGGTTCATATTGTGGTTGTTTTAGAACTTCTGTTAGCCTTGCACCTCTATTTAGTAATGCTTGAGTGGCAGCATCAAGGTCTGAGCCAAATTGAGCGAAGGCTGCTACTTCTCGATATTGTGCCAATTCCAGTTTTAAACTACCGCAGACTTTTTTCATAGCTTTCAACTGAGTTGCCGACCCGACGCGACTGACAGATAAGCCAACGTTAATAGCTGGTCGGAGTCCGCGATAAAAGAGCTCTATTTCCAAACAGATTTGCCCATCTGTAATGGAAATCACATTGGTTGGGATATATGCCGATACGTCTCCAGCTTGTGTTTCAATGATAGGCAAGGTCGTCAAGCTACCTGCTCCTGTCTCTTCTGATCGTTTAGCCGCTCTTTGTAAGAGACGGGAATGCAAGTAGAAGACGTCCCTGGGGAAAGCCTCTCGGCCTGGCGATCGGCGTAACAATAATGACATTTGGCGATATGCCACCGCCTGTTTACTCAAATCATCATATATGATTAATGCGTGCATTCCATTATCGCGGAAATATTCCCCCATGGCACAGCGAGAATATGGGGCAAAAAATTGGAGAGGAGCAGGATCCGAAGCGGTGGCTGCGACAAGAATTGAATATTCCAATGCATTGGCTGATGAAAGAATTTGTACTAATTGTGCCACAGTCGAGCGTTTCTGCCCAATCGCCACATAGACACAATACAATTTGTCATTTTCTTTGGCCTTTGCATTCAGTTCTTTTTGGTTTAATATGGTATCCACCGGTATAGCAGTTTTTCCTATTTGCCTATCTCCAATTATCAATTCTCGTTGACCACGACCTATAGGAACCAGGCTATCCACCGCTTTTATGCCAGTTTGCATGGGTTCGTGCACAGATCGACGCTCAATAATACCAGGGGCTTTCACTTCTACACGTCTTCGTTCGTGATCGCTTAAAGAACCTCTGCCATCAATGGGTACTCCCAAAGCATCGACCACACGGCCTAACAGGGATTTTCCTGCAGGAACATCCACAATAGACCCAGTGCGCTTGACAAGATCTCCTTCTTTAATAGCGGTATCACTACCAAAGATTACAATACCTACATTCTCATTCTCAAGATTCAAAGCGATTCCTTTTACACCGCTGGAAAATTCTACCATTTCCCCAGCTTGAATCTCCTTCAATCCATAAACACGTGCAATCCCGTCTCCAACTGAAATCACGCGACCGATCTCAGCAAGGGAAAAAGACAAAGATGACATTCTTTCACACTTCCATCCTACATCAGTCCAAATTCCAATAAAGAGCTCCAAAGCATTTTGCATCAATACTCAATGTTGCGCCACTTTGACACTTCCTAAATAGGAGGAAAGATCGCCGTGATCTCTCTTCTTATTATCTACGATACTACAGAGTCAAAAAAAAAGGGCAGAGAAGCCTGCCTCCAGCAACTAGAGCAGCACCCCACTAAAGTAGGCCAAGTGAGGGTCGCCCAGGGCGACGAATTTGGTGTTTACCCTCGCCATCTTTCCAAAAAGTGACAAAGAATGAGATCACCTTGCCTGAGAAATACCTAAGAGCACCCCGCCTCCGACATCCCTTGCCACACAGGTATGACGTCACGGCCTATTGCGAGTACCATCGCAATTACGGCCATAATACGGACCGATGCCCTCAAACACTTGGTTCGGAACATGATTGATCAGAACATCATTGTGGTTCAGCTTTTTTGAAGTCGGGGGCAAGGAAGAACATAATCCAGCAACCCCTACCGCAACACAACCCACCCGAAATACCACTTATGAAAATGTCAATCCTGTAGAGCATGTGACCTTGTCTGCAGATCCATCTCAGCTCATTCGCCTGATCTCCAATTTCACCCAACATGAATGATCACGTCAATGTTATCACACAATCCCGACTCTATGGAAGAATCTACGAAGGACCCCCATTGAGGATCAGGGAAAACGGAAGTGGACATACTCCACAGAAGACAGAGGGCCATGTTCTCTGCTGTTCTCCTGAAGCTGCTTGGCGTGTGTTCATATACAAATCCGAGAACTTTGTCACATGCGTCATGAGCAGTGCAGAAGGTCCCCGTGAGTGTTTTGAATGATCATCTAGATGGCTTGCTTCCTGGGATGACGACTACAGCCTCCGCAGCCATCTTCCTCCACCTGGTGGCCTACGTGAAAAAAGCCAAATCTGCCTTCTACTTCTTCTCACTCAGCCATCAGGTTCACAAGCGAGGTACGAAGTGAAGCAGAGGACTGACGGAACTCACTTCTCACTATGTGGTAAGAAGGGAGATGTTTGTTGGTAGAGCTGAGCCGAGCTAGCGGTTTGAAATCACGAGGGTCAGGAAAGCAGTCTGTCAAGGAGAAGGCTCGGGTGCTACCTTGCAATACTTGAAGCCGGCCGGCCGGGAAATACCCTTGTTCAGCTGGCATTGAAGCGACAGGTCAAAGACTACGAGGCCTATGATTGATAAGAAGACGAGCGAGTCTTTGTACTATTACAAACGGATGGAACAGGACACAGCTCGTCGACTTTACTAAACTACACCCAGACCCGGGGTTGGAACTAACAACAATCCCCGCCCTGAACTAAGCTCCATGAAACTGGACTTCAACTCCTTCCTTATAGAAGATTATTTCAATAGAATAGTCTAATAGATATGGCTCGTTCACTCGTGCGAAGTGAAGCGATAGCGTAACGAGCTAACTCAACTACCTGCGCGTCTCCTTAGCATATGACTTGCAGTCACCTTCGACTTGCACCAGGTAATCCCTCATGAAACTCCTATCCTAGAACTGCATACTACACTACATGAGGTATACTTATAGGCTCACTCGTTCTACTACAAAAAAGCTTCACTTCGTATATTGCGAGTCGTATGTTTTTGTAGTCGACGAGCTAGCTTCGTGCCGTTCTACTCCACTCGCAGGAGTTAGTGAGGCGGGAACCCTTCCTCCTCTTACTAATACTATAGAATGTTCTTGTAAATTGTGGCCAATACCAGGTATATAAGCAATGATTTCCGATCTAGAGGTGAATCGTACTCTAGCAACTTTACGTAAGGCAGAGTTTGGTTTTTTGGGGGTGATAGTGGAAAAGTGTATAGATAAGTCACCCTTACTGTCACTCTACAGAATCGTACATGAGATTTTCACCTCATACGGCTCCTCGTTCCATTCTTGGAATTGAGTGGAATTGGATCCTTTTCCTCGTTCGAGAGTCTCCTCCCTTCCATCCCGAAGAGTCACTAAGACCAATTCCGTCACATTTTCATGTGATATTTGTTGGAACACTTTCCATTTTTGATTAGGATCCAAAGAGAATAGGATTCTTTTTACCAAACATATGCGGATCCAATAACGATCTTAGAATAAGAACAAGAGATCTTTCTCGATCCATCCCTTTGCTCCTCATTCTTCGAGAATAAGAAATCAATCCACTTTTCGAGTTGGAGTTGGTTCATTTGGAATCTGGGTTCTTCTACTTATTTTTGGTTTCTTTTCTTCCTCCTTCATTTCCATTTTCTTTCCCTCTCTTTGGATTCCCTTCCATCATTCCGGAAGTCCTATAGGTTTCATCCTGTAGAATTTGACCCATTTTCTTATCGAGCGGAGGGAATATTTCTTTTTCGATCCAAAATGGGGCTTCGATTTTTTCTTCTTCCTCTATCCCTATCTCATAGGGATAGCCTTTGAATCCATAGAGGACCTTTTCCTCTGTATGAATCGATATTCTGAAATTCCCATTTCTTCTCGATACCTCCCAAGGAAAATCCCGAATTGGATCCAAAATGAAAGCACAGGTTGGTGTGAGCTTATCCATGCGGTTATGCACTCTTCCAATAGGAATCCATTTTCTGAAAGATCCTAGCTTTCGTGCTTTGGTGAGTCATCCGAGATCCTTTCGATGACCTACTTCAAAAAGTGTGGAAGAAGGGATATTGAAGATCTCTATGATTTGATCGATTGCGTAAGGCCCGCGGTAGCAGCGGAACCGGGGAAAGTATACAGAAAAGGCAGTTCTTTTTGATTATATCTTTTCTATTAGATTAGTCATTCATATTGGCTTTCATTATCTTCGTATTTGTTTTCGTATGAGTGAACCAGCTCGGTGAGTCCTTTCTTCCGTGATGAATTGTTGGCACCAGTCCTACATTTGGTCTCTGTGGACCGAGGAGAAAGGGGGCTCAGTGGGAAGAGGGTTGTCCCATGAGAGAAGCAAGGAGGTCAAGTCCGAGGGGTTTAGTGACAAAATACGAATTACATTTATTATAGTATAAACCGGGAAACCACACTCTGACAGAACTTCGGGGACTCACTTAATCAATCCAGGGTTTTTGAAAGTGCAGTGATTGAGCTAGGAGTCAGATATGCGTATCTTAGATCTAAACATGAGTGAATGCATTATAAGCTTACATTAGATGTGCAAAGTAACCCTTCCCCAGGGTGACCCATACTACAACGGTGACCCTTACGTAAGGTAAGCTTGGTTTTCCCTCGCCCCGGGGATCACTTTCTGCCTTTCCGCAGGGTTGCTTTCTCTCTTTTGTGCGGGGCCTCCCCCTTTCTCTCTGAAATGCTGGATTGGGAATGCGATAGATAGGTGGTTGGAAGAAAGGAAAGCAAAACGCATCCTTCTTCATTCTACAAAACCCTGGGGAAGCAGCAAGTCAGGCAAAAGAAGGAGATGAGAGAGGAAAGAGAAAGAAGGGACTTAGGAATGATGGAAGGGGAGTTATAGGATTCCCAATCGAGCATCCCTTTCTTCGAGTTAACAACCCAGGAGAGCAAAGCTTCCCGCTTCTATCCTTTCTTGCCAACTCCAGAGGCCACTAGGGTCAGGTCATCCAAGTCCAGAGTGTTGCCTACCTCCCTCGGGTGTAGTAAGGTCATACATAGAGAGGGGTGGCAAAGGGGTATGCTCATTTTCGCAATCGGCAATTACAGGTCATAGAGGAGGGAGCAAAGCGGTATGCTCATTTTTGTAATCGGCAATTATAGGTCATAGAGGAGGGAGCAAAGGGGTATGCTCATTTGAAATCGGAAATGAGATGTTCCTCGTCCTATCCAGCTGCTTATGGTACCGTCCGTGGCCTACTACCATGTGATGGGACCCAAGAGCGACCTTTGTAGCGTATGGTTGGCGGGAGGGATGGATTTCTATTGCTTTGAACTTACCAACATGGTAGTACTTCTGTTTGAAGGAAGGAAGTGATGTGTTATCTCTTCTACCGCCTCTGCATGAACTCGACCTTACTACACTACAGCGTGTAACATACCGTTAGTGAGTGAAGTAGAAATATACTGGGTAGTATGGTCATTGTTTCGTCGCGTCCTCTCTCTCGGTTACTATTCGTCATGGTTTCGCCCTTTCATACACCATGTTCTTTCTAATCTGGCATTGGTGAGTGAAGTAAGGAGTCGCGTGTTCACCCGCTATAGTGATGACATGACATAGTGATTGGGGGGAAAAGAACAAGCAAGTCAAGGAATAAACTAAAGCCCTACTCTTGCTGCTTTCAGCATTCATTCCTCATACCTGCTGACACAGCTTAGACAGAGGCTCATACCACCTGCTGACACTGCTTAGATAGAGGTCAGAACGGAGCGATCTCGTGGTTTAGACGTATCTGTCATTCTTTTCTGTGATGGGAATTATTCCCTTAGCAAAGAGGGTGTCTAGCTCTACGTTCGAGACTATCGAATCACCGATGTCCCTGGGCCCGAGTTCGTGAGTTTATTGGTCTATTTGGAGCTTCAGGATATGATTTGGCGGTACTGCCCGTCTTTCTGGCGGGCAATTGCCCCTGAACATGGCCATGACCTGGAAACCATCTTGGAAGTCCTTGCCAACGTATGTTCTGTCACAGTTCTTGACTTTAGGGATCAACCTAAAAGTCAAACCATATCTATGGGCAAGCTGTGCTGGAGCTGCGTGCCTTCGCGAAGCTCGTCGATTTGGAATATTCGATGGGTCAGCAGGTGTCTCGGTTGTGGCTTTGGCCACATCGGGTCTAATATCCCATCATTGGGCCATATGGTGATCAGGGTAATCCGTTCACGGAATGGTCCATGGTAACTGATCTCGGAAGGGATGTCACGAAATGGTGGCATCTTGGGTATGAGCGTTTTCCGGGGCTTGAGGACTGGCGTCAAGCCTGACCCTCTACCCCTGATGGGTTCTGGATCCCTTGCGGGCGTCTCAGATGGTCTACGGAGGGGAGGGCTAAGAGAAGGATCTTTGCTATCGGGAACTTAATCAACCAGAGATTGCTGGCTCCTGTCCATGAATGGTGAATTCCAGCACTATTAGTAAAGGTGCGCTTCCCATGGATGGGACGTTCGAGCAGCTGGGGGTTTACCATTAAAGCGTCTCGGTGGCGAGTCTGAGTATTACTCATATGACTTGTCATCAGCTACGGACCGCTTCCCATTACCGGTTTGATTTACCGTAATGGAGGCTATCTGGGGTTCTGAGATGGCGAGTGCCTATGTAAATAGCGCTATGAATTGAAACTCGTTGACTTTGCCGATTTGACTACTGCATCGGAAGAAGTTCAGTCTTTCTGAGGACGGAGCGGTGACGAGGACCAGAGATGTGGACTTCACAAGGGGAGTAAATCAACCTTCCTCCTTTAGATAAATAGCGGCTGCTCCAACTTTCAAGCTTGGCAGTGACTTTCCCAAACAATGGATTCCAATCAATCTTCTTCAGCTTGGTGTCACACAGAGGCAGTCCTAGATACCTCACTGGCAGGCTAACAGTAGGCGTGTACAGACTGGTAGAAAGAGTTGCACTGTCTTGGTTGTTCAGCCCAAAACAGATGAGAGAGGATTTCTTACCATTCAGCTTTCACCCAGAAATGTCGCCAAACATGGAGACCATGGTATATAGGACTTTTGCTTCATTTTTTCCCCCTTCCACGAAAAAGACAGTGTCATCCGCATATTGTAGGATTGGCGCCAGCGCTCTAGAGTTGGATAATGAGTAACCTTTCACCAGACCTACCGCTGAGAGTTTGCACGTAAAGCATGCAAGAGTGTCCACTTCTAGATTGAAGATAAGTGGGGCTAGGGGACAGCCCTGCCTAACCCCTTGCTGAGGTTGGATCCAAGCTCCACATGGTCTACCATTAAGTAGAGGGGAGAACGATGAAGTTGCACTGCACCTCTTCATCCATTGGATCCATTTAGGAGGGAATCCCCTTCTCTTCATAATCTCCCATAAGTATGACCAGGCCACCGAGTCAAACGCCCTGCAGAAGTCCACCTTCCACATGAAGGCTTTACATTTTCGTCTACGCCATCCACTGACCATCTCTTGCGCTACAATAAAGGACTCTTGGAGTGACCGGTTGGGGAGGAAAGCTGACTGTACTGGAGTTATCAAACGTGCTAGAACACCTCTGAATCTATTTGCCAAGACTTTGCCGATTATCAGATAAATGGAGTTCGTCAAAGCTATTGGCCTGAACTCTTGCAAGCTCTCTGCACCTTGCTTCTTTGGTAGTAGGAAAAGATAGGATTGATTGATTCTTTCGAAGCCTGAATTGCCCTCTTGAAACTCCTTGATGACCTCCATTACATCTGTTTTCACCACCGGCCAAAACTCCTTATAAAAGAAGACTTGGAATCCATCAGGGCCTGGGGAGCCTTCAGAATTCAGACCAGCCATCGCAGTCTCAACCTCCTGAATCGTGATAGGTTTCACCAGTTGTTCAGCTTCAGCTTCATCAACTCGAGTGAAATCAGAATTGGTTAATCTCCAATTCCCTCTTTCAGTGGCTTTAGAGGCTTCTCTATAGTATCTGATCGCTTCTCTTTTCATGTCCCCTAAGGAGGTCAGAACCTGCTCGCTTGTTCTCAATGAAGAGATGTAGTTGACCCTTCTTCTAGAGCTAGCTGCCATGTGAAAGAATTAAGTATTTGCATCTCCTTCTTTCAACCATAGTTGCCTAGTTTTTCTCTCCAATCCATTTCCCTTTTTAGATCTTCCTCTTTGATCGTCTCCTGCCAAATCTTGCACTGCATGCATTCTTCATCTGTTAGCTGCTCCCTGTTTTCTTTTTCATCAAGAAGTTGCACATTCTTGAAAGCTTCCATTCTCTTTTGATCTCTCATGACTTCATTGATTTTATTGTATTCTTTCATAACTCATTGAAGTTCTTTGAGTTTAGTTGCAAGTCTAAATGTAGCTGAGCCATTCACCTGTTTAGAAGACCACCAGTTACCAATCATCTCCTTACATCCCTCTTCCCTGAGCCATGACTTTTTCAATTGAAAGTATGAGCCTATTGCAGAGTCTTCCTCGCTCTCCCACAATAGTAGAGTATGATCAAAGAATGGTCGGTCTAGCCCCTTCACTGAAGATAGCTAAAAGCCCTCCAATAACTCAGCATTACCAAAGAAGCGATCTAGCTTCGATTTCTGCCCATTTCCATTTCTCCAGGTGTATTCAGCCCCCGAGGAAGGGTATATAGAAAGACCCAGTGCTGATATGGCCATCTTCAATCCTAAGGAACCCCCATACAGCCTTCCACTTCCTCTGTCCTCTTCATTGAAAGTGTAGTTGAAGTCCCCCCCCACTAGCCAAGGTCGGCTTCGAACCACATCTGCAGCCCGAGACAGATCTTGCCAAAGGGCATTTCTTGCATTGTCAGCACATGGGCCATAAACACAAGATAAAATGAGTTCTTGATCTGTTATCAGTAATCTAAACTTACAGGTGATTATGTACTGCTCCCTCCATACTTCTATCAAACTCAACTTCGAGCACCTCCACCATACTGCTATGCCACCAGACCTCCCCTGAGCATCAATGCCCCTGATATCTGCCTGGCCACCTTGCTTTAGGGAATGCCATAGGTGGTTGCAGTCCTCTTCAATATGAGTCTCTTGGAGCAGTGCGCAGTCTGCTTCCCATTCACGGAGGTATCGGGCAAGCAAAGCTCTTCGAACTCCATCGCGCAACCCACGGACAGTCCAAGTGATGACTTTCATCTATGAGGTTGGTCATTTCCCCTTTGTCCCGTCTGCCTTTTCTCCAGATTGAGAACTGCTGCTATGGATTTTTAATTAATCCTCTGACCCCCGCCTACTGTTCTTCCTCTAAGCTTGTAGGGAGAGCGACCAAGCTTGACTGCTGAGGATGACCCAACCCCATATTTCATTCCTTCAGGGGCCTTAAAGGTCAAATTTACCCCCTTGCCCTGATCTGTCATCAGTTCATCCCCCTGACTTCGTGTAGTCGCCCCTGCTAGCATAATTTCCCTCCCCTCAGGGCATTCAAGCATCTCCTCACCTCCTTGCTGATTTGGAGAAGGCTTATCCATGAACTCTTCTTGCGGTTCCAAGCCATGGAAACCCTTCCTCTTCTTCGAATAAGGATTTTATTGATGGTGTAGCTGACTCTTAGAGCAGCTCCCTCGAGCCCCCACCACTTCTGCATATGACCTCTCTCCACCTTGTTCTTGCTTGTCCTCACGATGAAGAAGAAATCTCACATGAAGAAGCCAAGAACTCCCTCCGTATCTGAGGATGATTTGATTTGGAACTTGCCCACCCCTAGTTAGTTTCACATCTACTGATATGGATCTCCCATCTCCCTCTTGCAGTCCCATGCTTGCTCCTTCAACTATGGCTGCAAAGCTAGAAATTGCGTTAGACACCACGCTATTGACCCTTAGATGCAAGGGGAGTCCTTTCATTTCCAAGGTTCCCTTTCGTTGCAGTGCTTTTTGGGGGGGTCGCTCCTGTATCGCCCCATCAAACGGAGATACTAGTCTCCAGAGTACATTCAGCCCTTCAGAGACACTCGCGCGGAAACGAAGGGTTTCTACATCCATCATGCCCAATCCAAACAGCAGAAAATGCAAACCACCTAACATCGCTATCTTCCAACCCTGCCGAGGATAGGGACAAGGAACTCACCAGTTTCTGGGCTTGTGCGAACGTTATCGTCCCTGTCATGGCTTCACCAATCAGGGCTCCTCACAATATCATTTCCGAGTCCCAAACATCCTTGGACAAAGGAATCTCCACATCTAGAGCATGATTCAAACCCTTAGGTGGTGGGGGAGGACGAGCATTCTACTTATTTCCATTTGTTCAGTATGGTTCTCTGCCTGGATTGGAGGCTCCTTTTCTCTTGCAAGCATCCTTCTTATGGCCAAATCCTCCACACGCCAGACAAAGGATTGGGGAGTTGCAGGTCACGGCCATGTGCCCTCTTCTTCTGCACCTGTAGCATAGTATTTCTGCATTTCCTCTTCCTCCATAGCGCCATCTATCTCTACCCTCATGACTACGACTCGCTCATATGACTTGCTGCCTCGCTCATACGACTTGCACTAAAACCTTCACATACGACTCGCTTGCACCTACGACTTGCTGACTCGCAGAATCGCACCCAATGCGTATTTGACTCCTAGAGCTGAACTCGGAATCAGTGAGTTATGAGCTACTAAGGGATTACTATTACCTTAGACTACCAAAATTGCATTGTACATCCAGAATAGACCTAAGAAAACATGGTCCCAGGCGGGCGGATACTTGACATGTTCCTCCTCTTCCAGGCCCATCGCAAGGGAAATGAAAACCAAGATTTGCTTTATCAGGTATCAAATGTGAGCTGCGAGCAAATAGGACACCTTTCAGTAGAATAAATAAAGTCACATGGATCGTAAAAGCATGAATGTGATGTACCACAAAGTCTGCAGTTCCTAACTACTAATGGTAAGAATCGGTAACAAAGCTATTGCTACTAACTAACCACCTCCCCATGTTCAACTGGTGCTTGCTGCTGCACCAGGAGTTGTTGTACCAGGTGCTAAAGCATGAGTGTTTTGTATCCATTAAGCAAAGATGGGTTGTAATTGTATAGCGGTATCTGAAAACATATCTTGAGGACGCCCTAAAGCACTCATAGTATCATTATGAATATACAAGCCGAAACTGTGAAAACCTAGAAATATACATGCCCAGTTGAGATGCGATATAATTGCATCACGGTGTCTAAGAACACGATCTAAAAGATCGTTGTATCAAGTAGTTGGATCGTAGTCTCTGACCATACAAATAGCTGCGTGTGCAGCAACACCAACTATGAGAAATCCGCCGATCCACATGTGATGTGTGAACAAGGAAAGTGGTGTACCATAGTAAATAGCTAGGTATGGATAAGGGGGCATGGAATACATATGGTGGGCTACTACAATGGTTAAAGAACCTAACATAGCCAGGTTCAGAGATAATTGAGCATGCCATGACCTTGTTAGGATTTCATAAAGGCCCTGATGACCCTGAACTTACCAACAACGGACCCTGCCTCTCAAATCTCTTTCAGGCCATGACCAATACCCCAGTTGGTCCTATACATATGACCGGCTATCAGGAAAAGAACGGCAATAGCTAAATGATGATGAGCAATATCACTCAGCCATAGACCCCCTGCGGTTGGATTGAATCCTCCACGAAAACTCGGAAAATCCGCAACCAATTCAAGGTCAAAAATGGGGTTGCTCCCTCAGGAAAACTAGGATAAAGTGGAGCCTTTAAGTGAGGTAAGTTCCCGATTTCAGATCCATTCATGAGGAAGTGGTATCTCTTTAGGGTCCACCCCAGCGTCGAGAAATTGGTGAATCGGTAAAGATACATGGATTTGGTGTCCCGCCCAAGAAAGAGATCCAAGTCCCAGTAACCCCGCTAAATGGTGATTCAACATGGATTCTACATCTTTTCACTGGGGCAGCTTTGTGATTTGGATTTCCAACCGGCAAAAAGCATTAATGCTACAAAAACCAATGCACCAATTGTGGTACAATAGAGTTGTAATTCACTAGTGATTCCAGATGCTCGCCAAATCGGAAACAAACCGGAGGTGATTTGTATTCCTCGGAAACCCCCACCAACATCACCAATCAAGATTTCTTGTTTGACTCCAAGATTGGCCAAACTACTTGAGCACTAGGTCGAATGCGAGTAGGATCGCTTAGCCATGCTTCATAGTTAGAAAATCGAGCACCATGGAAGTACATGCCACTCAGCCAAAGAAAGATAATGGAGAGTTGACCAAAATGAGCACTAAAGACTTTTCGAGAGATTTCCTCTGAATCATTGGTATGACTGTCAAAATCGTGAGCATCAGCATGTCAGTTCCAAATCCAAGTAATAGTATCGGGGCCCTTAGCTATTGTTCTGGAGAAATGTCCCGGTTTGGACCCATTGCTCGAAAGACGTTTTTACGGGATCCCTATCAACCACAATTTTCACTTCTTGTTCCGGCGAACGAATAATCATTGAGTCCTCCTCTTCCCGGACAACACATACAAAGAGACCCGCCAATATTCAAGTTTTGAGTGAACCTCTATTTTAGTGAACCTCTCAGAGATAGATATTTATGATCAGTTCCCTTCTTTCCTATCTCCTATCTAGGTTTTTTGAGTTATTCACTAGAGCAATTATTAGATGGAAGTCGATTTGGGGCAAGTGTTCGGATCTATTATGACATAGCGATTAGGAAGGGACCCTTTTTTCATCTTTGAAACCCTTTCACGGCGTGACGAGAAAACCATTGTATTGCGCAACTTAGTCTATTCCTAAATGTATGTATAAGTCACTATAGAAATCCACTTCCATACAACATAAGACCTGATTAGTCTATTCCAAATTACAAGATCATTTATGAATCATGAATCAGAGACATTTTGATATCTATATTTGGCCATTCCATGAAAAAGGGGGGTATCGTTTGATTAGCAATATTCATTCTCTATTGTGATTGTGCCCCTATCATTGATTTGGATGGGGTACCCTACAAAAAGCTACAAAAAGAATGATTTTCGAAAGGGATATAATGAAATTCCTGGATTTGAGCTTTCATTGGATTTCATTGATGTATCCAAGAACCAAATGAAAAAGAGAGTGTCGAACCGCCCTGTGATCATCAACCAATTGTGTGCCTCAATATAATTACCTGGAGTAAGCTCTATAGCCTATTTCCAATACAATACTCAGCAGCTTGATCGTCCTCTGCAATTTTCGAATCACCCTGTCGAATGGCCTATTCTCCTCGGTCGGAATAGGTCAGTCCCTTCCTTTCCTTAGAACCGTAGTTGAGAGTTTCCTATCTCATACGGCTCAGCAATCCATTCTTTTGGCATCCCATCTTCATTTACCCTATCTAACGGAATTGTATTTTTCAGATATCTATTTACTACCAAAATTCTTGGGTTAACCAGAATAAGTTCATTACATCAGTTTCAAACTCGAATTGGAATTCAGAAATCCATTTTCGCGCCTACAACTCCCACCTTCCCTTCAGAAGAATCCAATATAGGTACCTACCTATATCATTACTGTTAGAATTGTTTGAAAGGTAACTATCTCAGTTTCCTATAGGAAATTGATATAGAATTTTGGAAAAAGACTTGACCCCGCCCCACGAATGAAGAATAAGAAAAAAAGACTGACCATCTTTGGGATTTGATGCTACACCGCTGCTCAATAAATACCTTAGTGGATCGACTCTATTACATAAGTGGATTCCTAACCCTTATCTCATAGAATGAGATAAGTAAGCAGTTCTTATTGTATCCATCCAAAGCTAATTGATCCTTACCTCTATCAATGGAATTCTTTATCCATAGAATAGAAGTATATAGGCCATACCCTATTTGTCTTCCCGCAAAGTCCTTTTCCTTGCTATAGCTTATCCAAATCGTTGCTTTGGACGATGTAGGAGTCATATATGCATATATTAGATCTAAACATTCATGCGTTAGAAGCTTAAATTAGATGTGAACCAAAAGAGATGAGCGTATAAGATGGGGTCTCCCCCTCCTGCAGGATCAAAAAAGGTTGTATTAAAGTTGCGATTGGTTAATAACATTGTAATTGCCCCTACCAGTACTGGAAGTGATAATAAAAGTAGGAATGCTGTCACTAGAACGGACCACACAAAAAGGGGTAATCTATGCATAGTCATTCCAGGTCCACGCATGTTGAAGATAGTGGTTATAAAATTGATAGAACCTAAAATGGATGAAATACCTGATAAATGAAGACTAAAAATTGCTAAATCAACTGCTCCTCCAGAATGGCTGGCAATACCACTTAAGGGCGGATAGATTGTCCACCCAGTGCCGGTACCTACTTCTACTAAGGCTGAGCTTAATAGGAGCAAGAGACTTGGTGGCAACAACCAGAATGATATATTATTTAATCGTGGAAATGCCATGTCAGGTGCACCTATCAAAATCGGAACAAACCAATTACCAAATCCACCTATCATCGCCGGCATCACCATGAAAAAGATCACTAAAAATGCGTGAGCCGTTATTAAAACATTATAAAGTTGATGATTCCCACCAAGAATTTGATCACCGGGTCGTGCTAATTCCATACGAATCAGTACTGAGAAGCATGTGCCCATCACTCCAGCAATGGCACCGAAGATGAAATATAGAGTACCTATATCCTTGTGGTTAGTGGAGAAGAGCCATCGGACCAGATTTGTCATTAGAGACATGTCGAATTGACTTTCTTTATTAGAGAGGGGCCCCTCCGCGTCAGGGGTTTCAAAAGTCAAAAGCAGGTAAGGGGAGCGGGAGTCGAAGCCAACTCTTCCACGACCCCAAGAGTATCAAAGAAGAAAACCAGAATGAAAAGCGCCCCCCACTGTAACACTTAGGATAGAGGTCTTCTAAACCCTTGTTATTCTTATTCACTTTCCGCCCATATTTTATGGTACCTGAGAATTCCCCTCCTATCTACGTCATTTTTTCCACCGATTTCCTGAGTGAATTGGTACTGCGACCCCCCAGCTGGAGCGAAGTGAGGGGTCAATCCCCGAACGAAACTAAAGGAAGAGTCCCTGATCTACCCTTTTCGTAGTATACGGGAATGACTTCCTTCTGACCCCCCACCTTGGACCACTTTTTTCCTGAAAAGCTTGCAAAGTGGTTGGCCCCCCATAGGCCAAGCAGGTAATCACTGAGTAACAGCAACCAATGGGGAGTTGTTGAGTTTGGGGCCCCGTAATAGTCATCTCATATCAGCCTACCCCCCCCCCTCCTGGGCGTATAAGCGAGGTACTAACGCAGTAACCCCCCCTATAGTGTAGTGTGTTATTGAGTGACTAAGAGGTGACCTATGTTAGACCCCAGAGTGGTTGAGCTTATCTTGGGTGACCCATACCCATAGGAGGGGAAGAAGCATATTAGGAGGTAGCAAGGCAAGGAAATCATCCGCTTCAGCAAGCTTGGGAGGTCAGGCACTGACTTTCTTTTTCCCCTCCCCGGCCAGTCGATAGAAGAGAAGGTGGCTGCGGGGTATGAAACAAAGCGGTGTCTTGAGGTGAGGAAGGAAGCATAGTAGCATATTAACGGGAGGATTCTATTCTACTTTCCTTACTACGCCAACCGGGTTAACAAAGTGGAGTGCCTCGGTGCACGAGCAGAAGGAGGGAGTTGGTGAGTCTGATGATTTGGCCAAGGGTAGTGTTGTATTTCACTTACTTAGGGAAAATAGTGAGTTGAAAATAATTCATTAGGGGTTTATTTGAAGTGGAAACATACATAAGACTCATAACTGAATTAATGGTTTGACTATGTATGGTAGTCCCGGGGGTTGGGAGTGATGTTGTTGACTTAGGGAAATGAGTTAGTGTAACAAAATCCAATAAGGGTGTATTCCATACATCAGACTTATAGCATATTGAATTCATATTCCATCTATTCTTTGATCCCAGGGTTGGAGTTATTGGGTTTGATTAAGGAAACCACTTTTCTGTTGAGTACTCACATAGGGACACTCATAACAAACATTATGATTAGGACAGCATTAAGTAATATGTATGGTTTATCCCTAGGGTGAGTTGAGTCCCAGGGTGGAGAGTGATTTATGTCATTTCCTTAATTCCACTTTATTCGGGTTAATACTAGCATAGATACAATAATTAAATACATCATTATTGGGACAGCATTACTTGCTATGTATTGTTCCTCCCTTGGGGTAGAATGTCCTAGGGTTGGGTGTTATGTGGTTTACTTAAGGAAAACTAATAGTGTAAAGAGGGTTGGATTTGAGATTGAAAGACATATCAAACTATAACCTTATTCCATTCATATTCCATATATTCTATTCTGTTATCCTGGGGTATGTATTGATTAAGGGATTTGACAGGGTTGGGTTTGATTTGGATTTCCTTAATTCCACTTGTTTAGTTTGAGTACTATAATAAGGACAATACTGAGATACATTATTATGTGAACTCCATTACTTATGATGTATTGATTGTAGTCCAGGGGGTGGGGAGTGATGTGAAATTGCACTAGAGGAGGGGTGAATAGTGAAATTATAGAGTATTGTAATACAAAAAATTCAATCACACAATATACTCAATTATTTTTAGGTGGAAACCCAAGATGGGTGAAAACCACCACCTAAGCCAATCTCTTGACTTAGGATTTTCGATCACAAGGTGATCAATCCACTAACCACACTACTTAAACGAGGGTAGTGTACCTCAATTACAAATCCCACCTTCGATCCCTAAACGGAGGTTTCTTCCTTCAAAATGAAAAGATGGGGACCCGACAGATCGGATACCCAAAGTACAGAAATTATGAAGTAAAATAACACCTATAGAGCACCCCAATAATTTAGTTGCTTTCTTATCTACTAAGCATGAAAAGATCTCCCTGATGACTTGCAGAACGGAGTGAGCCAGGAGTATGGATTTGCCCTTTGATCAGAGTATTAGCACAGCACGAGGGCAAAATGGAGCTTAAAGTAGTGAGAAAGAGATTTTTCTAATGGATTTGTATCTCAAGAGGTGTGTGTTGCCTAAGAGGAGTTGTAGGCTATTTATAGGCAAGTTTGGAACCTTCAAGAACACTTGGGAGAGCTCTTCTAGCCGTTGGAAACAAATCCCAAGAGTTTGGGACGAAATCCACACAAAATCAGGGCAATGATGAGTCTGACAGCAACATCAGATGTCTAATTATAGTATCAGACATCTTATAAGACGTCTGATTTTACCTCTAGTCGTCTAATTTTGCAGGACATCTCAACAGACTCTATTGGATCAAAAGAGGGACGTCTGATATTATCTCATAAGACGTCTGATTATTTCATTGGACGTCTAATGAATGGTGGATTCGTTCCTGTTGTCATCAGATCCAAACAGGGTTCTAGGTATAGAGGACCAGACGTTGTTATGGACGTCTGATAACATTACCAGACGTCTGGAAACCTAAATACTGTTCCCTACTTCTTCTGCCAAAAAGTTTTCTGGCCATGAAGAGATACACACAGAAAATCATGGCCAACGGTTCAATGGCAGACGTTTGTAAGTGTGTCAAGACGTCTGGAAATTGTTTTTGCATAGACGAAGTCTAACGGTTAGTATGAGGACGTCTGGGTAAACAATCAGACGTCTGTTAAAGATTATTGACATCTGAAAGTGAATTCCTTCGACTGATGTTTATGAGGAGACAAATAAAGGCAGAAATCTTTGAAATTAGACGTCTGATACACTTGTCAGACATCTTATAGTGGAAAATCAGACGTCTGACCACTGTTATGGACGTCTGGTAAAAGTATAAGTGTTTGGTTTTTGTTTCTTATTTATCCTAAGTGTAGAGAGTCTAAGTTAGCTATTTATAGGTTTTGTTCGGGGGCACTTTACAATATTTCTAGACTCAAATAAAATGAAAATTACAACCTTTGAAAGTTTACATGAAAAAGCCTAAGACCTAATACTTATGCTACTCGTCTTTACGCTTTTAATCTCCCATCTTGGAAAGCTTTTTGAAATCCTGCAAATATGTTATTACAGAGAGAAAATAATATGCTACACTTTATTTTTTATTTCATTTTCTTCATTTTGTAAAATCATCGAAATATTATATACGAGTGGTTGAACTAACATGATGTTGTTTATAAAAGGAAATTCTGATGACAAATCACATAAGGACTCAAATAACTAACATAATGATGAGAACAAAAGTATGAAATAATATGTATTGAATATTGTCCCAGGGTGGAGAGTTATTGGGTTGATTTAATGGAACATTTTGTGGTTGAGATCTAACATAGGGAAAATCATAACAAACATTATCATTATAACTCCATTACTTAAGATGTATTGTTGGTTCCTCCCTTGGGGTCGGATGTCCCAAGGTTGCTTCCCTAGGTGGATATCTTGGTTTAGGGAATACTGCTTCTAATAAGGTCGATATTGAAATCCACTTAGAAGCACCCTTTTGTCATCACAATGGGTTGGAGTACATCGATATCCCATAGGGCTGGTTTAAGCTTGATTGAAAGGTAGCCAGAACATCGAAGCAATATTCAGGTTGTAATCTAAATCGACTTAGAAGCCTCTATTTTGAGACCACATGGATTCAGATACCTAACCCCTATTGGGAAGATGTTTTAGGCGCATTATTCTGAATGGCTTATATAAACCTGGGGATTCAACCCAGGTATACATAGAGTTTCATAGAGTGTTATGTTATCATGTATAAGATAAGGTATTAGAGTAGTGAATACAAGAATAAGAGATTAGGTATTGAACGTGTAACTTCGCACATAACAGAAGCTCATGAACTCCTAGTGAAATACCCTGGTGACTTCGGGGTTACCCTTCTGTACCCTCCCCGCTGAATAGCTCCGCTTCGCTATTTAAAAGCTTGACTGAGTTCGAGTCGGGACTGCTTCACTAATGGGGTGGATCTGCCTGCATACTAGCCTGCATACTCAGGAGCGTATGAACCGAGCAAGAGTGGATGGAATTCCACTTTTGCACCTTGGCGGCGTAGCCGTAGTGAATTCACTTGTTTCCGGGTCCGGAACTTCACTAGCTTAAGCTTAATCCGGGCCGGTGCTTGCTTCACTCGGAGAACTAGTAGAAAAAACATATTGATTACCTGAAATACCCTTTACATCATTAGAATCAACATAGCTCGCTGAATCCCGAGATCGATCTGATTTACTTGTTGAGTAATCCAGTTCCAGGTCTCTAGCTTTCCCTTGCTTTATCCTATTTAGCAGTTCCCCCAGCGAACACCCCAATCCTGCCTTTTGACTCGGTCCCGGTTCTCAGCTTCTGATGCTTCGGATGCTAAGTCAGGGGTCAGCCCGGCGAAGAGAATCCCTTCCCTTGTCACACACTCCCCGAGAGTGCCAAGCCACCTTATGGTAAAGCTGGTTTTGAACACCTCCGGTCTGGCTTAGTGCCTAGCTGGTTGTAGTAGAATCCTCAACCTATAACTATAACTGCTTATTCAAAACGCGGGAGAAACATCAACATCATTGGCATCATTCGACTCCTACTTGGACTCCAACACTTCATCTGCCGAACTTACCGGGCCAGGAAATCCACCTAGTTCGCTGTGGCATAATTAGTACAAATCCCTTCCCTGCCTTTATTTATCGCACGTAGGGGCCTATTCCATTCCCTTCCTTCGGGACACTCAGCTCCCTTCCGATGAACCATAAGTTTAGCACCCTATTCCGCTCCGTTTCACTTGCATCAAATTCACTCCTCCAAAGCTTGCCTTTCTTAAGGGAAACACTAACCAAACCAAAACTCTGAACTATCCTTCCCTAAGCTAAATTCCCACAATTCACCGGCACCAGTTTGTTGATATTGACATTCCTTGTAGTAGTTCGCCTCCTCAGAATCTGAATCGGAATAATCGGACAACTATAAATATCCACTAAATTAGACTTTTCTGAATATTACTCGGAATCAGACACTTCGGACTATGAATGAAATGAAAGAGTTTCACTCACCCCAGGACTAGCAATACCTTACAGGCTATGCCAAAGACCCTGCTTCCGCGGACCCAGCTTGACCAATCGGTAATCTCTTTGATTCATTCTTTCTTTACCCGGGAATGCATGTATATAGGAGATTGGGTTAGCCAGTTAGCTTTCATCTAGAGCTTTCCCTTCCCAGGGTCAGTCAGGTCTATTTATTGCTCGGCTCCCCCGGGATTGGTGCTTCACCCATTGCTTTTGTCTTCACAACCCTGTTCTGTATGGCGAATTGTGACCCAAACTCGAAAAATCTGAGTTGACCTTCTGGGTATGCCCGGGGAAGGCTTCACCACTGAAATCAGATCCCATCCCGTCGATCGGACTCTCCTGCCTCGGACTCTGAAGAATAATCATCATCCTCGTAATTCTATATACTCGTCATCCTCTGACTCGGACTTGCTTGCGACTGACTCCCACAGACACGGACCAGATGCTTTGCTTCGGCTCTTCTTCCCCAGTGATTTGTCCGCTTCATAGCTCTCAGACCGATTTTCGGTATTTCTGGAATATTCTAAAAAAACATTCACTGATCTTGTGATTGAGGCTGGGGTTCTATTCTCGAAGCTTTAATGTAATGTAATGTAATGTAATAAGGAAGTATTTGATTGGATTGGATTGGATTGGATTTCTGAACTCCCATTCATATAATAACATCACTCCACTGATACCTCGAAAAAGAAAATGGACAAATTTGCCGCTCGCCCCACTTTCGGACACTGACACCTCGGACGCGGAATCCATTCATGAATAGCTAGCTCCTTCTGCCGACCCGGACTCACCTAAATCATAAATCGATGCATTTGATCTACTTGCTACTGAATTATAACCCTTCCATGCTACACATCTCCCCCAGATTGAAACAAATCACCCGTTCGCTACATTCATCAATGTGCCGGGTCTGTGAAAGCAGTGTATAGTATATAGAACAAGAGAGGGGAACTGTCGAAGACACAAAGCAGCTTACGCTTCCCTTATGACTGACCCTAGCTCGCTCGACTATTGCCGGCCTACTCTCGCACTCCCCGTCGCTTTCCTGCCTTCTGGATTTGTGGTATTTCTTCATGTGCTAACCTTCCCCCTTCCTCTCTCATCCCCGTGAAGTCCAATGAGAACAAGAGTTGTTAAGGGAATCACAAGCAACCCTAATCCCTTTCCCCGCTTTCCTACCGCTGAATGTCGTAGCTACTAACTCTTCCCATTCCTACTAACGGACTACATCTCATACCGTGTCGTTCCCCCGCTTCCCTAGGTTTCTGTAGAAAGGTACTTACCTTATGAAAGAAGGTAAATTCGGGAAGAAAGAGTGGATATGATAGCCTTTTCCTAATGGATTGCCGCATTTACTAGTGAATCCCATGACCGGGTGTTGAAGAAGCAAGGCAAGGAAGGAGGGATACGAAGGGTAAGGTATTAATACAAACCGAATAGGTAGGTCATACCTGACTTCCCAAAAACGAGAGTGATATTGGAGTTTGATCGTTTTCATGCTTTTCTCCCAAGAAAGCTCTCTTTGAAGCCCAACTACCAACCTTACCTGGTTACTAGTTTATCCCCTGAATCCCCCTACCCTAGGGAGCATGATTGAATGAAGTCACCCTGAATACATTCCCCTATTTAGTAGTCTTTATTTAAGGCAGGAACCAATTCAGTTAAGTCCGGGGAGCGGGAATACCAAAGTGATTATTTATATATGAATTGAATGCCCAAATTACCGGGCAATAACAGCTCTGCAGGAGTGTCAGAGTGGGGGCTTCCCCTGTGTGGAGATTAGTTGATCAAAACCATGCTTTAGGTTACCGGGTTGTGAAGTCAAAGTGGGAGGAATCCAACGAAAAGCTTCTTTACCGGCCAGGACTACCTTGACGATCCTTTCCGACCTATTGGGGCAGTGCAGTAATATAATCGTATGATTGAGGCCCAATAAATCCCGGCGGAATGCTCTTTCAAGTCAAGTCAAGTAAAGTCAAGTCAAGTAGAAACAATATCATCACTGGTGCAATTGTTCCTACTTCTGCAGCTATAGGTTTGCATTTTGATCCCATTTGGGAAGTAGCATCCGTTGATGAATGGTTATACAATGGCGGTCCTTATGAACTCATTGTTCTACATTTCTGACTTGGTGTAGCTTGCTACATGGGTCGTGAGTGGGAATTTAGTTTCCGTTTGGGTATGCGTCCTTGGATTGCTGTTGCATATTCAGCTCCTATTGCAGCTGCTACTGTTGTTTTATTGATTGACCCTATTGGTCAAGGAAGTGTTTCTGATGGTATGCCTCTAGGAATATCTGGTACTTTCCACTTTATGATTGTATTCCAGGCAGAACACAATATTCTTATGCACCCATTTCATATGTTAGGTGTAGCTGGTGTATTTGGTGGTTCTCTATTTAGTGCTATGCATGGTTCCTTGGTAACCTCTAGTTTGATCAGGGAAACCACTGAAAACGAGTCTGCTAATGAAGGTTACAGATTTGGTCAAGAGGAAGAAACTGATAATATCGTAGCTGCTCATGGTTATTTTGGCTGATTGATCTTCCAATATGCTAGTTTCAACAACTCTCGTTCTTGACAATTTTTCCTAGCTGCTTGGCCTTTTGATTTGAGTAGTAGGTATCTGGTTCACTGCTTTAGGTATTAGTACTATGGCTTTCAACCTAAATGGTTTCAATTTTCACCAATCCGTAGTTTACAGTCAAGGTCGTGTTATTAACACTTGGGCAGATATCATCAATAGTGCTAACTACTATAGTTGGAAGTGATGCATGAACGTAATGCTCATAACTTCCCTCTAGACCTAGCTGCTGTGGAAGCTCCATCTACAAACGCATAAGACTTCTTTTTCGTATATACGAATTGTGGAAGTCGAAATACTAAGCCTATTGGAAATAGGTTGAGTATTTCTACCTTTATTGGATTTCATTAGGTAGTTCTCACATAAACATGTTTCTATTTGTATTTGGATTTGTATTTTGTTTCCATTTGGAAGAATCCACGGAATTCGGATTTGGTCCAAGGGGCGGATGTAGCCAAGTGGATTAAGGCGGTGGATTGTGAATCCACCACGCGCGGGTCCCGTCGTTCGCCCATTTCTAAAATAGGAAAAAAAAAGAAAAGGATGAAAGAATTGTAATGGATTGAAAAGGAAAATGGATTCTTAGGTAAATCAATTGCGAAACGCTCCTTTCAAATACTCAATATCTGTTTGCCATCTTATGCGCGAAAATCTTCCATTCTCATAAGATCTTCTTTACTGTGACTAAAAAGGTAAGTTCCCATAATGTATGTATATTGGAACTGACCTCACTTTTGAGTGATACAATTATAGGTAGTTTCCTGGAAGACAATACATATGGAATTGGTCAATCAAAATAGATTTCCATGCAATTTCTTTTTGACCTCTCTTTCGATAAGAGAATCTCTCATGAAAGGCAAAAAGGGTTTTAGTAAAGTCAATTGGTTTTTCTTTTCCTCCAAATTCGTGTTTTCCTCCTCCGCATGTATTTTGAAATCAAGAAATCAATCCAATTACGAGAAGCCTCATAAAGTGCTTCTTTTGGAGTGAAACTCCCATTTGTCCATATTTCGAGAAAAAGGATCTCTTGTTTCTCATTCTCATTCCCATAAGAATCAATACTATGATTCACATTTCGAATAGGCATGGATACAGCATCTATAGGATAACTCCCATCTTGAGAAGGATTTGTGGATCTGATATGATATCCGCGATCTCTCTGGATTTGTAATTCAATATGCAAATCCACGGGTTCTGTGAGCTTAGCTATATGCTGTGTAGTGTCAACTATTTCCACAGAAGGTGGCAGTGAGGTGATATCTTGAGCAGTTACACATTTTGGTTATACCTTTGGCATAACTGACTTTTAAGTAAAGGTGTGCGTCTCGAACTCCATACAAATTACTTCTCAATACAATTTCTTTCCAATTCATTCCAATTTCATGTACCGGTTCTTCAACACCTGGTATTGTCGAATATTCATGTGGTACATTCTTCCATTTTGCATGTGTGATACATGTTCCTTCTATTTCTCCAAGTCAAACCCTTCGCATGGCAATACCTGTGGGTGAGTATCGGCTTGACCCTTCCTAAGTGGGGACAGAATGAAACGTCCATAATAAAGACGTTTATTGTCTACTCTTGATTCAACGCACTTCCACTGTGGTGTTCGAGTGGATCCTGCTACTTCCTCTCGAATCATACTAATATCTGATTAGTATTGAGATTGGTGAATCATTTCTTTCTCTTTCAATCTGAAATACAAATTCGATTCTGATATGATTGATCGATTCTCATTTTTCTTTTTTATAAACGTCAGGGGTCTACATCCATTGTGTGGCATAGGGGTTATATCGCATACGAAACTTCATACTATATTACTTCTACTAATAGTTCGTAATGCTGCATCTCTGATTTGTCTATTCCCCCAGCACACTTGATCTTCACTTCTGCTCGTTTCATAATACCCTCATCCACCACTGAAATAGCATCCTTTGCTGCAGCTTGAGCGGCAAGGCTTTTTGGATTGGAAGATAGGTGTCCCCTTTCTTGGGGTAATACCTTTGAATTGAAGAGCACCAGCGGAGGACCAATAAAGTCAATGCCTGACCTCGTGCATCTGTAATAGTGACAATGGTATTATTTCAACTCACTTGAACATGAATCACTCCTTTTGATATTGTACGTCCCCGTAAACGAATACGTCTCTTCTTACATAAAGCAATACGTCTATTCCTAGGTGTACGAAGTCTTAGTAGATTCGATTTTGTCTGTCTTAGTCTCTTAGGTTTTGTCATATCTTATCATCTCATAAATATGAGTCAGAAATCTATGAAGATATCCATTTCGTGTTTGATCCTTGATTTCCTTTTGAGTGACATTAGAAAATACCTGACTTTCGCTTTCGAAAGTGAGTTCTCTTTCAGAAAGATTATCCTTGTCTTTGTTTATGTTTCAGATTAGGACAAGTCAATATACTATAATGTGTCCCCGCCTACGAATCAGTCGACATCTTCCACAAATTTGAGGAACAGAAGCCCTCATTTGCTACCTTTTGATGATTCCCTATATTGTCAATCTTTTGAATTCTGAATCTACTTGCCTATATTGTCAATCTTTTGAATTCTGAATCTACTTCTTGAAAGCCAGAAAAAAGTCTCTTTCATTTTGGATGTAT
Organism: Thalassia testudinum; assembly: GCA_037157565.1. Lineage (NCBI taxonomy): Eukaryota > Viridiplantae > Streptophyta > Magnoliopsida > Alismatales > Hydrocharitaceae > Thalassia > Thalassia testudinum. The sequence goes on along the minus strand of JAZHRO010000007.1, from coordinate 24,911,013 downwards.
CTCCGCGAAGGGAATGTGAAACCTCCGCGAAGGGAATGTGAAACCGCGCGTGGTGGAAGGGAAATAGTGATTTTTGGATTAGATTAGGAGTAGGAGTAATACTCAGACCCGTGTCCGGGTCGTCATCATCCGGATATGGGTATGCTAGGGACCCCATGGTTTGTCAAAAAATGGATCTTTATATGGGTCATCTCCTGATTTATAAGAACTAGAGTTGTCAAGTCTCTCGACGATTCACCCTTTTGTTTCATCATAACGACGGAGTTCGATTAGGACTCTGTCATCGTCGACTACGCGGAAAGGATAGAACTCTCTCGAATTTTCCTGCAAGTATGACCAATAAAGACTTTTCCAAGAACATATACGTCTATTCAATATACGTAATTTGGCTCATCGGGGTGACAATCAACGACTATCCCTATGTATAGTCGCTTCTCGCCATGAGAATCATTCACGATCGTCATTGTGGTGTCTCCTTCCTTGCCGCCACTTTTTGAGATGATGAGTCGACTAGTCATTCATTAGTAAGGTACGTAATGAATAGTCATTGAATATCGAATGGGATTCGATGTTCTATAAAGCATCAAAATGCATCATAATATATGTAGAATAATATATTACGATATATGCGTCGTATATGCGCAAAATCTAATTGGGATTCTAATCTAGGGCTATACCCATGTACATCATATCCAAGGTGAGGTGGTAAGTCATATTGTCTACACGGTGGTCAGTACTACCCTATTGTACGTCCTCTGGGCACTCTTCCTATGTATCCTTCGACTAGTGGCTAGTCGAATTCCATTTCTATCTGTCTATTTGATGCCTTGTTGGACTATTCTCTTTTTCCCCAACAAACACATCTTTTTTATGTGTTCCAACCGACCCCATCCTGCATGGAAAGAAGTAAGGTGCGTGCTGCGAAAGTGCAGGATCTTTTTAACGTCCAGGGTGTCAGAAGGGCAGGATCAAAATAGATATAGACGACACAAAATTGATCTCCAATTCGTTTTAGCCGGGCTTCTCGATCTGTCATGATACCTTGAGAAGTGGAAAGAATTGCAATTCCCATTCCACATCAAATCTTCGGAATTTGTTGATAGGTAGAATAGATTCGTAAACTCGGCCGACCTTCGTTAAATGATACGTTTTCTCGTCCTTTTATGCTGGAGCAGAGTTGAAACCAAGAAATCTTGATCATTTTCCCGATGTTTTCGAACGTGTTCAATAAAACCTTCCTGTAGAAATATCTTCACAACGTTTTCAGTTATATTGGTAGATATGATTCGAACAGTGTCTTTTTTCTCCATATCAGCATTTCTTATGGAAGTGATTATATTGGCAATCGTGTCTCTACCCATGATGAATTGGAATGATTGTCGTCCTCTCATTTTGATATAATCCACATGTTTTTTAGGAATTCTATTTTCCCCCCCCCCCGAAACCTGTTCCATTATTGACGAATGGATCTAGTTTCAACCCCCTACTATATAAGTGAAGAATGGATCTCATTTAGAATACCTCAGGGGCTAATGAGATGATTTTTGTGAAACGGAACTGTCTCAATTCTTCAGCAATCGCACCAACGAGTCCCCTTAGGATTTCCTTTTTGATCGATGACAACTGCCGCATTGTCATCATAGCGTATTCTCATGTCACATTTGAGTTCTTTACGTGTACGTACAATTATGGCTCGAATGACTTCGGATCTTTCTAGAGACATATGAGGCACCGCTTTCTTGATTACAGCAACAATAACGTCACCGATCAGAGCATATTGGCGATGACTAGTCCCTAAGATTCGAATACACATCCATTTTCTGGCCCCGCTATTATCCGCTACATTCAAAAAGGGTATTTCTGAGGTTGAATCATGATTTTGTTTATCTGCTCTTTCCATCCAAAGATTCAAGTCAAAAAAGAAATATGATGTATCTAGTTGGTAAAGAACGATGTATCTCAAAAGTCAAAGACCCGCCCTCTGGATGGTATGGTTTCTATCTATTATAGAACCTATGGATCGCGTTCCGCAATAACCAATTTGGTTCGTGATTAGCCCATAGTTGTGGGCTATTTAAGTATTTAAGTGCCTACACATTAGGTTAATTCTAACATTTATTTAGTATAAATTAGGATGTAAATAGATTAATTCATAGTTTTAATCTAATTACATAATCCATACATTGTATTCATATCTTAAGTGCATTTAGAATTAGCTTAAAATAGCATTCATCTAATTAGATAACCAATTAGGTATATTGTTTTTATTAACATAGAAGTTGAGGGTCTATACATAAATAACCCTAATATTTTAATAATATTTTCTTTATTCGTCTTCTTTTAGAACGGCTGGCTGCCGCTCCAACGCCCGCGTGATGCAGTGAAAGCCATTCAAGGGGGAGCGGATACGGTGGATCTGGTCGGCCGCTGATTTCAAATTTGTTCAGGCCACTACAAAAGGAGCACGGAGGCAGCCGAGCTCAGAAGGCCTCCGCCACCGACCCACCACTGTGCAGAGAGAACCTCTCTCTTCCACTCCATACTGCTGGCCTCTACTGTGGCGGCGAGTCTCCACCACCGTGGGCGTGTGGTGTGACAGGCCACACCGCCATCCGGAGCTCGCCTGCATTACCGTGAGCACCTTAGCGTGCAACTCACTCGTCGTCGTCGCAGACCACCACCACCGAGCTACTGATCAGCCACCCTCTCAGTAACTTAAGACGTCTGGGAAATTTCCCAGACGTCTGAAGTTACCCGCTCACCTCCACTTCCTCAGCCTGCACTCTCCAACCGGCCACCAGACCGCCTGCGCCCTCCACCGCTCACCGGCTGCAGACCTGCGCACGCCTGCAGATCAGCCCGCGCTCTCCTCCAACGCCTGCAGACCAGCCTGCAGCATCCTCCAACAGCCACCTGCAGCTTCCACCACACACGCCAACCGCCTGCAGACCACCGCGCAACGGCGCCATTTGGCCGGTCGATCTTTCGCTTTTAAGTCGTTTGTAGTTTAATGTGGTGGAAAAATCGACTAATCAATTTTTAATAAGAAATAACCACTCGCAGAGGAGCGGGTCGTATCCACAGGGAGGCAATAACGTATTAAAATTCGCGCCACTTAAAAATGTTTGTTCGGAGTCAATTTGGACAAGAACCAAGCCAAGATTGCCTTTAGATTAAGGTTTAAGCAAGAAACAACGCTGAAATGGCAATTATGAGAAACTACAGGATATTTTCCGCAATGCAGAGTGAATAGAATATGATTAAAATGTGGCAATGGCAGAAAATGTAAATTTTAATTAACGTTTTACTGTAGCAAAACAGGGGAATTTTTCCCCGTTCTCTTGCTCGGCGAGGAGATGATGGCAGGGCGCGGGAAGCTCGGAGGAGGTCCCTTGGATCAAGGGCTTCGAATCGGTGGTGGCGGCGAGTCGCGCGGCGGTCGGAGGTGGTCGGACGAGCTCCGGCGGAGGTGCTGCAGCCGGCAGCTTGCGCAGCCTGTTGGCGTGAAGTCCGCCGCCTGCTGCTGCTGCGGGGGTGGCTGCTGCCGCTGCCGTGGGCACTGCTGCGGCTGGCGTGTGCGGCTGGCGTGCGTGGTGGTCGGTTGGGTGGTCTGCAGGTGGTTGTGCGTGGGTGCGCGGAGGGTCTGCAGGAGGGCGCGCGGTTGTGCGTGGGCGGTGGTCTGCAGGAGGGCGCTTGCGCGGTGGTCTGCAGGGGGTTGGCGTGTGCGGTGGAAGCTGCAGGTGGATGTTGGAGGATGCTGCAGGCTGGTCTGCAGGTGTTGGAGGAGAGCGCAGGCTGATCTGCAGGCGTGCGCAGGTCTGCAGCCGGTGAGCGGTGGAGGGCGCAGGCGGTCTGGTGGCCGGTTGGAGAGTGCAGGCTGAGGAAGTGGAGGTGAGCGGGTAACTTCAGACGTCTGGGAAATTTCCCAGACGTCTTAAGCTACTGAGAGGGTGGCTGATCAGTAGCTCGGTGGTGGTGGTCTGCGACGACGGCGAGGGAGTTGCACGCTAAGGTGCTCACGGTAATGCAGGCGAGCTCCGGATGGCGGTGTGGCCCGTCACACCACACGGCCACGGTGGTGGAGACTCGCCGCCACGGTAGAGGCCGGCAGTGTGGAGTGGAAGAGAGAGGTTCTCTCAGCACAGTGGTGGGTCGGTGGCGGAGGCCTTCTGAGCTCGGCTGCCTCCGTGCTCCTTTTGTAGTGGCCTGAACAAATTTGAAATCAGCGGCCGACCAGATCCACCGTATCCGCTCCCCCTTGAATGGCTTTCACTGCATCACGCGGGCGTTGGAGCGGCAGCCAGCCGTTCTGAAAGAAGACGAATAAAGAAAATATTATTAAAATATTAGGGTTATTTATGTATAGACCCTCAACTTCTATGTTAATAAAAACAATATACCTAATTGGTTATCTAATTAGATGAATGCTATTTTAAGCTAATTCTAAATGCACTTAAGATATGAATACAATGTATGGATTATGTAATTAGATTAAAACTATGAATTAATCTATTTACATCCTAATTTATACTAAATAAATGTTAGAATTAACCTAATGTGTAGGCACTTAAATACTTAAATAGCCCACAACTATGGGCTAATCAAATACCCCCATGCCTAGTTTTTGCTAGTCCCTAGCAAAATTAAGCGAAACCTAGCACTCTAAGTAGACTAGTCAACTCACTTAGTCTTCCTTCAGAAGCATATTAAGTTCAGGTTCTAAACCCAAGGTTCCTAAGTAGTTGCTAAGTTACAGACTAGGTCGGCTAAAGACGAGTTGCAAGCACAAGTTTCCCTGATTTCTGACTCTACCCTAAAGTTTATTGATCCCTGAGATTAAAGCATCCGTGCTTGTGCATTGGTCCGAGTTATTTGAGTTAAAGGAAAATTTTTTTATATATATATGTATATATATATATATATTTATTATTATTACTTTTATTTGCTTGTGCATAAGTAGTTCTAAAAAAAAATAGAAAAAGAAAAAAAAAATGAGCTGCCTGGTAGAAGCTGCTTGCCCTAGGACGAACCATTTAGGTCTATATGAGCAGCCTCTAGATTTGCTTTTCTGCATTGCGTGCATTTTTGCATCGAAGATCGCTGGAGGCAAGGTACGCATTCTCTTACTTTGCATCCTATTTTTTTTTTTTTTTTTATCACGCATTGCATTTGGGATTTAATGTAAAGACCACCTAATCTGTACTGAATAAATCTAACAAGTGGTCACATTTTCTTTTTTTAGAGAAAGGACTAATTAAAGGAAGGACATTTTAAAAACCAAGGATTTCATTTTCAAACTTGGCGTGCGATTCAAAGTTCAAAATCTTTGACGGTGTATGCACACTTATTTCACTTGCACCACGACACGCTTCTAGACACTCCTTAGGTTTGGAAATACTAGGACAACAGCCCTCCTTTTGTTGGATTCTGAAGTGTTCGGAACTGGAAATCAAAGGTTTTGTAAATCCAAAGAGGGGGATACCCTGTCATGGATTTTTGGGGGTAGTTGAGGAGCACCGCGAAAGCACAGCTTCAAAGGAAGGCTTAGGCCTACTTGCATCCCTCGATCTTCCGTCTTTGGATTTACTTGACCATTTGAGATTTAGGGAAGAACACCTAAGCTCCAACTAGGTCTTTTTAGGCGAGCCGTAGGTCGACAATAGGCGCGTAAATTGATTGAACAAATTGTATTGTCACCTGCAATCTGACTTAAAATCAAAAGCCTAAATTGGGAAAGACCTAAAAGGTCCTTTTTCAATTGTGTCTTGCTTGGGGAATTCTGATTGAAGTGTGAGTTAGAATGGACCACATTGATTTTCATCCTTTTACATCTTGCCCACACCCTCACCCCCACTCTGCATCCTTCGATCCCAGACGCCGAGATGGTCCATTCCTTGATGGACATAATGACAATCATTGGGATCCGTTTTACTCCTATTATAGGAGTATTGGCCTAGTTAAGCCCCGAATTAGTGAGCAGAACTCAAGAGAGGGATTTGCTTTGCCCAATATCCCACATACCAAAGAAATACCCAACCCACCCTCCCTGAAAACTTATAATCGTTGGACAAACACTCCTGGGTACTATAAGCCTGAGCCTGACTTCTCTTATGATAGAAATGACCTCTCCTCTTTGAAGATGGAAATACAGAAAATGCAAAATGAAATGAGTGAATTGTTAGGAGAATCTTTGAGAGCAGGCCAACAAGAAAGAGATGAAATTAGCCACCCAATCTGCCCCATTAACGATGACGTACACCCCTCTACAATAGATGCATCTCCCGTGGGAAAGCTACACTTTAAGTTGAAGGGAAATTCTGGGGAAAATAGCTACTTTTCGAGGATCGATTTTGAAACCTCCCCATTAGATGACACTTCCTTGAGAGATCTACACTTTAGGTGGGAGGAAAATACACATGAAAGTAGCTATGCATTTGATGAAGAAAGGTGGCAACCCGAGGAAGATGATGATAAGGTTGAGTATCCACCTGAATTATATTGGAGTCAAAAGAAGGGAATGATGGTGCCATTGGAAGACCTCGACCCAGATGATAGTATTTTCGTGACATTTGATGAAGTGGGTCAAAGTCAAGTTGTTAATCCTACCCTCCCTTCTGATCATGGTATGGAACTCAAACCCACCCTTAGGGAACCTAACCCTAAAGAAATTGACCTATCTGAGGAGTCTGATGTAACCAATGTAAATAATTTACCTCAGATAGAGCACCCTAGGGGATCTGCTGAGATATTAAATGATTCTAGACCTCGGGTACATGATGAGTTGTGTGATGAGGAGGAAGATGAATTATATGAGGAACCTACATTCAAGATTTGGAGTGACACTAAGGGTGATTATGTATTATTTGAAGAGTTAGCCCCTGAGGATGTCACAAATTTGACCAAATTAGGTCTCCTTGGCACACCCATTGATGATATTTCTCCTCATGATAAAATGATGGAAAATTTGGAAGCAATTTCTAAGATTTATGTGGATTCACATATAGACTCTGGGGAAGATTTGAGTAAAGAACAAAAACCTGGGGATGACACTGATAGGATAATCCCTAGATCTGTTGCTTCCAACCTGCCTTCATTCACTTCGAAGTCACCCTCTGATTCGCTTATATCTGAAAGCGAAATTGTGACTCCTGATGAAGAGCAGGAAGATCCACGTGATGGTGCAAGGAATGCTAGGGATGAAATTGAGGATTTAGAAAGAGTGTTTGGGATGGACACCAAGCTGATTAAACCCAACCTAGATCTTATGGCCATCCCACAACCTCGTAACTTGGACACCCTAGACGATCCTTGCCTTAGAGAATTGCTCATTTTTGTTCTGACTAGGGGGCTTAACAGACCAATATTTTCTGTAATGGAGTATCGGGTATGGATTGATGATTTCTTTAGTCAGTCCATTACCCTGGGGGTTTATCTCTATACCATTCCTTCCCCATTCTTTTTGGAGGATCCTTGTCATCCTACCCCTACCCCTTTGGAGGTTATTTTAACTGTTTATCCTTTAGAACCTCTTCTGGTGACCTGGGAAGATTTCATTCCCATTTTAGTTGGGCGAGCATTTGCTATCGGGATTCATCATCAGCTCGTCAACATCCTAGGTTACCTATTTTCTAGGCCAACTTTGCTTTGCTCATTTTTAGGGCCTATTTCTGCAATTCTTGAACCTGATTTGCAGGTTCTTCGGCTATTCAGCCCAGCTTTGACCCAGGTAATATCCTTCTATGCAATGAGGACATTGCAGATTTTAGGCATGGGGGGGTGTACTTGGGGATATACATAGCATAATTGCATACATTTGTACATATAAAAAAAAAAAAAAAAGTTTTGAGCTTAACTGGCTAAGTCCTGCATTCTTAAGCAAATCAGAACTCTAGCGTAGACTAAATTAATTCTAGGGTCAAACTTTAGAAGCTAAATAAGCTACTAGCTTTAGACCTTTAGGGTCCTTTGTGGACTTAAAAACTTAAGTAGGAGTTAAGTTGCAGACCATTCTTCAAGAGGTTGAGGAAGGGAAGCTAGGGTTTGAGTTAAAAGGTGGGATAGTACCTGGAGTCTTATTCTACCTTTTGGTTTACGGGTCCTTGTAACCCAAGCATCCAAATTTTTCACACTTGGTCTGGTAATTAACTTAATTTCTGAAAAGAGATTTGGTTCTATTAGTTTTGGCTTAAGAGAGGCTTGAAAACACATTTTGATTGGAAGAGTTCCCGCCGCAGGAGAGGTCGAGTATATACTCACCTTGAGGATGCGATGATAACATATTACCTCCTCGGTGCTTGTCTCTTAGGATATCCATCCTACTGGGGGCATGTAAGCGCATTGCGCGGTTCAGGTACCATGGGCGGCTCTATCTCGGAGTGCCGATTGCCATAGGCCTGAATTCGCTTAAGAAATCCATGGGCGATACTATCCCGAAGTGTCGATTGCCAGGAGTTCTTGGGGTCGTTATGGGCGGTGCTATCTCGAAGCATCGAAAGCCAGGCACCCTTCGAGGTATGGTAATGGGGACAATGAATCCGACACAGACCGTGTTGATAGCTGATCCGAGGTTAGACTTAGAAGAATCAAAAAAAAAAAAAAAAAAAGTATATATATATAAAAAAATTTTCCTTTAACTCAAATAACTCGGACCAATGCACAAGCACGGATGCTTTAATCTCAGGGATCAATAAACTTTAGGGTAGAGTCAGAAATCAGGGAAACTTGTGCTTGCAACTCGTCTTTAGCCGACCTAGTCTGTAACTTAGCAACTACTTAGGAACCTTGGGTTTAGAACCTGAACTTAATATGCTTCTGAAGGAAGACTAAGTGAGTTGACTAGTCTACTTAGAGTGCTAGGTTTCGCTTAATTTTGCTAGGGACTAGCAAAAACTAGGCATGGGGGTATTTGATTAGCCCATAGTTGTGGGCTATTTAAGTATTTAAGTGCCTACACATTAGGTTAATTCTAACATTTATTTAGTATAAATTAGGATGTAAATAGATTAATTCATAGTTTTAATCTAATTACATAATCCATACATTGTATTCATATCTTAAGTGCATTTAGAATTAGCTTAAAATAGCATTCATCTAATTAGATAACCAATTAGGTATATTATTTTTATTAACATAGAAGTTGAGGGTCTATACATAAATAACCCTAATATTTTAATAATATTTTCTTTATTCGTCTTCTTTCAGAACGGCTGGCTGCCGCTCCAACGCCCGCGTGATGTAGTGAAAGCCATTCAAGGGGGAGCGGATACGGTGGATCTGGTCGGCCGCTGATTTCAAATTTGTTCAGGCCACTACAAAAGGAGCACGGAGGCAGCCGAGCTCAGAAGGCCTCCGCCACCGACCCACCACTGTGCAGAGAGAACCTCTCTCTTCCACTCCACACTGCCGGCCTCTACCGTGGCGGCGAGTCTCCACCACCGTGGGCGTGTGGTGTGACAGGCCACACCGCCATCCGGAGCTCGCCTGCATTACCGTGAGCACCTTAGCGTGCAACTCCCTCGCCGTCGTCGCAGACCACCACCACCGAGCTACTGATCAGCCACCGTCTCAGTAACTTAAGACGTCTGGGAAATTTCCAAGACGTCTGAAGTTACCCGCTCACTTCACCGCACACGCCTGAAGTCGCCTGCAGACCCCTTCCCGCACCTGCAGAACCTTCAGCGCACCCACGTCCGTCAACCTTCAGCTCAAACGCGCCTCAACTCTCCAACAGCCACGCCTCCGCTCAACATCCTGCAGAACCTTCAGCGCACCCACGCCTGCGCCCTCCACCGCTCACCGGCTGCAGACCTACGCACGCCTGCAGATCAGCACAACCGAGCACGCCTCCTCCCGCGCCTGCCGCTTGCAAGCGCCATTCACTCGCGACTGCAGAGTCCTTCGCCCACGCGCCTGCACCCTCCAACAGCGCCTGCAGTCCACGCCGTTCACCACTGCGCCTGCAGAACCGCCAGCAACCGACCTCTGCAGACCCTCTGCCCACGCCAGCTTCCACCGCACACGCCAACTGCCTGCAGACCACCGCGCAAGCGCCCTCCTGTAGACCACCGCCCACGCACAACCGCACGCCCTCCTGCAGACCCTCCGCGCGCCCACGCACAACCGCCTGCAGACCGTCCAACTGACCACCGCCCACGACAGCGGCAGCAGCCACCCCAGCAGCAGGCGGCGGACTTCACGCCAACAGGCTGCGCAAGCTGCCGGCTGCAGCACCTCCGCCGGAGCTCGTCCGGCCACCTCCGACCACCGCGCGACTCGCCGCCACCACCGATTCGAAGCCCTTGATCCAAGGGACCTCCTCCGAGCTTCCCGCGCCCTGCCATCGGCTCCTCGTCGCGCAAGACAACGGGGAAAAATTCCCCTGTTTTGCTACAGTAAAACTTTAATTAAAATTTACATTTTCTGCCATTGCCACATTTTAATCATATTCTATTCACTCTGCATTGCGGAAAATATCCTGTAGTTTCTCATAATTGCCATTTCAGCATTATTTCTTGCTTAAACCTTAATCTAAAGGCAATCTTGGCTTGGTTCTTGTCCAAATTGACTCCGAACAAACATTTTTAAGTGGCGCGAATTTTAATACATTATTGCCTCCCTGTGGATATGACCCGCTCCTCTGCGAGTGGTTATTTCTTGTTAAAAATTGATTAGTTGATTTTTCCACCACATTAAACTACAAACGACTTAAAAGCGAAAGATCGACCGGTCAGTTCGTATCGGCATTTTGTACGCAGCTATTGACATAGCTGCTCTAGCTACGATTTCGGATACTCCAATCATTTCATATAGTATTCGACCGGGTTTTACAACGGCTACCCAATATTCGAAGTCCCCCTTCCCGGAACCCATACGCGATTCTACTTTTCTTCGCGTAACGGGTTTGTCGGGTTTTTTCGTAGGCGTACCCAGATTTTTGCGCCACGACATGCATATCGTGTCATTGCTCTTCGCCCAGCTTCTATTTGTTTAGCTGTGATCCAAGCGGGTTCAAGTGCTTGAAGAGTGTATCTTCCGAAACCAATATGATTGCCTCGAGAAGATCTTCCTTTCATTCTTCCTCTATGTTGTTTACAAAATCTGGTTTTTTTCGTGTTATAGTTGATGGTTGTTTCCCAATTCCATCTCTACTGCAGAACTGGACATGAGAGTTTCTTCTCATCCAGCTCCTCGCGAATCCAATTGGACCAGAATGCAATTCGTATTTCGTATTTGAACTTCTAAACCAAATTGGGAGACTATCCGCAACTATAGTTCGATTTCTCCATTTGGCATCCATTCTTCTTTATTGGAATTTGGTTGACCATTTTCTACTACAAGGGTTCACTTTACTAGGCTCACAAAATGGAATGACGCAAAATTGGGTCATCTAGGAAAGAAATCAGAGTTTCGCGGGCGAATATTGACTCTTTTATGCTTCATTCGTAGAGGTCAACCCATACTATGACCACTGAGAATGAATTGGTTCCTAGTTCATTCTGCCATCCTTCCCAATGAATTATTCAGATTCGTTTTCCATAGAATCTTATGCAGTCATGGGTTCCGTCATTCCTATAGCTTCTCTAGGAATGGTTAGGCCTGAACTCTGCAATGGAGCTCCCAACGAAATTGGTTTCTGAGTCAATCCCCTAAGTTTCTATTCACTCAATCTCTGGACTTTGTTGGATTGTCGATATTGATGCTTTATCACATTGCTTTTTATGAGATGATTCATAGACCATACATATGGGAATCGTATTATATCACTGCTATGTTACTTATCTCTTTCTATCACCTTTCCATTTATCTACATCCCTTTCCTTTTTTTTGTTTTCTAACCCGAGAATTGGATTTATCATAATCCCATTTACTGGTTTGGATGGACTCCAATTTCAGTTGCTACAACTACATGATCAGTACATCATATAGTGACTCTTTTGTGGGATCTTGACAATACGAAGCAATAAGTTGGTTTTTCGTTTCTATAGTTATGAGTCTATAGTTCTATAGTGTAGGGATCCATTTTTTGAATCCTAACTCGAAAGAAGAAACCAACGAGTCACACACTAAGCATAGCAATTCTACCAAATGCAATGGTAGCGTCAATCGAATTTGGATTGAACCCTATAGAAATCCAATGAGTATTTATTATTCCTTAGATGGAAGAACAAGAAAAAAGAGGATCCATTCTAGTATTCTTCCTCGTCTACAAATATCCAAATTTGGATGAAATACCCAAGGGTATGCCCCATCGATAGTTCGAACCGTAAGAGCAAGCACAATAATCCATTTTACCACGAATCGTCTGTAGGGGAACTCTACCTTCTCTAATCCATACGACATGGGCCTTGTCTTTTCCACCAATACATCCTGCAATTTGTATTTGAATTCTTCACTTTTGTATCCATTTGTTCAGTGAATTCCATAGCTTTTTTCATTGCTTTTCGAAAGGAAACTCTATTTTGTAATTGTTAAGCTATATATTCTGCAAGAATCTTAGGTTTGATGGAAGAACAAGAAAAAAGAGGATCCATTCTAGTATTCTTCCTCGTCTACAAATATCCAAATTTGGATGAAATACCCAAGGGTATGCCCCATCGATAGTTCGAACCGTAAGAGCAAGCACAATAATCCATTTTACCACGAATCGTCTGTAGGGGAACTCTACCTTCTCTAATCCATACGACATGGGCCTTGTCTTTTCCACCAATACATCCTGCAATTTGTATTTGAATTCTTCACTTTTGTATCCATTTGTTCAGTGAATTCCATAGCTTTTTTCATTGCTTTTCGAAAGGAAACTCTATTTTGTAATTGTTAAGCTATATATTCTGCAAGAATCTTAGGTTTGATGGAAGAACAAGAAAAAAGAGGATCCATTCTAGTATTCTTCCTCGTCTACAAATATCCAAATTTGGATGAAATACCCAAGGGTATGCCCCATCGATAGTTCGAACCGTAAGAGCAAGCACAATAATCCATTTTACCACGAATCGTCTGTAGGGGAACTCTACCTTCTCTAATCCATACGACATGGGCCTTGTCTTTTCCACCAATACATCCTGCAATTTGTATTTGAATTCTTCACTTTTGTATCCATTTGTTCAGTGAATTCCATAGCTTTTTTCATTGCTTTTCGAAAGGAAACTCTATTTTGTAATTGTTAAGCTATATATTCTGCAAGAATCTTAGGTTTGATGGAAGAACAAGAAAAAAGAGGATCCATTCTAGTATTCTTCCTCGTCTACAAATATCCAAATTTGGATGAAATACCCAAGGGTATGCCCCATCGATAGTTCGAACCGTAAGAGCAAGCACAATAATCCATTTTACCACGAATCGTCTGTAGGGGAACTCTACCTTCTTTAATCCATACGACATGGGCCTTGTCTTTTCCACCAATACATCCTGCAATTTGTATTTGAATTCTTCACTTTTGTATCCATTTGTTTAGTGAATTCCATAGCTTTTTTCATTGCTTTTCGAAAGGAAACTCTATTTTGTAATTGTTAAGCTATATATTCTGCAAGAATCTTAGGTTTGATGGAAGAACAAGAAAAAAGAGGATCCATTCTAGTATTCTTCCTCGTCTACAAATATCCAAATTTGGATGAAATACCCAAGGGTATGCCCCATCGATAGTTCGAACCATAAGAGCAAGCACAATAATCCATTTTACCACGAATCGTCTGTAGGGGAACTCTACCTTCTCTAATCCATACGACATGGGCCTTGTCTTTTCCACCAATACATCCTGCAATTTGTATTTGAATTCTTCACTTTTGTATCCATTTGTTCAGTGAATTACATAGCTTTTTTCATTGCTTTTCGAAAGGAAACTCTATTTTGTAATTGTTAAGCTATATATTCTGGAGACTAGCAGCAAAATGGTTTGGTCACGCGAGCCAAAGGGAATGATGACTTTGAGTTGTACCAAGTCTGAAACCAAGTGGATTTCTTTAAAAATGCATGCCTCAGGTCTTCCTAGGTGGTGATGGGTCTACCTAGGGTTCTAAGCCAATGAGAAGCCTTGTCTCTTAATGAGAAGGGGAACATCTTGATTAGAACAATGTCGAGGCTAATGTTCCTAGGTTTCATCGTTCGTGCTATGCGATCGAGATCCTCTAGGTGCTGAAAGGGGTCCTCATTTGAGCTTCCATGAAAATGGCTCTGGATCAGACCTAAGACATTCGATTTTAGCTGAAAATCATCTCCCTTCTCGTGGATCCCAAGGTGTGGCTCGACTCTAATAGCAGAGGGATTATAGAAATCGCGGAGGGGCCTCGGCTGATCCTGAAATGGCGGTAAATCAAGTGGTGGTTGCCCTAGTATGTCCTTGAAAGGTGGTGGTGGTTCTTCTTGTGGGTTCTGTAACAGTTGTATGGCTTGCATGATGGTGTGGATTTGTTGTTGCTGAAGCCGGTGGTTAGCATTGATTTGAGCTTGGATGATGGCCATAGCGTCTGGTGGGGGTTGATCCTCAGCCTCATCTATCCTAGGTTCAGCCATGTTTCCAATAGAATTACGTCGCCTAGATTCCTGCCCCAAAACACACAACTTTGGATGCAGTGAGCGTCTCCCGTGCATACACTAGAGAAGAACAAGAGGGGATGCGGAGGGTGACAGATGCGAGAAATGTGTTTCAATCAAGCACACAAGCCTAATACCTATGGTGTATTCCTTAGGAGACCTAGAAATCTCACAAAGGGTGATTAAGTCCGTAAGCACTGGACTCCCCTTCCCAAGGCTAATATGGCCAGGTTGATTACAAGGGGATTGCAGGGAAGGTTCTTCCTTTGGCTTGGGCCTCCGGTTTCATAGACCCCACAACCGCGGTCGTTTGACACTGCCTCGCAGCCTAGTCACCAGATTCTACCAAGGGAATAAAAGCCAAGTGCCTCACAAACAAAACCTTGCCTTTTGAGACTTAACTCAGTCCTGCCTAGGGCACGTCTACTCAGTTTTAAAGAGCTAGGATAGTGCTTGTGCTTAGGGTTATGTGATGAGGCATTGATTGGGGTGGTGCCTCTTAATTTTCCACTTTCAAGCTGTGTGCTTCTAGCAAAACATGGTTTTCAAGCAAGGATTTGTTATGATGTGATGTCTTTTAGTGTTTCATCCTTACTTTAGTATTTTTTAGGGTTGACGTGTCTTAATGTTTTCAAACAAGTTTCAGTGGGCACGTCAAGTTCTGCACACAATTTGGTGAAAGTAGATTTCCTCTTATTTTGTAGAGGCTCTAAAACCCTAATGTACTCATCCTAATGATCATGCAGCTTCTATTAGATGAGTCGATTTTAGGATTGAGTGGTGCGGCCCAGGTCAACTCATGGTGGCTTCAAAAACACCACTCAAGAAAAAGAAAAGAACACTCCAAGAATTTATTCAAAATGTTAGAGTGTACATTTTTTGTGGAGTGATGTGTTAAGGATGTGGGTCAAGCAATCATACACCTCGCCAATTTTTTTCAATTTTTACCATTTTTTTTAGTTTTTTCACGTAAGCAAACAATCATTAGAGAAAGATTACTCACTATCGGTCCTTTAGCGCCTACTCCCTTGCTACCGTTGGGGGATGCGTCGCTTAGCCATCCACGCGCCAAATTCCTGCAACCATCAAGTAAAAAGGAAAATAGGGCATTAGATGATGTGAGGATGAATGTGGAATGGAGGTGATAAAACAAATTCGGTGCCAAAAACTGACGTGTCGTTGTGCGTGTGTGTTAAGAAGTGTCCTTATAGCCACACTTGCAACATCGATTTTAAAATAAGTAAACGGAGGTGAGTCCGAGTGTCGATCTCAGGGAGGCGTGGAAATCGGATTTTTGCTTTTCACTTGTTGTCACGGAAAGTGTGGAGTTTTGCTTGCGAAAGATGCGATTTTGAAAAGCGAGAGAAAGATAGAGAGAGAGGGTTTAGGGTTAGAAAGTTCTTTGTTTGATCATGCAACTTGAACGGAAATTAAAATGACAATTGAACGGAAAATAACTTCATGAATCATGCACTTGTAGTTCATAGCTTACAACATTAAATACATGCTTCAAACAAAAGTAATGGAAAGCTTAAAAGAGAGAGAGAGCGAGAGAGTGTGGAGAGTGACGAGGCAGCCACTACGGTGGAGGAGGCTCCGTCGGCAGCTCATCATCTCCGGTGATTACCAGAGGGCCTAAAGCTAGCTAAGAGAGGGGTGGAGTAGTTGCAAGGGGAGCGAATGCCTTGAATGAGTGGTTGGAGGGGGTTTAAATAAGGTTAAGGGCTTCCTAAAAGAAGAAGGGGCTTTAGCGACGTCCAGAGCATCGCTAAAACCACTCCCAAAAGCATCAGTGAAGCTCTCCAGCCGTTGGTCAGCCGCCCGCCTCATTTCTACTCCTCGTACGATCCGCGGCTTCTGAGCGAGAGCCGTCCGATCGAAGATCGGACGGCTGAGAACCCTCCTTGGCTACGCTAGGATCGCGCCTCGGGCGCGCGTGTGCGCGGGCGTCATCGCTTGGCGTGCGCGCGCGCATGGGCGCCGGTGAGCTGCGGTTGCGCCACGTGGCGAGATCTTGGCTGCCCGCTGCTGATCGGGCGGCCCAATTTCACCGCAAGCGTCCTCCATCTTCGATTTCGACCTCGCGCGACTCGAACCCGCATCATGTGAGTGCGGGCGTGCACGCTAACCATTGCGCCACGACTGCGCTTTGTCGCGGCGACTGCGGGCGGGCGCGCAAGTCTCGGCCATTCGATCTAAGATCGATGGCTGAGATCTGATCTTGGCTGGATGAAGGTGCGGCGTACGGTGGAGCGGGCGCTGACGTGGCGCAATATGGGCCGTTGATCTCCAGATCGATGGTCAGAACTTCTTCGGCCCATTATAGGAGCTTCGGATGTCGGATTTGGCCGATCTTGAGTCCATTGAACTCCGTTCGTTGTTCTAAATCCATCTGTGTGGTTTGATTGCTCATCTGAGGCCTTTTTTGACCAATGCTTACATAAATGGCGATTAATATGGTTTATAAGCAATCTTGGTACATGATGCATGCAATGATCCCATTCTACTTATGTTGTGCCTTTTCTTCTTAAGATGGGCCATATTCAACATAATTATCACCCCCTTGTGTAGTGTTATCAGTTGTGAGTGCAGGCGTTGCGTTGTTGCTTCACACGGGCGCTACTGCTATTGCATGGGCATGCATACACTGGTTGCGTTGGCGCCGACTGAACTGAGGAATTGCTGGGAGCTACGGGGCTTCGAACCCACGCCCCTCCTTTGGGAGGCCTCTCTCCAACCAACGCCCCAAGACATCCAAATCATCGCACGGATGTCTTAACGCATGCGGTGGAGATGAAACCTTAGCCGTTGGATCTTGATCCAATGGCTATGGTGTGAGATTAGTGATGATGAGGAGGCGGTGTTGGGACTGTTGGCTAGTGTTGGGCAGCCTGGATGGCACCACGTGGCACCATCTGGCCATCCATTCTTCTTTCTATTGCAGAGGTTGCCACGATGCTTGGATCGAGTTAATTTCTGTGTTTCTGGATTGCGATCGTTGCTTCAGATCCATCCGTATGGTCGGATTTTTCATCCGAAGCCCGTAAGGATGTCACATTGCCCTCTTGGTTGTTGATTTTCTTGAACTTCATATGATGCTATGGGACTCTGATCTAGACGATTTCGAAAATGTTAGCCTCTGATCGTCATTTTGATCAGATCCGTAAGGTCCGATTGTCCATCCGAGGACCTGAAATAAATCCTCTTCTCCCCTGACCATAAAAAGGACCTAATTAGCCTAAAATATATGCAACTACTCTAAATGCAGAATGATGCATGCTATGTAATATTTATAACATGAAATGCAAATCTAAGCCTACAAACATGCTTGATAGGCATTTTATCTTCAATAATTATGTCTACATCACTTGTTATCGTTCCCCTACCCTTATGGAGGTCTTTATTCCTACATATCATTTATAACTCCTCCGGTGGTTTGGGACTATTTCATTCCCATCCTGGTTGGGTGAGCATTTGCTATTGGGATTCATCATCAGCTCGCCAACATCCTAGGTTATCTATTTTCTAGGCCTGTGTTACTTTGCTCATTTTTAGGGCCTATTTCCTTGGTTTTTGAACCTAATTTATAGATTCTTTGGTTACTCAGTGGTTAACAAAATAATGGCAGCCCAACTCTGACCAGGTAATGCCATTCTATGCAATGGGGACATTGTAGATTTTAGGCATGGGGGGTGTACTTGGGGATATACATAGCATTTACACATAGTGCATTCATGCATTCAGTTAAAACATTCTACATTGCATACATTTGCATTTATTGAAAAAAAAACTGCATTTAAGCCTGCAATAGAATTGAGCTTAACTGGTTGGACCCCACATTCTTAGGCGTAAGACTAGAACTTTAGGTTAGACTAAGTTGAATCTAGGTGTCTAACTTTAGAAGCTTAGTTGAGCTACTAACTTAAGACCCTTAAGATCCTTTGTGGACTTAAAAACTTACAGTAGGAGTTAAGTTGCGAACCATTCCTCAAGAGGTTGAGGAAGGAAAGCTAGGGATTCCGTTAAAAGCTAGGTAGTACCTCTTGTCATTTTCTACCTTTTCATTTATGGGTCCTTGTATCCTAAGCATCCACATTTCACACACACTTGGTCTTGTGTAAATAATGATCACCTTAATTCTTTAAAGAAAATTTGCTTCTCCTAGTTCTGACTTAGGAGAAGCTTGAAAACACAATTTGATTAGACAAGTTTCTGTCGCATGAGAGGTGGAGTATATACCCACCTTGATGATGTGATGCTAACGTGTCACCTCCTCGGTGCTTGTCTCTTAGGATATCCATCCCATTGTGGGCATGTAAGTGCATTGTGTGGTTCAGGTACCATGGGCGGCCCTATCTCAAAGTGTTGATAGCCACAGGCCTGAATTCGCTTAAGAAATCCATGGGCGATACTACCTTGAAATGTCGATTGCCAGGAGTTCTTGGGGTCGCCGTCGGCGATTCTATCTCAATGCATCAAAAGCCAGACACCCTTTGAGGTTCAATGATGGGGACAATAAATCCGACATAGATCGTGTTGATAGCTGATCCAAGGTTAGACTTAGAGAAATCAAACAAAAAATATATATATATATATTTTACAAAAAAAAAAATCCTTCTTACTGTCTTTCTAGGTTGGCAATCATACCAACCTCAAATAACTCAGACCAATGCACATGCATGGATGCTTTAATCTCTAGGAACAATAAACCCTGTGGTAGAGCTAGAAATCAAGGAAAATTATGCCTGCAACTTGTCCTTAGCCGACCTAGTTTATAACTTAGCAACTACTTGGGAACCTTAGGTCTAAAATCTATAGCTTAACAAGTTTATAAAGGAAGACCAATTGGGTTGGCTAGTCCACCTAGAATACTAGGTTATTGCCTAAGATTGCTATGGACTAGCAAAATCTAGGCATGGGGGCATTTGATGAGCCCATATTTGTGGGCTATTTGATTACTTTAATGCCTAGTTATTAGATTAATATTAGCATGAACATAGCTTGCATTAGAATATAAATAATTTTGTTATATATTTGCTTGTATGCATTACATTCATATATAAATTATTCAGCATGCATTAGAATTTAAGTAGGTTTGTTATTACATAATTTGCACGCATACATTACATGCATTTTATAGATATTCTATATGGTTTATACATAAATAAACCAAATCATTTTATTATTATTCATTTTATTTTCTTTTCTCTGTAGGGAATATGCAGCCTTCTTCTCGCCAACTACGAGCAATTGAAGATCTCATTCAAAAAGGAGCGAGAGAAGTGGATCTGGTCTCCTCCACTGTGACAAGAAGATGGAGGTAGTCATGCTTAGGGAGGCCACCACCCACTCCATCATTGTGCCTCGCTCCCAACATGGGTCTCCTAGTCGAGTGCCGCCACACCGTGGGTCGGCAGGGTGATAGACAGCTGCGCCAATCCAGCGAGCTCGACCACCACCATGCACGTGTTCCTCTGTCCATGCAATTATCTTCACTGTGCTAAACCCCTGTCTATGACAACCACCACCATCACCAACTCAATGCCATTGTTCATCTTCCCCATCTTCTCTCTTTGTTACCATCGAAGAACCCATGACCTTCATGACCATTCCTGCTCACAACTGCCACCTCCGGTAAACCACCTACAGCACTCCATGCCATGCCTTCTTCTCTCCCACGTCCGGCCAGCAGCGTGCCCACGTGCACCTCCACCAGGCCAGCTGCGTGACCCCACCTCATCGCACCTCTACCGATGCACACATGCATCTCTACCGCCCAACAGTAGCAGTAGTAGCCTCCTTTAGTGCCTCCCCTCATGCCACTCACATCTCCTCTTCCTCCTCACTCCACGCACTACTCACCGCTGTTGCGCCATCGCCATCCACATGCACCATCAGGGAGCAACGCTCCTTCTCGCTCCAGTGGCTAGTAGGAAGAGCTCCACCGCTCGCCCTCTCCACTTCAACTGGCCAACTCCGGCCACACCACTCTTCATCGCCACCACCATCAGAAGCGGCTCGGCTTACTCTCCCTCTGATGAGCTCCTTACCTTTAGCCTTCACTCCATGCGTGTGCACGAGCTTCACAAGGGGATCCCCTGTTTCTTTCTCCATTTCTAATTACATTCAATGTCATTGACACCTTTTTCATTTTACCTTTATTAATTAAATATTATGGTGATTTTATGAGATTCCCCTTATCTTTCACGCAAATGAGATTTGAACATATTTAGCAATTGATAGCCACCTGGCCCTGCTGGTATTTCTGGTTGCTCCAAGTTAGGAAGGTGAGGGAGGGTGGAGTCAGCTTGTGGTTCAGCTGACGGGTTAGAAGTGGAAGCAGAATTTTTTTGATGGCTTCCTGGGTTTTCCATTTTTTTTAGAAGACGAGGGGGAAGAAAACAATGATTTCTTGCTGTGGAGGGCGAAATCAGATGGTCCCTTGAGGTGTGGCTTTTGGGACCGTCGCCCGTGCATG
This sequence comes from Thalassia testudinum, assembly GCA_037157565.1. NCBI lineage: Eukaryota > Viridiplantae > Streptophyta > Magnoliopsida > Alismatales > Hydrocharitaceae > Thalassia > Thalassia testudinum. The sequence continues at coordinate 24,890,009 of JAZHRO010000007.1, read as the reverse complement.
CACTACTTGGAAGACTTGGAGGGGAGGAGAAGAGATAGAGATGAGAGAAAGTGTGCAAATCAAACAAACAAACTAGACCTAACTTAAATGTGACTTCCTAATAATAACCTAAGACTTGGTCTATATAGGAAATAAGTAGTCAATAGTGAATACCCGTTCTATCAACAAATCTAGCCAAGTTGCTTAAGGGGAGGTTTGGGCCCAAACGTTTCCCAGGGAAAACCCCAGGTGCTTGTACAAACCCGCGCCTGGTCGTTTGACACGGCCCCTCAGCCTGAACACCAGATACAGATGATAGAATTGGTATCAACTAAAGAAAACTTAAGACCTAAATAGCAAGCCTGAGTTGATAAAGCCTTAGGGGTCAAGTTGCTACAAATTTTAATTAGGTCTAGGATGCTATAGTGCACACGGAATGTGGAGGGCGTTTATTGGGTTGTTGCCCTGTTATTTGATTTTTTTTTTGTGTGTGCAGGAATTGGAGAGTGGCTCCAATGAAAATCAAGTTGTCACACAATTTTTTTGTATTTTTGTCTTTTAGGATTTGATTTAATTGAATGTATTTTAGGGTTTCCTTAGTTAAATTTTCAAACAAGTTTGAAAACCAACAATCAAAGGAAAACAAGTTGCATGGGTGATTGTATATTTCCTTTGAATTAAGCCTCAAAAGAGAAAGAAAGAAACCCTAAGCCAATTATCCCTAAGACAGAAATTTAACTACCAATGAGTTATTTTTTAGGCTTTCAGAATTAAGTAGTGGTCCAAACAAGTCAAACAACACCACTACTTTGAATAAAATCAAACAAGGATTCCAGAAAAGATTTTTGTAAGATTTTACGAATTCGTTTGATAATTGTTTTGAATTTTTAATTGTACTGGTGTCAAAGTCCAGAAATAATACCTGTGGGTATTATGAACTTTTTAGTATTACCACCGACTTCAGAAAATTTTTATGATTTTATATGACATATAAAATTTCACAAGGATTCCAACAAGCTAAATTTCACAAAAATTGGATGAGTATAAAAATTCTGAAAATTCACGGACTGTAGCAAAATAGGAAGATTAGAGGGTATGACCCCTCTGCAATCCACGAATTTTTAAAAATTAAATACAAATCTAATTGATTTGAAATTTGGAACAGGTGTTCCTAACTTAATTGGGAATCACTCTATGAAATTTTATGATTTTAGGAGGCCTGGGGTGTTAGGAATCGATTTTTTTCAAGTCCGAATAAAAATCTGGACCCGAAAAATAGAACACCAATACTTGCAATGGAATGGTGCTAAAGAAGCATACAAGCAAACAATGGATTTTAAAAATGCACCACTCCACTTAATTTAAGTGTTTAGGGTCTTGAAAGCCAAGTTTAATATATTTTTGGTAGTTTTAATTATTTATGTGACCAGAAAGAGGAACCAACCTGAATTTTCGCGGGAAGAAAAGGACCTTTCAGCTCTCTCTTCCAGATTCCCGCCTTCCCGCTGTAGTTCCTGCACACACAAAAGAAAGAAAGAGAAGGGGATGAGATCCACTTCAAGCAAGAGAAAATGAGTTAATGCAAAGCCGTGCCTCCCCAGCAACGGCACCAAAAATGATAGCGAAAATACGCGGTTTGCTAATTAGGTCGTTGTAATGCGTAAATCCGCTTTCGCTCTTAAATTTATATTCCTAGATAGGGGAGTATCTAGGGTCGTCCAAGGAGGCCAAATGTTTGCAATAGTGATTCTCTTGCTTGGAATACAATCTCAACTTTCTTTTTGATATTTTTCAATATGTAATTTTTTTTGTATTTTGAAAAGACGAGGGCAAAATGCGAATTGTAACGAAAAGTACTAACACCTACAAATGCTTAACTAAAATTTAAAAGGTAGAAATATCTTGTCCCTAAGCTCACTCTAGGCAAGTGGAGGCCCAGAGTAATTAGGAAGAAGAGGTGAAACAAGTGCTAGAACCAAAAGTAACAACTGCAATAAAAAGCTAAAAGAAGGCAATTTGATTGAGTAGAATGAGTGTTCTTTTCAAGGACAAGTAGAGGAATGCTTCTACTAGAACTTAAACAAATCTAAGAGCAAGAAAAGAAACACAAATCCTCTTGCAACAATGGCGAAGAAGGGCGTCTTCTTGCTCCAAGCCTAGCTGCTCCTTGGCTTGAAAAGAGGGCCTCCTTCTTCTCCTTCCTTGAGAGCTCCTCCAAGGTGGAAGCTACCACCTTTAATGCTCTCTCCAAGGGGTGGGCGTGCACCACCCTCAAAAACTCCTCCAAGGTGGTGCGACCTCCTTCAAGATCTCCTCCAAGATCTTCCTTGCCTGGCTTCTCCTTTGGCTGGCGTGACCCAAGAGAGAAGGGAAGAGGGGAAGTCACCAAGGAGACAGAATATCCCCTTAATCTTCTTCTTCTTCTCTCTTGGACGTGGGCTTCTTGGTGGAATATGAGAGTGAAATTGCTAGCCAAGGATGATTTGAATGGTGGTGGGTAGTGGTCTTTTTATAGGGTAGGATGGGGGGTTAAGGTACCCCTTGAAATGGAGGGCTAGGATGGAAGGATAAGGGTGGTTGGTGATCCTATGGCTAAGGTGAGTTGGCGCCACCCCAAGGGGTGTTAAAGGGGGTGGTTATGGTGGTGTTGGTGTCTTTTGGTGGTGGAGAGACACCCCCATGTTGGCGCCAACATGGGGTCTTCTAGAAGGGGGGTTAGGTGGATGGTGGAGATGGATTCAAGGAGGATTGTGTGGTGGAGATGAGGGGGGATTTTGGAGAGAAAAGTGGCGCCATTAAGGGGTGGTTATGGGTAGTTTTTGGTGCCACTTTTAGGTGTCTTTTGGAGGTAGTGGGTAGGTTAGGTTGGTGCCAAGTGGGTTAGCTTATGTGGAGCTTAAGTGGAGCTAGTTGGGTGGAGTTGGTAGGTGGGTTTTTGGGGTGGTACAAGCCAAGGAAGTTGGAGCATAGTGTAGCTAAGCTAAGCTAAGCTAGCTTAGCTAATGGAGGAGTAGAGGAGAAGATGTTGGAGCTAGGGTTTGGAGGAAGGAGCTGAGGAGAAGAAGTCTGGAGTTGGAGCTGGAGCTGGCTGCTGCTGAAGAGGCTGGCATAGGGCTACTCTAGCTGGCTTAGCTTGCTAGTTCTTTGCTAGTTGCTAAGCCAAGCTAAAGTGAGCTAGCTTCTACCAAAATGAGCTGAGGTGAGCTAAGTCTGGTGCTCCCGGGGAGAATCAAGCTGGTTGAGGCAGCTAAGGTAGCTTAGCTCAACTCAGTTGAGCTAAGCTGAGTCCCCGGGAGCTGGACTTGAGCTTCCTGAGATGAGATGAATTCTTCTTCAGCTGGCTGGAGTTGAGTGGAGCTGAATGTAGCTGGATCTGAGCTGGGGTGAACTCCTGTCAACTCAGCTGAGCTAGCTAGAGCTCCCTGTGAACTAGTGGGAGCTGAGATGAGCTAGACTCAGCTAAGTTGAGCTAGATCTGAGCTGACTTGAGCTAGGGTGAGCTGAGATGAACTCTCTTGAGCTGCCATCCAGCTGAGATTAGCTGAATGGAGCTGGGATGAGCTAACCCTAGTTCAAGTAAGCTAGGTTCTAGCTGCAGTGAGCTGGATCAAGCTGAGGTGAGCTGGATCAAGCTGAGGTGAGCTGGATTAGGCTGAGTTCTAGCTAGTCTGGGCTTCTCCTTCACCATTTTCCTTCTTGAGTGCTAGGGTTTTAGGGATCTGTGCATCTGTACATCCCTAACACTCACAAAAACACATTAAAACGATAATAAGAAATGCAATGCATGCCTATCCTAATTTATGCCTAAATGCAGCCCAAAAACCCGTTTGCGGAGTAAAATCCTAAGAGCTAGGCTTGTTTTAATGCATAAGAATGATGATAAACTGGCGTTTATCACACCCCCATGCTTATCTTTTGCTAGTCTCTTAGCAAAACTTAAAACGGAATTTTTGGGAAATCTAAATTTTTTTTTGACTTTGGAGGAGAAAAAGAGATCAATGGACCTCGGTAGATTAAAAACACTGGAGGTACGGGATTTGTTAAAGATAAACATTGGGATTTATTTTTGGATTCAACCATTAGATAGAACGGGATCAATATATCTTCCAAAAAATTCTCAAATTAATCCCTTGTTAATTCAGATGACTTGAAATGTTTGTTTTTAGGAATTTTTTTTGGCTCATGAATCTGATTCTCAACTTGCAAAATCCTTTAAAACCTTGTGGCTGTGCTTGTGAAAAGCCAACATTTATAAGGGTGTGTTAATTTATTTATATATATATATTTTCTTTTTTTTTCTCCCCCATGCTTATTTTTAGCTTAGTCTTACAACATATGTGTTGGGATCATCATTCCCGTTACCATTCCTCGAGGAGGCTCTGGCGCCAGTACTTCGAGATAGCACTGTCCATGACACCACCCAGGAGCTCACAACCCCAGAACACGATGCGGTGGAAAGGGGCGCTCCAAACAAACTCAAGCTCTTGCTCCGACACTATAGGTAGAGCACCGTCCAAGACACTTGAGCTGCTAAAATGCGCTTTAATGCTCCATCTAAAGATATGAAATATAGATATGGAGCAACGCCGAGGCGGTAACATGTTGACATCGCGTCCTTAAAGGAGGCAATTTCCTCCTTCTCGGCGGTGGGAACTCAAACCAATGATCTGCTTCAGACTTTCACTAAGTCCAAACAAGGGAGTTTTTCAAATTTTTAGTTATTTTTAAGTGTTGGCTTGTGTGTGAAGAGTGACACAAGAAGTTTCTCAAAACATGCAAGTTTTTGAATCAGAAGCTAAGTCAAATAATTTCCATATTGCACAATAGGATCAAGTCACCTGAACTATTATGAGTTCAGGTGGAATTTTATAGAAAGATATCTGATCTTGTCTAAAATAGACCCTGGAATTCTAATGATCAGATCCATATCCTCATCCTTAGTTTGTTAAAGATTAAATCCATTGTACCAAAAGTGAATTTTTCGACCTTAGTCCCGATTTCAAAATTTTTCCTCAAAAAGTTTTGAACATTTTTTTTTTTTTTGGGTATGCAAGCAGGAAATAAATTAAACAAAAATGCATGTTTTTAGGTTTTGAAAATCCTGAATCGATCGTAAAAATTTAAAAACACCCCCCCCATGCTTAAGATATGCCATGTCCTCATGCATTAGGAGGGAAAAGGGATCACCTTAGTGATGACGGTCGGGCTTAGGATGAACAAAACCTGGAAAAAGAAGAAAAAAGGAAAGCAAGAAAATGATGGGTTACCTCCCATCCAGTGCTATCTTTTGCACCATTCAGCCGGGCGTGATGTGCACTAGTGATCAAGGGTGGCTGGCTCAGAAAAATTAAAAGATTCAGATGGAATTTTAGAAGTATGGTCAAAATAGGGCTTTAAACGCTGGCCATTGACTTGAAATATCGAATTAGTTTTTGGATCAAAAAGGTCAACAGCACCGTATGGATATGTTTTATGGACAATAAAGGGGCCGGTCCATTTAGATTTTAATTTGCCAGGAAAAAGACGTAATCTCGCATCGAAAAGCCAAACACGTTGATTAACGTCAAAGTGTTTCCGAACAATATATTTATCGTGAAATTTCTTTGTTCGGTCTTTATAAATCCTCGCATTTTTATAGGAAAAATTACGTAATTCTTCCAATTCAGTTAATTGTAATTTTCTATGGTTACCGACGTCAGATAAATCCATATTAAGTTGTTTTATTGCCCAAAAAGCCCTATGTTCTAATTCTACCGGGAGATGGCATGCCTTCCCGAAAACCAGACGGAAGGGAGACATGCCAAGCGGAGTTTTAAAAGCGGTACGGTAGACCCATAAAGCGTCGTCCAATTTGGTGGACCAATCTTTACGGTCAGGCCTAACCGCCTTTTGTAGAATATTTTTAATTTCCCGGTTAGAAACTTCAGCCTGGCCATTAGTTTGGGGGTGATATGGTGTGGAAATTTTATGATTAACCCCGTATTTAGAAAGGAGGTGACGGAATTGTGAGTGGGTGAAATGTGAGCCTCCGTCACTGATAATGGCTTTTGGTATGCCGAATCTTGAGAAAATATTTTTCTTAAGAAATTCGACAACCACATGGTGATCACTTGTGCGGGTGGGTATTGCTTCTATCCATTTAGAAACATAGTCTACTGCGACTAATATATACAAATACCCACTAGAGTTGATGAACGGTCCCATGAAGTCGATGCCCCAAACATCAAAAATTTCAACCTCTAAAATAGGATTAAGGGGCATCATATCCTTTCGAGTCATGTTGCCGATGCTCTGGCAACGCACACAGGACCGAATGAAGTCATGAGCATCTTTGTGCAAGCTGGGCCAATAAAATCCTGCATTAAGAATTTTAGCTGCAGTTTTCTTGCCCGAAAAATGTCCACCACAGGCCATTGAGTGACAATGTGTTAAGATATCATGGATTTCATAATCGGGGACACATCGTCGAATGACCTGATCAGCACAAATGCGGAAAAGGTCGGGCTCCTCCCAAAAATAATATTTAACTTCAGCAAAGAACTTATCCCGTTTTGTTTTTGGCCAATCAGTGGGGATTTGTTCTGTTGCTAAGTAGTTTGCGATGGGTGCAAACCAAGGGAGGGTTGCAGCAGCTAAAATACTTTCATCAGGGAATTGATCTGGCGGGGTCATTATGTCATTCGTCATAAGACGAGAGAGATGGTCGGCCACTACATTGTGCAATCCCGCCTTATCCTTGATTTCCAAGTCAAATTCCTGGAGCAGCAGAATCCAACGGATAAGGCGGGGTTTCGCATCTTTCTTTGTCAGCAAATATTTAATTGCTGAGTGGTCTGTATAAATACTGACACGTGACCCCAACAGATAAGATCTAAATTTTTCTAAGGCAAATACAATGGCAAGAAGTTCCTTTTCAGTAACCGTGTAATTCCGTTGTGCATCATCAAGGGTTTTGCTAGCATAATAGATCACAACGGGCTTCTTGCCAATTCTTTGCCCTAGAACGGCCCCTACAGCAAAATCTGAGGCATCTGTCATTAATTCAAAGGGACTATTCCAGTCAAGTCCCTGCAATATTGGCGCCTCAGTAACCTCTTTCTTCAACCTCAAAAAACTCTCCAAGCACTTATTATTAAAATCAAATGGCTGGTCTTTAGTAAGAAGCTGACTTAAAGGCTTGGAGATTTGGGAAAAGTTTTGTATGAATCGACGATAGAAACCCACATGACCCAAAAAGGATCTGATTTGTTTGACAGTAGTGGGCAGTGGGAGCTTAGATATAGCATCTATTTTTGCTTTATCTACCGCGATTCCTTGTTTAGAAATAACATGGCCCAAGACAATACCTTCTTGGACCATGAAATGACTTTTTTCCCAGCTGAGGACCAGATTAACTTTTATACACTTTTGGAGGGTTCTTTCAAGATTTTTGAGGCAATGGTCAAAAGAATCTCCAAAAATAGAGAAGTCATCCATAAAAACTTCTAGACATTCACCTACCAGGTCTGAAAAAATTGCAAGCATGCACCTTTGAAAAGTTGCAGGTGAGTTGCAAAGACCGAAGGGCATTCTTCGGAAAGCAAAGGTTCCGAAGGGGCAGGTGAAAGTTGTTTTGTCTTGGTCCTCAGGATGAACCGCTACTTGATTATAGCCAGAATAACCGTCCAAAAAATAGTAAAATTCCCATCCAGCTAACCGCTCCAAGATTTGACCAATAAAAGGGAGCGGGAAATGATCCTTCTTGGTGGCGGTGTTTAATTTTCGATAATCTATACACACGAGCCAAGAAGAAGCGGTTCGAGTGGCTATATTCTCCCCCTTTCCATTGGTGACAACTGTTAGTCCAGCCTTTTTGGGGACAACTTGAGTTGGACTAACCCAGGAGCTGTCAGAAATGGGATAGATGATATCAGCATCCAGCCACTTAATAATCTCCTTTTTTACCACCTCCTGCATAATAGGATTCAAGCGCCTTTGTGGTTGGCGAGAAGGGCGAGAATCGTCCTCTAAAAATATACGGTGCTTACAATAGGACGGATGAATGCCTTTAAGATCAGAAAGGGTCCAGCCAATAGCTTTTCGATATTTACTCAAAACCTGGAGAAGTTTGTGGTCTTGTGCCCCGGTGAGTCCAGAATTTATAATCAGGGGCAGGGTCTGATTTGGACCTAGGAAAACATATTTAAGTGAATCGGGCAAAGGTTTTAATTCCAATTGTAGGCTCGGTTCCGAAAGAGTTTCTGCTTTGTGGGTTAGAGATGAGGTGAGAGTGAAAGGGTCAGCTGGAATGTTTGCTGGTCGTGTGGTTGAGGTGGAAGGGTGAGAAAAAATAGATTATTCAGGAACCGTATTTACAGCAAAACAGGAACCTAATTGGGAAATCTGCAATGTTTCCTCCACAATGTTTTCTATTTCTGAATCCGAATCATCAAAGAAATCTGGTTCCTAGAATCGCCTAGAGGCTTGAAAAATGTCTAGGGTTACAGATTCACCGCCACACATGATCTTCATCTTTCCAGAATCACAATCAATATTGGCGCGGGCGGTGGCTAAGAATGGTCTTCCAAGAATAATGGGGGCAAACTTAAGTGCTTCAGGTACCTCTATGTCCAGGACTAAAAAGTCTACTGCGAATAGACAATCTTTGACCTGGACAAGAACATCTTCAACAATTCCCCTCGATTTAATCGTAGATCGGTCGGCTAATTGGAGAGTAACCTCAACAGGTTTCAATTCACCGATCTTAAATTCCTCAAAAATAACTGTGGGGATAAGATTAATTGAGGCACCAAGATCCAGCAGAGCATGATCAAATGAGGTATCATTAATGATAACTTGGATTAGGGGGGCGCCGGGATCTTTTCTCTTAAGAGGCAGTCGGCTCTGCACAACTGAGCTGACTGTCTCTGGAAGAATTACCTTTCCTAAATTCTTGGGCTGCCTTTTGGGAGTACATAAATCTTTTAAGAATTTTGCATAGGCAGGGATATACTTAATGGCATCTAGAATAGGGATATTAATTTCTACTTGCCCAAATAAATCCATTAATTCCTTCTTAGTGGGCTCAGATTTTGTTTTTTTCTTTTTTGAAGAGTGGAGGGCTTGTGGAAATGGGGCAGGGTTGCCCTGTTTTACGTGAATTGGTTCCTGAACAATAGGAGGGGAAGAGTTAATCTGTGTGTCATTAGAGCGGGTTTCTTTAACAGGCAGGGTATTTTGAGTGGTTTTCCCATTCCTCAAGGTAACTGCATTTGCAGTCTGGTTGTTTCTAGGATGAGGACGGGGGGCCTGGCTGTTATTGAAACCCGGCGGATGCTGAGGTGCTGGCTGAATAGGTTGACTGTGATATCCACCTTGGAATTGATTCCTTTGATTATTTGGGTTGGGCATGGGTTGGGATGGTAAATTCCCAATAGGTCGATGATCAGGAGTAACCTTAACTTGTTGTTGTAAATTGGTAACCATGCGGGTTACTTCTGTCATTTGAGTCTGCATTCCTTGTAGAGTTTTCATGACCTGATTGTTAATATCTTCCTGGGATGGTCCGGGTTGACACAGAGGTTGCCCATAATTCCCAAAATAGTTTTGTTTGGGAAAAGGAATCGGATTCGGGTTTTTCCAGGAGTGATTCGGGTTAGTCATCCAATTTTGATTGGAAATGTTAGAGGGATTTCTAAATTGCTCCTGGAGAGCATAAATATTTTCCGAGGTGGAATCAAAAATATTTTGGTCAAAATTCCCGGTTAAATCTTGCGGGAAATCAGCCGAAAATTGCTGGTCAGCAGATGTGGCATCGATATTGTGTAGATTCTCTCTTCGGAGAATGTGTGGGGGGTTAGTGTGTGGAGAGTGGACATGTGGAGCTTGTTTGTTTGTGAGCTTTTCTTCTATTTTCTTTTGGTGAATTTGCATCTGGTCCAGTCGTTGAGCTAACATATATAAATCATCTTGTGTGACTGGAACAGAGGTGGTCTTGGAGTCAATTTCATGGACTCCGTGTCTGGGGTATTGTGATCTGCAAAAAGTGTCCATTGAAGTCATGTTAAATGAGTTTTCACTCATTTCTTCAAAGAGAAGATAGGCACTTTCGGCGTCTTTGTTAAGAAAATTGCCCACACATGAGGCATCCACAAATCGTTTTAATTGATCTTCTAATCCATGATAGAAGATCTGCACTAGCTGCCATTGTGGAATTTCATGGTGGGGACAACTTCTTAGAAGTTCCTGAAATCTTTCCCAGGCTTCATGGAGGGGTTCACCAATTTTTTGTTGAAAGGTCGTTATAGATCTTCTTAATGCATTTGTTCGACCGATCGGAAAAATTTTTTTAAGAAAAGCACTTTTTAGTTGGGGCCAGGTGGTAATAGGACGCCCAACTGTTCTAAACCAATGTGATGCTTTGTCTTTGAGAGAGAGAGGAAAGAGTCTCATTAACCACATGTCTTCCTGCACATTGCGGGAACGAGTGGTTTGAGCGAGGACAGTTAATTCCTCGAGATGACAAAAAGGGTCCTCTCTTGGAAGACCATGAAAATGCTTGATAAGGTTTAGAATAGCGGGTTTGATTTCGAAATCCCCTTGTGGTATGACCACCCTTGGTCTCTCCTCATAATTGGAAGGATCATAGAAATCCTTAAGAGGAACGACAGGCTATTGGCGAGGTGGTGGATTTTGTCCTTGATTAGCTAGGTTCGTGACAGTCCTAGCTAGATCTTCTTGATTTTGTTGTAGTCGAGCCAAATGGTCGACCATTAATGCAAAGGGATTTGTATTATGGGTTATAATTGGAGGGCCACTTGGCCCTGCTGGTATTTCTGGTTGCTCCAAGTTAGGAAGGTGAGGGAGGGTGGAGTCAGCTTGTGGGTCGGCTGACGGGTTAGAAGTGGAAGCAGAATTTTTTTGACGGCTTCCTGGGTTTTCCATTTTTTAGAAGACGAGGGGGAAGAAAACAATGATTTCTTGCTGCGGGGGGCGAAATCAGATGGTCCCTCGAGGTGTGGCTTTTGGGACCGTCACCCATGCATGCACTACTTGGAAGACTTGGAGGGGAGGAGAAGAGATAGAGATGAGAGAAAGTGTGCAAATCAAACAAACAAACTAGACCTAACTTAAATGTGACTTCCTAATAATAACCTAAGACTTGGTCTATATAGGAAATAAGTAGTCAATAGTGAATACCCGTTCTATCAACAAATCTAGCCAAGTTGCTTAAGGGGAGGTTTGGGCCCAAACGTTTCCCAGGGAAAACCCCAGGTGCTTGTACAAACCCGCGCCTGGTCGTTTGACACGGCCCCTCAGCCTGAACACCAGATACAGATGATAGAATTGGTATCAACTAAAGAAAACTTAAGACCTAAATAGCAAGCCTGAGTTGATAAAGCCTTAGGGGTCAAGTTGCTACAAATTTTAATTAGGTCTAGGATGCTATAGTGCACACGGAATGTGGAGGGCGTTTATTGGGTTGTTGCCCTGTTATTTGATTTTTTTTTTGTGTGTGCAGGAATTGGAGAGTGGCTCCAATGAAAATCAAGTTGTCACACAATTTTTTTGTATTTTTGTCTTTTAGGATTTGATTTAATTGAATGTATTTTAGGGTTTCCTTAGTTAAATTTTCAAACAAGTTTGAAAACCAACAATCAAAGGAAAACAAGTTGTATGGGTGATTGTATATTTCCTTTGAATTAAGCCTCAAAAGAGAAAGAAAGAAACCCTAAGCCAATTATCCCTAAGACAGAAATTTAACTACCAATGAGTTATTTTTTAGGCTTTCAGAATTAAGTAGTGGTCTAAACAAGTCAAACAACACCACTACTTTGAATAAAATCAAACAAGGATTCCAGAAAAGATTTTTGTAAGATTTTACGAATTCGCTTGATAATTGTTTTGAATTTTTAATTGTACTGGTGTCAAAGTCCAGAAATAATACCTGTGGGTATTATGAACTTTTTAGTATTACCACCGACCTCAGAAAATTTTTATGATTTTATACGATATATAAAATTTCACAAGGATTCCAACAAGCTAAATTTCACAAAAAATTGGATGAGAATAAAAATTCTGAAAATTCGCGGACAGTAGCAAAATAGGAAGATTAGAGGGTATGACCCCTCTGCAATCCACTAATTTTTAAAAATTAAATACAAATCCAATTGATTTGAAATTTGGAACAGGTGTTCCTAACTTAATTGGGAATCACTCTATGAAATTTTATGATTTTAGGAGGCCTGGGGTGTTAGGAATCGATTTTTTTCAAGTCCGGATAGAAATCTAGACCCGAAAAATAGAACACCAATACTTGCAATGGAATGGTGCTAAAGAAGCATACAATCAAACAATGGATTTTAAAAATGCACCACTCCACTTAATTTAAGTGTTTAGGGTCCTGAAAGCCAAGTTTAATATATTTTTGGTAGTTTTAATTATTTATGTGACCAGAAAGAGGAACCAACCTGAATTTTTGCGGGAAGAAAAGGACCTTTGAGCTCTCTCTTCCAGATTCTCGCCTTCCCGCTGTAGTTCCTACACACACAAAAGAAAGAAAGAGAAGGGGATGAAATCCACTTCAAGCAAGAGAAAATGAGTTAATGCAAAGCCGTGCCTCCCCGGCAACGGCACCAAAAAGTGATAGCGAAAATACGCGGTTTGTTAATTAGGTCGTTGTAACGCGTAAATCCGCTTTCGCTCTTAAATTTATATTCCTAGATAGGGGAGTATCTAGGGTCGTCGAAGGAGGCCAAATGTTTGCAATAGTGATTCTCTTGCTTGGAATACAATCTCAACTTTCTTTTTGATATTTTTCAATATGTAATTTTTTTTGTATTTTGAAAAGACGAGGGCAAAATGCGAATTGTAACGAAAAGTACTAACACCTACAAATGCTTAACTAAAATTTAAAAGATAGAAATATCTTCTCCCTAAGCTCACTCTAGGCAAGTGGAGGCCTAGAGTAACTAGGAAGAAGAGGTGAAACAAGTGCTAGAACCAAAAGTAACAACTGCAATAAAAAGCTAAAAGAAGGCAAATTGATTGAGTAGAATGAGTGTTCTTTTCAAGGAAAAGTAGAGGAATGCTTCTACTAGAACTTAAACAAATCTAAGAGCAAGAAAAGAAACACAAATCCTCTTGCAACAATGGCGAAGAAGGGTGTCTTCTTGCTCCAAGCCTAGCTGCTCCTTGGCTTGAAAAGAGGGCCTCCTTCTTCTCCTTCCTTGAGAGCTCCTCCAAGGTGGAAGCTACCACCTTTAATGCTCTCTCCAAGGGGTGGGAGTGCACCACCCTCAAAAACTCCTCCAAGGTGGTGCGACCACCTTCAAGATCTCCTTCAAGATCTTCCTTGCCTGGCTTCTCCTTTGGCTGGCGTGACCCAAGAGAGAAGGGAAGAGGGGAGGTCACCAAGGAGACAGAATATCCCCTTAATCTTCTTCTTCTTCTTCTCTCTTGGACGTGGGCTTCTTGGTGGAATATGAGAGTGAAATTGCTAGCCAAGGATGATTTGAATGGTGGTGGGTAGTGGTCTTTTTATAGGGTAGGATGGGGGGTTAAGGTACCCCTTGAAATGGAGGGCTAGGATGGAAGGATAAGGGTGGTTGGTGATCCTATGGCTAGGGTGAGTTGGCGCCACCCCAAGGGGTGTTAAAGGGGGTGGTTATGGTGGTGTTGGTGTCTTTTGGTGGTGGAGAGACACCCCCATGTTGGCGCCAACATGGGGTCTTCTAGAAGGGGGGTTAGGTGGATGGTGGAGATGGATTCAAGGAGGATTGTGTGGTGGAGATGAGGGGGGATTTTGGAGGGAAAAGTGGCGCCATTAAGGGGTGGTTATGGGTAGTTTTTGGTGCCACTTTTAGGTGTCTTTTGGAGGTGGTGGGTAGGTTAGGTTGGTGCCAAGTAGGTTAGCTTATGTGGAGCTTAAGTGGAGCTAGTTGGGTGGAGTTGGTAGGTGGGTTTTTGGGGTGGTACAAGCCAAGGAAGTTGGAGCATAGTTAAGCTAAGCTAAGCTAAGCTAAGCGAAGCTAGGCTATCTTAGCTAATGGAGGAGTAGAGGAGAAGATGTTGGAGCTAGGGTTTGGAGGAAGGAGCTGAGGAGAAGAAGTCTGGAGTTGGAGCTGGAGCTGGCTGCTGCTGAAGAGGCTGGCATGGGGCTACTCTAGCTGGCTTAGCTTGCTAGTTCTTTGCTAGTTGCTAAGCCAAGCTAAAGTGAGCTAGCTTCTACCAAAATGAGCTGAGGTGAGCTAGGTCTGGTGCTCCCAGGGAGAATCAAGCTGGTTGAGGCAGCTAAGGTAGCTTAGCTCAACTCAGTTGAGCTAAGCTGAGTCCCCGGGAGCTGGACTTGAGCTTCCTGAGCTGAGATGAATTCCTCTTTAGCTGGCTGGAGTTGAGTGGAGCTGAATGTAGCTGGATCTGAGCTGGGGTGAACTCCTGTCAACTCAGCTGAGCTAGCTAGAGCTCCCTGTGAACTAGTGGGAGCTGAGATGAGCTAGACTCAGCTAAGTTGAGCTGGATCTGAGCTGAGTTGAGCTAGGGTGAGCTGAGATGAACTCTCTTGAGCTGCCATCCAGCTGAGATTAGCTGAATGGAGCTGGGATGAGCTAACCCTAGTTCAAGTAAGCTAGGTTCTAGCTGCGGTGAGCTGGATCAAGCTGAGGTGAACTGGATCAAGCTGAGGTGAGCTGGATTAGGCTGAGTTCCAGCTAGTCTGGGATTCTCCTTCACCATTTTCCTTCTTGAGTGCTAGGGTTTTAGGGATCTTTGCATCTGTACATCCCTAACACTCACAAAAACACATTAAAACGACAATAAAAAATGCAATGCATGCCTATCCTAATTTATGCCTAAATGCAGCCCAAAAACCCGTTTGCGGAGTAAAATCCTAAGAGCTAGGCTTGTTTTAATGCATAAGAATGATGATAAACTGGCGTTTATCATTACATAACCTGCATGGCATATGGCAGAATGTAAATGTGCCATACAGGCAGGTCAACGTGGTCTTCTCTTGATCTTCTGGTGCAATAGCAACCTGGTTATATCTTGAATATTCATCTAGGAAGAAAAAATATTTCCGCCCTACCAATCTTTTGAGAATGTAGTAAATGAATGGCTAGACGAAATGGTCCTTTCTAGTTGTTTCATTTAGATTCCTATAGTTGAAACATACCCGCCATGCGGTGGTGGTGCGGGTGGGGATGGATTCACCTTGGTCATTTGTGACCACGGTGAGCTTGGCCATCTTTGGTACCACTTGAGTAGGGCTTACCCAAGGGATGTCGGAAATCAGATAGAAGATTTCCGCATCAAGCCATTTAATTATCTATTTTTAACAACCTCTCGTATGTTTAGGTTCAGTCTCCTTTGCATCTGCTGAGAAGGTCGAGTCCCATCTTCTAAGTATATCTTGTGAGTACAATAGCTAGGGCTAATTCCCCTTAAGTTAGAAATTGTCTACCCAATTGCTGTCTAATGGTCAAAAAGAGTTGTAGCCAACCTAAGTTCCTGGTCCCCAGTCAGGCGTACATTAATAATCATAGGGAAAGTATGATCAGGTCCTAGGAAGACATACTTGAGGTTATTGGGTAGAGGTTTCAGTTCAGGTGTAGGTAGTATAATGTTTAACGGTTAAGGGAAAGGAGGGAGTTGAGTGACCTCAGTCTCCACAAATGGAGGTTGCCAATGGTAACCATTTTTGCAAAGTTCTACAGCATCCAGAGATTGGGATGGGTTAGGGTATTCTAAACCTGGTTAAGTCATTTGGTCCTCTAAAGATCTTACTATCAAGCATTCTTCAACTCAGGCTTCCATGGGATTACATTCCTCGATCCAACCTCAATCAAAAGGCTTAGTTGCCTTGAAGATATCCAATTGCATCTTCTTATCTCCAAAGGCAATTTCCATACATCCCATGTCACAGTCAATGTTAGCCTTGGCCATAGTCAAAATGGGTCTTCCTAGGATGATGGGAGTGTCTTGTAATTGCTCGGGGACTTCCATGTCAAGGACTAAGAAGTAAACTAGTATGTAGAAGTCCTTAACCTGAACAATTATATCCTCGACTACCCCTTTCAAGGTTTTCACAGATCGGTCAGCTAGTTGGATGGTCATAGGTGTAGGCTTTAATTCTCCAAATACAAATAGGTGATAAAGGGTAGTTGGGATCAAGTTAATTGAACCAACTAAGTCCAAGAGCGCTCTATCAAAATTAAAACACCAATATTGTAGAGATCAAAGGCGCTCCAAGGTCAATCCTTTTAGGAGGAAGGCTACTCAATATCATCAAACTAGCCTACTCAGATAGCGCTACCTTCCTTGGTGCTTGGGTTCTTGCCTTATGCTTTGGTGTGCAAGCATCTTTTAGAAACTTCACGTAAGCCAGGATATGTTTGATTGCCTCGAGGAGGGGTATATTAATCTGCACTTGTTTGAATATTTCTAACAACTCATCATTCTCAACCATAATTTTCTTCTTTTTGGCCATGTCCAAGGCTTCAGGGTATGGGATTTAGGTTTTAACCGGGTTGGGTTCCTAATCCTTGGGTTCCTCTCGTTCATCCTCAAAATCATTAATTATCTCAAGTAGTGTAGTGACGGAAGGGGTAGGCCATTTGGGGTCCTAGGTTTGAGTGCTGCTTCTCAAGGTAACCGCAGTGGTTGAGGCATTGGAACAAGGGTTGGGTCCTTGAGATGAAGAAGTAGCAAACCCAGGGCATGTCTGCAGGGCTTGTAAAATCATATGGGCTTGCCCCTGATTTTGTTTGAACCCTTGAGGATTGTGGCCTCTATTCATTACATTCCTCGAGTTCGATTGTGGCTGAGATAGAAGGGAGCCCTGTTGTTTGTTATCTAATAGTTGGCTTAATTGTCCCTTCACTAAAGCCATCTCCTCCTGATGTTTCTAATTCATATCAACCATCATCTTAATCAGAGTGTCCATTTGGTTTTGCTATGTAGGAGCCGACCTATTCTAGTTAAAGGGTTGTCTAGTAGGTGGACCTCGCTGGTAGGAGGGAGGGTTTGGCCTGGGTTGCTTATGGAATTGGTTTGGTTTTTGGTTCAACCAGGCAAAATTTGGGTGGTTGCACCATCTAGGGTTGTAAGTGTTGTAGAAAGGATCAGGCTTAGAGTATCCATGGATGGCATGGGCATCTTCAAAGGTAGATGGTGCTGAAGGGGAGCGGAAAGAATAATTAGGGTTTGAGGGAGCAAAGGTCCCTCCCTAGAACATGGTTAAGGGTTGCTCTAGGTGCACTTGGTTCATAGACTAAACCTGGTTAACATTGTCTGCTCCCTTCGGTAGGGGGAAGGATTGCAGTGGGACTCAAGATTGATTCAAATGCTCATCAATTTCTTGTCCACCAACTCAACCCGATCTAGTTTCTTTGCTATGATGTCCATGTCAACCATCCCTTAATTAGTTTGTACTTTGTAAATCCTACAACAGGGTCAATTGGACCTATTAAATTGGGTCATGGAGGCATAATTAAGCGAGTTCTCACTGATTGACTCAAAGAGCTCAAACGTGCTTTCCTCATCCTTGTTCTGAAAATTTCCTCCACATGAGGCAACAACAAAAATCCTAAGGTTGCTGTTCAGACCATGGTAGAAGATCAGGCCAATTGCCACCTCGGAACCTCATGGTGTGGCCATTTGCTCAATAATTTGTTTATTCATTCCCATGCCTCATGAAATTATTCTCCACTTTGTAAGGTAAATGTGGTGATGGATCTTCTAAGGGCATTAGTCTTTCCTATGGGGGAAAACATCTTAGGAATGCGTGCCTCAATTCTTCCCAAGTAGAGATGGGTCTCCCTAAGGTCCTAAACCAATGAGAAGCTTTGTTTCTCAAGGAGAATTGAAATGACTTAATTAAAACAATGTCTAAAAGGATGCTCTTTGGTTTCATGGTCTGAGCAATCCTATCTAGGTCCTCCAGGTGTTGGAAAGGGTCTTCATTTGAGCTCCCATGGAAATGGCTTTGAATCTAGCTAAGGACATTAGGTTTTAACTAAAAATCATCTCCCCCTTTAGAGGCCCTGAGATATGGCTTAACACGGATGGCAGACGGATAGTAGAAATCACGAAGAGGCCTTGGTTAGCCCTTAAGGGGTTGTAATGGGTCACGTGTGGGTTTCCCTTGAAGGTTTTGCAGTCGATGTATGTCTACATGATGGTTTGGATCTATTTTTGTTGGAGTTGGTGGTTGGAAGTGATTTGAGCCTGAATAATGGCCATAGCATTAGGTTGAGGTTGGCCCTCAATCTTGTTAACTCTTGGGTCGGCCATTTCCTTAGTCCTATCACTTGAAGAATCAAGTCTCATCCTAATCTCTCTCTCTAAAGTGACCAACTCAAGATGAAGTGATCGTCCTCCGCGCATACACTAGAGAAGACTAGGGAGGGATGCGAAGGGAGACAAGTGCGAGAAAAGTGTGTGCACAATCAAGCAAACAAATCTAAGCCCTATAGTGTATACCTAGGTGACCTATGCTTTAGAAATATGCTCCGACCACACGACAAATTCGGTGTTGTCCTTACTCTCGATGGTGGTAAAGTTGGGTAGGAGAAGCAAGGGGACCATGTCCAAGGGGCTACTAATTATGCTAAACCATGCTTACTTAAGTTGTTTGACAATCAGGCCTCCCAACTTAGCACCTTTTGAAGCAAGTAGACGTCACTAACTCGAAATGTGTTCAAGGGATCCTACAGCCTCAATGAATCCAATTAAGAGACTCAATGAATCCTACAACCAACGTCTACTCAATTTTAATTTGGGCTAGGTCAGTGCTTGTGCTCAAGGCATATGATGAGGCATTGTTGTGGGTTGTGCCTCTTAATTAATCCAATTAAGCATGTGTGTGCACTCAACAAAACATGGTTTTCAAGCAAGGCTTTTTAGATGCGGTGTCTTTTAAAGATTCATCCTTGCTTTAGTGATTTTTAGGGTTGAAAGTTAATGTTTTTGGACAATGTTTAAGTGGGAACACAAGATTTTGCAGAAAACAAGTGATGATAGATTTCCTTTAAGATCAATGTGGCCCTAGAAATAAGCAACCCTAATGTGTTCTCCTCTAACTTCATGCAGTTCTAGTTGGTGAATTAATTTTAATTGCAATGGTGGGGCCAAATACAAAGCACGGGTGGCTTCACAAACACCACTCAAAAGGAAAAGAACACTCCAAAAAGAATATTTTTCATTAAGAATATTAAAGTTTAGTTTTTTTTTTGGGTGATAGATTTGAGATGTGGGTCAAGTAATCATTTAGCACCATTTTTTTAATTTTTTTACTTTTTTGGATTTTTTTCTAAAGCAGGCAAATAATCAAACTAGCCTAGGGTTCACGCACAAGCCTAAATGCAATTCTTTTTTATATAAACAAACAATGAGACTACGCTAAGGTAGAGTGATGCCCACAAGAGTCTTTACGGCACTTTACTCCTGATCTACCATCTTGGACTACACTCCTCTTGTTCCTTTCGTGCCAGATTCCTATAATCAATTAATAAAAAGATACCAAAGTGAGTCAAAAATGTGAGCACCAATGCAATGATAAAAGCAACTAAAAGATCCATTACCTCCCCAGCAACGGCGCCAAAAATTGACGTCGAAAAGCGTGTAAAGATAAGTTGTTCATTGTAGCAAGCATTTATGACAATAATTTTAAAGAGAATAATCAAAAGTGAGTACAAGTGTTGAACATGAGGAGGCATGGAATCAGATCAATTAGTCACTTAATGTCACAAAATATTTCAATTTGTTGCTTGCATGAAAAGAGAAAGAGAGACAAAGAGTAGGGTTAGAGATTCATGATAATAATATGGTGTTTGCTAAATATGCTAGAAAAAAAGATATGATGATAGAAGATAATATATTGCATAAGCAGAATCATTTTACAAATATAATGCTAGATGAAAGCTTAAAGCAACATAAACATTAAAACAAAGAAACTAGCAACTAAAATGCCACAGATGGAATGCTGAGGTAGCCATGGTGGTGGAGGATTCTCCATCGGCGGCTCAGCATTCCAGGATGGTGCTTTAAAGCATTATGGAGGTGGGGGATGTGCTTGGTAGAAGCTGATGAGAGATGCCCTTGCAATGGAGGTCCTTAGGTCTCTTTATAATGGGAGAGAGAGAGATAAAATTGGCATAGAGCAATTAGCAACAGTAAAATCGTCGATGTAGCTCTACTGTAAGCGTTGCTATAGCCCAGCTCACCCACCTGCTAGCGAGAGTGCGTCAACAGTGGTTGGACATCCGTGATCCGTCTGCTCACTCTAGCTGTCATCCGATCAGCGATCGAGGGTCAAGACCGCATGCAACTGCATGCTCAGGATCGTGCCTTATGCGTGCATTGGATGAGGTGTTAGATCATGTGCATCAGGCGCATGAGAGCGCACCACATAGCCGCTTCAGAACCACTCAATGGAGATCTGATGGGCCAATTTTGCTGCTGCTCGTGTGAAGCAAATTTGGGCTCCCTGCGAAGTCTCAAATGGGTGCCCATTGCCCATGGGTGGAGGCGCTAGCTGTTGCGCCACACCCATGGATTGTCACGCGGATGCACAGCTGGTTGCTGCGTCCATAGCCGTTGGATGCACATCATGCGGCCGAGATCATGCAAGCATATGATGAAGGGAAGATGCGGGCGCTACTAGAGGCCGCTATTGGTGACACGTGGTGCAACAAGGGTCGTTAATCATCAGATCAATGGTCAGAAGTTTTAGGTCTTGTTGTAGGAGCTACGAAAGTCAGATTGAGGTGATTTTAAGTCCGTCGAACTCTGTTGGTCAATCCGGATCCATCCGTTTGGTCTGATTCCTCATCTGAGACCTATTTCAATATGCACTTGTACACATGGTCTTTAAACACTAATTATAAGCAATCTAGATGTAGAAATTACACAATATGCATGTATCACTCCTAACCCCACTATAATATGACATTAATGCACATGTGCCCTCGAAATTGCCTCTAATAGATATAATTAACACTAATAATTGTAGAGTCAAAAAACGTGTAATATAGCTTCGTTTGAAGCTGAGATTCGGTGATGGAGAACCCTAAGGTGACTGGAGAGAGAGTCGACGGCAATGGAGGATGGATGACCTAGAGATCGAGATCCTGGAGGAGAAAGGAGAGAAGCGTCTCAGTGGCAAAAGAAGCTAGGGCTACAAACAGAAGATGGGCTAACAGTGGGAGGCCATGGAGCAATGGGGAAGTTGTGTGCTTTCGCTGTTGGTGCCGTGGAGATATGGCATTGGTGTGCCGCCGCCCTCTGGTCTGTCTGGCCTATCGGGGATATGGCAACAGACATGACACCTGACACCTGCACGACAAACAACGGACAACCAAGGGGAAGGATGCACATGGGCAATAGGGCGAAGAGGGTTGAAATGCAACTGCCTCTGCCTTTTCCTCCTCCTGCTTATGGGGGACACACTTTGGATGTGGAAATACCTATGAGTGAGGACATTGGGGTGGCTGAGAAGGTGCTGCGAGGGGCCTTGATTGGAGAAGTGATGACGGGCAACCTATCCTTGGAGAAGGCTCATCAGTTGGTAAGATCTCTATCTTTGTCAACAAATGCTTGGAAGATTGCGGTCCTATCCCCTACTCATTTTGTGCTTTTCAATTTGAGGATGATGGATGTTGAGCGTCAGCACTTTCGCTCGAGTGATTTGGGCGGGTTGATGGTGGTTTGGAGGCTGGTTTCTCCCTTTGATGGCTCGCTGCCTAAGCAACCACCCTAGAGAACAGCCTCAAGGTCAAGCAAACTAGGAATCAGTGGTCTGCCATTGCATTTAAGATCAAAAGAGCTAGTGGTAGCTATGATAACAGGGTTTGCTACATTCACAGATGATGCTGAGGTTGGTCTAATTGAAGGAGATGGCAGCAAGATGAATGTCTAGGTGGATGTGTTCAGGGCAGGTTCTGTTCCAGAGAAGCTGATCCTCCGATGTGAGGGGAGTTCTTGATTGTTGGTATTGAACTTTTCTATGGTTAGCAGGGATGGGGGCTCACATCACAACAATCTATCTTATGCAAAGATGCTACAAGCTGAGGCAAGAAGAATGCAGCCTAGTCGTGGAACACCTGATGAGGTGCCTGAGCCGAAAAAGTGCAAGGATCTTCACTGTAATGAGGACATGGAGGAAGTGATGGATGTGGCACTGGTAGAGGATGATTTGGTAGAGAATGGAGGTTGGGATGGATGTAGTTGTGATAGATGGAGGTATGGTAGAGGAAGAGAAGGAAGGGATGGACGTGGCATTGGTCAATGATGATATGGCAGATAATATGAAGGAAGGGGAATCAAGAGCCAATACTCCTGATAATTGTGCACTACAAGAGATCTCTATAAACACCTTGAGTTTGTAAAATAGCCTACCTGCAACTAAGGGCTTGAAGTTTGCCTCAGGGGCTCTCTCCAAGACCTGTATGGGGAGACCCCCCTATAAAATCAGACAGAGAAAATAGAACTCTGCGCAAAAAATTGATGAGTGTGCCATTGCAGCTGTGATGAAGGTCAGCAGAATCTCTGCTGCAAAGAAGGGGGGTACCCAAGATGCTAAATGAGGATTCTTTCATGGAATGTGCGTGGGTTGCACGATAAAAGTAGGAGGGCTTCTCTTCTGAGGTACATTAGAGAATGAGAAATTGATTATGCCATTATCCAAGAAACACATATAGAAAATGAAGATGATAGGGCTTGGGTTGATATGAAAGCTGGGGATGCAAATGATTGTGTGATGCTTAATTCAATTGGCAGGTCTGGGGGTGTAGCTATATGGTGGAAGAAAAATGTGCTATAGCTGGCTGAGGTCTCCATGGCTAGACACTTGCTGACCTGCAAGTTTGAACAAACCCAGGGGGGGTGTGAACTCTATATTACAGGTGTCTATGGCCCCTGTGACCCCTGTAGAAGGCATGAATTGTTGGAGGACTGGAATGTGGTTGCTGACCTTGTGAATGGGGCTACTTGGGTTGTAGGAGGCAACTTCAACTATGTGCTGATGGGGAGTGACTGACCTAATGGTGTGGTTGACAATGTGACCACTGGATTCCAATTGATGGTTCAAACCTTAGGCTTGAGTGAGTACCCATCTTCTAGCATTGAATTTACATGGAGGAATGGTAGTGGCCTAATGTCCAAAATTGACAGATTCTTTGGAAATGCTGGGTTGTTGGATTTGTTCCAATTATCTTCTGTGTATGGATTGGAACACCCCTTTTCTAATCACACTCCCTTGGTTTGGGATAGTGAAGAGCAAGTGCTTGTTGGTTCTTACTTCAAATTTAAAAAATCTTGGTTGAGAGAACTACGGTTCAAAGAGATGCTTGAAGGATGGTGGAGGGCCAAACATGTATGTAGCACACCACTATCAACTTAGCTTCCAAGCTAACAGCTATGCGAAAAATGCTAAAGGAATATGGAGCTGCTATATCTGTTGTGAGACACCAGAGGCGTAAAGTGGCCTTAATGGAAATCCAAAACCTTGACTCAAAAGAGGCCATTGGCCTGCTGACCGAATAGGAACTCAAGAACAAAAGATGGTGGCAAGGTGTGGTGGCTGAAGATGATCTGAAGTTGGAGATGGACTGGAGGGAACGCTCTAAGCAGCTATGGCTTAAAGAGGGGGATGCTAATACCAAATTTTTTCACTTGGCTCCCAGCTCTCGTAGCAGATTCAACTTGATCTCCTCAATACTCAAGGATGGGCAAAGAATTTCATCATTATCAGATATAAGAGCCGAGGCCATCAAGTATTTTAGAGACTCTTCGAGGGCTTCAGGGAGGGGCCAATGGAGAATGGCAGCGAGTGACTTACCTAAACTGTCTGGGGAACAAATGTCTAGCCTGATTGCAGTCATTACACAGGGTAAAATAGTGTCTGCCATCAAAGACCTAAACAACGAAGGCTCTCCTGGTCCTGATGCCATCCAAGTCCTCCTTTACAAAGAGATGTGGGGTGTAGTGGGCAAAGAGGTAATAGATGTGATTAAGGAGTTTGAGGAGGGTAATTTTGGCTTTGAAAAAATCAATAGGTCCTTCCTCTTCTTGTTGCCAAAGACATAAGGCGTAGAGACATTTCAGGACTTCAGACCCATAGCCCTCTCAAATTCTATCTACCTGGTGATTAGCAAGGTTTTGGCAAATAGGCTACAGCCAATCTTGCAGGAGGTGATCCGCCCAGTTCAATCTGCGTTCCTCCCCAACAGGTCCTTACAAGAGTCTTTCATCATGGCCCAGGAGATGGTGTGTGGGTGGCAAAAGAGGAAGTGTAGAGCTTTTATGTGGGAAGTTGACTTCCGTAAAGCTTATGACTCTATTTCTTGGCCCTACCTATGGGAAGTTTTTAAAAGGAGAGGAATTCCTCCTCTTTGGATTAAATGGATGAAAAAGTGCATTACAACAGCTTCTTTCACCCCCTTGATTAATGGGAAGCCCTGTGGAGCCTGGATCCAACCTCAATGTGGGTTGAGGCAGGGTTGTCCTTTGGCACCCTTGATTTTTAACCTTGCCATTGATAATTTAACATGGTATGCTTGCAGACATGCTGAGGCAGGAATTATGAAAGGATACTCCCTCTCTAATAGGAGTGCAATAGCCCCTATACTTCAATATGGAGGTGATACGATTTTTTTTGTGGAAGGATCTATAGATGAAGCCCGAGCACTTGGCCATATGGTTAACATATTTGGGGACATCTCAAGTCTCAGCCTGAATAGAGAGAAGTCCAATCTGGTGTCCTTTAGGTTAAGTAAGGTAGAGCAAGAAGATATCTTTGCTTCTTTGGGGACCCCTTGCATCAGCCTTCCCATCGATATCTGGGGTTGCCCCTGAGATGTTCAAGAATGAAGAAAAGAGATTGGAACTGCCTGTTTGACAAGATCTCAGTGAAGCTGGCTGGATGGAATAACAGATTTCTTTCCAAGGGTGGCAGACTCATTCTGCTTAACTCAGTGATTACTTCCATCCCTGTCTTCTATTTCTCTATTTTCAAGGCTCCAAAATCTGTGTGAAAGCACATGGATGTATTGAGGAAGAGGTTCTTTTGGAGAGGCCCCAAGCATGAAGGCAGATTTTTGTAGCCCCTGAAATGGGAACGACTCTGTCAGCCATAGGAATGTGGGGGTTTGGGAATCAAATCCTTAAAAGAATTCAATGAGGCTTTGCTACTCAAATGGGCCATCAAATTTCTGCAAGGGGAGGTGAAAGCTTGGACTGAACCAATTAAGGATAGATATGGTCAGTCCAATAGTGCGCTAAAGAGGTTGCACCATACTAGACCTTCACCCTTTTGGAATTCTATTGTTAGAGCTCTGAAATACAACTGGCACCTACTGTAGCCGACTTTAGGAGATGGCAGCACTTCAACTTCTGGAGTGAAGGCTGGTCCCTACTGGGTGCTCTGAAGGGGGCTTACCCAAGGGCCTTTGCTGTAGCCAGAGACAAAGATGGCACTGTCAGCTGTTACTGGTTTGATAGTAGGAACTGCTAGCAATTGAGTGAAGATGAATCCACCAGAATGGGCACCCGGGTTTGGGAAGAAAGAAGGAACCTGATTTCTGACTTGGAAAGTTTTAAACCCAGGCCTGGAGTGGATGATAACTATGTATAGGATGGAATATATACAGTGCAATGTGGATATGGAAAGATTATGGAGGGAGACAGAGGTGGGAGCTATGATTACATTGACAAAATAATATGGCTCTTGAAGATTCCCCTCAAAGTGCAAATTTTCTTTGGCTGTGTAGGAGGGAGGGCTTGATAACAGGTGATCGACAACACAAAAGAATGGGAGCTGCTCTTCATGAATGTCACTTGTGTGGGATGCACACTGATAACCTTAGCCACATTTTCTCGTCTTACTTGTTTACTGATGCAGTTTGGAGGAGGACCTGCCAGGAACCACTCCCCTCGTGGGATTCCATTTGGCATAATTTTATTGTGATGGAGAGGCTGCATATGTGCATGGCTACAACTCTTTGGTGTGTGTGGAGGGAAAGAAACGAGAGGCTTTTTCAGGAGAGACCAATTTGCTGTGAGCAAATTGTAAATGAGTGCTGGTCCCTCATACATATGTGGGGTTCTGAATTGTAAATCTTCTTAACCTTTTATAATAAATTGTCCTCCCAGATTGCTACTGTAAGATGATAGCTTTCCTTTTAGTTCCAAAAAAAAAAAAATTGTAGAGTCATCACTGGTTGTGCTCACATATGTGATGGCAACGTGGCTGCTTGAGAGTTGTTGATCTGTTCATCTAACAGTCAAGATGCACCCCTGATTGCCCCTTCATCGCATGCACAATATCCAACTGCTAAGTTGAAGCTCTTTGTATCGCGTGAGGAGGCACAACTGGCATAGGAAAGCCATTGTAAGGCTGAGAACACACCTCACGTGCACCTCTGCATCGCACGGATCATGTGTATGATCGCACGTGATCAAGCGCTATCCATCCATCTCGCCACACCACTCAATGAGAGTACGAGGATTATAAGCCAGCGGTGGAGATTCACTCTTGGATTGATGGTCTGATTTGGCACATCGTGCTCACGTAATGGATGGTGACGTGGCCCTTACCTTGGCCGTTGATGAACAATCGTGCGACGAACTTTAATCCACATAGTCCCACGGATTGCCAGTCAAATGTGCTTCTATCGTTTGAGGAGTACAACGCCTTGCCAACGCGCAATGCAGAGAGAGAGATGATCTCAGTCACTGATGCTTGATCAGAGGGTCATGGTCAGCTGTAGGCATGGCTTGATGTAGTGCTTCTAATGGCAATTGAACGGTGGTGATCACGCATGCTCGTGCACTGATAGGAAGCAGGCACTACTAGCGCTCGTTGTGGGTGGCACTTTTGGCCCATTGTAGAAGCTACGGAAGTTAGATTGGGGCGATTTCGAGTCTGTTGGATTCTAATTTTTGTCTTGAATCCATTCATGTTATCTGCTTGCTCATTTGAGGCCTATTTCAATGCGCTCTTTCATAACTTGGCCATTAAATGCTTCTTCCAAGCAATGTCAATATAAAAATTATGTAGAATGCATGCAAGTCCTTAAACCCACTAGATTAATTCAATTAAGTACAAAGGCCCTCAAAATTGTCTCTATATGACATAGTTAACACTATTATTTGTAGAGTCATTAGATGGTACAATCCCCAAGTATCGAAGTGAGAGCCTGAATTTGTTAGGAGTGCCTCTCATGGTGCCATGAGGTGTCATGGTTTAGGAATTCAAGGAGGTGCCTTGGAAGGTGCTAATATAACGTCAAAGAAAGGGCCACTTCGAGGACCAATGACGTGAACAATGATTTTATCACAATTTTGCATTAGGGGTAATTTGAGGCTAAGCATGGGGGAACAAACCAACCCAAAAAGAAAAGAAGTTGGCTAATCACAAAGCTTTGACACTTGGATTTTCATTATAATGCAAATTGCGGATCGAGCTCTTAAGTCAAGGAGGTTCCAATTGCAAGGGTAGAATTTCAAGATAGCTAGAATTAGAAGGGGTAAATGAATTGAGTTCTTGGGAGGATATGTAGATCTACATTATTCTAACCATTTGATCCTAGCATGAATCCCATCATTTTATTATGGACAAATCCCATACATTCCTTTCAAAAATCAATTAAGGACCTATGACAATTTTCTCCTCAAATCAAAAAAATTAGCTTTCATATTTTCCAATAATACTATTTTGCCAAATAAGTTTTCCTAAGGACTTGGAAAAGCTAATCATGTAGGTGTGATAAACTCTACTTTATCATCATTCTTAGGTATATTTTACACCTAGTTCCTAGCTATTTTGCATTTGCACAATAACATTTGGTTTTCATTAGGCATTCAAGCACATCTAGGGTGATGCATGCATTATTAGGGTTTTTTGTTGTTTATGGACTTATGTATATCACTTGCTTGCAAGGAAATGAGGAACCATTGAAAATCAACTAAACCCTGGCACATTGAAGGGTAAAACCTAAAGAAGAAGAAGATAGAAGCTCTAGCCAACTGCATGTCAGCTCACGCTAGCTCCTCTTCAGCTCATTTAGTTCCCTTCAACTCATTCCCATTTAGCTTGCCTACTAGCTACGAGCTAGCTAGCTAAGGAGACTGTAAGCAACTCTACTCCAGCTTCTCTCAACTCTAAGCCAGCTCAAGGTAGAACTCCCTAGCTACTAGCTAGCTCAAGCTAACTAGGCTGCTCCATTACGCAAAGCTCCTATTCCACTCCTCTACCTAAGTAGACATCCACTATGCTCCAAACACCACCTCCTTCTCCCTTCTTTTTTGGTGCCAAGAATGATAACCATCACTACCATTGGCATCCTTTCAAGTTGGCACAAAAAATGGACCCTTAACCACCATCCATTTTGATGCTAACTTGCCTCCAACTTCCACTTTAAATTACCACATCCAAAGACCATCATAGCCCTCCAAATTTCCCTCCAAAAATCCACCTTCTAGAACCTCTTTGTTGGCACCAAAATGGAGGCATCTCTTCATGGTGGCGCCACCATAGGTGAACCTTTAGTACTAAAACCACCCTTTTGCTATATATACACGACATAACCACCACCTTAATTCCCACCCTTGGATACATTTTCTTCTACCAAAAAACTACACTAAAGGCCTTGGAAGAAGAAAGAGTGGCATGCATACTAAGAGGGCTCTACACCACCACCTTCTAGTCTCTGCATACCACCTTCTTCTTCCTTCGAACCAAGTGAAGGAGCACCGTTGGAGGATGGCTAGGCCGAACAAGAAGGGAGGACGTCTACCACCTCTTAGATTGTTAGGAGAGAGCATCATGCATCTTGATGCAATGAGTCTTCTTCAAGTCAAGAGCAACCATAATTGGTGCAAGGACAACTTCAATCATTTTGGGAGATTTCTACTTTCATTTCTTTTGTCTCTACTTTTGTAGTAGTAAGCTTTCCTCTGCTTAGAGATTACTTGGGTGGGCTCTACATGTATTATGTTGTTGGGATGCTTATTCTTATTCTTTATATAAAAATAAAGAGAAAATTTGCCTTTCAATTCTTTTTCTTCCAATTTCTATGCATTTCTTTCGAATTGGCAATTGCACACAGTTTCTTCCTAATTACTCTCGGACACACATGCCTAGAGTGAGCTTAAGAAGATTTGGGTTTTTATTTCTTTCCTCTTATCGTAATACTTAGGCATATTTCCACTCTTGTTTACCCTATTATTTGAAAACCCTAAAACAAATTGCCAAGCCCAAAAGACCAAAGAAAAATGAGGATTTGAAAGTGTGAAGGAAACATCACTATTTTCATAACTATAAATTGTCCTCTTAGACGATCCTAGATACTCTCGCTATCTAGGTTTATAAATTGAAAAGTTGATCAGATTTGCACGTTACAATGATATTCAAAACCAATTTTTACAAATCACGCATTTTTCGCATCAGTTATCTT
This sequence comes from Thalassia testudinum, assembly GCA_037157565.1. NCBI lineage: Eukaryota > Viridiplantae > Streptophyta > Magnoliopsida > Alismatales > Hydrocharitaceae > Thalassia > Thalassia testudinum. The sequence goes on along the minus strand of JAZHRO010000007.1, from coordinate 24,860,598 downwards.
AGAGTTCTTGATTATTTGGTCAAAAGAGATTATTTTCAAATATCCTTCAATTCTCACTCATAGACGTTTACCTCCAGGCATGAGGCATCGCATAGAGGCAAAGTACCCTTTATCACCTATTTAGAGTTCTTATTGATGATCACATCATCAAGGAAATCCAAGTATCTAAAACTATATTCGAAATCACTCAAGCATCTAATGGAAAAATTATAATAAGTGATTCATTACATGAATATGCCAGCTCCAAATATTTTGGAAAATAGAAATAATTTCTATTGATGCTAGATTACAAAGTCAATCTTTGTTATTTTGAATACAATATTGTTTAAATCAAAATCAAAAAATTAATAAGCGTTAAGTCGTAGTATAGTCGTAAAACCAAACTAAACAAAAATAATGATTCTCAAAAAGGGTGAGTCTCGGTCGATCTCTGGGAGGTGATTTGATGCCAAAATAATTCTGATTTTTACGTTTTTCCTTTTCTTGCATGCGAAAACTAACCTAAATCTAACTAAGGAACCTAAAACAAAATCTAAATCTAAAGTTGATGGCTAATCTCATGTATAGTGAACTTGCCTATCGCTCTCTCGAAATGCACAATCATGGTATAGCACAGATAAATGTAGAAAGTATACGAATAATAATCATCGTGGAATTCGGGGATTATGTGTGTAACATCAAGGGAATTTTGACTGATCACTAGTTCATTTGTGCGGCTGGGAGCTGCCATCTACTTTTTTTTCTTAATTTTTTTTTTTGCGATTTTGATGGGGTTTTTGAATATCAAATCGACTCCTAAAAAGGACTAACCTAACTATGCAAGTTGATTAACTAATTTAGAAGTGAATTGAATGGCATGAGATCAATTTATCATAAAATAAAATTGAACTTGCACACATAGAACAATAAAAATAACATAAATATTCATGGGAACAACAATAGAGGAATGATTTACAATGGAATTAAGCTAACAATTTAAATAATAGAATTAAAATCTAAATTAACATAAATCCACCCCTACGGTAATGCTCACAGTGAGCCATAGGCACCGGTGGGTGGTGGTGGCTAGACATTGGGTATGGGAGCCCATCTACATGCCACAAGAGAGTGATACACACCTAAAACTCAAGGAGAGTCTAGGCATGCTAAAAAAGAGAAAATAAACTAGCTACTTGCATGAAATAAAATGCAGAAATATAAAGAGTATAAGAACTATCTAAATTAGTAGAACTAAGGGCATCAAGGGTGGCCATTGATGGCCATGTGGTTGGTGGTTTTGAGAGGGGTGGCCAGCCACCAAGGTGGTGGTGGACGGCCCTTAAGAGGTGGAGGAGAGGGCTAGAGGTGGGGGAGGCTAAGTGGTAGAATGTAGGGAGGAGGAAGGTCCCTTGAAGTGGTGGCTTGGTGGTGTTTTTATAGGAGAGGGGCGAGCTAAGTTTCGATCATGGGTTAGGGTTAGGGTTTTAGTGTTATGCCACCTTTGGAGGGGAGGAGGGTGAGGTGGTGTTGGACTTTAGGAAGAGTTGAGGGTGATTTGGTTGTGCTTTATGTACTATTAGGTTGTGTAGGCCAAGGTTTAATTTTAGTTGGGTTAGCCTAGGATCTAATAGCTTGAGTCTAATAGGGTAGGTCCTAGTCTAATTAGGTATGTGTGTCTAATTGGGCTAGGGTGATCCTAGTAGGTGTGCGTATGAACTTAAGTAGGTCTAGGTTGAGTCTATGTAGGTTCTACTAAGCCTAATTAGACTTGCATGAGCAAAGATGGATCAATTCGATTATGGGTGAACCTAATTGAGTTAAGGTGCACCCAATCAAATAGGGATGCACCCAATTGCATGTGGGCTAGCCAATTGGGTTTGGGTAGAGTCTAATTAGGCTACCATGAGCCTAACACCACAAAAAGAAGTCTCTAACGACATTTATTATTTGCCACTATAAGCCTTCTATTTGCTATTATATGTAATTAGCGACACTTATAATAATTGGAGCCTAATTGATTCCTTCGTTGGCATCACTAAAATGTTAGTGGAAATTGTATAATCAATGCTAAATCATTAGTATTAGAGGCACTTTAATTACCACAATTATCGTCGCTAATGATCTTTCATGGCAATTTATTTGCCATTATTTTGCCACTATTAAATTATATTAGTGCCAATTTAATTGATGCTATTAATGTCGCTATATACTTCATCTAGCATCATTTAAATTGACACAATTAGCGCCGCTAATGATCTTCTTTAATGGCAATTTATCTGTCACTATTTCACCACTATTCAATTATATTAGTGGCAATTTAATTGGCACTATTAATGTCAATATATACTTCATTTAATGGCTTTTGTTCATGCCACTGAATCGCCACTATTGATTTACTTTAATGACCTATTGTTTTATTGTTTAGTTGCCACTATTGTCCTTATTTCACAACAATCATTTGTCTCTAAATCACCACTATTGATTTGCTTTAATGACGCTTCATTTTGTCATTTAATTGCCACTATTGATTTATTTTAATGACACTGTTTGTCAAGCTTTTCATCGAGTTTAGGAAATGCGTTGTAGTACATTTCACAAATCACTTACAAATAGATAAAATTTATTAGTCAAAATCTAAATTAAAGTTTGAGGTCAAACACAGGGAGCAAATATGAAATTCATGCACTAATTGTATTTAGAATAAATGAGCACAAGTAATAGAGAAAGATACAAGATATTCAATGAATAGCAAACTACTCAAATGATATTCAATAATAAGCATGAGTATTTCAATAGATTACAATGATAAAAAGAAATCTAAGATAAAATAATGGTGATTTAGATCACCAATTATTAACCTTAATTAAGCATGCATATCAGACATCTCAATTAAACCAAATAACCCAACAGTATCTTGAATGCTACAGTGATCAAACGTCAGGCATGTGGATCAATTGACTTAAATGATCAAGGCTCTTAAAGCCTTCTTCTGTGTTTTCTTCTACTTCAGCTTTCCTTCTTCTTCTCATTTCCTTCCTCTCTTTAGACTCTTCTGCATGAGGGGCTTCTTAAGTTTCTCAACTGCTATGTGTTGGGTCTTCTCCCTGAAGATCAAACCCCCACCCCCCCACGTCCTCTCTTACTCCTCTTTCTCTTATCTTTTCATGTAATCGAGCATGTAATCGGGTATTTAGGGATTCAGTTGACCAGGCTTGCAGGCATAGGGTTGCAAGCGAGTGCGTTAGGCGGGTATACGAGTATGCAAGTCAGGGTGTGAGGGACCCGACCACTCAATGTCTTGGGTAGCCAGATGATAGCACAAAAACACCTTATTCCATAGCAGTTGCCCAACCGATTACAATGTGGCACAAATACGCCACTCTTCTCCTCGTGCGTAGCAGCAGAAGGTGCATCTTCAATTGGAGTAGCAGTTGCAGTTGATGTCTTCAATTGAGGACCTGGAAAGGGTCCTGGAATGATTCCACACGACTTTGGAGTTGCATTAGGTTTTCTCGACGCTGGAGGAGCTCGGTCAAGGTCAGAGATGGAGGCGGCAACAGCAGCTTACCGGCGTAACTTGAAGACATTAATACGGGCTTGAAAGCCCTCGTTAAGTGGCTCCTGAACTTCACCAAAGTCAAGTGAAGGTGATGGTGGGTGTTTCACAGAGGGTGGCGTGTGGTGGTATGCGTAGGTCAGAGTTGGTGGTACAAAGGTGGGTTGGTCAGGGAGGCGGTTGAGTGGGTGGAAGATGGAATTAGGAGAGGGCTTTTGGTTGCAGTGGTGTACCAATGCTTTTGGGAGTGGAGCGGAGTGGTTTGGTGCGGTGTGGCATCGAGGAAGCCTCGTCGGAGCTTGGCCGTGTGCAAGGAAGACAATGGGCGTATGGTGGACTCAGTGGTCGAAACAAGGGTTTAGAAGTCCTAAGATAACCTACGGAGCGAGAGGAACATAACTAACCTGAATCTAATGGACGAAATGGGGGATATGTCCTAGCCAGGGGTATGCTGGACTTGGAGAAGAGGAAGCCTCTGGTGGTAGAGAAGCGGTGAGGAAGACGAGGAAGAAGACCCTCGTTGGTATTGTGAGAAGTGGAGGAATGTGGGGAGGAAGATCCAGCCAACTATGGTCTGTGCTAGCCGAAGGAGAGGGTAGAATAAGGAGCTCACCAGAGCTCATGGAACTTTCAGCTGGAGAGGAGAGAAGAAGGTGGAGAAACCGACCAAAATGAGCTAAGGAGCACGAAAATGCAACGTGGGTCCTTTTATAAGGTTCAGGGGTTTGTTCCAAGCTTGGAAGCTTGGAGCTTTCTCAAAATAGGAAACCCTTGAATTCAAAGGGTTCACAAGGGGATTTGAGCAAGAATTAGAGCCCAAGATGCAGCTCAGGTTGTAAATGATTTCTTCAAGAGTTCCCCTTCCAATTTTGGAAGGTTTTGAGCGTGAAATCATGGAGCAATCCATGATTGAAGGTTGGCTCTTGATGGGTTCACACAGCCATGGCGGTAGAGACCTATTGTTGAAGAAGATGACAATGTTAGGGGGGTCCTTAGAATAACTTTTGAAATCTAGGGTTTAAAGTGAGAAAGAAAGAGTATGACTGGACCAAAATTCTAACTATGTCAAGATGATCTTTGATTGGGCCCAAATTTTGGTACAAACCTAAATTGGACCCAAGAAATCTGATGGTGAAGTCAAATTTCTGTTTTGACCAAGTTTGGCTAGGTAATTTTTGTAGAAACCCAAATTAAGGCAACTTCCTCTCTAAGACTCTATTTTAGGTCAAAATGGGTTCCAATAGTCAAATCAATGATACCAAACCTTATAGAATATTTTTCTATGATTTTTAGAAGGTTTAGGTGAACTTTATCTTAACCAGAACCTCAGGTAATTAAGTAGGTCTGAAATTTGGGTTTCAAATGTCCAATAATTCTCTAAATGCGCAAAAAACTATTTTTTTTTTTTAAACAATGAGGAGTGCTACCGAGAATGATAGCAAATTGGGGCCCTTTTATTTATATAGAAAACAAACCATTACATGCGATTCTCCCAATCTTTCACATGCCCCCAACATTCCCTTATAATATTTCCCACAATGATAGATCCCCCTCTAAACATCTGCTCATTACGAGAATGTCACGCACTCCACATAACCACCACCTTCTTCACTTGCTCACTCCCACGTGTCCAAAGATTCCTCCAAAGCTCCTCCCAAGTAGGCAGGGGTTCCCCACAAAGTCCCCTCCAAATTTGATCTGTCACCAAACATGACGTAAATAAATGTTCCCTACTATCAATGGGGAGGTTACAAAGTGGGCAATCCTGTGCTGAAACACCCAGTCTTCTGCTCCTCATTTCCCCTGTAACGAGTTTGTCATGTCTACAAAGCCATAAGAATATCTTGATTTTAAGTGGAATTTTCAATTTCCAGATTTTGCTGCGATCATGATTTTCATATGTGTAGACTGCCTCCCCAGCATCCATCAGTCCTTTCTATGCCTTGGATGGTGTAAATAAGCCATGTTTCCACCTGAAATAGTCCGCTCCCCTGACTGGCTAGAATGCCTTCAAGTTTGCAATCAGCCTATCAAGCTCCTATTGTATGCGTCCGCCCTCACGTGTCCCTGCTACAGGAACAACCCAGCTGCTATTCTCAGCATCCCAGTAGTCCTTAACTGAGGCTTCACTATCCACAGCTATAGCAAAGACTCTCGGGTAGTTCGCAAACAACAGGCTCAGTTTAGACCACACATCTAACTAGAACAAGAACTACCTGCCATCCCCCAATTCTGGAACAAAGTCAGACTAGTGACCTTGGACGGCTTTCCTAACTAACATCTAGAATGGAGAAGGCCTTCTTGGCAGGTTCTTCCATAGCTACACTAAGTTGGGACCATATGCCTCTTTAACTATTTGAGCCCACATCTTCCCCTCATTTGTGGTCAATTTAATGGCCCACTTTAGTAACATAGAATCATTAAACTCTTTCAGGGAACGAATGCACATCCATCCCTTCGAACAAGGCCTACAAAGCTACCCCTACTTCATCGGATGCAAGAACCTACCCTTTACCTTTGCTCCTTTCCAAAAAAAATCTATTCCTCTTTACATCTAGAATTTTCCATACTGCCTGTGGTGATCTGAAATCGAAAAGAAGAAGATCGGTATCAAGGTTATAACCGATTTGAGCAGAATCAATCTTCCACCCTTTGAGAGAAATCTGCTGCTCCAGGATTCCAACTTGGTGTTCACTTTCTCAAACAAGGATGCCCAATCACTCTTGTTGAGTTTCTTATCAGTTAAAGGTAATCCTAGATATCTCACAGGGAGGGTTGTGGATGAAGAGTGTATGATGGCTACCACTGTCTCCCCTTCCTGAGCTGACATACCAAAACAAACCAGAGATGACTTCGCCCTGTTCAGCCTCAAGCCTGCTATCTCACCAAATATAGTGATCATAGAGAAAAGGATTTTAGCTTCCTACTAACCTCCTACAAAGAATACGGTGTCATTTGCATATTGTAAAATTGGTGCCAAAACTCTTGAATTTGATAATGAATATCCCTTAATCAGCCCTACTTCAGCCAAGCTGCATGTAAAATGTGTTAATGTGTCCACTACTAGGTTAAAAATAAGAGGAGCCAAAGGGCACCCTTGTCTCAGCACACGTTGAGGTTGAATCCACACCCCACACGGCCTCCCATTCACAAGAGGGGAAAAGGAGGGAAAAAAATCATTTTTGTCTGCATGGACCCTCTTATTAGACATTTATGACCATTTGACCTTTAATTAACCCTTGGGAGAACCCGTGGTTATTCTGCATTTTGGATATAATGTTAAAACTATAGATTTACCCCTGTTTTAATGTATTTCTCTCAAAAAGAATATGCAATGAATTATGACTCTGCGGCAGTTATGTAGTAGTTGTTAATTGATTCAAACTAATTAAAGCTAGTTACGGCTAATGATGATGTTATCATCATATGCCCATGCCTAGCTTTTGCTGGTCGCTTAACAAAATCTTATGAAAAGAACTAGAGTTCTAGACTATGCATTGATGCTTAGAGTCCTAATTTGTTCCATTTTCTGGAAATTAGGTCCAATTGCTAATATTGCTCCGAGAGGTACTCAAGTACCAAACAAGGTTTCTAAGGCCTGCAAAAACTACGCAAGGTTTGTTGAACCCAGTGGTTAAACCACCCATGCATAAATGTAACATGTCCAGGTTCAGTTTGCCAGTGTAATTTTTTTTGTAAGAGAGAGGGATAGAAGTAGATTTTTCATTTGGAGAGTTTTCTCTCTCTTTTCATTTTAGATTTCCCTAGATCCAGCCTCAAATCAGCCCTAAACACGGTCTGTATTAGATTTCTTTTCCCCATCATCAATCATTGAAGGATCCCTAGCTTTTGATGCTTCGAGAAAGCACTGCCCATGGTAACCCCCAAAACCCTAGCTTTTGACACTTCGAGATAGTGTCGTCCATGGCATTCTGTAGCTAAATTCAAACCCTAGAAATCGACATTTCAGGATAATCCTGCCCAAGGCACTTGAACCAGCACAAGGTGCTTATATGCCCCCAGTAGGATATTTAGATATCCTAGGAGACATGCACCGAGGAGACGATATGTTATTACACAACTTCGAAGGAGATTTCCTACCTCTCCACACCAAGAACTCATCCAAATCAACTTGTGTTGTCGAGCTGCTCCTAAGATAGATCTTTGAGAAGATTTTTCATGATAGAATATTTGTGGCATTTTTTTTTTTATTAAGCGCACTGAACCAAACTAAGTGTGTGAGTTTGGTTGCTTAGGTTATCAAGTCCCGCAAACCAAAGGGTAGGCAACGGGGCTGAATAATCCCTAAGCCTTAGACCTAATACATCAGCTTCATGCTTTCCTCAACCTCGTGAGGATTAATCTAGATCTTAACGGATACATGAATGTTTATGCCCTAGATTAAGCCCAAGAGGCCTAAGATTAGCACTTATACTAATCTCCTTGTCTCTTTGCTTTATCAGGACTATTTTTTTTTTTTTCTTGATTTGGTCTAGAACTTAATTAATCTTCATAATCAGGTGCTAATGACTATCATTTTTGTTCTTGAATGTTGCTCCTTTTTGGCGTTTAAACTCTCCTTTTTCTTCTCAAGAATGATATGCAATCAATTCTCAAAATTTTCTTCCCCTTTCCATTCTTTTGTTCTTTTTCAATTTTTATTTTTTTGGTTTTCTGGATATGTTTTCTTTTTTTTAGAACCCCTCAGAAACTTTAATTTCCATGTGTTTACACTTTAACACTATCCCATGCCTAAGTTTTGCAATGCCCTCACTGTAAACTGGTGGGTATGAAATCAGCTTGCTTGATAGGTTAGAATAGGTTCAAAGGGTGGGTGAATGGGTCGGGATGACTGTTGTGGACAATTTCAAGGTTTAATACGAATACCAAAGGTGGAGTCGGCTGTTCAAAAACTAAACTCAAAAGTGCAATAGAAGTGTGGCTGAAAAGGATTATTAGAAGGGTCACAATTCTTTTTTGGAATGACAGGTTGCCTCCTATTAAGCGCTAGATTCAATGCCTTCAGGCGAGCAAGAGGTGATCATGGAGAGGGAGTGGTCAAAACGGATGAGTTTTGTAGAACAAGCACCTTGATCAATAGACTGGTTGGTCCAACCAAGTGCTTGTTCAAATAGACAGGCTAATGATGCAACCCAAAATCTAGTGGGTTGATGGATGTGAATTAGTAGATGTGGAGCCCACAAGTATTTTGAGGCTTAAACGGATATGGAAGTGAAAATTTAGGGTTTGGCTGAGTCGATTCAACCTGGTCAGACTAGGGATCCTCAAAAGAAAATGGATCTGAAAAGGACATACGAACCCTACTGATTAGATCAAAAAAGGATAGGATGTGATTATCAGTCTAATCCTTGTTTGAAACCCGATCAACAGTTGGAGAAGAATCATATGCGACCAGATCAGAGAGAGGTGAATCAGAGTAAAATTTGATTCCGATGGTGAGTCGAGGTTGAGAATGGGTCTTGGAAGGCCCTGTATGTGGATCAAAAGAGGTAGCTTCAATGAGAGCTGTGTGTGTTGAGGGCTCCTCTAAAAAGGATTCAAAGGTGGGTTCACCTAGAGAGTCCTTATAATGCCCATCAAAATCAAATGTAAATACATGGAGAGTGCTTATAGGATCATGGAAATTTGAGTAAATAAAATATTCAAATTCTGGATTGCAGACACTCTCGACAGTTACTACTTCTGATTTCTAAAGTTAAAAAAGGAATGGTTCCATCTCAATGGAACCTAATTTTGAATCAATGATCCTAGGATCAGGGACCTCAGAATCAGAGTCAAAGAACGGATTATGGATGTTGAGGTCATAAATTGGTTTGTAGTCAAGAAAATAAAGTCTCTCTGAAATCAAAGTAAGATTTGAAATCATCAGAGAATTTGCGAGAATGACTTTCTAAATCTGATTCTGGATCGGGAGTTCCACCACATAACAAATAAACATGTGTAGAATTAGCAACCTATCTTGGATCTAGCCTAATTTCAATTTCTGAGCTTAAAAAGGTGTCCTTATTTGGAATAGACTTGGGTTCTTGGCTCCTAGGGTAGACCCAATCGACTCCTAGCTCTTCCAACTCCTTAGTTTCTGTATCATAGATCAGTGTGACTTCTGATAAATAAATTTGTATCTCTAAGGAGTCTGGAGAAGTGTACTCATCAAATATAGGCCCACAATCATAATCTAGATTCAAAATCTGATTTTCATCACATTGGGCCTCATAATTATCCCAAATAGGCTTGAATCCAGATTCTAGGTTAATGGTAAGGGTTGGATTACTAGAATCTAGGTTGGGCTCTATTGGGGTGTCAGAGTTACCCTTGAAAGTTACCTTAACAACATAAGGCTCGGGATTTTTACTCTCGAGAGGTTTTGTTTTAAGCTCAACATCACAGGTGTCGAGGAAATCTAGGCTTGATGGACCAGCTTCAAGATTGTCTAAGGCTAGTTCAGAACTGGGAACACCTGCAATCCGATCCTCCCAACCCATTTCAAGATTATGTGTGTCATTCTATATATAATTTGTGTCTAATTCCATTTGCGTTGGGGGTCCACAACAATCATGATTCTCGAACTTGGGATTTGAGGAATCATGTAGATCATCAGTGTTGTTCCAAGTTGTCTCATTATCTTCTAAAGGGATGTAGGAGTAATCTTGATCGATGGTTTTATACAACATATTCAGCAATTTTCCCCATCTTCCCTAAGAACTTGGTGTTTTTCCAAAAGTGAAGGATTTGACCAACATTGCAAACACTCGTTGCTATGTAATTTCATCAGTTCAATGTATTCTACTAAGAGATCATCCTGAGTAGAACCGTGTTAAATTTGTGTCCATATTATTTTGATACGGTTCAGAATGTGGTTTGTTGTTTTTGCAAATTTATCCTGAATGTCCCTATCTAAAGGTCTATAATATTCTTCATGGTGTCTATAAGTAGCCTCAATCATCTTATCTTTGATAGTCATTTGGGACATAAGTTTCCCAATTACTTTTCCTAAAATGTTAAGTTGCATTTTCGAATCAGGTGGTGGAATCAAGATGTAGAATCAAACTCAAATTTAGATTGAAGTAATCAGATCAGAATAGAAATCCCTGTAGAAGATCTAATCAGGCCTCTTAGGTTAAAAAACCTAATGACCTTCCTATGTATGTGCTCTATAGAAGAGATGAGGGACTAGATGTGAATTGGACCAAATCAAGGCACCCAAAGATTTTTGGATAACTAAGGCTATTTCGAGGTGGATGATACCTCTGAATCAAAAATCTGCACACCCGAGAATTACTTAAGCAGCCAGGAAGGGAGAGCCCCACAAAGACCCCTACACCGTAGAGTGTCCCCATGAGTTACAGGGTTTCCCTAACCTGACCTTCCTTGTCACTGTGGTTCCAAGTAGACCGGTATGTGTATGACTTGAGACCATAAGTCTACTAATTTTAGTCTAGTTTGTGCCTTGGATTTCACTTGATTTAGAAATTAATTCAATTTGTGACCTAATTTGGATGTTGATTGTCCCACAAAGTAGACCAACTTCACCTGACCAGTCCTAAAAGATGAAGAATGAAATCTAGGTCAAGACCCAAATATCACCCTTAATTGACTCTCAGGTTATTAGGTCCACAATTTTAGGACTCAAGTGAGATTTAGAGCCTCATTTTAGGGTTCTTCGAGATTAGCTCTTTTCAATCAAGGCCTTGGGTGGCACACAAATGTGGGAGGGTATGTTTCCTTTTATTCAAGCAAGTGTGAACTAACACTTCAAACTCTAATGCAGAAACCCTAATTGGCTCTATTTCAAGTCCAATTAAATCACAAGATGTACACCTTGGAGTTCAAACAAGAAGGTGAGTAGTCCAAGATTATCAAAATTAAGCATAAATCCCTAGTAGGTACAGTCAATTTAGGTAGGGGTGTCTAAACAGAATTGTGTCAACTTCAATCAGATATTGATTTTGACTTAGCAAATCAGGAAACTTGCCTTTTAAGTGACATTTACTAGAAAAGTAAGGCAGATGAATCCTAATTAGTTTTGTTTCCTTTTCTCTCTTCCAATGATTAGGAAATTAGGGATGAAGAAAGATTACCTACCTTGGGAGTGGTTGATTTGCACGGAAGATCTCCTCGTGATGTGATTACTCAGCATTCATAGGTCTTAAATGACCTAAATTAAGCTAGAACTTAACATAACTTAGTGTAATCCATGCATATAGGAGCATACTTTGCATCTTTACTGCTTTATTTTATCTATGCATAGAATAATGTTATAATGTGCTGATTAAGTACATTATATTATTTGTAGGTAATAAGATCTGAAGCTGGATCTGAAGCTGGATCTGAAGAATAAAGAAAAGTTGGTGCTGCAGCAGAGTTGGAGCAGAAGACCTAGGTATAAAGTAGAAAAATATTGTAGGGTTGAGGTTTGCTACTCTACTTAGTAGAATTTAATGTAGAGTTTAAATTATGAAGAACTTTGGACCAATCCTAGCCCTAGGATTGCCCTAGAGACCATCCTAAGCCTTAACCACCCATAGATTAGGTCACCTTAGCATAAAATACCTCAAAACCTGAGTTTCAGCCCTTATTTGGATGTCCAGATAAGTTATTGGACATCCAAAACCCTTAGGCACAACCCGCAAACCTAGGACCCAAGTCTGTAGTGTTATTGGATGTCTAGACAAGTTGTCAGACATCCAATTTCTATAGATTTCCAAGATAGAACCTTGAATCCACCCTGACCTCTGATTAGACATCCAGACAAGATGTTTGGACTTCTAATTTTTGAGTATAAGATGTCTAACACACTAATTAGACGTCAAATACCCCTCTCCAGACCTTGTTTTGGAAATCAAGCTTAGATCTTGAATTCCTAGGTCCTTAAACACAATAGGGAACCTAAATTAAGGTACCTTAATCCTAGTACACTACCCTTAGACCCTTTTAAGAACCCAATTAGGTTCTCACTAAGCTCAATTGACTTTGATCTTAGTCAATTACAATTTCCTAGTCAATTGGACTCATATAGTCCAATTGAGCTCAGATCTCAACCCACACAAGTCTAATTGACCTAAGCCTAACCTAATTGTGAAATCTCACTCTCAATTTGGTTTGCACTCTTTCAATTAAACTTATTACAAGTTTAATTGCACATATACCTTAGTAATTAGGGCTTCTAACCCTAATTCTATGACCTAACCTAACCCAAACCCTTAAGACCTAACCTAGACCACTATACCACTTAGCCACACACACACACATGTCCACGCACACCCACACACACCTTCACCTAGTCGTGCACTCACCAAGAGTTCTCTAGGACTCTTATCCAAATGTCATTACCTTGGTTACTAAAAATAGCAACTAAGTGTAATTCGAATTCTTAGATCCACATTTTGTGGATCTACAAACCACCTCCACCATATCTTGGCTGGCCACCTTGGGGCTCTCTCTATAGAGTTCTACACCTCTCTAGAGAGCTTCCTTTGGGTCTATTTAAAGACCCTTAGATAGCCACTTGCAACCCATCTTGGTTCTAAAAACATCCACCCATCACCATAGCCTTTCACCTCCACCTTCATATGTACCTCCACAAGTTCCACCACCATGGCCATCACCACCTCCACGCTAAGATCCAAGATCACCACTCCCTCATCTCTCAAATGGCTTGCCTAATTACCATTGGCCGCCCATCTTTCTTCTCCCTACCATATCCATCTCAATGGCCATTGGAGACCACCTCCAAATGCCCTTCCTTCTGCTAGCATAGATAAGTAGCTCATACTTCTTCATAGTTTTCTCTGCTTTAATTTTCTACTTAGTAGTGTAGCTCTCTCTTCCTTCTTAATGATGCATGGGTTATCTCCCCGTAGATCCACCCATGCACTCATTTTCTACTAGCTAGCTAGTTATTTTGTTTAAGCATTCCTGTACAAGCTTTCAGTTAGATCCGATTCTAGATTCAATGAAAAGCATCAGATTATATATATATATGTTTGTTATGAAATCACCATGAGCTTCCATGCAAAATCTTTATTGTGATAGTAATGTTGCCTATTTTAATCTCTGCACCTTTTTAGGAACAGCATGTCATGCATGAATGCATAAATAATTATAAATCGACATTACTTTTAGCAAGTAAAGAGAGGGAGATCGGAATCAGATTTTACATTTCCATAACACCACCCTAAGTTTGATCGGGACTCACCGTCTCCTTAATACAAATATCTTTGATCAAGGGGATTTCGCAACTATACTGCGACGTTGTTTTCTTAAAACTCGCAATTTCCATGCTTGTCATGATGTACCTCACAAAATCACAAGAAAACAAATAGGGCAAGTTAGTGCTCAAATAGAATCAAGTAAAACAAGAATAACGGTGAGTTGTGCGTTGCTCCCCGCAACAGCGTCGAAATGTTTGTCAAGCTTTTCATCGAGTTCAGGAAATGCGTTGTAGTACAATCGAAAAATCACTCTCAAACAGATAAAATTTATTACTCAAAATCTAAATTGATGTCTGAGGTCAAACATAGGAAGAAAATGTGAAATACACACGCTAATCGTATTCAGAATAAATGAGCACAAGTAATTGAGCAAGATACAAGATATTTAATGAATAACCTACTCAAATGATATTCAATAATAAGCATGGTTATTTCAATAGATCACAATGATAAAAAGAAATCTAAGACAAAATAATGGTGATTTAGATCACCAATTATTAGCCTTAATTAAGCATGCATATCAGACATCTCAATTAAACCAAATTGCCGAACATTATGTTGAATGCTACAGTGATCAGACATTGGGCATGTGGATCAGATGACTTAAATGATCAAGGCTCTTAAATTCTTCTTCTTTGTTTCTTCTGCTTCAGCTTTCGTTCTCCTTCTCCTTTACTTCTCTTCAGACTCTTCTACACAAGGGGTTTCTTAAGTTTCTCAGCGACTAAGTGTTGGGTCTTCTTTCTAAAAAGCAAAACCCCCCCACCTCCACTCTTTCTCCTCTTTCTCTTCTCTTTTCAAGTAATTGGGCATGTAATCGGGTATTCAGGGATCTGGTTGACCAGGCTTGCGGGCGTGGGGTCGCAAGGGAGGAGTGCGTTAGGCAAGTATACTAGTATGCAGGTAACGATGTGAGGAACCCGACCCCTCAGTGTCTTGGGCAATAGGATGATAGCACAAAAACACCTTATTCCACAGCAGCTACCTAGCCGTTTAGGATGTAGCACAAATATGCCACTCGTCTCCTCGCACGGAGCAGTTGAAGGTGTGTCTTCAATTGGAGTAGTAGCTGTTGCTGAGGTCTTCAATTGAGGACTTGAAAATGGTCTTGGAACGATTCCACACAACCTAGGAGATGCATTAGGTTGTCTTGACATCGGAGGGGCTTGGTCATGGTCGGAGATGGAGGCAACAATAGAGGATTGATGAGCCCATATTTGTTGGTTATTTAGGTATTTCAATGCCTAGATATTAAGGTATCTTTAACATTTATTTAGCATGTAAATATATTAGTTTATGTTTCTAACTTAATTGCATAATTCATGCATTGCATTCATAATTAAATGCATTCAGAATTAAGTTAGAAAAGCTTCTGAGTGCATTACCTATATTGTTTGGTTTTAACATAGAGAGTAAGGGTTTTCATATAAATAACCCCTCATTTCTTTTCTTTATTTTATCTTCAACAGATGCATGCAGGAGAGTTGCACCAATTACAATGCACAAGTGATAATCGTGGATCTCTGTTCCCCACAATGTTCATCGCTTCACCTCCTCTTCAATCAACGTCCGCCGACATGCATCCTCCTACAGCATAAAAGAAGACTCTAGCCACCACTAGTAGAAAGACTCCACCCCCACTCCACTACTGCGCTGAGAGTCAAGCTCTCCTCTACACCACCACCGCCGGTCTCAACCATGTGCACAAGTCCACACCACTGCAAGCAGGCGGGGTGACAGACCATTGTGCCATCAGTGGCTGTGCAGATTACCGTGAGCACCTTAGCATGCACTACCACCATCACCAACACCAGCAACCACCGACATAGCCATGTGCCAGCAACCATCCACGCTCATTTAAGACGTCGGGGAATGTTCCCAGATGTCTGACCTCCCAAAAACCACCCGATCTTCTTCTTCTTCTTTCTTCTTCTTAATCTGTTTCTTTTTTTTCTTCACCAAAAGAAGAACTCACCAACACCTTAACGCGTCGTAGCTGCGCCCCTGCCACACACACCCCCTTGTCGCTCCACCTCACAGCACCATCCTCTCCCATCCTCACCGTGCATGCCCTCACACCCTTGAGTTGTAGCCAGCAGCACACCATTGCCGCACCTACATGTGCTGAAAGCACACCTCCATCGTGTCGAGGCACGCATCACCTCCAGCAGCAGTTTGCATGTGCGGCTGCACGTACCCTCCTCACCCGCACCTACTTCTCACCAGTGTACGACCGCAACCACTACGTTAGTCCTCTCCACGCGCGCAGCTATGAACAACTAGCTGCGCGCACGTGCACGCAGCGAGGAGCCAGCCAGAACCCACCATCGGCTTCCTCTCCGACCGGCTGCCTCCGGCCACCATTGGCCATGAGATCGCCTCCATTGGACGTGGCTTGGCCCACGCGACCTCCGACTATAGTGTCGCCGTTCAGCTCTCCCTCCTCCATGCGTGAGAGTCTTCAAACGAAATCCTCTGTTTAGTTTTAATTACTAATTACATTTGTATGCCATTTAGGGGGAGAGGATTTCTGAGTTATTAACAATTTATTGTGGCACATTTATGAGCACATCCCTCTTATTTCTCATAAATATTATTTTAGCATGATCTCTTATTGGTTTCTTGATCTAAAGGAGGATTTGGGTTTAGTTTCTTTGGCTGAAAACTTGTGAGCATCAGTTTTTTGATTTTGTGAGTTTTAATAGGTCATTGCCTCCCTGTGAATATGACCCGTTATCCTGTGATTGGTTAATTTCAATTCAATACCTTGATTAGTCGATTTTTCCACCACATAGAAATATGACAAATCTTTTTTTTTCGAAAGCAAAAATTGACCCATCAAATGGCGCCGTTGCCGGGGAAGCAACGGGCTTGTTAAATTCACATGTAGGTATTTATTTGTTCTCATTTTAGTTGAGGCATATTTTAATTTGATTTTCTATTTGGCGTGAGGTACTTGGATTCCGAGATGAGTTGATGCACAGCCTCAGCAACACTGAGGTGGACCTTGTTTCCACTGCTTGGTGGAGAGAGCAAGCTTTGCATCTACGAGGATGAGCTTGAACATTGGTAAACCTTATTGTCACCAACTGGGAGGAGGACATTCGGAGTGATCTTCATCTCTATCGATTTTTCAGTGGATAGATTTAGGTTTTAGAACTTTACTTTTCTTTATTTTCTTGCACATACATTTGGTTTGAGATTCTTGTTCTGGGGTACATTTTTAGGGGCTTGTTCCCCGATTTTGTTTTAGGCCTGTGTTGGGTAATCTTTCGGGAGCTTGTTCCCATTTCTTTAGACTTAGGTTTTTCTTCTCTTTTGTGGATTGATTTTATTTGTGTACAAGTAGCTAAAAAAAACAACAAAATAAAATACGAGCTGCCTGCCCCTAGGATGAACCATTCAGGTGTGTATGAGCAGTGTCTAGATTTATTTTCTACATTGTGTGCATTTTCGCATCGCTGATTGCTGAAAGCAAGGTACACATCCTCTTACTTTGAATCCATATCTTGATCACACATTTGCATTTGGACTTAATTCCTAGACCACATAATTTGTCTTGAAATGATCTAATAAGTGGTCACATTAAATTTCTAAAAGGGACTAAGTAAAGGAAGAAGACAATAAAACCCAAGGAGTTGATTTGAGACATTGTGCTACAGTTCAAAATTTAAATTCAAACTTTTACGGTGAATGCACACGTGCATGACTGCGCACTAAAGCATGCAATTAGACACTCCTAGGTTTTGACCTACTAGGAAAGGACTCCCCTACCATTGGGTACTAAAGTGCTTGAAACTTAAGTTCAAAGATTTTGTAACTCCAAGAGGACGATACCCTGTCACAAATTTTTGAGGGTAGTTAAGAAGAACCACGAAAGCATGGCTTCAAATGAAGGCTTAGGCCTACTTGCATCCCTCAATCTTTTGTCCTTGGAGAGCTTTACCATTTAAACTTTAGGGCAGAGCACCTAAGTTCCAATTAGGTCTTCATTAAGGCATTTCGTAGGTTGATGGTCTCACGTGTTTCACATGTGAGAAATCGGGGTTACAAGTAACACATCGTCGTAGTTGCAAAACACGTCGATCAGATACAATTTATACCGAAACTCCAAGGGAGTCCTTGGTCGAACACAGGGAGGTGATGTTTACTTTAATTGAAAATCGTGCTTTGTTTTGTTTCCTTTGGGTATTTTAGGGTTTTGTTATTGTTTTGTATTTTTGTAAGAAAACAAGTAAACGAATCACAAGATAGAGATGGAATGAAAATGGTATAGATATCACTTCAATGTCTATTACAATCAACTATGAAAGCATAAAAGGAGAGGGGGTGAGAGGAAACCACCTGAATCGACTGTTTGGTAAGGTGACGGTGCCTGGCGGAAGCTCGGACAAAGGCGATGAGGAGAGAGACGACGAAGGCGAGATGTAGGAGGACATCAGGTAGAGGAAAGCTTCAGCGTGGCTCCAGAATGGAGGCTAGAAGACGGAGGTGATCTGCTACCTCAATGAAGGTGGGAGGACGGCTCCAAGGCGACCAATTAATGGGGATGGGAAGATGGACTAATAGTTGGTGAGGCAATTGTTTGCTACACTAATAGGAGTCTTGGGATCTTGAGAACAAGCTCTAATGTAGCATTGGTAGGCTTGCTAGAGCTTGGGAGTAGGTGGGATTAGAGTAGGTAGAGATGGCATGGAAGGGAGGGGGTGTAGGTCCCTTTATAGTGGAGGGGAAGAGGCAAAAATAGGTATGGGACCATTAGTGACATCCAGGTTGTTGCTGTAGGCAGCTCATGCCTGCTCACGCCTACAGCTGGCTTTGCTAGCATGCGAAGAATTCGCGACAGCTGTAAGCGTCACTGTAGGTCTAGTTCATGCATCACTGTAGGCTAGCTCATGCGTTGCTGGCGCGTGGTGTCCCTGCCTCTCTTTGTCGCGCGTGCGTGCACGCTCACGTGTTAGCGTTGCACTGTACGCATGTGCACCTACGTGCGTGCGCACACACCTGTGCTGCTGCGCACGTGCGATGGTGCGTGCATGCACTGGGTGCCCTGGGCTACACCACGTGGTGCAATCTGGGCCGTCCATCTTCTTTTCATTGTAGGGGCTGCTACAGAGGTCAGATTGAGTTGATTTTTGTGCCGTTAGGCAGCGATTGTCGACTCGAATCCATCCGCACGGTCAAATTTGCCATTTGAAGCTTTAAATTATGTTACCTAGTCCCTTGGACATTGATCTTCCTCGGACTGCATATGGTGCCATGGGACTCTGATCGAGGCGATTTTAGGGGTGTTGGACTCCGATCATTGTCTTGATCAGATTTGTACGGTCGGATCATTAATCTGAGGCTTCGAAATAAATATCCTTCTCTCCTGACCTCAAAAGGGATGTAATTAACCTAAATTATACACAACTACTATAAATGCAGAATGATGCATGCTATGCAATATTTATAACATGAAATGCAGATCTAAGCCTAGGAACATGCATGAATAGGCATTTTATAATTAATTCATGTGTGTTCATCAATCAACAATAGCCATGTAATTGATTGGGCAATTTTTCTTGTTACATACAACTGGACTAAAATCTGAAAGGCCTTAATTGATTAAAGACATAAAAGTCTTTTTGAATTGTGTTTGTATTGTTTATGTATGCTTGGTAGGCGATCTCTGAGGAGACAACTTGTGTTTAATTCAGAACCTGAAAGAATCCTTAGGAGAGTCAAGCAATAGAGAAGAGAGATGGCTGAGGAAGGTGAAAATAGAATATTGGAGAACCAACGATCTTTGAGAGATTATTTTATCCCTACCAACTAACCTGGCCATACACTGAGAAGACCTGGGGGGAACAATCCATATAAAATCAAGAGTAGTACCATATCTTTGTTGCGCTCGTTTTATGGTACTTCTAGGGAGGACCCCGACAAGCATCTAGAGGAATTCACCGAGGTCTGTTCCACGGTGAGATTGCAGGGTGTTACTGATGACGCCCAAATGCGAACCCTCTTCCCTTTCTCCCTCAAGGATAAGGCGAAGCACTGGTATCACACTCTACATGGTAGAGTGGATAGTTGGGATGCCTTGAATGGAGAGTTTTTGAAAAAATATTTCCCCATGACAAAACTAATCCCTATAGGAGGGAAATCATAGTTTTGCTCAACAAGATGGA
Source organism: Thalassia testudinum (assembly GCA_037157565.1). Classification (NCBI taxonomy): domain Eukaryota; kingdom Viridiplantae; phylum Streptophyta; class Magnoliopsida; order Alismatales; family Hydrocharitaceae; genus Thalassia; species Thalassia testudinum. The sequence goes on along the minus strand of JAZHRO010000007.1, from coordinate 24,840,661 downwards.
GAACAATTTCATGATGCATGGGTGCCTTCAAGGATTTGTTACGCTTATGTCCCCATCATCAAGTGCCAAGACGGCAACTTGTAGAAAGGTTCTACACTGGACTAAATGACAAGCAGAGGCAAACAGTGGATGGTGGTTGTGCAGGAACCTTTCTCACAAAAATTGAAGATGAGGCTTGGGATCTTTTTGAGACCTTGAGTGAGAATTCTATCCACCTAAATTCTACCTATTTGGATAGGAAACCCACTCTTATGCAATGAAAGATTGAGGCAAATGAGGCCAGGGATACCCAAAATTTAGCCTTCCAAATTCAATTGTTGAACCAAAATATGGAAAGGCTTATGTCAAACCCTAACCAACTCATGCCAAATGCCTCCACTTCCTAAGCTTCTAAATGCTCCACTTGCCAAGGCAATACACAAGCTATTGTGGATTGTCATTTGCCCTCCCAATTCCCTGACCTTTTATAGGTAGACCTAAATGATGCCCAAGGGTTCCATCCCAGACCTCGTAATGATCCTTTCTCCAACACCTCTAACGAGGGATGGAGGAACCACCCCAATTTTTCATGGAGATAGGGGAATGTCTCTAATTTAGGAAATTACATACCCCAACCCTTTCAGACTCAACAGTATAATCAACCTCCTATTCCCTCCCAACCATCCAAGACTTTTGAGATTGATGAGCTTAATGCCATGCTGAAGGCCATGTAGGAGAAGCAAAGCATGATCATCCAATCTCATGGCAAGGTAATCAATGAGATGAAATCCCAAATTGGACACCTTGTCGAGGCCATGAGAAAAAGGGAGATTGGGAAGCTTCCCAGTTCTTCTTAGGAGAACCCTAATGGGAAAGGGATTATCTTTTGGGAGCAAGCCTAGGTGGTGACTATTCTGAGGAGTAGGAAAGAAATTTCCAAACTTGATGCTCCTATAGCCCCACCTTCTAAAAACCCATTCACCTCAACTTTCACCCCCACCAAGGAAGAGCTGCCCAACTCTTCTCTGCTTGAAATCACATCACCAGAAGAGGTTGTCATTGTTCCCCTACTTACCCGATATGACAACCCTTCCACCTAGAAAATGAGAGTTCACCTTCCAAAGCACTTATCTGACTCTTGGTAGACTTCTACTGGCTCGTCTGGAACCAAAGATAGGATGGACAAAATCATGGAGACTTTCAAACAAGTGCAGATTAACCTAACCTTACTTGAAGCTATCAGGAAGATTCCATCCTATGCCCGCTTTCTAATGGACCTGTGCACAAAAAGCGGCAATCGAGGAAATAGGTCCAATCAAAAGTTGTTCTACCTGATTCTGTTAGCTCAATTATACAACACAGGACACTCGCTAAACTTGAGGACCCAGGAGCCCCATACATCTCAGTGGTAGTTCGCAACCAACATATAGACAAGGCTCTACTTGATCTAGGTGTAGGGGTAAACATCCTTCCAAGCTATGTATATGAACAACTTGGAGGAGGCAACCTAAAGCCTTCCCCTGTAATCCTCCAAGTTGTAGACCGTATTTTGAAGACACCACAGGGTCTGCTAGAAGATGTCCATGTGAGAATGGAGGATTTCTTCTTCCTCATTGACTTTCTAGTACTGAACACTGACCCTACCAACAAACCAACCAAGCCCTCCATCATCTTGGGCCACCTTTTTCTTGAGACTTCTAATGCTTCAATTAATTGTCACAATGGGGTGTTAAAAATGGGCTTTGGGAACAAGAAAATTTAGCTTAATGTGATTGATGCTTATAAACAAGTTGGATTTGAGAATTATTCCCAATTTAAGGTGGTAGATGATCTGATTGAAGAGGCAACTCCTACAATTTTATGTGACAACCCCCTTCAGCATGTCATGCTAAATGAGCATTCCCATCTCTTGGAGGAATGTGAAGGGGATGTATTAGAACTTGAGGAATTGCTTGGAGTTTCTACTGAGTCTCTTTCCCCATCATACCTGCCTAAGGTAGATCTGCTACTCGAGATGGGGACTTCTATTATCAAACCCTCAACCATACAAGCCCCTGACCTTGAACTGAAACCCCTCCCAGACTCTGTCAACTATGTATTCCTTGGGCCAAATGATACGCTCCCTGTAATCTTCTCATCTGCACTATCTGAAGTGGAAGAGGGAGCCTTGCTAGACTGTTTATCAAGGCACAAGGAAGCCATAGCTTGGATGATTGCTGATATTAAGGGTATAGGCTCTACACTCTACATGCATCACATTTATACTGATGATTCCATCAAACCATTTCGAGACATGTAAAGACATCTTAACACTAATATGAGGGAGGTGGTCAAAAAGGAGATTCTGAAGTGGTTGGATGCTGAGATCATTTATCCCATCACAGATAGCAAATGGGTTAGTCCAATCCATGTGGTGTTTAAGAAGGCAGGCTTAATGGTAGAAACAAATGACCAGGGTGAAGAAGTGGTGACCAGACCCTCAACTGGTTGGAGGGTTTGCATTGACTACCGCAAACTGAACATCGCTACCCAAAAGGATCACTTTCCCTTGCCCTTTATTGATCAGATCCTAGAGAGATTGGCAGGGAACAAGTAGTTCTACCTTTTAGACGGATATTCTGGGCAAAACCAGGTTGCAGTTTTCTTCGATGACCAAGATAAGGCAACTTTTACTAGTCCCTACGGTACTGTCACATTCAGGCGTTTGTCGTTTGGATTATGTAATGCACCGGCAACCTTCTAGTGATGTGTGATGTCCATTTTCTCAGACATGATTGACGAGTGCATCAAGATTTTTATGGATGACTTCTCCATTTACGGCTCGTCTTCCGACCAGTGTCTCCTACACTTAGAGAATTTGCTAAATAGATGTAAGGAGACTGGTTTAGTCCTCAGCTGGGAGAAAAGCCACTTCATGGTACAGAAATGCATTGTACTCGGGCATGTTGTGTCTGAGTGAGGCCTAGAAGTAGATAAGGCTAAGGTTGATTCTATTTCCAAACTCCCATTGCCCACGAATGTCAAACATATTAGATCCTTTCTGGGCCATGTAGGCTTTTATTGGCCATTCATTAAGAATTTCAGCAAAATTTCTAGGCCACTTTGAGACTTATTGGCGAAGGAATCTTCCTTCAATTTTAATTCAAAGTGTGCCAAGGCTTTTCATACGTTGAAGGAGGCCTTGACCTTTGTACCTATTCTCCGAGCTCCAAATTGGACACTCCCATTTGAGTTGATGTGTGATGCGTCAGATTTCACAGTGGGAGCAGTTCTTGGACAAAGGGTTGAGGGAAGACCACATGTGCTACACTATGCTAGCAAGCCTTTAACCGAACTATAGCAAAACTACACTGTCACTGAAATTGAATTACTTGCTGTAGTTTTTGGTCTGGAGAAGTTTAGGTCTTATCTTCTTCAGTCTAAGATGGTCATTTTTATTGATCATGTGGCAGTGAAACATCTCATTGCCAAGAAAGACTCTAAGCCACTTTTAGTTAGGTGGATTCTACTCCTCCAAGAGTTTGACTTGGAGATTCGTGAAAGGAAAGGAGTGGAAAATATAGTGGCTGACCACCTGTCTCACCTTCCCCTTGATGACTCTCCACCTGGAGACATCCGGGAGACATTTCCTGATGAAACCCTCATGGCGGTAACACCAACTTCACCCTGTTATGCTGATATAGTTAATTACTTGGTCACTGGAGAAACTCCTAGATCTTGGGTTGCGTAAAAACGGAAGTGATTCATTTCCCAAGCTAGATTCTTTCATTTGGAAGAGCCAGAATTATTTCATATTGGATAAGACCAAGTTTTGAGATGATGTGTGTCCGAGGAAGAGCAATAGAGTGTGTTGAGATTTTTCCATGAGATTCATTGTGATGAACACTTTGGTGCTAAGAAAACGGCTTTCAAGGTTCTCTAGTTCGATTTTTGGTGGCTACTTTATTTAAGGATTCTCATAACTTTGTTAGGGCCTATCTTAGATGTCAATGGAGTGGAATGATTGGGAAGTGGAATGAGTTGCCCCAACACCCTATCCAACCTATGGAAATTTTTGATGTTTGGGGGTAGACTTCATGGGTCTTCCCTTCGTCCCATGGATTTGAGTATATCTTAGTGGTAGTGGATTACATCTCCAAGTGGATAGAGGCCATTCCTACACTCACAAATGACTACTTTGTGGTCATGAAATTTGTGAAGGCCAATATCATATCTCGCTTTGGCTACCGCAAGATGATTATAAATGATGGGGGACCTCATTTTCGGAGCCACCACTTCAATCGGCTACTTAGGAGTCTGGGAGAAACTCACAAGATTGCTACCCCTTACCATCCTTAGACGAGTGGCCAAGTCAAAGTGTTAAATAGGGAGATCAAGAACATTTTAAAAAAGACTGTTAGGCCAGATAGGAAGTACTGGTTCCAAATGCTCAATGATGCCTTATGGGCTTATCGAGCGACCTACGAAACCCCTTTAGGTATGTCTCCCTTCCAGATAGTGTACGGGAAAGTGTGCCACTTACCCGTTGAACTTAAATATAGGGCACTTTGGGCTATCTGAAGTGTCAACATGGATTTAGAGCAAGCAGGTAAGGCACGTTTACTAGAGCTAATTGAGCTTGAGGAGCTGAGGAATGATGCATATGACACCTCCCAAGCTAAAGAGAGAACTAAGGTCTTTCATGTAAATATATCCCTAGAAAGACCTTTGAGCCCAACAAACAAGTTTGGCTTTTCAATTCCAGACTTAAGTTGTTTCCAGGAAAATTGAAATCACGTTGGGATGGGCCTTACATTATCACCAAAGTGTTTCCGCATGGGGTTGTGGAGATCAAGAGCCCTTCCACTTCGGCACCACCCTTTATCGTCAACGGCCAACGATTAAAACCTTACGTTACATTGGATGGCCATCTAGTTGACGAGGTCACTCTCGAGGAGCCTTAGCTACTTTCTTTCTAGCTTAGGTAACATCTTCCCTTGGCCATTTTACTTTCATTGAGGACATTGTTTGAACCAGGAATGGGGGGATAGGACCTAAGGCATATGTATATAGCATTTATACATAGTGCATTCATGCATTTACTTAAAACATTCTGTATTGCATACATTTGCATTGTTTGCAAAAAAAAAGAATTACATTTTTTGGCTTAACTATTTGGGCCCTGCATTCTTAGGCAGACCAGAAATTTAGATTAGACTAAGTTGACTCTAAAGTTTGACTTAGGAGCTAAGTTGAGCTACTAGCTTTAGACCTTTAGGGCCCTTTATGTACTTAAATACTCAAGTAGGAGTTAAGTTGTGAACCATTCCTCAAGAGGTTGACGAAGGAAAGCTAGAGATTGAGTTAAAAGCTATGTAGTACTTGATGTCTTTTTCTACCTTTTGGTTTATGGGTCCTTGTAACCTAAGCATCCACATTTCACACACACTTGGTCTTGAGTAAATAATGATAACCTTAATTCCTTTCTTGGAGAAAAATTTGGTTCTCTTAGTTCTGACTTAGGAGAAGCTTGAAAACACAAGTTGTTTGGAAGAGTTCCTACCGCAGGAGAGGTAGAGTATATACTCACCTTGAGGATGCGATGATAACATGTCACCTCCTTGGTGCTTGCCTCTTCAGATGTCCATCTTACTGGGGGCATGTAAGCACATTGTGCGGCTCAGGTACCATTGGCGACCCTATCTCGAAGTGCCGATTTCCACAGGCCTGAATTCGCTTTAGAAATCCATGGGCAATACTATCTCGAAGCATCGAAAGCCAGGCACCCTTCAAGGTATAGTGATGGGGACAATGAATCCATCACAGACTATGTTGATAGCTGATCTAAGGTCAGACTTAGAGGAATCAAACAAAAAATATTTATGACTGAAAAGAAAAAAGAAATCCTCTTTCTAGGTTGGCAATCAACAAACCTCAAATAAATCAGATCATTGTACATGCACAGATGCTTTAATCTCTAGGACCAATAAACCTTAGGGTGGAGTTAGAAATCAGGGAGACCTACACCTGCAACTCATCCTTAGCTGACCTAATTTGTAACTTAGCAACTACTTCGGAACCTTATCTCTAAAGTCTGAACTTAACATGTTTCTAAAAGAAGACTAACTGGGTGGCTAGTCAACTTGAAGAGCTGGGTTATTGCTTGAATTTTCTAGGAACTAGCAAAAACTAGGCATGGGGGCATTTGATGACACCATATTTTTGGGCTATTTAGGTATTTCAATGCTTAGATATTAAGTTATCTTTAACATTTATTTGGTATGTATTTGGATTTAAAATATTAGTTTACATTTTTAACTTAACGGCATAATTCATGGATTGCATTCATAATTAAATGCATTTAGAATTAAGTTAGAATATCTTGTGAGTGCATTACATGTATTATTTGGTTTTAACATAGAAAGTATGTATCCAATGGTCTACTCGGCTTCTACTGATAAGGATGGGGTGGTAAATAACTTTTGGTCTGAATCTAGCAGATGTTGGCAGCTGGCTGAATCGGAGGCATGCAAGGAGGGGACCAGATTGTGGGAAGAAAAGCAGCACCTGATTTCAGACCTGCAAACCTACTGTCCAAGACCCGGTGTGGAGGATACTTATGCATGGGATGGCATCTATACGACTCAATGTGCCTATGGAAAAATTAGGAGTTCTAATAGTGGTATGGGAGGTGATTATATTGATAAGAAATTATGGCTGTTGATAATAGGAGACCTTAGCCAAGTATTTCTCTAGTTATGTAGAAGGGATGGTATGATAACAGGAGACCTTAGCCACAGGAAGATGGGGACAACTCTGCATGAGTGCCATGTCTGTGGATGCACACAGACAGTTTGAATCATTTGTTTTCCTCTTGTTTGGTTAGTAACACGATTTGGAGAAAAACGTGCAACAAGCATCTTCCATCATGGGAATATTTATGGCATGGTTTTGGGATAACTGGGAAGCCACATTTACGCAAGGCGGTGACTCTCTACTGCGTGTGGAGAGCAAGGAAGGAGAGACTATTTCAGGTGAGACCTATTTGTTGTGTACAAATTGTAAATGAGTGCTGGTCCCTCAAACAAAGATAGGGATCTAATTTGTAGGTCTCTTTATATTTCTTCTTATTATTAATAAATTGCCCACCTAGATTGCTATTGTAGTACGATAGCTTTCCTTTTAGTTTCAAAAACATGGAAAGTAAGGGTTTGCATATAAATAACCTATCATTTCTTTTCTTTATTTTATCTCCAATGGATGCATGCAGGGGAGTTGCACCAGCTAGAATGCACAAGCGACAATCGTGGATCTCTATTCCCCATGATGTTCATCGCTTCACCTCCTTCTCAACCAACGACCGCCCGCTTGCATCCTCCTGCAGCATAAAAGAAGACTCTAGCCACCACTACCAGTAGGCCTCCATCCCCACTCCACTACTACGCAGAGAGTCAATATCTCCTCCACACCTCCACCGCCAGCCTCAACCGTGTGCACAAGTCCACACCACCGTATGCAGGCGGGCTGACAGACTGTCACGCCATCAGTGGCTGTGCAAATTACTGTGAGCACCTTAGCGTGCACTACCACCATCACCAACACCAACAACCACAAACATAATCACACACCAGTAGCCATCCATGCTCATTTAAGACGTCTGGGAATGTTCCCAGATGTCTGACCTCCCAACAGCCACCCAATCTTCTTCCTTTATTTCTCTTTTTTTCTTCATCAAAAGAAGAACCCACCACCACCTTAACGTGCCACAGTAGCGCCCCTGCCACACGCGCCCTCTTGTCGCTCCACTGCGCAGCATCGTCCTCTCCCATCCTCACAGCGTGCGCCCTCACACCTACGTGCAGCAGCCAGCTGCATGCCATCGCCGCACCTACATGCGCTGGGAGCATGCCTCAATCGCACCCAGGTGCGCATCACCTCCAGCAGCAGTCCACGTGCGCAGCTGCACGCCCCCTCCTCACCCACGCCTACTTCTTGCTAGCATGCGACCGTAGCCATCACACCGATCCTCGCCATGTGCGTAGCCATGCACGACCAGCTGCACGAAAGTGCATGCAGCGAGTAGGCTGTCGGAACCCACCATTGTCCTCCTCTCCGACCGACCGCCTCCAACCACCGTTGGCCATGAGACTACCACCATTGGAAGCAGCTCGGCCTACTCGTCCTCCGGTTGCAGTCTCGCCATTTAACTCTCCCTCCTCCGTGCGTGAGAGTCTTCAAATGAAATCCTCTATTTTAGCTTTAATTAGTAATTACATTTGTGTGCCATTGAGGGAGAGACAAATTTTGAGTTATTAATAATTTATTTTGGCATATTTATGAGCACATCCCTCTTATTTCTCATAAATATTATTTCAGCATGATCTCTTATTGGTTTCTTGATCTAAAGGCAAATCTGTGTTTAGTTTCTTTGGCTGAAAACTTGAGCATCAGTTTCTTGATTTTGCAAGTTTTAATAGGTCATTTCCTCCTTGTGGATACGACCCACCCTCCTGTGAGTGGTTAATTTCAATTCAATACCTTGATTAGTCGATTTTTCCACCATATAGAAATATAACGGCAAATCATTTTTTTTCGAAAGGGAAAATCAATCTGTGACGGATGACCGATGTAACCTAAAGACATGAATATAGGCTTAAAAGCCCTCATTAAGTGGCCCCTGAACTTCATCGAAGTATGAAGAAGGTGATGGTGGGTGTTTCGTGCAGGATGGCAGCGTGTGGTGGTCTACAGAGGTCGGAGTTTGTAGTACGAAGGTGGGTTGGTCGGGGAGGCGGTTGAGTTGGCAGAAGGTGGAATTAGGAGACGGCTTTTGGTCATGGTGGTGTGGCAATGCTTTTGGTAGTGGAGTGGGGAGGTTTGGTGCGGTGTGGCATTGAGGAATCCTCGCCGGGGCTTGGCTGTGTGTAGGGAAGATGATGAGCGTACAATTGATTTGGTGGTCGAAACAAGGATCTAGATGACCTAAGCAATCTACGGAGTGAGAGGAACCTAACTGACCTAAATCTAATGGACGAAAGGGGGGATATGTCCTTGTCGGGGGTACGCTGGACTCGGAGAAGAGGAATGCCCTAGTGGAAGAGAAGCAGGGAGGAAGACGAGGAAGAATATCGTCGCTGGTATTGTGAGTGATGGAGGAATGTGGGGAGGAAGATCCAGCCGACTATGGTGTGTGGTGGCCGACGAAGAGGGTAGGACAAGGAGCTCGTCGGAGCTCACAGAGCTTTTGGCCGAAGAGGAGAGAAGAAGGTGGAGAAACCGACCAAAATGAGCTAAGGAGAACAGAAATGCAATGTGGGTCCTTTTATAGGGTTCAGGGTGTTGTCACATGCTTGGAAAACAAGCTTGGAAGCTTGGAGCTTTTGTGAAATAGGAAACCCTTGATTTCAAAGGGTTCACATGAGGATTTGGGCAAGAATTAGAGCCCAAGATGCTACTCAAGTTGTAAAGGATTTCTTCAGGAGTTCCCCTTCCAATTTTGGAAGGTTTTGAGTGTTCAATCAGGGAGCAATCCTTGATTGAAGGTCAGCTCTTGATGGGTTCACACAGCCATGGCAGTAAGGACTTGTTGGTGAAGAAGATGACAAAGTTTAGGGTCCATGTAATAGATTTTGAAAGCTAGTGGTTTAAGTAAGCGAGAAAGAGTGTGACTGAACCAAAATGCAAACTATGTCAACCTAATTTGATTGAGCCCAAATTTTGGTACAAACCTAATTTGGACCCAAGGAATCTGATGGTGAAGTTGGATTTTGTTTTTGGCCATGTTTGACTAGGTAATTTACATAGAAACCCAAATTAGGGTAACTTCCTATCTGAGACTCTATTTTAGGTCAAAATGTGTTCCAATGGTCAAATCAAGGATACCAAACCTTATATAATATCTTTTACGATTTTTAGAAGGTTTAGGTAAATTTTATCATGACCAAAACCTTGTTTAATTAAGCTGGTCTGAAATTAGGGTTTCAGATGTCCGTTAATTCTTGAAATGCATGAAAAACCCATTTCTGTCTACATGGACCCTCTTACTAGACATTTATGACCATTTAACCTTTAGTTAACCCTTGTGAAAACCCATGATTATTCTGCATTTAGGATATAATGTTAAAACTATATATTTACCCCTGTTTTAATATATTTCTCTAGAAAGAATATGCAATGAATTACGACTCTCCGATGGTTATGTAGGAGTAGTTGTTAATTGATTCTGACAAATTAAAGCTAGTTATGGCTGATGATGACATTATCATCGGACACCTTTTCAGATCACTTAATTCCCACTTTTGATCTTCTTTAGTAAAAAATATTTTTATTTAAACAAGATCTAAACATAAAGCCAACCTTAATTTTATTTATCTCCCAATAATAAAGTGCAATAATGGCCCCTTAAAGGAAAACATTAGAAAATAATAACAATATAAAAAAAGTAACAACAGCCTCAACACCAAAATATCCCCTCTCAGGGATAATACAAAGAAAGAAATAAAAAAATTAGAAAATTTAGAAAATACAATTAATCATGAAGATTCGACCACTAAAAGCAACCTCCTCTTAAAATTTTTACTATACCAAGCAGCTTCAGCCTTCCAAACTTCAATTAGAAGGTAAAAGGTAGCACCATGATTAACAAAATCTATAGCAACACCTCCATCAATATGAAGTCCAAGATAAATAAACATAGGTAGGATAAAATGCTTATTAGCCATTTTTCTATAGACCTCAGCATCGAAAGTAAGTAATGTACTAAAAGACATTGCAATCACTAAGCAAGATGCATTGAAGAACAAAAGGTAAAATGACTAGATATATAAACTAACAATGGATATTGCATCTTACCTTCATAATGGTGACCATCACAATGAAAGCCGAACAGGCAAGTGTATCCACTAGGATCATAGTCCTTTGATTAGCAAACAAAACAAAAATAGAAATTAAATACTCAGGAGGATAAATTCCAGTCTCTGGCTATTCTTCAGATTCACTTGTATAACAGAAATAGAAATTAAATACTCAAGAAGATTGATTTTACAATCGAACTATATTTCATAAAGGCTAGTGTGCATTAAAGTTCAAGCTCTTTCTTTGACATAGAGAAAAGAATGCTAAAAGTTCCTGAGATAAATTAAATTAATTATTTAAATCCACTTTTGTTGGATATATAAATCTCCATAACAGTAAAACATGGATCATGACTTGTAGACTAGTTTATTTGCCAATACCTTTGCATACAGGTTTCATTATTGGTCAAAAGTGAGATCATATTTCCTTTTAGGTAGTAAATCTCTAATGTGCTATTCTACTTATTGTCACATGAGCAATGGACTCAAAGAATAGGCCTAGCAAATAAGCGAGTGATTATATTAACTTATGATGTTGGACACAAAAGAATTGTGTTGACATGAGCAAATTGAGTTTTTCTAAACTAATAAGAGAATTAAGGAAATTACAAACATTCCAAGTTCACATATGAGCTATATCACAACTTAAAATTCCTTTAGACTAATGAGATGTAATTTAGTTTGCAGTTGTAATAAACTTAACTTCTACGTTATGACCTTTTTAAATCTCAACGGGTAGCTCATTGATCAATGCTAGCAGCTCGCATTCTAAGAAAACAAGTTGAGTTTGACCTTCTCACCTGAATGAACAAGGTATTTTAATGAGCTAGCAAGGCTAGTTCTAGATGGCAGTTCTAGTTCAATTTAACCCATTTATTAGCCCTGCATGTATTATACATGTTAGAGGTGGTTCCAAACATGTTAAACCACTAGCGAACATATGGTTCCAATGCAAGATCCAGTTTTTGGTTTAGTAGTAGTAGTTAGTGTTGATTCCTTTTGGAGACAAAGGCTCTGAATGGAGTTTGTCTGAGATAAAAGTGGCAACTCTATTAACCTGGAACTCCGTCAAAGCATCAAGAACAGAGGATGAGAAGGGTAGCCATTTTCTGATGATTCAATATGTAAGAAGCTGACCCTATGTCTTATTCTGATAAAGCTAGTTGCATTTCAAAAAATAGCCACATGCACATACACATGCAGTCATGCTCAAACACATACATAGAGAGGCCTCCAAATAGATGTCCTTTACTAGAGTTCAAATTCAAATATGAATCCAGATTTTTACCAGTTTAAAAGTTTATTAGTCTGAACTCAAGAAAGCTAATTCTTATTTGGCTGGTAAATGGATAGAGGTTTAAATGGTGAGGCATCTGCTTAGATTATATGTCCAATCAACTCGATTAGGTAATTTTTGTTGCTTCCTATATGTCTTATCTAAAAATACGTGCACTTTCTCATGTCCCCCTTACCTAGAAGGCCCCACAGCCTTTCTTTATTATCCAAATCTCCACCTTCAATGCAACTATCTTTTGTAAATTCTATCAAAAAGTAATGCTACTTTCTACAATATCTCTAATTTATCAAGATTTGTATAGGAACCCTGACTTTTCAAGAGCCTACAAAGATAACCTATTTCAGTTGTTGACCTATATGAATACATTCCATAAAAAGTAGCAAATGTTCCAACAAAATATATGATAATAAATGATCCTACAAATCAAACAAAGCATCATCCATATTTTTCAATACCTTAATGAGCAAGGAAGCTGGTGTTCACAAATTGTTACCATTTTGACATGCCTAAGTGTTCCACTTTTAACAATGTCAATAAGTTTAGCAAAGGAGTCATGCACCTGTACTCCAGTCAAAATTGCACAAGGATCTCTGGTCTTTCTTTTGTTGCATCTAAGACCTACAAAGAAGTGAAAAAGTAAGCAACTGATGATTAGAACATAACAATGCCAGATTTTATGAAGCTTTAGGCATGTATTTTGCTTTGGGAAGAGTTGGACTAGTTTGAAGATGGCCTTAGTGACTTTTAACATTGTGCCCAAACAATAATATAATTTGGAAAAGTAATGTCTTCTGGAACCTCATAAGCACAATCAAATTACCATCACATAGAAAAGTCAATTTCAATTAAGATATCTTTCCATAGGCATGTCCAACCTTTTTACAATCTTGGATAGTAGTACATAAAGGCTTAACCAGTATATGGTGGGGATTTGAATGCCAGAATATATCGATGAGGATATCAAAATGTGTCATGTTTGGAGAATAAATAATCCACCATATTATTACAACATTTGATTATTTTTTCAAGCATAGTTTTGAAAAAATAACCTCTAGCCAAAAAAATCCATGGCCAAAATAGGAAAACAAAATTAAAAATAATCCATATGAAGAGAAATATTTAAATGTTGTGCACATGGGTGTGTGCACTTCTAAGAATGGATTGCCAAGGATAAAGGAGTCTATCACAATAGAATATCCAAACATATTTATGTGCACACACCACCAAATAGGTGTATCCACTGCCAAACTAATCCACCATATTAGTTAGTTGAGAATAAAAATGATTCGTTCTATTTGTAATCACCCCACAATCCTTCCATCAATATAAGAAACTTCACATCCATATTATAAATCAATACCCTATAACCATTCCACCAATAAAATAGAAGTCATTGCACATAAACACACTTAAGTTCTTAGCCTTCATTCAAGTTCTTACAAGGAAAGATATACATTTAAGCTTTTACAAGAAGTCATTTGTAATGTATTGTTACTAATCTAAAAAATAATCTTAGCTTTCATCCATGAAGTCAATCTCATGAACATCAACATACCCTACTCTCTCTAATTCCTACAACTATCTAGAATATCTTCATTATATCACTAAAACAAACATATGGTACCCTAAAAAGGAAATTGACTAAATGAATCACCAGTTTCAAAAATTTGTACAAAAGGTGACAAGCAATAAAACAACCCTATTATGAGAGCCTTGTGTATCATCAACTCACACGACATATTGTGTTCATATAAAGTATAATAATCTGAGTGTAACTTGTGAAGAGAAAAAAGGTGGAGATGGCATTTGAAATTCATTTTATGGCCTAAACAATAAAACTATGCACTTGAGAGTATCCATGGTTGCATGAGTGCACAATAGATAATAAAGGAAAATAACCTTAAAAACATGGGTGCAGTAATGTCCCATTGTTTAATGCATGTTAAATTGAATTAGGTGATCTCCTCCTTGAAGAAAAATGAAGTTATTTCTTTCTTTTTATGAGTCTCCATGCCCTACATTCAGAAAATGGGAGAGAGATGTAATACAAATCCTAGAAGAGATGAATAATGAATCAACCAGGAAAATTCAATTCAACAAGTGCACTCATCTTTATATACAAGATTGGCAACTAAGACTACTAAGAGTAGAGCATTCGATAGGTGAATATTTAATCAAATAAAACAACTATGCTTAGCCACCAAGGGATTAGAAAGGTCGTAAAACCTCTTCATTTGCATCTAATGATTATGGGATGAAATTCCATGACCGCCATACCCTTAAAAGAAAAAGAACCATGCATAGCACTTAGTGCCTATGTGAATATTATAGAACCATGACCACTATGAACTAGCAATTAAGTCTAGTAAAGAATGTGCTAACATCATTTTGGTGTCACACATACATATACGTCTGAAAGAGTGTCGAACTCACATGTGGAACTTAGCTATGCTATTATTATTGTCGCTATTTCGTTTTGTTGTTGATTAGAGGGCACATCCGAAGTCAAAGTAATGTTTGACCATGGAACGGATTGGATATTTCGACGTCATTTCAAAACCGATGAGAATTGTATTTCCCGTCAGTTCTCTAAAAAGCGACGGTATATGTAAGTCACTTTTTCCTACCTTTTTCCCACCTTTATTTGTTTTCACCATCATTTAAGTAACTTGACCATCGCTTCTATAAACAACATCAAAAAATTTTTTACTGTCATTTGTGTTAAAATCGATGGCATAGATGTGACTACAAAATGATTTTTGCCATTGCTTATTCAAATAAGCGACGACATATATGTGATGGTAGAAATATTTATGTCATCGCTTATCCTAAGAAGCGACAGCATAATATGGGAGTTGTGATTCTTTCAAACCTTCTATGCATTCGGTTAGCGATGGCAAAAATATTTTTATCATCACAGATATGCCATTGTTTATTTGAATAAGTGACAACAAATGTATGGGTTTTCTTTTCTTAATTATAAAAAGATGGAAACTACCTACTAAACCTACTTAAAATTCTTGCTTTTATAGATAAACAAGTAATGAAAATGAACAAAAATTTATATTTCACAAATATAAAATCTAATCCATTAAAATTTTGAAAATGAAATATTTACATAAAAAAGGTAGCATGAAAAATATAAGAAAAGAAAAAGGATAGAAATCAAAATGTTGCTGCCTCGATGCCATCATCTCCACTTGCACCACTGATGTAAACACATCTATTTAGGTTAAAATGCCTATTCATGCATGTTCCTAGGCTTAGAACTGCATTTCATATTATAAATATTACATAGCATGCATCATTCAACAATTAGAGTAGTTGTATATATTTTGGGTTAATTAGGTCCTTTTTATGGACAAGAGAGAAGAAGACTTATTTTAGGGCCTCAGATGGATGATCGGACCATATGGATCTGATCAAGACGACAATCAGAATCTAATGCCTCCGAAATCATTTAGATTGGACTCCCATAGCATTATATGATGTCTGAGGAAGATTAATGGCAAGGGGGGCAATGTGACATCCATTCGGGTTTCGGATGGAAAATCCTACCGTACGGATGGATCTGGAGCGACAATCGCAGTTCAGCAACGTGAGAATCATCTCGATCTAAGCATCGTGGCACCCTTTACAAAAGAAAGAAGAATGGACAGCGTAGATGGCACCACGTGGCGCCATCTAGGCCACCCAACATCATCCAGCAACACCTGCTCCCACCTCTCCATCATCAGTGACTTCCATTCCCATCAGTGATCCAACAGCTGAGATGCCACCACACTGCACGCCTCTTTGCGATGGAAGGGAGAGCCTAGTGCAGTGGTTAAGTGCTCTTTGCAGATCATGGGGCATGGGTTCGAGACTTGCAGACCCTCCAAATCAGAAATTGGAGGCACGTGCAACACTAGCCAGCGTAAGCATGCATGTGGACAGACGCGAGCACAACCTGCCCAACGCCAACGTGCGAGCGCGTGCATGACCAGAGGTGTGTGATGTGCAGATTAGCTATGGGCATGAGTGGGCACGTGCTTGGTTGGCGCCAGCCTTGAGCGACAGCCTGGCAAACATTTAGCGATGCTTACAGCCGTCGCAAATTGTTCACACGCCAACAAGGTCAGCTATGTGCGTGAGTGGGTGTGCACTACCTACTGCGACACTTACAGCAACAACCTGGAGATCACTAGTGTTCCGATGCCTATTCTAGCCTCTTCTCATCCACTATATAAAGACCTACACCCCCTCCCTTCCAAGCCATCTCCACCTACTCTACTCCCACCTACTCCCAAGCTCTAGCAAGCCTACTAATACTTTATTAGTCCTTGCTCTCAAGTTCCCAAGGCGCCTATTAGTGTAACAAAACTCTGTCCCACTAAATACTCCTCCAACTTCCTATCTCCATTCATAGGTCACCATGGAGATGTCCTCCCACCTCCATTCCGGTAGCAGATCATCTCTACCTTCTCACTTCCATTCCAGAGCTATGCTGAAGGTTTCCTCTACCTGACGTCCTCCTGCTTATCACCTTCATCGTCTTGCTTCCCAACTCCATCATCTGAGCTTCTTCCAAGTGTTGTCATCTCGCTGAACAGCTGCTTCAGGAGATTTCTTCTCACCTCCCCCTCTTTTTAAGTTTTCTAGATTATTGTAATTGACATTCATGCAATATATAATATTCGATTCCATCTCTCTCTTGTTATTGTTTGTCTTTTTTTATTCCAAAAAAAAAACATAACCACAAAACACCAAAAAGAAACAAATCGAGTGCAGTTGTCATACAAAGTAAACGTTGCCTCCCTATGTTCGACTCGAGACTCCCTTGGAGTTTTGGTATAAATTATATTTGATTACGATTTTTGCAACTACGATGATGGGTTACTTGTAACCTCGATTTAAAACATGCAAAACCTGTGTAATCATTTCGGCGCCATTTCCTGGGAGGCAACAGAATTTACTTTATTGTTTTCTGCTCTTCTTTGCATTTACATAACACTAACCCTGCTTGTCTTTGATCTATTGCCTTGCAGGTACCCTAGCATGGAGATCCAAGTGTGGTAGACCAGAGTAAAGTGTGGGTAGAGTACTTTGTAAGTGTCCCCTACTGCCCCCACCCACTAATTCATTTCACAACACTAATAACTCAAACGCAAATCAACTTAGGTGCTTTTTATAAACCCTAGGCTAGATTTGGTACTTTGTTTGCCACCTCCACTTGTCTCACCCCCGCCTATATAAAAAAAAAGAAAAAAAATATACTCTTATGTTGTGGGATTTCCTGAAAGCTACACACTTAACACCAACAACTTCTCACCCTAAGGCACACAATTGCATCGATTCTACCACTTAACCGAGATCTAACCTATGGTCCCGATACACTTAACTCAACACATAGATAACTGAGTGGAAATCTGATTAGATTAAGACTTTCTATGTGCCTTAATCAAGTGGTGCAATAGGCCATTTGCTTGAACTGTTTGGGCCGCACCACTCAATCTAAAATTAATCCATCAAGTAGCTTGCCACTTAGGGTTGATTCTTAGGGTTGAGCCAAGCACTCCACATTATTTTTGATTTTTAAAGGAACATATCATCACTCATGCTTTCAAAACTTGGAGTGTTCTACTAAACCTAGATTGAACCAACCTAAGAATTAAACCCTAAAAGCTACTAACCAAGGTTAAACCCGAAAAGACACATCATCAAATAACCTTGTTTGCAAACCATGGTTGTGCACGCAAACACATTTGAATCAATCATTAAGGGCACAACCCATCTAAAGGCCCATCACATTCCAAGAACACAATCATCCCAAGCCTAATTAAAACTGAGTAGACGTTGGCCTTAAGGATTGATTCTCTCTTCGAGGCTCAGACTGAGATTTTCTTTTTCGATTAATCTGCTTTTGTTGGTCCATTAGATGTATAGCTAGGGGAGTAGCATCAAACTACCCCAGCTAGGAGGTACACTAGGAACTGGACATGTAAGCCAAAGGAAGAGCCTTCTCTCCAGTCCTACCTTCTAACTGGTTGGATTGACCAGATAAAAGTAGACCAAATTGTTTATAATCTCAAGACAGGTCCTGGAAGTCTGTTGGTCTTTAGGCTACCCAAGTAAGGATAAGTTTGGTTGATTTTACTGTAGGGCGCCTTTCTCTCTTCTGGTTTCTATCCTACTTCGCAATGTATCCTTCCACATCTTTCACACATTTCCAATCCTACCCCCTACCACCACTTATCCCTAGGATGATTACTCTTCCGACTTGACTTGTAATTACCCATCCACTAGCGAGGATAACTTTGATTGGGGATACAAATCTGGACCTCAGTGTCCAGAGCCTAACCCTGGACAACAAGATTATGATTACTATCCTTCCCAAACCTACAATGATTATGGATCTCTATCCTTTGATGACAAAACCAACCTGACCTACAATCAGGAAGGATATGTTGATTATAACACCTACCCTCCCCAGTATTCCATTGAAAATAGGTCATCACCATTCTTTGAACAAATAGAGATGGCCTACTATCAGGGAGGAACCCGAGAACCTCGACATCTTAACTCCCCTAGATTTAACCCAAAACCACCCAAACCTGAGCCGAACCAATCTGTTCAGGAGAACCAGATCCAAGATAGGGTGTTGGCCAATTTGCGAAACACTATACAATCTTTAGAAGCACAACCAACACCATGCACTAAAGCACTGGAGCCTATGATCAAAATGATTGATGAACTTAATAGTTCTTTATTGGATTTGCTCCAAAGTGTTAGGGATGGGGACCTGGGTGAGTTTCTTTTTGGGAAATTGTCGAGGTTGAGGATGAAATTTGTGGTTGCCCTAGTCAAATCTTGGGATGATTCTCAAGATGAACCCCCTTTAGGAGAGCCAATGTCTAAACCCACTTAGGCGCCTATCGGGGGTATACATATTCTAAGATTGGAGATGGCCAGATTAGTCTCGACCAACCCTCGGAGGATGAACCGATTGATTCACCCAAGATCCCCAAGTGAGGAAATGAAGGAAAATGTGTCTCCTTGGATCATGAAATGAGATATGATGTTGAGACATATGTAAATGAGGATCATCAATTCTTTGATTCTGAGGGTGAAGAATCTTTAGTTGAAGTCTCACTTAAGCATGAGGAAAATGATTTTTGTGAGACAAACGGGCCTAAGGAATCTGATGAACCATTTGACAGCCCAATAATAGAGGAATTTGATTTGGCTGGGGTTAACTTGGAGGATCCGAATCTAGATGATTCAATCAGTGAACCCATTCCTCATCAGCACCCCAAAGAGATGACTTCTGAGATCATTGTGCCCAAGTCAATTATGATTCAGCCATAATTGTTTGACTTGGGTACTTTAGATGGGGTGTACAATGATTTGGAGGTCCCGAAAACATTGATTTGAGAGGATAGGAAGTTGGAATTAAAAATTTGGGAGGCTAATTCTGACGGAACCTTGATTTTGTCTAAGGGTACCTATGGACCTGAAACCACCTACTTTCTACCAGGACCCTTATGATATCTTTCACGTGCAACCTAAGCTTGAAATAACTGATTATTTTTCTGAGCTAAACGTCAAGTGGGCATCCGAACCTATTGAACCATCTTTACCCATTGTCTGACACTTTGGTCTTGGGTTGCACATCACAAAACCACAAGGCCGACCATGCAAACACAATAATCTTAGGTTCTGGGTGATTTTCATCCAGAACCTTAAGGCCACTCAACCCTGGGGCATGGGACTGCACAATAATCTAGTCCACGTCTGTGGACATCTTCCGCTACCGGGTCGGAGGATTAATCTTTTGATTTTGATTCTGACCCGCACTTGTGAATTCTTAATCTCTTCCTTGTATGTATTTTATGCCTAGTTGACGGCATTAAATTTAGCACATGTTTATATTTCACATTCTCTGTGGAGTTGACCGGATTTCTCACGATGTTCAGGTGTATTCTGTGTACTCTGCCCTTTGCATGTCTTTGTTTTTATAATGAGGACATTGCATCATTTAAGCATGGGAGGGTGGATAATCAATTCTTGAGATCATTTTGTTAACTTCGTAGAATTTCTTTTAGTTTCTTATAGAAAAAAAATTAGGAGACGAGAACTTAGGCATTAGGAGTTGCTAACCTTAGGA
The DNA here is from genome assembly GCA_037157565.1 of Thalassia testudinum. Lineage (NCBI taxonomy): Eukaryota > Viridiplantae > Streptophyta > Magnoliopsida > Alismatales > Hydrocharitaceae > Thalassia > Thalassia testudinum. Next base: position 24,820,407 of record JAZHRO010000007.1, on the reverse strand, counting down.
ATTGATACTTTGGGACCTGAATACTTAAACTCTTTAAATCTTCGGGCTTAATTAGCTTGGGTGTCCACTTAAATGTGGGCTTAGTCTCGTGTCCTCACCAGTTAAAATTCATTTTAATTTGGTAAATAAATTGGGATGATAAGTATGCGACTTATCAACCTGCCCTCTAATTTGAGGGGACTTTAAGCCTAAGCATCTACACACTCTTCGATAGTTTCTTCGGAAATTGGGTAGCTAGTGAACTATCTATGGTGGTATGGATGGAAAGTTATCGGTGGTAACAGCTTATCGGCTGGTTGTCCAAAGCCCAGTCATAAGACCATTTTCTTTATACTACCTTTAGGTAAATCTTAGATAAGGGAAGCCACTTACTGAGGAAAGAAGAGAGAAAAAGAAACACCCAAAAAGAAAAGAGAAAAAAATAAAAAAAAATAAAACCACACTTCAACGCACGAGTATGGCTAGCAAGTTGTCGTGGGTAACAGCCCATTGGCCAGTTATCTAGAGCCTAGCTCACAAAAATGCACAATAATTCCCGAAACACTTAGGGAAGAAGCAGGGAAATAGAATAAACTAGGGAGATATACCCTGGGTTCGCCCTTGTGTTGACCCCATAAATAAATGTAGGGAGAAAGCTACCATTCGAAAAGATAAACCTCTAGGCAAGGTCACCTAGGGTCATAGAAAGCTGAAGTCCATTTTAACGGTCGCCTAGTGAGTCTTTCACTATTTTCACAAGATGCTTAGCACTTGGAGTCCTTTTCGAGTCTTGGGCGGGTCGGGTAGCCGTAAAAAGTTATCCCGAAACTCTCAAACTCCAAAAGTACAAAAAAAAAGAAATGAAGAAACATAAAAAAAAATGTATCTTCCCTTTTCAAATAAGGCGAGGACTTGGGTGGTCTGCATTCTGGCAGAAACCCAGGTACTGTTGAGTTTTCGTTGTTTAGGACCTCAGTTGAAATTCTCTATTGTTAATAAATGACCTAGGCCTAAGCGATCTAATCCTAATTCTTCTTTTATACATAGCATGTAGTTTAATTTTGCTAGGGACTAGCAAATGTTAAGCATGGGGGTATGATGTAAACACATCTATTTAGGTTAAAATGATTTTTCATGCATGTTCTTAGGCTTAGATTTGCATTTAACATTATAAATATTGCATAGCATGCATCCTTCTGCATTTGGAGTAGTATATATTTTGGGTTAATTAGGTCCTTTTTATGGTCAGAAGAGAAGAAGACAGATTTCAGGGCCTCAGATGCACGATCGGACCATACAGATCTGATCAGGACGTCGATCGAAGTTTAATGCCTCCAAAATCGTCCAGATCGAAGTCCCATAGCATCATATGATGTTCGAGGAAGATAATGGCCAGGGGGTCAATGCGACATCCATACGAGTTTCAGATGGAAAATTCGATCGTATAGATGGATCTGGAGCGACGATCGTAGTCTAGCGGCGTGGGAATCATCTCGATCTAAGCATCGTGGCACCCTCTACAAAAGAAAGAAGAATGGACGACCTAGATGAGGCCACGTGGCACCATCTAGGACGCCCAACATTGGCCAGCAACACCTTCTCCCACCTCTCCATCTTTTGTGACTTTCATTCCGATCCAATGGCTGAGAAGCCTCCACACCGCATGCCTCTTTGCGACATAAGGGAGAGCACAGCGTAGTGCTTAAGTGCTCTATGCGGATAAAGGGGCATTGGTTCGAGACCCGTGGACCCCCCAAATGAGAAATTGGAGGCGCGCGCAGCACCAGCCATAGCACCAGCATAGCGTAAGCACGAACATGCACAGGCGTGCGTACAGCTAGCACAGCGCCAGCGTGCAAGTGCACGAGAGTGACTAGAGGCATGTGATGCACGGACTAGGTGCGGGCATGAGTGCATGCATGCTTGGTTGGTGATATAGACACATCTATTTAGGTTAAAATGCTTATTCATGCATGTTCCTAGGCATAGATTTGCTTTTCATTTTATAAATATTGCGTAGCATGCATTATTCTGCAATTAGAGTAGTTGTATATAATTTAGGTTAATTAGGTCCTTTTTATGGTCAGGAGAGAAGAAGACTTATTTTAGGACCTCAGATGGATGATCGGATCATACAGATCTGATTAGGATGACGATCGAAGTCTATCGCCTCTGAAATCATCTAGATCGGAGAACCATAGCATTGTACGAAGTTCGAGGAAGATCAACGGCCAGAGGACAATGCAACATCCATAAGAGTTTCAGATGGAAAATCTAACCATACGAATGGATTCAGAGCGGCGATCACAGTCTAGCAGCTTGAGAATCATCTCGATCTGAGCACCGTGGCACCCTCAACAAAAGAAAGAAGAATGGATGGACTAGATGGTGCCATGTGTCACCATCCAGGCCAGCCAATGCTGGCCAGCAGCAGTGCACGCGCACAGTCGTTGCCGCTTGCAGTGCACGTGCACAACCACAGCCACACGTAGCGCACCCCGTACAGCCACAGTCGCAGTCGTGCACCACGCATAGCACAGCCGCGCGCAGTAGCAGCACAACGCATGTTAGCACGCGTGCACACGCACGCCGCAGGGAGCAAGGGCGCGTGAAGCGCACAGAGTGCAATGCGCTCGCCAGCGGAGCGCTCCAACGAAGCGTGCTGGCGAGGCGAGGGTGGATCTTCAACGACGCATAGCTTTAGTGATGCTTGCAGCTGTCGCTAATGGTTTGCACATGTAGGGAAGAGGATTTGGAGGGCGGATCTTCAGCGACAGCTTGAATGACATTTATGGACATTAGTAATGACCCAGGAATGAATTTGTTCTTCCTCCTCCACTATAAAAGGACCTACCCACCACCATTCTCAACCATCTCTTACTTTCTTCTTTTCACCTCCTCCAAGGCTCTAGAGAGAGCATGTCCCAAGCCTAGGATGCTCCTCTAGAGTAGAAAACAAAATAATTTTCCCTTCCCTCATCTCCATTCGTGGAGCATCCTGTGGCCGTCCTCTTACTGCCATTAGAGAAGAAGATCCTTGCCGCGACGCCGTCCTACCTCATCCCCCATCCTCCAGCTTCGTCCTCCTTCGTCCCGCTCCTCACCACCTTCCTCCGGGCAACGTCAGAGCAAGTCGTCCTTCGAGCAACCATCGAGGGGGATTTCTCTCACCCCATTCTATCTTTTTTCGCTTTCGTAGTGTAACAAACAGTTCTTAATGAATAGATGATTGTTTCTCCCTCTCTCTCTCCCCCACTCTCTTATATTTTTGCAAGTAGATAAAGTTTTCATCGACCTAATCTCTTGCTTGTTAAAAATACAAAAAAATTAGAAAAGATAAAAAAGACCAAAATCAAATTAAAGCAAAGCATGGATTTTTATAAAACCAAACATTTGCCTCCCCATGTTCGACTTGGGACTCACTTTTCAAGTTTTGGTATAAATGTTATTTGATAGACGCATTTTGCTAGGTACGACGATGGGTCCTCCAAACCCCAATTTTAATTCACAAAGCGTGTGCGACCACTTTGGCACCGTTGCCGGGGAGGCAATGGAATTTACTTTATCATTTTCTACGCTTCTTTGCATTTACAAAACACTAACCATGATTATCTCTGGTCTATTGCCTTGTAGGTACCCTAGCAAGGAGATCCAAGTGTGGTAGACAGGAGTAAAGTGCGGGTAGAGTGTTTTGTAAGTGTCCCCTACACCACCCCGACCTTAGTTTTCATTCCATAACCGAATAACTCAAACCCAAATCAACTTAGGTGCTTTGTGTAAACCCTAGGGTAGATTTTGGTTGTTTGAATGTCACTCCACTCACCTCACCCTCCCACATATATAAAAAAACTAAAAAGATATTCTTCTCATGTGGGATTTAACTGAAAGCTACACACTTAACACCCACAACTTCTTATCATAAGGGGCACAATCACTTTGATTCTAACACTTAACCAGGATCTAACCTATGGACTCGGTACACTTCAACTCAATACACGTAAGTGAGTAGAAATCTGAATAGGTTAAACATTCTTGTGTGCCTTAACTAAGTGGTGCAACAAGCCAATTAATTGAGCTATTTGGGTCGCACCACTTAATCTAAAACTGATCCATCAAGTAGCTTGCCACTTAGGGTTGATTCTTAAGGCTGAACTAGGCACTCAACATTATTTTTGATTTTTAAGGGAACATATCATCACCCGTGCTTTCAAAACTTGGAGTGTTCTACTAAACCTTGATTGAACCAACCTAAGAATTAAACCTTAAAAGCTACTAAACAAGGTTAAACCCAAAAAGGCACATCATCAAATAACCTTGTTTGTAAACCCTAGTTGTGCACACACACGCATTTCAACTGATCATTAAGGGCACAACACATCTTAAGGGCCCATCACATTCCAAGAGCATGATCATCCCAAGCCTAACTAAAACTGGGTAGATGAAACGTCGGTTTTGTTTGATGGGCGGGTTTTGGTTTTGTTATAACGTTGTAGTAAAGCCGGTTGTTACCAACATTTCAAATATAAATTTTTTACTCGGAAAAATAAAAGAGTTCCCGAGGTCGAACTCAGGGAGCAAGTTGTATTCTAGAGATATACATGTTTCTTTTACAAAAAGAAAGAGAGAGGGAAAGAATTTGTTGTTTTCTCTTTGTTCTGCAGAGGGGATGCTCTTCTTTCTCTCTTTCTTTAGATCTCCTTCTTTCTCTCTGTTCTGCAGAGGTGATGTTCTTCTTCTGCAATGGTGATGCTCTTCTTCTTCTTCTTTGGCCGTTGCTCTTCCTTCTTCTTCAGCCTGCCTTCTTTCTTTGGTGATGTTCTTCTTTCTTCAGAGCTCCTTGTTCTTCTTCTTCTTTCTGCAGAGGTGATGCTCCTCTTCAGATCTCTTTCTTCTTTATGGCTGCAGAGCTTCTGCCTTCAGCTACTAAGTCTTCCTTTCTTCTTCTTCTGCTTTGGCCGTTGCTCTTCCTTCTTCTTCAGCCTGCCTTCTTTCTTTGGTGATGTTCTTCTTTCTTCAGAGCTCCTTGTTCTTCTTCTTCTTTCTGCAGAGGTGATGCTCCTCTTCAGATCTCTTTCTTCAGAGCTCCTTGTTCTTCTTCTTCTTTCTGCAGAGGTGATGCTCCTCTTCAGATCTCTTTCTTCTTTATGGCTGCAGAGCTTCTGCCTTCAGCTACTAAGTCTTCCTTTCTTCTTCTTCTGCTTTGGCCGTTGCTCTTCCTTCTTCTTCAGCCTGCCTTCTTTCCTGCTCTGGCTGCTGACCTTCCGTCGTCTGACCCGGTGCTTCGACGACTTAACTATGCATTTGCTACAGTGCAGCTCCTTCTTCTTCCGCGGGTCTTCTTCTTCGCCTGCGCCGATGTGGGACTAAACGCAGACCGTTCCTCGCGTTCGCCTGCTGGGAGCCCGCGGCCTGGCTTCTGCAGCTGCGGCTTCTGTTTGCATAGGTTGCTGGCTGGCTGCCTTCGCAAGACTCCCCGTACTCCGCAGCAGCTGGAGACCTAGAGTCCTCAAGCCTGGAGCGCAGGTGAAGCTGCTTCAATGTGCGTTAATGGCGGTCGAACCTCAAAATCTTTCGGACACGAATATAGCCTCTCGGCCTGATCAAACCACTGGGGAACCTTCGCCGTGGCACGGCGAAGGTGAGGAGCTGCGCGGCAGGCCGCAAGGTGGTGTCTGGCGGCAGCCCTGGGTCGGACTGCAACCGGAGGAATGGGTTTGTTCGGGGGAGTGTTACGGAGGTGTGGAGTGGCAGTGGAGGGGTGGGGGGTGCTCAGTGTGATGAGGCGGAGGTTCTGCGAGGGTCGGCGAGCCGTGTGGGTCGCTGAGGTGATGGGAGCGGCTCGCCGGAGGGTAGTCGGAGGCGAAGGGGGTGAAGGTGATCAGGGTCGGTAGAGGGCTTAATTGAATAAATTGAAAGCGGGGAACGAAAGAGGAGAAGAAGGGGAGTGGCTCTAGCTTACTTGCAGGGACGAAGGGGGAGGAACAGGGCGACAGTCGTATCGACTGTCGCCGGAGAAGACGATGCTCAGGGAAAGGGGCGGCGGCGAGCAGAAAGCCGGAGAGGCGCCAGCTGGGTGCGGCGTGGCGCGGGAAGAGCGGGGGAGGAAGTCTCTGCTGCTGGTATTGCGGCAGATCGAAGAGGTGGAGGGGGAGGAAACCGCCGGAGCTGGTGAGCGACTGCCGGAGGAAGAAGAGAAGAAAGTTGGGGATTTTCTCCGTCAGATCCAGGCTGCCCTGGTCGGTGGAGCAGCGGGGGGTATTTATAGAGATGAAACAGGGAGGAAGGCGGAGGGAGACGACGTGTCTCCCTCGCCGGAGAATGGTCGGAAACAAGAACCCATACCGTCCGTGCGTTTGCACGGCCGGTATGGTGGGTAACAACGACCAGGGGGGTGTCCCTGCGACGGCTGACGACGCAGGGCACCCCCGGTTTACTTGCCAGGTCCCCCACCTCACCCTGCGCGGCGCCATGCTCCGCGCAAGGTCGCCGGAGCATGGTGCTGGCAGGTTTTGCAGGAGGGACCTGATTGCAAAGAACGAAGGAGAGTTAGGGGCCAAAATGCGAGGGTTCAAAAGTTGAGGGCCAAAGAGTAAATATATGAGGACCAAAGTGTAAAGTCGGTCAAGGAGGTTTCTTCTTAGGCTCAAGTTTTTATACATGACTAATTAGGACCCAAGGAATCTGATGGTGAATTTCATTTTCATATTAAACCTTGTTTGACCGGTCAATTTGCGCAAAAACCCAAATTAAGTTATTAATTGGGCATGGTTCTCAATGTAGGTCAAAATGGGTTCTAAAGGCCAAATTGAAGGTTCTAAACCCTAGAGATTATTTTTCTATGAATTTTAGAGGGTTTATTCTATTTTTACTTTGCCTCGAACCTTGTGAATTGAAGTGGGTTGTTTTAGGGTTACAGATTTATCATTTAGTTTCTTGGAATTACTGTAGCCCTTGCTAGATCATCTCATCCCACTTTTATTCTTATTAAGCTGCTTTGACCTATGTTTGGGCCCTGAATTACCCTGTATGCAGATTATACTGGTAAAATTGCACTTTTACCCCTTATGACTTGTTTTCTTCTCAAACTCAGGATTCTCTGAGTTAAGCCTTTCCTTGAGATATGTAGGAGCTTTTATCCTTTGTATTGGGTCAAAATGAGCTAGTTATGGCTCATGATGAGGTTCTCATCAGTAGACATTGGCCTTAAGGATTGATTTGCTCTTCGGGCTTGGATTGAGATTTTTTTTCGATTAATCTGCTTTTGTTGGTCCATCTAATGTCTAGCTAGGGAGTAGCGTCGAATGATCGCAGCTGGGGTTACACTAGGAACTGGAGGCATAAGCCAAAGGAAGAACCTTCTTCCTAGTCCCTCCTTCTAACTGGTTGGATTTACCGAATAAAAGTATACCAAATCGTTTATAATCTCAAGATGGGTGCTAGGAGTCTATAGGTCTTTAGGCCACCCACATAAGGATAGGTTTGGTTGATTGTATTGCAGGGAACCTTTTCTCTTCTTCATTTTCCCTCCTTTTCTACCATGTACCCTTCCACATCCTATGCACATTTCACATCCTATCCTCCTACCACCACTTATCCCTAAGATGATTACTATCCCAAGTTGACCTGTAATTATCCATCCACTAGCCGGGATGACTTTGATTGGGGATATGAATCCGGACCTCAATGTCCAGGTCCTAATTTTGGACAATAAGACTATGATTACTATCCTTCCCAGAGCTACAATGATTATAGATCAACATCCTTTGATCATCAACCTAACCATATCTACAACCGTGAAGGATATGCTCATTATAACACTTACCCTCCCCAAAATTTTGCTGAATATAGGTCACCACCATCCTTTAAACAACCTGAAATGACCTACTATCATGGAGGGACCCGAGAACCTCGATATCTTGACTCCCGTAGATTTAATCCGAACCAACCCAGCCTTGAACCAAACTAATCGACTCAGGTGAACCTGATCTAGGATAGGGTGTTGGCTAATTTGAGGAACACTATACAATCTTTAGAAGCTCAGCCAACGCCATGCACTGAAGCATTGTAGCCTATGATCAAAATGATTAATGAACTTAATAGTTCTCTATTCGATTTGCTCCAAAATGTTAGGGATAGGGACCTAGGTGAGTTTCTACTTGGGAAATTATCAAGGTTGAGGATGAAATTTGTGGTTGCCCTAGTGAAATCTTTGGATGATTCTCAAGATGAACCCCCTTCAGGAGAGCCAATGTCAGAACCCACTCAGGTGCCTGTCGAGGGGGATACATTTTCTGAAACTAGGGATGACCAAGTTGAGCTAGAGCAACCCATTTAGGAAGAACCAATTGTTTCACCCAAGATCCCCAAGCCAGGGAGGGAGGAAAAATATGTCTCCTTGAACCAGGAAATGGCAATCGATTTTGAGACATATATAAATGAGGATCATGAATTCTTTGATTCTGAGGGTGAAGAATCTTTTGGTGAAGTCTCATTTGAACTCAAGGAAGAGGATTTTAGTGAGGCAAAGGTGCATGAGGAATCTGATGAACCATTTTATAGCCCATTCATTGAAGATTTTGATTCTGTTGGGGCTAACTTGGAGGATTCGAATCCTCATTTACTTGATGATTCAATCAATTACCCCATTCCTCACCTGCACCTCGAAGAGCGGACTTTTGAGATCATTGTGCCCAAGTCAATCTTGATTCAGCCACGATTAATGGTCTTGGGAGAATCATATAGGGTGGATGATATGTTGGAGGTCCTGGAGCTTGAGCACTTGATTTTAGAGGATAGGAATTTGGCAATAAAAATCTGGGAGGCTAATTCTGAGGGAATAATGATTTTGGATATAAGGGCACCTATTGACCTAAAACCACCTATCTTCTATATGGACCCTTATAATATCTTTCACGTGTAACCCAAGCCTGGAATAATTGATTATTTTTCTAAGCTAGATGTTAACTGGATAATCGCACCTATTGAACCATCTTTACCTGTTGTCTGACACTTTGGTCTTGGGTTGCACACCACTAAACTGCAGGCCTGGCCCCGTAAGCACAACAACGTTTGGTTCTGGGAGATTTTCATCCAGAACTTGAGAACCACTCGACCCTGAGGCATGGGTCTGTACCAAAATCTAGTCCACGTCTGTGGATATCTTCTGCTAGTAGGTTTCAGGATCAATATTTTTTTTCTGATTCTGACTCGCACTTGTGAATTCCCAATTTCTTCCTTGTATGTATTTTATGCCTAGTTGAAGGTAATATTTCATGTTCTTTGCAGAGTTGACCGGATTTTCACGACACTCAGATGATATTATGTTTACTCTGCCCTTTTCATTTATTTTTTTTTACAATGAGGACATTGCTTCATTTAGTCATGGGGGGTGGATAATTAATTCCTGAAATCATTATGTTAACTCCTTAGAATTTCCTTTAGTTTCTTATAAAATAAAATAAAAATTCAAAATTTGAAAAAGACATAAAAAGAAAGAAATTAGGAAAAGAGAACTTAGGCATTTGGAAGTTATTAACTTTAGGAAATGATACGAGAGGACATAAATACTTAGACTCTTCTAGTCTTCGGGCTTAGTTAGCCTAGGTGTCCACTCGAATGTGGACTTGGTCTTGAGTCCTCGCCAATTCAAGTTCACTTTTAATTTGTCTAATAAATTGGAATGATAAGTATGCAACTTATCAACCTGTCCTTTGATTTGGAAGGACTTTAAGCCTAAGCATCTACACACATTTTTTGCACTGACTCACTTTTCAGTGGTTTCTTCGGAAATTGGGTAGCTAATGAACTATCTAGGGTAGTATGGCTGGCAAGTTGTCGGTGGTAACAACTCATCGGTCGGTTGTCCAGAGCCCAGTCACAAGACCATTTTCATTGTACTGCCTTTAGGTAAATCTTAGACTAGGGAAGCCACCTACTTAAAGAAAAAAAAATAAGCAAACGAACAAAAAGAAAAAGAAAAAAAAAGAAAAAGGACAAAAAAATAAAAAATAAACAAAACCACACTTCACTAGATGAGTATGCCTAGCAAGTTGCTGTGGGTAACAATCCATTGGCCGATTGTCCAGAACCCATCTCACAAAAAAATGTAGAATAATTCCCAAAACACTTAGGGAAGAAGTGGGGAAGTAGAATAAACCGAGGAGATATACACTGGGTTCGCCCATGTGTTGTCCCCATAAATAAAAGAAGTAGGGAGAAACTACCGATCGAAAAGATAAACCTCTAGGGCAAGGTTACCTAGGGTTGTAGAAGCTTGAAGTCCATTATAACGGTCGCCTATTGAGTCTTTCACTATTTTAACAAGATGCTTAGCACTTAGAGTCCTTTTCGAATCATGGGCGGGTCAGGTAGCTGTAAAAAGTTATCCTGGAACTATCAAACTCCAAAAGTACAAGAAATTAGAAAAGAAGAAGAAAAAATGTATCTTCCCTTTTAAAACAAGGTGCAAACTTGGGCGGTCTGCATTCTGGCAGGCACCCGGGTACTGGTAAGTCGATTTTCGCTTTCGAATAATATGATTAAGATGATTTATCATTTTAGTATCAAAGTGGTGGAAAACTACTTTACAAAACAATTAGAATTAAAATTAAACCACTCACTGGAGAGCGGGTCGTGTCCACAAGGAGGCAATGATGCAATAAATTCACGAATATTTTTTCCTTGTATTCATTCAATCGAATGTGAAATCCATGGTTAACTCTGACATGAAATCTGACGAAAAGAAGACACACAATAACTCGAGAATGTAAGGTTATATGTGCAATTTTTCCTCAACGAAATATTCAATAAATATGTGATCAATCTATGTAATTCCCAATTGCACATGTCTTAGAGGGAAATTGTGCACATCTCAATCTAAAATGAATGTCAAAAGATGTGAATAACAAAAGCCAAGTAATTATGAGAAAGCATGAGCATGAAGTTGCAATTTCACTCAATATATCTAATATTAAAATCAAAATGAGAGTTTGGCAGTGGCACTCAAATGTAAATATTAATTAATCCAAAAATAGAGGATTTGCTTCCTTTGTGCATGTGCGAAGAGGAGGCGATGGCAGGCTACAGGAAGCTCAGAGGAGGGTAAGCGTGATGAGAGCTTTTCGATTGTGGTGGTGGTGCTCCGAACGACCATCGATGGTCGTCGATCTGAGTGGCAGAAGTGGCGGCGGCGGCTATCGTTACTGCTCTTGCATGCTCTGCTGCTAGAGGGTGCGAGGCGAGTGCTGCGGGCAGTGGTGTGGCGAGGTGCGAACGCATGTAGGGAGGCACACGCGAGCTGGAAGTGGGGCGCAGCTACTGCAGGTGTGTAGCAGGGGCTGATGGCACCCTAGTTGGAGATGCGGGAGGCTGTTGCGGGTGTGAGGTAGGGGCTGAGGCATGGGGGGGTCGTGCGCTGAGCTGTTGGTGGGCACGCGCCTGCTGCTGTGGAGGTGGACCACACGCGAGTGGGCTGCTGTGAGGGGCAAGTGCACGTTGATGGGCTGTTGCAGATGGTGAAGCGTGGACTAAGGGTGGTGGAGGGAGGTGTTTGTGCTTGTGATGGATGTGGGCAGGGATTGTGCTGGTGGGTGCGGTTGTGGTGAAAAATAAGCACGGTGATGCAGGGACTCTGATTGGCGGTGTAGGCTATCACACCACACGCCCATGGTGGTGGAGTCGCGCTGCCACAATTGAGGTCAGTGGTGAGAAGTGGATGAGAAACGAGGTTCTCTGCACAATGAGGAAAGGGGAGGTGGCCTCCTTTGAGCGGCAGCCATTCTTCCTCCTTTGTAGCCGTCTGCATGGATTTGCATGGAGAGGCAAGAGCAGATCCACATTCTCCGATCATCCTTGAATGCAGGTTTTAGTGCGACAGTTGGTGGCTTTGGAGAGGCGAATTCCTACAGAGAAGAGAAAATGAATAGTAATAAATTGATTGGTTAATTATGTTCAAACCCTCAAAAAAATGTTAATGCATCTAATGTAACCCAAAGATTAATGCATGTTATTCTAATGCATGCTAAATAATTTATATATGTAATGCATACAAGCAAATATATATAAACTAACTAATTTATATCTTAATACATGTTATGTAAACACTAATATCAATCTAATTCCTAGGCACTTAAGTAACTAAATAGCCCACAAATATGGGCTCATTAGGTACCGTTGAGTTTTCGTTGTTTAGGACCTTAATTGAAATTTTCTATTGTTAATAAATGAATTAGGCCTAAACGATCTAATCCTAATTTTGATTTTATACAAAGCATGTAGTTTAATTTTGCTAGGGATTAGCAAAAGATAGGTATGGGGGTATGATATAGACACATCTATTTAGGTTAAAATGGCAATTCATGCATGTTCCTAAGCTTAGATTTGCATTTCATGTTATAAATATTGCTTAGCATGCATCATTCTGCATTTAGAGTAGTTGCATATATTTTAGGATAATTAGGTCTTTTTTATGGTCAAGTGAGAAGACTTATTTCAAGGCCTCAAATGGATGATCGGACCGTACGAATCTGATTAGGACGACGATCGAAGTCTAACACCTCTGAAATCATCTAGATTTGAGAACCATAGCATTGTACGAAGTCCAAGGAAGATCAACGGGCAAGGGGCAATGCAAAATCCATACGGGTTTCGAATGGAAAATCTGATCGTATGGATGGATCCGAAGGAATGATCGCAATCCAACAGTGTAAGAATCATCTCGAACTGAGCACCGTAGCACCCTCTACAAAAGAAAGAAGAATGGACTGCCTAGATGACACCACGTGGTGACATCCAGGCCACCCAAAGCTAGCCAGCAGCAACTCATGCACACAGTAGCAGCTGTGCACAACTCACGTTCACAGCCGCAGTCGCACGCAGCGCACTGCGCACACCACCCCCATGCACATCGCGGCTGCTCGCAGTAGCAGTGCAGCGCATGCCAGTGCACGCGCGCACAGCGCAGGGAGCAAGGGCATGTAAAGAGAGCAGTATGCGATGCGTGCGCCAGCGAAGTGCACCGGCTGGGCGGGCGCGAATCTTCAGCGACACGTGCCTTCAGTGACGCTTACAGTTGTCACTAATGGTTTGCATGCACTAGCAAGAAGATTTGGAGGGTGGATCTTCAGCGATAGATGCAGCAAAGTTTATGGACGTTAGTAATGTCGTAGATGCGAATTTGTTCTTCCTCCTCCACTATAAAAGGACCTTCCCACCACCATTCCAAACCATCTCTTCCTTTCTTCCTCTCACCACCTCTAAGGCTCTAGAGAGAGCATGTCCCAAGCCCAGGATGCTCCTTTAGAGTAGAAAACCAAATAGTTTTCCCTCCCCTCATCCCAATTCATGGAGCATCCCGTGGTCGTCCTCTCACTGCCCTTCGGGAAGAAGATCCTCGCCGCGACGCCAACCTGCCCCATCCTCCATCCTCCTATGTCCTTCTCCTCACCACCTTCCTCCAAGTAACATCAGAGTGAGTCATCCTCTGAGCAACCGTCGAGGGGAATTTCTCTCACCCCATTCTATCTTTTTACGCTTTCGTAGTGTAGATATTTCCCACTTTTGTAGTGTAGCAAACAGTTCTTAATGAATAGATGATTGTTTCTCTCAGTCTCTCTCTCTCTCCCCCTCTCTTATAATTTTGCAAGTAGATAAAGTTTTCATAGACCTAATCTCTTGCTTGTTAAAAATACAAAAAAATTAGAAAAGATAAAAAAGACCAAAAACAAATAAATGCGAAGCACAGATTTTTATAAAATCAAATGTTCGCCTTACCATGTTCGACCTGGGACTCACTTTTCGAATTTCAATATAAAGTTTATTTGACCACGAGTTTTGCAACTACACGAACGAGCTACTTGTAAGCCTGATTTCAAACTCGCGAAACCCATGAGATCAGTTGGCACCAGCCTTCAGTGACAGCCTGGCAGACATTCAGCAACACTTATAAACATCGCTAATTGTTCACATGGCAGCAAGGCTAGCTACGTGCATGAGTGGGTGTGAGTTTCCTACAATGACACTTACAGCGATGACTTAGAGGCCGCTAATGGTCCCATGCCTATTTTAGCCTCTTCTCATCCATTATATCAGGACCTACACCCCCTACCTTCCCAACCATCTCTACCTACTCTACTCCTACCTACTCCCAAGCTCAAGTAAGCCTACCAACGCTCTGTTAGAGCTTGCTCTCAAGCTCCCAAGGTGCCTGTTAGTGTAACAAAACTCTACCCCACCAAATACTCCTCTAACTTCCCATCTCCACTCATAGGTCACCATGGAGCTATCCTCCCACCTCCATTCTGGTAGCAGATCATCTCTGCCTTCTCACCTTCATTCTGGAGCTACGCTGAAGCTTTCCTCTACCTGACATCCTCCCGCATCTCACCTCCATTGTCCTACTTCCCAACTCCTTCATCTGAGCTTCCACCAGGTGTCGTCGTCTCATCGAACAGCTGCTTCTGGAGATTTCTTCTCATCTGCCCCTCTTTTTATGTTTTCTGGATTATTGTAATTGACATTCATGCAATATACGATATTTGATTCTCTCTCTTGTGATTGCTTGTCTTTTTTTATTTCAAAAACAAAAAAAAAACAAAACCACAAAACACCAAAAGGAAACAAATCAAAGTTAAGTCTTCATATAAGGTAATTGTCGCCTCCCTATGTTTGACCCAGGTCTCACTTGCAGTTTCGGTATAAATTATATTTGATTACGAGTTTTGCAACAACAACGACGGATTACTCATAACCCCGATTTCAAACATGCATAGCTCGTGCGTTCAACCACCCATGGAGTTGTCATCGTGTCGTCTATAGATGCTGATGTCAATCTTTTGATGCAGTTGATCCATGACACTTGATGAGATGGCAACTTTCCTCCCATACTAGGTGGATAATGTGTATGCCCTCCCCGCATTACGAATGAAACCATTGAGTTCTGGTGGCATCACTCTCCTAAATGCCTCCTCTACATCCAAAGGCTGCTGGATGCTGTCGAAGGTCTCATCAGTGGGGGGATGTACTAATTGTACCATTTGCTCCTAAATGTATTAAAAAATATTATTATAATATCTATACAAAGTTATAAATTTTTTGAATTTGGGAAACTAACGTGTTTCTCCTAGTATGGCTCAGGAATCCACTAACGAGTACCCTCAGCTGCAGCCTTACTGTGGGTGACCTCATAGATATCCATCCTAATCATTTCCATCCCATCATGCGCAGTAGACTAAAAATATAAAAATGATACAATTATATTATAATAACTTTAAAATTAAGCAATATTTAATTGAAAAGTGATTTCAATACTTACATAACGGCTCCTGACCATCTCGATGCTCCTTCGACCCAAACAATGGGTCTATAGTGGAGCTTTAGCCCTATTCGCCTTTTTTTTTCTTGCACCGGTAGACATATACAATAATATTTTTATAAATTTAAGATATATGAAATTAATAAAATAATTTTTAATCATTTATTAACCTCTATCTTCGGATCCAGCCAATGCTCTAATGCCTTCTTCCAATCGTCAAGCATGACAACTGAAGGATAATTTCCATTGCCTCCTTAGGTGAACTGCAGTTTGAAAAAAGCTAAATGCCAAATATAAATTGTTAGAAATAATATATGAAATTATACATATAATAAAAATGCAAATGTTTTAAAAATATTGCATTTCTCTTGGTCTCTATCCTCCAATCTCTGTGGATTTTGGCAGTGTGTTTAGGAATATATCAGGAGCCATTGGGGTTGGAACCACAATCGTAATTATCCTAAGTTAATTTTTTTAAAAAATATTTCAATGTTAATTTATAATAATTTCAAGATAAAGTTATAAAAGAAATAACTTTGATAAATGAAATTACCCCCAACTGATGGAGGAACTGCCTCTTAAGCTTTATGGGCACCTTCCTGCAGTTAAAGTAGCAAATGAGCACAATAGACTTAACAATTGTGCCTACTCAACTAATGAAGCCTGGGTAATTCTCCACCTCCCCTTTGGTTCTAAGCCTGATCATTATTCTCAGGCCCTCGGGGACATGGTGGAGGTCTAGATTCTTTGTCTTCCCCAGTCTGCATCTTATTTTACCTGCGAAAACATTAATCATATTCATTATATATTTTTGAAGTTATAATAAAATTTAAAATATATAAGTAATTTTAAACTTAAAGGTATATGTGTTCTTACCCCAAGTTGTGCCCGCTAGTAAGTGATCCACATGAGCTAGGGACGTACTCTCCACCATCTCATCCTTCGCCTCTAGCCCCTCCTCCTCTCCTGCCTCCTCTCCCTCCTCCTCATCTAATGCTCCATAATCTGGATCATTCCCTATTCTCTCTATCAAGGTCTGAGCAATCTCCTTCCCCTTTCCCTTCCATGCTGCATGTAGTAATCGTGCCATTTCCCCAAGATGTACAAAACATGACTGGGAGGATCCTGCTACCGGCGGGATGGCTGAACCTATTGTCGGGTGGGTAGCTAAGCCTAAGGAGACGAATTGGGCTAAGTGGATGGCTACGTTTCAGGCGAACCCTTTCTTTTGTGATTTTTCTTAAACAACTTCATCTGTAACAAGTATAAAATGCAATAATTGATACAGTTGAAAATCATTAATATATAAATCATCAATGAAAAAAGTTTGCAAAACAAAAAGGAAATATTTAAAAATTTTGGCATAGTTTCCATTTAAATTTGGAGGTTTCTCTATAAACCTGCATATGAAAATTACATCATCACTGCGTAGTAACTAAATCTCCACCATATCACTAGCTTTTCCTTATGTGAAGCCTTTTTCAAGTTCCTTAACTCATTTGAATGTCGAACCTAATTCCATACAATATAGCCTCATCTAAACATCGTAGAATTATAACCTTCTAATCATTTGACAAAAATATAAACATATAACATTATAATCTTTAACAAATTCCTTTTGTGTTAACAAGGGCTAATATTTTACCATATGACTTGGAAATTTCAGAAAGAGAATTACCTTTAAACCAAAAAAAAAGTGATGTCCTTGACAAGGCTATTCTGTGCATATATAGTATAATCTATTCTGTGCATATCTAAATCAAATAACTGACATAGTTTTACTTCTTTTTTCCCTCGATCGTCCAATTTATACAAGTTTCAACAAATGATTTGGTGTCAATGATTATGGTTAAGACTAGAAAATGCTTTTGAGCATGATTATTTCTTCTTATTTGCTTTTGGTAGCATAGGTTTCTTAAATTTGAATGACTTTGATATAAACAGAAATAAGATAAAGTAAAGAAATTGTTATTAACCTTCGATGCCCACATCTACTGTATTTGAATCTATATGACCTTCTTCCATTAATTCTTGGTATGCTTCAGACTGTGCGTCAAAATGATTACGTGGTACTGTTCTTATTGGCATAACCCATCCCCTTTGGGAATTATTAGGGACATAGAAAACTTGTGCCGCTTGACACGCTAATGTGAATGGTTCATAAGATTGAAGAATTTGATGATTAGGATTTAAACTTAAGAAATTGTGTTTCTTGTCAATTTTGAAACCAGTGCCCTCTTTAAAAACATCAAACTAATGACATTTAAATTGGACAACTCTACGATCATATCTAAAGCTGATCTCCACAATTTCTTTGATTTTACCAAAGTATCCATCTGGACTTGTGGAAAGATCTGAATCAATAACTCCGGCCTGTTGTGTAACCTTTTTATTATCAATTTCTTTTATTCTGAATTTGAACCCATTTATTATATACCAAGAGTGGTAATGTGCATCATGTAATGGTGAATCAGTAATTACATCAAAATTTGGTACCCATTGTGGGTCCTTATCCTTTTTTAATTGATGAACTCGGTATTTAAACCAATCTAAGAAGCCAAATTCGGTTGTCCTTGAAAGAGGTAATTATTCAAATTCCTCATAAAATGGATCAATTTTAGGAATTTATTTTAAAATATATAGATATGCGCAGTGTTTGTCATTTTCTAAAATAACCTTATACTCTGTATGAAGGATCAACCTTCCTCTGATATCAAACATTGACAAACATTCTTCATCACTGTCATTGTATTCCCCCTCATATTTCCTTTGAAGTTTATTAAAGCAGTTTTTTGTTTCATTCATGTACATGGATGTAAAATTTATACACTCCACAAGATTTCCTTCTACAATTGATCCTTCTAGCTTTGCCTTGTTCAAAACGTAATATTTAAGCTTTTTCAGAAATCACTCCATAGGATACATCCATCTGAATTGTATAGGTCCACCAATTCTCGCTTCATTTGCAAGATGCAGTGTAAGATGAATCATTACATCAAAGAAGGCTGGGGGAAGAATCTGTTCCATCTTATAGAGAGTAATGACAATTTGTTTATCCCAATAATCCAGCGTATCATTTTGTAGCATCTACAAACAAACAGCTTTGAAAAACCTACTCATCTCTGTGAATGAATCAACAACTGCCTCCAGCAGTATCCCCCGTATAGCCAGTTGGAAACAATGCTTGCATATAAACTTGGGAGTCATGACTTTTCAAGCAAGATATTTTTTTCTACACTTCATTCACACAATAGGAAAGCTACAAGGAAAACCCATCTAGCACCCGAATTTTCTTTAAGAAGGAGGGCAGTCTACTCTTCTAGTCCTGATTCAAGCTATAAATAGTAGGTGGGAAGTAGCCATCATCTTCATGAATATGCAGCTCCAAACATATCCCCAAACTCTTCATGTCTTTTCTTATTTTCACTGTGTCCTTTGGATCATCGGTCAGATTTAATACGTCAAAGATGTTATCCATCAAATTCTTTTCGATGTGCATAATATCAAAATTATGACATATTGTAAGATCTTTCCAGTATTGCAGCTTTTAAAAGAAAATGATTTTCTTTTAAAATCCAAAATTCCTCGAGGCCGTATGATCTTGTTTGAATGGTCGAGCTAACCGTATCTCACCCATTTCTTGTAATCTCTCCATTATAGCCTGACCCGGCAACCTGATAAAATCTGTACTAAGGTTATCTTTTGAATTTTTCTTTGAATACAGACACACCTTGCCATCAAATTTACTCCTCAACTATGACATTCGTCATCTATGTTCAATAGGTAGAAATCTACGATGTCCTAAGTAACAGAATTTCTTACTTTCCGGCAGTCATAGGTGATGAGTGTCTTCCATACAGACTGGGCAGGCAAGCTTTCCTTTAGTACTCAAACCTGGCAAATTTGCATACGTTGGGGGGTCTTTTATGGTCCACAACAATGCTGCATGCATATTGCAAAATTCTTTCTTTTCTGCATAATACATCTTCACGCCGGTATACCACAACTGTTTTAGTTCATTGATTAATGGCTAGAGATAAACATCTATTACATTTCTAGATTGTTTTGGATTGGGGATTAATAGGGTTAGCATCATGAATGACAATCTCATACACAACTATGGAGGTAAGTTATAAGTGACCATTACCACTGGCCATATAGAGTACGGTGGGTACATACTCTTAAATGGATTAATCCATTGCTTGCAAGACCCAACCACACATTCCTTACTTCTAAAGTGAATGAATTGTTTCTTTCGTCAAGTCTCTTCCACTCCTCTGAATTAGTAGGATGACATATTCTTCCATCTTGAGATTTACAATCCTGGTGCCATGTCATCCACCATGCAATTTTAGTTGATATAAAAAGGAGTTGAAGCTTAGGTGTCAGTGGGAAGTAACGAAGAATCTTCTGAGGTTGTTTCCTCGTACTTTCATTTTTACCTTCCTTATATCTCTCAAGTTCACATTCAGGATAGTTACTCAAGTTTGTGAATTCATTTCTGAAAAGGATGTAGTCATTTGGACATGCATCAATCTTCTAATAGTCTAAACTAAGCTTACAAATTTGTTTCCTTGCCTCATACCATGAAGCCGAAAAATCATTAGGATTATTCAATAGCTCAATAATAAACTGAAGTATTTCTGACATAATTTAGAACTAGCTCTATTCATAACCTTCAATCAAAACATCTTCAACTTAACATTTTCATAACACCGAGAGCAATAGGATCCTCAGCAGCCTTAACAGCATCATAGAACTGATCACAACTTAATGGATCTTCCTCATCTGTATTTATATTCTCTTCTACTCTCATATCATTCAACATTTCTTGTATTTGTTCACCTTTGCTATCAACAATTTCCTCATTGATCTCTTCGCCAACAGTGTTCTCATTATTTATGACTTTCTCAATCAACTCCTCTCCATGATCCACCCAAGTTGTGTAATACTACCACCACCCATTACAAATCAAGTGCTCGAGTATAGTATTACGATCATGCAAGGAACCATTCAAACATCTTCTACAAGGGTAGAAGATATTATCAAATTGACTTCCTCGCCTAAATATCTTCCTATCATCATCAAAGGCCCAATCTGGGAATGAAATTACTCCATCCTTATATCTGGTGTAATCTGAACCCCGCAATCCAATCCAAGATTCATCCATTGTAACCTAAAATTTAATGTAAAGAAATCACTTATTAGGAAGGGAAACAACTAAATGTTGTGTATCTTGGTTAAGCTTTTTACTTTATAGTCCATCTTCAGAGATTTGATCACAACATAGGTTTGCTCATTACATGTAACCTTAGTGCAGTGAGATTTCACCAACATCTCCCTGCACTTCTCCAGTATACCTACCAATACTAACTTTAGCTAGATTTCCTTTAACACCCAATTAAGGGCACTGCAGGAAACTAGATAAGATTAGTTGGTATACCAGAGAAGAGCAAGAAGAAACATCTACACACTATTTGCACTATTTGGCCAGTTTTAACAGAAGTCTGATTAGGGTGATGTTGGAGCATTGAACTCCAATTGTCGCCCTGATCAGATCGTACGTTTCGATCTTCAATCTGAGGCCTCGAAAAAATATTTCCCTATTTCCTGACCTCAAAAAGGAAAAATTAACCTAAAATTTATGCAACCTAACCTAAATGCATGATAATGCATGTTATGCAATATTTATAATGTACAATGCAACTTTACGGCTAAGAACATGCATAAATAAATGGTTTATGTGATATAAACGTGTTTACATCAAAGCACATCTTGTGGTTCAGGTGTCTCGGATGGTACTATCTCGAAGTATCAAAGCGAGTGCCTAGATTCACTGGGAGTTCCCCTCACAATGCCATGAGGTGTCGAGGTGTAGAGCACCCTGGAGGCTCCCTCGACAGTGCTATTATAGCCTCAGAACAAGGGCCTCTTTGAGGACCAGCGATGAGGGCGATGATTCTGACGCAATTCTGTTGAAGGGTAAGCATGGGGGAGCAAAACCATCTAAAAAAAATGACCAATACAGAAGTTTCCCTTTCAAAAATGTTGGCCAATCAGAAACACAAACACTTACATTTTCATTATCACGCAAATTTTGGGTCGATTTCTTAAGATAATGTGGTTCTAACTGCAAAAATAGTTGATGAGAAAGTCAGAATTAGAAGGGGAAATTAGTTGAATTCTTAGGAAGATACACAGAACCTAATTATGTTAACTCTTGGATCCAAGGATAAATCCTGATGTTTTATCTCAAACAAAGCTAGTACCTTCCTTACTTTTCAATCATCCAAGGTCCCATAAAAATGTTCTCCTTAAAACAAAAAACAAGTAGTTTTCCTAATGCTACTTCACGAAACAATTTTGCTAAGGGACTAGCAAAAAGCTAAGCATGGGGGTGTAATAAACTCTTGTTTATCATCATTCTTAAGCTCAAATCACACTTAGTTCCTAGGGTTTCTGCATCTGCATTGCAGTATTAGGTTGCATTTAAGTGTTCACATGCATTTAGGGTTAGTGCATGTATGGTTAGGTTTTCTTGAAGTTTTGAGTACATATCTATATCATTTGATTGCTAGGGAATGTGGAGCCATTGAATATCAACTAAACATTGGCACATTTAAAAGGCAATAACTCAAGGAGAAGAAAAGAAAAGCTCCAAATAGCTAGATGTCAGCTTGTCATAGCTCATCTTCAGCTCATTCTAGTTTAACTTAGGTCAACTTGGCTACTAGTTGAGAACTAGCTAGCTAAGCTAGCTAAAGAGTCTACAGGCAACTCATCCCCAACTCCTCTCTAGCTCATGAAGCTTATCTTCAGCTCTAGCCAACTCCTTTTAGATGAACCCACTCAACATAGCTACTAGCAATAAGCTAGCAAGCTAAGCAAGCTATTGAGTTCACATCAGCTCAACTTCAAGTCTTCCCAACTTTTATTAGACTTAAGACAACTCAGAGAAGCTCCTCCTAGCTACTAGCAAGCTCCACATACCTAGCACCCTACTCCACCTCTCCACTACTTAATGTCCAACGAACATGCTCCAAAAATTCCACCAAAAACCACCACCTTTCTCCCTTAAAAATTCACATAACTGCCACCCATAAGCACATCTTCATTTCCCTCTCATTTTTCCCTCCATAACTAGCTCCTCCATGCACCCCTTCATTTCCCTCCCTTTTTTCCCTCCAAAAACATCCATGCACCCCTTCATTTCAATCAAAAATATCCATACACCGCTTTATTTTCCTACAAAAATACCATAACCACCATCCACCTACACTTCTTTATATTACCCCCATAACCACCACTGTAGAACCATCCTTGGCTACATTTTTCTCTACAAAAAATTCTACACACAAGTCCAAGGAGGTGGGGAGTAGGTGTGGACATTAGAATGGGTTCCTTACCATGCCCTTTTAGTCGCTACACCCTAGTCTCTTCTTCCATGCAACCAAGCCAAGGAGTAAGGTGGACTTTGGAGGATGGCTAAGAAAGGAGAGAGTGGTGGTCATCCACTCTTGTAGGAGTTAGGAGGAGCATTTCAAATGGCAAGAAGAAGCCCTCTTCAAATCTGGGAGCAGCCGCACTTGAAGTGAGGCTTCTTCATTTGTGAGACTCTTCTATTTTTTTTCTTCCTTGTATTTATTCTACTAGAAGCATTCCTCTACTTGGGGATTAATTGAGTAGGAACCCTCCACACAATTGAGCTCTCCAAGTATTTTGTAGACATTATCTCTTTCTTATCATTATATCAAATTGCCTTTCATTTTTTGTGCTTTAATTTCAAGCTTCTTTACTTGCATTAGTGCACTTCACTCCACCTTTCTAATTACCCTAGATGCACTTGTCTAGGGTGAGCTTAGAAAGGTAGGGTTTACTTCTTTGCAATTACTTAGGCGTAGTTCACTTTTCATTGTGCATATTTTGCATTTCGTTGCCCCAATTTTGAAAACCCTAAAAATCCTAAGTTCATAAAAACTAAAAAAAGGAAAGAGGATTCAAGAGAGTAAGAGAGACAACATTGATTTTATAACTATCATTTGCATCCATGAACAACCCTAGATACTCTCACTATTTAGGTTATAAATTTAAAAGTTGATCAATTTTATGCGTTACAACCACCTAATTCACATCTTTATCAAACTGCATAAAATTTCATCATCACTCTTGTTGGGTGATTGGCTATAACAACCAAGGTTGTTGAAGTCATACTTCAGTAATCAAATATCCAGCTCTCTTTTTGGATGTCTGATTTCACCAAATGACCCATTCGATGCTAAAGTCAAACATCCAATAACACTCTGGTTGTGTAGAAAAATAATAGGAACACATTCCTATTGAAGTCAAATGTTTAATTCCTTAATTAGATGTCTAATTTTTGCATTAGTGGACATTTAATACTCTTATCAGACATTTGGTTTCTTGATATGTGACCCGTGCACTTGGCATCCAATGCCGAGTGGTTTAGGGTTCATAAGTCAGGCATCAGATGCAATGATCAGACGTCCGACCAGTATCAGACTGGGCATCTAATTATAAATCAAATGTCTGGTTTAACAATTTCAGTACAAAGAAAAAACCCTAATTCATGATTTTCGTAAAATCTGGGACAACCTAGGTTTTGATACCACTATTGGGAAATATGGCCTTAGATCCACTCAACAATTGATGGGGCTTGGGGAGTTGAGTAATTTGATACTGATTCCCATAGCATCGTAGAAGTGTACAACATAGGCATTTAAAATGTTTCATAAAAAATGAAACTTGGGTTGATGCTCATAAAACCGAAATAATGAAATTCGCTAAAACAACATCCTATCTAACAAGATACACATGGGGAGATCTAGCATCTCCCCATTCAAAGATCCCCACAAGTAAGACATTATACCTATGGATGACACAGCATAACACCTTACATGTTGTGCCTCCTCAAATAAGTCCTACCTAGAGGGACTCCCATTTTCATGGTTGGTGGATGAGACCCTTTGCGCTAAGAAACTTGACTCCCTATGTGTAACGTTAATGATTCACTTCTCATAAACTCCTTTGCAAATAGGAAGATGACCCTTGCCTCGAATCAACCAAAATTCAACCTTATGGATCAAATCTAGATGGCCATGCACATGCCAGTCAACCTCTCTCTTCTCTTGGTCGATGCCCAATAGAAAGAGGGTAGTGCTTGGAAGAAGACTTGATCAATCAAGGATTTGATTCATCATGTTAGTAATAGTCAGACATCCAGGAAGCCTCCTAGACCTCCTACTTGTACTAACAGGTAGGAGAGGGGCCAACTGGGGCTTACGTTGGCTGATCTCCTTTCCAAGAAGAGAAAGGGTGCCCAAAGGATCCCCTAGTCATCCTTCATCTTCTTCTTGATCTTGTAAAGAAGATGAAGAACAAAAGGAGATGAAGACCACAGCTCTTCTTCTTTCTTTCTTGGATGGTGGCTACACAAACATTAGTTGATTGTCAAGATTGGAATAAATAATTAGGGCTTTCCTTTTGGCTTAGGAGATATTTATAAGGTCCCCATCAAATCCAAATATGGTGTGACCCTTGGATCTCCAAGGGTTAGGATCTAATCCCACTTGATTTTTGCATGAATGGCCCAAAATAAATTTTAGAATGTTAGGATCTAGTACCCAAGCATTAATTAATTGCAATCAAACCCTTAGATTTTGTACCTAATCAAATTAGACATAATTAATCACCAAATTGAATGCAACTTATCCTCTTAAATCACATCAATCAATCCTATTAGTAGGAACACACCAAAATGATTATTGGTTTCATCACACTAATAATTAAGGTTTTAGGATTATTGAAATTATCTTACCACACCACCCTCACATATTCCAAATACATATAAATCCTTTGCACTGGAAGACATATATTACCCTTGGGATTAAATCCCAAATTCATTGTCCGTCCAATTATAGGTTACATATTTTGCACATTCCTTTTGATCATTGGGACAAGAATGAAGACCAAATCCTTTTCGAAAGGACTGGCTTGTCTTCATGTATGTGCCTAATCATGACCAATACTAGCATGCATGAAATTTCATACTTCTCAATATACATAGAGAGATCTTGAGTCTCCTAATCTGTTGCATACACCTGCAACAATGAATCTGTGTGAACCTTTGAGAGATCATGTGTCACCTATGCCCTCATATGCACACCAGCTTTCCAATTTCAACACCAAGGTGGGTGCATCCACTATCAGTCCACCAAATGTGTATGTCTTAGGTCGAAGGATATGCCTTCTCCATGACAATGATATGAGGACTTCCACACATTTTGAAACTGACATTGCCCTCTGATCTGAAGTCATTTCTGAACTCCTTACAAAACAACACCAATTTCATGCAAATAAGAGGTTGTTAGACCCCTTTTTAGAATTTCACATGTTTTATGTTTCGCAACATTTAACCATGTTTTAAATCGTGATTAAGCATGAAAAGTTATAATGTAACTTGAGATCCGAATATGAAATCTAAGACAACTGTGGTGTTCCTCTTGAAAAGATAGGTTCGATGGATTCCATCAAGGTTGTAGAAACTCAGAAATGGAAAACCATAGGCTTCCATTATTGCATTTTTAAAAAAAAAAAGGAAACAAAGATTCCCTACTGAAAATATCCATCCTAAACCCTACTGCCCCTCCCTTAAATGCCCCTATGCAGCCCCCCTCTTACGTAACCACCCTCCATCCCCTAGACTCTCACGTTATCCCTCTTCCCAAACCCCCCTCCCCACACACACGTAACCTCCTCCCACAAGCCAATTCCACCTCCCTCCACATCTAGCGATCCACCACCACCTCCCTTCACGTCCACCAAGTAACCACACACCACCCTCTGAGCTCCTCCACTCCGACCACCCTGTCGTCGCCTCCACTCGAGGTGAGCCTCTGTGTGATTTAATGCATGTGTGAGATAATAAGAATGCTACGTGTGTGTGGCACACGAGAAGGAGAAAGGAAGGAGAAGGAGGAGAGGAGGAGATAACGGTGGTGATGGTATTGTGGGGTATAAGGTGGTTGTTGGTGGTGTTGCAAGATGATAGAGGGAACATAAGGAAGGGGGAAGTGACAATGTTTGCTTTTGTATGCCCGTAAGGAGCATTCTTAGAATTATCACATGATTACATTCTTCATTTGAATAAAAGAATTTGTTTGATTTCCAGTAAATGAATTAGGTCCCTTAGTACAAATAGGGTGACTGATGTTACGTTTTCTCACATTTATAATAATTGTCATTGTGTTGTAGTATAGCAAGCAAGATAACTAACATATTTAATAAATTTATACTAGGTTGAGTCCAAGTCATTCGCTGGGAGGATTATTTTAGCCTAATTCACCAATTATTTTTCTTAACTTGTTTTTATTTTCTTAATTAAGTAATTTACACTAAGAATTATTACTTGATAAGTTACGCTTATGACGAGCGTGGAAATCGCGTATTTTGAAATCGTTGGAAATCATAGTATAGTCGCAAAAATCACTCGTCAAAGATATTTGTGATAATGAAACTTGCATAGATTTTTATTCTTTTTATAACTTGAGTCCTGGTCATTCGTCTCTGGGAGGCGTGAAAACAAATCAAGATTTGGATCGACTTTTATAACCTAAATCTAACCTAAGCAACTATTTTTGTCTTTTTGTGTTTTTGATTTTTTATTTTGAAAAGCGAATTGAAACTAGATCTAGATAAACTAGCAAAAACCTAAGTGACTATGTGCATCTAAATGAAGCCATGGTGGCCATGCATGGTGTGAACAAACCAAAGTGTCATATAGGCAAGCAAACATGAGGACAATCAATCACAGAAACATCATGAAATTATTTATGCATAAAAAATTATCACACATCATCTACACTAGAAAGCATATAAATAGAAGAAAATCCCTCACGTCGGAAAGTTGCCACTAGGGCCATTGGCCTTATGTAAGGGTGTAGGCTAGACCTTGGGTATGCAAACCCGTCAATACACCTACCAAAAGAGACGGACGGCCACAAGAGGCTATGGGTGAGCCTTCATGACCGTCCAAGAAGAAGAAGAAGATGGGGGAGAGTGCACCCAAGTGGAGAGAGGAGGGTGTTGCACCCTTTCTCTACCAATGGCCGTCCTTGATTGGAGAGAAGCTTCTCTAGCTAGCTGTCCATGGAGCCTTGGAGGAGGATGAAGAGGATGGCCCTAAGGTTTTGGAGAGTAGAGGCAAGTTTAGAGTGGAGAGTATGGATGGGAGAGTGTATGGTGATGGTCCAATTTCGTAGCTCTCACTTTGCCCTTATGGAAGGCACCATTTGGTTGCCACTTTTGCTGGCTCCAAAAATAGCAAATGCCGCAATTTTTGGATCTAGGTTTGACACAAGTTTTTAGGGTTTCCAAGAGAGTGTGCATGGGTGTGGTGGGAGTAAAATGGGAAGGTGTGTGTGTGGGTGTGTGTTTTTCATAGGGCTAGGTTGTGGGTTTTGGTAGGATTAGCTGTTAAATAGGTTGGGTCAATCTAGACTAAGTGGGTGTGGACCTAATTAGGCTTAGGAAAGTCTAATTGGGTAGGAGTGAACCTAATTAGGTCTAGGTCAAGTCTAATTAGATGTGTGCATGTGATTAGGCTAGGGTAACCCTAATAGGTATGAGTTAATTAGATCCTGGTTGGATCTAATTGGGCTCGGTTGCACCCAATCAACTGTAGATGCACCCTATTAGGTATGGGATGGTTCAATTGGGTTAGGGATAGGACAAGTAGGGCTATGGATAGTGGACTAGGCTTAGGAGGTCTCTACTTAGGTTTCTTAGGGTGTCCGGTGGGGTTCCTAGGAAAAAATAGGCAAGCTAGGGCTTCCAACACCAAAATCAGGAACCAGATAGCAGTATCAGACGTCCAGAATAGTGGTCAGATCTCTTATACTACAAAATTGGACATTTGGACACTAAATTAGATGTCCAATTCTGTGTCTGTATGAGTTTTGGCTTCCTGGATTGTTATTCTGCGGAAATCAGACGTCCAGCCAGATGTCTGGACATCCTAAAAGGTGCTAGAGAGTGGGTTTTTGGTTTTCTAAGGTTGGTTTTGGTTCCTAGGTGTTTGGGAGAGGGATAGGGTGGACAAGAACATGGATAGTGTTATCCATGTTTGGGTTTTGAGGCTAAGGTAACCTAATGGAGGTTGTTTTGGGTTTGGGAAGGTTGTCCTAGGGTTTCTAAGGATAGGGATAAGGCTATCATCCTCACTCCTCTTATCTGGATCAGTCTTCTTCTTCCTTTATTGCTTTATTCCACTATCTCCATCCTGGATCAGTTTATTATCTGCAAATAGCAATAAAAACCATTAACTAGCAGGATATCTCATCTTATTCTAAATAGACTAATGCAATGCATGATATGCAAGATATGAGTGCAATATCCACAATATAAGCTAGGTTCAGACATTATTTAGGTTGACTAGGACCCATGATTGTTGTGCAATCATACCCCCATGCGTAAACTTTGCTAGTCCCTAGCAAATGCAAGATTAAATTGTTCACATAAGGGTACCTAAGGGATTGATTATTTTATCAAGTGTATGCTTAGAGATTTCTCTCCTCTTTGTTTTCATCCTATGTTCTAGAAATCCAGACAAATGTGAAAGGCAGCTACGTTGCTTTTGCAATGGATTCAAGTGAAAGACCTGATTCACCTCTAAAGCCTGTACTTTGACCCCTAGTAAAAATTCTGGCGGGATAGGCGGACTTCATCCCTCAAGGTATTCAAGATATTCTATGAATTCCACTCAGCTTTAAGCTTAGGTAGAGGATCTTAAAGTGAGAAGATTATATATTTGGTGGCTCACTCTAGACTGGTGCTACATAGAGATTAGTACTATAGAATCTAGATTCCCAAATTATTAAGTAACTCCACTCGGAGCACGACAAGAAAAACTATGCTCTCTTTTGGTTCCTTTGTATTGATTCTCTCCTTTTCTATTTCTTTTCTTTTCTTTTTTTTCTTTTTCTTAGAGCTCACAATCTCACCAGATTCACACATCTGATCGGTATTTGGTGGTCTCACTTGGCATTAACACTTTAATTGAGTTCTCATAACCCTAACACTAAGTCGGAATTCCTCAGCCAGCATTTGGGCGGTCAGAAACACAGAAAAATAGGTTAAGGCCTTATTTGGTGGGTTTCAAATTTGTTTGGTGGTATTGCCTCAATGCAAATGAAATAAATACTAAATATTCACAAACTCTTTTTCTGCTCTTTTCTTCTTCAAAATTTTTTTCTTCTTTTTCTTTGTCTTTCTTCTTTTTTTCTCTCCTCTCTCTTTTTTTTTAATGTATTTATTTTTATTTATTTATTTATTAATTTTTTTTCAACACAACACAAGCTAGCATACATTCATGAACTTTATTGAGGAGGCATTATTAGGGATTGGTGCTACTCAAGAGACATTAGGTGGTTTGTTTGGTGGAAGTGCCTACTCATGGCATCGGGAGAGACAGATAGGGCAATGTATTTCTGACCTTCACATCAATACCCTCCTTCATCCGAGGATTCTGTAAAGAATAGTCGTAACCATCCACCTTAGCCCTAGTTTTATGAAAACTTGCTCTCCGCGTATTTGCCTTATTTGGTGGCTCTCAATATTTCACACAAAAATGTATATGCAAGAACCGAGATTGAAAACTATGCCTAATCTCTAAGTATCATCACCTAATTATCTAGGATTCCAGATTCCTTGCACTAATCTTAGAGCACCAGTACACTCTATTCTCATCTCACACTATTTGGTGGATTTTTGGAAGAAAATCTGCTTGACTCCCAAAAACACTGTCCAGGGGTTAAGGAGAAAAAGTAATACTTCTTCTCGACAGGCTAAAGACATTTATCAGCCTTCACCGTGAATCCATTGCAAATTATACGTGTGTGAAAAGTTGTACTAATTTCCAGATTACAGGAATCAGCTAGAGGATAAAATCCCTAATGCATTCTCTTAATAAAATAATCTTATTCATGAATGCAATATGTATATATGCTATGTATAACCTTTCAAAAGCTGCTCTTCGAAGATTTCCCTAATTCTGGTTGCATTCAGCTTGGCCCTATTTTAGAACGAAAAGGTGAGTGGATGAGTCGAAAGTGGCTGTTGCGGATGATTTTTAGCTCCAATGCGAGCATTGGAGGTGGAGTTGGTTGTTCTTAATTTAAGGACCCTAAAGTGCAATTAGCATGATGTACGAAAGGTTTTTCCTAGGTATTGGCAGGAAAATTTTCAGTTTATAATTGCTACCCCCCCATGCCTACTTTCTTGCATGTCCTCATTCATGAATATAACAAAAAATAAATTAAGATAGGGATTAAATGGGTAGAATTCACCTGGAATGGCTCCTGAATTTTGATGTTCCACTTATTCCAACACCTGAAATTGAATATGCAGGAAAATATGCCAAATAAAATATGCTATATATAAGTGCTGAGATAACGCCTCCAGCTGGGCGTACATTCAGAAAGGATATACCAATATAGAATTGAGAATGGCGAGTAAAATGATAAGAATTTTACTCTCATTTGCCAACAGCGGACCGCAAATGCGAAGTAGCCGTCCATGAATTCCAAGTCCAAATAATCGGGAAAATATGTAGATGGGGCTTTGGATTATCTACAGCTAGATGCTACAGAAGAAAGATAGATAAATACGGGTGCCTGGAAGGAATGAAGGTGAAGGCATCCCAAAGAGGTGATGGAGAATGTGGGTGGTAGGGGTATGGGTGGAGTCGTGTGGGGTGAAATCATATGGGTCCTGATAATGGTGATGAATGGAAGGCATGACCCAAGTAGTGTGGTCAGATCTGGAAATCAAGGTCCAGTGATCAGTCTCTGTCTCTACCAAAGATGTTTGGGTCTCATCTTCTTTTATCTCTTCCAAATTGTCCAATGCCAATTCCCAATTATCACATGACTCCCCAAAATTCTTAGCTTCCTCTGATAACTCATCATATGTTATCCCCAATAATCTTTCAATTTCTTGAATATCTATCTCATAAGGGGATATTTCCTTCTTCTCACTTAGATGAAATTGGGCATTAGATTTAGTAGTGAGTCCCTCCATGAAAGTGGAATGGATTCAATCATTGATTGAGTTGTTACAGTCTTTTTGATTTTGTTGCTCTGTGTATGAGATCATTTGAATTAATTCATCAATGTCTCCATGGGCATTCTCAAATACAACAAAATCATATTCAGGTCCCTTAATGCTTGGTTCCTAAAAATGAAATGATTGGTACTCAGGCCCTAAGTCATGATTAAGATTCTCAAATAAATCTCCATTCTCAACTTCCATAGGATTATCAATATCATCCACCTCGGGTGTTTGATCAACAAAATCCTGCATGACCACCACCAAATCGCAAATCGGTTGTGACACACCTAACCCAGATTCAAACATTTCTGGTTTTTGTTGCTCATCCCAGATTCTATGAAGCTCTTTCCTTATATCATCATATTCTCTTGCACTAGCTTCTTTTATTTCATGAATCATTTTCATCAATT
The DNA here is from genome assembly GCA_037157565.1 of Thalassia testudinum. Classification (NCBI taxonomy): domain Eukaryota; kingdom Viridiplantae; phylum Streptophyta; class Magnoliopsida; order Alismatales; family Hydrocharitaceae; genus Thalassia; species Thalassia testudinum. The sequence goes on along the minus strand of JAZHRO010000007.1, from coordinate 24,788,583 downwards.
GAGTAATCTAGGATTCATTGCAAGGGGTGGGGGTTTGAATTGGGCTAGGTCGATCAAGATAGTCAACCATACTATCAATGATTTGATCTGGTATGGAGGGTGACTTATGTGATCTAGTGGATTGTTGATTCGGGTTGTGTGGTTCTACCCAGGTGTCAATTGCTATAGTTTCTTCCAAATTACCCTCCGACTCACTTTCCATGTCATCCAAAAAGTACCCTGAATTTGTTTCCTTGGCGGCTACATACATATCAAAGTGAATCTTCTCATTGCCGCTACTCACCTCCATACATCCTGGGTAACAGTCAATCCGTGCATTGGCCGTAGCCAAGAAAGGTAGACCCAGAATAATGGGTGAATTACTTAACTTCTCCGATATATTCACGTCCAAGACAATAAAATCGACTAGAAAGCTAAGACCTTGCACTTTAATAATCACATCCTGAACTACCCCCTTCGGTAGTTTGATGGAGCCATCTGCCATTCTAATGGTGACAAGTGTGTGGTGCATGACGAGCGTGGAAATCGCGTATTTTGAAATCGTTGGAAAATGTAGTATAGTCGTAAAAACCACTCGTCAAAGATATTTATGATAACGAAACTCTCATAGATCTTTATTATTTTTAGAACTTGAGTCCCGTTCGTTCGTCTCTGGGAGGCGTGAAAATGAATCGAGATTTGGATCGGCTTTTATAACCTAAATCTAACATAAGCAACTATTTTTGTCTTTTTGTGTTTTTGATTTTTTTTATTTCGAAAAGCAAATTGAAACCTAGATCTAGATAAACTAGCAAAAACCTAAGTGACTATGTGCATCTACATGAGGCCATGGTGGCCGTGCATGGTGTGAACAAACCAAAGTGTCATATAGGCAAGCAAACATGAGGACAATCAATCACAGAAACATCATGAAATTATTTATGCATAAAAAATTATCACACATCATCTATACTAGAAATCATATAAATAGAAGAAAATCACTCACGCCGGAAAGTTGCCACTAGGGCCATCGGCCTTGTGAGAGGGTGTAGGCTAGACCTTGGGTATGCAAACCCGTCTACACGCCTACCAAAAGAGATGGCCGGCCACAAGAGGCTATGGGTGAGCCTTCATGGCTGTCCAAGAAGAAGAAGAAGATGGGGGCTATTGTACCTAAGTGGAGAGATGTTACGAATGCGTGCCCCAGACGTATTTTAAGACGTCTGGGAGGTGACCCAGACGTCGGACCAGACGTCTGGGATCAAATCCAAACGTCTGACCAGACGTCTGGGATCGTTTCCAGACGTCTGGAAAATAATTTTTTTTCGCACGAAAGATTCGTTTGCGCGCCTGTGCACGCAGACCCGCGATTCCCCTCTCTCTCTCTTTTTCCCTCTCTCTCTGCCGCTGCAGACCTGCCGCGCTCTCTCTCCCTCCTCCTCGCGCGGCCTTAAAAGGCCACACCTCCCCTCCCGTCTCCACCGTCTCCTCCTCCTCCTTCAGCCAGTGAGCGTGAGCGTGAGTGCGAGCGCGAGGGCGGCAGCGGCGGCCACAGTGAGTGCGAAGGAGGTGCGGCGTGCAAGAGCGAAGCTCTGCCGTGAGGGCGAGCTCGCCGGAGCTGCTTGGCCGACCGGCGGAGGGCGCAGGGGGCGCGGAGCAACGTGGAGAGGGACCTGCTGCGGTCTGAGCAACAGACACGCGAGGTACGATGCGGGCGGTGTCGCGAGCGGAGGCCGAGTAGCGCCCTGATTCTGAAAATTTCCAGAATCAGACGTCTGGGTTGATAGTCAGACGACGAGGGAGACGTCTGGAAGCTCATACAGATGTCTGGAAGGTGAGTATTCCGCCTTCTTCTTCCTTCCTGTCGACTGACCGTACTGAGGGAGGCAATTGGCTGTGCACAGGTTCGCTGATTCGCCATCCTTTGCGAATCAGACATCTAGAAGTTGTACCAGACGGCGGGAGTGACCTCCAGACGTCCGGGGTGACCATCGGATGTCTAGGAGCTAGGACAGACGTCCCCGCAGACTTCTGGACGTCTGGGAAACCACGCTGGACAGGTAATTATCTGATCCACTCTTTAAGACGTCTGGAAGAAGTTCCAGACGTTTGATCTTGCACAGTATCGTCTTTTTCGACCCGTTTAGGGCCCGTTCGGGCTCCGTTTTCCGCGATTCGAGTTGCGTTCTTTCCAGAATTAATTCCTCTACTCGTCTACAGTATCTATACACTGTTTTGAGACACTCCTTGTGTTTGATCCTTGTGATAGGACCTCGTTCAGTTGCAGTCTTGAGAGTCGCGGAGGCACGTGGGATTCCCGATCACGCCCCCATTACTCCTGTTGTACCTGGTAGAGTGGCTTAAGTTTATTATTAAAATCTGTTAAAGTATGGAACCATAACTAGAATCTAGGACATTGCATGAATCCTAGGAATGAGAAATGTATGGAATGATAGCTCCTAGGTGATGCACGAATCCTAGGGCTGGAAAACTAGTTGTATGCTAGATCCTAGGATGTGGCATGAACCCTAGGATGGAAAAACTAGTGGAATGTATAATACTGCAGTCTTGGAAAAATGGAAAGGAATATAAAGCTGCCTGTAAATTGAATTAACAGCTGCCTGTTATGAATAAAGAAACATGATTGAGATCATGGATTGTGAGAACGTGAAACTGGAAAGTGAAACATATGATGTCCTGAGATAAAGAGCTGGAACCCTACGGGGAATTAGGAGTGGAACTCCTGGAAAGAAAAAGGAATGGAACTGAGATGTAGTTTGTACTGTCTCTTGGGTACACAGTACCAAGGGAAGTACCTGTACCTGTTTAGTGCAGAGTGGGGCCAGCCACCCCAGGGACCCGGGGTTAGGATTGGCCGCTCTGTACTGACTTGTTGGCCCTCGTGTACGTAGTACCGAGGAGAGCTACTAGTGTTAGGAGAGTACTAGCTACCCCACGGGCCCCGGGGTTCTGCTAGCCTCCTTCACCGACTTGTTAGGCCCACTAGGGCAAACCAGGGTAGTCAGGCGAGGGTGCGCGGACTGTGGAGGGGCAAGGCCCCGGTTTGGTTACTGTGGAGGGGTTGGACCCCTGTTACTGAGAGGGCTCTGCCCTGGTTCCGTGCTGTGCTTTGGGTGCACCCGTTAACGGAAACGACTGACCGCGTGTTAGTGTGGGCTAGCTACCTGTGCGTTTATCGCGCGTGCCATAGTCACCGTTACGTCTGTCAGTGACCTTGGGGTGGTTGACTGAGGGTAGGATCACCACGGGGGACTCTCCCGGCCAGGAGAGCACCACGTGCTACTTCTACTTTTGGAAAAGACTGCAATCAAGATCGTTCCCACGAGGACATTCGAGATCAAGTAAAGGATCTGAGAAATAAATGAAATAGTGAGAAAATTGAAAGATGTGAATAAAGGAAGTAATAGAACATAACAGCTACTATACACTCTACTGTTGTCTTTAGTTAGTTTGCCATTCTACTCAGCTTTTTGCTGACGTGTTACACTCGTTACCTTTTTCAGGACAAGGTGTTGAGCAGCCAGGGTCAGCGGCTGTAGAGGACGCTGGGCCGAGTAGGGTCCAGTAGAGTTTACCACAGTCTTTTGTACCTCTTTTGTTTCTGTTATAGTGAGTAGTTTTGTTTCCGCTGTACTTTCTTTACCTGCAGTTTGTGTTATATGATAAATGTTATTCTACTATTGTGGTGGTACCTACTGTAGTAGTTTCTTTCCTTACTGCTGTACTTTCTTACTGTTAGTTATATTCATGCTGAATGTGGTTTATTTTACTGTCTTTTGGTTACTTCCTCGTTGGACGACTAGGTCTTGGGATTAGTCGAGTCGGTCCAGTTCTCGTGTCTCGTAGGGACTCGGGAACCGGGTCGTTACAAGATGTATCAGAGCAAGGTCGTCCCGAGAAGTGAATCAACCGACTAGAAAATAACCAATTCACATGTTTATAACTAGAGTAGCCACCACAACATATTGATAACACCACGCAAGGGGGTAGTAATTAGGTTGAATATGGCCCATCTTTAGAATAAAAGGCACAACATAAAGTAGAATAGGAGCATTGCATGCATCAAGTACCAAGATTGCTTATAAACTGTATTAATGGCCATTTGTGTAAAGCATTTGTCAAAGCAGGCCTCAGATGAGCAATCGGACCGCACGGATGGATTCAGGACGACGAACGGAGTCTAACGGACTCAAAATCGGCCAAATCCGACATCCGGAACTCCCACAATGGGCCCAAGAAATCCTGACCGTTGATCTGGAGATCAACGGCCTAGAACGCGCCACGTCGCCCCGCCCCCGCCGGCCGCACGCCCCCAAGCCAGCCAAGGACGCATCTCGGCCGTTGATCTTCGATCGAACGGCCGAGATCCGCGCGCTCGCCCGCGGTCGCCGCGACAAAGCGCGGGCGTGGCGCAACGGTTAGCGCGCACGCCCGCGTCGCGGCGACGCGCGTTCGATTCGCGCGGAGCGAAAATCATCTGCGGGCGAAGGGCGCGGCAAAATTGAGCCGCGCGATCAGAAGCGAGCGGCTAGGATCGCGCCACGTGGCGCGACGACAGCGCCCCACCTCCCACGCGCGCGCGCACGCCGGGCGGAAACGCGCGCGCGCACGCGCGCCCGAAGCGCGATCCTAGCGCAGGCGCGGGAGGATCTCAGCCGTCCGATCATCAATCGGACGGCTCTCGTTCGACGCCCACGGATCGCGCCTGAAGAGAGAGAGGGGCGGGCGGCTGACCGGCGGCAGAAGACCTTCACCGACGTATATGGAAGCGGTTTTAGCGACGTTCTGGATGTCGCTAAAGCACATTCTTCTTTTAGGAAGCCCTTAACTCTATTTAAACCCCCTTCTACCACCATTCAAGGCATCCTCTCCCACTTGCAACTACTCCACTCCTCTCCTAGCTAGTCTTAGGCACTCTTGTAATCGCCGGAGACGACGAGCCGCCGACGGAGCCTCCTCCACCGCCGTGGCTACCTCGTCGCTCTCCACTCTCTCTCTACCTCTCTCTCTCTCTTTTAAGCTTTCATTTACTTTTGTTGAAGCATGTATTTAATATTGTAAACCATGAACTATGAATGCATGTTTAATGAAATTATTTTTCATTTAGTTGCCTTTTTAATTTCTGTTTAAAGTGCATGATCAAAACCAAGAGCTTTCTAACCCTAAACTCTCTCTATCTCTCGCTTTTCAAAATCGTTTCTTTCGCAAGCAAAACTCCGCCTTTTTCGTGACAACAAGTGGTAAACAAAATCCGATTTCCACGCCTCCCTGAGATCGACACTCGGACTCACCTCCGTTTACTTCTTTTAAAACCGACGTATCAAGTGCAACTATAACGACACCTCTTAACACACACGCACGAAGGCACGTCAGTTTTTGGCGCCGCTGCCGGGGAGGCAACGGATTTGTTTTATCACCTCCATTCCACCTTCATTCTCATATCGTCTAATGCCCTATTTTCCTTTTTACTTGATGGTTGCAGGAATTCGGCGCATGGACGGCGAAGCGACGCATTCCACTATGGTAGCAAGGAAGTAGGCGCCTCGAGGACCGATAGTAAGTACTCTCTCTCTCTCATTGTTTGCTTGCGTGAAAAAGCTAAAAAAATCATAAAAACTAAAAAAATTGGCGTGGTGAATGATTGCTTGACCCACATTCTTAACACACCACCCTACAAAAAATGTACACTCTAATATACTGGACAAATTCTTGGAGTGTTCTTTTCTTTTTCTCTTGAGTGGTGTTTGCGAAGCCACCGTGAGTTGACCTAGGCCGCATCACTCAACCCTAAAAACTAACTCATCTAATAGTAGCTGCACGATCTTTAGGATGAGTACACTAGGGTTTTTAGAGCCTCTACAAGATAAAAAGGAAATCTACTTTCACCAAGTTGTGTGTAGAACTTGACGTGCCCATTGAAACTTGTCTGAAAGCATTAAGACACGTCAACCCTAAAAAAAAATACTAAAGTAAGGATGAAACATTAAAAGACACCACACCCTAAAAATTCTTGCTTTAAAACCCTGTTTTGTAGAAGCACACACCTTGAAAAGTGGAAAATTAAGAGGCACCACCCCAATCAACGCCTCATCACATTACCCTAAGCACAAGCACTATCCTAACCCGTTAAAACTGAGTAGACGTGCCCTAGGCAGGACTGAGTTAAGTCTCAAAAGGTGAGGTTTTGTTCGCTAGGCACTTGGCTTTCATTCCCTTGGTAGAATCTGGTGGCTAGGCTGCGGGGCAGTGTCAAACGACCGCGGTTGTGGGGTCTATGGAACCGGAGGCGTAAGCCAAAGGAAGAACCTTCCCTGCAATCCCCTCGTAACCAACCTGGCCAGATTAGCCTTGAGAAGGGAAGTCCAGTGCTTACGGACTTAATCACCCTTTGTGAGATTTCTAGGTCTCCTAAGGAATACACCATAAGGATTAGGCTTGCATGCTTGATTGAAACACATTTCTCGCATCTGTCGCCCTCCGCATCCCCTCCAGTTCTTCTCTAGTGTATGCACGGGAGGCGCTCACTGCATCCCGAATTGTGTGTTTTGGGGCAGGAATCTAGGCGACGTAACTCTGTTGAAAACATGGCTGAACCTAGGGTAGATGAGGCTGAAGATCAACCCCCACCAGATGCTATGGCTGTCGTCCAGGCTCAAATCAATGCTAACCATCGGCTTCAGCAACGACAAATCCACACCATCATGCAAGCCATACAACGGTTACAGAACCCGCAAGAACAACCACCACCTTTCAATGACATACCAGGACAACCACCACTTGATTTACCACCGTTTCAGAACCAGCCAAGACCCCTCCGTGATTTCTATAACCCTTCTGCCATTAGAGTCGAGCCACACCTTAGGATCCCCGAAGGGGGAGACGATTTTGAGCTAAAACCTAATGTATTAAGTCTAATCCAGAGCCACTTTCATGGAAGCTCAAATGAAGACCCCTTTCAGCACCTAGAAGATCTCGACCGCATAGCAAGAACAGTAAAACCTAGGAACATTAGCCTTGATATTGTTCTAATCAAGATGTTCCCTTTCTCATTAAGAGACAAGGCTTCTCATTGGCTTAGAACCCTAGGTAGACCCATCACCACCTGGGAGGAACTGAGGCATGCATTTTTAAAGAAATTCTTCCCCATAGGAAAGACCAATGCCCTCAGAAGAGCTATCACTACCTTCACACTCCAGGGTGGGGAACAATTTCATGAGGCGTGGGAAAGATTCAATGAACTTTTGAGGAAATGCCCACACCACGAAGTTCCAAGGTGGCAATTAGCCCAGATCTTCTACCACGGTCTGGATAGCAACCTACGGAACTTCGTCGATGCCTCATGCGGGGGAAACTTCCTAAACAAAGACGAGGAGAGCGCGTTTGAGCTCTTTGAGTCTATGAGCGAGAATTCGCTCAACAATGCCTCCATGAACCAGTTTAACAGATCCAGTCAACCCCGTGGTGGGATTTATGAGGTACAAGCAAATTCTGGAATGGTTGACATGGACATTATTGCCAAAAAGTTGGATCGAGTGGAATTGGTGGACAAGAAGATTGATGAGCTTCTAAACCAGACCAGGAACCCCTTGCAGACTTTCACCCTAGCAAAAGGAGCACATAATGTTGACCTGGTCCAACCCTTCACCCAACTAAACCTGGACCAACCCCCAACCATGTTCCAAGGAGGGACCTTTGCTCCCTCGACCCTTGATTACTCCCTTCCTTCTTCATCAACATCGGCTATTCTAGAAGATGTGCAAACCGTCCAAGGATATGCAAAACCTGACCCTTTCTCCAACACTTACAACACCGGCTGGCGTAATCACCCCAACTTTGGTTGGACAAACCAGAAACTACCGCAATTCCAAAACCAGCCCAGGCCAAACCAACAGCCACACTTGCCCCCCTATCAGCAAGGACCACCAGTTAGACCCCAATATAACCAAAATAGGGCGGCCCCTCCCCCACAAAACCAAATGGACACCCTAATAAAGATGATGGCTGACATGAACCAAAAACATCTGGAGGAAATGGCCTTGGTAAAGGGACAGTTAAGCCAACTCTTGGACTGTAAACAGCAAGGATCTCTACCGTCCCAACCACAACCAAACCCGCGAAACATAATTAACAGAGGCCCCAATTCGCAAGGGTTCCAAGGCAACCCCGGGCAGGCTCATATGGTCCAACCGGCTCCACAAGCACCTCCTGGGTTTGGCGCCTCTTCATCCTCATCTTCTCAAGGATCACCCCATGGCCCCAATGCCTCTGCAAATGCGGTGACCTTGAGAAGCGGCACCAAAACCCAGGATCCCAAATGGCCGACTCTCCCCGAGACTTTACCCGACTTAGAAGAAGCACCAACCAAGGACCCAAACATGGAACCAATCCAGACACCCTATCCTGAGGCCTTGGAAACAATCAAGAGAAAAAAGAATACTGTGGAAACTGAGGAGCTGATGGAAATTTTTAAACAAGTACAGATTAATATTCCGCTTCTAGAAGCTGTCAAACACATCCCCGCTTACGCCAAGTTCTTAAAGGATGCCTGTACACCCAAGCGTAAGACGAGACCTCAAGCACCTAGGAAGGTTGTACTCTCTGAGCAAGCCAGTTCCGTGATATCAAGCAACCTTCCACTCAAACGAACTGACCCAGGAGCACCCCTGATTTCCTGCAACATCGGGGACATGACATTTGATAGAGCGCTCCTGGACCTAGGTGCTTCTATCAACCTAATTCCCACAACCTTGTACCACCAATTTGGTTTTGGGGAGCTGGCACCAACCCCTGTCACCATCCAGCTGGCGGATAGATCAGTGAAAACCCCGAAGGGGGTTGTCGAGGACGTGATTGTACGGGTCAAGGACTTCTATTTCCCAGTCGACTTTTTGGTGCTCGACATGGAAGTCCCTGAAAAATTACAGAACGCACCCATAATCTTAGGCAGACCTTTCTTAGCCACGGCTAAAGCAAACATCGATTGCGACACGGGATGTATGGAAATCGCCTTCGGAGACAGGAAAATGCAATTAGATATCTTCCGGGCAACAAAGTCTTTTGATTGTGATTACATTGAGGAACATGATCCCGTGGAAACTTTAATCGAGGAATGCCTTACCCTCAATTCTGTCTCAGACCACCAAACCCGTAGTTCTGACTCGCCACCATCATTACCTGTGGACCTCTGTAAGGCTGAGTATCATCACATGACACCATTTGAAGAAATCAATGTTGATCAACTACCGCCCTTTCCATTCCCATCGACTGTGGTCCCACCCGCACCTGAACTTAAACCATTGCCCGAGAATCTCAAGTACGTCTTCTTGGGACCTGGCCAGACCTTCCCAGTGATTATTAATTCCCATCTAACCAAGGATCAGGAACTAAGGTTGACTGCAACTCTTTCAGAACATCGGGCCGCCATTGGTTGGACCATCTCAGATCTAAGAGGAATTAGCCCCACCTATTGCACCCACAAGATTTACCTGGAAGATGGGGCCCGACCCTCCCGCCAGATGCAGAGACGGTTAAACCCTAACATGCGGGAGGTCGTTAAAAAAGAAATTATCAAGTGGCTCGACGCCGACATCATCTACCCTATCTCTGATAGCCCCTGGGTGAGCCCCACTCAAGTGGTTCCAAAGAAGGCTGGGCTCACCGTTGTCACTAATGATCATGGCGAATCCATTCCCACCCGCACCACCACCGCATGGTGGGTGTGTATTGATTATAGGAAGCTTAACGAAGCCACTAAGAAGGACCACTTCCCCTTGCCATTCATTGACCAAATCCTTGAAAGGTTGGCAGGGCAGAAGTATTTTTGCTTCCTGGATGGATATTCAGGATATAACCAAGTCGCAATTGCTCCGGAAGATCAGGAAAAGACCACATTCACTTGCCCGTATGGCACATTTGCATTCCGTCGAATGCCGTTCGGGTTATGCAACGCACCCGCAACCTTCCAACGTTGCATGCTAGCCATTTTTTCAGAAATGGTGGGTGAATACTTGGAGGTCTTTATGGATGATTTCTCTGTATTCGGGAATTCATTCGACCATTGTTTGAGCAACTTGGAGAAAATCCTGAAACGATGTATCGAGGTTAACTTGGTGTTAAGTTGGGAAAAGAGCCATTTTATGGTTCAAGAAGGAATTGTCCTCGGACACATCGTTTCGCATAAGGGCATCGAGGTAGATCGAGCTAAGGTTGATTTAATTTCCAAACTTCCTCCACCTAGTTCGGTCCGACAGATTCGCTCTTTTCTAGGACATGTTGGCTTCTACCGAAGGTTCATCAAAGACTTTTCCAAACTTTCCAAACCCTTGACCGACCTTCTAGCCAACGACGCAACTTTCCACATGTCTCCTGATTGCACCCAGGCTTATCATACCCTCCGGGACTTAGTCTCCACCGCACCGGTACTTCAACCCCCAGACTGGTCCCAGGGTTTTGAGATTATGTGTGACGCATCAGATTTTGCCATAGGCGCTGTCCTGGGACAAAGGCAAGACAAGAAGCCCGTGGTGATCTACTACGCGAGCAAAACGTTGGACGAGGCCCAGCGTAATTATACGGTCACAGAAAAAGAGTTGCTTGCTGTAGTCTTTGGACTGGAAAAATTCCGATCATACTTACTGGGATCCCACGTGACTATCTACACCGACCATTCAGCCATCCGGCACCTGTTGGCCAAAAAGGATGCAAAACCCAGGCTCATCAGATGGATCCTGCTTTTGCAGGAATTTGACCTGGAAATCCAAGACAAGGCCGGATCGAAAAATGTGGTGGCTGACCACCTGTCAAGACTTCATCCAGACCACATTGGACCCTCCCTACCTCTATCTGATACCTTCCCTGATGAACACATCCTAGCCGTGCAAGACAAGAAAATGCCATGGTATGCTGACTATGTCAACTACCTGGTTATAGGACAAACCCCGCACAGCTGGTCCAAACAGCAACGGGACAGGTTCTTGGCTGAGGCCAAGCACTATTTCTGGGATGATCCCATGCTGTTTCGCCTCTGTGCTGATCAGATCATCAGGAGGTGCCTCCCCGAAGATGAGGTTCAGAGTGTGCTTTCCTTTTGTCATGACCAAGCATGTGGCGGCCATTTCTCTGGCAAGAAAACAGCTGCAAAAGTTTTGCAGTCTGGATTTTATTGGCCGTCCCTATTCAAGGATGCACACATCTTTGCCAAGACTTGCTCACGATGCCAAACACTAGGGACAATGACCAAAAAAGATATGATGCCCCTTCAACCCATTTTGATTGTCGAAATTTTCGACGTTTGGGGTATCGATTTTATGGGCCCCTTTCCACCATCCAACGGCTTCGAGTATATCTTGGTCTCGGTAGACTATGTTTCCAAATGGATTGAAGCCGTCGCCACCCGACGATGCGATCACAAGACGGTCATGGACTTTGTAAAGAAGAACATCTTTTCCCATTTTGGAATACCCAAGGCCATGATCAGTGATGGTGGAAGCCATTTTATCCATTCCCAGTTCCGTGCCCTACTTAGAAAATACGGGGTAACCCACCGCATTGCCACCCCGTATCATCCACAAACAAATGGGCAGACTGAGGTCTCAAACAGACAAATCAAGAACATTTTACAGAAGACTGTGAGACCTGACAGGAAAGACTGGTCCACACGACTTGATGATGCCCTGTGGGCATACAGGACCGCTTTTAAGACCCCGATAGGCATGTCACCTTACCGCTTGGTCTTTGGCAAAGCTTGCCATCTCCCTGTCGAATTGGAACACCGGGCTTACTGGGCTGTTAAGCAATGTAACATGGATCCCCAGTTAGCTGGTGCGCAAAGGACTCTTCAATTATCTGAGCTTGAAGAAATTCGTCGGGACGCCTTTGACAATAGTCGGCTATATAAGGAGAAAATGAAAGCCGTCCACGACCGACTCATTCATAGGAAAACCTTTGAGCCAAACCAACAAGTCTGGCTATTTGATGCACGCCTGAAACTCTTTCCAGGGAAACTTAGGTCCAAATGGACAGGACCATTTCGGGTGGTCAAGCCCTATTCCAATGGGGCAGTCAAAATCGCCGATCTTAATACCGGGCACACCTTTACAGTCAATGGTCAAAGATTGAAGCATTTCCTGGCCCAGGTACCCCCCAAGGAGAGTGTCACCCTTGTTGAGGGCTGACACCAGGCACCGCCCAGCTGGAGGCGTTAAACTCAGCGCTTCCTGGGAGGCAACCCAGCGGATTCAGACTGATCTGGTAGTTTACGTCACTCAGGTACTATCTTTTTGAACCCTTCTACATCCATGCATCTGCCAATGAGGACATTGTCCAACTTAAGCATGAGGGGGATGGTAAACTGCATAATCCTGAGCTTAATTAATCAGTCTGAATGAATAAATTAATTGATTAAAAAAAAAAAAAATGAATTTAGGAAGAAAAACTTAGGCATTAGAAACTTGTCAATAGTGGGAAATAATACAAAAAGAACTTAAACAGTTAGACTTTTCAGGCCTTCAGGCTTAATTAGCCCTGGTGTCCATTAAAATATGGATTTAGCGGCGAACCCTTGCAACTTTAAGCTATTCTAATCCACCTAATAAATAAGGTAATAAGTATACGACTTATCAACTCACCCTCTAACTCAGGAAAACTTTGAGTCTAAGCATCTACACACATTTTTGCACAGACTCACTTCTCGGAGATTTTGACAGAAATTGGGTAGCTAATGAACTTTCTAGGGTGGTATGGCTGGCAAGTTGTCGTGGGTAACAGCCCATTGGCAGGTTGTCCAGAACCCAGCCACAGGCCATTTCTTTTTCACTGCCTCTAGGTACATTTGAGATTAGGGAAGCCACCTACGTAAAAAAAAAAAAAAAAAAAAAAAAAAAGAAGAAGAAAAGAAAATAAACCACACTTCACCGCACAAGTATGGCTGGCAAGTGATCGTGGGTAACAGCCCATTGGTCGGTTGTCCAGAGCCCAGCTCAATAATTGCACAAAAAAAGAAGACCAAAAACACCTAAGGAAGAAGCGGGGAAGTAGTACAAGCCGGGGAGATATACACTGGAAAATCCTTGTGTTGACCCCAAGTAAAATGAACGCAGGGAGAAAGCTACCAATCGAACAAATACACCTTTAGGCAAAAATTTATTTTCTTTTCCGGTCACCTAGAGGCGTAGAAACTCGAAGTCTGTCTCAATTACCGTTAAGTAAGTCTATCACAACATTCACACCAAGATGCTTAGCACTTAGGGTTTTGACCGAGTTTTGGGTGGGTTGGGTAGCCGTAAAAAGTTACCAACCCACACTGAATTCTAAAAATTCTAAAAAGACATATATAGATATATACGTATACATAAGTATAGTTATATATACAAAGCAAGGATTCGGGCGATTCGTATTTTGGCAGACACCCGGGCGCTGCTTAGTCTTTGTAGATTAAGATCTTCGTATAGTTCCTCTTATTAACAAGTAACGAAGTGCCTAAGCAATTACTTCTTGAATTCGCCAAAGAAATAAAGGCTAGAATAAACCTTGCTAGGGACTAGCAAGGAGTAAGCATGGGGGTATGATAACACCACGCAAGGGGGTAGTAATTAGGTTGAATATGGCCCATCTTTAGAATAAAAGGCACAACATAAAGTAGAATAGGAGCATTGCATGCATCAAGTACCAAGATTGCTTATAAACTGTATTAATGGCCATTTGTGTAAAGCATTTGTCAAAGCAGGCCTCAGATGAGCAATCGGACCGCACAGATGGATTCAGGACGACGAACGGAGTCTAACGGACTCAAAATCGGCCAAATCCGACATCCGGAACTCCCACAATGGGCCCAAGAAATCCTGACCGTTGATCTGGAGATCAACGGCCTAGAACGCGCCACGTCGCCCCGCCCCCGCCGGCCGCACGCCCCCAAGCCAGCCAAGGACGCATCTCGGCCGTTGATCTTCGATCGAACGGCCGAGATCCGCGCGCTCGCCCGCGGTCGCCGCAACAAAGCGCGGGCGTGGCGCAACGGTTAGCGCGCACGCCCGCGTCGCGGCGACGCGCGTTCGATTCGCGTGGAGCGAAAATCATCTGCGGGCGAAGGGCGCGGCAAAATTGAGCCGCGCGATCAGAAGCGAGCGGCTAGGATCGCGCCACGCGGCGCGACGACAGCGCCCCACCTCCCACGCGCGCGCGCACGCCGGGCGGAAACGCGCGCGCGCACGCGCGCCCGAAGCGCGATCCTAGCGCAGGCGCGGGAGGATCTCAGCCGTCCGATCATCAATCGGACGGCTCTCGTTCGACGCCCACGGATCGCGCCTGAAGAGAGAGAGGGGCGGGCGGCTGACCGGCGGCAGAAGACCTTCACCGACGTATATGGAAGCGGTTTTAGCGACGTTCTGGATGTCGCTAAAGCACATTCTTCTTTTAGGAAGCCCTTAACTCTATTTAAACCCCCTTCTACCACCATTCAAGGCATCCTCTCCCACTTGCAACTACTCCACTCCTCTCCTAGCTAGTCTTAGGCACTCTTGTAATCGCCGGAGACGACGAGCCGCCGACGGAGCCTCCTCCACCGCTGTGGCTACCTCGTCGCTCTCCACTCTCTCTCTACCTCTCTCTCTCTCTTTTAAGCTTTCATTTACTTTTGTTGAAGCATGTATTTAATATTGTAAACCATGAACTATGAATGCATGTTTAATGAAATTATTTTTCATTTAGTTGCCTTTTTAATTTCTGTTTAAAGTGCATGATCAAAACCAAGAGCTTTCTAACCCTAAACTCTCTCTATCTCTCGCTTTTCAAAACCGTTTCTTTCGCAAGCAAAACTCCGCCTTTTTCGTGACAACAAGTGGTAAACAAAATCCGATTTCCACGCCTCCCTGAGATCGACACTCGGACTCACCTCCGTTTACTTCTTTTAAAACCGACGTATCAAGTGCAACTATAACGACACCTCTTAACACACACGTACGAAGGCACGTCACATATCTCCTGACTTGAGCTCTTAGAGGTTTCGTTAGGTACCGTCAGTTTTGACGTTTCTGTGTTGTTTCGCGTCTCCTTGCAGGAGATGCCTCGTCGCGGGACTGGCGAGACTGGCTGCGGGCGCGGCCGAGGACGAGGTTGGCGAGGTGGACGTGCTGTCGTTGACGTCTCGGTGGACCAGCCACCACTCCCTGGCATCCAGGACCAGGACCTCGCCAGACTGATACGGGATATTGTACGAGAGGAGCTCCACCCACCGCCCCGAGCACCTCCCCCGGGGGCTGCAGAGGGGGAGTCCTCTGTGGGACCACGCGACGGACGCGGCGCTGGACACGAGGGAGGGGATGGGCCCCTGCCGCCCCCACCTTCCTCCGACACTTCTGTACACGAGGCACCTTCGCCTGGAGGTGCACCAGCACCTCCCCTACAGCGCCACTTCGAGCTTTTCGGACAGTTCCGGAAGCTGAAGCCCCCCTCCTTCAAGGGGGATGAGGACCCGACCGAGGCAGAGGACTGGCTTGAGCAGCTGGAGAAGATCTTCGACACCCTTCGCCCCCCGGTGGAGTGCCGCATGGCCTTTGCCACGTACCAGCTGGAGAGTGCGGCACACCGGTGGTGGAGGGCGGTCTGGGGACAGGAGAGGGACGAGCCGACGTGGGACCAGTTCGTCACCCTCTTCTGCGAGCAGTACTTTTCCCAGACGTGGCAGGACCAGAGGAGGCGGGAGTTCCACACTCTCCGCCAAGGGACGATGACTGTGAGCGCGTACCGCACGCGTTTCTTGGAGCTGTCCCGCTTTGCAGCGACAGCGGTAGCCACTGAGGAGGAGCGCTTTTGGAGGTTCACCGAGGGGCTCCGACCTGCGATCCGGGGGTATGTCAAACCCCTGAAGCTGCCTACGTTTTCGAGGGTGGTAGAGGCAGCTATGACTTACGAGGAGACCAACCCGTCCGCGCGAGAGACCGATGGCAGGCGGAAGAGGCCCTTTCAGCCAGACTTCTCACAGGGCTGGCGAGAACGGAGACACGTGGTGTCCGCAGGAGAGCCGTCACGTTGTGCAGGGCCATCAATGGCCTTTGGGGGCCCTCGACAGGGGCCAGTCGCCAGCGTCGGACCCCCGCCTAGCCGACAGCAAGGACTCACTGAGGGCGGGAGTCGGGTTCCCCTCTGCTACCAGTGTGGCCAGCTGGGCCACGTCAGGAGGGACTGCCCATCTAGGGCAGGAGGTCAGCAGATACTTCCCGTGCAGAGCACTGGAGGGCGTGCAGGAGGCCGCGGTTCCCAGGCACGAGGAGGAAGACAGCAGTCGCGAGGAGGGTACCGGCCAGCACCTACCCGTCCGACACAGAGTGTGGCTGCTTCGTCCGCACCTAGAGCTGAGGGGCGTATCAACGCCCTAACACACAGGGATGCCAGAGCTTCGGGATCGGTGGTAGCAGATATGGTTTCAGTTTCTGGCAGACTCGTTTACACGCTTTTCGATTCCGACGCTACGCACTCGTTTGTCGCAGCCAGTTTCGCAGTTAGTTTGGACCAAGATTATACACTGTTAGAGAATCCGTTCGTAATCAGAGGTCCGAGTGGTCAGCTGTTTGTAGCTGAGGAGGTGTACACGGGTTGCGAGGTCAGCGTCGGGGGACATAGGCTGCCAGCTGACCTGCTTATGATACAGATGGAGGACTTTGGAGTGATTCTGGGGATGGATTGGCTGTCCGCTTACCACGCTTTGGTGGACTGTTTTGAGAGGAAGATCGTCTTCTCCATTCCGGAGTTGCCTTCTTTCGAGTTTCACGGACAGCCAGTGGACGAAGGTTTCAGGTGCATATCGGCACTTCGGGCGGCGAGACTTTTGAGCCAGGGGTGTGAGGGCTTCCTAGCTTGTGTGGTGGTAGAACCCAGCCCCGTGGCAGATTTCCAGAGCATCTCGGTGGTCAGAGAGTACCCTGACGTGTTTCCAGACGAGTTACCAGGACTACCGCCCGAGCGTGAGATCGAGTTTGAGATCTCACTAGTACCAGGGACCAGCCCCATCTCCACCGCGCCACACAGGATGGCACCGCTTGAGCTGCGAGAGCTCAAGTCCCAGTTGCAGGACCTTTTGGAGAAAGGTTTCGTGAGGCCCAGTGCGTCTCCCTGGGGAGCCCCGGTACTGTTTGTGAAGAAGAAGGATGGGACCCTACGCCTTTGTGTGGACTATCGACAGCTGAATAGGGTCACCATCAAGAACAGATATCCGCTGCCGAGGATCGACGATTTGTTTGACCAGTTGTGGGGTGCCACGGTGTTTTCCAAGATAGACTTGAGGTCTGGATACCACCAGTTGAGGATCAGGGAGACCGACGTCTCCAAGACAGCTTTCCACACCCGGTACGGACACTACGAGTTTTTGGTCATGCCATTTGGGTTGACCAATGCCCCCGCTGCTTTCATGGACCTGATGAACCGGGTGTTTAGACCGTACTTGGACCAGTTTGTGGTGGTTTTCATAGATGATGTACTCATCTATTCTAGAGATCGGACGCAGCACGGACAACACTTGCGGATGGTTCTGGACACTCTGAGACGACGCAGGCTATACGCCAAATACAGCAAGTGCGAGTTCTGGTTGACGGAGGTGACCTTCTTGGGTCATGTGATCTCTGGTGACGGCCTGGCGGTGGACCCCGCCAAGGTCGAGGCAGTGCTCAGGTGGGAGAGACCGCGTTCAGTCACTGAGATTCGCAGTTTCCTGGGACTAGCAGGTTACTACAGATGGTTCATCAGAGGATTTTCACAGATTGCGCGTCCTATGACACAGTTGACCCGGAAGGACGTGCCTTTCGCTTGGACAGACGCCTGTGAGGCGTGTTTTCTGTAGCTGAAGGAGAGGTTGACCTCGGCTCCCGTGCTCACCATCCCTGACAGTAGTGGCGGGTTCGTTGTGTACACGGACGCTTCCTTGCAGGGGTTAGGAGGTGTGCTCATGCAGAGGGGTCATGTTGTCGCTTACGCTTCGCGGCAACTGAAGCCCCATGAGCATACCACCCTACCCACGACCTAGAGTTGGCAGCTGTTGTCTTCGCGCTGAAGACCTGGAGGCACTACTTGTACGGTGAGACCTTCAAGATTTTTACAGATCACAAGAGCCTCAAATATCTTTTTGACCAGAAGGAGCTCAACATGAGACAGAGACGTTGGTTGGAGCTCCTGAAGGACTACGATTGCAGCATCTCCTACCACCCGGGAAAGGCCAATGTGGTGGCTGACGCCTTGAGCCGTAAGGCGCCTGCACGCTTGGCCAGTCTACAGTTACAGAGTTGGATCCTTTTGGAGGAGGTGGGCAGTTGGCGACCTCTAGAGTTACGAGGATACTGTGGGGCAGTGACGGTGACACGGCAGACCAGGCCAGAGCTGATAGACCGCATCATCACGGGACAGATGGCCGATCCGTACTTGCAGTCTTTGCGCGACAGAGTACTATTAGGGGACCCAGGGGACTTCTCTTTCACAGACCAGGTGTTACGCTTGAGGGGACAGTTGTGCGTTCCCAGAGACGAGGAGCTGTTGAGAGAGCTCCTGACTGAGGCACACGGTTCCAGATTCACCATACATCCCGGAAACACGAAAATGTACCATGACTTGAGACGCGAGTTTTGGTGGAGAGGGATGAAGCGGGATGTGGGTGAGTTCATGCAGCAGTGCTTAGTGTGCCAGCAGGTGAAAGCCGAGCATCAGAGGCCTGCAGGGCCGCTTCAGCCGCTTCCAGTGCCAGAGTGGAAGTGGGAGAGCATCACCATGGACTTGGTGGTGGGCTTACCTGTTACCCAGCGGGGACACGACGCAGTCTGGGTAATAGTGGATAGATTGACGAAGACGGCGCGATTCTTGCCGATCCGAGTAACTTTGGGACCAGCACAGTTGGCAGAGAGGTATATCCGTGATGTGGTGCGACTACACGGAGTTCCGCGGGAGATCTTATCCGACCGGGATACCCGCTTTACGTCCCAGTTTTGGGCTGAGTTTCAGCAGGCCTTGGGGACGAGGTTGAGGTTTAGAACGGCTTACCACCCCCAGACGGACGGACAGTCTGAGCGCACGATACAGACACTTGAGGACCTTTTGCGTGCCTGTGTACTGGACTGGAGGGGCTCTTGGGAGGAGCACCTGCCCCTGGCGGAGTTTGCATACAACAACAGTTATCACTCGAGCATCGGCATGGCTCCCTACGAGGCTCTGTACAGACGGAAGTGTACGGCACCCTTGAGTTGGGTTGAGGTGGGGACCAACTGGGAGGTTGGCCCCAGGTTGATCCGGTAGAGTCAGGAGGTAGTTGAGCAGATCCACAGACGACTCCGCACTGTCAAGAGCAGACAGAAGAGCTACGTGGATCACAGACGCAGAGAGGTGCAGTTCGAGGTTGGGGACCACGTCTTCCTTCGTGTTTCGCCCATGAAGGGCTTACAGCGGTTTGGGGTGAGAGGGAAGCTCGCGCCGAGGTTCGTGGGGCCCTTTGAGGTCCTGGAGTGGGTTGGACCCATTGCTTACAGACTTGCCCTTCCCCCGCAGCTTTCTGGTGTGCACGACGTGTTCCACGTGTCCAACCTTAGGAAGTACGTAGCCGATTCCAGTCATGTACTGAGTCACGAGAGCGTCGAGGTGAGCGACAACCTGACCTACCCCGAGCGGCCAGTGCAGATCCTAGACCGAGCCATCCGCAGTATGAGACGAAAGCAAGTACCCCTGGTAAAGGTTTTGTGGAGGAGCCAGCGGTACGAGGAGGCTACCTGGGAGCCTGAGGCGGCAATGCGGGAGCGGTACCCGGAGCTTTTCGCGGGTACGTCTTTTCGGACCGGCTTCGGTCCTCTTTGAGTTTGTTATGGTTATTTGGACATCTTTTTCCCGCACCCTAGTTGGCACAAGTTTCGGGGATGAAACTTCCTTTGAGTTTGTTATATTGTTACGAACGCGTGCCCCAGACGTATTTTAAGATGTCTGGGAGGTGACCCAGACGTCGGACCAGACGTCTGGGATCAAATCCAGACGTCTGACCAGACGTCAGGGATCGTTTCCAGATGTCTGGAAAAGAGTTTTTTTCGCACGAAAGATTCGTCTGCGCGCCTGTGCGCGCAAACCCATGATTCCCCTCTCTCTCTCTTTTTCCCTCTCTCTCTGCGGCTGCAGACCTGCCGCACTCTCTCTCCCTCCTCCTCGCGCGGCCTTAAAAGGCCACGCCTCCCCTCCCGTCTCCACCGTCTCCTTCTTCTCCTTCAGCCAGTGAGCGTGAGCGTGAGCGCGAGCGCGAGGGCGGCAGCGGCGGCCGCAGTGAGCGCGGAGGAGGTGCGGCGTGTGAGTGCGGAGCTCTGCCGTGAGGGCAAGCTCGCCGGAGCGGCTTGGCCGGCCGGCGGAGGGCGCAGGGGGCGCGGAGCAACGCGGAGAGGGACCTGCTATGGTCTAAGCAGCAGACGCGCGAGGTACGACGCGGGCGGCGTCACGAGCGGAGGCCGAGTAACGCCCTGATTCTGGAAAAATTTCCAGAATCAGACGTCTGGGTTGATAGTCAGACGGCGAGGGAGACGTCTGGAAGCTCATACAGACGTCTGAAAGGTGAGTATTCCGCCTTCTTCTTCCTTCCTGTCGACTGACCGTACTGAGGGAGGCAGTTGGCTGTGCGCAGGTTCGCTGATTCGCCATCCTTTGCGAATCAGACGTCTGGAAGTTGTACCAGATGGCGGGAGTGACCTCCAGACATCCGGGGTGACCATCGGACGTCTGGGAGCTAGGACAGACGTCCCCGCAGACTTCTGGACATCTGGGAAACCACGCTGGACAGGTAATTATCTGATCCACTCTTTAAGACGTCTGGAAGAAGTTCCAGACGTTTGATCTTGCACAGTATCGTCTTTTTCGACCCGTTTAGGGCCCGTTCGGGCTCCGTTTTCCGCGATTCGAGTTGCGTTCTTTTCAGAATTAATTCCTCTACAAGTCTACAGTAGCTATACACTGTTTTGAGACACTCCTTGTGTTTGATCCTTGTGATAGGACCTCATTCAGTTACAGTCTTGAGAGTCGTGGAGGCACGCGGGATTCCCGATCACGCCCCCATTACTCCCGTTGTACCTGGTAGAGTGGCTTAAGTTTATTATTAAAATCTGTTAAAGTATGGAACCATAACTAGAATCTAGGACATTGCATGAGTCCTAGGAATGAGAAATGTATGGAATGATAGCTCCTAGGTGATGCATGAATCCTAGGGCTGGAAAACTAGTTGTATGCTAGATCCTAGGATGTGGCATGAACCCTAGGATGGAAAAACTAGTGGAATGTATAATACTGCAGTCTTGGAAAAATGGAAAGGAATATAAAGCTGCCTGTAAATTGAATTAACAGCTGCCTGTTATGAATAAAGAAACATGATTGAGATCATGGATTGTGAGAACGTGAAACTGGAAAGTGAAACATATGATGTTCTGAGATAAAGAGCTGGAACCCTACGGGGAATTAGGAGTGGAACTCCTGGAAAGAAAAAGGAATGGAACTAAGATGTAGTTTGTACTGTCTCTTGGGTACGCAGTACCAAGGGAAGTACCTGTACCTGTTTAGTGCAGAGTGCGGCCAGCCACCCCAGGGACTCAGGGTTAGGATTGGCCGCTCTGTACCGACTTGTTGGCCCTCGTGTACGTAGTACCGAGGAGAGCTACTAGTGTTAGGAGAGTACTAGCTACCCCACGGGCCCCGGGGTTCTGCTAGCCTCCTTCACCGACTTGTTAGGCCCACTAGGGCAAACCTGGGTAGTCAGGCGAGGGTGCGCGGACTGTGGAGGGGCAAGGCCCCGATTTGGTTACTGTGGAGGGGTTGGACCCCTATTACTGAGAGGGCTCTGCCCTGGTTCCATGCTGTGCTTTGGGCGCACCCGTTAACGGAAACGACTGACCGCGTGCCAGTGCGGGCTAGCTACCTGTGCCTTTATCGCGCGTGCCGTAGTCACCGTTACATCTGTCAGTGACCTTGGGGTGGTTGACTGAGGGTAGGATCACCACGGGGGACTCTCCCGGCCAGGAGAGCACCACGTGCTACTTCTACTTTTGGAAAAGACTGCAATCAAGATCGTTCCCACGAGGACATTCGAGATCAAGTAAAGGATCTGAGAAATAAATGAAATAGTGAGAGAATTGAATGATGTGAATAAAGGAAGTAATAGAACATAACAGCTACTGTACACTCTACTGTTGTCTTTAGTTAGTTTGCCACTCTACTCAGCTTTTTGCTGACGTGTTACACTCGTTACCTTTTTCAGGACCAGGTGTTGAGCAGTCAGGGTCAGCGGCTGCAGAGGACGCTGGGCCGAGTAGGGTCCAGTAGAGTTTACCACAGTCTTTTGTACCTCTTTTGTTTCTGTTATAGTGAGTAGTTTTGTTTCCGCTGTACTTTCTTTACCTGCAGTTCGTGTTATATGATAAATGTTGTTCTACTATTGTGGTGGTACCTACTGTAGTAGTTTCTTTCCTTACTGCTGTACTTTCTTACTGTTAGTTATATTCATGCTGGATGTGGTTTATTTTACTGTCTTTTGGTTACTTCCTCGTTGGACGACTAGGTCTTGGGATTAGTCGAGTCGGTCCGGTTCTCGTGTCTCGTAGGGACTCGGGAATCGGGTCGTTACAAGAGAGGAGGGTGTTGCTCCCTTTCTCTACCAATGGCAGTCCTTGAAGCTTTGGAGAGAAGCTTCTCTAGCTAGCCGTCCATGGAGCCTTGGAGGAGGATGAGGGGGATGGCCTTTGAGTTTTGGAGGGTGGAAGCAAGTTTAGAGTGGAGAGGATGGATGGGAGAGTGTATAGAGATTGGCCAATTTCGTAGCCCTCCCTTTGCCCTTATGGAAGGCTCCATTTGGTTGCCACTTTTGGTGGCTCCAAAAATAGCAAATGCCACAAAT
Source organism: Thalassia testudinum (assembly GCA_037157565.1). Lineage (NCBI taxonomy): Eukaryota > Viridiplantae > Streptophyta > Magnoliopsida > Alismatales > Hydrocharitaceae > Thalassia > Thalassia testudinum. Next base: position 24,765,704 of record JAZHRO010000007.1, on the reverse strand, counting down.
TTTGGATCTAGGCTTGACACATGTTGTTAGGGATTCCAAGAGAGTGTGCATGGGTTTGGTGGGAGTAAAATGGGAAGGTGTGCGTGTGTGTGTGGGTGTGTGTTTTTCGTAGGGCTAGGTTGTGGGTTTTGGTAGGATTAGGTGCTAAATAGGTTTGGTCAATCTAGATTAAGTGGGTGTGGACCTAATTAGGCTTAGGAAAGTCTAATTGGGTAGGAGTTAACCTAATTAGGTCTAGGTCAAGTCTAATTAGATGTGTGCATGTGATTAGGCTAGGGTAACCCTAATAGGTATGAGTTAATTAGATCCTGGGTGGATCTAATTGGGCTCGGGTGCACCTAATCAACTATAGATGCACCCAATTAGGTATGGGATGGTTCAATTGGGTTAGGGATAGGACAAGTAGGGCTATGGATAGTGGACTAGGCTTAGGAGGTCTCTACTTAGGTTTCCTAGGGTGTCCAGTGGGGTTCCTAGGTCAAAATAGGCAAGCTAGGGCTTCCAACACCCAAAATCGGGTACCAGACAGCAGTATCAGACGTCCAGGATAGTAGTCAGACTTCTTATACTACAAAATTGGATGTCTGGACACTCAATTAGACCAATTCTGTGTCAGTATGAGTTTTGGCTTCCTGGATTATTATTCTGCAGAAATCAAACGTCCAGCCAGATGTCTGGACGTCTTAAAAGGTGCTGGAGAGTGGGTTTTGTGTTTTCTAAGGTTGGTTTTGGTTCCTAAGTGTTTGGGAGAGGGATAGGAACATGGATAGTGCTATCCATGTTTGGGTTTTGAGGCTAAGGTGCCCTAATGGAGGTTGTTTTTGGTTTGGGAAGGCTGTCCTAGGGTTTCTAAGGGTAGGGATAAGGCTATCCTCCTCACTCCTCTTATCTGGATCAGTCTTCTTCTTCCTTTATTGCTTTATTATGCTATCTCCATCCTGGATCACTTTATTATCTGTAAATAGCAATAAAAACCATTAACTAGCAGGATATCTCATCTTATTCTAAATAGACTAATGCAATGCATGATATGCAAGATATGAGTGCAATATCCACAATTTAAGATAGGTTCAAACATTATTTAGGTTGATTAGGACCTATGATTGCTGTGCAATCATACCCCCATGCCTAAACCTTGCTAGTCCCTAGCAAATGCAAGACTAAATTATTTACAGCAAGGGTTTATCAAGTGTTTGCATAGAGATTTTTCTCCCTTTTGTTTTCATCCTATGCTCTAGAAATCCAGACAATCGTGAAGGTGCAGCTATGTAGATTTTGCAACGGATTCGAGTGAAAACTAATACACCTCTAAAGCCTGTACTTGACCCCTAGTAAAAATTCTAGTGGGATAGGCTGACTTCTTCCCTCGGGGCATTCAAGATATTCTATGAATTCCACCCGGCTTTAAGCTTAGGTAGAGGATCTTAAAGTGAAAAGGTTATATATTTGGTGGCTCACTCTCGACTGGTGCTACATAGAGATTAGTACTATAGAATCTAGATTCCTAAATTATTAAGTAACTCCACTCAGAGCAAAATGAGAAAAACTATGCTCTCTTTTAGTTCCTTTGTATTCATTCGCTCTTTTTCTTTTTCTTTCTTTTTCTTAGAGCTCACAACCTCACCAGATTCACACATAGGATTTGTATTTGGTGGTCTCACTAGGCATTAACACTTTAATTGAGTTCTCATAACCCTAACACTAAGTCGGGATTCCTCAGCCAGTATTCGGGCGGTCAGAAACACAAGAAAAATAGGTTAAGGCCATATTTGGTGGAGCTCAATTTTATTTGGTGGTATTGCCTCGATGAAATAAATACTAAATATTCATTCTTTTCTTTTTTTTTTCTTCTTTTTCTAAATTTTTTCTTTTTTAGTCTTTCTTTCTTTTCATCATTCTTTTTCTTTTTCTTTTGTTTTTTTTTTTTTTTTTTTCACAGGACAACTGGCATACATCCATGAACTTTATTAAGGAGGCATTATTGGGGATTGGTGGTACTCAAGAGACATTGGGTGGCTTATTTGGTGGAAGTGCCTACTCACGGCACCGGGAGAGACGGATAAGACGGTGCATTTCTGACTTTGACATCAATACCCTCCTTCAGTCGAGGATTCCGTAAAGAATAGTCGTAACCATCCACCTTAGCCCTAGTTTTATGAAAACTCGCTCTCAGCGTATTTGCCTTATTCGGTGGCTCTCAAAATTTTGCACAAAAATGTATACACGGGAATCAATAGCGAAAACTATGTCTAATCTCAGAGTATCATTACCTAATTATCTACGATTCCAGATTCCTTGCACTAATCTTAGAGCACCAATACACTCTACTCTCTCACACTATTTGGTGGATTTTTGGAAGAAAATCAGCCTGACTCCCAAAACACTATCCAAGGGTTCAGGAGAAGAAGCACTGCTTCTTCTCGACAAACTAAAGATGTTTATCAGCCTTCACCGTGAATCCATTGCAAATTCTACGTGTGTGTGAAAAGTTGTACTGGATTCCAGATTACAGGAATCAACTACAGGATAAAATCCCTAATGCATTCTCTTAATAAAATAATCTTATTCATGAATGCAATATCTATATATGCTATAAACATGTAACCTCATATAATTTGTACTTCGTGAATTTCCCGTATCGGGTTACAATCAGCTTGACCCTAAATTTAGAACAAAAGGTGAGCGGGTGAGTTGAAATTGGTTGTTGTGAATGATTTCTAGCTCCAATGAGAGCACTGGAGGTGGAGTCGGTTGTTCTTTTATTTAAGGTCCTATAGTATGTTTTGCATGCAGCTCCGAGGTTTTCCTAAGTGTTGGCATAAAATTTTTTTCAGTTTTTCTGTATCTACCCCCCCATGCCTAAGTTCTTGCATGTCCTCATGCATGAATGTAAAAGAAAATAAATGTTGCAGGGAGAGAATGGGTAGAAATCACCTGTAATTGCTCCTGAAATTATATTCAGCACCGGCCAACCTGTTAATATGCAATATAAAAGGAAATATGCTAAAACAAAAATATGCTATGTATAAAAATGATGGTGGGATGTGGGGCGAATGGTATCTATATGTGCTGAGTTTAACGCCTTCAGCTGGGCGAAAGCTCAAAAAGGATATACCAATACAGTATTGAGAATGGCAAGTAAAATGATAAGAATTTTAGTCTCATTAGCCAACAGCGGACCGCAAATGCGAACTAGCTATCCATGAATTCCAAGTCCAAATAATCGGGAAAATATGTAGATGGGGCTTGGGATTATCTGCAGCCAGATGCTACAGAAGAAAGACAGATAAATACAGGTGCCTGGAAGGAATGAAGGTGAAGGCATCCCGAAGAGGTGATGGAGAATGTGGGTGGTAGGGGTATGGGTGGAGTCGTGTGGGGTGAAATCATATGGGTCCTGATAATGGTGATGAATGGAAGGCATGACCCACGTAGTGTGGTCAGATCTGGAAATCAAGGTCCAGTGATCAATCTCTGTCTCTAGCAAAGATGTTTGGGTCTCATCTTCTTTTATCTCTTCCAAATTGTCCAATGCCAATTCCCAATTATCACATGATTCCCCAAAATTCCTAGCTTCCTCTGATAACTCATCATATGTTATTCCCAATAATCTTTCAATTTCTTGAATATCTATTTCATAAGGGGATATTTCCTTCTTCTCACTTGGATGAAGTTGGGCATTAGATTTAGTAGTGAGTCCCTCCATGAAAGTGGAATGGGCTGAATCATTGATTGAGGAGTTGTTACAGTCTTTTTGATTTTGTTGCTCCGTGTATGAGATCATTTGAATTAATTCATCAATGTCTCCATCGGTATTCTCAAATACAACAAAATTATATTCAGGACCCTTAATGTTTGGTTCCTCAAAATGAAATGATTGGTACTCAGGCCCTATATCAAGAACAAGATTCTGAAATAAATCTCCATTCTCAGCTTCCATAGGGTTATCAATATCATCCACCTCGGGTGTTTGTTCAACAAAATCCTGCATGACCACCACCGAATCGCGAATCGGTTGTGACACACCTAACCCAGATTCAAACATTTCTGGTTTTTGTTGCTCATCCTAGATTTTATGAAGCTCTTTCCTTATATCATCATATTCTCTTGCACTAGCTTCTTTTATTTCATGAATCATTTTGATCAATTGAGTAATCTGGGATTCATTGTAAGGGGCAGGGGTTTGAATTGGGCTAGGTCGATCAAGATAGTCAGCCATACTATCAATGATTTGATCAGGTAGGGAGGGTGACTTATGTGATCTAGTAGATTGTTGATTCGAGTCGTGTGGTTCTACCCAGGTGTCAATTGCCATAGTTTCTTCCGAATTACCCTCTGACTCACTTTCCATGTCATCTAGAAAGTACCCTGACTTTGTTTTCTTAGTGGCTGCATACATATCAAAGTGAATCTTCTCATTGCTACTGCTCACCTCCATACATCCTGAGTAACAGTCAATCCGTGCATTGGCCGTAGCCAAGAAAGGTCGACCCAGAATAATGGGTGAATTACTTAGCTTCTCCGATATATTCATGTCCAAGACAATAAAATCGACTAGAAAGCTAAGACCTTGCACTTTAATAATCACATCCTGAACTACCCCCTTCGGTAGTTTGATGGAGCCATCTGCCATTCTAATGGTGACAGGTGTGTGGTGCAGATCTCCAAGTTTGGTGTTGTCAAAAAGGGCGGTAGGAATCAAGCTAATGGAAGACCCTAGATCCACAAGGGCTTTGTTGAAGGTGAATCCCTTTATGGCACAAGATATGAAGGGTTTTCCAGGGTCAGTCATTTTGGGTGGTATAGTGCCAGAAACAAATGCACTTATGTTAGCTGATAAAACCACCTCTTTAGGTGTGCAAGTCATTTTTTTCTTTTGTGACTCTTTCTTTAAGGCCTCAGGAAAGGGTAAATGGGTCAAATCAACTTCAGAAGCCTTTTTCTTCTTTTTGTCCCTTGAGTCTGAGTCAGAGATGGGTGTGGGTTTGGTCTTATGATTTTTGCTTGAGCTCAAATCAGGTCGTTTGGGTGGGCTCTTAGCTTTTCACTTCCTTTTAGAGGCCACAGATTTAGCCCCCGCATAATGGCATGTATGATAGATTGGAGGAGGGGTCGGAAGAATAGGTGGAGAATAGGAGTGAAAAGGCATTTGCATTCGGGGATAAAGTGATTCTTGAAGTCTCTTGATTTGATCCCCTTGAGATTTCACATGATTTTCCAACTTAGTCAGCCTTTCTTCATTTTTCTTGTTAAAGTCCAACAAAATGTTCATGATATCTTCAAGGGTGGTTGCGGGTTGGGCTGGACTAGATGGTTGCCCTAAAGTGAATTGAGTGGAGTATTGGGCTGGCCTAGATTGATGTTCAATCTGAGTCGATCTCTGTGGTGGCCATGAAAGATTAGGATTGTTTCTCCACTTAGGGTTATAAGAATTTGGATATGAATCAATAGGTGTATCGCCCTGAGTGGGGCTGACTACAGAGGGAGTTGATTGAGAACCTGTTATGTGGTCCTGTACTTGTGATCCATTATTCCAATTCATTAGAGATATCTCATCAGGTACAGGTGTATCAGAAATAGTGCATTCCTTAGTTGATCTACCCAAATCATGGATTAGGTCCAAAGGTGCCTTTTGGGTTGGTTGAGTCCAGGATGCCTCCCCATGGTAGCAAGAATCAGTCGAATAGCTAGTGGTTCCAAAATATGGGTCACTAGACCCACTAGGCTGGTTGTTCCAAGTCTCTTGTCCCTGGGAGGAGTGATAAGATTGAGATTGTGCCTGAGATCGTCTAATTTGCTCCAGAAGCTTGGCACATTGATCTGTATAGTCCTTGTTATATTCTTGGAATTTAGCAACTATGGCTTTCAATTGGTTCTGATCTAGATAAGGGTCAGATCCTTGAGATTCAGGTTCTAAATAAGCTAGGGGATAAGGATAATCATATCTCAGCTGGTTAGGATGAGTCTCCCAACCAGGAGGAGTCAAAATCATGGTTGGGTTGGGAGGTGGAGGACCCCGAGGGTCAAAAGAATGATATGGGCTCATGGATATTTAAGAGAAGATGCGAATAAAGATAAGAGATAGTCTTCACATCAAATCCATTCTCATGCAATCACACCCAAATCAGGCTCAAAAAGGTTTGTTTTGAGTCTCTAAATTTAAACCCTAATGTGAATTACCTAGGGTTTGTGCTTCTTCTAAAATCTGCAGTCAGGCCTTAGTCCGACTTGAAATCACTGCCAAAATCAATAACTGAAGAAAAATATTATGAAATTTGGAAGAGATCTTAATTTTTCAATAAATCTTTCAGGGAATATTTTTTCAATATTTTTACTATTTCGTGCAATTTTTCACTAATTTTTATGTTCAAGGGGGTCAAACAGACCAGATGGACCCCCTACGAGAAGTTCAGTTTGAAACAGTATCATAAAAAATCAAAAAATTCTTGAAAATTCATATAAAAAAACTAGGTTTCAGTGGCTTTCCAACCCCATAAATTTCAAAGATATCTGATTTATGTAAAGGACAGAATTAATGTTTAAATTTATAAAAAATCAGAGCGCAGACTGTTGTGACCCTCTTCCACCGTACGAATTTTCAAAATTTTTGTAGTGACAATTTTTCCAAATAAAAGGTTGCTCTGGAAATCTACTTTGAAAAGCTAATATCAGACCGAATCCCAAGATTTCTGGACTCCAAATTTCATAGCAATAAAATTTTTAAAATTGTCAATATTTGCTGGCCGAATTTTCAAATCTGATTTTGGTGTGTTTAAATAGTCTCCAAGTTAAAACACACACCAAAGAAAGTGATTTTTTTTTTTATTCAGATCTGAAATTTTGAATTTTAATTTATATATAGATATATTTTTTTTCTTTTTTTTTTCTTTTTTTCTAACCTAAGGAAGCAATAAACTAGAGGACGAAGAAGATACCTGCGGTCTTCACCACGGGTCGATGTGTGCGTAGATCCTCATCTTGACACCCTACAATCAAAACAAACAGAAGTTAAGCAAATCCAAATCTAAACTCACGTGTTACCTCCCCGGCAACGACTCCATTTGACGTGAGTGGAAATCAAGTATTTTGAAATCATTGGAAATCGTAGTATAGTCGCAAAAATCACTCGTCAAAGATATTTGTGATAACGAAACTCTCATAGATCTTTATTATTTTTAGAACTTGAGTCTTGGTCATTTGTCTCTGGGAGGCATGAAAACGAATCAAGATTTGGATCGGCTTTTATAACCTAAATCTAACCTAAGCTACTATTTTTGTCTTTTTGTGTTTTTGATTTTTCTTATTTCGAAAAGCGAATTGAAACCTAGATCTAGATAAACTAGCAAAAACGTAAGTGACTATGTGCATCTACATGAGGCCATGGTGGCCGTGCATGGTGTGAACAAACCAAAGTGTCATATAGGCAAGCAAACATGAGGACACTCAATCACAGAAACATCATGAAATTATTTATGCATAAAAAATTATCACACATCATCTATACTAGAAAGCATATAAATAGAAGAAAATCCCTCACACCGGAAAGTTGCCACTAGGGCCATCGGCCTTGTGTGAGGGTGTAGGCTAGACCTTGGGTATGCAAACCCGTCTACACGCCTACCAAAAGAGATGGCCGGCCACAAGAGGCTATGGGTGAGCCTTCATGGCCGTCCAAGAAGAAGAAGAAGATGGGGGCTAGTGCACCCAAGTGGAGAGAGGAGGGTGTTGCTCCCTTTCTCTACCAATGGCCATCCTTGAAGCTTTGGAGAGAAGTTTCTCTACCTAGCCGTCCATGGAGCCTTGGAGGAGGATGAGGAGGAAGGCCTTTGAGTTTTGGAGGGTGGAAGCAAGTTTAGAGTGGAGAGGATGGATGGGAGAGTGTATGGAGATTGGCCAATTTCGTAGCCCTCCCTTTGCCCTTATGGAAGGCTCCATTTGGTTGCCACTTTTGGTGGCTCCAAAAATAGCAAATGCCACAAATTTTGGATCTAGGTTTGACACATGTTGTTAGGGCTTCCAAGAGAGTGTGCATGGGTTTGGTGGGAGTAAAATGGGAAGGTGTACGTGTGTGTGTGGGTGCGTGTTTTTCGTAGGGCTAGGTTGTGGGTTTTGGTAGGATTAGGTGCTAAATAGGTTTGGTCAATCTAGATTAAGTGGGTGTGGACCTAACTAGGCTTAGGAAAGTCTAATTGGGTAGGAGTTAACCTAATTAGGTCTAGGTCAAGTCTAATTAGATGTGTGCATGTGATTAGGCTAGGGTAACCCTAATAGGTATGAGTTAATTAGATCCTGGGTGGATCTAATTGGGCTCGGGTGCACCCAATCAACTGTAGATGCACCTAATTAGGTATGGGATGGTTCAATTGGGTTAGGGATAGGACAAGTAGGGCTATGGATAGTGGACTAGGCTTAGGAGGTCTCTACTTAGGTTTCCTAGGGTGTCCGGTGGGGTTCCTAGGTCAAAATAGGCAAGCTAGGTCTTCCAACACTCAAAATCAGGAACCAGACAGCAGTATCAGACGTCCAGGATAGTGGTCAGACGTCTTATACTACAAAATTGGATGTCTGGACACTAAATTAGATGTCCAATTCTGTGTCAGTATGAGTTTTGGATTCCTGGATTGTTATTCTGCAGAAATCAGATGTTCAGCCAGATGTCTGGACGTCTTAAAAGGTGCTGGAGAGTGGGTTTTGTGTTTTCTAAGGTTGGTTTTGGTTCCTAAGTGTTTGGGAGAGGGATAGGAACATGGATAGTGCTATCCATGTTTGGGTTTTGAGGCTAAGGTGTCCTAATGGAGGATGTTTTGGGTTTGGGAAGGCTGTCCTAGGGTTTCTAAGGGTAGGGATAAGGCTATCCTCCTCACTTCTCTTATCTGAATCAGTCTTCTTCTTCCTTTATTACTTTATTCTACTATCTCCATCCTCGATCACTTTATTATCCGTAAATAGCAATAAAAACCATTAACTAGCAGGATATCTCATCTTATTCTAAATAGACTGATGCAATGCATTATATGCAAGATATGAGTGCAATATCCATAATTTAAGATAGGTTCAGACATTATTTAGGTTGATTAGGACCTATGATTGCTGTGCAATCAGTGCAGATCTCCAAGTTTGGTGCGGTCAAAAAGGGCAGTAGGAATCAAGCTAATGGAAGACCCTAGATCCACAAGGGCTTTGTTGAAGGTGAATCCCTTTATGGCACAAGATATGAAGGGTTTTCCAGGGTCAGTCATTTTGGGTGGTAGAGTGCCAGAAACAAATGCACTTATGTTAGCTGATAAAACCACCTCTTTAGGTGTGCAAGTCTTTTTCTTCTTTTTTGACTCTTTCTTTAAGGCCTTAGGAAAGGGTAAATGGGTCAAATCAACTTCAGAAGCCTTTTTCTTCTTTTTGTCCCTTGAGTCTGAGTCAGAGATGGATGTGGGTTTGGTCTTATGATTTTTGCTTGAGCTCAAATCAGGTCATTTGGGTGGGCTCTTAGCTTTTCTCTTCCTTTTAGAGGCCACAGATTTAGCCCCGCATAATGGCATGTATGATAGATTGGAGGAGGGGTCGGAAGAATAGGTGGAGAATAGGAGTGAAAAGGCATTTACATTTGGGGATAAAGTGATTCTTAAAGTCTCTTGATTTGATCCCCTTGAGATTTCACTTGATTTTCCAAATTAGTCAGCCTTTCTTCATTTTTCTTGTCAAAGTCCAACAAAATGTTCATGATACCTTCAAGGGTGGTTGGGGGTTGGGCTGGACTAGATGGTTGCCCTAAAGTGGTTTGAGTGGAGTATTGGGCTGGCCTAGATTGATGTTCAGTCTGAGTCAATCTCTGTGGTGGCCATGAAAGATCAGGATTGTTTCTCCACTTACGGTTATACGAATTTGGATATGAATCAATAGGTGTATCGCCCTGAGTGGGGCTGACTATAGAGGGAGTTGATTGAGAACCTGTTATGTGGTCCTGTACTTATGATCCATTATTCCAATTCCTTAGAGATATCTCATCAGATACAGGTGTATCAAAAATAGTGCATTCCTCAATTGATCTACCCAAATCACGAATTAGCTCCAAAGGTGCCTTTTGGGTTGGCTGAGTCTAGGATGCCTCCCCATGATAGCAAGAATCAGTCGAATAGCTAGTGGATCCAAAATATGGATCACTAGACCCACTAGGCTGGTTGTTCCAAGTCACTTGTTCCTGGGAGGAGTGATAATATTGAGATTGTGCCTAAGATCGTCTAATTTGCTCTAGAAGCTTGGCACATTGATCTGTATAGTCCTTGTTATATTCCCGAAATTTAGAAACTATGGCTTTCAATTGGTTCTGATCTAGATAAGGGTCAGATCCATGAGATTCAGGTTCTAAACAAGCTGGGGGATATGGATAATCATATCTCAGCTGGTTGGGATGAGTCTCCCAACCAGGAGGAGTCGAAATCATGGTTGGGTTGGGAGATGGAGGACCCCGAGGGTCAAAAGAATGACAAGGGTTCATGGATATTTGAGAGAAGATGCGAATAGAGATAAGAGATAGTCTTCCTTAGGAAGACACAACCAGCTACAAGGGACTGGTGGGATTAAGGCAAAGGCCTAGGAAGAAAGATGAGAGAACCCCAAATCAAGCAAATAAGCTAGACTTAAATTGTATACCCTAATTAGATCTAAACTTGGTATCCTGAGATGGAACTGGGTTAAACCAACCCTTGAATTACTTGGCTGGCCAGATTGGTGGGACCCCCTATGACACCACGCACGGCAGGACACCACTAAAGGTTAACGCGATTACTGCACCGACCTTTCTTGTCACCAGTTGGTCCAAATAGACGAGGCCTTGATTTTTACCCAATTAACTTTCAGTTACCAAGTAATTTAGTCCTACCTAGGGCACGTCTAGTTAGTTTTAGGCTTGGGCTTAGAGTGCTCTTGGAATGTGATTGGGCGATTGGGGGTGATGCCCTTAAAATTGGATTTAGAGTGTGAAGTGCACAGACAAAGGATTTTCAATACAAGCTTTAGTTGGTGTGGTGGATTTTATGATTCAAGTACTTGTATTAATTCTTTTCTTTTAGGGTTTCCTTATTTAAGTCAATTCAAATAAGGTTGTGGTGGAGCACGCAACAGTTTTTGCAAGTCCCAATTGTTATATGAATTTCCTTTTAGTATGGCATGCAAATGTGCTCTACCTTAGTGTGGAAACCCTAATATCAGATAGGTCTATATGATGCTTTTAAGTCCAATAAGGTAGAAGTGGTGCGAGCCAATCAAGGAAAACAATGGTCCTAATGCACCACTACTAAGTGAAATAGACCTAATTGGTTGCCTAAGTTGAAATGTAGATCAATTTCAATTCAAGTGGGTGAGGGGAAGACAATCATAGCAAATCCCTTCTCATGCAATCACACCCAAATTAGGCTCAAAAAGGTTTATTTTGAGTCCGTAAATTTAAACCCTAATGTGAATTACCTAGGGTTTGTGCTTCTTCTAAAATCTGCAGTCATACCTTAGTTTGACTTGAAATCACTCCCCAAATCAATAACTGAAGAAAAATAATATGAAATTTGGTAGAGATCTTGCTTTTTCAATAAAATTTTCAGGGAATAATTTCTTAATATTTTTACTATTTCGTACAATTTTTCACGAATTTTTATGTTCTAGGGGGTCAAACAAACCTGATGGACACCCTGCGAGAAGTGTAGTCTGAAACAGTATCAAAGAAAATCGAAAAATTCTCAAAAATTCATATAAAAAATTAGGTTTCAGTGGCTTTCTAACCCCATATATTTCAAAGAGATTTGATTTATGTATAGGTCAAAATTAACGTTTAAAGTTATAAAACATTAGAGTGGAGACTATTCTAATCCTCTTTCACTGTATGAATTTTTAAAATTTGTACAGTGAGAATTTTTCCAAATAAAAGCTGGCACTAGAAAGTTAGTTTGAATACCTAATATCAAACCGAATCCCAAGATTTTTGGACTCCTAATTTCATAGCAATAAATTTTTGAAAATCATCAATATTTGTTGGCCGAATTTCCAAATCTGATTTTGGTGTGTTTAAATAGTTTCCAAGTTAAAACACACACCAAAGAAAGAATTTTTTTTTAATTCAGATCTGAAATTTTGAATTTGAATTTATATATATATATTTTTTTTCCTTGTTTTTTCTTTTTTTTCTAACCTAAGGAAGCAATAAACTAGAGGATGAAGAAGATACCTACAGTCTTCACCACGGGTCGATGTGTGAGTGGATCCTTATCTTGACACCCTACAATAAAAACAAATACAAGTTAAGAAAATCCAAATCTAAACTCGCATGTTGCCTCCCTGGCAACGGCGCCATTTGATGAGAGTGGAACTCACGTATTTTGAAATTGTTGGAAATCGCAGTATAGTCGCAAAAACCACTTGTCAAAGATATTTGTGATAATGAAACTTGCATAGATCTTTATTCTTTTTATAACTTGAGTCCCGGTCATTCATCTCTGGGAGGTGTGAAAACGAATCGAGATTTGGATCGACTTTTATAACCTAAATCTAACCTAAGCAACCATTTTTGTCTTTTTGTGTTTTTGATTTTTTATTTTGAAAAGCAAATTGAAACTAGATCTAGATAAACTAGCAAAAACCTAAGTGACTATGTTCATCTAAGCGTGGCCATGGTGGCCATGCATGGTGTGAACAAACATGAGGACAATCAATCACAGAAAAATCATGAAATTATTTATGCATAAAAAATTATCACACATCATCTACACTAGAAAGCATATAAATAGAAGAAAATCCCTCACGTCGAAAGGTTGCCACTAGGGCCATTGGCCTTATGTGAGGGTGTAGGCTAGACCTTAGGTATGCAAACCCATCTACATGCCTACCAAAAGAGATGGCCGGCCACAAGAGGCTATGGGTGAGCCTTCATGGCCATCCAAGAAGAAGAAGAAGATGGGGGCGAGTGCACCCAAGTAGAGAGAGGAGGGTGTTGCACCCTTTCTCTACCAATGGCCATCCTTGAAGCTTTGGAGAGAAGCTTCTCTAGCTAGCCGTCCATGGAGTCTTGGAGGAGGATGAAGAGGACGGCCTTAAGGTTTTGGATTGTGGAAGCAAGTTTAGAGTGGAGAGTATGGATGGGAGAGTGTATGGAGATGGTCCAATTTCGTAGCTCTCTCTTTGCCCTTATGGAAGGCTCCATTTGGTTGCCACTTTTGGTGGCTCCAAAAATAACCAATGCCACAATTTTTGGATCTAGGTTTGACACAAGTTTTTAGGGTTTCCAAGAGAGTGTGCATGGGTGTGGTGGGAATAAAATGGGAAGGTGTGCGTGTGTGTGTGGGTGTGTGTTTTTCGTAGGGCTAGGTTGTGGGTTTTGGTAGGATTAGGTGCTAAATAGGTTTGGTCAATCTAGATTAAGTGGGTGTGGACCTAATTAGGCTTAGGAAAGTCTAATTGGGTAGGAGTTAACCTAATTAGGTCTAGGTCAAGTCTAATTAGATGTGTGCATGTGATTAGGCTAGGGTAACCCTAATAGGTATGAGTTAATTAGATCCTGGGTGGAACTAATTGGGCTCGGGTGCACCTAATCAACTATAGATGCACCCAATTAGGTATGGGATGGTTCAATTGGGTTAGGGATAGGACAAGTAGGGCTATGGATAGTGGACTAGGCTTAGGAGGTCTCTACTTAGGTTTCCTAGGGTGTCCGGTGGGGTTCCTAGGTCAAAATAGGCAAGCTAGGGCTTCCAACACCAAAATCAGGAACCAGACAGCAGTATCAGACATCTAGAATAGTGGTCAGACATCTTATACTACAAAATTGGACGTCTGCACACTAAATTAGATGTCCAATTCTATGTCAGTATGAGTTTTGGCTTCCTAGATTGTTATTCTACAGAAATCAGACGTCCAGCCAGATGTCTAGATGTCCTAAAAGGTGCTGAAGAGTGGGTTTTAGGTTTTCTAAGGTTGGTTTTGGTTCCTAAGTGTTTGGGAGAGTGATAGGGTGGATAAGAACATGGATAGTGCTATCCATGTTTGGGTTTTGAGGCTAAGGTGTCCTAATGGAGGATGTTTTGGGTTTGGGAAGGCTGTCCTAGGGTTTCTAAGGGTAGGGATAAGGCTATCCTCCTCACTCCTCTTATCTGGATCAGTGTTCTTCTTCCTTTATTGCTTTATTCCACTATCTCCATCCTGGATCACTTTATTATCTACAATTAGAAATAAAAACCATTAACTAGTAGGATATCTCATCTTATTCTAAATAGACTGATGCAATGCATGATATGCAAGATATGAGTGCAATATCCACAATTTAAGCTAGGTTCAGACATTATTTAGGTTGATTAGGACCCATGATTGCTGTACAATTAGCTTTCTACTTCATTTATAATATATATATGTTATATACTTAGGTTATAATGCACAATATATAGATGACTTAAATCTATACTAATTAATTTAGCTTATCTTAAATTGCTTAAGTATAATTACTAATACATACATAACTTACTATACATAATAATTCATTAACAACCTACTTAAATAGTTTAACTATTAATAACTATAATTTAATTACTTATGTTAATAACTTAAACTTAGACATAACTTAATTAATTATAAACATATAACTTAATACAATACTTAATTTACTATGTTATATAAATACTTAACTTATGCTACACTTAATTAGTTTACTTAGATTACATTATATAAAATGCCTAACATAATTAGAATACTTAATTTATTACTAACTTCATTACATAATTGGTATACACTATGTTCATGAATCAATTGCATAACATTTAACAATAAGCATGGTGATTAACTCCAAATAGGTAACAAGCATGAACAATATGAACATTAAAAAGAAGTGCTTAATTCCAACTTTTGAGCACAAGCTAAGACAAGCATAGTTCATATTAAGTAACTTCACATTAGCATAAATCTTCTTCACTTCTTACGCTAAGTATAGAATTACATAGCACATTACTCCCCACTTGTAAAAAAAAATTTTGGCATCCAATGGACCGAATTGACAGCCATGGTGCCACATGTCAACATCATATTGAATTGCCCACAGGCCACCCCTTCGTTGGGCAAAGGTCAAATTAAGCTCAACGAGATCAAGGCCATACGAATGCTCTAGGGGAGCCCACCACCTATTAGGCAAGCAGCTAATGGGCATAGTTACTAATATATTACTTTGAATGCTTTTCTCTAAATGAGGTGAGACTATTAAGTCCCCATTTCTTTCACCGCACAGAGGCAGCAGTAGGGAATCTTAGTAGTTCTTCAATCAAACTTCACAACAGCTTGAACTTCTTCAATTGATCTTCTCTATAGCTTCAATGACATGATCAAGACATAGATCATCACTTGGAGTCATCAGCAACCCGATTTGACACCATGAATCAACTTGAAGTTCTGCTCAGCTGCTCACCTTGGCTGCTCATCTACTATTAGGTCTTTGTAGGGGATACCTACAGACTTTACTAATGACCTACAAACACTTTCTCTCACACTTAATAAGCTTTTAGTGCTTGGCAAGACCTTAAAACAAGCATAGGACTAAAGGAATACCTTGTACTCACATATCGACTTGGAGAAATGCTCAGCAGACCTAGAATAATAGAGGAATGCAAATAACACATCAATCGGCAACAACCTCACCTCCATCTTCTAGACTTGATTCTAATATCTCCAAAAGGTCTAAACATGCTTCTAAAGCTAGGAAATCATAGGAAATTCCTTTGTAATTCTCAAAAGCTTCTTTTCCTTTCAATTGAACCCAACACATACAGTAAAGCTAAATAGCTCAAACAACCACAAAGCTTTCTAAAAATGACTAACAAATACCTGAAGACTTTAAAATCACGTAGCAACCTTGAAATTGGAGCTCAAGAGCTCTAAACTCTCATGGCATCATAGGGTTGACCATATCAAGCTAAAATATGACTTTTTACACTAGGATGATTCAAATTAAATTTAACATCCAAATCAACTTGAAATGATCTAAGTAACTTAATAGGATCAAAAAGATGACAAATTGATCATCTAAATAAGCTTCTCAGATTCGTCACCTGAGATTGAAATGTGCTTTGGTCAATGAAGCTATCTAGACATCTAACAAAGTATTTGAAGATTGTTATGAGCTCAATAGATCTTATTAATGCTTATCGACCTCTTTATAAACTTGAAGGATGAAGAACTAGACCTATGTGACCCTACCGATGGTGTTGAAGACAGAGATGCATAGATGAGTAGGATTAATAAAACTTTATTAAAATAGTTGGAAAATAATCTTTAGAGGCTAATTGAGTAATGTGAATTAATTTGAATATGATTTAATCATTAAATCCCCAAATTGATATCATCGGAGTAACCAAAGCTCCACTAAAGGACGAAGTTGATCATTAGAATAAAAATCTAAATGCAACAACTATAGAATAGGTTCAAAAGCTTCCTGAGCTTCATGTGAAACTCCAGAACACTTCAATTTGATAAAAGAAGGCTTGAGGAAGATCTGCGAACTCAAATAGGATCAAGAATTATCTTGAGCTCATTTAATTAACAGAATTGTTGAGTCACTCAATTGAGTGAGGGAAAACAGTTGTTGAATTAGTGCGAAGGTTTTGGGGTGGTTAATTAGATGGATTAAACTCGTTGGACCTCCGCCATAGATAGTGGAGGTCTGATGTTGAGGTGAATTAGGTGCTTTGTAGATATCAGCTAATCGGAGGAAATAATAAGTGGAATATGATTGCGGAAGCTTAGAGAAGGAGCAAGTAAGACGAATTTGGTGAATAGAAGCCAGGCAAAGCCAGAATTAGCTTGTTGGCATCGAAGAAGAAGAAGAAGAAGAAGAAGAAGAAGAAATTAGAGACTAAGCTACACTAATCTATCCAATTAACTTTCTAAATCTAATCTAAGAAACTATGAAGAGGTTTACCTACTTACTTGGATGAATGGAGGAAGGAAGATGCCGACGGAGCTCATTGAAGTTGGAGAAGAAATAGACTTCATCAAGAAGAAACTAACAAGGATCTAAGCATTTTAAGAGAGAATTTGGAGCGTAGGTTCACCATTGACGAGGTGAAGCTAAGGAAGAGGGGATGGGAGAGGTGATCGGCTCTGTCGAAGCTAATCCGATAAAGGAGAAGGTCACCAGAGATAGGACAAATAGCCTATTATGCATACAGTAAGGGGAAGGAGGAATGGGTATGCTCCCAGTGATCGAAGGTCGTAAGGGGTATTTCTAGGTGTGGAGAAGGTGTAGGTGTAGTGAACAGAGACAAAGGTGGTGTCTAGATGCACGGAAATGTCAATCATCATCTCCATTGACCTAGGCCATTATTAAGGAATCTAATCATCAGATGTATGTGGTTTATTACAAGCAAGATTAACAGCCAAGGAAACTATGGTCCACCATCCGATGAGTCATCATCGGGAAAGAATGACTCCGGTCAACGCCGGTTGTTGATTACTGCAAAAAGGAAAAGAAGAGAAGAAGGTGATAGTAACACCATCATTAGCCTTAACTTATTAAAATTAGCCAGATTCAAATGATAAATGCTTCTTAATAATTGTCTGAGGATCATAAATCTGTACTGAACTAATCTGAGAAGACAAAAACATGAGGTTAATTCTACTATTTTAACATCCATTCACAAATGCAGATTAACCAGGAGGTTGATCAGAGGTTAATTAAAAGTCAACTGAACTTAAAAGACAAAGAAGTGGGCTCATACTGACTGAATCAAGGCTTCATGCATTTCGAGGATTAAAATGTCACTAAAACCCTAATTTACAGTCCCACTTTAATTGAAAGGTTCTAGTTGACATAAATTCATTCTAAACCTCTGAAAAATCATTGAAAAATATTCTAAGAGGTTTGCTACCTGCACTTTGACCATCTGAACCCATTTTTACTAACAGAGTTTCAGACAGGAATTTGTTTTATTTTGGGTACTACGTAAATTATCCAGTCAAAAAAGGTCAAAACCCAAATCGAAGTTGACCATTAGATTCCTTGGGTTCAAATTAGGTTAACATCAAAATTTGGGCCCAATTAGACTCTATCTTGACTTAGTTTGTATTTTAGCCCTTAAAATCTCTGTTGCTACACTGAAACCTCCAATTTCTATACTCTTATTACAAATATGCCCCTAATTTCTTCATGTTCTACATATCAGGGTCCCAGCCACCTGAGCCATTTGAACAGAATCAAAACCCATTGCTTGCCGAGATTAAAGGGAGAAGAACTCCCTCTAATCAACACCAAATCCCTCGAAATTTGGAGGGATTGATTAAGGAGAGATTCTCTTCCCATTTGACCTAATCTCAAGGCCATTTAGAGTAGGAAGCTCCACCGAGCTCACGAAATTTGTGGAATTCAATCTTCCAAATCCATGACACAAATGTGTGAATTCTTCAAGTTTGAGCTCAAAATTGAGCTCTATTTAAACTCTGCCATATTCCATGGTCAAGGGTAGTCAAAATTGGACAAGAAACCACCTTCTCCCTCCTCTCTAGCCAACCCATCACCAGCTCCGGTGAGTCATCACTTACCTCTTCCTCTACGTGTGCTCATAGCCAACTGACACCACCAACCTCTCCCTCTCTTCATCGCGAACCTTGCAGGTCAAAGCAAGGTCACCTCTAGCCTCTTCTTCTTCGTCGTTACTTCATCATTGTCTCTATCTTCCCCACGTCTGATCGACCAATGACGGATGTGGATTTGCATCCTTACTCCCCAATAAGTACCTTACTCTTTTCCTCTCCTCCCTTCTAGTCTTCCTACGTCTTTAGGACTTAGGTTAAATCACTCTTTTTGCCGTTCCTTCTCCGTCTTACCCGACTTCGGCATTAGCAGTAGTGAGCTCATACTAGCTCCATAGTTCACTAAATACCACACCACCACCACCTACACCTCGGCCTCAACTCCATCACCAAAAGCCCCAACATAATTGGGGCTATTAGCCTCTCCAAGCTCCCATCGAACAAACCCATTGCCCCTTCTCACCCTCTACTTCATCTGACCACCTCTGTAATCAAAAAACCTTACAACCACTAGCATTTCATTCTACGCACCTCGACGAAGGTCCTGAACTATATAATTGTGGCGTAGAGCCCATTTTTGTGCTTTTTAGATGCTCACTGGATTGAGCTTCGTCGTCGCCACCTCCATTTGCCGCTGACCGTTGACCATCTTCATTGCCGCCACGTTAAGGACATGCCAAATCATCTTGTTAGCTCTCTAGGACTCCAATTTCAAGAAGCAACAACACCTACAGCCTTAATTTCCCTGAAGTAACCACCTGCAGCTGCACGAAGGAGAAGCATCAACTTAGTCCCACAACCGACAAAGGTGAAAATTATTTTGATATTTAATGTTTTGCCTTCCTTAGCAGTTCACTTAGATCACGGGGGTCTGGTCCCCACAAATGCATATGGCATGCCCTCACCCATGCTCACACATATGCAATCCTAGGCTAGTCAAGGCTGGTTTGAACCGGTCAGATTTAGGTCTGAACAGTGCTCTGGTTCTAGTTTGAGAGAGAAGAGAGTTTTTTCGAGGGAGGAAAGGGGGGGTTTTGCTCTTGGGAATCATGCCTAACAATCTGGCAAAGTTGAGCTAGTGACTTAAGCTGTCTGTAGCTGTGGAATTGATTAGTTAGGACCACCCTGTGTAGCATGCATTAACCTTTTAATTGAGCTTGTTGTTGGCTTTGAGATAATGATTTGAGCTTGAGAGATTAGCCTAAGTGTTGAGGGTTATATTGGATGTTTCAACCACCACTCTTTTTGCTATTTCTCTCTCTATTGTTTTTGCCTATTGACTCTGATATACTCTTGGCATCTACTGAATATATTTCATTGAGTTTTTGATTGAATATTGTGCTTATTGCTAATAATTTTATTAGTTGATTAAATTGCAATATTGTCTCCTGGTGAATGACCTTGGAACTCATAGTTTTTTTAGTAATTACAAATTTTAAATGTCGATTCGATTTTCATCACTATACTATGACCTATTTCTCTAAACTATGACGATTACTGCTCAACATTATGGCACCGTTGTTGGGGAGCAATGCATATTTCAGTTACTAATTACACTTTCTGATTGATTCTGACTTGCTATATCTACTTTGTAATGTTGTCACAAATGAATCTAAAGATTGACCACTCGAGCAACCACACCAAGGGTAGGTAATCACATTCCTTCTTTAAGCCCCTCCTCTCTTCGAAAGATTGAAAGAGAAATCAATTTGGATCAACCTGTTTATTCATTTAGTAATCATCATTCAAGTTTCTTGATTTGATTCAATTTGACTAAACATCCCCATTCTAATACTTTCACTTGTTAGGGACATAAGGTTCCTTACGCTATTCATCTTCTTGATTGAGCCCAAGGTAAAATCTTTGGAAGAATTGGACTTGGAAATAGAGCCAATCTAGGGTTTCAGCATTAGGTTTTCCAAGAATGCACACTTACCTACCTAAAAGGGAAATATATTCCCACATTTTGTGATACCCAAGCCCTTGGTTGAATTGATCTAATCAAGTGGATCCTAAAATCAAGGTTCTATAATCACTTAGTTCATTAAAATTTAGGAGCTAACAACCTATTTGAAAACCAATTTAAGCTGATTTGGGCTCTTGACCCAAACCTTATCTTCAATTTTAGGATAGGTTAGGTGAAGTTGGTTCACTTTGTTAATCAATTATCCTCCAAGTTAGGTCACAAATCAAATTAACTTCAAATTTGAGTGAAATTCAAGGCACAAACAGGATTAGAACTAGTAGACTTAGAAGTCAAGCTTACACATTCTGATTTACTTGGAATCGTGATAACAATGAAGGTCGGGTGGGGGAAACCCTGTAACCCGTGGGGAAGCTCTACCATGTAAGAAGGGTCTTTGCAGGACTCTCCCTTCCTAGATACCCAAGTAATTCTCAGGTGCATGGGTTTCTGATCTAGAGGTCCATCTGCCTCGAACTACCATAGTCACCCAACCTTGTTGGGTGCCTTGATTGGGTCCAATACACATTCTGTCCCTCATCTGATTTCATAGTGCATGTATAAGAGGAGGTCCTTAAGACCAGTCTTGTGACCTCCATTAGCAGTTAACTCTTGTCGAGGTCAAGCCCCGACCCAATTGTTTGGGTTCCCATCTGATTAGATCAAGATCTCTTCCGATCCTTCCACATCGGAGCCCGATTCTCCATCGTCTACCTCCATGGAGAATCAGGAAGAAGTGCCCAATGTTCAGAATCAATTACAATGTCTCACTGATTTATTCCATTCATTCATGATTTCCTTGCAGCGTCCGCAGATTCTTGATTACTACAATCCCGAAGTGGTAGCTATCGAACCCAGGGTGTAAATCCCGGCTGGAGGACCTGATAATGAATTAAAGCCGAATCTAATCAACACGATCCCCAAATTTCATGGCTTAAACTCCGAAGACCCCTTCCAACACATCAAATAACTAAAACATCTAGCCCAGAACTTTGGACCACCTATTCAGGACCAGGACATCCTACTCATGAAGATGTTCTCCTTCTCTCTTATGAACAACACTACCCATTGGTATCAAGCCCTGACTCGACTGATCAACACAGGGATGAACTCCAATCTGAATTCCTGAAGAAATTCTTCCCAGTTGGTCACACTAATGCCTTGAGGCACCAGATCATGCATTTCATGTAGAATATGGGAGAATCACCTCATGAGGCATGGGATCACTTTCTAGATCTCATGTCGAAATGCCCTCATCACAAAGTGCCTAAATGAGAACAAGTCCAGTCTTTTTACCAAGGACTCCATGAGGACATTAGATTATTTGTCAATGCAACCTATGGTAGCAATATCATGGGTTAGCATGAAGACACTGTTTGAGAGATTCTCAAGAACATGTGCAAGAACTCCACAAATGAGTCTATGGGTGTGTTCGACCGAATGACCACCCGTGCATTGAAAAACACATAAGGGGCACACGAGGCATGAGACCTATCCACATCCATCAACCTAGAGTTGGTGGCCAGAGATTGCACACCAATCATATCATTTAAAAGACCTGAATTAAGTTAGAACTTAGCATAATTGTAGTATAATTCATGCATTAGTAGCATACATTACATCTTTTTTACATTACTTAAATAATCACGAAATAATGTATTAATTAGTGCATTATTTGGATTGTAGGCAACAAGAAGCTTAGGAGATGTCCTGAAGCTGGACCTGAAGAAGGGAAGAAGCCAGAGCCGCAGCAAAGTTGGAGCTGAAGCCCTAGAATAAACATGAAGACATAATGCAAGGAAGAGGTATACTACATTACTAGTAGAATTTTAATGTTTGAGTTAAAATATGAAGAACATAGGGCCTTTCCTAGCCTTAGGATAGCCCTAGATACCTTCCCAAACCTTAGCCACTCGTAGATTAGGTCACCTTAGCCTAAAACACCTCAAAACCCATCTTCCACCCATATCTAGACATCCAGGTAGGATGTTGAATGTCCAGGACCCTTAGACACCACCTATAGAACCTAGAGCCCAATCTGCTAGAATATTGGATGCCTAGACAAGGTGTCAGATGTCCAATTTCTGCAGAAATCTAAGACAAAACCTCAACTTCAACATGGCTCAACATTAGACATCCAGAATAGAGACTTAGACTTCTGATTTTGAAGTATAAGTCATCTAATCACTAAATCAATCATCTGGAACCCCTCTCCAGTTACTATTTTTGAAATCAAGCTTAGATCTTGATTTCTGAAGACCCTAAACTCAATCCTACACCATAGGGAATCTAAATTAAGGTGTCCTAAGCCTAGTACACTACCCTAAGACCTTCCTAAGAACCTAATTAGGTTCTCACTAACCCTAATTGAATTGGATCTAAGTCAATTACACTTCACCTAGCCAATTGGATTCATATAGTCCAATTGAGCTCAAAGCTCAACTAGCACAAGCCTAATTGGACTCAGTGAGAGCCCAATTGACTTAAGCCTGACCTAATGGGGAACTTCCTCTCCTAATTACACATAGACCCTCTCAATTAAACTTACAGTGAGTTTAATTACACTCATTACCGCAGTATTAGGGTTTATAAACTTATTTCTAGAAGCCTACCTAAACCCAATGGCCTAGACCTATAGGACTCCACTTGATTACCTATTGACCCACACACACACCCACATGCACACACCTAGCTGCCAATTCTAGAGAAGTCTCTAGAATGGCCACACATGGTCATTCTTAGATCCACAGAAAGTGGATGTAAGAAGACTAAAAATAGACCCAAGGGGCTGGCAACTCTAAAGAAGTCTAGAGACTTCTCCTAAGACCACCTTGGTCATCCAAGAGTCTATATAAGACTCTCCTTGGATGGCCAAGAGACCCCATCTTGGATGCCATCTCGTGTGCACACCCACTCAACGAGCTCCACCATCTTCCACTCCACCATCGGAAGTTCAAGATCTAAGAAGCTTTCCACCACCTTCCCAAGTGGTTGACCACCCACCTTGGCCACTGATGAGACACTCATCATGATCTCTAATTACCCATAATTAACTAGTCTTCCTAGTTAATTAGCTAAGGTTTTGAACATATAAATGTTAATTATAGAATAAGGGATATGTAGTAAAGGATCTTAAAATAAGTTAAAAATGGAATTTTATCATTCAATTAGCATTATTAATAATCTAGATAATAATTGGACTCGAAATCCTATTAATCATTTCCTTAATTAATAAGTTAAGTAACTTAAATATAATGTATACCTAAGTATATAACAACTTAAGTAATTTTACTTAATCTAAAAATTAATCTAAAAAGGTCAAAAATGTAAATTCAAGGTGAAAACATAATACTTACCTTATTTACTAATATATATAAAATGTTGAAAAAGATCTAAGTTAAAAGAAACCTTCAAAACCTGGGTTTACATTTAGGTCCTTAATATTCATTACAATCGGGTTCTTATTTCTCACACAGGTCCTTAAGTTTTATTACATATAAGTCCCTTTCCTTCTCCTTCTTCTTCTTCTTCAGCCAAATGAATGGCTAGCAACGGAGAGTTACGCCACCACATGATCACCTCCCTGCCGACATCAATCTTCTTTGTCTAAGCTCTTGCAGCTTGCGCTCACCACCTCCTCTTGATCCACCGGTCTAGATTAATCAGAAATCCTATTTTTTAGTGGGAGATAACCTCACCATCGTCGGAGACGACGACGGAGGTTAAGCTCCTCAAGCTCCTTCTTCGGCCATAACCCACCATTCTCTTCACCGCCAACTACTATAAATACTCCCTTACCCCTCTGATTTCACTCAAGTTGGCTCCCTTCCATCTTCTAACACTGTAGCCGACTTCGATAGGATATTCGTCCAAAACTCCGGTGACTTCCCATCTCATTTTCCAACTTCCTCCATCCATATTGATCAGCCGAGGAGATCCGCAATGGTCTTCTGCGTCTCTGACATAGGCGCCGACCCAAGGAATCTTCTGCTCCACCTCAAATTCGCCTGCCGAAAATCTTTCTTCCACCCTCTGATTTCGTCGTCTGCTATGAACCTTCAGTGGAACTCTATTGACCCCTTCATCCAGGTAATAGCAGATTAGGAGTAGGAGTAGGTTAGCTTAGTTAGTTAGTTTAGGTAGTTAGATTAGATGTAATTTTAGAATTTCAATGTCATCTTCTCCGACTCCGGCGAACTCCTTGAGTTCGCAGGAGCCTTAATTTAATCTTTTGAAATCGTTGTCCACCTTTCTTTATCTTCCACGACCATTTATGATCTACTTAATCAATTAATTGATCATCTAATTGTCTAATTCACATTCCACCGACTATTGTCACTATCCATGGTGACAGTAGTCAAGCTAATTCCACCTTCACTGGGTCTATCATCATTTATCCACCACTTATGGACCCTAATCGGTACTATAATACATATTATTATCAAATATAAATTAAACGCCCAAATCTTAATTAAGTTCCTGAGCTCGCTATCAATAGCGGCTCAGGAGCAGTTCAAACTATTAATTAAATATATAATTATGACTGCTATTGTCTGTTGACTTGTTTTAACTGCTCAATTGAGTGGTAAAACAAGTCCTGAGCTTAATTCAAATCAGATTTTTAATAAAATGAATTCACTATCAAATCTTAACTCTAATGAAATAATGAGGAATTAAATGTGATTCTGAAGTTCCTTGCAACCTCAGGATCCTTTTTAGATTAAAAATGGCATAATTTCACAATCTGTGTATAATTTTCACATTTTCTGGACTCACCGGAGCTCCAGCAAGCTCCAGCGAGCCAAATCTGTGCTTCAGCCTTTAGAATTTGTTGTGAAGCTCCAGAATGATTCAAATTTGATCAATGATTAACTTTAGGATATTTGTTTGAAGATTTACTGTCTGTTAATCTTCTCCAACTTCGGTAGAGTTGGAGAAGTCTGATAGGGAGATTTAAGAAGAATTTAAGGTACTCAGAAGCTTTAGTGCAATGCACTGAAGTTGTTTATGACCTTATTCTACTGTAATAACCTCTCAATCTTTCTGACGAACAAAGTCATTTTGAAGCTCAGGCGGTGAGCCTGAAACCCTAAGAATATGAGTTAGAACACTTATCTGAAGATCTAAATAAGTTCCTAGTGTTGAAGAGACTCTAGTTGAGGCTTAAATTTCTTGGGAGAAGGGTTTGAACATAAAGTCAAATTTTTGTGCCTTCACAGTCAAACTGAGTTTGATTATGGAGTTCTGAGATGAATCTGAGGTATTGAGGAGTTTAAATTATTTTTGAAACCTTATTGAATGATCTGAGAGAGAATAAAGTGAGCTCAGATAATTTATTTTGTGAAAATTCAAACTCTGTCAATTTGGGTTATTTTTGAACCCAAACTAACAACAGTGCCATTTTGTTGAAATATGAACTTGAATCCTACCCAGATAAGTTAATTACAACCCTTAGAACCAGTTTAAATCGATTAGTAATGTTTCTTTGTGTCTGTTTAACTATTTTAGTCTGAAAATTTTGAACTCTAAAGCTTTTAGAGAAGTGTAAAGGTTCTCTGCTATTCCTGAAGGTCTTGAGAGCTTAGAACCTATTCTAACAGATGCGGAATAATTTGTATAACCTTTACAGACCTTTAATTGAGAGAGAAAAGTCCATCTGAGGACTTTGGGAAGTTAAAAATCATTTCCAGGCGACAATAACCTGTAGGAACCCCTTATTTCACTCTTCAAATTGAAGAGGAGAACATCCTATAAACCTTAAATTGACCCTGCAATTGTGTAGATCTATCTTAGTGCTTTCTAACAAACTTTAAATCACTTGAAACGGAGCTCTGAGCTGGGAGATATGATCATTTGAAGTTGGGTTTGGAAGGGGTTATGATAGTCCCACATTGTCAATTTCTAAGCGCATGCATGGGGATAAAAGGAATTTGTTATATGGGCTTCCCAGTCGTCAGCGCTCGACACACCGGTTGCCGATCTAATCATTCTGAACCTATCTGAGCATGTGTATGTGTGTGCCTACGAGTATGCTCCCAAGTGGGCGTGAGCATGTGTGCCCAGGGAGGGCGAGGCCTGAGAGGCTTGGTTGAGCTGGAGTGGCTCGAGACTATGAATCGATATGAAATAAAACAAAATTGAACCTAACCGAGATTAGGTGAGGACCAGGTAGGGTCTGGTCCTACCCTGGTCTCAGGGTGCTGTGTATCCTCGAAAGGACCTCGCCGCAAATAAAATAATTTTTGGTTAAAAAGGAAAATAAACCCGATTCAACTGATGGTTCAAAAGAAAGCTTAAGGAAAAGAGGAGCCGATGGTTGTTAAGCTAAGTGTTGAAGGCTAAGGAAAGGAGGAGAACAGGCGCTAAGGAGTGCTAAAGAAGAACAGGTACTAAGGGAAGAGAAGAAGGCAGGAGCAGAAGAGAAGTAAAGAGATAAAGAATAAAAATAAAGAGAAAGGAAGAGGAAGAGAGAGGCTGAGGAAATGAAGTTTTAACTTCTTTTTGAATTTGTTTTAAATGTTGTAATAAGGCATATTTTAATAGAACAATTCTTATTGCCTTAATTTCTTTTGAAATAAAATTGGAAAACTAACATGTTTACTTGTTAATAAAGTACATCATTTGAGTA
The DNA here is from genome assembly GCA_037157565.1 of Thalassia testudinum. Taxonomy (NCBI): domain Eukaryota; kingdom Viridiplantae; phylum Streptophyta; class Magnoliopsida; order Alismatales; family Hydrocharitaceae; genus Thalassia; species Thalassia testudinum. The sequence goes on along the minus strand of JAZHRO010000007.1, from coordinate 24,738,567 downwards.
AATATGCTTTTCATATGGAATTTTGTATATTCTTTATAGTTTAAATATTTTGGCAAAATTCATGTTTTAAAATCAACTTAGTTATACTTCCTAAACTTATAAAGGAAATAAAAGATAATTGGTGAATTTAGAAAAAAATTATACCTCACAGTGAACGACCTGGACTCAACCAGTAAAAATTTCTAAAATGTTAGGTTAATTCGACCCTATACTACAAAATCGAGACAATTTCGAGTTAACCTAAGTGACTTTTTCTACTCTTAATTAAGTGAAATTAACTTAAGAATTGAGTTGAGTGAAAGACATGATCAACCACCCCTCTTTCCCCTCGCACCACCTCAAACCACATAACCATTTGAGACCACCTCCAAAGTTCTAATTTCTTTAGCTAGCTTGAAGTTCTTCAAAGTTTTAATTCTTGCATTATTATATGGTAGTAATAATAGTAATCCTCTACCTCGACAAATGCATGCATAATCTACCTTAGATCCATGCATACACATATGTTCTGTTAGTTAGAATGGTATTTTCAAGCTTTCATGTACAAGCTTTCCTCTAAAATCATGCAATGACAATATTTCTGAAGGAATACAAATCATCATTTGCTTGTCTCATTTATATAAGATATTGCAATAAATATGTTGGTTCCAAAGGATGTGAATGATTTAGCTATTGATTTATTTTCTGCTGGTCGCCGTCGCATAGTAGAAGTCGTGAGAACACAAACACACATGTTCACCTTTGTGACATACCTGACGCATGCACATGTTTTCAGTGTTAACAATGCTACTGGCGTAAATTTCACTCGCATAATTAAAACTGGAGTCTGCTTTTAAGTAAGAAATGAACTTAAAATCAGAAATCAATTTCATTTTCATAGGCCTCCCTGAGATCGATTGGGACTCATTGTCTCGATAATTAAAATTTTTGTTGGAATCGTGATTCGTGGTACACTACGATGCATTTCTAACCAAATATGCATTTTATGATAACTAAACAAATGACATCGTTGTTGGGGAGGCAATGTAATTTTGATTTCAGATTTTCTTGAGCTTAATCCTAACACAATTGTTTCTACTTGCTTTTATTGTACAGGAAGAGGATGAATGGAGTCTGTGCACACATCAGGCATTGGTGAGGAAATCAGGTGCAGATCATACTCTTATATTAGGTTTCCTACCCTAGGTAGATTTGATTTTTGAAAAAAAGAAAAAAATATTGAATATTTTCGTGAAAATGGGAAAAAAAATTTAGATCTTAGACTTAGGTTTTCTTTTGAATCTTAGGGTTAGAGTTTCCTTTTGAAAAAAATGAAAAAAGAAAAAAAATTGAAAATTTTCCCTCCAAAAAGAAAAAATATTTGAAAATATAATGAAAAAAGGTTTTCAAAAATTTTGAAAATTTAAAAAATTGAAAAAAAAACCATTTTTGTGAAGAAGGTTCATTTTTTAATTTAAACCCTTGTAAAAGCTTTTTCACCACTCCCTGAAATTCGACCAGATTTCTTTTGTGAATTCAAAATTCAATTGCTGAATATTTTATTGCCAAAAAATTCTAAAATTTAGGTTGAAACTACATTTTCAAATTAGCTTTCAAATGGTACCATTCATTTAAAAAATTCAATTTGTATAATTTTTGAAATTTACATAATACAAGGGGGTGATTTTAACTCATATCTGAAAATTTTGAATTTCAAAAAGTGATTTTTAATAGCACATAAGTCAGATTTGACTAAAAATGGTGGGTTTGAAAGGTTATCAAATTAGCTTTCATTTCCATAATTTTCCCAATTTTTTGGGTTAAATCGATACTATTTCCAAAAGGAAAATTGATAAGGGGTCAAAATTCCATATCTAAACCCTTGAGAGTTAAAAATTCAAATTTATTCATTTGAAATTTTAAAAATTCCAAAAAAATATTCTATGAAAATTTAATTGAAAAATGAATCTAATTATCGAATTTAAAATCATTTGGATTCTTATTGTGCCGTAGAGAATGTTTTAATTTGAACTATGGTCTGCTGCCTAAACACTTAGTCTATTGCTTGAACCCTAGGTGCAACTTATAGGGTTACAAACTAGAGACCACACTTGACTAGCCTAAACTTAATCAAGTCTAGTGGCTACCTGGTGAGCTAGGTGACCTTGTGGACCTCACACCAAAACCCCAAATTGAAGAGAAAAAGGTTAAACAAAATTTCATAAAATATGCTAATTAAACAACATTTGTTATCGAACTATTGGGTCATCAAATCGCTTTAGTCGAACCCATAGCTGAATCTGCGGGGCAGTGTCAAATGATCCTGTCTAAGGGGTACAAAGGAATTGGAGGTGAAAGCCAAAGGAAGAACCTTCCCCTTAGTCCCCTCGTAAAGATTGGCTGGGTTAGCTTGGGGTGTTGAGATTACTTTCAGTCTATTTTATAACAAAATTTTCTTCAATAATTAGAATCTTAATGAAAAACTTGGTCACCTGATAATAAGGACCACTTGATTGAGAAGGCCTTAGCCTTGTTTTTCTTGGTTGCACCAACCTGGGTTGGTTGGTGTATGCAAGGGAGGAGGTTACATAGACCTTAATTGGTTGTACCTTGGGAACCAATCCCAAGGAGGCGAAGGAGATTCATCGCATTGCCCAAACCTTCTTCTTACCCTTCTTCTTCTCGTTTAGCCAAGATGGCTAACACTAGACTTGAACCTGGTCAAGATACAGCGAATCTGGACCTGATGGCTCGTCTGGAAGCTTGAGTCATCGAATCAGAAGAATAGTATCAATAGAATATCAATAGAATTTTGACGACATTGGATAGGATGCAGCATCCACCTTGAGGAGAACAGCTACAAGACTTCTACAATCTGGTGACACCGATTCTAGCACCTCGTGTCTGGATTCCTGTAGTAGAGATTTATTCGAGTTGAAGCTAATTTAATCAAGAATTATTTTTATGGGAACTCGAATGAGGATCCTTTCCAACGTATAGAGGACCTAAGTCGAATCGCAAAAATGGTTTGACCCAGGAATGTTGATATGGTAATAGTTCTCATGAAGCTTTTTCCATTCTCTCTCAAGGATAAAGCTTGATATTGGTTCAAGACCATTGGGAGGCCAATTGGAACCTAGGCGGAATTACAATGTGAATTCCTCCAAAAGTTCTTCCCGATCGATCGAACGAATGCGATGAAGCACGTGATTACGACTTTCTCCTAAGGACCAGGGTAGAAGTTGCATGATGCCTTACACTGATTTCATGATCTTCTTAGGAAATGCCCACACCATGGTGTGCCCAGATGCACCTGGCTCAAATATTTTACCATGGACTGGATGGCACACATCGCTATTTGCCTGATGCATCTAGTGGCAGGAATTTCCTTGCAAAGGATGAGAACATCATATTTGAGTTCTTGAAGTCCTTGGTGGAGAACTCAATGAATGCCACGTTGATGAACCAATTCCACTGACCTAGGCAACAATGAGCTACTATCCATGAGGCTCACGCTAAATCTGCTTGAGCTGATACGAACATCATCACTAAGTAGCTAGATAAGGTGGATCAGCTAGATAAGAAGCTCGACAAACTGATTCGAGCTCAACCTAAATTCTCCAGAAATTTTACTGTATCTAGATATTCCTATGCACCCCAAACCTTACCTGCTTGAGTTAATTTACTCACTCGGGATGCATCTTCTCCATATTTGTGGGATCCTGCATATTAGGAACCCATGAATAATCTTGATCTAGAACCGCAAAATCAAGGTTACGCACCACATGATGATTTTAATGTGTATTTCGTTGATAGATATGCTTCACAAGCGTCGTCAACTTACGAAGATGTCAATGCCATTACGGGATATAGGCATAATAACCTGTACTCAGAGATGTACAACCCTGGGTGGTGCTAGCATCCAAATTTCTGTTGGTCTGGTAACTCATAGAGACCACATCAAGATCCACACTACCAGACCAGACAAGATGGGAATGCCCAAGACACATACCCAGGGCAGCAGCCATTCCCATCTCAGCAACAATCCCGTTCCATATATCAGCCACTATATCAAGTTGCCAGTCATCCCCCAAAGTGGGCCAACCATTTGTATGCATTGTAGGAGGAACTGCAAGAATCAATGCGAAAATCTACACAAGATAGCGATTGCACGTGTTTCGCGAGCTTGAAATTAGGGTTACGAGTAACCCATCGTCGTAGTTGCAAAACTCGTGATCAAATAAAACTTATACTGAAACTCCAAGGGTGTCCTGGGTCGAACACAGGGAGGCAACGTTTACTTTAATTGAAAACCAAGCATCGTTTCGTTTGTTTTTGGTATTTTAGAGTTTTGTTATTTTTTTGTGTTTTTGAAAGAAGACAGGAAGAATAAATCACAATAGATATTGAACAAATATGTTATATATCATGAATGTCTATTACAATAATCTACGAAAGCATAAAAAGAGAGGGAGGTGAGAAGGAATCTCCCGAAGCTGCTATACGATGAGACGACGGTGTCAGGCGGAAGCTAAGATGAAGGAGGTGAGAAGTAGGATGATGGAGGTGAGATGTTGGAGGACATCTGGTAGAGAGAGCTTCAACATGGCTCCGGAATGGAGGTGAGAAGGTGGAGATGATCTGCTACTGGAATGGAGGTGGGAGGACGGCTCCAAGGCGACCTATGAATGGGGATGGGAAGATGGAGGAATATTTGGTGAGGCGGAGGTTCGCTACATTAATAGAAGCCTTGGGAGATTGAGAGTAAGCTCTAATGGAGTGTTGGTAGGCTTTCTAGAGATTAGGAGTAGGCGGGAGTAGAGTAGGTAGAGATGAAGAGGAATGGGGGCTGTAGGGGTGTTTATATAGTGGAGGGAAGAAGAGCAACCTGTGCACATGCATTCAGTGATAGCTACAACCATCACTAAAAGCCACTCAAGCTATCGCCAAAAGATCCGTGCCTCTTCAATGCCTTGGCTGGCGCACGCACTGTTCAAGCCATTTAGTGATAGCTACAAGTGTCAATAAATGCCCTCTCTTCTGTCATTGTAAATCCCGCACTCACCACTTACACCCTTAGCTGTCATAGGTGCAGTGATCATTAGCCGTTGGATCAGGCATGGACGGTTGTGATTGCGAGAGGAGAGTGCGCTCTTGCCAGCATTTGAAATTCGCACCGCTGGTGCAAGCACTGGCAGCCGTTGGATGAGGTATCGCACGATCGAGGCGCACCCGTAGATTGCGCGCATTCTGATTTGAATTGTGAGCCTCATGTGATTGTAAGGATCGGACGGCCGGCCCTACTTGCGGTCGACTTAAATGCATGGCCCAGATGCCATGCGTGTGATTTGGCGTGCACCTTCCCGTAGGTGGGTAACATTGGATCTCACATGGGGAATCTCGTCAACTCAATTGTGATCGGGTGACCGTGTAGCAAGCGTGGCAAATCACGTCTTGATCTCGTGCTCACCCTTTGAGAGTGCTCATCCTTACCTTTGCGCCACATCTGCGGGTGTGTTGTGAAGAGGAATTACAGCTGCGTGGTGAGGGCAGCCTCTGGAGATGTGGCAAGTGGCTTTGGGTGCTCTAGATGGTGAGACGTGGCAACATCTGGACCATCCACCCTTCATTTCTTACAGAGGATGCCACGGTGCTCGAATCGAGGTGATTTCTTTGTTGTCAGACTGCGATCGTCGCTCTGAATCCATCTGTACGGTCAGATTTTTCATCTGAAGTTCGTAAGGACGTTGCATTGCCTCCTGGCCATATAAAATGAAGGAATTAATATTTAAAACATACAACCATCCAAAATGCCATGCAATGGATGTTAAGTAGTATTTATACCATGATATGAATGCTAAGCCTAGGAACTATCACAAATAAGCAATTTATCATGAATTCATGTGTGTTTATCATACCCTCATGCTTACTTTTTGCTAGTCTCTAGCAAAATTAACCTAAATGTTATGTATAAAAGTAGAAACAGGATTCGAGTATTTAGGAAAAATTTGTTGATTGCTTTAGAAAATCTCAACCCCAAGACCTAATTACAAAAACTCAACAGTGCCTAAGTGTCTGCAAGAATGCAGACCGTCCAAGCCCTCACCTTATTTGAGAAGAGAAGATACAAATTTTTTTTTCTTAGTTTTCTTCTTTTCTAATCATTTTCTACTTTTGGAGTTTGAGAGTTTCAGGATAACTTTTTACAGCTACCCAACCTACCCAAGACTCGAAAAGGACTCTAAGTGCTAGGCATCTAGTGAAAAGAGTGAAAGACTCACTAGGCGACAGCTAAAATGGACTTTGGGTTTCTACGACCCTAGGTGACCTTGCCTAGAGGTTTATCTTTTCACAGGGTAGCTTTCTCCCTACTTTTATTTATTGGGTCAACACAAGGGAGAACCCAATGTATATCTCCTTGGTTTATTCTACTTCCCCGCTTCTTCCCTAAGTGTTTGGGAATTATTGTTTATTTTTTTTGACCTAGGCTCTGAACAACCAGCCAATGAGCTATTACCCATGGCAACTTGCCAACCATACTCATGAGGTGAAGTGTGGTTTTGTTTATTTTCTTTTCTTTTCTCCATTTTTCTATTTTTTCCTTTTTTTTATTTTTTTTATGTTGGTGGCTTCCCTAATCTAAGATTTACCTAAAGGCAATACAACAAAAACGACCTTGTGACTAGCCTCTGGACAACCTACTGATGAGCTGTTACCACCGACAACTTGCCAGCCATAACATCCTAGATAGTTCATTAGCTATCCAATTTCCGAAGAAACCGCCGAAAAGTGAGTTAGTGAAAAGAAAATTTTGTAGATGCTTCGGCATAAAGTCCCCCAAATCAGAGGGGAGGTTGATAAGTTGCATACTTATCATCCCAATTTATTTACCAACTTAAAATGAATTTTAACTGGCGAGGACTTGAGACTATGTCCACATTCGAGCAGACACCCAGGCTACTTAAGCTTGAAGACATGAAGAGTCTAAGTATTCAGGTTCTAAAGTATCAATTCCTAAAGTTTGCAACTCCTAATGCCTAAGTTCACGTCTCCTAATTCTAATTTATTTTTTTAATAGAATATAAAAAAGGAAATTATTGTTACAGCTGACAAAAAGATTATAAGATATTTCCACCCCCCCATGCTTATCTATTGCAATGTCCTCATTGTTAAAAATGAAAGCATGCAGGAGAGTAAAAGTGGAAGAACAACACCTAGTTTCTGTGAGACTCTGGTCAACTTGGAATAGTCTTTACATGTGTTGAGTTTAGTGCCTTCAGCTGGGCGATGATCGGCCCACAGTTGTTAAGGCAAGGTGAGAGCAACCTTGTTCGAGATGGGTTCAGGGAGCACATGGTCAACGAAGGGTTTGACACGTTGTCCGTCAACCTTGAAGATATTACCCATCTTTGGGTCAGAGATTTTGATGGCCCCATTAGGAAAAATCCACTCAGTAATGAACGGGCTGTCCCACTTAGACCTAAGTTTTCTAAGGAAAAGCTTCAATCGAAAATTGAAAAGCCAGACCTTCTGGTTCGGCTCAAAGCTCTTTCGTGAAATCATCTGCTGATGGAGATCTTTGGTCCTTGCCTTATAGATTCTGGCATTTTCATAGGCATCATTTTGAAGCTCCTCCAACTCAGATAGTTGGAGTTTCCTGGTTCTCTCGGCCAACTCTAGGTCAAAATTACACTTCCTGATGGCCCAAAATGGCTGGTGTTCAAGTTCTACGGGTAAGTGACATGCCTTACCAAACACCGGATGGAACAGAGACATACCAATAAGTATTTTGTACGTCGTACGGTAGGCCCAAAGAGCATCATCTAGCTTTTGGGTCCAATCCTTCTTATCAGGCCTAACGATTTTCTGCAAAATGTTTTTGATCTCCCGATTGGAGACCTTGACTAGTCCGTTCATCTGTGGGTGGTAAGGAGTGGAAATCTATTGATTCACCTAGTATTTCCCTAGTAAATTCTAAAACTGGGCATGAGTGAAATGTGTGCCACCATCACTGATAATTGCCCTAGGAACCTCGAACCAACTGAAGATATTTTTCTTCACAAAATCAATGGCCACCTTGTGGTCATTGGTCCAAGTGGGAATTGTCTCAATCCATTTGGACACGTAACAAATAGCAACCAGAATATACTGGTGTCCAAATGAAGGAGGGAAGGGTCCCATAAAGTCGATGCCCCAAATGTAAAAAATTTCGATGGAAAGAATTCGGTTCATGGCATCATATCTCTCTTAGCCATGTTCTCGAGTGTCTGGCATCGGTTGCATGACTTTGAGAATTCCTAGTTATCATTAAACAATGACGGCCAATAGAATCTCGATTGCAAGATTTTTGCTACTGTCCTTTTCCCGAGAAAGTGTCCACCACATGCAAATGTGTGGTTGAACTCAATTATGCTATGGAACTCGATTTCTAGGATGCATCGACGAATAATCTAGTCTGTGCTGATGCGATACAGCTTGGGATCATCCCAAAAATAATATTTAGCCTCAGAAACAAGTCTATCCTGTTGTTATTTGGTCCAATTCTGGGGTATTTGACAAACAGCCAAATAATTGACAATATCCGTAAACCAGGGGGTTTGGATACTTGAGACTATAAGGATAGTTTCATCTGGAAAAGTATCAGAGATCAGAACATTTGGATAAGGAGAATCAATTAGGATTCTCAAGAGGTGATCCATCGCTACATTTTGTGCCCTGACTTTATCCTTGATTTCAAGATCGAATTCTTCAAGCAGCAGAATCTAGCAAATAAGCTGGGGTTTCACATCCTTTTCGGCTAAGAGATGTTTCAAGGTTGAGTGGTCAGTATAGATGATGACACGAGAACATAACAGACAAGCCCTGAATTTTTCTAAAGTGAAAACTATGGCTATTAATTCATTTTTAGCAACAGTGTGTTCCTCTGGGCCTTGTCCAGAGTCTTGCTAGCATAGTAAATCACAGAGGGCTTTTTCTCAATCTTTTGACCCAAGATAGCCCCGATGGCATAATCAGATGTGTCATCCATAATCTCAAATGGGGATGTCCAAACCGGTGGATACAACACCAGGGCACAGGTGACTGCCATTTCTAATAAATCAAATGCCTTACGGCATGATTCATCAAACTCGAATGGTGTATCTTTGGCCAGAAGGTTACTCAAGGGCCAAGCAACCTTTGAGAAATCCTTAATGAATCTTTTGTAGAAATCCACATGCACAAGGAAATAGCGGATCTGTTTTACAGATGTAGGTGCAGGAAGTCTAGAGATAGCATCCACCTTAGCTTTATCAACTTCCATACCCCAACTAGAGACCACATGACCTAGGAGAATGCCTTCCTGAGTCATAAAGTGTCTCTTTTCCTAGCTAAGGACCAGCCGTGTTTTGATGCATCTCTGGAGGATCAATTCCAAGTTAGCTAGGAAAGACTCAAAAGAATCTCTGAAAATGGAGAAATCATCCATTAACACCTCAAGACAATCTCCCACCATGTCACAAAAAAGTAGCCAACATGCACCTTTGAAAAGTCACAGGCGCATTGCAAAGCCCGAATGGCACTCTACGGAATGCAAAAGGTTCCATAGGGACATGTGAAAGTTGTCTTTTCCTGGTCTTTAGGATGGATTGGGACTTGGTTATATCCCAAATAACCGTCCAAGAAGCAAAAATATTTTTTCCCAGCTAACCTTTCAAGGGTTTGATCGATGAATGGCAAGGGAAAGTGATCCTTTTTAGTGGTTGTGTTCAGCTTCCTATAGTTAATACAAACTCTCCAAGTAGAACCTAAACGAGTGGTGAAGGTTTCCCCTTTCTTGTTAGTTGTAATGGTTATTCCTGCCTTCTTGGGTACAATCTAAATAGGGCTAACCCACGGATTATCCGAGATTGGGTAAATAATCCTAGCATTGAGCCACTTATCTCCTTCTTGATCACTTGTCGCATATTCAGGTATAGTCTCCTTTGCATTTCGCGAGAAGGGCAGGATCCATCTTCCATAAAAATGCAATGATTACAATAAGATGGCTCGATCCCCCTAAGGTCATGGATGGTCCAACCAATTGCCTCCTTGTTGTTCTTAAGGACCTTAATTAACCTTGATTCTTTCTCCTTAGTTAACTCAGCATATTTCAAATTTTTGGGCAATGGTTTTAATTCCAACTGTGGTGGGTTTAGAATAGAAGCTGATGAAGATTCATCAGGATGATCCAGTGGAAGAGGTTGGGAATGAACAAAATCAACAGCCTCTTCAAGTTGTGGCAGGTCTACTATGGAGGGTTGTAGGTTGGGTTCACTAAAGCTGGTGGAGTCCTCGAATGCACTGATTGTCATACAAGTCTCAAGATCCTGATCTTTGAGCTCCTCAATGATTCCACAATCCTCAAATCCTCTTATCGCCTTAAAAATATCCAGAGTTAATTTCTTATCCCCAAAGGCGATCTCCATTCTACTGCTTTCATAGTTTATGTTGGCCTTGGCAGTAGCTAGGAATGAACGCCCTAGAATGATGGCCATGTTCCTCAAATCATTAGGTAAATCAATGTCAAGGACAAGGAAATCTACAGGAAAATAGAAATCCTTGGCCTTGACAATTACATCCTCAATAACACCTCTCGGTGTGGTGACCGATCGGTCCGCTAATTGTAGTGTTACTAAGGTTGGCCTTAGTTTACCTAACCCAAACCTCTCATAAAGAGAAGTCGGGATTAGGTTGATGGATGCTCCTAGATCTAATAGTGCCCTATCAAAAGTGTATTCCCCAATAATGCATGAGATCAAGGGGGCACCTGGATCTTTATTCCTTTGAGGAAGGTGATGTAGGATCATAGAACTTTCCTGCTCAGAGAGATCACCTTCCTCGGTGTGAGTTCTATCAGTTTATGCTTTTAGGTACATAGTTCTTTCAAAAATTTAGCGTATGCCAGGATGTGCTTAATACCATCAAGGTGCGGAATATTGATCTCTACTCTCTTGAATAAATCCAGGAGCTCCTCGTTGCTATCTAGGGTTTTCTTCTTCTTGGTTTTCAATAGGGCTTCAGGGAATGGGACATGGTTGGAATTTTCAATTTCTTGTCCCTAGGCCTTATTGTCTTCTTCAATCTCCTCCTCTTCTCTCTCAAGCTCCCCAGGGTTTTGCCATCTAGAAGGTAATTTAGGGTCCAGGGTTTGCTTTCCACTTCTCAACGTGACAGAGTTTGTAGAGGCATATGGGTTTGGATCATGAGGTGGGTTAGTGAAGATTGGAGGGCCTTAGTTAGTCATGTAACCAGAAGAAGAAGATGAAGGACCCTGCTGCTCAACCACCTGAGCATGTGCGTGTGGGTCCCTTTGATTCTCGTACCCTTGGGCTCTATTACCCTGATTTTGCACATTGCGCGAGTTGGGTATGGGTTGGGATGGTAAAGATCCCGATTGTCGGGTGTTAGCAATTAACCAGGATTGCAAGTTATCCAATGATGTCTTCATTTGCTGCATAAGCTGAAGAATGGACCTTTGCATTTCCATCATCAGCCAATTTAAATTAGCCTACCCAGCAGATTGTTGGGCATTCCAAGATGGCTGAGTAACCAGTCTCAAGAGAAACTGGGTGTATACTTGACCCTGACACATAGGTCTTTGAGATGCATAGTTGATAGGTTGAGTTTGGGTCTGCTACTCCTGACCTTTCCAGGTGAAGTTTGGGTGGTTCCTCCATCCCGAGTTATAACTGTTGGAATATAGGTTGGACCTAACATTCTCCTACATTACATACACATACTCATATGATGAGGATGGAGAGAGGGAAGGATCAGAAAAATTGGGATCAAAGGCCCCAGTTTGGAACCCATAAGGTTCCGAGAAATCTTGGCTCATAGGTTGAGCCGAATCAAGTTGGTTCACAAATTCCTGCCCCGTGGGAGCTCGTGAGGAATGGAATCCCAAATTCTATGATTGAGTAGGTGATGTAAACATATTTATTTAGGGTAAAATGACTATTCATGCATGTTCCTAGGCTTAGATATGCATTTCATGTTATAAATATTGCATAGCATGCATCATTCTACATTTAGAGTAGTTGTATATAATTTAGGTTAATTGCATGCTTTTTATGGTCAGGAGAGAAGGGCATTTATTTCAAAGCCTCAGATTGACGATCCGACCATACGGATCTGATCAAGATGACGATCGGAGTCCAACGGCTCCGAAATCACCTCGATCGGAGTGGCATAGCACCATATGCAGTTCGAGGAAGATCAATGGCAAAGGGACTAGGATACATAATTCAGAGCTTCAAATGACAAATCCAGCCACGCAGATGGATTGGGGTCGATGAACGTAGCCTAACGATGCAAAAATCAACTCAATTTGACCTCTATAGCAGCCCCTACAACGAAAAGAAGATGGACGGCCTAGATTGAGCCACGTGGTGCAACCTAGGCCACCCATTCGCACGCATGCTCCACCACACACGTGCAGTAGCGTAGGTGCATGCGCGTGCATGGAGGCACATATGCGCATTGCACAGCGCCAGTGCATGAGCGTGCGTGCGCTCGACAAAGGCAGGGATAGTGCAACGCCACCGACGCATGAGCTAGACCTACAGCATTGCTTACAGCCATCACTAATTATTCGCACGCTAGCAAAGCCAGTAGTGGGTGTGAGCAGGCGTGAGCGAGCGTGAGATACCTACATCAATGCTTCCAGGGATGGCTTGGATGTCACTAATGGTCCAATACCTATTTTTGCCTCTTCTCCTCCACTATAAAAGGACCTACACCCCCCCTTCCAAGCCATCTCTACCTACTCTACTCCCTCCTACTCCCAAGCTCTAGCAAGCCTACCAACGCTCCATTAGAGCTTATTCTCAAGCTCCCAAGGCTTCTATTAGTGTATCAAACCTTTGCCTCACCAAATATTCATCCATCTTCCCCTCCCCATTCATAGGTCGCCTTGGAGACGTCCTCCCACATCCATTCTGGTAGCAGATCATCTTTGTCTTCTCACCTCCATTCCGGAGCCACACCGAAGCTTTCCTCAACTCGACGTCCTCCTGCATCTCACCTTCGTCATCCCGCTCGTCACCTCCTTCGTCCAATCTTCCGCCAGGTGCCGTAGTCTTGCCAAACAGCTAATTCGGGAGATTTCCTCTCACCCCCCTCTCTTTTTATGCTTTCATAGTTGATTGTAATAGATATTGAAGTGATATCTATACCATTTTTGTTCCATCTCTATCTTATGATTCATTTGCTTGTTTTCTTCTTACAAAAATACAAAAAAAATAACAAAACACTAAAATACCAAAAAGAAACAAATCGAAGCGCTGTTTTCAGTTAAAGTAAACGTTGCCTCCCTGTGTTTGCCCTAGGACTCGCATGGAGTTTCACTATAAGTTTTATCTGATCGACGTGTTTTGCAACTACGATGATGGGTTACTTGTAACCCCAATTTCTAACACAAGAAACACATGCGACCATTTTTGCACTGTTGCTGGGGAGGCAACGAAATTTACTTTATTATTTTCTGCGCTTCTTTTCATTTACATAGCACTAACCCCGCTTGTCTTTGATCTATTGTCTTGCAGGTACCATACCATGGAGATCCAAGTGCGGTAGACCGGAGTAAAGTGTGGGTAGAGTGTTTTGTAAGTGTCCCCCACACCACCCCCACCTTAGTTTTCATTCCATAACCTAATAACTCAAACCCAAATCAACTTAGGTGCTTTTTATAAACCCTGGGATAGATTTGGTTATTTGTTTGCCACCTCCACTCACCTCGCCATCCACATAAAAAAATAGAAAAATAAAAAATGTTATCTAATTGTAGGATTTTCTGAAAGAGGCACACCTTAAGACCCATAACTTCTCACACTAAGGCGCACAATCACATCGATTCTACCACTTAACCGGGATCTGACCTGTGGACCCAATACACTTAATTCAACACACAAATAAGTGAGTAGAAATCTTAATAGGTCAAACATTTCTGTGTGCCTTAACTAAGTGGCGCAATAGGCCAATTGATTGAACTGTTTAGGCCACACCACTTAAGATAAAAGCGATTCATCAAGTAGCTTGCCACTTAGGGTTAATTTTTAGGACTGAACCAGAACCCCACATTTTATTTTTGATTTTTAAAGGAATATATTTACACCAATGCTTTCAAAACTTGGAGTGTTCTACTGAACCTTGATTGAATATACCTAAAGATTAAACCTTAAAAGCTACTAAACAAGGTTGAACCCTAAAAGACACATCATCAAATGACTTTGTTTGCAAACCCTCGTTGTGAACGCATACAATTTAACTGATCATTAAGGGCACAACCCATCTAAAGGGTCCATCACATTCCTAAAGCACCATTGTCCCAAGCCTAAGTAAAATTGATTAGATGTTGGCCCTATGGACCAGTTCGCTCATCGAGATCCAGATTGAGATTGTTCACGATTAACCTACTTATACTAGTCAATCTGATGTCTAGCTAGGGGAGTAGCATCAAACGATCGCAGTTGGGTGGTACACTAGGAACTGGAGGTACAAGCCAAAGGAAGAACCTTCTCCCCAGTAGCTCCTAACTGGTTGGATTGCCTGGACATAAGTAGAGTAAATCATCCATAATCTTAGGACAAATTCTGAGAGTCTGTAGACCTTTAGGCTACCCAACCTATGAACAGGCTTATATTTTTTTGTTGCAGGGCTCCTTCTTTCTTTTCTGATTTCCCTCCTTACTTCTACCATGTATCCTTCCACTTCTTATGTGCATTTCCCATCCTATCCTCCTAACACCACTTATCCCCAAGATGATTACTATTCTGACTTGACTTGTAATTACCCATCTACTAGCTGGGATGACTTTGATTGGGGATACAAATCCTAACCTCAATGTCCAGGGTCTAACCTTGGACAACAAGACTATGATTACTTTCCTTCCCAAAGCTACAATGATTATAGATTTCCACCCTTTGATGATCAACCTAACCAGATCTACAACCATGAAGGATATGCTGATTATAACACTTACCCTCCCTAGAATTATGCTGAATATTGGCCACCACCATTCTTTAAACAACTCGAGACGACCTACTAGCAGGGAGGAACCGGAGAACCTCAATATCTTGACTCCCCTAGAATGAACCCAAACCCACCCAACCCTGAACCAAACCAGTCGGTTCAGGTGAACCAAATCCAGGATAGGGTGTTCGCTAATTTAAGGAACATTATACAATCTTTAGAAGCTCAGCCAACACCATGCATTGAAGCATTGGAGCCTATGATAAAAAAGATTGATAAACTTAATAGTTCTCTATTGGATTTGCTCCAAAATGTTAGGGATAAGTGATTGCACAGCAATCATAGGTCTTAATTGACATAAGTTAGGGTAATTCACGCATGCATAGGCATTACTTGCATCCTTATTGCTTTCTTTTTGCTATGCATAAAATAATGCTATAATGTACTAATTAGGTGCATTATGACAATTATAGGTAATAAGCTGACCAGAAGGTAGATCGGAAGCTGGATCTGAAGCTGGAATAACTGGTGTTGCAGCAGAGCTGGAGCAAAAGACCTAGATTAGATGAAATAAATAATAATGTAAGGGAGTTAAGGTATGCTATTCTATTAAGTAGGAATAAAGCTGTAAAATATGAAGAACTTAGGACCATCCTAGCCCTAGGACAGCCTAGAAGCTTCCCCAAGCCTTAGCCACCCTTAGATTAGGTCATTGCACCCTAGGAAACCTTAAAACCCTAATTCCAACCTCTATCTGGATGTCCAAGACCCTTATCCAACTCCCGCACACCATAAACCCACTTCTGCAGTGTTATTGGACATCCAGATACTTGGTCAGATGTCCAATTTCTGTAGAATAGCCAAGACAGAACCTAGAATCCCACCTGACTCTAATTGGATGTCCAGACAACAAGTTTAGACTTTTAATTTTTCACTATAAGATGTCTGACACTTTTATTGGACGCCTAGAACTGCTCTCCAATTCCTATTTTGAGATTCAAGCCTTGATCTTGGATCTCTAGGTCCCTAAACCCAATTCCAACCCCATAGGAACATAAATTACGGTGCCCTAACCCTAGTACATCACCTCTATACCTCCTTAAGGACATTATTAGGTCCTCACTAAACCTAATTGACTTGGATCTTAGTCAATTCCATCAGCCTATTCAATTGGACTCATTGAGTCCAATTGAGCCCTGATCTCAGCACACACTATCCAATTGGACACAGTAAAAGTCCAATTGACCTAGACCTGACTTAATTGAGTTTTTTTACTCTCAATTAAGTTTCCACACACCCAATTAAACTTGTATTAAGTTTAATTGCACTTTACGTTAGTGAATTCGGGTTTACAACACTAATTTGAGACCTACCTTGACCTAAACCCACTAGAACCTAACCTAATCAGCCTAGCCACCTAAGTTTCGACCCACACACACCATCCACACGAAAAATACCTAGCCTAGAGTTCTCTAGAACTCTCTACCATGTGTTATTTCCTTGGTTGCTAAAATTAGCAACTAAGAGCCATTCAATTTTTACATTCACATTCGGTGGATCTAAAAACCATCATCCATCCTCTCTCTTTCACTCTCCCATGAGCTCCCACCATAGGCCTCTCTAGAGAATTCCATAATTCTCTAGGGAGCTTCCCTTAGGTCTACAGAAAGACCTAAGGGGTGGCCATTTGCACCCATTCACTCTTGGCTTCCATTTAGCTTAGCTACATTCCACCTCCACTCCACCTTCACGAGTTGCTTCACCATGGCCACCACCACCTCCACGCCAAGATGGTGGATCACCTCTGCAACCTCTCTCCAAGGGCCAACCTAAGCACCATTGGCCGCCCTCCTTCTCATCTCAACCACTCAAAGGCCATCAGAGCCACCTCCGAATGCCCTTATTTCTGTTAGACTAGATTATAGCTCTTCTCAGATTTACATGCTTTATTTACTGCTTAGTAGTGTAGCTCCATATTCTCCCCAAATGATGCATGCATAATCCCCCCTTAGATTCATGTATGTGATCATTTTTTGCTAGATAGATTTGTATTTCCAAGCATTCCTCTATATGCTTTCCACGAGCTTAATGCTGCAGCCACCATCATGAATTGAATGAATAAAAATATTTTTCTATATATATATCTATGTGTGAAAATCACCATGAGCTTATTGTAATATATTTTGTGTGATTAAAGTTACCTGCTTTTAATTATTATCTGTTGCAACTAGCATGTCATACATAAATACGTAAATCACCATCAACTGACATGAGATTTTAAGCAAGTATAGCAAAAGAGATTAATTTCAAATCTGCATTTCCAAAAATGCCTCCGAGAGACGAATGATCGGGACTCCAAGTCTCATTATCTTTATAAATATTTTTGTTGATCATATTGTGCACTATACTACGATGCTTTTTCTTGTCGAATACACGTTATACTATTCCCAACAAAATGGTGTCATCGCTGGGGAGGCAACATCATTTTTTATTTCGATCTCCAGAATTATCACTGATAAATCTTCCTCTACTTGTCTTTTGATGTGTAGGAAAATAGGGAAAAATGAGATCTGCGCACACAACGAGCATGGAAAAGATACCAGGTGTGCATCATATCTTTCTTAGTTTATGCTTTATTTGGACCTCAGGTTAGATTTCCTTCTAGCAATTTCAATTGAAAAAAAAAGCCTATTTATCTTCGTGAAAAGAAAAGCAAAGAAAAAAAGTCTAGGTAGTTAGATTAGGTTTCCATTTGAATCTTAGGTTAGTTTGCTTGAAAAAAAAAGGGAAGCATTTTCTTGAAAAAAAAAGAAGCTTTTCCCCTAAAAAAAATTTCAAAAGTTTTGAAAAGAAAAAAAAATTCATTTTGGTGGAAAGTTTGAATTTTGAATTTAAACATCTTTTAAAAGCTTTCCCACCATTCTCTGATTTTCAGCCATATTTCAAATTCTGAATTAAAAATTCAATTTCCAAGAAATTAATGAGCAAAAAATTCTGAAATTCAGGCTATACCTTCATTTTTAAACCATCTTTCAAACGGCACTGTTCTTCTGAAATAATTCCATGTACAAAAGTTTTAAAAATTTGCAAAGTGCAAGGGGGTCAGACTTACCCATATTTGAGATTTTTCAAAATTCAAAAGCAATTTCGAGCAATTTACAAATCTGTTTTGACTAAAAATGGTGGGGTTTGAAAGCTAATCTCATTGGCTTTAAATTCCATATTTTTGCAAATTTTTTGAAAATCATTTGATACTGTTTCAATTTGAAAAACCAATCAGGGGTCAAAATTCAAGATCTGATCCCTTGACATTTAAAAATCTCAATAAATTCGGTTTAAATAGTAAAAATTATAAAAAAATATTTTATAGAAATATAATTGAAAAAGGAATCTACTTGCCAAATTTCATCTTTTTTCGATTTCAATTTTTATCAAAGAATTGGCTTTAATTTTGTGGTCTGCCAAAGAAGAAAAAAAAATTAAAAACCCTAGAATTGCATCAACCCTAGGTTACACCTTTAAAGTTACAATCTAGAGGCCACATTTGGGCTAATCTAGACTTAGTCAAGTCTAGTGTTTAGCTGGTGAGCTTGGTCACCTTGTGGGCCACTCACCACAAACCCCAACTGAAGAAAAATGGGCTAACATTAATTTTAAAACACGTAAGCAACCCGAATTCGTTGTCATACTACTGTGTGTTTTGAATCTCTCTTGCTAAACCTGATGACTAAGTCTGCGAGGTAGTGTCAAATGACCGCGGCTAAGGGGTAACAGAACTAGAGGCGTAAGCTGAAGGAAGAACCTTCCCCTTAGTCCCCTCGTAACTAGACTGGCTAGGTTAGCTTGAGAGGTAGGAATCACTTTCAGTCGGTTGCACGATGAATTTTTCTTTAGAAATTTGAACTTAAAACAAAAAATCTGGTCATCCAATCATAAGGACCATCTGAATGATAGGGCCTTAGTCGTCTCTGGTTTGGCTACACTAACCCAGGGGTTGGGTGATGTATGCGAGGAAGGTCACTCAGACCTCGGCTGGTTGGACCTTGGGAGCCAATCCCAAGAAGGCGAGTCACTTCGCCCGGGCCATCTTCTCCCCCACCCTCTTCTATCTGCTTAGCTACAATGGCTAGCCTTGGATCTAGACCTAATCATGATCCAGAAGAGCCGGACCCATGAGTTTATCTAAGAGCCTGGGTCACTAAATCAGCTCAACCTTGGGATCAGAACCCAAGGTGGCGAAGATGACTTTTACATCGCCTGATCCTTTCCCTCATGTTACCGAAATAGTTAACCCATATCCTAACCTTGGATATTATGACCCATACTATTGAAGCTACGGGTTACTACGCTATCCTTAGTTTTGAGAAACCTGTCATCGTAGTTCGAAAGCGAAGAACTCGTGTTCAACAAATAAAATTTGTACTGGAATAGAAATCCCGGGTCGAACTCAGGGAGGCTACGTCGATCTATATTAGCAATTATATTTTTTTAGAGTTTTTGTTAAAAAACGAAGCGACATAATTGCACTGAAGCAATATTAACAATTACAATAAACGAGAGAGAGAGAGAGAAACATGCACTTAATATTTCAAAATGTTTATACAATAAAACCAGAGAAAAATTACACTAGAAAGCATGAAATCCATTACACTAGAAAGCAAGAAAATTCTACTTTAGAAAGCTGAAAAGAGGACTGGGAGAGAGAAGTTATCCTCCTCAACGATCGCTTGGAGGACAAGCTAGACGAGACATCGCCTAGAAGAAGGAGGACGGAGTGGGAAGAAGGAGGTTGAGGTAGGAGGAATGAGAATGGGGTAGCACGTCATCGTCGTTGCGGGATCCGCTTTCGAAATGAGGGCAAAAGTTTGACTTTATCTCTCGAGGAGTATCCCAGGTGTTAGACAAGCTTCTCTTGAGCTTTGGAGAGGGAGAGAAGAGGAAGGGATGAGAATTTCGTATGGAGGGGGTCTCCTTTTATAGTTGCAAGGAGTGAGGGAAATTTGGTCTTTTTAATTTGAAAAACATTAATTCAAGACCTTTAGTGACGGATTAATCCGTCGCTAAAGGTCCGAATGTCGCCTTCATGGGCGATGCTCGCACGGCCACTTGCCTCTCGCATGTGAAATGATCACTCACATTCTTGAAATCTCGCCGCCCCTCAACCGCGCACTCACCTGCATCTGATCTCACGTTACACGTGGACATCTGATGGAGCATGAATGCTATTGAGCGCCCGCAGCTGCTTGATCGTGATCGAGCGCTCAATCTCAATCAAGAGCTCAATCGTGCCTCCTCGCCACACCTCAGCTCCCACTCCACAAAGCTCGAATGCACGCCTCCTGATCGCGCAATCGCGTTCGACCAATGCACTATCAGCACGTTTGTGTTGCACTTATGATTTGTGCGCATGCACCAACAACCATTGGATGATCATCCAACGATGGAGAAGCGACGATCAGATTGAAGAAGAGAGGGTGCGGCGGGTGCAACAGTTGGTTGGGCGGCTGAGATGGTGCCACATGGCGCCATCTTGGCCGTTCATCTTCTGGATGATGTAGATGGTGCCACGGTTCTCGGATTGAGTCAATTTTTGCTTCGTTAAGCTACGATCGTCGATCCGAATCCATCCATGCGATCGGATTTGTCGTCATAAGTGTGGATTCACACAATATTGGCCCTTGATCTTCTAGGGTTCGTCGATCTCTATCTGATGCTACAGATGTCTGATTAGGGCGATCTTGGAATCGTTGAACTCCCATCGTCGCCCTGATCAAATCTGTATGGTTGGATCGTCGATATGGGGCCTCGATAAAAATTTTCTTTGTCCCTGAACATAAAAGGAGACAATTAACCTCCATTTTATTCAAACTAATCTAAATGCAAGATGATGCATGCTATGCAATATTATATTATGTAATGCAATCTATGCTTAAGAACATGCATAAATAGACATCCTATGTAAAATAAACATGTTTACATCACACCCCCATGCCTATCTTTTGCTAGTCCCTAGCAAAAACTATATGCTATTTATAAAAGAATTAGGTTGGATTATTTGAGCATAAGTTATTTTCAACATTAAGAAAATTTTTACATAGGATCTGAACTTTCAAAGACACAATAGTGCCCGAGTATCTGCCAAAATGTAGACCACCTCAGACCCTCACCTTATTCAACGAAAATTTTCTTTTTTTTTTTCTATTTTTTTAGGATTTTCGAGTTTTAGTGTTTAAGAGTTGCTTTCTACGACCATTCAACTCACCCAAGATTTGATGAGAACCCTAAGTTCTAAGCATCTTATTGTGAATGTGATAGACTCATTGATTGACAGTTAAAACGAACTTCGAATTTCTACGCCTCTAGGTGACCTTAAAAAGAGAATTCTAGCTAAATGCGTATCGTTACAACCGGTAGCTTTCTCCCTACTTTTATTTTTATGGGGTCGACACAAGGGTGAATCCAGTGTATATCTCACCGGTTTATTCTACTTCTCCGCTTCTTCCTAAGTGGTTTGGGAACTTTCAGTGCATTTATTGAGCTGGGTTCTGGACAACCGGTTGATGAGCTGTTACCACTGACAACTTACCAGCCATACTCGTGTTGCGAAGTGTGGCATATTTCTTTTGTTTTCTTTTTTTTCTTTTCTCCTTTTCTTTTTCTTTTTTCTTTTTAAGTAGGTGGCTTCCCTGGTCTAAGATTTACCTAAAGGTAGAAAGAAGAGAATGATTTAGTGACTGGACTCTGAACAACCTACCTATGGGCTGTTATGCACGATAACTTGCTAGCCATATCACCTTAGAAGGTTCATTAGCTACCCAATTTCTGTTAAAATCGTCAAACAACGAGTCAGTGAAAAGAAAGTGTGTAGATGCTTAGGACTCAAAGTTCCCTCAAATCAGAGGGTGGATTTATAAGTCATGAACTTATCACCAAAACTTATTTACTCAAATTACAATAGAATTAAGATGGTGAGGACTCAAAAAATAAATCCACATTTTAGTGGATACACGGGCCGATTAAGTCCAAAGACCTGAAGGGTCTTTGTGTTCAGATCCTAATGTAATATTTCCTAAGATCGAAAAGTCCTAATGTCCAAATATTCCTTCCTAATTCAACCAATTTTTTTTTTATGTATAAAGAAGAAGAGAAATACAATTTACAAGAATTCCACAAAGCTGACAAAATGATTCAAAAATGAATCCACCCCCCATGCCTAGCTGATGCAATGTCCACATTGAGAAAGTGACATGAAAGAAAGGGTACAGTATGAAATATGTCACCTGAATATGAAGCATGTGTCAACTTTGTGTCATATGTACAACTGCTGAGTTTAATGCCGTCAGCTAGGCGAAGTCCAGCCAAAGAAGTCATAATATGGCTACTGCAATCGTATCTGAGATGGGTTCCAGAAGAGTACGGTCAATAACAGACTTCAGACGTTGACCGTTGACTTTAAATGTGTTACCCATCTTTGGGTTAGAGATCTAAACTGCTCCATTTGGAAAAATCTGGTCAATAATGAATGGGTCATTCCATTTAGATCTATGTTTGCCAGGAAAGAGCTTATGTCGAGAATCGAATAACTAGACCTTTTGGTTTGGCTCAAAGCTCTTGCGGGAATTCAATTAATCATGTAGAGCTTTGGTCCTAGCCTTGTAGATCTTGGCATTCTCGTATGCATCATTTCTAAGCCCTTCCAACTCAAATAGTTGGGGTTTCCTGGTCTTCCAGCTAAATTCAGATCTAAATTGCATTGTTTGATCGCCCAGAATGCCCTGTGTTCAATCTCTATGGGTAGATGGCATGCCTTTTCATACACCAAATGAAATGGAGACATGCCAATGGGCGTTTTATATGCTGTACAGTAGGACCAAAGAGCGTCCTCAAGATTTTGAGTCCAGTCCTTTCGAACAGGCCTAACCATTTTCTGCAGAATGTTCTTGATCTCCTGATTGGAGATCTTGGCTTGTCCATTTGTCTAGGGATGGTAAGGTGTGGAAATTCGGTGATTAACCCCGTATTTGACCAACAAATTTCGGAATTGGGCATTAGTAAAATGAGTGCCACCGTCACTTATGATGGCCGTCGAAATCCCGAACCTGCTAAAGATATTTTTCTTGACAAAATCAATGACCACCTTGTGGTCATTGGTTCGGGTTGGAATCACCTCAATCCATTTGGACACAATCCACAGCAACAAGAATGTACTGATGTCCAAATGAAGGGAGAAAGGGTCCCATGAAATCGATGCCCCAAACATCGAAAATTTCGATAGGAAGAATTGGGTTTAGGGGCATCATATCTCTCTTAGTTATGCTCCCAAGTGCTTGACATCGAGAACATGACCTTGAGAAATCCTTGGCATCCTTAAATAAAGACGGCCAATAGAAGCTAGATTGCAAAATTTTTGCAGCCGTCTTCTTCTCAGAGAAATGTCCACCACACGCAGATGCATGGCAGAACTTGAGTATACTATTGAATTCATTCTCCGGAACATATCGGCGAATAATCTGATCAGATCTGATGCAGTACAGTTCAGGGTCCTCCCAGAAGTAGTATTTGGCCTCAGATTTGAGTTTATCCCATTGTTGCTTGGTCCAATCCTAGGGGATTTGACCAGCGGCCAAATAGTTAATTGTGTCAGCAAACCACGGGGATTGGACATCTGAAACTGTAAGGATAGCTTCGTCCGAAGAAATGTCAACAATCGGGATTTCCGGACGAGAAGAATCACTTAGGAGTCTCGACAAATGATCCGCCACCACATTTTGTACCTCAATTTTATCCTTGATTTCAAGTTCAAATTCTTGAAGTAGAAGAATCCAACGAATAAGCTGGGGTTTGGCGTCCTTTTTGTCCAAGAGATGTCTTAAGGCTGAGTGGTCGTTATAGATGATAACATGAGACCCTAAGAAATCAGCCTAAATTTTTCCAAAGCGAACACTACCGCTAGTAATTCCTTTTCAGTAACAGTGTAATTCCTCTAGGCTTCATCCAGAGTTTTACTAGCATGGTAGATGACAGAGGGCTTTCTATCTATTTTCTAACCCAACACAGCCCTGACCGCGCAATCAGAAGCGTTGATCATGATCTCAAAAGGGGTTATCCAAATTGGTGGTTGCAACACTGGAGCACAAGTGACTGCCATTTTTAGGAACATCAAATGCCTTACGACATGATTCATTGAAAACAAACGGCGTTTCTTTGGCAAGAAGGTTGCTCAGGGGATGAGCAACCTTCGAGAAATCCTTGATGAATCTTCTGTAGAATCCCACATGACCAAGAAATGATCATATTTGTTTAACAGATGTGGGAGGATGAAGTTTAGCAATAGCATCAACCTTAGCTTTATCCACTTCAATTCCCCGTTCAGAGATTACATGACCCAAGACGATGCCTTCTTGGGTCATGAAATGATTCTTTTCCCAGCTAAGGACCAATCGTGTTTTGATACGTCGCTTAAGAATCATTTCCAGATTAGCCAAACAAGAGTCAAATGATTCTACAAAAGCAGAGAAATCAACCATGAAGACTTCCATAAACTCTCCCACCATGTTAGAGAATATGGCTAACATACACCTTTGAAAAGTCACAGGTGCATTGCATAAATCGAAAGGTTCCATAGGGATAGGTGAAAGTAGTTTTTTCCTGATCCTCGGGATGGATAGGAACTTGGTTGTATCCCGAGTAGCCATCAAGAAAATAGAAGTACTTTTGCCCAGCTAGTCTTTCCAAGATTTGATCAATGAAAGGCAGGGGAAAATGATTCATTATTGTGGCTGTGTTCAAATTCCTGTAATCAATACAAACCCTCCAAGAGGAAGTTGAATGAGTTGTGACAGATTCTCCTCTCTCGTTAGTCACAACGATAATCCCGACTTTCTTAGGAACAATCTGTACGGGACTTACCCAAGGACTATTAGAGATTGGATAAATAATTTCTACATCGAGCCACTTAATGATTTCCTTTTTGACCACTTCTTGCATATTTGGCTTTAATCTCCTCTGCAACTAGCGAGAAGGGTGGGATCCATCTTCCAAGAATATTCTATGATTGTAGTAAGATGGCTCGATCCCCCTAAGGTCATGAATGGTCCAACCAATTGCCTCCTTGTGTTCCTTCAGGACCTTGATCAATTTATTCTCTTGCTCCTTTGTTAATTTAGCATTGATAATCACAGGGAGCGTCTTCTGAGGTCCTAAAAATTGATATTTCAAATTCTCAGGCAATGGTTTCAATTCAAGCTGGGGCGGGTTGATGATTGATGGTAAGGAAGATGCTGAAGACTCAATAGGAGGAAGAGGTTTTGAGTGAACAAAATCAATAACCTCTTTAGAAGATGGCAGGTCTGCCATAGAGGGTTGCGGGTCCAATTCGTCATTAAAGGAGGAACTTTCAATTGAAGAAACCATCAAACAAGTTTCAATGTTTACATTATCCTCCTCAAGTTCCTCAATAAATCCACAATCCTCAAATTTATTAATCGCTTTAAAAATATCCAATTTCATGCGTTGATCCCCAAAGGCGATTTCCATGCTACCACTTTCACAATTAATGTTGGCCTTAGTGGTAGCTAGGAACGGACGCCCCAAAATGATGGGCGTGTTCCTCAGATTTACTGGTATATCCATGTCAAGGACAAGGAAATCTACAACAAAATAGAAATCATTGACCTTAACTACAACATCTTCAATAACGCCTCACGGATTTGTGACCGAACGGTCCACTAACTGTAGCATTACTGAAGTTGGTCGAAGTTCACCTAATCCAAACTTCTCGTAAAGAGAAGTTGGAATTAGGTTGATGGATGCACCCAGATCCAGAAGTGCTCTATCAAATGTGTAATCTCCGATGACACAGGAAATCAACGGAGCACCTAGATCTCTCTTTTTCTAAGGGAGGTGGTGCAGGATAACAGAACTAGCCTGCTCGGAGAGTACCACCTTCCTCACAACAAATTCTCTTGACTTACGCTTTTGTGTACATAAATACTTTAAAAATCTCATGTAAGCCAGTATATGCTTGATAGCATCGAGGAACGCGATATTGATCTCAACATTCTTAAATATATTTAGAGGCTCCTCATTGTTATCAATAGACTTCTTCTTTGATTTGATCAGGGCTTCAGGAAAAGGAACATGAGTCAGATCTTTGAAATCAGGTTCCTGAGCCTTAATTTCTTCTCCAGAATTCTCCTCTCTCTCATCAGGTTCTTCAGGATTCAGTAGATTAGAATAGTGTGGTTGTGGATCCTGAGTCTGCCTACCACTCTTCAAGGTGACAGAATTTGCAGATGCATAAGAGTTTGGGTCTTGGGGAGGGTTAGGAAAGATTGGAGGGGCTTGATTAGCCAGGAATTATTTTTTTGCAGAAGAAGAAGAAGAGGAGGCACCCTACTCAACCACCTGAGCATGTGCGTGTGGGTCCCTCTGATTTTCGTACCCATGGGCTTGGTTGCCTGGATTCAGAATATTTCGCGGGTTGGGTATGGGTTGGGATGGTAGAGATCTAGGTTGACAAGAGTTAGCAATGAGCCTGGTCAGCAAGTTGTCCAGTGAGGTTTTCATTTGCTACATGAGCTAGAGCATGGATCCTTGCATCTCTACCATTTGTCGGTTCAAATCAGCCTGCTCTATGGGCTGATGGGCATTCCAAGCTGGCTGATTGACCTGATTTGGGGGCAACTAAGTATACACATGACCCTGACCAATTGATCATTGTGGAGCATAGTTGTCGGGTCGGAATTGGGTTTGTTGCCCTGGGTTTTTCCAAGAGAAGTTAGGGTGGTTTCTCTAACCCAAATTATAAGCATTAGAGTAGGGGTTGGATCTAACATTCTCGTCTATAGCACAGACATCCTCATAGGGTGAGGATGGATAGAAAGAAAGGGAAGGATCAGAAAAACTAGGATCAAAGGCCCCAGTTTGGAACCTGTGAGGTTCCAAAAAATGCTAACTCACAGGTTGAGCCGCATTAAGTTGATTCACGAACTCCCATCCAGGAGGAGCTCACAAAGAATGGAATCCCGAATTTTGGGATTGAGTGGATCGAGAGTTATTCATAGAATTTCCAGCCATCCACTCTTCCATTCTCTTAGCAACCAAGTCCACCTTGTCAAGTTTGTTACAAATCAATTTCATATCAAATGAATTAGAGTCATGGACTTCATTGACATTTGATCTGGGCTACTGGGACCGGTTAAAGGTAACCATGGAGGAATGATTGATTGAATTCTCACTCATTTTCTCAAACAAATCGTGTGCACTATCTACGTCTTTATTGAGGAAATTGCCTTCGCAAGAAGCATCCACATGATTTCTGAGCTGCTCAGTCAACCCATGATAGAAGATCTGCACGAGTTGTCATTTCGGCACCTCGTGGTGTGGACACCTCCGCAATAGGTCCTAGAATCACTCCCAGGCCACATTAAACTGCTCCCCCAACCGCTGGGTAAAGGTAGTGATTGCCCGTCTCAAGCCATTGGTACGTCCGACTGGGAAGAATTTCTTCAGAAAGGCTGATTTCAACTCATTCCAAGTTCCAATTGGTCTTCCTATTGTCATGTACTAATGCGCAGCCTTATCCCTAAGAGAGTGGGGGAAGAGCCTCATGATCATTTGCTCCTCGTTCACGTTTTGTGCCTTGGTGGTCTGGACCAAAGTGGTCAAGTCCTCCAAATGCTGAAACGGATCATCAGAGCCAAGCCCATGATAATGTTTGATCAAGCTTAACACCTGGGGCTTAATTTCTACGTCACCGGCTGGAATTTGGATGCTGGGATGTTCCCTGCAATTTGAAGGATCATAAAAATCCTTTAATGGCTGAGCACCCTACATTCTCTGCATTTGTTCCAGCTACCTTCGGAATTCCTCATGTGGATCTTGATGCAGAGGAGGCTATTGGTCGACCATGGTATCAATTTGACCAAAATCCAATTTGCGCCTCCTAGAATACTCTAGTTGTCCTTCCAGTTGGGGATTCAATGACCGTCTTCCCAACATAAACTAGGAGAATGTCGGAAGGATTGGGTTTAGGGACCCTGCAACACAACAAAACAAGGCTGTCCTTAAGTGGGGTAGCCTAAGGATCTATAGACTCCCAAAACTCGCCTTAAGATTGTAAATGATTTACTCTACTTGCGTCTGCTCAATCCAACAAGTTAGAAGGAGGGACTGGGGAGAAGGTTCTTCCTTCGGCATTCGCCTATGGTTCCTAGTGTACACCCCAACCGCGGTCGTTTGACGCTACTCCCCTTGCTAGACATCAGATTAATCAGTACAAGTAGATTAATCAAAGACAATCTCAGACTAGGCCCTGAAGAGTGAATCAGTCCTTAAGGCCTAGGATTATAGTGCTTACGGAATGTGATGGGCCCTTAAAATGGGTTGTTCCCTTAATGATTGATTGAGAATTGTGTAAGTACGTGCACAACCAGGGTTTTCAAGCAAGATTATTTGTGATGTGTGGATTTTAATGTTCAAATCTTGCTTAAGTAGCTTTTAGGGTTTAAAATTAGGTTGAATTCAATCAAGTTTTGAGGCAATCACAAGTGAAGATTGCTTTCCTTTAAAACCAGAAATAAAGTGGAGTGCCTAGAATAGACCAAGATTGAAAACCCTAAGGAGGAGCTACTTGATGAGTTGATTTTAAGTAGAATGGTGCAGCTCAAACAACTCAAACAACTAGCCACAAATGCACCACTAAGTTAGGCACACAGAGATGATTAACCTAGAATGATCTCTACTCTTTTATGTGTTGCTTTGTGTGTATCAGTTCCACAGATCAGAACCCGGTTGTGTAGAAACAAATCAATTAGGTTAAGTGCCTTGAATGTAGGTGTATATTGTGAGTTTGTTGAAAATTACCCCACAAGATTATCTTTTTGTTTTCTTTTCATAAATGAGGGTGGAATGAATGTGAGTGAGAATCCAAACAACCAAACTATTCCTAGGATTTATGCAAACACCTAGGTTAATTGGAATTTGGATTTAATGTGACAAATGAAATCTATGAAGGGGAGGAAGAATGGGGAGCACTTACAATTGTCTTCGACTGCACTTTACTTCGATCTACCGCTTGATGATTCCCTGATGGAGGTCTTTGCAAAACAATAGACACAAGAGAAAGCAAGTTAGAAGACAATAAAGTGCTTCAAATGTGAAAAGAAGATCGAAAATCATTGCCTCCTCGGTAACAGCACCAAAATGTTGAAGCTACAAGTTACTACGCTATCGTATTTGGTTTTGAAAAACCTATCGCCGTAGTTTGAAAGTAAAGAACTCGTGTTCAACAAATAAAATTTGTACCAGAATAGAAATCCTAGGTCGAACTCAGGGAGGCTATGTCGATCTATATTCACAACTATATTTTTTTTAGAGTTTTTGTTGAAAAATGAAGCGACATAATTACAATGAAGTAATATTAACAATCAGAATAAATGAGAGAGAGAGAAAAAACATGCACTTAATATTTCAAAAAGTTTATACGATAAAACCAGAGAAAAATTACACTAGAAAGCAGGAAATCTATTACACTAGAAAGCGGGAAAATTCTACTCTAGAAAGCTGAAAAGAGGAATGGGAGAGAGAAGTTTCCCCCTCGACGATCACTTGAAGGACGAGTCAGATGAGATGCCACCTGGAAGAAGGAGGATGGAGCGGGAAGATGGAGGTAGAGGCAGGAGGAATGAGAATGGGGCAGCACGTCGTCGTTGCAGGATCCGCTTCCGAAATGAGGGTGAAATTTTGACTTTATCTCTCGAGGAGCATCCTGGGTGTGGGACAAGCTTCTGTTAAGCTTTGGAGAGGGAGAGAAGAGAAGGAAGGGATGAGAATTTCATTTGGAGGGGGTCTCCTTTTATAGTTGCGAGTGAGGGCAACTTGGTCTTGTTAATTTGAAAAACATTAATTTAGGACCTTTAGTGACGGATAAATCCGTCGCTAAAGGTACAAACGTGGCCTTCGTGGGCAGCGCTTACGCACTCGCTCGCCTCTCGTACGTGAAACGTTCATTCACATTCTTGAAATCTCGGCTGTTCGATCGTGAGATCAAACAGTTGAGATGCATCCTCGCCGCATCTCAATCGCACACTCGCCCGCGTCTAATCTCGCGTTACGTGCGGGCATCTGATGGAGTGTGAGTGCTATCGAGTGCCCACAGCTGCTCGATCGCGATAGAGCACTCAATTGTGCCTCAGCTTCCGCTCCAGAAGGCTCGAATGCTAGCTGCCTGATCATGCAAGCACGTTCGACCAATGCATTATCAGTGTGTTTGTGTCATGCTTTTGATTTGTGTGCACGTGCCGACAGCCATTGGATGATCATCCAACGGCGAAGAAGCAACGATCAGATCGAAGAAGAGAGGGTGCGGCGGCTGCAGCGGTCGGTTGGGTGGTTGAGATGGTGCCACGTGGTTCCATCTTGGCCGTCCATCTTCTGGATGATGTAGATGGTGCCACGGTTGTCGGATTGAGTCAATTTTTGCCCCGTTAGGCTATGATCGTCGATCCGAATCCATCCATGTGGTTTGATTTGTCATCTAAAGTGTGGATTCACACCATCTTGGCCCTTGATCTTGTAGGGTTCCTCGGTCTCTATTCGATGCTAGAGCAATCTTGGAGTCGTTGAACTCCAATCGTCGCCTTGATCGAATCTGTATAGTTAGATCTTCGATCCGAGGACCCGATAAAAATTTGCCCTGTCCCTAAACATAAAAGGAGACAATTAACCTCCATTTTTTTCAAACTAATCTAAATGCAAGATGATGCATGCTATGTAATATTTATAGTATGTAATGCAATTCTATGCTTAAGAACATGCATAAATAGACATCTTATGTAATATAACATGTTTACATCAGATACCAGCCAGTCCCTCAAAGGATCACATCTTATAATCCTAGATATGGATTTCACACTCCTGCTTCTCACCCATGGAATATGCTTTGACCTGATTCACCCCCTGGAACCCCTGAAGAACTACCAGTGCATATGCGACCGCAATATAGAATAAAGAGAGCTATAGCTAGTGCTAAGGAGAACGCCACATTCTATCTACATGAAATCCAAGCTATCTCTGAGCCAAACCAAAGACAAATCTGGATTCCGTATCAATAAGCTGTGATGGAGCTCCTTCAGGGAACAACAGGGATAACAAGGCTAATTGGACAAAATTGGGAAACTCAAGAACTACTACTTTTGAGATATCAAGTGGAAAATAGTCTTGAAGACCTTAAAGAATCTGAAATGACTACGCCAAAAGGACACATAGAAGATTCTCAGGAGTAGATGCCAGAAGATAATTCAAGGGAAGAAGAATCTAGCTTGGATATGAGATAGGAGCATGAAATGTTCCGAATGGGTTCATCTGAGAACTCCATTCAGGAAACTGAGGAAAGGACTGATATCTCTAGGATTGAGCCATAATTAGATAATCCTGAATCCTAGGAGATACCTCTTGGGTTAGATAACCCAACCGTGATAAGGGAAGTAGATCCATTTGAGGATATGGATCTTGAGGAAAACATTACATGTGACACTAATGGTCAATCTAGGCCACCTCCCATTATAGGTGAACTTGTGCTAGATAACCCAACATCTTCTGATCTGCACTCTTCTTCTTTCACCTACATACCTAATTCGGATATTAGCGATTATGAGATGACACTTTCTATCCCTGATCCAGACATCCAAAGACCAGAAGTAGCTATCAATGACTTGAATGAAGAAATAAATATGCTACTTGAGGTAGGAATTACTGAGGAACCCAATGCATATGAGGGTGATGCTTTGAGCAAAATGAGCTGGGGATGCACCTACCATCCCAGTCAATCTAATGGATGGCTCAACTCTGAGCCTGAAGAGTCAGCCTCCGATGAACCAGAGATGAGTACTGATGGGGACGAAGTAATTTCCGATGAGGATTTCAATGACCTCCCCATAGATCTTCTACTTTCACGAATACCCCCATATGATCCAGAGCCTGGAGAGGGCATGATCTTTGATGTCAATTATCATTATGAGGATACCTATGACTCAGATTCTAGTTCTGAGATACATTTTGATCTACTCCCTCAACAACTTCCTGCTGAATTGTGGGACATGATAAATCAGCTGAATCAACATCATGATCCCCCCTCAGATTATCCTCTATTTTCCACCACCACTCCACACTTTCCTATTGCTAGACTTTTTGGAGTAGGGGTGCACAATCAGTTGGTTCGCATCTTCGAACCACTGATTCTAGGAGCATATGAGCATATCTTTCTCTTAATCTTGACCGGCTCCTATGTTAGAACTGATATATCTGAGTAACTTCTCGGCCAGCTGGAGGCGTTAAACTCAGCACGTATAGATAGCATATCCCACATTCTACCATCATCTATACATAACCATTTTTATTCATAGTAGATTTTTCTTTAAGCATATTTGCTTTTCGCATATTGCATACTGTCAGGTTGGCCGTTGCTGATTGTTAGACTTCAGGAGCAATTCCAGCTGATTTCAACCCATTTAATCCCTGATGTATTTATTTTCTTTTACATTCATGCATGAGGACATGCAAGAACTTAGGCATGGGGCGGTATATACAACAAAGCTGAAAATTTAGGAAAACCTTGGAGCTGCATGTCAAATGTACTTTAGAATCCTAAATAAAAGAACAACCGACTCCACCTCCAATGCTCGCATTGAAGCTAGAAATCATCCGCAACAACCATTTCCAACTCACCCACTCACCCTTCCTATTCTGAAATTTAGGATCAGGCTGAATGTAACCCGATACGGGAATCTTACAAAGTACAAATTATACGAGGATACCTGTTTAAAGCATATATACATAGCGCATTGTTTGCTAATCGTAGAGCATAATTTGATATGAAAAGCATCGTAGTATAGTGCGCAATACGATCAAACAAAGATATTTGAAAGATAACAAGACTTGAGTCCCGATCGTTCATCTTTGGGAGGCATTTGTTTTACTTTTGAATTCAATCTTTTACCACTCCACTTTGTTCAAAATCGCACGTCGGTTTCCAATCTTCTAATTAAAACTTCACCACTTCTATTATGAACACTGATTATGAGCACGTGTGTTAAATAGATCACAAAGGTGAAAGTGTGGGTTTCCGTGCACACGATTCTAGTGAGGTGGTGGCTGTTTACAGAAAATGCATCTAAAGTTAGATTTTCTATATTTTTAGGAAACGACATGCTTGTTGCGGAATAGATAAATGAGAGAAAATAGGCAACTTGAATCATGCAAACAAGATGGAAATCAATAAGCTCATGGTGATTTCAAAACATAGAGATATATATATAAATGCATCTTTCATTCATTCATTTGGAGAGTTGTTTGCAACAAGAACTGTAGAGGAAAGCTTATACAGAAATGCTTAACATGTAAATCTAGCTACCAGAAAATAAACGCATACAAAAATCTACAGGGGGTGATTTTGCATGCATCATTGGTGGAGAATAAGGACTACTCTAATAAGCAGTAATTAAAAGCAATAAAACTGTGAAGGGCATAAACTACTAATCTAGATCTAGCATAATAGAAGGGCATTCGGAGGTGGTCACCGATGGCCTTGGAGTGGTCGGGAGGAGAATGAGGGGCGGCCATTAGAGCTGAGGCCAACCCTTGGAGAGAGGGAGGAGTGATCCAGCATTCCGGCATGGTGTCCTTCATGGTGGTGGTCAACTCGTGGAGATGGAGTGGAAGTGGCTAGCCTAAGTAGAGATAGATGTGAATGGAGCCATGGAAGTGAATGGGTGCAAATGGCCACCCCTTAGGTCTTTTTATAGACCAATGAGATTCCCTCTAGAGAGGTGTGGAACTCTCTAGAGAGAGTCCAAGAGTGGCCGGCCAAGTGGTTATGAGATCCAAGAAAATGTGGATCTCAATTTGAATGCCTCTTGGTTGCTAAATTTGGCAACCAAGAGTGGTGCCACTTGGAGAGAGTTCTAGAGAACTCTAGATGCGTGGGAGTGTGTGAATGGGTGTGTGTGTGTGTGTGTGTGTGGTCGTGCCCTATGTGGCTAGGTAGTTTAGGTTAGGTCGAAAGGGGTTTAGGTAGGTGTATGCCTTGAATTAGGGATACAAACCCTAAGTGCTAAGGGGAATTTGCAATTAAACCTAACCCAAGTTTAATTGAATGAGTGTGAAACTAGTTGAGTGTGAGATAACTCAATTAGGTTGGGTTTAGGTCAATTGGACTCTCACTAAGTCCAACTGAACTTGTGTGGGTTGAGATCTAAGCTTAATTAGACTTAATGAGTCCAATTGACTTAGGTGAAGGTAATTGACTTTGATTTAAGTCAATTGGATTTGGTGAGGACCTAATTAGGTCCTTAGGTAGGTCTAGAGGTGATGTACTAGGGATAGGACATCTTAATTTAGGTTCCTATGGGGTTGGGATTAGGTCTAGGGAGCTAGAAATCCAAGATCAAGGCTTGAATCTCAAAATAGGAATCGGAGACTAGTTCTAGGCGTCCAAAAATATGATCAGACAACTTATACTCAAAAATCAGAAGTTCAAACTTCAGTTCTGGACATCCAATCTGAGTCAGGGGGAAATCTAGGTTTTGTTTTGTGTATTCTGCAGAAATTGGACGTCTGACAAAGTGTCTGGATGTCTAATAACACTGCAGAAGTGGGTTTGAGGTGTGCGGGAGTTGGCTAAGGGTTCTGGACATCCTATAACTTATCTAGACATCCAAATAAGGGCTATAACTTGGGTTTTAGGGCTTCTTAGGGTGCTATGACCTAATCTAGGTGTGGCCAAGGCTTGGGGGAAGTCTCTATGCTATCTTAGGGCTAGGATGGACCTAAGCTATTCACATTTTACTGCTTTATTCCTACTTAATAGAATAGCAAACCTTGACTCCCTTACATCAGTATTCCAACATCTAATCTAAGCCTTCTGCTCCAGCTCTACTGCAACACCCATTATTTCTGATCCGGCTTCAGATCCTGCTCCAGATCCAGCTCCTGATCAGCTTATTGCCTGCAATTGACATAATACACTCAATCAACACATTATATCATTATTTTATGCATAGCTAAAGGAAAGTGGTAAAGATGGAGATAATGCTTATGCATGCATGAATAACCCTAACTTATGCTAGGCCCTGGCTTAATCTAGGTCAATTAAGACCTATGATTGATATGCAATCATACCCCCATGCCTAAATCTTGCT
This sequence comes from Thalassia testudinum, assembly GCA_037157565.1. Classification (NCBI taxonomy): domain Eukaryota; kingdom Viridiplantae; phylum Streptophyta; class Magnoliopsida; order Alismatales; family Hydrocharitaceae; genus Thalassia; species Thalassia testudinum. The sequence goes on along the minus strand of JAZHRO010000007.1, from coordinate 24,703,402 downwards.
AGTCCCTAGCAAATGCAAGACTAAACTATTTACATAAGGGTCCCTAAGGGATTGATTATTTTATCAAGTGTATGCCTAGAGATTTTTCTCCTTTTTGTTTTCATCCTATATTCTAGAAATCTAGACAATCGTGAAAGTGCAGCTATGTAGCTTTTGCAACGGATTCGAGTGAAAAACTGGCACACCTCTAAAGCCTGTACTTGACCCCTAGTAAAATTCTAGTAGGATAGGTGGACTTCTTCCCTCGAGATATTCAAAATATTCTATGAATTCCACCCCAGCTTTAGGCTTAGGTAGAGAATCTCTGAGGGAAAAGATTATATATTTGGTGGCTCACTCTGACTTGATGCTACATAGAGACTAGTGCTACAGAATCTAGATTCCCAGATTACTAAGTAACTCAACTTAGAGAAAGATGAGAAAAACTATGCTCCCTTTGGATTCCTTTGTATTCATTCTCTCTTACTCTTTTTCTTTTTCTTTTCTTTCTTTTTCTTGGAGCACACAATCTCACCGGATTCACACATATGATTTGTATTTGGTGGTCTCACTTGGCGTTAACACTTTAATTGAGTTCCCATAACTCTAACACTAAGTCAGAATTCCTCAGCCAATATTTGGGCGGTCAGAAACACAAGAAAGGATGGTTAAGGTCATATTTGGTGGATCTCAAATTTATTTGGTGGTATTGCCTCAATGTAACTGGAATAAATATTCACTCTTTTTCTTTCCTTCTCTTCTTTTTCTAATATTTTATTCTTTTCCTTTTTTTTCATTTCATTTTTTTTTTCAACATAACACAACTAGCACACATTCATGAACTTTATTGAGGAGGCATTATTAGGGATTAGTCGTACTCAAGAGACATTGGGTGGCTTATTTGGTGGAAGTTCCTACTCGCGGCACCGGGATAGGTGGATGGGATGATGTATTTCTGACCTTGACATCAGTACCCTCCTTTAGCCGAGGATTTCATAAAGAATGGTCGTAACCATCCACCTTAGCCTTAGTTTTATGAGAACTCGCTCTCCACGTATTTCCCTTATTTAGTGGATCTCATCATTCGCACAAAAATGTATACGAAGGAATCGGGAATGAAAACTATGTCTAATCTCAGACTATCATCACCTAATTATCCAGGACTCCAGATTCCTTGTACTAATCTTAGAGAACCAGTACACTCTACTCTCATCTCACACTATTTGGTGGATTTTTGGAAGAAGATCTGCCTGACTCCCAAAACACTGTCCAGGGGTTCAGGAAAAGAAGCACTGTTTCCTCTTGACAGACTAAAGACATTCATCGGCCTTCACCGTGAATCCATTGCAAATTTTACATGTGTGAAAAGTTGTACTGGATTCCAGATTACAGGAATAAACTAGAGGGAAGAAATCCTTAATGCATTCTCTTAATAAAATAATCTTATTCATGAATGCAATATGTATATATGCTATAAACAAGTAACCTCATATAATTTGTACTTCATAAAATTTCCCTTTCGGGTTACATTCAGCTTGACCCTAAATTTAGAACAAGAGGTGAGCGGGTGAGTCGGAAGTGGCTGTTGCAGACGATTTCTAGCTCCAATGCGAGCATTGGAGGTGGAGTTGGTTCTTTTATTTAAGGTCCTAAAGTACTTTTTACATGCAGCTCCGAGGTTTTTCTAAATGTTGGCAAAAAAATTTTCAGTTTTGTTGTATCTACCCCCCCATGCCTAAGTTCTTGCATGCCCTCATGCATGAATATAAAAGAAAATAAGTACTGCAGGGAGAGAATGGCTAGAAACCACTAGTAGTTGCTCCTGAAATTATACATTCAGCACCGGCCAACCTGTCAGTATGCAATATATAGAAAGAAAATATGCTAACAGAAAAAATATGCTATATATAAAAATGGTTATGTATAAATGATGGTGGAATGTGGGGTAAATGGTATCTATATGTGCTGAGTTTAACGCCTCCAATTGGGCGAGAATTCAGTCACATGTCCTCAATAAGATGAATAACTCGTCAGGTGGAGGAGGATCTTGGGCCAAAAATGGCTTGAGGCACTGCCCATTTACTATAGATATATGCCCAAATTTTGGGTCCTTGAACTAGACTACCCCATTAGGATATGGATGGATCACAACATACGGGCCAATCTACTTGGACTTGAGCTTCCCCGCGAATAGTTTTGATCGATAATCAAACAACCAGACTCGCTGATTGGGCATGAATGCTTTCCTCCGGATGTCGCGGTCATGAAAGGCCTTGGTCTTGTCCTTGTATATCAATGCGTTCTCATAGGCCTCCCGCCGGATCTCTTCTAATTTGCTTAGCTAGAGTTTCCATTCTTAACCTCCTGCATCGAGGTCAAGGTTGCATTTTCTCACCGCCCAAAAGGTGCGGTGTTCCAGCTTTACAAGAAGGTGGTAGGCCTTGCCATATACCATGCGATATGGTGACATTCCGAGTGGGGCCTTATATGCAGTCCGATATGCCCAGAGTGCATCGGCTAATTTGTCGGACCAGCCCTTCTTGCCTGGTCTAACCATCTTCTAGAGAATTAGCTTGATTTGACGGTTAGACACTTCAGCCTACCCATTGGTCTGGGGGTGATACGGGGTGGCTATACGGTGATGTACCCCATATTTCATTAATATTGACCTGAAATGGGCATGAATGAAGTGGCTTCCCCCGTCGCTAATTAGAGTGCGGGGTATTCCTAATCTCGCGAAGATGTTCTGCCGTACGAAAGAAATGACGGACTTATGGTCATCCCGTCATGCCGGGATGGCCTCAACCCACTTCAAGACATAGTCAATGGCTAGTAATATGTACTCGTAGCCATGCGAGTTTGGAAAAGGGCCCATAAAATCGATGCCCCAGATGTCGAACACTTTTGCAACCATGATGGGCTAGAGTGGCATCATGTCTCTCCTGGTCATAGAACCGACCGATTGGCATTGTTTGCAGTGTTGGGCATATTCGTGTGTATCTCTGAAGATGGTTGGCCAGAAAAATCTCGACTGCAAAATTTTTGCAGTGGTTTTCCGTCTCGAGAAATGACCACCAAAAGCATCATTGTGGCAAAAAGATAACACACTGGGGATCTCAGAATCTGGGATACATCTCCGAATAATCTGATCCACTCCAATGTGGAAGAGCAGTGGGTCATCCCAGAGGTAGTATTTGGCTTCTGCAGTGAATTTGAGTTTCTGGTTCTTGGATAGATTCACGGGAATCTTGCCTACGACAAGGTAGTTCATGATATCTGCGTACTAGGGGAACTCAATAGAATGAACTGCCAAAAGAGATTCATTCAGAAATTGCTCGTGGATAGGCAGGGAATAAGGAATGTGGTCTGGGTCCAATCTGGATAGGTGATCCGCCACAACATTCTGCTTTCCAACTTTGTCATGGATTTCGATATCAAATTCCTACAATAGAAGGATCCATCTAATGAGTTGTGGTTTGGCATCCTTCTTTGCCAACAAATGCCGGAGGGCGGAGTGGTCAGTGAAAATGATGACCTTGGACCCTAATACATACGATCTGAATTTCTCCAACCCGAATACTACTGCTAGCAATTCTTTTTCAGTGACAGTGTAATTGTGCTGAGCCTCATTCAGCGTCTTGCTAGCATAGTATATGACAAAGGGTTGTTTCTCCCGACGTTGGCCTAAAATAGCACCGATGGCAAAATTAGACGCGTCGCACATCATCTTGAAATTGAGTGACCAGTCGGGTGGTTGGAGAATCAGGGAGTCGGAGACAGCACTTCGTAAAGACTCGAAGTCATTGAGACACGAGGTATCAAATTCAAATGGGACATCGGCAACCAGGAGATTCGTCAAGGGCCGTGCAATTTTTGAGAAATTGCGTATAAATCTCAAATAGAAGTTGACGTGACCTAAGAATAATATGATCTACTTGACCGAGCTAGGTGGCAGTAAGTGGGAGATAATCTCAGATTTAGCTTGATCGACCTCGAGTCCATTTTTGGAGATCCTATGCCCTAGTACTATGCCTCCCTCACCATGAAATGGCTTTTCTCCCAGGATAGTACTAGGTTCTCCTCAATACACCATTTCAGGATCTTAGTGAGGTTATCAAGAAAAGATGCAAAATCATCTCTAAAAATGGAGAAGTCATCCATGAATACCTCCACATAGTCCCCAATATTGTCAGAGAAGATGGCCATCATACAATGCTGAAATGTTGCTGGTGCATTGCAGAGGCCAAAGGGCATCCTCTTGAAAGCGAATGTTCCAAAGGGGCATGTGAATGTGGTCTTGTCTTGATCTTCTGGGCTAATCGCTACTTGATTATACTCGGAGTATCCATCAAGAAAGCAGAAGAAACTACATCCGGCTAACCATTCCAAGATCTGATCAATGAAAGGCAAAGGAAAGTGATCCTTCTGGGTAGCCATGTTCAATTTCCTGTAGTTGATGCAGACTCGCCAAGATGTTGCAGTATGGGTCAGGATGGATTCTCCCTTACCATTTTTTACGATGGTGAGCCATGCTTTCTTGGGCAGTATTTGGATTAGACTCACCCACTGGCTGTCTGAGATTGGGTATACAATACCTGCATCCAGCCATTTGATGATCTCCTTCTTAACAACCTCTAGCATATTCGAGTTAAGCCATCTTTGAGGTTGTCTCAAAGGTTTCACCCCCTCATCCTTGTAGATGTGATGAGTGCAATACGAGGGGCGAATACCATGGAGATCAGCAATACTCCACCCGATAGCTGCCCTATGGTCTTGTAGTGTAGAAATCAATTGGTGCTCCTGTTCTTGGGTTAAGTGGGCACTGATGATGACTGGGTATGTCTCACTTTCACCCAAGAACACATACTTGAGTGAGTCAAGTAAGGGCTTCAATTCAATCACGGGTGGGTCAAAGTCAGAAATGAGAGTGGGAGGAGCAGAATCGAGGGCGGGAATCTACTGATCCATGTGCATGTGAATTCCCACTGAGTCACTCCTTGTGAAATAATCGGTTGTGACTACATTAACAAAAAGCCTGTTAGCTGTAGTCACATCTTCCTGCAACAACAGGGGTGATTCAGTGATGTGTGGATCAGGATAGCTGGATTTAGGGGTGTTATGGTTAGAAGCACACCCTGAACAGTCAGATCCTCGGGTAGATTTGTGTAGTGTAGTGGTCTCAGTCCCGTGTGGATTGAGGTCCAAGAACCCTGATAGTGTAGATGAATGAGACATTGGGTCATCACAAAGGAGCCCAATGTTACCACAGTATGCCACATCTTCATCTTCACCGTCCTCCTCTATTCGATCATAGTCGAAGTTCTTTGCTGCCCTAAATATGCCCGGTCAAAGTCGATCATTGCCTAAGGCTATCTCCATACACCCAGAAGCACAATTGATGTTCGCTCAGGCTATCACCAGAAATGGGCAACCCAAAATAATTGGTGCATCTCGGAGATTATGAGGAACTTCCATATCGAGAATGAAAAAATCTACGAGAAAGCAGAACCCGCGGACTTTCATGATCACGTTCTCAACCACCCCCTCGGGGTTTTGACTGATCTGTCAGCCAGCTGAATCGTGACCGAGGTGGGCTTCAACTCCCCAAATCAAAATCGATCAAATATGACAGTGGGAGTTAGGTTGATGGACGAACATAGATCTAGAAGGGCTCGATCAAATGGAGAATCCTGCAAGAAGCAGGATATGAGTGGGGTACCAGGGTCTTTCTTCTTCGGCGATAAGTCAACTAGAATCATGACGCTAGCCTCTTTCGACATTACCACTTGTCGTCCAATTCTTGGCTGTTGCTTCAGGGTACAATAGTCCTTGAAGAACCTAGCGACAGCGAAAATGTGATCGATTGCCTCGAGGAGGGGGACCTGAATATGTACTTCCTTGAACATCGATTTCAGGTCCTCAAAATTCCGTGTGTCCTTTTTCCATACTGCATTTCATGTCAGAGCCTCAAGAAAAGGGACGGGAATCTCAGGGTTGAGTGGACTCTTACCTGTATCTACCGCAGGTGGCTTCTGAGATGAAGGAGTCGCTATCGCTTGCGGTGAAGGGTGGAAAAAATCAAGGCCCGCCAACCTAAGTGGTGGGTCGAATGTCTTCCTTCCGCTCCTCAAAGAGACAGCATGTGCATCGGCTTGCTGTCCATGAGGTGGTGGGGGAGTGAAAGGGGTAGAATACATGGGGTTCTGCAAAGGCGGCTAGCCTTGCACGTAACTGAGTGGTGCAGGAGGTGCCTGTGGTATGGTGTGTGCTTGTCCCTGCAGTGCTTGGAACCTAGGCGGAGTGCCTTGGTTCTGCACATATCGAGGATTCAAGATGGGTTGGGAGGGCAAGGCTCCCTGAGTTCTATGCTCCTACAATAGCTAGTTCTACGTGTTCTGTATGGTCAATATCTAATCAGCCATTGCCTTCATAATCTGCAGGCTATCTTGCATAGATTTCCTCATTAATTCTTACAGCTCCTCTTTCAGTGCCTCCAAAGGGTCAGCCCGCTTTGGCGGGTGACTGGCTGCTTGGTGCAGTAGCTGGCATAAGGAGTGGGGTTCCTGCTGCTGAGACAGGAATGGCTGTTGCCTAGGGTACGTGTTTTGCGCATTCCCTTATTGCCTGGTCTTGAAGTGTGGATCTTGATGTGGTCTCTGTGAATTACCATACCAAGAGAAGTTTGGATGCTGGAGCCAACCAAGGTTATACGTCTCTGAATAGGGGTTATTGCGCCCATATCCTTGGAGAGCACTGACGTCCTCGATGGCCGAAGATGTCTGAGACGTATATCCATCAAGGGGATACTCATTAGAATCTGCAGGTGGTGCGTAACCCTGGTCGTAAGGTTCCAGATCTAGATTTTTTATGGGATCCTGATATGCGGGATCTCGTAAATATGGAGAAGATGCATCTCGAGTGAGTACATTAACTCGAGCAGGAGGGGCTCGGGGTGCATAGGAGGGTCTTGAGGCGGCAGAGCTCAAGTCAGATTGACCCTGACAGATCTGGTCAATCTTCTTCTCGATTAGATTTATTCTATCTAGCTGCTTGATGATGACATCCATGTCTGCTCGAATAGACTCGGTGTAAGCCTCGTGGACACCAACTCGCTGCTGACTAGGCTGCTGGACTGGTTCAAGGATGTGGCATTCATCAAGTTCTCCGCTAAAAATTCAAACAGCTCAAATGCGTTGTTCTCGTCTTTTACGAGGAAATTCCTGCCACTAGATGCATCGGTCAGATACCGATGTGTGTCATCCAGCCCATGGTAAAAGATCTGAGCCAGGTGCCATCTGGGTATACCATGATGCGAGCATTTCCGGAGAAGGTTGTGAAATCTGTCCCAAGCTTCATGTAACTTCTCCCTGGCTCCCTGGGAGAAAGTCGTGATTGCACGTCGCATTCCGTTTGTTCGACCAATTAGGAAGAACTTTTGCAGGAATTCACATCGTAATTTCTACCAGGTTCCAATTGGCTTCCCAATGGTCTTGAACCAGTATGAAGCTTTGTCCCTCAGAGAGAATGAGAAAAGCTTCATTAGAACAATCCCGAGATCGATATTCCTGGGTTAAATCGTTTCAGTAGTCAACTTAGGTCATCAAGGAGCTGGAATGGATCTTCGCTTGAGTTCCCATAGAATTGAGTGCTAATCAACCCAATCACATTAGGCTTGATGATGAAACACTCATCATGATCTCTAATTACCCCTAATTAACTAGTCTTCCTAGTTAATTAGCTAAGGTTATGAATATATAAGGGTTAATTATAGAATAAGGGATATTTAGTCAAGGACCTTAAAATAAGTTAAAAATGACATTTTATCATTCAATTAACATTATTAATAATTTATACAATAATTAGACTCGAAATCCTATTAATCATTCCCTTAATTAATAAGATAAGTAACCTAAATATAATGTATACCGAAGTATGTAATAACTTAAGTGATTTTACTTAATATAATAAATTAACCTAAAAAGGTCAAAAATGTAAATTCAAGGTGTAAACATAATATTTACCTCATTTACTAACATATATAAAATGTTGAAAAAGATCTAAATTAAAATAAACCTTCAAAACCTGGGTTTACATTTTAGTCCTTAATATTCATTACAGTCGGGTCCTTATTTCTCACACAGGTTTTTAAGTTTTATTACTTCTAAGTCCCTCTTCGTCTTCTTCTTCTTCTTCTCCAGCCAAACGAATGGCTGGCGACAGGGAGTCACCTCACCACGCGATCACCGCCCTGCCAACATCATTCCTCTTTGTCCAAGCTCTTGTAGCTTGCGCTCACCACCTCCACTTCATGCATCGGTTTGGATTAACCGAGAATCCTATTTTTCAGTGGGAGATAACCTCACCATTGTCGGAGACGACGACGGAGGTTAAGCTCCTCAAGCTCCTTCTACGGCTAGACCCCGCCTCTCTGTTCGCCGCAAACTACTATAAATACCCCCTCACACCTCTGATTTTAGGCAAGTTGGCTCCCTTCCCTCTTCTAACACTGTAGCCGACTTTGATAGGCTATTCTTCCAAACCTCCGACGATTCCCCATTCCATCTTCTGACTTCCTCCGTCCATCTTAAGAAGCCAAGGAGATTCACCGTGGTCTTCCGCACCTCTAACAAAGGCGTCGACCCTAGGATTCCTCCTCTCCACCTCAAATCCACCCACCGGAGATCTTTCTCCCACCCTCTGATTTTGTCGTCCGCTATGAACCTTCAGCGGAACCATATTAACCCCTTCGTCCAGGTAACAGTAGACTAGGAGTAGGAGTAGGCTAGCTTAGTTAGTTAGTTTAGTTAGTTAGGTTAGAGTAATTTTAGAATTTAGCTTCATCTCCTCCGACTCTGGCGACTTCCTTATCTTTTAATTCACTGTACACCTTCCTGTATCTTCCATGTTCACTTCTAATTCACTTAATCATTAATTAAACCACCTAAATGCCTAATTCATATCTCACCATCACCGACTACTGACACTGTCTATGGTGACAGTAATTGATCTAATTCCACCTTCATTGGGTTCTTTCATCACCTATCACCACTAATGAACCCTAATCGACACTATAATACCTATTATTATCATCTATAATTAAACGCCCAATCTTCATTTAGTTCCTGAGCTTGCTATCCATGGATGCTCAGGAACAGTTCAAATTATAAATTAAATATATATTTATGATTAATAACATATGTTGACTTGATTTAACTTCTCAATCGAGTGGTTAAATCATGCCCTGAGCTTAAACCATTCAAATCTTTTAAGAAATAAACTCACTGTCAAATCTTACATTTTAATGAATAAATGAGGAATTAAAAGTAATACTGAGGTTCCTTGTAACCTCAGGATCATTTTTGGATTAAAAATGGTTAATTTTGTCAATCTGTTCATACAATTTACATTTTCTAGACTCACCGAAGCTCCGGCGAGCTCTGGTGAGTCAAAGTTGTGTTCCAGCCTCTTAAACTTGCTAAGTATCTTCAGAATGATATTAAATGGATCACTGATTATTTTAAGAATGTTTATTTGAGGATTAACCACTGGAGCTAAAGAAGTAACTTCTTCTTCCCCAACTCCGGCGAGTTGGGGAAGTCTGTTTGGAAGGATTCGAGAAACATTTAAGGAGCTCAGAAGTTTCAGTGCGATGCATTGAAGCTATTTAAACTCTTAAAACACTGTAGCAATCTTTCCATTACTCTGTTGAGCACACACCTATTTTAGTTTAGGCGGCAAGCCTGAAACCCTAGAAATTAAGGACAGAACACAAATCTAAAGATCTGAATGAGTTTCTGATGATGAGAAGACTCTATTTTAGGCATTAATTTCTTAGGAGGAAGCCTAGAATAGAAAGTCAATTTTCAAGCTTCCATAGTCAAACCTGAATCTGATAATGGAGTTCTGAGCTCGAATTGAGATTTTGAGTGGAAACTGTTTCTGAGATTATGTTTGATGTTTTTAGAAAGAATAAAGTAAACTTAGATGATGTATTTAGTGAAGATTTAGTTTCTGCCAATTTGGGTTACTTTCGAACCCAAACCAATAGGAGTACTGTTCTGATGAAATTCAAACTTAAAACCTACCCTGATTGATTAGTTATAACCCTTAGAATTAATCTAAATAGATTAAGAAAACTTTTAAGTTCTGTTGCACTTATTGAAATCTGAAAATCAATCTTTGAAGATTTTAGAGAAGAGAAAAGCTTCTCTGGTTATTCTGAAGGTCTTAAGAGTATAAAATCTATCCTAACAGAAGCGGAATTGCTTTTATAACATATACAGACCTTTTAATAGATGAGAGAAGTCCATCTGAAGACTCTCCTAACATAAAAATACTTTCCAGGCTTTTTAAAACCCATAGGAACCCCTAATTTCATCTCTTAAATTGAAGAGCAAAACATCATTAAAACATTAAATTGATCCTGAAATTGTGTAGATTACCCTTAGAACTTTCCAACAAACTTGAAATCATTCAATTTGGAGCTCTAGGTAGAAAGTTACGATCATTTGAATTCAGGTCTGGAAGGGATAAGTTTGTCCCACCTCGGATATTTACGAGTGCACGCCTGTGGATAAAACTGATTTGTTCCCTTGGCTATGCAGTCATCAGCGCTCGGTGCACCGGTTTCGATTCCTTCTGATCTGAGCATTTTATCTGAGTGTGCAGGCTTATGACTACGGGTGTGTGCACCCTTGGGGGCGTGCGAATGTGGTTGTGCCCTGGGAGGGCGAGTGTGGCCTGGGAGGCCGGGTTGAGCTGATGTGGCTCGAGACTGCGAACCGATTAACAAATGAACCGAAACAAACCTAACTGAGATTAGGCGAGGATCGAGTAGGGTCTGGTCCCACCCTGGTCCCAGGGTGCTGTGTATCCTTGAAAGGACCTCGTCGCAAATAAAAATACCTTTTGGTTTAAAAAATAAAAAAACCCGATTCAACTGAAAGCTTAAGGAAAAGAGAAGTCACTGAAGGCTGCTGAAGGATGCTAAGTGCTAAAGGAGAAGGCACAGGCGCTAAGAAGTGTTAAGGAAAAAGACTAAGGAACAAAGGAGAAAAACTAAGGGAAGACGAGAAGGTCGGAGATTAAGGGAAGAAAAGGAGGACAAGAAGGCAGAAACAACACAAGAAAATAGAAGAAAGAGAGCTCGGGAGAAGAAATAAAAGAGAGAGAGAAGAAAAGAAAGAAAGAAGAAGATTAGAGGCTGAAGAGAGATGAAAATAAATGAATTTTCTCTTGCATAATTACTTTTTGTTCTTAATTGTAAAAGGCATGCTTTAATTGGATAACTTTTTAATTGCCTTAATTTCTTAGAATGAAATAAAATTGAAAAAGTAGCATGTTTACTTGTTAATAAAGTACAACATTTTGAGTAAATATGTTTGCATATGGAATTTTGTATATCCTTTATGGTTTAAATATTTTGACAAAATTCATGTTTTGAAAATCAAATATATTATACCTCTTAAACAAAAAGAGATAAAAGAAAATTGGTGAATTTGGAGAAAATTATTATGCCTCCCAGTGAATGACCTAGACTCAACCAGTAAAAATTTCTAAAATGTTAGGTTAATTCAACCCTATACTACACAATCGACACAACTTCGAGTTAACCTATGTGATTTCTTCTACTCTTAATTAAGTAAAATTAACTTAATTACTGAGTTGAGTGGAACCTACGCATCATTTTAATGGCGCCATTGTTGGGGAGGAAATATTTTGATTCACTAAAATTTAAAAAAAGGATTAATTATTTAATTCGGAGGTATTTTGTAAATATTTTTTTTTGTCTTTACTAACTTTTGTTCTAATTAGTGTGTTGTGTTTTGTTTTTGTTTTGTTATTTTCTGTCTTCTTTTCAGGTTTACGTTTATGGGTAATCTCAGGAGAAGGTGGGAATCCGATTTGTTGTTTTCATTCTTTGTGAGTATTTCTTAATCTTTTGTTTTGTTGCATTTTAAAAAATAAAAATAACAAAAATACATCTTTTCTGACTAGCAGCAGCATATTATAGGCATACACTCTTAGGAGTGCATTTTCTGCTAGTACTAATATGATCTGACTCGAGAAATTTTTAAACTATTTTTCTAGCATCAGCGGGAAAACACGAGAAAACCCACATAGATCCCTACTTTTGAGAATTAAAAAGACCATGTATTTTTGTTTGAAAAGATATAAAAAGCGGACAATGTAGTCTAATTGATATATTTTTGAAAAAGACTAACTAAAAAGAGGAATTAAAATTAGTGACTTAAATCTGTTTGCAGAATGCATGCGGGTTTTTATATCGATATCGTCTGTTGCATGCTATCGTGCACACAGCGCGATCACTAAAGTCACACGAGTTTATTTTTCTATCTCTCCTCTTTGCACCTCTTAGGGCTTTGGCCGAAGATCAATAAGTCTGTCTCACTACTAAAGCCCCAGAGAGCCAGTAGTGAGCGGTCTCGATCCTAGACCTTAGACCTTTGAGCTTTAAGGTACGCACCTGCGTAGTCATGAATTAGGATGCATATTTTGATACTATTACTCTATTTGTTTGCGTCAAATTATTTTGCGTACCTTAGGAATTTCTTCTTTCCTTTGAAAGAAGAGCAAAACCCACGTCTTTTGCGCTATTTTGCGGGTTTTTTGTGCCACTGTTTTGTATCGGTGGTGTGCGTGTGCCTTTGCACATTATTTTTCGTTTATGGATGGGAGGCAATCCTTGCATCCACCTCTCGCACCACCGTTGACAGGTGATCCTAGGCCTGTTGCAGATAAGCAACCAATGGTTTTCCCGTCTGATCCATCAACTTCTATGGATCCAATGCAGAATCTTAATCCCGAGATCCCTTCTTCTTTTGGTCAGGGGGAGATGCCGCCTTTTGATGTTCATGAGGCACTCCTGAGCCAGAACCTTAGGATGCTAGAGCAAACAAGACAAATCAATTTATTAACAATAGCCTTAAATAATCTACAAACTTTGCAAACCCATTCTTCACCTCGACCTGAAGCAGGTTTTGAAAATCCTGATTTACTGATCAATCATCCTAGGCCTCTACTTAGAGATTATTATAACCCATCTAATGCACAAGTAGAGCCTAATGTTAGGATTCCTATTGGGGAAAATGATCCAGACTTAAAGCCAAACATTATAGGTTTAATCCCCCACTTTCACGGATTTGCATCCGAGGATCCATTTCAACACACTGAAGATCTTAAAAATTTATCTCAAACTCTTGGTCCTCGAAATCAAAATAGGGAAATCCTACTAATGAAAATATTCTCTTTTAGCCTTAAAGATAAAGCAGCTTATTGGTATAGAACTATAGCAAGACCAATCTCAACTTGGGCTGAACTCAAATCTGCATTTTTGAAGAAATTCTTTCGAATTGGTCGAACCAATGCTTTAAGGTGAGCTATTACTACTTTCAATCAAAATCAAGGAGAAGCAATTCATGAAGTGTGGGAACATTTTCATGAATTGCAAAGGAAATGCCCACATCATGGCATCCCTCGTTGGCAACTCATGCATATCTTTTATTATGATTTACAAGAGGGCATTCACAATCTAGTCGATGCCTCATGTGGAGGGAATTTTCTAAATCGCGACGCAGAATCCGCTTCAGAATTATTTGAAGGGATGGCGGAAAACTCGATCAACAATGAATCTATGTAGCAATTTTTGCGGGGTGAGAATACGAATCACCAAAATCCGCATAAGGGCATGCACAAGATCGGTAATCTGCCCAGTTCAAAGGATTTAGAGATTATTGTAGAAAAATTGGACAAAGTAGGTATCGTAGAAAAGCATCTCGACAAGGTTAGAAACATAATGAAAACTATTACGCCTCTACTTGCTACGAATCCCGCATATTTACCTGTTTCGCAAATTTTCGCAGGGAGGGAATTTGTGAATAATATGGATTCTAGAGATCCATCTCCCTTAGGTTTTCTATCTACTCCTTCACCAACCCAAGAAGGGACCTTTGTCCCACAATCTTACCCACCCTTTTCCCCACCCTTAACTATTGCAGAAAACATGTCATATCTTTTAGGTTTACACGCCATCCAGGAGAACATTCCAAGACCAAACCTATATTCAAATTCCTATAATCCTGAATGGAGAAGCCACCCAAATTTTTCTTTGGCTGATCCAAATCAAAATCAAAGACCAAATTATTCAAATCAGACCCACTTTAACTCACCTCCATTGCCTCCTCAGCAATCAAATTTAAGGCCTAGCCTGATGAGTATGCAAAATTACTCTAAGCCTAATAGAGATACATAGCTAGACCAGATTTTAAGAGCTGGGTCAGAGAGTCAGCGACAAAATGCTGAAGCTCTCGCTGAGATCCATAGGCAATGTAATGTAGAATTGGCTGATTTACGAAATCAGATCACGCTTTTGGCTGAGTCTCGTCAGCTAGGTACTCTTCCATCTCAGCCAATTCCAAATCCTAGGAATCTACCAAATCCTAGGCTTAACCAAGGCCAAGTCCATTTCATTAATCAGGCCTTTGATTCTAATCATAACCCGTCCTCTGTACTACCTGAAAATAACCCATCAAACCCGCATCAGCAACCTAATTTGTATCAAAATGACCCACCTATTATTGAGAACCAAAACTGATTTTGCTGATCATCTGAACTTGGTGGAAACATTTTTGAATTGCCTTAATCTTAAACATTTTACATCTCAACCTAAATTAGATCTATTATTCACATAAGATTCACTCTAATCTTTCTGAGATTTTTCATGAGAATCTGATTTTGGGATCTACGAGATTTATTCTAAGAAATTTCAGGACAAGTTTTGATTGGGTGGTTTAATCTATTTTCTATTTTTTTTTATCTAATTCTTTCATAACTCTATTTTTACCATATACATATTCTTTTTAGGAGTTCTTTACTAGGGTTTACGCCTAGCTGAAGGCGTAAAACTTAGCACTTGTATATAGCTGTTTCTTATTTTTACCCTTTTTGATTTTCTTATACACTTACTTTTAAAATTTCACTCCATATCATATTGATTATCTTCATTTAGTCCGACTGATCACTCTGACCTTTGGTCAGACTTGAAATCGTCCGCACAGAGATTTTTAATCTCCTCTTTTCGACTCCTTCCATCACCCTATACTAAATGAAGTGTAATATTTTTCACCCTTCTTACAATGAGGACATTGTAAAATTTTGGCTTGGGGATGTGTTGAAGTGAAATTTTCACTTTAAGTGTTGGTTTAAAAAATAAAAACACATAAAAATTAAATATCCACGAAATTTAAAGAAATAAAAATTCTAAAAATGATAAAAATTTTAAAAATTCAAAATTTTCATAAAAATTTGAAAATAATCATAAAAAATTAAAAAAATCTTATATACATAAAAATAAAAATATATAAATACAAAAATCTAAAAAGAAAATTCATAAAAATAATAAGAGGGGAATATTCATTATTAATAAAGAAGAAAAGAAGAATATAAGTATATATATAATTAAGAGCTTTAATTTTCTTTTAGGTCAGAAGTTTAAAATGTATATGTATATATATAAGTATTTAAGTGCATTCAATTCTTAATTAGATTTTACTTTAAACATTTGGTAAAAACACACTTTTGTGTTTAAAATTTTTAATACAAGATTTTATTTGAATTTAGGAATCTTTTGAATCTTTTTAAGATTTGTTTTTCTATTCTTACTCAAATTAAGAAACTAAGTGTATTAAGATTTTAAACTTAAGTTTTGGAATTTAATTATAACTTTTTAATAAATTAGATTAAGTAATCTTTTGCTTTTTGAAAATTTGATTTTATCATAAAGTTAAGTAGAAAAGCTAGATATTCAGAGTTAATTAAATAGAGAGTTGGTAAAATTTTAGTTTACAAAACTTACAAGCTAGAGATAAATAACTAGACTTGGTAAATTTTGTCTTGACGGATCCTATAGGAGGAAACTAAAAATTTGAAAAACCTAAGAGTAAAGGGTATTATTGTCCAAGCTCTGGTTTGAGAGCTAAGTAACTTAAACATCTAAAATTCACTCACATAGAATTGTCTTGTTGACATCTGAGACCGCGAAAACACAAAGGTTAAGAGATCAATTCTAAATCCTCTTTAGTCCAAGGATTTCCGCGCGGCGGTTCTTGAAAGGGTGAAGGATGTGCCACTCACCTAGAAAATGGATTTGGAGAATAATGTTAGTAAGAAAAATGAGAAGGGGGGAAAGAAAAAGAAAAAGAAAAGTAAATAAAACACCCTGCAGTTAAGTGCCTCGCTAAAAATGGGTACTTATGCAGTTTTCCATAAATAAATAAAAGCATCTCGTTACAAATGGATGCTACCCTTCCTTCCATCAAATAAAAAAAGAACACCTCGCTACAAATGGGTATTCTAACCTATAGAAAAAGAAAAAAAAATATGGAGATAAAATATTAGGAATAAGAGCCCCAGTGGTCCACCGGGGAGATATACACAAAAAGTGTTGACCTCAGGATAGAAAACTAGTGAGGAGAAAGCAACCAAACCTGAGTAAGGCCAAGCCAAAGGCTTGAATTGGAATAATTGGGATTTGAAAGTGATGTCTTAAGATCTGGATTTTTGCAACTTTGGATGTCTTTAGGACAATTCTCTTCTCTAAGCACAGATGTTTTAAAATCATAGCTACTGAACCTTGGTATTGGGCAGCGAAGCCTAAGAAATTGGGTTTTGAAGATTTTAAGTTGAGACCTAAAGGAGAAGAATTGACAAAATCCTAGGTCTAGAAGTTAATCTTTAGTGTTGTAGGTGTTGGGAGATCATAGATCGCATTTTTGATAAAAGCGTCGTAGTATAGTTGCGAAATATGATCCAACAAAGATATTATTTTGAAAATAATGACTTTGAGTCCCGGTCGTTCGTCTCTGGGAGGCGTTGTTTTTTTTTTTGAAATCGATCTTAAAGCCGCTCTACTTTATTTAAACGACATGCTGGTGCATAATATATAGGCGGTTAAAGAACAAGCACTTAAATCACGCAAATATGATAATCATTCAGCTCGTGGTGATTTCGAACACATAAGAGATATATATATAGTGAAATTTTATTCATCATTGGAGAGTTTTTGCACAAGGAAATCTAGAGGAAAGCTTATACATGAATGCTTAAAATTAAATCTAAAATTAAGTCTAACTACCAGAAAACAATTGCATACAAGAATCAGCGGGGGGATTTTGCATGCATCATTGGGGGAGAAGTAAGACTACTCTACTAAGCAGTAAATGAAAGCAATAAAAATTATGAAGAGCACGATCTAGAGCTAGAAGAATAGAGGGCATTCAGGGGTGGTCCCCGATTGCCTTGGAGTGGTCGAGAGAAGGAGGGGCGGCCAATGGAACTTAGGCCGGCCCTTGGAGAGAGGTAGGGTTGATCCAGCATCCTGGCATGGTGTCCTCCATGGTGGTGGTAGTGAGCTTGTGGAGGTGGAGTGACTATGGAGGTGGCGTGAATGGCACCAATGGAGTGCAATTGCCAAAGAAGTGAATGGGTGCAAATGGCCACCCATGGGGTCTTTTTATAGCCTAATGGAAGCTCTCTAGAGAATTATGGAATTCTATAGAGAGGCCTAAGGTGGGAGCTCGTGGGAGAGTGAGAGAGAGAGGGTGGATGGTGGTTTTTAGATCCACCAAATGTGGATCTAAAAATTGAATGGCTCTTGATTGCTATTTTTGGCAACCAAGGCAACCACACATGGTAGAGAGTTCTAGAGAACTCTATGCTAGATATTTTCGTGTGGATGGTGTGTGTGGGTGTGTGTGGGTCGAAACTTAGGTGGCTAGGTTGATTAAGTTGGGTTCTAGTGGGTTTAGGTAAAGGTAGGTCTCAAATTAGGGTTATAAACCCTAATTCACTAAGGTAAAGTGCAATTAAACTTAATACAAGTTTAATTGGGTGTGTGGAAACTTAATTGAGAGTAAAACAACTCAATTAAGTCAGGTCTAGGTCAATTGGACTCTCACTGAGTCCAATTGGATAGTGTGTGCTGAGATCAGGGCTCAATTGGACTCAATGAGTCCAATTGAATAGGCTGATGGATTTGACTAAGATCCAAGTCAATTAGGTTTAGTGAGGACCTCATTAGGTCCTTAGGGAGGTCTAGAGGTGATGTACTAGGGTTAGGGCACCTTAATTTAGGTTCCTATGGGGTTGGAATTGGGTTTAGGGACCTAGAGATCTAAGATCAAGGCTTAAATCTCAAAACAAGAATTAGAGAGCAGTATCAGACGTCTAATTATAGAATCAGACATCTTATACTCAAAAATCAGAAGTCCAGACTTGCTGTTTGGACGTCCAATCAGAGTTAGGAAGGATTTCGGGTTCTGTTCTGGGTATTCTGCAGAAATTGGATGTCTGACAAAGTGTCTGGACATCCAATAACACTGCAGAAGTGGGTTTGAAGTGTGCGGGAGTTGGCTAAGGGTCCTGGATGTCTTAAAACTTATCTGGACGTCCAGAGAAGGGTTGGAACTAGGGTTTTAGGGCTTCCTAAGGTGTTGTGACCTAATCTAAGGGTGGCTAAGGCTTGGGGAAGTCTCTAGGCTATCCTAGGGATAGGATGGACTTATGCTCTTCACATTTTACTACTTTATTTCTACTTAATAAAATGGAAAACCTTTAATCCCCTTACATTATTATTCCTACATCTAAACTAGGCCTTCTGCTCCAGCTCTGCTACAACTCCTGTTATTCCTGATCCAGCTTCAGATCCAGCTCCTAATAAGCTTATTCCCTGCAATCGACATAATGCACTTAATCAGCACATTATAACATTATTTTATGCATAGCTAAAGGAAAGCAGTAAAGATGCAGATAATGCGTATGCATGCATGAATAACCCTAACTTATGCTAAGTCCTAGACTAATTTAGGTTAATTAAGACTTATGATTGCTGCACAATCGGTAGGTTAGTAAATTAGAGTTTTACTACTCTAAGTTTGATTAATAATGAGTATCTGGTTAATTTGCTTAAAATTATATTGATAAAAATCAAATATCATAAACAAGGGATTAACTTAAATCTATTTGAGTTTTTGAGTTAAAATTTAATTCTCAATCCTTAAGTTTTGTTTTTCTTAAAACACTTTGTATTCTAATTTGAGTTAAGAATAGTTACAAAGATTAAGAGATTTCTGAAGAATTCTAATTCAAAATAAAATTCTTGTTTACAAATTATTTTAAGTGTGTTTTGAAAATGTTATAAGTATAAGTCTAAATAAGAAAATTTTCACACATGCTCTATACATTAATCATTTATATTAAACTTTGAAAATTTCTGACCTAAGCTTTCCTCCAAATAGTTACTATTTATAATAATTTAAACCCAAGTGCTTTAAATCATCATAGTCTTAGTTAATTTTGCTAGGGACTAGCAAAACTTTGGCTTGGGGGTATGATGAGACACTCATCATGATCTCTAATTATCCCTAATTAACTAGTCTTCCTAGTAAATTAGCTAAGGTTATGAATATATAAGGGTTAATTATAGAATAATAGATATTTAGTCAAGGACCTTAAAATAAGTTAAAAATGACATTTTATCATTCAATTAATATTATTAATAATTTAGATAATAATTGGACTCGAAATCCTATTAATCATTTCCTTAATTAATAAGATAAGTAACTTAAATATAACATATACCGAAGTATGTAATAACTTAAGTGATTTTACTTAATCTAATAAATTAACCTAAAAAGGTCAAAAACGTAAATTCAAGGTGTAAACATAATATTTACATTATTTACTAACATATATAAAATGTTGAAAAAGATCTAAATTAAAATAAACCTTCAAAACCTGGGTTTACATTTTAGTCCTTAATATTCATTACAGTTGGGTCCTTATTTCTCACACAAGTCCTTAAGTTTTATTACTTCTAAGTCCCTCTTCGTCTTCTTCTTCTTCTCCAGCCAAACAAACGGCTGGCGGCAGAGAGTCACCTCACCGCACGATCACCGCCCTGCCGACATCATTCCTCTATGTCCAAGCTCTTGCAGCTTGCACTCACCACCTCCACTTCATCCATCGGTCTAGATTAACCGAGAATCCTATTTTTCAGTGGGAGATAACCTCACCGTTGTCGGAGACGACGACGGAGGTTAAGCTCCTCGAGCTCCTTCTTTGGCCAGACCCCACCTCTCTCTTCGCCGTAAACTACTATAAATACCCCCTCACACCTCTGATTTTAGGCAAGTTGGCTCCCTTCCCTCTTCTAACACTGTAGCTGTCTTCGATAGGCTATTCTTCCAAACCACCGGTGATTCCCCATTCCATCTTCTGACTTCCTCCATCCATCTTAAGCAGCCAAGGAGATTCACCGTGGTCTTCCACACCTCTGACAAAGGTGCCGACCCTAGGATTCCTCCGCTCCACCTCAAATCTACCTGCCGGAGATCTTTCTCCCACCCTCTGATTTCGTCGTCCGCTATGAACCTTCGGTGGAACCCTATTTACCCCTTCATCCAGGTAACAGTAGACTAGGAGTAGGAGTAGGAGTAGGCTAGCTTAGTTAGTTAGTTTAGTTATTTAGGTTAGAGTAATTTTAGAATTTAGCTTCATCTCCTCCAACTCCGACGAGTTCCTTGAGCTCTCCAGAGATTTAATTTTGTCTTTTAATTCACTGTACACCTTCCTGTATCTTCCATGTTCACTTCTAATTCACTTAATCATTAATTAAATCACCTAAACGCCTAATTCATATCTCACCTTCATCGACTACTGACACTGTCTATGGTGACAGTAATCGGCCTAATTCCACCTTCATTACGTTCTTTCATCACCTATCACCACTAATGAACCCTAATCGACATTATAATACCTATTATTATCATCTATAATTAAATGCCCAATCTTAATTTAGTTCCTGAGCTCGCTGCCCATGGCATCTCAGGAACAGTTCAAACTATAAGTTAAATATATATTTATGATTAATAACATCTGTTGACTTGATTTAACTTCTCAATCGAGTGGTTAAATCAAGTCCTGAGCTTAAACCATTCAAATCTTTTAAGAAATAAACTCACTATCAAATCTTACATTTTAATGAATAAATGAGGAATTAAAAGTAATACTGAGGTTCCTTGTAACCTCAGGATCATTTTTGGATTAAAAATGGTTAATTTTGTCAATCTGTTCATACAATTTACATTTTCTGGACTCACCGGAGCTCCGGCGGGCTCCGGCGAGCTAAAGATGTGTTGCAGCCTCTAAAACTTGCTAAGTGGCTCCAGAATAGTGTAATAAGAATTACTGATTATTTTAAAGAAATTTGTTTGAGGTTTTAATTACTGGAGCTAAAGAAGTAACTTCTTCTTCCCCAACTCCGACGAGTTGGAGAAGTCTGTTAGGAAAGATTTGAGAAGCATTTAAGGAGTTCAGAAGCTTCAGTGCGATGCACTGAAGCTATTTAAACTTTTAAAACATTGTAGCAATCTTTCCTTTACTCTGTCAAACACACACCTATTTTAGTTCAGGCGGTGAGCTTGAAACCCTAGAAATTAAGGTTGAAACACAAATCTAAAGATCTAAATGAGTTTCTGATGATAAGAAGACTCTATTTTAGGCATTAATTTCTTAGGTGGAAGGTTAGCACAGAAAGTCAATTTTCGAGCTTCCATAGTCAAACTTGAGTCTGATAATGGAGTTCTGAGCTCAAATTGAGGAATTGAGATGTGAAAGCTATTTCTGGGATCTTATTTGATGATCTGAAATTAATTAAAGTAAGCTCAGATGATGTATTTAGTGAAGATTTAGTTTCTACCAATTCAGGTTACTCTCAAACCCAAACCAACAGAAGTACTGTTCTGATGAAATTCAAATCGAAAACCTATCCAGATTGATTTGTTATAACACTTAGAATTAATCTAAATAGATTAGGAACACTTTTAAGTGTCAGTTGCACTTATTGAAATCTGAAAATCAATCTCTGAAGCTTTCACAGAAGAGAAAAGCTTTTCTGGTTGTTCTAAGGGTCTTAACAGTTTAAAATCTATCCTAACAGAAGTGGAATTGCTTTCATAACATATACAGACCTTTTAATAGATGAGAGAAGTCCATCTGAAGACTCTCCTAACATAAAAATACTTTCCAAGCTTTTTAAAACCTGTAGGAACCCCTGATTTCATCTCTTAAATTGAAAAGCAAAACATCATTAAAACATTAAATTGACCCTGAAATTGTGTAGATTACCCTTAGAGCTTTCCAACAACTTGAAATCATTCAATTTGGAGCTCTGGGTAGAAAGTTACGATCGTTTGAATTCAGGTATGGAAGGGTTAAGTTTGTCCCACCTCGGATATTTACGAGCGCGCACCTGGGGATAAAACTGATTTTTCCCTTGGCTATGCAGTCGTCAGCGCTTGGCACACCGGTTCCGATTCCTTCTGATCTGAGCATTGTATCTGAGTGTGCAGGCTTATGCCTACGGGTGTGTGCGCCCTTGGGGGCATGCGAATGTGGTTGTGCCTTGGGAGGGCGAGTGTGGCCTGGGAGGCCGGGTTGAGCCGATGTGGCTCTTGATTGTGAACCGATTAACAAATGAATCGAAATGAACCTAACTGAGATTAGGCGAGGACCAAGTAGGGTTTGGTCCCACCCTAGTCCCAGGGTGCTGTGTATCCTTGAATGGACCTTGCCGCAAATAAAAAAGCTTTTGGTTAAAAAGTAAAAAAAGCCCGATTCAGCTGAAAGCTTAAGGAAAAGAGAAGCCACTGAAGGCTGCTAAAGGATGCTAAGTGGTCAAGGAGAAGGCACAGGCGCTAAGAAGTGTTAAGGAGAAAAACTAAAAGAAGAAGAGAAGGCAGGAGATTAAGGGAAGAGAAGGAGGATAAGAAGGCAGAAACAACACAAGAAAGGTAAGAAGAAAGAGAGCTCGAGAGAAGAAAATGAAAGAGAGAAAGAAGAAAATAAAAGAAAGAAAGAAGATTAGAGGCTGAAGAGAGATGAATATAAATGAATTTTCTCTTGTATAATTACTTTTTGTTCTTAATTGTAAAAGGCATGCTTTAATTGGATAATTTTTTTTAATTGCCTTAATTTCTTAGAATGAAATAAAATTGAAAAACTAGCATGTTTACTTGTTAATAAAGTACAACATTTTGAGTAAATATGTTTGCATATAAAATTTTGTATATCCTTCATAGTTTAAATATTTTGACAAAATTCATGTTTTGAAAATTAAATTAGTTTTACCTCCTAACCTTAAAGAGATAAAAGAAAATTGGTGAATTTAGAGAAAATTATTATACCTCCCAGAGAACGACCTGGACTCAACCAGTAAAAATTTCTAAAATGTTAGGTTAATTCGACCCTATACTACACAATCGACACAACCTCAAGTTAACCTAAGTGATTTCTTCTACTCTTAATTAAGTAAAATTAACCTAATTACTGAGTTGAGTGAAACCCACGCATAATAATTTTCTCTAAATTCACCAATTTTCTTTTATCTCTTTAAGTTTAGGAGGTATAAGTAATTTGATTTTCAAAACAAGAGTTTTGTCAAAATATTTAAACCATAAAGGATATACAAAATTCCATATGCAAACATATTTACTCAAAATGTTGTACTTTATTAACAAGTAAACATGCTAGTTTTTCAATTTTATTTCATTCTAAGAAATTAAGGCAATTAAAAGTTATCCAATTAAGGCATGCCTTTTACAATTAAGAACAAAAAGTAATTATGCAAGAGAAAATTCATTTATTTTCATCTCTCTTCAGCCTCTAATCTTCTTCTTTCTTTCTTTTCTTCTCTCTCTCTTTTATTTTCTTCTCCTGAGCTCTCTTTCTTCTTACCTTTCTTGTGTTGTTTCTGCTTTCTTATCCTCCTTCTCTTCTTTTAGTTTTTCTCCTTTACACTTCTTAGCACCTGTGCCTTCTCCTTTAGCACTTAGCATCCTTCAGCAGCCTTCAGCGGCTTCTCTTTTCCTTAAGCTTTCAGCTGAACCAGGTTTTTTTTACTTTTTTAACCAAAAGTTTTTTTATTTGCAGCGAGGTCCTTTCGAGGATACACAGCACCCTGGGACCAGGGTGGGACCAGACCCTACTCGGTCCTCGCCTAATCTCAGTTAGGTTCGTTTCAGTTCATTTGTTAATCGGTTCAGTCTCGAGCCATATCAGCTCAACCCGGCCTCCCAGGCCACACTCGCCCTCCCAGGGCACAACCACATTCGCACGCCCCCAAGGGTGCACACACCCGCAGGCATATGCCTACACTCACAGAACACACAATGCTCAGATCAGAAGGAATCAAAACCGGTGCGTCGAGCGTTGACGACTGCATAGCCAAGGGAACAAATCAGTTTTATCCCCAGGAGCACGCTCGTAAATATCCGAGGTGGGACAAACTTAACCCTTCCAGACCCGAATTCAAACAATCATAACTTTCTACCCAGAGCTCCAAATTGAATAATTTCAAGTTTGTTCGAAAGCTCTAAGGGTAATCTACACAATTTCAGGGTCAATTTAATGTTTTAATGATGTTTTGCTCTTCAATTTAAGAGATGAAATTAGGGGTTCCTACGGGTTTTAGAAAGCCTGGAAAGTATTTTTATGTTTGGAGAGTCTTCAGATGGACTTCTCTCATCTATTAAAAGGTCTGTATATGTTATAAAAGCAATTCCGCTTTTGCTATGATAGATTTTAAACTCTTAAGACCTTCAGAACAACCAGAGAAGCTTTTCTCTTCTCTAAAAGCTTTAGAGATTGATTTTCAGATTTCAATAGGTGCAACAGAAACTTAAAAGTGTTCCTAATCTATTTAGATTAATTCTAAGGGTTATAACTAATCAATCTGGGTAGGTTTTAAGTTTGAATTTCATCAGAACAGTACTGTTGGTTTGGGTTCGAAAGTAACCCAAATTGGCAGAAGCTAAATCTTCACTAAATACATCATCTAAGCTTACTTCATTCTTTCTAAAAACATCAAACATAATCTTAGAAATAGTTTCCACTCCTTAGAACCTCAATTCTAGCTTAGAACTCTATTATCAGACTCAGGTTTGACTATAGAAGCTCGAAAATTGACTTTCTGTGCTAAGCTTCCTCCTAAGAAATTAATGCCTAAAATAGAGTCTTCTCATCATCAGAAACTCATTCAGATCTTTAGATTTGTGTTTCAACCTTAATTTCTAGGGTTTTAGGCTCACCACTTGAACTAAAATAGGTGTGTTCGACAGAGTAAAGGAAAGATTGCTACAATGTTTTAAAAGTTTAAATAGCTTCAGTTCATTGCACTGAAGCTTCTGAGCTCCTTAAATGCTTCTCAAATCCTTCCAAACAGACTTCTCCAACTCGCCGAAGTTGGGTAAGAAGTTACTTCTTTAGCTCCAGTAATTAAAACCTCAAACAAATTTCTTCAAAATAATCAGTAATCCTTATTATACTATTCTGGAGCCACTTAGCAAGTTTTAGAGGCTGCAACACATCTTTGGCTCGCCGGAGCTCGCTGGAGCTTCGGTGAGTCCAGAAAATGTAAATTGTATGAACAGATTGACAAAATTAACCATTTTTAATCCAAAAATGATCCTGAGGTTACAAGGAACCTCAGCATTACTTTTAATTCCTCATTTATTCATTAAAATGTAAGATTTGACAGTGAGTTTATTTCTTAAAAGATTTGAATGGTTTAAGCTTAGGACTTGATTTAACCACTTGATTGAGAAGTTAAATCAAGTCAACAGATGTTATTAATCATAAATATATATTTAATTTATAGTTTGAACTGTTCCTGAGTCGCCATGGACAGTGAGCTCAGGAACAAAATTAAGATTGGGTGTTTAATTATAGATGATAATAATAGGTATTATAATGTCGATTAGGGTTCATTAGTGGTGATAGGTGATGAAAGAACCCAATGAGGGTGGAATTAGGTCGATTACTATCACCATAGATAGTGTCAATAGTCGGTGAAGGTGAGATATGAATTAGGCGTTTAGGTGATTTAATTAATGATTAAGTGAATTAGAAGTGAACATGGAAGATACACGAAGGTGTACAGTGAATTAAAGATAAAATTAAATCTCTGGCTAGCTCAAGGAACTCGCCAGAGTCGGAGGAGATGAAGCTAAATTCTAAAATTACTCTAACCTAACTAACTAAACTAACTAACTAAGCTAGCCTACTCCTACTCCTACTCCTACTCCTAGTCTACTGTTACCTGGACGAAGGGGTCAATAGGGTTCTGCTGAAGGTTCATAGCGGATGACGAAATCAGAGGGTGGGAGAAAGATCTCCAGCGGGTGGATTTGAGGTGGAGCGGAAGAATCCTAGGGTTGGTGCCTTTATCAGAGGTGCAGAAGACCACGGCGAATCTCCTTGGCTACTTAAGATAGATGGAGGAAGTCAGAAGATGTAATGGGGAATCGCCGGAGGTTTGGAAGAATAGCCTATCGAAGTCAGCTATAGTGTTAGAAGAGGGAGGGAGCCAACTTGCCTAAAATCAGAGGTGTGAGGGGGTATTTATAGTAGTTTGCGACGAAGAGAGAGGCGGGGTCTGGCCGAAGGAGCTTGAGGAGCTTAACCTTCGTCGTTATCTCCAACAATGGTGAGGTTATCTCCCACTGAAAAATAGGATTCTCGGTTAATCCAGACTGATGGATGAAGTGGAGGTGGTGAGCGCAAGCTGCAAGAGCTTGGACAAAGAGGAATGATGTCGGTAGGGTGGTGATCGCGCGGTGAGGTGACTCTCTGCCGCCAGCCGTTCGTTTGGCTGGAGAAGAAGAAGAAGACGAAGAGGGACTTAGAAGTAATAAAACTTAAGGACCTGTGTGAGAAATAAGGACCCGACTGTAATGAATATTAAGGACTAAAATGTAAACCCATGTTTTGAAGGTTTATTTTAATTTAGATCCTTTTCAACATTTTATATATGTTAGTAAATAAGGTAAATATTATGTTTACACCTTGAATTTACATTTTTGACCTTTTTAGGTTAATTTATTAGATTAAGTAAAATCACTTAAGTTATTACATACTTAGGTATACATTATATTTAAGTTACTTATCTTATTAATTAAGGAAATGATTAATAGGATTTCGAGTCCAATTATTATCTAAATTATTAATATTGTTAATTGAATGGTAAAATGTCATTTTTAACTTATTTTAAGGTCCTTGACTAAATATCCCTTATTCTATAATTAACCCTTATATATTCAATACCTTAGCTAATTAACTAGGAAGACTAGTTAATTAGGGGTAATTAGAGATCATGATGAGTGTGTCATCACTTGAGCTCAAACACATCTCCACCTGTGGGAATTCTGACTAGTGGTGTGACGATTTGTGCAACTGGGTCGTAGAAATCCCACACTTGTTCTCCTCGCGGCGGGTGCTGCATCCTATCAAGTGCCATTAAGATGTGATCCATGCTCTGTTGATGTCGCTCCTCGGATTTGACTGCCCAGGCTTCCAGATGAGCCATCAGGACCAGATTCTTAATATCTTGACCCGATCTATGTCTAGGTCCAAGATTAGCCATGGTGACTCTGGGAGTAGAAGTGGGGGGAGAAGATGGTCCCGATGAGGTGACTCACCTCCTTGGGAGTGGCTCCCAAGGTCCAACCAAGTGAGGTCTAAGAGACCTCCTTCCTTGCATACACCACCCAACCCCTGGGTTGGTGTAGCCAAGCAAGACAAGGTTTAGGCCCTGTCAATCAAGTGGTCCTTATGAATCAGATGACTGGATTTTTTCTTTTTAGGTTTTAATTCTTGAAGAAATTCGTCGTGCAACTGACTGAAAGCGATTCCCGCCTCTTCGCTAACCCAGCCAAGAGGTTGAAACCACCCAGTACTATGACAATGAATTCGGGTTTTATTTCGTCTTTTAAAATTTGTTTTAACATGTTTTCTTAAATGGGGTTTTCTCTTGGTGAGTGGCCCACAAGGTGACCAAGCTCACCAGCTAAGTACTAGACTTGATTAAGCTAGGTTACTCTAAGTGTGGTCTCTATGTTGTAGCCCTAAAGATTTAACCCTAAGGTTCAAGCAATTCTAGGGTTTGCTCTATTTCAGCAGACCACAAAAGTAAGGTTCATTCTCTGACAACAATTGAAATCCAATTATCTTGAAATTTTGCAAGTAGATTCCTTTTTCAATTAGCTTTCTAGAGAATATTTTTTTAGAATTTTTACTATTTCAACAAAATTTTTAGGGATTTTTCAATGTTAGGGGGTCAGATCTACAATTTTCACCCATGGTTGATTTTTTGCTTCAAAACAGTATCCATTGACCTTCAAAAATTTGGGAAAAATATGGAAAATAAAGCCAATGAGATTAGCTTTCAAACCCTGCCATTTTAAGTCCAAACAGATTCGTGAATTGCTCAGAATTACTTTTTGAAATTTGAAAAATATTGAATCTAGGTCAGTCTAAACCCTATGCACTTCACGAATTTTCAAAAAATTCTATACTTGGAATATTTTTAAAAGAATGGAGGCGTTTGAAAGATGGTTTGAAAGTGAAGGTATGGCTCGAATTTAAGAATTTTTTGCTTGCTAATATTTAGCCAATCGAATTTTTAAATCATACTTGAAATCTAGCCGAAAATCAAAAGATGGTGGAAAAGCTTTTCAAGAGGGTTGAAGTTTGAAATCCAAGCCTTCCACCAAAAATGTTTTTCTTTTTAGTTTTTCTTCAAAAACTTTTGTAAAATATTTTTATCAAAAATATATATTTTTTTGCAAGGTATTTTCACAAATATATATTTTTTCTTTCTTTCATTTTTTTTATTTTTTAAAACTACCCTAGGATTCAGGAAGAAATATAATCTAGATTTTTTTTTGAAATTTCTTTTTCATTTTTTTTTATCTTTCATGTAAAGGAATAATTTTTTTTTTCTTTTTTTTTTTCAAAAGAAGTTGCAGAAAGTAAATCTACTCCTAGGGTTCAAAAGAAAAACCTAATCTAAAGAAGAGATGATGTGCACCTGATTTTTTCTTTGCTGCGCTCATTGTGTGCACAAATCCCAGTTTTCTTCCATGTTGTCCTGCACATCCAAAACAAACTTGAGAGGGATTTGTTAGTGATATTTTAAAAGAGAAAAATCAAGGAAAATGACGTTGCCTCCCCGGCAATGACTCCAATTGTTTGCTAATCGTACAGCACAGTTTGATAGGAAAAGCATCATAGTATAGTGCACAATACAATCAAGCAAAGATATTTAAATGATAACGAGACTTGAGTCCTGGTCGTTCGTCTCTGGGATGCATTTGTTTTACTTTTGAATTCAATCTTTTACTGCTCTACTTTGTTCAAAATCGCATGCCGATTTCCAATCTTATGATTAAAATTTCACAACTTCTATTATGAACCCTGATTACGTGTGCGTGTGTTAAATAGATCACAAAGGTGAAAGTGTGAGTTTCTGTGTGCACGATTCTAGTGAGGTGGTGGCTGTTTGCAAAAAATGAATCTATAATTAGATTTTCAATATTTTTAGGAAAGGACATGCTTGCTGTGGAATAGATAAATGAGTGAAAATAGGCAACTTGAATCACGTAAATAGGATGGAAATCAATAAGCTCATGGTGATTTCAAAACATAGAGATATACATATATATTTATATAATTGCATCTTTCATTCATTCATTTAGAGAGTTGTTTGCAACAAGAACTGTAGAGGAAAGCTTGTATAGAAATGCTTAAAAAGTAAATCTACCTACCAGAAAATGATCGCATACAAGAATCTACAGGGGGGGATTTTGCATGCATAATTGGGGGAGAATAAGGACTACCCTACTAAGTATTAATTAAAAGTAGTAAAACTATGAAGAGCATAGACTACTAATCTAGATCTAGTAGAACAGAAGGGCATTCAGAGGTGGTCTCCGATGGCCTTGGAGTTGTCGTGAGGAGAATGAGGGGCGTCCAATGGAGCATAGGCCAACCCTTGGAGAGAGAGAGGAGTGATCCAGCATCCCAGCATGGTGTCCTTCATGGTGGTGGTCAACTCATGGAGATGGAGTGGAAGTGGCCGGCTTAAGTGGAGGTAGATGTGAATGGAGCCAAGGAAGTGAATGGGTGTAAATGGCCACCCCTTAGGTCTTTTTATAGACCTAAGGGATTCTCTCTAGAGAGGTGTGGAACTCTCTAGAGAGAGTCCAAGAGCAGCCGGCCAAGTGGTTATGAGATCCAAAAAATGTGGATCTCAATTTGAATGCCTCTTGGTTGCTAAATTTGCCAACCAAGAGTTGTGCCACTTGGAGAGAGTTCTAGAGAACTCCAGATGATTGGGTGTGCGTGAATGGGTGTGTGTGTGTGGTCGTGCCCTATGTGGCTAGGTGGTTTAGGTTAGGTCCTAAGGGGTTTAGGTAGGAGTATGCCTTGAATTAGGGTTACAAACCCTAATTGCTAAGGGGAATTTACAATTAAACTTAACCCAAGTTTAATTGAATGAGTGTGAACCTAATTGAGAGTTAAATAACTCAATTAGGTTGGGTTTAGGTCAATTGGACTCTCACGAAGTCCAGTTGAACTTGTGTGGGTTGAGATCTAAGCCCAATTAGACTTAATGAGTCCAATTGACTTAGGTGAAGGTAATTAACTTTGATCTAAGTCAATTAGGTTTGGTGAGGACCTAATTAGGTCCTTAGGTAGGTCTAGAGGTGATGTACTAGGGTTAGGACACCTTAATTTAGGTTCCTATGGGGTTGGGATTAGGTCTAGGGAGCTAGAAATCCAAGATCAAGACTTGAATCTCAAAATAGGAACTAGAGACCAATTCCAGACATCCAGAAATATGATTAGATGACTTATACTAAAAAATCAGAAGTCCAAACTTCAGTTCTGGATGTTCAATCTGAGTCAAGGGGAAATCTAGGGTCTGTTTTGGATATTCTGCAGAAATTGGACATCTGACAAAGTGTTTGGACATCCAATAACACTGCAGAAGTGGGTTTGAGGTGTGCGGGAGTTGGCTAAGGGTCTTGGATGTCCTATAACTTATCTGGACGTCCAGATAAGGGTTGGAACTAGGGTTTTAGGGCTTCCTAGGGTGCTATGACCTAATCTAAAGGTGGCCAAGGCTTGGGAGAAGTCTCTAGGCTATCCTAGGGCTGGGATGGACCTAAGCTCTTCACATTTTACTGCTTTATTCCTACTTAATAGAATAGCAAACCTTGACTCCCTTACATCATTATTCCTACATCTAATCTAAACCTTCTACTCCAGCTTTGCTGCAACATCCGTTATTCCTAATCCAACTTCAGATCCAGCTCCTGATCAGCTTATTACCTGCAATTGATATAATACACTCAATCGACACATTATATCATTATTTTATGCATAGCTAAAGGAAAGCAGTAAAGATGGAGATAATGCTTATGCATGCATGAGTAACCATAACTTATGCTAAGTCCTAGCTTAATCTGGGTTAGTTACGACCTATGATTGCTGCGCAATCATGCATCCATGAATAAGATTATCTTATTAAGAGAATGCATTAGGGATTTTATCCTCTAGTTGATTCCTATAATCTGGAATCTAGTATAATTTTTCACACACACATAGAATTTGCAATGGATTCACGGTGAAGGCTGATAAATGCCTTTAGTCTGTCAAGAAGAAGCAATGCTTCTTCTCCTGAACCCTTAGACAGTGTTTTGGGAGCCAAGCAGATTTTCTTCTAAAAATCCACCAAATAGTGTGAGATGAGAATAGAGTGTTCTGGTGCTCTAAGATTAGTGCAAGGAATCCGGAATCCTAGATAATTAGGTAATGATACTCAGAGATTAGGCATGATTTCCACTCTCAGTTCCTGCATATACATTTTTGTGCGAAATATTGAGAGACACCAAATAAAACAAATATGCGGAGAGTGAGTTTTCATAAAACTAGGGCTAAGGTGGATGGTTACGGCCGTACTTTATGGAATCCTTGGCTGAAGAAGGGTATTGATGTCAAGGTTAGAAATACAACGTCCTATCCATCTCTCCCAATGCCTTGAGTAGGCACTTCCACCAAGTAAGCCACCCATGTCTCTTGAGTACCACCAATCCCTAATAATACCTCCTCAATAAAGTTCATGGATATGTGCTAGTTGTGTTGTGTTGAAAGAAAAAAAAAAGAGAAAAAAAAGAAAAAAGAAAAAAGAAAAAAATGAAAAGAAAGAAAAATTGACAAAAAAAAGAGAAGAAAAAACAAAGAAAAAAAAAGAGTGAATATTTAGTGTTTATTTTAGTTGCATTGAGGCAATACCACCAAATAAATTTGAGATCACCAAATATCGCGTTAACCTATCTTTCTGTGTTTCTGGCCGGCCAAATCTGGCTGAGGAATTCTGACTTAGTGTTAGGGTTATGGAGCTCAATTCAGGTGTTAATGCCAAGTGAGACCACCAAATATAGGTCATAGGTGTGAATCTGGTGAGATTGTGAGCTCTAAGAAAAAGAAGGAAAAGAAAAGAAATAGAAAAAGAGAAAAAGAGAATGAATACAAAGGAATCAAAAGAGAGCATAGTTTTTCTCGTCTTTCTATGTGTTGAGTTACGTAATAATTTGGGAATCCAGATTCTATAGTACTAATCTCTATGTAGCACCAGTCAAGAGTGTGCCACCAAATATATAATCTTTTCCCTTTAAGATTCTCTACCTAAGCTTAAAGCTAGGTGGAATTCATAGAATATCTTGAATACCCTGAAGGAAGAAAATTGGCCTATCCCTCTAAAATTTTTACAAGGGGTCAAGTAGAGGCTTTAGAGGTCAATTAGTTTTTCACTCGAATCCATTGCAAAAGCTACATAGCTACACTTTCACGATTATCTGGATTTCTAGAGCATAGGATGAAAACAAAAAGGAGAAAAATCTCTAGGCATGCACTTGATAAAATAATCAATCCCTTAGGGACCCTTCTGTGAATAATTTAGTCTTGCATTTGCTAGGGACTAGCAAGATTTAGGCAAGGGGGTATGATTGCGCAGCAATCATAGGTCTTAATTGACCTAAATTAGGCTAGGACTTAGCATAAGTTAGGGTAATTCACGCATTCAAAAGCATTACTTGCATCCTTACTGCTTTCTTTTAGCTATGCATAAAATAATGCTATAATGTACTAATTAGGTGCATTATGACAATTACAGGTAATAAGCTGACCAGAAGGTAGACCGGAATCTGGATCTGAAGTTGGAATAACTGCTGTTGCAGCAGAGCTGGGGCGGAAGACCTAGCTTAGATGTAATAGATAATAATGTAAGCGAGTTAAGGTATGCTATTCTATTAAGTAGGAATAAAGCAGTAAAATATGAAGAACTTAGGACCATCCTAGCCCTAGGACAGCCAAGAAGCTTCGCCAAGCCTTAGCCACCCTTAGATTAGGTCACCCCACCCTAGGAAACCTTAAAACCCTAATTCCAACCTCTATCTGGACGTCCAAATAAGTTATAGGACGTCCAGAACCCTTAGCCAACTCCCACACACTTTAAACCCACTTCTGCAGTGATATTGGACATCCAGACACTTGGTCGGGCATCCAATTTCTGCAGAATAGACAAGACAGAACCTAGAATCCCTCCTGACTCTGATTGGCATCCAGACAACAAGTCTGGACTTCTGATTTTTCACTATAAGATGTCTAACACTTTTATTGGACTTCTAGAACTGCTCTCCAGATCTTGTTTTGAGATTCAAGCCTTGATCTTAGATCTCTAGGTCCCTAAACCCAATTCCAACCCCATAGGAACATAAATTACGGTGCCCTAACCCTAGTACATCACCTCTATACCTCCCTAAGGACCTAATTAGGTCCTCACAAAACCTAATTGACTTGGATCTTAGTCAATTCCATCAGCCTATTCAATTGGACTCATTGAGTCCAATTGACCAAGACCTGACTTAATTGAGTTGTTTTACTCTCAATTAAGTTTCCACACACCCAATTAAACTTGTATTAAGTTTAATTGCACTTTACATTAGTGAATTCGGGTTTACAACACTAATTTGAGACCTACCTTGACCTAAACCCACTAGAACCTAACCTAATCAACCTAGCCACCTATGTTTCAACCCACACACACCCACACACACCATACACACGAAAAATACCTAGCCTAGAGTCTCTAGAACTCTCTACCATGTGTTATTGCCTTGGTTGCTAAAATTAGCAACTAAGAGCCATTCAATTTTTAGATTCACATTCGGTGGATCTAAAAACCATCATCCATCCTCTCTCTTTCACTCTCCCATGAGCTCCCACCATAGGCCTCTCTAGAGAATTCCATAATTCTCTAGGGAGCTTCCCTTAGGTCTATAGAAAGACCTAAGGGGTGGCCATTTGCACCCATTCACTCTTGGCTTCCATTTAGCTTAGCTACATTCCACCTCCACTGCACCTTCACGAGTTGCTTCACCATTTCCACCACCACCTCCACGCCAAGATGGTGGATCACCTCTGCAACCTCTCTCCAAGGGCCAACCTAAGCACCATTGGCCGGCCTCCTTCTCCTCTCAACCACTCAAAGGCCATCAGAGCCACCTCCGAATGCCCTTATTTCTGTTAGACTAGATTATAGCTCTTCTCAGATTTACATGCTTTATTTACTGCTTAGTAGTGTAGCTCCATATTCTCCCCAAATGATGCATGCATAATCCCCCCTTAGATTCATGTATGTGATCATTTTCTGCTAGATAGATTTGTATTTCCAAGCATTCCTCTATATGCTTTCCACGAGCTTAATGTTGCAGCCACCATCATGAATTGAATGAATAAAAATATTTTTCTATATATATATCTATGTGTGAAAATTACCATGAGCTTATTGCAATATATTTTGTGTGATTAAAGTTACCTACTTTTAATTATTATCTGTTGCAACTAGCATGTCATACATAAATACGTAAATCACCATCAACTGACATGAGATTTTAAGCAAGTAGAGCAAAAGAGATCGATTTCAAATCTGCATTTCCATAAATGCCTCCCAGAGACGAATGATCGGGACTCCAAGTCTCGTTATCTTTATAAATATTTTTGTTGATCATATTGTGCACTGTACTACGATGCTTTTTCCTGTCGAATACACGTTATATGATTCCCAACAAAATGGTGTCATTGCTGGGGAGGCAACATCATTTTTTATTTCGATCTCCAGAATTATCACTGATAAATCTTCCTCTACTTGTCTTTTGATGTGTAGGAAAATAGGGAAAAATGAGATCTGCGCACACAACGAGCATGGAAAAAATACCAGGTGTGCATCATATCTTTCTTAGTTTAGGCTTTATTTGGACCTCAGGTTAGATTTCCTTCTAGCAATTTCAATTGAAAAAAAAAGCCTATTTATCTTCGTGAAGAGAAAAACAAAGAAAAAAAGTCTAGGTAGTTAGATTAGGTTTCCATTTGAATCTTAGGTTAGTTTGCTTGAAAAAAAAAGGGAAGCATTTTTTTGAAAAAAAAAGAAGCTTTTCCCTTAAAAAAAATTTCAAAAGTTTTGAAACGAAAAAAAAATTCATTTTGGTGGAAAGTTTGAATTTTGAATTTAAACACCTTTTAAAAGCTTTCCCACCATTCTCTGATTTTCAGCCATATTTCAAATTCTGAATTAAAAATTCAATTGCCAAGAAATTAATAAGCGAAAAATTTTGAAATTCAGGCTATACCTTCATTTTTAAACCATCTTTCAAACGCCACTGTTCTTCTGAAAGAATTCCAAGTACAAAAGTTTTAAAAATTTGGAAAGTGCACAGGGGTCAGACTGACCCATATTTGAGATTTTTCAAAATTCAAAAGCAATTTCGAGCAATTTGTGAATCTATTTTGACTAAAAATGGTGGGGTTTGAAATCTAATCTCATTGGCTTTAAATTCCATATTTTTACAAATTTTTTGAAAATCATTTGATACTGTTTCAATTTGAAAAACCAATCAGGGGTCAAAATTCAAGATCTGATCCCTTTACATTTAAAAATCTCAATAAATTCGGTTGAAATAGTAAAAATTATAAAAAAATAATTTATAGAAATATAATTGAAAAAGGAATCTACTTGCCGAATTTCATCTTTTTTTGATTTCAATTTTTATCAAAGAATTGGTTTTAATTTTGTGGTCTGCCAAAGAAGAAAAAAAAATTAAAAACCCTAGAATTGCATTAACCCTAGGTTACACCTTTAAAGTTACAATCTAGAGACCACATTTGGGCTAATCTAGACTTAGTCAAGTCTAGTGTTTAGCTGGTGAGCTTGGTCACCTTGTGGGCCACTCACCACAAACCCCAACTGAAGAAAAATGGGCTAACATTAATTTTAAAACACGTAAGCAACCCTAATTCGTTGTCATACTACTGTGTGTTTTGAATCTCTCTTGCTAAACTTGATGACTAAGTCTGCGAGGTAGTGTCAAATGACCGCGGCTAAGGGGTAACAGAACTAGAGGCATAAGACGAAGGAAGAACCTTCCCCTTAGTCCCCTCGTAACTAGACTAGCTGGGTTAGCTTGAGAAGTAGGAATCACTTTCAGTCGGTTGCACCATGAATTTTTCTTGGATCATAGTCAATTCCATCAGCCTATTCAATTGGACTCATTGAGTCCAATTGAGTCCTGATCTCAGCACACACTATCCAATTAGACTCAGCGAGAGTCCAATTGACCTAGATTTGACTTAATTGAGTTGTTTTACTCTCAATTAAGTTTCCACACACCCAATTAAACTTGTATTAAGTTTAATTGCACTTTACCTTAGTGAATTAGGATTTATAACCCTAATTTGAGACCTACCTTGAGCTAAACCCACTAGAACCTATTCTAATCAACCTAGCCACCTAAGTTTTGACCCACATTCACCCACACACACCATCCATAAGAAAAATACCAAGCCTAGAGTTCTCTAGAACTCTCTACCATGTGTTGTTGCCTTGGTTGCTAAAATTAGCAACCAAGAGCCATTCCATTTTTAGATCCACATTTGGTGGTTCTAAAAACCACCATCCATCCTCTCTCGTTCACTCTCCCACAAGCTCCCACCATAGGCCTCTCTAGAGAATTCCATAATTCTCTAGAGAGCTTCCCTTAGGTCTATAAAAAGACCTAAGGGGTGGCCATTTGCACCCATTCACTCTTGGCTTCCATTTAGCTTAGCTACATTCCACCTCCACTCCACCTTCACGAGTTGCTTCACCATGGCCACCACCACCTCCACACCAAGATGCTGGATCACCTTTGCAACCTCTCTCCAAGGGCCGACCTAAGCACCATTGGCCACCCCTCCTTCTCCTCTCAACCACTCAAAGGCCATCGGACCCACTTCCGAATGCCCTTATTTCTGCTAGACTAGATTATAGTTCTTCTTAGATTGACATGCTTTATTTACTACTTAGTAGTGTAGCTCCATATTCTCCCCCAATGATGCGTGCATAATCCCCCCTTAGATTCATGTATGCGATCATTTTCTGCTAGATAGATTTGTATTTCCAAGCATTCCTATATAAGCTTTCCACGAGCTTAATGCTGTAGCCACCATCATGAATTGAATGAATAAAAATCTTTTTCTATATATATATATATAGATATCTATGTGTGAAAATCACCATGAGCTTATTGTAATATATTTTCTGTGACTAAAGTTGCCTGCTTTTAATTATTATCTGTTGCAACGAGCATGTCGTACATCAATATGTAAATCACCATCAATCGACATGATATTTTATGCAAGTAGAGTGAAAGAGATCAATTTCAAATCTGCATTTCGATAAATGCCTCCCAGAGATGAATGACCGGGGCTCCAAGTCTCGTTATCTTTATAAATATTTTTGTTGATCGTATTGCGCACTATACTATGATGCTTTTTCTTATCAAATACGCGTTATACAATTCCCAACAATAGGGACTTGGGTGAGTTTCTACTTGGGAAATTATTGAGGTTGAGGATGAAATTTGTCGTTGCCTTAGTCAAATCTTAGGATGATTCTCAAGATGAAACCCCTTCGGGAGAGCCAATGTCAAAACCCGCTCAGGCACCTATCGGGGGGGATACATTTTCTGAAACCAGGGATGACCAGGTTGGGCTAGAGCAACTCATTGAGGATGAACCGATCGATTCACCCGAGATCCCCAAGCCAGGGAGTGAGGAAAAATATGTCTCCTTGAACCAGGAAATGACAATCTATTTTGAGACATATAAATGAGGATCATGAATTCTTTGATTCTGAGGGTGAAGAATCTTTTGGTGAAGTCTCATTTGAACTAAAGGAAGAGGATTCTAGTAAGACAATCAGGCTCGAGGATAATGAACCATGTGATAGCCCAGTCATTGAAGATTTTGATTCGGTTGGGGCTAACTCGGAGGATTTGAATCCTCACTTACTTGATGATTCAATCAGTGACCCCATTCCTCATTTACACCCCGAAGAGCTGACTTCTGAGATCATTGTGCCCAAGTCAATCTTGATTCAACAACAATTACTGGACTTGGGAGAATCTTATGGGGTGAACGGTATGCTAGAGGTCCCGGAACCTGAGCACTTGATGTTGGAGGATAGGAATATTGAAATGAAAATTTTGGAGGTTAATTTTGAGGGAAAAATAAGTTTGGATCTAAGGGTTCCTATTGACCAAAAAGCACCAACATTTTACCCAGACCTTTACGATATCTTTCACGTACAACCCAAGCTCAAAATAACTGATTATTTTTCTGAGCTGCACTATAAGTGGACACCCGATTTTAATGAATCAGATCAAACCATTGTCCAACACTTTGGTCTTGGGTTGCACACCACTAAACTATAGCCCCAGCCCCGCAAACACAGCAACCTTTAGTTCTGGGTGATTTTCATCTAGAACCTGAGAACCACTCGACCCTAGGGCATGGGTCTGCACCATAATCTGGTCCACATCTGTGGACATCTTCTATTGGCAGGTTTCAGGATTAATATTTTTATTTTAATTCTAACCCGCACTTATGAATTCTCAATTTCTTCCTTGTATGAATTTTATGCGTAGCAGAAGGCGTTAAATTTAGACGTGTTTATATTTCACGTTCTCTGCGGAGCTGACTAGATTCTCATCACACTCAGGTGATATTCTGTTACTCTGCCCTTTTCATGCCTTTATTTTTACAATGAGGATATTGCATCATTTAGGCATAGGGGGGTGGATACTTAATCTTGAAATCATTTTGTTAACTCCCTAGAATTTCTTTTACTTTCTTTAAAAAAAATGAAAATTCAAAAAGATAAAAAAATAAAAAATAAATAAAAAGAAGAATTAGGAGAAGAGAACCTAGGCATTTGGAAGTTATTAAGTATAGGAAATGATACGATAGGATCTGAATACCTAGACTCTTTAGGTCTTCGGACTTAATTAGCCTGGGTGTCCACTCGAATGTAGACTTAGTCTTGAGCCCTCACCAAGTCAATCTTATTTAATTTAGTAAATAAATTGTGGTGATAAGTATGCGACTTATCAACCCACTGACAGAAGCCATTTTCGCACATTTTGAAGTCGTCGAAAATCGTAATATAGTCGCGCTAAACACTCGTCAAAAATAATTTCTAAAGATAACGAGACTTTGAGTCTTGGTTGTTCATCTCTGGGAGGCGTTTATGCAAATCTGAAATCAATCTTTTTCATTTGACTTTCTTAAAATCGCACGGCAGTTTATGGTTATTACGTATTTAAGCATGACATGCTTAGTTGCAAGAATATCAGGAATTAAAAGCAGGCAACTTTAATCACACAAAATATATTGCAATCAATAAGCTCATGGTGATTCTCAACAGAGATATATATATAAAAAAATTTCTTTCATTCATCCAGGAGGGTGTTTGCAACATGGAACTAGAGGAAAGCTTATAGAGGAAAGCTTGAAAACATAAATCTAAATATCAATAAATGATCGCATACATGAATCTATGGGGGGATTTTGCATGCATCATTGGGGGAGAATAAAGAGCTACACTACTAGGCAGTAATAAAAGCATGTAACTATGAAGAACTAAGCTACTAATCTAGCAGAAATAAGGGCATTCGGAGGTGGTCTCCGATGGCCTTTGAGTGGTTGAGAGGAAAAGGAGGGGCAACCAATGGTGCTTAGGCCGGCCGTTGGAGAGAGGTTGGAGAGGTGATCCAGCATCCTGGCTTGGAGATGGTGGTGGCCATGGTGAGGCAACTCATGTAGGTGGAAAGTAGCTAACCTAAATGGAAGTGAATAAAGCCAAGAGATGGATGGATGCAAGTGGCCACCCCTTTGGTCCTTTTATATACCTAAGAGAGACTCTCTAGAGAAGTGTGGAACTCTTTAGAGAGGGCTCCAAGAGTGGCCAGCCATGGTGGTTTCTAGATCCACAAAAAGTGGATCTCAAATTGAATGGCTGTTGGTTGCTAATTTTGGCAACCAAGAGTGGCACCACCTTTCGAAGAACCTAGAATGCTCTAGGTTGTGTGGGAGTGTGTGAGTGGGTGTGTGTGTGGTCGCGCCCTAGGTGTCTAAGTGATATAGGTTAGGTCCTAAGGGGTTTAGGTTGGTGTAGGCCTTAAATTAGGGTTGTAAACCCTAATTGCTAAGGAGGAATTGCAATTACACTTAACACAAGTTTAATTGAATGGGTGTGAACCTAATTGAGAGTGAAATAACTCAATTAGGTTGGGCTTAGGTTAGTTGGACTCTCACTGAGTCAAATTGGACTTGTATGGGTTGAGATCTGAGCTCAATTGGACCTTATGAGTCCAATTGACTAGACAATGGTAATTGACTATGATTTAAGTCAATTAGGTTTAGTGATGACATAATTAGGTCCTTAGGGAGGTCTAGAGGTGATGTACTAGGGTTAGGGCACCTTAATTTAGGTTCCTATGGGGTTGGAATTGGGTTTAGGGAGCTAGAGATCCATGATCAAGGCTTGAATCTCAAAACAGGAACTGGAGGATAGTATCAGAAGTCTAATAATAGTGTTAGACATCTTATAATGAAAAATCAGAAGTCTAGAGTTATTGTCTGGATGTCCAATCAGAGTCAGGAGGGATTCTAGTTTCTGTCTTGGGTATTCTGCAGAAATTGAATGTCTGACCAAGTGTCTGGACATCCAATAACACTACAGAAGTGGGTTAAGGAAGGTGTGCAGGAGTTGGCTAAGGGTTCTGGACGTCCTATAACTCATCTGGACATTCAGATAGAGGTTGGAATTAGAGATTTAAGGTTTCCTAGGGTGTGGTGACCTAATCTAAAGGTGGCTAAGGCTGTGGGAAGCTTCTAGGTTATCCTAGGGCTAGGATGGACCTAAGTTCTTAACATTTTACTGCTTTATTCCTATTTAATAGAATAGCATACCTTAACTCCCTTACATTGTTGTCTACTATGTCTTATTCTAGGTCTTTCGCTCCAACTCTGCTGCAACACCAACTTTTCTTCTATTCTTCTGATCCAGCTTCAGATCTAGCCTCTGATCAGCTTATTACCTGCAATTGACATAATGCACCCAATCAGTACATTATAGCGTTATTTTATGCATAGCTAAAAGAAAGTAGTAAAGATGCAAATAATGCTTATGCATGCATGAACTACTTAACTTATGCTAAGTCCTAGCCTAATTTAGGTCAATTAAGACCTATGATTGCTACGCAATCATACCCCCATGCCTAAATCTTTCTAGTCCCTAGCAAATGCAAGACTAAATTATTCACAAAAGGGTCCCTAAAGGATTGATTATTTTATCAAGTGTATGCATAGAGATTTTTCACCTTTGTTGTTTTCATCCTATGCTCTAGAAATCCAGACAATCGTGAAAGTGTAGCTATGTTGCTTTTGCAACGGATTCGAGTGAAAAACTAATTCACCTCTAAAGCCTGTACTTGACCCCTAGTAAAATTCTAGCAGGATAGGCAGACTTCTTCCCTCGGGTTATTCAAGATATTCTATGAATTCCACCCTAGCTTTAAGCTTGGGTAGAGGATGTCTGAGGGATACGGGTGTTTATTTAGTGGTTCACTCTTAGTTGGTGCTACATAGAGATTAGTATTTCAAAATCTAGATTGTCAGACTGTCAAGTAACTCAACTTAGAGAAAGATGAGAAAAACTATGCTCTCTTCTAGTTCCTTTATATTCATTCTCTCTTTATTTCTTTCTTTTTCTTTTCTTTTCTTTCTTTCTCTTAGAGCTCACAATCTCACCAGATTCACATATATGACCTGTATTTGGTGGTCTCACTTGACATTAACACTTTAATTGAGTTCCAATAACACTAACACTAAGTTATAATTCCTCAGCTAGTATTCGGGCGATCAGAAACAGAAGAAAGGTGGCTTAAGGACATATTTGGGGGATCTCAAATCTATTTGGCGGTATTGCCTCAATGCAACTGAAATAAACACTAAATATTCACTCTTTTTTTCTTTGCTTTTTCTTCCTTTTCTAATTTTTTTCAATTTTTCTTTCTTTTCATCATTTTTTTTTCATTTCATTTTTTTGTCTTTCTTTTTTTGTTTCTTTTTCAACATAACACAATTAGCACACATCCATGAACATTATTGAGGAGGCATTATTAGGGATTGGTGGTACTCAAGAGACATTGGTTGGCTTATTTGGTGGAAGTGCCTAGTCACGGCATCGGGAGAGATGGATAGGATGGTGTATTTCTGACCTTGACATCAATACCCTCCTTCAGGTGAGGATAACATAAAGAATGATCGTAATCATCCACCTTAGCCGTAGTTTTATGAAAGCTCGCTTTCTGTGTATTTGCCTTGTTTGGTGGCTCTTACAATTCACACAAAAATGTATACGCAGGAACCGAGAGCGAAAACTATTTCTAATCTCAGAGTATCATCACCTAATTATCCAGGACTCCAGATTCCTCGTACTAATCTTAGAGCACCAATGCACTCTACTCTTATCTCACACTATTTGGTGGATTCTTGGAGGAAAATCTGCCTGACTCCCAAACACTGTCTTGGGGTTCAGGAAAAGAAGCACTGCTTCTTCTCAACAAACTAAAGATGTTTATCAACCTTCACCATGAATCCATTGCAAATTCTACGTGTGTGTGAAAAGTTGTACTGGATTCCGGATTACAGGGATCAACTGGAGGATAAAATTCCTAATGCATTCTCCTAATATAATAATCTCATTCTTGAATGCAATATGTATATATACTATAAACAGGTAATCTCGTATAATTTGTACTTCATGGAATTCCCATATTAGGTTACATTCAGCTTGACCCTAAATTTAGAACAAGAGGTGAGTGGGTGAGTCGAAAATGGCTGTTGTGGATGATTTCTAGCTCCAATGCGAGCTTTAGAGGTGGAGTCAGTTGTTCTTTTATTTAGGATCCTAAAGTACGTGTAACATGTAGCTCCGAGGTTTTCCTAAGGGTTGGCACAAAAATTTTTCAGTTTTACTATATCTACCCACCCATGCCTAAATTCTTGCATGTCCTCATGCATGAATATAAAAGAAAATAAATACAGCAGAGAGTAAATGGGTAGAAATCAGCTGTAATTGCTCCTAAAATTATACATTCAGCACTGGCCAACCTGACAGTATGCAATATGCAAGAGAAATATGCTTAAAAGAAAAAATATGCTATGTATAAAAATGGTTATGTATAGATGATGGTGGAATGTGGGATATGCTATCTATACGTGCTGAGTTTAACGCCTTCAGCTGGGCGAGAACTTACTCAGATATATCAATTCTAGCATAGGAGTCGGTCAAGATTAAGAGAAAGATGTGCTTGCATGCTCCTAAAATCAGTGGTCTGGAGATGCGAACCAACTGATTGTGCACCCCTACTCCAAAAAGTCTAGCTATAAGAAAGTGTGGTGTGGTGGTGGAAAATAGAGGATAATCAGAGGGGGGATCATGATGTTGATTCAGCTAATTTATCATGTCGTACAATTTAGTAGAACATTGCTGAGGGAGTAGATCAAAATGTATCTCAAAACCAAAATCTGAGTCATAGGGGTCCTCATAACAGTAATTGACATCAAACATCATGCCCTCTCCAGGCTCCGGATCATATGGGAGTATTCGTGAAAGTAGATCTATGGGGAGGTGGTGAGATGCCAATCCTCTGTAGTTCTAATATTTCGTCGTAGTATAGTATAGAGAGGCGGTTACCAGTTTAATACAATTTGTTACTCGGAAATAAAATTTTTCCCGAGGTCGAACTCAGGGAGCAAATTGTATTCTAGAAGTACAAAGTTTCTATTACAAAAATGAAAGAGAGAGAGA
This sequence comes from Thalassia testudinum, assembly GCA_037157565.1. Lineage (NCBI taxonomy): Eukaryota > Viridiplantae > Streptophyta > Magnoliopsida > Alismatales > Hydrocharitaceae > Thalassia > Thalassia testudinum. Next base: position 24,659,253 of record JAZHRO010000007.1, on the reverse strand, counting down.
GAGAGATTTGTCTTGTTGCCTTTTTCTTCTTCTCTTCTTTCTCTTGTCTTTGTCTCCTTCTTTTCTCTTCTCTTTGGTTCTTTAGTCTTCTTCCTTCTTCTTCTTTTTCTTCAGGCCTTCTTCTCTTTCTCCTCGTGTTCTTCTCTCTTCTTTGTCTTCTTTTCTTCAGGGCTTCTTCTCTTTCTCTCTTCCTTGCGGTGCCTATTCTTCTTTTCTTCTTCTTCAGGGTGTCGTCTGATTTTTCAATCAGATGACTTAAGTGGCTTCTGCTACAGTGCGTCCTCCTTCCTTCTTTCTTCTGTGTCCTTCTTCTCGCAGTCCTTCTTCTTCTTCTTCTTCTGTGCCTACACACTCACAGTTTGGTCAGGGCAAAAACCTACTCCACCCTCCCCCGCATCTCTCTCACTCAGAATTCACTCGTAGGATAGCTCTCCCAGAGGCGCCGGGTATTCGGATACGGGTCATGCCCGGGTCCAGGCCCACCGGCGTGCGGTGGTGGGCGAGGAGTGCATGTTGGGTAAACGGGTCGGGCCAGGTCCGCAGGGGGTGGTCGCAGACGAGGCCGGGTGAGCGGGTGAGAGGGACCTCACCCTGTGTGCTGAGGTGATAAGCCTATAGCACTTTTTGCATTTATGCGGGTGCGCGGCTTCAGAATCCACCGAGGTGGGACTAAATGTCTAACCCCAATTTGGCACCTGCAGCTGAGAAAGCTGCAGGCAATCACGGCTGTGGGCGAAGCCTTCACCTCAGCTGCAGGCCTGGGCAGCTGCGTAAGGGTGAACCGCGCGTCCTGGCGAGTCTGACCTGTGCGAAGCGAGGTTGCAGCTGCGGGTGGAAGAAGCTCCACCTGCTCAGCAATGGCGGCGGAGGGTGGGTGACCTTTTCACAGCAATACGGCCTCTCGGCCTAGTCAGAAGGTGCAGGGAGCTTGGCCCAAGTGCGACGAAGCTCATGCAGGTGGTGGTAAGGTGTGGGGCGGCGTGCAAGGGCTGCCCTAGGTCGGACTGTGGCTGGGGGAATGGGTTTGTTAGGGGGTCTTTAGGCAGCGAACGGCAGGGAGTGAAGAGGTGGAAGTGGTTCAGCGTTAAGAGGCGGAGATTTTGGGTCAGTCGACGAATCGTGTGGGGTGGTGGAACGATGGGAGCGAGTCGCCGGAGGTTGGCCGGAGATGGAGAAGGTGAGGGCGATCAGGCGCGGTCGAAGGGTGCTTGAACAAACTGAAGTAGGGAAAAGAAAGAGGGGAGGAAGGGAAAGAACTGTACCTACTTGGAGGGACGAGGGGGACCGGAGCAGGGCGACAATCGTATCGACTGTCACCGGAGAAGAAGGTGCCCAGAGAGAGAGGGCGACGGCGAGGAGAGAGCGGGAGAGCGCGTGCTGGGTACGGCGCGACGCGGGAAGAGCGGGCGAAGGCAGCTCTGCTGCTGGTAATGCGGCAGAGCAACGAGGAGGAGGAGGAAGAACCGCCAGAGTAGGGGGGCTTCTGCCGGAGTGGGAAGAGTGGGAAGAAGGGGGGGTTTCTCCGTCAGAACCGAGCTACTGAGCTCGATAGACGGGGGCGGCTTTTATAGAGGTGGAATCAGAGAGGAGGGCGGAGGGAGGCGACGTGCCTCCCTCGTCGGAGGATGCCGGAGATGGAGACCCATACCTTTCGTGCATTTGCACGAGAGGCATGGGTAGCCGCAGAGACCATTGAGGTGTCCCTACGACAGCAGACGTCGCAGGGAATCCCCGGTTGTCTTGACAGAGAGTCTCCCTTACCCTGCACGGCACCATGCTCCGTGCAAAGTCGCCGGAGCATGGCGCTGCTTAGGGTTTTGCAGGGAGGACCCAAATGCAAAGAACGAAGAAGAGTTTGGGGCCAAAATGCGAGGGCTTCAAAAATTGAGGGCCAAAAAGTAATAGATGAGGACCAAAATGTAAAGTTGGTGAAGAAGGTCTCTTCTTAGGCTCAAGTTTTTATACATGACTAATTAGGACCTAAGGATTCTGATGGTGAATTTTATTTCTAGATCAGACCTTGTTTGACCAATCAATTTACGTAAAAACCCAAATTAAGTCATTAATTAGGCATGGTTCTCAATGTAGGTCAAAATGGGTTCCTAAGGCCAAATTGAAGGTCCTAAACCCTAGAGATTATTTTTTAATAAATTTTAGAGGGTTTAGTTGATTTTTTATTTTCCTCGAACCTCGTGAAATGAAGTGGGTTTATTTTTAGGGTTATAGGATGTCATTTAATTCCTTGGAGTTACTGTAGCCCTTATTGGATCAACTCATCTCACTTTTCTTCTTATTAGGTTAGTTTGACCTATGTTTGGACCCTGAGTTACCCTGTTTTCAGATTGAATTGGTGAAATTGTATTTTTACCCCTTAGTTTCTGTTTTCTTCACAAACTCAGAATTTCTTTGAGCCAAGCCTTTCTAGAGTTATATAGGAGCTTTTTCTTGCAAATCTAGGCTAGATGGTGCTAGTTTAGGGTTTATGATGAGGTTCTCATCATACCCCCATGCCTAGCTTTTGCTAGTCCCTTAGCAAAAACCTAAGGTTTTAACCTTTGTTCTAGACCATGATATTTTTAACAATCTTCAGATAAGTGCTTTTTCATTTGAACCTAGATTAGGTTAGAATGCTGACCATAGGCTTAAAAGGTACTCTAGTACCAACCAAGATCCAGATCTGTCTAGCCTTAGTCTCAGTCTTTGGCAAAGGTTTTTAAGGCCCACAAGAACTAACCTAAGGTTTATTGGACTTCGTGATTAAAGCATCCCATGCTTGAAATGATTTTAGCCCTGGTTCAGTTCGCAGTGCGTTTTGTAAGAGAGAGAGGTAGAAAGTTTTTTCTGTTTGGAGAGTTTTCTCTCTCTTTTTCTTTTTAGTTCTAGCCTAGGATTGGCTTTTCAACACGGTCTGTATCAGATTCCTTGCTCCCATCATCAATCCTCAAGGGTTCCTGGTAATCGATGCTTCGAGATAGCACCGCCCATGGCAACCCCCGGAACCTTGGCTATTGAGATTTTGAGATAATCCCATCCATGGTGTTCCGTGGCTGAATCCAGACCCTGGCAATTGACACTTCGTGATAATGCCATCCATGGAATCTGAACCAACAGAGTGCTTACATGCCCCCAGTAGGATATGTAAGTATCCTAAGAGACAAGCACCGAGGAGATGATATTTTGTTACACACCTTTGAGGGGATTTCCCGCCTCTCCGCACTGGGAACTCATCCAAATCAACTTGTGTTGATCGGCTGCTCCTATTCTAGGTGTATTTTTCAGAATTTTGCGACGCTTCTGCGTGATATTGAATTTTTACGCTTACTGAACCAGGCTGTGTGTGGGGTTGGGGTGCTTAGGTTACTGAGTCCCGTAAACCAGAAGTTAGTTAATGAGGTCGAATACTCCCTAAGCCTTGGACCTAATACTTAAGCTTTTCATTTTCCTCAACCTCTTGAGGACTGTCAAGATCTTAATGGGTACTAAGAGTCTATCCAAGAATGCCTAAAGTTTGCATTCTTACTAATCTCACCATGCACTTTTCATTTCTTTTCTTGAATAAGGTCTAGAACTTAGGTCAATTCCTTAGCTTCTTACTAATGACTATCACTCTTTTTCTTCAATTTATGCTCCTTTTTGTTTCTTTTTCTTCTCCCATAAAATTTCCCTTCTCCTCTTTTTTTTTGTAGTTTTTATGGTGTTTTGTCATATGTGATTTTTTTTATTTTAAAACCCTTTTTACAAGTTTTGCACTTTTATACCCCCCCATGCCTAAGGTTTGCAATGTCCTCATTGTGACTTAGGGATTTTTATTTACTTAGTTCATTCCTTAAGATAGATGTTTTAATGGGTGAATGGGTCGGGATGAATTCTGCGGACGATTTCTAAGCTTAGATGCACGTATCTGAGGTGGAGTCGGCTGTCTATATGGGTGAACTTTAAGTGCACAAAAGTGTGAAAATGGTTTAGATTTTCAGAAAATGACTGGCTGCCTCCCGTGAAGCGCTGAGTTTTACGCCATTGGCTGGGCGCAATAAGCTCAAAGGGAATGGAGGATATAAGAAGATTCAGCCAAATCAGTAGAAGTCACATCAATGAACGGCTTGAGTCTCTGACCGTTCACGATGAAAGGTTCGGAATCGTGGCTGAGCAGACTGATTTCGATAGCTCCATTTCCAAAAACCTGCCAAACTAAATATGGTCCGACCCACTTGGATCGCAGCTTTCCCGGGAAAAGTTTGAGTCGGGCATGAAAGAGTAGGACCTTCTGACCAGGATGAAAGATCTTTCTCGAGATGTGCTTGTCATGGAAGGCTTTAACCCGCTCCTTGTAGATTCGCGAGTTCTCATACGCGTCTAGGCATAATTCATCAATCTCGCTGATTTGGAGTTTTCTATGGGTTCCAGCCTTTGAAAGATCTAGATTACAGTTCCGTACTGCCCAATAGGCTTTATGCTCCAGTTCTACGGGAAGGTGACACGCCTTTCCGTACACCAGTCTAAAGGGAGACATACCTAATTGGGTTTTGTGGGCGGTCCTATAGGCCCACAATGCTTCCGGAAGTCGGGACGACCAGTCCTTCCTGTCAGGCCGAATAGTGACCTGCAGGATCTTCTTGATCTCCCGATTTGACAGCTCAGCTAGACCATTAGTTTGGGGGTGGTAAGGAGTAGAGATTCGGTGAGACACCCTGTATTTGGTCATCAGTGACCTAAACTGAGCATTTGTAAAATGGGTCCCCCCATCAGAGATTATAGCACGAGGAATCCCAAACCTTGAGAAAATGTTTTGATGAATGAATTTGAGAACAATCTTGTGATCACAGGTTCGGGTCGGTATGGCTTCGATCCATTTGGACACGTAGTCCACAGCAAGCAGAATGTATTCGAAACCATCCGAGACAGGAAAGGGGCCCATAAAATCATTCCCCCAGACATCAAAGATTTCGCATACGAGAATAGGCTGCAAAGGCATCAAATCGCGACAGTTCATGTTGCCCAAAGTTTGGCAACGATTGCATGCCTTGCAGTGACTGTATGCATCTTTGAACAACATGGGCCAGTAAAAACCACACTAGAGGACTTTTGATACTGTTTTATGCCCATAGAAATGGCCACTGCATGCCTGGTCATGGCAGAAAGAGAGGATATTGTTGAATTCCTCTTCCGGGACACATCTCCGAATGATTTGATCAGCACCTATGCGGAAAAGGTACGGATCTTCCCAGATGTAATACTTGGTATTAGAACGCAATTTGTCTTTCTTGGCCTTCGGCCAATCAGACGGGGTCTGATTAGATGCCAAGTAGTTTACTATATCAGCAAACCATGGAAGTCTAGTACCAACAGTAAGCAGGTGCTCATCAGGAAAGTGTTCCGTGATGGGTCCAGAAGGGTTGATAATCTCAGAAGGAAGACGGGACAGATGGTCAGCTACCACATTCTGCCTTCCCGCCTTGTCGCGAATCTCAAGATCGAATCTTGCAACAGCAAGATCCAACGGATTAGTCAGGGCTTCGCGTCCTTCTTGGCAAGGAGATGTTTTACAGCCGTGTGATCCGAGTAAATGATGACATGGGAACCCAGAAGATACGATCGAAACTTTTCAAGGGCAAATACTACAGCTAGCAGCTCTTTCTCCGTAATCGTATAGTTACGCTGAGCCTCGTCAAGTGTCTTGCTAGCGTAGTAGATGACCATGGGTTTCCCGTCAGCTTTTTGCCCCAGGACCGCTCCTACAGCGAAATCAGATGCATCGCACATGATCTCAAAGGGTTGAGACCAGTCAGGGGATTGTAGGATAGGTGCCTGGGTGACTCGGTCACGCAGGTTTTCAAAGGCTAGTGTGCAGTCCTTGGAGATTTCAAAGGGCACATCCTTGGAGAGAAGAGAAGTCAAGGGGAGCACGATTTTCGAGAAATCTGGAATGAAACGATGGTAAAAATTGACATGCCCCAGAAAAGAATGGATGTCCCTGATCGAGCTAGGCATAGGAAGGCGAGAGATCAGATCAACCTTAGCTCGACCCACTTGGATGCCTTTTTCTGAAATTAAGTGTCCCAGGACAATTCCCTCAGGCACCATGAAATGGCTCTTTTCCTAGGAAAGAACCAAATTTACCTCGATGCACCACCTGAGTATTTGGACCAAGTGTTGGAGGCAATCGTCAAAAGATTCTCCAAAAACTGAAAAGTCATCCATGAAGACTTCCAGAAAATCACCTACCATATCTGAGAATATGGCAAGCATGCACCGCTGAAAGGTAGCGGGTGCATTGCAAAGAGCGAAAGGCATCCTTCGGAAAGCGTATGTTCCGAAGGGGAAGGTGAACGTGGTCTTTTCTTGGTCCTCAGGATGGATTGCCACCTGGTTATAACCGGAGTATCCGTCAAGAAAGCAGAAGAACCTATTTCCCGCTAGTTTCTCGAGAATTTGATCAATGAAAGGTAGTGGGAAATGATCCTTCTTCGTGGAGGAATTGAGTCGGCGATAATCTATACAGACTCTCCACGCGTTGGCTAATCGGGTAGGAATGATTTCTCCGGTCTCAGTCGTTATGGTGGTGAGTCCTGCCTTCTTAGGCACAACCTGAATTGGGCTCACCCAACGACTATCGGAGATCGGGTAGATGATTCCGGCATCTAACCACTTGATGATCTCCTTCTTCAAGACCTCCTGCAGATTAGGGTTCAAACGTCTTTGCATTTCACGAGAAGGTCATGCGCCCTCTTCTGAATAGATATGATGAGTACAATAAGAGGGACTTATTCCAGTCAAATCATCGAGAGTCCATCCAATGGCTCTGCGATGTTGCTGGAGGACAGTAATCAGATGGGATTCCTGTTCGGGATTGAGGTTGGAATTGATAATCACAGGGAGGGTCTGATTAGAACCCAAAAAGATGTATTTCAAGTGAGTAGGAAGAGGCCTCAATTCGAGGATAGGGTTACCAGCAGCAGCGGGTGGTTCAGTATAGACGTGAGGTTCAAGGGTAGGAGTTACTGGGTTGTTTATATCTGGATTCAACTCCTCTGTTTGCGAGTCAAGATCCTTCTGTGGTTGATGAGGCATAATCAGGTCATTTTGGAAGTGTGTTTCATCAACCAAAGCCCTAATGTCACAAATCTCTTCGATGACACCGTAATTAAGTCCTTGTTGGGCCTTGAATATATCAATTTTCAAGGTTTGATCCCCAAATTTGAGCTCTATTTGGCCCTCCTCACAGCTAATGTTGGCTCGAGCAGTAGCCAAGAAAGGTCTCCCTAAAATGATTGGTGTATCCCTAGGGTTCTCAGGTGCATCCATATCTAAGACTATGAAGTCCACGGGGAAATAGAAATCCTGCACTCTTACGATAACATCCTCGAGAATCCCTTTTGGTGACTTTATAGATCGATCTGCTAATTGTAATGTCACCTCAGTTGGTTTTAGCTCAAATTCTTCTAGATGTTCAAGTAAGGATGTGGGTATCAGATTTATGGATGCACCCAAGTCTAGTAAAGCTCTATCAAATTGGGTATCACCTATCTTGCAGGAAATCAGGGGAGTACCAGGATCTTTTGCCTTGGGTGGGAGTCTAATGAGGATTACAGAGCTGGCTAGCTCTGCCAGAACAATTGGACTCCCACCCTTGGTTCGCTGCTTACGCTGGGGTGTACACACATTCTTTAAAAATCGTGTGTAAGCTGGTACGTGGCGGATTGCATCCATCAAGGGGATGTTTATGTGGACCTGCTCAAAGAGCTTGACCAGGTCCTCCTCAGGTGCCACGGGCTTGGTGGTCTTCTTTCCCTTGGTCAAGGCCTCGGGAAACGGGATCTTGGTTGGTTCTTCTAGGATAGGTCCAGGTCTTGGATCTGGGATAGGGGTAGGAACGTCATAGATTATTGTCCTAGGCTTGGGATCACTACCCGGCTTGGAGTGGTTTGGATGAGGTGGGCCTTGGGTTTCCTTACCACTACGGGTTGTTACAGAATTAGGTCCTGCCTGGTTTTGGTTGGGATTGGGTAAGATAGGTTGCTGCTAGTAACCTGCAAAAGAAGTGGAGGCTTCTATCCCATCGGGAGAAGGAACAGAGGGGGCCTGATAAATCATATGGGCATGGCCTGGGTTTGGGTTCATAACGCTCCACTGGGTTGGCACATTATTTGGATTGGGAAGAGGTTGGGAAGGAAGAGTGCCTGGCTGGCGAGAGTTTGCCAACTGGGCCAATTGGTTTCGGACCTCTGTAAGTTCGTCCTTGTGTTGCTTTTGAATAGCCGCATTCGTTCTTTGAATGTCAGCCAAAGTATGAAGGATAAGGGACATTTGATCCTGATTTGGCCCTGATGGATAAGTAGGGTTGGGCCGAGGCTGAGGTGGCTGGTAAGGATGAGGGAGTTGTTGTGGGCGGGGCTGAAAGGGTGGTCTTTGGGTTTGGGAATTTCCCGTCCACTGAAAATTGGGATGGTTTCGCCATCCAGGGTTATAGGTGTTGGAGAACGGGTCATTTTGGATGGCGTTGAGGTCCTCGCAGGTCTGAGGAACCTCCAGAGAGTCAGAGAAAGAGGGAATGGAATTCCCCGGGCTGGTATAGAGAGGATCGGATGGACCTCTGGTTAGAGAATCAGATGGTGGATATGGATCCATCCTAGGAGAAGATCGATGGAGAATGTTTTGCACAGTTTCCCTTGTGGAAGGGGGCTGTGCAAAGGGGTTATGTGCAGAGGTGGCTCGCTGCAGGTGCTGAGTCAGCTCATCCACCTTCTTTTCAATAATCGAGACCTTGTCCAATCAACTGGCCATTAATTCCAGGTCGACTGATGCGGACAGGCCCTGCGTCTAATGTGCTCCCCTAAGATTCGTCGATGCGCGGGTATTCGTCCTGTCGAATAATCCCATGGAGTCATTGTTGATGGAGTTCTCGCACATGTTTTCGAGAATCTCCCACATGGTGTCCTCATGTTGACCCATGATATTTCCTCCGCAGGTTGCATTGACGAAAAGACGGATGTCCTCACGGAGTCCCTGGTAAAAGGATTGGACCTGTTCCCATTTAGGAACTCTGTGATGGGGGCACTTCCTCATGAGATCTTGAAAATGATCCCACGCCTCATGGAGGGGTTCCCCTGTTTGTTGAGTGAAGTGCGTAATCTGATGGCGCAAGGCATTGGTCCGACCAACGGGGAAGAACTTTTTCAAGAACTCGGACTGAAGTTCTTCCCAAGTGTTGATCGGCCGGGTCTGAGTTTGATACCAATGAGCGGCCTTGTCCATAAGAGAAAAGGAGAACATCTTCATGAGAAGAATATCCCGATTTTGCGCATCTGACCCAAAAGTTTGGGCCAGATGCTTTAGCTGTTTGATGTGCTGGAAGGGATCTTCGGAATTAAGCCCATGGAATTTAGGTATAGCATGAATCATGTTGGGCTTTAATTCGGAATCAGGTCCTCCAGTCGGGATTCTGACTCGAGGCTCGATGGCCACCGCAGCAGGATTATAATGGTCCCGCATCATAGGACGCTGCGGTGGGTGCACAAAGTTTTGGAAGAGGTCATTGAGTCGCTCGAGCTGGTGCTCCAGATTGTTTTCTTCCTCAACTAGCTGAGCCATGATGGGGGAAGAAGAAGAGCTTGATTCAGAATCAGATGAGAGAATGATGGGGTAGGGTTGCTGTTCAAACACGGGCGTCGAGGCTTGACCTTGACGAGAGTGAATTCCTGAAGGAGATCTTAAGGGTGGTCTTAAGGATCTCCTACCGTTCATGCACTGTTGGAGTGGAAGAGTTTAGAAGGTGCTGGACCCAATCAAGACACCCAAAAATGTGTTGGGTGACTATAGAGGTGAGGGGCAGATGGACCCCTTGATCAGAAAGATCGTCCACCTGAGAATTACCTGGGTAGCCAGAGAGGGTGAGTCCCGCAAAGACCCTTACACGGTAGAGCATCCCCACGGGTTACAGGGTTTCGCCCACCCGACCTCTCTTGTCACTGCGGTTCCAGGTAGACCAGAATGGGGATCTTGACCTCTTAAGTCTACCTTTTTTACTTTAAGATCAAGGTGCTTAAGGTTTCACTTGAACTCTTAGGTGTTTTTGTGAACAAGGTGGCCTAATTTGAAGGTTGGTTGACCCTAGGGGTCAACTTCACCCAGTGGTTCCTTTGAGAATTTAGGCTTTGTTTTTAGGATTCAAGTGTTTAGAGAGAGCCAATTGTTTAGGATTTTTCTTATTAATTATTTTCAATCAATGGCTTGGGCATACCTCTTTTGGATTTTCTCAATTCTTGATTAAGGGGTGTGTCTCTGAAATCCTAATGTTTGACCTTATGTTGGCTCTACTTGGTCCATTTAACTCTTTGTTTGGGTAATTATGGCTCAGGCAAGGATGTGTTAGCCCTTAATTACCTTTAAAACTGTGTGCAGGAATAACAGTTTCTGAGAATATGCAGCTATTACTATGTATAAAAGACAAGTTATGCCTATTTCTTTTCTTTGTTTTTCTTTAAAATTTTAGGGTTTAATAGGAAGTTACCTGTCCTTGGAGTGGCTGTGGTGCGGCTGCGTCTTTTTTTCTGTACCTGCACAAAAGAGAGGAGAGATTATTAGAAACTTACAAATAGAAATTTTATTACTTCTAGAATAGCCGTTGCTCCCTGGCAACGGCGCCAAAAACTGGTGAGACGCCAATCCTCTGTAGTTCTAATATTTCGTCGTAGTATAGTATAGAGAGGCAGTTACCAGTTTAATACAATTTGTTACTCGAAAATAAAAGTTTTCCCGATGTCGAACTCAGGGAGCAAATTGTATTCTAGAAGTACAAAGTTTCTATTAGAAAAATGAAAGAGAGAGAGAGAGAGATTTATCTTGTTGGCTTTTTCTTCTTCTCTTCTTTCTCTTGTCTTTCTCTTCTTCTTTTCTCTTCTCTTTGGTTCTTTAGTCTTCTTCCTTCTTCTTCTTTTTCTTCAGGGATTCTTCTCTTTCTCCTCGTGTTCTTCTCTCTTCTTTGTCTTCTTTTCTTCAGGGCTTCTTCTCTTTCTCTCTTCCTTGCGGTGCCTGTTCTTCTTTTCTTCTTCTTCAGGGCGTCGTCTGATTTTTCGATCAGACGACTTTAGTGGCTTCTACTACAGTGCGTCCTCCTTCCTTCTTTCTTCTGTGTCTTTCTACTTCTTCTTGCAGTCCTTCTTCTTCTTCTTCTGTGCCTGCACGCTCATAGTTTGGTCAGGGAAAAAACCTACTCTACCCTCCCCCGCGTCTCTCTCTCTCAGAATTCACTCGTAGGATAGCTCTCCCAGAGCCACCGAGTATCCTGATACGGGTCACGCCCGGGTCCAGGCCCACCGGCGTGAGGTGGTGGGCGAGGAGTGCAGGTCGGGTAAACGGGTTAGGCTAGGTCCGCGGGGGGTGGTCGCGGACGAGGCCGGGTGAGCGGGTGAGAGGGACCTCACCCCGTGTGCTGAGGCGATAAGCCTATAGCACTTTTTGCATTTATGCGAGCACGCGGCTTCAGAATCCACCGAGGTGGGACTAAATGTCTCACCCCAATTTGGCGCCTGTAGCTGAGAAAGCTGCAGGCAATCACTGCTGTGTGCGAAGCCTTCACCCCAGCTGCAGGCCTGGGCAGCTGCATAAGGGTGAACCGTGCGTCCTGGCGAGTCAGACCTGGGTGAAGCGAGGCCGCACCTGCGGGCGGAAGAAGCTCCACCTGCTCAGCAATGGCGGCGGAGGGCGGGTGACCTATTCATAGCAATACGGCCTCTCGGCCTAGTGAGAAGGTGTAGGGAGCTTCGCCCGAGTGCGGCGAAGCTCGTGCAGGTGGTGGCGAGGCATGGGGCGACGTACAAGGGCTGCCCAAGGTCGGACTGTGGCTGGGGGAATGGGTTTGTTTAGGGGGTCTTTAGGCAGCGAACGACAGGGAGTGAAGAGGTGGAAGTGGTTCAGCGTGAAGAGGCGGAGGTTTTGGGTCGGTCGGCGAATCGTGTGGGGTGGTGGAATGATGGGAGCGAGTCGCCGGAGGTTGGCCGGAGATGGAGAAGGTGAGGGCGATCAGGCGCGGTCGAAGGGTGGTTGAACAAACTGAAGTAGGGAAAAGAAAGAGGGGAGGAAGGGAAAGAACTGTACCTACTTGGAAGGACAAGGGGGACCGGAGCAGGGCGACAGTCGTATCGACTGTCGTTGGAGAAGAAGGTGCCCAGAGAGAGAGGGCGGCAGCGAGGAGAGAGAGGGAGAGCGCATGCTGGGTACGGCGCGACGCGGGAAGAGCGGGCGAAGGCAGCTCTGCTGCTGGTAATGCGGCAGAGCGACGAGGAGGAGGAGGAAGAACCGCCGGAGCAGGGGGGCTTCTGCTGGAGTGGGAAGAGAGGGAAGAAGGGGGGGTTTCTCCGTTAGAATCGAGCTACTGAGTTCGGTAGATGGGGGCAGCTTTTATAGAGGTGGAATCAGAGAGGAGGGCGGAGGGAGGCGACGTGCCTCCCTCGCCGGAGGACGCCGGAGATGGAGATGCATACCTTCCGTGCGTTTGCATGGGAGGTATGGGTAGCCGCAGAGACTATGGAGGTGTCCCTGCGACAGCAGACGTCGCAGGGAACCCCCGGTTGTCTTAGCAGAGGGTCTCCCTTACCCTGCGCGGCGCCATGCTCCGCGCAAAGTCGCCGGAGCATGGCGCTGCTTAGGGTTTTGCAGGGAGGACCCAAATGCAAAGAACGAAGAAGAGTTAGGGGCCAAAATGCGAGGGTTTCAAAAATTGAGGACCAAAAAGTAATAGATGAGGACCAAAATGTAAAGTTGGTCAAGAAGGTCTCTTCTTAGGCTCAAGTTTTTATACATGACTAATTAGGACCTAAGGATTCTGATGGTGAAGTTTATTTCTAGATCAGACCTTGTTTGATTGGTCAATTTACGTAAAAACCCAAATTAAGTCATTAATTGGGCATGGTTCTCAATGTAGGTCAAAATGGGTTCCTAAGGCCAAATTGAAGGTCCTAAGCCCTAGAGATTATTTTTCTATGAATTTTAGAGGGTTTATTTGATTTTTTCTTTGCCTCAAACCTCGTGAAATGAAGTGGGTTTATTTTTAGGGTTATAGGATGTCATTTAATTCCTTGGAGTTACTGTAGCCCTTATTGGATCAACTCATCCCACTTTTCTTCTTATTAGGTTAGTTTGACCTATGTTTGAACCCTGAGTTACCCTATTTTCAGATTTAATTGATGAAATTGCATTTTTACCCCTTAGTTTCTATTTTCTTCACAAACTCAGAATTTCTCTAAGCCAAGCCTTTCTAGAGTTATGTAGGAGCTTTTTCTTGCAAATCTGGGTTAGATGGTGCTAGTTTAGGGTTTATGATGAGGTTCTCATCAGGAGGTCACTGAAATCCTCATCAGAAATGGGAATAGGAGGAGTAGACTAGAAGGTGGGAATTTAATGACCCGTATGCGTGTGAATTCCCACTGATTCACGACCTGTGAGATAGTCGATTGTGACTGTGGTAGCAGGAAACCAATTAGCTGTGGTCACGTCTTCTTGTAACAATAGGGGCGATCCAGTAGTGTACGGATCAGGATAGCCATATTCAAGGGTGATGTCCTTAGAAACACACCCTAAACAGTTGGATCCTCGGGGAGATATGTGCAGTGTAGTGGTCTCAATCCCATGTGGATCGAGGTCCAAGAACCCTGATAGTGCAGATGAATGAGACATTGGGTCGCCAGAAAGGAGCCCAATGTTACCATAGTATGCTGAATCTTCATCTTCACCATCCTCCTCTATGCGATCACAGTCAAAATTCCCTGATGCCCTGAATATGTCAAGTCGAATTTGCTCTTTTCCTAGAGCTATCTCTATACACCCAGACTCAAAATCAATGTTTGCTCGGGCTGTCATTAGAAATGAGTGACCCAAAATGGTTGGTGCATCTCGGAGATTAGGAGGAACCTCCATATCTAGAACGAAAAAATCTATGGGAAAGTAGAATCCGTGGACTTTTACGATCATGTTCTCAACCACCCCCTCGATGTTTTTATTGATCTATCAACCAGCTGAATCGTGACAGAGGTAGGCTTTTACTCCCCAAATCAAAATTGATCAAATACGGTAGCGGGAGTTAAGTTGATGGATAAACCCAGATCTAGAAGGGCCAGATCAAATGGGGAATCCTGCAAGAAGCAGGATATGAGTGGCGTGCCGGGGTCTTTCCTTTTCGGTGGGAAGTCAGCTAGAATCATGGCGCAAGCTTCCTTTGACAGTACCACCTATCGTCCAATTCTAGATTGTTGCTTCAAGGTACAATAGTCCTTGAAGAACCTAGCAACTGTGGGGATGTGATCTATTACCTCGAGGAGGGGGACCTAAATATGTACTTCCTTGAACATTGACTTCAGGTCCTCAAAATTCCACGTGTCCTTTCTCCGTACTACATTTCACATTAGAGCCTCAGGAAAAGGGACAGGAATCTCAGGGTCAAGTGGCCTCTTACCCTTATCTACCTTAGGTGGCTCCTGAGATGGAGTCGAACCCGCCTGTGGCGAAGGGTGAGAAAAATCAGGACCCACCTGCCTATGTGGTGGGTCGAATGTCTTCCTTCCACTCTTTAATGAGACAGCATTTGCATTGGCTTGCTGTCCATGAGGTGGTGGGGGAGCGAAAGGGGCAGAGTATGCGGGGTTCTGCATCAAAGGCGGTTGGCCTTGAGCATAACCAGGTGCTACAGGAGGTGCCTGTAATGTGGCGTGTGCCTGTTCCTGTGGTGCTTGAAACCTAGGTGGGGTCCCTTGGTTCTGCACATACCGAGGGTTTAGGACAGGTTGGGAGGGCAAGGCTCCCTAAGTCCTATGCTCCTGTAACAGCTGGTTTTGCGTGTTCTGTATAATCTGTATCTGGTCAGCCATCACCTTCATTATCTACAAGCTATCCTATGTAGATTTCCTCATCGATTCTTACAGCTCCTCTTTCAGTGCTTCCAAAGGGTCAGCCTGCTTTAGAGGGTGATTGGCAGCTTGGTGTAGTGGTTGGTATATAGAACGGGGTTGCTGCTGCTGAGACGGGAATGGCTGCTGCCTAGGGTATGTGTTTTGCGCATTCCCATATTATCTGGTCTGGTAGTGAGGATGTTGATGTGGTCGCTGTGAGTTACCAGACCAAGAGAAGTTCGGATGCTAGCACCAACTAGGGTTATACGTCTCTGAATACAGGTTATTACACCCATATCCTTAAGTAGCATAGACGTCCTCGTAGGCTGCAGACATCTGAGACGTATATCCATCAAGGGGATACGTATTATAGTCTGTGGGTGGTGCGTAACCCTGGTCATATGGTGCCAGATCGGGATTGTTTACGGGATCCTGATATGCAAGATTGTGTAAATAAGGAGAAGATGCATCCCGAGTGAGTAGACTAACTCGAGCAGGGGGGGCTCGGTGTGCATAGGAGGGTTTCAGGGTAGCAGAGTTTAGGTCAAATTGACCCTGACTAATTTGGTCAATCTTTTTCTCAATCAGGTTTATTCTATCCAACTCCTTAACGATGATATCCATGTCAGCTCGAATAGACTCGGTGTGAGCCTCATGGACACCAACCCACTACTGACCAAGTCGCTGGAATTGGTTCATGGATGCGGCATTCATTGAGTTCACCAAAGATTCGAACAACTCAAATGCGTTGTTCTCGTCTTTCACGAGGAAATTCCCACCACTAGATGCATCGACCAGATACCGATGTGTGTCATTTAGCCCATGGTAAAAGATCTGAGCTAGGTGCCATCTGGGTATACCATGGTGTGGCCATTTTCGGGGAATGTTGTGAAATCGGTCCCAGGCTTCATGCAATTTCTCCCCAGCTCCTTGGGAGAAGGTTGTGATTGCGCGCCTCATCACGTTCGTTCGATCGATTGGGATGAACTTTTGCAGGAATTCACATCATAATTCCTGCCAGGTTCCAATCAGCTTCCCAATGGTCTTGAACCAGTATGAAGCTTTATCTCTTAGAGAAAATGGGAAAAGCTTCATCAGAACAATCCAAGATCAATATTCCTAGGTCGAATCGTTTCTACTAGTCGACTCAGGTCCTCTAAGTGCTGGGAGGGATCTTCGCTTGAGTTTCCATAAAAGTTAGTGCTGATCAAACCGATCACATTGGGCTTGAGCTCAAACATGTCTTTGCCTATGCGAATCCTAGCTAAGGGTGCGATGATCGGTGCAGCTGGATCATAGAAATCTCGAAGTTGTTCTCCTCACGGTGGATGCTACATTCTGTCAAGCGTCGTCAAGATACGGTCCATGCTATGCTGATGTTTTCCTCGGATTCAACAACCCGAGCCTCCAGACGAGCTATCGGGTCCAGATTACCAGTATCCTGACTCGGTTTAGGTCCAGGTCCAGGATTAGCCATTGAGGCTAAGGGAGTAGAAGTGGGGGGAGAAGATGGTCTCGACGAGGTGACTCACCTCCTTGGGAGTGGCTCCCAAGGTCCAACCAGTTGAGGTCTAAGTGACCTCCTTCCTTGCATACACCACCCAACCCCTAGGTTGGTGTAGCCAAGCTAGACAAGGCTAAATCCCTGTCGATCAGATGGTCCTTATCATCTTGTGACCAGATTTTTCCTTTTAAGTTCAAATTCCTGAACAAAAGTTTGTCGTACAATCGACTAAAAGTGATTCCCACCTCTCAATCTAACACAACTAAGAGGTTGAAAGCACCCAGTAGTACGACAATGAGTTCGGGTTGATTTCGTGTTTTAGAATTGATTTCTAGCCCATTTTTCTTCAGTTGGTGTTTTTTGGTGAGTGGCCCACAAGGTGACCAAGCTCACCGGCTAAGCACTAGACTTGATTAAGTCTAGTATATCCCAAATGTGGTCTCTAGATTGTAACCCTAAAGACATAACCAACGGTTCATGAAATTCTAAGGTTTTTTTTTGTTCTTTTGTTTTGTTCTTCTTCAGTAGACCACAAGAATAAAAATAGTTTTCTAAACAAAATTGGATTCCAATTAAATTGAAATTCACCGAGTAGATTCCTTTTCAATTATCTTTCCAGAGAATATTTTTTTGTAATTTTTACTATTTCAACCAAATTTATAGAGATTTTTAAATGTCAAGGGTCAGATTTGAAATTTTGACTGCTGGTCGATTTTTCAAATAGAAACAGTACCAAATGGTTTTCAAAAATTTGAAAAAAATATGGAAATTAAAGCCAATAAGATCAGCTTTCAAACCCCATCATTTTTAGTCAAAACAGATTCGCGGATTGCTCAAAATTGCTTTTTGAATTTTGAAAAATCTTGAATATAGGTCATTCTGACCCCCTTTCACTTCACGAATTTCTAAAAATTTTATGCTTGGAATTTTTTTCTAAAGAATGGTGCCGTTTGAAAGATGGTTTGAAAATAAAGATCTAACCTGAATTTTAGAAATTTTTGTTCATTAATTTTTTGGCAATTCAATTTCTAAAACGAACTTTGAAATTTGGCTAAAATTAGAGAATGGTGGAAAAGCCTTAAAAAGGTGTTTGAGTTTAAAATTCAAACTTTCTACCAAAAATATTATTTTTTTCTTTCTTTTTCACAAAAAATTTTGAAATTTTTTTTTTCAAGAAGGATTTCTTCTATTCAAAGGATTTTCAATAATATATATATATATATTTTGCTTTTTCAAAACTAACCTAGGATTCAAAAAGAAACCTAATGTAACTACAAAGATTTTTTTTCTTTTTCACGGAAATGAATAAGCTTTTTGTTTTTTAATGAAATTGCTAGAAGCAAATCTAACCTAGGGTTAGAAAAAAAGCCTAGACCAAGGTAGATATGATCTGCACCTGGAATTTTTTCTCGCACTCGTTGTGTGCACAGATCCCATTACTTTCCTTCTTTTCCTGCACATCGAAAGACAAGTAGAGGATGATTTGTCAATGATAGCTCAAAAGAATAAAATCCAAAAATGATGTTGCCTCCCCAGCAATGACGCCATTTAATAGAAGCCGTTCTCATGCATTTTCAAGTCGTCAGAAATCATAGTATAGTCGCGTTAATCGCTCGTCAAAAATAATTTCTAAAGATAACGAGACTTTGAGTCCCGGTCGTTCATCTCTGGGAGGCGTTTATGCAAATTTGAAATCAATCTTTTTCGATGTACTTGCTTAAAATCGATGGCGGTTTATGGTTATTATGTATTTAAGCATGACATGCTTAGTTGTAAGAATATCAGGAATTAAAAGCAGGCAACTTTAATCACACAAAATATATTGCAATCAATAAGCTCATGGTGATTCTCAACACAAAGATATATATGTATAATTTCTTTCAATCATTCAGGAGGGTGTTTGCAATATGGAACTAGAGGAAAGCTTGAAAACATAAATCTAACTAACAGAAAATGATCGCATACATGAAGCTATGAGTGGATTTTGCATGCATCATTGGGGGAGAATAAAGAGCTACACTACTAAGCAGCAATAAAAGCATGTAACTATGAAGAACTAAGCTACTAATCTAGTAGAAATAAGGGCATTCGAAGGTGGTCTCCGATGGCCTTTGAGTGGTTGAGAGGAGAAGGAGGGACAGCCAATGGTGCTTAGGTTAGCCCTTGGAGAGAGGTTGGAGAGGTGATCTAGCATCCTGGCATGGAGATGGTGGTGGCCATGGTGAGGCAACTCGTGGAGGTGGAAAGTAGCTAACCTAAATGGAAGTGAATAAAGCCTGGAGATGGATGGGTGCAAATGGCCACCCCTTAGGTCTTTTTATAGACCTATGGGAGACTCTCTAGAGAAGTGTGGAACTCTCAAGAGAGGGCTCCAAGAGTGGCTGACCATGGTGGTTGTTAGATCGACAAAAAGTGGATCTCAATTTGAATGGCTCTTGGCTGCTAATTTTGGCAACCAAGAGTGGCGCCACCTTTGGAAGAACCTAGAAAACTCTAGGTTGTGTGGGAGTGCATGAGTGGGTGTGTGTGTGTGTGTGCGGTCATGCCCTAGGTGTCTAAGTGATATAGGTTAGGTCCAAAAGGTTTTAGGTTGGTGTAGGCCTTAAATTAGGGTTGCAAACCCTAATTGCTAAGGGGGAATTGCAATTTAACTTAACAAAAGTTTAATTGAATGGGTGTGAACCTCATTAAGAGTGAAATAACTCAATTAGGCTGGGCTTAGGTCAATTGGACTCTTACTGAGTCAAATTGGACTTGTATGGTTTGAGATCTGAGCTTAATTGGACCCTATGAGTCCAATTGACTAGGCAATGGTAATTGACTATGATTTAAGTCAATTAGGTTTAGTGATGACCTAATGAGTTCCTTAGGGAGGTCTAGAGGTGATGTACTAGGGTTAGGGCACCTTAATTTAGGTTCCTATGGGGTTGGAATTGGGTTTAGGGAGCTAGAGATCCATGATCAAGGCTTGAATCTAAAAACAGGAACTGGAGGATAGTATCAGACATATAATAATAGTGTCAGACGTCTTATAATGAAAAATCAGAAGTCCAGAGTTATTGCTTAGACCTCCAATCAGAGTCAGGAGGGATTCTAGGTTCTGTCTTGGGTATTCTGCAGAAATTGGATGTCTGACTAAGTGTCTAGACGTCCAATAACACTATAGAAGTGGGTTTAAGGTGAGCGGGAGTTGGCTATGGATTCTGGACATCGTATAACTCATCTGGACATCCAGATAGAGGTTGGAAATAGGGTTTTAAGGTTTCCTAGGGTGTGGTGAAAAAATCAAAGGGTGGCTAAGGCTTGGGGAAGTTTCCAGGCTATCTTAGGGCAAGGATGGACCTAAGTTCTTCGCATTTTACTACATTATTCCTACTTAATAGAATAGCATACCTTAACTCCCTTATATTATTGTCTACTACATCTTATTCTAGGTCTTCCACTCCTGCTCTGCTGCAACACCAATTATTCTTCTATTCTTCTGATCCAGCTTTAGATCCAGCTTCAGATCTAGCTTCTGATCAGCTTACTACCTGCAATTGACATAATGTACCTAATTAGTACATTATAGCATTATTTTATGCATAGCTAAAAGAAAGTAGTAAAGATGCAAATAATGCTTATGCATGCATGAACTACCCTAACTTATGCTATGTCCTAGCCTAACTTAGGTCAACTAAGACCTATGATTGCTGCGCAATGACCCACCCACTGATTTGGGGGGACTTTAAGCCTAAGCATCTACACACTTTTTTTGCACTGACTCACTTTTCGGTGGTTTCTTCGAAAATTGGGTAGCTAATGAACTATCTAGGGTGGTATGGCTGGCAAGTTATTGGTAGTAATAGCTCATCGGCCGATTGTTTAGAGCACAGTCACAAGACCATTTTCATTGTACTACCTTTAGGTAAATCTTAGATTAAGGAAGTCACATACTTAAAAAATAAATAAATAAATAAATATATAGAAAAGGGAGAAAAAAAAAAAAAATAAAACCACACTTCACTGCACGAGTATGGTTGGCAGGTTGCTATGCGTAACAGCCCATTAGTCGGTTGTCCAAAACCCAGCTCACAAAGAAAGAAAAGCACAATAATTCCCAAAACACTTATGAAAGAAGCGAGGAAGTAGAATAAACTAGGGAGATATACATTGGGTTCGCCCTTGTGTTGACTCCATAAATAAAAGAAGTAGGGAGAAAGCTACCAATCAAAAAGATAAACCTTTAAGCAAGGTCACCTAGGGTCGTAGAAACCTGAAGTCCATTTCAACGGCCGCCTAGTGAGTCTTTCACTATTTTTACAAGATGCTTAGCACTTAGAGTTCTTTTCGAGTCTTGAGCGGGTTGGGTAGCTGTAAAAAGTTATCCTGAAACTCTCAAACTGCAAAAGTACAAAAAAATTAGAAACGAAGAAAAAAATAATGTATCTTCCATTTTCAAATAAGGTGAGGACTTGGGCTGTCTTCATTCTGGCAGACACCTGAGTTCTGTTAACTCTTCGTAGTTTAGGACCTTAATTAAAATTTTCCATTGTTAATAAACAACTTAGGCCTAAGCGATCTAATCCTAATTCTACTTTTATACATAGCATATAGTTTAATTTTTCTTGAGACTAGCAAAAGATAGGCATGGGGGTAAGATATAAGCACATTTATTGAGGGTAAAATGCCTATTCATGCATGTTCCTAGGCTTAGATTTGCATTTCATGTTATAAATATTGCATAGCATGCATCATTTTGCATTTAGAGTAGTTATATATAATTTAGGTTAATTGCATTCTTTTTATGCTCAGGAGAGAAGGGTATTTGTTTTGGAGACATGGATTGACCATTCGACCATACGGATTTGATCAAGACAACGATCGGAGTCCAACACCTCCGAAATTGCCTTGATCGAAGTCTCAAAGCACCATGCACAGTTCAAGGAAGATCAATGACCAAGGGAGTAGGAGACATAATTCTAAGCTTCAAATGACAAATCCGACTGTACGGATAGATTTGGGTCGACGATCGCAGCCTAACGACGTGAAAATTGACTCAATTAGACCTTTGTAGTAGCCGCTACAATGAAAAGAAGATGGACAACCTAGATTGCGCCACATGGCATAGCCCAGGCTGCCCATGCACACGCACGTGCCACCGCACACACGTACCAGTGCGAGTGCGTGTGCACGGGTGGAGGCGCGCATGTGCACAGTGCTGCTCCAACGATGAGCATGCGGACACGCGGTGAAGGTGGGGACAACGCAGTGCTAGCGACGCAAGAGCTGGACCTATAGTGACACTTACTGTCGGTAATTCTTTGCATGCTAGCAAAGCCAGCTATGGGCGTGGGCGGACGTGAGCGGGCATGAGCTGCCAACAGCGATGCTTCCAGTGACGGTCTGGATGCCACTAATGGTCCCATGCCTATTTTTGCCTCTTCTCCTCCACTAAAAAAGGACCTACACCCCCTCCCTTCCAAGCCATCTCTACCTACTCTACTCCCAAGCTCTAACAATCCTACCAACGCTCCATTAGAGCGTTCTCAAGCTCCCAAGGCTCCTATCATTGTAGCAAACCTCTGCCTCACCAAATATTCGTCCATCTTCCCATCCCCCTTCATAGGTTGTCTTGAAGCCATCCTCCCACCTCCATTCCGATAGCAAATCATCTCTATCTTCTCACCTCCATTTCGAAGCCACGCTAAAGCTTTCCTCAACCTGATGTCCTCCTGCATCTCACCTCTGTCATCCTGCTTATCACCTCCTTCGTCCGAGCTTCCACTAAGCGCCGTCGTCTCGCCAAATAGCCGATTCGAAAGATTTCCTCTCACCCCCTCTCTTTTTATGCTTTCATAGTTGATTGTAATAGACATTGAAGTGATATCTATACTATTTTTGTTCCATCTCTATCTTGTGATTCATTTGCTTGTTTTCTTCTTACGAAAATACCAAAAAATTAACAAAACCCTAAAATACCAAAAAGAAACAAATTGAAGCACGATTTTCAATTAAAGTAAACGTCGCCTCCCTATGTTCAACCCAGGACGCCCTTAGAATTTCGGTATAAATTTTATCTGATCGACATGTCTTGCAACTACGTCGATGGGTTAATTG
Organism: Thalassia testudinum; assembly: GCA_037157565.1. NCBI lineage: Eukaryota > Viridiplantae > Streptophyta > Magnoliopsida > Alismatales > Hydrocharitaceae > Thalassia > Thalassia testudinum. The sequence goes on along the minus strand of JAZHRO010000007.1, from coordinate 24,636,771 downwards.
TAACCCCAATTTCTAACTTGCAAAACATGTGCAACCAGTAGGTATAGAAGTGTTTCTTGAATTCCCAGACATCCATTCTTCCATTCTCTTAGCAACCAAGTCCATTTCATCCAGTTTATTACAAATTAATTCCATGTCAAATGAATGGGAATCTTGGATCTGATTAGCACTTGCCAGGGTTGTTGGCACCGGTTGAATGCATCCTTGGAGGCATGATTAATTGAGTTCTCACTCATTTCCTCAAATAGGTCATATGCGCTATCTGCATCCCTGTTGTGGAAATTGCCTCCACAGGAGGCGTCCACGTCAATACAGAGTTGCTCAACCAACCCGTGATAGAAAATCTGCACGAGTTGCCATTTCGGCACCTCATGTTGTGGACACTTCATCAAAAGTTCCTAGAATCAATCCCAGAAACCATGAAGCGGTTCCCCCAGCCACTGGGCGAAAGTGGTAATCGCCCATCACAAGGCATTGGTCCTTCCGATAGGGAAGAATTTCTTCAAGAAAGCTGACTTAAGAGCAGCCCATGTTTCAATTGGCCTTCCTATGGTCTGGTACCAATGTGCAGCCTTATCCCTGAGAGAGTAGGGGAAAAGCCTCATGATCATTTTCTCTTTGTTCACATTCCTTGCTTTGGTGGTCAGAACCAAAGTGGTCAGATCCTCCAGGTGCTGGAATGGGTCCTCTGAGCCAGTCCTATGGAAATGTTTAATCAAACATAAGACTTGGGGATTGATTTCTTTGTCTCCAATGGGAATCATGACACCAAGACGTTCCCCATAGTTTGATGGATCGTAAAAATCCTTCAAGGGTCGAGCACCCTGACCATGCATATGTTGGAACCATTGTTTCATCTACTGCAATTCTTCCAACTTCCTCTAAATCAACCCCTGCTAGTTAGGGAGTAGGGGAGGTGGTTATTGATTAGCCATGGGATCTGCTTGGCTATAGCTCAACCTCCGCCTCCTAGAATGGTCTAAAGGTCCTTCCAATCTAGGATTCAATGACCTCCTTCCATGCATACACTGGAAGTCAGAAGGACGGGGAAAAGAGGGAACCCTACAGCACAAGAATACAACGCTATCCTTAGATGGGGTAGCCTAAAGGTCTACTGACTCTCAGAATCCATCCTAAGATTATGGATGATTTACTCTACTTATGTCCAGGCAATCAAACCAGTTAGGAGGGACTGAGGAGAAGGTTCTTCCTTTAGCTTGTGCCTTTGGTTCCTAGTGTACCCCCCAACCACGGTCGTTTGACGCTACTCCCCTAGCTAGACATCAGATTGACTAGTATATGCAGGTTAATCGTGAATAATCTCAATCTAGATCCCAACAAGCAAATGAATCCTTAGGACCAACGTCTAATTAATTTTAGTTAGGCTTGGGAAATTGGTGCTTCTGGAATGTGATGGGCCCTTAATGGGTTGTGCCCTTAATGATTTGTTTGAGAATGTGTGAATGTGCACAACTAAGTGGTTTTCAAGTAAGATTATTAATGATGAGGTGAGTTTTAGAGTTCGAATCTTTCTTAATAGCTTTTAGGATTCAAATATTAACTGCTTTCAACCAAGTTTTGTGAGGCAAACCAAGTTTGTTTTCAAAAGCATGTGTTCAAGTATTTTCCTTTAGAAATCAAGAAAAATATGGAGTGCCTGGCTTGACCTAGTTATTAAATCCTATGAGGCAGCTACAAAATGAACCTCTTTTAAATTAGGTGGTGCGGCCCAAATAATTCAATCAATCGGCTCAAATGCACCACCGATTAAGGCACACAAAAAGGTGATTAACCTAATATGATTTCTACTCTTTTATGTGTTGAATTCATGTACCAAGTCAACAGGTCAAAATCCCGGTTGAGTAAAAGAAAATCAAGTCAAATTATGTGCCTTTGATGTGGGTGTATAGAGTGTGTATATTGATTCATCCCACAGAAAGTATCTTTTTATTTATTTTTGATAAAATGCTTTGGTGAAATGTGTGGAGGTGGCAAAGAAGACAAACAATTCTATCCTAGGGTTTATGCAAGCACCTAAGTAGATTTGGTCTTGGTTATGAGTGTGGCGAAATGAAACTAGTGGGGGGGAATGTGGGGATAAACTTACAAAACCTTCATCCGCACTTTTCTCCAATATAACCACTTTGGCCCACCTCAGAAGAGTACCTGCAATCACAGTAAGATCAGAGAAAAAGTAAGATAAAAGTTTGGTAAGGCAGAAAAAATGCGAGAAAAATCAAAAAGCATTGCCTCCTTAGCAACGGTGCCAAAATGATCGCACATGTTTTGCAAGTTTGAAATAAGGGTTATAGTAACCCATCGTCGTAGTTGCAAAACTCATGATCAAATAAAATTTACATCGAAACTCCAAGGAAGTCCCAAGTCGAACATAGGGAGGCGACGTTTACTTTAATTGAAAGCCACACTTTGTTTTATTTATTTTTGGTATTTTAAAGTTTTGTATTTTTTGTGTTTTTGAAAGAAGAAGACAAGCATAATAAATCACAAGAGATATGGAACAAATATGTTATATATCATGAATGTCGATTACAATAATCTATGAAAGCCTAAAAAGAGGGAGGTGAGAAGGAATCTCCCGAAGCAGCTGTTCAGTGAGACGATGACGCTTGGCGGAAGCTCAGACGAAGGAGGTGAGGAGCGGGACGACAGAGGTGAGATTCAGGAGGACGTCGGGTAGAGGAAAGCTTCAGTGTAGCTCCGAAATGGAGGTGAGAAAGCAGAGATGATCTTCTACTGGAATGGAGGTGGGAGGACAGCTCCAAGGTGACCTATGAATGGGGAGGGGAAGATGGAGGAATATTTGGTGAGGCAGAGGTTCGCTACACTAATAGGAGCCTTGGGAGCTTGAGAGTAAGCTCTAATGGAGCGTTGGTAGGCTTGCTAGAGCTTAGGAGTAGGTGGGAGTAGAGTAGGTAGAGGTGAAGAAGAATGGGGGGTGTAGGGGTGTTTATATAGTGGAGGGAAGAAGAGCATCCCATGCACAGGCATTCAACGACAGCTACAAGCGTCACTAAAGGCCTCTTAAGCTGTCGCCAAAAGATCCACGCCTCTTCAATGCCTTGGCTGGCGCACGCACTGTGCAGGCCATTTAGTGACTGCTACAAGTGTCACTAAAGGCCTGCTTTTTTGTCGTTGTAAATCTTGCACCCACCACTCATGCCCGCAGCTGTCATAGGAGTGACGATCGTCGGTTGTTGGATCAAGCGTGGATGGCTGTGATTGCGAGAGGAGAGCGCGCGCCTGCCAGCATTTGAAATTTGCTCCACTGGCTCGTGTGCTGGCAATTGTCAGATGAGGGAGGTTGAGGCGCTCCCGCAGATCGCGCGCGCTCTAATTTGAATCGAGCACCTCATGTGATTGTGAGGATCGGATGGCAGGCGCTGCTCGCGGTCTACTTAAATGCACACCCCAGATGGCATGCATGTGATTTGGCATGCGCCTTCGCATCCGTGGGCAACGTTGGATCACATGTTGGGAATCTCGACTGCTCCATTGCAATCTGGCAACTCTATTACAGCTGGCACTGTAGCGAGCGTGGCATCCTCACTGTTGCTCCACATCTACTGGTGTGTTGCGAAGAGGAATTGCGACCGCGTGTTGAGGGCGGCCTCTCAGCCATTGGATTTCCATCCAATGGCTAAGATTACTTGATGGGCGGCCTTTGGAGATGTCGTCGGTAGCTTTAGGCACTCCAGATGGTGCCAAGTGGCAACATCTGGACTGTCCACCCTTCATTGCTTGCAGAGGATGCCACGATGCTCGGATCGAGGTGATTTCTATGTTGTCAGACTACGATTGTCGCTCCAAATCCATCCGTATGGTCGGATTTTTCATCCAAAGTCTGTAAGGACATCGCATTGCCTCCTGGCCATATAAAATGAAGGAATTATTATACAAAACATACAACTATCCTAAATGCCATGCAATGGATGTTATGCAGTATTTATAACATGATATACAATGCTAATCCTACGAACTATCATAAATAAGCAATTTATCATGAATTCATGTGTGTTTATTAGATATCTTGTAGATAATGAAGGTAATGGTTGACCAGATACAGAGCATCCAAACCATGTGGAACTAGCTATTGCAGGAGCATAGGACTCAAGGTGCCTTGCCCACCCAACCTGTCCCTAACCCACGATATGTTCAGAACTAGGGCACCCCACCTAGGTTTCAGGCACCATAAGGATAGGTGCATGCTATATTACAGGCACATCCTACACCACCCAGATATGCTCAAGGCTAGCTGCCTTTACTGCAGAACCTCGCATACTCTACCCCTTCCGCTCCTCCACCACCTCACACACAGCATGACGATGCAAAAGCTGTTACGTTAAGGAGTGGGAAGAAGACATATGACCTACCATTTAGGCAAGCAGGCCTTGATTTTTGGCACCCATCACCGCATGATGGTTTGACTCCTTCCTCATCTTAGGAGCCACCTATGGTAGATAAGAGCAAGAGGGCAATGGACCCTAAGATTCCCATCCCTTTTCTAGAGGCTCTAACATGAGATGTAGCACGAAAAAGGGTACGCAGAATTTCGAGGACCTAAAATAAATGTTTAAGTTCATATTCAAGTCTTTCTCCTTGAGGCTATAGATCACATTCCCACTATCGCTAGGTTCTTTAATGACTATTGTACCCTGAAGCGACATTAGAAAAATGGACAACAGGTGGCATTGTCAAAGGAAACTAGTGTCGTAATCCTAGCTAAGCTACCACCTAAGAAGAAAGGCCTAGGTTGAGAATGTGATCATTAAGGTCTGTGGATACTACTTTTCCGTTGACTTTTTTGTTCTTGATATGGAGGTTCCTCCTGATTTCCGTAATGCTTCGGTGATTTTAGGTCGCTCATTTTTGGCGTCAGCTGGAGCAAACATCGACTGCGCATTCAGGTGTATGGAGATTGCCCTAAGAAATGAAAGACTGATACTAGACATATTCAGGTTATTAAAAATCTTTGACCATGATCACATCGAAGAGGATGGTGAAGACGAGGAATTGACTTTCTTTGGTAACATTGGGCTCCTTTATGAAGACCCAATGTCTCATTTGCCTTCATTGTCAGGGTTTTTAGACCTCGATCCACATGAGACTGAGACCACTGCAATACACATTTTCTCCCATGGGTTCGATTGTCTAGGGTGTTCTTCTGATTACGACACCCTTAATTCTGATTATCCTGATCTACAAATTACTGAATTGCCCCAGCTAACACAGGAAGGAGTCACTACGACGAACGAGTTTTTCGTTAATGCAGTCATGATTGAGTATTTCGCAAGTGGCAAATCGGTACGAATTCCTACATATCAAGATCATCAAATTCCTGTTATTGATTCTGTTCCTCCTACTCGCAATTCTAATTCTAACCTTCCCATGATTGAACTGAAGCCCTTACCTGACTCACTCAAATACATGTTTTTAGGTGAAAGTGAGACATACCCTATTATTATTAGTGCTCACTTGACCCAGGAAGAGGAGCATCAATTGATTTCTATTTTACAAGACCATAGGGCTGCTATTGGGTGGAGTATTGCTGATCTACGTGGGATCCGCCTCTCATATTACACTCATCACATTTACACAGATGAGGGGGTGAAACCTTTGAGACAACCTTAATCATGGCTGAACCTGAATATGCTAGAGGTTGTTAGAAAGGAGATCATTAAATGGCTGGATGTGAGCATTGTATATTCAATTTCCGATAGCTAGTGGGTGAGTCCTATCTAGATTGTGCCTAAGAAAACATGACATACCATCATAAAGAATGACAAGGGCAAATCCATCCCAACCCGCACTACGACTTCATGGCAGGTTTGCATAGACTATAGGAAACTGAATACGGCTACCTAGAAGGATCATTTTCCTTTACCTTTCATTGAACAGATCTTAGAGCGATTACCTGGGCATAGTTTCTTTTACTTTTTGGATGGATACTCCAGGTATAATCAGGTAGCGATTAACCTGGAAGATCAAGATAAGACCACCTTCACATGTCCCATTAAAAAATTTACTTTTATGCGAATGCCCTTTAGCCTCTGCAATGCACCGTCATTTCAACGTTGTATGATGGCCATTTTCTCTAACATGATTGGTGATTATGTGGATGTTTAAGGATGATTTCTCCATTTTCGAAGATGGCTTTTCATCTTGTCTTGATAACCTCACTAAGATCCTGAAATTGTGCATTGAAGTAATCCTAGTACTCTCATGGGAGAAAAGCCATTTCATGGTAAGGGATGGCATTGTACTAGGTCACAAGATTGTAGGATGTGTAAATCACAAGCACACTAGAAGGGGGGATGAATAGTGTGGGAAATAAAAATTGCAAGACAAAACAAACCAAAAAAACAAAGGCACAAGATATATAGTGGTTCCCTTCACTTAGGTACTCCACTACCTAAGTTTCCTAACTTAGGATTTTTAACCCAATTCCCTCAATACAGAAAGAATCAATTTACTAATATCAGAGGTAATTGACGGGTTACCGCAACCAAATTACAAGAAATGAAAAAAAATAAAGATATAGGTGTAAGCAAAATGTAAATAGAAGCTTACAACTATTTCCTAAGTCTCCAACAAGAGTATATCTTATAACAAGTATAACCAAATCTAGCAAGAAAAACTAAGGCGCAAAATAAACGATTGTATATAGAAAAATACGATCGCCTTTGATGATTTGTTGCAAATGGTGAGAGGCCTTGAAAGATATACAACAAAAAAAACTCTTTTTTAGCTTGAAAATTGAGAATTGAAGGTGTAGGCAAGAGTATGATTCTTTTAGAGATGTGTGTAAAACAACACTCAAAGAGTGCTTATATAGGCTACTAATCACCTCTCCTATGAATTCTAGGGGTCCTGTGACCTACATGTACCGGTACTCATACTTGATGTTCACCATTTGGAACTTAGGTCCAAACCTGTGCCGAGAAAGTACCAAAGATCATTACTGTAAATCAATTAGAGAAATCCAATCTACTCTAGGCGACTTTGTTTTGAAAGAGTCGATTTTGAGTTAAGAACCGAGTAAATGAGCGATATTCTGAATCCTAGTTATCTTTACTTTGATTTTAACACCTAGATTATATTTTACTTGTTTGGAGACATACAAAAATTCTAAGATTCAATAAAAACTAAAGTCTTCAAAGCTTCTTCCTTTATGTGCAATCTTTTTGCTTGCATCCACAGATTCTTTTGACCTGTAATTACTTCATAAACATATTACAATTTAAAATGATTTTGTTAACATCAAAACACAGAAGAGAGATGGAACTAGGGTCCAAGAATCTCTCCCTTTTTGATGTTGACAAAACAAATAAGATACTCACAATAAAAATGAACAGACTTAATAAGAGAAGAATAAAAAACTCCACAAGAGAGTAAAAAACCTCCCCCTCAAATTAAGCTCTCCTTATTTTAGATATGAAGAATCCATTCATTCATCTCATTTCTCCCCCTTTTTGTCAAGCAAACAAAAAAAATGAGCAAACATTATAAAGCATGACATTATCAAACAAACTCATATTATCAAACAAAGCATCAACTTTCATAACATGATAAAGTTCATGACACAAAAGAATATTAAGAGGCATAGAAGTTTAACAATCCTAAGAGTCATACAAGCAACAACAAGCTTACATACTTAAAAAAACTAAACTAATTTCTATGATGTTTTCTAATAAGTGGTTGTTCGTCCTCATCATCGTCATCGTCATTGTCATTGTCATCATCATCGTTGTTGTCATCATTATCATCATCGTCATTGCCGTCATCATCATCATCATCGTCTTCTCAATATGAAACACTTTCTTCATCTTCCGTGTCTTCTTCTTCCTCATCTTCATGGATAATAGGTTCTTTTTTTGCTACAAAAGATGGATCTTGAAAGTGTTTCTGTCTCCATTCACTGCATTTCGGAGGTGCTTTTGGTTGAGTCTGCTTCCTTTATTTGGTTTGTTGAGTGGAAGATGCAACATAGGAAGACTCAAGAGACATAGAAAGATTATGAAATTTGCTTTCCATGTGACGGAAGGAAAAATTCATATTGGTTAAATTTTGGCCAATGTAATTGAAAGTATTGATCATACAGGGATCGGTGCCAGACTCATGAGGTAGGTTCCTCCAAGGAATTTCGGCTTCTAGAAAGGGATAGGTAATGGGGACAAAAGCCGAAGATGATTCAAGAGGTGGATGAGAAGAAGATTGAGCATTTGGATCAATTTCATCTTCTTCATCATCACTAGTAGATTCCTCTCCAGCGGGTTTCAGCCCCATTTTCCGGAGAGTGGTCCATTTGAAATAAACCACTTTTATAAGAGGAGTGAAATTAGAAAGGTTGATTTTATTTTTATGAAATATCTGAGACACCAAGATATCTAAGGGTAGTGCCGATGCAAGGTAATGAGGTCTAAGAAAGTGAATGAAAATCGTGTTCTAGTTGACCGGAAATCCTGTAATGATAGCATAAATTAAGGGTAAAATGTCAACAGGAATTTTGTGAAAACTTGAATTTTTAGCCCTTAAATTCCATGCTAAGATACAGAAAAGAATACGAGCAAAAAAAGTCATGTTGGGGGCAACCAATGCTTTGCCCTGGCAATTAGTAAGCAATAGAGTTTCATGAATTTTGTGAGTAGGAAATTGCTCCTTAAGTGTGTTAGAAGGATGACCTTCATTAGGGCATTGGGTGATGGTTGATAAAAATTTAGGAGTAATGGTGATTTTTTGACCAAAAACTTTGGATGTTAAGACTAGATGGCCTCGATTTTCTTGTTCTTGGAGATTAGCAAAAAATAGACAATTAATGTCAGGGTAAACTCAGGAACATCAGCAAAAAATTCCTCATCAAAGAAATGCATAAAATGCTATTTGGAAAGATAGGTAGTAAACTCATAGATTTGAAGAGAAAAATCTTTCCACTCAATAGGCCTATAGTGATGAAGTTTTAGGCCTTTATACCAATCAAATTTTGATTTAGCATCCTCATTGATGTAAAACTTGTGGAATGCATCTTGAGGTGCTTTTCCCTTACTTTTAGATTTTGGTGCCATCTAAAAACATACAACAACAAGAAATAGAAATACAATTAGAGATAAAGATCATGTGTTCAAGTAACAACACATTTAAGACTGCATGTACCGGTACTGGTGATTGGTACTGGTAATGGTTGGTTTCTGTCCCAACAAGAAATTCGAGCTTGTACCAGTACTCATCTTCAGTACCAGTACCTACTCTCTAAAGTAGGAACTGCTGCGGCCAGTAAGTACTGGTACCTACCCGATGAAAACATATTGCAGTAGTAGAAATGACGTCAAGAAAGAAAAAAACATGATGTAGAACGACCCAAGGAAATAAGATTTAATGAGAAGAGAAGAATGTACCTAGGGTATGAAGATTGGAGATGGTTCTTCTTCTTCTTGGCAAGGGCTTGGAGAGACTTGTGGTGCAAAGGTTTGGTTGTGAAGAAATGAGGCAAGTGTTTGCACTTGACCTCTTTTATATGGGATGGGTCATGTGCTTGTCACATGACCACTTAAGTGGTTGAGAGAAGAAAAATTGACAACTTAGGTGTTGATGAAATAATGTAGTCAACAACCTAAGTTAAGTAACCAAATTGCAAGCAACACCTTGGTATTTCCAGATATATGGAAATATTATAATTTACCCCTCTTTTAATAAGCATGGATAATTTGCAAGGAAGCCCTCATGAATTTTCATAAATACAAACAAAGTTTATATCAAACAAAATGTTAGATTAGAATCTCTTTTATTGTACAAAGTCCTAATTTTCTCCTTATAAAGCAGAATCTCTCTGCTGCAAGAGGTTTTGTAAAGATGTCTGCCAATTGGTTTTGAGTGTCAATGAATTCTAATTGAATAGAGCCTTGAAGAACATTATCTCTAAGGAAATGATGTCTAATGTCTATATGTTTGTTACGTGAATGATGTACTGGATTTTTGGATAGATTTATTGCACTTATATTATCACATAATATCTTAGATTGTGCAAAAATCAATCCAAAGTCGGACAAAGTCTGTCTCATCCAAATGACCTGAGAGCAACCAAATGAAGTTGCAATATACTCTGCCTCAGTCGTAGAAAGTGAAACACAAGTCTGCTTCTTAGAGAACATGAGACTAGAGATTCTCCAATAAAATGACATGTGCCGCTTGTGTTTTGGTCTGTTCGACTCCCTGCATAGTATGCATCACTATAGGATAATAGATCTAAGGATTGTGCTTTAGCATAGAAAAGACCAAGGTCTTTTGTGCTGTTTAGGTATCTAAATATTCTTTTTACTGCATTAAAGTGAGATTCCTTGGGTATAGACTGGAATCTCGCACATAAACATGTAGCAAAAAGAATATCGGGTCTAGAAGCTGTGAGATATAGTAGTGAACCTATCATTCCCTGATATTTCTTTTCATCTACCCTCTTGCTGGATAAATCTTCACCAAGAGAAGTAGATAGAGCAATCAGAGTCTCTTTGCCATTTACATTTTCAAACTCAAATTTCTCAAGAATTTCAAGAACATATTTTGTTTGACTAATGTAAATTCATGTGTTTAATTATTGAATTTAGAGTCCTAAAAAGAATCTGAGTTCACCAATCATACTCATTTCAAACTCAGTCTTCATAGTCTCACAGAAATGTTGACACAGGGACTCCTTATTTGATCCAAATATAATATCGTCAACGTATATTTGAACCAATAAGATGCCATTACCTTCTTTTACAAAAAGAGTTGAATCAACAACTCCAATTCTAAAACCGTGCTGAAGAAGAAAGGTTCTGAGCCTATCATACCAGGCCCTGGGAGCTTGTTTAAGTCCATATAATGCCTTATTGAGCTTGTATACATGCTCTGGGTGTGCTGGGTCCTCGAACCCAGGAGGCTGATGAACATAAACTTCTTCCTTAATATAACCATTAAGAAAAGCACTCTTAACATCCATTTGATAGAGCTTGAAGTCCTTTGCACTTGCAAAGGCAAGTAGCATCTGTATGGACTCCAAGCGAGCAACAGGAGCATATGTCTCATCAAAGTCAATACCCTCCTGTTGGTTATAGCCTTGAGCTACAAGTCTGGCTTTATTCCTGATCACTGAACCAGATTCATCCAATTTACTTTGGAACACCCATTTGGTTCCAATGATGGAATTACCCTCAAGAGTGGGTACCAAGTTCCATACATTGTCCCTAGTAAATTGGAGTAGCTCCTCTTGCATAGCTACAACCCATGATTCATCCTTTAATGCCTCATCAGCTTTCATGGGTTCAAATTGTGAAACAAAAGCATTAAAGACAAAATCAGCTCTAAAGTGAGATCGAGTTTTTACACCTTGTTTAATATCACCAATAATCTATTCTTGATGGTGATCCTTATGGTGTACCAATTCTTTTGGAAGATCATGTACATTTCGTGAATCTTCTATTTTTGATACATCAATGAAGGGGGTATCTTCATCATCAGAATCTAAATGATTTCGTTCTGGTTCACCTAAGTTTGTTTCATCAAATGAAACATGCAGGGATTCTTCAATGACAAAAGTCCTTTTATTAAAGACTCGATAAGCTTTGCTTCTTGTTGAATAGCCAATAGAAATGCCTTCATCACCTTTAGCATCAAACATATCAAGCCGGTCACGGGTGTTTTATAAATAACATCTACTTCCAAACACCCTAAAATATGATATCCTAGGAGACTTCTCATAATAAATATCATATGAAGTTTTCTTAATAATAGGTCTTAAAAGTGTTCTATTTAGAACATAACATGCTGTATTAATGGCTTTTCCCCAGAAATATTTTTGAAGCCTAGACTCCAAGAGCAATGTTTGGGTGCATTCCTGTAGAGTGCGATTCTTACGCTCTACAACACCATTTTGAGATGGAGCCCGAGGAAATGAAAATTCATGGGTTATGCCAGAATTGACACAAAAACTTGAAAATTTTTCATTTTCAAATTCACCCACATGATCAGTCCTAAGTCTAAGAATAGAGGATGAATTTTCCTTTTGAAGTCTTTAAGTAAGACATAGGAAGGAATCAAATGAGTCATCCTTATGTTTTAAGAAGATGACCCAAGTAAACATAGAGAAGTCATCAACAATAACTAGGCAAAATTTTGATCCATTTAGACTCTCAAATCGTGTTGGTCCAAATAGATCAAGGTGTAAAAACTCCAAAGGTCGTGTTGTTGAAACTAAGTCTTTAGGTTTAAAAGAAGCTTTGTGCATTTTTCCAAGTTCACACGACTTGCACAAAACATCCTTCTTATAAGTTAGTTTAGGTAGGCCCCTTACTAACTCATTTTTGGCTAACTTATTAAGATATTTGTGATTAATGTGACCTAACATATGGTGCCAAAGATCTACTTTAATATGGGAGGCAAGCAGACATTTTACATACTTCTCTTTTGAAAAATGAAGAGCATAGATATTTTCATATCTAAAGCCTTCAATTAAAACTGTATTTGTTCCTTCTTTTAATATTTTAAATCCAACTTCAGTGAACAAAACATCACATCCATTATCACATATTTGACTAACACTAAGCAGGTTTTGTTTTAAATTTTCTACTAAAAGAACATTACGTACCTGCTTAGAAGAATTTCCTATTGTACCTTCACCAATAATGTGACAACGTTTGTTGTCGCCCAACTTGACATGTCCCCCATCTTCGATTTTGGTCCATTTGATAAAGAGGTCAGAGTGTCCTATCATGTGCTTGGAACACCCACTGTCTAGGATCCATTTGTCCTTTTTGACCTGCAAGATAATTTATTAAATCTATTTTAGATACCCATTTTCTTTCGGATCCTTGATGGTTAGTACCTTTCAGATCCTTAGGTTTATAGATCACTTTAGTATTAGATCTATAATTCTTAGGATTCTTGACCTTTTGATAAATCCATGCATGTCTAGGTGCATATGATTTATTTTGTGTGTTCTTTTTATTATTGAACTTAGCTTTTAAATTATTACAAAATTCCATATTCAGCCTAGTTGTTGTTTTTAAATTATTCAAAGTATCCTCAAAGTGTTCATAAGTATCTTCTAATTCTACTATTTTTGCATGTAATTGATTGTTAGTTTCTTTGGACATATCTAATTCTATTTCCAAACAAGATTTCTCTATTTCTAGAGTTCTATAACTATCATGCAAAACCTTATTTTCCTTTTTAATCATCCTAGCCTTATTATATAAATCTTCATATGCTTGTACTAATTCATTAAAGGAGACTTCAGAATCTACCTCATTTTCCGAGTTGTCATCGTTTGCCATTAAGCAAAGATGTGCAACTTCTGTTTCTTCAAATTCTTCGGAAGACGATTCTGTGTCAGAATCACTATCATCACAGGTTTCCTTGTATGCCTTTCTTGAAATCTTCTTTTTCTTTCGATCAAGTTCTTTGTCCTTTTCTTCCTTCTTCTTCTTGATCATTGGACAATCTTTTCGTACATGCCCCTTTCTCTTGCACTCAAAACAAATAATGTCATTTGAAAATTTATTGACTTTCTTACCTTATTTTCGGATGAATCTTCTGAATCTTCTCGTTAGAAGAGCAAGCTCTTCTTCGTCAGAATTTGAGTCATCAAGGTCTAATACCTACTTTAAAGCTTTGAAAGCAAGCTACTTTTTCTTACTTATGGATTTTTCTTCATTCTTCTTCATATTTTCCAACTGGACTTCATGTGCAATGAGGCTTCCAATTAACTCATCTAAGAAGAGAGTAGAAAGATCTTTTGCCTCTTGAATGGCTGTGGTCTTTGGAGACCAATCGCTTGTAAGGGATATTAAGATTTTCCTTACAACTTGTACCTCCTTCAGCTTGACTCCAAGATTCTTCATTGGTTTCATGATCTCTCCAAATCTTGTGTACATCCCTTTGATTGTTTCACCTTTCTGCATCCTGAAACACTCATAGCTTTCTGTTAGAATAGAAATATGTGTTTCTTTAACTTTACTCGTACCTTCATAGGTGACTTGCAATGTGTCCCATATCTCATATGCAGACTCGCATGCGGAGATACGGTTAAATTCTTCCCTTGATAACACACAATAGAGTGCGTTCATCACTTTCGCATTTCCAGCGATCCTTTTCTTTTGTTCCACTGTCCATGCCACTCCTTGTGGCTCTGGATCCATGTACTTCTCTTGGATAAACATCCATGAGTCCTTATCCATGGCCTTCAGGAAGACTTGCATCCTCCTCTTCCAGTATCCATAGTCCGTCCCATCAAAGTAGGGAGGACGTGTGGATGACGGTCCTTCGGTGCGCTTTACTGAAGATGCCATTACGAAAGAGAATTGTCACTTCTTTTTGCAACCTGCTCTGATACCACCTGTAGGATTTGTAAATCACAAGCACATTAGAAGGGGGGATGAATAGTGTAGGAAATAAGAATTGTAGGACAAAACAAACCACAAAAACAAAGGCACAAGATATATAGTGGTTCCCCTCACCTGGGTACTTCACTACCTAAGTCTCTTGACTTAGGATTTTTAACCCGATTCAATCAATTTAGAGGGAATCAATTTACTAATATTAGAGGTAATTAACGGGTTACCTCAACCTAATTACAAGATATGAAAAAAATAAAGATATAGGTGCAAGCAAAATGTAAATAGTAGCTTACAACTATTTCCTAAGTCTCCAACAAGAGTATATCTTATAACAAGTATAACCAAATCTAACAAGAAAAACTAAGGCGTAAAACAAACAATTGAATATAGAAAAATACGATCGCCTTTGATGATTTGTTGCAAATGGTGAGAGGCCATGAAAGATATGCAACAAAACAAACTCTTTTTCAGCTTGAAAATTGAGAATTGAAGGTGTAGGCAAGAGTATGATTCTTTTTAGAGATGTGTGTAAAACAACACTCAAAGAGTGCTTATATAGGCCGCTAATCACCTCTCCCACGAATTATAGCCGCTAGGGGTATTTTAGGAACATTAGAAATATGATTAATTGCAAACTAGCCATTCAGACTGGTCACAACGGTTAGTTGGTACCGATACTGAACTCTTGGTACCGGTACTGACTACATATAGTCAGTACAGCCAAATCACTGGGTACCGGTACTTGTGACGCACAGTCTTAGGACTTGTGACCTGCATGTACCGGTACTCATGATGAGTACCAGTACTTGTAACACACAGACTTGGGTCCTGTGACCTACATGTGCCGGTACTCATGATGAGTACCAGTACTTATAAGGTCCAGGCAAAAACCCAGTTCACAAACTGTGACCACTTGATACTGGTACTCATGATGAGTACCAGCACTTGATGTTCACAGTTTGGAACTTAGGTCCAAACCTGTGCCGAGCAAGTACCAAAGATCATTAGTGTAAATCAATTAGAGATATCCAATCTACTCTAGGCGACTTTGCTTTGAAAGAGTCAATTTTGAGTTAAGAATCGAGTAAATGAACGATATTCTGAATCCTAGTTATCTCTACTTTGATTTTAACACCTAGATTATATTTTACTTGTTTGGAGAATACAAAAATTCTAAGATACAATAAAAACTAAAGTCTTCAAAACTTCTTCCTTCATGTGCAATCTTTTTGCTTGCATCCATAAATTCTTTTGACCTGTAATTACTTCATAAACATATTAGAATTTAAAATGATTTTGTTAACATCAAAACACAGAAGAGAGATGGAACTAGGGTCCAACAAGGATCTCATCCAACAGACTTGAGGTTAACCATGTTAAATTAGAAGTCATATCCTGATTACCTCCACCTAGCTCGACTAAATAGATCAGATCATTCCTGGGTAACGTCGGATTTTATCGAAGATTTATACATGATTTTTCAAAAATCGCATGCCCATTGACAAATCTTCTGGTAGCCGATGTCCCATTTGACTTCAATGCCTCATGTCTCAGTGCTTTCGAAACCTTATGAAGCATTGTCTCTAATTCCCTAGTTCTCCAACCACTCGTTTGGTCTCTCGATTTCGAGCTAATGTGCAACGCATCCAATTTTGCCATCGGAGCTATTTTAGGCCAATGTTGGGAGCGACAACCTTTTGTAATTTAGTATGCTAGCAAGACACTAAATGAGGCTTAGCGTAATTATACTGCCACTAAAAAGGAACTACTAGCGGTAGTATTCGGGTTGGAGAAATTTTAATCATATTTACTTGGGTCGAAAGTGATAATTTTCACATACCATTTTGCCTTTCGAAATTTGTTAGCAAAGAAGGATGCCAAGCCCCATCTTATCATATGGATTCTTCTCTTGTAGGAATTTAATGTCGAAATATGCAACAAAGCCGAAGCACAAAATGTGGCGGTAGATCATTTATCTAAATTAAACCTAGCCCACATCCCTTATTTCCAGCCATTTTAGATCAATTCCCAGATGAGTCTCTATTGGCAATCCATTCTATCGAGTTTCCCTGGATGCGGATATCGCAAATTACCTTGTCGTAGGCAAGATTCCTACGAATTTATCCAGGATTAGAAACTCAAATTTATTTCTAAGGCCAAATTTTATTTTTGGGACAACCCCTTGCTCTTTCATATCGGAGCCGATCAGATTATCAGGAGGTGTGTCTTAGATTCCGAAATCTCTAGTGTGTTATCCGTTTACCACAGTGAAGCCTGTGGTGGTCATTTTTCGGGCCGAAAACTAGCTGCAAAAATTTTGCAGTCAGGATTTTTTGGCCGACCATTTTTAAAGATACACATGATTTGCCAAATGCTGTTAACGATGCCAGTCAGTCGATTCTATGACCAGGAGAGACATGATGCCTCTCCAACCCATTCTGGTCGTAGAAGTGCCTAGCATATGGGGCATTGATTTTGTAGTCCCTTTTTCGAACTCGCATGACTTCAAGTACATGCTTCTCGTTGTTGATTATGGCTTGAGGTGGGTCAAAGCCATCCCGACTAAATGGGCTAATCATAAGACCGTCATCTCTTTCGTACAGGAATGTATTTTTGTGAGATTCGGTGTACCCCATGCTCTAATTAGCATTAGGGTTAGCCACTTCATCTACTCCCACTTCAGGTCATCATTAAAGAAATACAGGGTACATCATCGTATAGCCACCCGTATCATCTACAAACCAACGGGTAAGCTAAAGTGTTTAACCATCAAATCAAGTTGATTCTCGAAAAGATGATAAGACCAGATAGGAAGGATTGATCCAATAGATTAATTGATGCACTCTGGGTATATTGGACCACGTATAAGATCCTACTCGGAATGTTGCCATATCATATGGTATATGGAAGAGCCTGTCACCTTCCCGTCGAGTTGGAGCATCGCACCTTTTGGGTGGTGTGAAAGTGTAATTTTAACCTCGATGAAGGAGGCTATGAAGGGGAGCTCCAGCTCAGTGAACTAGAAGACATTCAGTGGGAGGCCTACAAGAACACAAAAATTTACAAAGATGAGATGAAGGCCTTTCACGACTGCCACATATAGAGGAAAGAATTCACACCTAACTAGGAAGTATGGTTATTCAATTCGTGCGTTAAGTTCCTTGCTGGAAAGCTCAAGTCCAAGTGGACTGGCCTGTACATTGTGATTCACCCCTACTGTAATGGGGCAGTCCAAATCATGGACCCAAAATCTGGACATGTTTCCACGTTAAATGGCCAGTGCCTTAAGCCATTTATGTCCCAGTAACCTCCTCCTGATGATGAGAACATTCATTTAATTGAGGATGTGCAATTGAGTTTTCACCCAACCGGAGGCATTAAACTCAACACTTATAAATAGCATATGCTTTTCCCTTTACAAATAGCATATTTTCTTTTGGCATACTTTTCTGCATATTAGATATCATTAGGTTGGGGTATGCTGAATGAAAACTCAGGAACAATTTCAGGTGACTTCCACCAACTTACTCCTTACCGTAATTTATTTCCTTTATATTCATGCATGAGGACATGTAAGAACTTAGGCATGGGGTGGTAGTATACATTAAACTGAAAATTTTTGTGCCAACACTTAGAAAAACCTTCAAGTGGCATGTTAATTGCACTTTAGGGTCGTTAATTCAACAACAACCAACTCCACCTCCAATGCTTGCATTAGAGCTAGAAATCATCTGCAACAGCCATTTCTGACTCGTTCGCTCAACCTTTTGTTTTGAATTAGGACTAAGTTGAATATAACCTGATAAGGGAACATTAGTAAAGTACAATCATAATAGGTTAATTGTATATAGCATATATTTATATATTGCATCCACGAATAAGACTTTTATAAGAGGTTGCATTAGGGATGCTATCCTTTAGTTGATTCTTGCTATATGGAATCCAGTACAATTTTCACACTTACACGTAGATTTTGCAATGGACTCACCATGAAGATCGATAAACGTCTTTAGTTTGTCGAGAAGAAGCAGTGCTTCTTGCCCCATGTGCCCATGGTGGCAGTGCTATGGTCAGTATGGAGGGCTAGAAATGAGAAATTATTTCAGGAGAGACCAGTGTGTGTGGATAATATTGTAAACAATTGTTGTACTCTCATATATATGTAGGGTTCGATCCTGTAATCCTCTTTTTTTTCTTATATAGTTAATAAAAGCTCTCCTGGATTGCTATTGGCGATTCAATAGCATTCCTTTCTATTCCAAAAAAGAAAAAGAAGTAGTGCTTCTTTTCCTAAACCCCGGGATAGTGGTTAGGGTGTGTTACGACCCGATTCCCGAGTCCTTATGAGACACGAGAATCGAACCGACTCGACTGATCCCAAGACCCAGTCGTCCAACGAGAAAGTAACTAAAAGAGCAGTAAAATAAACCACATTCATCATGCATGTAACTAACAGTAACAAAAGTACAGCAGTAAAGAAAAGAACTACTACAGTACACACCACCACAACAGTAGAGAATTAAACAGGTATATAAACATGATGCTTACAATAAAAGAGTACAAGTGTAACAGGATATACTCACTACAACAAAAGAAACAATACAGTAGGTACAACACAAGTAGAACTAGTGGGCTCTACTAGGCCCAGCACCCTCTGCAGCCAAGGCTTTGGCTGCTCAACACCTGGTCCTGAAAAGGTGACAAAGGTGACACGTCAGCGAAACATTGAGTAGAGTGGCAACCAACTAGCTAAGAAAAATAGTAAGGTGAACAAGTAGTTGTTATTTTTGATTTCTTTCTTTATTTTCTATTTACTCATTCTTGAATTATTCCTCAGATCTTTCTCTTGATCTCGAATGTTCCTCATGGGAACGATCTTGATTGCAGTCTTTTCTGAAAAGTAGAAGTAGCACGTGGTGCTCTCCTGGCCGAGAGAGTCCCCCGTGGTGGTCCTACACTCAGTCAACCACCCCAAGGTCGCTGACAGGCGTAACGGTGACTACGACATGTGTGATAAAGGCACGGGTAGCTACCCCGTACTGGCACGCAGTTAGTCATTTCCGTTAAAGGGTGCGCCCCCAAGCAAAGCACTGAACCAGTATAGGGCAGAGCCCTCTCAGTAACAGGGGTCCAGCCCCTCCATAGTAACCAAACAGGGGTGTTGCCCCTCCACAGTCCGTGCACCCTCTCCTAACTACCTTGGTTTGCCTAGTGGGCCTAACAAGTCGGTGTAGGACGGCTAGCTGAACCCCGGGGCCTGTGGGGTGGCTAGCTCCCTCCCTACACTAGTAGCTCTCCACGATACGGTGTACGCGAGGGCCAAGAGTCAGTACAGAGTGGCCAGACCTAACCCTAGGTCCCTAGGGCGGCTGGCTCTCCTCTGCACTAAGAGGCAACATGTGCTTTCCTTGGTACTAGGTACCCAAGAGACAACAAACTTTCCCATTCACTTTTCCAGTTCCATCCCATTTATTTCCAGGAGTTCTACTCCTAATTCCCCATAGGGTTCATGCTCATATTTCTCTAGCTAAGCCATTTCTCTTTTTTTCACCATTCTAGTTTTATTCTCATATAGCCCGTATTCTCAACAGTTAATACCTATTCATATACAAGCAGCAGTTATCCAATTACAAGCAATTATCATTGTTCTATCTACTTTTCCAAGACTGCAATTCATGTATTCACTACATTCATTTTTATTGTTTCTGTTCCTAGGATTCATGCCACACCCTAAGATCTATCATTCAATCTAGTTTTCCAATCCTAGGATTCATGCCATACCCTAGGATCTATCATTCAATCTAGTTTTCAGACCCAAGAATTCATGCCATACCCTAGAATCTATTATTTATCTCAAAGATGCATTAATGTTGGTACACAACCAAGGGAAGCCACTCTACCCGCAAAACTGGGAGTGATGGGGACATGATCGACAGGTCCACGTGCCTCTGCAACCCCCAGATCCGCAACAGAACGAGGTCCTAACATAAGGATCAAACACAAGGAACTACTCAGAATAGGATACAAGTACTTTAAACAAGTAGAAGAACTAATTCTGAGAAGAACAAAATTTTAAACACGGAAATCGGACTTCGAACGGACCCTAAACGGGTCAAAAATGACAATTCTAGCACAAATCAGACGTCTGGAACATCTTCTAGACGTCTTAAACGATGGTTCATATCATACTTCTCTTCTGCGCTATTCTTCAGACGTCCAGGATCCAGTTGAACCATCTGGACCTAGTTCCAGACATCCGTCTATTACTCCAGACATTTGGAGACGCTCTCCGCCGTCTGGTGACTTGCCCAGATGTTCGATCTGTGTGGGAGGGCATGCCCTTGCACCTTCCCAAATGAAACCTGCACTCATACGCAACCGTCCTTAACACGGCAATGAGGCAGAACCCTCGGTGGAATGGCCTGCATGGCCGTACTCGCGAAAGGAAGGAGGAAAGAAATATTGTACCTTTTAGACGTCTGGATCTTCCTCCAGACGTCTCCCACATCGTCTGGACGTAGGTCCAGACGTCTGATTCTGGGAAAATTGCCTAGGATCAGGGCCTCCTCACCCTCCGCCTACTGCACACAACCATGCCGCACCACGCCCGCCTGCTGCCTGAGCTGCAGCAGCACCGGGGTAACCTCCCCTACACCACGCTCCCACTACGTGCCCGTCTGTCGGCCTTGGCTACTCCGACGAGCTCGCTCTCTCTTCCTCACATGCTCTACCTCTTCTCTCTCTTGCTGCACCTCCTCCTCCCTGCGCGCAACCAGTACCAGCTGCTGCCCTCGCTCTCTCACTCTCACGCTACTGGAAGAAGAAGGAGGGGACGGTGGAGTGGTGGTGAGGGAGAGGGAAGGGAGGAAGAGAGTTTTTGAAGGCATGGTAGGGTGGGGAAAGGTGTTTACAGGATGGGGACGGAAGAGAGAGAAGAAAAGAGGGTGGCATGTTCAGTCTGCGTGCACATGCGTGCAGACTTGCAATCGTATGCCTCAAAAAATTAAATTCGAGACATCTGGGAAGGCATCCAGACGTCTGACCAGACGTTTGGATCAACTCCTAGACGTCTTAAAAGCATTTGATGTCGTGGGTCTTAACAACATAACAAACTCAAAGGAAGTTTCACCCCTGAAACTTGCGCTAACTAGAGTGCGGAAAAGAACGATTTATGCATAACAAACTCAAAGAGGATAGAAGCCGATCTGAAAAGACGTACCACGTCGCGGATATACCTCTCTGCCAACTATGCTGGTCCCAAGGTGACTGGGATTAGGAAGAAATGTGCCATCTTAGTCAATCTATCAACGATTACCCAGACTGCGTCGTGTTCTCGCTGGGTAACAGGTAATCCCACCACCAAGTCCATGGTGATGCTCTCCCACTTCCACTCTAGCACTGGAAGTGGCTGTAACTACCCTGCAGGAATATGATGCTCGGCCTTCACCTGCTGGCACACTAAACACTACTGTACGAATTCACCTACATCCCGCTTCATTCCCTTCCACCAAAAATCATGTCTCAAATCATGGTACATCTTTGTGTTTCCGGGATGTATGGTGAATCTGGAACCGTGTGCCTCAGTCAGGAGCTCTCTCAACAGCTCCTCGTCTCTGGGAACGCACAAACGTCCCCTCATGCATAGCACCTGGTCTGTAAAAGAGAAGTCTCCAGGGTCTCCTGACAGTACTCTATCACGCAAGGACTGTAAGTACGGGTCGGCCATCTGCCCATCTCCTCCAAGAGGCTCCAACGCTGCGCCTGTAAACTGGCCAAGTGGGCGGGCGCCTTCCAACTCAAGGCGTCAGCCACCACGTTGGCCTTTCCCGGGTGGTAGGAAATGCTGCAGTCATAGTCCTTCAGGAGCTCCAACCAACGTCTCTGTCTCATATTGAGCTCCTTCTGGTTAAACAGGTATCTGAGGCTCTTGTGATCTGTGAAAATCTCAAAGGTCTCACCCTACAAGTAGTGCCTCTAAGTCTTCAGCGCGAAGACGACAGCTGCCAACTCCAGGTCATGGGTAGGGTAGCAATGCTCATGGGGCTTCAGTTGCCGCGAAGCGTAAGCAACAACATGGCCCCATCTGCATGAGCACACCCCCTAACCCCAACAAAGAGGCGTCCGTGTACACAACGAACCCGCCACTACTGTCTGGGATGGTGAGCACGAGAGCCGAAGTCAGCCTCTCCTTAAGCTCCTGAAAACACGCATCACAAGTGTCTGTCCAAGTAAAGGGCACGTCCTTCCAGGTTAGCTATGTCATAGGACATGCAATCTGCGAGATGCCCCTGATAAACTGGCTGTAGTAGCCTGCCAGTCCCAAGAAACTGTGGATCACAGTAACAGTACGCGGTCTCTCCCACCTGAGCACTGCCTCGACCTTGGCTGGGTCCACAGCCAAGCCATCCCCGGAGACCACATGACCTAAGAAGGTCACCTCCCTCAACCTGAACTCGCACTTGCTGTATTTGGCGTACAGCCTATGTCGTCTCAACGTGTCCAAAACCATCCGTAAGTGCTATCCATGCTGCGTCTGATCTCGAGAATAGATGAGCACATCATCAATGAATACCACCATGAACAGGTCCAAGTATGGTCTAAACACTCAGTTCATCAAATTCGTGAAGGTAGCAGGGGCATTGGTCAGCCCAAACGGCATGACCAGAAACTCGCAGTGTTCATACCCGATGCGGAAAGCTGTCTTTGAGACGTCTGCCTCCTTGATCCTCAACTGGTGGTATCCAGACCTCAAGTCGATCTTGGAGAATACCGTGGCACCTCACAGCTGGTCAAACAAGTCATCAATCCTCGGCAGCGGATACTTGTTCTTGATGGTGACCCTATTCAGCTGTCTGTAGTCCACACAAAGGTGTAGGGTACCATCCTTCTTCTTTACGAACAATACTGGGGCTCCCCATGGAGATGCACTGGGCCTCACAAAGCCCTTCTCCAAAAGATCCTGCAACTGAGACTTGAGCTCTCATAGCTCAAGTGGTGCCATCCTGTATGGTGCTGTGGAGATGGGGCTGGTCCCCAGTACCGGTGAGATCTCAAACTCGATCTCACGCTCGAGCGGTAGTCCTGGCAACTCGTCTGGGAACACGTCAGGGTACTCTCTGACCACCGGGATACTCTGGAAGTCTGCCACAGGGCTGGGCTCCGCTACTACACAAACTAGGAAGCCCTCATACCCCTGGCTCAAAAGTCTCACCGCCCGAAGTGCAAAAATGCACCCGAAGCCTCCATCCACTGGCTGCCCGTGGAACTCGAAAGAAGGCAACTCCGGTATGGAGAAGACGATCTTTCTCTCAAAGCAGTCCACCAAGGCGTGGTAAGCGGACAGCCAGTGCATCCCTAGAATTACGCCGAAGTCCATCTGTATCATAATCAGGTCAGCGGGAAGGTTGTGTCCCCCAACACTGACCTCAAAACCTGTGTACACCTCCTCAGTTACAAATAGCTGGCCACCTAGATTTCTGATTACCACTAATCCCCTAATGGAGTGCTATCGTATTCCAGAGTAGCAACAACTTGTGGAGCAAGAAGGTACATCGTACTAGGAGCAAGAATTACGTATTCCAAAAAGACCAAATCTTGTAACCATACCTGTCATCGTATAAACTGAAGCTATGATGTCTCCGTGAGTCATGACGTCACGACATTCCTCGGTACTAGGAGCGGACAAAACAGGTAGGCCTGGGGCGAAGCTAATGACAGCTGGCCGGTCTCCTCCTCATGGTGGCTGTCCTCCCTCAGGCACTTGGAACCCACGACCACCCGACTGGCCCTCAGTGCTCGAAGCGGTGAGCGTCTGCTGTGCTCCAGCCCTAGACGGGCAGTCCCTCCTGAAATGACCCGGCTAGCCACACTGGTAGCAGAGGGGAACTTGACTCCCTCTCTCGATAGGTCCCTACTGGCAGTTGGGCGGGGGTCCAGTGTTGACAACTGGCACCTGTTGGGGCCCCCCAGATGTTACTGACGGCTCCGTGAAGCGTGATGGCTCTCTTGCAAGTGCCGTGTGCCTCCACTGAGCTCTCCTAACCTGCCTAGTGTGACGATGGAAATCTCATTCCACGATAAACTCCCCTGTCGTACCCTCGGGAGAGAGATGAGGGGGTGGCGAAGTGGGTGGAAGTTAAAATTCTTCTCGAACCACCTCTCGGATCAGATGGACGAGGTCCGGAGATGGTATGCTCAGGAGAAGAGAAGTGGTAGCATGTACTCCAAGCTCGACACATCTATCCCTCGGGCCTCGACCTTGGCTGCGCCTACGGCCCACCCTCCTGGCTCCACGTTGAGGCATCTCCTACAAGGAGGCGCGAACACGGAATAGAAAAGACGTCAATACGAATCGATATTTAATGAAGAAGTCTAAAAACAGATGTCAAAAGGTACGTTGTGGTGGCTACTCTAGTTACAGCATGTGAATTGGTTATTTTCCAGCCAGTTGGTTCACTTCTCGGGACGACCTTGCTCTGATCCATCTTCTTACTACCCGATTCTCGAGTCCCTAGGAGACACGAGAATCGGACCGACTTGACTAATCCCAAGACCCAGTCGTCCAACAAGAAAGTAACCAAAAGAGCAGTGAAATAAACCACATTCATCACGCATGTAACTAACAGTAACAAAAGTATAGCAATAAAGAAAAGAACTACTACAGTACACACCACCACAGCAGTAGAGAATTAAACAGGTACATAAACATTATGCATACAATAAAAGAGTACAAGTGTAACAGGATATACTCACTACAACGGAAGAAACGGTACAGTAGGTACAACACAAGTAGAACTACTGGGCTCTACTAGGCCCAGCACCCTCTGCAGCCGCAGGCTCTGGCTGCTCAACACCTGGTCCTGAAAAGGTAACATAGGTGACACGTCAGCGAAATGCTGAGTAGAGTGGCAACCAACTAGCTAAGAAAAACAGTAAGGTGGACAAGTAGCTGTTATTTTTTATTTCTTTCCTTATTTTCTATTTACTCATTCTTGAATTATTCCTCAGATCTTTCTCTTGATCTTGAATGTTCCTCGTGGGAACGATCTTGATTGCAATCTTTTCCGAAAAGTAGAAGTAGCACATGGTGCTCTCCTGGCTGGGAGAGTCCCTCGTGGTGGTCCTACCCTTAGTCAACCACCCCAAGGACGTTGAGAGGCGTAACGGTGACTACGGCACGTGCGATATACGCACGGGTAGCTACCCCACACTGGCACGCGGTCAATCGTTTCCGTTAACAGGTGCGCCCCCAAGCACAGCACGGAACCAGTATAGGGCAGAGCCCTCTCAGTAACAGGGGTCCAGCCCCTCCACAGTAACCAAACAGGGGTCTCGCCCCTCCACAGTCCGCGCACCCTCGCCTGACTACCCTGGTTTGCCCAGTGGGCCTAACAAGTCGGTGTAGGACTGCTAGCTGAACCCTGGGGCCCATGGGGTGGCTAGCTCCCTCCCTACACTAGTAGCACTCCTCGGTACGGTGTACGTGAGAGCCAAGAGTCGGTACAAAGTGGCCAGACCTAACCCCAGGTCCCTAGGGCAGCTAGCTCTCCTCTACACTAAGAGGCAACATGTGCTTTCCTTGGTATCAGGTACCCAAGAGACAACAAACTTTCCCATTCACTTTTCCAGTTCCATCCCATTTATTTCCAGGAGTTCTACTCCTAATCCCCCGTAGGGTTCATGCTCATATTTCTCTAGCCAAGCCATTTTTTTTTTCACCATTACAGTTTTATTCTCATATAGCCCATATTCTCAAAAGTTAATACCCATTCATATACAAGCAGCTGTTATCCAATTACAGGCAATTATCATTGTTCTATCTACTTTTCCAAGACTGCAATTCATGTATTCACTACATTCGTTTTCAGTGTTTCTGTTCCTAGGATTCGTGCCATACCCTAACATCTATCATTCAATCTAGTTTTCCAGTCCTAGGATTCATGCCATACCCTAGGATCTATCATTCAATCTAGTTTTCAGACCGTAGAATTCATGCCATACCATAGAATCTATTATTTATCTCAAAGATGCATTAATGTTGGTAAACAACCATGGGAAGCCACTCTACCTGCAAAATCGAGAGTGGTGTGGGTGTGATTGACAGGTCCACGTGCCTCCGCAACCCCTAGATCCGCAACAGAACGAGGTCCTAACATAGGGATCAAACACAAGGAACTACTCAGAATAGGATACAAGTACTTTAAACAAGTAGAGGAACTAATTCTGAGAAGAACAAAATTTTAAACGCGGAAATCAGACTTCGAACGGACCCTAAACGGGTTAAAAATGACAATTCTGCCCCAAATCAGACATCTGGAACACCTTCCAGACATCTTAAACGATGGTTGAAATCATACCTCACTTTTGCGCTATTCTTTAGATGTCCAGTATCCTGCTGAACCATCTAGACCTAGTTCCAGACATCCGTCTATTACTCCAGACGTCTGTAGACGCTCTCCGCCATCTGGTGACTTGCCTAAACGTCCGATCTATGTGGGAGGGAGTGCCCTTGCACCATCTCGAACGAAACCTGCACGCGTACGCAACTGTCCTTAACACGGTAATGAGGCAGAACCCTCAGCAGAACGACCTGCATGGCCAGACCCACAAAAGGAAGGAGAAAAGAAATATTGTACTTTTCAGATGTCAGGATCTTCCTTCAGACGTCTCCCGTGTCGTCTGGACGTAGGTTCAGACGTCTGATTCTGGAAAAATTTCCTAGGATCAGGACCTCCTCGCCCTCCATGTGCTGCGCACGACCGCGCCGCGCTGCGCTCGCCTGCTGCCTGAGCTGCAGCAGCACTGGGGTAACCTCCCCAGCACCACGCTCTCGCTGCACGCCCGCCAGCCGACCCTAGCTACTCCGGTGAGCTCGCTCTCCCTTCCTCACGTGCTCTACCTCTTCTCCCTCTCGCTGCACCTCCTCCTCCCCGCGCGCCCCCAGCAGCAGTTGCTGCCCTCGCTCTCTCACTCTCACACTACTGGAAGAAGGAGGGGACGGTGGAGTGGTGGTGAGGGAGAGGGAAGGGAGGAAGAGAGTATTTGAAGGCTTGGCGGGGTGGGGAAAGGTGTTTGCAGGATGGGGAGGGAAGAGGGAGAAGAAAAGAGGGCGGCAGGTTCAGTCTGTGCATGCATGCGCGCAGACTCGCAATCGTATGTTGCAAAAATTAAATTCCAGACATCTGGGAAGGTGTCCAGACGTCTGGACCAACTCCCAGACGTCTTAAAAGCATTTGATGTCGTGGGTCTTAACAGGGTGTCAGGCGAACCTTCTTCTAGAAGATCCACCAAATAATGTGAGATGAGAGTAGAGTATTACTGGTGCTTTAAGACTAGTGCAATGAATCATAATTTTTGGATAATTACGTAACGATACTTGATGTTAGGCATATATTTTGCTCTCGGTTCCCACGTATGCACTTTTTGTGAATCTGTGATAGCCACCAAATAATGCAAATATGCAGAGATCGAGTTCTAATAAAACTAGCACTTAGGTGGATAGTTACAACTACCCTTTACGAAATCCTCGATTGAAGGAGGGCATTGATATCAAGATCAGAAAATACACTATCCTATCCATCTCTTTCCCAGTGCCGAGAGTAGGCACTTCCACTAAATAAGCCACCCGATATCCTTTTGAACACCACCAATCCCCAATAATGCCTCTGGAATAAAAGTCACGTATGTAGTGTGTTGTATTGCATTGTGTTGTAAAAAGCTAGAGAGAGAAAATATATATATATATTTGTATATAGAAGAAAATAGTAAAAGGAAAAAAGTAGAAAAATGAGTTTATAAGTTTGTTTAGTGTTTATTTCATTTGCATTAAGGTGACATTACCGACCACATTTGAGATCCACCAAATATGGCCTTAACCCACTTTTCTATATTTCTAACCGCCTGAATACTGGCTGAGGAATTTTGACTTAGTGTTAGGGTTATTAGAACTCTATTAAAGTGTTAATGACATGTGAGACCACCAAATATGGATTATATATATAAATCTGGTGAGATTGTGAGCTCCAAAAAAAAAAACGAGAGAGCGAGTACAAAGGACCCAAGGAGAGCATAGTTTTTCCAAATTTTCTCTCTGAGTTGACTTACTTGATATTTTGGAAATCTAGATTCTGTAGTACTAGTCTATATATAGCACCAAATGAGTATGAACCACCAAATACAAACCTACCTAACTTGAACATTCTCTGCTTAAGATAAAAGCTGGGGTAGAAATTACAGAATATCGTGTTATACCCTGAGGGAAGAAGTTTGCCTATCCTGCTAGAATTTTACTAGGGGTCAAGTATAGGCTTTAGAGGTGAATTGGCTTTTCACTCGAATCCGTTGCATAAGCTACGTAGTTGAACTTTCACAATTGTTTGGATTTCTAGATCTTAGGATGAAATCAAAAAGGAAAAAAATCTCTAGTCTTATGATTAATAAAAATAATCAATTCACTAGGGACCCATTTGTAGATAACGTAGTTCTGCGTTTTCTAGGGGCTAGTAAGATTTAGGCATGAGGGTATGATTGTGTAGCAATCATAAGACTTAAAAGACCTAAATTAAGTTAGAAGTTAGCATAATTGTAGTATAATTCATGCAATAGTAGCTTACATTGCATCTTTTCTGCTTTAATTTAATAACCATGAAATAATGTGCTAATTAGTGCATTATTTGGATTGTAGGCAAAAAGAAGCTCAGGAGATGGCCTAAAGCTGAACCTGAAGGGAAGAAGCCAGAGCTACAGCAGAGTTGGAGCAACGCAGAGAATAAAGATGAAGACATAATGCAGGGAAGAGGTATATGCATTACTAGTAGAAGTTTAATGTTTGAGTTAAAATTTGAAGAACATAGGACCTTTCCTAGCATTAAGATAGCCCTAGATACCTTCCCAAACCTTAGCCACCGTTAGATTAGGTCACCTTAGCCTAAAACACCTCAAAACCCTTCTTCCAGCCCATATTTGGATGTCTTGGTAGGATGTTGGATGTCCAGGACCCTTAGAAATCACCCGCAGAACCTAGAGCCCAATTTGCTGGAATATTAGACGTCCAAACAAGGTGTCAGACATCCAATTTCTGCATAAATCAAAGATAGAACCTCAACTTCACCCTGACACAACAATGGACGTCTAGAATAGAGACTTAGACTTCTGATTTTGAAGTATAAATCCTCTGATCACTAAAACAGACATCTGGAACCCATCTCCAATTACTGTTTTTGAAATCAAGCCTAGATCTTGATTTCTTAAGACCCTAATGCAATCCTACACCCTAGATAACCTAAATTAAGGTCTCCTAAGCCTAGTACACTACCCTAAGACCTTCCTAAGAACCTAATTAGGTTCTCACTAAACCTAATTGACTAGATCTAAGTCAATTACACTTCACCTAGTCAATTGGACTCATAGAGTCCAATTGAGCTTAAATCTCAACCACCATAAGTCTAATTAGACTCAGTGAGAGCCTAATTGACTCAAACATAACCTAATGGGGAACTTCCTCTCCCAATTACATACACACCCACTCAATTAAACTTATCGCGAGTTTAATTGCTGTCATTACCTTAATATTAAGGTTTATAAACCTATTTCAAGAAACTTACCTAAACTTAATTGCCTAGACTTATAGGACTCCACTTGACCACCTATTGATGCACACGCACACCCACATATGCACACACACTTACCCACACACAAACACCTAGCCGCCAATTCTATAGAAGCCTCTAGAATGACCACACATGGTGATTCTTAGATCTCTAAAAGTGGATCTAAGAAGATTAAAAATAGACCTAAGGGGCCAGCCACTCTTGAGAAGTCTAGAGATTTCTCTTGAGACCACCTTCACTATCCAAGAGTTTATATAAGACTCTCCTTGGACGACTAGGAGTCCCCATCTTAGATGACATCCCATGTGCACACCCTTTCCATGAGCTCCACCATCATCCACTCCACCTTTGGAAGTCCAAGATCTGAGAAGCTTTCCACCACCTTCTTATGATAATGTCATCATCAGCCAAATCTAGCTTTAATTAGTCATAATTCATTAATAAATGCTCCTACATAACTGCTAGAAGGTCGTAATTCACTGCATATCCTTTCTAAAAGATTAATAATAAATTAGGGGTAAATCTGCAGTTTTAACATAATATCCTAAATGCAGAGCAATCATGGGATTTTTCAGGGGTTCATTAAAGGTCAAATGGTCATAAATGTCTAACAAGTGGGTTCATGCAAATAGAAATGGGCATTCACGTGTTTTGAGAATTAATGTGCATCTGAAACCCTAAAAATAGACCTGCTTAATTAACTGAGGTTTTGGTCAGGATAAAATTCACCTAAACCTTCCACAAATCATAGAGAAATATTCTCTAAGGTTTGATATCCTTGATTTAACCTTCTGAACCCAATTTAACCTCAAATAGTGTCTTAGACAGATAGTTGCCCTAAGTTAGGTTTCTACACAAATTACCCAGTCAAACTTATTCAAAACTTAAATCTGACTTCACCATCGGATTCCTTGGGTTTAAATTAGGTTTGTACCAAAATTTTAGCCCAACTAGAGATCATCTTGACCTAGTTTGCAATTCAGTCCAATCTGACTCTTTTTCTCACACATGCACCCCCTAGCTTTTTGAAATCCTTGTAGATAGGTCCCTAACTTTGTTGTCACCATCACAAAGATGCCCCTACAGCCATTAGGAGTCGGGTGTAGCTCATCAATATTTGAACAAAATTTTCTTGCTCAATTTTCAATTAATTAGTCCCAAAATTGGAAGAGAGATTCCCTAAGGAATTCTCTTCCAATTGAGACTGGCCATGAATCCTATTGCCTTCCCAATCTCCCATGCAAACGCATGGGAGATGTGGGTATCCCACATGCATGAAATCTTTGAAGCTTTCAAGCTTGTTTCCAACTTTGAAGCTCGACTGTATGGCCTATAAAAGAACCCAGGACACCTGCCTTACTTCCTTAGCTAGGTTTGGGGCCAAAATTTCATCTTCCTTATCTCCGGGCCCTCTTCGACCAAGCTCTAGTGGACCTCTTCGTTCTCCTTCATCTGCACCCCAAACCATCAAATTGGAGGCACAGCTATCCTCCCCTCCTTCCTCCAAAGGTGGCTGGCCAAAGCCCCGTCGTCTTTAACTTTTCCTCATCACCATCTCCCTCAATGGAGAGTTCTTCTCTGATGTCGGACCATCAAAGCCAACACTTTCCCTTCCTCTTTCATCCAATTAGAGTAGGTATATTATTTCCCTTAGCTCCCTAGATTTTATCCCTTTATTCAAAACCCAAAAATAACCGCCGACGCCACCGTTCACCATCATCCCTTCCTCCACTTCGGTTGCACATCCAGTGTGGTCATCTGTTCGCTATGCACCTCCAAACACCTCGCCGACAAGTCATACACCCTTGCTGTTCCACCACAGCCAAAACCCCTCTCCTATCTCGCCATTCCATCCACCCAAACCCTCCGTCGACGAACCCATCTTCACGTGGCCATCCCCAAGAGCATTCGGCCACCACATGCCGCCATCCTCCACAAAACCACTGCCACTACATTTGCAAGCACTTGGCGAACCTTATGAGCAATTTTAATGTGGCTGAAAGGTCGTGTTAATGATTTTTGGGTACACACCATCGTTCTCTGCCATTGCCACCTCGTCCGACCATGAGTGTAGTACTCCAGCCATGTTCTTCACCCAATTCATCTCCAAGTCTCCAATTGAGCAAGTAGACTACAGCTGCCACTCCAATTGCTCGAAGGGACTACCTATTGTTGCTTGGATACGTGAAGAGAAGAGGCATGGGAATTAATCCCACATTGTAGAGGGAGGTGTAAGCACCTCTATTTTGATGCACTAAAATTATGTTTATTGCTGAGACCAACATTTTAGGACTATCTTGGATTGAAGCATATGTTCAAGACACAAGTTCACATAGTTGCTGATGTGCGTCATTTTCATTTATTTGAGTCTAGGACTTTATTGTAAGGAACATCAAATAAAACTCAAAAATGATCTTTTTCGCATATCTTTTCAAAATTGAATTTTAGGGTTATTAATCAACCAAACTTATTAATTAATCGACCAAAATACTTTGATCAACCAACCTACTTATTTGACCGATCAAATCAATCCATTTTAGGTAGTTGAGAAAAATCCTCTTGATTGACCAACCAAGCTAATTGATCTACGAACAAGTGATCGATCAACATTCCTAATTGACCGACCAAAGTACTTTTTAATCAACTAATTAACCTTAATTGATCGACCAAATTTGTTTCCTATTCAAGCAAAACCTTTTGTATAAGTAGAGGTCCTACTCAACACTTTCAAAAATGACTTCCAAAGAGAAAACCACCTCTCATAGTTAACCATCTCGTGCTTATTGCCAAAGGTCATTACGCCCTGTTCTTCACGTTTATTGAATGTCGAAGGACTACGCTATCGAAGTTGATTTTGAAAACCTGTCGTTGTAGTTTGAATAGCGAAGAACTCGGGTTCAACAAATAAAATTTATATCGGAAAAGAAATCCCAGGTCAAACTCAAGGAGGCTACATTGATCAAGATTCGCAATTATATTCTTTTTGTGCTTTTGTTTAAAAAGTAATCACAATGAAATGAAATAACTATAAACAATAAGGGGGAGAGAGAGAGAGAAAACATCCACTTGAAGTTGCAAAATATTTGTACAACTAAGAAAGCGAGAAATTATACTAGAAAGCAGGAAAACTATTACAAGTAAAAAGCAGGAAAAAGAAATGGGAGAGAGAAGTTATCCTCCTTGACGATCGCTTGGAGGAAGAGCCAGATGAGACAACGCCTGGAAGATGAGGAACAGAGCAAGAAGAAGGAGGTCAAAGCAGGAGGAAAGGGAATGAAGCAACACATCATCGTCGTTGCGGGATCTGTTTCTGGAATGGGGGCGAAAATTTGATTTTATCTCTTGAGGAGCATCTCAGGTGTGGGACAAGTTTCTCTTGAGCTTTGGAGAGGGAGAGAAGAGAAGGAAGGGATGAGAAATACATATGGAGGGGGTCTCCATTTATAGTTGCAAGGAGTAGGGGCATTCTGAACATTACAATTTGAAAAAATTAATTCAGGACATTTAGTGACGGATAAATCCGTCACTAAAGGCCTAAACGTGGCCTTCGTGCCTACCGCTCGCATGCCTCGTCACCTCCGCGTCCTTCAACACACGTGCACGTCCGCACGCTCACAGTCGTCCGATCAAGAGATCAGACGGCCTAAGATCTCCGACGCTTGCACCGCACGCCCGCATACGATCATGCGTTAGCACCTTGCGTCTGATCGCGCATGGGTTCTATCGTTTGCCCAGCGTCGTCCGATGCTCATCGCGTGGCCCTGCTCGCTCGCATACCCCTCTTTCGCTCTTCAATTGGGGGTGCAGTCGGCTCGAATGTGCACCCACTCTTCTTGCAAAGATGCTCGACCAACGCGCTGTGGGCAGCTTTGTGTCGCGTGGTTGTTTTGTGCACGCGAGCCAACAGCTGTTGGATGAGCATCCAACGGTGGAGATTCATCGATAGGATGAAGAGGAAAGGCAGATGCGGGTCCTTGAGGGCTGGTTGGGCAGCTAAAATGGAGCCACGTGGTGCCATCTTGGCCATCCATCTTCTGAGTATTGTAGATGGTGCCACCGGTGTCGGATTGGATCAATTTTTGCGTCGTTAGGCTGCGATCATCGATCCAAATCCATCTGTGCAGTTGGATTTTTCATCTGAGGTGCAAATTAACACCATTTTGGCCCTTGATCTTTTGGGTTCCTCATCCTTATCTGGTGCTACGGATGTCCGATTAGGGCGATCTTGGAGTCGTTGAACTCCAATTGTCGCCTTGACCAAATCCATACGGTTGGATCTTTGATCCGAGGACCCAATAAAAAGTCTCCCTATCCCTTACCATAAAAAGGAGACAATTATTGTACAATTTATACAATTTGATCTAAATGCATGATTATGCATGTTATGCACTATTTACAATGTATGATGCTAATGTGACACTAAGAACATGCATTAATCGACATTTTAGGTTAATCACATGTATGCACATCACACCCCTATGCCTATCTTTTACTAGTCCCTAGCAAAAACTACATGATATTTATAAAGAATTAGGTTGGATTACTTGGGCATAAGTTATTTTCAACATTAGGAATTTTTTTTTTACTTAGGATTTGAACTTTCAAAGACACAATAACACCCAGGTATTTACCAAAATGCAGACTGCCTCAAGCCCTTGCCTTATTCAAAGAAAATTTTCTTTTTCTCTTTTTCTTCTTTTCTAATTTGTTTGGACTTTTGAGTTTAGGGTTAAAGAGTGGCTTTCTACGGCCATTCAACCCACCCAAGATTTGATGAGAACCCTAAGTTCTAAGCATCTAATTGTGAATGTGGTAGACTCGTTGATCAAAAAATAGAATGATCTTCGAGTTTCTACGCCTCTAGATGACCTTAAAAGGTGAGTTCTACCTAAAGGTATATCTTTACGACCGGTAGCTTTCTCCCTACTTTTATTTTTATGGGGTCAACACAAGGGTGAATCCAATGTATATCTCCCCAGCTTATTCTACTTCTCTGCTTCTTCCTAAGTGTTTTGGGGATTTTTAGTGCATTTCTTGAGCTGGGTTCTGGACAACTGATCGATGAGCTGTTACCACCGACAACTTCCCAGCCATACTCGTGTTGCGAAGTGTGGCTTATTTCCTTTATTTTATTTTTTTCTTTCTTTTCTCCTTTTCCTTTTCTTTTCCTTTTGACTTTCTTTTTTTTATTTTTTTAAGTAGGTGGCTTTCCTGGTCTAAGATTTACCTAAAGGCAGCAAGAACAGAATGGTCTAGTGACTAGGCTCTGGACAACCTACCTATGGGCTATTACCCATGATAACTTGCCAGCCATATCACCCTAGAACATTCATTAGCTACCCAATTTTTGTTAAAATTGCTGGTCAATAAGTTAGTAAAAAGATAGTGTGTAGATGCTTTAGACTTAAAGTTCCGTCAAATCAGAGGGCGGGTTGATAAGTGTGTACTTATCACCCAAACTTATTTACTCAAATTAAAATAGAATTTAGGTTGGTGAGGACTCGAAAAGCAAATCCACATTTTAGTGGCTACCCGGGCTAATTAAGCCCAAAGACCTAAATGGTCTTAGTGTTCAGATCCTATTATTATATTTCCTAAGATTGAAAGGTCCTAATGTCCAAGTATTCCTTCCTAATTCAATTTTTCTTTTATAAAACGAATCTATGGAGCTGATGAAATAATTCAGAGATGAATTTCCACCCCCCCATGCCTATCTAATGCAATGTCCTCATTGTATTAAAAAGACATAAAATAGAGTGGAATATAATAGAAAGCACCTGAATTGCTTGAATGACGGGTCCACTCTGAAATAAACAAAAATTGTATACGTGTTGAATTTAGTGCCTTCAACTAAGCATACTATACAAAGGAGAGAAATAAAGAATTCACAGGTGCAGGTCAGAATCAGAATAAAAAGTTGAAACCTATGACCTGCCAGCAGATATCCACAGATGTGGACCAGATTGTAATGCAGACCCATACCCCATGGTCAAAAATATTTAAGGTTTTGGATAAAAATTACCCAAAACCTAAAATCAGTATGCAAGCGGGTCGAGCCTACGATTTATGAGAATGCAACCTAAGACAAAAAGGTTGGGTTTTTGAGAAATCAAGCTCCAAAGGATAATCAATGATTGTGTGCTTAGGTTGGTCAACCTCAGTATAAATGTCGTAAGGGTCCTGGTTTGATGGTTTCAGCTTAATTGGAACCCTTAGACTTGGTCTTCTACTTCGTTCGGAGTTTGCTTCCCAAATCGAAATTTCCAAGCTTCTATCCTCCTCATTCAAAATGTCAAATTCTGGGACCTCCTACATATTAATCACCCTATCTGAAATTTCCAAGTCTAAAAAATGTGGCTGAATCAGAATTGACTTGGGTCTAATTATCTCAAAAACATAATCGTCAGTAAGCTCAATGGGGTATAATTGGCAATTGGGGCATTAGGTTGAATCCTTTCGAAAATGCAATTCTGGATCCATCATGTAAGCCCCAATAAGATCAGTCTCCTCAATTATTAGGCTATCAAATGATTTAACTGATTCCGCAAGCCCAATAGTCTCACAAAAATCATGTTTTGTAAACTCACGTGAGACTTCGCAAATTGAATCTTCACCCTCAAAATCAAAGAAATCGTAATCCGTATTAATGTACGTCCAAAAATCATCCATCACTTTCTGATCCATGGAGACATACGTTTCTTCATACCCCAGCTTAAGGATCTCACATGAAGAAATCGGATCATCCGGAATTGGTTGCTCTAATTCAATCTGGTCAGCCTCGTAACATGTGTCCCCCCAAACAGGTGCCTGAGCAGGTTCTGACATTGGTTCTCTTGAGGGGGATTCATCCTGGGAATCATTCCATGATTGAACTAAAGTAACCACAAATCTCATTCTCAATTTTGCTAACTTCCCAAGTAAAAACTCACCTAGGTTCTTATCCTTAACATCTTGAAGCCAATCCAACAAATACTTGCTCAGATCATCAATCATTTCAATCAGGGGCTCCAATTCTTCCTTACAAGGTATTGGTTGAGCTTCTAAAGATCGTATACTATTCCTCAAGTTAGCCAAAACCTTATCTTGAACCTAGTTAACTTGAACCAAATGACTTGGTTCAGGGTTGAGCGGGTTTGGGATCAATGCAAAGGAGTTAACGAACTGAGATTCATGATACACTTCCTGATAATAGGTCATTTCGGATTGTTCAAGAGGTGGTGATGACCTAAAGGCAGTGTATTCATGGAATGGGTAACGATCAGTGTATCATCCTTGATTGTAGATTGTATTAGGTTGTCCATGAAAGGGTGGCGATCTATAATCGATATGCCTCTGAGAAGAATGGAAATCACAATTATGGTGTTCAGGGTTAGACCTTAAACATGGAGGTCCAGAACTGTATCCCCAATCTAAGTTGTCCCAACTAACCGATGGTTGATTACAGTATGAGTCGGGATAATCATCATGTTGAAGATAACTCATAACAAGAGGGAAAGAGCGGGAATGCATATAAAATGTGGAAGGATTCATGATAGATAGGAGGAAGAAAGGCTCCTTGCAATACAAACAATCAAACCTGTCCTTAAGTGGGCTAGCCTAAAGACCTACATATCCCCAGTGTCTTGAGATAAAGAAATGATTTGATCTACTTCTATCCATTCAATCCAACCAGTTAGAGGGAGGGACTGGGGAGAAGGTTCTTCCTTCGGCTTGTGCCTCTGGTTCCTAGTGTACCCCCCATCTGCAATTGTTTGATTCTACTCCCCTAGCTAGACATCAGATTGAATAATAGAAATAGACTAATCGAAAATAATCTTGTTCTAGGCTCCGAAGAGCGAGTCGAATCCTTAAGGCCAACATCTACTCCGTTGTGCTTTGGAATGTGATGGGCCCTTTATCTGGGTTGTGCCCTTAATGATTGATTGATGTGTGTGTGCGTGCACAACCAGTGGTTTTCAAGCAAGATTATTTTTTTTGATGCGGTGAATTTTAGGGTTCAAATCTTGCTTAGTACCTTCTAGGATTCAACTTTAGGTATTTTCAATCAAGTTTTGTTGGCACACTAGGTTTTGAAAGTACAGATGAAGATGTTTTCCTTGGAAGCTTAAAGAATGTGGAGTGCCTGGTAAATCCCTAAGAGTTGAACCTATGTGGCAGCTACTTAATGAGTTGATTTTAGTTGAAGTGGTGCAGCCCAATCAACTCAAACAATTGGCCTGTTTCACCACTTAATTAGGCACACAAAAATGGTTAACTTAGAATGATTTCTGCTCTTTTATGTGCTGATTTGTGTGTACCGATTCCACAGATCAGAATCTAGTTGAGTAAAAGAAAATCAATTAAACTAAGTGCCATGAATGTGGGTGTATGTTGTGTATATGTTGAATTACGCCACAAAATTATCTTTATCTTTTTTTTTCTATATGCAAGGGTGAAATGTGAGTATGAGTGGAAATCCAAATAACCAAACTAATCCTAGGATTTATGCAAACACCTAGGTTAATTGGAATTTGAATTTAATGTGATGAAATGAAATCTATGGAGGGGGAAGAATGGGTAGCACTTACAGTCATCTTTAACTGCACTTTACTTCGATCTACCACTTGATGATTCCCTGATAGAGGTATCTACAAAACAATAGACATGAGAGAAAGCAAGTTAGAAGACAGTAAAGTGCATGGAATGTGAAAAGAAGATCAGAAAATTATTGCCGCCCCGACAATGGCGCCAAAATGTTGAACGTCGGAGGACTACGCTATCGGAGTTGGGTTTGAAAACCTATTATTGTAGTTTGAATAGCTGATATGGATGTTACACGGTTTGTAAAACACATCGTTGTAACACGCAAAATCGATCAACTCTTAAATTTATAAACCTAGATAGTGGGGTATCTAGGGTCGTCTAAGGAGGCAATATGCTTGCAAAATTAATTCTCTTGCTTAGAAAATAGATCTTAACTATCTTTCTGGTTTTTTCAACAATATCATTTTTTTTAGGGTTTTGAACAAACGAGGGAAAACACAAGTTGTTGGCAAAAAAGTAAATAACAACTACGATTACTAAGCTAACACCTAAGTGACAAGTAATTCCTCTTCCTAAGCTCACTCTAGGCACGTGGAGGCCTAGAGTAATTAGGGAGAGGGAGTGAAAAGTGCTAGAATCACAGCAATCAAAATGCAACTAAAAGAAATTGCAAAGAAGGCAACTAGATTAATGAGAAAGTGTTTTATAGAAAAACCTAGTAGATGAATGCTTCTACCACTAGAGAACTGCAATAAATAAAATAAAACACAAATCTTCTAGATAGATGGTGAAGAAGAGGTCTTCTTACTCCAAGCTTGGTAGCTCCTGAGCTAAAGAGTCCTCCAACTCCTTCCTTGCTATCCTCCGCCAAGGTGATGTCCTCCAAATCAAACCCTAAGGGGGCATGCTCTAAGCTTTTCTCCAAGGGTGGACGTCCACCCTAGTTCCTTCTCCTTTGCCTGGCCATCCTCCTTGAAGTAGAAAAGCCCTCCTCCTTGGCGTGGCCCAAGTTGAAGAGAGTGAGGAGAAGAAGGCACCAAAGGGGCTGGTGATGTGCCCCTTTAATCTTCTTCTCTACTCCTTCTTCTTGGCCGTAGGTGTAGGTGGGTATAGGTAGAAAAATACACTAATGGAGGATGCTCTAAAGTGGTGGTAGGTGGTGGGTTTATATAGAGTAGGAAGGGGGGTAAGCGACTCTTGAAATGGAGGGCTAAGATGGGAAGATGGAGGTGGTTGGGGATCCTATGGCTACGGGCAATTGGCACAAACCCAAGGGACACCTAGGGGGTGGTTATGGGTGGTGGCACCCCTTGAAGTTGGAGCCAAAATGGCTTCTAGAAGGGGGGCTTAGGTGGCGCCAAGTAGGGTTCTAGAAGGAGGGATAGGTGGGTGGCTAGGATGGGTTGTAGGGTTAGGTGTATGGTGGATGTCGGGGTGGATGTTGGCGCCAAAAGGGGGGTAGTTAGGGTTAGGTTTTGGTGCCAAAATTGGTGCCTTTTGGTGGTGATGATGGGGTGAAGAGATGGCTAAGTGGTGGTGCCAACTTGGAGTAGGATAGCTAGCTTAGGTAGGGCTTAAGTTGGTGGAGCTAGCTAGGGTTGAGTTGAAGGTGGTGGTTGGCCAAGGAGCTGGATGCTAGCTAAGCTAAGCTAAGCTAAGCTAGCTTAGCTAGCTATGGAGTAGAGGAGGAGGTATTGGAGCTAGGGTTTGAAGAGAGGAGCTGAGGAGAACTCTGGAGCTAGAACTGGAGCTGGCAGCTGCTGAAGAGGCTGGCATGGAGCTACTCTAGCTGGCTTAGCTTGCTAGTTCTTTGCTAGCTGCTAAGCCAAGCTAAAGTGTGCTGGCTTCTAACATAATGAGCTGAGGTGAGCTGGGTCTGGTGCTCCCAGGGAGGATCAAGCTGGTTGAGGCAGCTAAAGTAGCTTAGTTCAACTGAGTTGAGCTAAGCTGAGTCCTCGGGAGCTGGACTTGAGCTTCCTGAGCTGGAATGAAGTTATCTTCAGTTGGCTAAAGTTGAGTGGAGTTGGGTGTAGCTGGATCTAAGCTGGGGTGAACTCCAGTCAACTCAGCTGAGCTAGCTAGAGCTCCCTGTGGACTAGTGGGAGCTAAAATGAGCTAGACTCAACTAGGTTGAGCTTGATATGAGCTGACTTGAGCTAGGGTGAGGTAAGATGAACTCTCTTGAGCTACCATTCAGCTGAGATTAGCTGAATGGAGCTGGGATGAGCTAACCCTAGTTCAAGTGAGCTAGGTTCCAACTATGGTGAGCTGAATCAAGCTAAGTTCCAGCTAGTCTGAGCTCCTCCTTCACCATTTGCCTTCTTGAGTGCTAGGGTTTTAGGGACCTGTATATCTGTTCATCCCTAACACTCACAAAAACATATCAAAAAGATAATAAAAAATGCAATGCATGCCTAACCTAATTAATGCCTAAATGCAGCCCAAAAACCCGTTTGCGAAGTAAAAATCCTAAGAGCTAGATTTGTTTTAATGCATAAGAACAATGATAAATTGGCATTTATCAATAGCGAAGAACTCAATTTCAACAAATAAAATTTATACCAGAAAAGAAATCCCGGGTTGAACTCAGGGAGGCTACATCGATCAAGATTCGCAATTATATTCTTTTCATGTTTTTGTTTAAAAAATAGAGTAATCACAATGAAATGAAATAACTATAGACAATAAGAGAGAGAGAGAAACCACCCACTTGAAGTTGCAAAATATTTGTACAACTAAGAAAGCGAGAAGTTACATTGAAAAGTAGGAAAAAGGAATGGGAGAGAGAAGCTATCCTCCTCAATGATCACTTGGAGGATGAGCCAGATGAGACAACACCTGGAAGATGAGGAACAGAGCTGGAAGAAGGAGGTCGAAGCAGGTGGAATGGGAACGAGGCAGCACGTCATTGTCGTCATGGGTTTCGCTCCGGAATGGGGGCGAAAAATTGATTTTATCTCTTGAGGAGCATCCTGGGTGTGGGACAAGCTTCTCTTGAGCATTGGAGAGGGAGAGAAGAGAATGAAGGGATGAGAAATTCGTATGGAGGGGGTCTCCTTTTATAGTTGCAAGGAGTGGGGGCATTTTGGACATTACAATTTGAAAAACATTAATTCAGGACCTTTAGTGACTGATAAATCCATCACTAGAGGCGTGAACTTGGCCATCATGCCCACTACTCGTGTGCCTCCTCGTCTTCGCGTCCTTCAACGCACGCACACATCCGCACTCTCACAACTGTCTGATCAAGAGATCGGATGACTTAAGATCGCCTACGCTTGCGCCGCATGCCCACGTGCGATCACGCAACACACCAAGCGTCTGATCGCGCATGGGCGCTATCACTTGCTCAGGACCATCCGATCCTCATTGCACAGCTCAGCTTGCTCACGTGCCCCCTCACCCGCTCTTCAATTTGAGGCGCAGCGTGCTCGAACGTGCACCTGCTCTTCTCGCAAAGGCACTCTACCAACGTGGTGCGAGAGGCTTTGTGTCACGCGGTTGTTTTGTGCGCGTAGACCAACAATCATTGGATGAGCATCCAATGATGGAGAATTGTCGATCGGTTGAAGAGGAAAGGCGGATGCGAGTCCTTGGGGTTAGTTGGGTGGTTGAGATGGCGTCACGTGGTGCCATCTTGGCCATCCATCTTCTGAGCATTGTGGACGATGCAACGGGTGTCGGATTGGACCGATTTTTACGTCGTTAGGCTGCGATCGTCGATCCGAATCTATCCGTGCAGTTGGATTTGCCGTCTGAGGTGCAAATTAACACCATCGTGGCC
Organism: Thalassia testudinum; assembly: GCA_037157565.1. Classification (NCBI taxonomy): domain Eukaryota; kingdom Viridiplantae; phylum Streptophyta; class Magnoliopsida; order Alismatales; family Hydrocharitaceae; genus Thalassia; species Thalassia testudinum. The sequence goes on along the minus strand of JAZHRO010000007.1, from coordinate 24,594,475 downwards.
CTTGATCTTTAGGGTTCCTCGGTCTCTATCTAGTTATACGGATGTTCGATTAAGGCGATCTTGGAGTCATTGTACTTCAATCGTCGCCCTGATTAGATCCGTATGGTTGGATCTTCGATCCGAGGCACCGATAAAAGGTTGCCCTATCCTTGACCATAAAAAGGAGACAATTACTGTATAATTTATACAACTTGATCTAAAAGCATGATTATGCATGTTATGCACTATTTACAATGTTTGATGCTAATGTGACACTAAGAACATGCATTAATAGACATTTTTGGTTAATCAGATGTATGCACATCAACGTTCTTCGAAAAGCACTATGCCTCGAACCTCTGGGAAAGATCGGTTTGAATATTTATTGAGGTTCCATAGAATTTATTCATGCTTTATTATATTGTTGTTTTGATTTACGGATCCCAAGCCTCTTTGGAAGATCCATGGATGTTGTTTTTATTTCTCTTCAGGATAAAAGAGAAGGGTTTGTAAGAGGTTGTGTCACCCATGTTCAAGTGGCATGAATAGTGGATTGACTAGCATGTGCTAGTCGGAAAAATCGTAAGTTGGGAGGCTTAGGTAGTGGTTTTTACTCAGATTGAGTTTTCACTATAAATCAGGTGTACTCTATGCATGAATCTCTATTGTTTTATTTTTTGAACTGATTTATATTTTCAAAGAAATACTATTCACCCCTCCCCTCTAGTATTTAGTTGCGATCCACAGGATATTCTTCAACCCTCATTAGGTATCAGAGCGTGGTTGTCCAGTATGATGTCAAAGTCTTCTGTTGACACATGCTGAGGGGCAATCTGCTATTCATCCTCCACTTTTCGAGGGGACAAGCTATGGCTATTGGAAGACTAGGATGCAGATTTTCCTTGAATCCATGAACTTTGAGGTATGGGATGTCATTGCATCCAAATACACTCGTCCTGAAATCAAGGAAGGAGTGGTGGTGACACTAGACCAGAAGAGGATGGCCACCCACAATGCAAAAGCAATAAAAGCAATCTTTTGCGGACTTTCAAAAGCCAAATTAAACTGCGTCTCTGCATGCAAAACAACATACGAGATCTAGAGCATACTAGAAGTCATACATGAAGGAAGAACTATGGGAAAGGAAACTAGAGTTAATTTGTTAACCCAAAATTATGAGCTTTCTACGATGAAGAAGGGAGAATCCATCAAGGAGATGTTCACAAGGTTTATGGACATCATAAACTCTGAGAAACCTAGATCAGGAGATCAAGAATGAAGCGTTGGTGAGAAATATACTCCGATCACTCACCAGCGACTGAGAAACTAAGACCATAGCCATAGAAGAATCAAAAGATCTGTCTACCCTCAAATTAGATGATTTTATCGGAAGATTGATAGCCTATGAAGTTCAACTTCAACACATGAAGGACCAAGAAGATGAATGAACCAGAAAGAAGATCATAGCCCTTGAATCCACTCAAGAATCTGAAGAAGCCACAACTGGAGAAGAGGAGGAAGACATAGCACTCATATCCAGAAAATTCAGAAAGTTTCTTAAGGACAAAAAGAACTGGAAGAAGAAAGAAGGAAGAAACAACGATGTAGTCGCCTGTTACAACTGCAAGAGAAAGGGACACATCAAGAAGGATTGTCCACTTCTCAGGAAGGAATTTGAAAAGAAGAAGAAGCACTTCAGTAAAGATGGAAAGAATAAAGCCTTTACTGCAACTTGAGATGAGTCGGACTCAACTTCAGAAGAAGGAACATCAGGAGAAGAAGCTCTTCTCGGTTTGATGGCGCTAGAAGATGAAGTAACCTCCTTTACTCAAGATGAACTATTAGAGGCATTCTTCGAATTGCATGATATAGCTGCATCATTAAAATTAGAAAACAAAATCCTAGTAAAGATACTAGACAAAGAGAAAGCACAAAAGAAGCACTTGACAATCAAAATAAAGACCTATCTGTTGAAATTACAACACTAAAATCTCAAATAAACCACTTAAAAATAGACATAGATAAATTGAAAGAAAACTCTGCTGTTCTACTAAATGACCTGACTAAATTCACAAATGGAAGTAGAAATTTGCACAAATTGTTAGGAATACAAACCCAAAGCACCACAAAGTTTGGGTTAAGCTATATACTAAAGAATAGCCATGAAGCATCTAGTTCCAATCAAAACAAAGAGAAAGGTAGCTTGCCAAAACAGGCAATGAAAACAAACCACCGTGGACCTAGGAAAAAATGGGTACCAAAAAGCATTTTACAATCTTATTTTGTAGGCTCAGTAGAATATAAGAAGTGGACTTTCCGACAAATCATTAGAACATTGAAGCCACTTTACCAAACGAAGCATCACAATCGCAAATCAATGACAGGAAAGAAAAGAAAGAAGATGGATTATGGAGAGTGGCTGTTCCAAGCACATGACTGGTGAGGAAGACCTATTCCTACAACTCAACCTTCAGGAAGGTGGTACAGTCACATTTGGGAGCAACCACAAGGGTCGTATTATTAGTAATTCTTCTACCTCTATTGAAAATGTGCACTTAGTTAAAGGTTTAAAACACAATCTATTAAGTGTAAGCCAAATATGTGATAAGGGGAATAAAATTATGTCTACATCAAAAGGTTTTAAAATTCTTGATGAAGAAACAAATCAAGTAATTCTTAAAGGAAATAGACACAAAGATATTTACACCATAAGCTTCGACAAATACAATGGTCTTGAATGTCTAGTCGTATCTGACGAAGAAGAAACCCTTTGGCATAAAAGACTAGGTCATGTTCACATGGGAAACATTAGTAAACTTGTGAAACATGAACTTGTAAAAGGTTTTCCAAGGATCGACTTCAAGAAAAGAAAATTCCACAATTCTTATCAAGTCGGCAAACAAACTAAAAACCCTTTTAAACTAAAAAGGATGGTTAGCACTTCTCAACCCATAAAGTTAGTTCACTTAGACTTATTCGGACCAACCAAATCCGAAAGCCCAAGCAGTTGCAGATATTGTTTAGTCATAATTGACAACTTCTTTAGATTTACCTGGGTATCTTTCTTAAAGAGCAAGGACTTAACCTTAGATGCCTTTAGCAAACTAGTTAGAAGATTACATAATGAAAAAATATCAGAAGTAATTAGAATTAGAAGTGATCATGGTGGAGAATTTGAAAATGAATCTTTCTCGAATTTTTGTGATCAATATGGAATTAAACATGAGTTTGCCTTCCCTAGAGCTGCACCGCAAAATGGTGTAGTTGAGAGGAAAAATAGGACCTTACAAGAGTGTGCCCGCACAATGCTGTGTGAGTCAAAGCTGCCACGATATTTTTGGGTTGAGGCTGTAAACATTGCTTGTTATATCCAAAATAGAACCCTAATCAGACCAATTCTAAAGAAGACACGCTTTGAATTTCCTACTTCAAGATTTTCGGAAGTCGATGTTTTATACTTAACACTAAAGATAATCTTGATAAGTTTTATGCAAAATGCTCAGAAGGGATTTTCCTAGGTTATTCAACCGGAAGTAAAGCCTATAGGGTTTTTATAAGAAGAATTTTGTTGTTTAAGAAACCATGCATGTATCATTTGATGAAACATTAGTTCAACCTAAATCTTACATGATTGATGATGATGATACAATAGATGATCCTTCAAACATTCTAGAAGATATTATTTCTAATGAACTACCCAAAGATATCTCTTTTGTAAAAGATCATCCTAAAGAACAAGTAATAGGAGAATAATCAAAAGGAGTTCAAACTAGATCTTCCCTTAACACATTAGCATTTACATGCTTTTGTATCTCAATTATAACCTAAAAACATAAATGAAGCCTTCTTGGATAATTATTGGATTATTGCTATGGAAGATGAGCTAAATCAATTTAGGAAAAATCAAGTATGGGAACATGTTCCAAAACCTGAGCAACAAACTATTATTGGAATCAAGTGGATTTTTAGGAACAAACTTGATGAATCAGGACTTGCAGTTAGAAATAAAGCTAAACTTGTGGCTCAAGGATATAATCAAGACGAAGGAATAGATTTTGATGCAACATATGCACTTGTTGCTCGACTTGAATCTATTAGAATGTTGCTAGCTTTTGCACCCCATATGGAATTCATGTTTTTCCAAATGGATGTCAGAATTGCCTTTTTAAGTGGATTCATTAAGGAGGAAGCTTTTGTTAAACAACCTCTAGGATTTGAAGATCCAAGTCATCTGGAACATGTATACAAACTAAACAAAGCATTATATGGATTAAAACAAGCTCCACAAGCCTGGTGTGAAAGATTAAAAACATACTTAATTGACAATGAGTTTAAAATTGGTCAAATTGATCCAACTTTATTTACAAAAAGAAAACAAAATGGCCTCCTAATAATTCAAATATATGTGGATGATATTATTTTCGGTGCTACTAATGATCTACTTTGCCAAGAATTTGCAAAGGTCATGCAAGATCAATTTGAGATGAGTATGATGGGAGAACTTAAGTTCTTCCTAGGTCTTCATATTGATCAACTATTCTCCAGAATCTTCTTATCTCAAACAAAATACACAGTAGAGATATTGAAGAAATTCTCGATGGACAGTTAAATGTAAAGAAACACTGATGGTAGCTTCTACCCAATTAAAAAGTGATGACATAAGTAAGTCAGTAGATCAAAAACTTTATAGGAGCATGATAGGATCTCTATTATACTTAACTGCAAGTAGAACTGACATTCTATTTTGCACTTGTTTATGTGCTCATTTTCAAGTAAACCCTAAGGAATCACATCGAAATGCTGTTAAAAGAATCCTTAGATATCTAAACAACACACAAGACTTAGGACTCTGCTATCCGAAGACAGACACATTGGAATTATATTCCTTTTGTTATGCTGACTATGCAGGAAGCTTCACAGACCGAAAGAGTACTAGTGGAACCTGTCAATTTCTCAGAAATTCCCTAGTCTCTTCATTCTCTAGAAAACAAAACACTATATCTCTATCCACAACTGAAGCAAAATATGTAGCAGCATCCTTAGCATGTTCACAACTATTGTGGGTGAAACAGACTTTACAAGACTTTGGATTAACTTTTAAAAATAACAAAATCTTGTGTGACAACACTAATGCAATCAACTTATCCAAGAATCCTGTACAACACTCTAGGACTAAACATATTGATATTAGAGATCACTTTCTTAGAGATTATGTCTTAAAAGAGGATATCAACTTAGAATTTATTAACATAGAAAAATAGCTAGCCGATATATTCACAAAACCTTTATCAAAAGATACGTTTACTCAAATTTGTCATTCACTAGGTTTACATAGATTAAAAGAGCTTAATTAAGTAGCCTAAGAAAAGACTTGTCTTTCTTCTTTTGATCGATCAATTTTAAATTTGATCGACCAAAACTTGAATTTGCCTAGCAAAAATTTTCCCTCCACTATTTTCTCCTTTTGATGGATCAACTAAAATTTTTGATCGACCAATCTGTTTGGGTGGGAATTTTCCCTCCAAACATTCAAACTTGATCGACCAAATAATTATTTTGATCGATCACTTCTTATTTTGATCAACCAAAATCTAATTTTCATTGACCAAAACTGGGTGGATTCTCTTTTACGATTGTGATCTTTTTACCTCATTTTCCATTCGCAATCATCGTTTATCGTACTTAATTTACGTGATTAGTTGCCTTAAGGGTTCTTACCTATTTTGCTAATCACGTTCTCTTTAAAAACTCCTCGTTTTTACCTCTAAACCTACTTTCTTTTTACCCATCATATATGGTCCCCACATCTTCCAAACGTTACCGCACAACATCCGTCCTCCTCTAATCTACCAACTAGCCACTGCAGCTGACCTCCTCTCACATGGCCTCCTTAGTGCATGGGTCCCTCGTGCACCGAACCTCGCAAGTGCGTGCCTGATCATCACCTCCTTGTACCTCTGTGATCGCACAACTTCGACCTCCTCGCACACCCTCCATCCAACCTCCATTTTGATCAACCAACTTTGGTTCGATCTTGGTGCATTCTAAACCATGAATACATCCATCCCTTTGGATTTTCTTGTGTTTAAAATGTGCTTTGACTTACTCTCATTTGTTTGTTCTCATTTTCGTATATTTTCTTGCAAAATCATGTAGCATACGTGAGTTAATCATTTGGTCAAACACCTATTTCTCTGGTCTAAGGTCTTTTGGTCGACCAAACCATTCAGTTGATCGACCAATTATCCGGTAATTTTTTGGTTGACCAACTGACATTTTTCATTGACCAACCGTGTTTTTTTTCAGCACCTCACAATGGCACCTAAACATGCTTGAGGCCCTTCTAGTCATCGTGATGATACTTTCGATCGCTTTTTTATTACTGAGACCGCTCATGATTGATTTTCTTTATTTTCAAAGTTCTCTCTGCACGTTGAACGACCCATTTACTTCACCTATTTCAAATCTATCTTCTCAAGGATCCGTGAAAAATTTGCATTCCATCAAATTTTGCATCTATTTGAGCAGAACTTTTATGCGAGTTCCAAGCATAGCCACATTCTCGATGTTGATCCCATGGCCTGTTGATAAACATCTATTTATCATCATTCTTATGCATTAAAACAAACCTAGCTCTTAGGATTTTTGCTCAGCAAATAGGTTTTTTGGCCTACATTTAGGCATCAATTAGGTTAGCCATGCATTTTACTTTTTTATTGTATTTTGATATGTCTTTATGAGTGTTAGGGATAAGCAGATTGCCAGATCTCTAGAACCCTAGCACTCAGGAAGGCAACTGGTGAAGGAGAAACCCAAACCAACTGGAACTCAGCTAGATCTAGCTCAATTGAAATAGGGTTAGCTTGTCCTAGCTCCATTCAGCTTATCACAGCTAAATGGTAGCTCAAGAGAGCTCATCTTAGCTCACCCTAGCTCTGGTCAGCTCAGATCCAGCTCAACTTAGTTGAGTCTAGCTCATCTCAGCTCCCATTAGTTCACAGGGAGCTCTAGCTAGGTCAGCTAAGTTGACTGGACTTCACCTCAGCTCAGGACCAGCTTGATCCAGCTCTACTCAACTCCATCCAGCTAAAGATGACTTCATTTCAACTCAAGAAGCTCAAGTCCAGTTCCCGGAGTTAAGCGAAGCTACCTTAGTTGCCTCAACCAGCTTGATCCTCCCTAGGAGCACCAGACCCAGCTCTCCTTAGCTCCTTTTGGTAGAAGCCAACTTACTTTAGCTTGGTTTAGCACCTAGCAAAGAACTAGAAAGCTAAGCCAGCTAGAGTAGCTCCATGCCACCCTCTTCAGTAGGTGCCAACTCCAGACTTCTTTTGTCCAGCTCCTCTCCTCAAACCCTAACTCCCATTGCCTACTCCTCTACTCCATTACTAGCTAAGCTAGCTTAGCTTAGCATAGCAATGCTCTAGCTCCCTTGGCATTTACCACCTTAAAACCCCACCTAACTAGCTCCACCAATTAACCCTAACCCTAAGTCCACCTAGCTAACCTAGTCCACCCCTAGGTTGGCGTGAACCCTAGCCACCTTTTCCCCCCTCACCTCCTTCCAAGAGACACCTATTTTGGTGCCAACTAACCCTTCTAGAACGCCCTCCTTTTGGCATCGAAATCACCTCCCATTTGCACCCTACACCTCACCCTCCTTCTAGAAGCCTTCAAGTTGGCGCCAACACATGGCACCATTCCATGGTTGGCGCCACTTTTAGGTGCCCATTGGCCAATTCTAACTACCCCCATTAGCATGCCTTAGGTGGCGCCACTTAACCCTAGCCCTAGGATTAACTTAACCAACCATAACAACCACCAAACTCCATCCTAGCCCTCCACCTATTCATGCCAACTATACCCCCATCCCACTATAAAAACCCATCACCTACCACCATTTTCTTCATCCTCCATTTTAGTTTAGTCTACCATATACCCACCACAACTCAGCCAAGAAGAAGGAGAAGAGAAGAAGATTAAGGGGGCATCCTACTCACCCCCTTGTTGCCTTCTTTTCCTTCCCTCTTCTTGTGCCACGCCAAGAAGGAGCATTTCTTCATCAAGGAGGATGGCCAGGAAAGGAAGAAGTACTTATGGTGGACGTCCACCCATGATGAGAGGCTTAGGGCACGCCCCCTTTGGACTTGCCTTGGTGGACACCATTTTGGCAAAGCTATAGAAGGAAGGAGTTAGAGATCTTTTCAAGCCCGGGAGCTACCAAGCTTGGAGCAAGAAGCCTCGATCTCTTCTTCACCAACATCATCAGGATTAGTGTTTTATTTATTTTTATTTTTGTTGCTAGTTGTAGAAGTATTCCTTTACTAGGCTATTATGTAAAACACTTTTGCATCAATCAAGTTGCCTTCAATTCTATTCCATTTTGTTGCAATTTTTATAATCTAGTTTCTAGCACTTTTCACTCCCTCTCCTTAATTACTCTAGGCCTCCACGTGCCTAGAGGGTGCTTAGGGAGGGGCTCTACTTGTCACTTTAGTAGTAGTGTGGTGAGTTAGGTGTTAGTCATTTTCCATTGCCAACAAAACTCATGTCATTATTTCAAAACCCCAAAAAAATATATATTAAAAACACCAAAAGAAAGTTGAGATCCCTTTAAAGCAAGAGATTTGATTTAGCGAACAAATTGGCCTCCTTGGACGACCCTAGATACTTCCCTATCTAGGTTATAAATTTAAGAGTTGATCGATTTTACACGTTACAATGGCGTATTTTTACAATCCACATAAAATCTGTATCACCTGTCACCTATTTTATGAAAATCATAAAGATATAGTGAAGGCTCCAACATCGAGTTAACCACAAACGTCTATGGGATAGAGGTTCTGGTCAATGCGGATGTTTTAATGAAGATTCTTGGCTATCCTTCTGTTGGAGCTACTTTTCATGAGTTAAATCAGTAGACTTAGTCCGATACTATTAGGGAGACCCTGCTCACTCCCTCTCATTTTAACTTGAGCCATCCTGCCAGGTCACCCTTTTTTACATGTTTGCCTCGCTTTCTCAATTGTGTTTACTTATGGAACTTTTTGTCCAAGCCCACATTTTTTGAAAACTACCCTAGTATAATGCTGATAACCCTCTATGGCTTTATGAACAACCCAGCAGCTCCTTCCAGTTTGGGACACTTTTATCCCATATCTTTCTTCATTTCAGTGTACCCATGGACATCAATCATAAACAGTTTATCACTCGTGTCTCCATGTTTGGTAAAATCACTTATGCGAAGATGGAGCAAGCATAGGGAGCTCGTGATGAGGGTGCACCACAAGAGCAGCAGCAGCAACAGGAGTAGACCACAGTACCTTCTCCATTCCCTCCTTATGAGAACTTCATTGCGACAAGTCCACCTCCAGTGAGACCTTCACCCTCTTTCTACAATCAGGACCGGAGCCTCTTGGATAGACAAATTTTAGGCAGGGACTTTGTCACTATTCAGGATGTAACCAGTGGTATTTCTTTGATGATGCATAGGCAGAGAGAGACAGACATGGTTATGATGAGTTACGGGCATCAGGTATCAGATTACCTGAATGCTAAGACTTAGTTTTTAGATAGGCATAGAGAGTCTATTCATAGCATTTAGCAGCAGCTTCACTGACCTCCTCGACCTCGTCGTTCGACTACCGTGCCCGTTGCAGCACCTCCTCCTCCTCCTACTTCATCAGCTTCACCAGTAGCACCACAAGCTGACCAGCAGATTACTTCTCCTTACAGGACATCTAGGCATTCGACACCACAATCTTCAGCTCAGCGATGCCTTTGCCTTTGTCAACCTGGATCTTTTGAGAGATCAGACTCACTGGATCTCGAGCTAGATATCGATTTTCAGAGCACCATTTACGCATTTATGGCAATGTTAGATGATTAATTGTAATATTTGCTTTCATTTTTTATGGCATGTATCAGTTTATTCAAGACTCGATTCTATGCTATCTTTTCTAATCATTTTATTATGAAGATTGCATGAATATTATCTCCTTCAATTATATTAATAGCTCTCTCAATTCATGCTATTATATTGACGCTTATATTACTTGTTTAAGGGGGAGTTAATTGTGAAATAACCAGCAACATGTTTACTTTTTGCTGAAACAAAAAGGGGGAGATATTATGCAAAGTTATTTTGAAATTCATAATTATAATTTTATTGTCATCAAAATGGGGGAGAATGTAAGCACCTCTATTTTGATGCACCAAAATTATGCTTATTGCTAAGACTGACATTTCAGGACTATCTTGGATTGAAGCCTCTGTTCAAGACACAAGTTTAGATAGTCGCTGATGTACGTCTTTTTCATTTATTTGAATCTAAGACTTTATTGTAAGGAACCTCAAATAAAGCTAAAAAATGATTTTTTCACATATCTTTTCAAAACAAAATTTTAGGGTTATTGATCGACCAAACCTATTAATTGATCGACCAAAACGCTTTGATCGACCAACCTACTTATTTCACCGATCAAATAAGTCCATTTTACACATAATATACTACTTCGGACTACTATCGCAGGACGATAGCTCTCCTTTCTATTTCAAAAAAAAATAAACAAAAAAAATAAAAAAAAAATAAGTCCATTTTAGGAAGTTGAGAAAAATCCTCTTGATCGACCAACGAAGCTAATTGATTGACCAACAGTCTTAATTGATCAACCAAAATACTTTTTGATCGATCAATTTTGTTTCCTATTCAAGCAAAACTTTTTGTATAAATAGAGCTCGTACTCAACCCTTTAGAAAATGACTTTCAAAGAGAAAAAACACCTCTCATAGTTAAACTTCTCATGCTTATTTCCAAAGGTCATTGTGCCCTATTCTTCACATTCTTTGAAAAGTACGATGCCTCAAACCTCTGCAAAAAATCAGTTTGATTATTTATTGAGGTTCTATAGAAGTTATTCTTATTTTATTATATTGTTTTGATTTACATATCCCAAGCCTATTTAGAAGATCCATGGTTGTTGTTTTTGCTTCCGTCCAGGATAAAAGAGAAGGGTTTGTAAGAGGTTGTGCCAGCCTGGTTCAAGTGGTGAGAATAGTGGATTGACTAGCTTGTACTAGTCGAAAAAATCCTAAGCTAGGAGTCTTAGGTAGTGGTTTCTACCCGGATTGGGTTTCCACTATAAATCAAGTGTACTGTGTGCATCAATCTCTATTGTTTTGTATTTTAAACTGATTTATATTTTCAAAGCAATACTATGTTGGTGCTAGAGCACCACGATCATTTGTTTTGATGATAACAAAACACGTGTCATTTAATATTTGCGCTTTGAGTCCTAGATTTCAGGTCAATCACAAATGGATACGTGATTAGACGGAGTTCGAGCTCGCATCCAGGACGGATTGGAGGAGCTCGATGGAGAGCAGAAGAGATTCGCGAGGAGCGATATATTAAAGATGGAAGGAAATGAAGAATAGGATAGATTTCCTTCTTTTGTACTTGTTGTATTTTTCATTTCTTTTGTTGCTCTTTACTTCCTTAGATATTTCATGTTAAAGAGCCTCAAAGTACCCTAACAGTAGTCCTAGGAACACCTGCACAACCCTAGGATACTTAGGTTTTCTGTAGAACACTTAGAAAACCAATATAGGGTTCAAACAGCACTTCCAGAGGTCTAATTCCCAAATCAGACGTCTGATAAAGTATTTTAAGACGTCTGACTGTTGTTTCAGACGTCTGATATCTGTTAGGCTGGAAATAGCTAGTTCTGTCTGATGAAATCAGACGTCCAGACCTTAGACCAGACCTTAGACCAGACCTTAGACCAGATGCCAGACGTCCAGATAGTGGACCGTTGGCTAGCTTAGCAGGCACTGCAGAATATGACCATTAGAGCCTTATCAGACATCCATAAGCCTTTCCAGACGTCTAATAATTGACCGTTTTGCCTCGACTGACTCGAAAATCTCTTCTCAGAGGTTTTCTAGCCGTTGCAAATCCATTCCGTAGAAAAAGTTGGTTTCCAGACGTCCAGACATAATGCCAGACGTCCTGTATGTCGTCTGATAGACTTGAACAAGAACCCTGTTTAGATCTGATTCAAGTCAGGAGGAAACCCGCATGAAATCAGACGTCTGACCTTGAAATCAGACGTCTTAAAGTGGCCTTCCAGACGTCTGATGCCAGAGTTAGACGTCTGATTACCCTGTCAAGCGCAATCATTGTCCTGATTTCGGCCTGATTCTCTTGAGCTTTGCACCCAACGGCTATGGAAGCTTTTCTAAGCCTTCGAAAGCCTTCCTAAGGCCTCTATAAATAGAGGGGAACCTTTGCAACATAAACACACACCTAGATACACTAAGAGAAACACAAGACACACTTAAGCAACATAGTTCCACTCTGTTGTGTCCTACCTAGCTCTTGCTCTCCAAGCTCAAGTTCTACATCTTGAGAGCATCAAGCTGTTGCGCACCCGCTTTCCTGCCGTAGTTCACGAGAGCGAAGTTGCGCCGTCGCGTGGCTCACGCACCGCGTCATCAACTCGACACACTCCTTGCAAAGGGGAGTTTCCTAATTCCTATAGAAGCTAGGTTTATAATTACTTTGTTGGCTCTATAGGACTTGTTGTTTATTTTATCTTTGTTATTTGGTTGGGTATTCGCTTTGCGAATTCCTGTCTCCTTCGCGAGACAAAATCCTTCTCGTGGAGAGAAGGGGTTGAGGTACGCTACCCTCGTCTAAGTAGCATGGTTGTATTGAGGTTGAATCACCCTCGTTTAAAGTGATTCGGTTTAGTGGATTTTGATCAACTTGGTTGATCGGAAAATCCTAACTTGAGAGGGTTAGGTGGTGGTTTTCACCCGATTTGGGTTTCCACCTAAAAATAATTGTGTACTCGTGTGATTGCTTATTTGTGAGATTGTTTATTTTATTTCCGCAATTATTACGTCACCCCCTCCTGGTAGGGCCGGAACCTTCATACTATTCACCCCTCCCCTCTATTATTTAGTTGCGGTCCACAAGATATTCTCCAACCCTCAAGAGGAGGTGCAACTGTGGCATAAATTATTTTTCTCATATTGGCTATTCACCTCCAAACACATGGGGTGAGGTCCCTTCGCCCTTCACATGACCAGCTTAACTTGCCAAAGCTTCTCACTCCTTGGCTACGACACCACGCACGCAGCCCCGGACCTGATACTGCTGATTCAATTACCCGATAAGCAATCCGATTATCTGAGAAGAGGGAAAGGAAGGGAATTGAGAGAGAGTGCAAGAGGGGAGGGTTTTCCTCTATGATGCTTAAGCATGTCCAACACTTAGCCATAAGAACTTGAAAGAAGAAGAGCCTTGTGCTGTGAAGGCTCAAGACAAAGCCTTAAGAAAAGGCTTATGAAAGAAGAAGAGGGGTCGTGCCAGAGAAGAGAAAGAAAGAAGAGGAAGAGGCTGAAGGAAGAAGAGAGCAGAAGAAAAAGAACTGAAAATCAGAAGAAAAGCACTATAGTAGGCGACATTTAAGTCATCTGACTTGATAGCTAGATGTCTGATTGCTGTTGAATTATTTGGTTTAATTGTGATATTTGTGATGCATACTTAGAAGGCTTAATTGGTGATTTAAATCACCACTTTTCTCTTTTCTATTCCTTTTATCTCGAGATACATTAACCATCATTGAATATTTAATGTGATAGATTAGTATTCATTGAATATCATTATCACGCTTAATTTTCTATGCTCATTCATATTTTAATTGAGATTACCACATGAATTAAAACACTTGCTACCTATGTTCGACCTCGGACTTCATTTTGATATTTGAGGTACAAATTTTATTTGTTGAGAGAGCTATTTAGGAGACTTTACTACAACGAGACACATTTAAACTCCTTTCAAGATCCTTTCAACATTTTGGTGTCGTTGTCGGGGAGCAACGTGCAATTCACCACTATTCTTGGTTTTATTTGATTATGTTTGAGCATTGACTTGTCCTGTTTGATTTCTTGTGATTTTACGAGAAATATCATCAGGTGATCTTCTACGCAAAACAATCACTGCTAGGATAGGTAACCTCTCTTCTTCCCTAATCTCCTAATGCTTGGAAGAGAGAAAAGGAAACAAAACCAATTAGGATTCATTTGCCTTAGTTTCATAGTAATTTTCATTTAAAAGGCAAGTTTTCCTAATTTGCGAAAATTTTCATATCCGATTGAAGCTTGAAGCAATTCTGATTAGAAAATACCTATCTTGATCGCTTATACCAATTAGGGACTACACTTAATTTCTAAATCTCTTTAGGCTAACACACTTCTTGCTTGAAGCCCAATGTGAACATTTTAAGATAAATTCAGTGTTGGAATAGATCCAATAAGGGTTTCTAACATTAGGGTTTGTAGTTGTAGTACACATTTGCCTGCATCAAAGAGAATAAACCCTCTTGCATTTGTGTGCTACCCAAGCCACTATTTGGAATGATCTAATCAAGAAGAACCCTAAAAATTAGGCTCTAATTTCACTTGAACCTTAAAAAATGTGAACCTAATAATCTGAGAGTTAATTCAAGGTGATTTCTAGCTCTTGACCTAGATTTCATTCTTCTTCCTTTTAGGTAGGCTAGGTAAAGTTGGTCTACATTGTGGACCAATTAAACTCCAAATTAGGGTACAAGTCAAATCAATTTATAATCAAGTGAAATTCAAGGTACAAATTAGGCTAAAATTGGTAGACTTAAGGTCTTAAGCTTGTACATTCCGGTCTACTTGAAACCGTAGGGACAAGGAAGGTTGGGTGGGGGAAGCCCTGTAACCCACGGGAATGCTCTATCATGTAGGGTTCTTTGCAAGGCTCTCCCTTCCTAGCTACCTAGGTATTTCTTGGGTGTGTGGACTTCTGATTCAGAGGTATCATCCATCTCGAAATAGCCTTAGTCATCCAAAAATCTTTAGGTGCCTTGATTGGGTCCAAATAATATCCAGTCCCTCATCTTTTCTATAGAGCACACACATAGGAAGGTCCTTAGGTTTTTAACATAAGAGGCCTCATCAGATCTTCTTGGGAATTTCTTTTAGATCTAATCAGTTCCAATCTAGAATCCATGTGTGGAGGCAAAGAATCCATATAGCCGACCCCACTTAGTGTGGGAAAAGGCTTGGTTGTTGTTATTGCTAATCAATTCCAATCTAATCTTGAGTTTGATTCTAAATCTTGATTCCACCACTTGATTAAAAAATGCAACTTGACATGTTAGGAAAATTGATTAAGAAACCTGTGTCCCAAATGACTCTCAAAGATAAGATGATTGAGGTTGCTTATAGACACCATGAAGAATATTATGAAGCCTTAGATAGGGACATTCGAGATAAATTTAAAAAAAATAACAAACCACATTTTGAACCATTTCAAAATAGCATGGGCACAAATAAAACACTGTTCAACCTGGGATGATCTCTTAGCAGAATACATTGAATTAATGACATTACATAGCAACGAGTATCTGCAATGTTGGTCAAATCATTCACTTTTTGAAAAAAACCAAGATCTCATGGAAAAACAGGAAGAATTACTGAATGAGTTATATAGAACCATTGAACAAAAATACCCATCAGATAATAAGACATCTTGGAGTAATTCTGTTGATCAACATGATTCCACAAATCCCATGTTTGATTATCAAGGTTGTTGTGGACCCCCAACCCAAATGAATTCAGATTCAAATTTCATAATAATTGACATACCTGATCTTGATGAGGGTTGGGAGGATCCAATTGTAGGTGTTCACAATTCCGAACCAACATTAGAAAGCCTTGAAGCTGGTCCATCAAGCTTAAATTTCCTCGACACTTGTGATGATGAGCTTAAAATAGAACTTCTCGAGAATGTAAATCCTAAGCCTTATCCTATTAAGGTGATTCTTGAGAATGATTCTAACATCCCAATAAAACCTAGCGTAGATTTTAGTGATCCAATCCTTACCCTTAACCTAGAATCTAGATTAAAGCCTATTTGGGATAATCATGAGGCCTAAAATGATGAGAGTCAGATTTTGAATTTGAATTACAATTCTGGGCCCATATTTGATGAATATACCTCTCCAACCTCCTCAGAGACACTAATTGAATTTTCAAAAGTCACGCCAATCTATGATATAGAAATCGAGTTGGAAGAGTTGAGAATCGATTGGGTCTAACCTAGGAGACAAGAACCTGAACCTATGCCTAATAAGGACACCTTTTTAAGCTCAGAATATGAAATTAGGATAGATCCAAGTTAGGTTGCTGACTCTACACATCTTAATACTCTCTTTGGTGGAACTCCTGATCCATAATCAGATTCAAAAACTTATGCTCGCAAATTCTCCGACGATTTTGAACCTACTCTGATTTTGGAGAACCTTTGTTTCCTAATGATTATGAACCAATCTACGACCTCAGCATCCATGAACCATTCTTCAACTCTGACTCTTAGGTCCCTGATCCCGAGATCACTGATTCAAAATTAGGTTCCATTGAGATGAAATCATTCCTTTTTGATCTTCATGAATCAAAAACAGTAAGTGTCAAGAGTGCCTGCAATCTAGTGTTCGAATCTTTTCTTTACTCAGATTTTCATGATCATATAAGCACTCCTTAGGCATTTACCTTTGATGCTGATGGGCATTATGAGGACTCTCTAGATGAACCTACTTTTGAATCCTTTCTAGAGGAGCCCTCAGCTCACATAGTTTAGAAGGAAGCCACATCTTCAAATCCACATACAAAACCTTCTCTAATCCGAACCCAACCCCGACCTGCAATTGGAATCAACTTCTACTCTGATTCTCCTCTCAATGATCCATTCGCATATGATTCTTGTCCATCTTTTGATCGGGATTCGTACATCAATCAACTACAAATCACATCCCATCCTTTTCTGATCATTCTCGTAGGGATCTCACATCCTCCATAGATCCATTCTCTTTTGAGGACCCCTACTTTGATCAGGCTGAATCGAATCATCCAAACCTTGGATTTTCATTTCCACATCCAATTGAGCCTCAAAGCATCTAGTGGGCTCTGTATCTCTTGATTCACATCCATCAACCCACTAGATTGATTGGGTTTGGGCTGCATCATCAGCCTATTGATCTGAACAAGTACTTGGTTGGACCAATGACGTGCCGTAGTGCGTGTGTGTTAAGAGGTGTCGTTATAGTTGCACTTGATACGTTGATTTTGAAAGAAGTAAACGGAGGTGAGTCTGAGTGTCGGTCTCAGGGAGGCATGGAAATCGGATTTTGTTTACCACTTGTTGTCACGAAAAAGGTGGAGTTTTGCTTGCGAAAGAGGCGATTTTGAAAAGCGAGAGATAGAGAGAGTTTAGGGTTAGAAAGCTCTTGGTTTTGATCATGCACTTTAAACAGAAATTAAAATGGCGACTAAACGGAAAATAATTTCATTAAACATGCATTCATAGTTCATGGTTTACAACATTAAATACATGCTTCAACAACAGTAAATGAAAGCTTAAAAGAGCGAGAGAGAGAGGTAGAGAGAGAGTGGAGAGCGACGCGGCAGCCACGGCGGTGGAGGAGGCTCCGTCGGCGGCTCGTCGTCTCCGGCGATTACAAGAGTGCCTAAAACTAGGTAGGAGAGGAGTGGAGTAGTTGCAAGTGGGAGAGTATGCCTTGAATGGTGGTAGAAGGGGGTTTAAATAGAGTTAAAGGCTTCCTAAAAGAAGAATGTGCTTTAGCGACATCCAAAACATTGCTAAAACTGCTTCCAGATACGTCGGTGAAGCCCTCATGCCGCCGGTCAGCTGCCCGCCCCGCTCTCTCTCCATGCGCGATCTGTGGACGTTGAACGAGAGCCATCCGAGCGAAGATCGAACGGCTGAGATCCTCCCACGCCCGCGCTGAGATCGTGCCTCGGGCACGCGTGCGTGCACGCATGGGCGCTCAGGAGCTATCATCGCGCTGCGTGGCGCGATCCTGGCCGCCCGCTACTGATCGGGAGGCCCAATTTTGCCGCGCTCTTCGCTCGCACTTGATTTCTGCTCCGCGCGATCCGAACGAGCGTCGCTGCGATGCGGGCGTGCTAGCTAGCCGTTGCGCCACGCCCGCGCTTTGTCGCGGCGACCGCGGGCGAGCGCGCGGATCTCGGCCGTTCGATCGAAGATCAACGACCGAGATTCGTCCTTGGCTGGCTTGAGGGCGTGCAAGCGGTGGGGGCGGGGTGACGTGGTGCTTTCTGGGCCGTTGATCTCCAGATCAACGGTCAGAATTTCTTGGGACCAATTTGGGAGCTCCGGATGTCGGATTTAGCCGATCTTGAGTCCGTTGGACTCCGTTCGTCGTTCTGAATCCATCCGTGCAGTCTGATTGCTCATCTGGGGCCCTCTTTGACACATGCTTTACACAAATGGCCATTAATGCAGTTTATAAGCAATCTTGGTACTTGATGCATGCAATGCTCCTATTCTACTTTATGTTGTAACTTTTATTCTAAAGATGGGCCATATTCAACCTAATTACTACCCCCTTGCGTGGTGTTATCAACCAACTAGGCTTTTGATCAAGGTGCTTATTCTACAAAATTCATCTGATTTGACCACTCCTCCTTGACCACCTTCTGCTCGACTGAAGGAATTGAATTTAGCACTTAACATGAGGCAACCCATCATTCAAAAAACCTGAGACCCTTCTGTTTATCTTTCTGAACTTCACGTCTATTGCACTTCAGAGTTCAGTGTTAGAACAGTTGATCCCACCTTTGGTACTCGTACCAGAGCTTCAAATCGTCTGCAACAGTCATCCTAACTTGTTCACCCACCCGTTTTAGCTTGTTTTAACTCATGAATCAAGTTGATTTCATACCCTCCGGTTTACAATGAGGACATTGCAAAACTTAGGCATGGGAGGGTGTTAAAGTGCAAATCCATAAAAAATCAAGTTTCTGAGGGGTTCGCACAAAAAATAAATATTCAAAAAACCAACAAAATAAAAATTGAAAAAGAATAAAAAAATGGAAAGGGGAGGACATTTTTGTGAGCTTAATTGCATGTCATTCATGAGGACGAAAAGGGGAGGTGATTTAAATGTCAAAAAGGAGTATAATTTGAAACAAAAAAGGGATAGTCATTAGTAATGATTATGGAATCTACTTAAGCTCTAGACCAAATCAAAAGAAAAAAGATTAAGTCCTGA
The DNA here is from genome assembly GCA_037157565.1 of Thalassia testudinum. Lineage (NCBI taxonomy): Eukaryota > Viridiplantae > Streptophyta > Magnoliopsida > Alismatales > Hydrocharitaceae > Thalassia > Thalassia testudinum. The sequence continues at coordinate 24,575,360 of JAZHRO010000007.1, read as the reverse complement.
AATAACAGAGAGACAAAGAGATTAGCATGAGTGTTGGTCATAGACCTCTTGGGCTTGTTTTAGGGCTTAAACATTTACGTATCTGTTAAGATCCAGATAATCCTCAAGAGATTGCAGAAAATGTGAAGCTTACGTATTAGGTCTAAGCCTTAGGGATTATTCGACCTCGTTAACTGACCTCTGGTTTGCAAGACTCAGTAACTTAAGCACCCTAATCCACACACAATTCTGGTTCAGTGTGCCTAATCAATCAAAATCACACAAAAGCATTTATTCTGTTCTGAAAAAGCAACCTAGATTAGGAGTAGCTTATAAACACAAGTTGATTTGGATGAGTTCTCGACGCAGAGTGGTGGGGAATTCCCCTAGAAGATATGTAATAACATATCGTCTCCTCAGTGTTTGTCCCCTAGGATATCTAAATATCCTACCAAGGGCATGTAAGCACCTTGTGTTGGTTCAGGTGCCATGGGCAGGATTATCCCGAAATGTCGACTGCTAGGGTCTGAGTTTAGCTAGAGAACGCCATGGGCGGAACTATCTCAAAGTGTTGAAAACCAAGGTTCTGGGTGTTGGCATGGGCGATGCTATCTCGAAGCATCGATTGCTAGGAACCCTATGAGGATTGATGCTGGGAGTTAGGAATCCGATACAAATCGTGTTTTTGAGCCAATTTGAAGCTAGAAATAATCAAGAAAAATAGAGAGAAAACTCTCCAAAAATGCAAAAAATTCTTCTATCCCTCTCTCTTACAAAAACGCATCGCAAACTGAACCTAGACTAACCATGTTACAAGCACGGGTTCTTTAACTACTGGGTCCAACGAACCTTAGGGTAGTTTCTCTGGGCCTTAGAAACCTTTGTGGTAGACTGGGGCTAAAGCTAGTCAGGTCCAAATCTTGGTTGGTACTCGAGTACCTCTAGGCCTATTATTAGCATTCTTACTTAATTTCTAAAGAGAAGAATAAATCAAGACTTCGAGCATCAAAGCATGGTCTAGAATTTGGGTTCTTTTCAAAAGATTTTACTAAGGGACTAACAAAAGTTAGGAGTGGGGATATGATGATAACATCATCATCAGCCATATCAAGCTTTAATTAGTCATAATACATTGATAAATGCTCCTACATAACCGCAAGAAGGTTGCAATTCACTACATATCCTTTCTAAAAGATTAACAATAAAATAGGAGTAAATCTATAGTTTTAACAGAATATCCTAAATGCAGGGCAATCAAGGGGTTTTTCAAGGGTTAATTAAAGGTCAAATGGTCATAAATGTCTAATAAGTGGGTTCATGCAGACAGAAATAAATTTTCACGCATTTTGAGAATTAAAGGATATCTGAAACCCTAAAAACAGACCCTCTTAATTAACTGAGGTTCTGGCAACGATAAAATTCACCTAAACCTTCTAAAAATCATAGAAAAATATTCCCTAAGATTTGGTATGCTTGATTTGACCATCTGAACCCAATTTAAACTAAAATAGATTCTCAGACATAGTTGACCTAATTTTGGTTTCTATGCAAATTAACTTGTCAATCTTAGTCAAAACCTAAATCCGACTTAGCCATCAGCTTTTTTGATTCAAAATTAGGTTTGTACCAAAATTTGAGCCCAATCAAAGATCATCTTGACCAAGTTTGCAATTCAGTCCAGTCTGATTCTTTCTCTCACACATGCACCCCTAGCTTTTTGAAATCCTTGCAGATAGGTCCCTAACATTGTCGTCACCTTCATAAAGAGGCACCTACCACCATTAGGTGTAGGCTATAGCCCACCATCAAGATTTGAGTGAGATTTTCTCACTCAATTCTCAATCAATCTGTCCCAAAATTGAAAGAGAGATTCCTTGAGGAATTCTCTTCCAATTGTGACCGGCCATGAATCCTATTGCGTTCCGAATCTCCCATGCGAACACATGGGAGATGTGGGTATCCCACATGACCGAAATCTCCAAAGCTTTCAAGCTTGTTTCCAAGCTTGAAGCTCGACCATTTGGCCTATAAAAGAACCTAGGACACTTGCCTTACTTCCTTAGCTTGGTGTGGGGCCAAAATTTCTTCTTCTTCCTTATCACCAGCCCCTCTCTGACCATGCTTTGGCAGTCCACTTCATTCTCCTTCATCCCCACTCCCAACTGTCAAATTGGAGGCACAACTATCCTCCCCTCCTTCCTCAGATGGTGGCCAGCTAAAGCCCCGTCATCTTCAACTCTTCCTCGCCGCCGTCTCCCTCAACAAAGAGTTCTCCTTCGGTGCTGACCCATCAAAGTCGACCCTTTCTGTTCCTCCCTCATACAATTAGAGTAGGTAGATTAGTTCCCTTAGTTCCCTATGTTCTTGCCCTTTACTCAAAACCCAAAAATAGCCCCCAATGTCGTTGTTCACCATCATCTCTTCCACCGCTCCAGCCGCACCTCCAGCGAGGTCATCCGTAAGCTATGCACCTCCAAATGCCTCATCGACAAGTCATACACCTCTGCCATTCCACCATGACCAAAACTCTCCTATCTCGCCATTCCATCCACCCAAACCCTCCGTCAACCAACCCATCTTCACGTGACCATCCCCAACTCCATCGGGCCACCATACACTACCATCCTCCACGAAACCACTGCCACTACATTTGCAAGCACTTGGAGAACCTTATGAGATATTTTAATGTAGCCGAAAGGTCGTGTTGATGATTTTAAGGTACACACCATCGTTCTCCGCCATTGCCACCTCGTCCGACCATGTGCGTAGTCCTCCGGCCATGTTCTTCACCAAATTCATCTCCAGGTGATGTACGAACATCCTACATACATGTCCAGGTCTCCAATTAAGATAGAGGACTACAACTGCCATTCCAATTGCTCGAAGGGACCACCTGCTGCTACTTGGATACGCGAAGAGAAGAGGCATGGGATTTAGTCCCACATCGTAGAGGGAGGAGGCGCAACTGTGGCATAAATTATTTTTCTCATAGCAGTTATTTGCCTCCAAAGACATGGGGTGAGGTCCCCTCACCCTTCACACGACCAGCTTAACCCTCCTAAGCCTCTCACTCCTTGGCTGCGATGCCATGCACATAGGCCTGGACCTGATATTGCTTATTCGATTACCCGATAAGCGATCCGATTATCTAAGAAGAGGGAAAGGAAGGGAATAGAGAGAGCGAGGGAGGGGAGGGTTTTGCTCTTTGATGCTTAACCATGTGCAACACTTAATCATGAGAGCTTGAAAGAAGAAGAGCCTTATGCTGTGAAGGCTCAAGAGAATGCCTTAAGAAAAGGCTTGTGAAAGAACAAGAGGGGTCGTGCCAGAGAAGAGAAAGGAAAGAAAGAAGAACAAGTGGCTAAAGGAACAAGAGAGCAGAAGAAGAACTGAAAATCAGAAGAAAAGTATTGTAGCAAGTGACATTTAAGTCGTCTAACTTGATAGCCAGATGTTTGATTACTGTTGAATTATTTGGTTAAATTGTGATATTTGTGATGCATACTTAGAAGGCTTAATTGGTGATTTAAATCATCACTTTCGACTTTTCTATTCCTTTTATCTCGAGATACATTAAGCATCATTGAATATTTAATGTGACAGATTAGTATTCAGTGAATATCGTTATTGTGCTTAATTTTCTATGCTTATTTATATTTTAATTGAGATTAGCACGTGAATTACAACACTTGCTCCCTATGTTCGACCTCAAACTTCACTTGAATATTCTAGTTACGAATTTTATTTGTTGAGAGAGCTATTTAGGAGACTTTATACAACAAGACACATTTAAACTCCTATCTAGATCCTTTCAACACCTTCCTAAGAGGCCGACCACCCACCTTGGCTGCTCCTCTTTCCTCTCCCACCACCTCAAGCAGCACAACCATTGGAGACCACCTCCATTGTTCTTATTTCTTTTGCTAGTTTGAAGTTCTTCATAGTTTTAATTTTTGCATTATTATCTGGTAGTAATAGTAGTAATCCTCTACCTCAACAAATGCATGCATAATCTACCTCAGATCCATGCATACACATCTGTTCTGTTTGTTAGAATAGTATTTTCAAGCTTTCATGTACAAGCTTTCCTCTAAAATCATGTAATGACAATATTTGTGAAGGAATAGAAATCATCATTTGCTTGTTTCATCTATATAAGATATTGCAATAAATATCTTGGTTCCAAAGGATGTGAATGATTTAGCAAGAGGTTTATTTTCTACTAGTCACCATCGTATAGTAGAGGTCATGCGAACGCAAACATACACGTTCACCTTTGTGATATACTTGACGCACGAACATGTTTTCCATGTTAACAACACGACTAGAGTAACTTTCACTCGCACCATTGAAGCTAGAGTCTGCTTCTAAGCAAGAAAAGAACTTTAAGTTAGAAATCAATTTCATTTTCATATGCATCCCTAATATCGACCGGGATTCACCGTCTCGATAATTAAAATTTTTGTCAAAATCATGATTCGCACTATACTACGATGCATTTCTAACCAAATACACATTTTACTATTACCAAATAGCCAGTTGCCTGGATAAGGTCTCCATCATCGAGAAGGTGGACGAATTGACATGATGTTTGGCACGTAAATTGCATTTTAAAAGATTATTTAGTTGTAGTATAGTGCGAAAACATGTTGACAAATAAATTTGTAAAGACTGGTGAGTATCGGGTCATTTGCAGGGAGGAAATCTCGATTTTATGCAGAAGCTTTTCAATAGAACTTGCTCTAAATAGATATTTATATATGTATATATGTATGGAAATTGGATATATAATCAGAATTGTATTTCATTCAGAAATAGTCTTTTTCAAAATAGAGATTGCTATGCTAAAAGAAGAGAAGATAATTAACAAATAGATAGAAAGAGAGATAGAGAGATAGAGAGAAGAAGAAGGCAGACAAACAATGTTGCTTGTTGGATGCTTGTGAAAGATGCGGCAACACCTCAAATCCAAATCATCGAGATGAAGGTCAGAGTAGAGTTGCAGAGGGAGAGCTTACTCCGATGAAGAAGGTGGAAGAGTTGTATGGAGTTGGTGATCCATCCAAGGGGGCTTTGGCCTTCTTTTAAAGTTCTGATGGAAAGCAAAAAGGGTATTTTGGTCGTTAAAGTCATGCAACTACTCTCTTATAATCAAATCGATCAATCGGGAGATTAACGGATCAAATCTGGCCTCAAAATCACCTTATTTGCACCCTCTACGCACGGATTTAACCTCGGCTTGACACATGGCACGCTATGGCATGTTGGATGGTCATCGAATGCCTCTAATTTGCCTTTGCACGCCTGCTTCTAATTTCTCACTCCCTGCTCGCTTATTTTGAGCGCCTCAACCTTAAACACATGTGCCCACTGCCTTCATTACAAAAAATGCATGGGATCGTGCATTGAAAGCAGGTTTGTCTACACGCAAAGCTGAGAAGCAATCTGATCATGCCATATGATTGCATCTCCATGCTCCGATGCAAATCCAACGGGCAATAGTGCCCACTCGCGATGCTTTCCTGATATGAGTGTCGCGCGGATCGAACTTGTGCTCTTCGGTTCGAGGCAAAGGCGCTAACCAACGCACTACTCTGATTTTTTTTTGCATTTAGTTTTTAAGGCAACTTATTCTCAGCCGTTGGATGAAGATCCAATGGTCAAGATCTTCTTTCCTTTGATGAGGCATGGTTGGATGGGCGACGTGGACTCATTGTGGCCATTGGATGGCCATCCAACAGCCCACAATGCATGAGGAATGGCCTTCAAAGATGGAGCGGCAATGAGGGGGCAGTTGTGATGGTGCCACGTGGCACCATCGTGGCCATCCATCTTCTTTTCCTTTTATCTGGTGATGTAAAGCTCCGATTGGGTTAATTTTTGCACTGTTGGACTGCGATCGTTGATTTGGATCCATCCAGGAGATTGGATCTTTCATCTGAGGCTTGGATCTTTATCCTTGGCCTCCATGATCTCCGTTCTTTTATGGACTACACATGATGCTCTGGTTGCCTGATTGAGACAATTTTGGAAGCTTTGGACTCCCGTCATCGTTCTGATCAGATTTGTCATCCGTAGCTTCGAATCATCTGCGATTAAAATCATCTCTCATTAGTACATAAAATGATGATTTTATCTATGCATCTAATCAAACAAACCATTATGCAAATTACGATGCTTATACATGTATTGTCCCTAAGTTATGCAGAATCTAGCTTAATTCAGGTGTTTTAGGTTGCATGATTGCTGTGCAATCACTCCACCATGCCTAAATCTTGCTAGTCCATAGCAAATGCAAAACTAAATGAAAAGCGATCCTATATGACTAATGTTTATCAAGAGTTTGACTAGAGGTTTATGTCTTTTGTTTTCATCCAAAACATTAGTAATCTAGATAATCGTGAATGTGTTTTGTTGTAGTTGATGCAAAGGATCCAAGTGAAAAGCCAATCCTCAACTAAAACTCATACTTGACCCTTGGTAAAATTATATTCAGATAGGCAAATTCTTCCTTCTAGGTTATAAGATAATCTGTATATTCAGCTCTAGCTTTTGGCTTAGGTAGAAAATGATTTGAGTCAAGTGGATTTGTTTTTGGTGGCTTATGATTGAACAGCAATCATGCAACCTAAATCACCTGAATTGAGATAGATTCTAGCATAACGTAGGAATATTGCATTTATAAGCATCATAATTTGCATAAATAATATCGTCATTTTATGTACTAATGAGAGATGATTTTAATTGTTGATGATTTGTAGCAGTGGATGTCAGATCAGGACCGAACAGATCTGATCAGAATGGTGACGAGAGTCCAATGCTTCCAAAATCGTATCGGTCAAACAACTAGAGCATCATGTGCAGTCCATAGAAGAACAGAGATCATGGAGCCAAAGGACAATGACCCAAGCCTCAGATGAAAGATTCAACTGCACGGATGAATCCAAAACAATGATCGCAATCCAATGGTGCAAAAATCAACTCAATCAGAGGTTTACATCACTAGATACATGGAAAAGAAGATGGACGGCCATGATGGCACCATATGTTGCCATCACAGCTGTCCCATCATTGTCACCCCATCTACGAAGGCTTCTCTTCGCATGTTGTGGGCCGTTGGATCTCCATCCAATGGTCACAAACATGTCGCGTCGTCGCCTTCATGCACTTCATCCAAAAGGAGTGACTCTCATCCATTGGATCATCATCCAATGGTCAAGAGTGCATGTCAACAAAAACCTAAACACAACAAGTAGGGATGGTGCATTGGTTAGTGCCCTCTCCGAGGAGCGATGGGCATGCGTTCGAGAGGCACCTCGTGTGAAATCAAGCGTAGATTAAATAATGTTGTTGGATCACGAGTGAAGCGTGGATATGCAGCCATGGGTTGAGTCGAGAGTAGATCGTGGCTGAACATTTGATCCAACACATGATCCCACGTAGTTTCTGAAGCGCGAAGGCAAGGGGCGTGTGCATTTAAGATTAGACGGCTAATGTTGAGGTGCATTTTGAAGGTGAGCGGCTAGCGGGAAAACACAACACGTGCGCGAAGAGAGATCCGCGGCCATCTGATCCTGATCCAACGCACAAGAGCATGCCACGTGTCAGCCAGAGATTGAATCCAAGCAACAAAAAGGCTTTTGAAGGTGTTTTGAGGCCTAATCAGGTTCGCTGATCTCCCGATCGATGAATCTGATTAACTAAGAGGTTGCTGCATGAACTCGTCATATAGGGGATATTTCCTTCTCAGTTAAATTTGTGGGAAGGAAATATCCCCTTATGAATAGGATATTCAAGAGATTGAAGGATTATTGGGGATAACATATGATGAGTTATCGGAGGAAGCTAAAAATTTTGGGGAATCATGTGATAATTGGGAATTAGAATTGAAAATTTTGAAGAGATGAAAGAAGATGATACCCAAACATCTTTGCTAGAGACAGAGACTGATCACTGGACCTTGATTTCTAAATCTGACCACACTACTTGGGTCATGCCTTCCATTCATCACCATTATCAAGACCCATATGACTTTACCCCACTCGACTCTACCCATACCCCTACCACCCACATTCACCATCACCTCTTCGGAATGCCTTCATATTCATTTCTTCCAGGCACTCGTATTTATCTATCTCTCTTCTGTAGCATCTGGCTGCAGAAAATCCCAAGCCCCATCTACATATTTTTCGATTATTTGGGCTTGGAATTCATGGACAGCTGGTTCGCATTTGCGGTCTGCTGTTGGCGAATAAGACTAAAATTCTTATCATTTTACTCAGCATTCTCAATACTATATTGGCATATCCTTTTTGTGTGTACGCCCAGCTGGAGGCGTTAATCTCAACACTTATATATAATATATTTTATTTGGCATATTTTCCTACATATTCAATTTTAGCTCTTGGAATAAGTGCAACGACAAAATTCAGGAGCCATTCCAGGTGAATTCTACACATTTACTCCCTGTCTTAATTTATTTTTTGTTGTATTCATGCATGAGGACATGCAAGGAAGTAGGCATGGGGGGATAGTAATTGTAAACTGAAATTTTTCTGCGAACACCTAAGAAAAACCTTTCGTACATCATGCTAATTGCACTTTAGGGTCCTTAAATTGAGAATAATTGACTCCACCTTCAATGTTCACATTGGAGCAAAAAATCGTCCGCAACAGCCACTTCTGACTCACCCACTCACCTTTTGTTCTAAATTTAGGGTCAAGCTGAATGTAACCTAAAAGGAAAATTTAATGAAGTACGAATATAATAGGTTACTTGTTTATAGCATATATACATAGTGCATCCATGAACAAGATTACTTTATTAAGAGAATGCATTAGGGATTTTATCCTCTAGTTTATTCCTGTAATCTGGAATCCAGTACAAGAAGAAAATCCCATTTCTTCTCCCTTGTGCCACGCCAAGGAGGAGGAGCACTCCACCACTAGGAGGACGGCCACGCCAAGGAGGAGGACTTTTCTACTTTAAGGGGGACGGCCAGGCAAAGGAGAAAGACCTAGGGTGGACGTCCACCCTTGGAGAAAATCTTAGGGCACGCCCCCTTAGGGTTTGGTTTGGAGGACATCACCTTGGCAGAGCATAGAAAGGAAGGAGTTGGAGGACTTTTTTCAGGCTCGGGAGCTACCAAGCTTGGAGCAAGAAGCCCTCTTCTTCACCATCTATCTAGAGGATTTGTGTTTTATTTTATTTATTGTAATTCTCTAGTAGTAGAAGCATTCATCTACTAGGTTTTCTGTAAAACACTTTCTCATTAATCTAGTTGCCTTCTTTGCAATTTCTTTTAGTTTCATTTTGATTGCTGTGATTCTAGCACTCTTCACTCCCTCTCCCTAATTACTCTAGGCCTCTATGTGCCTAGAGTGAGCTTAGGAAGAGGAATTACTTGTCACTTAGGTGTTAGCTTAGTAATCATAGTTGTTATTTACTTTTTCGCCAACAACTCGTGTTTTCCCTCGTTATTTCAAAACCCTAAAAAAAATGATACAGTTGAAAAGACCAAAAAGAAAGTTGAGATCTATTTTGTAAGCAAGAGAATTAATTTTGCAAACATATTGCCTCCTTAAATGACCCTAGATACCCCACTATCTAGGCTTATAATTTAAGAGTTGATCGGTTTTGCACGTTACAACTACGTATTTTACAAACCGCGTAAAATCCGTATCAACCAGGTTTTTGTTTTAATCTGCGCTTGTTGCGTGCGTAGATTCCCATTTTTCCTATTTTCCTGCACATCAAAAGACAATCAAAGGAAGATTTGTCAGTGATAGCTTAAAAGATCGAAATCAAAAATGATGTTGCCTCCCTAGCAATGGCACCATTTTGTTGGGAATCGTATAGCGTGTATTTGATCAGAATGCATCGTAGTATAGCTGCGAAATACGATCAACAAAAATAATTTATAAAGATAATGAGACTTGTGTCCCGATCGTTTGTTTTTTGGAGGCGTTATGGAAATATAGATTCAAGATTGATCTCGCTCGCTCTACTTGCTTAAAATCGCATGTCGTTTTGTGGTTATTACGTATTTATGCATGACATGCTTAGTTGCTAGAATACCAGAAATTAAAAGTAGGCAACTTTAATCACACAAAATATATTGCAATAAGCTCAAGATGATTCTCAACACATAGATATATATATATAGAAAAAGATGTTTCATTAATTCATCAAGGTGTTTGCAACATGGAACTCATAGAAAGCTTATAGAGGAAAGCTTTAAAACATAAATCTAGCTAACAGAAAATGATCGTATACATGAATCTAAAGGGGGACTATGCCTACATCATTGGGGGAGAATATAGAGCTACACTACTAAGTAGTAAATAAGGCATATAAACTATGAAGAACTAACCTACTAATCTAGCATAAAAAAGGGCATTCGGACGAGGGCTCTGATGGCCTTTGAGTTGGTTGAGAGGAGGAGCAGCGGCCAATGGTGCTTATGCCAACCCTTAGAGAGACGTTGAGGAGGTGATCCAACATCTTGGCATGGAGATGGTGGTGGCCATGGTGAAGCAACTCGTGAAGGTGGAGTAGAGGTGGAATGTAGCTAAGCTAAAATGGAGCCAAGAGTGAATGGGTGCAAATGGCCACCCCTTAGGTCTTTTTATAGACCTAAGGGAAGCTCTCTAGAGAATTATGGAATTCTCTAGAGAGGCCTATGGTGGGAGCTCGTGAGAGAGTGAGAGAGAGAGAGAGAGAGGATGGATGGTGGTTTTTAGATCCAGCAAATGTGGATCTAAAAATTGAATGGCTCTTGGTTGCTAATTTTAGCAACCAAGGCAACAACACATGGTTGAGAGTTCTAGAGAACTCTAGGCTAGGTATTTTTGTGTGGATGATGTGTGTGGGTGTGTGTGTGTCAAAACTTAGGTGGCTAGGAGAATTAGGTTAGGTTCTATTGGGTTTAGGTCAAGGTAGGTCTCAAATTAGGGTTGTAAACACTAATTCACTAAGGTAAGGTGCAATTAAACATAATACAAGTTTCATTGGGTGTGTGGAAACCTAATTGAGAGTAAAACAACTCAATTAAGTCAGGTATAGGCCAATTGGACTCTCATTGAGTCCAATTGGACAGTGTGTGCTAAGATTAGGGCTCAATTGGATTCAATGAGTCCAATTGAATAGATTGAAGATATTGACCATAATCCAAGTCAATTAGGTTTAGTGAGGACCTAATTAGGTCCTTAGGGAGGTCTAGAGGTGATGTACTAGAGTTAGGGCACCTTAATTTAGGTTCCTAGGGGGTTAGAATTGGGTTTACGGAACTAGAGATCCAAGATCAAGGCTTGAATCTAAAAACAGGGTCTAGAGGGCAGTTCTGGATGTCTAATAATAGTGTCAGACATTATTATGGGACCACGGCGGATGGCTGGGGGATTGATTTTATGGGACCTTTTCCTATTTCGGATGGCTTCGAGTACATTCTACTTGTTGTTGACTATGCGTCCAAATGGATCGAAGCCATTCCGACCCGAACCAATGATCATAAGGTGGTTATCAAATTCATTCATAAGAACACCTTTTCCCAGTCCAGGATTCCACGTGCTATAATCTTTGATGGAGGGACCCATTTCATTAATGCTTAGTTCAAGTCACTGATGACCAAATATGGGGTGTCACACCAAATCTCTACTCCCAATCACCCCCAAACTAATGGTCTAGCTGAGCTATCAAATCGGGAGATCAAGAAAATCCTCCAGGTTACTATCCGACCTGACAGGAAAGAATGGTCATCCTGACTTCCGGAAGCTTTGTGGGCTTATAGGACCACCCACAAAACCCAATTAGGTATGTCTCCCTTCAGATTAGTGTACGAGAAGGCATGTCACCTCCCCATCAAATTAGAGCACAAAGCCTATTGGGCAGTACAGAACTGCAATCTAGATCTTTCTATGGCAGGAACCCACAGAAAGCTTTAAATAAGCGAGATCGATGAATTACGCCACGACGTGTCTGAGAACTCGCAAATTTACAAAGGGCTAGTTAAGGCCTTTCACGACAAGCACATATACAGAAAGATCTTTTACTCTGGTCAAAAGGTCCTACTCTTTGATGCCAACCTTAAACTATTCCCACGAAAACTCAGATCAAAATGAATCGGACCTTATCTCATCAGACGAATCATTGGAAATGGAGCTATCGAGATCAGTCAACTCAGCCATGATTTAGAACCTTTCGTAGTGAACGGTCAGAGACTCAAACCATTCATTGAACTTACCAATACAAATTTGGATGAGACATCCTTTACCCTCCATTCTCCCTGAGCTCTTTGCACCTAGCCGATGGCGTTAAACTTAGTGCCCAACGGGAGGCAACCCATCATTTTTGAAAAATCCAAAACCCTTCTTGACATTCCTATGCTGAATTCATATTTCACTTTAGGGTTCATCCATTAGAACAACCGACCCCACCACAGGTACCCGTACCTGAGCTTGAAATCATTCGCAACAGTCATCTCGACCCATTCGCCCACCCATAACCTATTCTAATGAATGATCTAAGCTGAACTCGAACCCACCTAATTTACAATGGGGACATTGCAAATCATAGGCATGGGGGGGTATGAAAGTGCAAAACACCGTGAAAATCATCTCACAGGAAAAGGTTTCATAAAAAAAAATCACATATCCCAAAAATACCAAAAAAAATAAAAAATCATAGAAAAAAATAAAAAAATGGGAGAGAAAATTTTGAAGGCATATCAATTTTGAGAAAAAGGGGAGAAGTGAAAAATGTCAAAAAGGATCACAAGTTGAAAAGAAAAGAAAAGAGATAGTCCTTAGTAAGAAATTAAGGAATTGACTTAGTTCTAGACCATATCAAAAGAGAAAATGAAAGGCAAAAAGTGCTAACAAAACACAGAAGAGATTAGTAGGAACGTTGATCTTAGGCCTTCTGGGCTATACTCCTAAGCCTAAAAATTCAAGTATTCGCTAAGATCAGGATATTCCTCAAGAGGTTGGGGAAAATGCGAAGCTTAAGTATTAGGTCTAAGGCTTAGGAAGTATTCAACCTCGTTAACTGACCTCTGGTTTGCAGGACTCAGTAACCTAAGACCCCAATCTACACACAGTCTGTTTCAGTGCACTTAAGCATCAAAATCACGCAAATGCACTTAAATCATTCTAAAAAGTCACCTAGATTAGGAGCAGCTGATCAACACAAGTTGATTTGGATGAGTTCTCGACGTGGAGAGGCAGGAAATTCCCCTCGAGATGCGCAATAACATATTGTCTCCTCGGTGCTTGTCTCCTAGGATATCTACATATCCTACCAGGGGCATGTAAGCACCCTATGCTGGTTCAGATGCTTTGGGCGGCATTATCCCGAAATGTCGATTGCCAGGGTCTAGATTTAGCTATAGAACGCCATGGGCAGGATTATCTCGAAATCTCGAAAGCCAAGGTTCTAGGGGTTGCCATGGATGATGCTATTCTAAAGCATCAATTACCAGGGACCCTTCTAGGATTGATGATGGGGACTAGGAATCCGATATATACCATGTTGTGAAGACAATCTGAAGCTAGAAATAAAAAGAAAAGAGAGAAAAAACACTCCAAACAAAGAAAATTCCTCTGTCTCTCTCTTACAAAAATGCACTACAAACTGAAGTAAGGCTAAAATATGTTACAAGCACGGGTGCTTTAACTCAGAGTTCAACGAACCTTAGGTTAGTTCCTATGGGCCTTAAAAACCTTCGTGGCAAACTACGGCTAAAGCTGTTCAGGTTCGAATCTTGGTTGGTAATGAGTACCTCTAGGCCTACTATCGGCATTCTAACCTAATCTACAAAAGAAAGCACACATCACAATTTTGAGCATCAAAAAGATTACATGGTCAAGAATCAAAGTTAAAACCTTAAAATTTTGCTAAGGGACTAGCAAAAGCTAGGCATGGGGGCATGATGGGAACACCATCATGAGCCCTAACTAACTCATTTTGACCCAATGAAGAGAATAAATGCTCCTACATAACCAACTGAAGGTCATAATTCACGGCATAACCTTTCTGAGAGAAAAATAAGAAACTAGGGGTAAAACTATAATTTTACCATTGTAGTACAACAACGAGTTTTCTCAAAGTCTAAACAAAGGTCAAATGGTTTTAATAATATAACAAGTGGGTTAGATTTGACAGAAAAAAGTTTGTATGAGTTTTGTGAATTAAATGACTTCTAGAAACCCTAAAATAGACCCACTTGATTAACCAAGGTTCTGGTTAGGATAAAATTTACTTAAACCCTCTAAAAATCATATAAAAATATCCTCTAGGGTTTAGTATCTTCAATTTGGCCATTGGAACCCATCTTAACCTAGAATAGGGTCTCACGTAGATATTTACCCTAAATTGGGTTTTTGCATAAATTTCAAAGCCAAACGTCGTCAAACCAAAATTCAACTTCACCATTGGATTCCTTAGGTCCAAATTAGGTTTGTAGCAAAATTTGGACACATGATGAGTTTGCCTCGAACTAGTTTGCAAAAAGGTCCAGCCCAATTACATTTCTCCCATTTCTTTCAAAAACCCTTACAAACAGCCCCTTATCTTCTTCATCATTTTCACAATTAGGTCCCTTTGCCACTATAGTGGAGGAAACCTACTCCGGCGAACATTGACAGGGCAAATCTCCATGATTGCTTGGAGGATCTCCTCCAAAATTGGAAGGGAGATCCTCTAAGAAATTCTCTCTTGTCTGAACCCTTATTTGAGATCTGATTTCCTCCCAATCTCTCATGCAAACGCAAGAGATGTGGGTATCTCAATGATTTCCATTGCTGGTGAGCTTTCCTTTCTTGGGAAGCTTGCTTCCCAAGTCCTAACCGACCTTCAGAGCTCTATTTAAAGGAGCCCAGACCTCTCCGATCTCCTCACGCTCGAATTCAACCACGAACACCCCTAATTCCTCTCTTCCCTTCACGACCATAGGCTCCTCGATGTCCGGCGACCCTTCTTGCCTCTCCTCATCGTTCGACCACCATACCTATGGTAGATTCTTCTTCCCTGACTTCATCCACGCCTTGCTATACCAGCAGGCGCTTCCCTCTCTTCGTCCTCACCAATCTCCACTCATCGAAGCCACCTTCGTCTCTAGTGTCAGCCACACCAGACCCGATGCCTCCTCTAGCCCCCTTCATCTCTTGAAACCCCATATAAGCTCCCACTCCCATCTATTTTCGTCTCCACCCCTTATTCTCCAAAATCGACCACTGCCGACCCCCATCATCTCCATCCCTGCCATCTCTGACCATCGACTTTGGCATGGCCATCCCACCTCCGCAGGCCATCCCAACCCTCACCGACAAGTCCACGAGCTTCCACTCACTCCACTCACCATGCCACTCACTAAAACCACCCCCCGAATACACCCACACATTCGCACACAGTGTGCCCTAAGCACGCACACACAGACACCCCCGAGCCACGTGACATCCCCATCACATCCTTCATGGTCCGGCAAACCTCTCTGAACGTTTTGAAGTGGCCATGAGGCCGTTCGTGTGTTTTCAGGTTCATCGCCCATCCGCCATTAGCGAGCGAGCTTGAAGCAAGCTTGCTGTAGCTCCAGGTCTACCAAGCCCAGGTGCAGCTGTCCTAGGTGTGCGAAAGCCCCTCGCATCACACTCAAGCCTTCAATTGGAGTCGAGAGACTCCACGCCTGCTATAATTGTGAAGCTCACTCTGTAGGCGCACGCAAAAGGAAGGTGGGACATTTAGTCCCACCTCATAAGTGAAGGAGCATCCACACTGGCATAAAAGGAAAAAGTGCAGTAGCCTTGTTGCCTCAGATCCACGTCGTGAGGTCCCACTCACCCGATCCGATCTCGTCTGCCTACACGCCCCGCAGACCTGGCCTGACCCAACCCGACTGCACTCCTAGCCTACTGCCACACGCCGGTGGGCCTGGTCCCGGGTACGCACCCGACCCGATTACCCAACTGTCTGTGTGGCTCTGGGAAAGCGTATCCTAAGAGAGAAAGGGAGGAGAGCTGTGCATGGGTAGGGGTAGGTTTTACTATAGGGTCCTCCGGCCAACACTTAGCCACAATCTGAAGAGGAAGAGGAGGCCAGAAGAATAAAGGAAGAGGAAGGTAGAAGGCTGGAGAAGAAGAAGGCCAAAGCTAAAGGCTAAAGGCAGGAGCTAAAGAAGGAAGAAGGAGAAGCCAAGGCAGAAGAAAGTCAAAGGCAAGAAGATAGAGAAAGCTAAAGAGAAAGAGAAGAATTGTGAAGACTAAGACAAAGGAAGTTAGATAGAAGACAAAGAAGAAGAAGAAGGAAGGAGAAGATAGAGAAGAGAAGGAGAAAAGAGATCAGACACTTTAAGTCGTCTGATTAAGGAATCAGATGACAGATTCTATTCTCCATTGTATATTTATATATTGAATCAATTGGTGATATTGTAGGAGTATTTGGTAATCTACATCACCATTTTACTCCCATATTTTTGCACTCTGATACTGCTGTTATTGCAATTTCTTTCAGTTTAAATTGTGATCTTGATTTCTAAATACCAATTTACTCCTTGTGTTTGACCTCAAAAATCTTTTCGAGTAATAAAATTATATCTATTTTGAACACTATTTCGGTTATAGTACAGCGCAATACTTTTAAAACCCAATTTAGTGCTCTAAACACCTATGTTTTTCTATTCTTCTTATTCCCCAATTTGACCACCGACGTTGTGAATCACCCTTATATCTTCCACCTCCGGTGAACACTCTAGCGAGGACTTCTACTCACTACACAACTCCATCCTCCTCGCCGACAAGTCCCCGACCTCTGCCACATCCACTTGCACAAAAGCCCTAACCTATCGCACTCCATCGTCCACCCAATCACACCCACAAACAAACCCATCTCCAGCCTCTATCTCTGCCACTGTCCAGCAACTACATACCTCCATCCACCACACTATCACTAGCACTGCATTCGCCATGGTCCGGCAATCGTAATGAATGCATTTAATATGGCCAAAAGGTCGTTCTTATGATTTTAGGTGCTCATCCCTTCACCACCATTGCTGAGCTTCTTCATGAGCTCTAGAAGCAGGTTCAAGGCCAAGGCAGTTCCAGGCACACCCTCTAGGACGCGTGGAACCTGAGGATTCTTCCCTACTTGGAGGGGATGAGATCAGCGTGACATAAAAAATGTGGAATTGAATATAAACAATCTCACAAAAATCAATCACACAAGGTACACAATTATTTTTAGGTGGAAACCCAAATCGGGTGAAAACCACCACTAACCCTCTCGAGTTAGGATTTTCCGATCAACCAAGTTGATCAAATCCACTAAATGAATCACTTAAATGAGGGTGGTTCAACCTCAATTACAACCATGCTACAAGTGCGAGGGTAGCATTCCTCAACCCCTTCTCCTCATGAGAAGGATTTTGTCCCACGAAGGAGACGGGAATTCGCAAAGTGAATACCCAACCAAATAACAAAGAAAAATAACAAATATAGTCCTATAGAGCCAACAAAGATTTAAACCTAGCTTCTATAGGAATTAGGAAACTCCCCTTTGCAAGGAGTACGTCGAATCGATGACGCGGGTGCGTGAGCCACGCGATGGCTCAACGTTGCTCTTGTGAACTACGGCGGGAGAGCGGATGCGCGAAGGCTTGATGCTCTCAAGATGTAGAACTTGAGCTTGGAGAGCAAGAGCTTCTTTTTGGACACAAAAGAGTGGAAATGCTTGTTCTTGGTGTGTCTAGGTGTATCTAGGTGTGTGTTTGTGTGCAAGAGGTTCCTCTCTATTTATAGAGGCCTTAGCAAGGCTTTGGAAGGCTTTGGAAAGCTTCCATAGCCGTTGCGAGCAAAGCCTAAGAGAATCAGGCCTAAATCAGGAACAATGATTACACTGACAGGGTTATCAGACGTCTGATCCTGGCATCAGACGTCTGGAAGATCACTTCAAGACGCCTGAAAATAATATCAGAAGTCTGATTATAGGTGGGTTTCTTCCTGACTTGAATCAGATGTAAATAAGGTTCTACTGCAAGTCCATCGTATGACATACAGGACGTCTGGCACTATGTCTGCACATCTGGAAACCTACTTTTTCTGCAGGAATGGATTTCCAAGAGTTGTTATGGCTAGAAAATCTCTGAGAAGAGATTTTGGGTCAGCCGAGGCAAAACGGTCATCTATCAGACGTCTGGAAAGTCTTAAGGACTTCTGATAAGGCTCTAACGGTCATATCCTCCAGTGTTTGTTAAGCCAGCCAACGGTCCACTAATTGGACGTCTGGCAAGTCCATCAAACGTCTTCTAAGACGTCTGGACTAAGGTGTGGACGTCTGATTTCATCAGACAGAGCTAACAAGTCCAGCCTAAATGTTATCAGACGTCTGAATCAACAGTCAGACGTCTTAAAACACATTATCAGACGTTTGATTTGGGAATTAGACGTCTGGAAAAGTTGTTTGAACCCTATATTGGTTTTCTAAGTTTTCTACAGAAAACCTAAGTATCCTAGGGTTGTGCTGGTGTTCCTAGGACTACTGTTAGGGTACTTTGAGGCTCTTTAACATGAATCTAAGTAACAAAAATAAAGAGCAACAAAAGAAACGAAAAATACAAAGAGTACAAGAGAAGGAAATCTATCCTATTCTTCTTGTCCTTCCATCTTCAATCTATCGCTCCTTGCGAATCTTCTCTATTCTCCATCAAGCTCCTCTAATCCGTCCTGGATGCGAGCTCGAACTCGGTCTAATCCCGTCTCCATTTGCAATTGACCTGAAATCTAAGACTCCAAGTGCAAATGTTAAATGACACGTGCTTTGTTATCATCAAAACAAATGATCGTGGTGCTCTAGCACCAACAATCTCCCCCTTTTTGATGATGACAAAACCATAAATACTAATGCAAAAAAATCTTCCCCCTTTTTGACATTATCAAAAAGGTTTGATTGATTTTAAATTTCCTATAACTCCCCCTTAAAACATGCTCTTCTATGAATTTCTTTTAACAAAAGTAATGTCCTCTCCCTTTTTGTAACAACAAGATAGCTTTGATTTTTCTTCCCGTTACTAAAGGAAATTTAACTAACTTGCATCTCCCCTTAAAATTTGACAATTAGCTCATAATGATTTTTTTTTTTAACTCCCCCTATCTAAATGCTTATGATAAAAAGGTAGGGTAAAGAATTTTTACCTCACCTACCATGGCCAATAAAATGGCCCAAATGGTGATGGTGGATGCCACATCGGATGGGGCTCCCATCCGTAGCTTGGAGGCCCGGGCATTGGTGCCGGTCTCCAATCTGGTGGTCGACATGTGGCGGGTCCATCGTTTGTTCGCTGTCTCATCTGTCTTCTCGTTCTCCTCCTTGGTTCTCCCAACTCGAGTTGACCAGCCTTGAGCTTGTAGGTCCAGTCCTTCATGTTGTAGTTATTATGACCTACAAAACAAGATTCCAATTCTTTCTTTGGTATCCAAGTAAGCTTGGTCCAGATCTGTTAGTGGGTCTCCTTGATGGAGATCCTTTCTCAGCCTTAGGGCTATAAAAATTATCTACTTTGTTGATTAATTTGTTAGAGTTTTCCCTAAGACATGCAATTTCTTTTTCTATAATATGCATCTTAGTCTTTAAATTAGAAATTTCTAACTTTAAACTATCATTTTCTTCAATCAATTTAATATTTTCATTAATTAAATTTTTATTTTCTAATAACAGGTTATTGTCCTTAGGACTAGTTTCTATGTCCTTGAGTTATTTTTCTAACCTATCATTTTCATTCTTAAGAAAGCTAAGGTTCTTTTTAATGCTCTTGTTTTCTGTTCTTAATGATTTACTAACATCAAATAGTTCATTAAAAGCTTCTTGTAAATCGAAATTTACCTCGTTATCTGAATCGCTTCCACTTTCACTGTCGCTATCACTTTCTCTAGCGATGAAACCAAAGCAAGCGATTTCTTCTTCTATAGACTTTTCTTCTTCTTCCTCTGAGCTCGAATCATCCCAAGTGGCTTGGAACGCCTTCTTCTTAGACTTCTTCTCCTTTTCCTTCTTTTCCTTTTTGAGAAGAGGGCACTCTGGTCGCAGATGCCCTTTCTCGTTGTAGTGGTAGCAACGTCTAGGGCTCTCCTTCTTCTCCTTCTTCCTCAATTCCCTACACAACGTGGAAAACTTTTTAAGTAAAATTTTAAAGTCTTCATCGTCGGAACTTACCTCGCTATCCGACACAGCTTTGAAGGCGAGAGTTTTCTTCGATTTAGGCTCCGGTGTATCCTTCTTCTTCTGCTTCAACTTAGTCTCATAGGCCATTAGATTGCCTAGGAGATCTTCCATGTTGAGCTCCTCCACTTCATTCGCCTCGATGGCAGTGACTTTCTGTTCCCACTCCGATCCAAGGGAACGAAGAAGCTTCCCTTGAAGCTCCCCCTTGATGAAAGTCTTCCCTAAAGCTTTCAAATTATTTACAATGAGAGTGAACCTAGTGTTCATCTCACTTAAAGATTTGTTAGGCTTCATAGAAAAAGATTCAAATTCTTGAGAAAGTAAATTTATTTTGGAAGATTTTTACCTTAGAGGTACCTTCGTGAGTTACCTCAAGTGTGTGCCAAATCTCTTATGTGGTGGCGCATTGCGAGATTCTGTTGAACTCCTCCAGGCTGAGCACGTAGTAAAGGGCATTCATGGTCTTTGCGTTCAAATAAAGCTCACGAATTTGTTGTTGCGAGTAGCCACCCGCGGGTTTCTCTGGGATCTCAAATGGCGTCTCGCACCTGGCCCAAATCGTGAAGTCATTGGCTTGAAGTGAAGTCTTTATCCGCAGCTTCCAGTAGGGGTAGTTGCTCCCGTCGAAGAAAGGCGGACGGGACGTGGGCTGCCCCTTGGAGATTCGGATTGCAGAACTACTCCCCTGCATGATTTTCTTGCTAGGTGTTACTCAGATCTCGCAAGAACCAGCTCTGATACCAATTGTGGATTCTTCCCTACTTGGAGGGGGTGAGATCAGCGTGATGTAAAAAATGTGGAATTGAATATAAACAATCTCACAAAAATCAATCACACAAGGTACACAATTATTTTTAGGTGGAAACCCAAATAGGGTGAAAACCACCACCTAACCTTCTCGAGTTTGGATTTTCCGATCAACCAAGTTCAAATCCACTAAATGAATCACTTAAACGAGGGTGATTCAACCTCAATTACAACCACGCTACAAGTGCGAGGGTAGCGTTCCTCAATCCCTTCTCTTCACGAGAAGGATTTTGTCCCATGAAGGAGGCGGGAATTCGCAAAGAGAATACCCAACCAAATAACAAAGAAAAATAACAAATATAGTCCTATAGAGCCAACAAAGATTTAAACCTAGCTTCTATAGGAATTAGGAAACTCCCCTTTGCAAGGAGTGCGTCGAATCGATGATGCAGGTACGTGAGCCACGCGATGGCGCAACGTCGCTCTCGAGGACTACGGTGGGAGAGCGGGTGCACGAAGGCTTGATGCTCTCAAGATGTAGAACTTGAGCTTGGAGAGCAAGAGCTTCTTTTTGGACACAAAAGAGTGGAAATGCTTGTTCTTGGTGTGTCTAGGTGTATCTAGGTGTGTATTTGTGTGCAAGAGGTTCCTCTCTATTTATAGAGGTCATAGGAAGGCTTTGGAAGGCTTTGGAAAGCTCCCATAGCCGTTGGGAGCAAAGCCCAAGAGAATCAGGCCGAAATCAGGAACAATGATTACACTGACAGGGTTATCAGACGTCTGATCCTGGCATCAGACGTCTGGAAGATCACTTTAAGACGTCTGAAAATAATATTAGACGTCTGATTATATGCAGGTTTCTTCCTGACTTGAATCAGATCCAAACAGTGTTCTACTGCAAGTCCATCAGACGACATACAAGACATCTGGCACTATGTCTGGACGTCTGGAAACCTACTTTTTCTGCGGGAATGGATTTCCAAGAGTTGCAACGGCTAGAAAATCTCTGAGAAGAGATTTTGGGTCAGCCGAGGCAAAACGATCATCTATCAGACGTCTGGAAAGTCTTAAGGACATCTGATAAGGCTCTAACAGTCATATCCTCCAGTGTTTGTTAAGCCAGCCAACGGTCCACTAATTGGACGTCTGGCAAGTCCATCAAACGTCTTCTAAGACATCTGGACTAAGGTGTGGACGTCTGATTTCATCAGACAGAGCTAACAAGTCCAGCCTAAATGTTATCAGATGTCTGAATCAACAGTCAGACGTCTTAAAACACATTATCAGACGTCTGATTTGGGAATTAGATGTCTGGAAAAGCTGTTTGAACCCTATATTGGTTTTCTAAGTTTTCTACAGAAAACCTAAGTATCCTAGGGTTGTGCTGGTGTTCCTAGGACTACTGTTAGGGTACTTTGAGGCTCTTTAACATGAATCTAAGTAACAAAAATAAAGAGCAACAAAAGAAACGAAAAATACAAACAGTACAAGAGAAGGAAACCTATCCTATTCTTCTTGTCCTTCCATCTTCAATCTGTCGCTCCTCGCGAATCTTCTCTGTTCTCCATCAAGCTCCTCCAATCCGTCCTGGATGCGAGCTCGAACTCGGTCTAATCACGTCTCCATTTGCAATTGACCTGAAATCTAAGACTCCAAGTGCAAATGTTAAATGACACGTGTTTTGTTATCATCAAAACAAATGATCATGGTGCTCTGGCACCAACAGAACCAACCCTTGACCACTTCCAGTTGGTCAAATGGAAGCCACACCATCTCCGGATGCCTCAATTGAAGGTACCATCCACTGCAACTCCATGCAAAAGAATCCTGCTGGGATAATCCCACATCGGGTGCTAACAACCATGCCATAGCGCATATATTGATTTTATGATAAGGGCTTATTGCCTCAATTAGCACACAAGAGGTGAGGTCCCCACACCTCTTCACCTACCTCGCCTGTGACACCTACACATGGCTCTGGCGGTCACCCGATTGCCCGCCTAAATCCTATTCACACCTCTCTCACCACCCACTGCCAGTGAGCCTGGTCCCAGGTGTGCTCTACCCGAATACTTGATTACCTGGACTATGGCCGTGGGAGGGCGAATCCCAGAGAGAGGAAAGAAAGCGAGAACAGGGGTCAGGGGGGTTTTGCTCTCTATGACACTTAGCCAAATTTGAGAGTGCCTCCCTCTATGCTTGAAGAAGGAAGAAGAGGAGAAGAGGTTGAAGACAGGTAAAAAAGGGAGAAGGACTTGAGAAGACAGAAGAAGAAAGAAAGAAGGGCCAAAGAAGAAATAGAGAAAGCTTGAGAAGAGAAGTTCTGAAGAAGAGGAAAGAACTGAAGAGAAGAAGAACAAGGGCTGAGAAGAAAGGAAGAAGGCCTGTAGAAAGGTGAAGAGAAGAGGAAGAAGAACAGTGCCTCCCTAGCACTGTAGCAGTTGTTGGTTAAGTCATCTGGTCATCAGACCCAATGTCTGATTTGAGGCTTGATACTATGAAAGCTTGATTTAGAATTACTGTTGAGAAATTTAAATTGGTTGAATGGTTGAGATATATATGCTCAGAGAGTAATTGGTGATTTAAATCACCATTGTTTTAACTTCTCTACATTTTTATTGTCTCAAGATACATGAGAATTCATTGAATATCTAATGTGACAGATTAGTATTTATTGAATATCATTATTTGGTTTAAGTTATTGTGCTCAATTACATATTATTTGAGATTAGTGTGTGAATCCCTATTTACTCCCTGTGTTCGACCTCGAACTTCATTTCTGATATTCGAGTTATAATTTTTATTTATTTTTTACACTAATTCAAACTATACTAAATGCATTGATTTTAAAACCTGATTAAGAGCGGATAACACCTGAACACAAGCTCTTTGTATGGAACATGAAAAATTAGTTGATTGAATCTGAAAATTAGTCGATTAAAAACCCAACAGAGTGCTTCTGGAATTGGGTTAATTGACTAAGTAAATCGGTTAATCTATTAATTTTGGGTTTCATGTTCTAGACTGAACTAAGTTGTGTAGAAATTAATCGATTAATTATTTCTTCATTAATCAATTAACAATAGTGCATTAATCAACTAATATGAGTGTTAATTGATTAATCTCATAATTTTTGAACTAAATCATTTCTTTTCACAATTGGTCCTTTTCATTTGAAATCTAAACGTTTAATCTCGAATCTATGGTGGTCATTAAGCCTCTAAACATTTTCTATAAACATCCTATGATGGCTTAAGAATTTTACACATAACATAATCTCCCTTGCTCAAGATTTTCATTATTCTAGAGATTGTACAGTGATTTCAAAGCACTTCATTACCATCTTTTAACATCAAAAAATTTCTACTCTATTTCCTACATGCTACTCTCTTCAAATTCAAGAAAGGGAAGTTTAAGGGAGTATTTTTCAAGTTCTATTTTGATCACACTTTTATTTACACATAATCTTAACTCTATAGGACTTGTTGTACATTTTATATTCAGATTTTGATATTGTTGGATGCCTAAGTTGTAGGATTCTCATTCTTCTCTTTTTAGGAACAAAAGACTTCAGGGTTGTCTAAGAAGTGGTTTTGTTCAAGAGGTACACTACCCTCGAATTTATGGTGTGGTATAGTGTTTTCTTGTAATTGCAAGGGAAAAATCCTAGTTAGGGTTAACTAGGTAGTGATTTTTCTCGATTGGGTTTCCCCTCTAAATCACTAAGCCAACTTGTGGCTTAATTTTGTGGTGTGATTTTAATTGCTTTAATTTTTATTCTTAGCACAAATCAATCCCCTCTTGTGCATGATTTCATCACTAGTTGTAAAAAATGTATAATCAAAATCATTTCACCTATACTCTTCAAGTCACTTTTTTCACTTAATTGTGTCAAGTCTTTATGTAAATAAGGATTTATTTCCTTAGCCCTTGAACGAGGTTTCAGAAGCCAAAGTATTAAGTCAAGAAAGTGATAAGTATGTGACTTATCTTCCTACCCTCTAGCTTGAAAAGATTAAGAAGATTAAGCACTCTATTCTAGCACTAACGCACTGAATCATCATTTGGGTGACCTCCTGTTGAAAGCTAATTGGATAGTACGACTTAAATCGAGGATCTTGTTACCCTTGCAATATGGCTAGCAAGTTGCACTGGGTCTCCCCCAACTGTAGGATGTCATGATCCTAGCTTTGCATCTTTAGCTTTTTGAGCCTTCATCTAAGAAATGTTCGTGAATGAGATTCGAAAGAAGCCACCTACCTAGAAAAATGGGTGAAAAAAAGGATAAAAATAAATGTAGTAGGAGGAAGAAAAGAAAAGAAAAGGAAAAAAGAGTCCAAATAAAAATGTGTCAAAATAATCCAAAAACCCAAAAAAGCGAGCTATAGTAATAAGAGGCTAAATGGTTCAACGGGAGAGATATACACTGGGTTTGTGTATGTGTTGACCTCGGGATAGAAAAGGGTAGGGAGAAAGCTACCAAACCTTAGTAAGGTAGATTCAAAAACAAGATCCAATACAACGAAGAGAAATTCTTTTAGCTTAACTGAAAACTTAGAGTTCGATAAGGTTGCCCAGTTGATGAGCCATTTCTTTTTTTCACAATGGAATTCTTAAGATTCGAAGTCAATTCAAACCTTAGGTGGGTTGATAGGGCGATAAAAAGTTGCTTTCTAGGCCCAAAGATAAAGCTAATAAAATCCTCGATTGGGTTTAGGCAGTCTTTATTTAGGTCAATATTTGAGAACTGATGAGTCTTTGTAGTTAAGGCTTTGGATATAGTTTGTTCTGATTTGGTGAAAAGTGATGATAGGATTTCTAATTTATTTTAGCTCAAACTCGCTTTTTAGTTTTTAGCATAATTTTCATATTATTTTGCTAAGGGACTAGCAAAATATAGGCATGGGGTTGTGATAATAACCTAATTTATATTCCTATCAAGCTTAATCTTGGGTTAGTTCCTAAGTAAAAATAATCATTTAGTCTATAAATGCTGCCTATCATTCATTTAGGCATAATTAGGCTATGCATTCTGTTGTATTTAATTTGTGCTTGCTATGATATTATGTTAATAATGTAGGAGCTGAATGAGGTAAAGGAATATTCCGCGGAGGTTTTAAGGCACTAGTTGGAGAAGAAGCAAATGTTAAGAAGTTAAATAATGAAGAAATAAAGTGGACCTCAAAAACATAAAGACAAGGAAGGAGAAACAAAGACAAAGGGACACATGGCACACTTGCAACCCTTCCTATCTTTTGAAACCTAAGACAAACTACTCTAAAACTGTCTTTGTCCTAAACCTATTTTAGCCAACCTATCTCACCATTGATCTTTCATCCAATGGCCACCTAAAACCAACCTATGTTTAATAACCAAAACCCACTTCATCTAGACCCTACACACCTCATCCAAAGGCCAACAATAACTTGCTATTTTTAGCCAAGATAAGCACTAATCCACACCCTTAGATCCTAATCCTACGGCCTAGTTCAAACTTAGGTTAATCAACACATCCTAATCTTCCACCTAATCTTGTGGCTTACCTTAACTTACATTCTCTACAAAAAGCCTAGGGGCCCTACCACTTAATTTATCTCTTCCTCCATCTTCTCATCTACAATCTATTTCCACCACTACATTCCACTTCATCCATGGCCAACATCTCCCTCTTTCCTCTATTAAAGTAGGATCTCGCCACCTTCTACCCTTAGTTCTCTTATTACCTTTTCTCTACCTCACCACCTTCTTCCCTTAGGTGTCCTATTACCTTTTCTATACCTTACCACCTAGTAGCCATCCTCTCCTCTCCATTCCTCCATGCCAAGTGCTTCCCCTACCTTCCTCTCTCCAGCTCTCTCCCTAGGTTCTTCCAGATGGCAACGACTTATTGTGGATTATTGCTCCACCATCTCTTCTTCCTCATCTCTCTTTACTTTATTATTCTTTCCATTTTGTTATCATTGTAATAGATACTATTTTTATTAATGAAGATGATTTGTTTATGTGCCATGCTCCTTACCCACTTTCTTTTTATTTGATGCTAAACTGTGATCTTGTCTTTCTTTCTCATTACATAAAACAGACAAAAAAATGATAAAGGCTTACAAAAGACCAAAAGAAGTAATAGACCCATGCAAATAAGCTCACCATTTTTCCTCCTTATATTCAATCTGGACCACTTAACTATAGTTCAATATTTGTTGATGGCTTAAGATTCGTGCTACAACGATTTCATTATCATTTGAAAGTGTGTTTTTACGTTTATCTAGTATGGCTCCCCAAATAGTCGAGGAGAAGTCATTGATGGATGTCCATATGCTTCTGCTGTAGGTAGCCTAATGTATGACATGTTGTGCACACGACTAGACATCTGTGACATAGTGAGAATGGTAAATTGTTACCAATCAAACTTGGGATAGGAACACTAGACTACTTCAAGAACATTCTCAAATACTTGAGAAGGACAAAAGACTAATGCCTAGTCTTTGGAGATGGTGATCTCCAGGTATTAGGGTACACCGACTCCAACTTCTAGTCAGATATTGATGATAGAAAGTCTATGTCAAGATTTTTTTTTTGTTGAATGGTAGTTTTATGAGATAAAGAAACATGAAACAAGAAACTAAGATTGATTCAACAACATAAGTCAAATACATCGCTGCATCTGATGTTGCAAAAGTGGTGATGTGGATACACAAGTTCATTGAGGAACTTGGCATTGTTTCTTCAATACAGTTGCTAATTTCGTTGTTGTGCAACAACATGGCTGCCATTGTGCAGGCAAAAGAGCCTCTCTCTCAGCAAACAAGCAATCATATTGAGTGAAAATACCACATCATCTGGGAGTTCGCCAAGCATGGAGATGTGATCATCACAAAGGTGGCCTCCACAAATAACATTGCCAATATACTTACCAAATCCTTGATTAGAGAGTCATTTAATCGGCACATATGTAGTATTGGGCTAAAAGAGGTTCCAAAATGGCTCTAAGGACCAGTGGGAGCCTATTGCCTTTTATATGACCTTGACAAGCATTCCAAGTATTGTAATATGATTACATTCTTCATCTAAATAAAAGAATTTATTTGATTTCTAGTAAATTAATTGGGTACCTTAATACGAATAGGTGACATACTTAGCAAGATCGAATAAACCTGATGTGTGCTGATTCAAAGTTTTAGAAGATCTGATAGCACATCAAGAAATCATCTAATTTGATCATATGTTTCTAGTCTAAACTGAGATGGCAACCTTCTCTAAAGGCTCACACCTGATTGATGTTCTTGAATGGGGAATCAAGGATTGTTACATGAGTTGGGTTAAGGTGTTAACCCGATGAAACAGGTAATAGTGGAAGTCCTTCTCCAATGCTATCATGGAAAAGATGTATCCTTTGACCTAAGAAAGATGTGTCTATGTTCACAAACAAATGCATTTGGTGGATCGTTAGTAAATGCACCCATCATAGTGTTGATACTGGAAAGCTAGTGCATATGGAAAGGGGCCAGAGATACATGATCTCTCGAAGGAATCACATAAGTCTATTACATAGGTGTACGTAACAGATTAGAGGCATGAGCTCACTCCATGTATATTAGGAATGACAATTTTACATGTGGTCGTAGAGTCCTGATTAGACTCAAGGTAAGAAGAGAATAAGATAGACCTTTGGAAAAGGTTTTGATCTTCATTCTTGTCCCAATAATACAAGGAGATGTCAAGAATAATATTATCCATGAAGGAATAATGAATGTCAAATAGGATTAGACCTTAAGATAATATTTTCCTCCATGTATGAAAGATTCATGAGTATTTCGAATACTTGAGGGAGCGTAGTGCCAATCTTCCATGTAATATAAAGCTTCATTATTGGAGTAATGAAATCAATAATGATTTTAATGGTTTCCTACTTGATAGAGAAATCAATTGTGATTTCAAGAGTTAAATTACACGTGATTGGGCATTTAATTCCACCTAACATAATTAGGTTAAGAATTCAAGTGTTGGCTTGCAATTAAGCTATTTCTGTGTGCTAGATAAAAACATAGCAAAGTTTATTATGGGCTTATCTTATAAATTGTCAAAAGTAGGAATAGATCTCTACCCTTGGATGGAGATCCAAGGGTCACCATCAAATTAGGTTTAGTATTGGAAACCCTACAAATATCTCTTATGTGCAACCCTAAAGGAATCAACAATTCAATCTCCATTAACATCCACCAAAAATAGCAACCAGGTGCAGCAACCACATTGTAGCAAGTCATCCAATTTCAATATTGGATGACTGGCTACATAGTAGCAAGTCAATCGGTTGTTGAACCAGCTAACAAGCTACAAGGGGTGCAGGAGGATTAGGGAGCAGGTCATCAAGATTGCTACCACCCCTTAATACTGTTACAACTCTTCTTGGACTGTTTGGTGGTTGTTTGAGGATCAGAGCAAGGAGTTGCTTTAGGAAATATTGGATGACTGGCTACATAGTAGCAAGTCAATCGGTTGTTGAACCAGCTAACAAGCTACAAGGGGTGTAGGAGGATTAGGGAGCAGGTCATCAAGATTGCTACCACCCCTTAATACTGTTACAACTCTTCTTGGACCGTTTGGTGGTTGTTTGAGGATCAGAGCAAGGAGTTGCTTTAGGATTATGTACGAAATGTTCACGGTTCCTATATGGGATCATCTCTCAACAACACGAGAGGTCTTACCTACTCATCGCAAAGGAGTCTGGGAAATTGCTCGGACTTATTTGAGAAGGCACCACATGTGTGATGTTGTACAACACCACTCGTGAAGGTATTTTATTATACTCATGAAATATAGGATAATAAGGGAAATTGTCCCTCCCATGTGTCATGCCCCAAATCCCAAGCCCCCAAATGAAGGTTAGAGTTTTCAGGGTTAGAAAAGAAAGAGGTGCTGGTTTATTTAATTCGGGTTGTACCTAACTAAGTTGTGCTATAAAAGAGTTCCATTCACAGCACAAAATGGAAGAAAATCTGAAAAGAATGCCACATAATTGACACAAGGAAATAGTAACAAAACATAAACTTGCTGTAAACCAAAGCATAAAATGTACCTATAAATAGAGCACACACAAACTTGCCCAGCGACAAATTTTGTATGTCGACAACCTACGACGACAACCTGAAAGTAGGTCACAAAGTAGAGATGGGCCAATCAACTCAGTATCGAACAATCATCTGCTATATCTCAACCAAACAGGATAGTGTACAGTTTCATTTACTAGCTAGTTCCTAACCCAAACCCATACTCTAGGTTCTAGTTTCTCAAACCCTACTTGGTACGACTAATCTCCTTTGTCCAGTAACCCATTAAAAAGTTACCCAAGTTCCTTCCTCAATTTGGTATAATAATTTATTCCCTCACTAACCTCAATGATCAGATTCTAGAAATTCATCCCTCTCTACTAGAAGATATTGAGATGCATCCTTTCCTTTAAGTCTCAACCTAGTAGTCTCGCCCTAGCCAAGGGAAAAATTGGCAGTTTATTAATCTTCTAGAAAGGCATGCTCATTCTCGATGTATCGAGAATGTTGCGGACTTCAGTCAAAAGAGTCAAGCCTCTTGGGAGCTACCAAAGCCTATGGCTTGCGATTACGAAACACGAGCCCAAACGGTGTCCAACAAGGACTAGTAACAGAATAACCAGATCATTATCGCAGGATTGGCCAGAATTGCTAAGCTGCACCAATTCTCTCGCTAGGAACAGCTCCCTGTAGGAGTGCAGTCCTCAGGTGTGCCCTCTCAATCCACCATCAGATTAGATCTCCACCAATCCATCTCAGTACCCTGGCCATCTCCACATATGCAGGTGCCTAGTGAGCCTCTTGCTTGAGTACCTTCACATCGAGTCGGATTTGGGTACATCCAAATACCAAACACTAGTGACAACCCCAAGGCTTATCACCAACCTAGGAACCTTCCTGTTTCGAGGAAAATCTCCTTGGTAGCCTCTTGCTACCGCAATAGCTTGGCTTACTACCCAAGCAATGAACCCGTGGTTCACCAAGTCTAAGGGTGCAACCTTATGAGCTCACCTAGTTGGCCTACCATCTCTTTGATTTCATTTGGGTTCCATGCCAGGAATGCAATCCTAAGGACCTAGTGGATCTCTTAGGGTCTTACTTAAGACCCTAAGAGATCCACACCTTAGGATCCAAGCATTTCCTTTTATTAGACTCAGATCGAGTCATACGTGTTATCTCATGGGATTCAAGCTATTACTTAGTCAATTCAGATTGCTTTTAATGTGTTTGGGGAGCTTCATGCTCAAATTGTTGGTGTACACACACACACACACCCATATATGTGCTTCACCCTTCTAGGGCCTAATTGCAATTTTTCCCCACTCATCACTGTTCATTAGGGTTCCTGTTGGACCCCTAATTAGGTTCTAACATTTCACAGGATTTCTAATTATCAGAATCACATAGTTCAATACAATTATTACATTTAAAAACTATCAAACATCAGGGACCCGCTGCCTATCATTAGTACACTTAAACAGCATACATCTGTTATTAGGTAATCTTGACCTATTGCTAGGTCAAGTTTGTTGTCTAAACCAGGACTGCAAAACCTGCCTTTCATGCTCGAAACCTACATTTTGCACCACCAAGACCATTTGTAATCCAGACCACCAATACACACCCACGTATATACCCAGAACCCAAGAGATCCTTGATCTCAATATTATGGTTTCACCCTTAACTCGATCTATTCGATTAATCTCTTTACAGAGTTCA
Organism: Thalassia testudinum; assembly: GCA_037157565.1. Taxonomy (NCBI): domain Eukaryota; kingdom Viridiplantae; phylum Streptophyta; class Magnoliopsida; order Alismatales; family Hydrocharitaceae; genus Thalassia; species Thalassia testudinum. The sequence goes on along the minus strand of JAZHRO010000007.1, from coordinate 24,543,662 downwards.
ACGATTTAGAATGAGCACTCTAGTACCAATCCTAGTCTTAAGTACCGGTGCTAGTCACCCCTACTACCATGGCTACTGAACTCATGCGATATCGGTATGGCCACCAGTACCGATACAAGGTGCCTTCAATACCAAACTTAAGTCCCTTTTTTAACTTATTTTGATTCAACAAGCATCGATAACTATCATTGCTACCAGTACCAAGCGTTTGCCACTCCCAAACCCTAGCTTAAACCCTTCATTTGATTACCCAAATTATACAATTAACAGAGGGGTGGGTAAGTCCCGCAACCTCTTAATATGGGTATCCCCGTGTAGGGGCAAAGATTCACATGAAACCCATATTTGCAACTCGTTGTTAAAGTCAATCCTCTCCTAACCCAGGACCTACACTGGGTACAGGAGTACCTCCCATGACATACAGTTTGGACCCTAAATCTTTATTATTACAAAAGTTCCTAATGGAACTTCCCTTCCACCATTGCAGGATTGCACTTATCTAGCCCATTAGGATCTCTACATCTTTATCGAGATCCATTAGGTTTAGTTTATACCATGCATTTTGGCATCGCAGGTATTCTGGCAACATGGCCTCATGCATTCACTTTAGAATCTTCTCTTTATTGTTTCCAGATTAGGATTTGTACCACTAGAAGGTCAATTTTATTTCCATTTATGACCAACCACCATGGGTCCTAATTATGCCCAAAATCCGAGTTTCTTGACATTAAATGCTAACCAAGATTCTTAGCTTACATTCATGGTTACCAGGCAGGGGTTTAACTAATTAGATTAAGCTCCTGATTTTTGTGGGAAAATTCCATGCAAACAAAATCACAGGCCTCAAATTGGACGTCCAACATCATGTGTTAGACATCCGAGAATAAAATCCCACTTTTGGCAGCTACCAGTGATCGGCTGATTCCTTGGCTAGACGTCCGAATCAAGCATATTAGGTGCTTGATGTAATATCAGGCATCCAATCACTAGGACTTAGTCCCTGGAATGGCAATCCAGTTGCAGGGATGTCTAACCAAGGGATCAGATGTTAGGATCAAGGGTATTAGATGCCTAATGGATCATCAGAGGTCAGATAACCCACTCAGAATCACATCTAAGTTTAGGATGAGTTCCTAACATCCAGAAGCCACATACAATAACCTTTACCCAAAGAATTATTATTTACAACCTGAATTCAGTTTATAACTGCATACAACCACATGTATTTTGCACATTCTGTCCTCAAACTGTACTCAGCCAACCAGTACCAGTTCTAGGCAACCCTAGTACCAAATTCACGAGTTCCAACCAGTACTAGTACTGGGCACCAGTACCGGCACTGCACACCATCAGTTTTGTATCAACATAACCTAGCCAGTACTGGTACTAAACACTAGTACCAGTACTGGTGTTTAGTACCAGTACTGGGCACCACTGGCCTTCTACCAAAATAACCCAGCCAATACCGATACTGAACACTAGTACCGGTATTGGGCAACCCCAGTTCACCGACTGGAATCATCCAATACCAGTATTGATCACCAGTACCAGTAATAGGTGCTCTCAGTCCCCATTTCAGTGTGTTATATTGTGGTGCTAGGTCAACTACTACCAGTACTAATCATTAGTACTGGTACCAGGTGTTCTCGACACCTAGTTCACCTTGCCAAACACCCATCTTTTAATCCATAAGCCTACCCAGCTATTCAGATGAAAGCCCTCCCTTTTATCGCCCATAAACATGGAAACCAAAAAGGGAAAAAAATTCTCTACCATTTCACATGGAACATGGTATCTTTTTATACACAAACCACTTCTTCTAATATCCTTAGGCATAGGAACAAAAGAAGGATTCAAAGAGAGAAACCCTACCTCAATTGTTGCTCCTTTCTCTTCTCCTAATTGCAGTAGCAACAGGAACAACAGCAATAGTAGCTATTACAATAGTAGCACCACCTCCTTTCCTCTCTTCTTCTCCTTTCTTTCATGCAGCAGTAGCAACAACCACAAAAGCAACTGCAGCAGCTTCAACAGCGGTTGCAGCAGTAGCTCTCCTCTTCCTTCCCTTCTCCACCTCCTCCTGATAGCAGCATCAACAGCAATAGCAGTAGCAGCAACAACAACGCCAACAGCAGCAATAGCTGGCAAGGAGGAAGGGGCACCAACTAAAGGGGAGAAGAAAAATGAGATTTTCTTTTAAATTTTTAAATCTCTCTCTCTTATAAAAGGTTGGATATTTTGCATCCAAGCCCTTCTGCTTCTTTCTTGAGCTTTAAGAAAGGCCTCCAAACATGTTTTCCTTACAAATGGCCCTCAACTTTTCACTTATTAACATTTTGTTAATGACTTACGGGATTTGTTTAATTCCAAGACTAATAATCATTAAATTAGGGTTCCTTAAACCCTTAATATCACATTAAGCAACCAATTAAGGTTTTTAATTAGCTTATTAACAGTATTACAAATTCATGGTGTTACACCATGTGATTTTGAATTAGGATATTTTATTTCATTTTTGTTTCTCTATTGGGTTTTAGCATTGATCTAATCTTATGATTCAAAAATTTTAAAATACATGTTTTCATGCTTCCTTGATGCTCGATTTAGCTGATTCCCTTCAAATGAAAGAAGTGAAGGTGGTGAGGGCACTGGCGTTGTGAAGGTATGGTTGAAGTTGTGTGTGCGTGCTCGGTGCATGTAGGTATGTCATCAAGAGGTGGTAGTGAGTGAATCGGTGGTGGTGAAGGTGGGGAATACAATGGAGGAGGTCGCGTGATCTGTTGTGCGTGCATGTGTGTGGTAACGATGGTGTTAAGTGTGGGTGCATGAGGAGGAAAGAGTGATGGAGAAAGGTAGGGAAGAAGAACAAGAGAAAAGAAAAACAAAAAAAAGAGAGATTCATTGCTAAGGGTACGTAAGTGGCATAAGGAGAAAGAGGGGGAGGGAGAAAAGGAGAGGCATGTGTACGTACGTAGTGGAAAGAAAAAGAAAGAGTGGGAAAGAGAGAAAAAGAGAAATGAGGAAAGAGGAGTGTGAAATTTTTTTTTGTTTGTTTTGTTGTCTTTGGTGTGTGCATCAGAGTGTACGTGAGATTTGAGTGGGAAAAGAGAGAGACAAAAGAGAGGAGTTTTCTTTTTTGTGATGGTTTGCTTTGGTGGAAAGTAATTATTAACTTAGGTCTGGTGTGAGTATTATATATATATATAGGAGATCTATCCATTAAGTACTGTGCTCACAAATTAACAAATAAGCTCAAAATTATAACCATTAGATCACAATCCCACAATTCCTATAAATACCACTTATTACACAGTGGTGGTTTTTCAATCCAACAAATATTACGCTTTTACCATATAAAGTAATATATTATTCTAAATAATAAAATAACCTTCCAAAACAAACCCATTTGTGTTTACTATAAATAGATGAGGTGCACCAAATGTGCCAATTTGAAATTAAAAACAACGTGGCATGCTTGCTATAATTGTGAAAATATTGTAACATAACAGCATATGCATTGTACCTATAAGGTATAGGTTTGTGAAATAGAAGTATACGTATTGTAATGAACATAATAAAAGTTGTAATAGAATAGCATATGTACTGTAACAATAAAATATGCATTACAAAGATATATGTATTATATGAACAAATAGAAAATATATAATATAATATATGCGTCTTCAAAATATAATAGATTGTGGACCTGTTGTATTCATATAAAATAAATAAATTACACATTCGCCCCTTCTCGGTTAACAGAGGTGTCTCCGCCCCTACTACCCTTCTTTCCACTGATGATATCATCATCTTCACTAATGTCAGCATCTCTTCTATCAGGAACTTGGCTTCCTTTATTAGAGATTTTGAGTCTTCTATGGGACAATCTGTCAGTCTCCCCAAAAGCTTCTGCTTTCTGGGTAGGCATTTCCCCCCTTCTCGTAAAGATCGCATTCTCTCTATCTTGGGCTTTAATCTGGGCTCCTTCCCTTTTACTTATCTTCATTGTCCCATCTTCTCTGGCAGGTCCAACATTTCTTACTTTAATCCCATTGTGGATAAGATTAGATCCAAACTTGCTGGCTGGAAAGCCCATCTCCTCTGTTCTGCTGCTAGACTTCTTATCAAACATGTCTTGACCTCTACCACTATTCATACGCTCTCTGCCATCGAGGTCCCCAAATTTGTCATTTGTATTCTCCAAGCCCTATTTGCTAACTTCTTCTGGGACCCCTCTGATCTAGGCTCTCACCACCATTGGGTTTCTTGGTCCTTTATAGCTCATCCCCTTCAGTATGGGGGACTTGGTATTCTTGACTTAAATCTTTTCCTCGAGGCCTTGAGAATGAAGCAAGCTTGGAATATCTTCTATGGAAACTCCACTCACCACTCTTTTTTGAGGGATCTTTTGCTTGGTCATTCCTCCTCTAAATCTTCTCTCCTTCTGCGCTCATATCTACTTCTCCAAGCCCTTCGGGAACTGAGGCCCTACATTCGCTTGAAGGTCCATGAGGGTTCCATCGACTTCTAGTTTGATTTATGGTTTAGAGACTCTCCCCTCCACTCTCTCCTCCCTGAAGGATCATCTCCCTCTCATATTTCCATCCATAAAGCACTCCCTCTACTCTCTAGTGCGCCTTTTCACTCTACTATTCCCCCAAATTTGCTTGCTGATATCTCTTCCATCCATTTAGATGATCTTAAGGACTTGCCAACTTAGACTTTGGTTCCTTCCGAAATCTTTTCAGTCTCGTCGGCTTATCAGCTGCAATTTCACTCCTCCCAAAAGGACTACTCTGTTGTGCCACTTTGGAATCTCCACATACCTCTCAGAATTTCCCTATTTGTTTGGAGGCTTCTTAAAGGCAAGCTCCCCAATGATGATAACATCATCAAATTAGGGATCCTGATTGCCTCTAAATGTCTTTGCTATCCCTCTAATCCTATGCCTGAAACTCTCCCTCATTTTTTCTCGGAAAGTCACTTGGTTTGTGACATCTCAATTTGGACCTTTAAGTATAATTTATGGGATGCCATTGATCCTTCCCTCTTCCTCGACATCATCTCACACTCCCCCAATACCCGTAGGTCTAAGACTATCCAGGGTATGATTTGTTTCATCTGGTTTAATGTCTAGTGGATCCGAAATGCTTTGAAACATGCTGTCTTCAACCCTACTATGTTCCATATTCAGCTTGATAAGCACTGGAGAAATTTTCAAATGACTAATTGGCTCAAATCTTGTCGTCCCTCTTCTCTCCCCATTAGTTTTCTTAGTCCTGCTCAAGGGCTCAAGATCAATGCTGCTGCTTCTTTGGTTGGAGATTATTGCAATCTTGACTGGATTGTTAGAAATTTTGAGGGTGTTTTCATTATGGTTGCTACTACTAGTATTTATGGTATTTCTATAGAGGTTGTTCTCATTAAAGCCATCATCCGTGCCATTTCCTACTTCTCTAATAACTCTTTTCAGGTGGAGATGGATTCGGTCTCTCTCTATTATTGGTGGTCTGGTAAGCTTCAGGTTGTGTGGCAGGTCAAAAAGATTTTCACTTCTCTTTGCGATCGCTCCTCCAGAATCCACTCCTCCTTGGTTCACCCTCTAGTCAATGAAGCTACTTTCAGGATTGCAGGTCTCGATGATGGCAACTAGCGATGATTCTCCAGCTTGGATCAGCTCCCCCCCCATTATCAGAGGCATTATAAAATTGGATAGCTTTCAGATGCCATACTTGGTTCACCTGTAGCCTCCTCTACTTTTTTGCTGCTTTCATACTTGGCCACGAGTCATGGTCCTCTTTTCTTTCACTACTAGAAAAATGGGTTAATAAAATCGATGGCAATATTATATTTGCTGTTGCTTATTACTATAAGTGACAGTGAAGGCCTACACTCGATCGGCCATCGGTTGGACAAAAGTGATTGGGTGGGTGGTTGTCGTTAATATTTGCGGTCACTGTAGTACGCAATGGCAAATATATTTTTGTCATCGGTTTATTTAATGAATGACGGTAAAACTATTAATAGCATCAGTTTCTGTAATAAGCGACGGCAAAGGATTGTCATACATCCATTTCCACAGTGATTTTTCTTTACAGATGTCTGACATAATATCAGACGTCTGACCTGTCGTTTGGACAACTTATCTAAACCCTGTTTCGATCTTGTGAAAATAGGAAAAAAATCACCTTAATATTAGACATCTGACACTTTTTCCAGATGTCTTATAATGGAATATTTACCGTCGGTTATATTAAAAAGTGATGGCAAAAGGTCAGTTACAGTATTTGCGCAAACTATCGATAAAGATCAAGTTATACTTTCATTTACCGTCGGTTGATTACATAAGTGACGGTAAAAAGTTGGTTATATTTTATCGATGGGGTGGATTTATTTGATCTTTTACTTAAATTTTGCGCGGGATTCATCACCAATACCGTCGGATAGTGTAAGAACTAATGATGAAAGATAGGTTATATTTAGCAGCCAAATTTTAGGCGCGTACGAGGGTGAACTAAAATGATCCTTCGGCGTCAGTTTATAATATAATTGATGGCATATATCGGCTCATCTATCACCTACGGTCGACCTCTCCATCACTGTTCATCGTCTTCCCCTAAAACCTAACGCACACCGCCCCCTCCTCCCACAAAGCACGTCGCCCCCTCCTCCTCATTAGGTAACCTCCCCAACACCCTCCTCCTACTCCTCCGACATGCTACTCATCTTCCTCCTTGCCATCCTCAGCAACCTCCTTTCTGTCTGTGACACCCTCCTCCTTTGCCTTCTCCTATGAGGTAATCCTCCTCCCCAACACCCTCCTCCTCCCCCTCCTGCCATCCTCCTCTTCCTCCTTGACCCCTTATGTCAGCCTCCTCCTCCACCCCGACCACCTCATGCCGATCTCGTCCTCCACCCTGCCCCCCCGTCTGGCACCCCCTCCTACTGCCCCACCTCTTCCTCCTTGACCCCCTCCTTCTCCTCCTTTTCCTCCCAGACCCCTCCTACCAACCTCCTCCTCCACCCCAACCCCCTCCTACCAGCCTCCTCCTCCACCCTGTCTCCCTCCTACTGCCCCATCTTGCCGCCCCTCCTCCTCCTCCTCGACCCCATCCTCCTCCTCCTTATCTTCCCATCCTCCTCCTCCTCCCTGACCCATCCTATGGCCCTCCTCCTCCTTCCCGACCTCATCTTGCCACCCCCCTTATCTTCCCCGACTCCTCCTCCTCCTCCAGACCGAGCTTCTCCTGCCGGCGTCCACCTCCACCCTACCACCCTCCTACCATCCCTCCTTCTCCTCCTCCTCTTGCCATCCTCCTCCTCCTCCTTACCACCCTCCTCATCTTGCTAGGAATGCCCCTTCCCTCCCTCCTCCTCTACCTACCATCCCCCTCCTCCTCCTCCTCCTCCTCCTGCTACTGCACCTTCCCTCATCCTCCTCTCCTTCTTACTTCCACCCTCCTCTTTATCCCCTTCTAATCTTACTTTCCTTATATCAAATTAATATGTTAAGTTATTGATAACATAATGATTTATTATTTAATTCATTGTGCATTATTGAATTTACAGATTGTTGGTAATGGCCATGCTCGGTCACGCTTAGAGGCTGTAGTACATTGGAGGTATAATTTCATTTCTTTAAATTTGTTTTTATGATATTTTAGGATTATATTAGATGTGGGGTGTGCCCACATAATGTCATTTGTGTGAATGTATGGTAAGGTGTGCCCACATAATGTTGTTTGTTTGAATGTATGGTGGGGTGTGCCCACTTTTGTGCACTTTATGTTTTTGGGTGATGCACTATTATTGTGGGGTGTGCCTACTTTTATTATGTAAGGGGAAACTCTGTCAAAATTTTTAAAATTCTTTAATGTTAAATGTATTAGTTGGTTGAGGATTTAGGGTTAGATTGGGCTTTGGTTAGGTTATGTTAGGATTTGGTTAGGTTATGTGCACAACATCTAGTTTCCATTACATCGTGCTTCCCTTGCACCACCATCCTTATTGTCGCAAAGGGGATCTCTTCCACCATTGCCATCTCACAAGTTGTTGTTGAGGTGGATGGTGGGGCGGAAGGAATTGAGGCGGATGTCATCATCATGTGGGGAGGGGAAGGGAAGGGGGAAAGGGAGGGAGAGGAATTAGAAACAACTTAACCCTTAACCATTTTTGAACCTTCAAAGTCCATTTAAACTCCATCTGAGCTTTTGAACCATTTTAGAACCTTAATCAACACCTTAACCCTTTAAACTAATGCTTGAAATCCATAAATCACCTCAGACCTGGGTGATGAAAGTGTTCATCCCAGATCTGATTCAAAGTAGTAAATCTCCTTTCTAACTTGTCGCAAATAATCTGTGATATATCTGGAATTCAATCCAACTTATATTAAGAATCTTTAGATCCTAGAAACCCTAATTGATCCACCTCCTTATGCTATAGACAACGTGAAGGGGGAAAATCACATCAGGTATTAAAATCAACTAAAAACCAATCATAGACCTTCATTCAAATCTATCAAGATTGCTCAAACTCTAATAGACAAATTAAAACAACTTTCAATTGCTCAAGCTATCACCCAGCAAGGCATTTGATCTTATGTTCATATAATTTTTTATTCTGAAGCTACGTCATCTACTTTGTATTCTATTTGATTTATTGTACATTTCTTTCTAGCATTTAATAAAAATAATTTTATTTCTTATCAGATGATTGCTTATGTTTATGTCAATTTCTTTACAATTATTAGTATTATTGTAGATGCACACACTTCCTAAAGAAGATATATGCATGCGAGGCCAAACATTAGGTATTCTAACCCCTAGGGTAAAAGTCCTCCGAGTCACAATATATCCAAATTACTCACTCGTCGAGACTTATGATCATGCTATACAGATAATGTAGGAAGTGTATGTATACCTCAGTTACATGCATGATGTATTGTCTTTGTAGCATGCTATAAGACTCGATCGACTTTAGTTCGGTGAAGTACCGAACTAAAGAAGGCCATTAAAGATTTGACCACAACTTAGTTTCGCTCATTACATGTAACCTTCTGTAGTGAAATTTTGGCTGCTCCTTCCTACTGTTCTCTGGTATACCAACTAATCTTATCTAGTTTCCTGCAGTGCTCTTAATTGGATGTTAAAGGAAATCTAGCTAAGGTTAGTATTGGAGGGTAAACTAGAGAAAGTCATAAACAATGAGAACATTGTTGACAAAGAGATCGACGAGGAAATTAGTGATAGCGAAGGTGAAGAAATACAAGACATGCTGAACAAGATGAGAGCAGAAGAGGATATAAATACAAATGAGAAAGATTCATTTAGTTGTGATCCATTCTACAATGCTGTTAAGGCGACTGAGGATCCTATTGCTCCCGGTGTTACAAAAATGTCTAAGTTGTCATTTTTGTTGGAGATGTTTCAACTGAAGGTTATGAATAGAGCTAGTGCTAAATTCATGTCATAAATAGTTCAGTTTATTGCTAAGCTGTTGAATAACCCTAATGGTTTTCCAGCTTCATGGTATGAGGCAAGGAAACAGATTCGTAAGCCTGGTTTGGACTCTCAGAAGATCGATGCATGTACGAATGACTGCATCATTTTCAGAAATGAACTCGCAAACTTGAGTAACTATCCTGAATGTGGACTTTAGAGATATTAGGAAGGTCAAAATGAAAGCAAGAGGAAACAACCTCAGAGGGTTCTTCGTTACTTCCCACTGACACCTAGGCTTCAACGCCTTTTTATATCAACTAAAACTGCATGGTAGATGACATGGCATTAGGATTGTAAATCTCAAGATGGAACAATACATCATCCTACTGATTCAGAGGAGTGGAAGAGATTTAACGAAAGAAATAATTCATTCTCTTCAGAAGCAAGGAACGTGCGGTTGGGTCTTGCAAGTGATGGATTCAATCCATTTATGAGTATGTACCCATCGTACTCTATATCACCAGTGGTAATGGTCACTTATAACTTACCTCCCTGGTTGTGTATGAGATTGTCATGCATGATGCTGACCCTATTAATCCCCGATCCAAAATAACCAGGAAATGCAATAGATGTTTATCTCCAGCCATTAATCGATGAACTAAAACAGTTGTGGTTCACTGACTTGAAGACGTATGATGCAAAAAAGAAAGTATTTTACAATATGCATGCAACATTGTTGTGGATCATAAACGACTTCCTGGCGTACGCAAATTTGCCAGGTTGGGACACTAAAGGAAAGCTTGCTTGCCCAGTCTGTATGGAAGACACTCACCACCTACAACTGTCGGAAAGTAAGAAATTTTGTTACTTAAGACATCATAGATTTCTACCTATTGAGCATATATGGCGAATGTCACAATTCAAGAATAAATTTGATGACAAGACGTATCTGTATTCAAAGAAAAATCCAAAAAATAAACTTAGTACAGATTTTATCAGGTTGCTAGGTCAGGTTATAATGGAGAGATTACAAGAAATGGGTAAGATACGGTTGGGTCGACCATTCAAACATGACCAGACGACCTTGAGAAATTCTGGATTTCGAAAGAAAAGCATTTTCTTTTTAGAGCTGCCATATTGGAAAGATCTTAGAATGCACCATAATTTAGATGTTATGTACATCAAAAAGAATGTTATGGATAACATCTTGGATGTATTAAATTTGACCGATGATCCAAAGGACTCCATGAAAACAAGAAAAGACATGAAGACTTGGGGGATACGTCCGGAGCTGCATATTCATGAAGATGATGGCTACTTCTCACCTACTATTTGCAACTTGAATCAAGACTAGAAGAGTAGATTGCTCTCCTTCTTAAAGGAAATTCAGGTGCCAGATGGATTTTCCTTGCAGCTTTCTCATTGTGTGAATGAAGCGCAAAAACAGATATCTAGCTTGAAAAGTCATGACTCACATGTTTATATGCAAGTATTGTTTCCACTAGCGATACGGAGAATACTGCCAGAGCCAGTTATTGATTCAATCACAGAGATGAGCTAGTTTTTCAAAGTTGTTTGTTCGAAGACGCTATAGAATGATATGCTAGAATATTAGGATAAACAAATAGTCATTACTCTCTGTAAGATGGAATAGATTCTTCCCCTAGCCTTCTTCAATGTAATGGTTCATTACACGCTGCATCTTTCAAAGGAAGTAAGAATAGGTGGACCTATAAAATTTAGATGGATGTATCCTGTGGAGAGGTTTTTGAAAAAGCTTAAGGGTTATGTTTTGAACAAGGCAAAGTCAAAAGGATCAATTGTAGAAGGCTGTCTCATGGAGGATTGTATTAATTTGATGTTCATGTACATGAATGAAATAGACAACCGCTTTAATAAATTTCAAATGAATTATGAGGGGGAATACAACGACAATGTTGAAGAATGTTTGTTAATTTCTAATATCAGAGGAAGGTCGATTCTTCATACAAAGTACAAGGCTATTTCAGAAAATGGCAGACGTTATGCACATCTATATATTTTAAAATAAATTCCTAAAATTGATCCATTTTGTGAGGAATTCGAACAATTACCTCTTTCTAGAACAAACGAATTTGGCTTCTTAGATTGGTTTAAAGACTAAGTTCATCAATTGAAAGAGGATAAGGACCTACATTGGGTACCAGATTTTGATATAATTGCCGATTCACCATTACATTATGCACATTACCACTCTGGGTATATAATAAATGGGATCAAATTCAGAATAAAAGAAATTGATGATAAGAAGGTTACACAATAGGTCGGAGTTGTTAATTTAGATCTTGCCACTGGTCCAGATGGATACTATGGTAAAATCAAAGAAATTATGGAGATTAGCTTCAGATATGATCGTAGACTTGTCCTATTTAAATGTCATTAGTTTGATGTTTTTAAAGAGGGCACCAGTTTCAAAATTGATAAGAAACACAATTTCTTGAGTTTAAATCCTAATCGTCAAATTCTTCAGTCTGATGAACCATTTACATTGGCATGTCAAGCGGCACAAGTTTTTTATGTTCTTGATAATTGCCAAAGGGGATGGGTTATACCCATAGGAACAGTACCGTGCAACTATTTTGATGCACAGTCTGAAGCACACCAAGAATTAATAGAAGGTCATTTATTTGCAATAGATGTTGCCGTTTAAGGTTAGTAACAATTTTTTTATTTTGTTTCATTTCTGTTTAAATGAATTTTTTTATGTTTAGCAAACTTTTGCATTAATGATTTATATATTAATGACTTTTAACTATATTAATTATTGCATTTTTTACTTGTTACAGATGAAGTTGTTTAAGAAAAAATCCAGAAGAAAGGGTCCTCCTGAGACACAACCCTCTACGTCACCACCCCCACAGCAAGCTCAGCCACCCCTAGTCACGTTTCGTATGACCCGGGGAGATGGCATGTTTACTACAGGTGGGGGGGATGGGAAAGGGGAAAGAGATTGCTTAGACCTTCCTAGATCGAGTAGAGGATGATCCAAATTATGGAGGATCAGATGACGTTGAGGGGGAGGAGAGAGAGGAGGAGGGTAAGGAGATGTAGGATTAGAGGGTGGGGAGTACGTCCCAAGTTCATGTCGATCACTCATCAGTAGACGTAGGTTTGGGTAATAAATCATATCCCTTTAAGAAGTAAATTACATTCCTTCAAAAATATATAATGAATATGATTAATGTCTACGTAGGTAGATTAAGAACAGGGCGGGGGAAAACAAAAAAACTAGACCTCTAGCGTATCCCCGAAGGCATGAGATTAACAATTAGGCTCCAATCCATATGGGAGGTGGAGGATTACTCGGGCTTTATTAGTCAAGTGGGCACAATTATTAAGTCCATTGTGCCTATTTCCTACTTTGACTGGAGGAAGGTGCCCGCAGAACTAAAGAGGCAGCTCATCCATCAGTTAGAGGTAATTTTATTTATAAAAGTTATTTCTTTTATAGTTTTATGTTAGATTTATTTTAAAGTAACATCGATATATATAATTTTTAAAATTAATGTAGCAAAGTTACGATTGGAGTGACGACCCCAATGCCTCTCAATATATTCTTAAACACGTTGCCAAAATCCACAAGGATTGGAGGATGGAGAGCAAGAGGAATGTAAGAATTTTTAAACATTTTCATTTTTATTATATACATAATTTCTTATATTATTTCTAACAATTTATATTTGGTATTTAGTGGTTCTCGAACAAGAGTTCACTCGAAGAGGCAATGCGTAAAGCTCCTCCTAATGTCATGCCTGACGATTAGAAGAAGGCATGCGAGCATTTGATGAATCCAAAGATGGAGGTTAGTAAATGATTAGAAATTATTCTATTAATTTCATATATCTCAAATTCATAAAAAATATTATTATGTATGTCTACAGGGGCAAACAAAAAGAAATAAAGCCAATAGGGCTAAAGCTCCACCACTGACCCATTGTTTGGGTTGAAGGAGCATCGAGACAGTCAAGAGCCGTTATATAAGTATTGAAATTACTGTTCAATTAAATATTAATTAATTTCTAATTTATTTTAATTTAATTGTATCATTTTTATTTTTCCAGTCTACTACACATGATGGGATGGAAATGACGATGAAGGAAATCTACGAGGTCACCCACAGTAAGCGAGCAGCTAAGGGTGCTCATAAGTGGATTCATTAGTCATACCAGGAGAAACACGTAAGCTTCCTAAACTAAAAAAATTTATAACTTTGTATATATATTACAATAATATTTTTTTAATACATTTAAGATCAAATGGTACAATTAGTACATCCCGTCATTGGCGAGACCTCCGATAGCATCCAGTAGCGTTTGGATCCAGAGGAAGCATTGAGGAGAGTAATGCCACCGGACTACGGTGGTTTCATTCATAGTGTGGGGAGAGCATACTCATTATCAACTTGGTATGGGAGGAAAGGTGTCATCTCATCTAGTGTTGTCAATCAATTTCATCAAAAGATTGACACACTATAGAGACGAGATGAGGAGAGGGAGAAGTGAGAGGCAGAGATGAAGAACAAGATAAATGCGATGGATGATAAGCTTTAGTAGCTTATAGCCCTTATTCAGAATAAGGGTCAATCAGAGCATCCATCTTCTATGAATCCTAGCAGCTACAGACGAGATGACGATGACTCCATGGGTGGTGGATGTGGCATTGGGGTTGCTATATTTTGATTTTTATCCATTTTCTTTTCTTATGTAAATATTTCCTTTTCAAACTTTTAATGTACTACATTTTATATTAATGAAATATAAATTTTTGTTCATTTGCATTACATGTTTTTCTATAAAAGCATGACTTTTAAGTACGTTTAGTAGGTAGTTTCCATCTGCTGGTAATAAAAAAAAATAGCCATACATTTGCTGTTGCTTATTCAAATTGGCGACGGCAAAAATATTTTTTCCGTCACCTGTATACTGTCGCTTAAATATGCCACGGCATATAAGCCACTGTAATAATATTTTTACCGTCGATTAGATAAGCAATGATAAATTGGCTTAAACGACGGGGTAAAGACAAAAGGGCATGCAATGCGTGAAGAAGTGACTTACATATAACGTCAGTTATGAAACGACGTCAAAAACTTTAATTCGTCCGATGGTCATACATTATTTTCACGTCGGATTATCCTAGTAACCGACGATAAATCTAAACAGTGACGGTATTAATGGCGTCGCTTATTTCCTTCTGTTATAATAGATTTGCCGTCGGTTTTAAACCAATGGCAAAAGTCATTTATGTTGTAGTGTTTGTATGGGGCAAGTTTTGGTCTAGTCCCCCTACCCCCTTTTCTATCGCCTCTAGGGATGGGGGATGAATAAACTTGCTCCTGTTTTCTTAAAAATAATAATATTAATTAATTAATTAATTAATTATTATATTCCGTAATACAAATAAATAATAATTTGACATTTCATAACAACTTTGGCATTTGTATTATGTCTGGCACCAAAAATTAATTTTTTATGATTGACATTTAATAGAACACGTTGGTAAGAAGGAAAATATAAAATGTTCAATGTTCATAAAAGGATTATAATACAACATTTTGATAACATTTCTAACCAAACGTGTTGTAACGCACATTGTTGCTTGCTACATTATATTACAATTTTTATTTTATTTTATTTTTGCATTGTGTTACGATTGTTAAAGTTAGTTGACATGCTGCAACGAACACCTGTTTTATTGAGTTGTGTTACAATATAATATTATTAAAGTTGTGTTCCAACCCAATATAAAAGACACCATAATGTATTATAGTGTAACAATATTGGCTTGTCTTACAAACCATTAAGAACTGTATTACAATTGCTGAAGTTAGTTGGCATGGTGCAACGCACACCTGTGTCTTGCTACATTGTATTACAGTATAACATTATTAAAGTTGTGTTACAAACTAATATAAAGGTAACCATTGCAATGCTACAATTTATTACATAGTGGGATGTTTATGATTTTCCCACGAAGTATTACAAATTCATTGTTAATGTTACGAATGGTTTCTAAAATCTTGGTTTGTTACTAAAATCTTGGATACGCAATCAGAATTCTTTTCAAATATAAAATAAAGCCTATTATTAAAATGTAATGATGATAGTGGTTTTGCAAACCCATCGACTTGTAACGTAAGTGGTTTCATCAATCATGTAATAAATCATATGGTTACAAAAAGAGGCTTATTTGTTGGTTTGTGAGCACTGTGCTCAATGGGTACTTTTCATATATATATATATATATATATATAATGATTATGTATAAACCTATGTGTATATTATATATGTAGGTGGTGATTATATGAAGGTATATACCTGGCCACATAAATGAAATTTGTGTGGACATATAACAAGTAAATGTATAGAGATCTTGGATTATACACAAGCATATACGCAATTGGTACATGAGGTGTGTATATACATATATTAGGTGTGTATAGATTACATGTACGAATATATGCACGTATGTTCGGCTCGTACATGGATAATTGTATATATATAGGTTAGCTATATGTATTTGTTGTATATATTTATATGTGTTCTGGGGCGTACATGGGTATGCGAGTATGCCTTCTGCTCATGTTTCCAATAGTGGGACTAGTGCATGGTTGGAAATAAAGGATGTGATGGTGGATTAGTAAGTCATGATAATCCAACTCCATGGATGTGAAGATCATTCCCAAGGACATACTCACTTTAGTGTGCAACTATATGTCACATCACGACTAGGACAAGGACGGTGGGAAAAGTCATGTTGGCCACCCAGTATGTCTTGTCGAATCCCATCCCAAATGTTGGTGATTCATATTAATAGAACTCAAAGAAAATAAATATATTTCAAATGGAACAAGATAAATGGAAAAAAGTGGAATTGAACCGTTAAATAAATGATTATGAGGTTGCCCTTTTCTTTACACTTTGCAAAATTGATACATGTTCCTAGTTTATTTTATCACTATACTAAGTTCTCTAGATTACATTGTCCTTTTATGACTTCCGACCATGAGTTTGCAAGTTTGTGGGACTACACCGGATCCTTCTGTAACTATTCTATTTCAAGTGTGCAGTATGTTAGTTGTTTGATTTGGTTTTTCTCCATCGAGTCATGTTTATGTGCCATTCCAACTTATATCACACTTTAGTTTAGTTATTTTCCCTACATTACTATCACTTTTCTTGCTCTAGTTTGTGAAAGTAAATGCAACAATTTTTAATTATTTCTTTAATTTTGCACTATTATTGTTTTGTTGAAGCGCATATACCTAATTCAAGTTAGGTTCGAATGCTCCAACTTGGTCTTGAGATTTACTAGAGGGGGGGTGAATAGTGTAATTGAAGATGATATCTAAATAAAAAGCAACCACACAAATAACATTCACCACAAGGGCACAATGATTTCTATGTGGAAAGCCCAAGGGTAAAAACCACGACCCAAGTCTTCCCAACTTAGGATTTTCAGATCTATCGAGTAGGTCAAATCCACTATACGTGTCAATTAAACGAGGGTGACACAACCTCAATACAACCATACTACTTTAACCCGAGAGTAGTGTATCTCAACTCTTCTTCACGAAGAGTATGTTGTGCCACGAAGGAAACGAGAATTTACCATTCGAATACCCAACCAAAAACAAAACAGAAAAACAAGAGCCTATAATGCTACAAATATATTTTACCACTAACCTCTTATAGGAAATAGAACTTCTCTAAGATGGAAATGTATGGGAGTGAAGGTGTAGTAATTCGGTGCTCTTGGATGTGGTGTGTAGAGCTTAGAGAGCAAGGAGTAATTTCTTCTAATTGAATTTCCTTTCAACTACTAACAATAGTGGAAAGTATTATCTCAAGGTGTGTGTTGCCAATGAGAGATCCTCTTCTTTTGATAGAGGCTTTAGGAACATTCAACAAGGCTTGGGAGAGGGCTTACAGACATTAGGGTTAAGTCCAAAAAAAGTTAGGCCGAAATCCTATGAGATCAGGGTCATAATTAGGTTTGACAGCATAATCAAACATCTAAAATATAGGTTAGATGCCTGATCAGATATCTAATGGAAAGTCTCGATGTCTGAAACAAAGTTCAATTTCCCTGAAATCAATTCAATCTAAATAGTGTATTTGTCAACAAAGATCAGATGTTTGAATGTGTATTTCAAGACGTCTGATGGTATTTTTGGATGTCTAAGAAGTGTAGGTTTACTCCTAGATTGGATCAGATCCAAACAAGGATCTAGTGTATAGTGGTCAGACGTCTTATTGGATGTACGGCCATGTTGTAGGACATTTGATGGTAAAGGTAACTGATAAATACACATTTATTCAAGATAAAATGCCCATTTATGCATGTTCCTATGATTATAGATGCACTCCATATTATAAATATTGCATAGCATGCGTCATACTGCATTTAGGATAGATTGTATAAATTATAGGTTAATTTACTTCTTTTTCTAGCCAAGAGAGAAGGAGATTTATTTTGGGGCCTCGAATTGAAGATCCAACTGTACAGATCTGATCAGGACGATGATTGAAGTCCAACACCTCTGAAATCGCCTTGATCTGAGTCCCGTAGCACCATATGCAGTTCAAGAAAGATCAACAGCCAAGGGGCAATGCGATGCAATTTGAAACTTCAAACAACAAATCCAACCACACGGATGGGTTTGAATTGACAGTCGCAGCCCAACGATACGAAAATCAACCCAATCCGATGTTCGTGATGCCACCTACAAGAATTTGAAGTTAAACGGTCCAGATGGTGCCACATGGTGCCATCTCGACCTCCCATGGGCGTCCACGGCACTCCTTCCTCTAAGCGATCAATCTCCACCATTGGATTTGCATCCAACAATTGAGAGTGCATGGGCCTCAAAACAAAAATGCAACCATCTCATGCCCATAGCATAGTGGTTAAGGATCTGCGGTGCAACAAAGGGCACAAGTTTGATCCCCAATCCACCACTCCCCTCAACGCTGCTCAGTTGAAATTAGAACCGTCTAATCAGCCGTAGATGGAGAGGATTGAGCCACATCACCCCAACGTTGGCTTCTCAACCTCAGCGTGATCTGGACCATCTGATGGTGATCAAGCACTTATGGATGTGCCACGTGGCACGTTGATGGAAGGAATCGCAAGATGCACGATCATACGTGAGACTTGCCCGATCTAAAGGCGTAGAGGCATGCAATCACAACCCTTAGATCTTGAATGGACAGCTATGGGAGCTTCCAGTTTCTAGTGCCATGCTACGTGAGTGCAAGCTACGCTTGCGATGGCCGGGGGGATGCACGACTGTGCGCGTGTGCGGCGCTTGTGGAGGCTTGTTTTGCACATTGCCTTCATTGCCTTGCATGATAAGTGATTTCACAAAGGCCTCCTTCACCATATAAATGCACCCATTCACCCCCATTTGCAAACCATCCCTTCCTACCTCTTCCTCACCACCTTCAAGGCTCTAGAGAGCTTGTTCCAAGCCCGAGTTGATCTTCTAGAGTAGAAAATAAATATTCTTTCTCGCTTCTCACCCCCCATCGTGGAGCATCCCGTGGCCATCTTCTCACCACATTCGGGAAGCAGATCCAAACCACGATGCCATCCAACTTGCCCTCCTTCCTCCGACTCTGTTCTTCTTCGTCCAACCTCTCACCACCTTCATCCAAGTGCCGTCAAAGCGAGTCATCCTCCAAGCAGTCGTCGAAGAGGATTTCTCTCACCCACTTTCTCTTTATTGCTTTTATAGTGTAGATTTTATTGTAGTAAACATTATATCTTTCAAGCATATGTCTAGAAGTGGTTTTTTATTCTCTCTTTCTCTCTTATTTTGCAAGTAGATTAGCTAGACCAAGATTTTGTCGACCAGATCTCTTGCCTTATAAAAATAGCAAAACAATTCTCAAAAGACAAAAACACAAAAAATAAATAAAAGCAAATGCAGATTTATGAAACCAAACATTCCCCTCCCCTTGTTCCACCTAGGGCTCACCTCCAGCTTCGATTATAAATTTTATTTGATAGCAAGATTTTAACACATACTACGACACGTATTTTCCACGCTCGATTTCTCACTCGTCATTTTGGCGCCGTTGCTGGGGAGGCAACTCTCTCATTTTTCTAGTGTTTTTCGCCTTACCTAACTTTTATCTTACTTTTTCTCCGATCTTGCTGTTATTGTAGGTACTCTTTCGAGGTGGGCCAGAGTTGTTAGACTGCAGAAATGTACTGATGAAGGTTATGTAAGTGTAACCCCACCACCCACCCCCTAGATTTCATGAATCCTAGGTTGGTCCTGGTTGTTTGATTGTCACTCCACCCACCTCACCCTCTGCTTATAAAAAATAAAAATTCTCAGCTGATTGTGTGACAAAATAAACATATACACTTTATATACCCACACTTGAGGTACATAACCACTTTTGCTTTCTTCTACTCTACCAGGATTCCGACTTGTGGAGCAAGTACACACACAAATACACATATAAAAGAGTAGAAATCAGATTAGGTTAATCACTTTTGCGTGTACATTAGGGCCAATTGTCTGAGCTGCTTGGGCCGCACCACCTAACTTGAAAACTGATTCATCATGTAGCTTTCTCTGTAGAGTTCAATTTTTAGGAACTAACTAGTCACTCCACATTCTTTTCGAGTTTTAATCGAATATATGATCACTGGTGCTTTCAGAACTTGGCGTGCCTACTGAACTTGACTGAATACACCAAATAATTGAACCCCAAAAGCTACTGAACAAGGTTGAATCCTAAAAGACACATCATCAAAAAGCCTTGTTTCCAAACCCTGGTTGTGCACAAACACACATTTTAATTGACCATTAAATGTACAACCCATCCTAAGGGCCCATCATACTTCAGGAGCACAATCATCCCAAGCCTAATTAAAACTGAATAGACATTGGCCTTAAGAATTAACTTGCTCTTTATGACTCTAACTAAGATTTCTTTCTATTAGTTTGCTTCTACTGATCCACCTGATGTCTAACTAGGGGAGTAGAGTCAAATGATCGCTGTTGGGGGGTATCAAAGGAATCGGAGGCCCAAGCCAAAGAACCTTCTCCCCAATCCCTCCCTCTAATTGGTTCGATTGATTGGATATAAGTAGAACAAATCATTTCTTTCATCTCAAGATAGGTTCTAATAGTCTGTAGGTCTTTAGGCTACCAACCTAAGGACAGGTTTAGTTTGATTGTACTACAGGGCACCTTTCTCTCCTCTATCTTCCCTCCTACTTCACCATGTATTCTTCCACACCATAGCCGCACTTCCACTCCTACTATCTATTTTAGGCGAAATGTGGAGATCTAAGGAATGGTCATCATAGTACACTCCTAAATCTCACAACAAACACTTAAATTTCTAAAACTCGAATTCTACTTGAAGTCTAAGGTCATTTGTAGGGAGCAAATATGGAATTCACGCACTAATCTCTATTCAAAATAAATGAACACAGTAAATTGAGCACAATAAAAGATATGTAATAAATAAACCTTGTCATATTGATAATCAATGTATCTCAAAAGATCCTTGGGATAAAAAGAGTTAGAGAAACAAAACAATGGTGATTTGAATCACTAATTAAATCCTCTTAATTAAGCATGCATCCCAACTATTCAATTCATTCAAATAAATCAACAATGACATAATCAATTAATCCACGTCAGTCTCAAGCACTTAAATATTTCAACAGTACCAGCAAAATCAACTCCCAAGCCTCAGTAGAAGCTAAGGCAAGTACCACAATAGAAGCACAAGGGCTTCTCTTCTTCAAGCCTTCACAAGCACAACACAAGATCCAACTCTCTTAGAGGCTAAGAGTTAAAGCCTCTTCCTTCAGCTTGCGTCCCAAGGCATTTAGCCGTAAAGCAAAACCCTCCCCCCTCTTCACAAATTTCTCCTCTTTCTCTTCTTTGATAATCGGGTATATATTTGGGTAATCAGGTATATGTAATATCGAGACCAGGCTCAACGGCGTAAGAGGTGAGCGAGGAGTAAGGTTAGGTGTGCAGGGGACCCAACCTCCAAGTGTCTCAGGTGAAAAGCAGATAACATGAAATCAATTTAAGTGCCTGCGCGAGCCTCTACAACTCTGATGTGGGACTAAAATTCTGCACTTCCTTTGCGTGCAGCTGCGACTGAATGGTGCGCCAAATCAAAGCAACTAAAGCTCATTTTTCCTCAATTGACACCTGAACTTGCTTCATGACCTAGACCCATGTTAAAGAAGGCAACAATAAGTTGCTGGATGATTGGAGAAGTGTTGCTATGATCAAAGATGATGAGGGCGACGGTGGTTGTCAGGTGAAGACCTGAAACTCATGAATATGGGCCTTGAGCCTCAATTAGTAGGTCCATTAGCATTGCTGGAGGATGGTGAAGGTGGTGGCGATGTCGATCTGCTGTGAGAGAGTGTAAGGTGGCTGGACGATGACGTAGAGGTGGTTGTGAGTGGGTGAGTCTAGCCGAAGATTCCGGAGGTCAAGAGCTCAAATAGCCTTGGGGCTTTTGATCTCTGGAATGTGGGGAAGGTGTGGGTGGCGTGTGTTGGTTGGGTGAGCTTACCGGAGCTTCGCCGGCCATGGAGAAGAAAGAGGGAGAGAGTGGTGGTCATCGATCGAAATGAGCAGGGAAGGAGCTAGAAAGGTTTAGGAGAGGGACAGGAAGGAGGTTACCTAGCTAAAGGATGAAGGGGATGAAGACTTGGCCCTGACTATGATTGGCCGGTGTCGGAGAAGGTGAAATCTTTGTTGAAGGAAGATGACAGTGACGAAAGGGGTTAGAACTCCTACTGTGGCTAGCGAGGAGTGGGGGAAGGTGAGGAAGGAGGACCACTTGATTTGTTTGTCTAGTGTCCGGGGGAAGTAGTTCGAGGAGGCTCGTCAGAGCTAAGTCGGAGAAGGCAGGGAAGGAATTGAAGAGGGATTTTGGCCTCAAACCTTGTAAAAGAGCACGGTATGAGGTTCAGGTGCTTTTATAAAGCTCTTAGGCAAGCTCTAGATCAAAAAAAAAGCTTGACTGAGCTTCATCAGGAGTTTAGAAGAACCCAAGAATTCCGTGTGTTCACACAATCTTTCCAGTGCAAATCAAAGCCCAAGATCTGTCTCAATTGCTTCTTTGTAGTGTGAACACCAATCTCACCAATGTTGGTGAGATTTGGTGAGGATTTGAATAGGATTTGAGGTGGTCAAAATTGTCCTGAAGATTGGTTTGATCTTCAATGGTTGTAGGGGCAATTCTTCAAGGAAGATGACAAAGTTGGGGGGTTCTCTGCAAATAATTTAAAAGCTAGGGGCTCGATTGAGAGGAATGGAGTTTAAAGAGCTAAATTGCAAACTAGGTCAAAATGGACTCTTATTGAGCCCAAATTTTGGTACAAATCTAATCTAGAACCAAGGAATCTAGTAGTAAAGTCAGATTTCAATTTTGAGCAAGTTTGACTAGGCAATTTGCACAGAAACCCAAATTAGGGTAGAATTCCATTTAAGACTCTATTCAAGGTCAAAATAGGTTCAGATGGTCAAAACAAGGGTACCAAACCTCAAGAAATATTTTCCTATGAATTTTAAGAGATTTACATGAATTTTATGCTGGCTAGAACCTCTTTAGTTTAAGCAGGTCTGAAATTAGGGTTTGGTGTTTTGATTTGGTTCAAGAAACATGTGAAACCCTATTACTATTTGTGTGGGCTCACTTATTAGAGTTTAATGTTCATTTGACCTTAGATTAACTCCTAACAAACCCTGTGGTTACTCTGCTTTCATGATGTGATGTTAAAACTACAAAATTAACCCTGATTTAATGTTTTCTCCTCAGAATGAATTTGCATGGAATTATAACTCTCAAGCGATTATATAAGAGCTTTTGTCTATTGCTTATGACTAATTAAAGCTAGTATGACTGATGATGGTGTTACCATCATACCCCCATGCCTAATGTTTGCTAGTCCCTAGCAAAATCCTATGGAAAGAAGTAGATCTCTAAACCATGCCTTGAAGTTCAGATGCTCGATTTGTGCCTCTCTAGAAATTAGATCAAAATGCCAACAATTAGCCTAAAAGTACTCAAGTATCAATCAAGATCTAGACCTGACCAGCTTCAGCCTAGGTTTATCATAAAGTTTTCTAAGGCCCGTAAAAACTACCCAGAGGTTAGTTAACTCTAGCAGTTAAAGCACCAGTGCACAAACGTAACATGTCCAAGTTCAGTTTACCAGTGCATTTTCGTAAGAGAGAGATAGAAGGATTTTTCATTTGGAGAGTTTTCTCTTTTTTCTTTTTATTTTTCTCTAAATATAGCCTCAGATTGGCCCTAAACATGGTCTGTATCGGATTCCTTGTCCCCACTATCAATCGTCGAAGGGTCCCTGACTTTCGATGCTTTAGGATAGCACCGCCCATGGCAACCCCTAGAACCCTAGCTTTCGACACTTTGAGATAGTGCCGCCCATGGTGTTTTGTAGATAAATTCAGGCCCTCACAGTCAACATTTAGCAATAATCTCGCCCATGGCACCTGAACTAGCACAAGATGCTTACATGCCCTCAATAGGATATTTAGATATCCTTGGAGACAAGCACTGACGAGATGATATGTTATTACGCAAATCACTTTAGAGGCAATTTTCAACCTCTCCATGCTAGGAACTCGTTAAATCAACTTATGTTGTCGAGCTGCTCCTAAGCTAGATCTTCGAGATGACTTTTCATAATAGAACACTTTTGGCATTATTTTCTTTATTAAGCCCACTAAACCATACTGGTATGTGAATTTGGGTGCTTAGGTTACCAAGTCTCGAAAACCTAAGGGTAGACAATGTGGTCGGATAATCCCTAAACCTTAGACCTACTACATCAGCTTCTCACTTTCCTCAACCTCTTGAGGACTAATCCATATCTTAGCAAATACATGAATGTTTGAGCCCTTAAAACAAACCCAAGAGGCCTAAGATCAGCAGTCATACTAATCTCCTTATCTCTAGCATTTCAGGAGTTAATCTTTCTTTTGATTAAGTCTATAACTTAAGTAGATTCCATAATCAATTGCTATGACTATCAATTTTTTTCTTAATTTTGCTGCTCTTTGACATTTTGTCATTCCTCCTCTTTTCCTCCTCGAGAAATATGTGCAATTATTTCTCAAAATTTCCTTACCTTTCTCCATATTTCTATTTTTTCTTTTTTTTATTTTTATATTTTTATCATTTTTTAATATGTATTTTTTGTGAGAACCCTTAAGAGAATTAAATTTCCATATGTTTGCACTTTAACACCCCCCATGCCTAAATTTTGCAATGCCCTCATTGTAAGCTAGGAGGGTATAAATTCAGGTTGGTTCAAGGATTAGAACAGGATCAAAGGGTGGGTGAACAGGTTGGGATGATTATTGTGGATGATTTCAAGCTTTGATACAAGTACCAAAGGTGGGTTCGGCTATTCTAAAGTTGAACTCAAAAGTGCAGTAGGAGTGTAGCTCAAAAGGATGATCAAAAGGGTCTCGAGTTTTTGGAATGATGGGTTATCTCCCATTAAGCGCTAAACTCAATGACTTCATGTTTACAAGGTGAAATCGGGTTTAAAATAAATGCATCGTAGTATAGCCAAAATCATTTTGAAAAAAAATGAATTTTATTACTAAAAAAGTATAAATCCGAGGTTGAATACAAGGAGCAAATTGGGGTTAAAAGACCAAGAACAGAACTTTCAAATTTGATAAAATATGCAATGAAGAATCAAATTTATAATGCAAGCAATGTAAAGAGATCCACAATATATCAAATGTGTAAAGAAGCAAAAAATATGGACATCTGATTTTGGAAATCATACGCCCTAAATGATATTTGCTACAGTGTTTCTTTGATTTCTCTGGCTAATCTCCTTCTTCTTTCTCTTCTGTCTCTGACTTCAACTCTTCTTCAGCCTTGATCCTCTTCAACCGTGCTTTGCCTTCTCCTTCCTTAGATGCTCAGGCTTCTACCCTCTCCTTCTTCCTTTGTCTTCCTCTGCCTTAGCTTCCTCTGCAGCTTCCTCCTTCCTCTTCCTTGGCTTCACCCTTGGCTTCTTCTTCCGCTTTTTCCCCTGAGAGCAAAACCTACCCCTACCCTCCCCACGATCTCTCTTCTTCCTTTTCTCTTAGGCTCGCTCTCCCAGAGCCTTCTCTAGTTATCGAGTCGAGTATCCATGCCCAAGACCAGGCCCACTGACATGAGGTGGTGGGCGAGGAGCGCACGGCTAGTTGGGTATCCGGGTCAGAACCAAGCGTGGAGTGGGTTGCGGACGAGGCGGTGGGTGAGTGGGACCTCACCTCGTGGTCAGGAGGTGGTAAGCCTATGCAACTTTTGCAGCTTATATCACCACTTCCGCTCCTGATCTTCCGAGGTGGGAATAAATGTTCCACCTTCCTCATAGGTGCTCGCACAGCAAGTGTTCGCGCCCAATTGCAGAGCTGCATGGGGTTTTGACTCCAATAGCTGGGCTAATATTGTGCGCAAAGGAGACTCACACAGTCTGGAACTTGAAGCCTAGGACCTGAAGTCCTGGAGCAAGCTCTCGAGCTTCTTCGTGCCTGCTTCAATGGTGGCAGAGGCCTAAACCCTGTCCACAAGCAAACATCCTCATGGTCTCGTCAAAAACACACAGGAAGCTTCACCTAGATGCGGCGAAGGTAGGATGGTGGACAGCGTGGCACGAGGTGGCCTGAGTGTGCATGCTTAGGTCACCCTATGCATACGGATGTGGGTGTTCTCGGGGGACGTGTTAGGGGTGTGTGGCGATGAATGGAGAGAGGGGTTATGGTCAGTGAGACGTGGCAGAGCATGTGAGGTGGTTTTTGAGGTGGGTGGATGCGTGGAGTGGAGGGGGCACCTCGCCGGTGGTCTGCCGGTGGTGAAGAAGATGGAGGTGGTTCGTGAGCGTCGAGTCGTAATAACAGATGTAAGTGAGAGAAAAATGATGAGTAGAGAGAGAGGACTTATTGATTGCATAGCAATCATAGGTCTTAATTGACCTAAATTAGGCTAGGACTTAGCATAAGTTAGGGTTATTCATGCATGCATACGCATTATCTGCATCTTTACAGCTTTCCTTTAGCTATGCATAAAATAATGCTATAATGTGCTGATTAAGTGCATTATGTTAATTGCAAGCAATAAGCTGATCAGGAGCTGGATTTGAAGCTGCATTAGGAATAACAGGAGTTGTAGCAGAGCTGGAGCAGAAGGCCTAGTTTAGATGTAGGAATAATAATGTAAGGGGGTTAAAAGTTTGCTATTCTATTAAGTAGGAATAAAGCAGTAAAATGTGAGGAGCTTAGGTCCATCATAGCCCTAGGATAGCCTAGAGACATCTTCAAGACTTAGCCACCTTTAGATTAGGTCACAATACCCTAGGAAGCCCTAAATCCCTAGTTCCAACCCTACTCTGGACGTCCAGATAAGTTTTAAGACGTCCAGGGCCCTCAGACAAATCCCGCACACTTCAAACCCACTTCTGCAATGTTATTGGACGTCCAGACACTTTGTCAGACGTCTAATTTCTGCAAAACACCCAAAACAGAACCTGAAATCCTTCCTGACTCTGATTGGACGTCCAGACAACAAGTCTGGACTTCTGATTTTTGAGTATAAGACGTCGGATTATATTATTAGACGTCTGATACTGCTCTCGAATTCCTATTTTGAGATTTAAGCCTTGATCTTGGATCTCTAGGTCCCTAAACCCAATTCCAACCCCATAGGAACCTAAATTAAGGTGCCCTAACCCTAGTACATCACCTCTAGACCTCCCTAAGGACCTAATTAGGTCCTCACTAAACCTAATTTACTTGGATCTTAGTCAATTCCATCAGCCTATTCAATTAGACTCATTGAGTCCAATTGAGCCCTGATCTGAGCACATACTGTCCAATTGGACTCAGTGAGAGTCCAATTGACCTAGACCTGACTTAATTGAGTTGTTTTACTCTCAATTAAGTTTCCACACACCCAATTAAACTTGTATTAAGTTTAATTGCACTTTACCTTAGTGAATTAGGGTTTATAACCCTAATTTGAGACATACTTTGACCTAAACCCACTAGAACCCAACCTAATCAACCTAGCCACCTAAGTTTCTACCCACACACACTCACACACACCATCCACACGAAAATATCTATCCTAGTGTTCTCTAGAACTCTCTACCATGTGTGGTTGCCTTGGTTGCCAAAAATAGCAACCAAGAGCCATTTAATTTTTAGATCCACATTTGGTGGATCTAAAAACCACCATCCACCCTCTCTCTCTCACTCTCCCACGAGCTCCCACCATAGGCCTCCCTATAGAATTCCATAATTCTCTAGAGAGCTTCCCTTAGGTCTATAAAAAGACCCCTTGGGTGGCCATTTGCACCCATTCACTTCCTTGGCATCCATTCCACTTAGAATTGCCACTTCCATCTCCACTCCACCTCCACGAGTTGAGCACCACCATGGAGGCCACCATCTCCACGCCAGGAAGCTGGATCAGCTCCCCAACCCCTCTCCAAGGGTCGGCCTAAGTTCCATTGGCCGCCCCTCATTCTTCTCTCAACCATTCAAAGGCCATCGGGGACCACCCCTGAATGCCCTTCCATTCTACTAGATTTAGATTATGCTCTTCGTATATTTACTGCTTAGTAGTGTAGTGTTACTTCTCCCCCAATGATGCATGCGAAATCCCCCCATCGATTCTTGTATGCGATCATTTTCTGGTAGCTAGATTTAATTTTCAAGCATTTATTTACAAGCTTTCCTCTAGATTCTTTGTGCAACAACTCCCAAATGAATGAATGAAAACACATTTATTTATATATATATATCTATCTATTTGAAATCACCATGAGCTTAATGATTGCTATTATCTTTTGCGTGATTAATGTTGCCTGTTTCTAACTCTTAATATCTTGCAACTAAGCATGTCGTACGTAAATATGTAATAATCACGAACCGGCATGCGATTCTAAACAAAGTAGAGCGCCAAAAAGTTAGATTTCAAAAGTAAATGTAACGCCTCCTAGAGATGAACGACCGGGACTCAAGTCTCGTTATCTTTAGAAATCAATTTTTGACGAACATTTTTGCGCAACTATACTACAATTTCCGATGGCTTTCAAATGCGCGAAAATGGCTTTTTGTCACATGGCACTGTTGCGAGGAGGCAACGTCATTTTTCTTGATTTCAATCTTTTAATTTATCACTGACAAATCTACCTCTACTTTGTTTTTGATGTGTAGGACAACACAGAACGAAAACGGGATCTGCACATCATCTATCTTAGATTAGGTTTCTCTTTCTGAACCCTAGGAGTAGATTTACTTCCTGCAATTCCTTTTCAAAAATTATTTGTGAAAAAAAATATATATATATTTCTCATTTTCGTGAAAAAGAAAAATTATGAAAAAAAAAAATCTAGATTAGATTTCCTTTCGAGCTTAGGTTAGTTTGAAAGAAAAAAAAGAAAAAAAAATATTTTCTTTGAATCTTTTGAAAAATTATTTTTGAAAAAAAAAAATCGTGCAAAATTTTTGAAAAAAAAAAAATCTTTTTGGTGGAAAGCTTAGATTTTATGTTTAAACCTCTTTAAAAGCTTTTCTACCATCTTCTAATTTTCGGCAAGATTTCAAGTCTAATTTAAAAATTCGATTGCCGAAAAAATAGTAATCAAAAAATTTGAAAATTTGGGTCAAACCTTCATTTTCAAACCACCTTTCAAATTCGACTATTATTTTAGAAAAATTCCAAGTATACAATTTTTAAAAATTCGTGAACTGCACGGGGGTCAGATTGACCCAAATTCAAAATTTTTCAAGTTTAAAAAGCGATTTCGAGCAATTTGCAAATTTTTTTTGACTAAAAATGGTGGGGTTTGAAATTTGATCTCATTGGATTTATTTTCCATATTTTTCCTGAATTTTTGAAGATCATTTGGTATTGTTTCAAAGCGAAAAACCGACCAGGGGTCAAAATTACAAATCTGACCCCCTAATATTCAAAATTCCCTAAAAATTTGGTTGAGATAGTAAAAATTCAAAAAAAATATTATCTGAAAAACTAATTGAAAAATGAATCTACTTGAAAAATTTGAAATTAATTTGATTCCAATTATTATCAGAGAATCAACATTATTTTTGTGGTCTGCTGAAATAGAGAAAAACCCTAGAAGTGCATGCAACTTGGGTTGAACCTTTAGGGTCACAACTAGAGACCACACATTGGGCTAACTTAAACTTAATCAACCCTAGTTAGCCGGTGAAACTAGTCACCTTGTGGGCCACTCACCACAAACCCCACTAAAGAAAATGGGTTAAAATTAACTTTAAAATACGAAATCAACCTGAGTTCGTTGTTGTACTACTGGGTGAGTTTAATCTCTCTTGCCAAACCTAGTGACTAAGTCTGCGGGGTAGTGTCAAACAACCGCGACTCGGGGGTCAACGGAATCGGAGGCGTAAGCCAAAGGAAGAACCTTCCCCTTAGTCCCCTCGTAACCAGACTAGCTGGGTTAGCTTGAGAGGCAGGATTCACTTTCAGTCGATTGTACGACGAACTTATCTTCAGGAATTCAAATCTCTAACGAAAAATCTGGTCACCTAATCTATAAGGAGCACTTGATTGACAGGGCCTTAGCCTTGTCCTGCGTGGCTACACCAACCCAGGGGTTGGGCGGTGTATGCACGGAAGGAGGTCACTTCGACCTCACTTGGTTGGACCATGGGAGCCACTCCCAAGGAGGCGAGTCACTTCTTCTATCTGCTGAGCCGCGATGGATAACATTGGATCTGGACCTAATCAGGATCCAGAAGAGCTGGACCCAAGAGCTTATCTGAGAGCTTGGGTCACTGAATCAGCTCAACCTTGGCATCATAACCCAAGGTGGCGAAGAGGACTTTTCGCTTCGCCTGATCCTTCTCCTCGGGTTACCGAAATGGTTAACCCATATCCTAACCCTAGATATTATGACCCATACCAATCGGTCCCTCAAAGGATCGCATCTTATAACCCAGGATATGGAATTCATACTCCTGCTTCCCACCCATGGAACATGGGTAGACCTGATTCACCCCCTGGAACCCCTGAAGAGCTACCGATGCATATGCAGCCACATTATAGAATACAGAGAGCTATAGCGAGCTCTAAGGAAAAGGCTGCATCCTATCTATGTGAAATCCAGGCTATCATTTAGCCGAACCAAAGACAAAGCCGGATTCCGCATCAACAAGCTGTATGGAGCTCCTTCAGGAAACAGCAGAGATAATAAGGCAAATGGGACAAAATTGGGAAACTCAAGAACTATTGCTTTTGAGATATCAAGTGGAAAATAGCATTGAAGACCTCAAAGAATTTGAAACAACTACATCGGAAGAACACACAAAAGATTCTCGGGAGCAGATGCCCGAAGATCACTTAGGGGAAAAAGAATCTAGCGTGGATATGAGACAGGAGCAGGAAGTATGCCGAATGGGTTTATCTGAAATTGAGGAGGCAAGGACTGATATCTCCAGGACTGAGCCGCAATCAGATTATCTTGAATCCTGGGAGACACCTATCGGGTTAGATGACCCAATCGAGACAAGGGAAGTAGATCCAATTGAGGATATGGATCTTGAGGCAAGCATTACATGCGACACTACTGATCAATCTAGGCCACTTCCCATTATAGGTGAACCTGTGCTAGAGCTAACATCTTCTGATCTGCACTCTTCTTCTTTCACCTACATCCCTAACTCGGATATTAGAGATTCTGAGAGGACACTTTCTATCCCTGATCCAAACATCCGAAAACCAGAAGTAGCTATGGATGCTTTGATCGAAGAAATAAATATGCTACCTAAGGCAGGAATTATTGAGGAACCCAATGCATATGGGGGAAAGCTTTGAGCAGAATGAGCTGGAGATGCACCTATCATCCTAGTCAATCTAACAGATGGCTCGACTCTGAGCCTGAAGAGTCAGCCTCTGATGAATCAGAGATGGGTACTGATGAGGACGAAGTAATTTCTGACGAGGATTTCAGTGACCTCCCCACAGATCTTCTACTTTCACGGATACCCCCATATGACCCAGAGCCTAGAGAGGGAATGATCTTTGATGTCAATTATCATTATGAGGATCCCTATGACTCAGATTCTGGTTCTGAGATACATGTTGATCTACTCCCTCAGCAACTTCCTGCTGAATTGTGGGACATGATAAATCAGCTAAATCAACATCATGATCCCACCTCTGATTATCCTCTATTTTCTACTACCACTCCACACTTTCTTATAGCTAGACTTTTTGGAGTAGGGGTGCACAATCAGCTGGTTCACATCTCCGGACCACTAATTCTGGGAGCAAACGAGCATATCTTTCTCTTAATCTTAGCCGACTCCTATGCTAGAAATGACACATCTGATTGAGTTTTCGCCCAGCTAGAGGCGTTGAACTCAGCACATATAGATACCATTCGCCCCATATTCCACCATCATTTATATATAACCATTTTTATACATAGCATATTTTTGTTTTAACATATTTCCCTTTTATATTGCATATTAACAAGTTGGTCGGTGCTGAATATAATTTCAGGAGCAATTATAGGTGATTTCTACCCATTCTCTTCCTGCAGCATTTATTTTCTTTTACATTCATGCATGAGGACATGCAAGAACTTAGGCATAGGGGGGTAGATACAGAAAAACTGAAAAAAATTTTTTGCCAACACTTAGGAAAACCTCGGAGCTGCATGCGAAACGTACTTTAGGAACTTAAATAAAAGAACAACCGACTCCACCTCCAGTGCTCTCATTGGAGCTAGAAATCTTTCGCAACAACCAATTCCGACTCACCCGCTCACCTTTTGTTCTAAATTTAGAGTCAAGCTGATTGCAACCCGATACGAGAAATCATGAAGTACAAATTATATGAGGTTACATGTTTATAGCATATATAGATATTGCATTCATGAATAGGATTATTTTATTAAGAGAATGCATTAGAGATTTTATCCTTTAGTTGATTCCTGTAATCTGGAATCCAGTACAACTTTCACACACACATAGAATTTGCAATGGATTCATGGTAAAGGCTGATAAACGTCTTCAGTTTGCCGAGAAGAAGCAATGCTCCTTTTCCTGAACCCTTGGACAATGTTTTGGGAGTCAGGCAGATTTTCCTCCAAAAATCCACCAAATAGTGTGAGATGAGAGTAGAGTGTACTGGTGCTCTAAGTTTAGTGCGAGGAATCTGGAATCCTAGATAATTAGGTGATGATGCTCTGAGATGAGACAGTTTTCACTCTCGGGTCCTGCTGATGCATTTTGTGCGAAATTGTGAGAGCCACCGAATAAGGCAAATACGTTGAGAGCGAGTTTTCATAAAACTAGGGCTAAGGTGGATGGTTACGACCATTCTTTATGGAATCCAAAGCTGTAGGAGGGTATTGATGTCAAGGTCAGAAATACACCGTCCTATCCGTCTCTCCCAGTGCCGTGAGTAGGCATTTCCACCAAATAAGCCACCCAATGTCTCTTGAGTACCACCAATCCCTAATAATGACTCCTCAATAAAGTTCATGGATGTATGCCAGTTGTGTTATGCTGAAAAAAATTATTAAAAAAAAAAGAGAAAAACAAAAAGAATGATGAAAAGAAAGAAAAATTGAAAAAAAAACTGAAAAAAAAAATTAGAGAAAGAAGAAAAAGCAAAGAAAAGAATGAATATTTAGTGTTTATTTCATTGAAGCAATACCACCAAATAAAATTGAGCTCCACCAAATATGGCCTTAACCTATTTTTCTTGTGTTTCTGACCGCCTGAATAATGGCTGAGGAATTCCAACTTAGTGCTAGGGTTATGAGAACTCAATTAAAGTGTTAATGCCTAGTAAGACCACCAAATACAGAACATACATGTGAACCTGGTGAGGTTGTGAGCTCTAAGAAAAAAAAAGAAAAAGAGCAAGAGAGAATGAATTCAAAGGAATCAAAGAGAGTATAGTTTTTCTCGTCTTTCTCTAAGTTAAGTTACTTAGTAATTTAGGAATGTGGATTCTGTAGTACTAGTCACTATGTAGCACCAAGTGAGAATGAGCCACCAAATATATAATCCTTTCCCTCAAAGATTCTCTACCTAAGCCCAAAGCCGGGGTGAAACTCATAGAATATCTTGAATACCCTGAGGGAAGAAATCCGCCTATCCCGCTAGAATTTTTATTAGGGTTCAAGTACAGGCTTTAGAGGTGTATTAGTTTTCACTCAAATCCGTTGCAAAAGCTACATAGCTGCACCTTCACGATTGTCTAGATTTCTAGAGCATAGGATGAAAACAACAGGGTGAAAAAATCTCTATGCAAACACTTGATAAAATAACCAGTCCCTTAGGGACCCTTGCTGTAAATAATTTAGTCTTGCATTTGCTAGGGACTAGCAAGATTTAGGCAAGGGGGTATGACTACGCAGCAATCATAGGTCTTAATTGACCTAAAGTAGGCTAGGACTTAGCATAAGTTAGGGTTATTCATGCATGCATACGCATTATCTGCATCTTTACTGCTTTCCTTTAGCTATGCATAAAATAATGTTATAATGTGCTGATTAAGTGCATTATGTCAATTGCAAGCAATAAGCTGATCAGGAGCTGGATCTGAAGCTGGATTAGGAATAACAGGAGTTGTAGCAGAGCTGGAGCAGAAGGCCTAGTTTAGATGTAAGAATAATAATGTAAGGGGGTTAAAAGTTTGCTATTCTATTAAGTAGGAATAAAGAAGTAAAATGTGAAGAGCTTAGGTCCATCCTAGCGCTAGGATAGTCTAGAGACCTCTTCAAGCCTTAGCCACCCTTAGATTAGGTCATAACACCCTAGGAAGCCCTAAAACCCTAGTTCCAACCCTTCTCTGGACGTCTAGGTAAGTTTTAAGACGTCCAGGACCCTTAGCCAATTCCCGCACACTTCAAACCCACTTCTGCAGTGTTATTGGACGTCCAGACACTTTGGCAGACATCTAATTTCTGTAGAATACCAACAGAACCCAAAATCCTTCTGACTCTGATTGGACGTCCAGACAACAAGTCTGGACTTCTAATTTTTGAGTATAAGACGTCTAATTATATTATTAGACGTCTGATACTGCTCTCCAATTCCTGTTTTGAGATTTAAGCCTTGACCTTGGATCTCTAAGTCCCTAAACCCAATTCCAACCCCATAGGAACCTAAATTAAGGTGCCATAACCCTAGTACATCACCTCTAGACCTCCTAAGGACCTAATTAGGTCCTCACTAAACCTAATTGACTTGGATCTTAGTCAATTCCATCAGCCTATTCAATTGAACTTATTGAGTCCAATTGAGCCCTGATCTCAGCACATACTGTCCAATTGGACTCAGTAAGAGTCCAATTGACCTAGACCTGACTTAATTGAGTTGTTTTACTCTCAATTAAGTTTCCACACACCCAATTAAACTTGTATTAAGTTTAATTGCACTTTACCTTAGTGAATTAGGGTTTATAACCATAATTTGAGACCTACTTTGACCAAAACCCACTTCCATCTCCACTCCACCTCCACGAGTTGAGCACCACCATGGAGGCCACCATCTCCACGCCAGGAAGCTGGATCAGCTCCCCAACCTCTCTCCAAGGGCCGGCCTAAGTTCCATTGGCCGCCCCTCCTTCTCTCAACCATTCAAAGGCCATTGGGGACCACCCCTGAATGCCCTTCCATTCTACTAGATTTAGATTATGCTCTTCGTATATTTACTGCTTTCATTTACTACTTAGTAGTGTTGTCTTGCTTCTCCCCCAATGATGCATGCGAAATCCCCCCATCGATTCTTGTATGTGATCATTTTCTGGTAGCTAGATTTAATTTTCAAGCATTTATGTACACGCTTTCCTCTAGATTCCTTGTGCAACAACTCCCAAATGAATGAATGAAAACACATTTATATATATATATATATCTATCCGTTTGAAATCACCATGAGCTTAATGATTGCTATTATCTTTTGCGTGAGTAATGTTGCCTGTTTCTAACTCTTAATATTCTTGCAACTAAGCATGTCGTACGTAAATATGTAATAATCACGAACCGGCATGCGATTCTAAACAAAGTAGAGTGGCAAAAAGTTTGATTTCAAAAGTAAATGCAACGCCTCCCAGAGACGAACGACCGGGACTCAAGTCTCGTTATCTTTAGAAATCAATTTTTGACGAACGTTTTTACACGACTATACTATGATTTCCGATGACTTTCAAATTCGCGAAAATGGCTTTTTGTCACTTATATAAGGGTAGTTAGATGAAGGGGAAAGCAGAGGAGGCGGATAGCTCGTATGTGCCATCACCAGAGATGAAGGCCCAATGAGTGGAGGATGGCGATGATGAGAGGGAAGCAGGAGCGTCAGCTGGTGCGGCGCGATGCGGACGAAGAAGACAAAGGTAACTTTGCCACTGGTATTGTGGCAGAGTGACAAGAGGAGATAAGTGTCACCGAAGATTGCTGGGTGGTTGGCCGGAGGGGAAGAGAGGAAATTAGGGGGTATCTCAGGCAAATTCAAGCTTAGGAGGAGTGGAAGGATCTAGCGACCCTTTTATAGCCCATGGCAGAGGGCCTTGTGCTTGGAAGCCAAGCTTCCAAGCATGGCAACCTCGCCAGAGTTGGAAGGTCGAAAAGATCCGAATCTCTCATGCGTTCACATGAGAGATTGGGTAGAAATTGGAGCTCTAAATTAGGTTCACATGAACAGGGATTTCTCATAGAATCTCCCTTTCAAATTTGAGAGGGATTCTCTGAGGAATCGGGGAGTTCTTTCCCTTGAATCCTTGCTGGAGTAGGATTTCCTCCGCTATATTGGCAGAGGGGCCTAATTGCAAAGAACGACGAGGAAGCTAGGGGGTGTGTGCAAGAGTTTTCAAATTTTAGCGATATAAATGTCACTGGGCTGGACTAGTTTGCAAAGTAGGTAAAGGTGAATTCCCCTTATGTCCAAATTTTGGTACAAACCTAATTTGGACCTAAGGAATCCAATGGTGAGGTTGGATTTTAGGTTTGATTACGTTTGACTAGGCAATTTATATAAAAACTCTATTTAGGGCAAACATTTGACTGGGACCCCTATTTAGGTCAAAATAGGTTCTAAAGGCAAAATTTAAGGTTCTAAACCCTGGAGAATATTTTTCCATGATTTTTAGAGGGTTTAGGTTAATTTTATTCTGACCAGAACCTTGTTAAATTAAGTAGGTTTGTGTTAGGGTTACAAAAATTCATTTAATTCCCAGATTTTACATGAACCCTTTTCTATTTGAACCAACCCACTTTTTATCTTGTTAAGATCATTTGACCTGTGTTTAGCCCATGAGCAATCCTGTTGCTGCACTACAATGGTAAAATTACAGTTTTACCCCTTGTTTCTTGCTTTTCTCTTAGACTAGATATGCATTGAATTAGGACCTTCATTTGGTTATGCAAGAGTTTTTATTCTCTTTTCTAGGTCAAAATGAGCTAGTTAGAGCTCATGATGGTGTTCCCATCATACCCCCATGCCTAGCTTTTGCTAGTCCCTTAGGAAAATTTGAAGGTTTTAACTTCTGTTCAAAACCATTAATTCCTTTCACACATTATGATGAGTGCCTTTTCTTTTCTTTTTCATTAGGTTAGAATCCCGACAGTAGTCCCAGAGGTACTCAAGTACCAACCAAGATCCAGACCTAACCAGCTCTAGCCTTGGTCCTCCACGAAGGATTTTAAGGCCTACAGGAACTATCCTAAGGTTCATTGGACTCTGCGGTTAAAGCACCCATGCTTGACAAATATTTTAGCCTCGGTTCAGTTTGAAGTGCTTTTTTTGTAAGAGAGAGAGAGGATTTATTTGTTTGGATAGTTTTATTTCTCTTTTCTTTTTATTTCTAGCTTCGGATTGGCTTCTCAACACGGTCTGTATCGGATTCCTCGTCCCCATCATCAATCCTGAAAAGGTCCCTGGCAATCGATGCTTCGTGATAGCACCGCCCATGGCAACCCCTAGAACCCTGGCTTTAGAGATTTCGAGATAATCCTGCCCATGGTGTTCTGTAGCTAAATCCAGACACTGGCAATCGATATTTCATGATAATGCCACCCATGGCATCTGAACTAGCACATGGTGCTTACGTGCCCCTGGTAGGATTTGTAAATATCCTAGGAGATAAGCACCGAGGAGACGATATGTTATTATGCATCTTCGAGGGTAATTTCCCTCCTCTCCACGTGGGGAACTCGTCTAAATCAACTTTTGTTGATCGGCCGCTCCTAATCTAGGCGACTTTTTTTTGGAACATTCAAATGCTTTTTCGTGATTTTGATAGTTATGTGCATTGAACCAGACTGTGTGTGGATTGGGGTGCTTAGGTTACCGAGTCCCGCAAATCGAAGGTCAGTTAATGAGGTCAAATACTCCTTAAGCCTTAGACCTAATACTTAAGCTTCACATTTTTCCCAACCTCTTGAGGACTATCTAGATCTTAACGGATACTTGAATTTTTAAGCCTAAGATTCTAGCCCGAAAGGCCTAAGATCAGCGTTCCTACTGATCTCTTTTGTGTCTCATTAGCACTATTTTCCTTCATTTTTCTTTTCCTTGATATGGTTTAGAACTTCGGTTAATCCCTTAATTTCATACTAATGACTACCTCTTTCTTCTTTTTCATTTTGTGCTCGTTTTTTGACATTTTGCCCTTTTCCTCCTCATTTTCTCCTCATGATTTGTATGGCCTCAAAATTTTCTCTCCCTTCAGTTTTTTTGTTCTTTTTCAAGATTTTTCCTTTTTTTTTTGGTGTTTTTTTGTGATATGTGAATTTTTTGTTGAAAGCTTTTCTTGTGAGATGAGTTTTCATGGTGTTTTGCACTTTCATACCCCTCATGCCTATGATTTGCAATGTCCCCCATTGTAAATTAGGTGGGTTTGAATTCAGCTTAGATCGTTCATTAGAACAGGTTTTGGGTGGGCGAACGGGTCAAGGTGACTGTTACGAACGATTTTTAGACTCGGGTATGGGTACCTAAGGTGGGGTCGGCTATTTTAATGGATGAACCCTAAAGTGCAATATGAATTCAGTATAGGAGTGTCAAGAAAGGTTTTGGGTTTTTCAAGAATGACGGATTGACTCCTGTTAAGCGTTGAGTTTTATGCCATTGATTGGGTGCAATGAGCTTAGGGAGAATGGAGGGTAAAGGATATCTCCGCCAAATTTGTATCGATTAAGTCGATGAACGGTTTGAGTCTCTGACCGTTCACGAAGAAAGGTTCGGAATCATGGCTGAGTGGACTGATCTCAATGGCTCCATTTCCAAAGATTTGTTGGACTAGGTAGGGTCCGATCCATTTTGATCGTAGTTTCCCTAGGAACAGTTTAAGCTTGGCATCAAAGAGTAGGACCTTTTGACCAAGATGGAAGATCTTTCTAGATATGTGCTTGTCGTGAAAGGCCTTAACCCGCTCTTTGTAAATTCGCAAGTTCTCATACACATCGTGGCGTAATGCATCGATCTCACTCATTTAAAGCTTTCTATGGGTTCCTACCTTAGAAAGATCTAGGTAGCAGTTTCGTACTACCCAATAGGCTTTGTGCTCCAACTCGACAGGGAGGTGACATGCCTTCCCGTACACCAATTTAAGGGGAGACATACCTAATTGGGTTTTGTGAGTGGTCCTATAAGCCCACAAAGCTTTAGAAAGCTGGGATGGCCAGTCCTTCCTGTGAGGTCGAAAAGTAACCTGGAGGATTTTCTTGATCTCCCGATTTGATAGATCAGCTAGACCATTAGTTTGGGGGTGGTAAGGAATAGAGATTCGGTGTGACACCCCGTATTTAGTCATCAGTGACCTAAACTGAGCATTAGTGAAATGGGTCCCTCCATCAGAAATTATAGCACGTGGAATCCCGAATCGAGAAAAGATGTTCTAATGAATGAATTTGATAACTTTATGATCATTGGTTCAGGTCGGAATGGCTTCAATCCATTTGGACACGTAGTCAATAGCAAGTAAAATGTACTTGAAGCCGTCCGAGATAGGAAAGGGTCCCATAAAATCAATCCCCCATATGTCAAAGATTTCGCATACTAGAATCAGTTGTAAAGGCATCATATCACGATGGCTCATGTTGCCCAAGGTCTAGCAACGAGTACATGCCTTACAATGATTGTACGCATCTTTGAAAATTGTGGACCAATAGAAGCCGCATTGGAGGACTTTCGTTGTGGTTTTATGATCTGAAAAATGTCCACCGCATGCCTGGTCATGGCAAAAAGATAGTATGTCTTGAATTTCTGCTTCCGCGACACATCGTCAAATTATTTGATCAGCACCGATGCGAAAAAGATACAGGTCTTCCCAGAAGCGATACTTGACATCAGAGAGCAATTTGTCCTTCTTGGCCTTCGACCAATCGGACAAGATCTGATGTGATTCCAGGTAGTTTACTATATTAGCAAACCATGGAATCCCTGTATTGATAGTCAGAAGGTGCTCATCAGGAAAATGTTCCGTGATGGGTCCGGAAGGGTCGATGATCTCAGAATGAAGGTGGGACAAGTGATCAGATACCACGTTCTGTTTTCCCACTTTGTCATGAATCTCAAGGTCAAATTCTTGCAATAGCAAGATCCAGTAGGTTAATCGAGGTTTCGCATCCTTCTTTACAAGGAGATGTCTTACAGCTGTGTGATCTAAGTAGATGATAACATGGGAATCCAGGAGATAAAATCTAAATTTTTCTAGTGCAAATACAATGGCTAGCAGCTCTTTCTCAGTAACTGTGCAGTTACACTAAGCCTCGTCAAGTGTCTTGCTAGCGTAGTAGATGACCATGGGTTTCCCGTCAATTTTCTGCCCCAGTACTGCTCCTACAGCGAAATCAGATGCATCGCACATGATATCAAAGGGTTGAGACCAATTATGGGATTGTAGGATTAGGGCTTGGGTAACTCAATCATGGAGGATTTCAAATGCTTGAGTGCATTCCTTGGAGATTTCGAATGGTACATCCTTAGAGAGTAGAGTGGTCAGGGGGCGCACGATTTTCGAGAAATCAAGAATAAATTAATGGTAGAAACCGATGTGCCCCAGAAAAAATCGAATGTCCTTGATCGAGCTAGGCATTGGGAGTTTGGAAATCAAGTTCACCTTGGCTTGATCGACTTGGATGCCTCTTTCAGAAATAAGATGTCCCAGGACAATACCTTCAGGCACCATGAAATGGCTCTTTTCCCAGGAAAGAACCAGATTCATGTCAATGCACCACCTGAGGATTTGGACCAAGTGCAGGAGATAATCGTCAAATGATTCTCCAAATACTGAAAAGTCATCCATGAAGACTTCCAGATAATCACCTACCATATCTGAGAATATGGCAAGCATGCACCGCTGAAAAGTCGCGAGTGCATTACAAAGACTGAATGACATCCTTCAGAACTCATATGTCTCGAAGGGGTTGGTGAAAGTGGTCTTTTCTTGGTACTCAGGATGGATTTCTACCTGGTTATAACTGGAGTACCCATCCAAAAAGCAGAAGAACCTATTTCCCGTTAGTTTCTTGAGGATCTGATCAATAAACGGGAGTGGGAAATGATCCTTCTTCGTGGAGGAATTGAGTCTTCTGTAATCAATGTAGACTCTCCACGAGTTCGCCACACAGGTCGGTATGACTTCTCAAGTTTCAGTGGTGACAACAGTGAGTCCTGCCTTCTTAGGCACAACTTGGATTGGACTCACCCACCGATTGTCAGAGATCGGGTAGATGATCCCTGCATCTAACCACTTAATGATCTCCTTTGTCACGACCTCCTGCAGATTAGGATTTAAACATCTCTGCATTTCACGGGAAGGTCGTGTGCCCTCTTTGATGTAGATATGGTGTGTGCAGTAAGAGGGGCTGATACCAGTCAAATCATCGAGAGTCATTCTAATGGCTCTATGATGTTGCTGGAGAACAGTAATCAGACGGTATTCCTGGTCAGGTGTGAGTCTGGAGTTTATAATCATAGGAAATGTCTGATTGGAACCCAAAAAGGTGTACTTTAGATGGTCGAGAAGAGGCTTGAGTTCTAGAACGGGGTTATCAGCAACAGCAGGCGGTTCAAGGTGTGTGTCAGGAGCAAGGGAAGGAGTTATGGGTGTATCTAGATCAGGGTTAGACTCCTCTGTTTGTGGGTTTTGATCTTCCTGTGGTTGATCGGGAGTAATCAGGTTGTCCTCGATATATGGTTCATCAACCACGGCCTTGATATCACATATTTGTTCTATAACTCCATAATTAATCCCTTGGTGGGCCTTAAAGATGTCAATTTGCGGTGTTTGGTTCTCGAATTTCAGTTCAATTTGGCCCTCCTCACAGTTTATATTGGCCATAGTAGTGGCTAGAAAGGGTCTCCCTAGTATAATTGGTGTATCCCTTGGGTTTTTAGGTGCATCCATATCCAATACTATAAAATCCACCGGGAAATAGAAATCTCATACCCTAACGATGACATCCTCGAGTACTCCTTTAGGTGACTTTATAGATCAGTCAGCTAACTGCAATGTCACCTCTGTCGATTTAAGCTCAGATTCTTCAAGGTGGTCAAGGAGGGATGTAGGTATTAGGTTTATGGAGGCACCTAAATCTAATAAGGTTCTATCGAATTGGGTATCACCAATAGTACATGAAATCAGGGGAGTACCTAGGTCTTTAGCCTTAGGTGGAAGTTTGCTCAAAATTACAGAGCTGGCTTGCTCTGATAGTACGATCAGACTCCCACTTTTGGTTCGCAGCTTACGCTTGAGTGTACACACGTTCTTCAAAAATCGTGCATAAGCTGGTACGTGGTGGATTGCATCCATCAAGGGGATGTTTATATGGACCTGTTCAAAGAGCTTAACGAAAACCTCCTCAGGAGCCACGAGTTTGGTTATCCTCTTTTCCTTGGTCAAGGCCTCGGGAAATGGAACCTTAGTTGGTTCCACTAGAATAGGTCCAGGTTCTTGATCTAGGACAGGGGTGTCCTGGATAACTATCCTATGGCTTGGGTTACTACCAGGCTTAGAGTGGCTCGAATAAGGTGGGTCTTGAGTTGCTTTACCACTACAGGTTGTTACGGAATTTAGTCCTGCCTGGTTATTGTTTGTGGTTGGTAAAATAGGCGACTGCTGTTGAAATCCCGCAGAAGATGTCGAAGCTTCCATCTTGTCGGGTGATGCAACAGAAGGGTCCTGATAAATCATGTGGGCGTGGCCAAGATTTGGGTTCATAACGTGCCTCTGGGTCGGCATGTTATTTGGATTCGGCAAAGGTTGCGAAGGGAGTGTGCTAGGTTGGAGGGAATTCGCCATCTGGGCGAGTTGATTGTAAACCTCTATGATCTCATCCTTGTGCTATTTTTGCATTGCCGCATTCATCTTTTAAATGTTAGCCAGAGTCTGAAGGATGAGGGTCATTTGATCTACTTGGGTTGGCCCAGATTGATAGGTGGGGTTGGGATGAGGCTGAGGCAGCTGATATGGATGAGGAGCTTATGGACGGGGTTGATAAGGTGGTCTTTGATTCTGAGTATTTCCCTCCCA
This sequence comes from Thalassia testudinum, assembly GCA_037157565.1. Lineage (NCBI taxonomy): Eukaryota > Viridiplantae > Streptophyta > Magnoliopsida > Alismatales > Hydrocharitaceae > Thalassia > Thalassia testudinum. Next base: position 24,500,605 of record JAZHRO010000007.1, on the reverse strand, counting down.
TAGGAAGCTGGGATGATTCCACCATCCAGGGATATAGGTATTAGAGAATGGGTCATTCTGGATGGCGTTGAGGTCCTCGCAGGTTTGAGAAACCTCGGGAAAATCAAAGTACGAGGGTTCAGAGTTCCCTCAACTAGAGTAGATCGTATCAGATTTTCCTCCTGTCCTGGAATCCGACGGGGTTGGATATGAGTCCATCCCCTAAGAAGATCAGTGATAGATGTTCTGCACTGTTTCCCTCCCAAGAGGTGGCTGTGCAAATGGGTTTTACATAGAGGTGGCTCACTGCAGATGTTGAGTCAGCTCGTCCACCATATTCTCTATGATAGAGACCTTGTCCAACCGACTGACCATCATTTCCAAGTTGACGGATGCAGACAGGCCCTGCAACTCATGTGCTCCCCTTGGATTCATTGATACGCAGGCATTCATCCAGTCGAATAAGCCCATGGAGTCATTATTGATGGAGTTCTCGCACATATTCTTGAGAATCTCCCACATAGTGTCTTTGTGTTGACCAATGATATTTCCTCCGTAGGTTGCATTGACGAATAAGCGAATGTCTTCATGGAGTCCCTGGTAAAAAGACTGGACTTGTTCCCATTTAGGAACTCCGTGGTGGGGGCATTGTCGCATGAGATCCAAGAATCGATCCCATGCCTCATGAAGAGGTTCTCCAGATTGCTGAGTGAAGTGTGTGATCTGGTGGCGCAAGGCATTCGTCTGACCAACGGGGAAGAACTTTTTTAAAAATTCGGACTGGAGTTCAACCCACGTGTTGATCGGACGCGTCTGAGTCTAATACCAATGAGCTACCTTGTCCATGAGAGAGAAGAAAAAATCTTCATTAGAAGAATATCCTGATTTTGTACATCTGACCTGAAGGTCTAGGCCAGATGTTTTAGTTGTTTGATGTGCTAGAAGGGATCCTCGGAGTTAAGCCCATGAAACTATGGAATAACATGAACCATGTTGGGCTTGAGTTTAGAATCAGGACCTCCAGCCAAGATTTGGACTCGAGGTTTGATCGCCACCACAGCGGGATTATAGTGATCTCGCATCATAGGACGCTGCGGTGGGGTTACAAAGTTCTGGAATAGATCATTTAGGCGTTGGAGTTGGTGTTCAAGATTGTTCTCATCTTCAATTGGTTGTGCCATGATAGAAGGAGAATTTCATTCTGATGAATCAAAGGAGAGGTCTATGTGGTAGGGTTACTGCACAAACACGAACGTCGAGGCTTAGCCTCGGTGGGAGTGGATTTCTAAAGGTCTTAAGGATGGTCTCAAGGACCTCCTACCAAACATGCACTGATGGATTAGACGAGATTAGAATGTGCTGGACCTAATCGAGACACCCAAAAAATTTGGATGACTAAAGAGGTTCAGGGCAGATGATACCCCTTAGTCAGAAAAGCCATCCACTTGAGAAATACCTATGCAGCCAAAGAGGGAGAGTCCCCTGAAGACCCCTACACGGTAGAGTGTCCCCACGAGTTACAGGGTTTCCCCCACCTAACCTCTCTTGTCACTGAGATTCCAGGTAGACCAGAATAGGGACCTTAACCTCTTAAGTCTACCACTTTTAATTAAGATCAAAGGTGCTTAGGGTTCCACTTGAACTTTAGATGTTTTGAGTGCAAAAGTGACCTAATTTCAAGGTTGGTTGACCCAACAAGGGGTCAACTTCACCTATTTGTCCTTTGGGAGCTTTAGATCCTTTCTTTTGGGGTTCAAGTGAAATTGAGAGCTTGATTTTTAGGGTTTCTCTTGAATAAGTCTTTTCAATCAAGGCTTAGGAACACCCTTTTTTGGAAAATTGATTCTTGCTTAGAAAAGATGTGTCTCTAAAACCCTAGATTGGAATCCTTAATTTGGCTTTAATTGGTCCAATTTAGTTATCGCAAATATGGTATCTAAGGGTCAATCAAGAAGGTGGAAGCCCTAGTTATGTTAAATGGATGCACAATTCAAAATGTGTTGAAAACAAAATCAGGCAACTTTGGTGAATTAGCTAGATATGGAAAGCAGGTAGCCCTAAATTGATTTTTTTCTTTGTTTGTCCTTTTCAGAATGAGGGGATTAAGAGAGAGGGTTAATCAGAGATTACCTACCGTAGGTGTGGTTGTTGTGTGGCTGTCTTCTTTTGAATTTTTCTCCCCTGAACAATCACAACAAAAGAGATAGATCAAGTTAGTATGGAATCAGAAGATGTGATCAAGATTTCTAAATCGCCCGTTGCTCCTTGGCAACGGTGCCAAAATGTTTAGTCGAACTGAAATCAATTTTAAAATAAATGCATCGTATTATAGCCAAAATTGCTTTGAAAACAAATGAATTTTATTACTCGATAAATGTAAATCCGAGGTCGAACACAGGGAGCAAATTGGGGTTCAAAACCAAGAACACAACTTTCAAATTTGATAAAATATGCAATGATGAATCAAAGTAATAATGCAAACAATGTAAAGAGATCCACAATATATCAAATGTGTAAAGAAGCAAAAAATATGGACGTCTGATTTTGCAAATCAAATGTCTTAAACGTATATTTTCTACAGTGCTTCTTTGATTTCTCTGGCAGATCTCCTTCTTCTTTCTCTTTTGTCTCTGACTTCAACTCTTCTTCAGCCTTGATCCTCTTCAGTCGTGCTTTGCCTTCTCCTTCCTTAGCTGCTCAGGCTTCTGCCCTCTCCTTCTTCTTCCTTTGGCTTCCTCTACCTTAGCTTCCTCTTTGGCTTCCTCCTTCCTTTTCCTTGGCTTCACCCTTGGCTTCTTCTTCCTCTTTTTCCCCTGAGAGAAAAACCTACCCCTACCCTCCCTACGATCTCTCTTCTTTCTTCTCTCTTAGGCTCGCTCTCCCAGAGCCTTCTTGGGTTATTGAGTCGGGTATGCGCGCCCGAGACCAGGCCCATCGACGTGCAGTGGTGGGCAAGGAGTGCACGGGTAGTCGGGTATCTAGGTCAGAACTAGGTCCACGTGGCGTGGGTCGCAGACGAGGCAATGGGTGAGTGGGACCTCACCCCGTGGTCAGGAGGTGGTAAGCCTATGCAACTTTTTCAACTTATATCACCACTTCCGCTACTGATCTTCCAAGGTGGGACTAAATGTCCCACCTTCTTCGCAGGTGCTCGCACAACAAGTGTTCACATCCAATTGCAGAGTTTAATGGGGTTTTGACTCCAATAGCTGGGCTAATATTGTGCGCAAAGGAGACACGCACAGTCTAGAACCTGAAGCCTGAGACCTGGAGTCCTGGAGCAAGCTTTCGAGCTTCTTCATGCCTGCTTCAATGGCGGCGGAGGCCTAAACCCTGTCCACAAGCAAACAGCCTCATGGCCTCATCAAAAACACCCAGGAAGCTTCGCCTGGACATGGCGAAGGTGGGACGGTGGATGGCGTGGCGTGAGGTGGTCTGAGTGTCTGTGCCTAAGTCACTATGTGCGTGCAGATGTGGGTGTGTTCGAGGGACGTGTTGGGGGTGTGTGGAGATGAATGGAGAGAGGGGTTATGGTCAATGAGATGTGGCGGAGCTTGTGAGGTGGTTGGCGAGGTGGGTGGATGCGTGGAGTGGTGGGAGCGCCTCGCCGATGGTCTGCCAGAGGTGAAGAAGATGGAGGTGGTTTGTGAGTGTCGAGTCGTAATAGCAGATGTAAGTGAGAGAAAAATGATGAGCACAGAGAGAGGACTTATCTAAGGGTAGTTAGATGAAGTAGGAAGCGGAGGAGGTGGTCGGCTCGTATGTGCCGTCGCCAGAGACAAAGGCCCAGTGAGAGGACGAGGACGATGAGAAGGAAGCAAGAGCATCGGCCGGTGCGGTGTGACGCGGACGAAGGAGACAAAGGTAACTCTGCCACTGGTTTTGTGGTAGAGTGATGAGAGAAGGAGATAAGAGTTGCCGGAGCTTGCTGGGTGGTTGGCCGTAGGGGAAGAGAGGAAATTGGGGGGTATCTCAAGCCAATTCAAGCTTGGGAGGAGTGGAAGGATCTGGGGACCCTTTTATATCCCCTGGCAGAGGGCCTTGTGCTTGGAAGCTTGGCAACCTCACCGAAGTTTGAAGGTCGAAAAGACCCAAATCTCTCATGCATTCGCATGAGAGATTGGGTAGAAATTGGAGCTCCAAATTAGGTTCACATGAATGGGGATTTCTCAAAGAATCTCCCTTTCAAATTTGAGAGGGATTCTCTGAGGAATCAAGGAGTTCTTTCCCTTTAATCCTCGCCGGAGTAGGATTTCCTCCGCTATAATGGTGGAGGGACCTAATTGTAAAGAACGGTGAGGAAGCTAGGGGGTGTCTGCAAGAGTTTTCAAAAGTTTACGGTATAAATGTCATTGGGTTGGACTAGTTTGTAAAGTGGGTCAAGGTGAATTCCCCTTAGGTCCAAATTTTGGTACAAACCTAATTTGGACCTATAGAATCCAATGGTGAAGTTGGATTTTAGGTTTGACCACGTTTGACTAGGTAATTTACACAAAAACCCAATTTAGGGCAAACATTTGACTAGGACCCCTATTTAGGTCAAAATAGGTTCTAAAGGCCAAATTGAAGGTTCTAAATCATAGAGAATATTTTTCCATTATTTTTATAGGATTTAGGTGAATTTTATCCTGACCAGAACCTTGTTAAATTAAGTGGGTCTATTTTAGGGTTACAAGAAGTCATTTAATTCCCAGATTTCACATGAACCCTTTTCTGTTTGAACCAACCTACTTTTTATCTTGTTAAAATCATTTGACCTATGTTTAGCCCATGAGAAATCCTGTTGTTGCACTGCAATGGTAAAATTACAATTTTACTTCTTATTTCTTACTTTTCTCTTAGACTGGTTATGCTAAGACCTTCATTTGGTTATGCAGGAGCTATTGTTCTCTTTTCTAAGTCAAAATGGGATAATTAGGGCTCATTATGGTGTTCCCATCACTTCAGTCGAGTAGAAGTTGGTCAAGGAGAAGGGATGGTCAAATCAAAGGAATTTTGTAGAGCAAGCACCTTGATAATTAGCCTGGTTGGTCTAACTAGGTGCTTGTTCAGATCAATAGGTTGGTGATGTAATCCAAACCCAATCAGTCTAGTGGGTTGATGAATGTTAATCAATAGGTATGGAGCCCACCAGATATTTTGTGGCTAAAAAAGACATGGAAATGAAAATCGCAGGTTTGGCTAAATCGGTTCACCCTGATCAAAGTAGGGATCCTAAAAAAAAATCTATCTGTAGAGGATGTAGGAACCCTATGGGTGAGATCAGAGAAGGATAAGAAATGATTAACGGTCAGATCAATGTCCGATTCCCGATCAAAATATGGAGGTGAATCATATGCAACTAGATCAGAAAGAGGAGAATTAGAATAGAAATTGATTCCAGTGGCAGGTCGAGGTTGGGATCGGATTTTGGAAGGCTTCGGCTCTGTGATGGAAGGTGTGGCTACTTCAAAATCTAGGTGTGGAGAGGGCTCTTCTAGAAATGATTCGAAGATAGGTTCATCTAGAGAGTCTTCATTATGCTCAAACAAATCAAATGTAAATGCCTATAGAGTGCTTATAGGATCATGGAATTCTGAGTCAGTGAAAGATTCGAATTATGGATTGTGGACACTCTCGGCACTTACTGCTTCTGACTCCTGCATATCATAACAGAATGATTCCAAGTCAATGGAACATGATTTTGAATAAATGATCTCGGGATTAGGGACCTCAGAGTTAGAATCAAAGAACGGGTAATAGATACTGTGGTCGTAGATTGGCTCGTAATTGTCAGGAAACGAAGGTTCTCTAAAATCAAAGTATGATTCAAAATCATTGGAGAATTTCCTAAAATCAAATTTTGAACCTAATTCCAGATCGTGACTTCCACCACACAATGAATCATGATGCATAGAATCAACAACCTGACTTGGATCTAACCTAGTCTCAAATTCCGAGCTCAAAGAGGTGTCCTTATTAGGCATAGGGTCGGGTTCTTGGCTCCTAGGGTAAACCCTATCGAATCCCAACTGTTCCAACTCCTCAATTTTTGTATTGTAAGTCAGTATGACTTTTGATAGATCAATTTATATCTTTGAGGAGTTTGGAGTGGTGTAATCATCAAATATGGGCCCAGAATCATAATTTAGATCCAAAATCTAATTCTCATCACATTGGGTCTCATGATCATCCCAAATAAGCTCAAATCTAGATTCTCGGTCAAGGTTAGGAATTGGGTCACTAGAATCTAGACATGGTTCTATTGAGATGTCAGAATCACTCTCGAGGATTACCTTAACAAGATAAGGTTTGGGAACTACATCCTCAAGAGGTTCTAATTCAAGCTTACTACAGGTGCTTGGGAAATCAAGGCATGATGGACTAGCTTCATGGCTCTCTAAAGCTGGCTCAGAATCAGGAACACCTATAATTGGATCCTCCCAACCCACATCAAGATCAAGCACGTCAATCTGTACAAAGATTGAATCTGATTCCATTTGGATTGGGGGTCCTTAACAACCTTGATTTTCTAACCCGGACTTTGGGAAATCATACTGATCCTCAATGTTGTTCTAAGATGCCTCATCAACTTTTGAATGTCGGTATGGGTTTTCTTGATCAATGGCTTGTTGTAGTGTATTTAGCATATACCCACGTTTCTCAATGAGACTCTAGTGTATTTCCCAAAGTTGTGGATTTGACAAACATTGTATATACTCAGTACTGTGTAGTTTCCATAATTCACTGTATTCTTATACAAGCTCATCCTAGGTTGAACCATGTATCATTTATGTAAATATCATTCTATCACCATTCATAATGTGGGTTGTTGTTACTGGTATATTAACCTGAATGTGTCTAAATGGATCTAAGGTTTTGTAATACTCATCATGATGTTTAAGAGTAGCCTCGATCATCTTTTCTTGTATGATCATTTGGGATTCAGGTTTCCTAAATATTATTCCTAAATTGTCAAGTTGCATTTTCAAATCAAGTGGCAAATCATTTTGTTGAATCAAATTCAGGTTCAGATTTAATCGATCAGATCATATTAGAAATCCCACAGAAGATCAACTCTAATGGAGCCCTCTAAGTCAAAATAACTAGGGACCTTTCTTGTGTATGTGCTCTAAAGAATAGATGAGGAATTGGATATGAATTGGACCCAATCAAGGCACCCAAAGATTTTTGGATGACTAAGGTTGTTTCAAGGTGGATGATACCTCTGAATCAAAAATCCACACACCTGAGAAATACTTGGGTAGCCAAGAAGGGAGTGTCCCACAAAGACCCTACATGATAGAGTGTCCCCATATGTTGCAGGGTTTTCCCCACCCAACCTTCCTTGACATTACGATTCCAAGTAGTTTGGAATGTGTGAATTGAGACCTTAAATCTACCAATTTTAGTCCTAATTTGTGCCTTAGATTTTACTTGATTAGAAGTTGATTTAATTTGTGACCTAATTTGGAGGTTCACCTGACTTACCCTAAATGATTGAGGAGGAAATCTGAATCAAGACCCAAAAATCACCCTGAGTTGACTCTCAAGTAATTAGGTCCAAAGTTTTAGGAATCAAGTGAATTTAGAGCCTGATTTTTAGGGTTTTCCTTGAATAGATCTGTTCAACCAAGGGCTTGGGTAGCACACAACTGAGAGAAGATCAATTTTCTTTAATCCAAGGAAATGTGTACTAACATTTCAAAACCCTAAAGTAGAACCCTAATTGGTTCTATTTTCAAGTCCAATTTAATCTCAAAATGTAACACCTTGGACTCAAACAAGAAAGTGAGCAGTCCAAGATGTTTAGAAAATTAAGCACAAATCCCTAATAGATATAGGAAATTAGGATTGGGAATTCTAATCAAATCATCTCAGCTTCAATCAGATATCAAGTTAATTTTGCAAATTTGGAAACTTGCCTTTAAATGATAATTACTAAGAAAATAAGGTAGATGAATCCTAACTGATTTGTTTCCTTTTTCTCCTTCCCAAGATTAGGAGGTTGATTAGGGAAGAAGAGAGATTTTACCTACCCCCTGAAGTGGCTGATTGTGTGGAAGATCTCTTCATGATGTACCTCGCAAAATCACAACCTTGCTAAAGAGCGCGGGATTTTAGCCTCAAACCTTGCTAAAGAGCACGGAATGTGGTTCAGGAGCTTTTATAGAGCTCTTGAGCATGCTCTAGATCATGAAAGAAGCTTGATTGAGCTTCATTAGGAATCAAGAAGAACCCAAGAATTCTGTTCGTTTGCACAACCTTTCTGGTGCAAATCAGGGCCCAAGATCCATCTCAATTGCTTTTTTGTAGTGTGAACAATCTCACCAATTTGGGTGAGATTTGGTGATGATATAAATAGGATGTGAGGCAGTCAAAGTTGGCCTGAAGGTTGGTTTCACCTTCAGTGGTGGCAGGGGCATTTCTGCAAGGAAGATGACAAAGCTTGGGGCTCTCTGCAAATAATTCAAAAGCTGGGGGCTCGATTGAGAGGAATAGATTTTAAAGAGCTAAATTGCAAACTAGGTCAAGATGGACTCTCATTGGGCCCAAATTTTGGTAAAAACATAGTTTAGACACAAGGAATCTAGTGGTGAAGTTGGATTCTAGTTTTGACCAAGTTTGACTGGGTAATTTGCGTAGAAACCCAAATTAAGGTAGAATTCCATTTGAGACTCTATTCAGGGTCAAAATAGGTTCAGATGGTCAAACCAAGGGTATCAAACCTCAAGGAATATTTTTATGTGAATTTTAGGAGATTTAGATGAATTTTATCCTAACCAAAACCTCTTTAATTTAAGCAGGTCTGAAATTATGATTTTGTGTTCTGATTTGGTTCTCGAAATGCATGAAAGCCTGTTTCTATCTATGTGGACTCATTTAATAGACTTTAATACTCATTTGACCTTAGATTGACCACTGGAAAACCCCATGGTTGCTCTTCTTTCATGATGTGCTGTTAAACTATAGAATTAACCCTAATTTATTATTTTCTCCTCAGAATGGATTTGCACGGAATTATGACTCTCAAGTGATTATGTATGAGCTTTTGTCACTCAATTATAACTAATTAAAGCTAGTTATGGCTCATGATAGTGTTGCCATTACTGCCCATAAACTTCTTATGCCCAATATGATAATTATTATCCTGACCCAACCTATACTCAACCATCTACTAGTTGGGATATCCTGAATTGGGGATACAATTCCGGATGTCAATGTCCAAGGTCTAACCCTAGACATTATGATTATGATTATTATCCTTCCCAGAGCTACATGAATTATAGATCACCACCTTCTTATGAACAACCTAATATGATCTGAAATCAAGAATGATATAACAATTACAACACATAGCCTCCTCAAGATTATAATGAATATAGGTCACCACCCTTTAATGAACAACTCGAAATGACCTATTATCAAGGAGGGCCCCAAGAACCTCAATTCCTTGACTCCCCTAGATTAAACCCAAACCCACCCAACCCTAAACAAAACCATTCAATTTAGGTGAACCAGGTCCAAGATAGGGTGTTGGCTAACTTAAGGAACACCATACGATCTTTGGAAACTCAGCCAACACCCTGCATTGAAGCATTGGAGCGTATGGTCAAAATGATTGATAAGCTTAATAGTTCTTTATTGGATTGGCTTCAAGATGATGAGGATAAGGGCCCAGGAGAGTTTTTACTTGGGAAATTATCAAGATTGAGGATGAAATTTATGGTTGCCCTAGCTCAATCATGGGATGATTCTCAAGATGAACCCACTTCAAGAGACCCAATGTTAGAACCTGCTCAGGCACCTGTCAAGGGGGACACATTTTATGAGACTGGGGATGACCAGGTTAGTCTAGAGCAACCCATTGAGGATGAACCAATTTTTTCACCCAAGTCCCCTAGCTAGGGAGCGAGGAAAAATATGTCTCCATGGATTAGGAAATGATAGATAATTTTGAGACATATATAAATGAGGATCAAGAATTCTTCAATTCTGAGGATGAGGAATCTCTTAGTGAAGTCTCACTTGAAGTTAAGGAAAATGATTTTACTGAGATAAGCGGGCCTAAGGAATATGATGAATCATTTAATAGCCCGATAATTGAGGAAATTGATTCGACTAGGGTCGACATGGAGAATTCCAATCCTGAGTTATTGGATGATTCAATCAATAGCCCCATTCGTTACCCACACCCCATTGAGCATAATGATGATTCCATTCTTGAAATTACCAAGCCTAAGGCAATTCTAATTCATCCACACTTTTTGGATTTGGATACTTTATATGAGGTTAATAATACTTGCGAGTTCCTAGACACTTTAATTTTGGAGGATAGGAATTTTTTTTTGAAAAAATAAGGAATGCTATCTAAGGAGATAGCTATCCGGGAATTTTATTAATAGAATCAAAGAAAAAAGAATATTACATCAACTTCTCCAATAATGTATGAGAGCCTGACACTCATGCACAATTTGTGTTGAGTTGATGGGTCTCCCTTGAAAAAGACACTCATTACGCGCATGCCACATACACCATAGAACGGCTGCCATAGAACAATGGGGCCTCCAAATTCTAACAAAATCTCCCCACATGTCCTCCCATACAGGTATCCCACTGCCACATACCCTATTCCACACACAATCAGTGATCACACATGAGGAAAAAATATGGTGCACGCTATCAGTATGAAAGCCACATAGATAACATGTATGAGTACCACTCCCATCCTTCTATGCCTCAAGTCACTAGTGATAAGCCCATCCCTCCTGCAAAGCCATAGAAAAATTTGTATCCTCAATGGGATTTTCAGCTTCCATAAACTTGCACAAATGATGTCAACATCACCACTTTGTCTCCTTGAAACCATATCTTTATAGGCCTTTACAGTGGAAAAATTCCCCATCCAACTATAAGTGTCAGCACCCCCTATTGGCTTGAAATCATGCAAGTCTTTTCATCAATCTTGCTCTTTCACCCCAGGTGCGACTCCCCTCCCTGTAGCCCATCTCCTGTATCTCCCATCCATTTGCTTCTTCGTCCCAGAGGTCAGCAACCTTAGCCTCTTTGTCACCCACAAGGCCATAGACCCGTGGATAGTGATTCTGTAAAACACCCAAAGATGACCACTTTTCCAACCAGAAGAGAAAAGATTTTTCGTCCCCACAGGTTGGTTGGAAAAAGTCCTAATTTTCCTTCATAGCTGCTGCCACCTAGCTCCAAAAAGGTGATGCTTTGATAGGGGAAAGTCTATTTGCCACAGAATGTGAAGCGACATATGTTCGTCTAATCACTGCCGCCCATGGTTTATTTTCCCCTTGGAAAATTTTATTGCCCACTTCAACAATAAAGAGTTGTTAAACTCCTACAGGGATCTAATTCCACACCCCCCCTACTTCTTTGGTGCACACATACTCTCCCATTTTACTGGCTGAAGGAAGCGTCCCTCATGTTTCACCTCCTTCCAAAAGAAATGCTTTCTCATTTTATCTAGACACTTCCAAATTGCTTTAGGAGCTCTAAAGACTGAAAACATAAATACTGGCATTGCGGTGATAACAGAGTTTAAGAGAATCAACCTTCCCCCCTTTGAGAGAAATTTACTGCTCCAACATTCCAACTTTACTAAAAATTTTTTGAACAGGTAGTTCCAATCACTCTTCATCTTCCTGCTCTTCAGTGGCAATCCAAGATAGGTAATCGGCAATGAAATGATCGATGTGTGCAAAATTTCAGATAGTTGGTGGCCTACATCTCTGTTTGTTCCAAAACAAAAAAGAGAGGATTCTTCCCCATTGAGTTTCAACCCTGAAATCTCCCCAAAAATAGTCACCATATGATGTATAATGCGTGCCTCTCATGTACCCCCTTCTACAAAAAATACCGTGTCACCCACATATTGAAGCGTGGGAGCCAGAGCCTGATTGCTCAATAGAGTATACCCCTTGATCATCCTAAGTTCTGAGAGCTTGAGAGTGAAACGAGCCAAGGTATCCACTGCTAAGTTGAATAATAGTGGGGCTAGTAGACACCCCTGCCTAACCCCACATCTGTGTTGAATCCATGCACCGCATGGTCTCCCGTTAATCAAAGGGGAGAAAGCCAAAGTAGTAATGCATCTCTTCATCCATCTAATCCATAGGATACGAAATCCTCTACACCTGAGCACCTCCCTAGATAAGGCTAGGACACCGAGTCATAGGCCTTATTAAAGTCGACCTTACACATGAAGGCCTTTGTCTTTCTCCTACTCCATCCAACCACCATCTCCTGGGCCACAATAAAGGACTCTTGCAATGATCTATCCGGCAAGAAGGCCAACTGAACAGGCGATATCATTCCTTGGAGACCCCTCTCAATCTATTTGCCAGAACTTTGCTTATAATCAAATAAATGGAGTTAGATAATGCTATGGGTCTGAACTCACTGAACCTCTCCGCCCCTGGCTTCTTAGGGAGCAAAAACAAATATGACCTGTTCAACTTCTCAAATTTTCTATTTCCCTATTGGAACTCGTGGATCACCTCCATTACTTCCCCTCTCACCACCCTCCAAAACTCCTTGTAGAATAAAACTTGAAACCCATCTGGACCTGAAGATCCTTCCAGATTGAGGCCATTGATGGCATCAATCACTTCCTGATCAGAGAAAGGGGCTACCAATATTTCAGCTTGCACATCTTCCACCCTTGGGTACTCCATTGTCATCACTTTCCAAGCACTTCTGAAGGGGGCAGCAGAGAGGTCACGGAAATATGCAACCATTGCAGCTCGAATTTCTATCATTGAGGTGACTTGTTGGGTTCCTGATAAGATGGATAAAATATGGTTGATGTGCATCCTTGAACAAGAAGCCATGTTGAAAAACTTGGTGTTGGCATTGATTCTAGACCATGCAGTCTTTTTGATGCTCAAAATTTTGATGTGTGATTTCTACTGTGGATTAGGTTAGAATGCCGAAAGTAAGCCTAGAGGTACTCAAGTACCAACCAAGATCCGAACCTAACCAGCTATAGTCTCAGTCTGTTGCGAAGGTTATTAAGGCCCGCAGGAACTATCCTAAGGTTCGTTGAACTTCAAGGTTAAAGCACCCATGCTTGTAACATATTTTAACCTTGGTTCAATTTGCAGTGCATTTTTGTAAGAGAGAGACAGAGGAATTTTCTTCATTTGGAGAGTTTTCTCTCTCTTTTCTTTTTTATTTCTAGCTTCAGATTTGCTTCATAACACGGTCTGTATCGGATTCCTAGTCCCCTTCATCAATCCTTGAAAGGTCTCTGGCAATCGATGCTTCATGATAGCACCACCCATGGTAACCCCCAGAACCCTGGCTTTTGAGATTTTGAGATAACCCTGCCCGTGGAGTTTTGTAGCTAAATCAAGACCCTGCCCGTGGAGATTTCATGATAATGCTGCCCATGGTATCTAAACCAGCACACGGTGCTTACATGCCCCCAGTAGGATATGTAGATATCCTAGAAGACAAGCACCGAGGAGGCAATATGTTATTGCGCATCTTCGAGGGGAATTTCCCACCTCTCCATGCTGGGAACTCGTCCAAATCTACTTGTGTTGATCGGCCTCTCCTAATCTAGGTGATTTTTTTAGAACAATTTAAATTCATTTACATGATTTTGATACTTATGCGTACTGAACCAAACTATGTGTGGATTGGGGTGCTTAGGTTACCGAGTCTCGCAAACCAGAGGTCAGTTAACGAGGTCGAATACTCCCTAAGCCTCAGACCTAATACTTAAGCTTCGCATTTTCCCCAACCTCTTGAGGACTATCCAGATCTTAGAGGATACTTGAATTTTTAAGCCTATGGTCATAGCCCAAGGGGCCTAAGATTAGCATTCCTACTAATCTCTTCTGTGTTTCATTAGCACTTTTTTCCTTTCATTTTCTTTTTCTTGATATGGTCTAGAACTCAATTAATTCCTTAACTTCTTACTAATTACTATCTCTTTTCCTTTTCTTTTCAACTTGTGCTCATTTTTGACATTTTTCACTTTTCCCCTTTTTCTCCTCAAAATTGTTATGCCCTCAAAAATTTTCTCTCTCAAATTTTTTTTTGTTATTTTTCAGGAATTTTTAATTTTTCGTGAAAGGTTTCAGGTTTCTCAAAAATGATGGGTTGCCTCCCATTAAGCGTTGAGTTTTACGCCATCGACTGGGCACAATGAGCTTAGGGAGAATGGAGGGTAAAGGATGTATTAGCCAAATTTGTTTCAGTAAGGTGAATGAACGATTTGAGTCTCTGGCTGTTCATGATGAAAGGTTTTGAATCGTGGCTGAGTGGACTGATCTCAATGGCTCCATTTCCAAAGATTCGTTGGACGAGGTAAGGTCTTAACCCGCTCTTTCTAAATTCGCGAGTTCTCATTCACGTCGTGGCATAATTCATCGATCTCGCCCATTTGAAGCTTTTTGTGGGTTCCTACCTTAGAAAGATCTAAGTTGCAGGTCTGTACGGCCTAGTAGGCTTTATGCTCCAACTCGACGGGGAGGTGACATGCCTTCCCATACACCAATCTAAAGGGAGACATACCTAATTAGGTTTTGTGGGCGATCCTATAGGCCCACAAAGCTTCCGGAAGTCGGGATGACCAGTCTTTCCTGTCAGGTCGAATAGTAACCTGGAGGATTTTCTTGATCTCCAGATTTGATAGCTTAGCTATGCCATTAGTTTGGGGATGATAAGGGGTAGAGATTCGGTGTGATACCCCATATTTGGTCATCAGTGAACTGAATTGAGCATTAGTGAAATGGGTCCCTCCATCAGAGATTATAGCACGTGGAATCTTGAACCGAGAAAAGATGTTCTGATGAATGAATTTGATAACCACTGATGCAAACACATTTACACTACTTAAGATGTCTATTTATGCATGTTCTTAAGCATAAGATTGCATTTCATGATATAAATATTGCATAACATGCATCATCTTGCATTTAGAATAGTTTGAATAAAATGAAGGTTAATTGCCCCTTTTATGTGCTTGGACAGGGCAAACATTTTATCAGGGCCTCGGATCGAAGATCCAACCATATGGATGTGATCAGGGCATCGATTGGAGTTCAACAACTCCAAGATCGCCCTAATCAGGCTTCCGTAGCATCAGATAGTGATCGGGGAACCCTAGAAGATCAAGGGCCAGGATGGTGTAAATTCGCTCTTCAAATGACCAATATGACCGCACGGATGAATTCGGATTGACGATCACGGCCCAACAACGCAAAAATTGAGTCAATCCGACATCCGTGGCACCATCTACAACATCCAGAAGATGGATGGCCAAGATGGCACCACGTGGCACCATCTCGGCCGCCCAAATGGCCGCATGCAATCTCTGAAGGCCCCGCACCCACTCCCTCTCCGCCGTTGGATCTCAATCCAACGACTGTGGTCAGCTGCACCTAAAAGCACCCGCTTGACCATGTGCGCCTCGTAGCGCAGCGGTCGAGCACGTTTACGCGAGCTGCGGGCGTGGGTTCGAACCACAGCGAAGGGGACGAAGGCGTGGGTGAGCAAGCGCGGGCGGGCGTTGGATCTTGATCGGACGGCCTTCTGCGCTCAACTGAGAGCACGCGCGATTGAACGCGTGGCGTCACGCGGCATCACACGTGCCAGGTGGGCGCACAGCGAGTGGGTCAGGCGCATCTTAAGCCATCCAATCTCGTGATCGGACGGCTGAGATCTAAAGTACGTGCGTGGGCATTGAGGAACCGGGCAGCTGAGGAGCCTTGTGTGGATGCGAAAGCTACGCCCATGTTGGGGGCTTTAGTGACGGATTTATCCGTCACTAAAGACCCCTCATTTATTATTTTAAAGTTGTAATGACCATTTTGCCCCCACTCCTTGCAACTATAAAAGGAGACCCCCTCCATACGAAATTCTCATCCCTTCCTTCTCTTCTCTACCTCTCCAAAGCTCAAGAGAAGCTTGTCCCACACCTGGGATGCTTCTCGCGAGATAAAGTACAAATTTTCGTCCCCCTTTGGAAGTGGATCCCGCGACAACGGTGGCGTGCTGCTCCGTTCCCATTCTTCTGCTTTGTCCACCTTCGTCCTGCTTCATCCTCCTTGGTCTAGGCGTCGTCCCATCTGGCTCGTCCTCCAAGCGACCGTCGAGGAGGATTTCTCTCTCCCTATTCTTTTTACTCTTTCTAGTATAGATTTACTACTTTCTAGAGTAGTTCTGCTCGTCCTCCAAGCGATCGTTGAGGACATTTCTCCCTCCATTCTTTTAATGCTTTGTAGAGTAAATTTATCGCTTTCTAGTGCAATTGTTTTATGCTTTCTAGTTGTAATGAACAATCTTCTTAATGATAAATTCTTTGTTTATTCTACATCTCATTTTGATTTCTATGTGTAATATTCTCTCTCTCTTTTACCTTCTCTCTCTCTTTTATTTATTGTAAATAATTAGATAGTTTTAAATTGAAATACTTCGTGACAAATAAAAAGAAATGCATAGTTTTTAAATCAAACGTCCGTCTTCTTATGTTCGACCCGGAATTTCAATTTTGGTATAAATTTTATTTGTTGAACACAAATTCTTCGCTTTCAAACTACAACGACAGGTTCTCCAAAACCAAACACGTTACCGTAGCAATTCGAAACGTTCAACATTTTAGCGTCGTTGCCGGGGAGGCAACAATCTTTGATTTCTCTTCGCGTTTTCTAACTTACAAATCATTTACCTCACTTTTCTCCTTTCTTATTGTAACTGCAAGTATTCTTTCGAGACAGGCAAAAGCAGTAGATCGGAGAAAAGTATTGTGGAAGGTTCTGTGAGTTATCCCCCACCTCCCACCCATTAGATTTCATTTCACCACATAATAATTCAAACATCAATCAACCTAGGTGTTTTTATAAACTCTAAGGTTAGATTGTTTGTTGTTTGACACCCATACTCACCCCAACCCCACAATAAAAAAAAAAATTAAATTAAAAAAAAATCTCACAGAGGTACACAACCTCATTTGATTTTCTAACTCAACCGGTAAATCGATCTTAAGAACCGGTACACACATTCAAACACATAATTGAGTAGAAATCAGATTAGGTAATCATTTGTGTGCCTAATTAAGTGGTGCATCAGGCCAATTGTTAGAGTTGAATGGGTCGCACCACTTCAATTAAAATCAAATCATCAAGTAGCTGCCAATTAGGTTCAACTCTTAGGGATTTACCAGACACTTCACATTCTTTTTAAGCTTTAAAGGAAAACATCTTCACCTGTGCTTATAAAACCTGGTGTGCCAACGAAACTTGTTTGAAAACACCTAAAGTTGAATCCTAAAAGCTACTAAGCAAGATTTGAACCTTAAAATTCACCACATCAAAAATAATCTTTGTTGAAAATAATTGGTTGTGCACGCACACACAAATCAATCAATCATTAAGGGCACAACCCATTTAAAGGACCCATCACATTCCAAAGCACATTCAAACCTAGCCCTAAATAAAACAGAGTAGACATTAGCCTTAAGGATTGGACTCGCTCTTCAGAACCCAGAACGAGATTATTTTCGATTAGTCTGTTTCTACTGTTCAATCTGATGTCTAGCTAGGGGAGCAGAATCAAACGATTGCGGCTGGGGGGTACACTAGGAACCGGAGGCGCAAGCCAAAGGAAGAACCTTCTCCCCAGTCCCTCCTTCTAACTGGTTGGATTGAATAGACAGAAGTAGATCAAATCATTTCTTTATCTCAAGATGGGTTTTAGGAGTCTGTAGGTCTGTAGGCTAACCCAATTAAGGATTGTTTGTATTGCAGGGAGCCTTTCTTCCTCCTGTGTCTCATGAATCCTTCCACATATTTCATGCATTGCCGCTCTTTCCCTCTTGTTGTGAATTATCCTCAACATGACGATTATCTCGACTCGTATTGTAATCAACCATCAGTTAGTTGTGATAATTCGAATTGGGGATACAGCTCCGGACCTCCATGTTTAGGGTCTAACCCTGAACACTTTGATTATGATTTCTATCCTTCTCAGAGCTACATCGATTATAGATCGTCTTCCTTTCATGAACAACCTAATACGGTCTACAATCAAGAAGGATACACCAATCTTTCCTCTGATTTCACTGCCTTTAGGTCATCACCATCTTTTGAACAATCTGAAATGACCTATTATTAGGAAGGGTATAACGAATCTCAATTCGTTAATTCCTCTGCATTGATGTCAAACCCGCCCAACCGTGAACCAACTCATTTGGTTCAGGTTAACCAGGTTCAAGATAAGGTTCTGGCTAACTTGAGGAATATCATACAATCTTCAGAAGTTCAGGCAACACCTTGCATTGAGAGATTGGAGCCCCTGATTGAAATGATTGATGATTTAAATAAGTTTTTGTTGGATTGGCTCCAGGATGTTAAGGATAAGAACCCGGGTGAGTTTCTACTTGGGAAATTAGCGAAAATGAGGATGAGATTTGTG
Organism: Thalassia testudinum; assembly: GCA_037157565.1. NCBI lineage: Eukaryota > Viridiplantae > Streptophyta > Magnoliopsida > Alismatales > Hydrocharitaceae > Thalassia > Thalassia testudinum. The sequence continues at coordinate 24,482,197 of JAZHRO010000007.1, read as the reverse complement.
GTTGCTTTGATTCAATCATGGGATGATTCCCAGGATGAACCCTCTTTAGGAAAGCCAATGACAGAACCAGCTCAGGCACCAGTTGGGAGGGACACGTGTTATGAGGCTGACCAGATTGAATTAAAGAAACCAATTAAGGAAGATTTGATTTCTTCACCTGAGATCCCTGAGCCGGGTTACGAGGAAACGTATGTCACCTTTGAACAGAAAGTGACAAAAGATTTTGGGAATACATTGATACGGATCCTGATTTCTTTGATGGTGAAGATTCAAGTTGTGAAGTTTCACGCAAGTTTTTTTAACACGATTTCTGTGCGACGATTGGGCCTGAGGAATCTAATAGATCATTTGATAGCCCAATAATTGAGGAAACTAATCTTAGGGCACACATTATGGATCTAGAATTACATTTTCTAGAGGAATCAATTCAATGCCCTGATTATCAGTTACACCCCATTGAGCTTATCGATAATTCTATTTCTAAGATAATTAGACCCAAGTCAATTCTGATTCTGCCACATCATTTAGACTTGGAGATTTCAGACGGGGTGATTAACATGCAAGAGGTCTCGGAATTTAACATTCAGAATGAGGAGGATAGGAGCTAGGAAGTTCTAATTTGGGAAGTTAATTTTGGAGGAAATGGAAGATTGAGTCGAAGGGTTCCTTTTAAGCTGAAACCATCAAATCAGAACCCTTACAACATTTGTTTCGAGGATGCCAAACTCAAGCACACATTCAACGATTATCCTTTTGAGCTTCAATTCTCTGTAACCTGACTTTTTGGTCTTGGGTTGCATCCTCATAAATTGCAGGCCCAACCCCGCTTGCATTCTGATTTTAGGTTTTGGGTAATTTTTATCCAGAACCTAAGATATTCTCGATTATGGGGGATGGGTCTGCACCACAATCTGGTCCACATCTGTGGACCTCTGTTGATAGGTCAGAAGATTCTTCTATTTATTCTAATTTTGACCTGCACTTGTGAATTCTTCATTTCTTTTCTTTGTATAATGTGACTATCAGAAGGCACTAAACTCAGCACATATACAGTTTTTCTTAGTTTTCATCTCGGAGCGGACCTAACATTCAGGCAATTAAGGTGCTTTCTATGCTTTTCCACTCTGTTTTATGTCTTTTTAATACAATGAGGACATTGCATTAGATAGGCATGGGGGGGTGGATATTTATCTCTGAATTCATTCGTCAGCTCCGTAGATTTGTTTTATTTTCTTTTATATAAAAAAAAATTCGGAATTAGGAAAGAGAATTTGGGTTTAAGAAAATTTTCAATCTTAGGAAATACTACATTATGATTTGAACACAAAGACCCTTCAGGTCTTTGGAGTTAATTAGCCCGTGTATCCACTAAAATGCGGATTTGCCTTTGAGTCCTCGCCATCTTAATTCTATCGTAATTGGAATAAATAAGTTTGGGTGATAAGTACACGACTTATCAACCTGCCCTCTGATTTGAGGTAATTTTGAGTCTTAAGCATCTACACACTTTCTTTGCACTGACTCGTTGTTCGGCGATTTTAACGGAAATTGGTAGCTAATGAACCTTCTAGGGTGATATGGCTGGCAAGTTATCGTGGGTAACAGGCCATAGGTAGGTTGACCAGAGCCCAGTCACTGGACCTTTCTCTTTTTACTGCCTTTAGGTAAATCTTAGATAAAAGAAGCCACCTACTTAAAAAAGAAAAAAAAAAGCAGAAAAGAACAAAAAGAAATAAGCCACACTTTGCCACATGAGTATGGTTGGCAAGTTGTCGGTGGTAACAGCTCATCGACTGGTTGTCTAGAACCTAGCTCAGTAAAGGCACTAAAAATTTCCAAAACACTTAGGAAGAAGCGGAGAAGTAGAATAAATCGGGGAGATATACACTGGATTCACTCTTGTGTTGACCCCGTAAAAAAATAAAAGTAGGGAGAAAGCTACTGGTTGTAAAGATACACCTTTAGGCAGAATTCTTTTTGAGGTCACCTAAAGGCGTAGAAATCCGAAGTCCGTTTTAACTGCTGGTCAATGAGTCTATCACAATCACAATAAGATGCTTAATGCTTAGGGTTCTCATCAAACCTTGGGTGAGTTGAATGGCCGTAGAAAGCAACTCCTAAACCCTAAAATTTGAAAATCCAAAAAAATTAGAAAAGAGTAAAAAGAGAAAGAAATTTTTCTTTGAATAAGGCGAGGCTTGAGGCGGTCTGCATTTTGGCTGATACTCAGGCACTGTTGTGTCTTTGAAAGTTCAGTTCCTAAGTAGACAATTTCTTAATGATTGAAAATAACTCAGGTCAAAATAATCCAACCTAATTCTTTTATAAATAGCATATTATTTTTGCTAGGGGCTAGCAAAAGATAAGCATGGGGGTATGATGTAAACACATTTACACTACTTAAGATGTCTATTTATGCATGTTCTTAAGCATAGGATTGCATTTCATGATATAAATATTGCATAACATGCGTCATCTTGCATTTAGAATAATTTGAATAAAATGAAGGTTAATTGTCTCCTTTTATGTGATTGGACAGGGCAAACATTTTATCGGGGCCTCGGATCGAAGATCCAACCATATGGATGTGATCAGGGCGACGATTGGAGTTCAACGACTCCAAGATCGCCCTAATCAGGCATCCGTAGCATCAGAAAGTGATCGGGGAACCCTAGAAGATCAAGGACCAGGATGGTGTAAATCCACTCTTCAAATGACAAATCCGACCACACGGATAAATTCGGATCGACAATCGTAGCCCAACGACGTAAAAATCGAGTCAATCCGACATCCGTGGCACCATCTACAACATCTAGAAGATGGACGGCCAAGATGGCCCCATGTGGCGCCATCTCGGCTGCCCAAACGGTCGCATGCAATCTCTGAAGGCCCCGCACCCACTCCCTCTCCGCCGTTGGATCTCGATCCAACAGCTGTGGTCAGCCGTGCCTAAAAGAGCCTGCTCGACCATCCGCGCCTCGTAGCGTAGTGGTCAAGCACGCTTAAGCAAGCTACGAGCGCGCATTCGAACCGCAGCGAAGGGGAGGAAGGCACGGGCGAGCAAGCGCGGGCGGGCGTTGGATCTTGATCGGATGGCCGTCTGCGCTCAATTGAGATCACACGCGATTGAACGCGTGGCGTCACGCGGCATCACACGCGCCAGGCGGGCGCATAGCGAGCGGGTCAGGCACGTCTTAAGCCGTCCGATCTCGCGATCGGACGGCTAAGATCTGAAGTACGTGTGTGGGCATTGAGGAAGCGGGCAGTTGAGGAGCCGCGCGTGGGCACGGAAGCTACGCCCACGTTGGGGGCTTTAGTGACGGATTTATCCATCACTAAAGACTCCTTATTTATTATTTTAAAGTTGTAATGACCATTTTGCCCCCACTCCTTGCAACTATAAATGGAGACCCCCTCCATACGAAATTCTCATCCCTTCCTTCTCTTCTCTACCTCTCCAAAGCTCAAGAGAAGCTTGTCCCACACCCGGGATGCTTCTCACTAGATAAAGTCCAAATTTCCGTCCCCCTTCGGAAGTGGATCCCGCGACGATGACGGCGTGCTGCTCCGTTCCCGTTCTTCTGCTTCGTCCTCCTTCATCCTCCTTCGTCCAGGCGTTGTCCCGTCCGGCTTGTCCTCCAAGCGACCGTCGAGGAAGATTTCTCTCTCCCTATTCTTTTTACTGCTTTCTAGTATAGATTTACTGCTTTCTAGAGTAGTTCTGCTCATCCTCCAAGCGATCGTCGAGGAGGACATTTCTCCCTCCATTCTTTTAATGCTTTCTAGAGTAAATTTATCGCTTTCTAGTGCAATTGTTTTATGCTTTCTAGTTGTAATGAATAATCTTCTTAATGATAAATTCTTTGTTTATTCTACATCTCATTTTGATTTCTATGTGTAATATTCTCTCTCTTTTACCCTCTCTCTCTCTCCTATTTATTGTAAATAATTAGATAGTTTTAAATTGAATTACTTCATGACAAATAAAAAGAAACGCATTATCTTTAAATCAAATGTCCGCCTTCCTGTGTTCGACCCGGAATTTCAATTTCGGTATAAATTTTATTTGTTGAACACGAATTCTTCACTTTCAAGCTACAACGACAGGTTTTCTAAAACCAAGCACGTTAGCATAGTGATTCGATACGTTCAACAACCACCTTATGATCATTGGTTCAGGTCAGAATGGCTTTGATCCATTTAGACACATAGTCAACAGCGAGTAGAATGTACTCGAAGTCGTCTGAAACAAGAAAGGGTCCCATAAAATCAATCCTCAAGACATCGAAGATTTCGCATACGAGAATCGGCTGTAAGGACATCATATCACGATGGCTCATGTTGCCTAAGGTCTGACAACGAGTGGATGCCCTATAGTGATTGTATGTGTCTTTGAAAATTGTGGGCCAGTAGAAGTTGCACTGGAGGACTTTCGCTGCAGTTTTATGACCTGAGAAGTGTCCACCGCATGCCTGGTCATGGTAGAAGGACAATATCTCCTGAATTTCCGCTTCTGAGACACATCGTCGAATGGTTTGATCAGCACCAATGAGGAAAAGATACGGGTCTTCCCAGAAGTAATACTTGGCATCAGAATGTAATTTGTCATTCTTGGCCTTCGGCCAATCGGACGGAATTTGATGTGATGCTAGGTAGCTTACTAGATCAACAAACCATGGAAGCCTTGTACTGATAGTCAAAGGGGTCGATAATATTAGAAGGAAGACAAGATAAGTGATCAACTACCATGTTCTGTTTTCCCACTTTGTCGTGAATTGCGAGGTCAAACTCTTGCAACAGCAAGATCCAGCAAATTAATCGAGGCTTCACGTCCTTTGCATGGAGATGCCTCACAACCATGTGATCAGAGTAAATGATAACACGGGAACACAGAAGATATGTATTGAATTTCTCCAGTGCAAATACTATGGCTAGCAGCTCTTTCTCAGTAACTGTGTAGTTACGCTGAGCCTCGTCATGTGTCTTGCTAGTGTAGTAGATGACCACGGGTTTCCCATCAATTTTCTACCCAAGTACCTCTCCTACAGTGAAATCAAATGCATCACACATGATCTCAAAGGGTTGGGACCAATCAGGGGATTATAGGATCAGAGCTTGGGTAACTCGATCACGTAGGGTTTCAAATGCTTGAGTGCATTCCTTGGAGATTTTGAAAGGAACATCCTCAGATAGTAGAGTGGTCGGGGGGTGTGCGATCTTCGAGAAATCAGGAATGAATCGATGATAAAAACTAACGTGCCCAAGAAAAGATCGGATGTCCTTGATTGAGCCATGCATAGGGAGTTTGGAAATTAGATTCACATTGGCTCGATCGACCTGAATGCCTTTTTCTGATATATGTCCCAGGACAATTCCTTCAGGCACCATGAAATGGCTTTTTTCCCAGAAAAGAACCAGATTCACATCAATGCAATGCCTGAGGATCTGGACCAAGTGCAGGAGGCAATCGTCAAATGATTCACCAAATACTGAAAAGTCATCCATGAAGATTTCCAGATAATCACCTACCATATCTGAGAATATGGCAGGCATGCACCGCTGAAAAGTAGCGGGTGCATTGTAGAGATTGAATTGCATCCTTTGGAACGCGTATGTCCTGAAGGGGCAGGTGAAAGTGGTCTTTTCTTGGTCCTTAGGATGGATTGCCACCTGGTTATATCCAAGGTACTCATCCAAGAAGCAGAAGAGCCTATTTCTCGCTAGTTTCTCGAGGATGTGATCAATAAACGGTAGTGGGAAATGATCCTTCTTGGTGGAGGTATTGAGTCTTCCGTAATCAATGCAGACTCCACGAATTCACCACACGGGTCGGTATGATTTCTCCAGTTTCAATCGTGAGTCCTGCCTTTTTAGGCACAACCTGGATTGGACTCACCTACCGACTGTCGGAGATCAGGTAGATGATTCCAGTATCTAACCACTTCATGATCTCCTTTTTCATGACCTCCTACAGATTAGGATTCAGATGTCTCTGCATTTCACGGGAAGGTCGTGTGCCCTCTTCAGTATAGATATGGTGTGTGCAATAAGAGGTGCTGATGCCAGTGAAATCATCGAGAGTCCATTCAATGGCTGTTCGATGTTGCTGGAGAACAGTAATCAGATGGGATTCCTGATCAGGTGTGAGTCTGGAGTTGATAATCACAGGAAACGTCTGGTTGAAACCCAAAAAGACATACTTTAGATGATCGGGAAGAGGCTTAAGTTCCACAACAGGGTTATCAACAGCAATAGGAGGTTCAGGGTGTGTGTCAGGAGTGAGGGAGGGAGTTTGGGTGTGTCTAAGTCAAGTTTAGACTCCTCTGATTGCAGGTTTTGATCCTCTTGTGGTTGATCAGAAGTAGTCAGGATTTCCTCAATATACGAATCATCAACCATAGCCTTGATATCACATATCTGTTCTATAACTCTACAATTAATCCCTTGTTGGGCTTTAAAGATGTCAATCTTTAATGTTTGGTTCCCAAATTTCAGTTCAATTTGGCCCTGCTCACAATTTATGTTGGCCCCAACGGTGGCCAGAAAGGGTCTCCCTAGTATAATTGGTGTATTCCTTGGGTTTTCTAGAGCATCTATATCCAAGACTACAAAGTCCATCAGGAAATAGAAATCCCGAACCCTAACAATGACATCCTCAAGAACTCCTTTAGGTGACTTAATAGATCGATCAGCCAACTGTAATGTCACCTCTATCGGTTTATGCTCAGATTCCTCAAGATGGTCAAGTAGGGATGTAGGTATTAGGTTTATGGAGGCTCCAAGATCTAATAAAGCTCTATCAAATTGGATATCACCAATTGTACAGGAGATCAGGGGAGTACCTAGGTCTTTTGCCTTAAGTGGGAGTTTGCTCAAAATTACAGAGCTAGCTTGTTCTGACAATACGATTGGGCTCCCACTTTTGGTTCGCGGCTTACGCTTAGGTGTACACACGTCTTTTAGAAATCGTGATTAAGCCGATACGTGGCGAATTGCATCCATCAAGGGGATGTTTATCAGTACTTGTCCAAAGAGCTTGACCAGGTCCTCCTCAGGTGACATGGGTTTGGTTGTCCTCTTTCCCTTAGTCAAGGCCTCAGGAAATGGAACCCTTGATGGCTCCTCTAGAATAGGTCCAGGTTCTTACTCTGGGACAGGGGTATCTTGGATGACTATCCTAGGGTTTGGGTTACTACCAGGCTAAAAGTGGTTTGGGTATGGTGGGTCTTGTGTTGTTTTGCCACTACGAGTTGTAACTGAATTTAGTCCTGCCTGGTTTTGGCTTGGTGTCGGTAAAATAGGTGGCTACTGCTGAAATCCTGAATATGACGTTGAAGCTTCCATCCTGTCAGGTAATGGAGCAGAAGGGACCTGATAAATCAGACGGGGTTGGCCCAGATTTGGGTTCATAATGCGCCTCTGGTTCGACACATTATTAGGATTTGGTAGAGGTTGCAAAGGGAGTGTGCTAGGTTGGCGGGAATTCGCCATCTGGCCGAGTTGATTGCGAACCTCTATGATCTTGTCTTTGTGCTATTTTTGCATAGCCGCATTCGTCTTTTGAATGTCAGCCAGAGTCTGAAGGATAAGAGTCATTTGATCTGTCTGAGTTGGCCCAGATTGATAGGTGGGGTTGGGCCAATGCTGAGGCAGCTGATATGGACGAGGAGCTTGTGGACGGGGTTGATATGGTGGTCTCTGATTCTAATTATTTCCCACCCACAGGAAATTGGAATGATTCCTCCATCTAGGGTTATAAGTATTAGAGAATGGGTCATTCTGGATGGCGTTGAGGTCCTCGCAGGTCTGAGGAACCTCATAAAAATCAGAGTATGAGTGTTCAGATTTCCCCCAACTAGAGTAAGCAGGATCGGAGTTTCCTCCAGTCCTAGAGTTAGACGGGGGTGGATACGGGTCCATCCCGTGAGAAGATCAGTGATAGATGTTATGCATAGCTTCCTTCCCAGAGGGCGGCTGTGCGAATGGGTTTTGCGTAGAGGTGGCTCGCTAGAGATGTCGAGTTAGCTCATCCACCTTCTTCTCAATGACAGAGGCCTTGTCCAAATGACTGGCCATCAATTCCAAGTTGACGGATGCGGACAGGCCCTGCGTCTCGTGTGCTCCCCTTGGATTCGTCGATGCGCGGGCATTCATCCGATCGAATAAGCCCATGGAGTCATTATTGATGGAGTTCTCACACATGTTTTCGAGAATCTCCCACACTGTGTCTTTGTGTTGACCCATGATATTTCCTCCGCAAGTTGCATTAACGAATAAACATATATCTTGTTCCCATTTAGGAACTCAGTGATGGGGGCACTTTCACATGAGATCCAGGAAATGGCCCCATGCTTCATGAAGTGGTTCTCTAGGCTGCTGTGTGAAGTGTGTGATCTGGTGTTGTAAGGCATTCGTCCGACCAACTGGGAAGAACTTTTTCAGAAACACAAATTGTAGTTCAACCCATGTGTTGATTGGACACGTTTGAGTCTGATACCTATGAGCTGCTTTGTCCATGAGAGAGAAGGAGAACATCTTCATGAGAAGAATATCCCAATTTTGGACATCTGACCCGAAGGTCTAGGCCAAATGCTTGAGTTGTTTGATGTGCTGGAAAGGATCCTCAAAATTAATCCCATGATACTTTGGAATAGCATGAATCATGTTGGGCTTGAGTTCAGAATCAGGACCTCCAACCAGGATTTGGACTTGAGGTTTGATCACCACCGCAGTGGGATTATTGTGATCTCACATCATAGGACGCTACGATGGATTCACAAAGGCTTGGAATAAATCATTAAGGCGCTGAAGTTGGTTCTCAAGGTTATTCTCTTCTTCTGCGGGTTGTGCCACGATGATGGAAGGAGAATTGGGTTCAGATGAATCAGAGGAGATGTCTATGTGATGGGGTTGCTGCATAAACACGTAAGTCAAGGCCTGGCCTTAATGGAAGTGAATAACTAAAGGAGGCCTCAAGGATGGTCTTAAGGACCTCCCACCAAACATGCACTTATGGTCTAGATAAGAGTACAATGTGATGGACCCAATCAATACACCCAAAAACTTTGGATGACTATAGAGGTTGGGGGTAGGTGATACCCCTTAGTCAGAAAGCCGTCCACCTAACAAATACCTAGGCAGCCAGAGAGGGAGAGTCCCGCAAAGACCCCTACACAGTAGAGCGCCCCCACGAGTTACAGGGTTTCCCCCACCTGACCCTCTTGTCACTAATGTTCCAGGTAGACCAGAATGGGGACTTGACCTGTTAAGTCTACTAGTTTTATTGAAAGAGCAAGGGTGCTTAAGATTTCACTTGAACTTTAGATGTATTGAGTGCGCAAAGTGACTTAATTTCAAGGTTGGTTGACCCAGCAAGGTGGGTCAACTTCACCTATTTATCCTTTGAGAAGTTTTAGGTCCCTTCTTTTATGATTCAAGTGAGATTTAAGAGCCTGAATTTTAGGATTTGCTTGAATAAATCACTTCAACCAAGGCTTAGGCACACATATTTTTGGAGAGTTGATTCTTGTTTATGAAAGTGTGTCTCTAAAACCCTAAATTGAAATCCTTAATTTGGCTCTAATCTTGTTCCAATTTAGTTTGCCAAATGTGGTATCTAGGGCTTAAAACAAGAATGTGGTAGCCCTGGTTACCTTAAGTGGTGCACAAATCAGTTTTGTTTTGTTGGAATCAAATCAGGCAACTTGATGGATTAGCTAAGAATGTAAAGCAAGAAGCCCTAATTGATTTTATCTTTTTTTCCTTTTCAGAATGAGGGGCTTAAGAGAAAGTAATCAGAAATTACCTGCCCCTGTCATGTTTTATGTGCAGCTGTCTTTCTTTGAATCTTCTCGCTGAAATAACCACAAAAAAGTGATATAGCAAGTTAGTACCAGATCATGAAAATGTAATAAAGAATTCTAAATCGTCCGTTGCTCCCTGACAACGGCACCAAAATGTTTGTGACGCTGAATCGGGTTTAAGAGTATTACGCTGTAATATAGCCGAAAAAGTGTTCAAAATAGGTATAATTTTATTACTCGAATTTGAAGTTCAAGGTCGAACACAGGGAGCAAATTGGTGTTTAGAAATCAAGATCACAATTCAAAATTTAAAAGAATATGCAATATTATTAGTATTAAAGTGTAAAAATATGGGAGTAAATGTAGAGCAAAAAATACTAAAGAACTCAATGTATATGAGTTAAACTCAAATTGGACGTCTGATTTGTAAATCAGATGACTTAAACTGATGCTACAGTGCTCCTTCTAATTTCTTCTTTCTCTGCTTCTCTCCTGTGGCTCTTCTTCTTTCTTCCTTCTTCTGCTTCTACTCCTCTTCTTTCTCATTGCCTTTGGCTTCTGTCTTCTTCTTCTTTCTCTACTGCTTCCTCTTTTCTTTCTTCTCTTTGTATTTGTCTTCTCTTTCCTCTGACTTCTACCTTTTGCTTTCCTTCTTAGCTTCTCCTTCATCTTCCTTCAGCTTCTTCCTTCTCTACCTCCCTCTACCATGGCCCTTAGCTTCTCTTCGTCCTTAGCTTCTCCATCTTCTTTAGCTTAACTTCTCCTTCTCTTCAGCTTTCGCCTGCAACAAAACCTACCCCTACCCACGCTCACTCTCCTCTCTTTCTATCTTAGGTTCCGCTCTCCCAGAGACACATGTATTCGAGTAATCGGGTCAGGTATGAACCTGGGACTAGGCCCACCAATGTGCAGTGGTGGGTGAGGAGTGTAGGTCGGGTCGAGTCAGCCAGGTCCACAGGGCATGAGCACGGACGAGACCAGGTTGGTCGGGTGAGAGGGACCTCACCCCGTTATTTTGAGGCGAACAACTATAGGCACAAATTCAACTTATGCGCCTTCGCTTGATTTGTAGCTACCGATGTGGGACTAAACGTGCCTTCCTTCTCATGCGCCCGCAGTAGAGGTAGTCCTCCAATTGCAGCAGCTGCTACACCTTCGAATGGAATTGAGAGCCTGGAGTTGTGTGCGAGAGTCTTCCATGCAGCCTGGGACAGGGGCCTGGAACTGGCGAAGCCTGGAGCAATGGCAAGCTTGCTTCAAGCTCGATCACCAATGGTGGATGATGCCTGCTACCTGAAATCACAAAGACGGCCTCACCGCCACACCAAATTGCTCTGGAAGCATCATCGAGGTACGGCGAATGTGCTGTAGTGGTTGGTGTGGCATGGGGATGCTTGTGCAAGCATGCCTAGGGCATGCTGTGTGCAAAGGTGTGGGTGTGTTCGGTGAGGTGCGTGAGCGAGTGGAGTGGTGTATGAAGTGGGGGAAAATTTTCAATGGAGTGAGGGGATGCATATGGACTTGTAGGCGAGGGATGGGATGGCCTATGGAGGTGGAGCAGCCTCGCCGGAGGTGATGGTCGAAGATGAAAGAGATGAGGGTGATGGAGGGCGGCAGTGGTCGATTTAGGGAAATAGAGAGTGGAGAAGAAAGTGGATGGGTAAGGGAACTTAGCTTGGGTGTTAGGAGACGAAGGGAGATAGAGGTTACATCGGTCGAGGTGTAACCAACGTCAGAGACGAAGGTGCTCAGAGAGAGACGGTTGGCGAGGGCGAAGAGGGGCTGGAGCGTCGGCGGGTGCTGCGCGACGCAGACGAATGCAAGGAGGAAGGGTCTGCCACTGGTATTCTGGTCAGACAATGAGAGAGAGTAGGGAAGGTCGCTGGAGCTTGAGGAGCAAATCAGCCGGAGGAGGAGAGAAGAATTTGAGAGGATTTCTAGTTGAATTCAAGCTTAGAGGAGTCGGTTGGATCTGGGGCTTCTTAAATAGATCTCTGGAGGGGGATTTGTGCTTAGAAGCCAAGCTTTCAAGCAAGGCATGCTCGCTGAAGAAGGAAACTCAAAGGAGACCAAGATCTCTCATGCATTTGCATGAGAGATTGGGAGGAAATTTGGGCATCAAACTGGAGGGATTTTCTCAGAGAATCTCCCTTCCAATTTTGAAGGGGATTCTCTAAGCAATGAGGGAGAAACCACCTTCCAAAGCTCACCGAAGTAGTATTCCTCCGCTATAATGGTGGAGGGACCTAATTACGAAAATGATGAAGAAGCTAGGGGGCCTTTTGTAAGGGTTTTTGAAAGATAGGGTACAAATGTAATTAGGCTGGGCCTTTTTACAAACTAGGTCAAGGAAAATTCAACTTAGGTTCAAATTTTGGTACAAACCTAATTTGGACCTAAGAAATCCAATGGTGAAGTGAATTTTGGGTTTGACCATGTTGGCTAGGAAATTTACATAAAAACCTAATTTAGGGCAAATATATGTTTGAGACCCCATTCTAGGTCAAAATGGGTTCCAATGGCTAAATTGAAAGTTCTAAACCCTAGGGAATATTTTTCTATGATTTTTAGAGGGTTTAGGTGAATTTTATCCTGACTAGAACCTTGGTTAATCAAGTGGGTCTGTTTTAGGGTTTCAAGAAGTCATTTAATTCACAGGGTACACACAAACCCTTTTTGCCTTATCCAACCCACTTATTATCTTATTCAGACCTTTTGACTTTTGTTTAGCCCTTAAGAAAACCCGTTGTATTACTGCAATGGTAAAATTGTAGGTTTACCCCTTGTTTCTTGCTTTTCTCTTAGAAAGGTTATGCAGTGAATTAGGACCTTTAGTTGGTTATGTAGGAGCTTTTAATCTCTTCATTGGGTCAAAATGAGCTAGTTAGGGCTCATGATGGTGTTCCCATCAGGCATCACCCTCATGCAGCCAGAGTTGTCTCAACTTTTCCCACCAATCCATTTCCCTCTTCAAATCCTCTTCTAGAACCACCTCTTACATTAGTTTCTATTGCTATAGCTCTCCTTCAACCAATGGACCTAAAACCTCTTTCTCATCCAGTGTGTGCAGCCAAGCAAGAGCTCCACCCTCCTTTGCTCGCGCAACACTCCCATTGTCTATCCATACTCCAACATAGTTTTTAGCCCCACTAACTTTGTAGCAAACCTCGAGGTCGCTGTCCCAGATGATGAGTCCATTTTAATGGACTAATATTACACCTAAGTAACTTTAATCTTACCTTTTAGGTTTGTTAATAACTACATTAAGTTATAGAATGTTTGCATGCATCATGATTTAAGTTTACATCTATTTTATAGCATTCTACAACTTAATAAGTAATGATTTTATGTTTTTATGTCCAGGAAGAATATTGGGAAAAGAACAAGTAGGTGAGGGTAAATTTCCTTTTCTAACAAACAGTGCCATCTTTTCCCCATCCTCCGGCCAGCCGCAACTCTCCCCTCAATAGCCGCCAGCCAAAAATAGCAAAGGGATTTGGAAAATCCCTTAACTCACGCACGCAGGGAGAGGAAATAAATAGGTGGGGAAAAGTTGGATGGGGGATCATCTTCTTCCTCACTCTGGCAAGGATCTCCACCTTCTCCACCGTGGAGAAGGCGGACCCCGTGAACCTGTGTGCACTATGCACCAAATCACCTTCCAGCCTACTCGAGCCACTCTACAGGCACTCGCTCCTTCTCCACCTTGCGCGCCCCTGCTAGGCCGCACCCATCTCCAGCACCCCTGCTAGGCCACGCCCACCTCCAGCCGTGCCCGCAGGCACTCCAGCACTCACACCACTCCAGCCTGCAAGCGCCCGCTCCTTCTCCACCTTGCACGCCCCTGCCAGGCTGCAACCATCTCCAGCTCCCCTGCCAGGCCGCACCAATCTCCAGTCGCCTCTCCAGTCACCGCACCAGCGCCATCACCACACCAGCCTACGCCTGCACCCAACCCCTGCAGGCACCCGCTCCATCACCTCCGTGTGCCCCTCTCAAGCACTGCAGGCACTCTGCCTTGCCGCCCGCACCCCTGTAGTCACCTGCTCTGCTCCCTCCAGCCGTGCCCGCAGGTGCTGTGTCTCCTTCACCTTCCAGCGTAGGCGCGCCCTCTGCAGGCACTGCAGAACGCCTTCGCTCACCCGCACAGAACCCACGCCCGCAGGCATCCAGCGCTCCCTCCTGCCGCACCCGCAGGCGCTGCGTGCCTTCACCACTGCCTGTATGCACCCTCGCAAGTGCTGCAAAACCTCTGCACGCCACCTTCTTCTCCTTGCAGCCACCACAGGCTGCCATCAGCCGTGCCGTCACCACCATCGGGTGCGGTCTGAGAGGGGTGATCTTCAGCGACAGCCTCGACGTCCGTCTCTCCTCCTCCTGTGCACACAAGCAGCGATAACAAATCCTCTATTTTGAAGTTGATTAAAAATTACATTTAATGCCATTTCCACCAGAAATTATTTTTCATTTATGATTATTTTATTATGGCAAAATTGCGAATGCACACTCATGCTTTCTGATAATTGCACGTTATTGATATTCACCTATATCAAGATTGGTTTTGGGATTAACATTTGCACCAATTTTCTCTAGTATATGTCAATTGAAAATTACATAAAATCATCATATATTTATTGAAGATTTCAGTGAGGGAAAACTGCACATATACCCTTATATTTTTGAGTTATTGTGAATCTTTTTTCCATCGCATTTTATGTCAGATTTGACTAGGCATTTCGCACTTGATCGAAAGAATATGAAATAATCGAGAATTTATTTCATAATTGCCTCCCTGTGGACACGACCCACTCTTCTGTGAGTGGTTATTTTTATTGTTGATTAGTTGATTTTTCCACCACTTAAATACTACAACGCGTTATTTCATTTGCGAAACTCAATCGAAAGCGGAAAATCGACTTGTCACCAGACACCTGTTTCATCTCCCACCAGTTTGCAATCAAGTCCTTGCACCCTATCTCCCTCAACCACGACCTTCTGAATTTAAAGTAGGAGCCCACTGAACTGCCTTCACAACAATTCCAAATCAACGGAGTGTGGTCGGCGAATGGCCTCTCCTGCCCGACCATGCTAGAAAGATGGTACCTACCCAAAAGACTTGAGTTCCAAAAGAAATGGTCTAGCTTCGACATCTGTCCATTACCACTATGCAAGTATATTCCGCGCCCAAGGAGGGGTACTCATTCAGACCCATATTCTAGACTATAATTTGAAAACCACACGCAGAATGATCAGTGTGCCTACTCACTCTATCCTAACCTGATAATGTGCAATTGAAGTCCCCCCTACAAGCCATGGGCTATCCCTAATCTCCTCTGCTCTCTCGACAAGCTCAGACCATAGGGCAATCCTCCTGGTCGCATTACATGGCCAATAAATGCAGGTGATATACAAAAAGTATCCCGATTGGCCTACCAAAAATCTGTAGGTTATATGAAATTCTCCCTACAGTACCTCTATTAGCTGCAGCCTAGCAATCTTCCAGCATATGGCCTTGCCTCCCGACCTTCTTTAGGCCTTCATAGTAGTGATTTCAGATCTCCCCTCCTGTTTCAGCGGCTTCCACGAGGTTTGTCAATCTTCTTCAATGTGCGTTCTTGTAGAAGCGCACAATCAACATCCCATTCTCTCATATATCTGCCAAGGGAGGCTCTTCTCACCCCGTCGCACAGCCCATGCACGTTCCATGATAAAACTCTCATCTAGTGTCAAGTTTTCCCTTCCTTGCCCCACATCAGTCCTCACCATGCCAAGAGTTCTTGCCACTGTGCTCAATTCCATCCCCATCCTGTCATCACCTCGCCTTCTCTGCAGTTTGTATGGGGATATAATCAGTACACCTTTCCCTTTGCCTTTAGTCCCAACATCGTATTGAAAGTCTTCAGGTGTATCAATAGTGAATGGAGCTTCCACCCCCACTTTTCTAGGTCTGGTCCCAGCATTCTCCTCCACTGGTACAATCATCTGCAAACTTCTCTCACACATACTGTCCACATTCAGCAGTGATTCAACTGCTTCATACATCAAGCCCCCTTCTCGTTCCTCAACATGGTGCTCCTTTCTCTTCTTTATCATCGGTCTCTCCTCTATAGAGGGTCCATCTCCCTTCTCCTAGACAGATTTGTTTAGGACCACCTCTGCGAAAGTCTTTACCCTCTGCTGCTCATGTGCCTCCACATTATCCAGGTAACTTTGAAACTAGATCAACCACGAGCTTCCCCCACACCTGAGTATGATTTTTTCTGGTAAAGAGCCACTACCTACAAAGACGACATTCACCCTAACCACCCTCCCATCCACTTCCCCAAGTACAACTTCTGAATCCTCCTTCAGTATCGTGAAGCTTTAAATCATCTTCACCATAACCATCTTGGTTCTCAAATGCAAAGGCAGTCCGCTAATCTCCAATCTCCCCTAGTTGGATGTCACCCTCTGTGGGGGTCATTCCTTCAATGCCCAAAGGGTGAAACATACCTCCACATTACATTTATGTTCTCAAACTTGCTCGATTGAAATTGAAGAGGCTCGACGTCCATCATACCCAAGCTAGATAACAGGAAGCGAGAAGGACCCAAGGTTGCAACCTTCCAATTTGGTGAACTTAGGGTTAGGGATCTTACTAACCATTGAAGCTGATCCAAAGACGGAGCCCCTGTCATCACCTCCCCAATTAATGCCCCCCTTAGGACCAACTCCGCTGCATGGATGTCTTCTGAGTATGGGATCTCCACATCAAGGAAGTGTCTAGCCAGCATTGGGGGTGGAGGCAGTGGAGCCCTCAGTCCCCTCTACTCCGAGAGGGGATGATGGTGTAGGACCTTTCCTACTCCCTGTCGTGTCCCTCCTTTCGTACACATATCTCATTTATGGCCTTCTCCACCACAATCTACACAGATCAGAGGACCCCTGCACACCATCGCCATATGTCCTCTTGCCCCACACCTGAAGCAGAGGACCTCCCCCGCATTCGCCTAGTGCCTAGCCTTCACAGTGGCCCCCCTTCTCTGCGATTTTCCTTGCACCTCCATTTCTTCAATTTCCAAACCTCCTAACCCTCATCCTCCCTCCTGTCGCCAGAGCCCCAGCACCCCCCATCTGGGACATGATCTCTCCTCTGGAGGATAGGAATTTGGAACTAAAAATTGGGCAAGTTAACTCTAGGGAAGACAAGAGTATGGATCTAAGGGTTCTTATTTGCCTAAGACCACCAACTTTCTACCAGGACCCTTACGATATTTTTTATTCTGAGGATTTTCAACCCAAGTATAGAATAATTTATTATCTTCCTGAGCCAAATGCTAATTGGACAACCACACTTATTAGCCCAAACCTACCTATTTTCTACCAGTTTAGACTTGGGTTGCATGTTACCAAACTGCAGGCCCTACCCCGCAAGCACAACAATCTTAAAACTACCATACCCTAGGGCATGGGTCATTACCATAATCTTGTCTACATCTGTGGACATCTTCTTTTTGTGGGTCCTAAAATCAATCTTCTTATTCTAATTTTGACTTGCACTTATGAATTTTTAATGTCTTCTTTGCTTGTGAACTGTGCCTAGCTGAAGGCACTAAATTTAGCACTTGTGCATATTCTCTACGATGCTGACCCGATCTATCATGAAATTCAGGTGATATTCTATTTATTCTGCCCTTTTCATGTCTTTATTTTTACAATGAGGATAATGCATCAATTAGGCATGGAGGGATGGATACTTAATCCTAAATTATTTTATTAGCTCCATAGAATTTCTTTTATTTTCTTTGCTTAAAAAAAATTGAAAATCCAAAAGGAAAAAAAGATTAGACAATTAGGGGAAGAGAACTTAAGCATTAGGAGTTGTTAACTTTAGGAAATGAAACGATAGTACCAGAACACCTAGACTCTTTAGGTCTTAGAGCTTAATTAGCTCAGGTGTCTACTAAAATGTGGATCTGTTTCTCAAGTCCTTGCCACATTAATACTATTTTAATTCAACTAATAAATTAGGGTGATAAATATGTAACTTATAAACTTGCCCTCTAATTTGAGGGGACTTTATGTCTAAAGTATCTACAACTATTTGCACTAATTCACTTCTCAACGATTCTAATAGAAATTAGGTAGCTAATGAACTTTTTAGGGTGATATGCTTAGCAAGTTGTCATGGGTTTGATGCCCCATTAGTCGATTGTCAAGAATCCAACCACATGACCAATCTCTTTTACTACTGCCTTTAGATAAATCTTAGATTAGGGAAGCCACCTACATAAAAGAAAACAAACAAAAAGAAAAAAAAAGAAGAAAAATATCCAAAAAAAATAAAAGAAATGAAAAAAAAGCCACACTTCACTGTACGAATATGGTTGGCAAGTTGCTATGGATTTGACGCCCCATTGGCCGATTGCCTAGAGCCCAACCCACAAAAATGTACAAATAATTCCTAAACACTTAGGGAAGAAGCGAGGAAGTAGAATAAATTGGGGAGATATACATTAGATTCGCCCTTGTGCCGACCTTATAAAAAATAAAGTATGGAGAAAGCTACCGATCGGAAGGTAAACCTTGAGGCAAAATTTTTAGGTCACCTAGCGTTATAGAAACTGAAGTCCGTCTTAACTGCCACATAGTGAGTCTATCACTTTTTCACAAATAAGATGCTTAAAACTAGAGTTCTTTTTAAGTCTTGGATGGGTTAGGTAGCTGTAGAAAGTTGCCCCAAAACTCTAAACTCCAAAAAATAAATTCAAAAAATTAGAAAAGATAAAATAAAAGGATTTGCTTTTGTACGGAATAAGGTGAGGACTTTGGTGGTCTGCATTTTTCTAGCCACCCGAGCACTGTTGAGTCTTCGTAATTAGGTCCTTAGTTGAATTTTTCTAGTGTTAATCAATAAATTTTGCCTAAGTAGTCGGAACTTAATTCTATTCTATACATAGCATTTAGATTAGTTTTGCTACGGATTAGGAAAAGATAGGCATGGGGATATAATAAATATGCATTTATTCAAGATAAAATACCTATTTATGCTTGTTCCTAAGCTTATAGATGCATTCCATATTATAAATATTGCATAGCATGCATCATTCTGCATTTAGGATAGATCGTAAAAATTATAGGTTAAGTAGCTTCTTTTTATGGCTAGGAGAGGAGATTTATTTTGGTGTCTCAAATTGAAGATCCAAGTATATGGATTTGATCAGGATGATGATCGGAGTCCAACGCCTCCGAAATCGCCTTGATCAGAGTCTCGTAGCACCATATGTAGTCCGAGAAAGATCAATGGCCAAGGGGCAAGGTGACGCAATTTAGATTTTCAAATGACAAATCCAACCATACAGATGGGTTCAGATCGACAATCGCACCCAACAATATGAAAATCGACCCAATCCGATGTTTGTGGCGCCACTTACAATCATCTGATGTTAGACAGTCAGATGGTGCCACGTGGCACCATCTCGATAGCCCATGGGCATCCGTATCACTCCCTTTTCCTCCAAGCAATCAATCTCCACTATCAGATTTGTATCCAGTGGTTGAGAGCTCATGGGCTTCAAAACAAAAATGCGACCACCTCATGCCTATAATGCAGTGGTTAAGGCTCTACCACGCAACGAAGGGCGCAAGCTTGATCCCCAATCCGTTGCTTCCCTCGGTGCCACTCAATTGAAATTAGAACCATCTGATCAGTCATAGACGGAGAGGATTGAGCCATGTCACCCCAGCGTTAGCTTCTCAACCTTAGCATGTGTGAGGGGCACAATCTGGACCATTCGATGGTGATCAAGTGCTCATGGATGCTCCACGTGGCACGTTGGATGTAAGGAATCTTGAGACGGGAGATCATACGTTGGAATTGCATGATTTGAAGGTGCGGAGGCACGCGATCACAGCCCTTCGATCTTGGATGGATGGTTGTGGAAGCTTCCAACTGTGCTGAAGTGGTGCTATGTGAGTGCGCATGCTACGTGCACGGTGGCTGGGGCGATGTGCAACTGCTTGTGTGTATAATGCGCATAGGGGCGTGTTCTGCACATTACTTTCAAGCCTTGCGTGCCAAATGATTTCACAAAGGCCTCCTTCACCTTAAAAAAACCCCCTTCACCCCCATCTACAAACCATCTTTTCCTACCTCTTCCTTACCACCTTTAAGGCTCTAGAGAACTTGTCCTAAGCTTATGATGCTCCTCTAGAGTAGAAAATAAATATTCTTTCCCACTTCTCACCCCCCCTTCATGGAGCATCCCGTGGCTGTCTTGTCACCACATTCAGGAAGCAAATCCTCATTACATCGCTGTCCTGCCCCACCCTCCTTCCTCTGACTCCATTCTTCTTCGTCTAGCCTTTCACCACCTTCATCCAAGTGCCTTCAAAATGAGTCATCCTCCAAGCAGCTGTCAAAGAGGATTTCTCCCACCCCCTTTCTCTTTCATTGCTTTCTTAGTGTAGATTGTATTGTAGTAAACTTTATATCTTTCAAGCATATATCGAGAAGTGGGTTTTTATTCTCTCTCTTTCATCTTATTTTGCAAGTAGATTAACTAGACAAAGAATTTGTTGACCTGATCTCTTGCCTTATAAAAATACCAAAAAAAATCACAAAAGATAAAAACACCAAAAACAAATAAAAGCAAATGCGGATTTACAAAACCAAAGTTCACTTCCTTGTGTTGCACCTAGGGCTCACCTCGAGCTTCGATTATAAATTTTATTTGATAGCAAGATTTTGACATATACTACGGCACATATTTTCCATGCTCGATTTCTTGCTCGTCAATAAAACTCAAGAATTGATTTCTGAGAAGCTAATGGTTATTTGGGTCATACAAAGCTAAATTTGAATCAAATTAGGTCTAACGTTTCTTTATTTGACATTTTGAAGGCTCTCTGGATGTCTGAAAGAAGTAATAAATAATCCTAATTTCGTGAATATTTTAGTCTAGCAAAGGGATGAATAAGCCAACAATCCTTTTATTGGATGTCTAATAATGTCATCAGATGTTTGGAGATAGATAGGAATGTCTGGACATGGATATGCATGATGGACAAGATGTCAACAATCATAAGAAAGCATTATTAGTGCCAAAAATATGATCATCGACAACCGGCTCGCATTAAAAATAATGTTTGAAAATGTCGATGTTGTATATGTCACAAAATGCAAACCAATGTCACGTCAAGTTTACTTATTTACTTAATTTATTCTGGTTTATTTGAGGTCATTCACTAGGAGATAATTATTGATATACACCACTCTCTAAGTTCAAAAATATTCTTTTATTCCAAAAATGTTGACTTTATTCTGAAAATAAATGAATGAATCAATGAATGAAAGAATTTAATTACTTATTTACAAAAGAATTAATTAAAACACATTACAATGCTAGAAAAGATACACAAACAAACATAAAGAACTGTGTAACTACTCTATGCTAATTATTTACAACTAATATAGTTAATACCTAAATATAGGCAAAAAAATAGTTAATAATATTTACTATACTAAGTTAAGTTACTATACTAATACCTTTAGTAACATATATTATACATATAGTGACAGATATATTCATCAGTAAAACCTTAATAAACTATATACACAACCTAAGGTAAAAACTACTATCTATACTAACATATATATCTATTTATAGTGATGGTTGGTTGTGCGTGTTTCACGTGTTAGAAAGTGGGGTTACAAGTAACCCATCGTCGTAATTGCAAAACACATCAATCAGATAAAATTTATATCGAAACTCCAAGGGAGTCCCGGGTCGAGCACAGGGAGGCGACGTTTACTTTATCAAAAACCGCGCTTCGATTCGTTTCTTTTTTGGTATTTTCGGGTTTTGTTTTTTTTTGCATTTTTGAAAAAAAAAGAAAACAAGCAAATGTATCACAAGATAGAGATGTGGAACAAATATGATATATATTACTTCCAATGTCAATTACAAGAAACTACGAAAGCATATAAAGAGATGGAGGAGAGAGGAAATCCCCCGAATTGGTTGTTCGGCGAGACAATGGCGCCTAGCAAAAGCTTGTACGAAGGAGGTGAGGAGCGAGATGACGGAGGTGAGATGCTGGAGGATGTCGGGTTGAGGAAAGCTTCGGCGTAGCTCCGGGATGGAGGTGAGAAGACAGAGTTGATATGTTGCTGGAATGGAGGTGGGAGGATGGCTCCAAGGTGACCTATGAAGGGAGATGGGAAGTTGGAGGAGTATTTGGTGGGGCAGAGCTTCGCTACACTAATAGGCACCTTGGGAGCTTGAGAATAAGCTCTAATGGAGCATTGGTAGGCTTGCTAGAGCTTGGGAGTAGGTGGGAGTAGAGTAGGTAGTGATGGCTTGGAAGGGAGGGGGTGTAGGTCCTTTTATAATGTAGAAGAGGCAAAAATAGGTATGGGACCATTAGTGACATCTAGGCAATCGCTGGAAATGTCATTGTAGGTAGCTCATGCCTGCTGGCGCCCACAGTTGGCTTTGCTGGCATGCGATGAATTACTGACAGCTGTAAGCGTCGCTGTAAGTCTAACTCATGCTTCGCTGTAGGTCTAGCTCACGCTGTGCTGGCGCCGCGCTCCTGCCTTGCCACGTGCGTGCACGCCCACACACTGGCGCTGCGCTGTGCGCATGCACGCTTGTGCGCCCGCAGGCGCACCTGTGCTGCTACGTGCGTGTGGTGCTGCTTGCATGTGCTAGCGGCCTGGGCTGCGCCACGCGGCGGAGTCTGGGCCATCCATCTTCTTCTTGTTGTAAGGGCTACTACAGACGTCAGATTGAGTCAATTTTCGTGCCATTAGGTTGCGATCATCGACCTGAATCCATCCGCATGGTCGGATTTGTCATTTGAAGCTTTGAATTATGTCTCCTAGTCCCTTGGCTGTTGATCTTCCTTGGACTACATATGGTGCTACGGGACTCCGATCGAGGTGATTTCAGAGGTGTTGGACTCCGATCGTCGTCTTGATTAGATCTGTACGGTTGGATCGTCAATCCAAGGCTCTAAAATAAATATCCTTCTCTCCTAACCTTAAAAAGGATGCAATTAACCTAAATTATATACAACTACTCTAAATGTAGAATGATGCATGCTATGCAATATTTATAACATGAAATGCAAATCTAAGCCTAGGAACATGCATGAATAGCCATTTTACCCTCAACAAATGTGTTTACATTATACCCCCATGCCTATCTTTTGCTAGTCCCTAGCAAAATTAAACTATATGCTTTGTATAAAAGTAGAATTAGGATTAGATCACTTAGGCCTAAGTCATTTATTAACAATAGAAAATTTCAACTAAGGTCCTAAACTACGAAAACTCAGCAGTATTCGGGTGTCTGCCAGAATGCAGACCGCCCAAGTTCTCACCTTATTTGAGAAGGGAAGATATATAAATATATATTTTTTATTTTTCATCTTTTCTAAATTTTTTGTACTTTTGGAGTTTGAGAGTTCTGGAATAACTTTTTACGGCTACACTACTTGCCCAAGACTCGAAAAAGACTCTAAGTACTAACCATCTTTGTGAAAAAGTGATAGACTCATAAAATGGCCATTAAAATAGACTTCGGGTTTCTACGACCCTAGGTGACCTTGCCTAAATGGGGTCAACACAAGGGTGAACCCAGTGTATATCTCCCCGATTTATTTTACTTCCCTACTTCTTCCCTAAGTGTTTTGGGAATTATTGTGCATTTTTTTTGTGAGCTGGGTTCTAGACAACCGACCGATGAACTTTTACCACCGAAAACTTGCCAGCCATACTCGTGCGGTGGTGTGGTTTTATTTATTTATTTATTTTCTCCTTTTTCTCTTTTTTTCCTTTTCTTTTTGAGTGTTTCTCTTTTATTTTTTTTAAGTAGGTGGCTTCCCTGATCTAAGATTTACCTAAAGGCAGTACAGCGAAAATGATCTTGTGGCTGGGCTCTGAACAACAGTTCGATGAGCTGTTACCACTGACAACTTGCTAGCCATACCACCCAAGTCGGTCCATTAGCTACCCAATTTCTGTAAATTGCCAGAAAGTGAGTCAGTGCAAAAATGTGTGTAGATGCTTAGGCTTAAAGTCCCCCCAAATCAGAGGGTGGGTTGATAAGTTGCATACTTATCATCCTAAATTATTTGCCAAATTAAAATAAATTTTAATTGACGAGGACTCGAGACTAAATCCACATTGGAGTGGACACCCGAGTTAATTAAACCTGAAGACCTGAAGAATCTAAGTGTTTAAGTCCTGTCGTATCATTTCCTAAAGTTAATAACTTCCAAATGCCTAAGTTCTCTTTTCCTAATTTCTTTCTCTATTTTTTTATCTTTTTTCAAATTTTCAAAATTTTATTATTTTTTTAATTTTATAAGAAACTAAAAGAAATTCTACAGAGTTAACATAATGATTTCAGGAATCAATTATCCACCCCCCCATGCCTAAATGATGCAATGTCCTTATTGTAAAAATAAAGACATGAAAAGGGTGGAGTAAACAAAATATCACCTGAGTGTTGTGAAAATCTAGTCAGCTCCGCAGAGAGGAGTGTATACACATGCACTAAGTTTAATGCCTTCAGCTAGGCATAACATATAGACAAAGAAGAAATTGAGAATTCACAAGTGCGGGTTAGAATCAAAATAAAAATATTGATCCTGAAACCCACCAACAGAATGTGTCCACAGACGTGGACCAGATTATGGTGCAGACCCATGCCCCAGGGTCGAGTGGGTCTCTGGTTCTGGATGAAAATTACCCAAAATCGAAGGTTGTTGTGTTTGCTGGGCCAGGCCTGCGGTTTAGTGGTGTGCAACCCAAGACCAAGGTGTTAGACAGTAGGTAAAGATGGTTTAATAGGTGTGGTTGTCCACTTAACATCTAGCTCAGAAAAATAATCAGTTATTTTGAGCTTGGGTTGCATGTGAAAGATATCGTAAGGGTCCTGGTAGAAAATAGGCGGTTTTGGGTCAATAGGTACCCTTAGATCCAAAATCAAACTTCCCTCAGAGTTAGCCTCTCAAATTTTTATTTCAACAATTCTATCCTCCAACATCAAGGGCTCAGACTTCGGGACCTCTAGCATATTATTCACCCCATATGATTCTCCCAAGTCCAGAAATTGTGGCTGAATCAAGATTGACTTGGGCACAAAGATCTCAGAAGTCAGCTCTTCAGGGTGCAGATGAGGACTGGGGTCACTGATTGAATCATCAAGATTCAGATCCTCTAAGTTAACCCCAACCAAATCCAAATCTTCAATGAACGGGCTATCAAATAGTTCATCAGATTCCTTATGCCCGGTTGTCTCACTAAAATCATTTTCCTTATGTTCAAGTGAGACTTCACCTAAAGATTCTTCACCTCAGAGTCAAAGAATTGATGATCCTCATTTATATATGTCTCAAAATCATAAATCATTTCATGATCCAAGGAGGCATATTTTTCTTCGTTTCCTGACTTGGGGATCTCGGGTCAATCAATCGGTTCATCCTCAAATGGTTGCTCTAGCCCAACTTGGTCATCCCTAGTCTCAGAAAATGTATCCCCCCCGATAGGCGCCTGAGCGGGTTCAGGCATTGGCTCTCCTGAAGGGGGTTCATCTTGAGAATCATCCCAAGATTTGACTAGGGCAACCACAAATTTCATCCTTAACCTCGATAACTTCCCAAGTAGAAACTCATCCAGGTCCCTATCCTCAACACTTTAGAGCAAATCCAGTAGAGAATTATTAAGTTCATCAATCATTTTGATCATAGGCTCTAGTGCTTCAGTGCATGGTGTTGGTTGGGCTTCTAAAGATTGTATGGTGTTCCTCAAATTAGCCAACACTCAATCTTGGATCAGGTTCACCTGAATCGACTAGTTCGATTCAGGTTTGGGTGGGTTTGGGTTGAATCTAGGGGAGTCAAGATGTCGAGGTTCTTGGGTCCCTCCATGAAAGTAGGTCATTCTAGGTTGTTCAAAGGATGGTGGTGGCCTATATTCAGTGGAATACTGGAGAGGGTAGGTGTTATAATCATGATATCCTTCTTGACTGTAGATCGGATTGGTTTGGTCATCAAAGGATGGAGATCCATAATCATTATAGCTCTGGGAAGGACAATAATCATAGTCTTGTTTTCTAGGGTTAGGCCCTAGACACTGAGGTCCAGATTCGTATCCCCAATCAAAGTTATCCTGGCTAGTAGATGGGTAATTACAAGTCAAGTCAGGATAATAATCATCTTGGGGATAAGTGGTGGTAGGAGGATAGGATTGGAAATGTGTGTAAGATGCTGAAGGGTACATGGTGAAGTAAGGAGGGAAATCAGAAGAGAAAGAAGGAGCCCTACAATACAAAAATACAAGCCTATCCTTAGGTTGGGTAGCTTAAAGGTCTACAGACTCTCATAATATGTCTTAAGATTATGGATGATTTACTCTACTCATGTCCAAGCAATCCAACCAGTTAGAAGGAGGGACTGGGGAGAAGGTTCTTCCTTTGGCTTGCGCCTTCGATTCTTAGTGTACCCCCCAGCCGCAGTCATTTGACAGTACTCCCCCAGCTAGACATCAGATTAACTAGTATAAGCAGGTTAATCATGAACAATCTCAATCTGGAACCCAACGAGCGAACTAGTCCTTAGGGCCAACGTTTAATCAATTTTAGTTACGCTTGGGACAATGGTGCTTCAAGAATGTGATGAGCCCTATAGATGGGTTGTGCCCTTAATGATCAGTTAAAATGTGTGTGCGTGCACAACCAGGGTTCTCAAACAAGGTTATTTGATTATGTGTCTTTTAGGATTTAACCTTGTTTAGTAGCTTTTAGGGTTTAATTCTTAGTTTGGTTCAATTAAGGTTTAGTAGAACACTCAAAGTTTTGAAAGCACCGGTGATGATATGTTCCTTTAAAAATAAAAAATAATGTGGAGTGCCTGGTTCAGCCCTAAGAATTAACCTTAAGTGGCAAGCTACTTGATGGAACAGCTTTAGATTCAGTGGTGCAGCCCAAACAGCTCAATCAATTGGCCTATTGCACCACTTAGTTAAGGCACACAAGAATGCTTAACCTATTCAGATTTCTACTCACTTACGTGTATTTAGTTGAAGTGTACCGGGTCCATAGGTCAGATCCGGTTATGTGGTAGAATCAAAGTGATTGTGCACCTTAAGATAAGAAGTTGTGGGTGTTAAGTGTGTAGCTTTCAGAAAATCCCACAATCAGATAACACTTTTTTTTTTTATGTGGATGGTGAGGTGAGTGGAGGTAGCAAACAAACAACCAAATCTATCCTAGGGTTTATAAAAAGCACCTAAGTTGATTTGGGTTTGAGTTATTAGGTTATGGAATGAAAACTAAGGTGGGGGTGGTGTGGGGGACACTTACAAAACACTCTACCTGCACTTTACTCCGATCTACCGCACTTGGATCTCCATGCTAGGGTACCTGCAAGACAGTAGATCAAAGACAAGTAGGGTTAGTGCTATGTAAATGCAATGAAACACAATAAACAATAGAGTAAATTCCGTTGCCTCCCCGCAACGGTGCCAAAATGGTCGTGCGTGTTTCGCGTGTTAGAAATCGGGGTTACAAGTAACCCATCATCGTAGTTGCAAAACACATTGATCAGATAAAATTTATATCGAAACTCTAAGGGAGTCCTGGGTCGAACACAGGGAGGCGATGTTTACTTTAATGAAAACCACGCTCCGATTCGTTTCATTTTTTGGTATTTTGGGGTTTTGTTATTTTTTTTGTACTTTTGAAATAAAAGAAAACAAACGAATGTATCACAAGATAGAGATGTGGAACAAATATGATATATATTACTTCCAATGTCAATTGCAAGAAATTATGAAAGCATATAAAGAGAGGGAGGTGAGAGGAAATCTCCCGAATCGGTTGTTCGGCGAGAGGGCGGTGCCTGGCGGAAGCTCGGAGGAAGGAGGTGAGGAGCGAGACAATGGAGGTGAGATGCTGGAGGACGTCTGGTTGAGGAAAGCTTCGGCATAGGTCCAGAATGGAGGTGAGAAGACGGTGTTGATATGCTACCGGAATGGAGGTGGGAGGACGGGTCCAAGGTGACCTATGAAGGGAGATGGGAAGTTGGAAGAGTATTTGGTGGGGCAGAGGTTTGCTACACTAATAGGCACCTTGGGAGCTTGAGAACAAGCTCTAATGGAGTGTTGGTAGGCTTGCTAGACCTTGGGAGTAGGTGGGAGAAGAGTAGGTAGAGATGGCTTGGAAGGGAGTGGGTGTAGGTCCTTTTATAGTGGAGGAGAAGAGGCAAAAATAGGTATGAAACCATTAGTGACATCCAAGCCATCGCTGGAAATGTCGCTGTAGGTAGCTCATGCCCGCTGGCACCCACAACTAGCTTTGTTGGCATGTGATGAATTATTGACGGCTGTAAGCGTCGCTGTAAGTTCAGCTCATGCGTCGCTGTAGGTCCAATTGACGCTGTGCTGGTGCCACGCTCCTGCCTTACCGCACGAGTACACGCCCATGTGCTGGCGCTGCACTATGCGCATGCATGCCTGCACGCTCGGGCGCGTGTGGTGCTACATACGTGCGCTAGCAGCCTGGGCTGCGCCACGTGGCGCAGTCTGGGCTGTCCATCTTCTTCTTGTTGCGGGGGTTGCTACAGACGTCGGATTGAGTTGATTTCCGTCCCGTTAGGCTGCGATCATCGACCCGAATCCATCCGCGTGGTTGGATTTGTCATTTGAAGCTCCAAATTATATTGCCTAGTCCCTTGGCTGTTGATCATCCTTAGATTGCATATGGTGCTATGGGACTCCAATCAAGGCGATTTCAGGCGTGTTGGACTCCGATCATCGTCTTGATTAGATCCGTACGGTCGGATCGTCAATCCGACGCTCTGAAATAGATATCCTTCTCTCCTAACCACAAAAAGGATGCAATTAACCTAAATTTTATACAACTACTCTAAATGCAGAATGATGCATGCTATGCAATATTTATAACATGAAATGCAAATCTAAGCCTAGGAACATGCATGAATAGGCATTTTACCCTCAACAAATGTGTTTATATCAATGGTTATATTCATCACTAAAGTTCTAGCTATTTATATCCATATATAAGAGCGCAAACTTACTATACTCTACTTATATTGCACATATTTACTATGTACATATCTTTTACAGTATACGCTATTTATTTATATACATATACTTATTTAATTACATTATTTATATACATATGTATTATATACTTTTACATATGTATATATACATACAAATGTAAACACACACTTATGCAAACTAAGGCACATAGAGAGCTCAACACCTAGTCAGATTTGGGTCGGTTCAGACTGGTTCACTTAACGAAATTAGGTTTTTTAGTTGGCGAACTAGCATATTGTGGGATACACAACACCCTCTCGGGTGGGACCAAACCACTACTAAACCCAATTCTTGTTCTTTAATTGTACACTTTATCCCATTTTAGGCCCAACAATAGGCTGCCCACATGCGCGCACGCACCTGCACACTCATGCGTACACACACACACCCATCCACCCACGCACGCTCGTAGGCACACATGGCACGTAAATCGAGGATCAATAGCATATAGTTTCTTTGGTGTCGAGCACCTAATAACCTAGGAGGTCGTATCACAAATTCCTTTTATATCGGTGTGGCGGACCTTCAACGCACGATGTGGCGCTATCTAGCACCCAATTTGGCGCTACTGTCGTGCGCGGATGCACCTTGAATTAACTATTTTGGCCCTTAATTTGACAGCCATAATTTAATCTAAATTAAAATTAAATTATAGGGTTGCAAAGCCCTTATATGGAGCTACATAATTATGTAATTAATTTACAAAAATAAGGTATTTAATTATATAATAAAATTAGATAAAGTTTGTTGTTTATACATGTTAAATTATAGGTTAATCTATTAATTAAAGTATAAATTAGTTCATTAATTATACAATTAACTTTATATAGTGTTGATATACATAATAAATGATTTATTACACATTTTTATTATATTTTATAGCCTTTATTTTAATTTATTTACAATTAAATATTGGTTTAAGATAGTTTTTCATATAAATAATTTTTAAATACTATAACACAGTATAAATACTATTTAAATAAGTTGAAAATACTTAATATAATATTATACAAGTATACACTCTGAATTATCTCAATATTAACTTAAATTACTAGTTTATTTTATTTTAAATTAATAAATTACTTAGTTAACCTAATAACTTAGTTATTTACTGTAAATTTAAAATTAAATTAAATTACTAGTATTATAATATTCATAATACATATATAAATACGTATGTACAGTATGAGATATAAATATGTACATATAAATAAGTTTATATAATTACTTAATTTATTATACATTTAGGTTATATAAATTAATATATAATTATACAATAAGTTATTCTAAATACTTACTTTAATATATAGAATACATATATAAGTTATATAGAGCTATTTTATACATATTATACAACATGTGCATATAACTTAGGTTTAATTAATTATAAAAGTACATATATAATATACATGGTATTTTTGGGAGTTTTTGGAATTTTTCTGATTTTTATTGGTTTTATATATATATATAGTAGAGATAGGGGAAGAGTGAGAAAAAGTGAGATGAGAGAGAGAGTTGTTTTTGTTGTTTTTCATGTTTAGTTCTTTAATTAAATTCCAAGTTATATTAAACCGTCGACTGGTATATTCTACCAAGCTGGGGGTTCAAAATGTCATGAAACTTGGTATACACATAGTAAAATACCTTATCTTACCCAAGACTAGTTTATTTTATTTTTTTGTGATCTTTTTATGGTTTTTATTTATATTACAAGTCAACACCAAATGAGGCCTAAAAAGGGTTTTAAAATAAGAACCTAAGCCTCTAAAATGAGATCTATGTGCTAGAAAGGATGCTTAAACATTCAGTAATATCCAGCATATTATATACAAGGTAAATGAAGCACTAAGCATGATTTTCACATTGAATTTCATTAATAAATCAGATTACACAATTAGGCTCAGTTTTAAATGGCTGACAAAGGAATGGAAATAAGATTACAAGCAATTCAAGTTAAATTAAAATCTACTTTCAGTACATGAATGCTTGTACAAATAGTCCTAACACTAAACATAGGTCAGCTTCATAAACATCCCAATTCCAACCTAAATCCACATGAATCAGATCATTCTTCAACCATAACAATGGCTGAACTGCTAAAGCCAATAGCTACTGTTACTGATGCTGCAACAAATTAGCAGCTCAAATATTGCTCAAATTCAACAGATTCTTCCCAATATTAGCAGCTAAGAGCTGTTGTATCAGACGCCTTAAAATAGCTATTGCTATTGTGCTACTGTCCAAAGCCCAAGCTTGAAATCCAAAAGATCTTCATGTTAAAATTGTCATAAAAACAAGTTAAGAAGGTCATCCTTAGATCAAATAAATCAAATCTAAGGATCAATAAAACTCAAAAAATCATCCCATCTCCAAATCATTTGAAATTAGTGTTGAAATTATCCAAAGAAACTTATTTAGTAGACAAAGCAAAACAACCATTAGTTGCTATTCAGATCTGATAATTCCTACTAGAAATCCATCTTTCAACCACTCAAAAATTCTATCGAAAACTTCAAAAATCTTAGTTGACCTTCAAAGGTCAGATTCAAAGCTTTTGCCAGTAAATAATGTCGCCTAAATTGGGCGATTGCTGTGGCTCTACCAAAATGGTTTGATTATCTAAAACATCTGCACACCATTAATTGGTGTACATGTGTTCTAGGTGATCTTTAAAACCAATTGGATCATTGCTCAAGCCTTAAATCAAGACATCTGATTCTCATGGGCTTGAGCTACCAAACAAAGCCAGAAATCTAGGATTAAGTTTAAAATTAGGCATAAGCAAATATAATGATCAAAATCATGTTAAAACAGCTTAAGGCCATTGCAATCAAGCCAATCAAACATAAGAAAGCTCAATTTGATCATTTAAATCTAATCAACACATGATTACATCAGAAAATCCTCATTCAACTCAAAAATTCATATCAGTTTCAAATGACCAAATAAGCCTAAATTGAACTGTATTGAGGGTGCTTGTGACTAATGGAATGAATGAATTCACCCACAGATGGAATTGAGTGCACTGTGGATCTGGAAGCTATGGAGCTTTAGATTGAAGTGATTCTCATGAATGGAGTGAATCGTGAAATAAATCATCAAGGAAATAAATGAATGTGATGGTGATATGGAGAGGGAGATTAATGGATCGATGGAAATGTGTACGAAAACCTCTCTGATCTGAATTAATTAAAGAGACGCAAATCAAAGCTAGGCTACTCTACTCCTAATCTATCTATAAAGCAATAAACACTAATATAGAAAGCATTAAATCTAGCTATCAAAATAGTAAAGCTATCTAAGGGAAGAAGTTGTCCAAGGTCACCAGCCGGCAGCTGATGACGACAAAAGGGGAGAAGACCCTTCAGCTGATGAAGATGTCCAAGAGCCAATGGTTGGTAGCTAGAGGCAATCGACGGAGGGAGAGAAACCAGCTCTGTCACCGTAGGTGATTAAGGGAGGTGAGAAGCTGAGGGAATAGAGCGAAGGGAACCACTCAAGGGGGGGGAGCAATTCATGTGCACGTGAGCTCAGTGAGGTCCTTAAGTAGACTTGTCACTGGATCTAGGCATCGTAGTGGTAGGATTAGGTGATTAGGTCTTAGGTGGTGGAGATGGAAAGGGGGGAGAATGTGAAGCTTTAAATCAGAATTCCACCATGGGATGAGATCTAGAGGGGAAGGTGATCACACACGCTGGAGCGCGTAGCTTCGATTAGAGTTGGCCCCTTGATCAAAAGATCAAGAGATGAACAACTGAGATTGGCCATGTTCTTGGGGTGAATAGTGCACCCACCTGCTGTAGCCCTTTTGGTGAATTTGCAGAGAAGCCCTATGGTGCGAAGGGGTAGAGAATTTGCATGCAAACTCATAAGTGATGAAGAATGATAACATTAAGGGGATCTAGATAAGTGTTTAAGTGTGTCTTGTTGTAGTAAAATCTCCTAAATAGATCACTCAATAAATACAATTTATAACTCGAATATCTAAAATAAGTTTGAGGTCGAATATAAGGAGCAAATGGGAATTCACATGCTAATCTTGATTAGAATATAAATGAGGACAACAAATGAGCCAAGATTAATGATATTCAATGAATAACTAATCTATCACATTAAATATTCAATGAATAACATGAGTATTTCAAGACTTTAAGAGACCAAAAAGATTTCTAAAACAAAATGATGGTGATTTAGATCACCAATTATTAGTCTAAGCACATATATATCAAATACTCATTAATCTCAAATAATTGAACAATGATTAGACATTTGGATATCAAGTCAGATGACTTAAATGTTGCCTGCTTTAGTGCTTTTCCTTTGATCTTCTTCTTCTATTCTTCTCTTCTTCTTAGCTTCTTCTTCTTATCAAGTCTTCTCCTTCTTCTTCTGCCTTTCCTTTCCTTCTCCTCTCTTCTTTCCTTCCCAGCGACTAAGTGTCATGCCTCTGCACAAAGGAGCAAAACCCACCCCTCCCCAGCTCTCTCTTTCTTTCATTCCTCCTCTCCTCTTCTCTTGGATATCCAATTTAATTGGGTATTTAGGTATGTGTAATTGGCTCCAAGGCTGCATGCATGGGGTCACAGTCGAGGAGTGTTAGGTCTAGGCAAATCGGGTGTGCGGGTGAGCAAGGACCTTAGCCCTAAGTTTTTTGAGGCAACCAACTGAAAGTAGAAATTCAATTTATGTTGCAGCAGTGCCTCCAAATCCCACGATGTGGGACTAAATGCTGCAACCTTTTCTTATGTGCGTCTACTGCTGCAATGCTCTCCCAATCGAGGCACCTGCTATTGTTTGTGCCTTCAATCAAGGACATTGGAGTGGTCTTGAGCTTTGTCCGTAGAACCTGAAGGTGGCACCTAGGGCATGCGAAGGAGTGGTCAAATCAGATGAATTTTGTAGAACAAGAACCTTGATCAAAAGCCTGATTGGTCCAACCAGGTGCTTGTTCAGATCAACAGGCTGATGATGTAGCCCAAACCCAATCAATCTGGTGGGTTGATGGATGTGGATCAATAGATGTGGTGCCCACCAGATATTTTAAAGCTCAAAAAGATATGGCAATGTGAATCTAGGGTTTGGCTGAGTCGATTTAGCTTGGTCAGAGTAGGGATCCTCAAACGAGAATCGAGCTATAGAGGATGTAGGAATCCTACTAATAGGATTAGAAAAAGATGGGAAGTGATTATTGATCTGATCAAAGTCCGAATACTGGTCAAAAGATGGAGGAGAATCATATGCAACCGGATCAGTGAGAGGTGAATCAGAGTAAAAGTTGATTCCAGTTATGGGTCAGGGTTGGGTTCGGATTCGAGAAGGTTATGTATGTGTAGAAGAGGTGGCTTCAAAGAGAATTGCATGTGTTGAGGGCTCCTCTAGAAAAGGTTCAAAGGTTGATTCATCTAGAGAGTCCTCGTAATGCTCATCAAACTCAAATGTAAATGCCTGGAGAGTGCTTATAATATCATGGAAATCTGAGTCAATAAAAGATTCAAACTCTGGATTCCAGACACTCTTGGCACTTACTACTTCTTAATCCTACAGATCATAAAGGAATGATTCCATCTCAATGGAACCTAATTTTGAATCAGTGATCTCGGGATTAGGGACCTTAGAGTCAGAGTCGAAGAATGGGTCATGGATGCTGAGGTCATAGATTGGTTCATAATCGTCAGGAAACAAAGGTTCTTCGAAATCAAAGTAAGATTTGAAATCGTCAGAGAATTTGCAAGAATCGTGTTCTAAACCTGATTCCAGATCAGAAGTTCCACCACTAAGTAAATCAAGATGTGGAGAAGCAGCAACTTGACTTGGATCTAACCTAATCTCAGAATTTGAACTCAAAAGGATGTCCCTATTAGGCATGGGCTCAGCTTCTTGGCCCCTAGGGTAGACCCAATCGAATCCCAACTCTTCCAGCTCCTTCATTTCTGCATCATAAATTGGAGTGACTTTCAAAAAATCGATCTATATTTAGGTGGAGTCTAGAGAGGTGTAATCATCAAATACAGGCCCTGAATCGTATTTCAAATTCAATATCTGTCTCATCACATGGGGCTTCATAATCATCCTAATTAAGCTTAGAACAATATTCTAGGTCAAACATAGGCATTGGGTCACTAGAATCTATGCTAGGCTCTACAGGGATGTTAGAATTTCTCTCGAGAATCACCTTATCAGAATAAGGGGTAGAATTTACATCCTCGAGAGGTTCTGACTCAATATCATTATCACGGGTGTCTAGAAATTCAGGGTTTAGTGAGCCAGGTTTATGAGTTCCTAGGGCTGGCTCATAATCGGGAACACCTGCAATTTGATCCTCCCAACCCATCTCAAGAGCAGGTGTATCAACCTATATGTACTTTGAATCAGATTCCAGTTAGGTTGGTGATCCATAACAACCCTGATTCTCTAACTTGAGCTCTGGGAAATCGTATTGATCCTCAATGTTGTTCCAAGGTGTCTCATTAATTTCTGAAGGGATGTACGTGTAATCTTGATCAATGGTTTGTTGTATTGTGTTCGACATACACCAACATTTTTCCATGAGACCTTGGTACATCTCCCAAAGGTGTGGATTGGAAAAACAATGTATATACTCGATATTGTGCAGTCTCCATAATTCACTGTATTCAGTTAAAAGATCATGCCAGGTTGAACCGTGTATCATTTGTGTAAATAGCAGTCCAGCACAATTCATAATGTGGGTTCTTATTTCCAGTATGGTAACTCTAATCTTGTTAACTGGATTTGAGGTCCTGAAATAGTCATCATGGTGTTTGAGAGCAACCTCAATCATCTTCTCTTTGATTCTCATTTAGGACTCAGGCTTCCTAAACAGTTTTCCTAAAATGTCAAGTTTCCTTTTCAAATTAGGTGGTGGAATCAAGATTTAGAATCAAACTCAGGTACAGATTGGAACATAGTACATCTGAAAGAAATTTCCAAGAAGATCTAATGAGGTCTCTTAGGTTAAAAACCTAATGACCTTCCTGTGTATGTGCTCTATAGAAAAGATGAGGGACTGGAGATTATTTGGACCTTATCAAGGCACCCAAAGATTTTTGGATGACTAAGGTTGTTTCAAGGCAGATGATACCACTGAATTAGAAATCCGCACACTCAAGAAATACTTGGGTAGCCAGGAAGGGAGAGCCCCACAAAGACCCCTGCACGGTAGAGCATCCCAACGGGTTACAAGGTTTCCCGTACTCGATCTTCCTTGTCACTACGGTTGATGATAACATCATCATCAGCCATATCTAGCTTTAATTAGTCAAAATCATTTAATAAATGCTCCTACATAAATACAACCATGGGTTTTCCCAAGAGTTTATTAAAGGTCAAATGGTCATAAATGACTAATAAGTGGGTTCATATAGACAGAAGCAAGTTTTCACGCATTACAAGAATTAAATAACATCTAAAACCTTAAAAATAGAATTGTTTAATTAGCTAAGATTCTGGTCAAGATAAAATTCACCTAAACATTCTAAAAATCATAGAAAAATATTTTCTAGGGTTTGTCATCCTTGTTTTGACCATTAAACCTATTTTGACCTAAAATAGAGTCTCAGATAGACAATTACCCTAATTTGGGTTTTTGCATAAATTACCTAGTCAAACTTGGTCAAAACCTAAATCCAACTTCACCATCATATTCCTTGGATCCAAATTAGGTTTTTACCAAAATTTGGCTCCAATCGGAGGTCCCCTTGACCAAGTTTTCATTTTAGTCCTATCTAACTCTTATCTCTCACACACAAGCCCCTAACTTTCAAATTATTTATCGATAGGTCCCTACCTTCTTCATCGTCTTCACATTTAGATCCCTACCACCATTGGTGTGAACATGTCGAGCTTTGATGAGATTCGATCGAAATTATCTCACTCGATTCTCAACCAAACAATCCGAAATTTTAACCGGAGATTCTTTGTGAAATTGTCTTCCAAATGGGACCATCTACAAATCCTAACTTGTTCCCAAATCCTCATGCAAACCTTTCAAAGGTTCACATGTTGTACTTTCACGAAAATCTTGAAGTTGCAAGCTTAGTTTCCAAGCTTGAAATCCCTCCCCATGGCCTATAAATGGACCTACATTGTACACCACTTCTCCTTAGTAAGGTTTTGAGGCCAAATACCCCTTCTTCCTCCATCTCCAGCCAAGCTCCACCTTAGCTCCGGAGACCTCCTTCCCCATCTTCCTATGGATGGCCAATGGCCAAATTGGCCCATCCAACCTCTTCCTCAAATTCGTCTGCGCCTTGCTAGCCACAGCGAGGGCATCCTCTCCCTTTCTTCATCGTCGTTCACCTCACCGGAGCAAGCTTCATCCTCAATGCTGGCCAACCACAGCCGACGCCACCCTTCCTCCCTTTGTCCATTAATTAGCTCAACTTCCTCCCCTTTCTCTCTGGATTTCATTCAACCCCTTCTTAACCTAATTTGACCATCGTTCATGCCATTCCCCCATCATCTTACTCCACTCCGGCAAGGGCTCCAGCGAGCCCATGCCATTACCAAAGATCGCCATCCGCCTCATCACAACTTCCAAAAGCACCACCATACTCCCTCCATCAAAAGCCCTCTCCTATTTCGCTCCATCGCTTGCCCTAGCTCCCCACCGAACAAGCCCATTGTCATCCACCTTCACCGACTTTGTCGCACCACCTCACGCACTCCCACGCCACAAGACCACCACCATCACACTCCACATGGTTCGGGGACACTCCTAGACTATTTTATTAGGGCTTTTGAGCACGTGTTATGCTTTTCAGGTAATTGCCGCCGCCAGTCATCACCGATGTCTTCCAAGTTCCATCCACACTCCTCTAACATTGAGAAGCCATACTACTACGTCCAGGTCTTGCAGACTTCAACCAAACACCCTTCCAGGACCTCAATTGAGATGAACCTGCAGCACACCCACGCCAATTGAAGGAGATCGCTTTCTACAACTTCGCGAGCAGAAGGATGAGAACATAGTCCCACCTCGTTAAACCCCAATGCCCCAACTATGCATATTACGATTTTGTCACACCAACCTCTCGCCCAGTACACAAGGGGTTGGGTCCCTCTCATATGCATGCACTCCTCGGTCATCATGCACACCCGGTAACCATGTTCTGAATACCTGAATCCGACTGGAAGCTTGTTGGGGTTTGAGAGAAGGAAAAGACAAAATAAAGAAGGATACGGGAGTTTTTGCTCTCTTATAGGTTGGCCTATGCGACACTTAGTCATTGAAGGCCTTGGCTTCCCTTGCTTGTAAAGTAGAAGAAGAGGCTGAAGAAGAAAAGAAGAGCTTGAAAAGAGAAAAAGAGAAGAAGATGAACAGTGTGAATGCACTGTAGCAAAATGGCTATTTAAGTCATCTGATAAGGAGTTACACTATTTGACCTTTTGAGCTTCTAGTCTACTACACTCTGAGTTCAATTTTAGAATAGTTGACTCCACCTTTGGTATTCATATCAAACCTTGAAATCATCTACAACAGTCATCCCGACCCATTCGCCCACCCTTTTGACCCTGTTCTAACCTGTGAACCCAAGTTGATTTCATACCCTCTTATTTACAATGATGACATTGCAAAACTTAGGTATCGGGGGCTATTAAAGTGAAAACACATAAAAATTCAAGTTTTTGAAGGGTTATCGCAAAAGAAATTACTCATTCAAAAAGAAAAGAATAAAAAATTGAAAAAGAACAAAAAAATGGAAAGGGGAGGAAATTTTGTGAGATTAATTGCATATCATTTTTTAGGAGAAAGAGAAAAGGTGATTTAAATGTCAAAAAGGAGCATAATTTGAAGCAAAAAATGAGTCATTAGTAAATGATTATGGAATCTACTTAAGTTCTAAACCAAATCAAAAGAAAAAAATTAAGTCCTAGAATGACAAAGAGACAAATAGATTAGTATGAGTGGTAATCATAGGCCTCTTGGGCTTGTTTTAGGGCTTAAACATTCAAGTATCCGTTAAGATCTGAATAGTCCTCAAGAGGTTGAGGAAAATGTGAAGCTTATGTATTAGGTCTAAGGCTTAGGGAGTATTCGGCCTCGTTAACTAACCACTGGTTTGTGGGACTCAGTAACCTAAGCACCCTAATCCACACACAAGTCTGGTTCAGTGTGCTTAATAATCAAAATCACACAAAAGCATTTAATTTTGTTTTGAAAAAGCTACCTAGATTAGGAGTGGCTTATCAACACAAGCTGATTTGGATGAGTTCCTAGTGCGGAGAGGCAGAGATTCCCTTCAAAGATGAGTAATAACATAGCATCTCCTCGGTGCTTGTCTCCTAGGATATCTAAATATCCTATCAGGGGCATGTAAGCACCCTGTGCTGGTTCAGGTGCCATGGGCAGGATTATTTCGAAATGTTGATCGCCAAGGCCTGAATCTAGCTACAGAACACCATGGGCGGCACTATCTCGAAGTGTTGAAAGCTAGGGTTTTGGGTGTTGCCATGGGCGGTGTTATCTCGAAGCATCGATTACCAGGGACCCTACAAGGATTGATGGTGGAAGCAAGGAATCCGATATAGACCGTGTTTTTGAGCCAATTAGAATCTAAAAATAATCAAGAGAAAGAGAGAAAACTCTCCAAAAATGCAAAAATTCTTCTTTCCCTCTCTTTTACAAAAATGCACTACAAACTGAACCTAGACTAACCATTTTACAAGCATAAGTGCTTCAACCGCTGGGTTCAATAAACCTTTGGATAGTTTCTGTGAGCCTTAGAAACCTTGGCGGTAGACTGAGGCTAAAGTTGGTCAGGTCCGAATCTTGGTTGGTAGTTGAGTACCTTTAGGCCTATTATTGTCATTCTAACCTAATTTCTAAAAGGAAGAAAAAATCAGGACTTTGAGCTTCAAAGCATGGTCTAGAAATCAATTTCATTTCATAAGATTTTGCTAAGGAACTAGCAAAAGTTAGTCATGGGGGTATGATGATAACATCATCATCAGCCATATCTAGCTTTAATTAGTCAAAATCCTTTAATAAATGCTCCTACATAACTGTCAGAGGACTATAATTCATTGCATATCCATTCTGAGAGATAAATAGGAAACTAGGGTTAAAATTACAATTACCATCATATCATGAATGCAGAACAACCGTGGGTTTCCCCAGGGGTTTACTAAAGGTCAAATGATCATAAATGCCTAATAAGTGGGTTCATACAGACAGAAACGGGTTTTCATGCATTACAAGAATTAAATAACATCTGAAACCCTAGAAACAGACTCACTTAATTAGTTGAGGTTCTGGTCAAGATAAAATTCACTTAAACCCTCTAAAAGTCATAGAGAAATATTCTCTAGGGTTTGGCATCCTTGTTTTGACCATCAGAGCCCATTTTGATCTAAAATAGAGTCTCAGACAGACAATTGCCCTAATTTAGGATTTTGTATAAATTACCTAGTCAAACATGGTCAAAACCTAAATCCGACATTACCATCAAATTCCTTGGGTCCAAATTAGGTTTATACCAAAATTTGGGTCCAATCAGAGATCACCTTGATCAAGTTTGCATTTTGGTCTTGTCTAATTCTTATCTCTCACACATAGGTCCCTAACTTTTGAGTTATTTACAAACAAGTCCCTACCTTCTTCATCGTCTTCACATTTCGGTCCCTGTCACCATTGGTGTGAACACATCAAGCTCCGACGAGATTCAAGCGAGATTTTCTCACTCAATTCTAAAGCAAACAATCCCAAATTTGAACTGGAGATTCATTGTGAAATTATCTTCCAAATGGGACCATCCACGAATCCTAACTTGTTCCCAAATCCTCATGCGAACCTTTCAAAAGGTTCACATGTCCTACTTGTGTGAAAATCATGGAGTTGCAAGCTTGGTTTCCAAGCTTGAAATACCTCCTCATGGCCTATAAACAGACCTACATTGCACACCGCTTCTCCTTAGTAAGGTTTTGAGGCCAAATACCCCTTTTTCCTTCATCTCCAGCCAAGCTCTACCTTAGCACTGATGGCCTCCTTCCCCATCTTCCTACAGATAGCCAATGGCCAAATTGGTCCATCCAATCTCTTCCTCACATTCGCCCACCCCTCGCCAACCACAGCGAGGGCGTCCTCTCACTTTCCTCGCCGCCGTTCACCTCACCAGAGCAATCTTCATCCTTGGTGCTGATAAACATGCATACTTCATCATAAAATGCTTATTTATGATAGTTCATGGGCTTAGCATTGCATATCATGTTATAAATACTGCATAACATACATGACATGGCATTTAGGATAGTTGTATATTATGTACACTAATTCTTCCATTTTACATGGCCAGGAGGTAGTGTGACACCTTTATGGGCTTCAGATTAAGAATCCGACCATACAGATGAATTCGGAGCGATGATTGCAGTCCGTCAATGCGAAAATCACCCGATTAGAGCTCCATAACACCCCCTACAAGAAGAAGAAGACAGACGACCTAAATGGTACCACGTGGCACCATCCAGGATGCCCCACTTGAGCCGATGCATTCTCAATGGCCACCCAACAAGTGACCTCAGTCATTGGATGAAAATCCAATGGCTGAGAGGCTGCCTTCACCATGCAGCCTCAGCACATCCTCTCGACACATTTGTGGACATGGCATAACAGTGGAGGTGCTGGATCTCAAGGGAGGGGCATGTGTTCGAGAATCGTAGTGCCCCCCGAAGTGCACACACCAGCGGGCATGACAGCACGCACCAGCAAGCATGGCAATGCGCACACCAGTGGGCAAGCCAGCACACACCAGCAGCGCGCACGCACGCCGACGCAACCGCATGCTAGCACGCATGCCAGTAGGGCCTCCATGCAATCTACGTGCAAGATGGAGGGACAACATAGCTCGCGTGGGTGAGCATGAGCTGGCTTCAGCAACAACCTGGTGGACATTTAGTGACACTTATAGCCGTCACTAATTACTCGTAGGAGTAAGGCCAGCTGCAGGCGTAAGCTGGCTACAGGGACACTTACAATGATGTTCTAGAGGTTGCTATTGGTCTCATGCCTATTCTAGCCTCTTCTCATCCACTATATAAGGACCTACACCCCCTCCATTCTAAGCCATCTCTACCTACTCTACTCCCACCTACTCCCAAGCTCTAGCAAGCCTACCAACGCTCTGTTAGAGCTTACTCTCAAGCTCCCAAGGCACCTATTAGTGTAATGAAACTTTGCCCCACCAACTACTGCACTTCCCATCCCAATTCATAAGTCGCCTTGGAGCCATCCTCCCACCTCCATTCTGGTAACAGATCATCTCTGCCTTCTCACCAGAGCCACACTGAAACTTTCCTCTACCCAATGTCCTCCTGCTTCTCACCTCCGCCGTCCTGCTTCCCAACTCCTTTGTTCGAGCTTCCGCTAGGCTCCATCGTCTCAACAAACAACTGCTTCAGGAGATTTCTTCTCACCCCTTTCTCTTTTATGCTTTCATGGTTTATTGTAATTAACATTCAAGCAATTCATCATATTTGATTCCATCTCTCTCTTGTGATTGCTTGTCATTTTATTTCAAAAACAAAAAAAAAAGCAAAATGCTAAAACACCAAAAAGAAACAAATCAAAGCACGGTTTTCATACAAAGTAAACGTCGCTTCCCTATGTTCGACCCGGGACTCCCTTGGTGTTTCGGTATAAATTATATTTGATTACGAGTTTTACAACTACGAAGATGGGTTACTCGAACCTTGATTTCAAACACGTAAAACCAGTGTGATCATTTTGTCAAAATGATGGGGGGTGCGCTTCACGTGATAGAAATCTAGGTTTGGAGGACCCATTGTCGTAGCTCACAAAATGCGTCTATCAGATAAAATTTATAACCGAAACTCAAAAACTGAGTCCCAGGTCGAACACGGGGAGGTGAATGTTTGGTTTTATAAAAATCCATGCTTTACTTTATTTCCTTTTGTCATTTTTATCTTTTCTAATTTTTTTGGTATTTTCGTAGGGCAAGAGATCAGGTCGATGAATTCTAGCTAATCTACTTGCAAAAATATAAGAGAGAGAGGGAGAAAGAGAGAGAAATAATCATCTATTTATAAATGAATGTTTGTTACACTACGAAAGCGAAAAATCTACACTATGAAAGCATAAAAAGATAGAATGAGGTGAGAGAAATCCCCCTCGACGGTCGCTCGGAGGATGACTCAGTCTAACGTCGCTTAGAGGAAGGTGGTGAGGAGTAAGACGAAGGAGGACGGAGTTGGAGGACGGAGGATGGGGCAGGACAGCATCGTGGCGAGGATCTTCTTCCTAAAGGGTGGTGAGAGGATGGCCATAGGATGCTCCATGAATGGGGATGAGGGGAGGGAAAACTATTTGATTTTCTACTCTAGAGAAACATCTCGGGCTTGGGACAAGCTCTCTTTAGAGCCATGGATGTGGTGAGAGGAAGAAAGGAAGAGATGCTTTGGTAAGGGGGGTGTGTAGGCCTTTATATAGTGGATGGGAAGAAGAGCATCCTGCGCACAGGCATTCAGCAACAGCTACAAGCATCACTAAAGGCCACTGAAGCTGTCGCTAAAAGATCCATGCCTCTTTAATGCCTTGGTTGGTGCACGCACTACGTAGGCCATTAGTGATAGATGCAAGTGTCACTATAGGCCCGCGTCATTGAAGATCTGCCCACTGCTCATGCTCCGCTAGCACATGCATCGCACGCTCCTTGTCACGCACTCATGCTCCCATGCTGGCGTTGCGCTGCCACTTTGCTACACACTCGTGTGGGCACATGTGTGCGTGCTTTGCTACTGCATCGTGCCTTAAGTGTCCAATTGAGGGGGCAGCAGGTTTCGAACCTATGCCTTCTCTTTGTAAGGCGCCTTCACAACCAATGCACTACGGCCAGGAGTTGTTGTGAATATGTTTTAAGGGCACGCAGTGGAGATGAATCCTTAACCGTTGGATCAAGATCCAACAGCTGAGAATGGGTGATGCCTTGATGAAGAGTGGGTGCTGGTCGGTGTTGGGCAGCCTGGATGGTGCCATGTGGCGCCATCTAGGCCATCCATCTTCTTTCTATTGCAGAGGGTGCCACGGTGCTCAGATCGAGATGATTTGCTAAATAGATGTGTCTGTATCATATCCCCATTCCTATCTTTTGCTAGTCCCTAGCGAAATTAAACTACATGCTATGTATAAAAATAAAATTAGGATTAGATTGCCTGGGCCTAAGTTGTTTATTAACAATAGAAAATTTCAACTAAAGTCCTAAACAACGAAAACTTAACAGTACCTGGGTGTCTGCCAGAATGCAAACTGCCCTAGTCCTTACCTTATTTGAAGAGCGAAGATACACTTTTTTTTTAGATTTTTGAGTTTGAGAGTTCCGAGATAACTTTTTATGATTACCTGACCCGCCCAAGACTTGAAAAGGACTCTAAGTGCTAAGCATCTAGTGAAAAGAGTGAAAGACTCACTAAGTAGTAGTTAAAATGGACTTCGGGTTTCTACGACCCTAGGTGACCTTGCCTAAAGGTTTATCTTTTCGAACGGTAACTTTCTCCCTACTTTTTTTATTTATTGGGTCAACACAAGGGCAAACACAGTGTATATCTCCCCAGTTTATTCTACTTCCCCGATTCTTCCCTAAGTGTTTTGGGAATTATTATGTAGTTTTGTGAGCTGGCCCCTAGACAATTGACCAATGGGCTGTTACCCACAGTAACTTGTCAACCATACTCATGCGATGAAGTATGATTTTGTTTATTTTCTTTTATTTTCTCTTTTTTCTCTTTTTCCTATTTTTTTTGTTTTTCTTTTTTTCTTTTTTTTTCTAAGTAGGTGGCTTCCCTGATCTAAGATTTACCT
The DNA here is from genome assembly GCA_037157565.1 of Thalassia testudinum. Taxonomy (NCBI): domain Eukaryota; kingdom Viridiplantae; phylum Streptophyta; class Magnoliopsida; order Alismatales; family Hydrocharitaceae; genus Thalassia; species Thalassia testudinum. Next base: position 24,437,448 of record JAZHRO010000007.1, on the reverse strand, counting down.
AAAGGCAATATGATGAAAGTGGTCTTGTAGCTAGGCTCTGGACAATCGGCTGATGAGCTGTTACCACCAACAACTTGACAGTCATACCACCCTAGATAGTTTATTAGCTACCCAATTTCCGAAGAAACTGCCGAAAAGTGAGTCAGTGTAGAAAGTATGCAAATGCTTAGACCTAAACTACCCTCAAATCATAGGGCAGGTTGATAAGTCGTATACTTATCACCCCAATTTATTTACCAAATTAAAATGAATTTGAATTGGCAAGGACTTGAGACTAAGTCTACATTCGAGTGGACACCTAGGCTAATTAAGCCCAAAGACCTGAACAGTCTAAGTGTCTAGGTCCTATTGTATCATTTCCTAAAGTTAATAACTTCCAAATGCCTAAGTTTTCTTCTAATTCTTCTCTTTTTTTTTGTCTTTTTGAATTTTCATTTTTTTTAAAAGAAACTAAAAGAAATTCTACGAAGTTAACAAAATGATTTCAGGATAAAGTTTCTACCTGCCCATGCCTAAATGATGCAATGTCCTCATTGTAAAAACAAATACAAGAAAAGGGCGGAGTAAACAGAATATCACCTGAATTTCATGACAACTCGGTTAGCTTCGCAGAGAGAAGAGAGTATACACACGTACTAAGTTCAATGCCCTTCAGCTAGGCATAATACACATACAAAGAAGAAGTTGAGAATTCACAAGAGTGGATTAGAATCAAAATCAAAAGGTTGATCCTGAAACCCATCAGTAGAAGATGTCCACAGACATGGACCAGATTATGGTGCAGACCCATATCCCAGGGTCGAGTGGTTCTCAGGTTCTAGATGAAAATCACCTAGAACCTAAGATTATTGTGTTTGCGGGGCCGGGCCTGTGATTTTGTGGTGTGCAACCCAAGACAAAAGTGTCGAACAACGAGTAAAGATGGTTCAATAGGTTTTGATGTCCTCTTAGCATTCAGCTCAAAAAAATAATCAGTTATTTCAAGCTTTGGTTGCACGTGAACAATATCGTAAGGGTCCTAGTAGAAAGTAGGTGGTTTCAGGTCAATAGGTACCCTTAAATCCAAAATCAAAGTTCCCTCAAACTTAGCCTCCCAAATTTTCATTTCAACAATTCTATCCTCCAACGTCAAGAACTCAGGCTCTAAGAACTCTAGCATACCACTCACCCTATAAGATTTACCCAGGTCCAGAAATTGTGGCTGAATCAAGATTGACTTAGGCACAATGATCTCATAAGTTAGCTCTTCGGGGTGCGGATGAGGAATGGGGTCACTGATTGAATCATCAAGATTCGAATCCTCCAAGTTAACCCCAACCGAATCAAATTCCCATATTATCGGGCTGTCAAATGGTTCATCAAATTCCTTATGCCTGTTTGTCTCACTAAAATCATTTTCCTTATGCTCAAGTGAGACTTCACTTAAAGATTCTTCACCCTCAAAGTCAAAGAATTGATGATCCTCATTTATGTATGTCTCAAAATCATAAATCATTTCATGATCCAAGGAGACATAATTTTCTTCGTTTCCTGACTTGGGGATCTAGGATGAATCAATCGATTCATCCTTAAATGGTTGCTCTAAACCAATTTGGTCATCTCCAGTCTCAGAATATTTATCCCCTTTGATAGGTGCCTGAGCAGGTTCAGTCATTGGCTCTCCTGAAGAGGGCTCATCCTGAGAATCATCCTAAGATTTGACTAGTGCAACCACAAATTTCATCCTCAACCTTGACAACTTCATAAGAAGAAACTCACCCAGGTCCCTATCCTTAACGCTTTGGAGCAAATACAATAAAGAGCTATTTAGCTCATCAATCATTTTTATCATAGGCTCCAATGCTTCAGTGCATGGTGTTGGTTGAGCTTCTAAAGATTGGATGGTGTTCCTCTAGTTAGCCAACACCTTGTCCTGGGTCTAGTTCACCTGAACTGACTGGTTTGGTTTAGGTTTGGGTGGGTTTGGGTTAAATCTAGGGGATTCAAGATGTCGAGGTTCTTGGGTCCCTCCATGATAGTAAGTCATTTTAGGTTGTTCAAGGAATGGTGATGACCTATTTTCAGTGGAATACTGGGGAGGGTAGGTGTTATAATCAACATATCCTTCCTTATTGTAGATCAAGCTGGTTTTGTCATCAAAGGCTGGAGATCCATAATCATTGTAGGTTTGGGAAGGATAGTAATCATAGTCTTGTTGTCTAGGGTTAGGCCCTAGACACTGAGGTCCAGATTCATATCCCCAATCAAAGTTATCCTAGCTAGTGGATGGGTAATTACAAGTCAAGTCAGGATAGTAATCATCTTGGGGATAAGTGGTGGTAGGAGGATAGGATTGGAAATGTGTGTAAGATGTTGAAGGGTACATGGTGAATTAAGGAGGGAAATCAGAAGAGAAAGAAGGAGCCCTACAATACAAAAATACAAGCTTGTCCTTAAGTTGGATAGCCTAAAGGTCTACAGATTCTCAGAATCCATCCTAAGATTATGAATGATTTACTCTACTTATGTCCAGGCAATCCAACCAGTTAGAAGAAGGGACTGGGGAGGAGGTTCTTCCTTTGGCTTATGCCTCCGATTCCTAGTGTGCCCCCCAACCGCGGTTGTTTGACGCTACTCCCCTAGCTAGACATCAAATTGACTAATATAATTAGGTTAATCATGAACAATCTCAATCTGGATCCTGACGAGCAAACCAGTCCTTAGGGCCAATGTCTAATTACTTTTAGTTAGGCTTGGGACAATGGTGCTTCAGGAATGTGATGGGCCCTTAATGGGTTGTGCCCTTAATGATTTGTTTGATAATGTGTGAATGTGCACAACCAGGAAGTTTTCGAGCAAGATTATTAATGATGAGGTGAGTTTTAGGGTTCGAATCTTGATTAGTAGCTTTTAGGATTCAAATATTAGGTGTATTGAACAAAGTTTTGTGAGGCAAACCAAGTTTTGAAAGCATGAGTTCAAGTGTTTTTCCTTTATAAATCAAAAGAATATGGAGTGCCTGACTTGACCTAAATATTGAATCCTATGAGGCAGCTACAAAATAAATTTCTTTTAAATTAGGTGGTGCAGCCCAAACAATTCAATCAATCAGCCCAAATGCACCACCAATTAAGGCACACAAAAAGGTGATTAACCTAATATGATTTCTACTCCTTTATGTGTTGAATTGGCGTACCAGTTCCACAGTTTAGAATCCTTGTTGAGTAGATGAAAATCAAGTCAGGTTATGTGCCTCTGATGTGGGTGTATAAAGTGTGTAAATTGATTCATCCCATAGAAAGTATCTTTTTTTTTTTTTTTATAAAATGTGGGTGAGATGGGTCAAGGTGGCAAACAAGATAAGCAAAGTCTATCCTATGGTTTATGAAAACACCTAAGTAGATTAAGTCCTGGTTATGGGTGTGGTGAAATGAAACTAGTGGGGGGGAATGTGGGGGACACTTACAAAGCACTCTACCTGCACTTTACTGTGGTCTACCACACTTGGATCTTCATGCTAGGGTACCTGCAAGACAATAGATTAGAGATAAACGGAGTTAGTGCTATGTAAATGCAAAGAAGCGTAGAAAATATTAAAGTAAATTCTATTGCCTCCTCGGCAATAGCGTTAAAATGATGGGGGGCACGCTTTGCGTGATAGAAATTTGGGTTTGGAGGACCCATCGTCATAGCTCACAAAATGCATCTATCAGAAAAACTCTATAATCAAAACTCAAATAGTGAGTCCTGGGTCGAACACGGGGAGGCGGATGTTTGGTTTTATAAAAATCCATGCTTCACTTTATTTCCTTTTGTCATTTTTATCTTTTCTAATTTTTTTTGGTATTTTAATAGGGCAAGAGATCATGTCGATGAATTCTAAATAATCTACTTGCAAAAATATAAGAGAGCGAGGGAGAAAGAGAGAAATAATCATCTATTTATAAACGAATGTTTGTTACACTATGAAAGCGGAAAATCTACACTACGAAAGCATAAAAAGATAGAATGAGGTGAGAGAAATCCCCCTCGACGGTCACTCGGAGGATGACTCACTCTGACTTCGCCTAGAGAAAGGTGGTGAGGAGCGAGACGAAGGGGGACGGAGCTGGAGGATGGGGTAGGACGACGTCGCAGCGAGGATCTTCTTCCCGAAGGGCGGTGAGAGGATGGCCACAGGATGCTCAACGAATGGGGATGAGGGGAGGGAAAACTATTTGATTTCTACACTAGAGGAGCATCCTGGGCTTGGGAAAAGCTCTTTCTAGAGCCTTGGAGGTGGTGAGAGGAAGAAAGGAAGAGATGCTTTGGTAAGGGGGTGTGTAGGCCTTTATATAGTGGATGGGAAGAAGAGCATCCTACGCATAGGCATTCAGCAATAGCTACAAACGCCACTAAAGGCCACTCAAGCTATCGCCAAAAGATCCACGCCTCTTCAATGCCTTGGCTAGTGCACGAACTGCACAAGCCATTAGTGACAGTTGCAAGCGTCACTAAAGGCCCGCATCGCTGAAGATCCGCCTGCTTCTCATGCTTTGCTGGTGCGTGCATCCCGCGCTCTTTGTTGTGCACGCACGCTCGCATGCTAGCACTGCGTTATGCGCAGTTGCGCTCCTATGCAGGCGCATGCATGCATGCTTTACTGCTGCGTCGCTCCTCAAGCGTCTAATTGAGGGGGCAATGGGTTTCGTACCCATGCCCTCTCTTTGTGAGGCACCTTCACAACCAACGCACTGCGGCCAAGAGTTGTTGTGAAGATGTTTCAAGGGTGTGCAGTGGAGATAAATCCTCAGCCATTGGATCAAGATCCAACGACTGAGAATGGATGATGCCTTGATGAAGAGTGGGTGCTGGCCGATGTTGGGCGGCCTGGATGGTGCCACATGGCACCATTTGGGCCGTCCATCTTCTTTCTGTTGCAGAGGGTGCCACGGTGCTCAAATCGAGATGATTCCCACGTTGCTAGACTACGATCGTCACTTTGGATCCATCCGTACAGTCGGATTTTCCATCCAAAGCCCGTATGGATGTCGCATTGCCCCCTGGCCGTTGATCTTCCTTGGACTTCGTATGATGCTACGAGACTCTAATCTAGACGATTTCGGAGGTGTTAGACTCTGATTGTCATCCTGATCAGATCTATACGATCTGATCGTCCATATAAGGCCTTGAAATAAATCTTCTTCTCTCCTGACCATAAAAAGGACCTAATTAACCTAAAATATATACAACTACTCTAAATGTAGAATGATGCATGCAATGCGATATTTATAACATGAAATGCAAATCTAAGCCTAGGAACATGCATGATTAGGCATTTTAACCTAAATAGATTTGTCTATATCAGGTGCCGACCAACCATAGTCGATGGCTTCCTTCCTCCCTTTATCCATTAATTAGCTCAACTTCCTCCCCTTTCTCTCTAGATTTCATTCAAACCCTTCTTAACCTAATTCAACCATCATTCACGTCGTTCCCCCATCGTCTTCCTCCACTCTGGCAAGGTCTCTAGTGAGCCCACGCCACCACCTCAGACCACCATCCGCCTTGCCACAACTCCCAAAAACACCACCATACTCTTGCCATCTCTCACACGCATGCACTCCTCAATCATCATGCACACCCGGTGACCCTAGTCCGAATACCCGATTACCCGGATCCGACTGGAAGCCTGTTGGAGTTTGAGAGAAGGAAAGGAGAAAAGAGAGAAGGTTAGGGGGGTTTTTGCTCTCTTATAGGTGGGCTTGTGTGACACTTAGTCGCTGAAGGCCTTGTCTTCCCTTGCTTGTGAAGTAGAAGAAGAGGTTGAAGAAGAAAAGAAGAGCTTGAAAAGAAAAAGAAGAGAAGATGAATAGTGCGAATGCACTGTAGCAAAAGGGTTGTTTAAGCCGTCTGATTAGGAGTTGCACTGTCTGATTACCTTTGACACAGTGCATTGTTTACTAAGCTTGCGTGGATTTAAAGTGGTTCATACTGTTCATTTATTTAGATTATTGAGTAATTAGTATATATGTGTATCTAAGCTGATAATTGGTGATTTAAATCACCATTATTTTTCCTTAGACATCTTTTTACTTCAATAGGCTCTTGTTATACTCATGTTCAACATTGAATATCATATTTGAGTAGATATTATTCATTGATTATCATTATTGGCTTGATTTTCTGTGCTCATTTAAATTTTAATTAAGATTAACGCTTGAATTCCTATTTGCTCCCTATGTTCAATCTCGGACTTCAAATTTGAGTTATAAACTTTATTTGTTTGAGCGCATTTGTCCTATACTACAATGCATATCTTAAACAACGACGAATTCGCTTAAACAGTAGTTCCAAGTAGACCAGAATGTACGAACTTAAGACCTTAAGTCTACCACTTTTAGCTTAATTAGTGCCTTGAATTTCACTTGATTTAGAAGTTAATTTGACTTGTGAACTGATTTGGAGGTTGGTTGGCCTGTAGAGTCGACCAACTTCACCTGACCTACCCTAAAGATGGCAGAATGAAATCTAGGTCAAGACCTAGAAATCACCCTGAATTGACTCTCAGGTTATTAGGTCCACAATTTTTAAGGTTCAAGTGAAATTAGAGCCTAATTTTTAGGGTTCTTCTTAATTAGATCTTTTCAAATAGGGGCTTGGGTAGCACACAAATGCGGGAGGGTTTATTCTCTTTAATGTAGACAAATGTAAACTAGCACTTCAATCCCTAATGTTGAAACCCTAATTGGCTCCATTTCAAGTCCAATTTGATCCCACAAATGTTCACCTTGGGCTTCAAACAAGAAGTGTGTTAGCCCAAAGTGATTTAGAAATTAAGCGTAGTCCCTAATAGGTATAGGCAATTTTTGTAGGGAATTCTAAATAGAATCGCCTCAAGCTTCAATCAGATAAGAAAATTTTTCGCAAATCAGGAAACTTGCCTCTTTAATGATAATTTACTAAGAAAATAAGGTAGGTAGTTTCTAATTGATTGTTTCTTTTTTATCTTCCCAAGATTAAGAGGTTAGTTAGGGAAGAAAATAGAATTTACTTGCCTTAGGAGTGGTTGTTTTAGGTGGAAGATCGCCCCATGATGTACCTCGTAAAATCACAAGAAATCAAACAGGGCAAGTTAGTGCTCAAATATAATCAAATAAACAAAGACTAGCGATGAATTGTGCATTGCTCCCTTGTAGTGATGCCAAAATGTTAAAGGGATCTAAATAGGAGTTTAAGCGTGTTTCATTGTAGTAAAATCTCATAAATAGATCACTCAACAAATATAATTTATAACACGAATATCTAAAAAATGTCCGAGGTCAAACACAAGGAGCAAATAAAAATTCACATGCCAATCTTGATTAAAATATAAATGAGCATAAGAAATAAGACAAGAATAATGATATTCAATGAATAACTAATATGTCACATTAAATATTCAGTGAATAACATAAGTATTTCAAGACTTTAAGAGACCAAAAAGATTTCTAAGACAAAATGATGGTGATTTAGATCACCAATTATTAGTCTAAGCACATATTTATCAAATACTCATTAATGTCAAATAAATAAATAGTGGGTAGATGTCTCGATATCAAGTTAGACAGCTTAAATGTCGCCTACTACAATGCTTTTCGTTTGATCTTCTTCTGTTCTTCTCTTCTTCTTAGCTTCTTCTTCCTTTCCTTTTCTTCTTCTCATGAGCCTCTTCTTTTTCTTAAGTCTTCTCCTTCTTCTGCCTTTCCTTTTCTTCTCCTCTCTTCTTTCCTTACCAGTGACTAAGTGTCGCACCACTGCCAAAGGAGCAAAACCCACCCCTCCCCTACTCTCTCTTTCTTTTCTTCCTCCTCTCCTCTTCTCTCAGATATCCAGTTTAATCGGGTATTTGGGTATGTGTAACCGTGTCTAGGGGTGCATGCGTGGGGTCATAGATGAGGGTGTTAGGTCTAGGCGGGTCAGGTGTGCAGGTGAGCAGGGACCTCACCCCCAAGTGTTTTGAGGCAACCAGCTGAAAGCGAAAATTCAATTTATGCCGCATCAATGCCTCCAAATCCCACTATGTGGGACTAAATGCCATCGCCCTTTCTCACATGCGTTTACTGCTGAGATGCTCTCCCAATCGAGGCAGCTGATGTGGCTTGTGCCTTCAATCAAGGACCTGGGAGTGGTCTTGAGCCTTGTCCGTAGCACCTGAAGGTGGCAGCGTGAGTGGCCTAGAACATGAAGAACGTTGTCGGAAAGAATGGCATGGCGGCGAAGTGACAGCGAGACCTACATATCATGAATACGAGTGCTAGGACCCAATTAAAATAGTCTAATAGCTTCATCTATATCTAAGGAAGGTTATGGTGGTGGTTTTGTGGTGATTGGTGAACCATGGAGGTCGGACAAACTCAAAGATGAAGGTCGGTGATGGGTGTGCTCGGTGGGGGTTGGGAGGTCGAGAGGCCTAATAATGTTAGGACTTTTGTTCGTGGTGATGTGACGGAGGTGTAGAGGGTGTTGGCGAGGCGTACGGTGCGGTGGATAACAGGAGAGCCTCGCCAGAGGGGTGGTTGGAGTGGAGGAAGACGATGGCAAACGTCAGTGTTGAGGGGTTCTTTTTGGTTTTGGATAGGGAAAACTAACCTAAAACTCTAAAGGAACCTAACTACCTAATCTAATTGGATTAATGGAGCAAGATGACGTCAGCTTTGATTAGCTAGCACCGTGGAAGATGAAGCCTCCTGAGGGGGATGGTGGCGAGGAACGGGGAAGACGGCCCTCACTTTGACTGGAGAGGCGTGGAGGAAGATGAGGAAGAGGATGGGTAGGCCAATTTGGCCATTGGATGCCCCTAGGAAGATGGGGAAGGAGGTTGCTAGAGCTTTTCGGAGAGGAGCCAAAGGTAGGGTTTGGAAGAGGTTTTTGGCCCTAAATCTTATTATGGAGGTAAGGAACATGATCATGGTTCATTTATAGGCCCTAAGGATGAGTTCCAAGCTTGGAAACAAGCTTACAAACTTGAAACTCACGCAAAAAATGATACTCGAATCTTTCATGCATTCGCATGAGAGATTAGGAAAGATTTGGGGTCCAAGGCTGGGTTTAATTGAAAGAGAATTCCTCAAGGAATCTCTGGTCCAAATTTGGGATTGATTGAGAAACAAGCGAGAAAATCTCGCTCGAATCTCGTCGATGAGTTGCAGTTATTCCTAATGGCAGTAGGAACCTATTTATGAAGATGATGACAAACCTGGGGGGTTATTTGCAAAGAATTTTGAAAGCTAGCGTTTAAGTGAGTAGAAGAATCAAACTGGACCAAAATGCAAACTAGGTCAAAATGATCTATGATTAGGCCTAAATTTTTGTGCAAACCTAAGTTGGATCCAAGAAATCTGATGGTGAAGTCAGATTTTGGTTTTGACCAAATTTGGCTAGGTAATTTATGCAAAAACCCAAATTAAGGTAATTGTCTGTCTGAGACTCTATTTTAGGTCAAAATGGGTTCCAATGGTCAAATCAAAGATACCAAACCTTAGGGAATATTTTTATATGATTTTTAGAAGGGCTAGATGAATTTTATCCTAACCAAAACCTCAATTAATTAAGCAGGTTAGTTTTTAGGGTTTTAGATATCCATTAATTCTTGAAACACGTGAAAACTCGTTTCTATCTGTATGGACCCTCTTCTTAGACATGTATGATCATTTGACCTTTAATTAACCCCTAGGAAACCCTGTGATTATTCTACAATTAAGATATTCTGCTAAAGCTATAGTTTTACCCCTATTTTAATGCATTCCTCTAAAAATGAATATGCAATGAATTACGGTCTTCTGGCAGTTATGTAGGATCATTTATCAATGTATTATGACTAATTAAAGCTAGATATGGCTGATGATGACATAATCTTCAGATAGTAGAGCTGTCCTTAAGTCTTGCAAAGAAGCCCTTGGCTATTATCAAATCGGTCCTTGCAGGTTTTAATGTGAATAATTATTTGTGAAATAAGGACTTAAATATAAAACTCTAAATGCAAGATCCTAGTGATGTTCATATGCAACCAAGTTTTTATTAAAGCTCAATTGAACATTCAAGAAGTTGATTTCACTTTTGCTTTCATGTTTTGAACTCAACTATGTATTCAATTTGCAATTGGATCAACAATTTACATTGATGAATAGAATCTCATTTTATGACCTAATTTCATGTTTTTAATACAAATAGGATGTTTTAGGTCATTTTTGTTACTTACCCACACTTAACCCTTTTCATGTGTTAATTCAGTAGTGTTTATCCTAGTTTCTAGCCTAACTTGGTCATTTTAGCTATGATGAGCCACATGCCATCAATGGACAACTGAATATAAAGATCACGGACTTAGGTTTTCCAAACAAAGTTATGGGACATCTATTCAATGCATCAAACAACTTAAAAGATGATATCAGACGTCGAGTAAACATGTTGGACGTCTAATAAATCAGTTTTCGCTTTCGAATAATGTGATTAAGATGATCTGTCGTTTTAGTAACAAAGTGGTGGAAAATCGCTTAACAAAATAATTACAATAAAAATTACCACTCACAGAAGAGCGAGTCGTATCCACAGGGAGGCAATGATGAAATAAAATCTCGATTATTTCGTATTCTTTCAATCAAGTGCGAAATCCATAATCAAATCTGACATGAAATGAAATGGAAAGAACATGCACAATAATTCAAAAATATAAGGTATATGTGCAATTTTTCCTCACTGAAATATTCAATAAATATGTGATGATTTTATGTAATTTCCAATTGACATGTATTAGAGAAAATTTGTGCACATTTTAATCCCAAAACCAATGTTAAACACGTGAATATTAATAACCACGCAATTATCAGAAAGCATAAGTATACAGTCACAATTTCACCATAATAAAAATAATCATAAATGAAAATTGATTTTGGTGCAAATGGCATTCAAATGTAAATTTTAATTAACTTAAAAACGGGGGATTTTACTTCTCTCCTCCTTGCGCATGGGAGAGAGGTTCAATCAAGGAGATACTCCTATAGGAGGTTGGCTGAAGCGAGGCCGTCGTGGTGGTGGCAGCGGTGCGTTGTGAGATGGCTAGAGTCGGCCTACCGGAGGAGAGGAGTGGCTACGGTGGAGAAGCTACAGCCCGCCATAGCATCTATTATTGGTGCTGGAAGGCGCTGTGGGGATTGCAGGCAGTACGGTGCGGGCGGCTGCTGCCTGCTGAAGGTTGGCGCGCAAGGGCGCTTGGCGAGGGCACGGTGCCTGCTGTTGTGGAGGCGCTAATGGGGGCATGCATGAATGATGGATGCAGGGCACGACTCCTACTGTGCACTAGAGAGAGCATGGGTGCAGGGCGGTGGGTGCTACGCTGGGCAATGGCGCAGGTGCATGCGGGTGGATGCCTGCAGGGGGCGCGGTGAGCGCCTGCGATGGGAGCGCTAGTGGTGAGGGCACGCTGCAGGTGGGAGCGCTAGTGGCATGCCTGCGGTGAAGGGCACTGGAGGGGGCACGCGCTGTGGTGGGCACCTGCAGTGGAGAGGGCAGGGTGCCTACAGACATGCAAGGACAGGCAGTGGTGCGGGTGCACGATGATGGAGGTGCAGGAGCGGAGATGGCACTGGAGGTGGGCGTGCCTGTAGCGGTGCGCCTGTCGTGGAAGAGCAATGGAAGGTGAAGCAACTGCAGGCGCGGTGAGAGCGGGCACAGGTGAGGGCGTGCTGCGGTGGGAGTGCTGGAGAAGTGCCTATAGGCAGTGCGGGCGCAACCCTACAGGTGCTGCTAGGAACGCTGTGGCAGGGTACTTTCTGTGGAGGGTGCGCGGTGAGGGTTGGCGGAGTGCAAGCTGGAAGGGCGTTTGTGGTGGAGGGCGCACGGTGCATAGTGCAAGCACGGTTGCATGGTTGATGGCCCCCTTCCAATCCCCTTCACCTCTCCTCTATATCTCTTCTCTTCCGCCTCCTAAGGGATTTTCAAAATCCTTTTCTAAAAATGGCCAACCCGTTTGCATTTTGTTGAGGGAAGTTTTTGAGGTTGGCTGGAATGTGTTGCGGCTACCGTTTGTTGGGGGAATTTTACCCCCATCCCCTCCTTGTTCTTTCCAATATCATTCTTGCAACAAAGCATAAAATAATTACATACTATAAAATGCAATAAAATGGATAAAAACTCAAGTAATGATGGATGCACTTATTTAATGACTTAATTTGATTATTAACAAACATACTTTGTTAGAATTGGAGTACTTAGGCGTAATAATATTCCATTAAAATGGACTCATCAAATACTCCCATGCCTAAGATTTGGTAGTCCCTAGCAAAAATAGAAGTAATCAGAAGATTTCTTCTTTTCTTATTTCAAAACTTTAGAGATCCAGACAAATGTGAAGTGATGATAGCCTAAGTAACAGATCAATGTGAAAAGCCAATTTGCATTGGGAGTTCATACTTTACCCTTGGTAAATATTTTTGTCGGGATAGACAACTTCTTCCCTCAGAGATAAAGTAGAAGATAATCTGTAATTTGACCCTGGCTTTTGGCTTAGGTAGGAGATATCGAGTAGAATGGATTTGTATTTGGTGGCACACACTCATCTGGTGCTATATGTAGTCCAGTACTACAGACTCTAGATTTCTAGACTATTAGACAAGTTAACTCGGAGAGAGGCTAAACAACTGTGCTCTCTTGATGTTCCTAGGCGCTCTCTCTTTTCTTTCTTTTCTTTCTAAAATCACAAATCTCGCCAGATAATTGTACTCACTGTTTGGTGGCCTCACATAGCATTCACACTTCACTTTAAGTCCTAATAACTCTAAAACTAAGTTAGAGTCCTCAACCAATATTTAGGCGATCAGAAATACTAAAAGGTAGGTATGGGTCATATTTGGTGGAATGCGATAGGTGTTTTGTTGCCTCAGAAATAATGTTACAATGATAACCCTAGACTCTTTTCTCTTTCTTCTCTTTTTTTCTCTCTCTTTTCTTCTTCTTCTTCCTTTCTCTTTTTTTTATTATATATATATATTTTTGTAATATAATTGTTTCTTCTTTTTCTTATTTATTAATCAACACAACACAATACAGACTTTTATTTATGAGGCATTATTAGGGATGATGATGGTCAAGAGGATATGGTGTGGCTTATTTGGTGGAAGTGCCTATTCTCGGCACCGGGAAGGAATGGATAGGACAGGCGTATTTCTGACCTTTGACACTATTACCCTCCTTCAGCTGAGGACTCCATGAAGGATGGTCATAACCATCCACCATAATCATAGCTTTATCATGACTCCATCTTTGTGTATCTGCCTTATTTGGTGACTCTCAGGAATTCACACAAGGTACACACATAGGAACAGTGAGCGAAAACTACGCCTAACTCTGAAGTATCATCATCTAATTGTCCAAAACTTAAGAGTCATTGCACTAGACTTAGCACACTAGTAATCTCATAAATATGAGGTGGAACTTAGAAGATAATATGCCTGACTCCCTATTAACTGTCCAAGGGTTCAGTAGACTACAAATGCTTATTGGTTTTCTTCAAGGATTGTTGAACGTGTTACGAACCTACGCTAACGTGTTTGGTTTTGGAAAACCCGTCGTTGTAGTTCGAAAGCGAAGGATTCGAGTTCAACAAATAAAATTTATACCGAAAAAAAAAGAATTCCGGGTCGAACACAGGGAGGCGAACGTTTGATTTAAAAACTTCACGTTTATTTTTATTTTGTCACGAAGAAATTTAATTTAAACTATCTAAGTATCTACAACGAATAAAAGAGAGAGAGGGAGTAAGAGAGAGAGAAAGAATACTACACATGGAAATCAAAATGAGATGTAGAATAGACAAGGAATTTATCATAAAAGAGTTCATTCGTTACAACTAGAAAATATAAAACAATTACTCTAGAAAGCATTAAAAGAATGGAGGGAGAAATGTCCTCCTCGACGATCGCTCGGAGGACGAATAGACTACTCTAGAAAGTAGTAAATCTATACTAGAAAGCAGTAAAAAGAATAGGGAGAGAGAATCCTCCTCGATGGTCGCTTGGAGGACGAGCCGGACGGGACGACGCCTGGACGAAGGAGGACGAAGCGGGACGAAGGAGGACGAAGCAGAAGAACGGGAACGAAGCAGCACGCCGTCGTCGTCGCGGGATCCACTTCCGAAGGGGGACGAAAATTTGGACTTTATCTCGCGAGAAGCATCCCGGGTGTGGGACAAGCTTCTCTTGAGCTTTGGAGAGGTAGAGAGGAGAAGGAAGGGATGAAAATTTCGTATGGAGGGGGTCTCCTTTTATAGTTGCAAGGAGTGGGGGCAAAATGGACATTACATCTTCAAAATAATAAATAAGGGGTCTTTAGTGACGGATAAAACCGTCGCTAAAGCCCCGACGTCGCCGTCGCCGCCGCGCCCACGCGCGCCCGCTCGGCTGGCCGTGCGCGTAACGCCTACGCACGTCCGCGAAGTCTCAGCCGTCCGATCGCGAGATCGGACGGCTTAGATCGCGTCCGCACCCGCTGCGTAGCGCGCCCGCCCGCGTGCGATCGCGTGTTACGCCCGGCGTCCAATCGCGCGTCGTCCTGATTGAGCGCGCGCAGCCGTTGGATCTTCATCTGACGCTCGTCCGCGCCCGCTCGCCCGCACCTTCCACCCCATCACCGCGGCTCGAACCCGCGACCTCCGCTTCGCCCGCAGCTGTGTCACCGCTGCGCTACGCGGACGGAATGGTCGCGCGGACGCTTTTAAGCGCGAGCGACCGCAGCCGTTGGATCGAGATCCAACGGCGGAGAGGAGACGGTGCGCGGTCTTCACAAGACGCATGCGGCCGATTGGGCGGCTGAGATGGCGCCACGTGGCGCCATCTTGGCCGTCCATCTTCTGGAAGTTGTAGATGGTGCCACGGATGTCGGATTGACTCGATTTTTGTGTCGTTGGGCTGCGATCGTCGATCCGAATTCATCCGTGTGGTCGGATTTGCCATCTGAAGTGCGGATTTACACCATCTTGGCCCTTGATCTTCTAGGGTTCCCCGGTCTCTATCTGATGCTACGGATGCCTGATTAGGGCGATCTTAGAGTCGTTGAACTCCAATCGTCGCCCTGATCATATCCATACAGTTGGATCTTTGATCCGAGGCCCCGATAAAATATTTGCCCTGTCCAAGCACATAAAAGGAGACAATTAACCTCCATTTTATTCAAACTACTCTAAATGCAAGATGATGCATGTAATGTAATATTTATATCATGAAATGCAATCCTATGCTTAAGAACATGCATAAATAGACATTTTAAGTAGTGTAAATGTGTTTACATCATACCCCCATGCCTATCTTTTGCTAGTCCCTAGCAAAAACTATATGCTATTTATAAAAGAATTAGGTTAGATTATTTGGACCTGAGTTATTTTCAATCATTAAGAAATTGTCTACTTAGGAATTGAACTTTCAAAGACACAACAGTACCCGGGTATCAGCCAAAATGCAGACCGCCTCAAGCCTCGCCTTATTCAAAGAAACATTTCTTTTTCTCTTTTTACTCTTTTCTAATTTTTTTTTTTTTTTTTTTTGGATTTTCAACTTTTAGGGTTTAAGAGTGGCTTTCTACGGCCATTCAACTCACCCAAGATTTGATGAGAATCCTATGTTTTAAGCATCTTATTGTGATTGTGATAGACTCGTTGACCAGCAATTAGAACGGACTTCGGATTTCTACGCCTCTTGGTGACCTCAAAAAGAATTCTACCTAAAGGTGTATCTTTACAACCGGTAGCTTTCTCCCTACTTTTATTTTTTAACGGGGTCAACACAAGGGTGAATCCAGTGTATATCTCCCCGGTTTATTCTACTTCTCCGCTCCTTCCTAAGTGTTTTGGGAACTTTTAGTGCATTTTCTGAGCTGGGTTCTGGACAACCGGTCGATGAGCTGTTACCACCGACAACTTGCCAGCCATACTCGTGCGGCGAAGTGTGGCTTATTTCTTTTTGTTCTTTTCTCCTTTTTGATTTTTTTTTTCTTTTTTCTTTTTTTTTTTTTTTTTAAGTAGGTGGCTTCCCTGATCTAAGATTTACCTAAAGGCAGCAAAAAGAGAAAGGTCCAGTGACTGGGCTCTGGACAACCTACCTATGGGCTGTTACCCACGATAACTTGCCAGCCATATCACCCTAGAAGGTTCATTAGCTACCCAATTTCCGTTAAAATCGCCAAACAACGAGTCAGTGCAAAGAAAGTGTGTAGATGCTTAAAACTCAAAATTCCCTTAAATCAGAGGGTGGGTTGACAAGTCGTGTACTTATCACCCAAACTTATTTATTCCAATTATAATAGAATTAAGATGGCGAGGACTCAAAGACAAATCCACATTTTAGTGGATACACAGGCTAATTAAGTCCAAAGACCTGAGGGGTCTTTGTGTTCAGATCCTAATGTAATATTTCCTAAGATTGAAAATTTTCTTAAACCCAAATTCTCTTTCCTAATTCTGAAATTTTTATTTATTTATTTATATATATATATTTTTTTATAAAAGAAAATAAACAAATCTACGGAGCTGACGAATGAATTCAGAGATGAATATCCACCCCCCCATGCCTATCTAATGCAATGTCCTCATTGTATTAAAAAGACATAAAACAGAGTGGAAAAGTGTAGAAAGCACCTGAATTGCGTGAATATCAGGTCCGCTCCAAGATGAAAACAAAAAAGAACTGTATAAGTGCTGAGTTTAGTGCCTTCAGCTAGGCACACTATACAAAGAAAAGAAATGAAGAATTCACATGTGCAGGTCAGAATTAGAATGAACAGAAGAATCCTCCGACCTGTCAGCAGAGGTCCACAGATGTGGACCAGATTGTGGTGCAGACCCACACCCCATAATCGAGAATATCTTAGGTTCTGGATAAAAATTACCCAAAACCTAAAATCAGAATGTAAGCGGGATCGGGCCTGCGATTTCTGAGGATGCAACCCAAGACCAAAAAGTCGGGTTACAGAAAATTGAAGCTCAAAAGGATAATCGTTGAATGTGTGCTTGAGTTGAACATCCTCGAAACAAATGTCGTAAGGGTTCTGATTTGATGGTTTCAGCTTAAAAGGAACCCTTCGACTCAATCTTCCATTTCCTCCAAAATTGACTTCCCAAATCAGAATTTCCCAGCTCCTATCCTCCTCATTCGGCATATCAAATTCCATGACCTCTTGTATATTCATCACCCCGTCTGAAATCTCCAAGTCTAGATGATGTGGCAAAATCAAAATTGACTTGGGTCTAATTATCTCAAAATTAGAATCATCAATAAGCTCAACAGGGTGTAACTGATAATCAGGGCATTGAACTGATTCTTCCAGAAGATGCGATTCTGGATCCGTAATGTGTGCCCTAATAAGATCAGTTTCCTCAGTTATTGGGCTACCAAATGATCTATCAGATTCCTCAGGCCCAATCGTCTCACAAAAATCGTGTTCTGAAAACTCGTGTGAGACTTCGCAACTTGAATCTTCACCATCAAAGAAATCAGGATCCGTATCAATGTATGTCCCAAAATCAGTTGTCACTTTGTGTTCCCAGGAGACATACGTTTTCTCGTAACCTGGCTCAGGGATCTCAGGTGAAGAAATCAGATCATCCTTAATTGGTTGCTTTAATTCAATCTGGTCAGCCTTGTAATACGTGTTCCCCCCAACAGGTGCCTGAGCGGGTTCTGTCTTTGGCTTTCCTGAAGAGGGTTCATCCTGGGAATCATCCCAAGATTGAACCAAAGCAACCACGAACCTCATCCTCAATTTCGCTAATTACCCAAGTAGAAACTCACCCGGGTTCTTATCATTAACGTCCTGGAGCCAATCCAACAAAGACTTGTTTAAATCATCAATCATTTCAATCAAGGGCTCCAATCTCTCAATGCAAGGTATTGGCTGAACTTCTAAAGATTGTATGATATTTCTCAAGTTAGCCAGAACCTTATCTTGAACCTGATTAACCTGAACCAAATGAGTTGGTTCAGGATTGGGCGGGTTTGACATCAAAGCAGAGGAATTAACGAATTGAGATTCGTTATACCCTTCTTGAAAATAGGTCATTTCAGAATGTTCAAAGGATGGTGATGACCTAAAGGCAGTGAAATCAGAGGATGGGTAAGGATCGGTGTATCCTTCTTGATTGTAGATCGTATTAGGTTGTTCATGAAAGGAGGACGATCTATAATCGATGTAGCTCTGAGAAGGATAGAAATCAGAATCAAACTGTTCAGGGTTAGACCCTAAACACGGAGGTCTGGAATTGTATCCCCAATCCGAATTATCCCAACTAACCGATGGTTGATTACAATACGAGTCGGGATAATCGTCATGTTGCGGATAATTCATGACAGGAGTGAAAGAGCGGGAATGCGTGAAATATGTGGAAGGATTCATGAGACACGGGAGGAAGAAAGGTGCCCTGCAATACAAACAATCAAACCTGTCCTTAAATGGGTTAGCCTACAGACCTACCGACTCCCAAAACCCATCTTGAGATAAAGGAACGATTTGATCTACTTCCGTCTGTTCAATCCAACCAGTTAGAAGGAGGGACTGGGGAGAAGGTTCTTCCTTCGGCTTGCACCTCCGGTTCCTAGTGTACCCCCCAGCCGCGATCGTTTGACTCTGCTCCCCTAGCTAGACATCAGATTGAACAGTAGAAACAGACTAATCGAAAATAATCTCGTTCTGAGTTCTGAAGAGCGAGTCCAATCCTTAAGGCCAACGTCTACTCTATTTTATTTAGGGCTAGGTTTGAATGTGCTTTGGAATGTGATGGGCCCTTTAAATGGGTTGTGCCCTTAATGATTAATTGCTTTGTGTGTACGTGCACAACCAATTGTTTTCAAGCAAGATTATTTTTTTGATGTGGTGAATTTTAAGGTTCAAATCTTGCTTAGTAGCTTTTAGGATTCAACTTTAGGTGTTTTCAATCAAGTTTCATTGGCACGCCAGGTTTTGCAAGCACAGGTGAAGATATTTTCCTTTAAAGTTTAAAAAGAATGTGGAGTGCCTGGTAAATCCCCAAGAGTTGAACCTAATTGGCAGCTACCTGATGAGTTGATTTTATTTGAAGTGGTGCAGCCCAAACAACTCAAACAACTGGCCTGATGCACCACTTAATTAGGCACACAAATGATTACCTAATCTGATTTCTACTCAATTATGTGTTTGGATGTGTGTACCAGCTCCTAAGATCGGTTTACCGGTTGAGTTAGAAAATCAGATGAGGTTGTGTACCTCTGTGAGATTTTTTATTTTTTATTTTTTATTTTTTTTTTTAATGTGGGGGTTGGAGTGAGTATGGATGCCAAACAACAAAACAATCTGACCTTAGAGTTTATAAGAACACCTAGGTTGATTGATGTTTGAATTATTATATGATGAAATGAAATCTAATGGGTTGGAGGTGGGGGATAACTTACAAAACCTTCCACAGCACTTTACTCCGATCTACCGCTTCTGCCTGTCTCAAAAGAGTACCTGCAATTACAATAAGAAAGGAGAAAAGTGAGGTAAATGATTTGTAAGTTACAAAATGCGAAGAGAAATCAAAGAGCGTTGCCTACCCGGCAACGGCGCCAAAATGTTGGACGTGTTACGAACCTACGCTAACGTGTTTGGTTTTGGAAAACCCGTCGTTGTAGTTCGAAAGCGAAGGATTCGAGTTCAACAAATAAAATTTATACCGAAAAAAAAAGAATTCCGGGTCGAACACAGGGAGGCGAACGTTTGATTTAAAAACTTCGCGTTTATTTTTATTTTGTCACGAAGAAACTTAATTTAAACTATCTAAGTATCTACAACGAATAAAAGAGAGAGAGGGAGTAAGAGAGAGAGAAAGAATACTACACATGGAAATCAAAATGAGATGTAGAATAGACAAGGAATTTATCATAAAAGAGTTCATTCGTTACAACTAGAAAATATAAAACAATTACTCTAGAAAGCATTAAAAGAATGGAGGGAGAAATGTCCTCCTCGACGATCGCTCGGAGGACGAATAGACTACTCTAGAAAGCAGTAAATCTATACTAGAAAGCAGTAAAAAGAATAGGGAGAGAGAATCCTCCTCGACGGTCGCTTGGAGGACGAGCCGGACGGGACGACGCCTGGACGAAGGAGGACGAAGCGGGACGAAGGAGGACGAAGTAGAAGAACGGGAATGAAGCAGCACGCCGTCGTCGTCGCGGGATCCACTTCCGAAGGGGGACGAAAATTTGGACTTTATCTCGCGAGAAGCATCCCGGGTGTGGGACAAGCTTCTCTTGAGCTTTGGAGAGGTAGAGAGGAGAAGGAAGGGATGAAAATTTCGTATGGAGGGGGTCTCCTTTTATAGTTGCAAGGAGTGGGGGCAAAATGGACATTACATCTTCAAAATAATAAATAAGGGGTCTTTAGTGACGGATAAAACCGTCGCTAAAGCCCCGACGTCGCCGTCGCCGCCGCGCCCACGCGCGCCCGCTCGGCTGGCCGTGCGCATAACGCCTACGCACGTCCGCGAAGTCTCAGCCGTCCGATCGCAAGATCGGACGGCTTAGATCTCATCCGCGCCTGCTGCGTAGCGCGCCGCCCGCGTGCGATCGCGCGTTACGCCCGGCGTCCAATCGCGCGTCGTCCTGATTGAGCGCGCGCAGCCGTTGGATCTTCATCTGACGCTCGTCCGCGCCCGCTCGCACGCGCCTTCCACCCCATCACCGCGGCTCGAACCCGTGACCTCCGCTTCGCCCGCAGCTGCGTCACCGCTGAGCTACGCGGACGGAATGGTCGCGCGGACGCTTTTAAGCGCGAGCGACCGCAGCCGTTCGATCGAGATCCAACGGCGGAGAGGAGACGGTGCGCGGTCTTCACAAGACGCATGCGGCCGATTGGGCGGCTGAGATGGCGCCACGTGGCACCATCTTGGCCGTCCATCTTCTGGAAGTTGTAGATGGTGCCACGGATGTCGGATTGACTCGATTTTTGTGTCGTTGGGCTGCTATCGTCGATCCGAATTCATCCGTGTGGTCGGATTTGCCATCTGAAGTGCGGATTTACACCATCCTGGCCCTTGATCTTCTAGGGTTTCCCGGTCTCTATCTGATGCTACGGATGCCTGATTAGGGCGATCTTGGAGTCGTTGAACTCCAATCGTCGCCCTGATCATATCCATACGGTTGGATCTTTGATCCGAGGCCCCGATAAAATATTTGCCCTGACCAAGCACATAAAAGGAGACAATTAACCTCCATTTTATTCAAACTACTCTAAATGCAAGATGATGCATGTAATGCAATATTTATATCATGAAATGCAATCCTATGCTTAAGAACATGCATAAATAGACATTTTAAGTAGTGTAAATGTGTTTACATCAAGGATCCATTACCCAATCTACGTGCATGTGAAATAAATGTATCGGATTCTAGACTTAAGAAATAATTCAAGAAGAACCTCGAATGACAAAGGTATTCAGCTAGGGACTAACCCATTCAGCTCAAGAAAAGAAAATTTATATATATATATAAATATATATGTATGCAAATATTTATAAATGCTATAAACATTCTCAGGTTATACCCCCCATGCCTAAGATTGACAATGTCCTCATTGGAAAAAAAAATAGACAGAAGAATATCACCTGAGGAAGAGAGTGGGAGGAGCTAAGGATCCTCATGTCGAAGTGCGTCCAAAACCTGGCCATCTGAAAGAGTAATATACGATTTAAGTCGCTGGCCATTTACCTTAAATCTCGCACCTGAAATAGGATTCTGAATTTCTACAGCTCCATGAGGGAAAGTATTGATCACAACGTATGGCCCATCCCAGCGGGACTTGACCTTTCCAGGAAATAATTTAAGTCTAGAATTGAAAAGCCAAACCCATTGGTTGGGCTCAAAAGTCTTTCTAATGATGTGCTTGTCATGGAAGACTTTTGTACGTTGCTTGTAAGCTTGAGAAGTTTCATAAGCTTCATTACGAAGCTCCTCAAGCTCACTTAATTCTAACATACGTGCCTTTCCCGCTTTATCCAGATTCAAGTTAACATTTTTAATAGCCCAATAAGCTTTATGTTGGATTTCAACAGGAAGGTGGCACGCTTTTCCGTAGACAAGACGGAAAGGAGACATGCCTAAGGGAGTCTTATACGTAGTTCTGTAGGCCCAAAGTGCATCATTTAGCTTTTTAGACCAATCCTTCCAATCAGGCATAACAGTTTTTTCTAAAATTCACTTAATCTCCCTATTGGACACTTCAACTTGTCCACTCATTTGGGGATGATAAGGTGTGGCTATCATGTGGTTGACTCCCAACTTTTGGAGTAGTCTTGTGAAGTGTACGTTGTTAAAGTGAGGTCCTCCATCACTTATGATCATCCTTGTGCACCCATACCGAGAAATGATATTAGCCTTAACAAAGCCCAAGACCACGGAATGGTCATTGGTTCACGTGGGTACGGCTTCTATCCATTTCGATACATATTCTATAGCCGCAAGGATGTATTCATATCTGAAGGGCACAGGAAAGGGACCCATGACGTCAATGCCCCAAATATCAAAGATTTCAATAGGAACGATAGGTTGTTGGGGCATCTCATCCCTTTTTCCAATGGTTCCCATTTGCTGGCAACGTAGACATGCACCCACATACGTATGTGCATCTCAGAATAATGTGGGCCACCAAAAGGAAGACTGAACAACCTTATGGGTGGTCTTCTTCCCACTAAAATGTCCCCCACAATGGAGGTCATGGCAGAAACTCAGAACACTTTTTTGTTCTTCATCAGGGACGCAACGACGAAAAAGCTAGTCATGGCCTACTCTAAAAAGCTCAGGTTCCACCCAGTGATAAAATTTAGCATTGGTGAGAAACCTGTCTCGCTTCTACTTGTCCCAAGTACTGGGGGTAATGCCCGTGACCAGATAGTTCACTATGTCAGCGAACTAAGGAGTTTTAGCTTCCACGGCCATCAAAGACTCATCAGGGAAAGTCTCTTAAATACCGCCAGTAGGGTTTGATGCCTCAATAGGGATCCTAGACAAATGATCTGCTACCACATTCTCAACTCCTTTCTTATCTTTAATTTCCAGGTCAAATTCTTGGAGTAGCAGAATCCAACGAATTAGGCAAGGTTTGGTATCCTTTTTAGCCAGAAGATGCTTTAGGGTAGAATGATTAGTGAACACCACAACCTTGGATCCCAAAAGATAAGATCGAAACTTTTCCAAGGCAAATACTACAGCAAGTAGTTCCTTTTCAGTGACCATGTAGTTTTGCTGAGGATCCGTAAGGGTCTTGCTGGCATAATGCAGCACATGAGGTTTGCCATCAACCCTTTGACCTAAGACCACTCCCACTACAAAATCAGAAGAATCGCACATAAGCTCAAACGGGAGGGTCCAATCTGGTGCTTGGAGAATCGATGCGGTAATGAGGGCTTTCTTCAAAACTTGGAAAGCCTCGCCACATCTATCATCAAAATCAAAGGAGACATCCTTCGCTAACAGGTCATAGAGTGGCTTAGAGATTTTATTGAAATCTCTAATGAAGCGCCTATAAAATCCAGCATGGCTAAGGAAAGATCTAACCTGACGAACATTGGCAGGCAATGGAAGCCTAGAGATGGAATCAATTTTTGCGGTATCCACCTCTAGTCCTCTCTCGGAAACTATATGCCCTAACACAATGCCCTGCTGGACCATAAAGTGGCTTTTCTTCCAGCTAAGCACCAGCTTTGCCTCTTCGCAACGGGTTAAGACTTTATCAAGGTACGAAAGGCATAGGTAAAACGATGAGCCATAAATGGAGAAGTCATCCATGAAAATTTCAACAAACTCGTCGATCATATCAGAAAAGATAGCCATCATACAATGTTGGAAAGTGGTAGGAGCATTGCATAACCCGAATGGCATTCAGCAGAATGCAAAAGTGCCATATGGACTAATGAAGGTGGTATGCTCCTGATCATCAGGAAAAATGGCTATCTGATTGTACCCAGAGTACCCATCAAGAAAACAAAAGTACTTGTTCCTCGCCAATCGTTCCAGAATTTGATCGATAAATGGTAAGGGGAAATGGTCTTTCTGGGTAGCCGTGTTTAAACGGCGATAATCAATGTAGACCCTTCAACCAGTTGAGGGTCTAGTGGTCACCAGTTCTCCTTGGTCATTCTCATCCACAGTGATTCCTGCCTTTTTAGGAACTACGTGAATAGGACTAACCCATTTACTATCTAAAATGGGATAGATAATCCCTGCATCCAGCCATTTCAGAATCTCCTTTTTAACAACCTCCCGCATGTTTGGATTTAACCTTCTCTACATGTCTCGAAAAGGCTTCACGGACTCGTCTATGTATATATGATGCATGCAAAGAGAGGGATCAACACCCCTGATATCAGCAATTGACCAAGCAATTGCTTCCTTGTGCCTTTGCAAACACTCAAGTAGAGCTCCCTCCTGTAATTCAGATAGTGCAGACGAGATAATAATGGGGAGCGTGTTATTAGGGCCAAGGAAAGCATATTTCAATGTGCTCGGGAGGGGTTTCAACTCCAACTCAGGAGCCTTTTGGATTGAGGGTTTTAGTTGAGATGTCCCCGCCTCAAGTAGCAGATCTACCTTCACAGTCTAGGGTGGGGACGGAGACTCAGTGTGTATCCCCAGCAGCTCTTCTAATTTGAGCATTTCCCTTTCAGTTTCTTTAATAATTGAGGGACGGTCCTTAGATATGACCTTCTGAAGGTGATCTCTACATAAGAGTGCTGGAGTAGTCTCTTTAATTATTTCATCAATGACCTCAATCTGAGAACAATCTTCAAATTCGGATTTCTTGTAAGTATCAAAAACATTCAACCAGATCTTCTTGTTCCCAAAGCCCATTTTAAGTGCCCCAGATCTACAATTTATAGAGGCATTGGCTGTGGCCAAGAAGGGGCATCCCAGAATAATGGACAACTTTGTGGGCTTATTAGATAGGTCAATATCAAGCGCTAGAAAGTCAATGGGGAAAAAGAAATCCTCCACTCTCACAAGGACATCTTCCAACAATCCCCGCACTGTCTTAAGTGATCTGTCTGCAACTTGGAGGATTACTGGACTAGGCTTTTGCTTGCCTCCTCCCAAAAGGTCCTAGACAGAGCTCGGTAGAATGTTCACCCCCTCACCCAAATCGAGCAGAGCCTCGTCAACGTGTTGGTTACCTATAACCACTGAAATATACGGGGCCCTTGGGTCTTTCATTTTGGGGGGTGTTCCATGCTGGAGAACCGAGCTAACATGCTCAGGCAGGATGACCTTTGTTTGGGCCTGTTTCCTAAATCAACGCTTTTAGGTGCACAGGTCCTTCAGAAACTTGGCATCGGATGGGATCTGTTTAATAGCTTCCAACAGAGGCAAGTTAATCTGAACTTGCCTAAAAGTATCCATAATATCTTCTGTCCTATCCTTGGCTCCAGACGAGCCAACAGAAGATTCCCTAGGAGCAGATAGACACTCTAGATAGGGCACCCTCGGCTTCTGGGTAGAGGGGTCGTCATGGCGGGAAAGGGGTGGTGGAAGGATGACATCCTCATTGTGGGTGATTTTGTGTGAGGGAGAGCAGTGTGGCTCTTCCTCGGTGGAGATGGAAGTCGAGTCAGGTATGGAAGGGGAATTCTGAGATGTAATCGTAGGAATGTTATCAGGTTTGTCAATCTTTTCTCCACTCCTCAACATGGTCACTGCTTGGGTGTGCTCCCTAAATACAACCCCCTTGCCCTTAGGGTTCTCCTCAGAAGAGCTAGGCAGCTTCCCCGAATCATGTTGCCTAACTGCCTCAGTAAGATGACCAATTTGGGATTGCATGTCAGTAATCATCTTATTCTGAGATTGGATGACCATATTATGATGCTCTTGCATTGCTTTCATCATGGCCTTCAGTTCATCCATCTCGGAGGGCTTATTTTGAGGAGAGCTTTCATAAGAACGTTGGTATATGGGTTGGGGAGGTAAGGGTCTTGTATTCTTTGAGTTAGAAGCATCACCTTGCTTCCAAGAGAAGTTTGGATGGTTTCGGCACCCTGGATTATAGGTATTGGAATAAGGGTTATTGCGAGGGGGCGGAAACCTTGGGCGACGTTCAAGCTGGCCTGAATCAACTCAGGGAATTGATTTACTTGGTGGGACTCCGTAGTGGTATGCGTTGTGCTTTGGCAAATGGAGCATTCTCTTGAAGCCGAAAAGATAGAGGCTGCTTGCGGGTTCATGCCAGGGTTTGCTAAAAGCCTATCAAAGTTTTTATTCAATAGTTGAATCTGATAAGCCAAATCCTGAGAAGCCCTGGCTTCATGGGTTTCTATCTTCCTCTGCAAGATTGATGGTTTCCTTTCTTGATAGGTAGAGGATAAACGTATGGAGTTGTAACTTAATGTTTCAAATAATGCCCAGGCTTCATCCTCAGTTCTGGTCATGAAGGTTCCGGCACAGGCTGCATCGATGGTTTGCCTATGCCTTTCAGATAATTCGTTATAGAAACTTTTGACCAACTACCATCTTGGCACTTGATGGTGGGGGCATAACCTAAGAAGGTCATTAAAGTGCTCCCAAATCTCATGAAATTGCTTCCCTTCTTGTTGAGTAAAACCCATAATCTCTTTTCTGTAATGGTTGGTTTTACTCATAGGAAAATACTTTTTCAAAAATTCTCCCCTAAGGGTGGCCCAATCATTTACCCTTGCATCAAGGGTATGATACCAGTGCTTGTCTTTATCCTTTAGGGAGAAAGGAAATAGAGTCCTCATCAGGGCTTCATCAGTAAAGCCCAGAGCTTTGCCGTGGAACAGACCTCAGTGAATTCCTCCAAATGCTAGTAGGGGTCCTCCCTAGTAGTACCATAAAAAAAGGGCAATAAAGATATGGTACCACTCTTGATCTCATACGGATTATCCCCTGCCGGTCGTCTTAGTGCTTGCGCGGGTTGGTTAGTTGGAATAAAATAGTCCCTTAGGGTCCTTTGCTGATTTGCTCCTTGATTAGCCATTCCTTCTCTTCTCTCCTAGGTGAGCTCTCCTAAGAATTCTCTCAGGCTCAGGATCAAACACTAGACTACCCTCAAGAGAGCGTCTACCAAGCATACAAAACACAATTCAGGTTCTTATTAAGTAAGTGAAGCCTCCACTTCAAAGATAAGTCAAAAGATCAAGACTTATCCCTCCGTTCCCACGTAAGTGGTATAAGAGGGGTGTGGACTTGAAATCTTAACCTTCTTTGTTGCGGACGTCGAATTAGTTAATATAAATGGCCAAACAAGTTTTTCACTGCAATTACGTGGCTTAATTCAACCTTCGAGTGCCCTAGGACCTATACTTTGCTTGGATGATACTCCCAGGTGATCAAGTGAGAAGTTACTCCAAGGACGAACAAAGGGATGCAAGTAGGGCGAACCCTTCCTTTGAGGCGATGCGTATGCGGTGCCCCTTAACTACCCTTTTATTCCTTTAAGGGGTGTCCCCTTCCGTGGAGTATCAAAACACTTGGTCAAAAGATAGTATCACTACCACCACAAAGCATAATAGGAGGGTTTGCACCGATAAAGAGATTGGTGCCTATAGCCTTAAGGGATCGAGCCTTAGTGCGGTGCCTAATGTGCGTGCTCAATGTTAGAAGTGTGCAACACACCGCAAATCTTTGTAATTTCTTTTGAAATCGCAGACAAGTCCCTTAGAATCAGATCAAATGTGAATTGATTTTAGGGTTGAATCAGATTATCAGTTCCACTTTTAGTTATGTGACCACTGAATTAATAAATTCAAACAACTTGGTGGTCTTGAATTTTAATTTGAATGCAAGTGCATGAACAGGAGCTGGATGCAAAAGTTAGAAAGCTGTACCTGTCTCCGGCAATCTTCGTGTTAATATGCTTGCAATGTAATAATAAGATCTAATGTGCTACTCAGTCACCCCTAAATGCACGCACCTAAGGGAATGCAACTTCTAAACAGGCAGCTCGATATTTTCTTTTGTTGGTTTTAAAGGCAAGCGAGCAGAAAATAGAATCATGCATGAAAAAAATGTAAACCCTAGTAGCTAAAGAATGTGGGGACAAATCCCCAAAAATTCAGCCCCAATTACTACAAGGGCGAAAAGATAGAAATAAATTTTGTGATGACGAAGAATCCCTTATGAAAGCAGGATCAAGGACTCCTACGTCTTTTCCTTGTGTGGCTTAGCTCATGGTTGTTGTCGTCACTCTGTTGCGCCTCATCTCCTCAGATTCCTCACACAAAAAAAAAAAAATTGATCAGATAATTGTGCAACTCAGAATATTCAAAAATAATGAAGTGAATCTTATTGCATATGTTTCCTCCACAACAATGGCGCCAATTGATAAATCGATTTTCACTTTCGAATATTGTGATTAAGATGATCTGTCATTTTAGTAACAAAGTGGTGGAAAACCACTTAACAAAATAATTACAATAAAAATTACCACTCATAGAAGAGTGGGTCGTGTCCACAGGGAGGAAATGATGCAATAAAATCTTGATTATTTCATATTCTTTCAATCAAGTGCGAAATCCATAATCAAATTCGACATGAAATGCTATGGAAAGAAGTTGCACAATAACTCAATAATATAAGGGTATATGTGTAATTTTTCCTCACTGAAATATTCAATAAATATGTGATGATTTTATGTAATTTCCAATTGACATGTATTAGAGAAAATTTGTGCACATTTTAATCCCAAAACCAATGTTAAACATGTGAATATCAATAACCACGCAATTATCAGAAAGCATGAGTATACAGTCACAATTTCACCATAATAAAATAATCATAAATTAAAATTGATTTTGGAGGTATGGCATTCAAATGTAAATTTTAATTAACTTAAAAATAGGGGATTTTACCTCTCTCCTCCTTGCGCATGGGACAGAGGTTCAATCGAGGAGATACTCCTACAGGAGGTTGGCTGAAGCAAGGTCGTCGCGGTGGTGGCAACGGTGCTTTCGTGAGATGGCTGAAGCCGGCCTGCCGGAGGAGAGGAGTGGCGGTGGTGGAGAAGCTGCAGCTTGTTGTAGCCGCTACTACTGGCGCTAGAAGGTGCTATGGGGATTGCAGGCAGTACAGTGCAGGCGACTGCTTCATGCTGAGGGTTGGCACACAAGGGTGCTTGCAGTTGTGGAGGTGCTGATGGGGGCACGCGTGAACGGTGGATGCAGGGCACAGCTCCTGCTGTGCACTAGAGAGAGGGCGGGTGCAGGGCGGTGGGTGCTACGCTGGGTGATGGAGCAGGTGCGTGCTGGTGCACGCCTGCAGGGGGTACGGTGAGCGCCTGCGATGTGAGGGCTGGTGGCAAGGGCACACTACAGGTGGGAGCACTAGTGGCGTGCCTGCGGTGAAGGGCGCTGGAGGGGGGGTGTGCTGCGGTGGGTGACTGTAGTGGAGAGGTCACGGTGCCTGCGGGCGTGCAAGGGTAGGTAGTGGTGCAAGTGCACGATGATGGAGGTGTAGGAGCGGAGATAGCGCTGGAGGCGGGTGCGCTTGTAGCGGTGTGCCTACAGTGGAAGGGCGATGGAAGGTGAAGCAACTGCAGGTACGAGGAGAGCGGGCACAGGCGAGGGTGCGCTGTGGTGGGAGCGCTGGAGAAGTGCCTGCAGGCAGTGCAGGCGCTGCTAGGAATGCTGTGGCTGGGCACTTACGGTGGAGGGCACGCGGTGATGGCAGGCGGAGTGCAGGCTGGAAGGGTATTTGCGGTGGAGGGCATGTGGTGCATAGTGCAAGCACGGTTGCACGGTTGATGGCCCCCTTCCAATCCCCTCCACCTCTCCTCTATATCTCTTCTCTTCCACCTCCCAAGGGATTTTCAAAATCCTTTTCTAAAAATGGTCAACCCGTTTGCATTTTGTTGAGGGAAGTTTTTGAGGCCGGCCAGAATGTGTTGCAGCTGCGTTTGTTGGGGGAATTTTACCCCCATCCCCTCGTTCTTTCCAATATCATTCCTGCAACAAAACATAAAATAATTACATACTATAAAATGTAATAAAATAGATAAAAACTCAAGTAATGATGCATGCAGTTATTTAATGACTTAATTTGATTATTAAGAAACATACTATGTTAGAATTGAGGTACTTAGGCGTAATAATAGTCCATTAAAATGGACTCATCAATGTCCGATAAGGCTGTCCAATTGTGATTTTGGCTTTCTAACTTAACTCCTGACTTTCCCTAGGTGTCCTAATGATGAGTAAGTGTTCCTAGGACTTAGGTGGCTTTTATTTTGGGCTTTTTTACAATAATCTAAAGAAAAAGAAAAGAGAAAAATACAAAGATTACAACAACTCCTGAGCTTTAATCTTCAATCTTCAAGCTTTAAGTCCTACACTCCATCGATCTTCATCCTCTAAAGCTTTTTGATTATTTTCTCCTTCATCAAGCTCCTTCTTTCTTAATGGACTTGAGCTTGAGCACTTTCACATTTGCTTCCATTTGCAATTAATCTAAAACTTTAAACTCAAATGCAAATGTTAAATCATAAGTGTTTTGTTATCATCAAAATAAATGATCATGGTGCATTTACCCAGCAATCTCCCTCTTTTTTATGCTGACAAAACCATAAGTAATGATGCTAGAAAATCTCCCACTTTTTTATATTATCAAAAAGGTTTAATTTCTAATCAATTTATCCTATAACTCCCCCTTAAAACATGTTCTAAAAATAAGTTAATTCCCCCTTTTTGGCAATATAAAATGGATATGCTTTTTTAAAAATCTATTTATTCCCCCTTTTTGACATAATTTAGGAAATAAACTCATTTTTCATGCACTTCTATGTTAAATTTAAAAATTATAAGGGTTGCTAGTGATCTCCCCCTTTTTTATGGAAATATAGCTCCATAAGTTTTTAAAATCTCCCCCTAAATATATGCATTTCTATGTAAATTTTCAACCAACTATTGTTAAGGATAATCTCCACCTTTTTAAAGTAATTATAGCATATAACAAATTTAAATTTTCTCCACCTATATTGATGCTAATAGATCAAAAACAACTTTACCTCCACCTATATTGATGCTAATAGATCAAAAACAACTTTACCTCCATTTGTATGGGTTCCAACCCTCATACAAGTTTGGTTGTCCAAGTATTTTCATTCTTCCTTCGTGAACTCCATAGAGATAGCATCTCGAATCAATAGGAGTGCTCTTCTTTGTTGGAATTGTTGTCATCGTTATCTTCTTTCTCACTATTGCTTGCAATCACCATGAAACCCATGTAAGCGATCTTCTCCTTGGAATTTTTCAATTCTTCCTCCTCTGAGCTAGTGTCATCCCATGTGGCTTGGAACACCTTCTTATGCTTCTTCTCCTTTTCCTTCTTCAAGAGTGGGCATTTCAATCTAAGGTGCCCCCTCTTGTTGCAATGGTAGCATCTAACTGGCTCCTCCTCTTTCTTCTTTTTCTCCTTCCTTGATTCCCTAAACATAGAAACATAACAAATTTGTTATCCAAAAAAATCAATTTCCTCCTCATCGAAACTTACCTCGTTATCCGATGCAACTCTAAAGGCAAGTACCTTCTGCAACTCCAATGTCTCCATCTTTTGCTTCATCTTTTTCTCGTAAGCCATGAGGTTGCGTAAGAGGTCATCCATGTTAAGCTCTTCTACTTGGTGTGCTTCCTCGATGGTGATGAGTTTTTGTTCCCACTCGGGTCCAAGGGAACGAAGGAGCTTCGATTGAAGTTCTCCTTGAATAAAGGACTTTCCTAAAGCTTTAAGATTATTCACAATTAATGTGAACCAAGTATACATCTCACTCAAGTTTTCATTAGTTCTCATATAGAAATATTCAAATTCTTGAGAATTTTAGATGTTTTTACCTTAAATGTACCTTCATGAGTTACCTCCAAGGTGTGATAAATTTTGTAGGCAATAGGGCATTGTGAAATCTGGTTGAACTCCTCCGGACTTATTGCACAGTACAATGAGTTCATCATGTTCACATTAAGAGAGAGAGCTCTTTGATTTACTCTTGCGAGTAGCCTCTCGTAGGTTTCTTTAGAATTTTTTAGAGAGTCTCACATCTCTCCTAGATCGTATAATCGTTGGCCTGCAACCATATATACATTCCAAGTTTCCAATATGAATAATTTTTACCTTCGAAATATGGGGACCAGACAATGTCTTGCCCCTTAGAGTGTCTCATAGCAAAGATGCTCCCCTCCATGATTTTGGATCCTTGCCGATTTGTTACGTCGATGTGTGAGTCCTTTCTCTAATACCAACTAAGATTTTACTAGTGGAGAGGCAAATAGTGTAATTGAAGATGATATCTAAATAAAAAGCAATCACACAACTAACATTCTCCATAAGGGGACAATAATGTTTAGTTGGAAACCTCCAAGGGTAAAAACCACCACCAAAGTCTTCACCACTTAGGATTTCCCAATCTACCGAGTAGATCAAATCGAATATACTTGTCACTTAAACAACGGTGACACAACTTCAATACAGCCACACTACTTTAACCTGAGGGTAATGTACCTAAACCCCTCTTCTTCATGAAAAGTATTTTGTCCCATGAAGGAGACGGGAATTTGCCACATGAATACCCAACCAAAAGCAAAATAGAAAAATGAAAACCTATAGAGCCACAAATATATTTTACCACTAAGATCCTATATGCAAGGGAACTTCCCTAAGATGGAAGTGTAAGGGAGTGAAGGACTAATGATTCGGTGCTCTCGAATGTGGAGTGTAAAGCTTGGAGAGCAAGGACTAATTTTTTCTAATTGAATTCTCCTTTCAAGTGTTAACAATGGTGGTAAGTATTATCTTAAGGTGTGTGTTGCCAAAGAGAGGTCCTCTTCTATTTATAGAGGCTTTAGGAAGCTTCAAGAAGGCTTCGGAGAGGCTTTATAGCTGCTGGGGTTAAGTTCAAAACATGTTAGGCCAAAATTCATTGCCATCAAGGTCATAATTAGGTCTAATAGCATAATCAGACGTCTAAAATATAGGCCAAACGTTTGATTAGACATCTAATGGAAAGTTTGGACATTTGAAAACAAAGGTCAACATCCATGAAATCAATTAGATCTAAACAGTTGTTGAGGCGAAAAATCTATGTAAACGAATTTGAGTTTTGAAAACTCGTTGTTGTAGTGTGATTTGCAAGAAAAATTGTTAACAGATAAATTTGACCAAAACTCGAAAAGAAATCTGGGTCAAACACATGGAGGTGGACGTTTGATTTATTGTCACGAAGCAGATTAGTTGGTCGAATAGAATCTAAACTAGCTATCTACTTAAAGAATAATAAATAGAAGAGAGAGATAGAATATTACAAATAAAGACAAAATAGAGAGAGAATGAATAAGAATTTCATAACCAGAATATTATGTCTATTACAACTACTTGTTATACTAGAAAGAAGGAAATCTTACAACTAGAAAGAGGTAAATTTACTCTAGAAAGCAGTAAAGAGAAGGTGGAGAGAAGTATCCTCCTCAACGGCTACTTGGAGGATGAGCTGCAACGACGGAGCACCCTTATGAAGGTGGTGAGATGCGGGACAAAGGAGAACGATGAGGGACGACGGAGAATAGGGCAGGACGACATCGTAGTGGGATCCACTTCCTAAATGGCGGTGAGAGGACCACCACAGAATGCTCCACGAAGGGGATAAGAAGGTGAAAAAATTATAATTTTAACTCTAATGGAGCATCTTGGGTTTGGGACAAGCTCTTAAATCTTTGGAGGGGGCGAGAGAAGAGAGGAAGGGATGAAGAAAGTGTGGGGGTTGTAAGGCCTTTTATAGGTGAAGATATAAGGGGCAATTAGGTATTTTATCATCAAAACATTAATGTCAGGGTCTTTAGTGACGGATGTGGGTGACGTGCACTTGCCCGCGCTGGTCGCTTCTTCTCCTCATGCCCAACGCCTACGCACATTCTTGCATTTTCAGCCGTTTGATCGTGAGATTGGACGGCTGAAAATGAGCGAGCGTCGCTTTATCTTCAATTGCAGCGCGTGCCTGCGTGCGATGGCACGTTGGATCACGCATCATTGCATGCATACGCGATCCTCGCTCATCTGTTACGCCATGTGGCACTGCCGCTACCGCACATCACGTATCCGACAACTGAATTCAACTGCACCCGCTTCTCACTCTGTTTTTGAGCACGAAGGGTCTTAAACGTGCGTCGCGAGGTCGCACATTGAGGCGTTAACCACTGTGCTATCTCTATGGATTGTCGTAGAGATGATTCAACCGTTGCACCCTCTCAACCGTTGGATCAAGATCCAATGGTTGAGATCTTGCATCGCCGGCGCCTTCAAAAGTTGAGATGAGATGCTGCGGTAGGTTTAGGCGACTGTGATGGCGCCACGTAGTGCCATCATGGTCGTCCATCTTCTGTGGCTTATAGATGGTGCCACAAATGTCAAATTGGACCGATTTTCATGTCGTTGGGCTGCGATCATCGATCCAAACCCATCCGTGCAGTCTGATTTGTCATCTAAAGTGCAGATTTACACCATCTTGGGCCTTGATCTCTGATCTTCCTAGGATTATATCTGATGCCACGAAAGTCTGATTAGGGTGATCTTGGAGTCATTGAACTCTGATAGTCACCCTGATCAGATCCATATGGTCAGATCTTCAATCCGAGGCCCCGATTAAATGTCTCCCTGTTACCTGACCATAAAAAAAGGAAAATTAACCTAAACTTTATACAACCTAACCTAAATGCAAGATGATGCATGTTATGCAATATTTATAGTATATGATGCAACTCTATGTCTAAGAACTCACAAAAATAGATGGTTTATGTGATATAAACGTATTTACATCACACCCCCATGCCTATCATTTGCTAGGCCCTAGCAAAACTACATGCTATTTATAAGAGAATTAGGTCAGATTTCATGGGCAATAGTTATTTTTCAACACTTAGAGATTTCAATGATGACCTAAACTACAAAGACACAACTCCTGGGTATCTGCCAAAATGCATACCACCTCAAACCCTCACCTTATTCAAAGAAGGATCCTTTTCTTCTTTTCTTCTTTTCTAATTTTTTTGGATTTTTGAGTTTAGGGTTTCAGAGCAACTTTCTACGTCCACTCAACCCACCCAAGACTTGAAGAGAACCCTATGTTCTAAGCATCTTTGTGTGAAATGTGATAGTCTCACTAATCGGTGATTAGAATGGACTTTGGGTTTCTACACCCCTAGGTGACCTTGAAAAGAAATTCTACCTAATGGTGTATCTATTAGACCAGTAGCTTTCTCCCTACTTTTGTTTTTATGGGGTCAACACAAGGAAGAACCCAATGCATATCTCCCTACCTTATTCTACTTCTCCACTTCTTCCTGAGTGTTTTGGAATTATGCATGCATTTCTTGAGCTGGGTTCTAGACAACCTTCCAATAGAGTGTTACCCACGATAACTTGCCAGCCATACTCGTGCTGTGAAGTGTGGCTTATTTCTTTTTCTCTCCTTTTCTTTTTTTTTTCTTTTTGGATTATTTTTTTCTTTTCTTTCCTTAAATAGGTGACTTCCCTGATCTAAGATTTACCTAAAGGCAGCAGGAATAGAATGGACGTGTGACTGGGCTCTAGACAACCTACCAATGGGTTGTTACCCATGATAACTTACCAACCATACCACCCTAGAAGGTTCATTAGCTACCCAATTTCTGTAAAAATCATCGAAAAGCGAGTTAGTGCAAATAGTGTGTAGATGCTTAGACTTAAAATCCCCTCAAATTAGAGGGCAGGTTGATAAGTCGTGTACTTATCACCCTAACTTATTTAGCCAATTAAAATATAAATTTAGAATGGCGAGGACTCAAAAAATAAGTTCACATTTTAGTAGACACCCAGGCTGATTAAGCTCGAAGACCTGAAGGGTCTTCGTGTTCAAATCATACAGTTTTATTCTCTAAGATTGAAAATTTTCTAAAGCCCAAGTTCTCTTTCCTAATTCAACTCTTTTTTTTTAATAAATAAAAAGAAAATAATAAAAAGTCTACAGAGCTGACGAAATAATTCATAGATGAATATCCACCCCCCATGCCTATCTAATGCAATGTCCACATTGTATTAAAAGGACATGAAATAGAGTGGAGTAGAGTAGAAAGCACCTGAATTGTGTGAATAATAGGTCGGCTCCGAGATGAAAAGAAACTGCATAGGTGCTGAATTTAGTGCCTGCAGCTAGGCACACTATACAAAGAAGAAATAAAGAATTCATAGGTGCAGGTTATCATTAGCATAAGAAAATCTAGCTTTGGACCTGCCAGGAGAAAATGTCCACAGATGTTGACCAGATTGTAATGCAGACCCATGCCCCATGGTAGAGTATATCTAAGGCTCTGGATAAAAATTATCCAAAACCTAAAATCAACATGCAAGCGGGGTCGGGCCTGCGATTTGTGAGAATGCAACCCAAGTCCAAAAAGTCAGCTTACAAAGAAATCAAGCTCAAAAGGATAATCAATGAATGTGTGCTTGGGTTGGACATCCTCTGAACCAATGATGTCATAAGGGTCCTGGTAGAAGGTTGGGAGTTTTAGACAAATTGGAACCCTTAGACTCGATCTTTTGCTTCCTTCGGAATTGACTTCCCATATCAATATTTCCCAACTTCTATCCTCCTCATTTAGACTTCCAAATTCCGAGACTTCCTGTATATTAATCACCCTGTCTGAATTTTCCAAGTCTAAAAGAAGTGATTGAATCAGAATGGACTTGGGTTTAGTGATTTCAAAATCAAAATCTTCAGTAAGTTCAAAGGGGTGTAATTGTGGAATGGGGCTTTGAATTGAATCCTTTATGAAATCAGGATCTGAATCCACCATGCGAGCCCCAACAGGATCAAGTTCCTCAATTTCAGGGCCATCAAATGATTTATTGAATTCCTCAGGCCCAGTTGTCGCACTAAAATCATGTTTTGTAAACTCAGGTGAGACTTCGCATAATGATTCTTCACCTTCATAATCAAAGAAATCTAAATCCTCATTGATGTATGTCTCAAAATCGTCAATCACTTTCTGATCCATGGAGACATATGTTTCCTCGTACCCCGGCTTAGGGATCTTAGGTGAAGAAATCAGTTCATCTTTAATTGGTTGCTCTAGATCAATCTGGTCAATCCTAGTCTCGTAACACGTGTCACCCCCAACAGGTGCCTGAGCGGGTTCTGACATTAGATCTCCTGAAGAGGGTTCATCCTGGGAATCATCCCAACATTAGACTAGAGCAATCACAAATCTCATTCTCAATTTAGATAACTTCCTAAGTAAAAACTCACCCGAGCCCTTATCCTTAACATCCTGAAGCCAATCCAACAGATACTTGTTAAGATCTTCCATCATTTCAATCAAGGGCTCTAATTCTTCAATGCAAGGTGTTGGTTGAGCCTCTAAAGATTGTATGGTATTCCTCAAGTTAGCCAACACCTTCTCTTGGACCTGGTTAACCTGAACGACATGGTTTGGTTCAGGGTTGGGTGGGTTTGGGTTTAGTGCAGGGGAGTTAACGAATTGAGGATCTTGATACCCTCCTGATATAGACACATCTATTTAGGTTAAAATGCCTATTTATGCATTTTTCTAGGCTTAGATTTGCATTCCATATTATAAATATTGCATAACATGCATCATTCTGCATTTAAAGTGGTTGTATATATTTTAGGTTAATTGCATCCTTTTTATGGTCAGAAGAGAAGGAGATTTATTTCGGAGCCTCAGATTGACGATCCGACCATAAACATCTTATCAGGACGATGATCGGAGTCCAATGCCTCCAAAATCGCCTTGATCGGAGTTCCATAGCACCATATGCATTCTGAGGAAGATCAACGGCCAAGGGGCAAGGTGACATAATTCAATGCTTCAAAGGACAAATCCAACCATGCAGATGGATTCGGATCGACG
The DNA here is from genome assembly GCA_037157565.1 of Thalassia testudinum. Classification (NCBI taxonomy): domain Eukaryota; kingdom Viridiplantae; phylum Streptophyta; class Magnoliopsida; order Alismatales; family Hydrocharitaceae; genus Thalassia; species Thalassia testudinum. The sequence continues at coordinate 24,399,560 of JAZHRO010000007.1, read as the reverse complement.
ATCGTAGCCCAACAACGCAAAAATTGACTCAATCCGACCTCTGTAGCAACCCCTACAACGAAAAGAAGATGGATGGCCCAGATTGCACCATGTGGCGCAGCCTGGACCCAGACCGCCCATGTGCACGCACGCACCATCACATGCACACAGAAGTGCGGGCATGCATGGGTGCAGCGGCAGCACACGCAAGCACGTAGAGAGCGGAGGTGCGCGGAGCGTGCGCCAACGCAGTAGCAACGTGGGCACGTGGGTTGTCTTCAACGACGTTTGCGGTGGATCTTCAGCGACGTTTATGACCATCACTAAATGTCCTGTATACGAATTTGATTCTTTCCTCCACTATAAAAGGACCCCTACCCCTTCCATTTTTCTTCATCTCTTCCTTTCTTCCTCTCACCACCACTAAGGCTCTAGAAGGAGCTTGTCTTAAGCTCGGGATGCTCCTCTAGAGTAGAAAATCAAATAGTTTTCCCTCCCCTCATCCCCATTCGTGGAGCATCCTGTGGCCGTCCTCTCACCGCCCTTCAAGAAGAAGATCCTCGCTACTTCACCGTCCTGCCCTGTCCTCTGTTCTCCGACTCCATCCTCTTTCATCCCGCTCCTCACCACCTTCCTCCAGGCGATGTCAAAGTGAGTCGTCCTCCAAGCGACCGTCGAAGGGGATTTCTCTCTCCTCATTCTATCTTTTTATGCTTTCATAGTTTAGATTTCCACTTTCGTAGTGTAACAAACATTCGTTTATAAATAGATGATTGTTTCTCTCTCTCTTATATTTTTGCAAGTAGATTAGCTAGATAACAATTGTCGATCTGATCACTTGCTCAATTAAAATACCAAAAAAATTAGATAAGATAAAAATGACCAAAAAGAAATAAAAGCAAAATGCAGATTTCATAAAACCAAACGTTCGCCTCCCCGTGTTCGACCTGGGACTCACTTTTCGAGTTTCGATTATAACTTTTATCTGATAGACGCATTTTACAAGCTACAACGATGGGTCTTCCAAACCCCGATTTTAATTCGCGAAACGCACCTACATCATTTTGGCACCGATGCTGGGGAGGCAACGGAATTTACTTTATTATTTTCTGCACTTCTTTGCATTTACATAGCACTAACCCTGCTTATCTATGATCTATTATCTTGCAGGTACCCTAGCATGGATATCCAAGTGCGATAGATCGAAGTGCAGGTAGAATGTTTTGTAAGTGTCCCCCACACCACCCCCACCTTAGTTTTCATTCCATAACCTAATAACTCAAACCCAAATCAACTTAGGTGCTTTTTATAAACCCTAGAATAGATTTGGCTGTTTGTTTGCCACCTCCACTCACCTCGCCATCCACATAAATAAAAAAAACAAAGTGTTATCTGATTGTGGGATTTTCTGAAAGAGACACACCTTAACACCCACAACTCTCGACTTAAGGTGCATCACTCCACTTTGATTCTACCACTTAACCGGGATCTAACCTGTGGACCCGTACAGTTCAACTCAAAGCACATAAGTGAGTAGAAATCTGATTAGGCTAAGACATTGTGCACCTTAATCTGTGGTGCGAATAGGCCAATTGATTGATTTGTTTGGGCCGCACCTTGAAAGCGATTCATCAGTAGCTTGCCACTTATGGTTGATTCTTAGGGTTGAACTAGGCACTCCACATTATTTTTTATTTTTAAAGGAACATATCATCACCCGTGTTTTCAAAACTTGGAGTATTCTACTAAACATTGATTGAACCAACATAAGAATTAATCCCTAAAGGCTACTAAGCAAGGTTAAACCCTAAAAGACACATCATCAAATAACCTTGTTTGCAAACCTTGGTTGTGAACGCACACATATTTTAACTGATCGTTAAGGGCACAACCCATCTAAAGGGCCCATTACATTCCAAGAGCACAATCATCCCATGCTTAATTAAAATTGAGTAGACATTGGCCTTAAGGATTGATTCACTTTTCGGGGCTTAGACTGAGATTTCTTTCATTAATCTACTTCTGCTGGTCCATTTGATGTCTAGCTAGGGGAGTAGCGTCAAAGGACCACGGCTGGGGGTACACTAGGAACCGGAGGCACAAGCCAAAGGAAGAACCTTCTCCCCAGTCCCTCCTTGTAACTGGTTAGATTGACCGGATAAAAGTAGACCAAATCGTTTATAATCTCAATACAGGTCTTGGGAGTCTATAGGTCTTTAGGCTAACCCATCGAAGGACAGGGTTGATTGCTTGTACTATAGGGCTCCTTTCTTTCTTCTGATTTCCCTCCTACTCCATTATGCACCCTTCCACATCCTACACGCATTTCCCATCCTACCCTGCTACCACCACATATCTCCAAGATGGTTACTAGTCTGACTTGACTTGTAATTACCCATCCACTAGCTGGTACGACTTTGATTGGGGATATGAATACAGACCTCAGTGTCTAGGGCCTAACCCTCGACAACAAGACTATGATTATTATCCTTCCCAGAGCTACAAGGATTATAGACCTTCATCCTTTGATCACCAAACTAACCCGTTCTACAATCAGGAAGGACATAATTATTATAACACCTACCCTCCCCAGTATTCCACTGAATATAGGTCGCCACCATCCTTTAAACATCCTGAAATGACTTACCATCAAGGAGGGACCCGAGAACCTCGACATCTTGACTCCCCTAGATTTAACCCAAACCCACCCAAACCTGAATCGAACTAGTCGGTTCAGGTGAACCAAATACAAAAAAGGGTGTTAGCTAACTTAAGGAACACCATACATTCTTTAGAAGCCCAGCCAACACCATGCACTGAAGCATTGGAGCCTATGATAAAAATGATTGATAAACTTAATAGTTCTTGTTATAGACACATCTATTTAGGTTAAAATGCCTATTCATGCATGTTCCTAGGCTTAGATTTGCATTTCATATTATAAATATTGCATAGCATGCATCATTCTGCATTTAGAGTTGCATATATTTTAGGTTAATTAGGTCCTTTTTAAGGTCAGGAGAGAAGAAGACTTATTTTAGGGCCTCAGATGGATGATCAAATCGTACAGATCTGATTAGGATGACGATCGGAGTCTAATGCCTCTGAAATCATCTAGATCAAAGAATTGTAGCATCATATGAAGTCTGAGGAAGATCAACGGCTAGGGGGAAATGTGACATCCATATGGATTTTGGATGGAAAATCTGATTGTACGTATGGATCCAGAGTGACGATCGCAGTCCAGCAGCATTGAAATCATCTCAATCTGAGCACCGTGGCACCCTCTACAAAAGAAAGAAGAATGGATGGGCCAGATGGTGCCACATGATGCCATCCAGGCCGCCCAATGTTGGCTAGCAGCAGCACACATGCACAGCCACAGTCGCACATGGCAGTAGTGCACCGCACACAGCCGTAGCCGCACGCAGTAGCAGCACAGTGCATGCCAGAGCACACGCGTGTGACACGGCTTGGGGAGCACGGGCGAGTGAAGCACGCAGTGCGCGCTAGGGGTGGATAGGCGTCGATCTTCAGCGACGCGGGCCTTTAGTGACGCTTGCAACTGTCATTAATGGTCTACCCGAGCCAGCAAGAGGAATTAAAGGGCGGATCTTCAGCGATAGCTGCAGCGACATTTACGGACGTCAGTAATGACCCAGATGCGAAGTTGTTCTTCCTCCTACACTATAAAAGGACCTACCCACCACCATTCCAAACCATCTCTTCCTCTCACCACCTCCAAGTCTCTAGAGAGAGCTTGTCCCAAGCCCGGGATGCTCCTTTAGAGTAGAAAACCAAATAGTTTTCCCTCCCCTCACCCCCATTCGTGGAGCATCCCGTGGCCGTCCTCTCACCGCCCTTCGGGAAGAAGATCCTCGCCGCCTTCTCACCACCATTCTCGAGCCACACCGAAGCTTTCCTCTACTCGAAGTCCTCTTGCATCTCACCTCTGTCATCCTGCTCCTTACCCCCTTTCGTCCGAGCTTCCGCCAGGTGCCGTCGTCTCGCCGAATAGCCGATTCAGGAATTTTCTTCTCACCTCCCTCTCTTTTTATGCTTTCATAGTTGATTGTAATTGACATTGAAGTGATATCTATATCATATTTGTTCCATATCTCTGGTGATTCATTCTACTTGTCTTCTTCTGACAAAAATACAAAAAAATAACCAAACCCTAAAATACCAAACAAGAAACAATTTGAAGCACAGTTTTCAATTAAAGTAAACGTGCCTCCCTGTGTTCGACCCGAAACTCCCTTGGAGTTTCGATATAAATTTTATCTGATCATGAGTTTTGCAACTACGATGATGGGTTACTTGTAACCCTAATTTCAAACTCGTAAAACACATGCAATCATTTTGGTGCCATTGCCTGATGCGAAAAATTGTGTGATTTGTAATTAGGGTTTTTAAAGTCGTAACATGCTGATGGCGATGGCGTGAAGAGATAATCGGGTTTTATTGTTATGTCGTTGTAGTATAGCCAGTTATTGCCATCATTTCAAATATATATTTTTTTACTCGAAAAATAAAAGAGTTCCCGAGGTCGAACTCAGGGAGCAAGTTGTATTCTAGGGGTACAAAGTTTCTTTTACAAAAATATAGATAGATAGAGAGAGATGAAAGTTTGTTGGCTTCTTCTTTCTCGTCTGTCTTCTTCTTTCTTTTCTCTTCTCTTTGGCTTTTGGTTCCTTTATCTCCTTGTGGTCTTCCTCTTCTTTCTGTCTTCTTTATCTGCAGCAGTGGGTGATGTTCTTCTTCGTCTTTCAGCTCTTGTTTCTGCTTTGTCTCTTTCTTTTTCTGCAGAGCGGTCCTTGTCCTGTTCTTCTTCCTCTTTTCTGCCTTCAGAGCATCGTCTGATTTTCCAATCAGACGACTTAAACCGCCGCTGCTACAGTGCCGCTCGGTGCTCCTTCCTTCAGCTTTCGTCGTCCTTCTTCTCTGCCTCGCTCGTCTTCTTCTTCTTCGCCTTTTCCTCTTTGCTTCGAGCAGTCCTGGCTGCTCTTCTTCCATCAGTCTTCTTCTCCGGTTCTTCTTCTTCACCTGTGCCTGCAAACTTGCACCGCTTGATCAGAGGGGCAAAACCTATCTCTACCCTCCCCCGCGTCTCCCTCTCACAGAAGCCGCTCTTAGGAAAGCTCTCCCAGAGCTGCCGGGTTTTTGGGTACGGGTCGCGCCCGGGTCCAGGCCCACCGGCGTGAGTGGTGGGCGAGGAGTGCAGGTCAGTCTAAGTCGGGTCGGGCCAGGTCCGCGAGGCGTGAGCGCGGACGAGACAGGGTCGAGCGAGCGAGTGAGTGAGAGGGACCTCACCCCGTGCTCAGGAGGCAACGAGCATAAGGCGCTTTTTGCCTTTATGCAGGCGCTCTCCTCTGAAAGGTTACGAGGTGGGACTAAATGTCCCACCCCAATTTGGGTGCCTGCGCGGAGGAAGCAGCGGCAGTCGAGGCGAAGCGCGGGGGCTTCGCGCGAGAGCTTCGCCTCAACTGCAGCCTAACGCTTTGCCGAAGTGCCCCCGCACAGCCTGGGAGGGTGACCTGGGCGCTTCGCACCTGGGGCAGCAGGTGAAGAAGCTGCTTCGCTTCAACAATGGTGGCGACGAGCGCAGGTACCTGCCCACAGAAAAACGGCCTCTCGGCCCAATCAGAAACGCGGAGGACCTTCGCCGTGGCACGGCGAAGGTGGTCAGGGGGTGTGCAGGTCGTGGGATGGCATCTGGCGGCGGGGCTAGGTCGGACTGTGGGTCGGAGAGTGGGTGTGTTCGGTGGACTTGCAGAGGTCGGGTGGCGGAAATTGGAAGGGCGGAAATGGATCAGGGTGAGGAGGCGGAGATTATGTGCAGGTCGGCGAGCCGTGTGGGGTGCTGGAGTGATGGGAGCGACTCGCCGGAGGATGGCCGGAGGCGGAGAAGGTGAGGGTGATTGGTCGGATTCGAGGGCAACAGTAAATGTTTAAAGTGAGGAAAAGGAAGAGGGGAGGAAGAGGAGGAGTTCTACCTACTTAGCAGGACGAGGAGGGGCCGGAGGAGGCGACAGTCGTATCAACTGTCGCCGGAGAAGAAGCTGCCCAGAGGAAGGAGCGACGGCGAGGAGAGGGCTGGAGAGGCGCGCTGGGTGCGGCGCGGCGCGGGAAGAGCAGGGGAAGAAGTCTCTGCTGCTGGTATTGAGGCAGAGCGAGGAGGAGGAGGAGGAGGAACCGCCGAAGCTGGTGGGCGTCTGCCGGAGTGGGAAGAGAGGAAAGTTGGGGGTTTTCTCCATCAGATCCGAGCTCCTCAGAACGGCGGACCGACGGGGATATTTAAAGAGGCGGAATCAGAGAGGAGGGTGGAGGGAGACGACGTGCCTCCCTCGCCGGAGGACGCCGGAGATGGAGACCCATACCTTCCGTGCGTTCGCACGGCCGGTATGGTGGGTTGCAGCGACCAGGGGGGTGCTCCTGCGACGGCTGACGACGCAGGGCACCCCCATTTGTCCTGGCAGGCCCTCCCCCTCACCCTGCACGGTGCCATGCTCCGCGCAAGGTCACCGGAGCATGGTGCTGGCAGGTTTTGCAGGGAGGACCTGAACGCAAAGAACGAAGGAGAGTTAGGGGCAGAAATGTGAGGGTTCAAAAGTTGAGGGCCAAAAAGTAAATATATGAGGACCAAAGTGCAAAGTTGGTCAAGAAGGTTTCTTCTTAGGCTCAAGTTTTTATACATGACTAATTAGGACCTAAGGAATTTGATGGTGAATTTTATTTCTAGATTAAACCTTATTTGACCTGTCAATTTGTGCAAAAACCCAAATTAAGTTATTAATTGGGCATGGTTCTCAATGTAGGTCAAAATGGGATCTGAAGGCCAAATTGAAGGTTCTAAACCCTAGAGATTATTTTTCTATGAATTTTAGAGGGTTTATTCTATTTTTACTTTGCCTCGAACCTCGTGAATTGAAGTGGGTTTGTTTTAAGGTTACAGATTATCATTTAGTTCCTTGGAATTGCTGTAGCCCTTGTCAGATCATCCCACTTTCCTTCTTATTCGGTTTGCTTGACCTGTGTTTGGACCCTGAATTACCCTGTATGCAGATTATACTGGTAAAATTGCATTTTTACCCCTTATGACTTGTTTTCTCCTTAAACTCAGAATTCTCTGAGTTAAGCCTTTCCTTGAGTTATGTAGGAGCTTTTATCCTTTGTATTGGGTCAAAATGAGCTAGTTATGGCTCATGATGAGGTTCTCATCATACCCCCATGCCTAGCTTTTGCTAGTCCCTTAGCAAAAACTTAAGGTTTCAACCCTTGTTCTAGACCATGAAGTTCTTAATAGCTTTAGATAAGTGCTTTTTTATTTGAGCATAGATTAGGTTAGAATGCTGACCATAGGCCTAAAAGGTACTCTAGTACCAATCAAGATCCAAATCTGTCTAGCCTTAGCCTCAGTCTTTAGCAAAGGTTTTTAAGGCCCATAAGAACTAACCTAAGGTTTATTGGACTTTGTGGTTAAAGCACCCGTGCTTGAAATGATTTTAGCCCTGGCTCAGTTTGCAGTGCGTTTTATAAGAGAGAGATAGAAAGTTTTTCTGTTTGGAGAGTTTTCTCTCTCTTTTTCTTTTTAGTTCTAGCCTAGGATTGGCTTTTCAACACGGTCTGTATCAGATTCCTTGCTCCCATCATCAATCCTCAAGGGTTCCTGGCGATCGATGCTTCGAGATAGCACCACCCATGGCAACCCCCGGAACCCTGGCTATTGAGATTTCGAGATAATCCCATCCATGGTGTTCCGTGGCCGAATCCAGACCCTGGCAATTGACACTTCGAGATAATGCCATCCATGGAATCTGAACCAGCAGAGTGCTTACATGCCCCCAGTAGGATATGTAAATATCCTAAGAGACAAGCACCGAGGAGGTGATATTTTGTTACGCATCTTCGAGGGGATTTCCCGCCTCTCCGCGCTGGGAACTCGTCCAAATCAACTTGTGTTGATCGAACGCTCCTATTCTAGGTGTTCTTTTTAGAATTTTGCGACGCTTCTGCATGATTTTGATTTTTACGCTTACTGAACCAGGCTGTGTGTGAGGTTAGGGTGCTTAGGTTACTGAGTCCCGTAAACCAAAAATTAGTTAACAAGGCCAAATACTCCCTAAGCCTTGGACCTAGTACTTAAGCTTTTCATTTTCCTCAACCTCTTGAGGATTGTCTAGATCTTAATGGGTACTAAGAGTCTATTCAAGAATGCCTAAGGTTTGCGTTCTTACTAATCTCATTATGCACTTTTCAGTTATTTTCTTGAATGAGGTCTAGAACTTAGGTTAATTCCTTAGTTCCTTACTAATGACTATCGCCTTTTCTCATAATTTTGTGCTCCTTTTTCATTTTGTTTCTTTTCTCCTTCTCCTTTACAAAATTTCCTTCTCCTCTTTTCCTCTTATTCTTTTTCAAAAAATTTTTAATTTTTATGGTGTTTTTGGCATATGTGAATTTTTTTGTTTGAAACCTTTTCTTACAAGTTTTGCACTTTCATACCCCCCCATGCCTAAGATTTGCAATGTCCTCATTGTAACCTAGGGGGTTTTTATTTAACTTAGTTCATTCCTTAAGACAGAAATTTGAATGAGTGAATGGGTCGGGCTGAATTTTTGCGGACGATTTCTAATCCCAGATGCAAGCATCTGAGGTGGGGTCGGCTGTCTACAAGGGTGAACCTTAAGTGCAAAAAGGTGTCAGAAAAAGTTTTGGATTTTTAGGAAAATGACGGGTTGCCTCCCGTTAAGCGCTGAGTTTTACGCCATCGGCTGGGTGCCCCCCACTTCCCTACCACTAGTTCATTTCCCCCCACTTCCCCACCACTAGTTCATTTCACCACACTAATAGCTCAAACCCAAATCAACTTAGGTGCTTTTTATAAACCCTAGGATAGATCTGGTTGTTTGTTTGTCACCTCCACTCATCTCACCCCCGCATATATGTAACAAAAAAAAAAAATTCTCTTCTCTTGTGGGATTTTATGAAAGCTACACACTTAACACCCACAACTTCTCACCCTAAGGCGCACAATCACATCGATTCAACCACTTAATCGGGATCTAACCTGTGAACTCGGTACACTTAATTCAACACACAAATAAGTGAGTAGAAATTTGAATAGGTCAAACATTTCTGTGTGCCTTAACTAAGTGGTGTAATAGGCCAATTGATTGAACTGTTTGGGCTACACAACTTAAGATACAAGCAATTCATCAAGTAGCTTGGCACTTAGCGTTTATTTTTAGGATTGAACCAGACACTCCACATTTTATTTCTTATTTTTAAAGGAATATATCTACACCAGTGCTTTCAAAACTTGGAGTGTTCTACTGAACCTTGATTGAATATACCTAAAGATTAAACCCTAAAAGCTACTAAACAAGGTTGAACCCTAAAAGACACATCATCAAATAACCTTGTTTGAAAACCCTGGTTGTGCATGCACACACATTTTAACTGATCATTAAGGGTACAACCCATCTAAAGGGCCCATCACATTCCTAAAGCACCATTGTCCCAAGCCTAACTAAAATTGATTAGATGTTGGCCCTAAGGACTGGTTCGCTTGTTGGGATCCAGATTGAGATTGTTCACGATTAACCTACTTGTACTAGTCAATCTGATGTCTTCAAACGATCGCGGCTGGGGTGTACACTAGGAACTAGAGGCGTAAGCCAAAGGAAGAACCTCCTCCCCAGTCCCTCCTTCTAACTAGTTGGATTGCCTAGACATAAGTAGAGTAAATCGTCCATAATCTTAGGATGGATTCTGAGAATCTGTAGACCTTTAGACAAGGGCTTGTATTTTTGTATTGCAGGGCTCCTTCTTTCTCTTCTGATTTCCCTCCTTACTTCATCATGTAGCCTTCCACATCTTACACACATTTCCAATCCTATCCTCCTACCACCACTTATCCCCAAGATGATTACTATCCTGACTTGACTTGTAATTACCCATCCACTAGCCGGGATAACTTTGATTGCGGATACGAATCCGGACCTCAATGTCCATGGCCTAACCCTATACAACAAGACTATGATTACTATCCTTCCCAAACCTACAATGATTATGGATCTCCATCCTTTGATGACCAAACCAACCCGATCTACAATCAGGAAGGATATAATGATTTTAACACCTACCCTCCCCAGTATTCCACTGAATATAGGTTGCCACCATCCTTTGAACAACCTAGAATGACCTACTTTCAAGGAGGGACTCGAGAACCTCGACATCTTGACTCCCCTAGATTTAACCCAAACCTGAATCAAACTAGTCGGTTCAGGTGAACTAGATCCAGGATAGGGTGTTGGCTAACTTGAGGAACACCATAAAATCTTTAGAAGCCCAGCCAACACCATGCACTGAAGCATTGGAGCCTATGATAAAAATGATTGATGAGCTGAATAGCTCTTTATTGGATTTGCTCCAAAGTGTTAGGGATAGGGACATGGGTGAGTTTCTTCTTGGGAAATTGTTGAGGTTGAGGATGAAATTTGTGGTTTCTTTAGTTAAATCTTTGGATGATTCTCAAGATGAACCCCCTTTAGGAGAGCCAATGTCTGAACCCGCTCAGGTGCCTGTTAGGGGGGTACATATTCTGACATTGGAGATGACCAAGTTGGGCTAGAGCAACCCTTTGAGGATGAATCGAGTTTCTCACCCGAGATCCTAGAGCCAAGAATGACGAAAAATATGTCTCCATGGACTATGAATGACATATGATTTTGAGACATATATAAATGAGGATCATGGATTCTTTGATTCAGAGGGTAAGGAATCTCTTAGTGAAGTCTTACTTGAGCTTAAGGAAGATGATTTTAGTAAGACAAATGGGCTCGAGGAGCATGAAGAACCATTTGATAGCCTAGTCATTGAAGATTTTGATTCGGTTGGGGCTAATGTGGAGGATTTGAATCCTCATTTACTTGATGATTCAATCAGTGACCCCATTCCTCATCTACACCCCGAAGAGCTGACTTTTGAGATCATTGTGCCCAAGTCAATCTTGATTCAACCAAGATTTCTGGTCTTGGGAGAATCATATGGGGTGAATGATATGCTAGAGGTTCCAGAGCCTGAGCCCTTGATGTTGGAAGATAGAATTGTTGAAATAACAATTTGTGGGGCTAATTCTGAGGGAACTTTGATTTTGGATCTAAGGGTAGCTATTGACGTGAAACCACCTACTTTCTACCATGACCCTTACGATATTTTTCACGTGCAACCCAATCGCGAAATAACTGATTATTTTTCTGAGCTAGATGTTAAGTGGAGAACCATACCTATTGAACCATCTTTACCCGTTGTCCGACACTTTGGTCTTGGGTTGCACACCACAAAACCATAAGCCCGGCCCCGTAAACACAATAATCTTAGGTTCTAGGTGATTTTCATCCAGAACCTTAGAACCACTCGATCCTGGGGCATGGGTCAGCATCATAATCTGGTCCACGTCTGTGGACATCTTTTGTTGACGGGCTTCAGGATCAACCTTTTGATTTTGATTTTGACCCACACAAGTGAATTCTCAACTTCTTCTTTGTATGTATATTATGCCCAGCTGAAGGAATTAAACTTAGCGTGTGTATATACTCTCTTCTCTCTGCGAAGCTGACTGGGTTGTCACGAAATATTTAGGTGATATTCTGTTTACTCTGCCCTTTTCATGTCTTTGTTTTTACAATGAGGACATTGCATCATTTAGGCATGGGGGGGTGGATAATCAATTCCTGAAATCATTATGTTAACTCGATAGAATTTTTTTTAGTTTCTTATAAATTAAAAAAAATTGAAAATTTGAAAAAGATAAAAAAGAAAGAAATTAGGAAAAGAGAACTTAGGCATTTGAAAGTATTAACTTTAGGAAATGATAAGAGAGGACCTAAACACTTAGACTCTTCAGGTCTTCGGGCTTAATTAGCCCAGGTGTCCACTCGAATGTGGACTTAGTCTCGAGTCCTCTCCGAGTCAATCTCATTTTAATTCGATAAATAATTTGGAATGATAAGTATGCGACTTGTCAACCCGCTCTCTGATTTGGGGAGACTTTAAGCCTAAGCATCTTCACACATTTTTGCATTGACTCACTTTTTGACGGTTTCTTTGGAAATTGGGTAGCTAATGAACTATCTAGCGTGGTATGGCTGGCAAGTTGTCGGTGGTAATAGCTCATCGACCGATTATCCAGAACCCAGTCGTAAGACCATTTTCGTTGTACTGCCTTTAGGTAAATCTTAGAGCAGGGAAGCCACTACTAAAAAAAAAGAAAGAAAAAGAAAAAGAAAAAAATAGAAAAGGGAGAAAATTATAAAAAATAAATAAATAAAACCACATGTCACCACACAAGTATGGCTGGCAAGTTGTTGTGGGTAATAGCCCATTGACCGGTTGTCCAGAGCCCAACTCACAAAAATGCACAATAATTCCCAGAACACTTAAGGAAGATGTGGGGAAGTAGAATAAACTGGGGAGATATACACTGGGTTCGCCCTTATGTTGACCCCATAAATAAAAGAAGTAGGGAGAAAGCTACCGTTCGAAAAGATAAACATCTAGGCAAGGTCACCTAGGGTCGTAGAAACCTGACGTCTGTTTTAACGGCCGCCAAGTGAGTCTTTCACTCTTTTCACTAGATGCTTGTCACTTAGAGTCTTTTTCGAGTCTTGGGCAGGTCGGGTAGTTGTAAAAAGTTATCCTGGAACTCTCAAACTCCAAAACTACAAAAAAATTTAGAAAAGAAGAAAAATAAAAAAAATGTACCGTCCCTTTTCAAATAAGGTGAGGACTTGGGTAGTCTGCATTTTGGCAGGCACCTGGGTACTATTGAGTTTTCATTGTTTAGGATCTTCATTGAAATTATCTATTGTTAATAAATGACTTAGGCCTAAGCAATCTAATCCTAATTTTGATTTTATATATAGCATGTAGTTTAATTTTGCTAGGGACTAGCAAAAGATAGGCATGGGGGTATGATATAGACACATCGATTTAGGTTAAAATGCCTATTCATGTATGTTCCTAGGCTTAGATTTGCATTTCATGTTATAAATATTTCATAGCATGTATCATTCTGCATTTAGAGTAGTTGTATATATTTTAGGTTAATTAGGTCCTTTTTATGATCAGGAGATAAGAAGACTTATTTCAGGGCCTCAAATGGAAGATTGGACCGTATGGATCTGATTGGGGCAATGATCGGAGTCTAACACCTCTGAAATCGTCTAGATCAGAGAACCATAGCATCATTCAAAATCTGACGAAGATCAATAGCCAGGGGGCAATGCAACATCGATACGGGTTTCAGATGGAAAATCCAACCATACAGATGGATCTAGAGCGACGATCACAGTCTAGCAATGTGGGATCATCTTGATCTGAGCATCGTGGCACCCTCTACAAAAGAAAGAAGAATGGACAGCTCAGATGGTGCCATGTGGCACCATCCAAGCCGCCCAATGCCGACCAGTAGCAACGCACACGCACAGCCGTAGCCACGTGCAGCAGCAGCGCGCTGCGCACAACTGCAGCAGCATAGTAGCAGCGTAGCTCATGCCAGCGCGCACGCGCGACACGACTTTGGGAGCACGAGCATGTCAAGCGCGTAGCGTGCGATGCATGCACCAGCGGAGGATAGGCACAGATCAGCATCGACGCGGGCCTTTAGTGATGCTTGCAGCTGTCACTAATGGTCTACGCACGCCAACACGAGGAATTGAAGGGTAGATCTTCAGCGACAGCTGCAACGAAGTTTACGGATGTCAGTAATGACCCAGATGCGAATTTGTTCTTCCTCCTCCATTATAAAAGGACCTACCCACCACCATTCCAAACCATTTCTTCCTTTCTTCCTCTCACCACCTCCAAGGCTCTGGAAAGAGCTTGTCCTAAGCCTGGGATGCTCCTCTAAAGTAGAAAACCAAATAGTTTTCCCTCCCCTCACCCCCATTCGTGGAGCATCCCGTGGCCGTCCTCTCACCGCCCCTCGGGAAGAAGATCCTCACCACGACACCGTCCTGCCCCATCCTCCATCCTCCTTCGTCCTGCTCCTCACCACCTTCCTCCAAGCGACGTCAGAGTGAGTCATTCTCCGAGCAATCGTCAAGGGGGATTTCTCTCACCTCTTTCTATCTTTTTATGCTTTCGTAGTGTAGTTTTCTACCTTCGTAGTTGTAACAAATAGTTGTCCATGAATAGATGATTATTTCTTCTCTCTTTCTCCCTCTCTCTCTTACATTTTTGCAAGTAGACAAAGCTTTCATCAACCTAATCTCTTGCCCTATTAAAAATACCAAAAAGATAGAAAATACAAAAATAAAATAAACAAATAAAAAAAGAAACGTGGATTTTCAAAACCAACGTTCGCCTCCCCGTGTTCAGCTCGGGACTCCCTTGGAGTTTCGGTATAAATTTTATTTGACCATGCATTTTGCAACTACGACTACGGGTTACTTGTAACCCTGATTTCAAACTCCCAAAAGTCGTTTGATCAGTCCTTTATTGGATTTGCTCTAAAATGTTAGGGATAGGGACCTGGGTGAGTTTCTTCTTGGGAAATTATTGAGGTTGAGGATGAAATTAGTGGTTTCCCTAGTCAAATCTTCAGATAATTCTCAAGATGAACCCCCTTCAGGAAAGCCAATGTCAGAACCTGCTCAGGTGCCTGTTGACGGGGATACATATTCTGAGATTGAAGATGACCAGGTTGGGCTAAAGCAACCCATTAAGGATGAACTGATTGATTCACCCGACATCCCCAAGCCAAGGAGAGAGGAAAAATATGTCTCTTTGAACCAGGAAATGACAATCGATTTTGAGACATATATAAATGAGGATCATGAATTCTTTGACTCTGAGGATAAAGAATCTTTTGGTGAAGTCTCACTTGAAATTAAGGAAGAGGATTTTAGTGAGACAAATGGGCTTGAGGAATCTGACGAACCAGTTGCTAGCCCAATTATTGAAGATTTGGATTCGGTTGGGGCTAACTTGGAGGATTCGAGTCCTCATTTACTAGAAGATGCAATCAATAGCTCCATTCCTCATCTGCACCCTGAAGAGCAGACTTCTGAGATCATTGTGCCCAAGTCAATCTTGATTCAGCCATGATTTCTGGACTTGGGAGAATCATATGGGGCGAATGATATGCTAGAGGTTCTGGAGCCTGAGCTCTTGATGTTGGAGGATAGAATTGCTGAAATAAAAATTTGGGAGGTTAATTATGAGGGAACTACGATTTTGGATCTAAAGGTACCTATTAACTTGAAACCACCTACCTTCTATCAGGACCCTTATGAAATCTTTCACATGCAACCCAAGCATGGAATAATTGACTACCTGAGCTGAACTATAAGTGGACACCTGTTGAACGTGTTACGAACCTACGCTAACGTGTTCGATTTTGGAAAACCCGTCGTTGTAGTTCGAAAGCGAAGGATTCGAGTTCAACAAATAAAATTTATACCGAAATTAAAATTCCGGGTCGAACACAGGGAGGCGGACGTTTGATTTAAAAACTTCGCGTTTCTTTTTATTTTGTCACGAAGAAATTCAATTTAAACTATCTAAGTATCTACAACAAATAAAAGAGAGAGAGGGAGTAAGAGAGAGAGAAAGAATACTATACATGGAAATCAAAATGAGATGTAGAATAGACAAGGAATTTATCATAAAAGAGTTCTTTCGTTACAACTAGAAAACATAAAACAATTACTCTAGAAAGCATTAAAAGAATGGAGGGAGAAATGTCCTCCTCGACGATCGCTCGGAGGACAAATAGACTACTCTAGAAAGCAGTAAATCTATACTAGAAAGCAGTAAAAAGAATAGGGAGAGAGAATCCTCCTCGACGGTCGCTTGGAGGACGAGCCGGACGGGACGACGCCTGGACGAAGGAGAACGAAGCGGGACAAAGGAGGACGAAGCAGAAGAACGGGAACGAAGCAGCACGCCGTCGTCGTCGCGGGATCCACTTCCGAGGGGGGACGAAAATTTGGACTTTATCTCACGAGAAGCATCCTGTCGTCAACGTTTCTGTGCGGATTTAAAGGCGTATTACGTTGCAGTAGAACCGACAAAACGTTTAAACAAATAATTTTATTACTCGAACAACTAGAGTATTCGAGGTCGAACACAGGGAGCAAACTCAGTACTTTGTAAAACCCAAGAATACAACTGTTAAATGCAAATATAATTGATTCAAAGAGTTTTTAAGAAAAATGTAAAAAAAATAGAATTAGACGTCTGATTTATGTATCAGACGTCTTAAATGTGATCTTTCTTTCTCTTTTTCTTCTTCTGCTTTGCCTTTCGGATCTCTTTGCAATCTTCCCTTGTCCTTCTTCTTCTTCTCCTGCGAAGACTTCTAACCTTTCTGTTTTCCTTCTTCTCCTGCGAAGACTTCTTTCTTTCTTCTTCTTCTTCTGTCTTGCTTCTCCTTTCTTCGTTGCCTTCTTCTTCTTCTTTGTCTTGCTTCTCCTTCTTCTGCAGCGGCCACGTCCTTCTCCTGCAATCAGCCTGCCTGCACAGGGAACAAAACCTAACCCTTCTCCCTCTACCCGCGCGTGTCTCTCTCTCAAGCAATTCACTCTAACCGCTCTACCAGAGCCACAGTCTCAATCGGGTCGGATCGTACCCGGGACCAGGCGCACCTGCAGGTGTGTGATGCGCGAGGAGTGCGTAGGTCTAGGTCAGGTCGGATCCGCCAGGTCCGCGTGGTCAGGCCGCGGACGAGGCGGGTGGGGTCAGTGAGGGACCTCACCCCTGTGCTTTCGAGGCAGTAAACCTATATCACAAAAACTCTTTATACCATACCTATGCCTTGAGATTCCACGATGTGGGACTAAACGTTCCGCCCTTCCTTTGCGTGCGCCTGCAGACTCTCGTGTGCAATTGCCCACGCTGAAGGCCCTGCTGGTGCTCCTTGTTGAACTCAGTCACCTCGCAACACTTGCGAGAGTCTGCTGCACCTGCCGCCTGGGAAGCCTGACGCCTGCTGCTGCTCCAAGCTTCCTGCTGCTTCGGCTGTTAATGGCGGCCGGGGCGTTCACCTGAGCTTCCACAGAACGGCCTATTGGCCCAATTAGAATAGCTGGAAACCTTCGCCGTAGCACGGCGAAGGCGGTGGGTGATGCTGCAGGTTGCCGGTCGGCCTAGGCGTGCACGCCTAGGTCAACCTGTGGCTGGAGATGATGGGTTGTTCGGGGGGTGGTTATGGAGGTCTGGAGTGGCAGTTGTGGGGTGGAGCGAGTTCCTGGTGGTGAGGCGGAGCTCACGAGGTGGTTGACGAGCCGTGTGGAGTGGCGGAGTGGTGTGGGCGGCTCGCCGGAGTTCGGTCGGTGATGTGGAAGATGAGGGTGGTCAGCGTCGGTCGAGGGGTAATCAGATGAGATAACAGGGGGAAAAGAGAGAGGATAGGATGGAGAGGAGTTCTAACCTAATTGTAAGGATGAAAGGGGACAGAAGGCGGACAGCAGTACTTGCTGTCGCCGGAGAAGATGACGCCCAGTGGGGGAGAACGGCGGCGACGACGGGGCTGAGGCGGCGTGCGCTGGTACTGCGCGACGCGGAGGGAGGTCAGGAAGCTAACTCTGCCACTGGTTTTGTGGCAGAGCGAAGAGGGAGGGGAGGGGGGCTCGCCGGAGCTAGCTGGGGCATTTGGCCGAGCAGGAGGAGAGGAATTGAAGGGGGAAACTCGGCCAAATCAAGCTCAGCCTCTTCGGCCGGAGTTGTGGGTTCTTATATAGGCGCTGGACTTGGTGTGCAGGGCGTGAAGGGCACGTAATTGCCTGAGGTTGGTCGCCGGAGATGGAAAGGAGTTAGGATACCCAAATCTCTCGTGCGTTCGCACGAGAGATTGGGTTCACACCAACGATTGTAATTGACTTTATAAGGAAGGGAATTCCTCAGAGAATCCTCCTTCCATTTCTGGGAGGGAATCTCTGAGGGATTAGAGAGCAATCCCTCTCCGAACCTCGCCGGAGCTCGGTTCTGCCCTAGCAATGGCGGCAGGACCGGTTTGCAAAGGAGGCGAAGAACCTAGGGGGTTCTCTGCAACGGTATTCAAAAGATAGGGACCAATTTGTGATTTGGGTGTACTAAATTGCAAAGTAGGTCAAGATGACCCCTCCTTAGGTCCAAATTTTGGTACAAACCTAATTTGGACCTAAGGAATCCAATGGAGAAGTTAGATTTCAGGTTTGACCTCGTTTGACTGGATATTTTGCGTAAAAACCCAAATTAGGTTAATTGAGGAGCTAGGACCCTAATCTAGGTCAAACTAGGTTCCAAAGGCCAAATTAAGTGTTCTAAACCCTAGAGTATGTTTTTCCATGATTTGTAGAGGGTTTACTTGCTTTTTGTTCTGACCGAAACCTTGTTAATTTAAGCGGGTCTGTTTTAGGGTTACCAAGTGTCTTTTAGTTCTTAGATTGCACATGAACCCATTTCTGATTGACTCAACCCACTTTTTATCTCATTTAGACCATTTGACCTATGTTTTGCCTCTAAGAAATCCTGTTTATCTACTGCAATGGTAAAATTGCAGTTTTAACCTTTATTTCATGTTTTCTTCTCAGAGCACTTGTTCCTTCAGTTAGGCCTTCTTCTAGGTTATGTAGGAGCTTTTATCTTCTTTATTGGGTCAAAATGAGCTAGTTATGGCTCATGATGAGGCACTCATCATACCCTCATGCCTAGCTTTTGCTAGTCCCTTAGCAAAATTTCAAAGTTTCAACTTCCGTTCTAGACACTGAATGTTGTCAATAATGATAAGTGCTTCTCCTTTTTCTTTTGTGATTAGGTGGGAATGCCAACAATAGGCCTAGAGGTAGTCAAGTACCAACCAAAATCCAGACCTGTTCCGCTTTAGCCTCAGTCTCTTGCAAAGGTTTCTACGGCCCACAGAACCTAACCTAGGGTTTGTTGGACTCCGCGGTTAAAGCACCCGTGCTTGAGATATTTTTAGCCTAAGTTCAGTTTGCAGTGCGTTTTTTTGTAAGAGAGAGATAGAAGATTTATTTGTTTGGAGAGCTTTTCTCTCTCTTTTCTTTTTTATTTCTAGCTTCGGATTAGCTTCTCAACACGGTCTGTATTGGATTCCTCGTCCCCATCATCAATCCTCAAAGGTCCCTGGCTTTCGAGATTTCGAGATAATCCCGCCCATGGCAACCCCCGGAACCCTGGCTTTCGAGATTTCGAGATAATCCCACACATGGCGTTCCGTGGCCGAATTTAGACCCTGGCGATCGACATTTCGTGATAATGCCACCCATGGTATCTGAACCAGCAGAGTGCTTACATGCCCCCAGTAGGATATTTAAATATCCTAAGAGACAAGCACCGAGGAGACGATATGTTGTTACGCATCTTCGAGGGGAATTTCCCGCCTCTCCGCGCTGGGAACTTGTCCAAATCAACTTGTGTTGATTGGCCGCTCCTAATCTAGGTGACTTTTTCAGAGTATTAAACGCTCTTGCGTGTTTTGAATATTTATGCGCACTGAACCAGACTGTGTGTGAATTTGGGTGCTTAGGTTACCGAATCCCGCAAACCGGAGGTCAGTTAACGAGGCCGAATACTTCCTAAGCCTTAGACCTAATACTTAAGCTTTGCATTTTCCTCAACCTCTTGAGGATTGTCCAGATTTTAACGGATACGTGAATTTTTAAGCAAAAAATCTAGCCCAAGAGGCCTAAGACCAGCGTTCCCGCTAATCTCTTGTTATATCTCTGTAGCATTTTTCTTTTCTTTTTCTTGACTCGGTCTAGAACTTCAGTTAACCCCTTAATCTTTTACTAATGACTTTTTCTTTTTCTTTTCCTTTTGTGCTCCTTTCTTTATTTTTGCTCTTTTTGTCATTTTTCTTTCTTTTCCTCCTCTCATTTGTATGACCCTGAATTGTTCCTCCCCTCTATCAAGTCCTTTTTTTTTTTTTGAATGAAACCCTTTCTTGATATGAATTTTCTGACATTTTGCACTTTCATACCCCCCCATGCCTAAGATTTGCAATGTCCCCATTGTAAATTAGGTGGGTTCGAATTCAGCTTAGTTCATGTGTTAGGACAGGTGTGTGGTGAGTGAATGGGTCGAAGCGACTTGTTGCGAACGATTTCTAATCTCGGGTAGGTATACCTGAGGTGAAGTCGGCTGTTCTAATGGATGAACCCTAAAGTGCAATATGAGTTCTGCATAGCGATGTCAGAAACGGTTTCAGGTTTTTCAAAGAATGACGGGTTGCCTCCCGTTAAGCGCTGAGTTTTACGCCATCGGCTGGGCGTAATGAGCTCAAGAGGAAAGGAGGGTAAAGGATGACTCAGTCAAATCTATATCGGTCATGTCAATGAACGGCTTGAGTCTCTGCCCATTCACGACAAATGGTTCAGAATCGTGGCTGAGTGGGCTGATTTCAATAGCTCCATTTCCGAAGATTTGGCGGACTAGGTAGGGTCCGACCCACTTGGATCTTAGCTTTCCTGGGAATAGTTTGAGTCGAGCATCAAAGAGTAAAACTTTTTGACCAGGATGAAAGACCTTTCTAGAAATGTGTTTGTCGTGAAAAGCTTTAACTCGTTCTTTGTAAATTCGCGAGTTCTCATATGCGTCGTGGCGTAATTCATCGATCTCGCTCATTTGAAATCTTCTGTGGGTTCCAGCCTTAGAAAGGTCGAGATTACAGGTCCGTATTGCCCAATAGGCTTTATGCTCCAATTCGACGGGGAGGTGACATGCCTTCCCGTACACTAGTCTGAAGGGAGACATTCCTAATTGGGTCTTGTGGGCGGTCCTATAGGCCCACAATGCTTCCGGAAGCCGAGAAGACCAATCTTTTCTATCAGGTCGAACAGTAACCTGAAGGATCTTCTTGATCTCTCGGTTAGATAGCTCAGCTAGACCATTAGTTTGGGGGTGGTAAGGAGTAGAGATTTGGTGTGACACCCCGTATTTGATCATCAGTGACCTGAACTGAGCGTTTGTAAAATGGGTCCCTCCGTCGGAAATTATAGCACGCGGAATCCCGAACCTTGAGAAAATGTTTTGATGAAGGAATTTTATAATGGTTTTATGATTGTTGGTTCGGGTCGGAATGGCTTCTATCCACTTGGAAACATAATCAACTGCGAGTAAAATTTATTCGAAGCCATCCGAGGTAGGAAAGGGTCCCATGAAATCAATCCCCCAAATATCAAAAATTTCGCATACCCAGATCGGCTGTAGAGGCATCATGTCTCTATGGCTCATGTTGCCTAGTGTCTGGCAACGGGAACATGCCTTACAGTGATTGTATGCATCTTTGAAAATTGTGGGCCAGTAGAAACCACACTGGAGGACTTTCGATGCGGTTTTATGTCCTGAAAAATGTCCACCGCATGCCTGGTCATGGCAAAATGAGAGTATGTCTTTGATTTCCACTTCCGTGACGCATCGTCGGATTATCTGATCAGCACCAATGCGGAAGAGATACGGGTCTTCCCATAGGTAATACTTGGCATCGGAACGCAATTTGTCCTTTTTGGCCTTCGACCAATCGGGCGGAATCTGATGTGATGCCAGGTAATTAACAATATCGGCGAACCATGGAAGACTTGTACTGATAGTCAGGAGGTGCTCATCAGGAAAATGTTCTGTAATAGGTCCGGACGGATCAATAATTTCAGGAGGAAGG
This sequence comes from Thalassia testudinum, assembly GCA_037157565.1. NCBI lineage: Eukaryota > Viridiplantae > Streptophyta > Magnoliopsida > Alismatales > Hydrocharitaceae > Thalassia > Thalassia testudinum. The sequence goes on along the minus strand of JAZHRO010000007.1, from coordinate 24,377,914 downwards.
CGGGATAAATGATCAGCTACCACATTGTGCTTTCCCGCCTTGTCGCGAATCTCGATGTCAAATTCTTGCAACAGCAAGATCCAGCGGATTAATCGAGGTTTCGCGTATATGATAACACGGGAACCCAGAAGGTATGATCTGAATTTTTCCAGGGCAAATACTACGGCCAGCAGCTCCTTCTCAGTAACCGTATAGTTACGCTGAGCCTCATCCAGTGTTTTGCTGGCGTAGTAAATGACCACAGGTTTCCCGTCAATTTTCTGCCCCAAAACCGCTCCTACAGCGAAGTCAGATGCATCGCACATGATCTCAAAGGGTTGAGACCAATCAGGGGACTGTAGGATTGGGGCTTGGGTGACTCGGTCACGTAAGATCTCAAATGCTTGAGTGCATTCCTTGGAAATTCCGAAAGGCACATCCTTGGAAAGCAGATTGGTCAGGGGGCGCGCGATTTTGGAGAAATCAGGGATGAATCGACGGTAGAAACCGACGTGCCCCAAAAAAGATCGGATGTCCTTAATCGAGCTAGGCATAGGGAGCTTGGAAATCAGATTAACCTTAGCTCGATCCACTTGGATGCCTTTCTCTGAGATTAAATGTCCCAGGATAATTCCCTCAGGCACCATGAAATGGCTCTTTTCCCAGGAAAGAACCAAATTCACCTCGATGCACCGCCTGAGTATATGGACCAAGTGTTGGAGGCAATCGTCAAATGATTGTCCAAAAACTGAAAAGTCATCCATGAAGACTTCCAGATAGTCACCTACCATATCTGAGAATATGGCAAGCATGCACCGCTGAAAAGTTGCAGGTGCATTGCAGAGACCGAACGGCATCCTTCGAAACGCGTACGTCCCGAAGGGGCAGGTGAATGTGGTCTTTTCTTGGTCCTCTGGATGGATTGCCACCTGATTGTAACCGGAGTACCCGTCAAGAAAGCAGAAGAATCTATTTCCCGCTAGTTTCTCGAGGATCTGATCAATAAACGGTAGTGGGAAATGATCCTTCTTCGTGGAGGAATTTAGTCTTCTGTAATCAATGCAGACTCTCCACGAATTAGCTATTCGGGTAGGAATGACTTCCCCGGTTTCTGTCGTGATGATGGTAAGTCCTACCTTCTTAGGTACCACTTGTGTTGGACTCACCCAACGACTGTCGGAGATCGGGTAGATGATCCCTGCATCTAACCACTTAATGATCTCCTTTTTCACGACCTCCTGTAGGTTAGGGTTTAGTCGCCTTTGCATTTCTCTTGAAGGTCGTGAGCCTTCTTCTGTATAGATTCGATGCGTGCAGTATGAAGGGCTTATACCAGTCAAATCATCTAGAGTCCATCCAATGGCTCTACGATGTTGCTGGAGAACAGAAATCAAACGGAGTTCCTGGTCAGGTGTGAGTCGAGAATTGATAATCACAGGAAACGTTTGATTTGAATCCAAAAAGACATATTTTAGATGTTCAGGAAGGGGCTTGAGTTCCATGACAGGATTGTCAGCAGCAGCGGGTGGTTCAGGGTTTGTATCGGGAGCAATGGTAGGAGTCATAGGTGTGTCTAGATTGTGTTCGCACTCCTCTGTTAGCGGTTTTTGATTTTCTAGTGGTTGATCAGAAATAATCAGGTTGTCCTCTATGTGCAGTTCATCAACCACGGCTTTGACATCACAAATTTCCTCTATAACCCCGCAATTAATCCCTTGTTGGGCTTTGAAAATGTCGATCTTCAGATTTTGATTCCCAAATTTTAATTCTATCTGACCCTCTTCGCAGTTTATATTGGCCCTAGCAGTGGCCAGAAAGGGTCTCCCTAATATGATTGGTGTGTCCCTTGGGTTCTTAGGTGCATCCATGTCCAGTACTATGAAGTCCACAGGGAAATAAAAATCTCGTACCCTAACAATGACATCCTCGAGTATTCCTTTGGGTGACTTGATGGATCGATCAGCTAACTGCAATGTCACCTCAGTGGGTTTAAGTTCAGATTCTTCAAGGTGGTCAAGGAGGGATGTAGGTATTAAATTTATGGAGGCACCTAGGTCTAGTAGGGCTCTATCAAGTTGGGTTTCACCAATTTTACAAGAAATCAAGGGGGTTCCTGGGTCTTTAGCCTTGGGTGGGAGTTTGCTCAGGATGACAGAGCTGGCTTGCTCTGACAGTACAATCGGATTCCCATCCTTGGTTCGCGGCTTACGTTTAGGTGTACATATGTCTTTCAAGAATCTTGCGTAAGCCGGTATGTGGCGGATTGCATCCATCAACGGGATGTTTATCTGGACCTGTTCAAAGAGCTTGACCAGATCCTCCTCAGGAGCCACAGGTTTGGTTGTCCTTTTTCCTTTGGTCAAGGCCTCAGGAAATGGGATCCTAGCTGGTTCCTCTAGGATAGGTCCAGGTTCTTGATCTGGGACAGTAGTATCTTGGATGACTACCCTAGGGTCTTGGCGATTATCAGGCTTGGAGTGGTTCAGATAATGTGGGTCTTGTGTTGTTTTACCACTACGTGTTGTTACAGAGTTTAATCCAGCCTGACTTTGGTTTGGGTTAGGTAGGAGAGGTGGCTGCTGCTGAAATTCTGCATAAGATGTAGAAGCCTCCATCCTGTCTGGTGATGGAGTAGCAGGGGCCTGATAAATCAAATGTGCGTGGCCTGAATTTGGATTCATAATGCGCCTCTGGGTCGGCACATTATTTGGGTTGGGCAGAGGTTGCGAAGGAAGGGTGCCAGGTTGGCGAGAATTTGCCATCTGGGCCAGTTGGTTGCGAACCTCTGTGATCTCGTCCTTGTGCTGTTTTTGCATTGCCGCATTCGTTTTTTGAATGTCAGCCAGCGTTTGAAGGATAAGAGTCAGTTGATCCTGATTTTGCCCAGATTGGTAGGTGGGATTGGGCCGAGGCTGAGGCGGCTGATATGGACGAGGAGCTTGTGGGCGGGGTTGATATGGTGGTTTTTGAGAGTTTCCCGCCCACTGAAAGTTAGGATGATTTCGCCATCCAGGGTTGTAGGTATTGGAGTATGGGTCATTCTGGATGGCGTTGAGGTCCTCGCAGTTCTGAGAAACCTCAGGAAAGTCAGAATACGAGGGTTCAGAGTTCCCCCAACTCGAGTAGACGGGATCGGAGGTCACTCCGGTCTGGGAGGTAGACGGGGGTGGATAGGGGCTCATCCCCTTGGCAGGTTGGTGATAGATGTTTTGCGCTGTTTCCCTTGCCAGAGGAGGTCGTGCAAAAGAGTTTTGTGCAGAGGTGGCTTGCTGCAAATGTCGAGTTAGCTCGTCCACCTTCTTTTCTATGATAGAGACCTTGTCCAACCGACTGGCCATCAATTCCAGGTCAACAGAAGTGGACAGGTCCTGCGTCTCATGTGTCCCTCTTAGATTCGTCGATGCGCGGGCATTCGTCCTGTCGAATAAGCCCAAGGAGTCATTGTTTATGGAGTTCTCGCACATATTTTCGAGAATCTCCCACACCGTGTCCTCGTGTTGGCCCATGATGTTTCCTCCACATGTTGCATTGACGATTAGACGAATATCCTCACGGAGTCCCTGGTAAAAAGACTGGACTTGTTCCCACTTAGGAACTCCGTGATGGGGACATTTTCGCATGAGATCTAGGAATCGATCCCAAGCTTCGTGAAGAGGTTCTCCCTGTTGTTGAGTGAAATGAGTGATCTGGTGGCGCAAGGCATTCGTCCGGCCAACAGGGAAGAATTTTTTCAAAAATTCGGACTGTAATTCCTCCCAAGTGTTGATCGGGCGGGTCTGAGTCTGATACCAGTGCGCGGCCTTGTCCAAGAGGGAGAACGAAAACATTTTCATGAGTAGGATATCCCGGTTTTGTACATCTGACCCGAAAGTCTGGGCCAGATGCTTGAGTTGTTTAATGTGTTGGAATGGATCCTCAGAGTTAAGCCCATGGAACTTTGGTATGGCATGAATCATATTGGGCTTTAGATCAGAATCGGGTCCTCCAATTGGGATTCGTACTCGGGGTTCAATTGGCACCGCAGCGGGATTATAGTGATCTCGCATCATAGGTCGCTGTGGTGGGTTTACAAAGTTCTGAAAGAGATCGTTCAAGCGTTGAAGTTGGTGTTCAAGGTTATTCTCCTCTTCAATGGGTTGTGCCATGATGGGAGAAGAAGGAGAATCAGGGTCTGAATCAGATGAAAGATTTATGTGGTGGGGTTGCTGCACAAACAAGGGCGTCGAGGCTTGGCCTCGGCGAGAATGAATTTCTAGAGGAGGTCTTAAAGGTGGTCTTAAGGACCTCCTACCAAACATGCACCAGAAGATGTGATGAGATTAGAAGGTGCTGGACCCAATCAAGACACCCAAGAATTGTTGGGTGACTATAGAGGTTCGGGGCAGATGGACCCCTGGATCAGAAGATCGTCCACCTGAGAAATACCTGGGCAGCCAGAGAGGGAGAGTCCCGCAAAGACCCCTACACGGTAGAGCGTCCCCACGGGTTACAGGGTTTCCCCCACCCGACCTCTCTTGTCACTGCGGTTCCAGGTAGACCAGAATGGGGATCTTGACCTCTTAAGTCTACCTTTTTTTTTATTTTAAGATCAAGGTGCTTAATGTTCCACTTGAACTTTTAAGTATTTTGAGTGCAAAAAGTGACCTAATATTAAGGTTGGTTGACCCGAGGGATCAACTTCACCTCTTGTTCCTTTGAGAGCTTTTAGGTCCTTCCTTTTATGATTCAAATGGATTATCAGCCTGATTTGCTTAGGGTTCCTCTTGTATAAATGTTTTCAAACACGGTTTAGGCACACTTCTTTTTGGAAAGTTTGTTTCTTTGTTTTAGAGAAGATGTGTCTCTAAAAACCCTAGCTTTGCAATCCTAACTTGGCTCTAATGGGTCCAATTTAGTTGCCTTAGAATTTAGCACCTAGGGCTCAATCAAGAAAGTTTTAGCCCTAGTTGCCTTAGTTGGATGACAGACAAAAATATGTTGAAATGAAAATCAAGCAACTTGATGAGTTACTAAATATAAGACAGGTAGCCCTAAGTTGACTTCTCCCCTTTTTTGTTTTTTAGATTGTGAGAGGGTTAAGGGGGAGGGCTTATGGAGATTACCTGCTCCAGTCTGTTGTGCAGTTGCTATTCTTTCCTTTTTGTTTTGCTTTCCCTGATTGAACACAACAAAAGAGAAGTTAAGTCAGATATTAAATAGAAAAGTTGTACTCAAAAGCTTTACAAGTGCCCGTTGCTCCCCGGCAACGGCGCCAAAATGTCGTCAACGTTTCTGTGCGGATTTAAAGGCGTATTACGTTGCAGTAGAACCGACAAAACGTTTAAACAAATAATTTTATTACTCGAACAACTAGAGTATCCGAGGTCGAACACAGGGAGCAAACTCAGTACTTTGTAAAACCCAAGAATACAACTGTTAAATGCAAATATAATTGATTCAAAGAGTTTTTAAGAAAAATGTAAAAAAAATAGAATTAGACGTCTGATTTATGTATCAGACGTCTTAAATGTGATCTTTCTTTCTCTTTTTCTTCTTCTGCTTTGCCTTTCGGATCTCTTTGCAATCTTCCCTTGTCCTTCTTCTTCTTCTCCTGCGAAGACTTCTAACCTTTCTGTTTTCCTTCTTCTCCTGCGAAGACTTCTTTCTTTCTTCTTCTTCTTCTGTCTTGCTTCTCCTTTCTTCGTTGCCTTCTTCTTCTTCTTTGTCTTGCTTCTCCTTCTTCTGCAGCGGCCACGTCCTTCTCCTGCAATCAGCCTGCCTGCACAGGGAACAAAACCTAACCCTTCTCCCTCTACCCGCGCGTGTCTCTCTCTCAAGCAATTCACTCTAACCGCTCTACCAGAGCCACAGTCTCAATCGGGTCGGATCGTACCCGGGACCAGGCGCACCTGCAGGTGTGTGATGCGCGAGGAGTGCGTAGGTCTAGGTCGGGTCGGATCCGCCAGGTCCGCGTGGTCAGGCCGCGGACGAGGCGGGTGGGGTCAGTGAGGGACCTCACCCCTGTGCTTTCGAGGCAGTAAACCTATATCACAAAAACTCTTTATACCATACCTGTGCCTTGAGATTCCACGATGTGGGACTAAACGTTCCGCCCTTCCTTTGCGTGCGCCTGCAGACTCTCGTGTGCAATTGCCCACGCTGAAGGCCCTGCTGGTGCTCCTTGCTGAACTCAGTCACCTCGCAACACTTGCGAGAGTCTGCTGCACCTGCCGCCTGGGAAGCCTGACGCCTGCTGCTGCTCCAAGCTTCCTGCTGCTTCGGCTGTTAATGGCGGCCGGGGCGTTCACCTGAGCTTCCACAGAACGGCCTATTGGCCCAATTAGAATAGCTGGAAACCTTCGCCGTAGCACGGCGAAGGCGGTGGGTGATGCTGCAGGTTGCCGGTCGGCCTAGGCGTGCACGCCTAGGTCAACCTGTGGCCGGAGATGGTGGGTTGTTCGGGGGGTGGTTATGGAGGTCTGGAGTGGCAGTTGTGGGGTGGAGCGAGTTCCTGGTGGTGAGGCGGAGCTCACGAGGTGGTTGACGAGCCGTGTGGAGTGGCGGAGTGGTGTGGGCGGCTCGCCGGAGTTCGGTCGGTGATGTGGAAGATGAGGGTGGTCAGCGTCGGTCGAGGGGTAATCAGATGAGATAACAGGGGGAAAAGAGAGAGGATAGGATGGAGAGGAGTTCTAACCTAATTGTAAGGATGAAAGGGGACAGAAGGCGGACAGCAGTACTTGCTGTCGCCGGAGAAGATGACGCCCAGTGGGGGAGAACGGCGGCGACGACGCGGCTGAGGCGGCGTGCGCTGGTACTGCGCGACGCGGAGGGAGGTCAGGAAGCTAACTCTGCCACTGGTTTTGTGGCAGAGCGAAGAGGGAGGGGAGGGGGGCTCGCCGGAGCTAGCTGGGGCATTTGGCCGAGCAGGAGGAGAGGAATTGAAGGGGGAAACTCGGCCAAATCAAGCTCAGCCTCTTCGGCCGGAGTTGTGGGTTCTTATATAGGCGCTGGACTTGGTGTGCAGGGCGTGAAGGGCACGTAATTGCCTGAGGTTGGTCGCCGGAGATGGAAAGGAGTTAGGATACCCAAATCTCTCGTGCGTTCGCACGAGAGATTGGGTTCACACCAACGATTGTAATTGACTTTATAAGGAAGGGAATTCCTCAGAGAATCCTCCTTCCATTTCTGGGAGGGAATCTCTGAGGGATTAGAGAGCAATCCCTCTCCGAACCTCGCCGGAGCTCGGTTCTGCCCTAGCAATGGCGGCAGGACCGGTTTGCAAAGGAGGCGAAGAACCTAGGGGGTTCTCTACAACGGTATTCAAAAGATAGGGACCAATTTGTGATTTGGGTGTACTAAATTGCAAAGTAGGTCAAGATGACCCCTCCTTAGGTCCAAATTTTGGTACAAACCTAATTTGGACCTAAGGAATCCAATGGAGAAGTTAGATTTCAGGTTTGACCTCGTTTGACTAGATATTTTGCGTAAAAACCCAAATTAAGTTAATTGAGGAGCTAGGACCCTAATCTAGGTCAAACTAGGTTCCAAAGGCCAAATTAAGTGTTCTAAACCCTAGAGTATGTTTTTCCATGATTTGTAGAGGGTTTACTTGCTTTTTGTTCTGATCGAAACCTTGTTAATTTAAGCGGGTCTGTTTTAGGGTTACCAAGTGTCTTTTAGTTCTTAGATTGCACATGAACCCATTTCTGATTGACTCAACCCACTTTTTATCTCATTTAGACCATTTGACCTATGTTTTGCCTCTAAGAAATCCTGCTTATCTACTGCAATGGTAAAATTGCAGTTTTAACCTTTATTTCATGTTTTCTTCTTAGAGCACTTGTTCCTTCAGTTAGGCCTTCTTCTAGGTTATGTAGGAGCTTTTATCTTCTTTGTTGGGTCAAAATGAGCTAGTTATGGCTCATGATGAGGCTCTCATCACATCCCGGGTGTGGGACAAGCTTCTCTTGAGCTTTGGAGAGGTAGAGAGGAGAAGGAAGGGATGAAAATTTCGTATGGAGGGGGTCTGCTTTTATAGTTGCAAGGAGTGGGGGCAAAATGGACATTACATCTTCAAAATAATAAATAAGGGGTCTTTAGTGACGGATAAAACAGTCGCTAAAGCCCTCAACGTGGGCGTAGCCGCCGCGCCCACGCGCGCCCGCTCGGCTGCCCGCGCGTAACGCCTACGCACGTCGCTTGATTTTCAGCCGTCCGATCGCGAGATCGGATGGCTTAGATCGCGTCCGCGCCCGCTGCGTAGCGCGCCCGCCCGCGTGCGATCGCGCGTTACGCCCGGCGTCCAATCGCGCGTCGTCCTGATTGAGCGCGCGCAGCCGTTGGATCTTCATCTGACGCTCGTCCGCGCCCGCTCGCCCGTGCCTTCCACCCCCTCACCGCGGCTCGAACCCGCGACCTCCGCATCGCCCGCAGCTGCGTCGCCGCTGCGCTACGCGGACGAAATGGTCGCGCGGACGCTTTTAAGCGCGAGCGACCGCAGCCGTTGGATCGAGATCCAACGGCGGAGAGGAGACGGTGCACGGTCTTCACAAGACGCATGCGGCCGATTGGGCGGCTGAGATGGCGCCACGTGGCGCCATCTTGGCCGTCCATCTTCTAGAAGTTGTAGATGGTGCCACGGATGTCGGATTGACTCGATTTTTGTGTCGTTGGGCTGCGATCGTCGATCCGAATTCATCCGTGTGGTCGGATTTGCCATCTGAAGTGCGAATTTACACCATCCTGGCCTTTGATCTTCTAGGGTTCCCCGATCTCTATCTGATGCTACGGATGCCTGATTAGGGCGATCTTGGAGTCGTTGAACTCCAATCGTCACCCTGATCATATCCATACGGTTGGATCTTTGATCCGAGGCCCCGATAAAATATTTGCCCTGTCCAAGCACATAAAAGGAGACAATTAACCTCCATTTTATTCAAACTACTCTAAATGCAAGATGATGCATGTAATGCAATATTTATATCATGAAATGCAATCCTATGCTTAAGAACATGCATAAATAGACATTTTAAGTAGTGTAAATGTGTTTACATCAACACCCGATTTTAATTAATCAGATCAACCCATTGTCCGACACTTTGGTTTTGGGTTGCACACCATAAAACCATAGGCCTAACCCCGCAAACACAATAATCTTAGGTTCTAGGTGATTTTCATCCGGAACCTTAGAACCACTCAACCCTGGGGCATGGGTCCACATCATAATCTGGTCCACGTCTGTGGACATCTTCTGCTGACAAGTTTCAGGATCAACCTTCTGATTTTGATTCTGACCTGCACTTGTGAATTCTCAACTTCTTCTTTGTATGTATATTATGCCTAACTGAAGGCATTAAACTTAACACATGTGTATACTCTCTTTTCTCTGCAGAGCTAATCGGATTTTCATGCAATTCAGGTGATAATCTTTTTACTCCACCCTTTTCATGTCTTTGTTTTTACAATGAGGACATTGCAACATTTAGGCATGGGGGGGTGGATACTTTATCCTGAAATTATTTTGTTAACTCCGTAGAATTTCTTTTAGTTGCTTTAAAAAAAAAAGAAAAAAAATAAAGAAAGAAAAAAAAAGAGAAAATAGAATTAGAAGAGAACTTAGGCTTTTAAGCATTATTAACTTTAGGAAATGATACGAGAGAACTTAAACACTTAGACTCTTCAGGTCTTTGAGCTTAATTAGCCCAGGTGTCCACTCGAATGTGGACATAGTCTTGAGTCCTCTCCAAATAATTTTATCTTAAACTAGAAAATAATTTGGGATGATTAGTATGCGACTTATCAACCCTCCCTCTGATTTGAGGGGTTTTAAGTCTAAGCATCTACACACTTTTTGAACTGACTCACTTTTCGGCAGTTTCTTCGAAAATTGGGTAGCTAATGAACTATCTAGGGTGGTATGGCTAGCAAGTTGTCGGTGGTAACAGCTCATCGGCCAGTTATCCATAGCCCAGCGACAAGATCATTTTCGTCGTACTACTTTTAGGTAAATATTAGATCAGGGAAGCCACCTACTTGAAAAAAAAGAAGAAAAAGAAAAAAAATATAGAAAAAGGAGAAAAAAATAAAAAATAAAAAGAAACAAGTAAAACGACACTTCACCGCACAAGTATGGCTGGCAAGTTACCGTGGGTAACAGCCCATTGGCTCGTTGTCCAGAGCCCAACTCATAAAAATGCACAATAATTCCGAAAATACTTAGGGAAGAAGTAGGGAAGTAGAATAAGCTGGGGAGATATACATTGGGTTCGCTATTGTGTTGACCCCATAAGTAAAAGTAGGGAGAAAGATACCCTTTGAAAAGATAAACCTCTAGGCAAGGTCACCTAGGGTCGTAGAAATCCAAAGTCAATTTTAATGGTCGGCTAGTGAGTCTTTCATTATTTTTACTAGATGCTTAGCACTTAAAGTCCATTTCGAGTCTTGGGCGGGTCAGGTAGCCGTAAAAAGTTATCCTAGAACTCTCAAACACCAAAAGTACAAAAAAATTACAAAAGAAGAAAAATAAAAAAAATGTATCTTCCCATTTCAAATAAGGCGAGGACTTAGGCGATCTGCATTCTGGCAAACACCTGGGTACTATTGAGTTTTCATTGTTTAGGACCTTAGTTGACATTTTCTATTGTTAATAAATGACATTGGCCTAAGCGATCTAATCCTAATTTTGATTTTATACATATCATGTAGTTTAATTTTACTAGGGACTAGCAAAAGATAGGCATAGGGATATGATATATACACATCTATTTAGGTTAAAATGCCTATTTATGTATATTCCTAGGCTTAGATTTGCAATCCACATTATAAATATTGCATAGCATGCATCATTCTGTATTTAGAGTAGTTGTGAATATTTCAGGTTAATTACATCCTTTTTATGGTTAGGAGAGAAGGAGATTTATTTCGAAGCCTCATATTGACAATCCGATTGTACGAGTCTGATCAGGACGACAATCGGAGTCCAACGCCTCTGAAATCACCTTGATCGGAGTCCCGTTGCACCATATGCAGTCCGAGGAAGATCAACGGCCAAGGGACTAGGTGACATAATTTGAAGCTTCAAAGGACAAAACCGACCATGCGGATGGATTCGGATCGACGATCACAGCCTAACGGCGTAAAATCGACTCAATCCAACCTCTAGAGCAACCCCTACAACGAAAAGAAGATGGACGGCCCAAATTGTGCCACGTGGCGCAACCTAGGCCACCCATGCGAACACACACGCCACCTCACAGGCATAGCATGGGCGCATGCGTGCGCACAATGGCAGCGCACGCAGACACGTAGCGCGCGGAGGTGCGCGACACAGTGCGTAGATCTCACGACAGTGCAGCGGCAGCATGGGCACGTGGGCAGTCTTTAGTGATGTCTGCAGTGGATCTTCAGCAACATTTATAACTGTCACTAAATGTCCTGTATACAAATTTGTTTCTTTCCTCCACTATAAAAGGACCCCTACCCCTCTTATTTTTCTTCATCTCTTCCTTTCTTCCTCTCACCACCTCCAACGCTCTAAAGAGAGCTTGTCGCAAGCCTGAGATGCTCTTCTAGAGTAGAAAATCAAATAGTCTTCCCTCCCCTCATCCCCATTCGTGGAGCATCCCATGGCTATCCTCTCACCATCCTTCAGGAAGAAGATCCTCGTCGCAACATCGTCCTGCCCTGTCCATCCTCCGTCTCCGTCCTCCTTCGTCCCACTCCTCACTACCTTCCTCCGGGTGATGTCAGAGCGAGTCATCCTCCAAGCGACTGTCGAGGGAGATTTCTCTCACCTCATTCTATCTTTTCATGCTTTTGTAGTGTAGATTTTCATCTTTCGTAGTGTAACAAATATTCATTTATAAATAGATGATTGTTTCTCTCGCTCCCTCTCTCTTATATTTTTGCAAGTAGATTAGCTAGAAAAGAAATTGTCGATCTGATCTCTTACTCTATTAAAATACCAAAAAAATTAGAAAAGATAAAAATGACCAAAAAGAAATAAAAGCGAAATGCGGATTTCATAAAACCAAACGTTTGCCTCCCCATGTTCGACCCGGAGCTCACTTTTCGAGTTTCATTTATAACTTTTATCTGATAGACACATTTTGCAAGCTACGATGACCGGTCCTCCAAACCCCGATTTTAATTCGTGAAATGCGCCTGCATCACCTCCCTGATAATAGGTCATTTCAGGTTGTTCATAAGGTGGTGATGACCTAAAGGCAGTGTATTCTGGGGAGGGGTAAGGATTAGTGTATCCTTCTTGATTGTAGATCATATTCGGTTGTCCAAATGAGGGTGGTGATCTATAATCGATGTAGCTCAGAGAAGGATAGAATTTGCAATCATGGTGTCCTAGGTTAAACCCCGAACACGGAAGTCTAGAATTGTATCCCCAATCCAAATTATCCCAATTAGTAGACGGTTGAATAAAGCATGACTCGGGATAATAATATCTACGTCGGGGAAAAGATGTATCAGGAGGGTAAGAGCAGGAATGCGTGTAGAATGTGGAAGGATTCATGACAGATGAGAGGAAGAAAGGCGCCCTGCAATATGATGAGTTGATTGTTCGCTTTTCAAGTCGTTTGTAGTTTTATGTAGTGGAAAAATCGACTAATCAATAATTAAAATAACCACTCGCAAAAGAGCGGGTTGTATCCACAGGGAGGCAATGACGTATTTAAATTCGCACCAGTTCAAAACGTATGTTCATAGTTAATTTCGACGAGAATCGAGCCAAATTTGCCTTCAGATTAAGGTAGAATCAAGAAAATATACTGAAATGGCAATTTTTAACAACTAGAGGATATTTTTTGCAATGCCGATTCAATAAAATATCTATAAAAGTTGGTAATGGCAGAAAATGTAATTATTAATGGGGCATGTATTGTAGCAAAACAGGGGATTTCTTCCCCTTGGTCGTACATGAAGAGCAATGAATGGTCGGAGGTGTGAAGCTCGGAGGAAGTTCTTTGGACAGAGGGCTTCGCAGCTGTGGTGGCGGCGAGTCACGAGGTGGCCAGAGTTGGCTGGACGGAGCTCCGATGAAGGTGGCTTTTGACGGTGGCTGCTCCTGCTAGAGAAGGAGCGGCTGTGCGCACGCGAAGGCTACTGCAGGTGGTGTGCGCGGGTGCTGCTATTGCACGCACTGAGTCCGCACGCACTGCTGGAGGAGCTGCAGGTGGCGGCGAGGGGGCATTGCTGTTGGCAGAGAGGCTTTGCAGGTGGAAGGTGCGGGCATGCAGGAGTGGGCGCACGGGAGTTGAGCGCTGCTGTAGGCTGCTGGCGGGCGTGCTGTAAGGAGCGGGTGCGAGCTTTGCGCTCTAGGTGAGCGCGCTGAAGCGCTGGCTAACGCGCGCCTGCTGGAGGCGGTGTATATGCACGCAGGTGAGGAGTTGGTGGCCAGTGCTGCAGCGTGTGCGCGTGGAGGCGGATGCTGCTGCAGGCGGTGCGCAGTCTGCAGGCGAGTTGGAAGTGAAGCGCAGCAAGGGTGCTTGCTGCTGCAGACTGGAGAGGCATGTGTGGGCTGGTGGTTGGCACTGGAGGAGATGCAATGCAAGGGCAGTTGTGCTGGAGTGGCGTTGGAAGTTTCAGACATCCGCGAAACTTCTTGGACGTCTTAACTAACTGAGGAGTGAAATTGCAGTAGCTGCGGCAGTGGTTGTTGGTGACGACGGCGAGGTGCTCACGGTAATGCGGACGATCTTCGGATGGCGGTGTGGCCTGTCACACCACACGCCCACGGTGGTGGAGGCTCGTCACCACGGTTGAGGTTGGCGGTGGTGAAATGAATGAGATGAACTCTCTGCATAGTGTGGATTGTTAGGATGGAGGCCTCCTCCACTCAGCAGCCTCTCTCCACTTTTTGTAGCTGCCTGCATGAATTTGAATGGAGAGGCGGGAGCAGATCCACCTTCTCTGCTAATCCATGAATGTAGGCTTTAGTGCGGCAGGTGGCGTTGCAGCGGTAGCCGAGCCATTGCTGAAAAGAAGAAGAATAAAAGATATTGTTAAAATATTTTGGTTATTTATATACAAACGCTCAACTTTTATGTTAACTTAAATTAATGCATGCAATGCACCTAATTGGTTAACTAATTAAATGAATGTAATTCTAAGTTAATTCTAAATGCATTTAAAATATGAATGCAATGCATGTAATTAAATTAGAAATATGAATTAATCTATTTACATCCTAATTTATGCTAAATAAATGTTTGAATTAACCTAATGTCTAGGCACTTAAATACTTAAATAGCCCAGAAATATAGGCTAATCAAATACCCCCATGCCTAGTTTTTGCTAGTCCCTAGTAAAATTAAGCGAAACCTAGCACTCCAAATACACTAGTCAACCTAATTGGTCTTCCTTCAGAAACATATTAAGTTCAGACTCTAGACCCAAGGTTCCCTAGTAGTTGCTAAGTTACAAACTAGGTCGGCTAAAGACGAGTTGCAGGCACAAGTTTCCCTGATTTCTGACTCTACCCTAAGGTTTATTGATCCCTGAGATTAAAGCATCCGTGCATGTGCATTGGTCTGAGTTATTTGAGTTAAAGGAAAAAGTTTTTTTTTTTTTGAATAATATATATATATATATTTTTGTTTGATTCTTCTAAGTCTAACCTCAAATCAGCTATCAACACGGTCTATGTCGGATTCATTGTCCCCATTACCATACCTCGAAGGGTGCCTGGCTTTCGATGCTTCGAGATAGCACCGCCCATAACGACCCCAAGAACTCCTGGCAATCAACACTTCGAGATAGTATCACCCATGGATTTCTTAAGCGAATTCAGGCCTATGGCAATCGGCACTTCGAGATAGGGCTGCCCATGGTACCTGAACCGCACAATGCACTTACATGCCCCGAGTAGGATGGATATCCTAAGAGACAAGCACCGAGGAGGTAATATGTTATCATCGCATCCTCAAGGTGAGTATATACTCCACCTCTCCTGCATGTTTTCAAGCCTCTCCTAAGTCAAACTATGTTTTCAAGCCTCTCCTAAGTCAAAACTAAGAGAACCAAATCTCTTTTAAGAAAGAAAGAAATTAAGTTAATTACCAGACCAAGTGTGTGAAATTTGGATGCTTGGGTTACAAGGACTCGTAAACCAAAAGGTAGAACAAGACTCTAGGTACTACCCCACCTTTTAACTCAAACCCTAGCTTCCCTTCCTCAACCTCTTGAGGAATGGTCCGCAACTTAACTCCTACTTAAGTTTTTCAGTCCACAAAGGACCTTAAAGGTCTAAAGCTAGTAGCTCATTTAGCTTCTAAAGTTTGACCCTAGAATTAACTTAGTCTACCCTAGAGTTCTAATTTGCTTAAGAATGCAGGACCTAGCCAGTTAAGCTCAAAATATATATATATTTTTTTTTAAATGCAAATGTATGGATGCTATAAACAAAATGCCTCAGGTCCCCTCCCCTATGCCTAGTTCAAACAATGTCCTCATTGAAAACAAAAATAGCTAAAGGAAGATATTACCTGAGGCGGAGAATGGTAGGAGCTAAGGCTCCTCAAGAGTGACTTCGTCAACCAGATGGCCATCTAAAGTTATGTAAGGTTTTAATCGTTAACCGTTGACGATAAAGGGAGTTGCTGAAGAGGAAGGATTTTTAATCTCCACAACTCCATGCGGAAATACTTTGGTGATTATGTAAGGCCCATCCCAAAGAGATTTTAAGTTCCCAGGAAAAAGCTTAACTCTGGAATTGAAAAGCCAGACTTGTTGGTTGGGCTCAAAGGTCTTTCGAAGTATAAACTTATCATGCAAGACCTTAGTTCTTTCTTTATAAGCTTGAGAGGTGTCATAAGCATCAATCCTCAGCTCCTCAAGCTCACTTAATTCTAGAAGTCGTGCCTTACCTGCCTTCTCTAAATCCATGTTTACACTTCGAATAGCCCAAAGTGCCTTATGTTACAACTCAACAGGTAAATGGCACGCTTTTCCATACATAATCCGAAAGGGAGAAGTACCGAAAGGGGTCTTATAGGCCGTTCGATAAGCCCACAAAGCATCATCGAGCTTTTGGGACCAGTCTTTCCTATCAGGTCTAACGGTCTTTTCCAAAATATTTTTTATCTCCCTATTTGACACTTCAACCTGGCCGCTTGTCTGAGGATGGTAAGGGGTAGTGACCTTGTGAGTCACTCCTAGACTCCTGATTAGCCGATTGAAGTGGTGGTTTCGGAAATGAGGTCCCCCATCACTTATAATGGTCTTGGGGCAGCCGAAACGGGATATGATATTGGCCTTCACAAATTTCAAAACCACGGAGTGGTCATTTGTGCGTGTAGGAATGGCCTCTATCCATTTAGAGACATAATCAACTGCCACCAAGATATATTAATAACCATGGGACGACGGGAAGGGGCCCATAAAGTCAATTCCCCACACATCAAAAATTTCAACAGATTGAATAGGATGTTGAGACATTTCATTCCTCTTTCCAATCGTTCCAGTCCGTTGACATCTAATACATGCCTTAACAAAATTATGAGAATCCTCAAATAAGGAAGGCCACCAGAAATCAGACTGGAGAACCTTAAAAGCAGTTTTCTTAGCACCAAAGTGTCCTCCATAATGAAGTTCATGGCAAAAACTCAGCACACTTTATTGTTCCTCTTCAGGTACACAACGTCTCAACACTTGGTCTTGTCCAATTCTAAATAATTTTGTCTCTTCCCAATGAAAATATCTTGCTTGAGAAATGAATCTTTTTCTATTCTGCTCATCCCACGAGCCAGGAGTTTGTCCAGTGACCAAGTAATTTACAGTGTCTGCATACCAAGGTAAAGTTGGTGTTACCACCATCAAAGTTTCATCGGGAAATGTCTCGCGAATGTCTCCAGAAAGAGAGTCATTAAGAGGAAGGCGAGACAGGTGGTCAGCCACAACATTTTCTACTCCTTTCTTTTCACGTATTTCCAAGTCAAATTCTTGAAGGAGTAGGATCCACCTAATCAGACGTGGCTTAGAATCTTTCTTAGCAATGAGATGTTTCACTGCCTCATGATCAGTAAAAATAACCGCCTTAGACCCAAGCAGATAAGACCTAAACTTCTCCAGAGCAAAAACTACAGCAAGTAATTCTTTTTTAGTGATGGTGTAGTTTTGCTGAAGTTCGGTTAATGTCTTGCTTGCATAATGCAGCACATGAGGTCTTCCCTCAACCCTTTGTCCAAGGACTGCTCCCACTGCATAATCCAAAGCATCACACATAAGCTCAAATGGGAGTGTCCAATCAGGAACTTGGAGAATAGGCGTAGAGATCAAGGCCTCCTTTAGAGTTTGAAAGGCCTCGACACACTTTGAATCAAAACTGAAGGAAGATTCCTTCGCCAACAAGTCACAAAGTGGCCTAGATTACTAAAATTTTTAATAAAGTGCCTATAAAAGCCAGCATGGCCTAGAAAGGATATAATCTATTTGACATTCATAGGCAATGAAAGTTTGGAAATAGAATCAATCTTGGCTTTATCTACTTCCAAACCTTGCTCGGATACAACATGCCCAAGTACAATTCCTTTCTGTACCATGAAGTGACTTTTCTCCCAGCTGAGGACTAAACTAGTCTCCTTACATCGCTTCAACACATTCTCCATGTGCAGGAGACACTGGTCGAAAGATGAGCCATAAATGGAGAAGTCATCCATAAACACTTCAACACACTCGTCAATCATGTCTTCTAAGATACACATCATACACCGCTGGAAAGTTGCAGGAGCATTACATAATCCAAACGGCATACGTTTGAATGCAAAAGTACCATAAGGACTTGCGAATGTCATCTTTTCCTAGTCATCAGGAAAGACTGCCACCTGATTGTACCCAGAATATCCATCGAGAAAGCAATAGTACTTATTCCCTGCCAATTTTTTGAGAATTTGATCAATAAAAGGTAGAGGAAAGTGATCCTTCTGGGTAGCGGTGTTCAGCTTGCGGTAATCAATACAGACCCTCCATCTAGTTGAGGGTCTAGTGACAACTTGTTCACCTTGGTCGTTGAGTTCCAAAGTAAAGCCTACCTTCTTTGGCACCACATGAATGGGACTGACCCATTTACCATCAGCAATGGGATATATGATCCCGGCGTCCAACCACTTCAGGATTTCCTTTTTTACCACCTCCCTCATATTAGGGTTCAGACGTCTCTGCATGTCTCTAAATGGCTTGATGGAATCATCAGTATAAATGTGGTGCATGCAGAGTGTAGAGTCTATACCCTTAATGTCAGCAATGCTCCAAGCAATAGCTTCCTTGTGCCTAGACAGGCATTCAATCAAGGCTCCCTCCTGTGCCTTAGATAGCACAGCCGAAATGATAACGGGGAGGGTATCATTGGCACCTAGGAAAACATACTTGAGAGTGTCAGGGAGGGGTTTCAACTCAAGGTCGGGGGCTTGTATGGTTGAGGGCTTCATAATAGATGTCCCCATCTCAAGTAGCAGATCTACCTTCGACGGAAATGATGGGGGAAGAGACTTAGCAGAAACACCTAGCAATTCCTCAAGTTCTAGTATATCCCCTTCACATTCCTCCAAAAGATGGGAATGCTCATTTAGCATGACATGCTGAAGGGGGTCATCACATAACATTGTAGGAGTTGCCTCTTCAATCTGGTCATCTATCACCTCAACTTGAGAACAATCCTCAAGTTTGGCTTGTTAGTAAGCATCAAACACATTAAGCCAGATTTTCTTGTTCCCAAAGCCCATTTTCAATGCCCCAGTATTGCAATTGATTGAAGCATGCGAAGTTGCAAGGAAGGGGCAGCCCAAAATGATGGAGGGTTTGGTTGGCTTGTTGGTAGGGTCAGTGTCCAAAACTGAGAAGTCAACGGGAAAGAAGAAATCCTCCACTCTTATGAGGACATCTTCCAAAATTCCCTGTGGTGTCTTAAGTGATTGATCAACAACTTGAAGGATTACAGGGATAGGCTTCAGATTACCTCCCCCAAGTTGTTCATACATGTAGCTCGGAAGGATGTTCACCCCCACACCCAGATCAAGTAGAGCCTCATCAATTTGTAGGTCACCAATAACTACAGAGATGTATGGGGCTCCTGGGTCCTTAAGTTTCAGGAGTGTGCCATGTTGAACAATTGAGCTAACAGAATCAGGCAGGACAACTTTTGATTGGACATGTTTTCTAGATTGCCACTTTTTCGTGCACAGGTCCTTTAAGAAGCTGGCATAAGACGGAATCTGCCTGATAGCTTCAAGCAAAGGCAGGTTAATTTGCACTTGCTTGAAAGTTTCCATAATCTCATCCATCTTATCTTTGGGTCCAGATGAGCCAACAGAAGTCTGCCCAGAGGTGGATAAGTGCTTTGGAAAAGGCACTCTCGATCTCTGGGTGGAAGGGTTGTCATGTCGAGTAAGGGGTGGAACGGGGGCAACTTCTTCTGGTGAGGTTATTTCAAGCAGAGAAGATTTGGGCAAGTCTTGTCCGATGGGGGTGAAAGTTAGGGTGGATGGTTTTTTAGGGGGTGAGACTATAGGAGCATCAGGTTTGGAAATTTCTTTCCCACTCCTCAGAATAGTCACTGCCTGAGCATGCTCCCTAAAGACAATCCCTTTTCCTTTAGGATTTTCCTCAGCAGCACTAGGGAGCTTCCCAGTCTCACTTTGCCTAACGGCCTCAACAAGGTGTCCAATTTGTGATTTCATCTCATGTATAGCCTTGTCGTGAGATTGGATGATGGCACTTTGACTTTCTTTCATAGTTTTCAACATCACCTTCAATTCATCCATCTCAGAGATTTTAGGTTGGGCAAAGGTCTAAGGTTGGTTCATTTGATGGTTTTGAAAGGATTGTGGTTTGTAATTCCCTGAATTTGAGACATTTCCTTTTCTCCATGAAAAGTTTGGGTGGTTCCTCCATCCCTCATTATAAGTGTTGGAGAAAGGGTCATTACGAGGTCTAGGATGGAACCATTGAGCGACATTCAAATCCACTTGTACAAGCTCATGGAATTGGGAGGCCAAGTGGCAATCCATAGTGGCGTGTGTATTGCCTTGACAAATTAAGCATTCGGAAGCTTGGGATGTGGAGGTGTTAGATACGAATGAACTTGAGTTTGACATAAGCCTTTCAATGTTTTGATTCAATAATTGAATCTGATAGGCTAAATTCTGGGTTTCCCTTGCCTCATTCTCCTCCAACTTTCTTTGCATGAGAGTGGGCTTTCTTTCCATGTAGGCAGAATTCAAGTGAATAGAATTCTCACTCAAAGTATCAAATAAGTTCCAAGATTCATCCTCAGTCTTAGATAGAAAGGTTCCTACATAGGCACCATCCACAGTTTGCCTATGCGAATCATTAAGTCCGGTGTAGAACCTTTCAACCAGTTGCCATTTAGGCACCTGGTGATGTGGGCAAAGTCTCAGCAAGTCGTTAAAGCGCTCCCACACATCATGGAATGCTTCTCCATCCTTTTGAACAAAACTCATAATTTCCCTCCTAAAGTGATTGATTTTGCTCATGGGGAAGTACTTCAAAAACTCCTTCAGGGCATCCCAAGTATTAATATTATCAAGGGTGTGATACCAATACTTGCCTTTGTCCTTAGGGGAGAAGGGAAAGAGGGTCCGCATTTGAGTGTCATCAGTAATGCCCTGCAGCTTCACCATGGAGCAGACCTCGGTGAATTCCTCTATATGCCTGTAAGGGTCTTCCCTAGTAGTACCATAAAAGGAGGGTAGCAAGGATATGGTACTGCTTTTGATCTCATACGGATTGTCCCCTCCAGGTCTACATAGTGCAGGGCCAGCTTGATTGGTTGGGATGAAATATTCCTTAAGGCTCCTTTGACTGGCCATTTCTACCCTTGGAAGGTCTCTTCTTAGGATTCTTTCAGGTTCAGGATGAAGCACAAGTTGTCTCCTAAGAGAATGCTTACCAAGAATGCACTACAAACACAATTCAAAAGGACTTGTTTGGTCTTTACAAATTTAGGCTTTTGACTTAAGTTCACATTATAGGTGACAAAGCAAGTTGCCCAATCAATTACGCACCTATTGTCAACCTTCGAAATGCCTAAAAAGACCTAGTTGGAACTTAGGTGTTCTTCCCTAAATCTCAAATGGTCAAGTAAATCCAAAGACGGAAGATCGAGGGATGTAAGTAGGCCTAAGCCTTCCTTTGAAGCTATGCTTTCGCGATGCTTCTAAACTACCCCCAAAAATCCGTGACAGGGTATCCCCCTCTTTGGATTTACAAAACCTTTGATCTCAAGTTCCGAACACTTCAGAATCCAACGGTAGGAGGGCTTTTGTCCTAGTCATTTCAAGACTTAGGAGTGTCTAAATGAGTGCTGTGGTGCAAAAGATATTCACCACAAAATGATTTTGAATTTTGAGTCGCACACCATGTTTGAAAATCAAATCCTTGGTTTTTTAGATGACCCACCTTTAATTAGTCCTTTTTCAAGAATATATGTGACTACTTGTTAGATCGCTTCAAGACAAATTTTGTGGCCTTCAAATTAAATCCAAATGCAATGCATGATCAAGAATAGGATGCAAAGTAAGAGAATGCGTACCTTGCTTCCAGCAATCAACGATGCAAGAATGCACGCAATGCAGAGAAGTAAATCTTGAGGCTGCTCATATAGACATAAATGGTTCATCCTAAGGGTAGGCAGCTTCTAGCAAGCAGCTCATTTTTTTAAACTACTTATGCACAAGCAAATAAGAGTAAACAATCCACAAAATAAACTAAAAACCTAAATCTAAAGAAAAGGGAAGAGTCTCCCAAAAATTACCCAACACGGGCCTAAAAGAAAATCAGGGAACAAACCCCTCAAAATATACCCTAAAATAAGGGTTTCAAACCAAATGCAATGAAAAATTAAATCTAAAGTCTTAATTCTACTCTAATCAAATTAGCGACTAAATGTATAATGATGATCGTCGTGTCCTCGTCCTTCTCCTTTTCAAAGTAGCTCGACCAATTCTCCTCTGGCGAGGTCAAGGGTCGCCTCTCACGATGGCTGGTTCCTCACACAAAATTTCTCGCACAGGAAAAAAAAAAGGTCAAATCACTGTGCAGCTGAGAAATAATCAAAATAAAATCAGGTGAAATTATTGCGTCTATTGCCTCCCTGGCAACGACACCATTTTGACGAGTCGATTGTTCACTTTTCAAGTCGTTTGTAGTTTTATGTGGTGGAAAAATCAACTAATCAATAATTAAAATAACCACTCGCAGAAGAGCGGGTCGTATCCACAGAAAGGCAATGACATATTTAAATTCACACTGGTTCAAAATGTATGTTCGTAGTTAATTTCACCGAGAATCGAGCCAAATTTGCCTTCATATTAAGGTAGAATCAAGAAAACATGCTGAAATTGCAATTTTTAACAACTAGAGGATATTTTTTGCAATGCAGATTCAATAAAATATCAACAAAAGTTGGCAATGGTAGAAAATGTAATTATTAATGGGGCATGTATTGTAGTAAAATAGGGGATTTCTTCCCCTTGGTCATGAGCGAAGAGGAATGAACGGCTAGAGGTATGAAGCTCGGAGGAAGTTCTTTGGACCGAGGGCTTCGCAGCGGTGGTGGTGGCGAGTCGCGAGGTGGCTGGAGCCGGCCAGACGGAGCTTCGGCGAAGGTGGCATTCGACGATGGCTACACCTACTAGAGGAGGAGCTACTGTGCGCGCGCGAATGCTACTGCAGGTGGTGCGCGCAGGCGCTGCTGTTGCGCTCATTGAGTCCGCATGCACTGCTGGAGGCGCTGCAGGTGGCGGTGGGGGGGCGCTGCTGTTGGCGGAGAGGCTTTGCAGGCGGAAGGTGCGGGTGTGCTGGAGCGGGTGCACGGGAGTTGAGCGCTAATGCAGGCTGCTGGCGGGCGCGCTGCAAGGAGCGGGTGTAGGCTTAGCGCTGTAGGTAAGCGCGCTGAAGCACTGGCGTACGTGAGCCTACTGGAGGCAGTGTATATGCACGCAGGTGAAAAGTTGGTGGCTGGTGCTGCAGGGTGCACGCGTGGAGGCGGATGCTGCTGCAAGTGGTGTGCGGTCTGCAGGCATGTTGGAAGTGAAGCACAGCAAGGGTGGTTGCTGCTGCAGACTGGAGAGGCGTGTGTGGGCTGGTGGTTGGTGCTAGAGGAGATGCAGCGCAAGGGTGGTTGTGCTGGAGTGGCGTTGGAAGCTTCAGACGTTTGGGAAACTTCTCGGATGTCTTAACTAACTGAGGAGTGAAATTGTAGTAGCTACGGCAATGGTTGTTGGTGACGACGGCGAGGGAAGTGCACGGCGAGGTGCTCACGGTAATGCGGATGATCTCCGGATGGCGGTGTGGCATGTCACACCACATGCCCATGGTGGTGGAGGCTCGTCACCGCGGTTGAGGCCGGCGGTGGTGAAATGGATGAGATGAACTCTCTGCATAGTGTGGATTGTTGGGATGGAGGCCTCTTTCGCTCGGCATGTTTGTACGCTTTTGTGGTGTTTTAAAAGATAACACGTTGTAATATAGCTGACAAAATGTTCAAACAAATATAGAGAATTTTATTACTCAAAAAACTAGAGTATCCGAGGTCAAACACAGGGAGCAATCTCAGTACTTTCAAAACCAAAGAATACAACTTTTAAATGAACATAATTGATTCAAAGAGAGAGAGTTATAAAAAGAATTGCTAAAAGAAAACAGAATTGGACGTCTGATTTCTTTATCAGACGTCTTAAAAGTAGTCTTCTTTCTCTCTTCTGCCTTCTTCTTCTTCGTTGGCTCTCCTTCTTTTCTTCTGATCCACAGGTCTTTTTCTTCCTTGAACTTCTTTCTCTTCTCTTCCCTTTCCTGTGAAGACTTCTTCTTCCTGCCTTTGTTTCCCTTCTATCTTCTTCTTTCTTTTTGTATTTTCTGCAGTCCTTCTCTCAGATCTCTACCTTGCTCAGCTTCCTTTCTTCAGAGTTCCTTCTTCTGCTCCTGCTCTTCTATTTCTTCAATTCTTCTTTTTGCTTTCCTTCGCCTCTTCCTTCTCTTCTTTTCCCTTGCTGCAGCGGCTAAGTGTTCGGTTCTTCCTCTCTTCCTTCTTTCCTGTGCACACCACAGCCAATGCAAAACCTACCCCCTTCCCTCTACCCAAACGTCTCTCTCTTTCTCTGCAATTCGCTCAAGGACGCTCTAGCAGAGCCACACGGGTAATCGGGTCGAATTTCGCACCCAGGACCAGGCCACCGGCAGGTGGGTGATGCGCGAGGAGTGCTCAAGATAGGGTCGGGTCGGATCCCGCCGGATCTGCGAGGTGAAACTGCGGACGAGGCAGGCGTGGGTCGGGTGAGTGACCTCACCCCTGTGCTTTCGGAGGCAGTAAGGCAATATCACAAAAATAATTTATGGCGCACCTGTGTTTCGCGTTTCAACGATGTGGGACTAAAGTCTCTACCCCACTCTCGCACGCGCCCGCAGAGGATTCTTCGTGCAATTGCTAAGGCTGGGAGCTTCGTAGCGTCAATGCTGGCCCTGATCGCTTCGCAACATTCGCGCGAGTCTGCTGAGCCTGGAGCATGGAGCTGCTTCGACCGTCAATGGCGGGACGAGCTGAAACCTGTCAAACACAAGCATGGCCTATTGGCCTAATCAGACCAGCTGGGCACCTTCACCGTGGCACGACGAAGATGGTGCACGGTGCTGCAGGCTGCAGGACGGCCTAGGCATGCGTGCCTAGGTCAACTTATGGCCGGAGGTGTGGGGTTGTTCGGGGGGCTACTACGGAGGTGTGGAGTGGCAGTGGAGGGGCAGAAGGTGCTCCTTGTGGTGAGGCGGAGCTTGCGAGATGGTTAGCGAGCCGTGTGGAGGGGCAGAGTGGTGGGAGCGGCTCGCCGGAGGTCGGTCGGAGGTGAGGAAGATGGAGGTGGTTAGGCACTGTCGGGGGGCAATTCAATGAAATAACAGGGGGAAAAGAGAGAGGGGAAGATGGAGAAGGTATCTGGAGGGATCTGGAAGGAAGGGAGGCAGCGGAGTGGACGGCGCGTAGCTGCCATCGTCGGAGAAGAAGAACCCTGAGGGAGGGAGCGGCGATGAGGATGAGGTCAGGAGAACGCATGCCTGGTATTGCTCGACGCGGGAGAAAGAGGTGAAGTTGACTCTGCTGCAGGTATGGCAGCAGAGCGACGAGAAGGAGGGGAGGAGGTCACCGGAGCTTGCTGGTCTCTTGGCTGGAGATGGAAGAGAGGAAAGTTTGGGGGAATCTTCGCCAATTCAAATTTGAAGATCTGCAGCCGGGTTTGAAGATCCTTTTATAGGTGTTTGGCCGAACCTTCTAGTGCGTGGAGGGCACGCAATCACCTCCGTCGGCTCACCGAAGAAGGAAAGAAGGTGGATACCCAAATCCCTCGTGCGTTCACACGAGAGATTGGGTTCACACCAGAGATCGTGATTGGCTTTAGATGGAAGGGAATTCCTCAGAGAATCTCCCTTCCATTTCTGGAAGGGAATCTCTGAGGAATCAGAGAGTAATCCCTCTCTAAACCTCGCCGGAGATCTGTTCTGCCCTAACAATGGCGGCAGGACCTGATTGCAAAGGTGGCGAGGAACTTAGGGGGCTCTCTGCAATGATTTTCAAAAGGTAGGGACCAAGTTGTGATTTGGGTGTACTAAATTGCAAAGTAGGTCAAGATGACCTCCACTTAGGTCCAAATTTTGGTATAAACCTAATTTGGACCTAAGGAATCCAATGGTGAAGTTGTATTTTAGGTTTAACCTCGTTTGACTGGACATTTTGCATAAAAACCCAAATTAGGTTAATTGAATGGCTAGGACCCTAATCTAGGTTAAACTAGGTTCCAAAGGCCACATTAACTGTTATAAACCCTAAGGAGTATTTTTCCATGATTTTTAGAGGGTTTACTTGATTTTTATCCTGACCAGAACCTTGTTAATTTAAGCGGGTCTATTTTAGGGTTATCAAATGTCATTTAATTCCTGAATTGCACATAAACCCATTTCTGATTGACTCAACCCACTTTTTATCTCATTTAGATCATTTGACCTACGTTTTGCCTCTGAGAAAACCCGTTTATGCACTGCAATGGTAAAATTGCAGTTTTACCCTTTAATTCATGTTTTCTTCTCAGAGCACTTATTCCTTTCTTTAGTCCTTCTTCTAGGTTATGTAGGAGCTTTTATGTTCTTTATTGGGTCAAAATGAGCTAGTTATGGCTCATGATGAGGCTCTCATCATATCCCCATGCCTAGCTTTTGCTAGTCTCTTAGCAAAATTTCAAGGTTTTAACTTCCGTTCTAGACCCAGAGTGTCTGTCAACAATCATGATAAGTGCTTCTCCTTTTCTTTTGTGATTAGGTAGGAATTCCAACAATAGGCCTAGAGGTACTCAAGTACCAACCAAAATCCGGACCTGACTCGCTTTAGCCTCAGTCCTCTACAAGGGTTTCTACGGCCTATAAAAACTAACCTAGGGTTTGTTGGACTCCGCGGTTAAAGCACCCGTGCTTGAGACATTTTTTAGCCTAAGTTCAGTTTGCAATGCGTTTTTGTAAGAGAGAGAGAAGATTTATTTGTTTGGAGAGCTTTCTCTCTCTTTTCTTTTTATTACTAGCTTCAGATTAGCTTCTCAACACGGTCTGTATCGGATTCCTCGTCCCCATCATCAATCCTCAAGGGTCCCTGGCTTTTGAGATTTCGAGATAATCCCACCCATGGCAACCCCCAGAACCCTAGCTTTCGAGATTTTGAGATAATCCTGCCCATGGCGTTCCGTGGCCGAATTCAGACCCTGGCGATCGACATTTCATGATAATGCCACCCATGGTATCTGAACCAGCAGAGTGCTTACATGCCCCGAGTAGGATATTTAAATATCCTAAGAGACAAGCACCAAGGAGACGATATGTTGTTACGCATCTTCGAGGGGAATTTCCCGCCTCTCCGCACCGGGAACTCGTCCAAATCAATTTGTGCTGATTGGTCGCTCCTAATCTAGGTAACTTTTTCAGAACATTAAACGCTTTTGCGTGATTTGGATGTTTATGCGCACTGAACCAGACTGTGTGTGAATTTGGGGTACTTAGGTTACCGAATCCTGCAAACCAGAGGTCAGTTAACGAGGCCGAATACTTCCTAAGCCTTAGACCTAATACTTAAGCTTCGCATTTTCCTCAACCTCTTGATGATTATCCAGATTTTAACGGATACGTGAATTTTTAAGCTAAAGAATCTAGCCCAAGAGGCCTAAGACCAGTGTTCCCGTTAATCTCTTGTTATGTCTCCTTAGCACTTTTTCTTTTTCTTGATTTGGTCTAGAACTTCAGTTAACCCCTTAATCTTTTACTAATGACTATTTCTCTTCATTTTCATTTTGTGCTCCTTTTTGTCATTTTATTCTTTTTCTCCTCCTCATTTGTATGACCCTGAATTGTTCCTCCCCTCTATCAAGTTTTTTTTTTTTATTGAAACCCTTTCTTGATATGAATTTTCCTAACATTTTGCACTTTCATACCCCCCCCATGCCTAAGATTTGCAATGTCCCCAATGTAAATTAGGTGGGTTCAATTTCAGATAGTTCATGCATTAGGACAGGTGTGTGGTGAGTGAATGGGTCGAAGTGACTTGTTGCGAATGATTTCTAGTCTCAGGTAGGGATACCTGAGGTGAAGTCGGCTGTTCTAATGGATGAACCCTAAAGTGCAATATGAATTCCACATAGAGATGTCAGAAAAGGTTTCGGGTTTTTCAAAGAATGACGGGTTGCCTCCCGTTAAGCGCTGAGTTTTACGCCATCAGCTGGGTGCAATGAGCTCAAGAGGAATGGAGGGTAAAGGATGACTCAGCCAAATCTATATCGGTCATGTCAACGAACGACTTGAGTCTCTGACCGTTCACGACAAAGGGTTCAGAATCATGGCTGAGTGGGCTAATTTCAATGGCTCCATTTCCGAAGATTTGTCGGACTAGGTAGGGTCTGACCCACTTGGATCTTAGCTTCCCTGGGAATAATTTGAGTTGGGCATCAAAGAGTAAAACTTTCTGACCAGGATGAAAGATCTTTCTAGAAATGTGTTTGTCGTGAAAGCTTTAACCCGTTCTTTGTAAATTCGCTAGTTCTCATACGCATCATGGCGTAATTCATCGATCTCACTCATTTGAAGTCTTCTGTGGGTTCCAGCCTTAGAAAGATCTAGATTACAAGTCCGTACTGCCCAATAGGCTTTATGCTCCAACTCAACGGGGAGGTGACATGCCTTCCCGTACACTAGTCTGAAGGGAGACATTCCTAATTGGGTCTTGTGGACAGTCCTATAGGCCCACAATGCTTCCGGAAGTCGAGAAGACCAATCCTTTCTATCAAGTCGAACAGTAACCTGAAGGATCTTCTTGATCTCTCGGTTAGATAGCTCAGCTAGACCATTAGTTTGGGGGTGGTAAGGAGTAGAGATTCGGTGTGACACCTCGTATTTGGTCATTAGTGACATGAACTGAGCGTTTGTAAAATGGGTCCCTCCGTCGGAAAGTATAGCACGTGGAATCCCGAACCTTGAGAAAATGTTTTGATGAAGGAATTTTATAACGACTTTATGATTGTTGGTTCGGGTCGGAATGGCTTCTATCCACTTGGAAACATAGTCAACTGCGAGTAAGATGTATTCGAAGCCATCCGAGATCGGGAAGGGTCCCATGAAATCAATCCCCCAAATATCAAAAATTTCGCATACCAAGATTGGCTGTAGAGGCATCATGTCTCGATGGCTCATGTTGCCCAAAGTTTGGCAACGGGAACAGGCCTTACAGTGATCATATGCATCCTTGAAAATTATGGGCTAGTAAAAGCCACACTGGAGGACTTTTGATGCGATTTTATGTCCTGAAAAATGTCCATCTCATGCCTGGTCATGGCAAAATGAGAGTATGTCTTTGATTTCCACTTCCGCGATGCATCGTCGAATTATCTTATCAGCACCAATGCGGAATAGATACGGGTCTTCCCATAGGTAATACTTAGCATCGGAACGCAATTTGTCCTTTTTGGCCTTCGGCCAATCGGACGGAATCTGATGTGATGCCAAGTAATTAACTATATCAGCGAACCATGGAAGACTTGTACTGATAGTCAGGAGGTGCTCATCAGGAAAATGTTCTGTGATAGGTCCGGAAAGGTCAATTATTTCAGAAGGAAGGCGGGACAAGTGATCAGCTACCACATTTTGCTTTCCCGCCTTGTCACGAATCTCGAGGTCAAATTCTTGCAATAGCAAGATCCATCGGATTAATCGAGGTTTCACGTCCTTCTTTGCAAGGAGATGCCTTACAGCTGTGTGATCCAAGTATATGATAACACGGGAACCCAGAAGGTATGATCTGAATTTTTCCAGGGCAAATACTACGGCCAGCAGCTCTTTCTCAGTAACCGTATAGTTACGCTGAGCCTCATCCAGAGTTTTGCTGGCGTAGTAAATGACCACAGGTTTCCCGTCAATTTTCTGCCCCAGAACCGCTCCTACAGCGAAGTCAGATGCATCGCACATGATCTCAAAGGGTTGAGACCAATCAGGGGACTGAAGGATCGGAACTTGGGTGACTCGGCCACGTAGGATCTCAAATTCTTAAGTGCATTCCTTGGAAATTTTGAAACGCACATCCTTGGAGAGAAGATTGGTCAGGGGGCACGCGATTTTGGAGAAATCAGGGATAAATCGACGGTACAAACCGACGTGCCCCAAAAAAGATCGGATGTCCTTAATCGAGCTAGGCATAGGGAGCTTAGAAATCAGGTTAACCTTAGCTCGATCCACTTGGATGCCTTTCTCTGAGATTAAATGTCCCAGGACAATTCCCTCAGGCACCATGAAATGGCTCTTTTCCCAGGAAAGAACCAAATTCACCTCAATGCACCGCGTGAGTATTTGGACCAAGTGTTGGAGGCAATCGTCAAATGATTCTCCAAAAATTGAAAAGTCATCCATGAAGACTTCCAGATAATCACCTACCATATCTGAGAATATGGCAAGCATGCACTGCTGAAAAGTTGCAGGTGCATTGCAGAGACCGAATGGCATCCTTCGAAACGCGTACGTCCTGAAGGGGCAGGTGAATGTGGTCTTTTCTTGGTCTTCTGGATGGATTGCCACCTGATTGTAACCGGAGTACCCGTCAAGAAAGCAGAAGAACCTATTTCCCGCTAGTTTTTCGAGGATCTGATCAATAAACGGTAGTGGGAAATGATCCTTCTTCGTGGAGGAATTGAGTCTTCTGTAATCAATGCAGACTCTCCACGAGTTAGCTATTCGGGTAGGAATGACTTCTCTACCTTCAGTCGTGATAATGGTAAGTCCTGCCCTTTTAGGCACCACTTGTATTGGACTCACCCAATGACTGTTGGAGATCGGGTAGATGATCCCTGCATCTAACCACTTTATGATCTCCCTTTTCACGACCTCTTATACGTTAGGGTTTAGGCATCTTTGCATTTCTCTTGAAGGTTGTGCGCCTTCTTCTGTGTATATTCGATGTGTGCAGTATGAAGGGCTTATGCCAGTCAAATCATCGAGAGTCCATCCAATGGCTCTACGATGTTGCTGGAGAACAGAAATCAAACGAAGTTCCTGGTCAGGTGTGAGTCGAGAGTTGATAATCATAGGAAATGTCTGATTTGAATCCAAAAACACATACTTCAGATGTTCGGGAAGGGGCTTGAGTTCCATGACAGGATTTTCAGCAGTAGCGGGCGGTTTGGTGTTTGTATCGGAGCAATGGTAGGAGTCATAGGTGTGTCTAGATCGCGTTCGCACTCCTCTGTTAGCTGGTTTTGATTCTCAAGTGGTTGATCAGGGATAATCAGGTTGTCTTCTATATGCAATTCATCAACCACGGCTCTGACATCACATATTTCCTCTATAACCCCACAATTAATCCCTTGTTGGGCCTTAAAAATGTCAATCTTCAAGTTTTGGTTCCCAAATTTTAATTCTATCTGGCCCTCTTCGCAGTTTATGTTGGCCCTAGCAGTGGCCAAAATGGGTCTCCCTAATATGATTGGTGTGTCCCTTGGGTTCTTGGTGCATCCATATCTAGTACTATGAAGTCCACCGGGAAATAGAAATCTCGTACCCTAACAATGACATCCTCGAGTATTCCTCTAGGTGACTTGATGGATCGATCGGCTAACTGCAATGTCACCTCAGTGGGTTTAAGTTCAGATTCTTCAAGGTGGTCAAGGAGGGATGTAGGTATTAAATTTATGGAAGCACCTAGGTCTAGTAGGGCTCTATCAAATTGGGTTTCACCAATTTTACAAGAAATCAAGGGAGTTCTGACGTGCCTTCGTGCGTGTGTGTTAAGAGGTGTCGTTATAGTTGCACTTGATACGTCGGTTTTAAAAGAAGTAAACGGAGGTGAGTCCGAGTGTCGATCTCAGGGAGGCGTGGAAATCGGATTTTGTTTACCACTTGTTGTCACGAAAAAGGCGGAGTTTTGCTTGCGAAAGAAACGGTTTTGAAGAGCGAGAGATAGAGAGAGTTTAGGGTTAGAAAGTTCTTGGTTTTGATCATGCACTTTAAACAGAAATTAAAAAGGCAACTAAATGAAAAACAATTTCATTAAACATGCATTCATAGTTCATGGTTTACAATATTAAATACATGCTTCAACAAAAGTAAATGAAAGCTTAAAAGAGAGAGAGAGAGGTAGAGAGAGAGTGGAGAGCGACGAGGCAGCCACGGCGGTGGAAGAGGCTCCGTCGGCGGCTCGTCGTCTCCGGCGATTACAAGAGTGCCTAAGACTAGCTAGGAGAGGAGTGGAGTAGTTGCAAGTGGGAGAGGATGCCTTGAATGGTGGTAGAAGGGGGTTTAAATAGAGTTAAGGGCTTCCTAAAAGAAGAATGTGCTTTAGCGACATCCAGAACGTCGCTAAAACCGCTTCCATATACGTCGGTGAAGGTCTTCTGCCGCCGGTCAGCCGCCCGCCCCTCTCTCTCTTCAGGCGCGATCCGTGGGCGTCGAACGAGAGCCGTCCGATTGATGATCGGACGGCTGAGATCCTCCCGCGCCTGCGCTAGGATCGCGCTTCGGGCGCGCGTGCGCGCGCGCGTTTCCGCCCGGCGTGCGCGCGCGCGTGGGAGGTGGGGCGCTGTCGTCGCGCCGCGTGGCGCGATCCTAGCCGCTCTCTTCTGATCGCGCGGCTCAATTTTGCCGCGCCCTTCGCCCGCAGATGATTTTCGCTCCGCGCGAATCGAACGCGCGTCGCCGCGACGCGGGCGTGCGCGCTAACCGTTGCGCCACGCCCGCGCTTTGTCGCGGCGACCGCGGGCGAGCGCGCGGATCTCGGCCGTTCGATCGAAGATCAACGGCCGAGATGCGTCCTTGGCTGGCTTGGGGGCGTGCGGCCGGCGGGGGCGGGGCGACGTGGCGCGTTCTAGGCCGTTGATCTCCAGATCAACGGTCAGGATTTCTTGGGCCCATTGTGGGAGCTCCGGATGTCGGATTTGGCCGATTTTGAGTCCGTTAGACTCCGTTCGTCGTCCTGAATCCATCCGTGCGGTCCGATTGCTCATCTGAGGCCTGCTTTGACAAATGCTTTACACAAATGGCCATTAATACAGTTTATAAGCAATCTTGGTACTTGATGCATGCAATGCTCCTATTCTACTTTATGTTGTGCCTTTTATTCTAAAGATGGGCCATATTCAACCTAATTACTACCCCCTTGCGTGGTGTTATCATACCCCCATGCTTACTCCTTGCTAGTCCCTAGCAAGGTTTATTCTAGCCTTTATTTCTTTGGCGAATTCAAGAAGTAATTGCTTAGGCACTTCGTTACTTGTTAATAAGAGGAACTATACGAAGATCTTAATCTACAAAGACTAAGCAGCGCCCGGGTGTCTGCCAAAATACGAATCGCCCGAATCCTTGCTTTGTATATATAACTATACTTATGTATACGTATATATCTATATATGTCTTTTTAGAATTTTTAGAATTCAGTGTGGGTTGGTAACTTTTTACGGCTACCCAACCCACCCAAAACTCGGTCAAAACCCTAAGTGCTAAGCATCTTGGTGTGAATGTTGTGATAGACTTACTTAACGGTAATTGAGACAGACTTCGAGTTTCTACGCCTCTAGGTGACCGGAAAAGAAAATAAATTTTTGCCTAAAGGTGTATTTGTTCGATTGGTAGCTTTCTCCCTGCGTTCATTTTACTTGGGGTCAACACAAGGATTTTCCAGTGTATATCTCCCCGGCTTGTACTACTTCCCCGCTTCTTCCTTAGGTGTTTTTGGTCTTCTTTTTTTGTGCAATTATTGAGCTGGGCTCTGGACAACCGACCAATGGGCTGTTACCCACGATCACTTGCCAGCCATACTTGTGCGGTGAAGTGTGGTTTATTTTCTTTTTTTTTTTTTTTTTTTTTTTTTTTCTTTTTACGTAGGTGGCTTCCCTAATCTCAAATGTACCTAGAGGCAGTGAAAAAGAAATGGCCTGTGGCTGGGTTCTGGACAACCTGCCAATGGGCTGTTACCCACGACAACTTGCCAGCCATACCACCCTAGAAAGTTCATTAGCTACCCAATTTCTGTCAAAATCTCCGAGAAGTGAGTCTGTGCAAAAATGTGTGTAGATGCTTAGACTCAAAGTTTTCCTGAGTTAGAGGGTGAGTTGATAAGTCGTATACTTATTACCTTATTTATTAGGTGGATTAGAATAGCTTAAAGTTGCAAGGGTTCGCCGCTAAATCCATATTTTAATGGACACCAGGGCTAATTAAGCCTGAAGGCCTGAAAAGTCTAACTGTTTAAGTTCTTTTTGTATTATTTCCCACTATTGACAAGTTTCTAATGCCTAAGTTTTTCTTCCTAAATTCTTTTTTTTTTTTTTTTAATCAATTAATTTATTCATTCAGACTGATTAATTAAGCTCAGGATTATGCAGTTTACCATCCCCCCCATGCTTAAGTTGGACAATGTCCTCATTGGCAGATGCATGGATGCAAAAGGGTTCAAAAAGATAGTACCTGAGTGACGTAAACTACCAGATCAGTCTGAATCCGCTGGGTTGCCTCCCAGGAAGCGCTGAGTTTAACGCCTCCAGCTGGGCGGTGCCTGGTGTCAGCCCTCAACAAGGGTGACACTCTCCTTGGGGGGTACCTGGGCCAGGAAATGCTTCAATCTTTGACCATTGACTGTAAAGGTGTGCCCGGTATTAAGATCGGCGATTTCGACTGCCCCATTGGAATAGGGCTTGACCACCCGAAATGGTCCTGTCCATTTGGACCTAAGTTTCCCTGGAAAGAGTTTCAGGCGTGCATCAAATAGCCAGACTTGTTGGTTTGGCTCAAAGGTTTTCCTATGAATGAGTCGGTCGTGGACGGCTTTCATTTTCTCCTTATATAGCCGACTATTGTCAAAGGCGTCCCGACGAATTTCTTCAAGCTCAGATAATTGAAGAGTCCTTTGCGCACCAGCTAACTGGGGATCCATGTTACATTGCTTAACAGCCCAGTAAGCCCGGTGTTCCAATTCGACAGGGAGATGGCAAGCTTTGCCAAAGACCAAGCGGTAAGGTGACATGCCTATCGGGGTCTTAAAAGCGGTCCTGTATGCCCACAGGGCATCATCAAGTCGTGTGGACCAGTCTTTCCTGTCAGGTCTCACAGTCTTCTGTAAAATGTTCTTGATTTGTCTGTTTGAGACCTCAGTCTGCCCATTTGTTTGTGGATGATACGGGGTGGCAATGCGGTGGGTTACCCCGTATTTTCTAAGTAGGGCACGGAACTGGGAATGGATAAAATGGCTTCCACCATCACTGATCATGGCCTTGGGTATTCCAAAATGGGAAAAGATGTTCTTCTTTACAAAGTCCATGACCGTCTTGTGATCGCATCGTCGGGTGGCGACGGCTTCAATCCATTTGGAAACATAGTCTACCGAGACCAAGATATACTCGAAGCCGTTGGATGGTGGAAAGGGGCCCATAAAATCGATACCCCAAACGTCGAAAATTTCGACAATCAAAATGGGCTGAAGGGGCATCATATCTTTTTTGGTCATTGTCCCTAGTGTTTGGCATCGTGAGCAAGTCTTGGCAAAGATGTGTGCATCCTTGAATAGGGACGGCCAATAAAATCCAGACTGCAAAACTTTTGCAGCTGTTTTCTTGCCAGAGAAATGGCCGCCACATGCTTGGTCATGACAAAAGGAAAGCACACTCTGAACCTCGTCTTCGGGGAGGCACCTCCTGATGATCTGATCAGCACAGAGGCGAAACAGCATGGGATCATCCCAGAAATAGTGCTTGGCCTCAGCCAAGAACCTGTCCCGTTGCTGTTTGGACCAGCTGTGCGGGGTTTGTCCTATAACCAGGTAGTTGACATAGTCAGCATACCATGGCATTTTCTTGTCTTGCACGGCTAGGATGTGTTCATCAGGGAAGGTATCAGATAGAGGTAGGGAGGGTCCAATGTGGTCTGGATGAAGTCTTGACAGGTGGTCAGCCACCACATTTTTCGATCCGGCCTTGTCTTGGATTTCCAGGTCAAATTCCTGCAAAAGCAGGATCCATCTGATGAGCCTGGGTTTTGCATCCTTTTTGGCCAACAGGTGCCGGATGGCTGAATGGTCGGTGTAGATAGTCACGTGGGATCCCAGTAAGTATGATCGGAATTTTTCCAGTCCAAAGACTACAGCAAGCAACTCTTTTTCTGTGACCGTATAATTACGCTGGGCCTCGTCCAACGTTTTGCTCGCGTAGTAGATCACCACGGGCTTCTTGTCTTGCCTTTGTCCCAGGACAGCGCCTATGGCGAAATCTGATGCGTCACACATAATCTCAAAACCCTGGGACCAGTCTGGGGGTTGAAGTACCGGTGCGGTGGAGACTAAGTCCCGGAGGGTATGATAAGCCTGGGTGCAATCAGGAGACATGTGGAAAGTTGCGTCGTTGGCTAGAAGGTCGGTCAAGGGTTTGGAAAGTTTGGAAAAGTCTTTGATGAACCTTCGGTAGAAGCCAACATGTCCTAGAAAAGAGCGAATCTGTCGGACCGAACTAGGTGGAGGAAGTTTGGAAATTAAATCAACCTTAGCTCGATCTACCTCGATGCCCTTATGCGAAACGATGTGTCCGAGGACAATTCCTTCTTGAACCATAAAATGGCTCTTTTCCCAACTTAACACCAAGTTAACCTCGATACATCGTTTCAGGATTTTCTCCAAGTTGCTCAAACAATGGTCGAATGAATTCCCGAATACAGAGAAATCATCCATAAAGACCTCCAAGTATTCACCCACCATTTCTGAAAAAATGGCTAGCATGCAACGTTGGAAGGTTGCGGGTGCGTTGCATAACCCGAACGGCATTCGACGGAATGCAAATGTGCCATACGGGCAAGTGAATGTGGTCTTTTCCTGATCTTCCGGAGCAATTGCGACTTGGTTATATCCTGAATATCCATCCAGGAAGCAAAAATACTTCTGCCCTGCCAATCTTTCAAGGATTTGGTCAATGAATGGCAAGGGGAAGTGGTCCTTCTTAGTGGCTTCGTTAAGCTTCCTATAATCAATACACACCCGCCATGCGGTGGTGGTGCGGGTGGGAATGGATTCGCCATGATCATTAGTGACAACGGTGAGCCCAGCCTTCTTTGGAACCACTTGAGTGGGGCTCACCCAGGGGCTATCAGAGATAGGGTAGATGATGTCGGCGTCAAGCCACTTGATAATTTCTTTTTTAACGACCTCCCGCATGTTAGGGTTTAACCGTCTCTGCATCTGGCGGGAGGGTCGGGCCCCGTCTTCCAGGTAAATCTTGTGGGTGCAATAGGTGGGGCTAATTCCTCTTAGATCTGAGATGGTCCAACCAATGGCGGCCCGATGTTCTGAAAGAGTTGCAGTCAACCTTAGTTCCTGATCCTTGGTTAGATGGGAATTAATAATCACTGGGAAGGTCTGGCCAGGTCCCAAGAAGACGTACTTGAGATTCTCGGGCAATGGTTTAAGTTCAGGTGCGGGTGGGACCACAGTCGATGGGAATGGAAAGGGCGGTAGTTGATCAACATTGATTTCTTCAAATGGTGTCATGTGATGATACTCAGCCTTACAGAGGTCCACAGGTAATGATGGTGGCGAGTCAGAACTACGGGTTTGGTGGTCTGAGACAGAATTGAGGGTAAGGCATTCCTCGATTAAAGTTTCCACGGGATCATGTTCCTCAATGTAATCACAATCAAAAGACTTTGTTGCCCGGAAGATATCTAATTGCATTTTCCTGTCTCCGAAGGCGATTTCCATACATCCCGTGTCGCAATCGATGTTTGCTTTAGCCGTGGCTAAGAAAGGTCTGCCTAAGATTATGGGTGCGTTCTGTAATTTTTCAGGGACTTCCATGTCGAGCACCAAAAAGTCGACTGGGAAATAGAAGTCCTTGACCCGTACAATCACGTCCTCGACAACCCCCTTCGGGGTTTTCACTGATCTATCCGCCAACTGGATGGTGACAGGGGTTGGTGCCAGCTCCCCAAAACCAAATTGGTGGTACAAGGTTGTGGGAATTAGGTTGATAGAAGCACCTAGGTCCAGGAGCGCTCTATCAAATGTCATGTCCCCGATGTTGCAGGAAATCAGGGGTGCTCCTGGGTCAGTTCGTTTGAGTGGAAGGTTGCTTGATATCACGGAACTGGCTTGCTCAGAGAGTACAACCTTCCTAGGTGCTTGAGGTCTCGTCTTACGCTTGGGTGTACAGGCATCCTTTAAGAACTTGGCGTAAGCGGGGATGTGTTTGACAGCTTCTAGAAGCGGAATATTAATCTGTACTTGTTTAAAAATTTCCATCAGCTCCTCAGTTTCCACAGTATTCTTTTTTCTCTTGATTGTTTCCAAGGCCTCAGGATAGGGTGTCTGGATTGGTTCCATGTTTGGGTCCTTGGTTGGTGCTTCTTCTAAGTCGGGTAAAGTCTCGGGGAGAGTCGGCCATTTGGGATCCTGGGTTTTGGTGCCGCTTCTCAAGGTCACCGCATTTGCAGAGGCATTGGGGCCATGGGGTGATCCTTGAGAAGATGAGGATGAAGAGGCGCCAAACCCAGGAGGTGCTTGTGGAGCCGGTTGGACCATATGAGCCTGCCCGGGGTTGCCTTGGAACCCTTGCGAATTGGGGCCTCTGTTAATTATGTTTCGCGGGTTTGGTTGTGGTTGGGAAGGTAGAGATCCTTGCTGTTTACAGTCCAAGAGTTGGCTTAACTGTCCCTTTACCAAGGCCATTTCCTCCAGATGTTTTTGGTTCATGTCAGCCATCATCTTTATTAGGGTGTCCATTTGGTTTTGTGGGGGAGGGGCCGCCCTATTTTGGTTATATTGGGGTCTAACTGGTGGTCCTTGCTGATAGGGGGGCAAGTGTGGCTGTTGGTTTGGCCTGGGCTGGTTTTGGAATTGCGGTAGTTTCTGGTTTGTCCAACCAAAGTTGGGGTGATTACGCCAGCCGGTGTTGTAAGTGTTGGAGAAAGGGTCAGGTTTTGCATATCCTTGGACGGTTTGCACATCTTCTAGAATAGCCGATGTTGATGAAGAAGGAAGGGAGTAATCAAGGGTCGAGGGAGCAAAGGTCCCTCCTTGGAACATGGTTGGGGGTTGGTCCAGGTTTAGTTGGGTGAAGGGTTGGACCAGGTCAACATTATGTGCTCCTTTTGCTAGGGTGAAAGTCTGCAAGGGGTTCCTGGTCTGGTTTAGAAGCTCATCAATCTTCTTGTCCACCAATTCCACTCGATCCAACTTTTTGGCAATAATGTCCATGTCAACCATTCCAGAATTTGCTTGTACCTCATAAATCCCACCACGGGGTTGACTGGATCTGTTAAACTGGTTCATGGAGGCATTGTTGAGCGAATTCTCGCTCATAGACTCAAAGAGCTCAAACGCGCTCTCCTCGTCTTTGTTTAGGAAGTTTCCCCCGCATGAGGCATCGACGAAGTTCCGTAGGTTGCTATCCAGACCGTGGTAGAAGATCTGGGCTAATTGCCACCTTGGAACTTCGTGGTGTGGGCATTTCCTCAAAAGTTCATTGAATCTTTCCCACGCCTCATGAAATTGTTCCCCACCCTGGAGTGTGAAGGTAGTGATAGCTCTTCTGAGGGCATTGGTCTTTCCTATGGGGAAGAATTTCTTTAAAAATGCATGCCTCAGTTCCTCCCAGGTGGTGATGGGTCTACCTAGGGTTCTAAGCCAATGAGAAGCCTTGTCTCTTAATGAGAAAGGGAACATCTTGATTAGAACAATATCAAGGCTAATGTTCCTAGGTTTTACTGTTCTTGCTATGCGGTCGAGATCTTCTAGGTGCTGAAAGGGGTCTTCATTTGAGCTTCCATGAAAGTGGCTCTGGATTAGACTTAATACATTAGGTTTTAGCTCAAAATCGTCTCCCCCTTCGGGGATCCTAAGGTGTGGCTCGACTCTAATGGCAGAAGGGTTATAGAAATCACGGAGGGGTCTTGGCTGGTTCTGAAACGGTGGTAAATCAAGTGGTGGTTGTCCTGGTATGTCATTGAAAGGTGGTGGTTGTTCTTGCGGGTTCTGTAACCGTTGTATGGCTTGCATGATGGTGTGGATTTGTCGTTGCTGAAGCCGATGGTTAGCATTGATTTGAGCCTGGACGACAGCCATAGCATCTGGTGGGAGTTGATCTTCAGCCTCATCTACCCTAGGTTCAGCCATGTTTTCAACAGAGTTACGTCGCCTAGATTCCTGCCCCAAAACACACAATTCGGGATGCAGTGAGCGCCTCCCGTGCATACACTAGAGAAGAACTGGAGGGGATGCGGAGGGCGACAGATGCGAGAAATGTGTTTCAATCAAGCATGCAAGCCTAATCCTTATGGTGTATTCCTTAGGAGACCTAGAAATCTCACAAAGGGTGATTAAGTCCGTAAGCACTGGACTTCCCTTCTCAAGGCTAATCTGGCCAGGTTGATTACGAGGGGATTGCAGGGAAGGTTCTTCCTTTGGCTTACGCCTCCGGTTCCATAGACCCCACAACTGCGGTCGTTTGACACTGCCCCGCAGCCTAGCCACCAGATTCTACCAAGGGAATGAAAGCCAAGTGCCTAGCGAACAAAACCTCACCTTTTGAGACTTAACTCAGTCCTGCCTAGGGCACGTCTACTCAGTTTTAACGGGTTAGGATAGTGCTTGTGCTTAGGGTAATGTGATGAGGCGTTGATTGGGGTGGTGCCTCTTAATTTTCCACTTTTCAAGGTGTGTGCTTCTACAAAACAGGGTTTTAAAGCAAGAATTTTTAGGGTGTGGTGTCTTTTAATGTTTCATCCTTACTTTAGTGTTTTTTTTTTAGGGTTGACGTGTCTTAATGCTTTCAGACAAGTTTCAATGGGCACGTCAAGTTCTACACACAACTTGGTGAAAGTAGATTTCCTTTTTATCTTGTAGAGGCTCTAAAAACCCTAGTGTACTCATCCTAAAGATCGTGCAGCTACTATTAGATGAGTTAGTTTTTAGGGTTGAGTGATGCGGCCCAGGTCAACTCACGGTGGCTTCGCAAACACCACTCAAGAGAAAAAGAAAAGAACACTCCAAGAATTTGTCCAGTATATTAGAGTGTACATTTTTTGTAGGGTGGTGTGTTAAGAATGTGGGTCAAGCAATCATTCACCACACCAATTTTTTTAGTTTTTATGATTTTTTTAGCTTTTTCACGCAAGCAAACAATGAGAGAGAGAGTACTTACTATCGGTCCTCGAGGCGCCTACTTCCTTGCTACCATAGTGGAATGCGTCGCTTCGCCGTCCATGCGCCGAATTCCTGCAACCATCAAGTAAAAAGGAAAATAGGGCATTAGACGATATGAGAATGAAGGTGGAATGGAGGTGATTTCCACGCCTCCCTGAGATCGACACTCGGACTCACCTCCGTTTACTTCTTTTAAAACTGACATGCCTTCGTGCGTGTGTGTTAAGAGGTGTCGTTATAGTTGCACTTGATACGTCGGTTTTAAAAGAAGTAAACGGAGGTGAGTCCGAGTGTCGATCTCAGGGAGGCGTGGA
Source organism: Thalassia testudinum (assembly GCA_037157565.1). Lineage (NCBI taxonomy): Eukaryota > Viridiplantae > Streptophyta > Magnoliopsida > Alismatales > Hydrocharitaceae > Thalassia > Thalassia testudinum. The sequence continues at coordinate 24,336,943 of JAZHRO010000007.1, read as the reverse complement.
AATCGGATTTTGTTTACCACTTGTTGTCACGAAAAAGGCGGAGTTTTGCTTGCGAAAGAAACGGTTTTGAAGAGCGAGAGATAGAGAGAGTTTAGGGTTAGAAAGTTCTTGGTTTTGATCATGCACTTTAAACAGAAATTAAAAAGGCAACTAAATGAAAAACAATTTCATTAAACATGCATTCATAGTTCATGGTTTACAATATTAAATACATGCTTCAACAAAAGTAAATGAAAGCTTAAAAGAGAGAGAGAGAGGTAGAGAGAGAGTGGAGAGCGACGAGGCAGCCACGGCGGTGGAAGAGGCTCCGTCGGCGGCTCGTCGTCTCCGACGATTACAAGAGTGCCTAAGACTAGCTAGGAGAGGAGTGGAGTAGTTGCAAGTGGGAGAGGATGCCTTGAATGGTGGTAGAAGGGGGTTTAAATAGAGTTAAGGGCTTCCTAAAAGAAGAATGTGCTTTAGCGACATCCAGAACGTCGCTAAAACCGCTTCCATATACGTCGGTGAAGGTCTTCTGCCGTCGGTCAGCCGCCCGCCCCTCTCTCTCTTCAGGCGCGATCCGTGGGCGTCGAACGAGAGCCGTCCGATTGATGATCGGACGGCTGAGATCCTCCCGCGCCTGCGCTAGGATCGCGCTTCGGGCGCGCGTGCGCGCGCGCGTTTCCGCCCGGCGTGCGCGCACGCGTGGGAGGTGGGGCGCTGTCGTCGCGCCGCGTGGCGCGATCCTAGCTGCTCGCTTCTGATCGCGCGGCTCAATTTTGCCGCGCCCTTCACCCGCAGATGATTTTCGCTCCACGCGAATCGAACGCGCGTCGCCGCGACGCGGGTGTGCGCGCTAACCGTTGCGCCACGCCCGCGCTTTGTCGCGGCAACCGCGGGCGAGCGCGCGGATCTCGGCCGTTCGATCGAAGATCAACGGCCGAGATGCGTCCTTGGCTGGCTTGGGGGCGTGCGGCCGGCGGGGGCGGGGCGACGTGGCGCGTTCTAGGCCGTTGATCTCCAGATCAACGGTCAGGATTTCTTGGGCCCATTGTGGGAGCTCCGGATGTCGGATTTGGCCGATTTTGAGTCCGTTAGACTCCGTTCGTCGTCCTGAATCCATCCGTGCGGTCCGATTGCTCATCTGAGGCCTGCTTTGACAAATGCTTTACACAAATGGCCATTAATACAGTTTATAAGCAATCTTGGTACTTGATGCATGCAATGCTCCTATTCTACTTTATGTTGTGCCTTTTATTCTAAAGATGGGCCATATTCAACCTAATTACTACCCCCTTGCGTGGTGTTATCAAGTTCCTGGGTCTTTAGCCTTGGGTGGGAGTTTGCTCAATATGACAGAGCTGGCTTGTTCTGACAGTACGATTGGATTCCCATCCTTGGTTCGCGGCTTACGTTTAGGGGTACATATGTCTTTCAAGAATCTTGCGTAAGCCGGTATGTGGCGAATTGCATCCATCAATGGGATGTTTATCTGGACCTGTTCAAAGAGCTTGACCAGATCCTCCTCAGGAGCCACGGGTTTAGTTATCCTTTTTCCTTTGGTCAAGGCCTTAGGAAATGGGATCCTAGTTGGTTCCTCTAGGATAGGTCCGAGTTCTTGATCTGGGACAGTGGTATCTTGGATAACTATCCTAGGGTCTTGGCTATTATCAGGCTTGGAGTGGTTCGGGTAATGTGGGTCTTGGGTTGTTTTACCACTACGTGTTGTTACAGAGTTCAATCCGGCCTGATTCTGGTTTGGGTTAGGTAGGAGGGGTGGCTGCTGCTGAAATCCCGCATAAGATGTTGAAGCTTCCATCCCATCTGGTGATGGAGAAGAAGGGGCCTGATAAATCACATGTGTTTGGCCTGAATTTGGATTCATAATGTGCTTCTGGGTTAGCACGTTATTTGGGTTGGGTAGAGGTTGCGAGGGAAGGGTACCAGGTTGGCGGGAATTTGCCATCTGGGCTAGTTGGTTGCGAACCTCTGTGATCTCGTCCTTGTACTGTTTTTGCATTGCCGCATTCGTCTTTTGAATGTCAGCCAGTGCTTGAAGGATAAGAGTAATTTGATCCTGGTTTTTCCCGGATTGGTAGGTGGGATTGGGCCGAGGCTGAGGCAGCTGATATGGATGAGGGGCTTGTGGACGGGGTTGATATGGTGGTCTTTGAGAATTTCCCGCCCATTGAAAGTTAGGATGATTTCGCCATCCAGGGTTGTAGGTATTGGAGAATGGGTCATTCTGGATGGCATTGAGGTCCTCGCAGTTCTGAGTAACCTCAGGAAAGTCAGAATACGAGGGTTCAGAGTTCCCCCAACTCGAGTAGAATGGATCGGAGGTCACTCCGGTCCGAGAGGCAGACGGAGGTGGATATGGGTCCATCCCCTTGGCAGATTGGTGATAGATGTTTTGCACAGTTTCCCTTGCCAGAGGAGGTCGTGCAAAAGAGTTTTGCGCAGAGGTGGCTTGCTGCAAATGTCGAGTTAGCTCGTCCACCTTCTTTTCTATGATAGAAACCTTGTCCAACCGACTAGCTATCAGTTCCAAGTCGATAGAATTGGACAGGTCCTGCATCTCATGTGTCCCTCTTAGATTCGTCGATGCGCGGGCATTCGTCCTGTCAAATAAGCCCATGGAGTCATTATTTATGGAGTTCTCGCACATGTTTTCGAGAATCTCCCACACCGTGTCCTCGTGTTGACCCATGATGTTTCCTCCGCACGTTGCATTGACGAATAAACGAATATCTTCATGGAGTCCCTGGTAAAAAGATTGGACTTGTTCCCACTTAGGAACTCCATGATGGGGGCACTTTCGCATGAGATCTAGGAATCGATCCCAAGCTTCGTGAAGAGGTTCTCCCAGTTGTTAAGTGAAATGAGTGATCTGGTGGTGCAAGGCATTCGTCTGGCCAACGGGGAAGAATTTTTTCAAAAATTCGGACTACAGTTCCTCCCATGTGTTGATCAGACGGGTCTGAGTTTGATACCAGTGTGCGGCCTTGTCCATGAGGGAGAACGAAAACATTTTCATGAGTAGGATATCCCGATTTTGTACATCTGACTCGAAGGTCTGGGCCAGATGCTTGAGTTGTCTAATGTGTTGGAATGGATCCTCAAAGTTAAGCCCATGGAACTTTGGTATGGCATGAATCATATTGGGCTTCAGTTCATAATCATGTCCTCCAATCAGGATTCGTACTCGAGGTTCGATCGCCACCGCAGCGGGATTATAGTGATCTCGCATCATAGGTCGCTGCGGTGGGTTTACAAAGTTCTGAAAGAGATCATTACGGCGTTGAAGTTGGTGTTCAAGGTTATTCTCCTCTTCAATGGGTTGTGCCATGATGGGAGAAGAAGGAGAATCAGGATCTGAATCAAATGAGAGATTTATGTAGTGGGGTTGCTGCACAAACAAGGGCGTCGAGGCTTAGCCTCGATGAGAGTGAATTTCTAAAGGAGGTCTTAAGGGTGGCCTTAAGGACCTCCTACCGAACATGCACCGAAGGATGTGATGAGATTTAGAAGGTGCTGGACCCAATCAAGACACCCAAAAATTGTTGGGTGACTATAGAGGTTCGGGGCGGATGGACCCCTTAGTCAGAAAGGTCGTCCACTTGAGAAATACCTGGGCAGCCATAGAGGGAGAGTCTCGCAAAGACCCCTACACGGTAGAGCGTCCCCACGAGTTACAAGGTTTCCCCCACCCGACCTCCCTTGTCACTGTGGTTACAGGTAGACCAGAATGGGGACCTTGACTTCTTAAGTCTACCTTTCTTACTTTAAGATCAAGGTGCTTAATGTTCCACTTGAACTTTTAGGTATTTTTAGTGAAAAAGTGACCTAATTTTATGGTTGGTTGACCCAAGGGATCAACTTCACCTTTTGTTCCTTTAAGTGCTTTTAGGTCCTTTTCTTTTTAAGATTCAAATGGATTAAAAGCCTGATTTGCTTAGGGTTCTTCTTGTGTAGATTTTTTTCAATCAAGGTTTAGGCACACCTATTTTTGGAAAAATTTATTTCTTTGTTTAAGATAAGGTGTGTCTCTAAAAACCCTAGCTTTTTAATCCTTAAATTGGCTCTAGTGGGTCCAATTTAGTTGCCTCAGAATTTAGTACCTATGGCTCAATCAAGAAAGTTTTAGCCCTAGTTACCTTAGTTGGATGAGCAGATAAAAATGTGTTGAAATGAAAATCAGGCAACTTGATGAGTTACTAAACATGAAGCAGGTAGCCCTAAGTTGATTGTTCTTTCTTTTTTTTTCCTTTCAGATTTTGAGAGAGTTAAGAGGGAGGGCTTATGGAAATTAGCTGTTCCTTGGAGTGTCTGTTGTACAGCTGCTCTTCTTTCCTTTTTGCTTTCCCTGTTTGAGCACAACAAAAGAGAGGAGTTAGGTCAAATATTGGATCAAAAAGTTGTAATCAAAAGCTTTAAAAGTGTCCGTTGCTCCCCGGCAACGGCGCCAAAATGTTTGTACGCTTTAGGGGGGTTTTAAAAGATAACACGTTGTAATATAGCCGACAAAACGTTCAAACAAATATAGAGAATTTTATTACTCGAAAAACTAGAGTATCCGAGGTCAAACACAGGGAGCAATCTCAGTACTTTCAAAACCAAAGAATACAACTTTTAAATGAACATAATTGATTCAAAGAGAGAGAGTTATAAAAAGAATTGCTAAAAGAAAACAGAATTGGACGTCTGATTTCTTTATCAGACATCTTAAAAGTAGTCTTCATTCTCTCTTCTGCCTTCTTCTTCTTCGTTGGCTCTCCTTTTCTTCTGATCCACAGGTCTTTTCTTCCTTGAACTTCTTTCTCTTCTCTTCCCTTTCCTGCAAAGAATTCTTCTTCCTGCCTTTGTTTCCCTTCTATCTTCTTTCTTTTTTTCTTTTCTGCAGTCCTTCCTTCTCTCAGATCTTTGCCTTGCTCAGCTTCCTTTCTTCAGAGTTCCTTCTTCTTCTGCTCCTGCTCTTCAATTTCTTTAGTTCTTCTTTTTGCTTTCCTTCGCCTCTTCCTTCTCTTCTTTTCCCTTGTTGCAGCAGCTAAGTGTTTGCTTCTTCCTCTCTTCCTTCTTTCCTGCACACACCACAGCCAATTCAAAACCTACCCCCTTCCCTCTACCCAAATGTCTCTCTCTTTCTCTGCAATTCGCTCAAGGACGCTCTCCCAAAGCCACACGGGTAATTGGGTCGGATTTCGCACCAGGACCAGGCGCACCGGAAGGTGGGTGATGCACGAGGAGTGCTCAGGATAGCATCGGGTCGGATCCCGCCAGATCCGCGAGGTGAAACCGCGGACGAGGCAGGCGTGGGTCGGGTGAGGGACCTCACCCCTGTGCTTTCGGAGGCAGTAAGGCAATATCACAAAAACAATTTATGGCACACCTGTGTTTCGCGTTTCAACGATGTGGGACTAAAGTCTCTGCCCTGCTCTCGCGCGCACCCGCAGAGGATTCTTCGTGCAATTGCTAAGGCTGGAAACTTCGCAGCGTCAATGCTGGCCCTGATCGCTTCGCAACACCCGCGTGAGTCTACTGCGCCTGGAGCCTGGAGCTGCTGTGAAGCTGCTTCAACCGTCAATGGCTGCAGGAGCTGAAACCTGTCAAACACAAGCACAGCCTATTGGCCTAATCAGACCATCTGGGCACCTTCACCGTGGCACGGTGAAGATGGTGCACGGTGCTGCAAGCCGCAGGACGGCCTAGGCGTGCGTGCCTAGGTCAACCTGTGGCCGGAGGTGTGGGGTTGTTCGGGGGGCTACTGCGGAGGTGTGGAGTGGCAGTGGAGGGGCGGAAAGTGTTCCTTGTGGTGAGGCGGAGCTTATGAGATGGTTAGCGAGCCGTGTGGAGGGGCGGAGTGGTGGGAGCGGCTCGCCGGAGGTCGGTCGGAGGCGAGGAAGATGGAGGTGGTCAGGCACTGTCGAGGGGCAATTCAATGAAATAACAGGGGGAAAAGAGAGAGGGGAAGATGGAGAAGGTATCTGGAAGGAAGGGAGGCAGCGGAGTGGATGGCGCGTAGCTGCCATCGTCGGAGAAGAAGAACCCTGAGGGAGGGAGCGGCGGCGAGGACGAGGTTAGGAGAACGTGTGCTTGGTACTGCGCAACGCGGGAGAAAGAGGCGAAGTTGACTCTGTTGCAGGTATGGCAGCAGAGCAACGAGAAGGAGGGGAGGAGGTCGCCGGAGCTTGCGAGTCTCTTGGCTGGAGATGGAAGAGAGGAAAGTTTGGGGGAATCTACGCCAATTCAAGTCTGAAGATCTGCGGCTGGGTCTGAAGATCCCTTTATAGGTGTTTGGCTGAACCTTCTAGTGCTTGGAGGGTGCACAATCAGCTCCACCGGCTCACCGGAGAAGGAAAGAAGGTGGATACCCAAATCCCTCGTGCGTTCGCACGAGAGATTGGGTTCACACCAGAGATCGTGATTGGCTTTAGATGGAAGGGAATTCCTCAAAGAATCTCCCTTCCATTTCTGGGAGGGAATCTCTGAGGAATCAGAGAGTAATCCCACTCTAAACCTCTCCGGAGATCTGTTCTGCCCTAACAATGGTGGCAGGACCTGATTGCAAAGGTGGCAAGGAACTTAGGGGGCTCTCTGCAATGATTTTCAAAAGATAGGGACCAAGTTGTGATTTGGGTGTACTAAATTGCAAAGTAGGTCAAGATGACCTCCACTTAGGTCCAAATTTTGGTATAAACCTAATTTGGACCTAAGGAATCCAATGGTGAAGTTGTATTTTAGGTTTAACCTCGTTTGACTGGACATTTTGCATAAAAACCCAAATTAGGTTAATTGAATGGCTAGGACCCTAATCTAGGTTAAACTAGGTTCCAAAGGCCACATTACTGTTATAAACCCTAAGGAGTATTTTTCCATGATTTTTAGAGGGTTTACTTGATTTTTATCCTGACCAGAACCTCGTTAATTTAAGCGGGTCTATTTTAGGGTTATCAAATGTCATTTAATTCCTGAATTGCACATAAACCCATTTCTGATTGACTCAACCCACTTTTTATCTCATTTAGACCATTTAACCTATGTTTTGCCTCTGAGAAAACCCGTTTATGCATTGCAATGGTAAAATTGCAGTTTTACCCTTTAATTCATGTTTTCTTCTTAGAGCACTTATTCCTTTATTTTGGCCTTCTTCTAGGTTATGTAGGAGCTTTTATCTTCTTTATTGGGTCAAAATGAGCTAGTTATGGCTCATGATGAGGCTCTCTTCAGCAGCCACTCTCCTCTTTTTGTAGCTGCCTACATGAATTTGAATGGAGAGGCAGGAGTAGATCCACCTTCTCCACTAATCCATGAATGTAGGCTTTAGTGCGGCAGGTGGCGTTGTAGCGGCAGCCGAGCCATTGCTGAAAAGAAGAAGAATAAAAGATATTGTTAAAATATTATGGTTATTTATATACAAACCCTCGACTTTTATGTTAACTTAAATTAGTGCATGCAATGCACCTAATTTGGTTAACTAATGAAATGAATACAATTCTAAGTTAATTCTAAATGAATTTAAAATATGAATGCAATGGTAGGCACTTAAAAACTTAAATAGTTCACAAATATGGGCTAATCACAATACAAATAATCAAACCTATCCTTAAGTAGGCTAGACTAAAGATCTACAGACTCCGAGAAGCCATCTTGAGATAAAGGAATGATTTGATCTACTTCTTTCCGGTCAATCCAACCAGTTAAAGGGAGGGACTGGGAAGAAAGTTCTTCCATTAGCTTGCACCTTTGGTTCCTAGTGTACCCCCTAGTCGCGATCGTTTGATTCTTCTCCCCTAGCTGGACATCAGATTAAACAGTAGAAATAGACTAATAAAAAATAATCTCGATATGGGCTCTGAAGAGCGAGTTCAATCCTTAAGGCTAACGCCTAATCTATTTTAATTAGGGTTAGGTTTGAATGTGCTTTAGAATGTGATGGGCCCTTTATCTGGGTTGTGCCCTTAATGATTAATTGGTATGTGCGTGTGTGCACAACCAGTGATTTTCAAGCAAGATTATTTTGGATGTGGTGAATTTTAGGGTTTAAATCTTGCTTACTAGCTTTTAGGATTCAACTTTAGGTATATTCAATCAAGTTCAGTTGGCACACCAGGTTTTGAAAGCATAGGTGAAGATGTTTTACCTTAAAGATTAAAAGAATGTGGAGTGCTTGGTAAATCCCTAAAAGTTGAACCTATGTGGCAGCTACTTGATGAGTTGTTTTCAGTTGAAGTGGTGCGGCCCCGACAACTCAAACAATTGGCCTGATGCACCACTTTGTTAGGCACACAAGTGGTTACCTAATTTAATTTCTACTCGATTATGTGTTTGGGTGTATGTACTGATTCCAAAGATCGATTTACTAGTTGAGTTTGAAAATCAAAAGAGGTTGTGTACCTCTGTGAGATTTTTTTTTTAGTTTTCTTTTATATGTGGAAGGTGAGGTTGGTGGAGGTGACAAACAAACAATAAAAAACTAACCTTAGAGTTTATAATAACACCTAGGTTGATTTGTGTTTATGCTATTATGTGGTTGAATGAAAACTAGTGGGTGGGAGGTGGGGGTAAACTTACTGACCCTTCAATAGCACTTTACTCCAAACTACCATTTTTGTCTGTCTCGGGAGAGTACCTACAATCATAATAAGAAAGGAGAGAAGTGAGGTAAAAGATAAGTAACATAGGAAAACATGAAAAATCAAAGAGCGTCGCCTCCCCGACAACAGTGCCAAAATGTTGAGGCGGAAAATCTACTCAAACGAATTTGAGTTTTGAAAACCTGTCGTTGTAGTTCGATTTGCGAGAACAATCGTCAATAGATAAATTTTACCGAAACTCGAAAAGAATTCCAGGTGGAACACAGGGAGGCAGATGTTTGATTAAAAATCACATTTGTTTTATTGTCACGAAGCAGATTAGTTGGTCGAATAGAATCTAAATTAGCTATCTACTTAAAGAATAATGAATAGGCGAGATAGAATATTACAAATAAAGACAAAATAGAGAGAGAATGAACAAGAATTTCATAACTAGAATATCATGTCTTTTACAACAACTTGTTACACTAGAAAGTAGGAAATCTTACAATTAGAAAGTAGTAAATCTACTCTAGAAAGCAGTAAAGAGAAGGTGGAGAGAAGTTACCCTCCTCGACGGCTGCTTGGACGACGAGCCGCAACGACGGAGTGCTTGGATGAAGGTGGTGAGATGCGAGATGAAGGAGAATGATGAGGGATGACGGAGAATGGGCCAGATGATCAGGAGCTAAATTAGTGTTTTTAAAATTATCACATTGTGGTATGGCCAAAATAGTGCTCAAACAAATAAATTTATTACTCAAAAAAGTTTTGAGGTCGAACACAAGAAGCAATATGGAATTCAATTCTCAAAAATTGCAATTTAAGACAAGAAAGCTATGAAATTGTGAACAAAAACTGTTTCAGCGTAAAGTAGCACAAGGATCAAGTGTCAGAATGAAAAAATAATGGAGTACAATGGTGATTTAGATCACGAAATACTCACAATGATAGCTAATGAACTCAAAGTATGTATGAAGTGAAATGCAATCAAACAAATCATTTGATTTACTAATCAGACAGCTTAAATTGCTCAAGCCTCTCTATTCTTCTTCTTTTCTCTTTCTCTTCTCTTCCTTGCTTCTTCTTTCAGCTACGACCCTTGTTCTTCTTTTCCTTCTCTGTCTCTGCAACTCTTCTTCTTTCCTCTTCTTCTTTCTCTAACTTTCTTCACAAAATAGCAGGGGAGAGGCTTCTTGAATTCATCTAAGTGTTAATTCTCACCAAAAGAAAAACCCTCCCCCTACCTGCGTAGGCTCTCCTCCCTTTCTCTCTTTAGGATCCACTCTCCCAGAGACACAGGGGTAATCGGGTTATCGGACCTAGCATACCCACGTCCAGGCTTGACCCATTAACCCACCTAGTTGGTGGTTGGAGAGGAGTGAGGCTTAGGCGGGTTAACGGGTCAGGCCAGATCCACAGGCAGAGGTCACGGATGAGGTGGTGCTAGGTGAGAAGGACCTCACCTCGTGTTTTGACGCAAATAGCTCACTTGACAAATTCAAATTATGCGTGGTCGTGCAGGTGTTTGTTCACGATGTGGCACTATTGCCACTCTTTTTCTTCGCACGAACAGCAGTAGCGGGTGGCCTTCAATTGGCATCCTTGGAGTGGTCAATGCTTCCAATTGGCCACCTGGGGATGTTCCTAGAAGTATTCCGCACTGCCTGAGGGTGTCACCTAGGGACTTCATGGTTAGAACACCATGAACACTACCAAAGAAGACAATGTGGTGGCAGAGCTCCGGCCTGAAACCTAAAATAGAATATAAGGCCTTTCGTCTGGGTCAAAACACCTTAGGAGGTTCGCTGGACGTTGGCGAACATAATGGCAGTGGTTTCGTGTGAGGATGGGATGCGTGGTGGTAGGACGGACTCGGAGAAGGTGGTTGGTGATGGGTCTGCTCGGGGGTGATGTGAGTGGATGGAATGGGAAATTGGGAGAGGGGAAATGAGAGGAGAGCTGTGGCAGAGGTTTTGAGTGGTTGAGGTCAAAACGGTGTGTCGAAAGTGTTGGTGTGATGAGGAAGAGGTTAGGGAGCTGTTGAATGTAGTAATGAACAAAGTAGGAAGGAGAAGGCGTCGGTTGTGGTGTTGCCGACACCGAAGAAGAGAACAGCTCTGAAGAGAGGGAAATGGTGAGGAAGAAGGAGAGAATATCATGTCTTTTACAACAACTTGTTACACTAGAAAGTAGGAAATCTTACAATTAGAAAGTAGCAAATCTACTCTAGAAAGCAGTAAAGAGAAGGTGGATAGAGGTTACCCTCCTCGACGGCTGCTTGGAGGACGAGCCGCAACGACGGAGTGCTTGGATGAAGGTGGTGAGATGCGAGATGAAGGAGAATGATGAGGGACGACGGACAATGGACCAGATGATCTGGCGCTAAATCAGTGTTTTTGAAATTATCACATTATAGTATGGCCAAAATAGTGCTCAAACAAATAAATTTATTACTCAAAAAAGATTTGAGGTCGAACACAAGAAGCAATATGGAATTCAATTCTCAAAAATTGCAATTTAAGACAAGAAAGCTATGAAATTGTGAACAAAACTATTTCAGCGTAACGTAGCACTAGGATCAAGTGTCAGAATGAAAAAATAATGGAGTACAATGGTGATTTAGATCACGAAGTACTCTTTACAATGATAGCTAATGAAGTCAAAGTATGTATGAAGTGAAATGCAATCAAACAAATCATTTGATTTACTAATCAGACAGCATAAATTGCTCAAGCCTCTCTATTCTTCTTCTTTTCTCTTTCTCTTCTCTTCCTTGCTTCTTCTTTCAGCTACGACCCTTGTTCTTCTTTTCCTTCTCTGTCTCTGCAACTCTTCTTCTCTCTCTAACTTTCTTCACAAAATAGCAGGGGAGAGGCTTCTTGAATTCATCTAAGTGTTAATTCTCACCAAAAGAAAAACCCTCCCCCTACCCGTGTAGGCTCTCCTTCTCCCTTTCTCTCTTTAGGATCCACTCTACTAGAGACACAGGGGTAATCGGGTTATCGGACCTAGCATACCCAGGTCCAGGCTTGACCCATTAACCCACCTAGTGGGTGGTGGGTGAGGAGTGAGGCTTAGGCGGGTTAACGGGTCAGGCCAGATCCATAGGCAGAGGTCACGGATGAGGTGGTGCGTGGGTGAGAAGGACCTCACCTCGTGTTTTGACGCGAATAGCTCACTTGACAAATTCAAATTATGCGTGGTCGTGCAGGTGTTTGTTCACGATGTGGCACTAATGCCACTCTTTTTCTTCGCACGAACAGCAGTAGCGGGTGGCCTTCAATTGGCATCCTTGGAGTGGTCAATGCTTCCAATTGGCCACCTGGGGATGCTCCTAGAAGTAGTCTGCACTGCCTGAGGGTGTCACCTAGGGACTTCATGGTTAGAACACCATGAACACTACCAAAGAAGACAATGTGGTGGCGGAGCTCCAGCCTGAAACCTAAAATAGAAAACAAGGCCTTTCGTCTGGGTCAAAACACCTTAGGAGGTTCGCTGGATGATGGCGAACGTAATGGTAGTGGTTTCGTGTGAGGATAGGATGCGTGGTGGTAAGACGGACTCAGAGAAGGTGGTTGGTGATGGGTCTACTCGGGGGGTGATGTGAGTGGATGGAATGGGAAATTGGGAGAGGGGAAATGAGAGGAGAGGTGTGGCGGAGGTTTTGAGTGGTTGAGGTCAAAACGGTGTGTCGAAAGTGTTGGTGTGATGAGGAAGAGGTTAGGGTGCTGTTGAATGTAGTAATGAACAAAGTAGGAAGGAGAAGGCGTCGGTTGTGGTGTTGCCGACACCGAAGAAGAGAACAACTCTGAAGAGAGGGAAACGGTGAGGAAGAAGGAGAGAATATCATTTCTTTTACAACAACTTGTTACACTAGAAAGTAGGAAATCCTACAATTAGAAAGTAGTAAATCTACTCTAGAAAGCAGTAAAGAGAAGGTGGATAGAGGTTACCCTCCTCGACGGCTGCTTGGAGGACGAGCCGCAACGACGGAGTGCTTGGATGAAGGTGGTGAGATGCGAGATGAATGACAATGATGAGGGACGACGGAGAATGGACCAGATGATCAGGCGCTAAATCAGTGTTTTTAAAATTATCACATTATAGTATGGCCAAAATAGTCCTCAAACAAATTAATTTATTACTCAAAAAAGTTTTGAGGTCGAACACAAGAAGCAATATGGAATTCAATTCTCAAAAATTGCAATTTAAGACAAGAAAGCTATGAAATTGTGAACAAAAACTGTTTCAGCGTAACATAGCACTAGGATCAAGTGTCAGAATGAAAAAATAATTTAGTACAATGGTGATTTAGATCACGAAGTACTCTTTACAATGATAGCTAATGAACTGAAAGTATGTATGAAGTGAAATGCAATCAAACAAATCATTTGATTTACTAATCAGACAGCTTAAATTGCTCAAGCCTCTCTATTCTTCTTCTTTTCTCTTTCTCTTCTCTTCCTTGCTTCTTCTTTCAGCTACGACCCTTGTTCTTCTTTTCCTTCTCTGTCTCTGCAACTCTTCTTCTTTCCTCTTCTTCTTTCTCTAACTTTCTTCACAAAATAGCAGGGGAGAGGCTTCTTGAATTCATCTAAGTGTTAATTCTCACCAAAAGAAAAACCCTCCCCCTACCCGCGTAGGCTCTCCTTCTCCCTTTCTCTCTTTAGGATCCACTCTCCCAGAGACACAGGGGTAATCGGGTTATCGGACCTAGCATACCCACGTCCAGGCTTGACCCATTAACCCACCTAGTTGGTGGTTGGAGAGGAGTGAGGCTTAGGCGGGTTAACGGGTCAGGCCAGATCCACAGGCAGAGGTCACGGATGAGGTGGTGCTAGGTGAGAAGGACCTCACCTCGTGTTTTGACGCGAATAGCTCACTTGACAAATTCAAATTGTGCGTGGTCGTGCTGGAGTTTGTTCACGATGTGGCACTACTGCCACTCTTTTTCTTCGCACGAACAGCAGTAGCGGGTGGCCTTCAATTGGCATCCTTGGAGTGGTCAATGCTTCCAATTGGCCACCTGGGGATGTTCCTAGAAGTAGTCCGCACTGCCTGAGGGTGTCACCTAGGGACTTCATGGTTAGAACACCATGAACACTACCAAAGAAGACAATGTGGTGGCGGAGCTCCGGCCTGAAACCTAAAATAGAAAGTAAGGCCTTTCGTCTGGGTCAAAACACCTTACGAGGTTCGCTGGACGTTGGCAAATGTAATGGCAGTGGTTTCGTGTGAGGATGGGATGCGTGGTGGTAGGACGGACTCGGAGAAGGTGGTTGGTGATGGGTCTGCTCGGGGGGTGATGTGAGTGGATGGAATGGGAAATTGGGAGAGGGGAAATGAGAGGAGAGGTGTGGCAGAGGTTTTGAGTGGTTGAGGTCAAAACGGTGTGTCGAAAGTGTTGGGGTGGTGAGGAAGAGGTTAGGGAGCAGTTGAATGTTGTAATGAACAAAGTAGGAAGGAGAAGGCGTCGGTTGTGGTGTTGCCGACACCGAAGAAGAGAACAGCTCTGAAGAGAGGGAAACAGAGAGGAAGAAGGAGAGAATATCATGTCTTTTACAACAACTTGTTACACTAGAAAGTAGGAAATCTTACAATTAGAAAGTAGTAAATCTACTCTAGAAAGCAGTAAAGAGAAGGTGGAGAGAAGTTACCCTCCTCGACGGCTGCTTGGAGGACGAGTCGCAACGACGGAGTGCTTGGATGAAGGTGGTGAGATGCGAGATGAAGGAGAATGATGAGGGACGACGGAGAATGGACCAGATGATCAGGTGCTAAATCAGTGTTTTAAAAATTATCACATTATAGTATGGCCAAAATAGTGCTCAAATAAATAAATTTGTTACTCAAAAAAGTTTTGAGGTCGAGCACAAGAAGCAATATGGAATTCAATTCTCAAAAATTACAATTTAAGACAAGAAAGCTATGAAATTGTGAACAAAAACTGTTTCAGCGTAAAGTAGCACTAGGATCAAGTGTCAGAATGAAAAAATAATGGAGTACAATGGTGATTTAGATCACGAAATACTCACAATGATAGCTAATGAAGTCAAAGTATGTATGAAGTGAAATGCAATCAAACAAATCATTTGATTTACTAATCAGACAGCTTAAATTGCTCAAGCCTCTCTATTCTTCTTCTTCTTTTCTCTTTCTCTTCTCTTCCTTGCTTCTTCTTTCAGCTATGACCCTTGTTCTTCTTTTCCTTCTCTGTCTCTGCAACTCTTCTTCTTTCCTCTTCTTCTTTCTCTAACTTTCTTCACAAAATAGCAGGGCAGAGGCTTCTTGAATTCATCTAACTGTTAATTCTCACCAAAAAGAAAAACCCTCCCCCTACCTGCGTAGGCTCTCCTTCTCCCTTTCTCTCTTTAGGATCCACTCTCCCAGAGACACAGAGGAAATCGGGTTATCGGACCTAGCATACCCAGGTCCAGGCTTGACCCATTAACCCACCTAGTGGGTGGTGGGAGAGGAGTGAGGCTTAGGCGGGTTAACGGGTCAGGCCAGGTCCACAGGCAGGGGTCACGGATGAGGCAGTGCGTGGGTGAGAAGGACCTCACCTCGTGTTTTGACGTGAATAGCTCACTTGACAAATTCAAATTATGCGTGGTCGTGCAGGTGTTTGTTCACGATGTGGCACTAATGCCACTCTTTTTCATCGCACGAACAGCAGTAGCGGGTGGCCTTCAATTGGCATCCTTGGAGTGGTCAATGCTTCCAATTGGCCACCTGGGGATGTTCCTAGAAGTAGTCCGCACTGCCTGAGGGTGTCACCTAGGGACTTCATGGTTAGAACACCATGAACACTACCAAAGAAGACAATGTGGTGGCAGAGCTCCGGCCTGAAACCTAAAATAGAAAATAAGGCCTTTCGTCTGGGTCAAAACACCTTAGGAGGTTCGCTGGATGTTGGCAAACGTAATGGCAGTGGTTTCGTGCGAGGATGGGATGCGTGGTGGTAGGACGGACTCGGAGAAGGTGGTTGGTGATGGGTCTGCTCGGGGGGTGATGTGAGTGGATGGAATGGGAAATTGGGAGAGGGGAAATGAGAGGAGAGGTGTGGCAGAGGTTTTGAGTGGTTGAGGTCAAAACGGTGTGTCGAAAGTGTTGGTGTGATGAGGAAGAGGTTAGGGAGCATTTGAATGTAGTAATGAACAAAGTAGGAAGGAGAAGGCGTCGGTTGTGGTGTTGCCGACACTGAAGAAGAGAACAGCTCTGAAGAGAGGGAAACGGTGAGGAAGGAGAGAATATCATGTCTTTTACAACAACTTGTTACACTAGAAAGTAGGAAATCTTACAATTAGAAAGTAGTAAATCTACTCTAGAAAGTAGTAAAGAGAAGGTGGAGAGAAGTTACCCTCCTCGACGGCTGCTTGGAGGACGAGCCGCAACGACGGAGTGCTTGGATGAAGGTGGTGAGATGCGAGATGAAGGAGAATGATGAGGGAGGACGGAGAATGGACCAGATGATCAGGTGCTAAATCAGTGTTTTTAAAATTATCACATTATAGTATGGCCAAAATAGTGCTCAAACAAATAAATTTATTACTCAAAAAAGTTTTGAGGTCGAACACAAGAAGCAATATGGAATTCAATTCTCAGAAATTGCAATTTAAGACAAGAAAGCTATGAAATTGTGAACAAAAACTGTTTCAGCGTAAAGTAGCACTAGGATCAAGTGTCAGAATGAAAAAATAATGGAGTACAATGGTGATTTAGATCACGAAATACTCCTTACAATGATAGCTAATGAAGTCAAAGTATGTATGAAGTGAAATGCAATCAAACAAATCATTTGATTTACTAATCAGACAGCTTAAATTGCTCAAGCCTCTCTATTCTTCTTCTTCTTTTCTCTTTCTCTTCTCTTCCCTGCTTCTTCTTTCAGCTACGACCCTTGTTCTTCTTTTCCTTCTCTATCTCTGCAACTCTTCTTCTTTCCTCTTCTTCTTTCTCTAACTTTCTTCACAAAATAACAGGGGAGAGGCTTCTTGAATTCATCTAAGTGTTAATTCTCACCAAAACCAAAACCCTCCCCCTTCCCGCATAGGCTCTCCTTCTCCCTTTCTCTCTTTAGGATCCACTCTCCCAAAGACACAGGGGTAATCGGGTTATCGGACCTAGCATACCCAGGTCCAGGCTTGACCCATTAACCCACCTAGTGAGTGGTGGGAGAGGAGTGAGGCTTAGGTGGGTTAACGGGTCAGGCCAGATCCACAGGCAGAGGTCACGGATGAGGCGGTGCGTGGGTGAGAAGGACCTCACCTCGTGTTTTGACGCGAATAGCTCGCTTGACAAATTCAAATTATGCGTGGTCGTGCAGGTGTTTGTTCACGATGTGGCACTAATGCCACTCTTTTTCTTCGCACGAACAGCAGTAGCGGGTGGCCTTCAATTGGCATCCTTGGAGTGGTCAATGCTTCCAATTGACCACCTAGGGATGTTCCTAGAAGTAGTCTGCACTGCCTGAGGGTGTCACCTAGGGACTTCATGGTTAGAACACCATGAACACTACCAAAGAAGACAATGTGGTGGCAGAGCTCCGGCCTAAAACCTAAAATAGAAAATAAGGCCTTTCGTCTGGGTCAAAACACCTTAGGCGGTTCGTTGGACGTTGGCGAACGTAATGGCAGTGGTTTCGTGTGAGTATGGGATGCGTGGTGGTAGGACAGACTCAGAGAAGGTGGTTGGTGATGGGTCTACTCGGGGGATGATGTGTGTGGATGGAATGGGAAATTGGGAGAGGGGAAATGAGAGGAGAGGTGTGGCAGAGGTTTTGAGGTAGTCGGCGAGGAGTTTGGTGGCGTGTGGAGCGAGATTTTCCTTGCCGAAGGTGTGTCCGAAGCGGTGGAAGACGGAGTCATGGAGGCATGGTTGAGGTCAAAACGGTGTGTCGAAATTGTTGGTGTGATGAGGAAGAGGTTAGGGTGTAGCTGAATGTAGTAATGAACAAAGTATGAAGGAGAAGGCGTCGGTTGTGGTGTTGCCGACACCGAAGAAGAGAACAGCTCTGAAGAGAGGGAAACGGTGAGGAAGGAGATTAGGGTGTCGACTAGTACGACTCACGTGGGAAGAAGCGAGGAAGATAACTCCACTGTTAGTATTGCGAACGGAGGGCGAAGAAGGATAGAGGAGCTCGCTGGACGTCGAGGAGCTTTCAGCAGAGAGAGAAAGAGGAATTGGGGGCAATCTTGGCCAATTTCGAGCGTCGGGAGAACAATCTAATCTGGAGGTTCTTTTATAGACATCAAGAGGAAGTTTTGGGCTTGGGAAGCAAGCTTCCCAAGTTTGGAAAGCTTGCTGGAGTTGGGAAATTCCTTGACAGTCAAATCTCTCATGCGTTCGCATGAGTGATTAGGAAGGTTTCGGGGTATGGGATTTGGTTAAAAAGGAAGGGAATTTCTTGACAAACTTCCTTTTCAAATTTGAAAGGGATTCGTTAAGAAATCGAGTTCTTTCCAAATCAAGGTCACCAGAGCAAGTAGGAATAGGTTTAATGGCGGCAAAGACCTTTTTGTGTGAATGACAACAATGTTAGGGGTCTATTTAAAAAGATTTTGAAAGTTAAGAGCATAAATGTAATCAGACAGGACCAAGTTGCAACCTAGGTCAAAAAAAACTCATCTTGGGTCCAAATTTTGATAAAAACCTAATTTTGACCTAAGGAATCCAATGGTGAAGTTGGATATTGGTTTCGACCACGTTTAACTGGGTAATTTATGTCAAAACCCAAATTAGGGCAAATGTCTGTCTAAGACTCTATTCTGGGTCAAAACGGGTTCTGATGGTCAAATTGAAGGTTCCAAATCCTGGGGAATATTTTTCTATAAACTTTAGAAGGTTTAGGTGAATTTTATCTTGACCAGAACCTCAATTAATTAAGCAGATCTATTTTTAAGGTTTCAAAAGTTATTTAATTATCAACACACGTGCAAACCCTTTTCTGATTGCTCTAACCCACTTGCTAGCCTTTTAGGACAATGTGACCCTTAATTAACCCTTAGGAAAACCCATGGTTGTACTGCATTCATGATATGCTGGTAAAATTTTAGTTTTAACCCTAGTTTCTTCTTTTTCCCTTAGAATGATTATGTAGTCACTTATGGATCTTTAGTAGTTGTGTAGGAGCATTTACTGACTTAATTGGATCAAAATGAGCTAGTTATGGCTCATGATGGTGTTCCCATCATACTCCAATGCCTAGCTTTTGCTAGTCTTCTAGCAAAATTTCAAGGTATGAACTTTGATTCTAGACCATATGCCTTTTGATGCTTAAAACTCTGATGTGTGATTTTTTGTAGATTAGGTTAGAATGCCTATAGTAGGCCTAGAGGTACTCAAGTACCAACCAAGATCCGAACCTGACCAGTTCTAGCCTCAGTCTACTGCGAAGGTTTTTAAGGTGCACAGGAACTAACCTAAGGTTCGTTAAACTCTGCGGTTAAAGCACCCATGCTTGTAACATGTTTTAGCTTAGGTTCAGTTTGTAGTGTGTTTTTGTAAGAGAGAAAGAACTTTTCTTTATTTTTGGAGAGTTTTCTCTCTTTTGTCTTTTTTTTTTCTATCTTCGGATTAGCCTTACAACACGATCTGTATAGGATTCCTAGTTCTCACCATCAATTCTCGTAGGGTCCCTGGCAATCGATGCTTCGAGATAGCATCGCCCATGGCAACCCCCAGAACCCTGGCTTTCAAGATTTTGAGATAATCCCCCCCCATGGTGTTTTGTAGCTAAATTCAGACTCTGGCAATCGGCATTTCGTGATAATGCCACCCAAGGTATTGAACCAGCATAAGGTGCTTACATGCCTCTGGTAGGATATTTAGATATCCTAAGAGACAAGCACCGAGGAGACGATATGTTATTATGCATCTTCAAGGGAAATTTCCCACCTCTCCACGTTAGGAACTCATTCAAATCAACATGTGTTGATCAGCCACTCCTAATCTAGGTAACTTTTTCAGAACAGATTTAACGCATTTGCGTGATTTTGATACTTAGGCACACTAAAGCAGACTGTGTGTGGATTGGGGTGCTTAGGTTACCGAGTCCCGCAAACTAGAGGTCAGTTAACAAGGTCGAATAATCCCTAAACCTGAAAAACTAATACTTAAGCTTCGCATTTTCCCCAACCTCTTTAGGATTATCCAAATCTTAGCGGATACTGGAATTTTTAAGGTTAGGATTGCAGCCCAAGAGGCCTAAGATCAGCGTTCCTACTGATATCTTTTTGTTTCTTTGGTACCTTTTGTCTTTCATTTCCTTTCTTTTTATTTGATCTAGAACTAAGACAATTCCATAATCTTTTACTAATGACTATTTCTTTTTCTTTTCTTTTCAAATTGTGCTCCTTTTTGACATTTTTATCTCCTCCCCTTTTTCTCCTCAAAAATGATATGCCATCAAAATTTCCTTTATTCTCCTATTTTTGTTCTTTTTCAAATTATTTTATTTTTATTTTTTGGTTTTTTTTAGAATATGTGATTTTTTTATGAAACCCTTTCTTATGAAGTGATTTTCACAGCATTTTGCACTTTAATACCCCCCCATGCCTACGATTTGCAATGTCCTCATTGTAAATTAGGTGGGCTTGAGTTAAGCTTAGATCATTCATCAGAACAGGTGTTGGGTGGATGAATAGGTCGAGGTGACTGATGAGAACCTCATCATGAGCCCTAACTAGCTCATTTTGATCCAAGAAAGAGAATAAAAGCTCCTACATAACTTAGAAGAAGGCTTAATTGGAGGAATAAGTGTTCTGAGAAGAAATCATGAAATAAAGGGTAAAATTGCAATTTTACCATTGCAGTACATAAACAAGATTTCTCAGAGACAAAACACAGGTCAAATGGTCTAAATAAGATAAAAAGTGGGTTGATTCAATCAGAAATGGGTTCATGCGCAATCTAGGAATTAAATGACATCTAGTAACCCTAAAATAGACTCGCTTAATTCAACAAGGTTTCGGTCAGGATAAAAATCAACTAAACCCTCTAAAATTCATGGAAAAATATCTCCTAGGATTTAGAACATTCAATTTGGCCTTTGGAACCTAGTTTGACATAGATTGGGGTCCTAACTCGTCAATTGACCTAATTTGGGTTTTTACTCAAAATATCTAGTCAAACATGGTCAAACCTAAAATCCAACTTCACCATTAGATTCCTTAGGTCCAAATTAGGTTTGTACCAAAATTTGGACCTAAGGGGAGGTCATCTTGACTTTGCAAATTAGTACACCCAATTACATTTTGAACCTTATCTTTTGAAAATCATTACATAAACCCCCCTAGCTTCCTCTTCACTCTTACAAATAGGTCCCTCTACCATTAATGGGGAGGAATCCTTCTCCGGCGAGGAAGGGAGGGGGGATACTCCCTGATCCCTCAGAGATCTCCCAGAATTGGAAGGAAGATTCTCTGAGGAATCCCCTTCCATCTGAGCTCAATCATAATCTTTGATTTCTGTCCAATCTCACGTGAGAATGCACGAAAGATTTGAGATCCCAACTACCTTCCTTCTCCAAAGAGACGACGGTGGCTGAAGGCTTGCCCTCCATGCACCAGAAGCTCGGCCAACGCCTCTAAAAGGACCCTCGACCCTCTGCGATTGACTCAGACTTGTTTTGGCTGTAGAACCCTCCAAATTTCATCTCTCCTCTCTTCGGCCAAGAAGCCCACAAGCTCCGACGATTCTTCCTCCTCCTTCTCAAGGCTCTACTGCCATACCAGCAGCAGAGTTCACTCTGCCTCATCCTCCCGCGTCACGCCGCACCAAGTGCATGCCTCCTTGACCTCCTCCTCATCGCCACTATCTCCCTCAGGGTCGTCTTCTCTGACGACGGCACAAACGAGCCATCTGACTCCGCTGCCCCCTTTCACTCCCAACAATCCAGATAAGTTCCCCATCTTCCACTCTTTCATTTCCCTCACTTTATTTCACCCAACCGCCCCTCGACCGTCACTGTCCACTGCCACCTTCCTCATCTATGGCAACCCTCCGACAAGATGCTCCCGTCACTCCGCAGCTCCACACGTCTCGCCAACCACCGCATAAACTCCACCACACTTCACTGAATATCCTCTGCTCATCCACAAACCCTCTACACCACCACAATCATCCCCTGAACAAACCCATCCGTTCGGCCACAGAGCGACCTAGGCACGCACCCCTAGGTCACCCCACGACCTGCCACCTACTGCCTCACCTTCGCCGTGACACGGCAAAGTTCCCCCTGTGGTTTGATTGAGCCGCAAGGCCCTTTTTGTGTCAGGCAGGTTTCGAGCTCCGGCCACCATTAGCGGTGACTCGAGGAAGCTGCACACTTGCTCCAGGTCGCAGGACTTCAGGATTCCAGGTCCAGCAAACTTGGGGAGGTCTTGCGCACCCAGTTGTCCCAGCAAGTGATGCCGCAAGACCAGCAGTTGTGGCAATTGGAGGCACAGTCTGCTATGGGCATGCGAGAAAGAGCGATGGGCATTAGTCCTACCTCGGTAAGTCATAAAGCGTGTGAGTCCTTTATATTGATTTTGTGTAATTGCCTTGTTGCCTCGAATACACTAGGGTGAGGTCCCTCCTCACCTATCTACAACGCCTCATCTGCCATTTGATCCCGTGGATCTGGTGCTCCGACCCGACTACCCCCACTCCTGAGCACTCCTTGCGCACCACACCCACGCCGGTGCGCCTGGACCCGGGCGCGTGACCCGACTCGATAACCCGACTCTGGGAGAGCGTACTGAAGAGAGATTCAGAGAGAGAGAGAAGCGTGGAAAGGGTAGTAGAGTAGGTTTTGCTGCGTGGTGCTTGTGTGCATGAAGTAGGGACTTAGCCATTGCAAGCGAAGGAAAAGAACAAGGAAGGAGGCTCTGTAGAGGAAAAAGAAAGGCAAGGCAGAGAAGAAGAAGCGAAGTCAAAGGAACTGAAGAAGGAAGAAGAAAGAGATCAAGGGGCAGACAAAGAAGCAAGAAAGTAAAGGAAGTAGCGAAAGAAGAAAAAGAAGACAACCTAATAAGAGGCAAGCCAGGACTTGGCCACAAATCAAGAAGAGAAGGACAAAGAAGAGGAACAGAAGCAGCTAAGGAAGAGAAAGAAAAGGAGCTGCAGCAGAGCAAATCACGAAAAGAAGAGTCTGAGAAATACTTTAAGATGTCTGATATTGCATATGACGTCCATTTTTCTTGAGCAATTTCTTTCTATATCACTCTCATGTCACTTCTATTGAACTAGTCATTTCTTTTTAGTTAAAAGTTGTGTTCTCAAGTTTTGGAATACTTAGATTGCTCCCTGTGTTCGACCTCGGATACTCTAATTTTTGAGTTATAAATTTTTGTTTGTTTTCATGAAAAGTTCGTCTATACTACAATGGAATATTTGTTAAAACACGATCTAGCCACGTTAACATTTTGGTGTCGTTGCCGGGGAGCAAGGGGCACTTCTAAAGCTTAATTCCTCTCTTTTGTTGTGCTTGTCTCAGGGAAAGCAGAGAAAAGAGGAGCAGCTGCATAACAGACACACTAAGGAACAGGTAATTTTCATTAGCCCTCTCTCTTAACCCCCTCAAAGTCTGAAAAGGAACAAAGAAGAATCAACCTAGGGCTTCCTGTTTCATACTTAGTAATTCATCAAAGTTTCTTATTTTCATTTCAACACATCTTGAACTGCTCATCCAACTAAGGTAACTAGGGATAAAACTTTCTTGATTGAGCCCTAGATACCAAATTTTGAGGCAACTAAATTGGACCAACTAGAGCCAACTTAACGATTGCAAAGCTAGGGTTTTTAGAGACACATCTTCTCTTAAACAAAGAAAAAGGTTTTTCCAAAAAGAGGTGTGCCTAAACCTTGTTTGAAAGGATCTATACAAGAGAAACCCTAAGCAAATCAGGCTTTTAAATCCATTTGAACCCTAAAAGAAAGGACCCAAAAGCTCTCAAAGGAACAAGAGGTGAAGTTGATCCTTTGGGTCAACCAACCTTAAAATTAGGTCACTATTTCACTCAAAAGACCTAAAAGTTCAAGTGGAACCTTAAAGCACCTTGATCTTAAAGTAAAAAAGGTAGACTTAAGAGGTCAAGGTCCCCATTCTGGTCTACCTAGAATCTCAGTGACAAGAGAGGTTGGGTTGGGGAAACCCTGTAACTCGTGGGGATGCTCTACCGTGTAGGGGTCTTTGCGGGACTCTCCCTCTTTGGCTGCCCAGGTACTTCTCAAGTGGACGACCTTTCTGACTAAGGGGTATCATCTGCCCCGAGCCTCTATAGTCACCCAACAATTTTTGGGTGTCTCGATTGGGTCTAGCACCTTCTAATCTCATCACATCCTTCGGTGCATGTTCTGTAGGAGGTCCTTAAGACAATCCTTAAGACCTCCTTTAGAAATTCATTCTCGTCGAGGCCAAGCCTCGACGCCCTTGTTCGTGCGGCAACCCCACCACATAAATCTTTCATCCGATTCAGAACCAAGTTCTCCTTCTTCTCCCATCATGGCACAACCCATTGAAGAAGAGAACAACCTTGAGCACCAACTTCAATGCCTGAATGATCTCTTTCAAAACTTTGTAAACCCACCGCAGCAACCAATGATGTGAGATCACTATAATCCCACTGCGATGGCGATCGAACCTCGAGTCCAAATCTTGATTGGAGGTCCTGATTCTGAACTGAAGCCCAATATGATTCATGCCATACCAAAGTTTCATGGGCTTAACTCCGAGGATCCATTCCAACACATTAAACAACTCAAGCATCTGGCCCAGACCTTCGGGTCAGATCCACAAAACCAGGATATCATACTCATGAAAATGTTTTCTTTCTCCCTCCTGGATAAGGCCGCCCATTGGTATCAAACTCAGACCTGTCCGATCAACACATGGGAGGAACTTTAGTCCGATTTCTTGAAAAAGTTCTTCCCTGTTGTCTGGACGAATGCCTTGCGCCACCAGATCACCCATTTCACTCAACAACCGGGAGAACCTCTTCACGAAGCATGGGACTGATTCTTAGATCTCATGCGAAAGTGCCCCATCACGGAGTTCCTAAATGGGAAAAAGTCCAGTCTTTTTACCAGGGACTCCGTGAAGACATTCGATTATTCGTCAATGCAACATACGGAGGAAACATCATGGGTCAACATGAGGACACGGTGTGGGAGATTCTCAAAAACATGTGTGAGAACTCCATTAATAATGACTCCATGGGCTTATTTGACAGGATGAATGCCCGTGCATCGACGAATCTGAGAGGGGCACATGAGACGCAGGACCTGCCCACATCCGTTGATTTGGAACTGATGGCCAGTCGGTTGGACAAGGTTTTTATCATAGAAAAGGTGGATGAGCTAACTCGGCATCTGCAGCGAGCCACCTCTGCGCAAAACTCTTTTACACGACCACCTCTGGTGAGGGAAACTGTGCAAAACATCTACCACCAATCTGCTAAGGGGATGGACCCGTATCCACCCCCATCTGACTCTCGGACAAGAGTGACCTCCGATCCATTCTACTCAAGTTGGGGGAACTCTGAACCCTCGTATTCTGACTTTCCTGAGGTTCCTCAGACTTGCGAGGACCTCAATGCCATCCAGAATGACCCATTCTCCAATACCTACAACCCTGGATGGCGAAATCATCCTTACTTTCAGTGGATGGGAAATTCTCAGACTCAAAGACCACCATATCAGCCCTGTCCACAAGCCCCTCGTCCATATCAGCTGCGTTAGCCTCGGCCCAATCCCACCTACCAATCTGGGCTAAACCCGGATCAAATGACTCTTATCCTTCAAGCACTGGCTGACATTCAAAAGACGAATGCAGTAATGCAAAAATAGCACAAGGACGAGATCACAGAGGTTCGCAACCAACTGGCCCAGATGACAAATTCCCACCAACCTGGCACCCTTCCTTCGCAACCTCTGCCAAATCCAAATAACGTGCCGACCCAGAGGCGCGTTATGAACCCAAATTCAGGCCATGCACATTTGATTTATCAGGCCCCTACTGCTCCATCACTAGACGGGATGGAAGCTTTGACATCTTATGTGGGATTTCAGCAGTAGCCACCCCTCTTACCAAACCCAAACCAAAACCAGGCCAGATTAAACTCTATAACAACACGTAGTGGTAAAACAACCCAAGACCGACATTATCCGAACCACTCCAAGCCTGGTAGTAGCCAAGACCCTAGGATAGTTATCCAGGATACCACTATCCCAGATCAAGAACCTAGACCTATTCTAGAGGAACCAACTAGGATTCCATTTCCTGAGGCCTTGACCAAAGAAAAAAAGGATAACCAAACCCGTGGCCCCCGAGGAGGATCTGGTCAAGCTCTTTGAACAGGTCCAAATAAACATCCCCTTGATGGATGCAATTCGCCATGTATCGGCTTACGCAAGATTCTTGAAAGACGTATGTACACCTAAATGTAAGCTGCGAACCAAGGATGGGAATCCAATTGTACTATCAGAGCAAGCCAGCTCTGTCATCTTGAGTAAAGTCCCACCCAAGGCGAAAGACCCAGGAACTCCCCTGATTTCTTGTAAAATTGGTGAAACCCAATTTGACAGAGCCTTACTAGATCTAGGTGCCTCCATAAATCTAACACCTACATCCCTCCTTGACCACCTTGAAGAGTCCGGACTTAAACCAACTGAGGTGACGTTGCAGTTAGCCGATCGATCCATCAAGTCACCTAATGGAATACTCGAGGATGTCATTGTTAGGGTTCGGGATTTCTACTTCCCGGTGGACTTCATAGTTCTGGACATGGATGCACCTGAGAACCCAAGGGACACACCAATCATATTAGGGAGACCCTTTTTGGCCACTGCTAGGGCCAACATAAATTGCGAAGAGGGCCAGATAGAATTAAAATTTGGGAATCAAACCCTGAAGATTGACATTTTTAAGGCCCAACAAGGGATTAATTATGGGATTATAGAGCAAAAATATGATATCAGAGCCGTGGTTGATAAATCACATACAGAGGACAACCTGATTATCCCTGATCAACCACTAGAAGATCAAAACCCGCCAACAGAGGAGTGCAAACATGATCTAGACACCTATGACTCTGACCCTTGTGCCTGATACAAACCTCGAACCACCTGCTGCTACTAACAATCTTGTCATGGAACTCAAGCCCCTTCCTGAGCATCTGAAGTACGTCTTTTTGGGTTCCAATCAGACGTTTCCTGTGATTATCAACTCTCGACTCACACCTGACTAGGAACTCCATTTGATTACTGTTCTCCAGCAACATCGTAGAGCCATTGGATGGACTCTCGATGATTTGACTGGCATAAGCCCTTCGTACTGCACACATCGAATCTGCACGACCTTCAAGAGAAATGTAGAGACGCTTAAACCCTAACCTACAGGAGGTCATGAAAAAGGAGATCATAAAGTGGTTAGATGCAGGGATCATCTACCTGATCTCTGACAGTCATTGGGTGAGTCCAATGCAGGTGGTGCCTAAAAAGGCCAGACTTACCATCATCACGACTGAAACCGGAGAAGTCATTCCTACCTAAATAGCTAACTCATGGAGAGTCTGCATTGATTACAGAAGACTCAATTCCTCCACGAAGAAGGACCATTTCCCACTATCGTTTATTGATCAGATCCTCGAGAAAGTAGCAGGAAATAGGTTCTTTTGCTTTCTTGATGGGTACTCTGGTTAAAACCAAGTGGCAATCCATCCAGAAGACCAAGAAAATATCACATTCACCTGCCCCTTCAGGATGTACGCATTTCGAAGGATGCCTTTCGGTCTCTACAATGCACCCGCAACCTTTCAACGATGCATGCTTGCCATATTCTCAGATATGGTAGGTGATTATCTAGAAGTCTTCATGGATGACTTTTTAGTTTTTGGAGCATCATTTGACGATTGCCTCCAACACTTGGTCCAAATACTCAGGCGGTGCATCGATGTGAATTTGGTTCTTTCTTGGGAAAAGAGCCATTTCATGGTGCCTGAGGGAATTATCCTGGGACATCTAATCTCGGAGAAAGGCATCCAAGTCGATCAAGCTAAGGTTAACCTGATTTCCAAGCTCCCTATGCCTAGCTCGATTAAGGACATCCGATCTTTTTTGGGGCATGTCGGTTTTTACCATCGATTTATCCCTGATTTTTCAAAAATTGCACGCCCCCTGACTACTCTTCTCTCCAAGGATGTGCCTTTCGAAATTTCCAAGGAATGCACTCAAGCATTTGAGATCCTTCATGACCGAGTCACCCAAGCCCCAATCCTACAGTCCCCTGATTGGTCTCAACCCTTTGAGATCATGTGCGATGCATCTGACTTCGCTGTAGGAGCAATTTTGGGGCAAAAAATTGACGGGAAACCCGTGGTCATTTACTATGCTAGCAAAACCCTGGACGAGACTCAGCGTAACTACACGGTTACTGAGAAAGAGCTGCTAGCTATAGTATTTGCCCTAGAAAAATTTAGATCATACCTACTGGGTTCCCATGCTATCATATACTCGAATCACATAGCTGTGAGGCATCTCCTTGCAAAGAAGGACGTGAAACCTCGATTAATCCGATGGATCTTGCTGTTGCAAGAATTTCACCTTGAGATTCATGACAAAGTGGGAAAGCAAAATGTGATAGCTGATCACTTGTTCCGTCTTCCTTCTGAAATAATTGACCCTTCTGGACCCATCACAGAACACTTTCCCGATGAGCACCTCTTGGCTATCAATACAGGCCTTCCATGGTTCGCAGATATAGTGAATTACCTGGAATCACATCATATTTCATCTGATTGGTCGAAGGCCAAGAAGGACAAATTGTGTTCCGATGCCAAGTATTACCTATGGGATGACTCGTATCTATTCCGCATTGGTGCTAATCAGATAATTCAATGGTGTGTCGCGGAAGTAGAAATCAAAGACATACTCTCATTTTGCCATGACCAGGCATGCGGTGGACATTTCTCAGGACACAAAACTGCATCAAAAGTCCTCCAGTGTTGCTTTACTGGCCCACAATTTTCAAGGATGCATATGATCACTGTAAGGCATGTACCCGTTGCCAGACTTTGGGCAACATGAGACATTGAGACATGATGCCTGTACAGCCAATCCTGGTATGCGAAATTTTTGACATTTGGGGGATCGATTTCATGGGACTCTTTCCGATCTCGGATGGCTTTGAAGACATCTTACTCGCCATTGACTACGTGTCCAAGTGGATTGAAGCCATTCCAACCCGAACCAATAGTTATAAGGTTGTTATCAAATTCTTTCATCAAAACATCTTCTCAAGGTTCGGGATTCCACGAGCAATAATTTTTGACGGAGGGACGCATTTCACAAATGCTCAGTTCAAGTCACTGATGACCGAATATGGGGTGTCACATCGAATCTCTACTCCTTACCACCCCCAAACTAATGGTCTAGCTGAGCTATCAAACCGAGAGATCAAGAAAATCCTTTAGGTTACTGTTCGACTTGACAGAAAAGATTGGTCTTCTCGGCTTCTGGAAGCATTGTGGACCTATAGGACCACCCACAAGACCCAATTAGGAATGTCTCCCTTTAGACCGGTGTACGGGAAGGCATGTCACCTCCCTATCGAATTGGAGCATAAAGCCTATTGGGCAGTACGGAATTGCAATTTGGATCTTTCTAAGGCTGGAACCCACAGAAGGCTTCAAATAAGCGAGATCGATGAATTACACCACGACGTGTATGAGAACTCACGAATTTACAAAGAATGGGTTAAAGCTTTTCATGACAAACACATTTCTAGAAAGATCTTTCATCCTGGTCAAAAGGCTTTACTCTTTGATGCCCGACTCAAATTGTTCCCAGGAAAGCTACGATCTAAGTGGGTCGGACCCTACCTATTCTGACAAATCTTTGGAAATGGAGCCATTGAAATCAGCCCACTCAGCCACGATTCCAAACCCTTTGTTGTGAACGGTCAGAGACTCAAACCGTTCATTGACATGATCGATACAAATTTGGCTGAGTCATCCGTTACCCTCCATTCCCCTTGAGCCCATTGCACCTAGCCGATGGCGTAAAACTCAGTGCTTAACGGGAGGCAACCCATCATTCTTTGAAAAACCTGAAACCTTTTCTGACATTTCTACACAGAATTCATATTGCACTTTAGGGTTCATCCATTAGAACAGCCGACTTCACCTCAGGTACCCCTACCCGAGATTAGAAATCATTCGCAATAAGTCACTTCAACCCATTCACTCACTCAACACCTGTCCTAATGCATGAAATAAGTTGAAATCGAACCCACCTAATTTACAATGGGGACATTACAAATCTTAGGCATGGGGGGGTATGAAAGTGCAAAATGTCAAGAAAATTCATATCAAGTTCATATCAAGAAAGGGTTTCAATTCAAAAAAAAAAGGTGGGGGGAGAAACAATTTGGGCCATACAAAATGAGAGGAGGAAAAGAATAAAATGCCAAAAAAGGAGCACAAAATGAAAAAGAAAAAGAAATAGTCATTAGTAAAAGATTAAGGGATTATCTGAAGTTCTAGACCAGATCAAGAAAAGAGAAAAAGAGAAAAGTGCTAAGGAGACATAACAAGAGATTAGCGGGAACGTTGGTCTTAGGTCTCTTGGGCTAGATTCTTTATCTTTAAAATTCACATATCCGCTAAAATCGGGATAATCCTCAAGAGGTTGGGGAAAATGCGAAGCTGAAGTATTAGGTCTAAGGCTTAGGAAGTATTCGGCCTCGTTAACTGGCCTTCAGTTTGTGGGATTCAGTAACCTAAGCACCCCAATCCACACACAGTCTGGTTCAGTGTGCATAATTATCAAAATCACGCAAAAGCATTTAATGTTATGAAAAAGTCACCTAGATTAGGAGCGACTGATCAACACAAGTTGATTTGAACGAGTTCCCGACGCGGAGAGGCGGGAAATTCCCCTCGAAGATGAGTAACAACATATCATCTCCTCGGTGCTTGTCTCTTAGGATATTTAAATATCCTACCGGGGGCATGTAAGCACTCTGCTGGTTCAGATATCATGGGCGGCATTATCATGAAATGTCGATCGCCAGGGTCTGAATTCGGCCACGAAACGCCATGGGCGGGATTATCTCAAAATCTCGAAAGCCAGGGTTCTGGGGGTTGCTATGGGCGATGCTATCTTGAAGCATCGATAGCCAAGGACCCTTGAGGATTGACGATGGGGACGAGGAATCCGATACAGACCATGTTGAGAAGCCAATCTGAAGCTAGAAATAAAAAGAAAAGAGACAGAAAACTCTCCAAACAAATAAATATTCTGTCTCTCTTTTACAGAAATGCACTGTAAACTGAACCTAGGCTAAAAATGTCTCAAGCATGGGTGCTTTATCCGCGGAGTCCAACAAACCCTAGGATAGTTTCTGCGGGCCTTAAAAACCTTTGCGGAGGACTGAGGCTAAAGCGGGTTAGGTCTGGATTTTGGTTGATACTTGAGTACCTCTAGGCCTATTGTCGGCATTCTGACCTAATCACAAAAGAAAAAAAAGAAAAGCACTTATCATAACTGATGACAAACACTCAGGGTCTAGAACAGAAGTTAAAACCTTAAACTTTTGCTAAGGGACTAACTAAAGCTAGGCATGGGGGTATGATGAGAACCTCATCATGAGCCCTAACTAGCTCATTTTGATCGAAGAAAGAGAATAAAAACTCCTGCATAACTTAGAAGAAGGCATAATTGGAGGAATAAGTGTTCTGAGAAGAAATCATGAAATAAAGGGTAAAACTGTAATTTTACAATTGCAGTACATAAACGAGATTTCTCAGAGACAAAACACAGGTCAAATGGTCTAAATAATATAAAAAGTGGGTTAATTCAATCAGAAATGGGTTCATGTGCAATCCAGGAATTAAATGACATCCGGTAACCCTAAAATACACCCCCTTAATTCAACAAGGTTTCGATCAGGATAAAAATCAAGTAAACCCTCTAAAATTCATGGAAAAATATCCCCTAGGGTTTAAAACATTCAATTTGGCCTTTGGAACCTAGTTTGACCTAGATTGGGGTCTTAGCTCATTAATTGACCTAATTTAGGTTTTTACGCAACATGTCCAGTCAAACATGGTTAAATCTAAAATCCAACTTCACCATTGGATTCCTTAGGTCCAAATTAGGTTTGTACCAAAATTTGGACCTAAGGGGAGGTCATCTTGACTTTGCAAATTAGTACACCCAATTACATTTTGACCCTTATCTTTTGAAAATCATTACATAAACCCCCTAGCTTCCTTGCCACTCTTACAAACAGGTCCCTCTGCCATTAATGGGGAGGAATCCATCTCCGACGAGGAAGGGAGGGTGGATACTCCCTGATCCCTCAGAGATCTTCTCCCAGAATTGGAAGGAAGATTCTCTGAGGAATCCCCTTCCATCTGAGCTCAATCACAATCTTTGATTTCTATCTAATCACTCGTGCGAACGCACGAAAGATTTGAGATCCCAACTACCTTCCTTCTCCAACGAGATGACAGTGGCTGAAGGCTTACCCTCCACACACCAGAAGCTCGGCCAGCGCTTATAAAAGGACCCCCGACACTCTGCGATTGACTCAGACTTGTTTTGGCCGTAGAACCCTCCAAACTTTATCTCTCCTCTCTCCGGCCAAGAAGCCCACAAGCTCTGGCGATTCTTCCTCCTCCTTCTCATCGCTCTACTGCCATACCAGCAACAGAGTTCACTCTGCCTCATCCTTCCCCGTCGCGCTGCACCAAGCGCACGCCTCCCTGACCTCCTCCTCGTCGCCGTTATCTCCCTCTGGGTCGTCTTCTCCAACGACGGCACAAATGAGCCATCTGACTCTGCTGCCCCCTTTCACTACCAACAATCTAGATAAGTTCCCCATTTTCCACTCTTTCATTTCCCTCACTTTATTTCACACAACCACCCCTCGACCGTCACTGTCCACTGCCACCTTCCTCATCTACGGCAACCCTCCGACAAGATGCTCCCGTCACTCCGCAGCCCCACACGTCTCGCCAACCACCACATAACCTCCACCACACTTCACTGAATATCCTCTGCTCATCCACAAACCCTCTACACCACCACAACCGTCCCCCAATCAAACCCATCCGTCTGGCCACGGAGTGACCTAGGCACGCATGCCTAGGATGCCCCGCAGCTTGCCACCTACTGCCTCACCTTCGCTGTGACACAGCGAAGGTCCCCTTGTGGTCTACTTGAGCTGCAAGGCCCTTTTTGTGTCAGGCAAGTTTCGAGCTTCGGCCGCCATTAGCGGAGACTCGAGGAAGCTGCACGCTTGCTCCAGGTCGTAGGATTTTAGGATTCCAGGTGCAGTAAACTTGGGGAGGTCTTGCGCACCCAGTTGTCCTAGCAAGTGACACCGCGAGACTAGCAGTTGTGGCAATTGGAGGCACAGTCTGCTGTGGGCACGTGAGAAAGAGCGGTGGGCATTAGTCCCACCTCGGTAAGTCACAAAGCGTGTGAGTCCTTTATATTGATTTTGTGTTATTGACTTGTTGCCTTGAATACACTAGGGTGATGTCCCTCCTCACCTATCCATAGTGCCTCGTCTGCAATTTGATCTCGTGGATCTGGTTCTCCGACCTGACTACCCCCACTCCTGAGCACTCCTCGAGCACCACACCCACGCCGGTGCTCCTGGACCTGGGCGAGCGACTCGACCCGATAACCTAGCTTTGGGAGAGCATACCGAAGAGAGATTCAGAGAGAGAGAGACGCGTGGGAAGGGTAGCGGAGTAGGTTTTGTTGTATGGTGCTTGTGTGCAGGAAGCAGGGACTTAGCCGTTGCAAGAGAAGGAAAAGAAGGAAGGAGGCTCCGCAGAGGAAAAAGAAAGGCAAGACAGAGAAGAAGAAGCAAAGTCAAAGGAACTGAAGAAGGAAGAAGAAAGAGATCAAGGAGCAGACAAAGATGCAAGAAAATGAAGGAAGTAGCGGAAGAAGAAAAAGAAGACAACCTAAGAAGAGGCAACCCAGGACTTGGCCACAAATCAAGAAGAGAAGGAAAAAGAAGAGGAACAGAAGCAGCTAAGAGAAAGAAAAGGAGCTACAGCTGAGCAAATCACCAAAAGAAGAGTCTGAGAAATACTTTAAGACGTCTGATATTGCATCAAACGTCCATTTTTCTTGAGCAATTTCTTTCTATATCACTCTCATGTCACTTCTATTGAACTAGTCATTTCCTTTTAGTTAAAAGTTGTGTTCTCAAGTTTTAGAATACTTAGATTGCTCCCTATGTTCGACCTCGGATACTCTAATTTTTGAGTTATAAATTTTTATTTGTTTTCGCGGAAAGTTTGTCTATATTACAACGCAATATTTGTTAAAACATGATCTAGCCGCATTAACAGTGACTATTGCAAATGATTTCAAGCTCAGGTACGAGCACCAGAGGTGGAATCGGTTGTTCTAATGGACTAACCTTGAAGTGTAATATGAGTTCAGCACAAAATGTATCAGGAAGGGTTTCGGGTTTTTCAAAATAACGGGTTGCCTCCCATTAAGCACTGACTTTAACACCATCAGCTGGGCGCAATGAGCTCAGGGAGAATGGAGGGTAAAAGATACCTCAGCCAAGTTTTTATCGGTGAGTTCAATGAATGGTTTGAGTCTCTGACCGTTCACGACAAAAGGTTCTGAATTGTGGCTGAGTTGATTGAATTCGATAACTCCATTTCCAAAGATTTATCGAACAAGGTATGGTCCAATCCATTTTTATCTAAGTTTTTCTAGGAACAATTTGAGTTTGGAATCAAAGAGTAGGACTTTCTGACCAGGGAAAGAGATCTTTCTGGACATGTGTTTGTCATGAAAGGCCTTAACCCACTCTTTGTAAATTCATGAGTTCTCATACGCCTCGTGGTGTAGTTCATCGATCTCGCTCATTTGCAGCTTTTTGTGGGTTCCTGCCTTAGAAAGATCGAGATTGCAATTCCGTACTGCCCAATAGGCTTTGTGCTCCAATTCGACGGGGAGGTGACATGCCTTCCCATACACCAATTTGAAGGGAGACAAGCCTAATTGGGTTTTGTGGGTGGTCCTATAAGCCCACAAAGCTTCCAGAAGTAGGGATGACCAATCTTTTCTATCAGGTCGAACAGTGACCTAGAGGATTTTCTTGATCTCCCTGTTTGATAACTCAGCTAGATCGTTAGTTTGGGGGTGATAAGGAGTCGAGATTCTATGCGACACGCCGTACTTGGTCATAAGTGATTTGAACTGAGCATTCGTGAAATGAGTCCCTCCATCAGAGATTACGACACGTGGAATCTTGAACTGAGAAAAGATGTTCTGATGAATGAATTTGATAACCACCTTATGATCGTTGGTTCGAGTCGGAATAGCTTCGATCCATTTGGGCACGTAGTCAATAACGAGAAGAATGTATTCAAAGCCATCTGAAATAGGGAAGGGTCCCATGAAATCAATCCCCTAGATATCAAAGATTTCACGTACGAGAATTGGCTGTAAAAGCATCATATTGTGACAGCTATTGTTGCCTAAGGTCTGGCAAAGAGTGCATGCCTTATAGTGCTTGTATGCATCTTTGAAAATCGTAGGCCAATGGAAGCCGCACTAGAGGACTTTCACTGTGGTTTAATGTCCAGAGAAGTGTCCACCGTAGGCCTGGTGATGGCAAAATGACAAAATGTCCTGAATTTCAGCTTTCGGAACACATCGTCTGATGATCTGATCAGCACTAATGCAGAAGAGATATAGGTCTTCTGAAAAGTAGTACTTGGCATCTAATAGTAATTTGTCCTTCTTGTCTTTTGGCCAATCGGATGGGATTTGATGTGATGCAAGTAGTTTACTAGATCAACAAACCATGGAAGTCCTGAACTAATCGTTAGGAGGTGCTCATCAGGAAAATGTTCGGTAATGGGTTCAGAAGGGTTGATAATGTCGAAAGGAAGGCAGGATAAGTGATCAGCTACCACATTCTATTTTCCTACCTTGTTGCGAATCTCAAGGTCAAACTCTTGCAATAGCAAGATCCAGTGGATTAGCCGAGGTTTCATGTCCTTCTTGGTAAGGAGGTGCCTCACAGCAGTATGATCAGAGTAAATGATAGTACGGGAACCCAAAAGATATGATCTAAACTTTTCTAGGGCAAAGACTGATAGAAATGCCATTTTCGTGTATTTGAAAGTCGTCGGAAATCGTAGTATAGTCGTGCAAAAATGTTCGTCAAAAATTGATTTCTAAAGATAACGAGACTTGAGTCCCGGTCGTTCGTCTCTGGGAGGCGTTGCTTTTACTTTTGAAATCGATCTTACTCTACTTTGTTTAGAATCGCATGCCAGTTCGTGATTATTACGTATTTAGGTATGACATGCTTAGTTGCAAGAATATTAAGAGTTAGAAACAGGCAACATTAATCACGCAAAAGATAATAGAAATCATTAAGCTCATGGTGATTTCAAACACATAGAGATATATATATATATATAAAAATATGTTTTCATTCATTCATTTGGGAGTTGTTGCACAAGGAATCTAGAGGAAAGCTTATACATAAATGCTTGAAAATTAAATCTAGCTACCAGAAAATGATCGCATACAAGAATCGATGGGGGGATTTCGCATGCATCATTGGGGGAGAAGTAAGACTACACTACTAAGAAGTAAATAAAAGCAGTAAATATACGAAGAGCATAATCTAAATCTAGCAGAATGGAAGGGCATTCAGGGGTGGTCCCCGATGGCCTTTGAGTGGTTGAGAGGAGGGGCGGCCAATGGAACTTAGGCTGGCCCTTAGAGAGAGGTTGGGGAGCTGATCCAGCTTCCTGGTGTGGAGATGGTGGCCTCCATGGTGGTGCTCAACTCGTGGAGGTGGAGTGGAGATGGAAGTGGCTATTCTAAGTGGAATGGATGTCAAGGAAGTGAATGGTTGCAAATGGCCACCCAAGGGGTCTTTTTATAGACCTAAGGGAAGATCTCTAGAGAATTATGGAATTCTCTAGAGAGGCCTATGGTGGGAGCTCGTGGGAGAGTGAGAGAGAGAGGGTGGATGGTGGTTGGCTCTTGATTGCTATTTTTGGCAACCAAGGCAACCACACATGGTAGAGAGTTCTAGAGAACTCTAGGCTAGATATTTTCATGTGGGTGGTGTGTGTGGGTCGAAACTTAGGTGGCTGGGTTGATAAGGTTGGGTTCTAGTGGGTTTAGGTCAGGGTAGGTTTCAAATTAAGGTTATAAACCCTAATTCACTAAGGTAAAATGCAATTAAACTTAATACAAGTTTAATTGGGTGTGTGGAAACTTAATTGATAGTAAAACAACACAATTAAGTCAGGTCTAGGTCAATTGGACTCTCACTGAGTCCAATTGGACAGTGTGTGCTGAGATCAGGGCTCAATTGGACTCAATGAGTCCAATTGAATAGGCTGATGGAATTGACTAAGATCCAAGTCAATTAGGTTTAGTGAGGACCTAATTAGGTCCTTAGGGAGGTCTAGAGGTGATGTACTAGGGTTAGGGCACCTTAATTTAGGTTCCTATGGGGTTGGAATTAGGTTTAGGGACTTAGAGATCTAAGATCAAGGCTTAAATCTCAAAACAGGAATTGGAGAGCAGTATCAGACATCTAATAATAGAATCAGATGTCTTATACTCAAAAATCAGAAGTCCAGACTTGTTGTCTGGACGTCCAATCAAAGTCAGGAAGGATTTCAGGTTCTGTTTTGGGTATTTTGCAGAAATTAGATGTCTGACAAAGTGTCTGGACGTCTAATAACACTGCAGAAGTGGGTTTGAAGTGTGCGGGATTTAGCCAAGGGTCCTGGGCATCTTAAAACTTTTCTGGACGTCCAGAGAAGGGTTGGAACTAGGGTTTTAGGGCTTCCTAGGGTGTTGTGACCTAATCTAACGGTGGCTAAGGCTTAGGGAAGTCTCTAGGCTATCCTAGGGCTAGGATGGACCTAAGCTCTTCACATTTTACTGCTTTATTCCTACTTAATAGAATAGCAAACTTTTAACCCCCTTACATTATTATTAGTACATCTAAACTAGGCCTTCTGCTCCAGCTCTACTACAACTCCTGTTATTCCTGATCCAGCTTCAGATCCAGCTCCTGATCAGCATATTCCCTGCAATCGACATAATGCACTTAATCAACACATTATAACATTATTTTATGCATAGCTAAAGGAAAGCGGTAAAGATGCAGATAATGCGTATGCATGCATGAATAACCCTAACTTATGCTACGTCCTAGCTTAATCTAGGCCACTTAAGACCTATGATTGCTACGCAATCATACCCCCATGCCTAAATCTTGCAAGTCCCTAGCAATTGCAAGACTAAATTATTTATAGCAAGGGTCCCTAAGGGACTGGTTATTTTATCAAGTGTTTGCATAGAGATTTTTCTCCTTTTTATTTTCATCCTATGCTCTAGAAATCCAGACAATTGTGAAGGTGCAGCTATGTAGCTTTTGCAACGGATTCGAGTGAAAACTAATACACCTCTAAAGCCTGTACTTGACCCTTAATAAAAATTCTAGCGGGATAGGTAGATTTCTTCCCTCAGGGTATTCAAGATATTCTATGAATTTCACCCCAGCTTTGGGCTTAGGTAGAGAATCTCTGAGGGAAAGGATTATATATTTGGTGGCTTATTCTCACTTGATGCTACATAGAGACTAGTACTACAGAATCTAGATTGCTGGATTACTAAGTAACTCAACTCAGAGAAAGACGAGAAAAACTAAGCTCCCTTTTGATTGCTTTGTATTCATTCTCTCTTACTCTTTTTCTTTCTTTTCCTTAGAGCTCACAACCTCACCAGATTCACACATATGTTCTGTATTTGGTGGTCTCACTAGGCATTAACACTTTAATTGAGTTCTCATAACCCTAACACTAAGTCAGGATTCCTCAGCCAGTATTCGGGTGGTCAGAAACACAAGAAAAATAGGTTAAGACCATATTTGGTGGTATTGCCTTGATAAACACTAAATATTCATTCTTTTCTTTGCTTTTTCTTCTTTTTCTAAGTTTTTCTTTCTTTTTATCATTCTTTTTCTTTTTCTCATTTTTGTTTAATTTTTTTTTCAGCATAACACAACTGGCATACATCCATGAACTTTATTAAGGAGGCATTATTGGGGATTGGTGGTACTCAAGAGGCATTGGGTCACTTATTTGGTGGAAGTGCCTACTCACGGCACCGGGAGAGATGGATAGGACGGTGTATTTTTGACCTTGACATCAATACCCTCCTTCAGTCGAGGATTCCGTAAAAAATGGTCGTAACCATCCACCTTAGCCCTAGTTTTATGAAAACTCACTCTCCATGTATTTGCCTTATTCGGTGGCTCTCAAAATTTTGCACAAAAATGTATACGTGGGAATCGAGAGCGAAAACTATGTCTAATCTTAGAGTATCATTACCTAATTATCTAGGATTCCAGATTCCTCGCACTAATCTTAGAGCACCAGTACACTCTACTCTCTTACACTATTTGGTGGATTTTTCGAAGAAAATCAGCCTGACTCCCAAAACATTGTCTAAGGGTTCAGGAAAAGAAGCACTGCTTCTTCTCGACAAACTGAAGACGTTTATCAGCCTTCACCGTGAATCCATTGCAAATTCTACGTGTGTGTGAAAAGTTGTACTGGATTCCAGATTACAGGAATCAACTAAAGGATAAAATCCCTAATGCATTCTCTTAATAAAATAATCTTATTCATGAATGCAATATGTATATATGCTATAAACATGTAACCTCATATAATTTGTACTTCGTGAATTTCCCGTATTGGGTTACAATCAGCTTGACCCTAAATTTAGAAAAAAAGTGAGCGGGTGAGTCGGAATTGGTTGTTGCGAACGATTTCTAGCTCCAATGAGAGCACTGGAGGTTGAGTCGGTTGTTCTTTTATTTAAGGTTCTAAAGTACGTTTTGCATGCAGCTCCGAGGTTTTCCTAAGTGTTGGCATAATTTTTTTTTTTTCAGTTTTTCTGTATCTACCCCCGCATGCCTAAGTTCTTTCATGTCCTCATGCATGAATGTAAAATAAAATAAATGCTGCAGGGAGAGAATGGGTAGAAATCACCTGTAATTGCTCCTGAAATTATATTCAGCACTGGCCAACCTGTTAACATGCAATATAGAAAAGGGAAATTTGCTAAAACAAAAATATGCTATGTATAAAAATGGTTATGTATAGATGATGGTGAAATGGTATTTATACGTGCTGAGTTTAACGCCTCCAGCTGGGCGAGCACTCAATCACACGTCCTCACTAAAATGAATGGTCTCGTTAGGTGGAGGAGGTTCCTGGGTCAAAAATGGCTTGAGGTGCTGGCCATTTACCGTGAATAAATGCCCAGATTTGGGGTCCTTGATCTGGACTGCCCCATTAGGATATGGTTGCATCACAACATACGGGCCAGTCCATTTGGACTTAAGCTTCCCCGCAAACAGTTTCAGTCTTGAATCAAATAACCAGACTCGCTGGTTGGGCATGAATACTTTCCTCTGGATGTGGCGGTCGTGAAAGGCCTTGGTCTTGTCCTTGTATATTAATGCATTCTCATAGGCCTCCCACCGGATTTCTTCTAATTCGCTAAGCTGGAGTTTCCATTCTCGACCTCCTACATCGAGGTCGAGGTTGCATTTTCGCACTGCTCAAAAGGCGCGGTGTTCCAGCTCTACAGGAAGGTGACAGGCCTTGCCATATACCATGCAATATGGTGACATTCCGAGTGGGGCCTTGTATGCGGTCCGATATGCCCAGAGTGCATCGATTAATTTGTCGGACCAGTCCTTCCTGTCTGGTCTAACCGTCTTCTGGAGAATCAGCTTGATTTGACGGCTAGACACTTCAGCCTGCCCATTGGTCTGCGGGTGATACGGGGTGGCTATGCGGTGATGTACCCCATATTTCTTTAATAACTACCTGAAATAGGCGTGGATGAAGTGGCTTCCCCCGTCGCTAATTAGAGCACGAGGTATTCCGAATCTCGTGAAAATATTTTGCCGTACGAAAGAAATGACGGTCTTGTGGTCAGCCCATCTTGCCGGGATGGCCTCGACCTACTTCGAGACATAATCAACGGCTAGCAATATGTACTCAAAGCCATGCGAGTTCGGAAAAGGGCCCATAAAATCTATGCCCCAGACGTCGAACACTTCTACGACCATGATGGATTGGAGTGGCATCATGTCTCTCCTAATCATAGAACAGATCGATTGACATCTTTTGCAGCGTTGGGCGCAATGATGTGTATCTCTGAAGATGGTTGGCCAGAAAAATCCCGACTGCAAAATTTTTGCAGCGGTTTTCCTTCCGGAGAAAAGGCCACCACACGCATCATTGTGGCAGAAAGATAACACACTGGGGATCTCAGAGTCTGGGATGCATCTGCGGATAATCTGGTCCGCTCCAATGCGGAAGAGCAGTGGGTCATCCCAGAGATTGTATCTGGCCACTGCAATGAATTTGAGTTTCTGGTCTTTGGATAGGTTCGAGGGAATTTTGCCTGCAACAAGGTAGTTCGCGAAATCCGCATACTAGGGGAACTCAACAGAATCAATTGCCAAAAGTGATTTAGCTGGAAATTGTTCATGGATAGGCAGGGAATAAGGAATGTGGTCTGGGTCCAATCTCGATAGGTGATCCGCCACAACATTTTGTTTCCCGGCTTTGTCGTGGATCTCGATATCAAATTCCTGTAATTGAAGGATCCATCTAATGAGTCGTGGTTTGGCATCCTTCTTTGCCAACAAGTGCCGGAGGGTGGAGTGGTCAGTGAAGATGATGACCTTGGACCCTAATAAATATGATCTGAATTTCTCCAACCCGAATACTACTGCTAGCAGTTCTTTCTTGGTGACAGTATAATTGCGCTGAGCCTCATTCAGCATCTTGCTAGCATAGTATATGACAAAAGGTTGTTTCTCCCGACGTTGGCCTAAAACAGTACCGACAGCAAAATCAGAAGTGTCGCACATCATTTCGAAACTAAGCGACCAGTCGGGTGGTTGGAGAATCGGGGAGTCGGAAACAGTGCTTCGTAAAGTCTCGAAGGCGTTGAAACACGAGGTATTAAATTCAAATGGGACATCGGTAACCAGGAGATTCGTCAAAGGCCGCGCAATTTTTGAAAAATCACATATAAATCTCCGATAGAAGCCGACATGGCCCAAGAATGATCTAATCTACTTGACCGAGCAAGGTGGCGGTAAGTGGGAGATGATCTCTGATTTAGCCCGGTCGACCTCGAGTCCATTTTTGGAGATCCTGTGCCCTAGTACTATACCATCCCTCACCATGAAATGGCTTTTCTCCCAGGATAGTACTAGGTTTACCTCAATACATCGTTTCAGGATCTTTGTGAGGTTATCAAGACAAGAAGTGAAATCATCTCCGAAAACAGAGAAATCATCCATGAATACCTCCACATAATCCCCAATCATGTCAGAGAAGATAGCCATCATACAACGCTGAAATGTCGCTGGTGCGTTGCAGAGGCCAAAGGGCATCCGCCTAAAGGTGAATGTTCCAAAGGGGCAAGTGAATGTGGTCTTGTCCTGATCTTCCAGGATAATTGCTACCTGATTATACCCGGAGTATCCATCTAGAAAGCAGAAGAAACTACATCCGGCTAACCATTCCAAGATCTGATCAATGAACGGCAAAGGAAAGTGATCCTTCTGGGTAGCCGTGTTCAGTTTCCTGTAGTCAATGCAGACCAGCCAAGATGTCACAGTGCGGGTCGGGATGGATTCGCCCTTATCATTTTTTACAACGGTGAGTCCTACTTTCTTGGGCACTATCTGAATCGGACTCACCCACTGGCTATCTGAGATTGGATATACAATGCCTGCAACTAACCATTTGATGATCTCCTTCTTAACAACCTCTAGCATATTTGGGTTTAGCCATCTTTGAGGTTGTCTCGAAGGTTTCACCCCCTCATCCGTGTAAATGTGATGAGTGCAATACGAGGGGCGAATACCGCGGAGATCAGCAACACTCTACTCGATAGCAGCCCTATGGTCTTGAAGTGTAGAAATTAATTGATGCTCCTGTTCTTGGGTTAAGTGGGCAATGATAATGACTGGATATGTCTCACTTTCGTCCAATAACACATACTTGATTGAGTCAGGTAAGGGCTTCAATTCAATTACGGGTAGGTAAGAATCAGAAGTGAGAGTAGGAGGAGTAGAATCGAGGGTGGGAATCCGCTGATCCATGTACATGTGAATTCCCACTGAGTCGCTCCCTGTGAAATCTGTTGTGACTGCGTTAACGGGAAACCCGTTAGCTGTAGTCACGTCTTCCTGTGATAACATGGGCGATTTAGTAATATATGGATCAAGATAGCTGGATTCAGGGGTGCTGTGGTCAGAAGCACACCCCAAACAGTCAGATCTTCGGGGAGATATGTGTAATGCAGTGGTTTCAATCCCGTGTGGATCGAGGTCCGAGAACCCTGATAGTGTAGACGAATGAAACATTGGGTCATCATAAAGGAGCCCAATGTTACCACAGTAAGCCGAATCTTCGTCTTCACCATCCTCCTCTATTCGATCACAGTCGAAGTTCTTTGCTGCCCTGAATATGTCTAGTTGAAGTCGCTCATTGCCTAGGGCAATCTCCATACACCCGGATGCACAATCGATGTTCGCTTGGGCTGTCGCCAGAAATGGGAGACCCAAAATAATTGGTGCATCTCGGAGATTAGGAGGAACTTCCATATCGAGAACGAAAAAATCTGTGGGAAAGCAGAACCCACGGACTTTTACGATCACGTTCTCAACCACCCCCCTCGGTGTTTTGACTAATCTGTCAGCCAGCTGAATTGTAACCGAGGTGGGTTTCAACTCCCCAAATCGAAATCAATCAAATACGGTGGTTGGAGTTAAGTTGATGGACGAACCCAAATCTAGAAGGGCTCGATCAAATGGAGAATCCTGCAAAAAGCAAGATATGAGTGGGGTGCCAGGGTCTTTCTTCTTCGGCGGTAGGTCAGCTAGAATCATGGCACTAGCTTCTTTCAACAGTACCACCTGTCGTCCAATTCTCGGTTGTCGCTTCGGGGTACAGTAGTCCTTGAAGAACCTAGCGACAGCGGGAATGTGATCGATAGCCTCGAGGAGGGGGACCTGAATATGTACTTCT
Source organism: Thalassia testudinum (assembly GCA_037157565.1). Taxonomy (NCBI): domain Eukaryota; kingdom Viridiplantae; phylum Streptophyta; class Magnoliopsida; order Alismatales; family Hydrocharitaceae; genus Thalassia; species Thalassia testudinum. Next base: position 24,293,244 of record JAZHRO010000007.1, on the reverse strand, counting down.
TTAAACATCGATTTTAGGTCCTCGAAATTCCCCGTGTCCTTTTTCTGTACTATATTTCATGTCAGAGCCTCAGGAAAAGGGATGGGAATTTCAGGGTTAAGTGACCTCTTTCCCTTATCTACCACAGGTGGCTCCTGAGATGCTGAAGGAGTCGAATCTGCCTACGGCGAAGGGTGGGAAAAATCAGAACCCCTTGCCTAGGTGGTGGGTCGAATGTCTTCCGCTCCGTAATGAGATAGCGTGTGCATCGGCTTCCTGTCCCTGAGGTGGTGGGGGAGCGGATGGGGCAGAATACGCGGGATTCTACAAAGGCAGCTGGCCTTGCACATAACTGTGTGGTGCAGGAGGCACCTGTAGTATGGCATGTGCCTGTCCCTGTGGTGCCTGAAACCTAGTCAAGGCGCCCTGGTTCTGCACATATCGAGGATTTGGTATGGGTTGGGAGGGCAAGGCTCCTTGAGTCCTATGCTCCTGCAACAGCTGGTTCTGCGTATTTTGTATGGTCTGAATCTGATCAGCCATCACCTTCATTATCTGCAATCTATCTTGTGTAGACTTCCTCATCAATTCTTGCAGCTCCTTTTTCAGTGCCTCCAAAGGGTCGGCCCGCTTTGGAGGGTGGTTGGCAGCTTGGTGCAGCGGCTGGTATAACGAGCGGGGTTGCTGCTGCTGAGGCGGGAATGGCTGCTGCCTAGGATACATGTTTTGTGCATTCCCGTATTGCCTGGTCTGGTAGTGTGGATCTTGATGTGGTCTCTGTGAATTACCAGACCAGGAGAAGTTTGGATGCTGGCGCCAACTAGGGTTATATGTCTCTGAATACGGGTTATTACGCCCGTATCCTTGGATAGCGCTGACGTCCTCGTAGGCCGAAGATGTCTGAGACGTATATCCGTCAAAGGGATACGCATTATAATTTGCGGGTGGTGTGTAACCCTAGTCGTAGGGTGCCAGATCTGGATTATTCACAAGATCCTGATATGCGGGATCTCGTAAATACAGAGAAGGTGCATCCCGAGTGAGTAGATTAACTCGAGCAGGTGGAGCTCGGGGTGCATAAGAGGATCTTGCGGTGACAGAGCTCGAGTCGGATTGACCTTGACTGATCTGGTCAATCTTCTTCTCAATTAGGTTCATTCTATCCAGCTTCTTGATGATGATATCCATGTCGGCTCGAATAGAATCAATGTGAGCCTCGTGAACACCAACCCGCTGCTGACCAGGCCGCTAGAACTGGTTCATAGATGCTCCATTCATCGAGTTCTCCACTAATGATTCGAACAGCTCAAATGCGCTGTTCTCGTCTTTTGCGAGAAACTTCCCCCTGCTAGATGCATCGGCCAGATACCGATGTGTGTCATCTAGCCCATGGTAAAAAATCTGAGCTAAGTGCCATCTGGGTATACCATGATGCAGGCATTTTCGGAGAAGGTCATGAAATCTATCCCATGCTTCATGTAATTTCTCCCCAGCTCCCTGGGAGAAAGTCGTGATTGCACGTCGCATTGCATTTGTTCGACCGATTGGGAAGAACTTTTGCAGGAATTCACGTCGTAATTCCGGCCAAGTTCCAATTGGCTTCCCAATAGTCTTGAACCAGTATGAAGCTTTGTCCCTTAGAGAGAATGGGAAAAGCTTCATCAGAATGATCCCGAGATCAATATTCCTGGGTCAGATCGTTTCAACGAGTCAACTTAGGTCCTCAAGGTGCTGGAACGGATCTTGGCTTCAGTTCCCGTAGAAATGAGTGCTGATCAACCCAATTACATTGGGCTTGAGCTCAAACGTGTCTCTGCTTGCGGGAATTCTGACTAGCAGTGCGACGATTGGTGCGGCTGGGTCATAAAAATCCCGCAGTTGTTCTCCTCATGGTGGGTGCTGCATCCTGTCAAGCACCGTCAGAATACGATCCATGCTCTGCTGATGCCGCTCCTCAGATTCAGTGACCCAGGCTTCCAGACGAGCCATCGGGTCCAGATTCTCAATATCCTAACCCTGTCTAGGTCCAGGTCCAGGATTTGCCATGGTGGCTCTTGGAGTAGAAGAAATGTGGGGAGAAGATGGTCCGAGCGAGGTGACTCGCCTCCTTGGGAGTGGCTCCCAAGGTCCAACCAAGTGAGGTCGAAGTGACCTCCTTCCGTGCATACACTACCCAACCCCTGGGTTGGTGTAGCCACGTAGGACAAGGCTAAGGCCCTGTCAATCAAATGGTCCTTATAGATCAGGTGACCAGATTTTTCGTTACGGATTTAAATTCCTGAAGATAAGTTCGTCGTACAACCGACTGAAAGTGAATCCCGCCTTTCAAGCTAACCCAGCCAGTCTGGTTACGAGGGGACTAAGGGGAAGGTTCTTCCTTTGGCTTATGCCTCCGATTCCGTTGACCCCCAAGCCGCGGTCGTTTGACACTACCCCGCAGACATAGTCACCAGGTTTGGCAAGCGAGATTAAACTCACCCAGTAGTACAACAACGAACTCGGGTTGATTTCGTATTTTAAAGTTAATTTTAACCCGTTTTCTTCAGTGGGGTTTGTGGTGAGTGGCCCACAAGGTGACCAAGTTCACCGGTTAACTAGACTTGATTAAGTCTAGGTTATCCCAATGTGTGGTCTCTAGTTGTAACCCTAAGGGTTTGACCTAGGTTGCGTGCACTTCTAGGGTTTTTCTCTATTTCAGCAGACCACAAAATTAATGTTGATTTTCTACTAATAATTGGAATCAAATTAATTTGAAATGTTGCGAATAGATTCCTTTCTCAATCATTTTTCCATAGAATATTTTATTGGAATTTTTACTATTTCAGCCAAATTTTTAGGGAATTTTGAATATCAGGGGGTCAGATCTGGAATTTTGACCCCTGGTCGATTTTTTGCTTTGAAACAGTATCAAATGATCTTCAAAAATTTGGGAAAAATATGAAAAATAAAGCCAATGAGATCACCTTTCAAACCCCATCATTTTTAGTTAAAACAGATTTTTGAATTACTCGAAATTACTTTTTGAAATTTGAAAAATTTTGAATCTATGTCAATTTGACCCCTGTGCACTTCACAAATTTTTAAAAATTTTATACTTGGAATTTTTTCAAAATAATGGTGGCGATTGAAAGATGGTTTGAATATGAAGGTTTACCACGAATTTCAAAATTTTTTACTTACTATTTTTCCAGCAAACGAATTTTTAAGTCAAGCTTGAAATCTGGCCGAAAATTAGGAGATGGTGGAAAAGCTTTTTAAAGAGGTTTGAATTGAAATCTAGGCTTTCCACCAAAAAGAAATGCCATTTTCACTCATTTGAAAGTCGTCGGAAATCGTAGTATAGTCACGCAAAAATGTTCGTCAAAAATTGATTTCTAAAGATAACGAGACTTGAGTACCGGTCGTTCGTCCCTGTGAGGCGTTGCTTTTACTTTTGAAATCGATCTTACTCTACTTTGTTTAGAATCGCAAGCCAGTTAGTGATTATTACGTATTTAGGTATGACATGCTTAGTTGCAAGAATATTAAGAGTTAGAAACAGGCAACATTAATCACGCAAAAGATAATAGAAATCATTAAGCTCATGGTGATTTCAAACACATAGAGATATATATATATATATAAAAATATGTTTTCATTCATTCATTTGGGAGTTGTTGCACAAGGAATCTAGAGGAAAGCTTATACATAAATGCTTGAAAATTAAATCTAGCTACCAGAAAATGATCGCATACAAGAATCGATGGGGGGATTTCGCATGCATCATTGGGGGAGAAGTAAGACTACACTACTAAGAAGTAAATAAAAGCAGTAAATATACGAAGAGCATAATCTAAATCTAGCAGAATGGAAGGGCATTCAGGGGTGGTCCCCGATGGCCTTTGAGTGGTTGAGAGGAGGGGCGGCCAATGGAACTTAGGCTGGCCCTTAGAGAGAGGTTGGGGAGCTGATCCAGCTTCCTGGTGTGGAGATGGTGGCCTCCATGGTGGTGCTCAACTCGTGGAGGTGGAGTGGAGATGGAAGTGGCTATTCTAAGTGGAATGGATGTCAAGGAAGTGAATGGTTGCAAATGGCCACCCAAGGGGTCTTTTTATAGACCTAAGGGAAGATCTCTAGAGAATTATGGAATTCTCTAGAGAGGCCTATGGTGGGAGCTCGTGGGAGAGTGAGAGAGAGAGGGTGGATGGTGGTTTTTAGATCCACCAAATGTGGATCTAAAAATTGAATGGCTCTTGATTGCTATTTTTGGCAACCAAGGCAACCACACATGGTAGAGAGTTCTAGAGAACTCTAGGCTAGATATTTTCGTGTGGATGGTGTGTGTGGGTGTGTGTGGGTCGAAACTTAGGTGGCTAGGTTGATTAGGTTGGGTTCTAGTGGGTTTAGGTCAGGGTAGGTCTCAAATTAGGGTTATAAACCCTAATTCACTAAGGTAAAGTGCAATTAAACTTAATACAAGTTTAATTGGGTGTGAGGAAACTTAATTGAGAGTAAAACAACTCAATTAAGTCAGGTCTAGGTATATTGGACTCTCACTGAGTCCAATTGGATAGTGTGTGCTGAGATCAGGGCTCAATTGGACTCAATGAGTCCAATTGAATAGGCTGATGGAATTGACTAAGATCCAAGTAAATTAGGTTTAGTGAGGACCTAATTAGGTCCTTAGGGAGGTCTAGAGGTGATGTACTAGGGTTAGGGCACCTTAATTTAGGTTCCTATGGTGTTGGAATTGGTTTTAGGGACCTAGAGATCCAAGATCAAGGCTTAAATCTCAAAATAGGAATTGGAGAGCAGTATCAGACGTCTAATAATAGAATCAGATGTCTTATACTCAAAAATCAGATGTCCAGACTTGTTGTCTAGACATCCAATCAGAGTCAGGGAGGATTTCGGGTTCTGTTTTGGGTATTCTGTAGAAATTAGATGTCTGACAAAGTGTCTGGACGTCCAATAACACTGCAGAAGTGGGTTTGAAGTGTGCGGGATTTGGCTAAGGGTCCTGGACATCTTAAAACTTATCTGGACGTCCAGAGAAGGGTTGGTACTAGGGTTTTAGGGATTCCTAGGGTGTTGTGACCTAATCTAAGGGTGGCTAAGGCTTGGGGAAGTCTCTAGGCTATCCTAGGGCTAGGATGGACCTAAGCCCTTCACATTTTTCTGCTTTATTCCTATTTAATAGAATAGCAAGATTTTAACCCCCTTACATTATTATTCGTACATCTAAACTAGGCCTTCTGCTCCAGCTCTACTACAACTCCTGTTATTCCTGATCCAGCTTCAGATCCAGCTTCTGATCAGCTTATTCCCTGCAATTTACATAATGCACTTAATTAGCCCATTATAACATTATTTTATGCATAGCTAAAGGAAAGCAGTAAAGATGTTGATAATGCGTATGCATGCATGAATAACCCTAACTTATGCCTAGTCCTGGCTTAATCTAGGCCAATTAAGACCTATGATTGCTACGCAATCAAAGACCGAACGGCATCCTTCGAAATTTGTAAGTTCCAAAGGGCTAGGAGAAGGTGGTCTTCTCTTGGCCCTCTGTTGGATTGCGACCTGATTGTAACAGGAATACCCATCCAAAAAGCAGAAGAATCGATTTCCCGCTAGTTTCTCGAGAATCTAATCAATGAACGGCAGTGGGAAATGATCCTTCCTCGTGGAGGAATTGAGTCTTCTGTAATCAATGTAGCTCTCCACGAGTTCGCTATGCGGGTCGGTGTGGTTTCTCCGATTTCAATCGTGATGACGGTGAGCCTTGCCATTTTAGGCACAAGTTGGATTGGGTTCACCCATCGACTATTGGAGATCGAGTAGATGATCCCTGCATCTAACCACTTGATAATCTCCTTTTTCATTACATCCTGTAGATTTGGATTCAGGCATCTCTACATTTCACGGGATGGTCGTTGCCGAGGAGCAACGGGCAGTGCTTGCCGCTGGTAACCCGTATATGATGTCGAAGCCTCCATCCTGTCAGGTGATGGAGTAGAAGGGGCCTGATAAACAAAGTGAGCTTGGCCCAGATTTGGGTTCATAACGCGCCTCTGGTTCGACACGTTATTCTGATTAGGTAGAGGTTGTGAAGGAAGTGCACCAGGTTGGCAAGGATTTACCATCTGGGCAAGTTGATTGCAAACCTCTGTGATCTCGTCTCTGTGCTATTTTTGCATAGCCATATTCGTCTTCTGAATGTCAGCAAGAGTCTGAAGGATAAGAGTCATTTGATCTACATGAGTCGGCCTAGATTGATAAGTTGGGTTAGGCCGAGGATGAGATGGCCGTTATGGACGAGGAGCTTACTGTCGGAGCTGATATTGAGGTCTCTAATTTTGACTATTGCCTGACCATGTGAAATTGGGATGATTACGCCATCCAAGGTTGTAAGTGTTTGAGAATGGATCATTCTGAATGGCGTTGAGGTCCTCGCAGTTCTGAGGAACCTTGGGAAAATCATAATATGAGGGTTCAAAGTTCCCCCAACTAGAGTAGGTGGGTCCAGAGTTTCCTCCGAAACCAAAATCAGATGGGGTGGATACGGATCCATCCCCAGAGAAGGTCGGTGATAGATGTTGTGCACAGCCTCCCTTCCAAAGGGTGGTTGCGTGAACGGGTTTTGCATAGAGGTGGCTCGCTACAAATGTCGAGTTAGCTCATCCACCTTCTTTTCAATAATAAAGACCTTATCCAGATGAATGGCCATTAGTTCCAAGTCGACGGAAGAGGACAGGCCCTACGTCTCATGTGCTCCCTTTGGATTCGTCAATGCACGGGCATTCGTCTGGTCGAACATGCCCATGGATTCATTATTGATGGAGTTCTCACACATATTCTTAAGAATCTCCTACACGGTGTCTTTGTGTTGACCCATGATGTTTCCTTCGCAGGTCGCTTTGACGAATAATCGAATATCCTCACAAAGTCCCTGGTAAAAAGACTGGACTTGTTCCCATTTAGGAACTCTGTGATGGGGGCACTTTCTCATGAGATCCAAGAAATGATCCCATGCTTTGTGAAGTGGTTCTCCTGCTTGTTGTGTGAAATGTGTGATCTGGTGCTGTAAAGCATTTGTCTGACCAACAGGGAAGAACTTTCTCAAAAGCTCAGATTGAAGTTTTTCCCAGGTGTTGATTGGACGTGTTTGGGTTTGGTACCAGTGAGCAGCTTTATCCATGAGGGAGAAAGAGAACATTTTCATGAGTAGAACATCCCGATTTTGAGCTTCTAACTCGAAGGTCTGGGCCAGATGCTTGAGTTGTTTGATATGCTGGAAAGGATCTTCGGAATTATACCCATGGAATTTAGGAATGGCATGAATCATGTTGGGCTTGAGTTCAGTGTCAGGACCTCTAGCGGGGATTTGTACTTGAGGTTCGATTGCCACCGCAGTGTAATTGTAGTGATCTCACATCATTGGACGCTGCGGTGGGTTCACAAAGGCTTGGAATAGATCATTGAGGCACTGAAGTTGATTTTCAATATTATTTTCTTTTGCGGGTTGTGCCATGATGATGGATGAAAGAGAATCAGGTCCAGATGAATCAGAAGAGATATCAATAGGATTGGGTTGTCGCACAAACAAGGAGGTCGAGGCTTGGCCGCGACATGAATGACTAGCTAAAGGAGGCCTCAAGGATGGTCTTAGAGACCTCCTCCCGAAGATGCACCGATGGAGTAGATGAGAGGTAAAATGTGATGGACCCAATCAAGACACCCAAAAAAAATTTTGGATGACTATAAAGGTTTAGGGCTGATGATACCCCTTAGTCAGAAGGCCATCCACCTGAGCATTGCCTGGGTAGCCAGAGAGGGAGAGTCCCACAAAGACCCCTACACGGTAGAGTACCCCCACGGGTTACAGGGTTTCCCCTACCTGACCTCTCTTGTCACTGATATTCCAGGTAGACCAGAATGGGGACTTGACCTCTTAAGTCTATCAGTTTTAATTAAGAGCAAGGGTTCTTAGGATTTCACTTGAACTTTAAGATGTGCTGAGTGCAAAAGTGACCTAATTTGAAGATTGGTTGACCCAACAAGGTGAGTCAACTTCACCTGTTTCTCCTTAAAAATTTAGTTCCCTCTTTTAGTGTTCAAATGAATTTAAGAGCCTGATTTTAGGGTTTTACTTGAATAAATCACTTTAATCAAGGCTTAGGCACACATTATTTGGAAAGATTAATTCTTGATTAAGCAAGTGTGTCTCTAAAAACCCTAAACTGGAATCCTTAATTGGCTCTAATTTAATTTGTCAAAATGTGGTACCTAGGGCTCAAGCAAGAATGTGATAGCCCTAGATACCTTAAGCTTCAAGTGGGTGCACAAATTAGGATTTGTTGTCTAAATAGAATGTATCAAATCAAGCAACTTGATGAATCATCTAAGGATAGAATGCAAGTAGCCCTAACTGATTTCTTCCTTTTAACCTTTTCATAATCAAGGGCTTAAGAGAGAGAGTAGTTAGAACTTACCTGCCCCTGGTGTGTTTAATGTGCGGTTGATCTTCCTGGAATGTATCCCCCCTGAAACAAACCACAGCAAAAGAGATATAGCAAGTTAGAATCCAAATCAGGAATTGCAATCAAGAGTTAAATTGCCTGTTGCTCCCCAGCAACGGCACCAAAATGGTTAGGCACTAAATCAGTGTTTTTAAAATTGTCGTGTTATAGTATAGCCAAAATAGCACTCAAACAAATAAATTTATTACTCGAAAAACTTCTGAGGTCAAACACAGGGAGCAAATCCAGTTCTCAAAAGTTGCAATTTAAGACAAGAAAGTTATGAAATTGTGAACAAAAACTATTTTAGAGTAAAGTAGCACTAGGATCAAGTGTCAGAATGCAAAAATAATGGAGTAAAATGGTGATTTATATCACCAAATACTCCTTACAATGATAGCTAATGAACTCAATGTATGTATGAAATGAAATGCAATCAAACCAATCATCTGATTTACTAATTAGACAGCTTAAACTGCTCAAGCCTCTCCATTCTTCTTCTTCTTTTCTCTCTCTCTTCTCTGCCTTTCTTCTTTTAGCTACAGCCCTTATTCTTCCTTTCTTTCTTGTCTCTGCAACTCTTCCTCTTCTTTCCTCTACTTCTTTCTCTGACTTCCTTCACACAATAGTAGGGGAGAGTCTTCTTGAATTTGGCTAAGTGTCATCCGGTTCTCACCAAGAACAAAACCCTCCCCCTACCCGCGCAGGCTCTCCTTCTCTCTTTCTCTCTTTAGGATCCGCTCTCCCAGAGCCACAGGGGTAATTGAGTTATCAAACCTAGCATACCGAGGTCCAGGCTCACCAACAGTGGGTGGTGAGCGAGGAGTGAGTCTTAGGCAGGTTAACAGGTCAGGCCAGGTCCGCAGGTGGAGGTCATGGATGAGGCGGTGCATGGGAGAGAGGGACCTCACCCCGTGTTTTGAGGCGAATAGTTCACTTGACAAATTCAATTTATGCGTGGTTGCGCAGGTGTCTGTTCACGATGTGGCACTAATGCCACGCTTGTTCTTCGTATGAACAACAGTAGCAGGTGGCCTTCAATTGGTGTCCTTGGAGTGATCAATGCTCCCAATTGCCCACCTGGGGATGTTCCTGCAGGTAGTCTGCATTGCCTGAGGGTGTCACCTAGGGACTTTGTGGTTAGAACACCACGAACGCTGCCGAAGAAGACAATGCGATGACAGAGCTTCGACCTAGAACCTGCAATAGAAAATAAGGCCTTTCGGCTGCGTCAAAACACCTCAAGAGGTTCGTCGGATGTTGGCGAACGTAATGGTAGTGGTTTAGTGTGAGGATGGGATGCGTGGTGGTAGGAAGGACTCAGAGAAGGTGGTTGGTGATGGGTTAGTTCAGGGGGTGATATGAGTGGATGGAATGGGAAATTGGGAAAGGGGAAATGAGCAAAGAGGTGTGGCGGAGGTTTTGATGTAGTCGATGAGGAGTTTGGTGGCATGTGGAGCGAGATGTTCCTCGCCGGAGGTGTGGTCGGAGCGGTGGAAGACAGAGTCGCGGAGGCATGGTCGAGGTCAAAGCAGCATGTCGAAAGTGTTGGTGTGATGAGGAAGAGGTTAGGGAGCAGTTGAACGTAGTGACAGATGAAGTGGGAAGGAGAAGGCACCGGATGTGGTGTTTCCAGCACTGGAGAAGAGAACAGCTTCGAAGAGAGGGAAATGGCGAGGAGGAAGAAGATTAGGGCACCAGCTGGTATGACTTGCGCAAGAAGAAGCGAGGAAGATAACTCCACTACTGGTATTGTGAACAAAGGATGAAGAATTACGGAGGAGCTCGCCGGATGTCGAGGAGCTTTCGACCGAGAGAGAGAGAGAGGAATTAGGGGGGAATCTTGGCCGATTTCGAGCGTTGGGAGAACAGCCTGATCAAGAGGTTCTTTTATAAACCTCAACAAAGCTTGCTATAGTTGGGAAATTCCTTGATACCCAAATCTCTCATGCGTTCGCATGAGAGATTGGGAAGGTTTTGGGGCATGGGATTTGGTTAAAAAGGAAGGGAATTTCTTGACGAACTTCCCTTTCAAATTTGAAAAGGATTCGTCAAGAAATCAAGGAGTTCTTTCAGAATCAAGGCCTCCAGAGCAAGTAGGAATAGGTTTAATGGTGGTAGGGACCTTTTTGTGAGAACAACGACAAATTTAGGGGTCTATTTGAAAAGATTTTGAAAGTTAAGGGCATAAATGTAATCAGACAGGACCAAGTTGCAAACTAAGTCAAGACAAGCTCATCTTGGGTCCAAATTTTGGTACAAACCTAATTTGGACCTAAGGAATCCAATGGTGAAGTTGGATTTTGGTTTTGACCACATTTGACTAGGTAATTTATGTAAAAACCCAAATGAGGGCAAATGTCTGTCTGAGACTCTATTCTGGGTCAAAACAGGTTCTGATGGTCAAATTGAAGGTTCCAAACCATAGAGAATATTTTTATATAAACTTTGGAAGGTTTAGGTGAATTTTATCTTTACCAGAACCTTAATTAATTAAGCAGATCTATTTTTAGGATTTCAAAAGCTGTTTAATTCTCAACACACGTGCAAACCCTTTTCTGATTGCTCTAACCCACTTGTTAGCCTTTTAGGACAATTTGGCCCTTAATTAACCCATAAGAAAATCCATGGTTGTACTGCATTCATGATATGCTGGTAAAATTTTAGTTTTAACCCTAGTTTCTTATTTTTCCTTTAGAATGATTATGTAGTCACTTATGGATCTCTAGTAGTTATGTAGGAGCATTTACTAACTTAATTGGATCAAAATGAGCTAGTTATGGCTCATGATGGTGTTCCCATCAGTAGGACGACATCGTAGCGGGATCCGCTTCCCTAATGGCGGTGAGAGGACCACCGCAGAATGCTCCATGAAGGGGATGAGAAGGTGGAAATTTATAATTTTAACTCTAATGGAGCATCCTGGGTTTGGGACAAGCACTTACAGCTTTGGAGGGGGTGAGAGAAGAGAAGAAGGAATGAAGAAAGTGTGGGGGTCGTAAGGCCTTTTATAGGTGAAGATTTGAGGGGCAATTAGGTCTTTTATCATCAAAACATTAATGTTAGGGTCTTTAGTGACGGATTTATCCGCCACTAAGGGCCTAAATGTGGGCAATGTGCACTCGCCCAAGCTAGCCACTTCTTATCCTCGTGCCCAACTCCTATGCATGTTCTAGCTTTTTCAGCCATCCAATCATGAGATCGGATGGCTTAAAATGCGTAAGCGTCGCTTCATCTTTAGTTGTAGCATGCACCTGCGTGCAATGGCATGTTGGATCACACGTCATCGTGCTCGTATGCGATCCTCGATCATCTGTTGTGCCATGTGACACCCTCACTACCGCACATCATGCATTCGACGGCTAAATTCAACCGCATCCACTTCTCTCTCTGATTTTGATCACATGGGGTCTCGAACGCACGTCATGAGGTCATGCATTGAGGCATTAACCACTGCGCTATCTCTGTGGATTGTCGTAGAGATGATTCAACCGTTGCACCCTCTCAGCTATTGGATCAAGATCCAACGCTGAGATCTTGCCTCGCCCGCACCTTCAAAAGTTGAGACGAGATGCTGCGGCGGGTTTGGGCGACTGTGATGGTGCCATGTGGTGCCATCATGGCCGTCCATCTTCTGTGTCTTGTAGATGGTGCCACGGATGTTGGATTGGACCAATTTCATGCCGTTGAGCTATGATCGTCGATCCAAACCCATCCGTGCGGTCTAATTTGTCATCTAAAGTGCGGATTTACACCATCTTGGCCCTTGATCTCTAATCTTCCTTGGATTATATCTAATGCTACGAAAGTCCAATCAGGGCGATCTTGGAGTCGTTGAACTCCAATCATCACCCTAATCAGATCTGTATGGTTGGATCTTCAATCCGAGGCCCCGATTAAATGTTGCCCTGTTACCTGACCACAAAAAAAGAAAAATTAACCTAAACATTATACAACCTAACCTAAATGCAAGATGATGCATGTTATGTAATATTTATAATATATGATGCAACTCTATGTCTAAGAACATGCAAAAATAGATGGTTTATGTGATATAAATGTGTTTACATCAACAGTGCACTTGTCAACAAAGATCAGACATCTGTATGTGTATTTTAAGACGTCTGATAGTATTTTTTGACGTATAGAAAGTGCAGGTTTGCTCCTGGATTGGATTAGATCCAAATAGGGATGTAGTGTATAGTGGTTAGACATCTTAATAAATGTCTGGCCATATTGTTGGATGTCTAATGGTAAAGGTAACTCTCGAGAATTGATTCTTGAAAAGATAACAGTTATATTGGGTCTGACAAATGTAGATTGGGGTCAGATTAAGTATAATGTCTCTTTATTAGAAGCCTAGAAGGCTCTCTGGACATCTGGAAAAAGTAATAAAATAATCCTAATTTCTTGAATATTTTGGTCTGACAAAGGGATGAATAGGCCAATGATCCTTTTGTTGGATGTCTGATAATGTCGTCAGACGTCTGGACATAGATATGGACATTTGGACATGGGTATGGACTACTGAATATAAAGATCATGGACTTAGGTTTTCCAGCCTAAGTTATGGGATGTCTAGTCAAAGCATTAAAAAACTTAAAAGATAATATCAGACGTCTGGTAAACATGTTGGATGTTTGATAAAACTATTCGATTATGGTTTTGGCTTTCTAACATAACTCTTGATTTTCCCTAGTTGTTCAAATGATGGGTAAGTGTTCCTAGGACTTAGGTGGTTATTATTTTGGGCTCTCTTACAATAATCTAAAGAAAAAGAAAAGAGCAAAATACAAAGATGACAACAACAACTCCTAAGCTCTAATCTTCAATCTTTAAGCTTTAAGTCCTATGCTCCTTCATCAATCTTCTTCTCCCAAAGCTTTTTGATTCTTTTCTCCATCAAGTTTCTCCATTCCTTCATGGACTTGAGCTTGACCTCTTTCATATTTGTTTCCATTTGTACTTAATCTGAAACTTTAAGTTCAAATGTAAATGTTAAATCACAAGTGTTTTCTTATAATCAAAATTAATGATCATGGTGCATTTGCACCAATAGTTCTCTAGAGGTCGAGTCTTTATAGTTACCATCCACCAATCCCTTTAGGCTAGGAACTACAGATGACCTACTTCCCACACAGCCTATCCCTTTCAAAAAATGAGACATTCGCTCCACATGCATGCCATTGCCAATATTGTGTCCCTTGGGGGATCTGACCCATTAGCACAGGCACATGGTTACATTTTCCTTGCCTTGGCAAAGGCAAACAGTTCATCATCACCATGATGATCTTCTTGATGCATGAGGGATTCAATCCTATTGGTTTGACTATGTTAGTTTGAGATAATCAATTTAGTCTTATAAAATTACTAATCTTGACCTACACTAGACTAGAATTGTATTCTAATATTTCTTATATATCATGTTTGAGATTGCATCCCCATGCATCTAATCACACATACATTCATTCCACAAAAATTTACATCATATGTAAAAAGGGCTCCCAAATTATAGGGATTAGATCAAAAATACTCAACCCACTCAGCAAAACACTCCTCTCTGCATGCCATCTTGCATGATCACATCATAAATCCACAATATTAAAAACATCAAAACATTGTAGAAAATGACACACAGATGCCCATCACATCACATGTTGAGAGGATGCGATTGTCCAATTATCCTATAATTACTAATTAATCATATTATGGTGAGTGCCATCAATTATTATTAGTAAACCTTAATTCGAGATCCAATTTGTAACGAATACTAGCATCCTAGTATTTTGAAAATCCTTTTTAACTTAGAAATTAATCCAATCAATTCTCAAATTAAATTTTCAAAATAATCTTTTGGGCTTGTTTGATTTTGAAAATCTACATACCTATCTCTACAAGGATCATAGCCACAAGAACTATGGCATCAATCAAAAACAAAAAAATCCTTAAAAATCCTGGAAAAACAAATGAATGTTCTCTAAAAATCTTATTTTACGTCAATGGTCAAATCATATCTGACTCGATCTGGGGTTATAAATGCACCAAAAATCAAGTTTTCCATACTGGTCGATCGACCAACAACTATTCTTGGTTGACTGACCACAACAGGTGCAACTTTAGAATGAAGTTCTTTAATAATCAAACATCTCCCCTACTCAATAGACATCTGGCTCTTCACTAGATAGTTGGCTTAATTTTGCCCAGGCTGTCTGACTAGAACGTTGTGTCCTATTGTTCATCAGGAACAGTTTCCCGATGTAGTCAAGCATCTGATAGTCAAGTCAAGCATTTGACTATAGTAGTATTACTCGACGGTTAGGGCTACCCACCGACTAGTTACTTGACGTATCACTCTGTATGCTTAATTTCATAATCAAATACTCAAGACTTCATAAGTCTAGCACTTGATGCGCCAATAAGTCGTCTAACTTTAAGTGTAGCCAGTCATCTAAGTGGACAATCAGACAATTGGTTTGACAATAGGTGTGAATAAAAACCCTAATTTCATGATCAAGGCTCTGATACCACTATTGGAAATCAATCTCGAACCCTCTTGACTATTGAGGAAGCATGAAAATTCGAACTACTCTATCCCTGACTCTGGCATCGCAGAAGCGTGAAACACATGCATTTAAAAAAAAAATCTACAAATCAAAACTCAGGTCGATGCTCAGAAACCCAAATAATAGAAATCAAGAAACATAAACAATAGCCTACGTAGCTGTAACTACATGAGAAGATCTAGTATCTTCCCATTCCAGGATCCCCACGAGTAAGAGAATATAATTATGGGTGGCGTAGCACAACACCCAACATGTCGTGCCTCTTACAATAAGTCTTGCCTACAGGGACTCCTTTCTTTCAGGTAGGTGTGATGCAAACATTGCACGTACTGCATGAACTGAGAGGAGACACTCATCTCGAAATCCATTAAGAAATAGACCTTGTGGATCAAATCTACATGATCAAGTACTAACAAGTCAAATAATGCAGCCCTCTAGTCAGCACCCTACACTTATATGTAAGGAAAACACTGAGGACACCTTCCTGGAGTTTGATTCCTCACATCCAAGCACTGGCAGGTTTTGTGCAAGGGAGGAGGTTGACTAAGAGATGAGCAAGTCATCTCCTTCCTTCTAAGAAGAAGAAGGCTGGCTGAAGCCTCCCTTAGACGTTCTCCTTGACTTCCACAGCTCCAAGAAGAGGAATGTGGCAGTCGACTCTTCTTCTTTTAGATAGTGGATGAATGCAATTGAATCCATTAGGGCTTCCTTGTAGGATTAGAGAGATATTTATAGGGATCCAAGGGCTAAACTTAATATGATGGGAACACTTTTATCTCCATCAAAGGATTGGGATCTAATCCTATTTGAATTTTATAGGATTGGCCCATAATAACTTATGGAATGTTTTAATCTAGTATCAAAATATTAACTAATTAGAATCCAACCCTTGGACTTTGTATCTAATCAAACTAGGTGCAATTAATCACCAAATTAAATGCATTTAACTCCTTAAATCACATCAATCAATCCAATCAACAAGAATCCATCAAAATGATTATTGGTTTCATCACACCAATAATCAAGTGTTTAGGATTAGTTGAATTATATTTCTACACCTCCCTTAGCTATTCCAAATATCTGTGAATCCTTCACACTAGAAGACATATCTAACCCCTTGGATTAAATCTCAAATTCACTATCCATCCCATCACCGATTACATACTTTTCACATTCCTTTTCTAATATTGGGGCTTGAACGAAGACCAAATCCTTTCCCAAAGGATTGTCCTCTTCTCTTCATGTATGGGTATGATCTAGACCCATACAACCATGCATGGAGTTTCATACTTTGAAATATATGTGGAGTAAGCTCAAGTCTCTTGATCTACTGTGTA
This sequence comes from Thalassia testudinum, assembly GCA_037157565.1. Classification (NCBI taxonomy): domain Eukaryota; kingdom Viridiplantae; phylum Streptophyta; class Magnoliopsida; order Alismatales; family Hydrocharitaceae; genus Thalassia; species Thalassia testudinum. The sequence goes on along the minus strand of JAZHRO010000007.1, from coordinate 24,276,864 downwards.
TACCTACAACAGCAGATCTATGTGATCCCTTGAAGAAATCATGTGTCACCTATGCCCCTTCCCACATGCACCAGCTTCCAATATTAGCATCAAGTTGGTTGCATTTACTGTCGGTCTACCAAATTCATGTGCTCGTGAACAAAGACACATATATGTCTCAAGTCATAGGATACACCTTCTTTGTGATAAACACCAGCTTATCATCATTCTTTGGCCAATATTACACTTAGTTCCTAGGGTTTCAACATTCGTATTATAGTATTGGGTTGCATTTAACTATTCATTCATAATTAACGCTTAGGCATGCATTGCTAGGCCTTCACTTCATTTTATGTATTGATACACTTTATTTATTTGTTAGGGAATGAAGAGACACTAGAATACAGAGAACCCTGACAAATGAAAGCCACAAACATCAAGAAAAAGTAGATGGAAGTTCAAATTAGTGTCGTTACAGCTCATGCCAATTCAAGCCAATTGGATTCCAGCTCATCCTTAGCTCTACCTAGCTCATGGTAGCTCAACTCCTTCAAGCTTAGCTACTAGTTAAGAACTAGCTAAGCTAGCTAAAGAGTCCTCGGGAAACTTAACCCCAATTCATCTCAGCCTAAGTAACCTGAAGTTTACTCCTTTTAGCTAAACCCTACTCAACTTCTCTACTAGCAATGAACTAGCTAGCTGAGCTAGCTGTTGAGTTCACAGGAAGCTCTTCATCAAAGTTCCTCAGCTCCAGATAGATTCAAGATAGCTCAAGGCGGCTCTTCCTAGCTACTACTAGCTATTAGGTTACCTTTCTAACCTAGTTCCTACCCAACTCCCACTCTACTTCACATGGCCGGGCACCATGCTCCACCAAACCACACATAACCACCACCATCCTCCCCTCCTTTTGGCACCAATATTTTCCTCCAAAAATCACCACCACATCAACCATTCACCACCCACTAAATACCATCTCAACCCTCCATCATTGGTGCCAACTTACAACCTTCTAGAACCCTAAGGTTGGTGCCAAAAATGAAGGTGTCTCTTCATTTTGGCACCACCTTTATGTACCCCATCATGACATAACCACCAACCCTCTCCATATATCCTATGTATATCCCACCCTACCATCCCTTTTCCTTCATTCGTGGCTACTACAATTCACTACCTATTACACTAACAAGAAGGCCAAGAAAGAGGAGGATTGGAGTGCATCATTAGGAGAGTTCTACAATGCTCTACTAGTCTACAATCCATTCTCCTCTTCCTTTGATCCAAGCTAAGGAGTATCATCTTGAAGGATGGCCAAGAAAGGCAAGTAGAGTGGACATCTACCACCCTAGGAGGAGCTAGAGAGGAAGCATTCAACGAGGAAGAAGGAGCTTTCTTCAAGTCTAGAGGTAGCTACACTTGGAGCAAAAGAAACTTCATTTCAGGAGACATTTTTATCTACTTTTCTTTGTAGTAATTTTTGTAGTAGAAGCATTCCTCTACTTGGGGATTAATTATGTAGGACCCCTCCACACAATTGAGCTCTCCAAGTATTTTGTAAACATTAGTCTTCTCTATTAATTTAAGTGCCTTTCATTTTATGTGCCTTATTTTCATGCTTCTTTAATTTCATTAGTGCACACACTCCCTTCCTAATTACTCTAGGTCACATGTGAGCTTAGGAAGTTTGGGTTTCCATTTTCGTATTTTCATGTTTTCAACTCCTACCTTCATTACTTTGTTGCCCTGATTTTGAAAACCCCAAAAAATCACAAAACCCTAAAAAGACAAAAGGAGGATCTGAGAGGAAAGAGAGAATATCATTTAACCAAATTTCACCTCCTTGGATGATCCTAGATACTCCCACTACTGATTAGGTAGCAATCATAGGACTTAAATGACCTAAATTAAGTTAGAACTTACATAATTGTAGTATAATTCATGCATTAGTAGCATACATTACATCTCTTCCGCTTTACCTACATATTCATGAAATAATGCTATAATATACTGATTAGTGTACTATCTAGATTGTAGGCAATAAGAAGCTCAGGAGATGGCTTGAAGCTAGATCTGAAGTAGGGAAGAAGCCAGAGCTGCAGTGGAGCTGGAGCAGAAGCCCTACAATAAAGATGAAGACATAATGTAGGGAAGAGGTATACTACAGTACTTGTAGGATTTTAGTGTTCGAGTTAAATTATGAAGAACATAAGACCATTCCTAGCCTTAGGATAGGCCTAGACACCTTCCCAAATCCTAGCTACCCTTAGATTAGGTCACCTTAGACTAGAATGACTCAAAACCCATCTTCCAGCCCATATCTGGACGTCCAAGTAGGACATTGGAGGTCCAAGACCCTTAGACACCACCCATAGAACCTAGAACCCAATCTGCTAGAAAATTGGACATTCAGGCAAGGTGTCAGACATTCAATTTCTATAGAAATCCAAGAGAGAACCTAAACTCCACCCAGACTCAACATTGGACGTCCATAACAGGGACTTAGACTTCTGATTTTGAAGTATAAGTCATCTTATCACTAAATTAGATGTCAGGAACTCCTCTCCAGATGTTGTTTTGAAATCAAGCCTAGATCTTTATTTCCTAAGCCCCTAAACCCAATCCTACACCCTAGTGAACCTAAAATAAGGTGCCCTAAGCCTAGTACATTACCCTAAGACCCTCCTAAGAACCTAATTAGGTTCTCACTAAACCTAATTGACTTGGATCTAAGTCAATTACGCTTCACCTAGCCAATTGAACTCATAGAGTCCAATTGAGCTCAAATCTCAACCAAAACAAGTCCAATTGAACTCAGTGAGAGTCCAATTGACTCAAGCCTAGCATAATTGGGAACTTTGACTCCTAATTACACACACACCCACTCATTTAAACTTGTGGTGAGTTTAATTGCACTTATCACATTAGTACTAGGGTTTATGAACCTATTTTTAGAGACCTACCTAAACCCAATTGCCTAGATCTATAGGACTCAACCTAGACCACTTAACTACCACCCATACTCACACACACACACACACACACACACACACACACACACACACACACACCACCACCACCACCACTTGGTCGTCCACCCTAGAATTCTCTAGAATGGTCTCCAAGTGGTGCCACCTTGAAAGACTAAAAATAGTCTTTCAAGGAGTCCACAACTCCTTCGATGAAAAGTGGATCTAGAAGACCCACTCCCCATGGGTTGGACAACCACCTTGGGAGTTCTTCTAGAGAATTCCGCACTTCTCTAGATGAGCCATCCCTTGGTCTATTTAATGACCCTCTTGGACAGCCATGCACCCCATCAAAATCTTTGATGCCATCTACATAGTCACAACTCCCTCCATGAGCTCCACCATCATCAAGCATCACTACCTTCTCATCCAAGATCCAAGAAGCTCTCCACCACCTTCTCAAGAGGCTGGCCACCCACCTTGGCTATCTCTCTTTCCCCTCCCACCGCCACCAACCACATAGCCATTGGTGACCACCTCCAATGTCCTGATTTCTAGTAGCTAGTTTACTGTTCTTCATGTTTTGATTCTGCATTAATATCTTGTTAGTAATAGTAGTAATCCTCTATCTCTAGGAATGAATGCATAATCTACCTTAGATCCATGCATGCATATTTTTTCTGTTAGCTAGAATAACATTTTCAAGTTCCATGGACAAGCTTTCCGCTAGCAGTGTAATGACAATATTTTGAAAGGAATAAAAATCATCAGTTGCCTATTTCATCTATATATAGTGCAATAAATATGTCAGTTCCAAAGGATGTGAATGATTTAGAGATGGATTTATTTTCTGCTAGTCACCAATGTATAGTAGAGGTCGTGCGATCACAAATACACACATTCACTTTTACGATTTACCTGATGCACACACATGTTTTCCATGTTAACAACGCGACTAGCGCATCTTTTACTCTCACTATTGAAACTGGAGTCTGATTCTAAGAAAGTAAAGAACTAAAAACCAAAATCAATTTCGCTTTTATATGCCTCCCTGAGATCGATATAGACTTACCGTCTCAATAATTAATTTTTTGTTGAAATCGTGATTCACGCCATACTACGTTGCATTTCTAACCAAATATGCATTTTACGATTACCAAACAACTACCTAGGTCATACAAATTTAAAAGTTGTGTGGATTTACGTGTTATAACGACTTAAAAACTCAAATTATAAATCATGCATTTTTTGTATCACTCCGTGACAGTAATAAGAGGACTTTTGCATCTTCATCTTGTCAAATCAATTCCTTAACTCAACTTACGTGGCAGCTCCAAATAACTATTCCCATGTAGATAATGTGCATCAAGGGCATCAGTCAAGCAATAATCTATTGAGAGGATTGCCACTCTTCTCAGACTAGAGACAATAGTTGGATATCGTGATGGTGCTTGATGACTTGTCAAAATCTTCGATCCAAACCATTTAGATCCTTCGATACTTGTCATCGGTATATGACGTGGTACATTATCCCAATTGTCCTTAAAGACCTATCTAACCATATCAATGTGTCCATGTGATCTGACACCTATACTAAATCACTGATCGAGTGATTTGAATCAGGATGGTTCGCTTAGGACACAAAACTCCAACAACCCTAAACTTATTGGAAGCTACCCAAAATAAGGTGAACTATAAACAACATATCTTTGAGGAAGCCAAGGTGATGTGTAGTCAGCAAATCATTCAGGGTTCCCACAAGTAAGGAATCATACCATCGTTGGTGGTGTAAATTAGCTCCCAAAGTGCGGTGCCTCCTACAATAAGTCCTAATGTACTCGAAACCCTCCTCAATGGGTGGATGAAGCCCATCATGTCAAGGATGATCAATCACAATGAATCCTACATACTCCTTCACGAGAATTAAGGACGATGTTTGTCCTCTACCTTCCTCGACATAACACTTCTGACATTTAGGAGTAATATAAGAGAAGACATGGGATTAGATGTCCAGAATAGTTTATGTATGACAAATGCCTTCCTTCTTGGACATCCAGAAAGGTGTCTATGTTAGAGTTATGTTCCCTAAGTGAACCAACTAAAGTCAAATCACTAAATCAATGAATAAGATCAAAGTGTCAGATCACATGGATACACTAATATGGTTAGATAGGTTCCTCTATAAAATCAAGATAATGTACTATGCCATGTTGGATATACCGATGACAGATATTAATAAATCCAAATGATTTTGATCAAGGATTTCGGTAAGTCATCAAAAGCCATCGTGATATCCAATTATATTCTCCAATCTGAGAAGAGTGACAATTGATTAAGCAACAATCATGAAGAATAATAAAGATATCGTCATAGTCACAGAAATTCGCAATCAAATAAAATATTTCTAGAGGTGAAGTATGGATCGAACACGAGGAGGCTTATGCTTAGTTCTCTCATAGTTATTTCTTTTTGTTGTTTTTGTCATGTTTATAATTTATATTTTTTTATGAGTGGAATGTAGATGAGATGATGGAATAGATACAATGAGGACAACAAAGATAATAAGAATAAATTTACACTAATAAATAAAAGTTATTATAGCTAAAAACATGAGAAATGCAATACAACAAAAAAAGAAGGGGATGAGAAGATGGATTTTGGAGTGGCTGTTTGACAAGTGCTTTGCTAGAGACAACCCAAAGATGATGGTGAGATGCCAAAGACAAGGATGAGGCTTTAGGATGAAGTTGGTGAGAAGGTATGACCCAAATTCGCAATGAATGGAGGTGAAATGAGGGATTTCCATCCTACGAAAAGGGGGTGAGAGGCAAATAACCTATCTCTATAGGACATAGGTGAGGAGAAGGATGAAGGGCGATGGGAAGGTTCGAAGATACACTACTATGGAGATAGGTTATTTGTGGAGGACCTTAGAATCACACTACGACTAAGTTCTCACTACATTCTATGATCTAAGATGCCTCCAATGGAAGGGTGTTGGTGATATTTATAAAGTAGGGAAGAGAGGGATGGTGGCTTTTGATTGGTTAATTGGGATTAGATTGAGATTGATGACATGGAAGGATAGAGACCTTAGAGTAGTGACAATGATCCTTCTTAGTGATGGAATTCAACTTCCTACAATCTATTCAAACTCCCTAGAAGGAAGCTGTTCTTGTGGGTACTGATTCTTCCATCCCATTCAACATTATGGTTAACCTAGCTTTCTTGAGCACAATCTACACAAGACTAACCTAGGGACTATCGAATAATTCTTGCATCCAACCACTTTATAATTTCTTAACTACTTCTTGCATGTTAGGGTTCAGTCATCATTGCAGCTCACTAGAAGGTTTGGCTCCCTCTTCCAAGTACATTCTATGGTTACAATAGGAGGTCTCTCTATTTTCTCTTACAACCTTTAGTAATTTCTTCTCTTGATCCTAGGTATGATAAGAATTGGTAATCACAAGCAGGGCTTGATTTGGTCCTAGAAAATGATATTTGAGATACCTAGGCAAGGGCTTAAGTTCTAGCAAGCGTAGGCATTGAGTGGAAGGTAAATGTGGTGTGATAGAAGGTTCACGAGCCCAGTCAAGTGGAAGAGGTTGGGTATGGATGTTGAAGTGTTGGATTAATACGCTATCGGATTTGGTTTTGAAAACCTGTCGTTGTAGTTTGAATAGTGAAGAACTCAGGTTCAACAAATAAAATTTATACTGAAAAATCCATAAGAAGTTCCGGGTCAAACACAGGGAGGCGAACGTTTGATTAAAAAATACGTGTTTGTTTTATTTGTCATGAACAGAATAGCTAGTTGAAAACTATTTAATAGATAATAAATAGAAGAGAGAGAGAATATTACAAATAAAAGCAAAAGGGATGTAGAATAAACATGGATTTCATTATCAAAAATTATTCTTTACACTACTCATTACGACTAGAAAGCGGGAAATGATTACACTAGAAAGCAGTAAAAAGAATGGAGAGAGAGATATCCTCCTCAACGATCTCTTGGAGGACGAGCTAGACGGGACGACGCCTGGAAGACAGGGAACAAAGTGGGAAGAACGGGAACGAAGCAGCACGTCATCAACGTCACGGGATCTGCTTCTCATATGCAGAGAGAGGACAACCGTAGGATGCTCTACGAAGGGGGACGAAGGTGGAAAAATTATAATTTCTACTCTAGGGGAGCATCCTAAGTTTGGGACAAGCTCTTAGAGCTTTGGAAGGGATGAGAGAAGAGAAGAAGGGATGAAAATTTCAAATGGAGGGGGTCTTTTTTTATATTTGCAAGGAGTGAGGGCAATTTGGTCCTTACATGTTGAAAATCACTAATTCAAGACCTTTAGTGATGGATAAATCTGTCACTAAAGGCCTGAACGTGGCCGTAGTGGGCGGCTTGCGTGCACTCGCTCACCTCCCCACGCCTCAACACGCGTCCACGATCTCCCAATATCAGCCATTTGATCATGAGATCGAACAGCTGAGAATGCATCCTCGCCCGCCCCAACCACGCGCCTCATCGCGTGCGATGTCACGTCGCCTCACCGCAACAGATGGTGCGTGGATCTAATTGGTTACGCACAGCCGCATGATCTCCATTGCGCGATCGAATGCACCCGCTCGCCCACTTCATCCGGGTACCTCTCGCAACTCAAACCCGCACCTTAACACTAAGTTAAGGCACTCGACCAACGCGCTATGGGTGCATTTGCCTCGAGCGCATAACTTAAGCAAGGGCGATTCACAGCTGTTGGATCTCAATCCAACAGCGGAGAGGCATTGGCGCTAAGGCTTCAGCAGTTGTGTGTGGCCGGTTGGGTGGCTGAGATGGTGCCACGTGACGCCATCTTGGCTGTCCATCTTCTAGGTGATGTAGATGGTGCCACGGGTATCGAATTGAGTCGATTTTCCCGTTGTTAGGCTGCGATTGTTGATCTGAATCCATCCATGTGGTCAGATTTGTCTTCTGAAGTGCGGATTACCACCATCTTGGCCCTTGATCTTCTAGGGTTCCTCGATCTCTTTCTGATGCTATGGATATCCGATTAAGGCGATCTTAGAATCGTTGAGCTCCAATCATTGCCCTGATCAAATCCGTATTGTTGGATCTTTGATCCGAGGCCTCTCCCTGACCATAAAAGGAGACAATTAACCTCGATTTTATTCAGACTAATCTAAATGCAAGATGATGCATGCTATGCAATATTTATAGTATGTAATGCAATTCTATGCTTAAGAACATGCATAAATAGACATTTTATGTAATATAAACATGTTTACATCAATGGACAAAATCAATGACTGCTTGGGTTTGTGGTTGGTTTGTCACAAATGGTTTTGGGTAGGGTAAGCATACTGAAAGTGGATCCTCAATCAAATCAATTGATATGCATTCCTCAACTACATTATCAAGATCATCTTCTTCATCAATGAATCCACAATCCTTAAATTTACTTGTTGCCTTGAAAATGTTTAACTTCATCTTTTTGTCTCTAAAGGCAACTTCTATACTATCATACTCACAGTCGATGTTTGCATTGGTGGTAGTAAGGAAGGATGCTCCAGAATGATGGGTGTCTTTCTCAGTTCCTCTGGTAGTTCCATATCAAAAACCAAAAAGTCTACGAGAAAATAGAAGTCTTTAACCTTAATGGTCACCTCCTCAATAACTTGTCACAGTGTAGTGGTCAATTGATCAGCCAATTGGAGGGTTATCAAGGTCGGTCTAAGCTCACCTAAACTGAATTTTTCATACAAAGTGGTCAAGATTAGGTTGATGGAAGCACCCAAGTCTAGGAGTGCTTGGGTAAATGTACAATCCCCAATAACATAAGATATTAGCGGGGCTCCTGGGTCTTTCTTCTTTGGAGGTAGGTTTCTAAGGATTATAGAACTTGCCTGTTCTAACAACATTAACTTGGTAGGTATTTTGGTTTTAAGCCTACTCCTTTTGTGTACACAAGTAATTTACAAATTTCACATAGGTCAGGATGTACTTGATAGCGTCGAGGAGTGGGATGTTAATTTCAACTTGTTTAAAAAAATTCAGAAGCTCCACATTACTATCAGCAAGTTTTACTTCCTAGATTTAAAGGTTTCAAGGAATGTGATGTAAGTCAAGTTTGGAATATTGGGTCCCTAAGTATCACCTTCTTTGTTAGTTTGGTCCTCTTGTTCAGGTTCATCAGGATCCTAATGATTATCAAATTTGAGCCAAGTGGGATCCTGGGTTTGTTTTCCACTTCTTAAGGATATAGCACTAGCTATTGCATTAGGATTTGGGTTTGAACCTAGAAGTGGGTTGGTGAGAATAGGTGAGGCCTAATTGGTCATAGATGTTGCATCAAAAATCATCGTAGTTTAGGAAAACATTGCATCGTAGTATAGCAACGAATATCGATATGACATTTAAATTTGTAAAGCTCGAAAAACTGTGAGTTTTAAAGTCGTTTGTAGGGAGCAAGTGTAGCAATTCAATCCACTAATTAGATAATATATCAATAACTACAATAGTCAATCACAATAGAATAATTAATTAATGCTTCAGAAATTGTATATCAGAATAAAAATAAAAGAGAAAAAAATGGTAGTTGAAACTACCCAATATCCCCAACAATTAAGCACAAATCTCAAGTTAATTCTTAATATTTCAACAGTACTTTCAAACCAAGTCAGAGGCAATTTTCTCTTAGATCAGATGTCAAGAACAAGGCTCAGATGCCTTAAGTAGCAACCAAAGAACCTCTCAAATTTTGCATAAGTGTAGGCACGAAACCTGAGGATGAACAGTGCAAAACCCCCCCAATCCTCTCTGAAAATCCCTCTCCCCTTTTGTCTCAGAACTGAGTCAGGGTAAGTAGATAAGTGGGTCAAGTAATCGGATCCAAGTCCAGGCCCACCAACGTGCATGGCTATCGAGGGTGCACGGGGCTTGTGAGGGGACCTCACCCCATGGTTATGAGGCGACAACACTACTGAGCAAAAACCATATAAACCAATTTCAAATTTAAACACTCTCGATGTGGGACTAAATTCCAACATCTTCTTCGCGCAGCTGTAGGAGAGATTTGGAGTTGTAATTGCTTCTGTTGCTGCTATTATTCGCTTGATTGGAGGTGCAGCCCTGCTCTTGATGGCAACCCATGTCGAGTAGGAGTGGCAGCGGGGTGTGTGCTAGCCGAAGAGAGGAGGATGACATGGGAGAAGTCGGTGGCGACGGTGGAGCTCCGGTGAAGTACTTGAGACAAGAAAATGGGCGAGGAGCCTTAATTAAATAGCTCAGAGTGATCACCGAAGGACGGTGAGTGTTATGATGGTGATTTCGTGGTGTTTGGTGGTCGGTGGAGGTGTGCCATGGTCAAAGAAGGGGAGCGAAGGTGGGTGCATTCGACGGACAAGAGGAGAGGTTAATTGCCCTAATTAGGTTAGGGCTTTTAGTCGTGAGGTGATGACGAATGTTTTGGAGGTGGTGGCAGTGTCTTTCCGTGCGTGTAGCGCTAGCGCGAGCTCTCTAGAGCTCGTGCTGGACGTGGGGAAGATAGGGGCAAGTAGGCAAGTGTAGTGGCTAGACCTAGAGGCTAAGGGCATAGAAACAATCTAGAGAGGGAGACAGAGAGAGTTTGAGGGGACATAGAAGAGAGAGAGAAGGAAGCGTCCGACGTTAGCCAGTTGGACACGAGGGGGATGACAAAGCTCGGCAAGAGAGAGCAGTGACGAGAAGGGAAGAGAGCACTCGTATTATGGCTAGCGAGGAGCGGAGGAGAGAGAGAGGAGTCTAGGCCATCCAATTTGATGGTTGGACAGTTGGAGGAGGGAGGCAGAGGCAGTCACCGAAGATGAAGATGAGGATGGCCGGAGGAGGAGGAGATGGGGTATTTACGGTCCAATCTTGGTTAGTTTGTACCGTGGATCCTCGTGGAGCTTTTATAGAGCTCAATTGCGAGCTCAATTTGGAGAAATTCGTGCAATTGGTTGTGGATTTGGCAACTTGGATTCCCTAATTTTTGCAAGCTCGCTAGGGTTCTAGGATCAATCATAGGATTTGTAGGCTTGCTCAAAAAATTCCTCATGGTCTAAACACCAATCCCTCCAAATTTTGAGGGATTTGGTGCTGATTTGAGAGAGATTCCTCATGGTAATGGTGGTAGGGACCTAAATGTGAAGTCAAATACAAAGTTAGGGGACTGCATGTAATAAACTCGAAACTAGGGGTCAAAATGTAAAGGATAGAGATTTTAAGGACTAAAATGCACACTAGGTCATGATGGACTCTGATTGGTCCCAAATTTTGGTGCTAACCTAATTTGGACCCACGGAATCTAAAGGTAAACTTGGATTTGAGTTTTGACCAAGTTTGACTAGGAAAATTGCACAGGAGCTCAAATCAAGGTAAATTCTTGTCTAAATCTCTATTCTTAGTCAAAATGGGTTCAGATGATCAAAGTGACAGTACCAACCCTCTCAGAATATTTTTCAATGATTTTTAGGAGATTTAGATTGATTTTATCCTTACCAAAACCCTTTTAATTTAAGTGGTGCTGATATTTAGGATTTTTAGTACTATTTTCTCCCTTGAAATGCATGAAACCTAATTCAGTCAGTGTGAGCCCACTTCTTGGTCTTTTAATTTTATTTGACCTTTAATTAACCCTAAGTAACCCCATGGTTAATCCACATTAGTGATGTGCTGTTAAAATGGCATATTTAACCTCATTTCTCTATCTTCTCCTCAAAACAGCTTAGTACAAAATTGTGACCCTCAAATGTTCATTTAGGAGCATTTATCATTTGAATCTCACTAATTTTGGCTAGTTAGGACCCATGATGATGTTACCATCATACTCCCATGCTTAGCTTTTACTAGTTCCTAGTAAAATTCTATGGACCAATCCAAATTTCTAAGCTAGATTTTAATTGTTAAGATGCCTTACTTAGCCGCATCTCTAGAAATCATATCAAAATACCAACAATAGGCCTAGAGGTAATCTTGTACCAGCCAAGATCCAAACCTCACCAACCTTAGCCTTGGGTCTGCCGCAAAGGTTTCTAATGCTTGCAAAAACTGCCAAGAGGTTTGTTGACCCTAGCTCTTAAAGCACCCATGCGTATACATAGCAAGTCCAGGTTCAGTTTGCCAATGCATTTTTTATAAGAGAGAGAGAGAAGGATATTTATTTTGAGAGTTTTCTCTCTTTTCTTTTTATATTTCTCTAAATCCAACATCTAATTGGCCCAAAACATGATCTGTATCAGATTCCTTGTCCCCACCATAATTCCTCGAAGGGTCCCTAGCTTTCGATGCTTTGGGATAGCACTGCCCATGGCACCCCCAGAATCCTAGCATTTGCACTTTCCTCAACCTCTTGAGGATTAATTCGGATCCTAACAAATACATAAGTGTTTAAGCCCTAGAATAGGCTTAAGAGGCCTAAGGTCGATATCCGTCGCTTATCTCAATTCATCATCCAATTCAATTTAAAACTTAAGTAAGTTCGATACTCAATTACAAGGACTATCATAATTTTCTTCTTTCTTCACTCCTTTTTCTTCATTCTTTCTCTTCTTTTCTCCTCTTCTTCCTCCTCAATTCAAATATTTCAGCTCTCAAAATCTACCTCCCCTTTTCTCATTTTTTTCTTGAATGAAACCGTCCCACAAATTGAATTTTGCAATGTTTTGCACTTTAATGCCCCCGCATGCCTAATATTTGCAATGTCCCCATTATAAATTAGGTGAGTTCAAGTTCATCTTAGATCATACATTAGAACAAGTTTAGGTAGGTGGTGAACAGGTCGGGATGACTGTTGCGGACGATTTCAATCTTTGATACGAATGTCGGAGGTGGAGTCGATTGTTCTAATGGATGAGCCCTAAAGTGCAATATGACTTCAGCTCAGAGATAGGTCAGAAGGGTCTTGGGTTTTTCAAAATGATAGTTTGCCTCCCGTTAAGCAGGAAGTTTAATGCCATCAGTTGGGTGCAATGTTGCTCAAGGAGAATGGAGATCAAAAGATGCTGCAACCAGATTCGGATAGGTGAGTTCAAGGAACGGTTTCAGTCTTTGATTGTTCACAACAAATGGTTTTGAGTCATGGCTGAGTTCACTAATTTTAATAGCTCCATTTCCAAAGATTCGTCGAATGATAGAGGGTCTGATTCATTTTGATCTTAGCTTTCCTGGGAAGAGGAGCACTTTTTGACCAGGATAGAATAATTTTCGTGATATGTGCTTATCATGGAAGGCTTTGACCCACTCCTTGTAGATACACGAGTTCTCATACGCATCATTGCATAACTCCTCGATCTCGCTCATTTGCAACCAGCGATGGATTCCAGCCTTCATGAGATCTAGATTGCACTTCCGTACTACCCAGTAGGCTTTATGCTCCATCTCTATAGGGAGGTGACATGCCTACTCGTACACGAGCCTGAATGGAGACATACCTACCTGGGTCTTATGGGCGGTCCTATAGGCCCATAAGGCTTCCAGAAGTTGGGTGGACCAATCTTTCTTGTTAGACTGAACAGTGACCTAAAGGATTTTCTTGATCTCCCGATTGGATAGCTCAGCCAATCTATTGGTCTAGGGGTGGTAAGGAGTAGAGATACAGTGCGACACCCCATATTTTTTCATCAGGGACTGGAAGTGCACATTCAAAAAATGAGACCCGCCATCGTTGATGATGGCCTTAGGAACCCTAAATCTGGTAAGGATGTTCTCCTAAATGAATCGGAGAACAACTTTATGATCATTCACTCTGGTGGGTATGGCTTCGATCAATTTCGAGACATAGTCGATAGCAAGTAAGATATACTCGAAACCGTTAGATCTAGAAAAGGGTCCCATAAAATCAATTTCCCATATGTCAAAGATTTCGCACACGATAATTGGATTCAAGGGCATCATATCGAGCGAGCCCATGTTGCCGATGGTTTGACAACATGCGCAAGTACTATAGTAGGATTTTGTGTCTTTGAACATAGTGGGCCAAAAGAACCCACATTGGAGGATCTTTGCTATGATTTTATGCCTAGAGTAATAGCCACCGTAGGCCTGGTCATGGCAGAAAGAGATGACATCATTGACCTCGTCGTTGAGAATGCGTCTTCGAATTACTTGGTCATTACTGATGTGAAATAGATACAGATATTCCCATACATAGTAATAGGCATTGAAAATTAGCTTGTCCCACAGAGAGGTTGCCCAATCAGGTGTAACTTTCCCCGTAACTAAGTAATTCACTATATCAATGAACCAGGGAAGTCCATTAATGGCCAAGAGATGTTCATCTGGAAAATGCTCAATGATAGGTTCGAACAGGTCAATGATCGAAGAAGGAAGGCAAGACAAATGGTCAGCTACCACATTCTGCTTTCTTGCCTTATTGAAATCTTGAGATCAAATTCTTGTAATAGCAAGATCCATCACATTAATCTAGGTTTCACATCCTTCTTCGCAAGCAAGTGCCTCACCGCATTGTGATCCTAGTAAATGATGACATGGGATCCCAGGAGGTACGATATGAATTTCTCCAAACCAAATACTACACCCAGCAGCTCTTTCTCTGTAATTGTGTAATTATGCTAGGCCTCATCCAGTGTCTTGCTGGCATAATATACAACCAACGGTTTCCCATCGGTTTTCTATCCCAACATTACTCCTACTACGTAGTCAGATGCATTACATAAGATCTCGAAGGGTTGAGACCAGTCACGGGATTGTAAGATTGGGGCTTGGGTAACTAGATCATGTAGGATTTCAAAAGTGTGAATGCACTCACTTGTCGACTTGAAAGGCATGTCCTATGAGAGAAGATTTGTTAAGAGGAGCACCATCTTTGAGAAATCAGATATGAATCGTCGATAGAATCTGATGTGCCCTAAAAGCAATTTGATGTCTTTGATTGAGGAAGGAGCAGGTAATTTGGAAATCAAATTCACCTTGTCTCAGTCAACTTGGATACATCTCTCAGATACAAGGTGTCCAAGCATAATGCCCTCAAGAACCCTAAAGTCCTCTTTTCCCAGGAGAGAACCAGGTTCACTTTGATGCGTCTTTGGAGGATTCGAAACAACTGCAGAAGGCAATCATCGAAAGATTCACCAAAAATCGAGAAGTCATCCATGGAGACTTCAAGGTATTTACCTACCATATCAGAGAATATGGCTAGCATGCACCGCTGAAAGGTGACAGGTGAGTTGTAAAGCTCAAATTGCATCCTGCGAAACACATACGTACCTAGGGGCAGGTAAAGGTGGTCTTTTCCTGATCTTCAAGATGGATTACCACTTGGTTGTATCCGGAGTACCCTTCCCAGAAATTGAAAAATGATATCTCGCCAGTTTCTCGAGAATCTGATCAATGAACGGGAGTAGGAAATGGTCATCCTTCGTGGATGCATTTAGTTTCTGATAGTCTATGTAGACTCTCCACAAGTTCATAATTCGAGTCAGGATGGTTTCTCTAGATTTGGTCATAATCACTGTAAGCCCTACCTTTTTAGGAACAACTTAAATGGGTCTCACACAGCAGCTGTCAGAGATCGGGTAGATGATTCCCACGTCGAGCTACTTGATGATCTCCCTTTTCACAACCTCTTATAGATTCGGGTTTAGTCTTCTCTACATTTCTCGAGATGGTCATGAGCCCTCTTAGGTATAGATACAATGTGTGCAATACGAGAGACTTATTCCAGTCAGCTCATGTAGAGTCCATCCAATGGCTCTTCGATGCTGCTGGAGGACAAAAATCAACTTTGTTACCTGATCTGGTATGAGTCGGGAATTGATAATCATAGGAAATGTTAACCCAAAAAGGCATATTTCAGACGATATAGGAGGGTCGTTAATTCAAGCATCGGGTTATCAGCAGTAGGTGGAGGTTCGGGATTGACCTCGAAAGTCAGGGTGGAAGCTAAGGATAGATCTAGATCATCATTGAGCTTCTCGATCTATGGGACAAGATTTTCTTGTGGTTGAGGTTCTTGGAGAACAAGTTTTCCTTTGTAATCGAGTCCCCAATCAAGGAACTAATGTTGCAAACTTCTTCAATTGCCCTACAGCTTATTCCTTTCTGGGCCTTAAAGATATCGATCCTCAATGTCTTATTCCTGAATTTCAACTCGATCTAGCCCTCTTTGTAATTGATATTCGCCCTAGCTGTGGTAGGAACGGTCTCCCTGAGATGACTGTTGTTTCTCTCAGATTTTCAGGAGTATCCATATCTAATATAATGAAGTCCACCGAGAAGTAGAAATCTTGTATCCTAACTAGAACATCCTCGAGAACTCTTGGTGACTTTATTGATCTATCAGCCAGCTGTAGAGACACCTCGGTTGGTTTGAGCTTAATTTCCTCAAAATGATCTAGTAGGGATGTGGGGATCAAATTTATGGAGGCTCCTAAATCCAATAAAGCTCGATCGAACTTTAGGTTTCCTATCTTACAGGAGATGAGAGGGGTGCCCGGGTCTTTCACTTTCTACAGGAGTTTACTCAGGATGATAGAGCTAGCTTGCTCAGATAACACAATCGAACTCCCATCTTTGTTTCATGGCTTATGCTTTGTTGGACGCAATTTCTATCCCAGGCAACGATGCCAAAATGTTGAACGTGACTTCTACGCTAAAAGTTTTAAGTTTAAAAACCCTATCGTTGCAGTCGTGTAAAAATTCGTCAAACAAATAATTAAACTGAAACTCAAGGTGAGTCCCGGGTTGATCGCATGGGTTTCACGTGTTTGAAATTAGGGTTACAAGGAACCCATCGTCGTAGTTCCACAACTCATAAAGAAATAAAATTTATACCAAAACTCGAAAAGTGAGTCTCGGATCAAACACGAGGAGGAAAATGTTTGGTTTTATAAAAATCCGTGCTTCCCTTTATTTCTTTTTTGTCATTTTTATCTTTTCTATTTTTTTTTGGTATTTAGAAAGTAAGTGATCAGGTCGATTACTTCTAGCTAATCTACTTGCAACAATATAAGGGAGAGAGAGAGAGAGAGAAACAATCATCTAGTTATCAAGAATTGTTTGTTACAACTACGAAAGCATAAAGAGATAGAATGAGGTGAGAGAAATCCCCCTCAACGGTTGCTCAGAGGACGACACGCTCTGTCGTTGCCTAGAGGAAGTCGGTGAGGAGCAGAATGAACGGAGACGGAGATAGAGGACGGAGGGTGGGGCTGAACGATGTCACAGCGAGGATCTTCTTCCCGAAGGGTGATGAGAGGATGGCCACGGGATGCTCCATGAATGGGGATGAGAGGTGGGAAAACTCTGCCGCTGAAAACAGCCCATGCTCCCACGCTGTCGCTCGCTTCGCACACCGTGTCACATGCCTCCGCGCGCTACACAGCTGCATGCGTTGCTGTTGTGCGGGCGCGCACCTGTGCTATTGTGCGTGTGCGGCAGCACGTGTGTGTGCATGGGCGGCCTAGGTTGTGCCATGTGGCGTGATCTGGGCCATCCATCTTCTTTTTGTTGTAGGGCTACTATAAAGGTCGGATTGAGTTGATTTTCGCAGTGTTGGGCTGCGATTGTCGACCCAAATCCATCTGCATGGTCGAATTTGTCGTTTGAAGCTCTGAATTATGTCATCTAGTCCCTTAGCCATTGATCTTCTTCAGACTGCATATGGTGCTACGAGACTCCGATAAAGGCAAATTCAGAGGTGTTGGACTCCGATCGTCATCCTGATCAATCTGTATGGTCGGATCATCAATCCAAGGCTTCGAAATAAATCTCCTTCTCTCCTGACCACAAAAAGGATGTAATTAACCTAAAATATACACAACTACTCTAAATATAGAATGATGCATGCAATGCAATATTTATAATATAGAATGAAAATCTAAGTTAGGAACATGCATAAATAGGCATTTTAACCTAAATGATGTGTTTATATCATGGGTCGAACATGGGGAGGCGAATGTTTGATCAAAAATCTCATTGGAATTATTGTCACGAAAGTAGAACAGCTAGTTGAAATTAATCTACTAGCTATTTGATGTAGATACAACTATTGAGGATAAAATTCCTATTCATGCATGTTTCTAGGCTTAGATTTGCATTTCATGTTATAAATAGGCATAGCATGCATCATCTTGCATTTAGAGTAGTTGTGTATATTTTAGGTTAATTACGTCCTTTTTAGGGCCCGGAGGAAAGGAGATTTATTTTAGGGCCTCAGATTGATGATTCGAATGTACGGATCTGATCAGGGTAATGATCAGAGTCCAATGCCTCCAAGATTGTCCTAATCGGAATCCCTATCACCTTATGCGATCCAAGGAAGATCAATGGCCAGGGGGCAATACGACATCCTTACGGGCTTCAGATGAAAAATCCGATCGTACGAATGGATCCGGAGTAACGATCGCAGTCCGGCAGCATGGAAATCATCTCAATCTGAGCACCATAGCACCCTCTTCAATAGAAAGAAGATGGATGACCTAGATGGTGCCACATGGCACCATCTCAACCACCCAACACCGGCTAGCAGTCCACCCAAGCTGATCTCACAAATCTCAACCATTGGATTTGAATCCAACGGTCATCCAAACACTGCTCCACCAACCACAAGCCAAGCAAAGATATGACCTCACGCGATCTCGACCGTTGGATCAAAATCCAATGGTTGTGGGTGCGTGGCCTTAAATCCTAAGAGTGACACAGCACCGCCCTCAACACAGCAAGTGGAGCTTTCTCTCTCATCCAACGAGCATGCATTCGAAGGTCAGCCGTTGCACCTAATTTCGTGAGTGCGGGTGCGATTCGATTGCGACTGTTGGATGCCATCAAGCAGTGGAGGCTTCACCATGTGGCGCTGCTCGATGTGCGTGATTCATGAATGCAAGATCTAACGTGTAGATGGACGTGCTATCACATGCAGGCAGGCACGATCTCAAGTGCGTGATGCGCGTAAAATCTGGAGCATCCATCGACGATCCAACTGTCAGGATTCATCCTCGCCTAATCTAGCCTGTATGCAC
Source organism: Thalassia testudinum (assembly GCA_037157565.1). NCBI lineage: Eukaryota > Viridiplantae > Streptophyta > Magnoliopsida > Alismatales > Hydrocharitaceae > Thalassia > Thalassia testudinum. The sequence goes on along the minus strand of JAZHRO010000007.1, from coordinate 24,257,920 downwards.
GAGGATAGCTACGGGCGTGAGTGGTGGGGGTGAGATCTTCAGTGACAGCTGCAGGGGTCTTTAGTGACTCTTGCAGTTGTCACTACAACCCTCTACACGAATTTCTTCCTCTTCCCTCCACTATAAAAGGACCCTACACCTCCATTCTTCACCATCTATTCCTTTCTTCCACTCATCACCTCCAAGGCTCTAGAGAGAGCTTGTCCTAAGCCCGAGATGCTCCTCAAGAGTAGAAAACCAAATATTTTTCCCTCCCCTCATCCCCATTTGTGGAGCATCCCGTGGTCGTCTTCTCACCTATTTCAAGAACTAGATCCTCACCACGATGATGTCCCATCCTATCCTCCTTCATCCCACTCCTCACCATCTTCGACTAGGCACCATCAGTGTGAGTCATCCTCCAAGTGACCGTCGAGGGGGATTCTTCTCATCTCCATCTATCTTTACTACTTTCTAGTGTAGTTTTTCCCGCTTTCATAGTTATGGAAACACTTGTTGAGATATATGTTTTTATTAGATAATATTTTCATCGATCTGATCTCTTGCTTGCTAAAAACACCAAAAAAATTATAAAAGATAAAAATGACAGAAACAAATAAAAGTGAAACGCGGATTGTTCAAAGCAAATGTTTGCCTCCCCATGTTCGACCTGGGACTCACTTTTCGAGTTTCGGTTATAAATATTATATGATCGATGGATTTTCTCATGAATCAAATTACAACGATGGGTTTTCCAAACCTGAACCCTTTCCAAGAAGAATCCGCTGCAATCACTATTCTACTTAAAGAATAAAAAATAGAAGATAGAGAAAGAATAATACAAAGAAAGAGAAAATAGGGAGAGAATCAACAAATATTTCATAATGATCGAAACATGTTAATTACATCTATGTGCTACACTAAAAAGTAAGAAATCTACACTAGAAAGCGATAAAAGAGAAGGGGGTGAAAAGTTATCGTCCTCGACGGCTACTTGGAGGATGAGTTGCATTAATGGAGCACCCGAACAAGGGTGGTGAGATGCTATACGAAGGAGGATGAACATGGAGGATGGATGACGGAACAGGGCGATGTCGCAGCAGGATCCGCTTCCTGAATGGTGGCGAGAGGACAACTGCGGGATGCTCCATGAAGAAGGTGAGAAGATAGAAAAATTATCTTTACAACTCTAATGGAGCATCCCAAGTAAGGGACCAACTCGTAGAGCTTTGGAGGTGAGAAAAGAAAGGGATGAAGAATGAGGTGGTAGGGGTGGCCTTTTATAATTGAGGAATGGGGGCATAGAGTAATTTTTACAAGGCTTAGAAAATAATTGTTGGGGTCTTTAGTGACAAATATAAACGTCACTAAAGATGAGTGCTGATGAAGGCATGTGCCTCTTCTCCTTCAACCATTGAGGTGCTTCATTGTGCCCGATCATCCTTAACCATCCAATCAAGAGATTGGACGGCTTAAAATTGCACAAGCCTCTTCGCCTTACCACGCGCACAGTGCCTGTATGCGATCGCACATCATCGTGCGTGTGCGGGTTGGTACGTTCTCTCTCTCAACACAGTTAATTAAGTTAATTGAGCTTAATTATGTGTAGAAGAAAGTAACTTAGGTTAACTCGAATTTGTATCGGTTAAGTAGTATAGGGCCAAGTTAACCTAATATTTTAGATTTTATTACTTTTAACTGGTTGAGTCCAGGTCGTTCGCTGGGAGGTATATATTATTTCAAATTCACCAATTAATTCAAAACAACTCATAGGAGATACAATTAAGTTAATTTTAATAACATGAATTTTGCCTAATGATTTAAATTTAAGAAATATGCAAAATTCTATAAGAAAACATATTTACTCAAATGATCTACTTTAATAGCAAGTAAACATGTTAATTTTCATTTTATTTCAAAGGAATTAAGGCAATAGAGAGTTCTTCTAATTAAAACATACCTTATTACAACATTTAAAAGCAAAAATAAATTAAAAATACTACAAGAAAAACCATTTCTTTTCTCTTTATTCTTCAGCCTGTCTCTCTCTTTACCTTCCTTTTCTTTCTTTCTCTCTTTCTTTTGCCTATCTTTTATCTTTTCTCTTTCTCTTTTATTTTCTCTTATTTTTTCTCGAGCTCTTCTCTTCTTCCTTTCTTTTCTGCCTTTCCTCCTTCCCTTAGTGCCTACTCAGCCTTCCTCTTTTCTCTGTGAATTCTTTTATCTTCCTTCTCTTCCTTAGCTCTTTCTTGCCTTCTGAACCTTTCTTCCTTCAGCACTTCTTCTTACTGAGCCTTCTTTCTTTCCTTCTTTCCTTAGTATTTTTCCTTTAACACTTAGCCTTAATTTCCAGCTATGCCTTTCTCTTAACCTTCAGAACCTTTCTTTCAGCTGAACCGGGTTTTTTTTTCTTCAACCAAAAATTTGTTAAGGATTTGCGGCTCAGACTTTTCGGGGATACGTAGCACCTTTTGTAGGGTGGGACCATACCCTACTAAGTCCTTGCCTGGTTCAATTATGGTTCGGTTTAATTCCAGTTCAAAGTTTCGAGCCAAACCAGCTCATGCCTCCCAGGCCTCGCCCTCCCAGGGCTACACATCTGCACGCCACACAGGACCACACTCGTAGGCACATATGCCCCCACACACACACATGCATGCTCAATTCATTTGATAACCATGCACCGAGCTCTAACGACTGAGGAGCATATGCAACAAAAACATTTTATACTAAGGCGCCCACTCAAGAATGGTCGATGTGGAACTATCATTCCCCCTTCCAGAGCGAACTTCAAATGGTGATATCTCCTAGCTCAAAGCTCCAATTCAAGCAAACAAAAGCTTGTTGGAAAGCTCTTGAGTTGCTCTATAGGATTGTGCTATCAATTCAATGCGAAGGGGAAGATTTCCTCTTCGATTTGAAGGGCGAATCTATAGGTTTTCTATGTGTATTTTGGCCTGGAGAATGGAATTAATGGTACAGAGCCCACGGGTTGGACTTTCTCTCTCAATTAAGGTTCTAAATAGGTTCTACAGAGAATTCTGCAGCTTCAGGTATAGTTTTTAAGCTCTCAAGGGCTTCAAAAAATGAAGAGAAGCTCAAAGCTTCTCTGAAAGCTTCAGGGAGTGAAAACAGACTTAAGAATGACCTAACTGACATCTAAAATGATGTTTAATCAATTGAAACAACTTCTAGAGGCTGTTATCAACACATCTGGGTAGAAATTACAATCAAAACTCATCCAAAATCCACTGCTAACAGTTTGGGTTCAAAAATAACCTAAACTGGCAATAATCGAAATCTAATCAAATTAACTGTCAGAGCTCTTCCAATTCACTTTAAAATCATTCAAATGAATCTCAGAATTAATTCAGACTCATCAATTCATCAGATTAAACTCAGAATCAGATCATCAAACTGGGGTTTGACTAATAAGCATCCTGATTTGACTTTCAGTTCTAAACCTTTTCTCAAGAAATTAAAGCCTCAAATCTCTTCTCCTCAACCCCAGGAACATTCTCAGACCCTTAGATAGGTGTTTGAACTTAGGATTATAGGGTTTCAGGCTCGTCGCCTAAACTCCAAAAGGGGTTTGTTCGTTAGAACAACCCAAAGGTTGTTACGGAGATTTGAGGGCAGAAATAACTTCGGTGCATTGCCCTGAAGCTTCTAGATTCCTTAAAATGTGACTTAAGCTTTCTGTCAGACTTCTCCAACTCCGCCGGAGTTGGAGAAAATGAATCCCTAACTATAACTCCAGATATTAAAATCCCAAATAAACACACTCAAATTAATCAGTAAACCTTAATTTATTATTCTGGAGCTTCTCATCAAATTCTATAGGCTGAAGAACACTTTTGACTCACCGAAGCTCATCGGAGCTCTGGTGAGTCCAGAAAAAGAGAAAATTGTGCATAGAATGAAAAAGTATGCCATTATCAACTTGAAAAGATTCTTGAGGTCACAAGGAACCTCAGGATCAAATTAAATTCTTCATTTGCTCATTAGAATTAAGATTTATCAATGAATTCGATTTGTAAAGAATATGGGTTAGTTGAAGCTTAGGACTTGCTTTCCCACTCAATTGGGTGGTAAAAACAAGTCAACAGTAATTTGCAATCATAAATATATAGTTAATTTAAGGTTTCAACTAATCCTGAGTCGCCAATGACAGCGAGCTCAAGAGCTTAATTAGATTTAGGCACTTACATTATATGTGATATTTACTCTAATTATAGTGATGAATAGGATCCTTTAGTGATGAATAGGTGATGGAGGATCCAATGGAGGTGGAGATTAGGTCAACTACTGCTGGCATGGACAGTAGAAGTAGTTGGTGGAGGTGGAAGTGAATTAGGCGAATTAATGATTAGATAAGTAATTGAATGTGATAGAAGTGATCGTGGAAGATAGAGGAAGATGATCAGTGGTTGAAAAAGATGAAATTAAGGTTCTAGCAAGCTCAAGGAGCTCACCGGAGTCGAGGAAGATGAAATTTAAAATCAACATTATGGCTAACCTACCTATCTAATGAACTAACTAAACTATCCTAGTCCTACTCCTACTCTTATCCTACTGTTACTAGGACGAAGGGGTCAGAGGATCTCCGTCGACGGCTCATGATGGAGGAGTGAAATCAGAGGCTAGTCAGAAGATCTCTGGCGATGGTTGTGAGGTGAAGTAGAGGAGGCTCCTTAGTCAATGCTTATGTCCAGAGACGTAGCTGGCCTCGACAGAGTTCCAAAACTAATAAATGTGGATGGAGGAAGTCAGAAGATGCGGTGGAAGATTGTCGGAGTTGCGAAGTGAATATCCTATCGAAGTCGGTTGTAGTGAAGAAGAGGGAAGGGAGCCAACTTGGTGGAAATCAGGGGGGTCAGGGGGTATTTATAGTTGACGGCAACTAAGAGAGAGGTGTAATCTGGATGCAATTGTGGCTAGGACGAGGATAACCACCAGTGTCTTCTTCGATGCCGGTGAAGTTATCTCCAACCCTAAATTAGGATAAAGGTGTCATCCAGACCGATGGATGAAGATGGGATGGTGAGCACAAGCTCCAGGAGCTTGGAGAAGAAGAGATGGCGTCAGATGGGCGGTGATCGTGCGATGGTAGCACATTCAGTCATCAGCCATCTAGACAAGTGAAGAGAAGAAGAAGAAGAAATCCAGGGAGGTGTTCTCAATGAAACTTAAGTACCTAAATATAAAATAAGGACCCGATTGGAATGAAATATATGGACCAAAATGTAAACTCAGGTTTTCAAGGTTTATTTTAATTTAGATTTCTTTTCAACTTTTTATATATGATTGTAAATAAGGTAATTATTATATTTAGACCTTGAATTTACATTGTTGACCTTTTTAGATTAATTTATTTAATTAAGTAATGTTACATAAGTTATTACATACTTAGGTATATATTATGCTTAGGTTAGTTAATGTATTAATTAGATGAATGATTAATAATATTTTGAGTCCAATTATTAATTAGATTATTAATATTATTAATTGAATGATAATATAGCATTTTAAACTTATTTTAAGGTGCTTTAGTATTTATCCCTTATTTAATAATTAACCTATATATTCACATAATCCTAGCTAATTAACTAGGAAGACTAATTAATTAAGGATAATTAGAGACCATGATGAGCTTCACATCGCGGGTTCACCTCCATCCAGCGCACCACGTAGCGGCCGGCATCACCACTCGATCTTGATCCGGTAGTTGAATTGCGCCACGCCTTGCTTCAACGAAGGATTTGAGGTGCGGTGAGTCTCAAACACGTGCTCGATGGATGCGAGCACCTCTCTCACCTAATGTGTTATAGTTGCAGATGGTTGCATTTTTTAATTAAGGTGAAATCGCTCACAGTCATTGGATTTCGATCCAATGGTTGAGATTAAGCACCCTTAGCCTTTAAGAGGTGAGAGCACTGGCTTCGGGAGCGATGTGGCATGTTCTCAGCCATTGGATCAAGATCCAACAATTGAGATCAAGGCTTCTTTGATGAGGAGAGGAGCGTCAATGACTTTAGGTGGCTTGGATGGCACTACGTGGCACCATTTGGACCATCCACCTTCTCTTGCTTGTAACAAGTGCCACGGATGTCGGATTGGACCGATTTTTGCATCGCTGGCTACAATCGTCGATCCGAACTCATCCATGTGGCTAGATTTGTCGTCTGAAGTTCGAATTTTACACCACCTTGACCCTTGACCCCTGATCTTTATCGGACTGCATCTGATGCTATGAAAGTCCGATCGGGGTGATCTCGAAGGCGTTAGACTCCGATCGTTGCCCTGATCATATCCGTACAGTTGGATCTTCAATCCAAGACCCTGAAATGAACTCACCTTGTCCCCTGACCACAAAAAGGGAAAATTAACCTATAGTTTATACAATCTAACCTAAATGCATGATGATGCATGTTATGTAATATTTATAGTGCATGATGCTTCTATAGACCTACAAACATGCATAAATAGACATTTTAGGCCAATAAAATGTGTGCACATCACACCCTCATGCCTATCTTTTGCTAGTCCCTAGTAAAACTATATGCTATTTATAAAAAATTAGGATCAAAATACTTGGGCAATATTTATTTCTAAACACTAAGGAATTTCTACTAAAGACCTGAACTTCCTAGACTCAGCAGTGCCCGGGTGTCTGCTAATATGTAGGCCACCCAAGCCCTTGCCTTATTCAAATGCAAATACATTTTTGTATTTTTTTCTTCTTTTCTAATTTTTTTTCTGGATTTTTGAGTTTAGAGCTTCGAGGTAGCTTTCTATAGCTACCCAACCCACCAAAGACTATAAGAGAACTCTAAGTTCTAAGCATCCTTTTATGTAAATGTGATAGACTCACTATTCGACAATCAGAACAGACATTAGGTTTCTATGCCCTTGGTGACCTTGAGAAGAAGTTCTACCTAAAGGTGTATCTATTCGACCGGTAGCTTTCTCTGTGCTTTTTATTTTTATGGGGTCAACACAAGGGTGAACCAATTGCACATCTCCCTAGCTTATTCTACTTCTCTGCTTCTTCCTAAGTATTTGGAATTGAATGTGCATTTTTGTGAGTTGGGTTCTAGATAATCGATCGATGAGTTGTTACCACCGATAACTTTCTAGCCAAACTCGTGCAGTGAAATGTGGCTTATTTCCTTTTTTCTACTTTTCTATTTCTTTTTCTTTTCTTTTTGGATGTTTTTATTTTTTTTCTTTCTTTTTTTTCTTTTAAGTAGGTGGCTTCCGTGATCTAAGATTTACCTAATGCTAGCAAAAAGAGAATGGTCGTGTGGTTGGGCTCTAGACAACAACCAATGGGTTGTTACCACCGACAACTTCCCAGCCATACCACCCTAAAAGGTTCACTAGCTACCCAATTTTCATTAAAACTGCCAAAAAGTGAGTCAGTGTAAAGAATGTGCAGATGCTTCGACTTAAAGTCCCCTCAAATTAGAGGGCGGGTTGATAAATCGTGTACTTATCACCCCAACGTATTTAACTAATTAGAAATGAATTCAAAATGGAAAGGACTCGAGAAACAAGTCCACATTTTAGTGGACACCTAGGCTGATCAAGCCCGAAGAATTGAAGAATCTAAGTGTTCAGGTCCTATCGTATCATTCCCTAAAGTTGAAAATTTCTAATGCCCAAGTTCTCTTTTCCTAATTCAAATTTTTTTTTAATAAAGAGAAAATAAAAAGAATCTATGGAGCTAACAAGATGATTCAGATAATGATATCCACCCCCCCATGCCTATCTAATGTAATGTCCTCATTATATTAAAAAGACATGAAATAGAGTGGAGTAGAGTAGAAAGCACCTGAATTTCGTGATTACCCGATAAGCTCTGAGATGAAAATAGACTGTATATGTGCTGAATTTAGTGCCTTCAGCTAGGAACACTATCAAACAAAGAAGAAATAAAGAATTCACAACTGTAGGTTAGAATCAAAATAGAAAGATTCCCTTCAGGACCTGCCAGCAGGTGTCCACAAATTTGGACCAGGTTGTGGTGCAGACCCATGCCCCAAAGTCAAGTGTATCTAAGGTTCTAGATAAAAATTACCTAGAACCTAGGATCAATATGCAAGCGGGGTCGGGCCTACGATTTGTGAGGATGCAACCCAAGTCCAAAAAGTTGGACCATAGGAAAATTTGTATCAAAAAGATAATCAATAAATTTTTCTTGGGTTGGACATCCTCAAAGTTGAAAATGTCATAAGGGTCCTAGTAAGACGTTGGTGGTTTTAAGCAAATAGGAACCCTTAGACTCAGACTTCTACTTCCCCTGGAATTGGCTTCCCAAATCTTCATTCCCCAACTCCTATCCACCATAATCATAATTTCCAGGACCTCATAAATGTCATCATCCCCATATAAATTATCCAAATCCAAGATTTGTGGCTGAATCAGAATTTACTTGGGTCTACTGATCTCAAAAACCAAATTGTCATTATGCTCAAGGGGGTATGATTGAGGAATGGGGCGATGAGTTGAATCATCCATGAAAACATGATTTGTATCTTCCAAGCTAGCCCATTAGGATCATTTTCCTCAATCATAGGGCCATCACATGATCCATCAAATTCCTCAGGCCAAGATGTCTCACTGAAATCATTGCCCTCAAATTCAAGTGAGACTTCACATACCGATTCTTCACCTTTAGAATCAAAGAATTTTTTATCCACAGTTATATACATGATGAACAGGTTTTGGCAAAGAAAAATTAGGGCTTTAAGAACCTGTCATCATAGCTTGCAAAATGCATTATCAAATACAATTTATAATCAGAACTCCAAGGGAGTCCCGGGTGGAACACAGGGAAGCAACATTTACTTTTGTTGAAATCTGCTCTTCATTTTATTTCTTTTTGGTATTTTAGGGTTTTGTGAATTTTTTGGTGTTTTTGAAATTAAAAGACAAGCGAGATAACTTCACAAAGTGGAGAACAAATATGATATTTCACAAATTCTTATTATAATATGCCAAGACATAAAAGAGATAGAGATGAGAAAGAAATCTCCCAAATTGGCTGTTTGGCGAGACGATGACTCTTGGCGATAGCTTGGATGAAGAGGGTGAGGTGCTGGACAACAGAGGTGAGATGCAGGAGGACGTCAGATAGAGGAATGCTTCACCAAGGCTTCAGAATGGGGATAAGGAGCTGGAGATGATCTTCTACCAAAATGGAGGTGGGAGGACGGCTCCAAAGCTTCTTATGAAGGTGGTGGGATGGAGGATGAATATTTGGTGGGGATGTAGGAGCATTACACTAACAAGAGGCCTTTGGAGCTTGGGAATAAGCTCTAATAGAGCTTTGGTAGGCTACTAGAGCTTAGGAGTAGGTGAGAGTAGAGTAGGTAGAGATGGTCAAGAATGGAGGTGTAGAGGTCCATTTATAGTGGAGGGAAGAGGAAGAAATTCATGTAGAGGGTTGTAGTGACAGCTGCAAGCATCATTAAAGACCCCTGCAGTAGTCACTAAAGATCGCACCCCCCACTGCTCATGGCCGCAATTGTCCTCGTGCATACATGCAATTAGTGACAATTGCAAGCGTCACTAAAGACACACCCAGGCTGTCACTAAAGGTTGGCGACAGCCAAGCACATGCCCGCTCACAGCTACTGGCACGCTAAGCGCATTTTTGCACGGTTTGTTAAATTAGGGTTTTAAGTCGTTGCAACGCACAAAAACAGATTCGCTTTTAAAATTTATAAACCTAGATAGTGAGGTATCAAGGGTCGTCCAAGGAGGTAATATGCTTGCAAATCAACTCTCTTGCTTAGAAAATAAATCTCAACTTTCTTTTTAGTTTTTTCAATATATCAATTTTTTGTTTTGTAAATGAAATAACAAGGATTTCGAATTAATGCAAACTACTCCTAATAGTTACCCTAGGTGACAAGAACTACCTTCCTTCTAAGCTCACCCTAGGCATGTGAAGGCTTAGGGTAATTAGAGAGGAAGGGAAGTGAGTGCACAAAAGGGAGAATTAAATTGAAATCAAGACGAAAATAATCTAATGAAGGCAACTTGTATAAAATTGAGGAATTGTTTTACAAAAAATCTAGTAGAAGAATGCTTAAACTACTAGAATTAAAAATGCATGTAATGAAAACACAAAAATCCTCTGAAATGATGGTGAAGATGGCAAGGCTCCTGCTGCAATTGCGGCTGCTCCCATAATAAAAAAGAGTCCAACTCCTTCCTTGATATGCTCCTCCAAGATGGTGTCCTCCAAGGTGGAAGCTACCACTTCAATTCTCCTCCTCCAAGGGTGGATGTCCACCCTAGATTCTTCGCCTTTGCCTTGCCATCCTCCTTGAAGTAGAATAGCCCTCCTCCTTGGCGTGGCCCAAGTTGAAAAGAGTAGGGAGAAGAAGGCACCAAAAGGGCGGGTGATGTGACCCCTTAATCTTCTTCTCTACTCCTTCTTGGCCATAGGTGTAGGTGGGTATAGGTAGAATAATACACTAATGGAGGATGATTTTTATGTGGTGATATGGTGGGTTTATATAGAGGTGGAGAGGGGGGTAGTTGGTGTGAATAGGTGGAGGGCTAGGATGGAGTTTGGTGGTGGTTATGTGTGGTTAGAATGATCCTAGGCTAGGGTTAGTTGGCGCCACCTTAAAGGGTGTTAAGGGGGTGGTTATGGTGGTGTTGGTGGCTTTTGGTGGTGGAGAGGCACCACCATTTTGGCGCCAACCTACGGTATTCTAGAAGGGGGGGTTAGGTGGATGGTGGAGATGGATTTAAGGGGAGATATGTGGTGGAGATGAAGGGGATTTTGGAGGGAAAAAGTGGTGCCAAAATGGAGGTGGTTATGGTGGTTTTTGGTGCTAAAATGGTGGAGTCTTTTGGGGGTGATGATGGGGTGAAGAGGTGGCTAGGTGGTGGCACCAACTTGGAGTAGGGTAGTTAGCTTAGGTGAGGTTAGTTGGTGGAGCTAGCTAGGGTTGAGTTGAGGTGGTGGATGGCCAAAGAGCTAGATGCTAGCTAAAAATATTTAAATTACCCCTAATTAACTAATTTTCCTAGTTAATTAGCTAGAAATATGTAAATATATGGGTTAATTATTAAATAAGGGATAAATAGTAAAGGACCTTAAAATAAGTTTAAAATGTTATATTATTATCCAATTATTATTATTAATATTTTAATTAATAATTGGACTCAAAATATTATCAGCAATTCACCTAATTAATGTGTTAACTAACTTAAGTATAATTTATAACTAAGTATGTAATAACTTAAGTAACATTACTTAATTAAATAAATTAAGCTAAAAAGGTCAAAAATGTAAATTCAAGGTCTAAATACAATAATTTTCTTGTTTATAATCATATATAAAAAGTTGAAAAAAGATTTAAATTAAAATAAACCTTGAAAACCTTAGTTTACATTTTAGTCCTTATGTTTTATTTCAATCGAGTCATTATTCTTCATATAGGTCCTTAGTTTTCATTACAAATAAGTTCCTGAAACTTCTTCTTCTTCTTTCTTCTTCAGCCTCCTCGACGATTGACGATAGGAGGTGCTTCCACCATCTGATCACCGCAAATCTGACGTCATTCCTTCCTCTCCAAGCTCCTGGAGCTTGTGCTCACCATCTCCTTTTCATCCACCAGTCTGGATGAAGCTACAATCTTATTTTATGGTTGTGGATAACCTCACCGGCGTCGGAGAAGATGCCGGTGGATACTCCACTCCTAGCCTCTTCTCCGTCCATATACAACCTACTTCTCAGCCGCTGCCACCTATAAATACCCCTCCACACCCTCGATTTTCACCAAGTTAGCTCCCTTCACTCTTCTTCACTGAGCTAACCGATAGGCTATTCTTTCCAAACTCCGGCAACCTTCCTCCGCTTCATTCGTCTTCCTCCATCCATCTTTGATCCCTCTAGATCTCCGCCGAAGTCAGCTAAGTCTTATAATGTAGTGCTGACTAGGATTTCCTCTACTTCACTTCACAAACACCCGCCGGACTTCTTCCTTCAATCCTCTAATTTCTTCCTCCGTTATGAACCATCGACGGAGATCTTCTACCTCCTTCATATAGGTAACAGTAGATTAGGTAAGTAGATTAGTTAGGATAGTTAGTTAGGTAGATTATATAGGTGTAATGCTAGATTTCCATTCATCTTCTCCTGCTTCGGCGAGCTCCTTGAGCTTGTCAGGAGAAAATCTCTTGTCTTTTTAATTCATCGATCACCTTCTTAAATCATTCATGAACATTTCTATCACTTTTAATCACTAAATTGATCATCAATTCGCCTAAACCACCTCCTCCTCCAACTACTTTTGCTGTCCATGGTAGAAGTGGTCAAGCTTACTCCACCTCCACTGGAGCCCTCGATCATTTAACCATCACTTAAGGGCCCCAAACCTCACTTTAATTTAAGTAATTACCATCTATAACGTAAACGCCCAATTTAATTTAATCTCCTGAGCTCGTTGTCAATGGCGGCTCAGGAGGATTTCAGATCATTAATTATCCATCTATAAACCATCGCAACTTCCTTTTGACTTGTTTTCTCCACTCAATTGAGTGGGAAAATAGGTCCTAAGCCTAATCACATTCAAAATTTTTTCACTGTGAATTCACTGCATAATTTTCACTTTAATGGATAATTGAAGGAATTAAGGTATTCCTGAGGTTCCTTGTGACCTCAGGAAGCTATTTAGATCATCAATGGCACATTTTCAAATTATCTATACATTTTAGCCTTTTTCTGGACTCACCGAAGCTCCGGTGAGTCAAAAGAGCTCTTCAGCCTATAAAACTTAGTGTGAAGCTCCAGATCTCTGATTTGAAGGTCACTGATCATGCTGAAGCAGTTTATTTAAGGTTTTAATGCCTAGAGCTTCTGTTAGATCTTTGTCTTCTCCAACTCCGGCAAAGTTGGAGACAACTGATAGTTAGGGTTAAGTCTCATTTAAAAGGTCTAAAAGCATCAGTAACTTGCCCTGAGACTATTCCATTGTGTTAATCTCTATGATAAACTTTGGTTTGTTCTGTCAAACAAACTCTTCTAGAATCTCAGGCGACAGGCCTTGAACCCTAGGAATCTTAACTGAATCATCCTTTTAAGGGTCTGAATCCGTTCTTGAGGATAAAGAGAAGATGACTAAGGCATTAATTTCATCTAAAATGGTTAAATTCAGAAAGTCAAACTTCGCGTCTTATGGTTAAACTTAAGTCTGATTCCTGGATTTGTGATTCAATCAGACAAATTGAAGAGTCTAATATGTTCCTGCGATGTTTGTAAATGATTCAAATGCAATTTGGATGAGCTCTAATCAACTTTATGGTAGAAATTGATTTCTGTTCAGTTTGGGCTGTTTTTGAACCCAAACTAACGGCAGTGAGTTTGTAATGAGATTCAAGTGGATAATCTGCCCAGATAGTTTCTTAAAAACCTCTAGAGGTTGTTTGACTTGATTAAATAGGTCTTTAGCTCTATTGGACCTTTCAAAATCTGAATTCATGTTCTAAAGCTTACTGACGAAGCTTTTTAGCTTCATCACCTTTCTGAAGCTTCTCAGAGGTTCTCTCCTTCACCAACAACTGAGGAAACGCCCTCTGAACCTATTCAACACCTCATCTGGAGGTCCAATGTCATTCTATAGGACTTTAGAGCTAAAACTCCATTCTGTAGGCTAATTCGGTTGTAGCAAACCAAGTCCTTTCGCCCTTCAAATCGAAGAGCTAAACCTTCCCTGAGTATCAAATTGATACTATAATTGTGTAGATCAACCTTAGAGCTTTTCAACAGGCTTCATTTGCTCGAATTGGAGCTCTGATCTGGCTGGAATGGTCAAGTGAAGTCTGGACTGGGAGGGGGAAACATAGTCCCACATCGGTGGAACTGGAGTGACCGCCTTAGTATAAAAGTGATTTGTGCTTAAGGCACTTCAGTCGACAGCGCAGGGCACATGAAAGAACATGAGCATATGGGTGTGTGTGTGGGTGCGTGCGGTGTGCATGCCTGAGTGTGTGTGCACCTGTGGGTGTATGAGTGTGGGCCCGTGAGGGCATATGCATGTGGCCTGGGAGGTCGTGAGCCGGCTGGGCTCGAGACTATGTGAACTGGAAATAAATCAAAACAAATAAAAACCAGGCTTGGACCTAGTAGGGTCTGGTCCCACCCTGAGAGGGGTGCTGTGTATCCCCGACCGGTCGAAGCCGCTAATCAAAAACCTAATTTTTGGGTTCAAAGGGTTAAATGGGTTTGTTTCAGAAGATCTGTTGTAACGACCCGGTTCCCGAGTCCCTACGAGACACGAGAACCGGACCGACTCGACTAATCCCAAGACCTAGTCGTCCAACGAGGAAGTAACCAAAAGAGCAGTAAAATAACCCACATTCAGCATGAATATAACTAACAGTAAGAAATTACAGCAGTAAGGAAAGAAACTACTACAGTAGATACCACCACAACAGTAGAACAACATTTATCATATAACAAGAACTGCAGGTAAAGAAAGTACAGCGGAAACAAAAATTACTCACTAGAACAGAAACAAAAGAGGTACAATAGACGGTGGTAAACTCTACTGGACCTTACTCGGCCCAGCGTCCTCTGCAGCCACCGACCCTGGCTGCTCAACACCTGGTCCTGAAAAAGGTAACGAGTGTAACACGTCAGCAAAACGCTGAGTAGAGTGGCAAACTAACTAAACGCAACAGTAGAGTGTACAATAGCTGTTATGTTCTATTACTTCCTTTATTCACATCTTTCAATTTTCTCACTATTTCATTTATTTCTCAGATCCTTTACTTGATCTCGAATGTCCTCATGGGAACGATCTTGATTGCAGTCTTTTCCAAAAGTAGAAGTAGCACGTGGTGCTCTCCTGGCCGGGAGAGTCCCCCGTGGTGATCCTACCCTCAGTCAACCACCCCAAGGTCACTGACAGACGTAACGGTGACTACGGCACGCGCGATAAACGCACAGGTAGCTAGCCCGCACTGGCACGCGGTCAGTCGTTTCCGTTAACGGGTGCGCCCAAAGCACAGCACGGAACCAGGGCAGAGCCCTCTCAGTAACAGGGGTCCAACCCCTCCACAGTAACCAAACTGGGGCCTTGCCCCTCCACAGTCCGCTCACCCTCGCCTGACTACCCTGGTTTGCCCTAGTGGGCCTAACAAGTCGGTGAAGGAGGCTAGCAGAACCCCGGGGCCCGTGGGGTAGTTAGTACTCTCTTAACACTAGTAGCTCTCCTCGGTACTACGTACACGAGGCCCAACAAGTCGGTACAGAGCGGCCAATCCTAACCCCAGGTCCCTGGGGTGGCTGGCCCCACTCTACACTAAACAGGTACAGGTACTTCCCTTGGTACTGCGTACCCAAGAGACAGTACAAACTACATCTCAGTTCCATTCCTTCTTCTTTCTAGGAGTTCCACTCCTAATTCCCCGTAGGGTTCCAACTCTTTATCTCAGAACATCATATGTTTCACTTTCCAGTTTCACGTTCTCACAATCCATGATCTCAATCATGTTTCTTTATTCATAACAGGTAGCTGTTAATTCAATTTACAGGCAGCTTTATATTCCTTTCCATTTTTCCAAGAATGCAGTATTATACATTCCACTAGTTTTTCCATTATAGGGTTCATGCCACATCCTAGGATCTAGCATACAACTAGTTTTCCAGCCCTAGGATTCATGCATCACCTAGGAGCTATCATTCCATACATTTCTCATTCCTAGGATTCATGCAATGTCCTAGATTCTACTTATGGTTCCATACTTTAACAGATTTTAATAATAAACTTAAGCCACTCTACCAGGTACAACGGAAGTAATGGGGGCGTGATCGGGAATCCCGCGTGCCTCCGCGACTCTCAAGACTGCAACTGAACGAGGTCCTATCACAAGGATCAAACACAAGGAGTGTCTCAAAATAGTGTATAGCTACTGTAGACGGGTAGAGGAATTAATTCTGAAAAGAATGCAACTCGAATCACGGAAAACGGAGCCCGAACGGGCCCCAAACGGGTCGAAAAAGACGATACTGTGCAAGATCAGATGTCTGGAACTTCTTCCAGACGTCTTAAACAGTGGATCAGAGAATTACCTATTCAGTGTGGTTTCCCAGACGTCCAGAAGTCTGCGGGGACGTCTGTCCTATCTCCCAGACGTCCGATGGTCACCCCGGACGTCTGGAGGTCACTCCCGCCGTCTGGTACAACTTCCAGACGTCTGATTCGCAAAGGATGGCGAACCAGTGAACCTGCGCACAGCCAACTGCCTCCCTCAGTACGGTCAGTCGACAGGAAGGAAGAAGAAGGCGGAATACTCACCTTTCAGACGTCTGTATGAGCTACCAGACGTCGTCCTCGCCGTCTGCCTATCAACACAGACGTCTGATTCTGGAAATTTTTCCAGAATCAGGGCGCTACTCGGCCTCCGCTCGCGACGCCGCCCGCATTGCACCTCGCGCGCCTGCTGCTCAGACTGCAGAAGGTCCCTCTCCGCGTCGTTCCGCACCCCCTGCGCCCTCCGCCGGCCAGCCAAGCTGCTCCGGCGAGCTCGCCCTCGCACGCCGCACCTCCTCCGCGCTCACTGCGGCCGCCGCTGCCGCCCTCACGCTCGCGCTCACGCTCACGCTCACTGGCTAAAGGAGAAGAAGGAGGAGACGGTGGAGACAGGAGGGGAGGTGTGCCCTTTTAAGGCCGCGCGGAGAGGAGAGAGAAGGATTCGCGGTAGGGGAATCCTGCAACTGCAGGAGGGAAGAAGGCGAATATGCGGTCTGCGCGCTCAGGCGCGCAGACGACTCGCGTGTGTCGAAAATAACGGATTTCCATACATCTGGAAACTATCCCAGACGACTGGTCAGACGTCTGGACAACCCTCCAGACGTCTTAAAAGACGTCTGCACCACACGCTCGTTACATCTGCAAAGGTTCAGAAGAGAAGGAGAAAAAGGAAAGGATTCAAAGGAAGAGAAGGAGAAGAAGGGGAGAGCTTGTAAAGAAAAGAGAGGTTGAACAGGCACAAAGGCTAAAGAAAAATAACAGGCAGAGTAAGAAGAAAGAGAAGAAGACATGTATAAGAGAAGAACTCGAGAAAGATTAGGGAGAAGAAGTAAAAGAAATGTAAAAAGAGAAAAGAGAGAGAGAGAAAGGTAACAGCAGAAAAAGAGAAGAAAGAAGAGGCTGAAGACAAAAGAAGAAAAATTAGTGTTTTAATTCTTGCATTTTATTAATTTCTTTTGAGCTTAGTGGATTAATAAGGCATATTTTCATTAGAATTACTTTTTCTTAGCTTAATCTCTTGTAAATAAAAAGAAATTAAAAGAAATAAACATGTTTACTTGATTGTTAAAGTAAATCATATGTGTAAATGTGTTTACCTTATGGAATTTTGCATATTCTTTTAATTTGAAATCCTTAAGCGAAATTCATGTTCTTAAAGTAAATTTAATTATAAGTAGCTTAGATGTAGTGGCGAATTTTAGTTAAGTTATGCCTCCTAGCAAACGACCTGGACTCAACCAGTTAAAAGAAATAAAATCTAAAATGTTACGTTAACTTGATCCTATACTACTTAATCGACATAAATTCAAGTTGACCTAAGTTACTTTCTTCTGCACATAATTAAGCACAATTAACTTAATTAACTATGTTGAGAAAGATAACAACCAGTGGCCACAACAGAGCTCTAATGGAGTACCTAAGACAAGAAAACTAGATAGGAGCCCCAATTAAATAGCTCAAAGTGATCACCGAAGGATGACAAGTGTTATGGTGGTGATTTCATGGAGTTTGATGGTTGGTGGAGGTGTGTCGACATTAGAGGGTGAGCGAAGTGGGTCTGTTCAACGGGGTGAGGGAGAGGCTAATAACCCTAATTAGGTTAAGGCTTTTAGTCATGAGGCGAGGGTAAATGTTTTAGAGGTGGTGGCAATGTGTTTGCGTGCATGTGGCGCCAGTAATAACAATAGGGTTGTGCAACGATGGTAGTAATATGATAATGTGGATAATGTATGTGTATGTGTTGTAGTAATTGAGATACCATGAGTGTCATTGTGGTGAGTTGTATGGAATACCAGTCATTACAACCATTATTATTTACTTATCTAATTTTTACTGGTTTTATTCCAGGTCATTCACTGGAGGCAATTTATTGAATTACATCGCTCTTTGATCTCAAAATTATCCTCTAATTCCAAAAAGAAGCTTTACGTCTGATTAAAGAATGAATGAATGTGGACATGGTTTGCCTACTTACTAAGAATTAATTGTAATGCTTGCAAAAACTAACTATAAACAAGCACCAAATAATTTATCACTATACTTTAAACTATGTCTTTATAAGTTATAGTATTAATACTTACATGAAAGTACACAATAGACTAAGATTACATAGTATATTAACTTAACTTACTAGTCTGATATCTACAGTAACACATACAATAGTTTAATTTGCGGGCACGCTTTTCGAGGGATACATAGCACCCAGAGGGTGGGACCAAACCTCTACTAAGCGCGCCCTAATTCTCATTAGGTCGCTTAATTACGTTTTTCTTAACTCAGCACAGGGCCTTCTCAGCCCCACGCACACACGCCTCTCCGGGCCCCTGACCCCACACAAATCATTCTCAGATATGCTCAGATGAATCGAATGTAAAGGTTGTGTACGTTGTTTCGGGCGCCCGGTGCCCGGCGCTCGTGATGACTACACAGCTTATAACACGAATTCAATATATACCGCTGCGCACGGTTTGCAGCGCATGATGTGGTGCTATTCGAGTGCCACATCTGTGCTGGAAATCGTGTGCAGCTGTGGGTTGGAAGGGATTTTGGCCCTCAATTCGAGGGCCATAACTTATTTAAACATAAAAATAAATTATGGAAAATAAAGTATTTACATAATACTATATAATTGTTCAATTAATTTGAAATTTTAATTAGATTTACTATATAAATAAATTCACTCAAGTAGCCTATTTTTACACACTGATTTTGGTGTTTTCTTGGTTAATTACTTATAAATTAGTTACTAGATGGTCTAATTGACCTCATACAGAGTTAGAATACATACATAAGTATTTTATACACATTTTTATTATATTTTTTTGAATTAATGTATGTGTTATTTACATTTAAATAGCAGTTTTAATTGTTCTGCTTATAAATTAAGTTAAACTTAATATAATCTGATATAAATATACTTAAATTAGCCTAAATTACTTAAAGTATTTTAGTCTTAGTATACAGATTCAATTTAACTTAATTATAATTCTAAATTACTAATTTAACTAATTTAATTTAACAACTTAGCTATAAACTTAATAAATTCGTTATTTATTATCTATAGAGGATTAAATTAAGATAAAAGATTTTATTTACTTATAATCTAGATATACATAGATATATATACAGTTTTATAGTTTAAACTACCTACTGATCTATTCAGTTTAATATTACATATAACTTAGTTCAATTTATATATAGTTATATAATTATTGTATTTATTGTCTAAACTATATCTAAAACCTAAATTACAGTATTATATTTACATAGTTAAGTATACAACATATATATATATTTACACTATCTATTTACATATGTAGCCTAATATATAGCTTAAGTCTATATAAGTATACTTAATATACAAAGTAATATATATATGTACATATATAGATATATAAATATTTTTATTTCTCTTTTGGGTGTTTCATTCTAATTAGTTTACTGTTGTTATAGGTTTAACAGAAGTAGGAGAGAAGAAGGGAAGAGTTAACTGAGCAGAGAGTTCTCAGTTCAATTTTCTCTTTTAAAACATGTTTAGGATGGTGATTTCTGACTAAACTAGCTGACAGAGTTGAGAAAGAGTAGACATGTATGTACTGAAATTAGAGCTCAAGTATTGAACAGGAAAATTTGTTTACATATGAGATGAAATACAATCTACTGTCAGCTAAGATCAAATTAGAGTCTACAAGGTTTAACACTAGAGCCTAGTTGTTACAACCTATAATAACTAGACAGTAGCAGCACAAGACCTTCCAGACTCTGCAGCAGCTTAAGTCACTGTCCAAATGAGCTAACTGCTGCTGCAGTTAGTCCATTTGAGAAGAAATGTGAGTTTGGAGATAAAAAACATGTAGCTGCAAGATGCAGCACTTTACTTTGTTTACTGGGATCAGAGTCAAACAAATCCAAACTGAAAAGAAAATCAATCAATCCCAAATCTAACAAGGGTTTAATTTCTCATTAAATCACTAAATACCCCAATTCAAATGCCAAAAACCCTCATCAAAAACTTCATTTCAGATGAAATCCATGAATATCACTGAATTAACTCTTCCTAATGCTATAGACAGCATGAAGGAAGAATCAATTCAATCAATTAAAGCCCTTAATTCAGATCCCAGTTTCATGAAACCTTAAGGAGTATTGAGAACTCCTTAGGTTAGGAAATCACCAAACAGCCATTAACAAAACTTATGAATGCGAGATCAGACTTCAAATTACCACAGTAATTATCCTTAGATCTGACTTGCATTCAATGCATTCAAGACATTATCAAATCAGATTTATGTATGGCTCTTCTGAGTTGATTTTTGTCACCAGAAATCCTCTCAGATTCCTTGCCAACAAGGAATTCAAATCAACTTCATTCAATTCATCAGATCAGGCAGTAAAACCAAAAAGAAGAATCCTTAAAATCCACATTGAGGAGAAATCTGACAAACTGAAAATTTTGACCCATAATTAGGGGCTTTCGTGACCAAGAGTGAGGTGAGTGGGAAGCCCCTTAAGTGCTTGTTGACGCCAATTTCAGATCTGAGGTTGAAAACCAACCAGATTTGAAATTGGGTCAGAGTGTATGGGTGGAAGATGAGAAAACATATCGTGGAAAATCAGAACTGGACATGAAAATATGGAGAGGGAGATAATTTGAAAACATGGTCTTATGAAGTCTTCCCCTCTGATCTGGAATGATCAGAGAAGGTGAGGGGGGGGATTTAAGCCTAATTCTACTACTTCAGCTACTTTATCCTACAACGAAATTAAACATTAACAATTATACTAATTCTACTCTAAAATACTTAACTACAGCTAAAACTAATATGCAGAATTATAAACCTAATCTAACAGGAAGAATGGGAGCATGGGTCCTTAGCCTGTGGATAAGGAGGAAGAAAGGAGGAAGATGACTCCAGTGGAGGGAAGAGTCTGCTAGTGAGGCTCCAGGGTCGTCCTCAGGTGCTACGAAGTCCTTAGTGACGAGGAGGTCGAGAGAAGGTGTTGATTTCACAGCCGATGGCTGTGAAATCAACGGCTTGATGGGGAGGAGGGACTGGAGTGGACGAATGATCGCTAAGAGGTGTAGGAGGGAGCGATCCCTTACACGTGACACCACTAAGGTGCTTAAGTAGCATGCTCAGTGGCTGAGATCACCGCGTAGGTGGGGATAATCAAGATGCAACCAGCGGCGAGGATGAGAGGGGCGGAGCACGCGGTGAGCTAAGCACAAAATCTGACCGTCAGATGAGATCTGGGGAGAGGGGTGATTGCATGCGTCGAATTGCGCGAAACTTCCATTCGAATCTAACCACAGATCAAGATCATGAAGAGCGACAGACGGCTGAGATTGGCCGTGTTCTTCGCGTGCTATAGTGCGTGCGAAGAGCAGCAGGCCTCTCTCTGAAATAAAGGAAAATTACAGACAGACCCTTGAATGAAGGGGTAGAAGAATTGCATGCAGACCCATAAGTGAAAAGAACTATGACTGGAAGGGACCTGCAGCCTTTCAAAAGGGTCCCTGCGGCTTACAAGTAGGTCCAAAGAGGAGTTTTTAAGGGTAAGAGTGTAATGCATGAAGGACCTAAGTGTAAACTACCTATTTCATAACCTAAATGATGTCCAATTGC
Source organism: Thalassia testudinum (assembly GCA_037157565.1). Taxonomy (NCBI): domain Eukaryota; kingdom Viridiplantae; phylum Streptophyta; class Magnoliopsida; order Alismatales; family Hydrocharitaceae; genus Thalassia; species Thalassia testudinum. The sequence continues at coordinate 24,236,031 of JAZHRO010000007.1, read as the reverse complement.
CTTCAAATTTTTATATGTACTTAATTGAACATTTAAGACATTGATTATACTTCTGATTTAGCCTTTCAAATTTATTTATGTGTTCAATTGACGCATGGATCATCATTTGTACTTTACTTTCAGAATATCTCATTTTGTGACCTAATTATGAAGTTTTAACACAGAGTAAAGGTTTTAGGTCTTTTTCTTTAATTCGCACACTTAACCCTTTTTATCTGTTAATTTGATGTTGTTTTACTTAGTGTCTAGCTTAACTTCAACTTTTTAGCCATGATGAGTAGCCACTCATCAGCCAACGCGAGCTCGCCAGAGCTCATGCCGAACTTGGGGAAGCGGGGGTGGTAGGCTCAACCTGATGGGTGCCCTAGACCATGGGCCCCTGCATCTCTACCATTTTCATGTTCAACTCAACCTGCCCTACGAGTTGTTGAGCATTTCAATGAGGCTAATTGAACTGGTTTAGGAGTAAGTTGGTGTAGACTTGACCTTGACCTATTGGCCTTCACTTTACTAGAATATCAAAGTTAGGTCATGATTGGGTCAACTTCCTTTAACCCAGATTATAGGTATTTGAGTATGGGTTGGGCCTATAACTCTCTTGGTAAACTTGTACGTCCTTGTAGGACAATGCTGAGGGATAAGAAGAATCAGAATAAACAGGATCAAGGGTCCCAGTTTGGAACCTAAAAGGTTCATAATAAGTCTAGCTCATGGGCTGAACCGACACTAGATTGTTCACAAACTCCCATTCAAGGGCAATTTGGAAAGAAGTGTGCCCTATCCCTTATTGAGAGTGGACTAGATTCTATAATGTTGAGTCAAGAAGTCATCTAAGCATTTGCCACCAAATCCTCCTTGTCAAGCTTTTTACAGACTAATTCCATGTCAGACCTAGTCGAGTCATCTTGGATCTTACTTGCAACCACTCTAGGTTGCATGGATCTGTCAAAAATTTCCATGGAGGCATGGTTAATGGAATGCTTACTCATCTCCTTAAACAAGTCATATGCACTATCGGCATCCTTGTTAACAAAGTTTCCTCCACAAGAAGCATCCACATGACCTATTAGTTGCTCGTTCAGCTCATGGTAGAAGATTTCTACAAGTTGCCACTAAGGCATCTCATGGTGTGGACACTTTCTCAATAGGTCATGAAATATTTCCCAAGCCCCATGAAGAGGTTCCCCAAGTTTTTAGGCAAAGGTCATCATTTCTCGTCTCAGGGCATTGGTTTAGTCATTTGGGAAGACTTTTTTAAGGCACTTTTTAAGTCATTCCAATTATATATGGGCCTTCCAATGGCCCTGTACCAATAAGCGACCTTGTCCCTATGTAAATGGGGGAATAGTCTCATCAGCATAACCTCTTCTTCCACATTCTTGCCCTTTGTTGTTTGAACTAGATAGGAGAGAGAATGGTGTGTGCATAATACAAGCAATACAAATTACTAGACCTACAGGTTAATCCTATTGAACCTAAGTCTTAATGATACAAATTGCACCACAAGCTAAATTGTTGTCGTTCTCAAATCGCAAGGTGGGTGAATTGAGATAGGAAGAGCAGAGGGAGCATTTCCTGGAGGGCAGGTGCTAATTGTGTGATGTATTTACTCAGCTTAAGTTCTTTGACACTTAGGCCCCCCAATTCAATGGCTTTCGAAAAGAGAAACTTAAACTATTTAACTTACGATGTGAATTTATAACTTAAGACTAACTCAATTCCACCCTAGGGCAAGTGTCTAATTAATTTTAAGCTTGGGTTCTAAGGTGCAAAAGGGAGATGAGGAGACATTGAGGGGGTTAGTGCCTTAATTAGATTGATTTGGGTGTAAGTGAAGGTGCACAACCAATTGATTTTCAAACAGGGTTTAAAATTATGCATCTTTTAAAGTTGAACCTTGTTAAGTGTTTGTGATCGCTGAATCAGATTTTAAGAGTATCGTGTTGTAATATAGTCAAAAAAGCATTCAAAATAAATATAATTTTATTACTTGAATTTGAAGTCCGAGGTCGAACATAGGGAGCAAATTGGTGTTTAGAAATCAAGATCACAATTCAGAATTTAAAGGAATATGCAATAATATCCATCTTAAAGTGCAAAAATATGGGAGTAAATGTAGAGGACAAAATACTGAAGAACTCAATGTATATGAAATCAACTCAAATTGGATGTCTGATTTATAAATCAGATGACTTAAAATGATGCTACAGTGCTCCTTTTGCCTTCAACTTTTGCAGCTCTTCTTCTTCCTTCTTCTGCTTCTACTCCTTCTCTTCTTTCTCTTTACCTTTGGCTTCTGTCTTCTTTTCTTTATCTTCTATTCCCTTCTTCTTATTTTTCCTTTGCGAGCTTTCTGCCTTCTTCCTTTTCCTTTTTCCTACTTTCTCTTCCTTGGCTTCAGCTTCTTCCTTCTCATTCTTTCTCTGCCTTAGCTTCTCTACGTCCTTGTCTTCTTCTTCTTCAACTTCGCTTCTCTTCTTCAGCCTACAGCAAAACCTACCGCTACCCACGCTCACTCTCCTCTCTTTTCTCTCTTAGGTTCCGCTCTCCCAGAGCCACATGTTATTGGGTAATTGGGTCGGGTATGTACCCAGGACCAGGCCCACTGACATGCAGTGGTGGGCGAGGAGTGTAGTCGGGTCAGGTCAGACCAGGTCTGCTGGGCGTGAGCACGAACAAGGCCGGGTCAATCGAGTGAAAGGGACCTCACCCCGTGATTCGGAGGGGATAAGCTACTGGCAAGAATTCAACTTATGCAGCTTCACTTGCTTCGCAACTGCCGATGTGGGACTAAACGGGTGCCTTTCTTCTCGCGCGTTCGCAGCAGAGGTGGTCCGTCAATTGCCTCAATTGCCATAGCCTTCGACTAGAATTGAGCACCTGGAGTCATTCGCAAGGGTGTTTCGCACAACCTGGGATAGAGACCTAGAGTTGGCAAGGTCTGAAGCTTGCTTCAAGTTTTGTGCTAATGGCAGAGGATGCTTGCTACCTAAAATCACCACGACACCTTCGCAGCCACGTAAAATCACTCAGGAAGCTTCACTAAGGCATGACAAGTGTGCTGCGCTGGATGGCGCGGCATGGGAATGCCTGTGCGAGCGTACCTAGGGCACACTGTGTGCGTATGTGTGGGTGTGTTCAGTAAGGTACGTGAGTGAGTGGAGTGGTATGTGGAGTGGGGGTAAATGTTCAATGGAGTGAGGGGAAGCTTATGGACTTGACGGTGTGGGGTAGGATGGTCTGTGGTGGTGGAACGGTCTCGCTGGAGGTGGTGGCCAGAGGTAAAGGAGATGATGGTGGTGGAGTGCGGTAGTAGTCAATTTTGGGAAATAAAGAGGGAAGAAGAATGTAGAGGGTGAAGGGGACTTATCTAGGGTGATAGTGGATGAAGGAAGGACGAAGATGGCATCAGGTGCGTATTGCCGACGCTGGAGATGAAGGTGCTCAGAGAGGGATGGTCGGCGAGGATGAAGGGGAGACAAGGGCGTCGGCGGGTGCTACGTGATGCAGACGAAAGCAAGGAGGAAGAACCTGCCACTGGTATTGTGGTCAGGTGACAAGGGAGATCAGGGAAGGTCGCTGGAGCTTGATGAGCAAATCGGCCAGAGGAGGAGAGAAGAATTTGAGGGCATTTCCAGTCGATTTCAAGCTTAGAGGAGTCGGTTGGATCTAGGGCTCCTTAAATAGATCTTTGGAGGGAGATTTGTGCTTGGAAGCCAATATTCCAAGCAAGGTATGCTCGCCGGAGATGGCAACTTCAAAAGAGATCCAAATCTCTCATGCATTTGCATGAGAGATTGGGTAACAAGTAGGGCATCAAACTGGGTTCACATTTGAGGGATTCTCTCAGAGAATCTCCCTTCCAATTTTGAAGGGGATTCTCTGAGAAATCAGAGAGAAACCACCTTCTAAAGCTCGTCGGAGTAGGATTCCTCCGCTATAATGGTGGAGGGACCTAATTGTGAGAATGATGAAGAAGGTAGGGGGCTTTTGCAAAGGTTTTCAAAAGATAGGGGTACAAATGTAATCAAACTGGACCTAATTGCAAAGTGGGTCAAAATGAGTTCCCCTTAGGTCCAAATTGTGGTACAAACCTAATTTGGACCTAAGGAATCCAATGGTGAAGTTGTATTTTGTGTTTGACCACGTTTGACTAGGAAATTTATGCAAAAATTCAATTTAGGCAAATATCTGTCTAAGACCCCATTCTAGGCCAAAATGGGTTCCAATGGCCAAATTGAAAGTTCTAAACCCTAGAAAATTTTTTTCTATAATTTTTAGAGGGTTTGGGTGGATTTTATCCTTACCAGAACCTTGATTAATCATGTGGGTCTGTTTTAGGGTTTCAAGCAGTCATTTAATTCACAGGGTGCACACAAACCCTTTTCTGTCAAATCCATCCCACTTTTTATCTTGTTAAGACCTTTTAACCTGTGTTTAGCCCTTGAGAAAACCCTTTGTTGTACTACAATGGTTAAATTGCAGTTTTACCCCTTGTTTCTTACTTTTCTCTCAGAAAGGTTATTCAGTAAATTATCACCTCCAGTTGGCTATGTAGGAGCTTTTATTCTCTTCATTAGGTCAAAATGAGCTAGTTAGGGCTCATGATGGTGTTCCCATCATTAAGATAGCTTTTAGGGTTCCACTTTTTAGGCAAATTCAACCAAGGTTTGTGTGAGGCACACCAAGTTTTGCAACCACGATATGACCCATTTTTCCTGTAAAAATAAAAGAAAGTTGAGTGCCTACTCAAATCCCTAAAGTGAAATCCCTAAACATACAAAGCTATCAATGAATTGATTTTATCTTTTTGAATGTTGTGGCTTGATTTGCGGAAATTGCTTTGAATAAAATTGTGTCATCATAATGCAAAAATCATGATTATTTTAAAATTTTAAAGTTCGAAATCGCAAAATAAACATTAGACTTAGGCGTCTAGGTTGTTTGCAGGGAGACAACTTTCAACTAGTTGTCTTTCAAAATGTTCTTTTATTCTATGTTTGGTATTTTGTCATTTCTAATTTTCTTTATATTTTTGAATAAGTAGCTAACTATGTGAGAAAAGATCTAGCTAAAAGCATCAGTATAATTAAGCAAAGCTAACAAGAAAGTATAAATGGAAATGAAAATATGACAAAAAGCTTTTCATTAATAAAACCAAAGTTTGACTACAACTAATAATAGAAAGGAAACTACTGCTAAAAAGAAGAAAACATAGAAGATGGCAAGTGGAAAGTAGAAAATAGTCAAAGAGTCAGAGCAAGTGCAAAATCCATTAGATGGTGATGGTAAAGACTCCACCCAATCTTCATGCCCTTGGAGAGGTTGGAAGGCAGAAGGAGATCACTATAACAAAATGTATAAAAGGTAATGAATAAATAACGACGATTAATAGCATTCGTCATTATGTTTAAATATAACAACAATTTCAACTATTTGTTATGATTTCTTTTAAAAATAACAATGATTTTAGTTATTCGTTACAATTCCTTTAAAAAACAACAATGATTACTCTGATTCATTGTTATCCATTGATTAATAACAAAAAAAACTATCACCTTCTCTTTAAATTTAAGGTTAATTTTTATAAATTTTCAAAACACTCGTATAAACCCTCCCAACTCCATCCCCTCTTGATTGCGCAGTAATCATAGGCCTTAGTTGACCTAAATTAGTCTATAACTTAGCATAAGCTAGTGTAATTCATGCATGCATAAGTATTATTTGCATGTTTGCTGCTTTCCTTTAGCTATGCATGAAATAACGATATAATGTACTAATTAAGTGCATTATATAAATTGCAAGTAATAAGAAGCTTTGGAGTTGGATCTGAGGCTGGATCTGGAGCTGGACTTGATGCTAGTGCTGCATCAAAGCTTGAGTGGAAGACCTTATAACAAATGTAGTAGAGAAATAATGTAAGGGTTGAGGTATGTTACTTTACTAAGTAAGAATAAGGCAGAGTAAATTATGAAGAACTTTGGTTCATTCCTAGCCCTAGGATAGCCCTAGAAGCCTTCCTAAGCCTTAGCCACCCTTAGATTAGGTCACCACAACCTAGGATGCCTCAAAATCCTAGTTCCAGCCATTATATGAACGTCCAGATAAGTTATTGGATGTCTAGGGTCCTTAGCCACAACCCGCACACCTTAAACCCATGTCTTCAATGTTATTGGACATCCTGACACTTGGTCAAACGTCCATTTTTTGCAGAATCCCCAAGACAGAACCATGATTCCCTCCTGACTCAAATTGGACGTCCAGACAAGAGGTCTGGACTTCTACTTTTTAAGTATAAGTCATCTGATACTCTTATTAGACATCTGGAACTGCTCTCCAGTTCCTATTTTGGAATTCAAGCTTGGATCTTGAGTTCCTAGGTCCTTAAACGCAATTCCTACCCCTTAGGAACCTAAATTAAGGTACCCCAACCCTAGTACACCACCTCTAGACCTTCCTTAGAACCTAATTAGGTTCTCATTATGCCCAATTGACTTGGATCATAGGCAATTACCATTGCCTAGTCAATTGGACTCATATAGTCCAATTATGCTCAGATCTCAACCAACACAAGTTAAATTGGACTAAGTGAGAGTTCAATTGACCTACGCCCAACTTAATTGAGTTATTGCACTCTCAGTTAAGTTCACACCACTCAATTAAACTTATGTCAAGTTTAATTGCACCTTCACCTTATCAAATTAGGCTTTGCAACCCTAATTTGAGACCTACCTTAAACCAAACCCCTTAGGACCTAACCTAGACCACTTAGCCACCTTGGTCACATCCACACACACACACACATAGCCATTCATGCACTCCCACGCCACCTAGAGTATTCTAGGTCATTCCAATCTTGGCACCACTCTTGGTTGCTAAAATTAGCAACAAAGAGCCATTCAATTTTTAGATCAACAAATTATGGATCTAAAAGCCACCTCCAAGGCCCTTGGAAGGCCACACTTGGAGCTCTATCTAGAGAGTTCCACACCACTCTAGAGAGTCTCCCTTAGGTCTATAAAAAGACCTAAGGGCTGGCCATTTGCACGCATTCAAGCTTGGCTCCATTATTCCACCTTCCATTAGCATAGCTCCACCTTCACACCTCCACCTCCATGAGCTCCCACCATGGCCATCAGCACCTCCACGCCAAGAGCTTGGATCACCTCCTCCTCACCTCTACAAGGGCCGGTGATCACAGTTTTGCACGGTTTGTTAATTTAGGGTTTTAAGTCATTCCAACACACAAAAAATGGATTTGCTTTTAAAATTTATAACCTAGATAGTGGGGTATCTAGGGTCACCAAAGGAGGCAAATTTGATTGCTAAATCAAATCTCTTGCTTTAAAGGGGACTCAACTTTCTTTTTGGTTCTTTATATATATGAATTTTTTCTTTTATTTTGAAATAACAGGAACACTAGAGTTTTGTTGAAAAAGACAAACCCTAATAGCTAATATCTATGTGACAAAAGTTGATTCTTTCTAAGCTCACCTTAGGCACGTGGAGGCCTAGGGTAATTAGAAAGAAAGAGTGTTTGTGCACTAGGAATAATGTGACAAAACAGCAAAAGGAATTGCGACAAAAGCTATATTAAAAAGAAGGCAACTTTTAATTGATAAAGAGTGTTTTACAAAAACCCTAGTAGAGGAATGCTTCTACTACTAGAATAAACATAACAAATAACGAAAGAAGTACAAATCCTCCTGAAATGATGGTGAAGAGGGGAAGCTCCTTGCTCCAAGCTTAGTGGCTCCAAGGCTTGAAAAGGGCTCCTCCTTCTCTTTCCTGGACGTCCTCCAAAGGCAAACCCTAGATGGGTGTGCCTTCTCCTTCCTAGAGGGATGGCTCCCACTCCAAGAACTCCTCCTCAAGGTGGCGTAGACCACCTTTGATTCTTCCTCCAAGGGTGGTAGTGCATCACCCTTAAATCCTCCTCTTCCTAGGGTAAGCGTGTACCCTAGGTTGTCCTCCAATGCCTGGCTTCCTCCCTTGGCTGGAGTGGGCATAAGAGAGAAGAGAAGAGGGGAAGGCACCAAGGGGATAGAGTATCCTCTTAATCTTCTTCTTATTCCTCTCTTGACCTTCTATGTAGGTGGAAATATGGGTAGAAAAAATGTAGCCAAGGTTTAGTCTTAATGGTGGTGGTAGGGGGTTTATATAGGAGTAGGAGGGGGGTAGGGTTAGTTATAGGATGGACGGCTATGATGGGGGTTAGATGGTGGTTATAAGATCCTAGGGCTAGGGTTGTTGGAGCGAAAATGGAGGGGCACTTGGTGGTTGGAGCCAGCGCTAAGTGGTAGCTAAGGTTAAGGGTTTGGTTAGGTGTGTTGTAGGGTGGAGATGGAGTTATATGGTGGTGGTTATGAGATGAGGGGCTAGGGTTATTTGTGTGGACATAAGGGGTGTGTGTAGGTGTGGTTAGGGGAGAGTTGGTGCCAGCTTTAGTGTGGTTAAAGGGGCAGGGTTGGTGTGGAGATAAGGGAAGGCTAGGACGGCTTTTTATGGTGGTGGTTATGGGATTAAGGGTAGATATAGGTGGTGCCAAAATAGAAGGGTGTGGGTGGTGTTTTCCATGCCAAAATAGTGGTGGTTTAGGGTTAGTTATGGTGGCTTAGGTTGGCACCACTAGCGGGCTTCTAGAAGGGGTTAGTTGTAGGGTTTAGATGGGGATAAAGGGAGAGGTCTAGGGCTAAGATAAGGGCTTGTGTTGGTGCCAAAATGAAGGGTTGGCTATGGCATTTTGGAGCCAACTTGAAGGGGTGTTTAAGGTGGTAGTTATGGTGGGTTGGCGCCAAAAGGGTTTGGGTTAGCTGAGGGTTAAGGTGGAGTTGTGGTCAGCCATGGAGGTTTCTGGTGGAGTAGAGTTTAACTAAGCTAACTAAGCTAGCTTAGCTAGTAGAGTAGAGTTGGAGGAGCTAGGGTTTAATGGAGGAGAGCTGAAGAAGAGTATTCTAGAGCTTGTATCAAGTACTCTGGGGCTGGGACTACTGAGGAAGCTTCAAGGGGAGGTCAACTACTGAGCTTAGCTACTTAGTTCTTATGCAAGTAGCCAAGCTTGCTTAGTTGAGCTAGCTCTAACCTAGCTGGATCTAAGTTGAGCTGGAACTGCCTCTGATGAGAACTCCAGAGCTAGCTAAGCTAATAGTTGGCAAGTAGTAGCTTAGCTAGCTTAGAGTCTAGCTATTATGAGCTGGCTGGAGCTACGGTGAGCTGAGCTTGACTGGACATGGACTCAAGTCAAGTCAGTTGAGCTAGCTAGAGCTCCTAGTGAACTGGTGGGAGCTGAGTTGAACTAGACTCAACTAAGTTGAGCTAGATCTAAGCTGATGTGAACCCTAGTCAACTCAATTGAGCTAGCTAGAGCTCCCAGTGAACTGGTAGGAGCTAAGATGAGCTAGACTCAACAGAGTAGAGTTGGATCTGAGCTGACCTGAGCTAGGGTGAGCTAAGATGAGATCTCTTGGACAACCATTCAACTAAGGTGAGCTGATTGGAGCTGAATGGAGCTAGTCCTAGTCCTAGTCCAATGGAGCTAGCATCCAACCATGATGAGCTGGAATCAGCTGAGTCCTGTATGGTCGAGCCTGGATAGGTTGTTAATGTGATGATTTTGTCGCTGAAATGTGTATAGTGGTTATCCTAATTCGGACCTAACCATCTCTTTACAAAATTTTTAACCTGGCCTACTTGATTTTATCTTGTCACTTTTAAGCCCAAGGTTGAACTCAAGGAAGTGGGGTACAAGTCGAGTTTCTACGCCTTTCCTACAACGAATCTTTTCCGTTCGTTTATTATGTTTTTGTTGTTTTTTCTTATTTAGATTTTTTTTTCTGGTAATCTTTGTCCTTGAGGCACACCCTCAAAATTGTGTTCTTGGCTTTGAGCCAAAATAGAGTTCCAAAATGAATCTTGCTATTCGCAAGATAGGGTACCTGCAAGTCAAAGATTATCTTTTCTCTTTTACATATATATTTTTTATCATTTTTTATTAACAGGAAAGCGGACCAGAAATAAAGTAAATACAGTATATGTATATAAAGGGGTGGGGGTGGAGGCGGCGATGGAGTGTAGCACGATGTCGAGTTGGTCGTCGTCTAAAGAGATGCAACCAACAGGACTAGGTACCGCCTGGAGTATGAGATGGATGGTGGATGATGTATGTAACCACGCTTTTTGTATGCGTGTATTGGGGAATATCAGCAACTGGTGCAGATATTCCCGCGATACAACGTATGGTAAATAAGGTGAAAATATATATATATGTATATATGTAAATATGTCTATATATATATGGTTATAAATATATAGGTATATATATATATGTAGATATATATGTATATATAAGTGTATATGTATATGTATATATATATGCGTATAACTATATAGAGGTATATATATATGTATAGTACTATATGTATATATAGATATATGTAGCTAAGTATATATATATATATGTATGTATATATAGTTATAGATATATATATGTATAGATGTATATATATATATATATATATATATGTATGTATATAATACTATATAGACGAATATATATATATGTATATATGTATAATAGTAATATATGTATATAGGTATATGTATCTAGATATGTAGATATATGTATATATGTATGTATATATAAGTAGGTGTGTATATATATATATATATATGTATGTATGTATCTATACTTAGTTATATAGGTAATATATATATAGATATATGTATATATGTAAGTATATATATATATTTATAAATATATATATGTATACTAATACATAAGTATATAGATACTACTATATGTATAAATATAAGTATATATACGTATATATATGTATATAAATATATATATATATGTATCAATATATAACTATACGTATATATATGTTTATAGTATAGGTGTGTGTGTGTGTGTGAAAGTGTGAGTGTAGGTGTGTGTGTGCATCGGTGTAGAGTGTGAGAAAGTGTTGTGAGAGAGAGTGAGAGAGAGAGAGAGCGGGAGAGAGAGGCAGGAGAGCGGGACAGAGTGGGAGAGAGAACGCAACCGCTCTGCAGGAGGCGAGTTAACTCGTCTGCGCTGCGGGCCCATTGTCTGGAGCTTCTACGTGCGCGGGCCGACAGAGGAGAACGCCTGCGCCGGCCGGTTGCGGGTGCGGAGGGCGTGCGACAACGCGTGTGTAGAAGGAGGCGAGGTGTCTGCAGGTGGGCGTGGAGGCTTGCAGAGGCTGGCAGGGGGCGGGGAGGTGCTTAGCCGGCCGCTGCAAAGGCGCACAGCGGCCGATTGCGGGCGACAGTGCATGCGACAGAGCGGAGAAAGCGGATGTGGGGAAGGCCTGCAGGTGTGCGCGGAGGGGCTGGGCGCCTGCAGGGAAGCGCAGAAGGAGCTACTGCTGCTGCTGCCGCTGCTGCAGCTTCCTTGCCGCTACTGCTGCTGCTTCAAGCTTCAGACCTTGAAGCGGCTCCAATGGCGGGAAGGTGTGGGAACGTAAAAAATGAAAGAAGAGCCACCACGCCCACCAGCTCTTTGAAGAGCTGGGCGGTGGTGATCTCACTGTGGTGGTGTGCACCACAGTGAGAGCTCCTGCCCGTCGGGTTTCTCCTCGGAGGAGGACCGACGTATGGAGGGGAATGGAGGAGAGGACGGTGGTGGCCTGCTGGTGGGTTTTTTTTCTTGCTGCAGCGACCAGGCTCTCTTTGCAAAGGCAGGAGCTGCGATCTTTAAATAGAAGAGGAATGGCATGGCCTTATGCAGCTGCAGGGAGAGGGATGGAATGACAGCCGCAGGGAAGGACAAGGGCAGCTGCAGCAAGCATGGCGCGAGGAAGAAAATGCAGCCGCGGGAAAGATAAAAAAATCAAGTGGAAATAAAAAATAGAGGTGGTGGATTTTTTCAAAGAGGCACTTGAGGAAAAAAGGTAAAATGCAAGGCCACTTATTTCATTCTTCTTTCCACTCAATTAGATGCATGTATACATGTATTTTTACAAATGCAACTATGGAATCCTAATATGCACAGGTAGTTCTAGGATATAGCACAAGAAGGCACTATTGTAGGCGTATTTTTGCAGTGCAATCATGCCCCCATGCCTATCTTTTGCTAGTCCCTAGCAAATTTTTTTTTTTTTTTGTAGCATTTAGAAATGATCTTAAGCTGAAGATTTTCTTCTGAGGTGATATAGGTGTGTTTATTGTTGGATATTGTGAGAACCAATTGTAGATAAGACTACCAGTACTTTAAGTCTCACATGACAAAGATCATCTCTCGATTAACCAGGACTCTTGATATTTAAACTTTAAGTACGATTTCTAGAACCCAGGAGGTTTTTGCCATACTCGAGAGCTCAAGAAGTTATGGCTTGTGCATAGTGAAGGATCAAGACTGACCAGATGAACATTAAGACTCAAGCCAAGGGTTTCACGAATCTTTAAGTACAGGTTGGTCCCAGTTTCAGCTCATGTTTTCGGATTGACCCTTAAGAAGATGACGAAAAACTCAACTCCCATTTTCTGATTTTTGTGGCTCAAAGGAAAACAAGGTATTTGTAACCTACCCTGAATAACTTTTTGTAGGGCGAAGACTTTACAGACATTTGTGAGACATACTGACTTATTTGCAACTTTTTTTTTTTTTGAAACACGTGTCAGTATATCTCTTACAACATTTTTTTTGAAGGAGCACACTTTTTTTCTTTTTGGTGGGAGAGTTTCTTTTTGGTAGAAAGAGTCGCTCCTAAACACAAGACTAAAGCCTGGGATAAAAAGTCTACCTGCACGCACAGGTAAGGACTCCACCTTCCCTAATGAACACTAGGGTTGGATCTTATGTTCACCTGTTCTTTCCTGATATGTGTAGTGTGAACCAAGTTTACTTAAGGTCTCAAGTAAAAGCAAACCAAAGGATCTTGTACTGGTGTCTCAGGTACAAGAATACGTCCTTAGTTAGGAGAGATTCTGATCTATTTTGTCAATGCTTTAAGTGAATTAAGCCGAGCCTAAGCGAATCAAGCTTCTGTGGCCTAGAACGTCTTCAAAGCAGAGGTTGAATAACCATAAACACTTATTGTCTTTTTGTTTCAGCTTTCAGATCATTACTAAATACCATTTTCATTTTCTCTCTCTATTTTTTTTTTTATCTATATATAGAAACTGCATGATACCCTAAAATACCCAGATCCTAAGGGTGCCTATCCACCCCCCCATGCCAAACAATGCTATGTCCTCATATGCATGTAGGGAAGGGTAGAGAAAGGATGAAAGATCGGGTAACGAGAGCTGTAGTGCAGAGTATACAGCAGGGTGGTAGGGTGGGTGGATGGTGGGTGGTGAAGTGAAAAGTGATGTGATCGTGATAGTGAAGTGAAAAGTGATGGTGGATGGTGAGTGTTGTTAGGGTGCCTCCCAACGAAAGCTGAATTTAACATCCCCAGCTGGACTCAGAATGAGGCAAAGAATTAGTTACCCTCCAGCAGGGCAACGGTTTCTCCAACGGGGCAGGTTCATGAGTCAGATAGGGTTTCAAACGTTGCCCATTGACCGTAAATTTACGCCCAGATTTGGGATCTTCGATCCCGATGGCCCCGTTGGGGAATGGTCTTGAGACTAGGAAAGGACCAGTCCATTTGGACTTCAATTTCCCAGGAAAGAATTTGAGTCGGGCATTATAGAGCCAAACTTGCTGATATGGCTCAAATTCTTTCCGCCGAATACGACTGTCATGAAAAGCCTTAGTGCGTTGTTTAAAGGTTAGAGCAGAATCATAGGCTTCACGACAGATCTCTTCCAACTCTTGGAGTTGGAGTTTCCTTTCTCGACCACACAGGTCTAGGTCGAGGTTACATTGGCGAACCGCCCAATAAGTGCGGTGCTCCAACTCCACGGGCAAATGACAAGGCTTCCCATAAACGATTCTATAAGGAGACATACCAGGGGGAGCCTTGAAGGCAGTCCAATACGCCCAAAGTGCGTCAATCAGCTTGTCGGACCAATCCTTACGGTCAGGCCAAATCATTTTCTGGAGAATCTGCTTGATTTGCTGGTTCGACACTTTTGCTTGGCCGTTCGTCTAAGGGTGATACAGGGATGCAATATGATGGTGGACTCCGTACTTTCTCAGAAGTACCCGAAAAGAAGCATGGGTAAAGTGGCTTCCTCCATCCGAGATAATGGCTCGAGGGATCCCAAAGCGTGCAAAGATGTGGTCTTTGACAAATCGGGTGGAAATAACATGGTCAGCACGGCACGTGGGAATAGCCTCGATCCATTTTGAAACATAGTCAACGTCCACGAGGATGAATTCGAAACCGTTGGATGGAGGAAAGGCACCCATGAAGTCAATTCCCTAGATGTCAAAGATTTCCGCAGCTAGGATGGGTTGCAAGGGCATCATGTCACGATGTGCCATTGACCCTAACGACTGGCACCTAGTGTAATGCTTGGCATAATTGTGTGCATCCTGGTGAAGGGAGGGCCAAAAGAAACTGCACTGCAACACCTTTGCTGCAGTTTTCCTCCCAGAGAAATGGCCTCCGCAGGCCTGATCGTAGCAGAAGGATAGCACACTAGGGAACTCGCTGTCAGGAATACAGCGACGGATGATTTGATCAGCACCTATCTGAAAAAGAAGTGGATTATCCCAGAAATAATACTTTGCTTCTGCCATGAGACGCTCGTGTTGGTTTTTAGGCCAGCCACGTGGAAGGGATCTAGAAGCAAGGTAATTGGCAATGTCGGCATACCACGGTCCACCTGCCACATTTATTGCCAATAGATGCTCATCAGGAAAAATTTCATTGATCGGCAGAGTAAGTCCAATATGGTCAGGGTCCAGTATGGAAAGGTGATTAGCCACAACATTCTGGGCTCCAGCCTTATCGCGAATCTCAATGTCAAATTCCTGGAGCAGAAGGATCCAACGAATCAATCTAGGCTTGGCATCCTTCTTGTTCATGAGATGGCGAATGGCCGCGTGATCAATGAAAACAATAACGTGAGAGCCCAGAAGGTAAGAGCGGAATTTCTCCAGCCCAAAGACGACCGCCAGTAGTTCTTTTTCAGTGGTAGTATAATTACGTTGGGCCTCGTCCAATGTCTTACTGGCGTAGTACACCACAAAGGGGTGTCTATCGCGTATTTGTCCCAAGATGGCTCCGACTGCAAGGTCGGAAGCGTCACACATAAGTTCAAAGTCGAGGGACCAATCAGGCGGCTGGAGAACAGGGGCCTTGGTGATAGCATTACGCCGCTATGTGAATGCTTGTATACAGTCGGGGCCCATATCGAAGGGTACGTCAGTTGATAGGAGATGAGTTAAGGGTCGAGAAATTTTGGAGAAGTCTTTGATGAATCTCCTATAAAAACCAACGTGTCCCAGGAAGGAGCGGATTTGTTTGACAAAGCCAGGCACAGGTAAATCAGCAATGACATCGAGCTTAGCTCTGTCAACCTCGATACCCCTATCGGAGATGATATGTCCGAGAACAATTCCCTCATGCACCTTAAAATGACTTTTTTCCCAGGAAAGCGCGAGCTTTACATCAATACATCTCCTACGGATACGAGTCAGGTTGGCAAGACATTCATCGAAAGATGGTCCAAAGACCGAAAAGTCATCCATGAAGACCTCGAGAAAGTCACCCACCATATTATGGAATATCGCCAGCATGCATCTCTGGAAAGTTGCTGGCGCGTTGCAAAGTCCGAACGGCATCCTTCTAAATGAGAAGGTGCCGAAAGGGCAGGTAAAAGTGGTTTTCTCTTGGTCTTGGGAGTCAATTGCCACCTGGTTATATCCTTAGAATCCATCCAGGAAACAGAAAAATTTATTTCCCGCTAACCGCTCCAGGATTTGGTCAATAAATGGTAGCGGGAAGTGATCTTTCTTGGTTGCAGCATTGAGTTTCCTATAATCTACACACACTCTCCAAGATGTAGGAGTGCGTGTAGGGAAGGATTTGCCCCTATCATTGATACGGATGGTGAGTCCTGCCTTTTTGGGCACAACATGAATCGGACTCACCCAAGGGCTATCGCTGATCGGGTAGATTATACCCGCATCCAGCCACTTAATGATTTCTTTCTTAACGACCTCTCGCATATTAGGGTTGAGACGTCGCTGCATCTCGTGGGAAGGTCAATCCTCCTCCTCCATATATATACGGTGAGTGCAGTAGGAGGGCCTAATGCTAGATAAGTCCGATAAAGACCATCTAATAGCTGCCTTGTGTTCTATGAGGACCTTAGTTAGTTTGCACTCCTGCTCCCTGGTCAATTTTGAATTGATGATTACAGGGAGCATTTCATTTGGTCCTAGGAAAACATACTTAAGTGTGTTAGGTAGCTCTTTCAGCTTGGGAGTGGATGGTGAAAGGTCTAGCATTTCTTGGGACGAGAGTGTCCCAGGTGGGTTGGAAAACAAGTTAGGAGGAAGGAATTAGCCCTCAGATTGGCCAAGAAGAGGGGCTTCTTGGATAGATGGATCCAAAAAGGAATAGCCCCAGTGAGAAGTATATGGGCTCAAGGTCCCAGTGTGGATTTGCAAATCCGCCTAATTTGGCGAGGAAGAAAGGGCAATCCAATCTTCAGGAGTGTGGACCGGTGGTGAATAGCCCAGATATGACTCAAACCATGAGGTATGGGAAGCGGAGAAAACCTCATCAGAAGTCTGGCCAGGAGAAGGTACGGAACAAGGGAGGGATGGGGGAACGTCACAGTATGTGTTGGTTAGGCAGTCATCAGTATTTATAGGCAATCCGCAGCAGTCCGAATAGGTCCCAATTAGTCCGATACATGCACTGACGGCCATGTCCTCGTCAGACATGTCATCCTCGATGCAATCACAATCAAAGTTCTTGGCTGCCTTAAAGATGTTAAGCTTGATCTTTTCAGATCCAACGGCAATCTCGATACAGCCCGACTCACAATCGATATTGAAAGACGTATCGCGGCAACCGGGTCTGTTATAACGTTGTAGTAAAGCCGGTTGTTACCAACGTTTCATATAAAAATTTTTTACTCGGAAAAATAAAAGAGTTCCCGAGGTCGAACTCAGGGAGCAAGTTGTATTCTAGAGATATACAAGTTCTATTACAAAAATAAAGAGAGAGAGAGAGAGAGAGATGAAAATTTGGCTTCTTCTTCTTCTCTTCTTTCTTCCTCTTTGTCTTATCTCCTCTTTGGCTTTTGTTCTTCCTGTTCTTCTTCTTCTTCTTCTGCTTTCTTCAGATCTTCCCCTCGTGCTCTTCTTCTTCTGTCTTCTGTTCTTCCTTGTTTTCTTTCTTTCTTTTTCTTCAGATCTTCTTCTTCTTTTCTTGCTTCTTGCTTCTCTTCATTTCTTCTTCTTCTTTGTCTTCACCTGCCTTGACCTCTCTTCTTCTTCTTTGTCTTCACCTGCCTTGACCTCTCTTCTTCTTCTTTCGCGTTGGCCGTTGCTCTTCCTTCTTCTTCAGCCTGTCTTCTTTCCTGCTCTGGCTGCTGACCTTCCGTCGTCAGCCCCGGTGCTGAGACGACTTAACGATGCCTTCGCTACAGTGCAGCAGCTCCTTCTTCTTCAGCGGGTCTGCTTCTTCTTCTTTGGCCTGCACACTTCAGAGTTTTTTTTTCGTCAAGAGGCAAAAACCTACTCTACCCCCCCTCCCCCGCATATCTCTCTCTCTGAAATCACTCTTCGGAAGCTCTCCCAGAGCGCTACCGGGTAATCGGGTTCGGGTCAGGCCCGGGTCCAGGCCCACCGGCGTGCGTGGTGGGCGAGGAGTGCAGGTCAGTCTAATCGGGTCGGGCCAGGTCCGCGGAGCGTGGTCACGGACGAGGCCGGGTCGGGTCGGGTGAGAGGGACCTCACCCCGTGGTAACTGAGGCAAACAGATGGTGGCACTTTTGCAATTTATGTGGGTGTGTGGCTTCAGAAATTCCCGAGGTGGGACTATCCGCGCACCCCTTTTCTCTCACGCCTGCAATAGGAATGGTGCTTCCAATTGCAACAGCTGTTGAGGCTCACAACTCCAATTGAGGGCCAGGGTGTGTGCGCAAGACTCTTTCGCGCAGCCTAGGTCTTCAACCTGGGATATCTAGGCTTGGAGCAACCTCAAGCAAGCTTCGAGCTTCCTCGCCAATGGCGGTCAAGGCCTGGAACCTGAAATCAATAGAACGGCCTCTCGGCCAAATCAGACAGGCGGGGGACCTTCGCCGTGGCACGGCGAAGGTGGTCAGGGGGTCTGCAGGGGGCGAGATGGAGCTAACAGGTCGTCCTAGGTCAAACTGTGAGCGAAGAAGTGGGTGTGTTCGGTGGATCTGCAGAGGGTGTTTGGTGGGAAGTGGAGGGGCGGAAGAGGATCAGGGTGAGGAGGCGGAGATTCTGCGGTGGTCGGCGAGCCGTGTGGGTTGCTGAGGTGATGGGAGCGGCTCGCCGGAGGGTGGTCGGAGGCGGAGAGGATGAGGGTGAACAGGAACGGTCGAGGGTTTAATTGACTAAATTGAAAGCGGGAAAGAAAGAGGAGAAGAAGGGGAGTAGGTCTAACTTACTTGCAGGGACGAAGGGGGAGGAACAGGGCGACAGTCGTATCGACTGTCGCCGGAGAAGACGATGCTCAGGGAGAGGGGCGGCGGCGAGCAGAGGGCTGGAGAGGCGCCAGCTGGGTACGGCGTGGCGCGGGAAGAGCAGGGGAGGAAGTCTCTGCTGCTGGTAGTGCGGCAGAGCGAAGAAGAGCAGGGGAGGAAGCCGCCGGAGCTGGTGAGCGTCTGCCGGAGAAAGAAGAGAAGAAAGCTGGGGGTTTTCTCCGTCAGATCCAGGCTGCCTTCGTCGGTGGAGCGGCGGGGGGTATTTATAGGGATGAAGCAGGGGGGAAGGCGGAGGGAGACGACGTGTCTCCCTCGCCGGAGAATGGTCGGAACATGAACCCATACCGTCCGTGCGTTCGCACGGCCGGTATGGTGGCCTACAATGTCCAGGGGGTGCTCCTGCGACGGCTGACGACGCAGGGCACCCCCGGTACACTTGCCAGGTCCCCCACCTCACCCTGCCCGGCGCCATGCTCCGCGCAAGGTCGCCGGAGCATGGTGCTGGCAGGGTTTTGCAGGAGGGACCTGATTGCAAAGAACGAAGGAGAGTTAGGGGCCAAAATGCGAGGGTTCAAAAGTTGAGGGCCAAAGAGTAAATATATGAGGACCAAAGTGTGAAGTCGGTCAAGGAGGTTTCTTCTTAGGCTCAAGTTTTTATACATGACTAATTAGGACCTAAGGAATCTGATGGTGAATTTTATTTTCATATTAAACCTTGTTTGACCGGTCAATTTGCGTAAAAACCCAAATTAAGTTATTAATTGGGCATGGTTCTCAATGTAGGTCAAAATGGGTTCTAAAGGCCAAATTGAAGGTTCTAAACCCTAGAGATTATTTTTCTATGGATTTTAGAGGGTTTATTCTATTTTTACTTTGCCTCGAACCTTGTGAATTGAAGTGGGTTGTTTTAGGGTTACAGATTATCATTTGGTTCCTTGGAAGTGCTGTAGCCCTTGCTAGATCATTTCATCCCACTTTTATTCTTATTAAGCTATTTTGACCTGTGTTTGGTCCCTGAATTACCCTGCATGCAGTTTATACTGGTAAAATTGCACTTTTACCCCTTATGACTGGTTTTCTTCTCAAACTCAGAATTCTCTGAGTTAAGCCTTTCCTTGAGATATGTAGGAGCTTTTATCCTTTGTATTGGGTCAAAATGAGCTAGTTATGGCTCATGATGAGGTTCTCATCATACCCCCATGCCTAGCTTTTGCTAGTCCCTTAGCAAAAACTTAAGGTTTCAACCCTTGTTCTAGACCATGAAGTTTTCAATAGTTTTAGATAAGTGCCTTCATAGATTAGGTTAGAATGCTGATCATAGGCCTAAAAGGTACTCTAGTACCAATCAAGATCCAAATCTGTCTAGCCTTAGCCTCAGTCTTTTAGCAAAGGTTTTTAAGGCCCGCAAGAACTAACCTAAGGTTTATTGGACTTCGTGGTTAAAGCACCCGTGCTTGAAATGATTTTAGCCCTGGCTCAGTTCGCAGTGCGTTTTGTAAGAGAGAGATAGAAAGTTTTTCTGTTTGGAGAGTTTTCTCTCTCTTTTTCTTTTTAGTTCTAGCCTAGGATTGGCTTTTCAACACGGTCTGTATCAGATTCCTTGCTCCCATCATCAATCCTCAAGGGTTCCTGGCGATCGATGCTTCGAGATAGCACCGCCCATGGCAACCCCCGGAACCCTGGCTATTGAGATTTCGAGATAATCCCATCCATGGTATTCCGTGGCCGAATCCAGACCCTGGCAATTGACACTTCGAGATAATGCCATCCATGGAATCTGAACCAGCAGAGTGCTTACATGCCCCCCGTAGGATATGTAAATATCCTAAGAGACAAGCACCGAGGAGATGATATTTTGTTACGCATCTTCGAGGGGATTTCCCGCCTCTCCGCGCTGGGAACTCGTCCAAATCAACTTGTGTTGATCGGCTGCTCCTATTCTAGGTGTTCTTTTCAGATTTTTGCGACGCTTCTGCGTGATTCTGATTTTTACGCTTACTGAACCAGGCTGTGTGTGAGATTAGGGTGCTTAGGTTACTGAGTCCTGTAAACCAAAAATTAGTTAACGAGGCCGAATACTCCCTAAGCCTTAGACCTAATACTTCAGCTTTTCATTTTCCTCAACCTCTTGAGGAGTGTCCAGATCTTAATGGGTACTAAGAGTCTATTCAAGAATGCCTAAGGTTTGCATTCTTACTAATCTCATTGTGCACTTTTCAGTTATTTTCTTGAATGAGGTCTAGAACCTAGGTTAATTCCTTAGTTCCTTACTAATGACTATCACTTTTTCTCATAATTTTGTGCTCCTTTTTCATTTTGTTTCTTTTCTCCTTCACAAAATTTTCCTTCTCCTCTTTTCCTCTTATTCTTTTTCGAAAAATTTTTTTAATTTTTATGGTATTTTTGGCATATGTGAATTTTTTTGTTTGAAACCTTTTCTTACGAGTTTTTGCACTTTCATACCCCCCCATGCCTAAGATTTGCAATGTCCTCATTGTAACCTAGGGGTTTTTATTCAACTAAGTTCATACATTAGGATAGCTGTTTTGATGAGTGAATGGGTCGGGGTGACTGTTGCGGACGATTTCTAATCTCAGATGCAAGCACCTGAGGTGGAGTCGGCTGTCCTAAAGTGTGAACTTCAAGTGCAAAAAGCTGTCAGAACAAGTTTCAGGTTTTCAAAGAGAATGACGGGCTGCCTCCCGTTGAGCGCTAAATTTGATGCCTTCAGCCAAGCGGGAAATGCAATGGAGAGGGGATGGTCAAATCAGCAGAGTTTTGTAAGACAAGCACCTTGATTAAGAGCCTGGTTGGTCCAACCAGGTGCTTGTTCAGATCAACAGGCTGATGATGCAGCCCAAACCCAATCAATCTGGTGGGTTGATAGATGTAGATAAAAAGGTGTGGAACCCACCATAAACTATGAAGCTCAGATAGATGTGGAAGTGTAAACGCAGGGTTTGGCTGAGTCGAATCAGCCTGGTCAGAGTAGGGACCCGTAGGATAATCAGTGGTTGATACAGGAACCCTACAGGGGTGATCAGAGAATGATAGAGCATGGTATGTAGTCTGATCAATGTTCGAAACCCGATGTGGAAATGCAATCGGCTCGGTGAGAGGTGGATCAGCATAGAAATTGAGTCCGGTTGCGGGTCGGGGTTTGGGAGAGGTTTTGATCTATTCTGTGTGTGCGGATGAGGTGGCCATTGTGTACGAGGGCTCTTCTAGAAACAGATGATAGGTGATTTTCTGTAGAGAGTCCTCTGGGTAACTATCAAATGCCAGAAGAGTGTTTGTATGGTGAAAGAAATCGGATTCGAGAAAAAATTTGGATTCTTGGTTGCAATTACTCTTGGCATTTTCTGTTTTTGGTTCCTGAGGATCGAAAAGGAATGATTCTGTGTTATCGGTGATCTCGGGAATCAGGACCTCAGAGTCGGAGTCAGAGTCAGAATCATGTGAACTGAGGTCGTAGATAGGCCTGGCGTGTTCAGGAAGGGGAATCTCTCCGCAATTATAGTCAGATCTGAAATTGTTGGAGAGTTGGCAAAAATGATCATGAATTCCACCACAGCACAAATCATCAGATGTGGAATCAGCAGCCTGACTGGGTTCTAGCCTATATGTCACTTCTGGGCTCAAAAAGATGTTCTGTTCAAGCTCTAAGCTGGTAGGATAGATCCCATTAAAACCTTGCTCATCCAACTCCTCAGTTTCTGTATCATAAATTGGCATGTTTTCTGAAAAATCAATCAGATTTCCTGAGGGTGTTGGAAAAGGACATTCATAAAATAAAGGCCCGGAATCATATTCTGTAAAAATTTGATCTTTCTCATAAGGGGCCTCATAATCTTCCCAATAAGTTTCAGATCTAGGTTCTAGGCTTAGGATGTGGGTAGAATTATTAGAACCTAAGTCTGAATAACCTTCGAGGGTTACCTTATCAAAACAAGGGGCGGAATTTATACCCTCCAGAGGTTCAATTCCAATCTTGTCATTGCAGGAGTCTTGGAGTTCTAAGCTTGGTGATTTACGGCCTAGGGTTGGCTCAGCATTGTGTTCTCCTGCAATATCCCAACCTAATTCAACATTGTCTTCTATCTGGGTTGGGATTTTACAACCACTTTGTGCCTCAATCCCGAGATCTGGGAAACTGAATTGTTCCTTAATACTGTTCCAAGATGGTTCATCCTCTGTTTCTGGTTTATACGGGTATTTCTGGTTGATAATTTGTTCTACTGATTTCATCATTTCTACCCGTTTTATAAGGGCATCTTGGTGTTGTTCCCAAAGTACAGGATTTGTCAAGCATTGAAGGTATTCAGATTGGTGTAATTTTTCCATCTCAATGTATCCTGTCATGAGCATATCTCGGGTTGATCCTTTTGAAATTCCAGTCAATAGAATTTGGGCACAGTTTATGATGAAGGATGTGGTTGTTGGGACATCAACCTGAATATCTCCTCTTGGTGTTGAGGTTTTTTCTTCTTTTTCATAGAATTTTATGGCATCCTCGATCATTTTATCTTTCATAGATCTCCGATATTCAGGTTTCTTGAATGGTAGTCTTGCTAGGTAATTAGGCTGCATAATTGGATCAGGTGGTGGAATCAAAGTTTGAATCAAGATGGAAGAAGGGGATTTTGTTCAGAATCAGAGGAAAGAGGGGTTATGTGAATGATTTCTGCAAAAACAAAGGAGCCGAGGCTTAGCCTCGGGGAGAGTGAATTTCTATAGGAGGTTTCAAGGACCTCCTGAAAAATACTGAAGGGCTGGATGAGATAAGCAGGTGCTGGACCCAATCAAGACACCCAAAAATTGTTGGGTGACTATAGAGGTTCGGGGCAGATGGACCCCTTGATCAGAAAGATCGTCCACCTGAGAATTACCTGGGCAGCCAGAGAGGGAGAGTCCCGCGAAGACCCCTACACGGTAGAGCGTCCCCACGGGTTACAGGGTTTCCCCCACCCGACCTCTCTTGTCACTGCGGTTCCAGGTAGACCAGAATGGGGATCTTGATCTCTTAAGTCTACCAATTTTAAGATCAGGGTGCTTAAGGTTTTCACTTGAACTTTAGTCTTTTAAGTGTAAAGAGTGACCTAATTTAAGGTTGGTTGACCCAAGGGGTCAACTTTACCTCTTGTTTTCTTTGAGAGCTTTTAGGTCCTGTCTTTTAGGGTTCAAGTGTTTAGAGAGCCAATTGTTTTAGATTTTCTTTGAATAGGTATTTTCAGACAAGGGCTTGGGCACACTTCATTTGGTTTCCTCAATTCTTGCTTAAGGAGTGTGTCTCTAAATCCCTAGTGTTGGATCCTAGGTTGGCTCTACTTGGTCCAGTTAATTCTTTGTTGGGTAATTAGGGCTCAAGCAAGAATGTGTTAGCCCTTAAATACCCTTAATAGTGTGCAGAAATAATGAGTTGAAAACATGCAACTTTTATGGTTACTAAATATGGAAGACAGGTTAGCCCTATATTGCTTGTTCTTTTCTTTTCTTCCTCTTTAGAGTGTAGGGGTTAATAGTGAGAGAAAAGATTTACCTGTCTTCGGAGTGGTTGTCGTGTGGTTGCTTGTCTTCTTGAGTTCCTGTAGCTGCACAAAAGAGAGGAGATTATCAGAAATAAAAAAAAAGTACAGGAATGTTTACCTCTAGAATATCCGTTGCTCCCCGGCAGCGGCGCCAAAATGAAAGACGTATCGCGGCAACCGGGTCTGTTATAACGTTGTAGTAAAGCCGGTTGTTACCAACGTTTCATATAAAAATTTTTTACTCGGAAAAATAAAAGAGTTCCCAAGGTCGAACTCAGGGAGCAAGTTGTATTCTAGAGATATACAAGTTCTATTACAAAAATAAAGAGAGAGAGAGAGAGAGAGAGATGAAAATTTGGCTTCTTCTTCTTCTCTTCTTTCTTCCTCTTTGTCTTATCTCCTCTTTGGCTTTTGTTCTTCCTGTTCTTCTTCTTCTTCTTCTTCTGCTTTCTTCAGATCTTCCCCTCGTGCTCTTCTTCTTCTGTCTTCTGTTCTTCCTTGTTTTCTTTCTTTCTTTTTCTTCAGATCTTCTTCTTCTTTTCTTGCTTCTTGCTTCTCTTCATTTCTTCTTCTTCTTTGTCTTCACCTGCCTTGACCTCTCTTCTTCTTCTTTGTCTTCACCTGCCTTGACCTCTCTTCTTCTTCTTTCGCGTTGGCCGTTGCTCTTCCTTCTTCTTCAGCCTGTCTTCTTTCCTGCTCTGGCTGCTGACCTTCCGTCGTCTGCCCCGGTGCTGAGACGACTTAACGATGCCTTCGCTACAGTGCAGCAGCTCCTTCTTCTTCAGCGGGTCTGCTTCTTCTTCTTTGGCCTGCACACTTCAGAGTTTTTTTTTCGTCAAGAGGCAAAAACCTACTCTACCCCCCCTCCCCCGCATATCTCTCTCTCTGAAATCACTCTTCGGAAGCTCTCCCAGAGCGCTACCGGGTAATCGGGTTCGGGTCAGGCCCGGGTCCAGGCCCACCGGCGTGCGTGGTGGGCGAGGAGTGCAGGTCAGTCTAATCGGGTCGGGCCAGGTCCGCGGAGCGTGGTCACGGACGAGGCCGGGTCGGGTCGGGTGAGAGGGACCTCACCCCGTGGTAACTGAGGCAAACAGATGGTGGCACTTTTGCAATTTATGTGGGTGTGTGGCTTCAGAAATTCCCGAGGTGGGACTATCCGCGCACCCCTTTTCTCTCACGCCTGCAATAGGAATGGTGCTTCCAATTGCAACAGCTGTTGAGGCTCACAACTCCAATTGAGGGCCAGGGTGTGTGCGCAAGACTCTTTCGCGCAGCCTAGGTCTTCAACCTGGGATATCTAGGCTTGGAGCAACCTCAAGCAAGCTTCGAGCTTCCTCGCCAATGGCGGTCAAGGCCTGGAACCTGAAATCAATAGAACGGCCTCTCGGCCAAATCAGACAGGCGGGGGACCTTCGCCGTGGCACGGCGAAGGTGGTCAGGGGGTCTGCAGGGGGCGAGATGGAGCTAACAGGTCGTCCTAGGTCAAACTGTGAGCGAAGAAGTGGGTGTGTTCGGTGGATCTGCAGAGGGTGTTTGGTGGGAAGTGGAGGGGCGGAAGAGGATCAGGGTGAGGAGGCGGAGATTCTGCGGTGGTCGGCGAGCCGTGTGGGTTGCTGAGGTGATGGGAGCGGCTCGCCGGAGGGTGGTCGGAGGCGGAGAGGATGAGGGTGAACAGGAACGGTCGAGGGTTTAATTGACTAAATTGAAAGCGGGAAAGAAAGAGGAGAAGAAGGGGAGTAGGTCTAACTTACTTGCAGGGACGAAGGGGGAGGAACAGGGCGACAGTCGTATCGACTGTCGCCGGAGAAGACGATGCTCAGGGAGAGGGGCGGCGGCGAGCAGAGGGCTGGAGAGGCGCCAGCTGGGTACGGCGTGGCGCGGGAAGAGCAGGGGAGGAAGTCTCTGCTGCTGGTAGTGCGGCAGAGCGAAGAAGAGCAGGGGAGGAAGCCGCCGGAGCTGGTGAGCGTCTGCCGGAGAAAGAAGAGAAGAAAGCTGGGGGTTTTCTCCGTCAGATCCAGGCTGCCTTCGTCGGTGGAGCGGCGGGGGGTATTTATAGGGATGAAGCAGGGGGGAAGGCGGAGGGAGACGACGTGTCTCCCTCGCCGGAGAATGGTCAGAACATGAACCCATACCGTCCGTGCGTTCGCACGGCCGGTATGGTGGCCTACAATGTCCAGGGGGGTGCTCCTGCGACGGCTGACGACGCAGGGCACCCCCGGTACACTTGCCAGGTCCCCCACCTCACCCTGCCCGGCGCCATGCTCCGCGCAAGGTCGCCGGAGCATGGTGCTGGCAGGGTTTTGCAGGAGGGACCTGATTGCAAAGAACGAAGGAGAGTTAGGGGCCAAAATGCGAGGGTTCAAAAGTTGAGGGCCAAAGAGTAAATATATGAGGACCAAAGTGTGAAGTCGGTCAAGGAGGTTTCTTCTTAGGCTCAAGTTTTTATACATGACTAATTAGGACCTAAGGAATCTGATGGTGAATTTTATTTTCATATTAAACCTTGTTTGACCGGTCAATTTGCGTAAAAACCCAAATTAAGTTATTAATTGGGCATGGTTCTCAATGTAGGTCAAAATGGGTTCTAAAGGCCAAATTGAAGGTTCTAAACCCTAGAGATTATTTTTCTATGGATTTTAGAGGGTTTATTCTATTTTTACTTTGCCTCGAACCTTGTGAATTGAAGTGGGTTGTTTTAGGGTTACAGATTATCATTTGGTTCCTTGGAAGTGCTGTAGCCCTTGCTAGATCATTTCATCCCACTTTTATTCTTATTAAGCTGTTTTGACCTGTGTTTGGTCCCTGAATTACCCTGCATGCAGTTTATACTGGTAAAATTGCACTTTTACCCCTTATGACTGGTTTTCTTCTCAAACTCAGAATTCTCTGAGTTAAGCCTTTCCTTGAGATATGTAGGAGCTTTTATCCTTTGTATTGGGTCAAAATGAGCTAGTTATGGCTCATGATGAGGTTCTCATCAGATATGGGCGCGGGCTGTGGCCAAGAAAGGTCGACCAAGGATGATCGGACAATCAGAAAGTGAGCTAGGAACTTCCATATCTAAAATGAGAAAGTCAACAGGAAAATAAAGACTGTTGACCCTAACCACCACGTCTTCCACCACACCCTTCGGGATTTTGACAGAACGATTTGCCAACTGTAACGTGACAGGGGTGGGTTTCAGATTTCCCAAGGAAAATTTTTCGAGCATGATGGTCGGTATGAGATTTATGGAAGATCCTAGATCAAGCAGGGCACGGTTAAAATTGCATCCTTGGATGCTACAGGAGATAAGCGGTGTGCCCGGATCTTTCTGCTTCGATGGTAGATTTGACAGTATAGCACAACTTGCGTGAGGCGAGAGAACCACCGGATTCTTAGTCTTCTTTGACTGTCGCCTGGGTGTTGTGTAGTCTTTGAAAAATCGGGCGGCAGTAGGTATGTGGTCGATAGCCTCGAGCAGGGGTACCTTGATTTCTACATCCCTGAACAAGTTATGCAGGTTACCAAAGGCCTACGTATCTTTCTTTTTGCCTTTTGGATCCCTCAGTAGAGCCTCAGGGAATGGGACTGATTTTGGCATGAATTTGGGTGCATTGTCCTCTCGCAAATGCGATGCGCATCCCGAATGAGAGGGCGATGAAGAAGAAGATGGGCCAGGATCAGGTCGAGGCGGATCGACGGTCTACTTACCGCTCCTCATAGTGATAGCATTGGACGATACGGGTCCAGTGGGATCATACGGCGGAGGAGGGTTCGCAATAGGGACATAAGAGTGTGGCGCTGCAGCGGGATTAGCCTGAAATCCCAGTGGAATGCTCGGAGCTTGCAGAATTGGATTAACCTGTCGCTGAGAAGGTCGTACTTGTGGTTAAGGACCACGGGGTACGAAGTTTCGTGGGTTTGGAACAGGTTGGGCAGGAAGAGTGCCCTGAGATCGAGTGGCCAAGCGTAGTTGACTAATCTCAGCATTCTGTTGCGCCAATTGGTGCTGAAGAGAAGTCATGTTCTCTTCATGACGCTTTGACATTTCCGTCATCATTCGCATCAAATTGTTAAGAGGACTTGATGTGTGTTCAGTTTGTGGTACGCAAGGACCTGATGGCGGATTCGCCATAGGATTAGACTGGGCCCTTGGGATGACGGGTGCAGACGGTCTCATTGGTCCACCAGCAGGGTTTTGGCGCTGCGGGTTGTTGGACCATGTGAAGTTTGGATGATTACATCACCCTGGGTTATAAGTGGCAGAGAACGGGTTGTCCCCCAGGGCGCAAGCGTCTTCTATGACAAAAGATGTGTCCACGTGTAAATATGCGTCCGAGCACACGGAGGCTTGGTCCTCCGTGTCGAAATATTGGCTTGCAAAAGCCAGTTCCACATGACTTACCGAGTCGCTCGGCGCGACACTCGGTAAGGAAGGTCATACGAGGTTTCTCGGGATAAGCCTGGTGTTGGAAGAATTTGGATTG
The DNA here is from genome assembly GCA_037157565.1 of Thalassia testudinum. Classification (NCBI taxonomy): domain Eukaryota; kingdom Viridiplantae; phylum Streptophyta; class Magnoliopsida; order Alismatales; family Hydrocharitaceae; genus Thalassia; species Thalassia testudinum. The sequence goes on along the minus strand of JAZHRO010000007.1, from coordinate 24,207,486 downwards.
TGACGAAGTGGTGAAGAGGTGGTGTTTGCCAGAGATCAGGCGGGGTTGGCTAGAAGCTCATCCAGCTTCTTGTGCATGACAGAGACTTCATCCAGTTTTTGTGCAATAAGGCTTAGATCAGTGGATGAATGGGAGGGTCCCGTGTCAACTTTGTGGACATTTCGGGGCTAGCTGGTACGATTAAAGGCGACAATGGAAGCATTGTTCATCGAGTTTTCACTCATATTTTCAAATAATTCAAATGCTCCATTCTCGTCTTTATTCATAAAGTTCCCTCCGCAGGAAGCATCTGCAATCTACTTCAAAGTCTCATTTAGCCCATAGTAGAAGATCTGGGCTATATGTCACTTAGGCAGACCGTGGTGCGGACACTTCCTGAGGAGGTCGTTATACCTCTCCCATGCCTCATGAAATTGTTCGCTGTTTTGTTGCGTAAATGAAGTGATAGCACGGCGAAGCGCATTGGTTGGCCCGATTGGGAAGAACTTCTTGAGAAACGTTGTTCGCATCTCTTCCCAAGAGTGGATGGTTTTCCCAAGAGTGCGTAACCATTGCGACGCTTTATCCCACAATGAAAACGGGAACATCTTCATGAGGACTATAGGTAACTCGACATTTCTTGGTTTAATCGTTTCAGCCAGTCGTGTTAGGTCTTCCAAGTGGAGAAAAGGATCTTCACTTGTAAGACCATGGAAGTGAAAATTTATTAGGCCATTTATGTTCGATTTTAATTCAAAGTCGTCCTGCCCATGGGGAACCGAATTTTTCCTATGGTCTCTGTAGCAGCGGGATTCTGATATGAGCTAAGAGACCTAGGCTCCTCCCGTTCGGGAGGGTTCTGCATTTCCTCCAATGTTTCCCGAATGGCTTCGATTTGCTCATTATACATCTCCATTTGGGCTTAGAGGTGGGTTATGGTATCTAAGGGTCCACCACCTGGTGGGTTCTGAGGGCGATTTCCTCCCTCGGGATTTGGGGGTGGGTGTGCAGCCATGTTTGTGGAGGAGGAGGACGATTCGGCTTCTTTTCTAGATTTATCAGTCAATTCAAACAGTTCAGGGTTTTGTGACCTCCTCCCAAACATGCACTACTACAGGAAGATTTGGGGAGATGAGAAGGGAAAAGAGACGAGAGAAATGATGCCGCAAAGGTACACTTGATTACAAATCAATACAATCAAGTTCCTAACCTCTACAGTGTGCCCTTAGACCTAAACATCTAAGTTACCTACTATCACGAACTACGGAACCAAATGCGAGCACCGCGGAACCACCAAGCCAGATTGAAAGGCCGTTTGCCCCAGTCTTAGACACCCAATAGCATGCAGGAACTCTCACCAGCACGTAGCCGCTACACGTAGGTAGTTAGACCTCCAATCCTTAAGAAGGGTCAAGTTACTACCAGTTTTAGTTAGAGGCTTAGGGTTAATTGCTTTTGGAATGTGAAGGGTGTTGTTTACAGGTAATGCCCAAGTGATTGATTTTCAGAGTGTGTAAAACAAGCATGCAACGGGGAAATCTCCCCAAATTAAGTTCTTAATTGGTGAATGGTTTTTAGAGTTCAGCCTTAAGTAGTATGAATTTTAGGATTTTGCTAAATTACCAATTCAACCAATCTCTGGGTTTTTGTGAGAATACAAGTTTTCTTTCTAAGCCCAACAAACCCTTCTTCAATATCAGTTGGTTAATGCATCCTAAAATGCAATGGGCTACCCTAATTGGAGATTTCTATGTGTGGATGCACGAATCAGTTTTATATTAATGTGAAAGGGAGCCAAGCACTTCAATTCAAGTGCTCCCAGTCACCAAGAAAAATGTCCACACAAGGCTCAACCAACTGATAAAGAAACTAAAATTGTTGGTGTTGAAATGTTTGGGATCGAATCTTAGGCAAGTTGAAAAGTCATGGTGGGGTTGGAATCAACTCAATTCCAAGTCTCCCACCAAAAATGTGATCCTGAATTTGTAGGTAAATGAGACAAAGAGGGGTGCAATCAATCTTTTTATTTGCCTCAAAGAATACTTTTCACAGCGAAAAATTCAAGAATCAAGATTCTCAAATTTTCGCTATGCGAAATAGGGCGGGAAATCTCGGGGCGGTGGGAGTGAAGATAATCAATTAAACAAGTGAATTTTAATCCACTTGCCCCAAGAGATCCCAAGAAGTTTTTCTAATTTTTTTTAGTTTTTAGTTTTTTTTTATTAAGGTGGCAAGTTAACCCTAGTTTGCTAAGAAAAAAAAACCTACTTGTTCGGCAACGTGTGCGAAGCTCCAATGCGGTGTCGGCATCTTCACGCTCTTGTTCCCGCCTTGAATCTGCTCACGTCTTCAACTTCGTCTGCCTTCCTTTTCCTTCCACCTGGTTCACCGCACACCAAAAATTGAAATACCCATGAAGAGAGAAGAGAAAAACTGAAAGGAATTGAATAGAAACTTTCTTGAAGGCGCACTTCCCCGGCAACGGTGCCAGAAAAGATGTATGGTCGAGCCCGGATAGGTTGTTAATATGATGATTTTGTCGTTGAAATGTGTATAGTGGTTAACCTAATTCGGACCTAACCATCTCTTTACAAAATTTTTAACCTTGCCTACTTGATTTTATCTTGTCACTTTCAAGCCTAGGGTCAAACTCAGGGAAGTGGGGTACAAGTCGAGTTTCTACGCCTTTCCTACAATGAGTCTTTTCCGTTCTTTTATTATGTTTTTGTTGTTTTTTCTTATTTAGATTTTTTTTTTCCGGTAATCTTTATCCTTGAGGCACACCCTCAAAACTGTGTTCTTGGCTTTGAGCCAAAACAGAGTTCCAAAATGAATCTTGCTATTCGCAAGATAGGGTACCTGCAAGTCAAAGATTATCTTTTCTCTTTTATATATATATTTTTATCTTTTTTTATTAACAGGAATGCGGAATAGAAATAAAGTAAATACAGTATATGTATATATGTATTTAGTATGTATATAAAGGGGTGGGGGTGGAGGCGGCGATGGAGTGTAGCACGATGTCGAGTTGGTCGTCGTCTAGAGAGACACAACCAACAGGACCAGGTACCGCGTGGAGTATGGGATGGATGGTGGATGATGTATGTAACCATACTTTTCGTACGCGTGTATCGGGAAATACAAGCAACTGGTGCAGATATTCCCACGATACAGCATATGGTAAATAAGGTGAAAAAATATATATATGTATATATGTAAATATGTCTATATATATATATATATAAATATGGTTATAAATATATAGGTATATATATATATATGTAGATATATATGTATATATAAGTGTATATGAATATGTATATATATATGTGTATAACTATATAGAGGTATATATATATGTATAGTAATATATGTATATATAGATATATGTAGCTAAGTATATATATATATATGTATGTATGTATATATAGTTATAGATATATATATGTATAGATGTATATATATATATATGTATGTATATAATACCATATAGATGTATATATATATGTATATATATGTATAATAATAATATATGTATATAGGTATATGTATCTAGATATGTAGATATATGTATACATGTATATATATATATATATATATATATGTATGTATGTATCTATACTTAGTTATATAGGTAATATATATATAGATATATGTATATTTATATATATGTATATGTGTATAGATATATGTATATATGTAAGTATATATGTATATTTATATAAGTATATGGATATATATCTATATATATATATATATATATATATATATATATATATATATATATAGATATATAAGTATATGTATAAGCATATAGATATATATATGTATCTATATTTATATATATACATATGTATGCTAATACATAAGTATATAGATACTACTATATGCATAAATATAAGTATATATATATATCTATATATGTATATATATATGTATCAATATATAAGTATACGTATATATATGTTTATAGTATAGGTGTGTGTGTGTGTGAAAGTGTGAGTGTAGGTGTGTGTGTGTGTGAAAGTGTGAGTGTAGGTGTGTGTGTGCGTCGGTGTAGAGTGTGAGAAAGTGTTGTGAGAGAGAGTGAGAGAGAGAGAGAGAGCGGGAGAGAGAGGGCAGGAGAGTGGGAGAGAGCGAGAGAGAGAACGTTGCCGCTCTGTAGGAGGCGAGTTAAGTCGTCTGCGCTGTGGGCCCGTCGTCCGGAGCTTCTACGCGTGCGAGCACGTATTCGTGCAGAGGAGAATGCCTGTGCTAGCCAGTTGCTGGCGCGGAGGGCATGCGACAGCGTGCACGGAGAAGGAGGCGAGGTGTCTGCAGGCGAGCACGAAGGCTTGCAAAGACTGGCAGGGGGCGGGGAGGTGCTTGGCCGGTCGCTGCAGAGGCGCGCAGCGGCCGGTTGCTGGCGATAGTGCGTGCGACAGAGCGGAGAAAGAAGAGGTGGGGAAGGCTTGCAGGCGCGCATGGAGGGGTTGGGCGCCTGCAGGGAAGCGCAGAAGGAGCTGCTGCTGCTGCTGCCGCTGCTGTAGCTTCCTTGCAGCTGTTGCTGCTTCAAGCTTCAGACCTTGAAGAGGCTTCAATGGCGGGAAGGTGTGGGAACGTAAAAAATGAAAGAAAAGCCACCACGCCCACCGGCACTTTGAAGAGCTGGGCGGTGGTGGTCTCACTGTGGTGGTGTGCACCACAGTGAGAGCTCCTGCCCGCCAAGTTTCTCCTCGGAGGAGGACCGGCGTATGGAGGGGAATGGAGGAGAGGATGGTGGTGGCCTGCTGGTGGTTTTTTTTTCTTGCTGCAGCGACCAGGCTCTCTTTGCAAAGGTAGGAGCTGCGGTCTTTAAATAGAAGAGGAATGGCATGGCCACATGCAGCTACAGGGAGAGGGTTGGAATGACAGCCGCAGGGAAGGACAAGGGCAGCTGCAGCAAGCATGGCGGGAGGAAGAAAATGTAGCTGCAGGAAAGATAAAAAAATCAAGTGGAAATAAAAAATAGAGGTGGTGGATTTTTGCGAAGAGGCACTTGAGGAAAAAAGGTAAAATGCAAGGCCACTTATTTCATTCTTCTTTCCACTCAATTAGATGCATGTATACATGTATTTTTACAAATGCAACTACGGATCCTAATATGCACAGGTAGTGCTAGGAAATAGCACAAGAAGGCACTATTGTAGGCATATTTTTGCGGTGCAATCAAGTCCTAGCCTGATTGAGCTTCCTCTTCATCAATTGCCTTCCTGAGTGCTAGGGTTTTGGGGATTTGACTCTCTGCTTATCCCTAACACTCCAAGAAACACATCAAAAATAAAATAACAAATGTAGTGCATTCCTAACCTAATTTATGCCTAAATGCAACCCAAAAACCTATTTGCGAATCAAAATCCTAAGAGCTAGGTTTGTTTTAATGCATGAGAATGATGATAAACTGGCGTTTATCACACCCCATGCTTATCTTTTCTAGTCTCTTAGCAAAACTTTAATTTTTACAAAATGAAATTTTTAGGAAAATCTATTTTTTTCGACTTTTGAGGAAGAGATTAGGGACAGGATGATCCAAATGTAAGAGGTACGGGATTTGTTAAGGATAAACATTAAGATTTGTTTTTGGATCCAAAAATTAGACAAAAATGAGATCAATATATCCTCCAAAAAATTCACAGATTAACCACTTATTAATTCAGATGACTTGAAATTTTATTTTTAGGATTTTTCTGACTCTTAAATCTGATTCGAAACTTGCAATAACCTTTAAAACTTTGTGTCCATGCTTGTGAAAAGCCAACATTTATAATGGCATGTTTTTGGTTTAAAACTTTTTTTTTCTCCCCCATGCTTATTTTTAGCTTAGTCTTACAGTAGATGTGTCAGGATCATCATTCCTATTACTAAACCTCGAGGGGGCTCTAGCACTAGTACTTCGAGATAGCACTATCTATGACACCACCATGGAGCTCACAACCCCAAAACACAATGTGGTGTAAAGGGGTGCTCCAAGCAAACTCAACATCTTGCTCTGACACTATAGGTAGAGCACCATCCAAGATACTTGAGCTACAAAAATGCGCTTTAATGCTCCGTCTAAAGATATGAAAGATAGATATGGAGCAATGCCGAGGCGGTAACATGTTGTCATCGCATCCTCAAAGGAGGCATTTTCCTCCTTCTCGGCAATGGAAACTCAAACCAATGATTTACTTCAGACTTTTACTAAGTTCAAATAAGGGGGCTTTTCCAATTTTTAGTTGTTTTTAGGTGTTGGCTTGTGTGTGAAATTTGACATAGGAAGTTTTGCATGAAATGCAAGTTTTTGAATAAAAAACTAAGCCAGATACTTTCCATATTACAAAAGAGGATCAAGTCACCTGAACTATCATGAGTTCAGGTGGAATTTTAGAGAAGGATATTTGATCTAGTCTAAAGAAAGACCCTAAAATTCTAATGATCAGATCCATATCTTCATCCCTAGTTTGTTAAAGGTAAAATCCCATTATACCAAAAGTAAATTTTCCAACCTTAGTCCCGATTTCAAAATTTTCCTCGAAAAGTCTTTAAGATTTTTATTTTTTTGGGTATGCATGCAAGAAATTAAAATGTCAAAAGAAAATGCATGTTTTTAGGTTTTGAAAATCCTAAATCGATCGTCAAAATTTTAAAAACATGCCCCTATGCTTTTGTTATGCAATGTCCTCATGCATTAGGAGGTAAAAGGAATCACCTTAGTGAAAGGCGGTCAGGTTTAGGATGGTCAAAACCTGGAAGAAGAAAGGAAAAGGAAAGCAGGAGAAATGATGGGTTACCTCCCATCCAGTGCTATCTTTACGCCATTTAGTCGGGCATGAAGGTATGCACGGAAGACGAACAATCATGTAAATAATTGGACACTTGAATGTCCTCAAGAAATGTGTTTTCCTTAAGTTCCCTGAAAAGATGAATGGTAAAGAAATCGGGATCAAAATGAATTGGAAAAATGGAAGAATGATTCGGATCTGGCCATGGTTTAATTGCATGTAAAATGCTAGACTCTGGTGGGTCGGGTGGTAGGTCCAATGAAATGGGAGGGGGAAAGGAGTCAATGAGATGTAGGGTGGGTGAAGGTAGTGTGGATTTTTTGGTGAAAAATCGGGAAGATTGAAAGAGTAAAAGTCAAACCCTAGTTGATCTGAAAAGTCTCAAACCACAAAATCATCCTTAGAATAGGAATCAATAAAATCTAGATCCATGGTAGTCAAAGCTGACTAGGATTTGATCAACAATGATTTCTCACAAATTGCTTCCATTGTATTATCAATGTCCTTGAAAATTTTATGATCAATGGACCTCTTGGAAGCTTGAAATAAATCTAATTAGAAAATTTGGTTACCGCAACTTATATTCATTTTCCTAGAATTAGAGTTGATATTAGCTGTTGCAATAATCAGAAGGGGTCTTCCAAGAATAGTATTAGTGAGAGCTACAGGTACCTCTATGTCAAGGACCAGAAAATTTACTAGAAATAGATAATTCTGGACCTTAACCATACTATCCTCAAAAATTCCCCGTGGTTGAATGATAAATCGATCTTCCAATTGAAAGTGAACATTAATAGGTTTAAAATCACCGAATTGAGATTTCTTGAATAAGATTGGGGGAATGATATTAATGGCGGTACCTAAGTCGAGAGGGGTGCGAAAAAAGGTGGTGTCATTTACGACACCTGAGATGAGAGATCCACCCAGGTGCTTTTTTGCGAGAGGCAGCTTGCTCTGAACAACTAAACTTGCTGTCTTAGAAAGGACCACCCTTCCTAGATTCTGAGGCTCCCCTATTGGAGTAAACTTTTCTTTCAAAAATTTAGCAAAGGCAGGGGTGGCATCTAGGAGAGGGATATTCTTCTCAACTTGCCCAAATAAGTCCAAAAGATCTTGGTCAGAGGGCTCTGATTTCTGATCAAAAAGATTGGATGGCAGTGTTTGAGACTGAGAAAAAGGATTTGAATCAAGTATTTTTGGTATTTCTTTTTCTTCTTCCTGAGTGGGGTTAGGAGAGTCGATTTGCATAGGTTGAGAGTGGGTTTCATCAATCTGATTTGAAGACCCTAAATCAATGGTGGTTTTCCCACTTCTCAATGCAACTACATGCACACTTTGGCTATCACTGGGAGGAAGTGGGTGGGTATGTTGTTGATAGAAACCAGATTGGTGCTGAGATATTAGGTTAATAGGAGGCTGAACAGTGTAGTTCTGATGTTGGTGTCCACCTAGGTGTTGGTTCCTGTGATTGACAAAGTTTGGTGTGGGCTGGGATGGCAAGTGTCCTGCAAGTCTTTGGTTTGAAATAACCCCAAATTGATCATTGAGATTATTAATAGCACGAGTTATTTCTGTTGTTTTTCTTTGCATATCCTACAATGTTTTCAACATCTAGGCATTGATGTCTTCTTGAGATGGCCCAGATTGATAAGTTGATTTTGAACCATGCCCTCTAAATAGGTTTTGTTGTTGGTGAGGAACTAGATTTGCACATGATTGAGTCGGATAATTCCTCCAATTAGAGGAATTTTGCAATTACTCTTGGAAGGTGGAGACATTTTGAGTGGGGTAATGATTTGGATAAGTATAATTCCCTGTTGAACCATAGAAAGCCTCAGAATAATGATTATACTCAGCACGGGTCATGCAAATTTTGTCTCTTTGGGATGTGAGAAAGGGTTTGATCTGGAACGTGTGGAGCTTGGGTAGGTGTGGTAGGACCCCCTTGGTTGGCTAGGTTTGTTAAATCCTTATGCAACTGTTGTTGCTTAACTTGTAGCTGAGCCATAATGGAGTAGAAATTAGGTGGGAGGGGCTTGATTAGGAAGCTCTTGGGTGGAAAGATTGGGGAAAGAATAATTAGCATGTAGGTTAAAGGACCAATTTTGATTTTCCATTTTTAAAGAAGAGGAAAAATGCAAGAAAAGTCTTTTTGGGAAGGCAAAAATCAAGTGGTCCCTCCAAGTGTGGAGTTTTGGACCGCCGCCCATGCAAAATGGAAGAAACGAAAGGGGAGGAGAAGAGATGGAGATGAGAGAAAGTGTGCAAATAAGCAATCAAAATTCTAGACCTAACTTAAACGTGACTCCCTAAAAGTAACCTAAGACTTAGTCTACCTAGGAAATAAGTAATCAATAGTGAATACCCATTCTGTCAACAAATCTAGCCAAGTTGTTTAAGGGGAGGTTTGGGCTCAAGCGTTTCCCAGGAAAATCCCTAAGTGCTTTTACAAACTCGCGCCTGGTCGTTTGACATGGCCCCTCAACTTGAACACTAGATATAGATGACAGAATTGATATTAACTAAAGAAAACTTAAGACCTAGATAGCAAGCCTAAGTTGATGAAACCTTAGGGGTCAAGTTGCTATAGATTTTAATTAAGTCTAGGATACTAAAGTACACATGGAATGTGGAGGGCATTGATTGGATTGTTTCCCTGTTATTTCAATTTTTAGTATGTGTGCAGGAATTGGAAAGTGATTCCAATTTCAAACAAGTTGTCACACAAATTTAAGTATTTCTATCTTTTAAAATTGGATTTAAGTTAGTTTGTTTTAGGGTTTCCTTCTTAAGAGTTCAAACGAGTTTTTGAGATTCACAATAAAAAAGAAATCAAGTTGTATGTGTTGAGATCAATTTCCTTTTAGTCTTTTGTCTCTAAAAATGAAAAAGAAATCCTAATCCAATTGACCCTAGGATAGAAATTTAACTACCAATGGATCTTCTTTAGGCTTTCTATAATAAGTAGTGGTCCAAACAGATCAAACAATACCACTACTTTATGGAAAATCAAACAAGGATTCTAGAAAAGATTTTTTAAATATTTTAAGAATTTGTTTAACATTTTTAAAGAATTTTTCTTTGTGCTGGTGTAAAAGTCCAGAATTGATACTTGTGGGTATTTTGGACTTTTCAGTACCACCACCAGCCTCAGAAAATTTTGGTGATTTTATGTGATATGTAGAATTTCATAATGATTCTAGAAACTACACTTCACAAACATTAGATGTGTAAAAAAGTAATAAAAATTCATAGACAGTAGCAAAATAGGAACATTAGAGGGTGTGACCTCTCTTAAGTCCATGAATTTTAAAAAATTAAATACAAACCCAATTAGTATAAAATTTGATACAAATGTTTCCAACTTGATTTAGAATCACTGTGTGAAATTTCAAGATTTTAGGAGATCTATGGTGTTCGAAATTGATTTTTCAATTCTGAATAGAAGTTTGGATCCGAAAAATAGAACACCAACACTTGAAATTGAGTGGTGTTTAATGGTGCAAACAAGCAAATAATGAGTTTTAAATTGCACCACTCCACTTAATTAAGTTGTTTAAGGTCTTGAAAGCCAAGTTTAATATATTTTCGTAGTATTTTAATGCTTTATGTGATAAGATAAAGGGAACCAACTTGAATCCACGGGAAGACAAGGGATTTGAGTTCTTTCTAGAATTCCCGCTTGCTTCTTGTAGTTCCTACAGACATGAGATAGAAGAAAAGAGAAGGGGATGAGATCCACTTCAAGTAAGAGAAAAGTGATAAGCAAAGCTGTACCCCCCAGCAACGGCGTCGAAAAGTGATCGCATTTTTGCATGGTTTGTTAATTTAGGGTTTTAAGTCATTACAACGCACAAAAAATGGATTCACTTTTAAAATTTATAACCTAGGAGGCAAAATTGATTGCTAAATCAAATCTCTTGCTTTAAAGGGCACTCAACTTTTTTTTTGGTGTTTTATATATATGATTTTTTTTTTATTTTGAAATAACAGGAACATTAGAGTTTTGTTGAAAAAGACTAACCCTAATAGCTAATATCTACGTGACAAAAGTTGATTCTTTCTAAGCTCACCCTAGGCATGTGGAGGCCTAGGGTAATTAGAAAGAAAGAGTGTTTGTGCACTATGAATAATGCGACAAAACAACAAAAGGAATTGCAACAGCTATATTAAAAAGAAGGCAACTTTTAATTGAGAAAGAGTGTTTTACAAAAACCCTAGTAGAGGAATGCTTCTACTACTAGAATAAATATAACAAATAACAAAAGAAACACAAATCCTCCTAAAATGACGGTGAAGAGGGGAAGCTCCTTGCTCCAAGCTTAATGGCTCCTAGGCTTGAAAAGGGCTCCTCCTTCTCCTTCTTGGACGTCCTCCAAAGGCAAACCCTAGATGGGCGTGCCTTCTCCTTCCTAGAGTGGATGGCTCCCACTCCAAGAACTCCTCCTTAAGGTGGCATGGACTACCTTTGATTCTTCCTCCAAGGGTGGTAGTGTACCACCCTCAAATCCTCCTCTTCCTAGGGTAGGTGTGTACCCTAGGTTGTCCTCCAATGCCTAGCTTCATCCCTTGCCTGGAGTGGGCACAAGAGAGAAGAGAAGAGGGGAAGGCACCAAGGGGACAGACTATCCCATTGATCTTCTTCTTCTTCTTCTCTTGACCTTCTATGTAGGTGGAAATATGGGTAGAAAAAATGTAGCCAAGGTTTAGTTTTAGTGGTGGTGGCAGGGGGTTTATATAGGAGTAGGAGGGGGGTAGGGTTAGTTATAGGATGGATGGTTATGATGGGGGTTAGATGGTGGTTATAGGATCCTAGGGCTATGGTTGTTGGTGCCAAAATGGAGGGGCACTTGGTGGTTGGCGCCAACCGTAAGTGGTAGCTAAGGTTAAGGGTTTGGTTAGATGTGTTGTAGGGTGGAGATGGAGTTATATGGTGGTGGTTATGAGATGAGGGGCTAGGGTTATTTGCATGGACTTAAGGGGTGTGTGTAGGTGTGGTTAGGAGAGAGTTGGTGCCAACTTTAGTGTGGCTAAAGGGGTAGGGTTGGTGTGGACATAAGGGAAGCCTAGGATGGCATTTTATGGTGGTGGTTATGGGATTAAGGGTGGATATAGGTGGCGCCAAAATGGAAGGGTGTGGGTGGTGTTCTTGGCACCAAAATAGTGGTGGTTTAGGGTTGGTTATGGTGGCTTAGGTTGGCGCCACTAGTGGCTTCTAGAAGGGGTTAGGTGTATGGTTTAGATGGGGACAAAGGGAGAAGTGTAGGGCTAGGATAAGGGCTTGTGTTGGCTCCAAAATGAAGGGGAGGCTATGGCATTTTGGCGCCAACTTGAAGGAGTGTTTAGGGTGGTAGTTATGGTGAGTTGGCGCCAAAAGGGGTTGGGTTAGGTTAGGGTTAAGGTGGAGTTGTGGTCAGCCATGGTGGTTTTTGGTTGATTAGAGTTTAGTTAAGCTAGAGAAGCTACCTTAGCTAGTAGATTAGAGCTGGAGAAGCTAGGGTCTCATCGATGAGAGCTGGAGAAGAGTATTTTGGAGCTGGTATCAGGTACTCTGGAGCTGGGACTGCTGAGGCAACTTCAAGGGGAGCTCAACTACTGAGCGTAGCTACTTAGTTCTTATGCAAGTAGCCAAGCTTGGGTAGTTGAGCTTAGTTGAGCTGGCTCTAACCTACTTGGAGCTAGGTTGAGTTGAAACTGCCTATAATGAGAACTCTAGTGCTAGCTAAGCTACTAGTTGTCAAGTAGTAGCACAACTAGATTAGAGTCTAGCTATTCTGAGCTGGTTGGAGCTAAGGTGAGCTGAGCTTGAGCAGACGTGAACTCAAGTCAACTCAGTTGAGCTAGCTAGAGCTCCTAGTGAACTGGTGGGAGCTAAGATAATTTAGACTCAACTAAGTTGAGCTGGATCTGAGCTAAGGTGATCTCCAGTCAACTCAGTTGAGCTAGCTAAAGCTCCCAATGAACTGGTGGGAGCTGAGATGTGCTAGACTCAGCTGAGTTGAGCTGGATCTGAGCTGACCTGAGCTAAGGTGAGCTAAGATGAGCTCTCTCGAGCTACCATTTAGCTAAGGTGAGCTGAATGGAGCTAGTCCCAGTCCAAGGGAGCTGGCATCCAGCCATGATGAGCTGGAATCAACTGAGTCCTAGCCTGATTGAGCTTCCTCTTCATCAGTTGCCTTCCTGAGTGCTAGGGTTATGGGTGCTTATCCCTAACACTCCAAGAAACACACAAAAAATAAAATAACAAATGCAATGCATGCCCAACCTAATTTATGCCTAAATGCAACCCAAAAGGCCATTTTTGAATCAAAATCCTAAGAGTTAGGTTTGTTTTAATGCATAAGAATGATGATAAACTGGCATTTATCAGCCAGCCTAACCCACATTGGCTACCCCTCTTTCTCTCCCTACCTCCACTCAAAGGCCATCAAAGACAACCTCTGAATGCTTTTCCTTCTGCTAGATAAGTAGAGCATAGTTCTTTATAGTTTTACTTGCTTTATTTTATGCTTAGTAGTGTAGCTCCATATTTCTCCCTCAATTATGCATGTGTAATCCCCCATAGATTCATGTATGCAGTCGTTGTCTAATAGCCAGTAGTTTGTTTTCAAACATTCCTATATAATCTTTCCTCTATCCTTGTGTTGTAACCTCCATCATGCAATCAATGAAAAATCTTTGAGATATTTATATATCTATGTGTTGAAAAATCACCATGTGCTTGCTTGCAGTACCTTATTGTGATTAAAGTTGCCTGCACTCATTTTATAATCTTTCGCAACTAGAATGTCGGTGCCTGAAAATATTGAGGATTTAACTATCAACGCCTTTTTGGTAAACTGCCATCACATAACTAGGATAGTGTGTAAGGAAACCCACACATTCACTATCATCATTTATTTGACGCATGTGCACGTGATAAGAGTTAATCATGCAAATGGCAAAATAATGACCCGTAGGTTGGAAACCAACATTCGATTTTAAGTGAGTAGAGCAAGCGAGATCAAAATCATTTCCATAACGCCTCCCAGAAACGAACGACCGGGACTCAAAGTCTCGTTATTCTAGAAATATTTTTGGTGACTGAATTCACGACTATACTACAAGCAACGACATTAGCTTTCCTAAAACACATGACCTACTGCATAGTCCAACAAATGGCACTGTTGTTGGGGAGGCAATGCGATTGATTTTCGATCTTAGGACTTTTAATGACAAATCAACCTCTACTTGTTTTTGGATGTACAAGAAATCAGGAAAAACAGGATCTGCGCACTCATCAAGCATGAAGAAAGAAATGCAGGTGCACATCTTCTCTCTCTTAGCTTAGGATTTTTTTTTGAACTCTAGGCTAGATTATTTTGCTTAGCTAGAATTTTCTTTTTGAAAAAGGAATCTACATTTTTTGAAAAAGAAAAATTCTTTAGGTTGGTAGATTAGGTTTCATTTTGAATCTTACGTTAGTTTTTGTTTGCAAAAAGAAAAGAAAAAAATTTTGAAAAATTTTCCCTCCAAAAAAACTTTGAAAGTTAATTTTTGGTGGAAATTTGAATTTTAATTTCAAGAACCTTTTAAAAGGTTTTCCACCACCTACTGAAATTCGACCAGACTTTATTTTCTGCATTAAAAATTCATTTGTTGAATAATTAGTAAGCAAAAAATTTTGAAATTTTGCTAAGTACTTTAATTTCAAACCATCTTTTAAATGGCACCATTTATTTGAAGAAATTCAAAATAAAAAATCTTTAAAAATTCATGAAGTACAAGGGGGTCAAACTGACCCAGATTTAAAATTTTTTAAAATTCAAAAATCAATTCTGAGCAACCCCCGAATTTTTTTTGACTCAAAATGATGGGGTTTGGAAGATAATCTCATTAGCTTTAATTTTCATTTTTTTTCTGAAATTTTGAAAATCATTTTCTACTGTTTCAAAGCAAAAAATCCACTAGGGGTCAAAATTATAGATCGGATCCCCTGACATTTAAAAATTCCTATAAATTCAATTAAAATAGTAAAAATTGTAAAAAATTATTCTCTGTAAAGATAATTGAAAAGGGAATCTATTTACCAAATTTCACTTTATTTGAATACCATTTGTGTTCAGAAAATTAGTTTTATTCTTGTGGTCTACTGAAACCTTAGAATTTGCATGAACCCTAAGCTCAACCTTTAGGGTCAAATTGCTAGAGACCACATTTGAGCTAACCTAGACTTAGCTAAGTCTACTGTTTAGCCGGTGAGCCTGGTCACCTTGTGGGCCACTCACCCCAAACCCCAGTGAAGAAAGAAAAGGGTTAAAATAAATTCTAAAACACAAAATTAACCCGAATTTGTTGTCATACTATTGGGTGATTTCAACCTCTCTGGCCAAACCTGGTGACTAAGTCTGTGGGGTAGTGTTAAATGACCGTGGGTCGAGGGTACAAAGGAATCGGAGGCGTGAGTCGAAGGAAGAACCTTCCCCTTAGTCCCCTCATACACAGATTGGCCGAGTTAGCTTGAGAGGTAGGAATTACTTTCAGTCGATTCTCAATGAATTTTTCTTCAGGAATTCGAACATAAAATAAAAAACCTAGTCATCTAATCATAAGGACCATCTATTTGATAGGGCCTTAGGCTTGTATGGCTAGTTGCACCAACCCAGGGGTTGGTTGGTGATTGTGAGGAAGGAGGTCACTCAAACCCTGATTGGTTGGACCTTGGGAGCCACTCCCAAGGAGGTAAGTCACCTCAGGCCATCTTCTCCTGCACCCTCCTCTTCTATCCTCTTAGTCAAGATGGCTACTTTTGGACCTCGACCTAGTCAGGATCTAGCAATTCTAGACTCAATGACTCGTCTAAAAGCTCGGGTCGCTGAATTTGAGGAACGGTAAAAATAGAATATAGACCATATCTTGAATACTTTGGACAGAATGCAACATCCACCACAAGGAGAAAAGCTGTGGGATTTCTATGATCTGGCAGAGCCAATTGTCGCACCTCTAGTCCGGATTCCCATAGGTGGAGATGCATTCTAGCTCAAGCCCAATCTAATTGGGCTAATCCAAAATTACTTTTATGGAAACTCAAATAAGGATCCATTCTAGCATCTAGAGGACTTGAGTCAAATCATGAAAACAGCTCAACCTAGGGACGTAGATCTTGGAATTATTATGATGAAGCTTTTTCCATTTTCTCTCAGGGATAAAGCTTCATATTGGTTCATTACCATCGGGAAGCTGATTGGAACATGGCTGGAATTATGACATGAATTCCTACAGAAGTTCTTCCCAATCAGGCGTACGAATAAGATGAGGCGAGTGATTACAAGTTTCTCCCAAGGACATGAGGAGAAGTTGCATGATGCCTGGGACCGATTTCATGATCTCCTGAGAAAATGCCTGCACCATGGTGTAACCAAATGGCACTTAGCTCAGATTTTATACCATGGACTGGATGACACACCTCAGTATCTGGTCGATGCATCCAGTGGTGAGAATTTCCTCGTGAAAGATGAAAACAACGCATTTGAGTAGTTCAAGTCTAGTGGAGAATTCAATGAATGCTGCATCAATAAACTAGTTCCAGCGACCTTGATAGTAGCGAGTTAGTGTCCATGAGGCTCAAGTAGAATCTGTTCGAGCTAATATGGAAATTATCACCAAGCAGCTGGGAAAGGTGGATTTACTGGGAAATAAACTCGATGACCTAGCTAGAGGTCAACAAGATCTAGTCAGAAATTCTGCTGCCCCAAGACCCTCTTATGCACCCTGAGTCCCTCCTGCTCAAGTTAATCTGTGATCGCAGGCGTTTCACGAGTTTGAAATCAGGGTTACAAGTAACCCGTCGTCATAGTTGCAAAACTCGTGGTCAAATAAAATTTATACTGAAACTCAAAAAGTGAGTCCCAGGTCAAACACAGGGTGGCAAATGTTTGGTTTTATAAAATCTGTGCTTTGATTTTACTTATTTTTTGTCATTCTTATCTTTTCTAATTTTTTTGGTATTTTTAGCAAGCAAGAGATTCGGTCGATGAAAACTTTATCTACTTGCAAAAATAAGAGTGAGAGAAAGAGAAAGAGAGAGAAACAATCATTTATTCATGAAGAATTGTTTGTTCACTACAAAAGTGGAAAATCTACACTACAAAAGCGTAAAAAGATAGAATGAGGTGAGAGAAATCCCCCTCGACGATTGCTCAAAGGATGACTCGCTCTGACGTCGCCCGGAGGAAGGTGGTGAGGAGGGGGATGAAGGAAGACGGAGCTGGAGGACGGAGGATGGGGTAGGACGGCATCGCGGCGAGGATCTCCTTCTCGAAGGGTGGTGAGAGAATGACCATGGGAGGCTCTACGAATGGGGATGAGGAGAGGGAAAACTATTTGGTTTTACTCTAGAGGAGCATCCTGGGCTTGAGACAAGCTCTCTCTAGAGCCTTAGAGGTGGTGAGAGAAAGAAAGGAAGAGATGAAGAAAAATGGGAGGGGTAGGGATCCTTTCATAATGGAGGAAAGAATCAAATTCGTATACAGGACATTTAGTGATGGTCATAAATGTTGCTGAAGATCCACCGCAAACGTCGCTAAAGACAGCCCACGCACCCACCCACTGCTGCGCTGGCACGCGTGCACATGCAATATGCGCTGCTGCCTCCATGCGCACGCTGCACTGCTGCATGTGCCGCTGTGCTTGCACGTGCGTGCCTCCACATGCGTGCGCGCACCTATGCAGCTGTGTGCATAAAGTGGTGTGTGCTTGCGCATGGGCAGCCTAGGTTGCGCCATGTGGTGTGATCTGGGCCACCCATCTTCTTTCTGTTGTAGGGGCTGCTACAGAGGTTGGATTGAGTCAATTTTCACGCTATTGGGCTACGATTGTCAACTCGAATCCATGCGCACAGTTGGATTTGTCGTTTGAAGCTCCAAATTACGACACCTAGTCCCTTGGTCGTTAATCTTCCTTGGACTACATATGGTGCTATGGGACTCTGATCAAGGTGATTTCGAAGGCGTTGGACTCCGATCATCGTCCTGATCAGATCCATACAGTCAGGTCGTCAATCCAAGGCTCCAAAATAAATCACCTTCTCTCTTGACCACAAAAGGATGCAATTAACCTAAAATATATACAACTAATTTAAATGCAGAATGATGCATACTATGTAATATTTATAACATGAAATGCAAATCTAAGCCAGGAACCTGCATGAGTAGGCATTTTAACCTAAATAGATGTGCCTATATCATGCCCCCATGCCTATCTTTTACTAGTCCCTAGCAAAATTAAACTACATGCTATGTATAAAATCAAAACTAGGATTAGATTGCTTAGGCCTAAGTCATTTATTAACAATAGAAAATTTCAACTAAGGTCCTAAACTACGAAGACTCAACAGTACCTGGGTGTCTGCCAGAATGCAGACCGCCTAAGTCGTCACCTTATTTGAAAAGGGAAGATACATTTTTCTTTTCTTCTTTTCTTTTTTTTTTTGTACTTTTTGAGTTTGAGAGTTCCGAGATTACTTCTTACAGCTACCAGACCTGCACAAGGCTCGAAAAGGACTCTAAGTGTTAAGCATCTAGTGAAAAGAGTGAAAGACTCACTAGGCGGCCGTTAAAACGGACTTTAGGTTTCTACAACCCTAGGTGACCTTGCCTAGAGGTTTATCTTTTCTAATGGTAGCTTTCTCCCTACTTTTATTTATGGGGTCAACACAAGAGAAAACCCATTGTATATCTTCCCAGTTTATTCTACTTCCTCGCTTCTTCCCTAAGTGTTTTGGGAATTATTGTGCATTTTTTTGTGAGCTGGGTTCTGGACAACTGGCCAATGGGCTGTTACCCATGATAACTTGCCAGCAATACTCGTGCGGGGAAGTGTAATTTTATTTTCTATTTTTTTCCCCTTTTTCTATTTTTTTTCTTTTTCTTTTGTTTATTTTTTTTTCCTTTAAGTAGGTGGCTTCCTTGATCTAAGATTTACCTAAAGGCAGTATAATAAAAATGGTCATGTAACTGGGCTTTGGACAATTGACAGATGAGCTGTTACCACCAACAACTTGCCAGCCATACCACCCTAGATAGCTCATTAGCTACCCAATTTTTAAATAAACCATCGAAAAGTGAGTCAGTGCAAAAAAATGTGTGTAGATGCTAAGGCTTAAAGTCCCCCCAAATCAGAGGGCAGGTTGATAAGTCGCATACTTATCATCCCAATTTATTAGCCAAATTAAAAATGAATTTGAATTGGCGAGGACTCGAGACTAAGTCCACATCCGAGTGGACACCTGAGCTAATTAAGCCCGAAGACCTGAAGAGTCTAAGTGTTTAGGTCCTCTCGTATCATTTCCTAAAGTTAATAACTCCCAAATTCCTAAGTTCTCTTTTCTTAATTTCTTTCTTTTTTTTAATCTTTTTAAAATTTTTAAATTTTTTTTTTATTTTATAAGAAACTAAAAGAAATTCTACAGAGTTAACATAGTGATTTCAGGAATTGATTATCCACCCCCCATGCCTAAATGATGCAATGTTCTCATTGTAAAAACAAAGGCATGAAAAGGGTAGAGTAAACATAATATCACCTGAATTTCATAACAACCCACTCAACTCCGCAAAGAGAAGAGAGTATACACACACGCTAAGTTTAATGCCTTTAGGTAGGCATAATATACATACAAAGAAGTTGGGAATTCACAAGTGCGGGTCAGAATCAAAATCAAAAGGTTGATCCTGAAACCCATCTGTAGAAGATGTCCACAGATGTCGACCAAATTATGGTGCAGACCCATGCCCTAAGGTCGAGTGGTTCTAAGGTTCTGGATGAAAATCACCCAGAACCAAAGGATGTTGTGTTTGCCGGGCTAGGCCTGCAGTTTAGTGGTGTGCAACCCAAGACCAAAATGTCGGACAACGAGTAAAATGGTTCAATAGGTGTGGTTGTCTACTTAACATCTACCTCAGAAAAATAATCAGTTATTTTGAGCTTGGGTTGCATGTGAAAGATATCGTAAGGGTCCTGGTAAAAAGTTGGTGGTTTTAGGTTAATAGGAACCCTAAGATCCAAACTTGTTTCTCCCTCAAAATTAACCTCCCAAACTTTCATTTCAACATTCCTATCCTCCAACATCAAGTGCCCAGGTTCCGGGACCTCTAGCATACCATTCACCCTATAAGATTTACCTAAGTCTAGAAATCATGGCTGGCTCAGGATTGACTTAGGTACAATGATTTCCAAATCAAAATCAATCCCTTTGGGGTGTGGTTGAGGAATGGGACTATTGATTGAATCTCCTAATAAATGAGGATTCGAATCCTCCAAGTTAGCCCCAACCGAATCCAAATCTTCAATAATTGGGCTATTAAATAGTTTGTCAGATTCCTCAAGCCCATTTGTCTCACTAAAATCATCTTCCTTATGCTCAAGTGAGACTTCACTAAGAGATTCTTCACCCTCAGAATCAAAGAATCCATGATCCTCATTTATATATATCTCAAAATCGATTGTCATTTCATGGTTCAAAGAGACATATTTTTCCTCGCTCCCTGGCTCAAGGATCTTAGGTGAATCAATTGGTTCATCCTCAATGGGTTGCTCTAGCCCAACCTGGTCATCCTTGGTCTCATAAAATGTATACCCCCCAATAGGTGCCTGAGTAGGTTCAAACATTGGCTCTCCTGAAGGAGGTTCATCTTGAGAATCATCCCAAGATTTGACTAGGGCAACCACAAATTTCATTCTCATCCTAGATAATTTCCCAAGAAGAAACTCACCCAGGTCCCTATCCCTAACATTTTGGAGCAAATCCAATAGAGAACTATTAAGTTCATCAATCATTTTGATCATAGGCTCCAATGCTTCAGTGCATGGTGTTGGCTTAGCTTCTATAGATTGTATAGTGTTCCTCAAATTAGCTAACACCCTATCTTGGATCTGGTTTACCTGAACTGACTGGTTCGGTTCAGGGTTGGGTGGGTTCAGGTTAAATCTAGGGGAGTCAAGATATCGAGGTTCTCGGGTCCCTCCCTGATAGCAGGTCGTTTCAAGTTGTTTAAAGGAAGGTGGTGACCTATATTCAGTGGAATACTGGGGAGGGTAGGTGTTATAACCATTATATCCTTCCTGATTGTAGATCGAGTTGGTTTGGTGATCAAAGGATGAAGATTTATAATCATTGTAGCTCTGGGAAGGTGCTATAGCGCTTTGTCGTGTTTTAAATCAGTCTCATTGCAGTATAGTCGAAAAAGAGTTATAAACAAATAAGAAGTTTTTATTACTCAAAAACCTAGGTATTCGAGGTCGAACTCAGGGAGCAAATTGATATTTTTAGAAACTAAAATCACAATCTCAAATCACTCAAAAGATGATGTTCAACAATAATATCAATGCAATTCAATGTTTATGAAAGCTAGAGAGAATAAATATTATAAAAGAAATTGAATGTTCTCTCCTTTCTCTCTCTGATGTCTTCTTTCCTTGTAAATCAGACGTCATAACTTGCGATTGCTACAGTGCCTTCAGCTCCTTCTCCTTCTCTTTCTTCTCTGCCTCTGTCTATCTTCTTTTTCTCTTCTTCTTCTCTCTTTCTTCTTCCTTTCCTTCTGTCTTTGCAGCTCTTCTTCTTCTTCTTCTGCCTTCTTCTTTCTTCTTTTTCTTCTCTTGTTTCCTTAGCTTTCCTCTACCTTTGATTCTCTGCTTGGCCGCAGCTTCTCCTTCCTTCTTCTTTCTCTCGCACTTGGCTTTCCTCAACTTTGCCTTCTCTTCTTCTGCGGCTACAGTGCTTCTTCCACCTTGGCCTTGTCTTCTACCTTCAAGTCCTTCTTCTGCCGCTGCTTCCTTAGCCTTCCTTAGCTACGGCTAAGTCATTCCTTCCCTGCAAAGGCCTTACCTTGCCTTAGGATTTAGTTGCGCCTTCTCTTCCTTCTTCTTCTCTCTTCAGCAGCTACCCCCTCCTCCTCCTTCTTCTTCCTTTCCCTACACAGCACAGCAAAACCTACCCCTACCCTCCCCCACGTCACTCTCTCTCTATTTCTCTCTTTGCTCTCTTAGAGCCAAACAATCGGGTATACAGGTCGGGTTACGTGCTCCCGGGTCCAAGTGCACAGATGTGGGTGCTGCACGAGGAGTGCAGGGTAAACGGGCCAGCCAAGTCCACGTAGGGGTGACCACGAACGAGGCAGGCGTGGGTGAGGGGACCTCACCCCGTGACTTGAGGCGCTAAGGAGGAAACACAAAAACAATAAAAACCACTCACCTGGACTGGTCGTTTCTGAGGTGGGACTAAAGTCCCACCCGCTTCTTCGTGCACCCGCAAGTGATTTCTTCGCCTACTTGCCGCTACTGTGATCCCTCTCAAGACCGCTCACTTGGCTGGATGAGTGTGCGAGTCCAACCTGCACCTCCTGGAGCTGGGGACCTGGAGCGAAGTGGCCTGGAGCGAAGCCTGCAAACAAGCTTCCCAGCTGCTTCAATGGCGGCCGAGGTCGAAAACCTGTCAACAGGAATACAGCCTCACGACCCTGTTAAAATACTTGGAAAGCTTCGTCGTGGCACGGCGAAGGTATCTAGGTGGGTGGGTGGGTGCGGGGCAGCCTAGGCATGCGAGCCTAGGTCGGTCTGTGACCGTGGTGATGGGTGTGGTCGAGGGGAGCTTGTGGAAGTGATGGCGGTCGATGGAGATGGGGAAAGTGCTCAGTGGATGGTGGCAGAGGTTTTGAGGGGTCTGGCGAGGTGCATGGAGGTGTGGAGGTGACGGAGACACCTCGCCAGTGGTTGGCCGGAGATGGGAATGATGGTGGTGGTCTGCTGCGTCGAGGGGATAAAAATAGTAATAGAGATAAGGGAAACAAAGAGGAGAGGGAGAGGAACTTATCTGCATGTAGCTAGACGAAGGGGAGGCAGAGGGGACGAGCGGCGCGTAGGTGCCATCGTCGAAGAAGAAGACCCTGAGGTGAGGATGACAGCGACGAGGAAGGGGTCGGAGAGGCACGTGCGGGTATGGCGTGACACGGAGGAACACGACGGAGAAGACTCTGTCACTGGTATGGTGGCAAAGTGATGAGAGGAGGGAGGAGAGGTCGCTGGAGCCTACGGGTAGTTGGCCAGAGATGAGGGAGGACGAAATTCAGGGGGTATCTCGGGCCAATCCAAGCTTGAAAGATGCATCTAGGATCGGGGATCTTTTTATAGCTGCAGGTAGAGGTCCTTGTGCTCGGAAGGCAAGCTTCCAAGCATAAGAACCTCGCCGGAGGACACAACGAACACCATACCCTGCCGTTTGCACGTTCGCACGAGGGATATGGTGTGAACCAGGTCATGGGACTGCGTTCAGATGGTAGGGGATTCCTCAGAGTATCCTCCTACCAAATCTGAGAGTAGGTCTCTTGGGGAAACGGGGAGAAATTCTTCTTGAAACTTCACCGGAGGTATGGCTCCTCTGCTGAAATGGCAGAGGGACCAAAATGCAAAAAGTGACGAGGAAGATGGGGGGGTCTACGTAAGGGTTTTCAAAAGTTAGGAGCCAGAATGTAATTGGGTGGACTATTTTGCAAAGTAGGTTAAGGTGACCTTCCCTTAGGCCCAAATTTTGGTATAAACCTAATTTGGATCTAAGAAATCCAATGGTGAAGTTGGATTTTAGGTTTGACCACGTTTGACTAGACATTTTGCACAAAAACCCAAATTAGGTCAAATATTGAGCAAGGACCCCAATCTAGGTCAAAATAGGTTCCAAAGGCCAAATTGAAGGTTCTAAACACTAGGGGATATTTTTACATAAATTTTAGAGGTTTTATTTGATTTTTATATTGACCATAACCTTGTGAAATTAAGTGGATTTGTTTTAGGGTTACAGAATGTCATTTAATTCTTAAATCTCGCAATAACCCTTCTCTGACAGAACCATCCCACTTTTCCTCTTATTAAGTCCAATTGGCCCATGTATAGACCCTGAGAAATCCCGTTGATGCACTGCAATGGTAAAACTACAGTTTTACCCTTTATTTCATGTTTTCTCCCCAGAATAGTAATCCCTTGAATTAGGCCTTCCTTTAGGTTATGTAGGAGCTTTTGTTCACTTTCTTAGGTCAAAATGAGCTAGGTAGGGCTAATGATGAGGTTCTCATCAGAAGGATAATAATCAAGTCTTGTTGTCTAGGGTTAGGCCTTGGACACTAAGGTTCAGATTCGTATCCCCAATCAAAGTTATCCCTGTTAGTGGATGGGTAATTACAAGTCAAGTCAGAATAGTAATCATCCTGGGGATAAGTGGTGGTAGGAGGATAGGATGGGAAATGCATGTAAGAAGTGGAAGGATACATGCTAGAATAGGAGGGAAATCAGAAGAAAGAAAGGAGCCCTGCAATACAAGCAATTAACCTTGTCCTTAGGTGGGTTAGCCTAATGACCTACAGACTCCCAGGACCCGTCTTGAGATTATAAATGATTCAATCTACTTTTATCCGATCAATCCAACCAGTTAGAAGGAGGGACTGGGGAGAAGTTTCTTCCTTTGGCTTGCACCTCTGATTCCTAGTGTACCTCCCAGTCGTAGTCGTTTGACGCTACTCCCCTAGCTAGACATCAGATGGACCAGCAGAAGCAGATTAATAAAAAAAAAATCTCACTCTGAGCCTCGAAGAGCAAATAAACCCTTAAGGCCAACATCTACTTAGTTTTAGTTAGGCTTGGAATGATCGTGCTCATGGAATGTGATGGGCCCTTTAGATGGGTTGTGCCCTTAATAATCAGTTAAAGTGTGTGTGCGTGCACAACTAGGGTTTTCAAACAAGGTTATTTGATGATGTGTCTTTTAGGATTTAACCTTGTTTAGTAGCTTTTAGGGTTTAATTCTTAGGTTGGTTCAATCAAGGTTTAGTAGAACACTCCAAGTTTTGAATGCACGGGTGATGATATGTTCCTTTAAAAATCAAAATAATGTGGAGTGCCTGATTCAGCCCTAAGAATCAACCCTAAGTGGCAAGCTACTTGATGGATTAGTTTTAGATTGAGTGGTGCGGCCCAGACAGCTCAAGCAATTGGCCTATTGCACCACTTAGTTAAGGCACATAAAAAGTCTTAACCTAATCAGATTTCTACTCACTTATGTGTGTGTTGAGTTAAGGTGTACCAGATCCACAGGTCAGATCTCGGTTAAGTGGTAGAATCAAAGTGGAGTGATGCGTCTTAAGTGGAGAGTTGTGGGTGTTAATGTGTGTATTTTTTAGAAAATCCCACAAGAGAAGAGTTTTTTTTTGTTTTTTTTATATATGCGGGGGTGAGATGAGTGGAGGTGGCAAACAAATAGCCAAATCTATCCTAGGGTTTATAAAAAACTCCTAAGTTGATTTGGGTTTGAGTTATTAGTGTGGTGAATGGAGTAATGGGTAGGGAAGTGGGGGGGAAGCTTACAGAACCTTCATCCGCACTTTTCTCCGATCTAACCGCTTTGGCTAGCCTCGAAAGAGCACCTGCAATTACAGTAAGATCAGAGAAAAAGTGAGATAAAAGTTAGCTAAGGAAAAAAAAATGAGAAAAACCAGAGAGCGTTGCCTCCCCGACAACGGTGCCAAAATGATCGCAGGAATTCCACGTGTTGGAAATCAAGGTTACAAGTAACCCGTCGTCATAGTTGCAAAACTTGTGGTCAAATAAAATTTATACCGAAACTTGAAAAGTGAGTCAAACATTTGGTTTTATGAAATCCATGCTTTGCTTTTATTTGCTTTTGGTCGTTTCTATCTTTTCTAATTTTTTTGTTATTTTTAGCAAGCAAGAGATTTGATCGATGAAAACTTTATCTACTTGCAAAAATAAAAGAGTGGGAGAAAGAGAGAGAGGAACAATCATCTATTCATGAAGAATTGTTTATTACACTACGAAAGTGGAAAATCTACACAACGAGAGCGTAAAAAGATAAAATGAGGTGAGAGAAATCCCCCTCGATGGTTGCTCGAAGGACGACTCGCTCTAACGTCGCCCAGAGGAAGGTGGTGAGGAGCGGGACGAAGGAGGACAGAGCCGGAGGACGGACGATGGGGTAGGATGACATCACGGTGAGAATCTTCTTCTCAAAGGGAGGTAAGAGGACGGCCACGAATGGGGATGAGGGGAGGGAAAACTGTTTGGTTTTACTCTAGAGGAGCATCCCAAGCTTGGGACAAGCTCTCTCTAGAGCCTTGGAGGTGGTGAGAGGAAGAAAGGAAGCGATGAAGAAAAATTGGAGGGGTAGGGGTCCTTTTATAGTGGAGGAAAGATTCAAATTCTCATATAGGTCATTTAGTGACGGTCATCAACGTCGCTAAAGATCCGCCGCAAATGTCGCTGAAGACAGCCCACCCGCCCCCTCGCCGCTGCGCTGGTGCATGCTCCACGCACCTGTGTTGCGTGTGCACGCGCGATACGCACCACTGCCTCCGCACGCACGCTGTGCTGCTGCATGCGCCACTACGCTTCCATGTGCGTGTGTCCACGTGCGCACGCGCAACCGCACTGCTGTGCACGTGCGATGGCATATGCGTGCGCATGGGCGGCCTGGGTTGCGCCCTGTGGCACAATCTGGGCCATCCATCTTCTTTCTGTTGTAGGGGCTACTACAGAGGTCTAATTGAGTCTATTTTCATGTCGTTGGGCTGCGATCGTCAACCCGAATCCATCCACATGGTCGGATTTGTCATTTGAAGCTCCAAATTATGTCACCTAGTCCCTTGTCAATTGTTCTTCCTTAGACTGTATATGGTGCTATGGGACTCTGATCAAGGCGATTTCGAAGGCGTTGGACTCCAATCATTGTCTTGATCAGATTCGTAGGGTCAGATCGTCAATCAGAGGCTCCAAAATAAATCTCCTTCTCTCCTAACCACAAAAAGGATGCAATCAACCTAAAATATATACAACTACTCTAAATGCAGAATGATGTATGCTATGCAATATTTATAACATAAAATGCAAATCTAAGCCAAGGAACATGCATGAATAGGCATTTTAACCTAAATAGATGTGTCTATATCAATATGCTCACTCGGGATGCACCTCCTCCATATTCACGGGATCCCGCGTATTAGGATCCCATGAACAATCTCAATATGGCACCATATAATCAAGGTTACGCATCACAAGATAATTATAATGCATGTTCCCTCAATGAATATTCACCTCATACGTCGTCGACCTACGAAGACGTCAATGCTATTCAGGGACACAGGCGTAATAACCAGTACTCAGAGACATATAACTCTGGTTAGCGCTAGCATCCAAACTTCTCCTGCTTAGGTAACTCACAGAAACAACATCAAGATCCACACTACCAGATCAGACAGTACAGGAATGCACAAAACACGTACCCTAGGCAGCAGCCATTCCCGTCTCAGCAGCAACAATCGTGCTCTGTTTATCAGCCACTGCATCAAGCTGCCAGTCACCCTCCAAAGTAGGCTGATTTGGAGTCACTGAAAGAGGACTTGCAAGAATCGATGCGAAAGTCTATGTAGGATAGCTTGCAAATCATGAAGGCAATGGCTGACCAGATACAGAACATACAAAACACACAAAACCAGTTTTTACAAGAGCATAGGACCCAGGGAGCCTTACCCTCCCAACCTATCCTGAACCTACAATATGTGCAGAACCAGGGCGACTAATTGCACAACAATCATGGGTCCTAATGAACCTAAATAATGTTTGAACCTAGCTTAATTTGTGGATATTGCACTCATATCTTGCATATCACGCATTACATCAGTCTATTTAGAATAAGATGAGATATCCTGCTATTTAATGGTTTTTATTACTATTTGCAGGTAATAAAGTGATCCAGGATGAAGGAGATAGTGGAATAAAGCAATAAAGGAAGAAGAAGACTGATCCAGATAAGAGAAGTGAGGAGGATAGCCTTATCCCTACCCTTAGAAACCCTAGGACAGCCTTCCCAAACCCAAAACGACCTTCATTAGGACACCTTAGCCTCAAAACCCAAACATAGATAGCACCATCCATGTTCTTATCAACCCTATCCCTCTCCCAAACACTTAGGAACCAAAACCTACTCTCCAGCACCTTTTAGGACATCTAGACATCTAGCTGGACATCTAATTTCTGCAGAATAACAATCCAGGAAGCCAAAACTCATACTGACATAGAATTGGACATCCAATTTATTGTCCAGACATCCAATTTTGTAATATGTGACATCTGACCACTATTCTGGATGTTTGATACTACTCTCTAGTTCCTGATTTTAGTGTTGGAAGCCCTATCTTGCCTATTTTGACCTAGGAGCCCCATCGTACACCCTAGGAAACCTAATTAGAGACCTCCTAAGCCTAGTCCACTATCCATAGCTCTACTTATCTTATCCCTAACCCAATTAAACCATCCCATGCCTAATTGGGTGCATCTACAATTGATTGGGTGCACCTGAACCCAATTAGATGCACCTAGGATCTAATTGACTCATACTTATTAGGGTTACCCTATCTTAATCATATGCACACATCCAATTAGACTTGACCTAAACCTAATTAGGTTCACTCCTATCTGATTAAACTTTCCTAAGCCTAATTAGGTCCACACCCACTTAATGTAGGCTAACCCAACCTAGATTCACCAAACCCACTACCCTACTCCATGAAAATTACACCTACACATACAGACACTTTCCTAAATCCCACTTGCCCATTCTAGCCCTCATTAGTTGGTCACCAACCTAGATCCTACATTGGTGGCACTTGCTATTTTGGGAGCCACCAAAAGTGGTGACCCATTTGAAATGGAGAGGCCTTCCCATAAAAACCAAGGAGAGAAGAGAGCCACGGAATTCATTCACTCTCCCATCCATTCTCCTCCCACTTGCAACACCCATTCACCCTCCAAAACCCTAGGGCCATCCTCCTCCTCCAAGGCCCCCTCCATGGATGGCCAAAGAAGAAGCTCCTCCAAGGCAACTACATGTAGGCGGCAAGAAGAAGGAGAGCACTAGGGTGCAACACCCTCTTCTCCTCTCTTCACTTGGGCATGTCCTTTCTTCTCCATAGAGAGGATGCACCCTCTTTTTCTTCTTCCTTTTTGATGGCCATGAAGGCTCACCCATAGCCTCTTGTGGCTGGCCATCTCTTGTTGGTAGATGGGTAGACGGGTTTGTATACCCATGGTCTAGCCTACACCCTCACACAAGGCCGATGGCCCTAGTGGCACCTTCCCGACATAAGGGATTTCTTCTATTTAAATGCTTTCTAGTATAGATATTGTGTGACATTATTTTGAGTATTCTATGCATGAATAATATTGTGTGATCATTGCTTCTGTGATTGTCTTCAAGTCTGTTTGCCTATCACTTTTCAAAATAAAAATCAAAAACACAAGACAAAAAAGAATATTAGGTTAGATTAGATTTAGGTTAGATTAAGCCGATCCAAATCTTGACTTGTTTTCACACCTCCCAGAGATGAACGATCGGGACTCAATTTTTCAAAAGAATAAAATCCATCAAGTCTCTTTATCTTAGAAATTATTTTTGTTGATCGTATTTTGCAATTGTACTACGATGCATTTCTGATCAAATACGTGCTCTACGATCCAAACCATCTAGTCCAGCCCAACCCGCAACCACCCTTGAAGATATCATGAACATTTTGTTGGACTTTGACAAGAAAAATGAAGAGAGGTTGACTAAGTTGGAAATCCAAGTGAAATCTCAAGGGGATCAAATCAAGAGACTTCAAGAATCACTTTATCCCCGGATGCAAATGCCTTTTCACTCCAATTCTCCACCTATTCTTCCGACCCTTCCTCCCATCTATCATACATGCCATTGTGTGGGGGCCAAATCTGTAGCCTCTAAAAGGAAGAGAAAAGCTAGGAGCCCACCTAAACGATCTGATTTGGGCTCAACCAAAAATCATAAGACCGAACCCACATCTAGCTCTGACTCAGACTCTTGGGACAAAAGGAAGAAAAAGGCTTCTAAAGTTGATTTGACCTATTTACCCTTTCCTGAGGCCTTAAAGAAAGAGTCACAAAAGAAGAAAAATACTTGCACACCTAAAGAGGTGGTTTTATCAGCTAACATAGGTGCATTTGTTTCCGGCACTCTACCACCCAAAATGACTGACCCTGGAAAACCTTTTATATCTTGTGCCATCAAGGAATTCACCTTTAATAGAGTCCTTGTGGATCTAGGGTCTTCCATTAGCTTGATTCCTACCGCCCTTTTTGACTGCACCAGACTTGGAGATCTATGCCACACCTGTCACCATTAGAATGGCAGATGGCTCCACCAAAACACCTAAGGGAGTAGTTCAGGATGTGATCATCAAAGTGCAAGGTCTTAGTTTTCAAGTTGATTTTATTGTTTTGGACATGGATATATCAGAAAAGCTAAGTAATTCACCCATCATTCTTGGTCGCCCTTTCTTGGCTACGACCAATGTACGGATTGACTCTTACTTAGGATGTATGGGGATGAGTAGCAGCAATGAGAAGATTCACTTTGATATTTATGAAGCTGCTAAGAAAATGAAGTCAGGGTATTTTCTAGATGACATGGAAAGTGATTCGGAGGGTAATTCGGAAGAAACTATGGCAATTGACACCTAGGTAGAACCACATGACCCGAATCAACAATCCACTAGATCACATAAGTCACCCTCAATACCATATCAAATCATTGATAGTTTGGTTGACTATCTTGATCGACCTAGCCCAATTCAAACCCCTACCCCTTGCAATGAATCCCAGATTACTCAATTGATCAAAATGATTCATGAAATAAAAGAAGCTAGTGCAAGAGAATATGATGATATAAGAAAAGAGCTTCATAGAATCTGGAATGAGCAACAAAAGTCAGAAATGTTTGAATTTGGGTAAGGTGTGTCACAACCAATTTGTGAATCGGTGGTGGTCATGTAGGATTCAGTTGATGAAACACCCGAGGTGGATGATATTGATAATCTTATTGAAGTCGAGAATGGAGATTTATTCGAGAATCTTGATCTTGATTTAGGGCCTGAGTACCAATCATTTCATTTTGAGGAACCAAGTATTAAGGGAGCTAAATATGATTTTGTTGTATTTGAGAATACCATGGAGACATTGATGAATTAATTCAAATGATCTCATACATGGAGCAACAAAATCAAAAGGATTGTAACAACTCCTCAATCAATGATTCAGCCCATTCCACTTTCACGTAGGGACTCACTACAAAATCTAATGACCAATTTCATCTAAGTGAGAAGGAAATATCCCCTTATGAAAATGATATTCAAGAGATTGAAAGATTATTAAGGATTTCATATGATGAGTTATCGGAGGAAGCTAAAAATTTTGGGGAATCATGTGATAATTGGGAATTAGAATTGAAAATTTTTGAAGAGATATAAAAAGATGATACCCAAACATCTTTGGTAGAGATAGAGATTGATCATTGGACCTTGACTTCTAGATCTGACTACACTACTTGGGTCATGCCTTCCATTCAGTACCATTATCAAGACCCATATGACTTTACCCCACACAACTCTACCCATACTCCTACCACCCACATTCTCCATCACCTCTTCAGGATGCCTTCACCTTCATTTCTTCTAGGCACCTGTAAATATCCGTCTTTCTTATGTAGCATCTAGCTGCAGATAATCCCAAGCCCCATCTACATATTTTTTTGATTATTTGGGCTTGGAATTCGTGGACAACTGTCCACATTTGCAGTCTGCTGTTGGCGAAGGAGACTAAAATTCTTATCATTTTACTCATTATTCTCAATACTGTATTGACATATCCTTTTTGAGTGTACGCCCAGCTGGGGGCGTTAATCTCAGCACTTATATATAGCATATTTTATTTGGCATATTTTCCTGCATATTCAATTTTAGGTGTTGGAATAAGAGGAACGTCAAAATTCAGGAGCTATTCCAGGTGATTTCTAACCTTTTACTCCCTGTCTTAATTTATTTTTTGTTATATTCATGCATGAGGACATGCAAGAAAGTAGGTATGGGGGGGTACTTATTGTAAACTGAAAATTTTTCTGCCAACACCAAGGAAAAACTTTCGTACATCATGCTAATTGCACTTTAGGGTCCTTAAATTAAGAACAACTGACTCCACCTCCAATGTTCTCATTGGAGTTAAAAATCATTCGCAATAGCCACTTTCGACTCATCCATTCACCTTTTTGTTCTAAATTTGGTGTCATGCTGTATATAACCCGAATTAGGGAAATTTTCGAAGTGCAACTTTGAAAGGTTACAAATAGCATTTATATATATTGCATTCATGAATAAGATTTTTATCAAAAGAATGTATTAAGGATTTTATTCTCTAGTTGATTCCTGTAATCTGGAACCAGTACAATTTTCACTGACATGTAGATTTTGCAATGGATTCACTATAAAGACTAATCAACATCTTTAGTTTATCGAGAAGAAGCAGTGCTTCTTTTCCTGAACCCTTGGATTGTGTTTTGGGAGCTAGGTAGTTTTCTTCCAAAAATCCACCA
This sequence comes from Thalassia testudinum, assembly GCA_037157565.1. Classification (NCBI taxonomy): domain Eukaryota; kingdom Viridiplantae; phylum Streptophyta; class Magnoliopsida; order Alismatales; family Hydrocharitaceae; genus Thalassia; species Thalassia testudinum. The sequence goes on along the minus strand of JAZHRO010000007.1, from coordinate 24,175,257 downwards.
AATAGTGTGAGATGAGAGTAGAGTGTACTGGTGCTCTAAGATTAGTGTAAGGAATTCGGAATCCTAGATAATTAGGTGATGATACTCAGAGATTAGGCATAGTTTTCGCTCTCAGTGTCTGCATATACATTTTTGTGCGAAATATTGAGAGCCACCAAATAAGGCAAATATGCGGAGAGCGAGTTTTCATAAAACTAGGGCTAAGATAGATGGCTACGACCATTCTTTACGTAATCCTCGACTGAAGGAGGGTATTGATGTCAAGGTCAGAAATACACTGTCCTATCTGTCTTTTTCGGTGCCGTGAGTAAGCACTTCCACCAAATAAGCTACCCAATGTCTCTTAAGTACCACCAATCCCTAATATTGCCTCTTCAATAAAATTCATGAATGTGTTTCTAGATTGTGTTGAGTTAGAAAAATTACATATGAAAAAAAAATGAAAAAATGAGAAAATGGGAAAAAGAAAAAAATGAGAAAATGAGAAAAAGAAAAAAAAAAGAAAAAAAGAGAAAGGAAAAGAGAAGAAAAAGAGAAGAAAAGAGCAAAAAAAGAGTTTGTGAATATTTAATGTTTATTTCATTTGCATTGAGGTAATACCACCAAATAAATTTGAGATCCACTAAATATGGCCCAAACCTATCTTTCTGTGTTTCTGACAGCCCGAATACTGGCTGAGGAATTTCGACTTATTGTTAAGGTTATGGAACTCAATTAAAGTGTTAATGCCAACTGCGACCACCAAATACAGATCATACGTGAGAATCTGGTGAGATTGTGAGCTCTAAGAAAAAAAACATAGAGTAAGAGAGAATGAATACAAAGGAACCAAAAGAGAGCATAGATTTTCTCGTCTTTCTCTGAGATGAGTTACTTGATAATCTGGGAATCTAGATTCTGAAGTACTAATTTCTATGTAGCACCAAGTGAGAGTGAGCCACCAAATAAACACCCATATCCCTCAGACATTCTCTACCCAAGCCTAATGCCGAGGTGGAATTCATAGAATATCTTGAATACCGCGAGGGAAGAAGTACGCCTACCTCATTAGAATTTTACTAGGGGGCAAGTACAGGCTTTAGAGGTGAATCAGGTCTTTCACTCGAATCCATTGCAAAAGCTACATTGCTGCACTTTCACATTTGTCTGGATTTCTAGAACATAGGATGAAAACAAAAAAGAGAAAAATCTCTAGGCATACACTTGATAAAATAATCAATCCCATAGGTACCCTTATGTGAATAATTTAGTCATGCATTTGCTAGGGACTAGCAGAGTTTAGCCATGGGGGTATGATTGCACAGCAATCATGGGTCCTAATGAACCTAAATAATGTTTGAACCTAGCTTAATTTGTGGATATTGCACTCATATCTTGCATATCATGCATTGCATCAATCTATTTAGAATAAGATGAGATATCCTGCTATTTAATGGTTTTTATTATTATTTGCAGCTAATGAAGTGATCCAGGATGAAGGAGATAGTGGAATAAAGCAATAAAGGAAGAAGAAGACTGATCCAGATAAGAGCAGTAAGGAGGATAGCCTTATCCCTACCCCTAAAAACCCTAGGACAGCCTTCCCAAACCCAAAACGACCTTCATTAGGACATCTTAGCCTCAAAACCCAAACATGGATAGCACTATCCATGTTCTTATCCACCCTATCCCTCTCCCAAACATTTAGGAACCAAAACCCACCTTAGAAAACCTAAAACCCACTCTTTAGCACCTTTTAGGATGTCCAAACATTTGGCTGGATGTCTGATTTCTGCAGAATAACAATCCAGGAAGCCAAAACTCATACTGACATAGAATTGGACATCCAATTTATTGTCTAGACATCAAATTTTGTAATATACGACATCTGACCACTATTCTGGATGTTTGATACTGATCTCCGGTTCCTGATTTTAGTGTTGGAAGCCCTAGATTGCCTATTTTGACCTAGGAGCCCCACCGGACCTTAGGAAACCTAAATGGAGACCTCCTAAGCCTAGTCCACTATTCGTAGCCCTACTTATCCTATCCCTTACCCAATTGAACCATCCCATGCCTAATTGGGTGCATCTACAATTGATTGGGTGCACCTGAACCCAATTAGATGCACCTAGGATCTAATTGACTCATACTTATTAGGGTTACCCTATCTTAATCATATGCACACATCCAATTAGACTTGACCTAGACCTAATTAGGTTCACTCCTATCTGATTAAACTTTACTAAGCCTAATTAGGTCCACACCCACTTAATGTAGGCTAACCCAACCTAGATTCACCAAACCCACTACCCTACTCCATGAAAATTACACCTACACATACAGACACTTTCCTAAATCCCACTTGCCCATTCTAGCCCTCATTAGTTGTTCACCAACCTAGATCCTACATTGGTGGCACTTGCTATTTTGGGAGCCACCAAAAGTGGTGACCCATTTGAAATGGAGAGGCCTTCCCATAAAACCCAAGGAGAGAAGAGAGCCACGAAATTCATTCACTCTCCCATCCATTCTCCTCCCACTTGCGACACCCTTCCACCCTCCAAAACCCTAGGGCCATCCTCCTCCTCCAAGGCCCCCTCCATGGACGGCTAAAGAAGAAGCTCCTCCAAGGCATCTTCATGTAGGTGGCAAGAAGGAGAGCACTAGGGTGCAACACCCTCTTCTCCTCTCTTCACTTGGGTGTGTCCTTTCTTCTCCATAGAGAGGATGCACCCTCTTTTTCTTCTTCTTTTTTGGATAGCCATGAAGGCTCACCCATAGCCTCTTGTGGCCGGCCAACTCTTGTTGGTAGGCGTGTTGACAGGTTTGTATACCCATGGTCTAGCCTACACCCTCACACAAGGTCGATCGCCCTAGTGGCACCTTCCCGACGTGAGGGATTTCTTCTATTTAAATGTTTTCTAGTATAGATATTGTGTGACATTATTTTGAGTATTCTATGCAAGAATAATATTGTGTGATCATCGTTTCTGTGATTTTCTTCAAGTTTGTTTGGCTATCACTTTTCAAAATAAAAATCGAAAGCACAAAAAGACAAAAAAAAAATTAGGTTAGATTAGATTTAGGTTAGATTAAGCAGATCCAAATCTCGACTTGTTTTCACTCCTTCTAGAGATGAACGACCGAAACTCAAGTTTTCAAAAGAATAAAATCCATCAAGTCTCGTTATCTTAGAAATTATTTTTGTTGATCGTATTTCGCAACTGTACTAAGATGCATTTCTGATCAAATACCTGCTCTACGATCCCAACAGCGCCCCACCCAGGTTTCAGGCACCACAAGGAGAGGCACACACCATATTACAGGTGCCTCTTATACCACCTGGTTACGCTCAAGGCCAGCCACCTGTGATACAAAACACCGCATACTCTTCCCCTTCCACTCTGTTGGGTGGTCGTAAATCGCATTTTTGATAAAAGCGTCATAGTATAGTTGCGAAATATGATCCAACAAGGATATTGTTTTGAAAATAATGAGACTTTGAGTTCGATTGTTCGTCTCTGGGAGGCGTTGTTTTTGTTTTTGAAATCGATCTTAAAGTCGCTCTACTTTATTTAAACGACATGCTAGTGCGTAATATATAGGCGGTTAAAGAACAGGCACTTAAATCACGCAAATATGATAATCATTTAGCTCAAGGTGATTTCAAACACATAAGAGATATATATATATATATATAAAATGAAATTTCAGTCATCGTGGGAGAGTGGTTGCACAAGGAAATCTAGAGGAAAGCTTATACATGAATGCTTAAAATTAAATCTAACTACCAGAAAATGATTGCATACAAGAATCAACGGGGGGATTTCGCATGCATAATTGGGGGAGAAGTAAGACTACTCTACTAAGCAGTAAATGAAAGCAATAAAAATTATGAAGAGCATGATCTAGAGCTAGAAGAATAGAGGGCATTCAGGGGTGGTCCCCGATGGCCTTGGAGTGGTCGAGAAGAGAATGAGGGGCGGCCAATGTAGCTTAGGCAGACCCTTGGAGAGAAGTAGGGTTGATCCAGCATCCTGGCATGGTGTCCTCCATGGTGGTGGTAGTGAGCTCGTGGAGGTGGAGTGAGTGGCTAAGTGGAGGTGGCATGAATGGCACCAATGGAGAGCAATTGCCAAGGGAGTGAATGGGTGCCAATGGCCACCCAAGGGGTCTTTTTATAGACCTAAGGGAAGCTCTCTAGAGAATTATGGAATTCTCTAGAAGGCTTATGGTGGGAGCTCATGGGAGAGAGAGAGAGAGAGGGTGGATGGTGGTTTTTAGATCCACCAAATGTGGATCTAAAAATTGAATGGCTCTTGGTTGCTATTTTTGGCAACCAAGGCAACCACACATGGTAGAGTTCTAGAGAACTCTAGGCTAGATATTTTCGTGTGGATGGTGTGTGTGGGTGTGTGTGGGTCGAAACTTAGGTGGCTAGGTTGATTAGGTTGGGTTCTAGTGGGTTTAGGTCAAGGTAGGTCTCAAATTAGGGTTATAAACCTTAATTCACTATGGTAAAGTGCAATTAAACTTAATACAAGTTTAATTGGGTGTGTGAAAACTTAATTGAGAGTAAAACAACTCAATTAAGTCAGGTCTAGGTCAATTGGACTCTCACTGAGTCCAATTGGACAGTGTGTGCTGAGATCAGAGCTCAATTGGACTCAATGAGTCCAATTGAATAGGCTGATGGAATTGACTAAGATCCAAGTCAATTCGATTTAGTGAGGACCTAATTAGGTCCTTAGGGAGGTCTAGAGGTGATGTACTAGGGTTAGGGCACCTTAATTTAGGTTCCTATGGGGTTGGAATTGGGTTTAGAGACCTAGAGATCCAAGATCAAGGCTTAAATATCAAAACAGGAATTGGAGAGCAGTATCGGATGTCTAATTATATAATCAGATGTCTTATACTCAAAAATCAGAAGTCCAGACTTGTTGTCTGGACGTCCAATTAGAGTCAGGAAGGATTTCGGGTTCTGTTTTGGGTATTCTGCAGAAATTAGACGTCTGACAAAGTGTCTGGACGTCCAATAACACTGCAGAAGTGGGTTTGAAGTGTGTGGGAGTTGGCTAAGGGTCCTGGATGTCTTAAAACTTATCTGGACGTCAAGAGAAGGGTTGGAACTAGGGTTTTAGGACTTCCTAGGGTGTTGTGATCTAATCTAAGGGTGGCTAAGGCTTGGGGAAGTCTCTAGGCTATCCTAGGGCTAGGATGGACCTAAGCCCTTCACATTTTACTGCTTTATTTCTACTTAATAGAAGATCAAAATTTTAACCCCCTTACATTATTATTCCTATATCTAAACTAGGCCTTCTGCTCCAGCTCTGCTACAACTCTCGTTATTCCTGATCCAGCTTCAGAGCCAGCTCCTGATCAGCTTATTCCCTGCAATTGAATAATGCACTTAATCAGCACATTATAACATTATTTTATGCATAGCTAAAGAAAAGCAGTAAAGATGCAGATAATGCGTATGCATGCATGAATAACCCTAACTTATGCTAAGTCCTAGCCAAATTTAGGTCAATTAAGACCTATGATTGCTGCGCAATCATAACCCCATGCCTAAATCTTGCTAGTCCATAGCAAATGCAAGACTAAATTATTTACAGCAAGGGTCCCTAAGGGACTGGTTATTTTATCAAGTGTTTGCATAGAGATTTTTCTCCTTTTTGTTTTCATCCTATGCTCTAGAAATCTAGACAATCGTGAAAGTGCAGCTATGTAGCTTTTGCAACGGATTCGAGTGAAAAACTAATTCACCTCTAAAGCCAGTACTTGACCCCTAATAAAATTCTAGCTAGATAGGCGGATTTCTTCCCTCTGGGTATTCAATATATTCTATGAATTTCACCCCAGCTTTGGGCTTAGGTAGAAAATACTTGAGGGGAAGGATTATATATTTAGTGGCTCATTCTCACTTGGTGCTACATAGAGACTAGTACTACAGAATCCAGATTCCTGAATTACTAAGTAACTTAACTTAGAGAAAGACGAGAAAAACTATGCTCTCTTTGATTCCTTTATATTCATTCTCTCTTGCTCTTTTTCTTTCTTTTTTTTAGAGCTCACAACCTCACCAGATTCACACATAGGATCTATATTTGGTGGTCTCACTAGGCATTAACACTTTAATTGAGTTCTCATAACCCTAACACTAAGTCGGGTTTCCTCAGCCAGTATTTGGGCGGTCAGAAACACAAGAAAAATAGGTTAAGGCCATATTTAGTGGAGCTCAATTTTATTTGGTGATATTGCCTCGATGAAAACTAAATATTCACAAACTTTTTTTCTTCTTCGTCAAATTTTTTTTTCTTCTTTTTCTTTTTTTCAATTTTTCTTCCTTTTCATCATTTTTTTTTTTTAGCAGAACTGGCATACATCCATGAACTTTATTAAGGAGGCATTATTGGGGATTGGTGGTACTCAAGAGACATTGGGTGGCTTATTTGGTGGAAGTGCCTACTCACGGCATCGGGAGAGACGGATAGGACGGTGTATTTCTGACCTTGACATCAATACCCTCCTTCAGCCAAGGATTCCGTAAAGAATGGTCGTAACCATCCACCTTAGCCTTAATTTTATGAAAACTCGCTCTTCGCGTATTTGCCTTATTCAGTGGCTCTCACAATTTCGCATAAAATGTATACGTTGGAACCGAGAGCGAAAACTATGCCTAATCTCTAAGTATCATCACCTAATTATCTAGGATTCCAGATTCCTTGCACTAATCTTAGAGCACCAGTACACTCTACTCTCATCTCACACTATTTGGTGGATTTTTGGAAGAAAATAAGCCTGACTCCCAAAACACTGTCCAAGGGTTCAGGAAAAGAAGCACTACTTCTTCTCGACAGACTGAAGACGTTTATCAGCCTTCACCGTGAATCCATTGCAAATTCTACATGTGTGTGAAAGGTTGTACTGGATTCCAGATTACAGGAATCAACTAAAGGATAAAACCCCTAATGCATTCTCTTAATAAAATAATCTTATTCATGAATGCAATATCTATATATGCTATAAACATGTAACCTCATATAATTTGTACTTCGTGAATTTCCCGTATCGGGTTACAATCAGCTTGACCGTAAATTTAGAACAAAAGGTGAGCAGGTGAGTCAGAATTGGTTGTTGCGAACGATTTCTAGCTCCAATGAGAGCATTGGAGGTGGAGTCGGTTGTTCTTTTATTTAAGGTCCTAAAGTACGTTTTGCATGCAGCTCTGAGGTTTTCCTCAGTGTTGGCAAAAAAATTTTTTAAGTTTTTTTTGTATCTACCCCCCCATGCCTAAGTTCTTGCATGTCCTCATGCATGAATCTAAAAGAAAATAAATGCTGCAGGGAGAGAATGGGTAGAAATCACCTGTAATTGCCCCTGAAATTATATTCAGCACCGGCCAACCTGTTAATATGCAATATAAAAGGGAAATATGCTATGTATAAAAATGGTTATATATAAATGATGGTGGAATGTGGGGCGAATGGTATCTATATGTGCTGAGTTTAACGCCTCCAGCTGGGCAAAAACTCAATCAGATGTGTCATTTCTAGCATAGGAGCCGGCTAAGATTAAGAGAAAGATATGCTCGTATGCTCCCAGAATCAGTGGTCCAGAGATGTGAACCAACTGATTGTGCACCCCTACTCCAAAAGTCTAGCTATAAGAAAGTGTGGAGTGGTAGTGGAAAATAGAGGATAATCAGAGGTGGGATCATGATGTTGATTTAGCTGATTTATCATGTCCCACAATTCAGCAGGAAGTTTCTGAGGGAGTAGATCAACATGTATCTCAGAACCAGAATCTGAGTCATAGGGATCCTCATAATGATAATTGACATCAAAGATCATTCCCTCTCCAGGCTCTGGGTCATATAGGGGTATCCGTGAAAGTAGAAAATCTGTGGGGAGGTCACTGAAATCCTCATCAGAAATTACTTCGTCCTCATCAGTACCCATCTCTGATTCATCAGAGGCTGTCTCCTCAGGCTCAAAGTCGAGCCATCTACTAGGATGATAGGTGCGTTCCCAGCTCCTTCTGCTCATAGCTTCACCCTCATATGCATTGGGTTCCTTAGTAATTCCTGCCTCAGGTAGCATATTTATTTCTTCAGTTAAGTCGTCCATAGCTACTTCTAGTTTTCGGATGTTAGGATCAGGGATAGAAAGTGTCATCTTAGAATCTCTAATATCCGAATTAGGGATGTAGGTGAAAGAAGAAGAGTGCAGATCAGAAGATGTTGGCTCTAGCACAGGTTCACCTGCAATGGGAAGTGGTCTAGATTGATCAGTAGTCTCGCATGTAATGTCTACCTTAGGATCCATATCCTCAATTGGATCTGCTTCCCTTATCTTGATTGGGTTATCCAACCCAAAAGGTGTCTCCCAGGATTTAGGATAATCTGATTGCGGCTCAGTCCTGGAGATATTAGTCCTTTCCTCCTTAATTTCAGATGAACCCATTCGGCATACTTCCTGCTCCTATCTCATATCCATGCTAGATTCTTTTTCCCCTGAGTGATCTTCGGGCATCTGCTCCCGAGAATCTTTTGTGTGTTCTTCCGACGTAGTTCTTTCAGATTCTTCAAGGTCTTCAATGCTATTTTCCACTTCATATCCCAAAAGCAATAGTTCTTGAGTTTCCTGATTTTGTCCCATTCGCCTTGTTATCTCTGCTATTTCCTGAAGGAGCTCCATCACAGCTTGTTGATGCAGAATCCAGCTTTGTCTTTGTCTCGGCTCAATGACAGCCTGGATTTTGCGTAGATAGGATGTGGCCTTTTCTTTAGCACTCGCTATAGCTCTCTGTATTCTATAATGTGGCCGCATATGCACCGGTAGCTCTTTAGGGGTTCCAGGGGGTGAATCAGGTCTACCCATGTTCCATGGGTGAGAAGCAGGAGTATGAAATCCATATCCTGGGTTATAAGATGCGATCCTTTGAGGGACCGACTGGTATGGGTCATAATATCCAGGGTTAGGATATCGGTTAACCATTTTGGTAACTCGAGGAGAAGGATCAGGCGAAGCGAAAAGTCATCTTCGCCACCTTGGGTTTTGATCCCAAGGTTGAGCTGATTCAGTGACCCGAGCTCTCAGATAAGCTCGTGGGTCCAACTCTTCTGGATCCTGATTAGGTCTAAATCCAATGTTAGCCATCGCGGCTCAGCAGATAGAAGTGACTCGCCTCCTTGGGAGCGGTTCCCAAGGTCCAATCAGTCAAGGTCTGAGTGACCTCCTTCCATGCATACGCCGCCCAACCCCTGGGTTGGTGTAGCCATGCAGGAAAAGGCTAAGGCCCTGTCAATCAAATGGTGCTTATAGATCAGGTGACCAGATTTTTCGTTAGGGATTTGAATTCCTGAAGATAAGTTCGTCGTACAACCGACTGAAAGTGCATCCCACCTCTCAAGCTAACCCAGCCAGTATGGTTACGAGGGGACTAAGGGGAAGGTTCTTCCTTTGGCTTACGCCTCCGGTTCCGTTGATCCCCGAGCCGCGGTCGTTTGACACTATCCCGCTGACTTAGTCACCAGGTTTGTCAAGAGAGATTAAACTCATTCAGTAGTACGACAACGAACTCGGGTTGATTTCGTGTTTTAAAATCAGTTTTTAACCTATTTTCTTCAGTGGGGTTTGTGGTGAGTGGCTCACAAGGTGACCAAGCTCACCGGCTAACTAGACTTGATTAAGTCTAGGTTAACCAAAAGTGTGGTCTCTATTTGTGACCCTAAAGGTTCAATCGAAGTTGCATGCACTTCTAGGGTTTTCTTTTTTTCTTTTTTCAGCAAACCACAAGAATAATGTTGATTCTTTGAAAGTAATTGGAATATAATTAATTTTAAATTTTGTGAGTAGATTCCTTTTTCAATTAGTTTTTCAAAGAATATTTTTTTGGAATTTTTACTGCTTCAACCGAATTTTTAGGAAATTTTAAACATCAGGGGGTCAGATTTGGAACTTTGACCCCTAGATGGTTTTTTGCTTTGAAATAGTATCAAATGATCTTCCAAAATTTGGGAAAAATATGGAAAATAAATCCAATTAGATCAGATTTCAAACGCCACCATTTTTAGTCAAAACAGATTCACGGATTGCTCGGAAACGCTTTTGGAACTTTGAAAATTTTTGAATCTGGGTCTATCTAACCCCCGTGTACTTTGTGAATTTTTAAAAATTTTCTACTTGGAGTTTTCTCAAAGTATCAGTGTCATTTGAAAGACGTTTTGAAAATGAAAGTTTTGCCCGAATTTCAGAATTTTTCGCTAACGGATTTTTCAGCAATCGAATTTTTAGGTGAGATTTGAAATCTGGCCGAATATCAGAAGCTGGTGGAAAAGCTTCTAAAGAGGTTTGAATTTGAAATTTAAGCCTTCCACCAAAAATGATTTTTTTTTTCTTTTTAATCTTTTGCACTTTCTTTTTTCAAAAGATTCAACAAAAATCTCTTTTTTTTTTCCTTTTTTTTTTCAAAACAACCTAGATTCGAAAGAAAATCAAATCTAGATTTTTTTCAATTTTTTTTTCTTTATGATTTTTTTTTCTTTTCCACGAAAATAAGAAAAATATCTTCTTTTCTTTTCTTTTTTTAAAAAAAATTACAGGAAGTAGATCTAGTCCTAGGGTTCAGAAAATAATCCTAATCTAAGAGAATGTGATGTGCACCTGATTTCTTTTCCGTACTCGTGTGTGCAGATCCCATTTTGCTTTCGTGTTGCCCTGCACATCAAGAACAAAGTAGAGGCCAATTCGTTAGTGATAGTTCCAAAATCGAAATCAAAGAAAATGATGTTGCCTCCTCGACAACGGCACCATTTTACAGAAAGCCATTTTCGCGCATTTGAAAGTCGTCGGAAATTGTAGTATAGTCGTGCAAAAACATTCGTCAAAAATTGATTTCTAAAGATAACGAGACTTGAGTCCCGGTCGTTCATCTCTAGGAGGCATTGCTTTTACTTTTGAAATCGATCTTACTCTACTTTGTTTAGAATCGCATGCCAGTTCATGATTATTACGTATTTAGGTATGACATGCTTAGTTGCAAGAATATTAGGAATCGGAAACAGGCAACTTGAATCACACAAAAAGAATGACAATTATTAAGCTCATGGTGATTTCAAACATATAGAGACAAATATATAAATATAAGCATTTTTCATTCATTCAACAGGAGAGCCGTTTGCAACATAAAACATAGAGGGAAGCTTGTACATAAATGCTTGAAAATTAAATCTAGCTACCAGAAAATGATCGCATACAAGAATAGATGGGGGGATTTCGCATGCATCATTGGAGGAGAAATAAGACTACGCTACTAAGAAGTAAATAAAAGAAGTAAATATACGAAGAGCATAATCTAAATCTAGCAGAATGGAAGGGCATTCAGGGGTGGTCCCCGATGGCCTTTGAGTGGTTGAGAGAAGGAGGGGCGGCCAATGGAACTTAGGCCGGCCCTTGGAGAGAGGTTGGGGAGCTGATCCAGCTTCCTGGCATGGAGATGGTGGCCTCCATGGTGGTGCTCAACTTGTGGAGGTGGAGTGGAGATGGAAGTGGCTAGCCTAAGTGGAATGGATGCCAAGGAAGTGAATGGGTGCAAATGGCCACCCAAGGGGTCTTTTTATAGACCTAAGGGAAGCTCTCTAGAGAATTATGGAATTCTCTAGAAGGCTTATGGTGGGAGCTCGTGGGAGAGAGAGAGAGAGAGAGGGTGGATGGTGGTTTTTAGATCCACCAAATGTGGATCTAAAAATTGAATGGCTCTTGGTTGCTATTTTTGGCAACCAAGGCAACCACACATGGTAGAGTTCTAGAGAAATCTAGGCTAGATATTTTCGTGTGGATGGTGTGTGTGGGTGTGTGTGGGTCGAAACTTAGGTGGCTAGGTTAATTAGGTTGGGTTCTAGTGGGTTTAGGTCAAGGTAGGTCTCAAATTAGGGTTATAAACCTTAATTCACTAAGGTAAAGTGCAATTAAACTTAATACAAGTTTAATTGGGTGTGTGAAAACTTAATTGAAAGTAAAAAAACTGAATTAAGTCAGGTCTAGGTCAATTGGACTCTCACTGAGTCCAATTGGACAGTGTGTGCTGAGATCAGGGCTCAATTGGACTCAATGAGTCCAATTGAATAGGCTGATGGAATTGACTAAGATCCAAGTCAATTAGGTTTAGTGAGGACCTAATTAGGTCCTTAGGGAGGTCTAGAGGTGATGTACTAGGGTTACGGCACCTTAATTTAGGTTCCTATGGGGTTGGAATTGGGTCTAGGGACCTAGAGATCCAAGATCAAGGCTTAAATCTCAAAACAGGAATTGGAGAGCAGTATCGGATGTCTAATTATATAATCAGACATCTTATACTCAAAAATCAGAAGTCCAGACTTGTTGTCTGGACGTCCAATCAGAGTCAGGAAGGATTTCGGGTTCTGTTTTGGGTATTCTGCAGAAATTAGACGTCTGACAAAGTGTCTGGACGGCCAATAACACTGCAGAAGTGGGTTTGAAGTGTGCGGGAGTTGGCTAAGGGTCCTGGACATCTTAAAACTTATCTGGACGTCCATAGAAGGGTTGGAACTAGGGTTTTAGGGCTTCCTAGGGTGTTGTGACCTAATCTAAGGGTGGCTAAGGCTTGGGGAAGTCTCTAGGCTATCCTAGGGCTAGGATGGACCTAAGCTCTTCACATTTTACTGGTTTATTTCTACTTAATAGAATAGCAAACTTTTAACCCCCTTACATTATTATTCCTATATCTAAACTAGGCCTTCTGCTCCAACTATGCTACAACTCCCGTTATTCCTTATCCAGCTTCAGATCCAGCTCCTGATCAGCTTATTCCCTGCAATCAACATAATGCACTTAATCAGCACATTATAACATTATTTTATGCATAGCTAAAGAAAAGCAGTAAAGATGCAGATAATGCATATGCATGCATGAATAACCTTAACTTATGCTAAGTCCTAGCCTAATTTAGGTCAATTAAGACCTATGATTGCTGCGCAATCACACTCCACCACCTCATGGACAGCAAGTTGATGCAAAAGCTATTTCATTAAGGAGCGGGAAGAGGACATACAACCCACCAATTAGGTTGGCGGGTCATGATTTTTCATGCCCTTCACTGTAAGATGGTTCGACTCCATCTGAAGAGCCACCTACAGTAGATAAGGGCAAGAGGCCACTTGACCCTGAGATTCTCGTTCCTTTTCCTGAGGCTCTAATGAGGCATGTTTCGCAACTTAAAATTAGCGTTTGGCGAGCCCATCATCGTAGCTTGCAAAATGCATCTGTCAAATACAATTTATAGCCAAAAATCCAATGGTGTCCCAGGTCGAACACAGGGAGGCGACGTTTACTTTGGTTAAAAACTGCGCTTCGTTTTGTTTCTTTTTGATATTTTGAGGTTTTGTTATTTTGTTTTTGTTTTTGAAATGAAAAGACAAGCAAGACAAGTTCACAAAATGGATGGACCACAACTATGATATATTATGCAAATGTTTGTTACAATAATCTATGAAAGCATAAAAGAGATAGGAGTGAGAGGAAATCTCCCGAATCTACTGTTCGGCAAGATGACAGCGCTTGGTAGAAGCTTGGATGAAGGAGGTGAGGTGCAGGACGATAGAGGAAAGATGCAGGAGGATGCTGACTAGGAGTGGTTCTCGCACTTGTTTTGAAAATAGAGATCTCGTCATTGTATAGTGCGCGAAAATGCTCGTCAAAAATAGTTTCTAAGATAACGAGATTTGAGTTCCGGTCGTTCATCTCTAGGAGGAGATTATGGAAATTCATATTTGAAATTGATCTTGCTCACTCTACTTATTCAAAATCTCATGTCGAATTATGCTAAGTTCGTATTGATGCATGACATGCTGTTGCGAGAATATCAAAATTTAAAAACATGCAACTTTAATCACACCAAAAGATGATAATTAGGCACATGGAGATTTTCACAATGTATATATATATAAAGATGATGTTAATAGAGTTGTAGAGCACCAGTAGCAGAATGCTTGTACAGGGAATGTAAAAACTAACAGCTAATAGAAAATGACTGCATACATAAATCTATGAGGATTATGCATGCATCATTGGGGGAGAAGTAAGGAGCTACACTACTAAGCAGTAATAAAAGCAGTAAAACTATGAAGAGCTATAATCTAATCTATTAGAACTAAGGCCATTCAGAGGTGGGCTCCGATGGCCTTTGACTTGCTTGAGAGGAGAAGTACGGGCAGCCAATGGTGCTTAGGCTAGCCCTTGAAGAGAGATTGAGGAGGTGATCCAACATCTTGGCGTGGAGATGGTGGTGGCCATGGTGAAGCTACTCGTGAAGGTGGAGTGGAGGTGGAATGAAGCTAAGCTAAAATTGAGCCAAGAGTGAATGGGTCCAAAGTGCCACCCTTAGGTCTATTTATAGACCTAAGGGAAGCTGTCTAGAGAATTATGGAATTCTCTAGAAAGGCCTATGGTGGGAGCTCATGGGAGAGTGAGAAAGAGGATGGATGGTGGTTTTTAGATCCACCAAATGTGGATCTAAAAATTAAATGGCTCTTGGTTGCTAATCTTAGCAACCAAGGCAACTACACATGGTAGAGAGCTCTAGAGAACTCTAGGCTAGGTAGTTTCGTGTGGATGATGTGTGTGGGTGTGTGTGGGTCAAAACTTAGGTGGCTACGTTGATTAGGTTAGGTTCTAGTGGGTTTAGGTCAAGGTAAGTCTCAAATTAGGGTTGTAAACCCTAATTTACTAAGGTAAAGTGCAATTAAACTTAATACAAGTTTAATTGGGTGTGTGGAAACCTAATTGAGAGTAAAACAACTCAATTAAGTTAGGTCTAGGTCAATTGGACTCTCACTGAGTCCAATTGGATAGTGTGTGCTGAGATCAGGGCTCAATTGGACTCAATGAGTCCAATTGAATAGACTGAAGAGATTGACCATGATCCAAGTCAATTAGGTTTAGTGAGGACCTAATTAGGTCCTTAAGGAGGTCTAGAGGTGATGTACTAGGGTTAGGGCACCTTAATTTAGGTTCCTAAGAGGTTAAAATTGGATTTAGGGAGCTAGAGATCCAAGATCAAGGCTTCATTCTCAAAATAAGGTCTGGAGGGCAGTTATGGACGTTTAATAATAGTGTCAAACATCTTATAGTGAAAAATTAGAAGTCCAAACTTGTTGTCTGGGCATCCAATCAGAGTCGGGAGGGATTTTGGGTTCTTATTTTGGGTATTCTGCAGAAATTGGACATCTGACCAAGTGTCTGAACATCCAATAACTCATTTGGACATCCAAATAGGGGCTAGAATTAGGGTTTTAAGGTTCCTAGGGTGCGGTGACCTAATCTAATGGTGGCTAAGGCTTAGGGAGACTTTTAGGCTGTCCTAGGGCTTGGATGGACCTAAGTTCTTCACAATTTATTGCTTTATTCCTACATAATAGAATAGCATACCTTAACTCTCTTACATTATTATCTACTACATCTAATCTAGGTCTTCTGCTCCACCTCTACTGCAACACCAGTTATTCTTTATTCTTCAGATCCAACTTCAGATTTAGCTTATGATCAGCTTATTACCTGCAATTGCATAATGCATCTAATCAATACATTATAGCATTATTTTATGCATAGTTAAAAGAAAGCAGTAAAGGTGCTAGTAATGCTTATTCATGCATCAATTACCCTAACTAATGCTAAGTCCTAGCCTAATTTAGGACAATTAAGACCTATGATTGCTGCGCAATCATACCCCCATGCTTAAATCTTGCTACTCCCTAGCAAATACGAGACTAAAATATTCACAGAAGGGTCTCTAAGGGATTGATTATTTATCAAGTGTATGCTTAGAGATTTTTCTCTTTTTTGTTTTCATCCTATGCTCTAGAAATCCATACAATCATGAATGTGTAGCTATGTAGTTTTTGCAATAGATTCAACTGAAAAACTAATTCACCTCTAAAGCCTGTACTTGACCCCAAGTAAAAATTCTAGTGGGATAAGCGGACTTCTTCCCTCAGGGTATTCAAGATATTCTATGAACTCCACCCAGCTTTATGCTTAGGTAGAGAGTCTTCAAGGGAAAACATTATATATTTGGTGGCTTACTCTCGACTTGTGCTACATAGAGATTAGTACTATAGAATATAGATTCCTAGATTATTACGTAACTCAACTCAGAGAAAGACGAGAAAAACTATGCTCCCTTTTGGTTCCTTTGTATTCATTCTCTCTTTTTCTTTTCCTTTTTCTTTTCTTTCTTTTTCTTAGAGCTCACAATCTCACCAGATTCACACATATGACCTATATTTGGTGGTTTCACTTTGCATTAACACTTTAATTGAGTTCCATAACCCTAACACTAAGTCAAAATTCCTCAGTTAGTATTCGAGCGGTCAGAAACACAAGAAAGGTGGGTTAAGGCCATATTTGGTGGATCTCAAATTTATTTGGTGGTATTGCTTCAATGCAATAGAAATAAACACTAAATATTCACAAACTCTTATTCTACTCTTTACTTCTCTTTTTTTCTTTTCCTTTTTTCTCTTTTTTTTCTTTTTTTGTACTTTTTTCTCATATTCTTTTTTTTTTCTTTCCTTTTTTGTCATATATAATTTTTCTAACTCAACACAATCTAGCAACACATTCAAGAATTTTATTAAAGAGGCATTATTAGGGATTGGTGGTACTCAAGAGGCATTGGGTGGCTTATTTGGTGGAAGTACCTACTCACAACATCGAGAAAGATGTCTAGGATGGTGTATTTCTAACCTTGACATCAATACCCTCCTTCAGCCGAGGATTCCGTAAAGAATGGTCGTAACCATCAACCTTAGCCCTAGTTTTATGAAAACTTGCTCTCTGCATATTTGCCTTAATTGGCGGCTCTCAAAATTTCATGCAAAAATGTATACGTAGGATCCGAAAGCGAAAACTATGCCGAATCTCTGAGTATCATCACCTAATTATCTAGGATTCCAGATTCCTTGCATTAATCTTAATGCACCAGTACTCTCTATTCTCTTCTCACACTATTTGGTGGATTTTTGGAAGAAAATTTGCCTGACTCCTAAAACACTATCAGGGGTTCAAGAAAAGAAGCATTGCTTCTTCTCGATAGACTAATGACATTTATCAGCCTTCACCATGAATCTATTGCAAATTCTATGTGTGTGTGAAAAGTTGTACTAGATTCCAAATTATAGGAATCAACTAAAGGATAAAATCCCTAATGCATTCTATTAATAAAATAATCGTATTCATGGATGCACTATGTATATATGCTATAAACAAGTAACCTTATATATTTGTACTTCATGAAATTTCCCTTTCGGGTTACATTCAGCTTGACCCTAGATTTAGAACAAAAGGTGAGCGAGTGAGTCGGAAGTGGCTTTTGCAGACGATTTTTAGCTCTAATGTGAGCATTGGAGGTGGAGTCGGTTGTTCTTTTATTTAGGGTCCTAAAGTACGTTTGACATGCAGCTCCGACGTTTTCCTAAATGTTGGCATAATAATTTTCAGCTTTGTCATATCTACCCCCCCATGCCTATGTTCTTGCATGTCCTCATGCATGAATATAAAAGAAAATAAGTACAGCTGGGAGTAAATGGGTAGAAATCACCTAGAATTACTCCTGAAATTTTAACGTTCAGCATCGACCAACCTGACAATATGCAATATGCGAAAAGGAAATCTGCTAAAAGAAAAATATGCTATGTATAAAAATGGTTATGTATAGATGATGGTAGAATGTGGGATATGCTATCTATACGTGCTGAGTTTAACGCCTCCAGCTGGGCTAGAACTTACTCAGATATATCAGTTCTAGCATAAGAGTCGGTCAAGATTAAGAGAAAGATGTGCTTGTATGCTCCTAGAATCAGTGGTCCGGAGATCTGAACCAACTGATTGTGCACCCCTACTCCAAAAAGTCTAGCTATAAGAAAGTGTGGAGTGGTTGTGGAAAATAGAGGATAATCAGAGCGGGGATCATGATGTTGATTCAGCTGATTTACCATGCTCCACAATTCAATAGGAAGTTGCTGAGGGACTAGATCAAAATGTATCTCAGAACCAGAATCTGAGTCATAGGGATCCTTATAAAGATAATTGACATCAAACATCATGCCCTCTCCAGGCTCTGGATCATACAAGGGTATTCGTGAAAGAAGATCTGTGGGGAGGTCACTGAAATTCTCGTCAGAAATGGGGATAAGGAGTAGACTCGAAGGTGGGAATCTGATGATCCGTATGTATATGAATTCCTACTGATTCGCTACCTATGAGATAATCGGTTGTGACTATGTTAACAGGAAACCCATTAGCTGTGGTCACGTCTTCTTGTAACAATAGGGTCGATCCAATAGTGTATGGATCCGGATAGCTAGATTCAGGGGTGCTGTGGTCAGAAACACACCCTAAACAATTGGATCCTCGAGGAGATATGTGCAGTGTAGTGGTCTCAATCTCGTGTGGATCAAGGTCCAAGAACCGTGATAGTGCAGACGAATGAGACATTGGGTCGTCACAAAGGAGCCCAATGTTACCACAATATGCCAAGTCTTCGTCTTCACCCTCCTCCTATATGCGATCATAGTAAAAATTCCTTGATGCCCTGAATATGTCAAGTCGAAGTTGCTCATTACTTTGGGCAATCTCCATACACCTGGATGCACAATCAATGTTTGCTCGGGCTGTCGCTAGAAATGGGCAACCCAAAATGATTGGTGCATCTTGGAGATTAGGAGGAACTTCCATATCGAGAATGAAAAAGTCTATGGGAAAGTAGAATCCATGGAATTTTACGTTCAAATTCTCAACCACCCCCCCTCAGCGCTTTTACTGATCTATCAGCCAGCTAAATCGTGACTGAGGTTGGCTTTAGCTCCCCAAATAGAAATTGATCAAATACGGTAGTGGGAGTTAGGTTGATGGATGAACCCAGATCTAGAAGGGCCTGATCAAATGGAGAATCTTGCAAGAAGCAAGATATGAGTGGGGTACCAGGGTCTTTCTTTTTCAGCAGTAAGTCAGCTAGAATCATGGAGCTAGCCTCTTTCGATAGTACCGCCTGTCGTCCAATTCTAGGCTGTCGCTTCGGGGTACAATAGTCCTTGAAGAACCTACTGACAATGGGGATGTGATCAATTGCCTCAAGGAGAGGGACCTGAATATTTACTTCCTTGAACATTGACTTCAGGTCCTCAAAATTCCATGTGTCCTTTCGTACTACATTTCACGTCAGAGCCTCGGGAAAAGGGATGGGAATCTCAGGGTCAAGTGGCCTCCTACCCTTATCTACTGTAGGTGGCTCCAGAGATGGAGTCGAACCTGCCTACGGCGAAGGGTGAGAAAAATCAGGACCCGCCTGCCTATGTGGTGGGTCGAATGTATTCCTTCCACTCATCAATGAGACATCATTTGCATCAGCTTGCTGTCCATGAGGTGGTGGGGGAGCAGAAGGGGCAGAGTATTGGGGTTCTGCATCAAAGGTGGCTGGCCTTGAGCGTAACCAGGTGGTGTAGGAGGTGCCTGTAATATGGCGTGTGCCTGTCCCTGTGGTGCCTGAAACCTAGGCGATGCGCCTTGGTTCTACACATACCAAGGGTTCGAGACAAGTTGGGAGGGCAAGGCTCTCTGAGTCCTATGCCCCTGCAACAGCTGGTTTTGCATGTTCTATATAGTCTGTATCTAGTCAGCCATCACCTTCATTATCTGCAAGTTATCCTACGTAGACTTCATCGATTCTTGCAGCTCCTCTTTCAATGCCTCCAGAGGGTTAGCCCACTTTGAAGGGTGACTGGCAGCTTGGTGCAGCGGGTGGTATATAGAATGGGGTTGCTGCTGCTAAGACAGGAATGGCTGCTGCCTAGGGTATGTGTTTTGCTCATTCTCGTATTGCCTAGTCTGGTAATGTAGGTCTTGATGTGGTCTTTGTGAGTTACTAGACCAGGAGAACTTCGGATGCTGGCGCCAACCAGGGTTATACACCTCTGAATATAGGTTATTACACCCGTATCCTTGAATAGCACTGACGTCCTCGTAGGCCGAAGATGTCTGAGACGTATATCCATCAAGGGGATATGTATTCTAGTCAGTGGGTGGTGCGTAACCATTGGTCATATGATGCTAGATCGAGATTGTTTATGGGATCCTGATATGCAGGATCTCGTAAATAAGGAGAGGTTGCATCCTGAGTGAGTAGATTAACTCGAGCAGGAGGGGCTCAAGGTGCATAGGAGGCTCTTGGAGCAGCAAAGTTCAGGTCAGATTAACCCTGACTAAGTTGGTCAATCTTTTTCTCGATCAAGCCTATTCTATCCAACTGCTTGATGATGATATCCATGTCGACTCGAATAGACTCGGTGTGAGCCTCATGGAAACCAACTCACTGCTGACCAGGCTGCTGGAACTGGTTCATGGATGCAGCATTCATCGAGTTCTTCGCCAAAGATTCGAACAACTCGAATGTGTTGTTCTCATCTTTCGCGAGGAAATTCCTGCCACTAGATGCATCGGCCAGATACCGATGTGTGTCATCCAGCCCATGGTAAGAGATCTGAGCTAGGTGCCATCTGGGTACAACATGGTGTAGGCATTTCCGGAGGTCGTGAAATCGGTCCCAGGCATCATGCAACTTCTCCCCAGCTCCTTGGGACACGCCTCATCGCGGTCGTTCGAATGATCGGTAAGAACTTTTGCAGGAATTCACGTCGTAATTTTGGCCAAGTTCCAATTGGCTTCCCAATGGTCTTGAACCAAAATGAAGCTTTGTCCCTCAGAGAAAATGGGAAAAGCTTCATCAGAACAATCCCAAGATCAACATTCCTGGGTTGAATCGTTTCTGTGAGTTGACTCAGGTCCTCTAAGTGTTGGAATGGATCTTCGCTTGAGTTTCCATAGAAATGACTCTTGATCAAACCAATCACATTAGGCTTGAGCTCAAACGTGTCTCTACCTACGGGAATTCGGACTAAGGGTGCGACGATCAATGCAGCTGGATCATAGAAATCCCAAAGTTGTGTTCCTCGCGGTGGATGCTGCATTCTGTCAAGTGTTCTCAAAATACGGTCCATGCTCTGCTAATGCCGCTCCTCTGATTCAACCACCCGAACCTCTAGACGAGCCATCGGGTCCAGATTACCTGCATCCTGACCCGGTCTAGGTCTAGGTCTAGGATTAGCCATTGTGGCTAAGGGAGTAGAAGAAGTTGGGGGGGAGGGAAGATGGCCCTGGCGAAGTGACTCACCTCCTTGGGAGCAGCTCCAAAGGTCCAACCAATCGAGGTATGAGTGACCTCCATCCTCGCATGTACCAACCAACCCCTAGGTTGCTGCAGCCAGCCAAACAAGGCTAAGGCCCTGTCAATCTGATGGTCCTTATGATCGGATGACTAGATTTTTCATTTTAAGTTCTAATTCCTGAAGAAAAATTCATCATGCAACCAATTGAAAGTGATTCCCACCTCTCAAGCTAACCCAACAAGTCTGGCTACGAGGGGACTAAGGGGAAGGTTCTTCTTTCGGCTCACGCCTCCAGTTCTGTTACCCCTGAGTTGCAGTTGTTTGACACTACCCCACAGACTTAGTCACCAGGTTTGGCAAGAGAGGTTGAAAACACCCGGTAGTGTGACAATGAATTTGGGTTGATTTCGTGTTTTAAAATTAATTTGAGCCTATTTTTCTTCAGTTGGGGTTTGTGGTGAGTGGTCCACAAGGTGACCAAGCTCACTGGCTAAACACTAGACTTGACTAAGTCTAGGCTAGCCCAAGTGTAGTCTCTAGAATGTAACCCTAAAGGTATAACCTAGGGTTCATGCAATTGTAGGGTTTTCTTCTTTGTGATTTCAGCAGATTAATGAAACACAATATTTCTCTGGATAAAATTTGAATCCAAATAAACTAAAATTTTGCAAGTAGATTCCTTTTTCAATTTTACTTTCAGAGAATATTTTTTTGTGATTTTTACTATTTCAACCGAATTTCTAGGGATTTTTGAATGTCAAGGGGTCAAGATTGGAATTGTGACCCCTGGTTGATTTTTCAAATTGAAATAGTATCAAATGATCTTCAAAAATCTGAGAAAAAAGGAAATTAAAGCCAATGAAATCATCTTTCAAACCCCACCATTTTTAGTCAAAACAGATTTGTGGATTACGCGGAATTACTTTTTGAATTTTCGAAATTTTCAAATCTAGGTTAGTCTGCCCCTTTGCAATTTGCGAATTTTTAAATATTTTGTATTTGGAATTTTATCAAATGAATGGTGTCGTTTGCAAGGTGATTTAAAAATGAAGGTCTACCCCTAGTTTCAGAATTTTTTGTTCATTAATGTTTCGGCAGTTGCATTTTTAAATCGAAATTTGAAGCCTGGCCGAAAATCATAGAATGGTGGGAAAGCTTTTAAAAGGTGTTTGAATTCAAAATTCAAATTTTCCACCAAAATGAATTTTTTTTTTCTTTTCAAAACTTTTGAAATTTTTTTTTTGAAGGGAAAATCTTTTTTTTTCAAAAAATTCTTTTCTTTTTTTTCAAGCAACTAACCTAAGATTCAAATGGAAACCTAATCTAACTACCTATACTTTTTTTATTTTATTTTCGCGAAGATAAATAGGCTTTTCTTTTTTTTTCAAATGAAATTTCCAGAAGGAAATCTAAACTAAGGTCCAAATCAAACCTAGATTAAGAAAGAAATGATGTGCACTTGGTATTTTTTTTCCTCGCTCATTATGTAAGCAGATCTTGTTTCTCCTTGTTTTCCTACACATCAAAAGACAAGCAGAGGAAGATTTATTAGTAATAATTCTAGAGATCGAAATAAAAAATGGCGTTGCCTCCCCAGCAACGGTGCAATTTGACTAGGATTGGTTCTCACGCATGTTTTGAAAATAGAGATCTCGTCATAGTATAGTGTGCAAAAATGCTCATCAAAAATAATTTCTAAGATAACGAGATTTGAGTCATGGTTGTTCGTCTCTGGGAGGCATTTATGGAAATGCAGATTTGGAAACGATCTCGCTCGCTCGACTTATTCAAAATCACATGTCAATTTATGCTAAGTTCGTATTGATGGATGAGATGCTGTTGCCAGAATATCAGAAATTAAAAACATGCAACTTTAATCACACCAAAAGATGATAATCAAGCACATGGAGATTTTCAAGATGTATATATATATAAAGATGATGTTAACAGTGTTGCAGAGCGGAATGCTTGTACAGGGAATGTAAAAACTAACAGCTAATAGAAAATGACTGCATACATGAATCTATGGGGGATTATGCATGCATCATTGAGGGAGAAGGAGCTACACTACTAAGCAGTAGTAAAAGTAATAAAACTTTGAAGAACTATAATCTAATCTATTAGAACTAAGGGCATTCAGAGGTGGGCTCTGATGGCCTTTGACTTGGTTGAGAGGAGGAGGGGCGGCCAATGGTGCTTAGGCTGGCCCTTGGAGAGAGGTTGAGGAGGTGATCCAACATCTTGGCGTGGAGATGGTGGTGGCCATGGTGAAGCTACTCATGAAGGTGGAGTGGAGGTGGAATGAAGCTAAGCTAAAATTGAACCAAGAGTGAATGGGACCAAAGTGCCACCCCTTAGGTCTTTTTATAGATCTAAGGGAAACTCTCTAGAGAATTATGGAATTCTCTAGAAAGGACTATGGTAGGAGCTTGTGGGAGAGTGAGAGAGGATGGATGGTGGATTTTAGATCCACGAAATGTGGATCTAAAAATTAAATGACTCTTAGTTGCTAATCTTAGCAACCAAGGCAACAACACATGGTAGAGAGCTCTAGAGAACTCTAGGCTAGGTAGTTTCATGTGAATGATGTGTGTGGGTGTGTGTGGGTGTGTGTGGGTTGAAACTTAGGTGGCTAGGTTGATTAGGTTAGGCTCTAGTGGGTTTAGGTCAAGGTAGGTCTTAAATTAGGGTTGTAAATCGTGATTCACTAAGGTAAAGTGCAATTAAACTTAATACAAGTTTAATTGGGTGTGTGGAAACCTAATTATGAGTAAAAAATTTGAATTAAGTCAGGTCTAGGTCAATTGGACTCTCACTGAGTCCAATTGGATAGTATGTGCTAAGATCAGGGCTCAATTGGACTCAATTAGTACAATTGAATAGACTGAAGAGATTGACCATGATCCAAGTCAATTAGGTTTAGTGAAGACCTAATTAGGTCCTTAGGGAGGTCTAGGGGTGATGTACTAGGGTTAGGGCACCTTAATTTAGGTTCCTAGGGGGTTAGAATTGGGTTTAGGGAGCTAGAGATCCAAGATCAAGGCTTGATTCTCAAAATAGGGTATGGAGGGCAGTTCTGGACGTCTAATAATAGTGTTAGACGTCTTATAGTGAAAAATCAGAAGCCCAGACTTGTTGTCTGGACGTCTAATTAGAGTCAGGAGGGATTTTGGGCTCTGTTTTGGGTATTCTGCAGAAATTGGACGTCCGACCAAGTGTCTGGATGTCCAATGACACTGCAGAAGTGGGTTTAAGATGTGTAGGAGTTGGCTAAGGGTTCTGAACATCCTTTAACTCATCTGGATGTCCAGATAGAGGCTAGAATTAGGGTTTTAAGGTTTCCTAGAGTGCAGTGACCTAATCTAAGGGTGGCTGATGTAAACATGTTTATATTACATAAGATGTCTATTTATGCATGTTCTTAAGCATAGAATTACATTACATACTATAAATATTTCATAGCGTGCATCATCTTGCATTTAGATTAGTTTGAATAAAATGGAGGTTAATTGTCTCCTTTTATGTTCAGGGACAAGGCAATTTTATTGGGGCCTCGAATCGAAGATCCAACTTTACAAATTTGATCAGGATGATAATTGGAGTTGAACGACTCCAAGATCGCCCTAATCAGGCATCTATAGCATCAGATAGAGATCGAGAGACCCTAGAAGATCAAGGGCCAAGATGGTGTGAATTCGCACTTTAGACGACAAATCAGACCACACGGATGGATTCGAATCGACGATTGTAGCCTAACGGCGTGAAAATCAACTCAATCTGACAACCGTGGCACCATCTACATCATCTAGAAGATGGATGGCCAAGGTGGCACCACGTGGCGCCATCTCTGCCGCCCAACCGGCCGCTACACTCATCGCACCTTCTCTTCTTCAATCTTATCGTCGCATCTCAGCCGTTGGATGCTCATTCAACGGCTGTGAGGCACGCACGCACAATCCTTAAGCGCGACACAAACGCATTGATAGCGCATTGGTCGAGCGCACTTGCGAGAAGACAAGGTGCATGTTCGAACCTTGATGAGCGGCAGCTGAGGGGTGGCGAGGGGGCGCAATTAAGCACTCGATTGTGATCGAGCAGCTACGCACGCTCGATAGTGCTCACGCTCCATCCGACGCCCGCGCGTAAGTGGGATCAGACGCAAGCGAGGGCACAGTTGAGGCGTGGCGAGGATGCATCTCAATCGTTCGATCTCACGAACGAACAGTAGAGATTTCAAGAACGTGAATGAGCGTTTCACACACGGGAGGCAGCAGGCACATGAGCACCGCCCACGAAGGCCACGTTCGGACCTTTAGCGACGGATTTATCCGTCACTAAAGGTCCTGAATTAATTTTTTCAAATTCAAAAGACCAAATTGCCCTCACTCCTTGTAGCTATAAAAGGAGACCCCCTCCATACGAAATTCTCATCCCTTCCTTCCCTTCTCTCCCTCTCCAAAGCTTAAGAGAAGCTTGTCCCACACCTGGGATGCTCCTCGAGAGACAAAGTCAAATTTTCGCCCTCATTTCGAAAGCGGATCCCGCGACGACGACGACATGCTGCCCATTCTCGTTCCCCCTGCCTCGAACTCCTTCTTCCCGCTCCGTCCTCCATCTTCCAATAGGCATCTCATCCGGCTCATCCTCCAAGCAATCGTCGAGGAGGATAACTTCTCTCTCCCATTCCTCTTTTCAGCATTCTAGAGTAGAATTTTCCTACTTTCCAGTGTAATAGATTTCCTACTTTCTGGTGTAATTTTTCTCTGGTTTTATTGTATAAACATTTTGAAATATTAAGTGCATGTTCTCTCTCTCTCTCTCATTTATTTTGAATGTTAATATTACTTCATTGTAATTACGTCCTTCACTTTTCAACAAAAGCTCTAAAAAAAATATAATTGCGAATATAAATCGCCGTAGCCACCCTGAGTTCGACCCGGGATTCCTATTATGGTACAAATTTTATTTGTTGAACACGAGTTCTTCGCTTTCAAACTACGACGACAGGTTTTTCAAAACCAAATATGATAGCGTAGTAACTCACAGCTTCAACATTTTGGCGCTGTTGCCGAGGAGGCAACGATTTCTGATCTTCTTTTCGCATTTCACGCACTCTATTGTCTTCTAACTTGCTTTCTCTTGTGTCTATTGTTTTGCAGAGACCTCCATTAAGGAATCATCAAGCAGTAGACCGAAGTAAATTGCAGTTGAAGACAACTGTAAGTGCTCCTCATTCTTCCCCCCTCCATAGATTTCATTCGTTACATTAAATCTAAATTC
This sequence comes from Thalassia testudinum, assembly GCA_037157565.1. NCBI lineage: Eukaryota > Viridiplantae > Streptophyta > Magnoliopsida > Alismatales > Hydrocharitaceae > Thalassia > Thalassia testudinum. The sequence goes on along the minus strand of JAZHRO010000007.1, from coordinate 24,148,751 downwards.
CATTTAACCTTGGTGTCTGCATAAATCCTAGGAATAGTTTTTTTGTTTGGATTCTCACTCACATTCATTCAACCCTCGTTTATAAAAAAAAAAATAAAAAGATAATCTTGTGGGGTAATTTTCAACAGACACGCAACGTACACCCACATTCAAGGCATTTAACCTAATTGATTTGTTTCTACTCAATCGAGTTCTGATCTGTGGAACTGGTACATACAAAGCAACACATAAAATAGTAGAAATCATTCTAGGTTAACCATCTCTGTGTGCCTAACTTAGTGGTGCATCTGTGGCCAGTTGTTTGAGTTGTTTGGGCCGCACCACTCTACTTAAAATCAACTCATCAAGTAGCTCCTCCTTAACGTTTTCAATCTAGGTCTATTCCAGGCACTCCACTTTAATTATGGTTTTAAAAGAAAGCAATCTTCACCCGTGTTTGACAACCTAGTTTGCCTCAAAACTTGATTAAAATCAACCTAATTTTAAACCCTAAAAGCTACTTAAGCAAGATTTGAACATTAAAATCCACACATCACAAATAATCTTGCTTGAAAACCTTGGTTATGCATGCACTTACACAATTCTCAATCAATCATTAAGGGCACAAACCATTTTAAGGGCCTATCACATTCCATAAAGCACCAAATCCCAGGCCTTAATAAAATTGAGTAGACGTTGGCCTTAAGGACTGATTCGCTCTTCAAGGCCTAGTCTGAGATTGTCTTTGATTAACCTACCTGTATTAATTAATCTGATGTCTAGCTAGGGGAGTAGCATCAAACGACCACGGTTGGGGGGACACTAGGAACCAGAGGCAAAAGCCAAAGGAAGAACCTTCTCCCCAGTCCCTCCTTCTAACTGGTTGGATTGAGCAGAAACAAGTAGTGTAAATCATTTACAATCTTAAGGCGAGTTTTGGGAGTCTGTAGATCCTTAGGCTGCCCAACTTAAGGATAGCCTTGTTTTGTTGTGCTACAGGGTCCCTATCCCTAGTCCTTCCGACCTTCTCCTAGTTTATGCTGGGAAGACGGTCATTGAATCCCCGATTGGAAGGACCACTAGAGTATTCTAGGAGGCGTAAATTGGATTTTGGTCAAATTGATCCCATGGCCGACCAACAGCCTCCTCTGCATCAAGATCCACAGGAGGAATTCTGAAGGTTGCTGGAATAAATGCAGAGAATGCAGGAATGGTTCCAGAGAATGCAAGGCACTCAGCCCTTGAAGGATTTTTATGATCCTTCAAATTACGGAGAATGTCCTGGCATCCAGATTCCAGCTGGTGATGTAGAAATCAAGCCCTAGGTGTTAAGCCTGATCAAACATTATCATGGGCTTGGCTCCGAAGATCCTTTTCAACACTTGGAGGACTTGACCACTTTGGTCCAAACCACTAAGGCATGAAACGTGAATGAGGAGCAAATGATCATGAGGCTCTTCCCCCACTCTCTTCGAGATAAGGCCGTGCATTGGTACAGGACAATAGGAAGACCAATTGTAACTTGGAATGAGTTGAAATCGACCTTTCTGAAGAAATTCTTCCTAGTCAGACATACCAATGCCTTGAGACGGGTAATCTCTACCTTTACCCAGCAGTCGGGGGAGTAGTTTCATGTGGCCTGGGAGTAATTCTAGGACCTATTACGGAGGTGTCCACACCACGAGGTGCCAAAATGGCAACTCGTGCAAATCTTCTATCATGGGTTGACTGAGCAACTCAGAAATCATGTGGATGCTTCTTGCGGAGGCAATTTCCTCAATAAAGATGCAGATAGTGCACACGATTTGTTTGAGGAAATGAGCGAGAATTCAATCAATCATGCCTCCATGGATACCTTTAACTGGTCCTAGCAGCCCAGATCAAATGTCAATGAAGTCCATGATCTCATTCATTTAATATGGAATTGATTTGTAACAAACTTGACAAGCTGGACTTGGTTGCTAAGAGAATGGAAGAGTGGATGGTTGGAAATTCTATGAACAACTCTCGATCCACTCAATCCCAAAATTCAGGATTCCATTCTTTGCGAGCTCCTTCTGGACAAGAGTTTGTGAATCAACTTGATGCAGCTTAACCTGTGAGTCAGCATTTTTCAGAACCTCACGGGTTCCAAACTAGGGCCTTTGATCCCAATTTTTCCGATCCTTCCCTTTCTTTTTCTCCATCCTCACCCTATGAGGATGTTTGTGCTGTACAAGAGAACGTTAGATCCAACCCCTACTCTAATGCTTATAATCCGGGTTGGAGAAACCACCCTAACATCTCTTGGAAAAACCTGGGGCAACAGACCCAATTCCGACCCAGCAACTATGCTCCACAATGACCAATGGGTCAGGGTCATGTGTATACTCAGTTACCCCCAAATCAGGTCAATCAGCCAGCTTGGAATGCCCGTCAACCCGTTGGGCAGGTTGATTTGAACCAACAAATGGTAGAGATGCAAGGATCTATGCTCCAGCTTATGCAGCAAATGAAAACCTTGCTGGACAACTTGCAGACCGGGCTCATTGCTAACTCTCATCAACCCAGATCTCTACCATCCCAACCCTACCTAACCAGCGAAATATTTTGAACTCGGGCAACCAAGCCCATGGGTACAGAAATCAGAGAGACCCACACGCACATGCTTAGGTGGTTGAGCAGGGTCCCTCCTCCTCTTCTTCTTCTTCTGCAAATCAACAATTCTTCGCTAACCAAGCCCCTCCAATCTTTCCTAACCCTCCCCAAGACCCAAACTCTTACGCCTCTACAAATTCTGTCACCTTGAGGAGTGGTAAGCAGACTCAGGATCCACAACCATACTGTTCTGATCTACTGAATCCTGAAGAACCTAATGAGAGAAAGGAGAATTCTGGAGAAGAAATCAAGGCTCAGGAACCTAATTCCAAAGATCTGACTCATGTTCCTTTTCCTGAAGCCTTGATCAAATCAAAGAAGTCTGTTGATAGCTATGAGGAGCTTCTGAATATATTTAAGAATGTTGAGATCAATATCCCGCTCCTTGATGCTATCAAGCATATACCAGCTTACGTGAGATTTTTAAAGGATTTATGTACACGAAAGCGTAAGTCGAGAGAATCTGTTCCGAGGAAGGTGGTACTCTCCTAGCAGGCTAGTTCTATTATCCTGCATCACCTCCCTCAAAAAAAGTGAGATCCAAGTGCTCCATTGATTTCTTGTGTTATTAAAAATTACATGTTTGATAGAGCACTTTTGGATCTAGGTGCATCCATCAACCTAATTTCGACTTCTCTTTACAAGAAGTTTGGATTAGGTGAACTTTGTCCAACTTCAGTAACGCTACAGTTAGCAGACCATTCGGTAACAATTCCGTGAGGCGTTATTGAAGATGTTATAGTTAGGGTCAAGGATTTCATTTTTAGGACCTTAGAAGACGCTCCCTATGATTATCAGTGATAAATTAACAAAGGAGTAAGAGAATCAATTGATCAAGGTCCTGAAGGAACACAAGGAGGCAATTGGTTGGACCATTCATGACTTTAGGGGGATCGAGCCATCTTACTGCAATCATAGAATATTCTTGGAAGATGGATCCTGCCCTTCTCACCAGATGCAGAGGGGATTAAATCCAAATATGCAAGAAGTGGTCAAAAAGGAAATCATTAAGTGGCTCAATGCAGGAATTATTTATCCAATCTCTGATAGTTCCTAGGTAAGTCTCGTACAGATTGTTCCTAAGAAAGTCGGGATTACCGTTGTGACTAACGAGAGAGGAGAATCTGTCACAACTCGTTTAGCTTCCTCTTAGAGGGTTTGTATTGATTACACGAAGCTAAACACAGCCACGAAAAATGATCATTTTCCCCTGCCTCTCATTGATCAAATCTTGGAAAGACTAGCCGAGCAGAAGTACTTCTGTTTTCTTGATGGCTACTCGGGATACAACCAAGTTCCTATCCATCCCGAGGATCAGGAAAAAACTACTTTCACCTATCCTTACGGAACCTTTGCTTTCCGTAGGATGCCTTTCGGTTTATGCAATGCACCTGCGACTTTTCAAAGGTGTATGTTATCCATATTCTCTAACATGGTGGGAGAGTTTATGGAAGTCTTCATGGATGATTTCTCTATTTTTGGAGAATCATTTGACTCTTATTTGGCTAATCTGGAAATGATTCTTAAGCGATGTATCAAAACACAATTGGTCCTTAGCTAGGAAAAGAGTCATTTCATGACCCAAGAAGTCATCGTCTTGGGTCATGTAATCTCTAAATGGGGAATCTAAGTGGATAAAGCTAAGGTTGATGCTATCACTAAACTTCCTCCTCCAACATCTGTTAAACAAATCCAATCATTTCTTGGTCATGTAGGATTCTATAGAAGATTCATCAAGGATTTCTCGAAGGTTGCTCATCCCTTGAGCAATCTTCTCGCCAAAGAAACACCGTTTGTTTTCAACGAATCATGCCGTAAGGCATTTGATTTCCCGAAAACGGTAGTCACTTGTGCTCCAGTGTTGCAACCACCAATTTGGACAGCCCCGTTTGAGATCATGACCGATGCTTCTGATTACGTGGTTGGGGTTGTCTTAGGTCAGAAAATAGATAGAAAGCCCTCTGTCATCTACTACACTAGTAAAACTCTGGATGAAGCCTAGAGGAATTGCACTGTTACTGAAAAGGAATTACTAGCCGTAGTGCTCACTTTGGAAAAATTCATGGCTTATCTCTTAGGGTCTCATGTTATCATCTATACCAACCACTCAGCCTTGAGACATCTCTTGGCCAAAAAGGATGCCAAAACCCAGCTTATTCGTTGGATTCTTCTACTTCAAGAATTTGATCTTGAAATCAAGGATAAAATCGAGGTACAAAATGAGGTGGCGAATCATTTGTTGAGACTCCTAAGTGATTCTTCTCGTCTGGACATCCCGATTGCTGACACTTTTTTGGACGAAGCTATCCTTACAGTTTCAGGTGTCTAAACCCCATGGTTTGTTGACATTGTTAACTATTTGATCGTTGGTCAAATCCCCCAAGATTGGACCAAGCAACAATGGGATAGACTCAAATCTGAGGCTAAATACTACTTCTGGGAGGACCCTGAACTGTACCGCATCGACTTTGATCAGATTATTTGCCAATGTGTTCCAGAGAATGAATTCAACAGTATACTCGAGTTCTGCCATGCATCTACGTGTAGTGGGCATTTCTTCGGGAAAAAGACGGCTACAAAAATTTTGCAATCTGGCTTCTATTGGTCGTCTTTATTTAAGGATGCCCAGGATTTCTCATGGTCATGTTCTCGATGTCAGCCACTCGGGAGCATAACTAAGAGAGATATGATGCCCCTAAACCCAATTCTTCCTATTAAATTTTTGACGTTTGCGATATCGATTTCATGGGGCCCTTTCTCCCTTCATTTGGACATCAGTACATTCTTGTTGCTGTTAATTATGTGTCCAAATTGATTGAGGCGATTCCCACCCGAACCAATGACCATAAGGTGGTTATCGACTTTGTCAAGAAAAATATCTTCAAAAGGTCTGGTTATTCGATTCTCGACTTAAGCTCTTTCCTGGCAAACTTAGGTCTAAATGGAATGGCCCATTCATTATTGACCAGATTTTTCTAAATGGAGCCGTTCAAATCTCTGACCCAAAGATGGGTAACACATTTAAAGTCAATGGTCAACGTCTGAAACCTATTATTGACCGTACTCTTCCAGAACCCATCTCGGACACGATTGCTCTAGCCATATTGTGACTTCTTTGGCTGGACTTCGCCTAGCTGATGGCATTAAACTTAGCAGTTGTACATATGACACAAAGCTGATACGAGCTTCATATTCAGATGACATCTTTCATACTCTACCCTTTCTTTCATGTCTCTTTCTCAATGTGGACATTGCATCAGTTAGGCATGGGGGGGTGGATTCATTTTTGAATCATTTTGTCAGATTTGTGAAATTCTTGTAAATTGTATTTCTCTTCTTATTTATACATTAAAAAAAAAATTGAATTACGAAGGAATATTTGGACATTAGGACTTTTCAATCTTAGGAAATATTACATTAGGATCTGAACGCAAAGACCGTTCAGGTCTTCAGACTTATCAATAGCCCATAGGTAGGTTGTCCAGAGCCCAGTCACTGCATCATTCTCTTCTTGTTGCCTTTATGTAAACCTTAGACTAGGGAAGCCACCTACTTAAAAAAAAAAATCAAAAAGAAAAGAAAAAGAAAAGGAGAAAAGAAAACAAAACAAAAGAAATAAGCCACACTTCGCCGCACGAGTATGGCTGGCAAGTTGTCGGTGGTAACAGCTCATCAACCGATTGTCCAGAATCCAGCTCAAGAAATGCACTTAAGATTCCCAAAACACTTTGGAAGAAGCAGAGAAGTAGAATAAACCAAGGAGATATACACTGGATTCACCCTTGTGTTGACCCCAAAAAAATAAAAGTAGGGAGAAAGCTACTGGTTGTAAAGATACACCTTTAGGCAGAATTCTCTTTTTAAGGTCACCTAGAGGTGTAGAAATCTGAAGTTCGTTTTAACTGCCGATTAACGAGTCTATAACATTCACAATAAGATGCTTAGAACTTAGGGTTCTCATCAAATCTTGGGTGAGATGAAAGGTCGTAGAAAGCCACTCTTAAACCCTTAAACTCAAAAATCCAAAAAAATTAGAAAAGAAGAAAAAGAAAATTTTCATTGAATAAGGCGAGGGCTTGAGGTGGTCTGCATTCTGGCAGATACCCAGACAATGTTGTGTCTTTGACAATTCAGATCCTAAGTAAAAATTTTCTTAATGTTGAAAATAACTTATTCTCAAATAATCCAACCTAATTCTTTTATAAATAGCATATAGTTTTTGCTAGGGACTAGCAAAAGATAGGCATGAGGGTGTGATGTAAACATGTTTATATTACATAAGATGTCTATTTATGCATGTTCTTAAGCATAGAATTGCATTACATACTATAAATATTGCATAGCATGTATCATCTTGCATTTAGATTAGTTTGAATAAAATGGAGGTTAATTGTCTCCTTTTATGTTTAGAGATAGGGCAACTTTTTATTGGGGCCTCAGATCAAAGATCCAACTGTACAGAGTTGATCAGTGCGACGATTGCAGTTCAATAACTCCAAGATCGCCCCAATCAGACATTTGTAGCATCAGATAGAGATCGAGGGACCCTAGAAGATCAAGGGCCAAGAGGGTGTGAATCCACACTTTAGACGACAAATCCGACTGCACGGATGGATTTGAATCGACGATCGCAGCCTAACGAGGTGAAAATCGACTCAATCCGACAATCGTGGCACCATCTACATCATCCAAAAGATGGACGGCCAAGACGGTGCCACGTGGTGCCATCTCAGCCACCCAACCAGCTGCTGCACCTGCCACACCTTCTCTTCTTCAATCTGATCGTCGCTTCTCAGTCGTTGGATGCTCATCCAATGGCTGTGGGGTGCACACGCACAATCCTTAAACACGATACAGACAAGCGAATAGCACGTTGGTCAAGCGCGCTTGCGAGAAGGCAAGGTGTGCATTCGAGCCCTGAGGAGCGGCAGCTGAGGCACAGCGAGGGGGCGTCATTGAGCACTCGATCGCGATCAAGCGGCTGCGTGTGCTCGATAGTGCTCATGCTCCATCAGACCCTCACGCGTAACGCGGGATCAGACGCAGGCGAGCACGCGGTTGAGGTGCGGCGAGGACGCACCTCAACCATTCGATCTCACGATCGAACGATCTTGATTTCAAGAATGTGAATGAGCGTTTCACGTGCAGGAGGCCAGCGGGAGTGCGAGCGTCGCCCCCGAAGGCCACGTTCAGACCTTTAGCGACGGATTTATACGTCCCTAAAGGTCCTGAATTAATGTTTTTCAAATTCAAAAGACCAAATTGCCCTCACTCCTTGCAACTATAAAAGGAGACCCCCTTCATACGAAATTCCCATCCCTTCCTTCTCTTCTCTCCCTCTCCAAAGCTCAAGAGAAGCTTGTCCCACACCTAGGATGCTCCTTGAGAGATAAAGTCAAATTTTTGCCTCATTTCGGAAGCGAATCCCGTGACAACGATGACATGCTGCCCCGTTCTCATTCCTCTTGCTTTGACCTCCTTCTTCCCACTCCATCCTCCGTCTTCCAGGCAGCGTCTCGTCCTGCTCATCCTCCAAGCAATCGTCGAAGAGGATAACTTCTATCTCCCATTCCTCTTTTCAGCTTTCTAGAGTAGAATTTTCCTGCTTTCTAGTGTAATAGATTTCCCTCTTTCTAGTGTAATTTTTCTTTGGTTTTATTGTATAAACATTTTGAAATATTAAGTGCATGTTCCCTCTCTCTCTCTCTCTTGTGTTTATTCTGAATGTTAATATTGCTTCATTGTAATTTTGTTGCTTTGCTTTTCAACAAAAACTCTAAAAAAAATATAATTGCGAATGTAGATCGACGTAGCCTCCATGAGTTCGACTCGGGATTCTTATTTCGGTACAAATTTTATTCGTTGAACACGAGTTCTTCGCTTTCAAACTACGACGACAGGTTTTTCAAAACCAGATATGATAGCGTAGTAACTCACAGCTTCAACAGTGGCTAAGGCTTGGGGAGCTTCTAGGTTGTCCTAGGGCTTGGATGGACCTAAGTTCTTCACAATTTATTACTTTATTCCTACTTAATAGAATAGCATACCTTAACTACCTTACATTATTATCTACTACATCTAATCTAGGTCTTCCGCTCCAGCTCTATTGCAACACCAGTTATTCTTTATTCTTCAGATCGAGCTTTAGATCTAGCTTTAGATTTAGCTTCTGATCAGCTTATTACCTGCAATTGACATAATGCACCTAATCAGTATGCATAGCTAAAAGAAAGTAGTAAAGGTGCTAGTAATGCTTATGCATGCATGAATTACACTAACTTATGCTAAGTCCTAGCCTAATTTAGGTCAATTAAGACCTATGAGTGCTGCATAATCAGATGCCAGGTAGAGGAATGCTTCTTTAAGGCTCTAGAATGGAGGTGACAAGATGGAGGCGATCTTCTATTGGAATGGAGGTGGGAGGATGGCTCCAAGGCAACCTATGAAGGTGGTGGGATGAAGGATGAATATTTGGTGGGAAGTAGGATCATTACACTAATAGGAGACCTTTGGATCTTGAGAGTAAGCTCTAATTTAGCTTTGGTAGGCTACTAGAGCTTAGGAGTAGGTAGGAGTAGAGTAGGTAGAGATGAATAGGAATGGAGGGTGTAGGGGTGTTTATATAGTGGTGGAATAGATGTGGTTTGCCAGCTCGAGCCTTTAGTAACATTAAAGATGTTGCAAAGACCCGCCAAAGATGTTGCTATATCATTCACGTGCCTTGGCTGGCACTTGGATGCATGGCTACAACTAGCGAAGGGCTCGGCGATCGTCCGCTGTTAGATCAGGCATGGACGACTATGATCATGAGAAGAGAACGCGTGCTCACCTACGTTTGAATCTCACACCATTGGCGCATGTGTTGGTAGCCGTCGGATGAAGCATCGCACGGCCGAGACTCACCCAAAGATCACGCCTTACTGATTTGAATTGTGCACGCCTTGCGCGATTGCAAGGTTCGGACGACAGGTACGGCTCCTAGTCGTCTTAAATGCACGCCCTAGATGGCACGCGTGCGATCTAACGTGCGTCCTCGCTTGGTGAGTAGCATCAGATCGAGTGTGAAGAGTCTCAGCCACTTAATCAAGATCAAGTGGCCCTATTTCATCTGGCACTGTAGCGGGTGTGGTGGATTGCGGCTCGAACTCGCGCTCGCAGTTTGTGAGTGCTTGTTTTCACCATTGCGCCAAAGCGGCGCTTTGTCGAGTGGAGGGCGGTGCGGTCGTGTCCACCTTGACCGTTGCATGAAGATCCAACGGTCGTGGTGAATTCTTGCTTGAGGCCAGGTGCAATGGCTCAGGTGGGGGCTACTTGGATGGCACCACGTGGCACCATCTGGGCCGTCCATCTTCATCTTCTTGTAGAGGGTGCTACGGAGCTCTGATCGGGATGATTTTCGCGTTGACGGACTGCGATCATCGCTCTAGATTCATCCGTATGATTGGATTCTTCATCTGAAGCCCGTAAAGATATTGCACTACCTCCTGGCTATATAAAATGGAAGAATTAATGTACATAATACACAACTATCCTAAATGCCATGCAATGGATGTTATGAAGTATTTATAACATGATATACAATGCTAAGCCTAGGAACTATCATAAATAAGCATTTTATCATGAATTCATGTATTTTTATCATGCCCCCATGCTTACTTTTCGTTAGTCCCTAGCAAACCTAAATGCTATGTATATGAGTAGAATCAGGATTTGATTACTTAGGCAAAATTTGTCTATTGCTTTAGAAAATCTCAACTCCAAAACCTAATTATAAAAACTCAACAGTGCCCGGGTGTCTACCAGAATACAGACTACCCAAGCCCTCGTCTTATTTGAAAAGAGAAGATACACAATTTTTTTGTTTTTCTTCTTTACTAATTTTTTTGTACTTTTGGAGTTTGAGAGTTTCGGGATAACTTTTACGACTACCCGACCCACCCAAGACTTGAAAAGGATTCTAAGTGCAAAGCATCTAGTGAAAAGAGTGAAAGACTCACTAGGTGACTGCTAAAACAGACTTCGGGTTTCTACGACTTTAGGTGACCTTACCTAAACGTTTATCTTTTCGAATGCTAACTTTCTCCCTACTTCTTTTATTTATGGGGTCAACACAAGGGAAAACCCAATGTAAATCTCCCCAATTTATTCTACTTCCCCACTTCTTCCTTAAGTATTTTAGGAATTATTATGCATTTTTGTGAGCTGGGCTCTGGGTAATCGGCCAATGGGCTGTTACCCATAGCAACTTGCCAACCATACTTGTGTGGTGAAGTGTGGTTTTATTTATTTTTTTATTTTCTCCTTTTTCCTTTTTTTTCTTTTTTTTTAAGTAAGTGGCTTCCCTGCTCTATGATTTATCTAAAGGCAATACAAAGAAAATGGTCATGTGGCTGGGCTCCGGACAACCGGCCGATGAGCTATTACCACTGACAACTTGCTAGCCATACTACCCTAGATGATTCATTTGCCACCTGATGGGATCGTAAAGCATGTATTAAATCAGAAATGCGTCGTAGTACAGTTGCGAAATATGATCAACAAAAATAATTTCTAGGATAACAAGACTTAGAGTCCCGATCGTTCGTCTCTAGGAGGCATTTATGGAAATGCAGATTTAAAATCAATCTCTCTTGCTCTACTTATTCAAAATCGCATGTCAGTTTATGCTAAGTTCATATTTATGCACGACATGCTTAGTTGGCAGAGTATCAGAAATTGAAACATGCAACTTCAATCACACAAAAATATTGCAAGGCTCATGGTGATTTTCACAAAGAGATATATATATATATATATAGAAAAAGATTTTCATTGATTCATGATGGTGTTTGCAACATAAAGCTCATGGAAAGCTTGTAGAGGAATGCCTGAAAACATAAATCTATCTAGTAGAAAATGATTGCATACATGAATATAAGGGGGGATTATGCATGCATCATTGGGGGAGAATATAGAGCTACACTATTAAGCAATAAAACTATGAAGAACTATAATCTAATCTGTCAGAACTAAAGGCATTCAGAGGTGGGCTCCGATGGCCTTTGACTTGGTTAAGAGGAGAAGGAGGGGCGGCCAATGGTGCTTAGGTCAGCCCTTCGAGAGAGGTTGAGGAGGTGATCCAACATCTTGGCATGGAGATGGTGGTGGCCATGGTGAAGCTAATTGTGAAGGTGGAGTGGAGGTGGAATGAAGCTAAGCTAAAATGGAGCCAAGAGTGAATGGGTACAAAGTGCCACCCCTTAGGTCTTTTTATAGACCGAAGGGAAGCTCTCTAGAGAATTATGGAATTCTCTAGAGACACCAATGATGGGAGCTCATGGGAGACTGAGAGAGAGAGGATGGATGGTGGTTTTTAGATCAACCAAATGTGGATCTAAAAATTGAATGGCTCTTGGTTGATAATTTTAGCAACCAAGGAAACAACACATGGTAGAAAGTTCTAGAGAACTCTAGGCTAGTTATTTTCGTGTGGATGGTGTGTGTGGGTGTGTGTGGGTCAAAACTTAGGTGGCTAGGTTGATTAGGTTAGGTTCTAGTGGGTTTAGGTCAAGGTAGGTCTCAAATTAGGGTTGTAAACCCTAATTTACTAAGGTAAAGTGCAATTAAACTTAATACAAGTTTAATTGGGTGTGTGGAAACCTAATTGAGAGCAAAATAACTCAATTAAGTCAGGTCTAGGTCAATTGGACACTCACTGAGTCCATTTGGATAGTGTGTGCTGAGATCAGGGCTCAATTGGACTCAATGAGTCCAATTGAATAGGCTAAAGAGATTGACCATGATCCAAGTGAATTAGGTTTAGTGAGGACCTAATTAGGTCCTTAGGGAGGTCTAGAGGTGATGTACTAGGGTTAAGGCACCTTAATTTAGTTTCAAGGGGGTTAGAATTGGGTTTAGGGAGCTAGAGATCTAAGATTAAGGATTGAATCTTAAAACAGGGTCTGGAGGGCAGTTCTGGACATCTAATAATAGTGTCAGACATCCTATAGTGAAAAATCAGAAGTCCAAACTTATTGTCTGGACATCCAATCAGATTCAGGAGGGATTCTAGGTTCTATCTTGGGTATTATGCAGAAATTGGATGCCTAACCAATTGTTTGGACGTCTAATAACACTGCAGAAGTGGGTTTAAGGTGTGCGGGAGTTGTCTAAGGAGTCTGAACATCCTATAACTCATCTAGACGTCCATATAGAGGCTAGAATTAGGGTTTTAAGGTTTCCTAGGGTGCGGCGACCTAATGTAAGGGTGGCTAAGGCTTGGGGAGGCTTTTATGCTGTTCTAGGGCTAGGATGGGCCTAAGTTCTTCATAATTTATTGCTTTATTCCTACTTAATATAATATCATACCTTAACTCCCTTACATTATTATCTACTACATCTAATCTAGGTCTTTCACTCCAGCTCTGTTGCAACACCAGTTATTCTTTATTCTTCAGATCCAACTTTAGATCTAACTTCTGATTAGCTTATTACCTGCAATTGACATAATGCATTTAATCAGTACATTATAGCATTATTTTATGCATAGCTAAAAGAAAGTAGTAAAGGTGCTAGTAATGCTTATGCATGCATGAATTACCCTAAGTTATGCTAAGTCCTAGCCTAATTTAGGTCAATTGAGACCTATGATTGCTGCACAATCATACCCCCATGCCTAAATCTTGCTAGTCCCTACCAAATGCGAGACTAAATTATTCATAAAAGGGTCCATAAGGGATTGATTATTTTATCAAGTGTATGCGTAGAGATTTTTCTCCTTTTTGCTTTCATCCTATGTTCTAGAAATCCAGACAATAGTGAATGTGTGGCTATGTAGCTTTTGCAATGGATTCGAGTGAAGAACTAATTCACCTCTAAAGCCTATACTTGACCCCTAGTAAAAATTCTAGTGGGATAGGCGGACTTCTTCCCTCGGGGTATTCAAGATATTTTATGAATTCCACTCGGCTTTAAGCTTAGGTAGAGAATCTTAGAGGGAAAAGATTATATATTTGGTGGCTCACTCTCGACTGGTGCTACATAGAGATTAGTACTATAGAACCTAGATTCCTAAATTATTATGTAACTCAACTCAAAGAAATACAAAAAAACTATGCTCTCTTTTGGTTCTTTTGTATTCATTCTCTCTTTTTCTTTTTCTTTTCTTTTCTTTCTTTTTCTTAGAGCTCACAATCTCACCAGATTCACACATATGACCTGTATTTGGTGGTCTCACTTGGCATTAACACTTTAATTGAGTTCCCATAACTCTAACACTAAGTCAGAACTCCTCAGCCAGTATTTGGGTGATCAGAAACACAAAAAAGGTGGGTTAAGGCCATATTTGGTTGATCTCAAATTTATTTGGTGGTATTGCTTCAATGCAACTGAAATAAACACTAAATATTCACTCTTTTTTTCTTTACTTTTTCTAAAAAAAATTTTCTCTTTTTTTCATTTCAGTTTTTTTCTTTTTTTTCTATGTATAATTTTTTTCAACACAACACAAGCTAGCGTACATTCATGAACTTTATTGAGGAGGCATTATTAGGTATTGGTGGTACTCAAGACACATTGGGTGGCTCATTTGATGCAAGTACCTACTCACGGCACCAGGAGAGATGGATAGGACGATGTATTTCTAACCTTGACATCAATACCCTCCTTCAATCGAAGATTCCATGAAGAATGGTTGTAACCAGTGAACTTATCCCTAGTTTTATGAAAACTCACTCTCTGCGTAGTTGCCTTATTTGGTGGCTCTCAAAATTTCACGCAAAAATGTATATGCAGGATCCGAGAGCGAAAACTATGCTTAATCTCTGAGTATCATTACATAATTATCTAGGATTCCAGATTCCTTACACTAATCTTAGAGTACCAGTACACTCTATTCTCATCTGACACTATTTGGTTGTTTTTTACAAGAAAATCTGCCTGACTCCCAAAACACTATCCTGGGGTTCAAGAAAAGAAGCATTGCTTCTTCTCGACAGATTAAAGATGTTTATTGGCCTTCATTGTGAATCCATTGCAAATTCTACGCGTGCGTGAAAAGTTGTACTGGATTCCAGATTACAAGAATCAATTAGAGGATAAAATCTGTAATGCATTCTCTTAATAAGATAATCTTATTCATGGATGCACTATGTATATATGCTATAAACAAGTAACCTTATATATTCGTGTACTTCATGAAATTTCCCTTTCGGGTTACATTTAGCTTGACCCTAGATTTAGAACAAAAGGTAAGCGAGTGAGTCGGAAGTGCCTTTTGCGGACGATTTTTAGCTCTAATGTGAGCTTCGAGGTGGAGTCGGTTGTTCTTTTATTTAGGATCCTAAAGTACGTTTGACATGCAACTCTGAGGTTTTCCTAAATGTTGGCATAACAATTTTCAATTTTTTCGTATCTACCCCCCCATGCCTAAGTTCTTGCATGTCCTCATGCATGAATATAAACGAAAATAAATACAGGAGGGAGTAAGTGGGTAGAGATCACTTGGAATTGCTTCTGAAATTTTAATGTTTAGCATTGACCAAATTGACGGTATGCAAAATGCGGAAAGGAAATATGCTAAAAGAAAAAAAATGCTATGTATAAAAAAGGTATGCATAGATGATGGTAGAATGTGGGGTAGATGCTGAGTTTAACGCCTCCAGCTGGGCAAAAACTCAATCAGATGTATCAGTTCTAGCATAGGATCCGATCAAGATCAAGATAAAGATATGCACGTATGCTCCCAGAATCAGTGGTCTGGAGATGCGAACCAACTGATTGTGCACCCCTACTCCAAAAAGTCTAGATATAAAAAAGTGTGGAGTGGTGGTGGAAAATAGAGGATAATCAGAGAGGGGATCATGATGTTGATTCACCTGATTTATCATGTCCCATAATTTAGCAGGAAGTTGCTAAGGGAGTAGATCAAAATGTATCTCAGAATGAGAATCTGAGTCATAGGGATCCTCATAATAATAATTGACATCAAAGATCATGCCCTCTCCAGGCTCTGGATCATATGGGGGTATTCGTGAAAGTAGAAGATCTGTGGGGAGATCACTGAAATCCTCATCAGAAATTACTTCGTCCTTATTAGTACTCATCTCTGATTCATCGGAGGCTGACTCTTCAGGCTCGGAGTCGAGCCATCCATTAGATTGACTAGGATGGTAGGTGCGTCCCTAGCTCATTCTGCTCAAAGCTTCACCCTCATAAGCATTGAGTTCCTCAGTAATTCCTACCTCAGGTAGCATATTTATTTCTTCGTTCAAGTCATCCATATCTACTTCTAGTTTTCGGATGTCAAGATCAGGGATAGAAAGTATCATCTCAGAATCTCTAACATCCAAATTAGGTATGTAGGTGAAAGAAGAGTGCAGATCAGAAGATGTTGGCTCTAGCACAGGTTCACCTACAATGGGAAGTGGCCTAGATTGATCAATAGTGTCACATATAATGTTTGCCTTGAGATCCATATCTTCAAATGGATCTACTCCCCTTACCTCAATTGGGTTATCTAACCCAAGAGGTATCTCCCATGATTCAAGATAATCCGATTATGGCTCGGTCCTGGAGATATCAGTCCTTTCCTCAGTTTCCTGAATGGAGTTCTTAGATGAACCCATTCTGAATATTTCCTGCTCCTGTCTCATATCCAAGCTTGATTCTTCTTCCCCTAAATTATCTTCCAGCACTTGCTCTTGAGAATCTCTTGTGTGTCCTTCCGACGTAGTCGTTTCAAATTCTTCAAGGTCTTCAAGGCTATTTTTCACCTGATATCTCAAAAGCAGTAGTTCTTGAGTTTCCTAATTTTATCCAATTAGCCTTGTTATCACTGTTGTTCCCTGAAGGAGCTCCATCATAGCTTGTTGATGCGGAATCCAGCTTTGTCTTTAGTTCAGCTCAGTGATAGCTTGAATTTCGTGTAGATAGAATGCGGCCTTCTCCTTAGCGTTAGCTATAGCTCTCTGTATTCTATAATGCGGTTGCATATGCACTAGAAGTTCTTCAGGGGTTCTAGGGGGTGAATCAGGTCTACGCATATTCCATGTGTGGGAAGCAGGAGTGTGAAATCCATATCCTGGGTTATAAGATGCGGCCCTTTAAGGAGTCGGATGGTATGGGTTATAATATCTAGGGTCGGGATATGGGTTAACCATTTTGATAACCCGAGGAGAAGGATCAGGCGAAGTGAAAAGTCATCTTCGCCACCTTGGGTTTTGATCCCAAGTTTGAGCTGATTCAGTGACCTAGGCTCTCAGATAAGCTCGTGGGTCCATCTCTTCTAGATCCTATTAGGTCCAAGTCCAGGGTTAGCCATTGCGGCTAAGCAAATAGAAGAAGAGGGTGGGGGAGAAGATGGCCTGGGCAAAGTAACTCGCCACCTTGGAAGCAGCTCCCAAGGTCCAACCAATCGAGGTCTAAGTGACCTCCTTCCTCGCATACACCACCCAACCCCTCGGTTGGTGTAGCCAAGCCAAACAAGGCTAAGGCCCTGTCAATCAGATGGTCCTTATGATCGGATGACCAGATTTTTCATTTTAAGTTCTAATTCCTGAAGAAAAATTCGTCATACAACCGACTGAAAGTGATTCCCACCTCTTAAGCTAACCCTGCCAGTCTGGTTACGAGGGGACTAAGGGGAAGGTTCTTCCTTCGGTTCACGCCTCCGATTCCGTTACTCCTTAGCCATGGTCATTTGACACTTCCCTGTAGACTTAGTCACTAGGTTCGGCATGAGAGGTTGAAGCCACCCAGTAGTACGACAATGAATTCGGGTTTGCTTACGTATTTTAAAATTAATTTCAACCCATTTTTCTTCTTCAATGGGGTTTATGGTGAGTGGTCCACAAGGTGACCAAGCTCACCAGCTAAACCTTAGACTTGATCAAGTCTAGGTTAGCCCAAATGTGTGGTCTCTAGAGTGTAACCGTAAAGGTGTAACCTAGGGTTCATGCAATTCTACGATTTTTTGTCTTTCTTCAGCAGACCATGAATATAAGAACAATTCTCTGATAAAAATTGGAATCCAAATAAAAGAAATTTTGCAAGTAGATTCATTTTTCAATTATCCTTTTAGAGAATATTTTTTTTCTGATTTTTACTATTTCAACTGAATTTATAGAGATTTTTAAATGTCAAGGGGTCAGAACTGGAATTGTGACCCCTGGTCGGTTTCTCAAATTGAAATAGTACCAAATGATCTTTATAAATTTATAAAAAATATGGGAATTAATGCCAATGAGATCAGTTCTCAAACCCCGCCATTTTCAGTCAAAACAGATTCGCAGATTGCTCGGAATTGCTTTTTGAAATTTGAAATTTTCAAATTTGGGTCAGTCTAACCCCCTTGCACTTCTCGAATTTTTAAAAACTTTGTACTTAGAATTTTTTCAAATAAATGATGCCGTTTGAAAGATGGTTTAAAAATGAAGGTATAGCCCAAATTTCAGAATTTTTCGCTCATTAATTTTTCAGTAATTGAATTTTAAAGTCAGAATTTGAAATGTGGCCGAAAATCAAAGAATGGTGGGAAAGCTTTTAAAAGGTGTTTGAATTCAAAATTCAAACTTTCCACCAAAATGAATTTTTTTTTCTTTTCAAAACTTTTGAATTTTGTTTTTTTTTAACAGAAAAGTTTTTTTTCAAAAAATTCTTCTCTTTTTTTTTTTAAGTAAACTAACCTAAGATTCAAATGGAAACCTAATCTAACTACCTAGACTTTTTTTCTTTTTTTTATTTTTTCTTTTTTCATGCAAATAAATAGGCTTTTTTTTTTCAAATGAAATTACTAGAAGGAAACCTAACCTAGGGTTCAAAAAATGGGAAATCCTAATCTAAGAGGAGATGTGCACCTGATATTTCGTTTCTACGCTCGTTGTGTGCGTAGATCCCGTTTTTTCGGTTTTCCTATACATCAAAAGACAAGTAGAGGAAGATTTATCAATGATAATTCTAGAGATCAAAATAAAAAATGACGTAACCTCCCTGGCAACGGTGCCATTTTGTTGGGATCATAAAGTGCGTATTAAATAAAAAATGCATCATAGTACAGTTGCGAAATACGATAAACAAAAATAATTTCTAAGATAATGAGACTTGGAGTCCTAGTCGTTCATCTCTAGTAGGCATTTATGGAAATGCAGATTTAAAATTAATCTCTCTTGCTCTACTTATTCAAAATCGCATGTCGATTTATGCTAAGTTCATATTTATGCACGACATGCTTCGTTGGCAGAATATCAGAAATTTAAACATGCAACTTTAATCACACAAAAATATTGCAACAAGGCTCATGGTGATTTTCACAAATAGAGATATATATATATATATAGGAAAATATTTTCACTGATTCATGATGGTGTTTGCAACATAAAGCTCATGGAAAGCTTGTAGAGGAATGCTTGAAAACATAAATCTAGCTAGAAGAAATTGATTGCATACATGAATCTAAGGGGGGATTATGCATGCATCATTGCGGGAGAATACAGAGCTACACTATTAAGCAATAAATAAAGTAGTAAAACTATGAAGAACTATAATTAATCTATCAGAACTAAGGGCATTCTGAGGAGGGCTCTGATGGCCTTTGACTTGGTTGAGAGGAGGAGGTCGGCCAATGGTGCTTAGGCTGGCCCTTGGAGAGAGGTTGAGGAGGTGATCCAACATCTTGGCGTGGAGATGGTGGTGGCCATGGTGAAGCTACTCGTGAAGGTGGAGTGGAGGTGGAATGAAGCAAACCTAAAATGGAGCCAAGAGTGAATGAGTGCAAAGTGCCACCCCTTAGGACTTTTTATAGACCTAAGGGAAGCTCTCTAGAGAATTATGGAATTCCCTAGAGAGGCATATGATGGGAACTCGTGGGAGAGTGAGAGAGAGAGGATGCATGGTGGTTTTTAGATCCACCAAATGTGGATCTAAAAATTAAATGGCTCTTGGTTGCTAATTTTAGCAACCAAGGCAACAACACATGGTAGAAAGTTCTAGTGAACTCTAGGATAGTTATTTTCATGTAGATGGTGTGTGTGGGTCGAAACATAGGTGGCTAGGTTGATTAGGTTAGGTTCTAGTGGGTTTAGGTCAAGGTAGGTCTCAAATTAGGGTTGTAAACCCTAATTCACTAAGGTAAAGTGCAATTCAACTTAATACAAGTTTAATTGGGTGTGTAGAAACCTAATTGAGAGTAAAATAACTAAATTTAGTCAGGTCTAAGTCAATTGGGCTCTCACTTAGTCCAATTGGATAGTGTGTGCTGAGATCAGGGCTCAATTGGACTCAATGTGTCCAATTGAATAGGCTAAAGAGATTGACCAAAATCCAAGTCAATTAGGTTTAGTAAGGACCTAATTAGGTCCCTAGAGAGGTCTAGAGGTGATGTACTAGGGTTAGGGCACCTTAATTTCGGTACCTAGGGGGTTAGAATTGGGTTTAGGGAGCTAGAGATCTAAGATCAAGGATTGAATCTCAAAACATAGTCTAGAGGGAAGTTCTGGACGTCTACTAATAGTGTCAAACATCTTATAGTGAAAAATCAGAAGTCCAGACTTATTATCTAGATGTCCAATCAGAGTTAGGAGGGATTCTAGGTTCTATCTTGGGTATTCTGCAGAAATTAGACGTCTGACTAAGTGTCTGGATGTCCAATAACACTGCAGAAGTGGGTTTAAGGTGTGCAGAAGTTGGCTAAGGGTTCTGGACATCCTATAACTCATCTGGACGTCCAGATAGAGGCTAAAATTAGAGTTTTAAGGTTTCCTAGGGTGCGATGACCTAATCTAAGGGTGGCTAAGGCTTGGGTAAGCTTCTAGGCTATCCTAGGGCTTTGATGGATCTAAGTTCTTCGCAATTTATTACTTTAATCCTACTTAATGGAATAGCATACCTTAACTCTCTTACTTTATTATCTACTACATCTAATCTAGGTCTTCCACTCCAACTCTGCTGCAACACCAGTTATTCTTTATTCTTCAGATCCAACTTTAGATCCAGCTTCAGATCTAGCTTCTGATCAGCTTATTACCTGCAATTTACGTAATGCACCTAATCAGTACATTATAGCACTATTTTATGCATAGCTAAAAGAAAGCAGTAAAGGTGCTAGTAATGCTTATGCATGCATGAATTATCGTAAGTTATGCTATGTCCTAACCTAATTTAGGTTAGTTAAGACCTATAATTGTTGCGCTATCTCTACCCAATTTCCAAATAAACCATCGAAAAGTGAGTCAGTGCAAAAATTGTGTAGATGCTTATGCTTAAATTACCCTCAAATCAGAGGGTAGGTTGATAAGTAGTATACTTATCACCCCAATTTATTGACCAGTTTAAAATAGAATTACTTGGCAAGGACTTGAGACTAAGTCCACATTCGACTAGACACCTGGGCTAATTATTTCCCATGACCTGAAGAGTCTAAGTATTCAAGTTCTAAAGTATCAATTCCTAAAGTTTGCAACTCCTAATGCCTACGTTCTCGTCTCCTAATTCTCTTCTTTTTTTTCTTTTATTCTTTTTTTGAAAAATAGGAAATTGCTATTACAGTTGATAAAAAGATTCATAAGATATCCACCCCCCCATTCTTAGCTAATGCATTGTCCTCATTGTTAAATATGAAAGCATGCAGAAGAGAAGAAGTGGAAGAATAGCACCTGATTTCGATGAGATTATGGTCAGCTCGGAACAATCTTTACACATGCTGAGTTTAGTGCCTTCAGCTAGGCGATGATCGACCCACGGTGGTTAAGGCAAGGTAAAAGCAACCTTGTCCAAGACGGGTTCAGGGAGCACATGGTCAGCAAAGGGTTTGAGATGCTATCTGTTGACCTTGAAGGAATTACCCATCTTTGGGTCAGAGATTTCGATGGGTCCGTTAGGGAAAATCTGCTCAATAATGAAGGGTCGTCCCACTTAGACCTAAGGTTACCAGGGAAGAGCTTTAGTCGAGAATCAAAATGCTAGACCTTCTGGCTCGACTCAAAGCTCTTACGTGAAATCATCTGGTCATGGAGTGCTTTGGTCCTTGCCTTATAGATTCTGGCATTTTCATAAGCATCATTTCTAAGATCCTCCAACTTAGATAATTGGAGTTTCCTGGTCTTTCCGGCAAACTCTAGTTCAAAATTACATTTTCTGATGGCTCCAAATGCTTAGTGTTCTAGCTCTACAGGTAGGTGACACGCCTTACCAAACACCAGACGAAACAGAGACATACCGATAGGCATTTTGTATGTCATACGGTAGGCCCAAAAAGCATCATCTAGCTTTTGGGTCCAATCCTTCCTATCAGGCCTTACGATTTTGTGCAAAATGTTTTTGATCTCCCGATTGGAGACCTCAGCCTATTCGTTTGTTTGAGGGTGGTAGGGTGTGGAAATCTGATGATTCACCTCATATTTCCCCAGTAAATTTTGAAATTGGGCATGAGTGTAATGTGTGCCACCATCATTGATAATCGCTAGAGGAATCCCGAACCGACTGAAGATATTCTTGTTCACAAAATTGAAGGCCACCTTGTGGTCATTGGTCCAGGTGGGGATTGCCTCAATCCATTTGGATACGTAATCAATAGCAGCCAAAATATACTGGTGTCCAAATGGAGGAAAAGGTCCCGTGAAGTCGATGCCCCAAATGTCAAAAATTTCGATGGAAATTATTGGGTTTAGGGGCATCATATCGCTCTTACCCATGTTCCCGAGTGTCTGACATCGGGTGCATGCTTTGAGAATTCCTAGGCATCCTTAAATAATGACAGCCAATAGAATCCAGATTGCAAGATTTTTGCTACCGTCTTTTTCCTGAAAAAGTGTCCACCACACGCAGATGTATGGCAGAACTCAAGTATACTATGGAACTCACTTTTCGGGATGCATCGACGAATAATCTGGTCTGGGCCAATGCGGTACAGCTTGAAATCATCCGAAAAATAATATTTGGCCTCAGACACAAGTCTATCTCATTGTTGTTTGGTCCAATCCTGGGGGACTTGACCAACGGCCAAATAATTGACGATATCAGCAAACCAGGGGGTTTGGATACCCGAGACTATAAGGATAGTCACATCTGGAAAAGTGTCTAAAATAGGGATATCAGGATGAGGAGAATCAGTTAGGATTCTCGAGAGGTGATTCGCCACTACATTTTGTGCCCCGACTTTATCCCTGATTTCAGGATCAAATTCTTAAAGTAACAGAATCTAGTGAATAAGCTAGGGCTTGGCATCCTTTTCGGCCAAAAGATGTTTCAAGGCCAAGTGGTCGGTATAAATGATTACATGAGAACCTAAAGATAAGCCCTGAATTTTTCTAAAGTGAAAACTACAGCTAGCAATTCTTTTTCAGTAACGATGTAGTTCCTCTAGGCCTCATCCGGAGTCTTGCTAGTATAGTAGATCATAGAGGGCTTTTTCTTAATCTTCTGACCTAAGACAACCCTGATGGCATAATCAGATGCGTTAGCCATAATCTCAAATGGGGTTGTCCAAACCGGTGGTTGCAACATCGTGGCACAGGTGACTGCCATTTTTAACAAATCAAATGCATTACGGCATGATTCATCAAACTCGAACAGCGTGTCTTTGGCCATAGGGTTATTCAAGGGTTGAGCAACCTTCGAGAAGCCCTTGATGAATCTTCTATAAAAACCCACATGCCCAAGGAAAGAGCGGACCTGTTTTACGGATGTGGGTGGAGGAAGTCTAGAAATAGCATCCATGATGAGAGCCTCATCATGAGCTATAACTAGCTCATTTTGACCCAATAAAGAAGATAAAAGCTCCTACATAACCTAGAAGAAGGCTTAACTGAAGGAATAAGTGCTCTGAGAAGAAAACATGAATTAAAGGTTAAAACTGCAATTTTACCATTGCAGTACATAAATGGAATTTCTCAGAGGCAAAACATAGGTCAAAAGGTCTAAATGAGATAAAAAGTGGGTTGAGTCAATCAGAAATGGGTTCATGTGCAATCTAGGAAGTAAATGACATGTGGTAACCCTAAAACAGACCCGCTTAATTCAACAAGATTTTGGTCAGGATAAAAATCAATTAAACCCTCTAAAAATCATGGAAGAATATCCCCTAGGGTTTAGAACACTTAATTTGGCCTTTGGAACCCAGTTTGAGTTAGATTAGGGTCCTAGTTCATCAATTAACCTAATTTGGGTTTTTACGCAAAATATCCAGTCAAACGAGGTCAAACCTAAAATCCAACTTCACCATTGGATTCCTTAGGTCAAAATTAGGTTTTTACCAAAATTTGGACCTAAGGGGAGGTCATCTTGACCTACTTTGCAATTTAGTACACCCAAATCACAATATGGTCCCTATCTTTTGAAAAGCATAACAGAACGCCCCGTAACTTCCTCGCCACCTTTGCAATCAGGTCCTGCCGCCATTATTAGGGCAGAATCCTGCTCCGACGAGGATTTGAGAGGGAATCCTCTCTGATTCCTCTGAGATCCCCTCCCAGAAATGGAAGGGAGATTCTCTGAGGAATTCCCTTCCATCTGAGGCCAATCTTGATCCCTGGTGTGAACCCAATCTCTCGTGCGAACTCACGAGGGATTTAGGTATCTAAACTCTTTCCATCTCCAGTGACCGACCTCAGACAATTGCGTGCCTTCCACGCCTTGAACGACTGGCCCAGTACCTATATAAGAACCCACACCTCCGGCCGCTCATCTTCAGCTTGATTTGGCCGAGTTTCCACCTCCAATTCATCTCCTCCTGCCTGGCCAAAATTCCCAGCAAGCTCCGGCGAGCCCCCCTCCCCTCCCTCTTCGCTCTGCCACAAAACCAGTGGCAGAGTTATCTTCCTGACTCTCCTCTACGTCGCGCAACACCTGCGCACGCCGCCTCAGCCCGTCGTCGCCACCGTTCTCCCCCACTGGGCAGCATCTTCTCCGGCGACAGCAGGTACTGCTGTTCGCCTCTCCGTCCCCCTTCATCCCTGTAGTTAGGCCAAATACCTTCTCCACATTCCCCTCTCTCTTTTTCCCTTGCTATTTTATCTACTTACCCCCCGACAGTGCCTGAACACCTCCATCTTCCTCGCCTCCGACCGACCTCTGGCAAGCCGCCCACACCACTCCGTCCCTCCACACGGCTCGCCACCCATCTCGTGAGCTCCGCCTCACCACCAGGAACTCATTCCACCCCTCCACTGCCACTCCAGACCTCCACAATAACCCCCCGACCAACCCCACAACTCCGGCCACAGGTTGACCTAGGCACGCACGCCTAGGCCGACTTGCGGCCTGCAGCACCATCCACTGCCTTCGCCATGCTACGACGAAGGTCTCTAGCTAGTCTGATTGGGCCGAGAGGCTCGTTTTGTGTTTGATAGTGTTGATGCTCTTGCCGCCATGGACGACATTTGAAGAAGCTCCGTAGCAGCTCCAGGCGCCAGGGCTCCCAGGCTGCAGGTGCTGCGTAGTCGTGCGAGTGTCGCGAAGTGCCCTGGTCCAGCAAGGAGCGCAAGCAGAGCCAGCAGCTCTGGGGATGGCACGTGAGTCTGCGGGCGCGCACGAAATCAGGGCAGAATCTTTAGTCGCACAACGTGGAGAGACGAGGTGCCGCTGCGACATAAATTGAATTTGTGATATTACCTTAACACCTCTGTAAGCACAGGGGTGAGGTCCCTCACTTGTCCCCCACGCACGCCTCGTCCGCGGCTTGACCACGCGGATCTGCCGGGATCCGACCGACCCAAACCTTGAGCACTCCTCGCGCACCACCACTTGCCGGTGCGCCTGGTCCCGGGTGCGAATCCGACCCGACTACCCGTGTGGCTCTGGGAGAGCGTCCTTGAGCGAATTGCTTGTGAGAGAGAGAGACGCTTGGGTAGAGGGACGGGGGTAGGTTTTGCTTCAGCTGTGGTGTGTGCAAGAAGGAAGAAGCAAAGGAAGCAGCGAGCACTTAGCAGCTGCAGAACAGGAAAGGAAGAAAGAAGAAGAGGCTGTGTAGCAGAAAAAGAAGGAGAAGCTTTCGTAGAGAACCAAAGAGAAGGAAGAAGAAGAAAGGCAAGGCAGAAGAAGAAATAAGAGAAAAGAAACAAAGGCAGGAAGAAGAAGCCTGCACAAGACAAGAAGCAAAGGCAGAAAGAGAGAAGAGCAATGAAGAAGAAGAGAGAAAGGAGATTACATTTAAGACGTCTGATACAGAAATCAGACGTCCAATTCTATTTTTATTTCACAAATCCTTTTTAAAATTCTCTCTTTGAATCAATCCTTTTCATTTAACAGTTGTATTCTTTGGTTTTAAAAAGTACTGAGCTTGCTCCCCGTGTTCGACCTCGGATACTCTAGTTTTTCGAGTAATAAAATTCTTTATATTTGTTTAAACGTTTTATCGGTTATACTACAACGTGATATACTTTAAACCCGTACAAAAACATGAGAACATTTTGGCGCCATTGCCGGGGAGCAATGCGCAACTTACCACTAGTCTTTACATTCTTTTTATCATATTGAACACTAACTTGCCCTACTTTGCTTTGATGTGATCTTGCAGGTACTTCATGAGAAAATCTCTCCCGCAAGTCAACCACTCCAGGACAGGTAATTTCTTTTCTTCCTTAATCATCCCCTAATCTCTGAAAGACAAAAGGAAGAAAATCAATTTAGGAATCAATTGCCTTCTTTATATAGTAATCACCATCTCTAAGGCAAAACATTTCCTGATTTTGCGAAAATTTCTGCAAATATTCTTGAAGTTGGAGTGATTTTTTTTAGATTCCATCCCACAAATTCTTGTGCCTAATTGAAATAATGCTTAATCTCGGCGGACCACACACTTCTTGTTTATAAGTCCAAAGAGAACTTTTGAAAAAGAAAAAGAGGATTGGAAATAGAACCAAATTAGGGTTTCCACATTAGGGTTTTGAAGCGCTAGTCACACATGCCTGTATAAAAGGAAATAAACCCTCCCGCATCAGCGTGCTACCCAAGCACTTGATTGAAGAAAGCTAAATAAGACAAACCCTAAAATTGAGCTCTAAAATCACTTGAATCTTAAAATTTTTGAACCTAATAACCTGGGAGTCAAATCAGGGTGATCTCTAGGCTCCAAACCTAGAATCATTCTGCCATCTATAGGACAGGTCAGGTGAAGTGGATCCCTTGGGTCAACCAACCTCTAAATTAGGTCACAATACCAAAAAATCTAAAGTTCAAGTGAGAACCCTAAAAGCACCTTTGAAATAAAAAGTGATAGACTTAAGAGGTCAAGGTCCCCATTCTGGTCTACCTGGAATCTCAGTGACAAGAGAGGTCGGGTGGGGGAAACCCTATAACCCGTAGGGATGCTCTACCGTGTAGGGGTCTTTGCGGGACTCTCCCTCTCTGGCTGCCCAGGTAATTCTCAGGTGGACGATCTTCGGATCCAGGGGTCCATCCGCCCCAAACCTCCATAGTCATCCAAACATCTTTGGGTGTCTTGATTGGGTCAAGAACATCTCCAGTCCCTCATTTTTTCTCTTTAGGGCACACATATACATTTTCAGTGGGACTCATTATTCAGATCTGATCGCTTCATAACACATCTTGAGTCAAACTCTGATCTTGATTCCACCACCTGATCAAAATATGCAGCCGAACCACCTAGGACTACCATTCAAGAAACCTGAATACCGAAGATCCATGAGAGATAAAATGATTGAGGATGCCATGAGATTTTATGAAAATGAAGAAACCTCAACAACAGTAGGAAACATTCAGGTTGATGTCCCAACAACCACAACCTTTGTCATAACTTGTGCCCAAGTACTATTAGCAAAAGCCAACAAAGGATCAACCCGTGACTTGCTCATTACTGCATACATTGAGATAGAAAAATTGCACAATAGTGAATACCTTCAATGTATGACAAATCCTCGACTTTGAAAGCAACACCAAGATAGTATTGAAAAACGGGAAGAGATAATGAGATTAATAAAACAAGTGATTGATCAGAAATACCCGTACATACCACCAACAGAGGATGAGCTATCTTGGAACAACATCGAGGATAAATCTGACCTCGGGTTTGAGGCACAAAATGGTTGTGGATTCCCAACCCAGATGGAGTATAATGCACCTGATATTGAAGAAGGTTGGGAAGCTCCAAATGCAGGAAAAGACCATGATGAGCCCATTTTAGAATCCCAAGACTCCTGCAAGTATGAGAGTAGAACTGAACCTCTCGAGGGTGTAAATTCCATCCCTTATTCTGATAAGGTGACCCTCGAAGGTTATTCAGACCTAAATTCTAGTAATTCAACCCACATCCTAAGCCTAGAACCAAGATCTGAAACATATTTTGAAGATTTCAAGGCCCCAGATGAAGAAAATCAATCTCTTAATGAAGAATATGATTTTGGGCCTCGATTTGATGAATATCCCTCGTCAACCTCCTCAGAGGAACGAATCGATTTTGCAAAAGTCATGCCAATCTATGACACAGAAACCGAGGAGTTGGACGAGCAGGGTTTCAATTGGGTCTGCCCTACTAGCTTAGAATCTGAGCCTCTACCAGATAAGGATACCCTTTTAAGCTCAGAATTAACATTTAGGCTAGATCCCAGTCAGGCTGCTGAATATACAACATATGATTTATTCTATGGTGGAACTCATGATCTAGAATCTCATTCAAACTTTGATTTTCACAAACTCTCCGACGATCTCGAATCTGACCATAACATCGGAGAAAATCTGCCTCCTGATTATAACATGTCAATCTTCTTTGAAGCCACCTGCTCCACATATACAGAACCAATCAAAACCCGTTCCCCACCCCGACCCGCAACCGGACTCAATTTCTATTCCGATTCACCTCACTGAGCCGTTTGTAGATGATTCAACTCCATATCTAGACCGGGTATCGGGTACTGATCAGACCACAAATTAGGAGCCTCCATCCTTTGATCACCCCTGTAGGGATTCCACACCTTACATGGATAATTTTTCGGAACCCTACTTTGACCAGGTTGATTCGACTCAGCCTGAACCCGAGTTTTCACTTCCATATCCATCAGAACTTCACTGCATATGGTGGGTTCCGCATCTGCTGATCTACATCTATCAACCCACCAGACTTATTGGGTTCGGGCTGCATCATCAGCTCACTGATCTCAACAAGCACCTGGTTGGACCAACCAGGCTCTTAATCAAGGTGCTTGTTTTCCAAAATTCCATTGATTTAACCACTCCCTCTCCACCCCATTTTCCGCTCGGCTGAAGGCATTAAATTTAGTGCTTAACGGGAGGCAACCTGTCATTCCCAAAAACAGAGACCCATCTGATTATCCATCTGTACTCCATGTCTATTGCACCTCGAGTCCAGCCTTAGACAGTTGATCCCACCTCTGGTAGACGTATCAGAGCTTAAAATCATCCGCATCAGTCATTTTTGACCCATTCATCCACCCGGTGTATCCTGTTCTAAGTCCCTGACCTCAACACTAATTCACACCCTCTGTTTACAATGAGGACATTGCAAAACTTAGGCATGGGGGGGTGATAAAGTGCATACATACAGAACCAAGAAAAAAAATCAGAATGAGTCTCACAGACAAAAAATTTGCATATGTCAAAAACACAAAAAAATTGAAAAAAATTAAGAAAAAGAACAAAAAATGGGGGGAGGGAGGAAATTTTGTGAGCCACATAAGCATAAGGAGGAGAAAAAGAGCAAAAATGAAGAAAGGAGCACAAAAGGAAAATGAAAAGAAATAGTCATTAGTAAAAGATTAAGGGGTTAACTGAAGTTCTAGACCGAATCAAGAAAAAGAAAAGAAAAGTGCTACAGAGATATAACAAGAGATTAGCAGGAACGCCGGTCTTAGGCCTCTTGGGCTAGTATCTTGAGCTTAAAAAATTCACGTATCCGTTAAAATCTGGATAATCCTCAAGAGGTTGAGGAAAGTGCGAAGCTTAAGTATTAGGTCTAAGGCTTAGGAAGTATTCAGCCTCGCTAACTGACCTCCGGTCTGCGGGATTCGGTAACCTAAGCACCCCAAATTCACACACAGTCTGGTTCAGTGCGCATAAACATCCAAATCACACAAGAGCGTTTAATGTTCTACAAAAGTCACCTAGATTAGGAGCGGCCAATCAACACAAGTTGATTTGGACGAGTTCCCAACGCGGAGAGGCGGGAAATTCCCCTCGAAGATGCGTAACAACATATCGTCTCCTCGGTGCTTGTCTCTTAGGATATTTAAATATCCTACTGGGGGCAGGTAAGCACTCTGCTGGTTCAGATACCATGGGCGGCATTATCATGAAATGTCGATCGCCAGGGGCTGAATTCGGCCACGGAACGCCATTGGCGGGATTATCTCCAAATCTCGAAAGCCAGGGACCCTTGAGGATTGATGATGGGGACGAGGAATCCGATACAGATCGTGTTGAGAAGCTAATCCGAAGTTAGAAATAAAAATAAAAGATAGAGAAAAGCTCTTCAAACAAATAAATCTTCTATCTCTCTCTTACAAAAAATGCACTGCAAATTGAACTTAGGCTAAAAATGTCTCAAGCACGGGTGCTTTAACCGCGGAGTCCAACAAACCCTAGGTTAGTTTTTATGGGCCGTAAAAACCTTTGCGGAGTACTGAGGCTAAAGCAGAACAGGTCCGGATTTTGGTTGGTACTTGAGTACCTCTAGGCCTATTATTGGCATTCCTACCTAATCACAAAAGGAGAAGCACTTATCATTGTTGACAGACACTCAGGGTCTAGAATGGAAGTTAAAACTTTGAAATTTTGCTAAGGGACTAGCAAAAGTTAGGCATGGGGGTATGATGAGAGCCTCATCATGAGCCATAACTAGCTCATTTTGACCCAATAAAGAAGATAAAAGCTCCTACATAACCTAGAAGAAGGCTTAACTAAAGGAATAAGTGCTCTGAGAAGAAAACATGAATTAAAGGTTAAAACTGCAATTTTGCCATTGCAGTACATAAATGGGATTTCTCAGAGGCAAAACACAGGTCAAAAGGTCTAAATGAGATAAAATGTGAGTTGAGTCAATCAGAAGTGGGTTCATGTGCAATCTAAGAAGTAAATGACATGTGGTAACCCTAAAACAGACCCGCTTAATTCAACAAGGTTTCGGTCAGGATAAAAATCAATTAAACCCTCTAAAAATTATGGAATAATATTCTCTAGGGTTTAGAACACTTAATTTGCCCTTTGGAACCCAATTTGACCTAGATTAGGGTCCTAGTTCATCAATTAACCTAATTTGGGTTTTTACGCAAAATTCCCAGTCAAACAAGGTCAAACCTAAAATCCAACTTCACCATTGGATTCCTTAGGTCAAAATTAGGTTTGTACCAAAATTTGGATCTAAGGGGAGGTCATCTTGACCTACTTTGCAATTTAGTACACACAAATCATAATTTGGTCCCTATCTTTTGAAAAGCATAACAGAACGCCCCCTAACTTCCTCGCCACCTTTGCAATCAGGTCCTGCCGCCATTATTAGGGCAGAATCCTGCTCCGACAAGGATTTGAGAGGGAATCCTCTCTGATTCCTCAGAGATCCCCTCCCAGAAATGGAAGGGAGATTCTCTGAGGAATTCCCTTCCATCTGAGGCCAATCTTGATCCCTAGCGTGAACCCAATCTCTCGTGCGAACGCACGAGGGATTTGGGTATCTAAACTCTTTCCATCTCCGGCGACCGACCTCAGACGATTGCGTGCCTTCCACGCCTTGAACGACTGGCCCAGTACCTATATAAGAACCCACACCTCCGGCCGCTCATCTTCAGCTTGATTTGGCCGAGTTTCCACCTCCAATTCATCTCCTCCTGCCTGGCCAAAATTCCCAGCAAGCTCCGGCGAGCCCCCCTCCCCTCCCTCTTCGCTCTGCCACAAAACCAGTGGCAGAGTTATCTTCCTGACTCTCCTCTACGTCGCGCAACACCTGCGCACGTCGCCTCAGCCCGTCGTCGCCACCGTTCTCCCCCACTGGGCAGCATCTTCTCCGGCGACAGCAGGTACTGCTGTTCGCCTCTCCGTCCCCCTTCATCCCTGTAGTTAGGCCAAATACCTTCTCCACATTCCCCTCTCTCTTTTTCCCTTGCTATTTTATCTACTTACCCCCCGACAGTGCCTGAACACCTCCATCTTCCTCGCCTCCGACCGACCTCCGGCAAGCTGCCCACACCACTCTGCCCCTCCACACGGCTCGCCACCCATCTCGTGAGCTCCGCCTCACCACCAGGAACTCATTCCACCCCTCCACTGCCACTCTAGACCTCCACAATAACCCCCCGACCAACCCCACAACTCCGGCCACAGGTTGACCTAGGCACGCACGCCTAGGCCGACCTGCGGCCTGCAGCACTGTCCACCGCCTTCTCCGTGCTACGGCGAAGGTCTCTAGCTGGTCTGATTGGGCTGAGAGGCTCGTTTTGTGTCTGACAGTGTTGATGCTCCTACCGCCATGGACGACATTTGAAGAAGCTCCGTAGCAGCTCCAGGCGCCAGGGCTCCCAGGCTGCAGGTGCTGCGTAGTCGTGCGAGTGTCGCGAAGTGCCCTGGTCCTGCAAGGAGTGCAAGCGGAGCCAGCAGCTGTGGGGATGGCACGCGAGTTTGCGGGCGCGCGCGAAATCAGGGCAGAATCTTTAGTCCCACATCGTGGAGAGACAAGGCGCCGCTGCGACATAAATTGAATTTGTGATATTACCTTAACGCCTCCGTAAGTACAGGGGTGAGGTCCCTCACTTGTCCCCCACGCACGCCTCGTCTGCGGCTGACCAAGCGGATCTGTCGGGATCCGACCGACCCAATCCTTGAGCACTCCTCGTGCACCACCACTTGCCGGTGCACCTGGTCCCGGGTGCGAATCCGACCCGACTACCTGTGTGGCTCTGGGAGAGCGTCCTTGAGCGAATTGCTTGTGAGAGAGAGAGACGCTTGGGTAGAGGGACGGGGGTAGGTTTTGCTTCGGCTGTGGTGTGTGCAGGAAGGAAGAAGCAAAGGAAGCAGCGAGCACTTAGCAGCTGCAGAACAGGAAAGGAAGAAAGAAGAAGAGGCTGTGTAGTAGAAAAAGAAGGAGAAGCTTTCGTAGAGAACCAAAGAGAAGGAAGAAGAAGAAAGGCAAGGCAGAAGAAGAAATAAGAGAAAAGAAACAAAGGCAAGAAGAGGAAGCCTACACAAGACAAGAAGCAAAGGCAGAAAGAGAGAAGAGCAACAAAGAAGAAGAGAGAAAGGAGATTACATTTAAGACGTCTGATGCAGAAATCAGACGTCCAATTCTATTTTTATTTCACAAATCCTTTTTAAAATTCTCTCTTTGAATCAATCCTTTTCATCTAACAGTTGTATTCTTTGGTTTTAAAAAGTACTGAGCTTGCTCCCCGTGTTCGACCTCGGATACTCTAGTTTTTCGAGTAATAAAATTCTTTATATTTGTTTAAATGTTTTGTTGGTTATACTACAACGTGATATACTTTAAACCCGCACAAAAACATGAGAACAATCCACCTTAGCCTTATCAACTTCAATACCCCAATTAAAGACCACATGACCCAGGATAATGCCTTCCCAAGTCATAAAGTGGCTCATTTCTCAGCTAAGGACCAGCCGTGTCTTGATGCATCTCTGGAGGATCAATTCCAATTTAGCTAGGTAGGGCTCAAAAGAATCTTCGAAAATGGAGAAATCATCCATGAACACCTCAAGACAATCTCCCACCATGTCAGGAAAGATGGCCAGCATGCACCTTTGAAAGTCGTGGGTGCATTGCAAAGCCCAAACGGCATTCTACGGAATGCAAAGTTGTCGTAGGGACATGTGAAAGTTGTCTTTTCTTAGTCTTCGGGATGGATAGGGACTTGGTTATATCCTGAATAACCATCTAGGAGGCAAAAGTATTTTTTCCTAGCTAACCTTTCTAGGATTTGATCGATGAATGCAAGGGAAAGTGATCCTTTTTAGTGGCTGTGTTCAACTTCCTATAGTCAATACAGACTCTCCAAGCAGAAGATGAATGAGTGGTGAAGGTTTCCCCTTTTTCGTTAGTCATAACGGTTATTCCCACCTTTTTGAGTACAATCTGAATGGGGCTAACCCACGGGCTATCTGAGATTGGGTATATAATTCTAGCATCGAGCCACTTGATTATCTCCTTCTTGACCACTTCTTGCATATTCGGGTTTAGTCTCCTTTGCATTTCGAGAGAAGGGCGGGATCCATCTTCCATGAAAATACGATGATTATAATAAGATGGCTCTATCCCCCTAAGGTCGTGGATGTTCCAACCAATTGCCTCATTGTTCCTAAGAACCTTAATCAACCTCGATTCTTGCTCCTTAGTCAAATCAGCACTAATAATCACAGGGAGCATGTTCTCAGGTCCTAAGAACTCGTATTTCAAACTTTTAGGCAATGGTTTCAATTCAAGCTGAGGTGGGTTTAGTATAAAAGCTAGGGAGGACGCTGATGAAGATTCATCAGAACGATCCAGTGGAAGAGGCTAGAAATGAAAAAAATCAATAGCCTCTTCGAGATGTGGCAGGTCTACCACAAAGGGTTGTGGGTTGGGTTCGTTAAAGCTAGTGGAGTCCTCGAGTGCACTGATTGTCATATAAGTCTCAAAATCATGATCCTCAAGCTCCTCAATGAATCCACAATCCTCAAATCCTCTTATCACCTTAAAAATATCAAGAGTTAGCTTCTTATCCCCAATGGCGATCTCCATACTACCGCTCTCACAGTTTATGTTGGCCTTGGTGGTAGCTAGGAACAGGCGCCCCAGAATGATGGGCGTGTTCCTCAAATCGTTAGGTACATCCATGTCAAGAACTAGGAAATCTACAGGAAAATAAAAATCCTCAATAATGCCCTTTTATGTGGTAACCGAGCGGTCTATTAATTGTAGCATTACTGAGGTTAGCCTAAGTTTGCCTAACCCAAACCTCTCGTAAAGAGAAGTCGAGATTAGGTTGATGGATGCAGCTAGATCCAACAGTGCCCTATCAAAAGTGTATTCCCCAATAATGCATGAAATCAAGGGGGCACCAGGATCTTTCTTCTTTTAAGGAAGGTGATGCAGGATGACAGAACTTGCTTGCTCAAAGAGAATCACCTCCCTCCGAGTGGGTTCTCTCAGCTTACGCTTTTGGGTACATAGTTCTTTCATAAATTTAGCATAAGCCGAGATGTGCTTAATAGCATCGAGGAGCAGAATATTGATCTCTACACTCTTGAATAAATTCAAGAGCTCCTCATTGCTATCTAAGGTTTTCTTCTTCTTGATTTTTAATAGGGCTTCAAGGAATGGGATGTGGGTGGTATTTTCAATTTTCGATCCTTGGGCCTTATTGTCTTCTTCAATATCCTCCTTCTCTCTCTCAAGCTCCCTAGGGTTTTGGCTTCTAGAAGGTAATTTAGGGTCCTGAGTCTACTTTTCACTTCTCAACGTGACGGAGTTTGCAGAGGCATATGGGTTTGGGTCTTGAGGTGGGTTAGTGAAGATTGGAGGGCCTTGATTGGTCATGTAACCAGAAGAAGAAGAGGAGGAGGGACCCTGCTCAACCACTTGAGCATGT
Source organism: Thalassia testudinum (assembly GCA_037157565.1). NCBI lineage: Eukaryota > Viridiplantae > Streptophyta > Magnoliopsida > Alismatales > Hydrocharitaceae > Thalassia > Thalassia testudinum. The sequence goes on along the minus strand of JAZHRO010000007.1, from coordinate 24,113,625 downwards.
GCATCTGGGTCCCTTTGATTCCCATACCCTTGGGCTCTATTGCCCTGATTTTACACATAGCACCAGTTGGGTACGGGTTGGGATGGTAGAGATACGGTTTGCCAAGTGTTAGTAATTAACCCAAATTGTAAGTTATCCAATATGTCATAATTTGCTGCATTAGCTGAAGCATGGACCATTGCATTTCTACCATCTGCCGGTTTAAATCAATCTACCCTGCAGATTGTTGGGCATTCCAAGATGGTTGAGTAACCGATCTCAGGGGAAATTGGGTGTATACTTGACCCTGACCCATACGTCTTTGAGATGCATAGTTGCTGGGTCATGTTTGGCTCAGTTACCCCTGACTTTTCCAGGAGAAGTTAAGGTGGTTCCTCCAACTCGAGTTATAACTATTGGAATACGGGTTGGACCTAGCACTCTCTTGCACTACATACACATCCTCATAGGACGAGGATGGAGGGAAGGAAGGATCAGAAAAACTGGGATCAAAGGTCCCAATTTGGAACCCATAAGCTTCTGAGAAATCCTGGCTAATAGGTTGAGCTGATTCAAGTTGGTTCATGAACTCCCGCCCCATGGGAGATCATGAGGAATGAAATCCCGAATTCTGGGATTGAGTGGGTGTAGAAGTGTTCCCAAATTCCCAGACATCCATTCTTCCATTCTTTTAGAAACCAAGCCCATCTTATCAAGCTTATTACAAATCAATTTCATGTGAAATGAATGAGAATCCTGGATCTCATTAGCATTTGACCTAGGTTGTTGGGACCAATTGAATGCATCCATGGAGGCATGATTAATTGAGTTCTCGTTCATTTCCTCAAACAGGTTGTATGTGCTACCTGCATCCCTGTTGAGGAAATTGCCTCCGCAAGAGGCGTCCACATGATTACGGAGTTGTTCAACTAACTCGTGATAGAAATTCTGCACACGTTGCCATTTCGGCACCTCGTAGTGTGGACACTTCCTCAAAAGTTCTTGGAATCGCTCCCAGGCACCATGAAATGGCTCCCCCGGCCACTAGACAAAAGTGGTAATCGCTCATCGCAAGGCATTGGTCTGTCTAATTTGGAAGAATTTCTTCAAGAAAGCCGACTTAAGAGCAGCCCATGTTTCTATCGGCCTTCCGATGGTTTGGTACCAATGTGCGGCCTTATCCCTGAGAGAGTGGGGAAAGAGCCTCATGATCATTTTCTCTTCATACACATTCCTTACTCCAGTGGTCTGAACCAAAGTGGTCAGATCCTTCAAGTGCTGGAATGGGTCCTCCGAGCCAAGCCCATGGAAATGATTAATCAAACTTAAGACTTGGGTCTTGATTTCTATGTCTCCAACGAGAATCATGACACCAGGATGATCCCCATAGTTTGAAGGATCATAGAAATCCTTCAAGGGTCGAGCACCCTGACCAATCATTCGTTGGAACCATTGCTGCATCTGCTGCAATTCTTCCAACTACCTCTGAATCAGCTCCTGCTGGTTCGGGGGTGGGGGAGGTGGTTGTTGATCAACCATGGGATCTACTTGGTTATAGCTCAACCTCTACCTCTGGGAATGGTCTAAAGGTCTTTCAAATCTAGGGTTCAATGACCTCCTTCCAAGCATACATTGGAGGGAAGTCGGAAGGACGGGGAAGAAAAGGAGCCCTGCAACACAAAAATACAAGGCTGTCCTTAGGTTGGGTAGCCTAAAGGTCTATAGACTCTCACAATCCGTCTTAAGATTATGGATGATTTACTCTACTTATATCTAGGCAATCCAACCAGTTAGAAGGAGGGACTGGGGAGAAGGTTCTTCCTTTGGCTTGCGCCTCTAGTTCCTAGTGTACCCCCCAGCCGCAATCGTTTGACGCTACTCCCATAGCTAGACATCTGATTAACTAGTATAAGCAAGTTAATCATGAACAATCTCAATTTGGATCCCGACAAGCGAACCAATCCTTAGGGCCAACGTCTAATCAATTTTAGTTAGGCTTGGGATATTGGTGCTTCTGGAATGTGATGGGCCATTAATGGGTTGTGCCCTTAATGATTTGTTTGAGAATGTGTATATGTGCACAACCAAGAAGTTTTCAAGCAAGATTATTAAGAATGAAGTGAGTTTTAAAATTCAGATCTTGCTTAGTAGCTTTTAGGATTTAAATATTAGATGTATTCAACTAAGTTTTCAGGAGGCAAACCAAATTTGAAATCACAACTTCAAGTGTTTTCCTTTATAAGTCAAGAGGAAATATGGAGTGCTTGGCTTGACCTAAATATTGAATCTATGGAGCAACTACAAAATGAATTAGTTTTAAATTAGGTGGTGCAGTCCAAACAATTCAATCAAGTGACCCAAATGCACCACCAATTAAGCACGCAGAGTTGATTAACCTAGACTGATTTCTACTCCTTTGTGTTGATTTGTGTGTACCGGTTCCATGGGTCGGAATCCCAGTTGAGTAGATAAAATTCAAATAAAGTTATGTGCCACAAATGTGGGTGTATGTAGTGTGTATGTTGATTTGTCCCACAAGAAGTATCTTTTTATTTTTTTTATATATCCGAAGGCGAGATGAGTGGAGGTGACAAACAAGACAAACAATTTCTATCCAAGGGTTTATGCAAACACCTAAGTAGATTAGGTCTTTGTTATGAATGTGGTGAAATGAAACTAGTGGGGGTGAATATGGGGGACACTTACAAATTACTTTACCCGTACTTTACTCCAGTCTACTACACTTGGATCTCCATGCTAGGGTACCTACAAGACAGTAGATCAGAGACAAGTGGGGTTAATAATATGTAAATGCAAAGAAGTGCATAAAACAAGAAAGTGAATTATGTTGCCTCCCCGCAACGACGCCAAAATGATGAGGCATGCTTCGCAAATTAAAATTAGGTTTTGGAGAACCCGTCGTCGTAACTTGAAAAATGCATCTATCAAATACAATTTATATCCGAAACTCCAGGGGAGTCCTGGGTCAAACACAGGGAGGCGGCGTTTGCTTTGCTTGAAAACCACGCTTCATTTTGTTTCTTTATGATATTTTGAGGTTTTATGTTTTTTATTTTTGAAATAAAATGACAAGCAAGAAAAGTTCATGAAATGAGATGGAACACAACCATGATATATTACGCAAATGTTTGTTACAATAATCTATGAAAGCATAAAAGAGAGGGGTGAGAGGAAATCTCTCGAATTGGCTATTCGGTGAGACGATGGCGCCTGGCGGAAGCTCGGATGAAGGAGGTGAGGTGTTGGACAATGGAGGTGAGATGCAAGAGGACACCGGTTAGAGGAATGCTTCGTCGAGGCTCTGGAATGGAGGTGAGGAGACGGAGGCAATCTTCTACCGGAATGGAGGTGGGAGGACAGCTCCAAGGCAACCTATGATGGTGGTGGGATGAAGGATGAATATTTGGTGGGAATTAGGATCATTACACTAATAGGAGGCCTTTAGAGCTTGAGGGTAATCTCTAATGGAGCTTTGGTAGGCTACTAGAGCTTAGGAGTAGGTGGGAGTAGAGTAGGTATAGATAAAGAGAGTAGGGGGTGTAGGGGTGTTTATATAGTGGTGGAATGGGGGTGGTTTGCCCGCACGGGCCTTTAGTGACATTTAAGATATCGTTGTATCATTCACACGCCTTGGCTGGTGCTTGGATGCATGGCTGCAATTGGCGTAGGGCTCGACGATCATCTGTCGTTGGATCAAGTGTGGACAGCTGTGATCGTGAGAAGAGAATGCGTGCTCGCCTGCGTTTGAATCTCTCACCGCTGGCACATGTGTTGATAGCCATTGGATGAAGCATCGCTCGGCCGAGACTTGCCCGCAGATCGCGCCTCACTGAATTGAATTGCACGAGCATCACGTGATTACGAGGATTAGACAGCGAGTGCTGCCCCTGGTCATCTTAAATGCACGCCCCAGATGGCACGCGTGCGATCTAGAGTGCATCCTCACGTCGATGGGCGGCATCAATTCGAGCGTGAAGAGTCTCAGCCACTCGATCAAGATCGAGCAGCCCTATTTCATCTGGCACTGTAGTGGGTGTGGTGGATTGTGGCTCAAACTACTTATCTTCACCATTGCGCCAAAGCAGCGCTTTGTCGAGTGGAGGGTGGTGTAGTCATGCACGCCTTGACTGTTGGATGAAGATCCAACGATCTAGGTGAATCCTTTGTTGAGGCTGGGTGCTATGGCTCAGGTGGGGGCAGCCTGGATGGTGCCATGTGGCACCATCTGGGTCGTCCATCTTCATCTGCTTGTAGAGGGTGCTACGGAGCTCTGATCCGGGTGATTTTTGCATTGACAAACTACGATTGTCCCTCCGGATTCATCCGTATGGTTGGATTCTTCGTGCAAAGCCCGTAAAGATGTCACACTACCTCCTGGCCATATAAAATGGAAGAATTAATGTGCATAATACACAACTATCCTAAATGCCATTCAATGGATGTTATGTTGTATTTATAACATGATATGCAATGCTAAGCCTAGGAACTATCATAAATAGGCATTTTATCATGAATTCATGTATGTTTATCAGGATCTGACACGAAATGTAGCATAGAAAAAGGATATGTGAAATTTCAAGGACCTGAAGTTGATGTTCAAAGAAGTACATATTCATATCCATCTCCTTGAGGCCATTGATCACATTCCCGCTGTCGCTAGGTTCTTTGAGGACTACTGTACCTCAAAGCGACAGCTGAGAATAGGACGACACGTGGTACTGTTAAAGGAGGCTAGCACCATGATTCTAGCCAACTTACCACCAAAAAGGAATGGCCCTGGTACTCCACTCATTTCCTGCTTCTTGTAGGATTCTCCATTTGATCGGGCCCTTCCAGATCTTGGTTTGTCCATCAACCTGACTCCCACCGCCGTATATGATCGATTTTGATTCAGGGAGTTAAAACCCACCTCGGTCATGATTCAACTAGCTGATAGATCAGTGAAAACACCAAGGGGGGTGGTTGAGAACGTGATCGTGAAAGTCTACAGATTCTACTTTCCCGCAAACTTTTTCATTATGGATATGGATGTCCCTCCTAATCTCCATGATGCACCAATTATTTTAGGTCGCCCATTTTTGGCTATAGCCCAAGCAAACATTGGTTGTGCATCCAGGTGTATGTAGATAGCCCTAGGTAATGAGTGACTTAGAGTTGACATATTCAGGGCATTAAGGAACTTCAACTATGGTCGTATCGAGAAGGATGGTGAAGATGAAGAATCGGCACACTGTGGTAACATTGGGCTCCTTTGCAATGACCCAATGTCTCATTCGTCTGCACTGTCAAGGTTCTTGGGCCTCAAGGATCCGATTGTCTGGGGTATGTATCTGACCACAGCATCCTTGACTCTGGCTATCTTGATCCACACAGTACTGAATCGCCCCTGTTGACACAAGAAGACATGACTACAGCAGACAGGTTTCCTGTTAACACAGTCCCAACTGACCACTTTACAGGTGGCGAATTAGCAGGAATTCATGCATATCCGGATCATCAGACTTCCACCTTTAATTCTACTCCTCCCATTCCAACTCCCACCCCCACTTCTTAGTCTAATGCACCCCTGACTGAATTGAAGTCCTTACCTGACTCACTCAAATATGTGTTCTTAGGAGAAAGTGAGACACACCTAGTCACTATCAATGTTCACTTGACCCAAGAACAGGAACACCAGCTGATTTCTATGCTATAAGACCATAGGGCTACCATAGGGTGGAGTATTGCTGATCTCCACGGTATTCGCCCCTCGTATTGCAGTCATCACATTTACACAGATGAGGGGGTGAAACCTTCGAGACAACCTCAAAGATGGCTGAACACAAACATGCTAGAGGTTGTTGAGAAGGAGATCATCAAAAGGCTGGATAAGGGCATTATATACCTGATCTCTGACAGCCAATGGGTGAGTCCGATCCAGATAGTGCCCAAGAAAGCAGCACTCACCATAGTAAAAAATGATAAGGGCAAATCCATCCCAACCAACACTACAACATCATGGTGGGTCTGCATAGATTACAAAAACTGAACACGACAACCCAGAAGGATCACTTTCCTTTACTATTCATTGATCAGATCTTATAACGGTTAGCCGGACACAGTTTCTTTTGTTTTTTGGATGGATACTCTGAATACAATCAAGTCGCAATTAGTCCGAAAGATCAGGACAAGACCACTTTCACATGTCCCTTCGGAACATTCACCTTCAAGCATATGCCCTTCAGCCTTTGCAATGCACCAATGGCATTTCAGCGTTGTATGATGGCCATCTTCTTTGACATGATAGGGGACTACATGGAAGTATTCATGGATGACTTCTCTATCTTTGGAGATGACTTCGCATCTTGTCTTGATAACCTCACCAAGATCTTGAAATGATGTATTGAGGTAAACCTAGTATTATCCTAGGAGAAAAGCCATTTCATGGTGAGGGATGGCATTGTACTAGGGCACAGGATCTCTGCCAATGGACTCGAGGTCAACTGAGCTAAATGAGAAATCATATCCCAATTACCTCCACCTAGCTCGGTCAAGCAGATTAGATCATTCTTGGGTCACGTCCGATTTTACCGGAGATTTATATGTGATTTCTTAGAAATTGTGTGACCTTTGACGAATCTTTTGGTAGCCGATACCCCATTTGAATTTAGCACCTCATGTCTCAGTGCCTTTGAGACTTTACGAAGCACTATCTCTAATTCCCTGATTCTCCAACAACCTGATTGGTCTCTTGATTTTGAGATGATGTGCAACGCCTCTGATCTCTTCGTCGGAGCTATTTTAGGCCAGTGTCAGGAGAAACAACCCTTCGTCATATACTATGCTAGCAACATGCTGAATGAGGCTCAACATAATCATACTATCATTGACAAGGAACTGTGAGCAAAAGTGTTCGAGTTAGAGAAGTTCCGATCATACCTATTACGGTATAAGGTCATCATCTTCACAGACTACTCCGCCCTCCGACATTTGTTGGCAAAGAAGGATGCCAAACCCCATCTTATCAGATGGATCTTTCTATTGCAAGAGTTTGATATTGAAATTTGCGACAAAGCTGGAAAACAAAATGTTGTGGCAGATTGCTTATCCAGACTAGACCCATCCCACATCCCATACTCCCTTCTTGTTTTAGATCAATTTACAAATGAATCTCTTTTGGCAATTTACTTTGTTGAGTTTCCCTGGTATGCGGATATCGTGAACTATCTTGTCACAGGCAAGATTCCCACGAATTTATCTAAGAACCAGAAACTCAAATTCACAGCAAAGGCCAAATTCTACCTCTAAGATGATCCATTGCTCTTCCTTATTGGAGATGATCAGATCAACAGAAGATGCATCCCAGATTCTGAGATTCCTAGTGTGTTATCTTTTTTCCACAGCGATGCTTGTGGTGTTCATTTCTCTGGATGAAAAATCGCTACAAAAATTTTGCAATCTGGATTTTTCTAGCCAACTATCTTCAGAGATACAAATGAGTACACCCAGTGCTATAAATGATGCCAGCCGGTCGGTTCTATGACCAGGAGAGACATGATGCCTCTCCAACCCATCTTAGTTGTAGAAGTTGATGGGAACACCATCATGAGCCATAACTAGCTCAATTTAGTCATTATCAAGGAATAAATGCTTCTACATAATTGCCAAAGAGCCCTAATTCACTACAAATCCATTCTGAGAGAAAGATAAGAAAATAGGGTTAAAACTATAATTTTACCATCATATCATGAATTCAGTACAACCACAGGTTTTCCCAGGGGGTAATTAAGGGTCAAATGATCTTAAATATCCAACAAGTAGGTTCATACAGATACAAAAGGGTGTTCACGTGTTTTAAGAATTAAATGACTTTTGAAACCCTAAAAATAAATCCACATAATTAACTGAGGTTATGGTCAAGATAGAATTCACCTAAGCCCTCTAAAATTCATAGAAAAATATTCTCTAGGGTTTGGTACCATCAATTTGACCATCGAACCCGTCTTAACCCAAAACAAAGTCTCAGACAAACATTTGCCCAAATTTGGGTTTTTGCACAAATTACCCAATCAAACTAAATCAAAACTAAAATCCAACTTCACCATTGTATTCCTTAGGTCAAAATTACATTTGTACCAAAATTTAGGCCTAATATGAGATTGTCTTGACCTAGTTTGCAATTTGGTCCTGTTTGATTCTTTTATATCACACATATGCCCGTAACTTTCAAAATCCTTACAAAAATGCCCCTAACTTTATCATCATTTTCACAAACAAGTCCCTGCCACCATGAATCCTATTCCTACGAACTCCAGCAACCTAAATTTGGTAAAAACTCCTTAATTCCTTGACGAATCCCTCTCAGATTTGAAAGGAAAGTTTGTCAAGGAATTCCCTTCCATTTGAGCCATTCCTTGGGCTCTAATTCTTTCCCAAAAGGTCATGCGAACCTTTCAATGGTTCGGGTATCCTATTTCGCAAAACCCTTCCGAGCTTGGAAGCTTCTTTCCAAGCATGGAAGGTGAAAGGGCGATCTTTGTTTTCGTTGAAAATTTTAACATAAAATGATGTGTCGTTGTATTTAATCGCATGGTAAAAAATCGCTTTTCAAAACATTTTAAGTTTCAGATTCTAACCACGAATAGTTAGGTCATCTCCACAGGGAGGAATTAACCTATAAACAATGAGTAATGATGCATCAAGTAATCGGGAATTTCAACAAATGTGCGTGCTAATTAGTGTTCTCATTTCCAGCATAGATTCTCAATTTAGATAATTAACCAAGAATATAAGGGTACACCTGCAAAATCACCACCATGGAAATACCATAATTGCTATCTTAATACTGACAAGCGTCACAAATTTATCTAAATCAGAATTTGTTCCCCATAACAAAGATACATGTTAGCTTAGTCATGAGATGAATGTAATGTGACTGCATGTAACTCTATTAGAATTGAAGGTCATACATGCAATTCAACTACAACATAATAATAAGGTAAATAAGTAAACAGTATCTTTGACAATGGCAATGCTTGTAATTTTTAATAGGCGGTTTACTGTTGCAAAATAGAGCAATTGCTCTTCTTGGCACGCATGAGGAGGAGGGCCCATGGCTGAAGGAGAGAAGCCCAGGAGAGGTTGGCCGCGACAAGGGGATCACGATGGCGGTGGTGGCATCGACTATGGTAGCCTAAGGTCGCCGGCCGCCGAGGAGGAACCCGCCAACGGTGGGTTACTCCATGTGTGCACTTGGGTCTTGGCAGGCACGTCTAAGGGTGTGGTCATGTTCGTGAGGTTGAGGCGAGCTTAACGGAGACGACGGCATGGAGAACGGCGGTCTGTGGTGGTGGCTGCACTTGGAGGTGGACGGCTGGCGATGGGTTCCTTCGGGGAAGAAGATGAACAATGCGATGTCCCATGCGTTGAGTTAAAGGAGGAGAAGCCGACTGGCCTCTGTGGTGCTTTCACACACACGCGGGATAGATGTACGTGCACAAAGATGCGTAACTTCTGGCCATGAGGGGTGCACGTGTACTGTTGGCTTCTGTGGCTACGGCTACGCACTTGCAGGCTGCGGGCGTTGATGGGTGGAGCAGGATGAGGAACGCTTGGTGAAGGCAACACGCGCTCGGCGAGGGTGCACGAGCAAGGGTGTGGTTGCAAGGGCTGATGAGGGCGCTGGTGTAGTGCCTGCAGAGCGCACAAGTGTGGGCAGGGGGTTGTTTGCATGCGGTTGGAGGTAGGCTGGCGTGGGAGGATGAGGCGTGAACTTGGGCTATGGCTGCGTGGTGTTGGTGAGGTTGGCAGTGCGTGGTGGCAGTGGAGAGGATGGTGGAAGTTGGTGCGCACAGTTCTTGTTGGTTCCACAGTGCCCACCCTCTCCATGGTGGGGAAAGTGGAGAACAAGGGATCTCCCCTCAGAGGGAAAGAAGGCGAAGCCGAAGCCTCCTCTCCTTTGCCAAGCCTCCTCTTAACTCCTCTCCCACGCGAGTTAAGGGATTTTCAAAATCCCTTACTAAATATGGCCTTTGGCTGTTAGAGAGATGTTGAGGCCGGCCGGAGGTTGAGGAAGGCTCAGTTGAGGCCGACGGCTGTTGGCGGAGGGGAAATTTTAATTCACCTCCCTCGTCTCTTGCAATTTATTCCCTATAATGATGAAACATAGAATAATTACATACTAAGTTATAGAATGCGATAGAATAGATAAAAACTCAAGTAACGATGCATGCACTTATTCTATAACCTAATGTAGTTATCAACAAACATAAAATGTAAAGATAAGGTTAACTTAGGCATCACAATAGTCCATTAAAATGGACTCATCAAATACCCCCATGCCTAACATTTGCTAGTCCCTAGCAAAGATGAAAAATAATAGAAGTAATCAGAAGATTTCTTCTTTTCTTATTTCAAAACTTTAGAGATCCAGACAAATGTGGAGTGATGATAGTCTAGGTAACAGATCCAAGTGAAAAGCCAATTTGCATTAGAAGTTCGTACTTCACCCTTGGTAAATATTTCTGTCGGGATGGGCAACTACTTCCCTCGGGGATAAAGCAAAAAATAATCTATAAAGTGACCCCAGATTTAGGCTTAGGTAGGAGATATTGAGTTGAATGGATTTGTATTTGGTGGCACACGCTCATCTAGTGCTACTTGTAGTCTAGTACTACAGACTCTAAATCTCTAGATTATTAGACAAGTCAACTCGGAGAGAGGCTAAACAACTGTGCTCTCTTGATGTTCCTTGGCGCTCACTCTTTTCTTTCTTTTCTTTCTGAGATCACAAATCTCGCCAGATTTAGTAATTGTACTCACTGTTTGGTGGCCTCACATGGCATCCACACTTCAATTAAAGTCCTAATAACTCTACAACTTAGTTAGAGTCCTCAACCAGTATTCGGACGATCAGAAATACTGAAAGGTAGGTATGGGTCATATTTGGTGGAACACGATAAGTGTTTTTGTTGCCTCAGAAATAATGTTACAATGATAAAATTATAACCCTGGACTCTTTTCTTTTTCTTTTCTCTCTCTCTTTTCTTTTTTTTTCTTTTTCTTTTTTTTTAGTTGTTTCTTCTTCTTTCTTTTCTCTTCTTTTTCTTTTTCTTTCTTTATTATTCAACACAACATGATACAAACTTTTATTTATGAGGCATTATTAGGGATGATGATGGTCAAGAGGATATTGTGTGGGTTATTTGGTGGAGGTGCCTATACTCAGCACCATGAAGGAATGGATAGGACAAGCGTATTTCTGACTTTTGACACTATTACCCTCCTTCAGCCGAGGACTCTATGAAGGACGATCATAACCATCCACCATAGTCATAGATTTATCAAGACTCAATCTCTGTGTATCTACCTTATTTGGTGACTCTCAGGAATTCACATAAAGTACGCACACAGGAATAGAGAGCGAAAACTACGCCTAACTCTGAAGTATCATCATTTAATTATCCAAAACCTAAGAGTCCTTGCACTTGACTTAGTGCACCAGTAATCTCTCTACTTTCTTCTCACCACTATGAGGTGGATCTACTGGAAGATAGTATGCCTAACTTCCTATTAACTGTCCAAAGGTTCAGTAGACTACAAATACTTATTTGTTTTCTTCAAGGATCTATTACCTAGTCTACATGCACGTGAAATAAATGTATTAGATTCTAAACTTAAGAAATAATTCAAGAGGAAAAAACTCCAATGACAAAGGCATTCTGCTAGGGACTAACCCATTCAGCTCAAGAAAAGAGAATTTTTTTTTTTTTTTATATGCTAACCTAAATGCATGAATACTTATTAAAATGCAAAATGCAGCCCCCTATGCCTAAATCCTACAATGTCCCCATTGTAAAATTAAAACAGGGGGAGAAAGGAAAGAAATCACCTGACGACGGTGTTATTCAGACTGCTGGGTTGCCTCCGAGCAAGCACTGCATCTTCTGTCAGCAGCCAGACTTAGAAGGAACTTATAAGTCTGGTTCCAGACAGAAAAGGTTAGGCCCTAAAAATTTTCGTAACAGCACGAGCCTAGAAAATAGGTAGCCACGGATGTTGGCGAGCTGATGATGCAACATAATCCCAAATTCTCGCCAGAAGATATGAAAGCAGAAAACCTCATTGGCTACCTGTGGAGGTCTAGGAATAACAAAAGGAATATGAAAAGGGACCTCCCGAAATGGAATAAGTGGAGGATAAGAAGGATCCTCTAGAGCAGGATGGGTTGTAAAAGATATAAACATTATTATTCAAACCCTTGAATGGCAAGACTAAAAGTACAAGCATCAATCCACACTCGCCATTCTACCCAAGGATGTACTGGCCTGATATGTTCTCCAGAAAGAATGTAAATGAACAAAGATCTGAGCCAAGGATTAGGTAAGGAATCTACTGCTTGCTTGAGTGATTGGGTGGTAATTATTAAGTCCAAAGAGGGCTTAGGCTATTTAGGTTCCATTCCCAATAAGAATTCGTATTTCACATCCTTACCTAGCTTCATTATTTTGTGAATTTCCAACTGCTCCTCTACAATAGATGAGTCATGAATAGAATTCAATATCTCATTAGTAGACTCATGAACAAAATGCTTAGACGAAAGTTGGGTTTCTTGGGAAGTAGCAAGATCAGAATTATCAGCAAATCCATCCCCGGGTTCTTTCTTGTCAATTACATCCTTTCCGGGGACTTTGTGTGCTACTTCAATATCCTTAATATCTTTAGGAGGATTATCATCTTTAATGTTATGGAGAAAGCCTATATCACTGAATTCATTGTTCTTCTCAGGTATAAATCCTCAATTGATGCATATTATCCTCGAGAGTCTCCCTTAGGCTTCTTGCTATTATGTTTGCCTTCCTCCAATATCAACTCCTAATTTTGTAGAGGATGATTCTCAAAATCAAAAGAAGGGAGGAATCCAGATTTTACTAGATTATTTATATCCTTAGGGGGCAAGTCCTCAATTAACACATAATCCCCCTGTGATTCACTCCAGATTTTTAGTCTGGGTTCCTCCATTGGGTCATCCTCGTCCTCTGAAATAGACTCTTTATATCCCTGAGACCAAAATTGATCTAATTCATCCTCCATTCTCTTAGGGTCACCTTCATTGGGTGCATTTAAATCTCAGGATGCTGAATGGTAGGTGTTGATTCCCTAAGTGGAGGGTCAGGAGTAGGCTCACTAAGGGTAGAATGGGATTCCACCAGATAATCAATAGGGGAAGTGATAGGAACAATACAACCTTGACCCGGGTTAGTAGGGGTAAGGAGAATACTGTCATTGGGGTCAAGGTCCTCATGAGGTACCATCTTCCCTTGCTATTGACTCCAATATAGCTCGGGTGGATAATCACTATGATCGTTCTCCTCTAGTGGCCGTGTCTCATTGGGAGAGTCTAAGTGATAACTACATAAAACTGGATCCCTATTGTCATTGGTTTCCTCAGAATTATTTTCATGATCATGGTCGTATGGGTAGGGATCAGAATTACTAGGAAGTGTGTAGCTAAGCAGTCTTATTTCTTCGTTTAACTATTGACTATTCCTCAACATCTCTCCCATGGATTCCATCATTTCCTTTTGCTATTTTTGCATTTCTATCATAAAAGTGGAGAGGCTACTATTATCAGGTTGGAAAGGATAGTCAATTTCAGGCTCTCGTTTCCTAGGGGTATCGGTCCAAACTCGATACGGAAAATCATGAAGGGTGGGAGGGTTGGGTGTTTGCATACAAGTAGGGATTCCAGGGTTGGAAAATCTCGCTCCTAGGCTCTGCTCAAAAGTGGGAGTTATCAAGCCAGTACTCCCAGGATAGGAATATGAATTATCCCATGAATTGCAATGTACCCATCAAAGGATGGATACGCTCGGGGCATGGGATCCTGGTTAAAAGATGGGAAGTATTGACTCTGATAATCTAAATGATAGGAGTAAGGGTGATCCATTTCTTTAAGAAAAATAGTTTTAACTCTCTTAGGATTTAGAAGAATTCAGAACACGAGCAGAAACTTCCTAGAGAGTTCTATTGTCAAAGCAAACGCAAATTCAGTGGGATCTCTTTTTAGTAGATTGTAGGTCTTAGAATTAAATGTTCAGTTGGTGGCCAAACAAGTTTTGCACAAATTACGCTTCCTAGGCCAACCTTCGTTGGTGCTTATAACCTACTCACAAGGGATGGATATCTCGAATCGAGCCTACACACGAGGAACCGAAGTAACTTTGTGGATAGGCTTATTGATTTCCAACTAACTTCCCTTGTGGTGCAAAAGCGGAGAGGTAGAAATTTATGTATTGACCTTATATGTGAGGTGCACAGTCTCTCAGGTGTGTAAACATACGATCGTGTTTTGAGTTTTGAAATTTCACAAATAAGATCCTTTTGCACACAATTTTAAGTCGCAAATTTTAAGGTCCAACCTCTTAGCCATCCCAATTTTTAAAGTGACCATTGAATTAATCTAATTCAAGCACTTTAGTGGTCTTAGATTTAGGTTCAATGTAGATGCATGACAGGTAATTGATGCTCAAGAGAAGACGTACCTTACTCTAGCTTTCTTCATGCAAGAATGTATGCAATATAGTAAAAATAAACTAGATGCTGCTCATTCAGTCCTAGATGGTCATCCTATAGATATGCAGCTTCTAGCAGGCAGATCGAATATTTTTTTTATTTTATTTTTTTATTTTTTATTTTTTTAATAATAATAATAAGCAAACAAACCTAATCTAACTAACCAACATGCAGTTCAAACCATTTGAATAATCCTATAATCTAATAAATGGGAACATGCTCCCGAAAATATGCTCCTGCATACAAGAGCGATAAGAAATAAAGAAACACTGGGAACACGTTCCCAATAATACTCGACAAGGGTCCAAAAGATAGAAATTAAATTCTAATGTCTATCTAAACTAAATCTAAACTAAGCTCTAATGACTAAATCAGGGACAGACTCCTCCGTAAGCCAATGAGCGTGGGATCAAGGCCCACATGCTCCTGTTGCTTGCCTCTTGGTGGTGTCAAGGTCCACCAAAAAGATCGTCTCTGCCATGCACGCTCGTCGCATTCGTCGTTCGATACGTGCATACAAAAAGAACCAATGTCAATAATTCAGAAAAGCTTTTAAAATAGCATCAAAATAATATAAAATTCCTAAAAAAATTAATAGGCGTGTTTCCTCCCCAGCAACGGCGCCATTTGAAATGGCGATCTTTGTTTTCATTGAAAATTTTAACATAAAATGATGTGTCGTTGTATTTAATCGTGTGATATAAAATTGCTTTTCAAAACATTTTAATTTTCAGATTCTAACCACGAATAGTTAGATCGTCTCCACACGGAGGAATTAACCTATCAAAAATGAGTAATGATGCATCAAGTAATCGGGAATTTCAACGGATGTGCGTGCTAATTAGTGTTCTCATTTCCAGCATAAATTCTCAATTTAGATAATTAACCAAGAATATGAGGATGCACTTGCAAAATCACCACCATGGAAATACTATAATTGCTATCTTAATACTGACAAGCGTCACAAATTTATCTAAATCAGAATTTGTTCCCCATAACAAAGATACATGTTAGCTTAGTCATGAGATGAATGTAATGTGACTGCATGTAATTCTATTAGAATTGAAGGTCATTCATGCAATTCAACTACAACATAATAATAAGGTAAATAAGTAAACAGTATCTTTGACAATGGCAATGCTTGTAATTTTTAATAGGCGGTTTACTGTTGCAAAATAGAGCAATTGCTCTTCTTGGCACGCATGAGGAGGAGGGCCCATGGCTGAAGGAGAGAAGCCCAGGAGAGGTTGGCCGCGACAAGGGGATCACGATGGCGGTGGTGGCATCGACTATGGTAGCCTAAGGTTGCCGGCTGCCAAGGAGGAACTCGCCAACGGTGGGTTACTCCATGTGTGAACTTGGGTCTTGGCAGGCACGTCTAAGGGTGTGGTCATGTTCGTGAGGTTGAGGCGAGCTTAACGGAGATGACGGCATGGAGAACGGCGGTCTGTGGCTGCACTTGGAGGTGGACGGCTGGCGATGGGTTCCTTCAGGGAAGAAGATGAACAGTGCGATGTCTCTGTGCATTGAGTTGAAGGAGGAGAAGAAGCCGGCTGACCTCTGTGGTGTTTGCACGTGCGCGCGGGCTAGATGTACGTGCACAAAGATGCACAACTTCTGGCTGTGAGGGGTGTGCGTGTACTGCTGGCTTCGGTGGCTGCAGCTACGTGCTTGCAGGCTGTAGGCACTGATGGGTGGAGTAGGATGATGCACGCTTGGTGAAGGCAACACGTGCGTGGCGAGGGTGCACGCGCAAGGGTGTGGTTGCAAGGGTTGATGAGGGCGCTGGTGCAGCGGCTGCAGAGCACGCAAGTGCGGGCAGGTGGTTGTTTGCGTGTGGTGGAGGCAGGCTGGTGTGGGAGGATGAGGCGCGCACTTGGGCTGCGACTGCGTGGTGTTGGTGAGGTTGGCAATGCATGGTGGCAGTGGGGAGGATGGTTGAAGTTGGTGCGCATAGTGCCTGCTGGTTCCACAGTGCCCGTCCTCTCCACGGTGGGGAAAGTGTAGAAGAGATCTCCCCTCAGGGAGAAAGAAGGCGAAGCCGAAGCCTCCTCTTCTTTGCCAAGCCTCCTCTTAACTCCTCTCCCCGCGTAAGTTAAGGGATTTTCAAAATCCCTTACTAAATATGGCCTTCGGCTATTGGGGAGATGTTGAGGCCGGCCGGAGGTTGTGGAAGGTCAGTTGAGGTTGGCGGCTATTTGGGGAAGGGGAAAATTTAATTCACCTCCCTCGTCTCTTGCAATTTATTCCCTATAATGATGAAACATAGAATAATTACATACTAAGTTATAGAATGCGATAAAATAGATAAAAACTCAAGTAATGATGTATGCACTTATTCTATAACCTAATGTAGTTATCAGCAAACATAAAATGTAAAAATAAGGTTAACTTAGGTGTAACAATAGTCCATTAAAATACACTCATCAGAAGGGCTTCTTATGGCCTATAAAAGAACCCCTATCGCACGGCCAAGCTTTTTAGCAAGTTTTGGCCTGAGAAATCCTCTACTCCATCTTCGGCCACCTTCAAACTTAGCTCTGGCGACTTCTCTCCCCTCTCCTTCTCCGACCGATCAACCATCAAATTGGATGGCCGACTAGCTTCCCCTCATCCTCGCGAACCTCTCCTGCCAACGAGAGGTCGTGCCTCTACCTTAGTTGACGTCATTGCCTCACCGCCTCTACTTCCTTCTCCAGCTCCAGTCGACCAACACCGGAGCCCTCTGCCTCTCTACCACATCTCTAAGTCCCTCTATCACTCTCTCTCTCTCACTTCACTTCTTTTTTCCCGCGCACACAACTCACTCACACTCGCTGCACCACCCATACCCTCTTCATCTCCTTCCGCTCCGACGAAACTCCAGCGACGCCCAACCGTCTCTCCACACCTCCATCCACTTCACCACCTACTCCAAAAGCTTCGCCATCACATGGAGGGCAAAAGCCCTCTATCAATTCACTTTATTCACCACTCTACGACTCCACCAAACTCCACGCTCACCACACCCATGTTTTGAGGTCGTATGACCTCCTCACCCCGTCAAATGCCACCGCACGACCACCATCATGTTTGTCGTCGCCCGACGTCACTACTAAGCTAGTTTAACAGGGTCGAAAGACCGTTCTTTGAATTTCAGGTTCAGGACCTTCGCCGTCATTGCCACAGCTGCTTCAAGCAAGTTTTCATCACGTTCTTGAGTTCACAGCTCCAAGTCTCGACATTAGGAGATGGGGAACACCTCAAGGAAGGATCCCAGGGTGCTAATTGATGGCGTTGTCCTTAGAAGTTGCTCAAATTGGAGAGCTCATCACTGCGGCAATGCATGCGAAGAAAGGGTTGGACTTTTGTCCTACCTCGGTAGTTGACGAAGCAGCACGCGGACATAAATTGAAAAAGCGTTATAGCCTGTTCTCCTCAGTAAGCACGAGGAGAGGTCCCCACATGCACTCACCCCACGCATGCCCTCACCCGTGCTCACGCTTTGCGGATCTAGGCTTGGTCCGTTTACCTGGATACCCGAATCTGGTCTGGTTTGTTGGTTCTGAGAGAAGAAGAGAGGATAGGGGGGTTTTGTTCTACCGCCCTCCTCTTGACTCTTGTGAGATCTGAAGAGGCCTTTACTTCTATTGTTGTGCTATGTCCTGTGCTTCACCTTCTCTGAAGCTAAGGGAAGAAGAGAAGGAAGAGAAAGAGAGAAAGAGAAGAAAGAAGAGGAGAAGAGGAAAAGAAGAAGAAAGAAGCCTCTCCCTGAGGCTTGAAGAGAAAAGAAGAGGCCTTTGCCTCTATTAAGGCGTCTGAGCGCCCAATCTGCCGTCTAATTTCACATATCCAAGCCTCTCAGGATCTATTGCTTACTCATCTTGTGTGAATTAATTGTGGTTGATACTGTGCAAACATTTGAAATAATTGTGGTTAATTTGTAGGGTTAATATGGTGATTCAAATCACCATTTTACCCCTTCTTTTTTCCCTTCATTTCTATTAAGTCTTGATTGCAAATTTTTATATCTTTATTGTGACAATGAGTATTAAATTGTCACTTGCTCCCTGTGTTTGACCTCAGATTTCATTCGACTAATAAATATTATATGTTTTTGCACTGATTCCATCTATACTACAACGCGATGATTTTAAAACCCATTTCAGAGCGACGAACAGAAGTGTTCGATGTTTGGGGCATCAATTTTATGGGCCCTTTTCCAAATTCGCATGGCTTCAAGTACATACTACTACCTATTGACTATGACTCGAAGTGGGTCGAAGCCATCCCAGCGAGATGGGTTGATCATAAAACTGTCATTGCTTTCTTACAAGAATACATCTTTACAAGATTCGAAACACCCCGCGCTCTGATTAGTAACGGGGCAAGCCACTTCATCCATGCCCACTTTAGGTCATTACTAAGGAAATACGGGGTACATCACTGTATAGCCACCCCATATCATCCACAGACCAATGGGCAGGCTAAAGTGTCTAACCGTCAAATCAAGCTGATTCTCCAGAAGACAGTTAGACCAGACAAGAAGGACTGGTTCAATAAATTAATTGATGCACTTTGGGCATATCGGATCACCAACAAGGCCCCACTTGGAATGTCGCCATATCGCATGGTATATGGTAAGGCCTGTCACCTTCCTGATGTTGAAGTGGAAAATTGTCATTGTAACGCGATTTGTGAGAAAAACTGTCAACAGATAAATTTTACCGAAACTCAAAAGGAATTTCGGGTCGAGCATAGGGAATGTTATTGCAAAATCGTCGATGTTTAAGAAATGCATTATAGTATAGGACAAGATTGCATTAAACAGTTAAATATATAACTCAAAAAAGTCCAACGTCGAACACAGGGAGAAATATGGCAATTTATCTCAAGATCACAATTATAAGCAAAAATATGGCAATATAATAACAATTTCAAACACAAATGATATAGATACAAGAGTCAATGTGGCAAAAAGATTAGGGTAAAAATGGTGATTTGAATCACCAAATTACCCTATTACAATTCTAGTTAAATAATGCAATAGTATCAATCAACCAAATGCCACGTCTACTTAAGTGCAACAGTGATTCAAAACTAGCACACAGAGGCAAAGGCCTCTCTTTCTCAAGCCTCAGGGAGAGACACAACAGAGCACAGCACCAACACCAACAGAGACGAAGGCCTCTTTAGAATTTTGCTAAGTGTTGAGAGATAGGTAGTAAGGCAAAAACCCCCCCTCTCTCTCTTTCTCCTTCTCTTCTTCTCTTCTTTTTTGGATCAAGCAAACCAGACCAGACCTGGGTAACCGGGTAAATGGACCAATGCCCAAACTTGTCTGGCGTGAACCGCGAGCAAGGCCATGTGTATGTGTGTGCGTGGGCGGGGACCTCACCCCCTGTGCATGCTAAGGCGAATAACAAATGGCAAGAATTCAATTTACAAGCCGTCAGAATTTTGTCACACACATTGTGGGACTATCCTCTCTTGCTTCCTTCACGCAAAGTTGCTCTGGTTGGCTCAAGGAATTGGGGCAATAGCTGTAGTTGGTGGCTTCGATTGAGGGCTTGGACAATGGCAGCTAATGGTTATGCATTTATTGTGGTCTGTAGCTAGGTGAGTTGAGGGATGGAGATGACCGAACAGGGCCTAGGAAGACGAAAGCGGTGGCAGAGCTCCAGCTGAACCTGAAAAGCATGAACATGGCCTACATTCCCAATTAAATTGCCTCAAAAGCTTCGTCGGTCATTGACATGTGTAGTGGTGGTGTTTTTGTAGAGTGAAAGTGCTTGTGGTGGTTGAATAACCTTGGGAAGGTGGTGCGTGGATGGTGGTGTTCGGTGGCACTGAGGAGAGGCCAATAGCCTCAATAACTAAAGGGCTTTTTCTCTCTAGAACACGACGGTGTTAATGGGGGTGGAGCGATGGCATTTCGAGCAGTGGTGCGATGGGAAGGCTTTACCGAAGCGTTGCCGGAGCAGATGAACACGATGGTGTGGTGGGTGAAAGCGTGGTTGATTTGAAGTGTAAGTAAGGGGGAAATGATGTCGAGGAGTAGAGGAGAAGGTAGAGGGACTTAGGAATGAGGAAGAATGCTGGAGAGCATCGATCATGGCTTAACCGGAGCTGGAGAAGGAGATGGAGACAGTGAGGCGGCGATGGCGACTGAAGTAGAGGAAAGCCCTCCCTTTGATCGGAGAGGTGCACGAGGAAGAGAGGAAGATGGTGGCACCTCCAATTTGATGGTTGGAGGTGTGGAGGAGCAGGTCGGAGAGAGGTCGCCAGAGTAAATTGTGGAGGTGGCTGGAGAGGGAAGAGAGAAGGCTTTCTCTGGCCAAAATTTGCTAAGCAGCAAGGGTTCTTGTCCCTGATCCTTTTATAGGCTAAAAAAGAGGAGTTCCAAGCTTGGAAACAAGCCTGCGAAGCTTGAAAAGTTTGCAAACATGATACCAACATCGTGCATGCATTCGCATAGAAGATTGGGAATGAATCAAGATTCATGGCCAAGTTTAATTGGAAGGGAATTCCTCAAGGAATCTCCCTTGCAATTTTGGGAGAGTTTGATTGAGAATCGAGCGAGAAATCCTTGCTCGAATCTCGTCGGAGCTTGAAGTGTTCACACCAATCATGGTAGGGACCTAAATGTGAATACGATGAAAAGGTTAGGGATCTATTTGTGAAGAATTCAAAAAGTTAAGGGCTATTGTGTGATAAAAAGAGTCTGTCTGGACTGGAATGCAAATTAGGTCAAGATGATCTCTTATTGGACCCAAATTTTGGTACAAACCTAATTTGGACCCAAGGAATCTGATGGTGAATCCAGATTTATGTTTTGACAAAGTTTGACTAAGTAAATTGCATAGAAACCCAAATTAGGGCAACTATCTGTCCAAGACTCTATTTTAGGTCAAAATGGGTTCAAATGGTCAAATTAAGGATGCCAAACCCTAGGAAATATTTTTATATGATTTTTAGAGGGTTTAGATGAGTATTATCCTAACAAGAACCTCAGTTAATTAAGCAGGTCTATTTTTAGGATTTCATATGTCCATTAATTCTTGAAATGCATGAAAACCCATTTTTATCTGCATTGACTCATTTATTAGACATTAATGACCAAAAGACTTTTAATAAACCCCTGAAATACACCATGGTTCTTTTCTATTTGTGGATTACTAGTAAAATTGCATAAATAATCTTTTATCTTCTTTTCTTCTCAAAACAACTCAACCTGCCCAAAAGACCTTCTGACTGATATGTAGTAGCTTTTATTGACTTTATTAGACCAAATTGAATTAGTTATGGCTCATGATGGTGTTCCCATCATACCCCTATGCCTAGCTTTTTCTAGTCCCTTAGAGAAACTTTATGGATCAAACCAGTTATCTAGTTCGAATTTAACCGTCAGGATGCCCTACTAAGCCGCATCTCTAGAAATCAGAGCTTAATACCAACAACAGGCTTAGAGGTAGTCAAGTACTAGCCCAGATCTAGACTTGACCAACTTTCGCCCCAGTTTGCCATGAAGGTTCCCAAGGCTCGGAACAAATCTAAGGTTCGTTGGACCTAGTAGTTAGGCCAGTGCATTTTTATAAGAGAGATGGAAGAATTTTCATTTGTGGAGAGCTTTTCTCTCTCTTTTTCTTTTAATTATATTTTTCCTTAGATCCATCCTTGGATTAGCCCTAAACATGTTTAGTATCGGATTCCTGGTCCCCACCATCATCAATCCTCGCAGGGTCCCTGGCAATTGATGCTTCGAGATAGCACTGCCCATGGCAACCCCCAAAACCCTGGCTTTCAACACTTTGGGATACTATCGCCCATGGCATCTGAACCAGCACAAGGTGCTTACATGCCCCCAGTAGGATATTTAGATATCATAGGAGACAAGCACCGAGGAGACGATATATTATTATGCATCTTCGAGGGGAATTTCCCACTTCTTCACCCTAGGAACTCGTCCAAATTAACTTGTGTTTCTGAGCCGCTCCTAATCTAGATCTTAGGGCCATTTTCAGAACAGCATAAATGCTTTTGTCATAATTTGATATTTAAGTGCACTGAACCAGACTGTGTGTAATTTTTGGGTGCTTAAGTTACCAAGTCCTGCAAACCAGAGGTCAGTTAACGGGGCCGAATACTACCTAAGCCTTAAACCTAATACACAGGCTTTACATTTTCCCTAACCACTTGAGGACTAATCCAGATCTTGACAAGTACATGAGTGTTTAAATCCAATCAGATCCAAGAGGCCTAAGGTCTGTATTCGCCACTAATCCCTTAAGTTTTAGCCTTCCAGGTCTTAATTCATCATTCAATCCAACCTAGAAGTTAGGTAAGTTCTATACTATTTTGAAGGGACTCCATTTTTCTTTATCTTTTTGCTCCTTTGTTTTCTTTTTAATTTTCCTCCCTCCTTTTTCTCATTTTTCTTTTAAATGGACCTTCTCTTTCCTTAATCCTCTTTCATTTTTCGTGTGAAATCCTTTTGTGAGAGTTGATTTTCACAGCGTTTTGCACTTTAATAGCCACCCATGCCTACGATTTGCAATGTCCTCATTGTAAATTAGGTGGGTTTGAATTCAGCTTAGATCGCATATTAGAACAAGTTCAAAAAGGGTGGGTGGTTGGGTCAAGGTAACTGTTGCAAACTATTTCAAGCTTAGGTATGTGTACTAGAGGTGGAGTTGGGTGTTGTAATGGATGAACCCTAAAGTGCAATATGATTTCAGCGAAGAGATATGTCCAAAGGATTTCAAGTTTTTCGAATAGATGACAGGTTGCCTCCTATTAAGCGTTGAGTTTAACGCCATCAACCGGGCATAATTAGCTCAAAGAGAATGGAGATCAGAAGATACCTTAGCCAAGTTTGTATTAGTGAGTTCAATGAATGGCATGAGTCGTTGGCCATTCACAATAAAAGGTTTGGAATCAAAGCTAGGTTGACTAATTTCAGTGGCCCCATTTTCAAAGATTTTTCTTACCAAGAAAGGTCCAATCCACTAAGATCTGAGTGATGGGAACACCATCATGAGCCATAACTAGCACTATTTGATTGGATTAAATGAATAAAAGCTTCTACATATGCATCAAAAGGTCTTAAGGGCACAAAACACTAATTTGAGAAGAAAATAAGAAAACATGATTATTTCTACAAATTTACCATTCTATCACAAAAGTAGAATAACTGTGGATTTTCTCAAGGATTAAATAAAGGTCAAAATGTGCTTTAGAGTCTAACAATAGGGTTCATGCAGAACAAAACAGGTTTTCATGCATTTTAGGAATTAAATGACATTTGAAACCCTAAAAATAGACTCGCTTAATTCAATGAGGTTCTGGTTAGGATAAAATTCACCTAAATCCTCTAAAATTCATAGGAAAATATTCTCTAGGAGTTGGCATGCTTGATTTCACCATCAGAACTTAATTTGACCTAAAATAGAGTCAAATAGAAAGTTGCCTTGATTTAGGTAATTGTGCAAATTACCCAGTCAAACTTGATAAAAACCAAAATCCAACTTCACCATTAGATTCCTTAGGCCTAACTTAGGTTTGTACCAAAATTTGGGCTCAATCTGAGAACATCTTGACCAAGTTTGCACTTTGGTCCTGTCTAATTCTTTCTTTCACAACCATGCCCCTAGCTTTCGAAAAAGTCTACATTTAGGTCCCTAACTTCTATCATCTTCTTTTTTAAACCAATCCTTCCACCATTTGTGTGAACACATCGAGCTTCGGTGAAATTCGAGCAGAGATTTTTCGCTCGATTCTCAATTAAACCTTCCCAAAATTGAACCGGGGATTCTTTATGAAATTCCCTTCCACATGGGACCAGTCTTGGGCTCCAATTCTTGCCCAAAAGGTCATGCGAACCGTTTGAAGGTTCGGGTATCCGATTTCGCAAGGACCTTCCAAGCTTGCAAGCTTCATTCCAAGCTTGGAAAGGCCTCCTATGGCCCATATAAGTACGACCAATGCCTCACCGTGCTTCTCAGCAAGTCTTGGCAACCCAAAAGCCCTTGAATCCCTTTCTCCGACCACCAACGACCGCTGCTCCAGCAACTTCTTCGATCCCCTTCCTCCGGCTATCCAACGACCAAATTGGTCTATCCTCTCGACTCTCCTCTTCATCACGATCCTCCCCGACCAAAGGGAGGACGTGCCTCTACCTACCTTGCCGTCGCCACTTCGTCGATCTCTCCTTTTCTAGTGCCAATCTACCACAACCGGCTGTCTCCACCTCTCTACCTCACCGCTAGGTATCTCTATCTCTCTCTCTATCTCCCTACATCTTTCTCCCGCACTCACATTTCACCTCTGACCACCGACTCTCCCTCAATGCCTTCATCTTCATCCACTCCGATGACACTCCAACGATGCCTACACGCCACTACACTACTCGACTCTTGCCACTCTCACCACCACAAGCTCTGCCATCACACGGAGGGCAAAAGCCCTCTGTCTATTTCACTTATTCGCCACTCCACGAGTCCCCCGAACACCACCCTCACCGCACTTCTGTTCCAACTTCACCAGACTTCCTCACACACTCACACGCTAAATTGACACCACCGTTGCACTTGCCATTCTCCAGCGACCACTCCTGAGCTGTTTTGACGTGGCCATTAGGCCTTATTCTTATTTTTAGGCCACAAGTGAAGCCACCATTGGTAGAGCTTCTTCAAGGAGTTCCAGGTGGTGTTCTTGCGCCTTTGCTCCCAGGCGTCTTCTCTAGGTGATGTGGAATAACTCTAGGGAGGTCTCCAGGTCCTCAATTGGAGACCCCGAATGCAGAGCTGCTCCTATTCGCCGAAGGAGGTTCACTGTTGCCTGCTACAGGAAGAACAAGGGACAAGATAGTCCCATATCGGATACAGAAGACTCCCCTGTGCAATTTAAATTGATTTTGTGCATCTAGCTTATCACCTCAGCATGCATAGGGGGTGAGGCCCCCACACACATACCCATTGCATGCTCTCCCTCGTGGCCACGCCACGCGGGTCAGAGCTTTGAACCATTTACCCGTATACCTGGATCCGATTAGCATATATCTGAGAGGGGAAAGGAAGAAGAAAATAGAGGAGGGGGTGTTTTGCTCTTGCAGGCAGTCATGCAACACTTAGTCATGAGAAGAGAAGTGCCAAGGCAAGGAAAGTTGAAGAAGAAGAGACCCTTGAGTCTCTTGGAGGCACTGTAGCAACTAGCTGTTTAAGACATCTGATCCATGCATCCGCCATCTGATTTCACATATCCAAGCCTCTCAGGATCTATTGCTTACTTATCTTGCGTGAACTAATTGTGGCTGATACTGTGCAAACATTTGAAATAATTGTGGTTAAATTGTAGGGTTAATTTGGTGATTCAAATCACCATTTTAACCCCTTCTTTTTGCACTTCATTACTGAGCTTCATTTCTATTAAGTCTTGATTGTAATTTCTTATATATTTGACTCAAATTGTGATCTTGAGTATTGAATTGCTACTTACTCCCAACGAACGACCTCGGACTTTCATTCAAGTATAAATTTTATCTATTTTTCACACTGATTAGATCTATACTACAACATGACAATTTTAAAACCCATTTCAGAGCGAATAACATTGAGTTTGCCTGGGAAGAGTTTGAGCTTGGCATCAAAGAGTAAGACTTTCTAATCAGGGTGGAAAGATTTTTGCACAATATGCCTATCATTGAAGGCCTTGACTTGCTCTTTTTAGATACGTGAGTTCTCGTATGCATCATTGCGTAGTTCCTCAATCTCACTCAATTGCAACTGGCGATGTATTCCATCCTTCATCAGATCCAGATTGCACTTCCTTACTGCCCAATAGGCCTTATGCTCTATCTCTACAGGAAGGTGACATGCCTTTCTATACACTAATCAGAAGGGAGACATGCCTAATTAGGTCTTGTGGGTGATCTTATAGGCCCACAAAGCTTTCGAAAGGCGACTGCACCAGTCCTTCCTATCAGACCGAACAATGACCTGAAAGATCTTCTTGATCTCTCGATTCGACAGTTCAGCCAATCCATTAGTCTGGGGGTGGTAAGGAGTCGAGATACAATGCGACACCCCGTACTTTTTCATCAGGGACTGGAAGTGTACATTGTTGAAATGAGACCCGCCATTGCTAATGATGGCCTTAGGAACCCCAAATCTGGAAAAGGTGTTCTCCTGGATGAATCAGAGAACAACTTTATGATCGCAAGTTCTCATGGGGATAGCTTCAATCCACTTAGAGACGTAATCAACAGCGAGCAAGATTTATTTGAAGTTGTTAGATCCGGGAAAGGGTCCCATGAAATCAATTCCCCATATGTCAAAGATTTCGCACACAATTATCGGGTTCAAGGGCATCATATCCCATGGACCCATGTTGCCGAGGGTCTGACAATGAGTGCATGCCCTACAATATATTTGTGCATCTTTGAACATTGTGGGCCAGAAGAACCCACATTGGAGGATTTTCGCTGCGGTTTTACACCTAGAGAAATGGCCACTACAGGCCTGGTCATGATAGAATGAGATCACGTCATTGACCTTGTCATCAGGAATGCATCTCCGAATCATCTAACCATTGCCCATATGGAAGAGATACAGTTCCCCCCAAATATAGTACTTGGCTTCGAAAATCAACTTGTCCTGCTTGGAAGTCACCCAATCTAATGGGACTTTCCTCATAACCAAGTAGTTGCTATATCAACAGACCAGGAGAGACTGTGAATGGCTAGTAAATGTCTATCCAGAAAATGCTCAGTGATTAGACCAGACAGGTTGATGACTGAAGAAGGAAGACGAGACAAATGGTCAGCTACCACATTCTGTTTTCCTGCCTTGTCACGAATCTCAAGATCAAATTCTTATAACAGCAAGATCCAACGGATTAGTCAAGGTTTCACATCCTTCTTCATGAGTAAGTGCCTCACAGTGGTGTAATCTGAGTAAATGATGACACAGGAACCCAGAAGATAAGATCTGAATTTCTCCATGCTAAATACTAATGCCAACAGATCTTTCTCAGTAATCGTGTAATTACGATGAGCCTCGTCCAGCATGTTGCTGGCGTAGTAAATGACCACAGGTTTCCCGCCAACTTTCTATCTAAGCACCACCACCACTACATAGTCAAACGCATCACTCATGATCTCAAAGAGTAGAGACCAGTCAGGGGATTGTAGGATTGGTGATTAAGTAACTCGATCACATAGGCTCTCAAAAGGGACATCCTTTAAGATAAAATTATTCAAGGGGTGCATAATTTTCGAGAAATCAGGATTGAAACGACGGTAAAAACCATCGTGCCCCAGGAAAGATCAGATGTCCTTGATCGAGCAAGGCATGGGTAGTTTGGAAATCAAATTAACCTTGGCTCAATCAACCTGAATGCCTTTTTCAGAGACGCGATGACCCAGGACAATTCTCTCAGGTACCATGAAGTGGCTCTTTTCCCAGGAAAGAACCAAATTCACATCAATGCAACACCTGAGGATTTAGCCAAATGTAGGAGGAAATCATCAAAAGATTCCCCAAATACCGAGAAGTCATCCATGAAGACTTCAAGGTATTCACCTATCATATTTAAGAATATGGCAAGCATGCACCATTGAAAGGTAGCAGGTGCATTGCAGAGACTAAAAAGCATCCTACGGAATGCATATGTCCTGTAGGGGTAGGTGAAGGTGGTCTTCTCTTGGTCCTCAGGATGGATTGTCACCTGATTGTAATCGGAGTACCAGTTCAAAAAGTAGAAGAATCAATTTCCAGCTAGTTTCTCGAGGATCTGATCAATGAACGGTAGTGGGAAATGATCCTTTTTTGTGGAGGCATTCAGTCTTCTGTAATCAATGCAGACTCTCCACGAGTTCACTATACGGGTCAGTATGGTTTCTCCACTTTCAGTTGTGATCACGGTGAGTCCTGCTTTCTTAGGCACAACCTGGATTGGACTCACCCACCGACTGTCAGAGATCGGGTAGATGATCCCTGCATCTAACCACTTGATTATCTCCTTTTTCACGACCTCCTGCAGATTAGGATTCAGACATCTCTGCATTTCACGGGATGGTTGTGTGCCCTCTTCGGTATAAATGCGTTGTATGCAATATGAAGAGCTAATGCTAGTCAGATCATTGAGAGTGCAACCAATGGCTCTTCGATACTGTTGGAGGACAGAAATTAGATGTTTTTCTTGATCAGAGGTGAGGCGAGAATTGATAATCACAGGAAATGTCTAATCGGAACCCAAAAATATGTACTTCAGATGATCGGGAAGAGGCTTTAGTTCCATAATGGGATTATCAACAACAGCAGGCGGGTCGGGATGGGCCTCAGAAGAAAAGGTGGGAGCTATGTGTGGGTCTAAATTGGTGCTATGCTCCTCTATCTACCAGGTATGATCTACTTGGGGCTGAGGATCAAGGATAATCAGGTCATCCTCGGGAAATGTGTCCTCAACCATTGAATTGATGTCGCATACTTGTTCCATTACCCCGCAGTTAATTCCTTTCTACGCCTTGAATATATCAATTTTTATCATCTTGTTCCCAAATTTCAATTCAATCTGGCACTCTTCGAGATTAATGTTCACCCTAGCTGTCACTAAGAACAGTCTACCTAGTATAATCGATGCATTCTTCAGATTCTCAGGAGTCTCCATATCCAACACAATGAAGTCCACAGGAAAGTAGAAATTGAGGATCTGAACCATAACATCTTCGAGAACTCCTCTAGGTGACTTGATCGATCGGTCAGCTAACTGTAAAGTCACCTTAGTCGATTTTAGCTCAGTCTCCTCGAAATGATCTAGTAGGGACACAGGGATCAAATTGATGGAAGCTCCTAAGTCTAAAAGCGCTCTGTCGAACTCTAAATCATTGATTTTGCATGAAATCAGAGGGGTACCAGGGTCTTTTGCCTTAGGTAGGAGTCTGCTCAAAATGATGGAGCTGGCGTGCTCCAACAGTACAATTGGATTCCCACCTTTGATTCACGGCTTATGCTTAGGTGTACATACGTTCTTCGGAAATCTTGCATAAGCCGTTATGTGGCAAATTGCATCCATCAACTGGATGTTTATTTGGACCTGCTCAAAGAGCTTGACCAGGTCCTCCTCGAGAGCTACGAGTTTGGGTTCCTTTTTCCTTTAGTCAAGGCCTCCAAAAATGGAACTTCTACAGGTTCCTTTAGAATTGGTCCAGGTTCTTGATCTGGGATAGAGGTATCTTGGATGACTAACCTAGGATTTGGGATTAAGCTACCAGGTGAGAGTGGCTCAGGTAAGGTGGGTCCTGAGTTGTTTTGCCACTATGGGTGGTAATAGAATTCAATCCTGCCTGGTTCTGGGTTGGGGTAGGCAAAAGAAGTGGTTGCTACTGATAACCCGCATATGATGTCGAAGCCTCCATCCCATTGGGTGATGGACTAGAATGGGCCTGATAGACATAGTGAGCCTGGCCCTGAGTTGGGTTCATAACGTGCCTCTAGTTCGGCACGTTATTTGGATTGGGAAGAGGTTGCGAAGGGAGTGCACCAGGTTGGTGAGGATTTGCCATCTGGGCAAGTTGATTACAAACCTTTGTGATCTCATCTTTGTGCTGTTTTTGCATAGCCGCAATCATCTTCTAAATGTTAGCCAGAGTCTAAAGGATAAGAGTCATTTGATCTTCTTGAGTTGGCCCAGTTTGGAAAGTCGAGTTAGGTCGAGGCTGAGGTAGCTAATATGGATGAGAAACTTGTGGTCGGGGCAGATATTAAGGTCTCTGATTTGATTGTTCCCTGATCACATAAAATTAGGATGATTTCACCATCCAAGGTTGTAGGTGTTTGAGAAAGGATCGTTCTGGATGGCATTGGGGTCCTCGCAGGTCTGAGGAACCTCGGAGAAATCAGAAGATGAGGGTTCAGAGTTCCCTTAACTAGAGTAATAAGATCTGAAGTTAACTCGAACCCTAGATCAGACGGGGGTGGGTATGGATCCATCCTCTGAGAAGATTCGTGGTAGATGTTGTGCACAGCCTTCCTCCCAGAGGGTGGTGGTGCGAACGGGTTTTGCGTAAAGGTGGCTCGCTGCAAATGTTGAGTCAGCTCATCCACCTTCTTCTCAATGATAGAGACCTTGTCTAGGCAACTGGCCATTAACTCCAAGTCGACAGAAGAGGACAGGCCCTACATCTCATGTGCACCCTACGGATTCGTCAATGCATGGGCATTCGTCCGGTCGAACATGCCCAAGGATTCATTATTGGTGGAGTTCTCGCACATGTTCTCAAGAATCTCCCACATGATGTCTTCGTGTTGACCCATGATTCCTCCACAGGTCGCATTAACAAACAATCGAATATCCTCATGGAGTCCCTGGTAAAAAGATTAGACTTGTTCCCATTTAGGAACTCCGTGTTGGGGCACTTTCACATGAGATCTAGAGAGCGATCCCATGCCTCATGAAGCAGTTCCCTGCTTGCTACGTGAAATGGGTGATCTGGTGCTACAGAGCATTTGTTCGACCAACAGGGAAGAACTTTTTTAGAAACATGGATTGCAGTTCAGCCCACGTGTTGATTAGACGAGTTAGGGTCTGGTACCAGTGAGCGGCCTTATCCATGAGAGAGAAGGAGAACATTTTCATGGGCAAGATATCCCGATTTTGAGCTTCTGATCTGAAGGTCTGGGCTAGATGCTTGAGTTGCTTGATATGTTGAATGGGATCTTCGGAGTTAAGCCCATGAAATTTAGGAATAGCATGAATCATGTTGGGCTTGAGCTCATTATCAGGACCTCCACCCGGTATTTGGACTCGCAGTTCGATCGCCATCACAGTAGGATTGTAATGATCTCTCATCATAGGACGCTGCAGTGGATTCATAAAGGCCTGGAATAGATCATTGAGGCACTGAAGCTGATTCTAGAGATTGTTTTCTTCTTCTGTTGGTTGTTCCATGAGTATGGATGAAGGAGATCTAGGCTCAGATGAATCAGAAGATATGTTAATATGGTCAGATTGTTGCACAAATAGGGAACTCGAGGCTTGGCCTCGACAAGAGTGAATGGCTAGTGGAGGCCTCAAGGGTGGTCTTAGGGACCTCCTCCCAAACATGCACCAATGGAGAAGATGAGGGATAGAAGGTGTGATGAACCCAATCAAGACAACCAAATATCCTTAGATGACTATAGAGCTTCAAGGTGGATGATACCCCTAGATCAAAAGGTTGTCCACTTGAGAATTACCTAGGCAGCTAGGAAGGGAGAGTCTCACAAAGAACCCTACACGGTAGAGCGTCCCCACGGGTTACAGGATTTCCCCCACCCGACCTTCCTTGTCACTGAGGGTCCAGGTAGACCAGAATGGATAACTTGACCTTTTAAGTCTACCAATTTTAAGTTTAGAGTGTGGATACTTTGGATTTCACTTGAATTTTAAGATGTTTTTGTGAGTGGTGACCTAATTTGAAGATTGGTTGACCTACAAGGTGGGTCAACTTCACCTGACTTATCCTTGATTATTAGGTCCCTACTTTTAGGATTCAAGTGAGATTTAGAGCTTGATTCTTAGGGTTTGCTTCTTAGGTAAGTTCAATCAAGGCTTAGGACACACATAGTTTGGGAAGATTAATTCTTATTTTAAGCAAGCATCTCCAAAACCCTAGAATGAAAACCCTAATTGGCTCTAATTGGTCAATCAATTAATTCCAAATCTGGCACCTAGCGCTCAATCAAGAAGGTGGTAGCCCTAGGTGTCTTAAATCCCTAAACAGCTGCAGAAATTAGGTTTGGGATGTTTCTAGAAATGAACCAAATCAAGCAACTTGTTATGATTGAATCTAAGAATAGAATGCAAGTTGGTCCTAATTATTTTTTTTCATTTTTAGCTTTTCAGAATCAGGGGCTTAACGAAGATGGATTCATGGTTTACCTACCCCTAGAGTTGCTGTTGTGCAATTGATTTTTGCTACTTAGCTAAATTCCCCCCTGCACAATCACAATCAAAAGAGATAAATCAAGTTAGTATCAAGTCAGGAATCATAATCAAGAGATCAAATTGCTCGTTGCTCCCCGGCAACGATGCCAAAATGTTATTGTGAAATTGTCGATGTTTAAGAAATGCATTATAGTATAGGACAAGATCACATTAAACACTTAAATTTATAACTCAGGAAAGCCTGAGGTCGAACACAGGGAACAATATGTCAATTTATCTCAAGATCATAATTATAAGCAAGAATATAGCAATATAATAACAATTTCAAACGCAAATGATATAGATTCAAGAGTCAATGTGGTAAAAAGATTAGGGTAAAAATGGTGATTTGAATCACCAAATTACCCTATTATAATTCTACTCAAATAATGCAATAGTATCAATCAACCAAATGCCACGTCAACTTAAGTGCAATAGTGATTCAGAACCAGCATACAGAGGCAAAGGCCTCTCTTTCTCAAGCCTCAAGGAGAGGCACAGCAGAGCACAGCACCAACACCAACAAAGGCGAAGGCCTCTTCAGAATTTCTCTAAGTGTCGAGAGATAGGCAGCGAAGCAAAACCCCCCTCTATCTCTTTCCTTTTCCTTCTCTTCTTCTCTTCTCTTTCAGATCAGGCAAAGCAAACCGCCCAGACCTATGTGGCATGAACCGCAGGTGAGGGCGTGCATATGTGAGTCGGTGGGCAGGGACCTCACCCTTTGTGCATTTTGAGGCGAATAGCAAATGGAAAGAATTAAATTTATGTGTGGTCAGAATTTTGTCCCACACAATGTGGGACTATCCTCTCCTACTTCCCACACGATGTGTGAAGATGCTCTGGTTGGCTCAAGGAATTAGGGCAGTAGCTACAGTTGGTGGCTTCAATTGAGGACCTAGACAACTGTAGCTGATGGTTCCACATCTATTGTGGTCTGTAGCTAGGCGAGTTGAGGGCTAGAGGTAAGTAAACAAGGTTGGGGAAGACAAAAGCAGTGGCGAAGCTCTAGCCAAACTTGAAAAGCATGAACATCGCCTGCTGGCCCAATTAAATTGTCTCAAAAGCTTCACCAGTCATCGACGAGAGTAGTGGTGGTGTTTTTGTGTAGTGAAAGTGCCAGTGGTGGTCGAACGACCTCGAAAAAGTGGTGTGTGGATGGCAATGTTCGATGTCACTAAGGAGAGGCCAATAGCCTCAATAACCAGAGGGCTTTTGCTCTCTGGAACAGGGCGGTGCTAATGGCGGTGGAGTGGTGGCATTTTGAGCAGTGGTGTGGTTGGAAGGCTTCGCCGGAGTGTCGCCAGAGCGGATGAAGACGATGGTGTGGTGGGTGATAGCGTTGTTGATTTGAAGTGTAGGTAAGGGGGAAATGATGTCGGGGAGTAGAGGAGAAGGTAGAGGGACATAGGAATGAGGAAGAACATTGGAGAGCTCCAGTCGTGGCTTGATCTAAGCCAAAGATGGAGATGGAGATGACAAGGCGATGACGGCGATTGAGGTAGAGGAAAGCCCTCCCTTTGACCAGAGAGGTGTGCGAGGAAGAGAAGAAAATAATGGCACCTACAATTTGATGGTTGGAGGTGCGGAGGAGTAGGTCGAAGAGAGGTCGCCAGAGCAAATTGCGGAGGTGGCTGGAGAGGGAAGAGAGAAGGTTTT
The DNA here is from genome assembly GCA_037157565.1 of Thalassia testudinum. Lineage (NCBI taxonomy): Eukaryota > Viridiplantae > Streptophyta > Magnoliopsida > Alismatales > Hydrocharitaceae > Thalassia > Thalassia testudinum. Next base: position 24,079,473 of record JAZHRO010000007.1, on the reverse strand, counting down.
CTCTGGCAAAAATTTGCTAAGGAGCAAGGGTACTTGCCCATGATCCTTGAATAGGCCAAAAAAGAGGACTTCCAAGCTTGGTAACAAGCTTGCGAAGCTTGGAAAGTTTATGAAAACTTGATACCCACATCTTCCATGCGTTCGCATGGAAGATTGGGAATGAATCAGGATTCATGGCCGGGTTTAATTAGAAGGGAATTCCTTAAGGAATCTCCCTTTCAATTTTGGGAGAGTTTGATTGAGAATCGAGCGAGAAATCCTCGCTTGAATCTCGTCGAAGCTTGGAGTGTTCACACCAATGGCGGAAGGAACCTAAATGGGAAGATATGAAAAAGTTAGGGACCTTTTTGTGAAGAATTCAAAAAGTTAAGGGCTAGTGTGTGATAAAAAGAGTCTGTCAGGAGTAGAATGCAAACTTGGTCAAGGTAATCTCTGATTGGGCCCAAATTTTGGTACAAACCTAATTTCAACCCAAGGAATCTGATGGTGAAGTCATATTTAGGTTTTTACCAAGTATGATTAAGTAAATTGCATAGAAATCCAAATTAGGGCAACTGTCTGTCTAAGACTCTATTTTAGGTCAAAATGGGTTCTGATGATCAAATCAAGGATTTCAAATCTAGGGAATATTTTTCTATGATTTTTAGAGGGTTTAGATGAATATTATCTTAACAAGAACCTCAGTTAATTAAGCAGGTCTGCTTTTAGGGTTTCAGATGTCCATTAATTCATGAAATGCATGAAAATTCATTTCTGTCTACATGGACTCACTTATTAGACATTAATGACCAAATGACATTTAATAAACCCCTAAAATACCCTGTGGTTCTTCTGTATTTGTAGATTAATGGTAAAATTGCAAAAAAAACCTTTTATTCATCTTTTCTTCTCAAAACAACTCAACCTACCCACCAGACCGTTTGACTAATATGTAGGAGCTTTTATTGACTTTATCAAATCAAATTGAGCTAGTTATGGCTCATGATGGTGTTCCCATCAAGGAGGCAAACATTTAATTAAAAATCATGTTTATTTTATTGTCACAAAGTATATTAACTAGTCAAATTGAATCTAAATTAGCTATCTACTTAAATAATAATGAATAAAAGAGAGAGAATATTGCAAATAAAGACAAAATAGAGATAGAATAAAATGGATTTCATAATCACAGAATGATATCTATTACAACTAACCACTATAGTGGAAAGCGGGAAATCTTACAACTAGAAAGCAGTAAATCTACTCTAAAAAGCAGTAAAAAGAAGGTGGAGAGAAGTTATCCTCCTCGACGGCTGCTTAGAGGATGAGCAATGTTGACGGAGTGCTCGGATGAAGGTAGTGAGATATGGGATGAGGGAGAACGATGACAGATGATGGAGAACGAGGCAAGACGACGTTACAGCGGGATCCGCTTCCCAAATGACGGTGAGAGGACCACCACGGAATGCTCCACGAATGGATGAGAAGGTGGAAAATTTATATTTTTAGCTCTAGAGGAGCATCCTGGGTTTGGGACAAGCTCTTAGAGCTTTGGAGGGGTTGAGAGAAGAGAGGAAGGGATGAATGAAATGTGGGTGATGTAGGCCTTTTTATAGGTGTAGGGGCAAATAGGTCATTTTAACCTTAAAATATTAATATAGGGGTCTTTAGTAATGGATTTATTCGTCACTAAAGCCTTGAACATGGGAGACATGGATGAGCCTACCCGCGTCTCTTCTTCTTCCCATGCCTCAACGTATACACATGTTCATGCGTTATTAGCCGTCTGATCGCGAGATCGGATGGCTTAAACGCACAATGTCCACACCTCTTCAATGCTTGCGTGCACCTCTCCTCACATCTGAGTGCACCACATGGCCGCTTCTCCGCAGCCCAATGTGCATCGCATGGCTGAAATCAATCGCGCCCCACATTCAGCTGATTTGAGGCACTTGTAGGGGCTCGAACATGCAACCTTCACGTCGCCCTTGGCATCGAGACTGCTGTGCCATCCTCACGGATGGTCGCGATTTCAATTTGGGCTCAAGTACACTCGGTCGTTGGATGAAGATCCGTTGGCTGAGGGCGCTCGAGCATTAAATCTTCATTAGTGCACGGGCATTCCTTGATGCAATCTCGGCTATTGGATTTGAGATACAATGACTAAGATTATTCAAGTGAATGAGGAGGGCGTCGTGAAGCACTCCTTTGGTCGGTTGGGCGATTGGGATGGCACCACGAGGAGCCATCTTGGCCATCCATCTTCTATGTGTTGTAGATGGTGCCACGAATGTCGGATTGGATCGATTTTCATGCCCTTGGGCTACGATCGTCGATCCGAACCCATTCGTGTAGTCGGATTTGTCATCTAAAGTGAGGATTTACACCATCTTGGCCCTTGATCTCTGATCTTCCTCATATTATATCTGATGCTACAAAAGTCTGATCAGGGCGATCTTGAAGTCGTTGAACTCCAATCGTCACCCTGATCAAATCCGTATGGTTGGATCTTCAATCCGAGGCCCCGATTAAATTGTCGCCCTATCCCTAGCCACAAAGAAGAAGAAATTACTATACAATTTATACAATTTGATCTAAATGCGTGATGATGCATGTTATGCAATATTTACAATTTATGATGCTTATATGATACTAAGAACATACATTAATAGACATTTTTGTCTATTCACGCCTAACTAGCAGGAACACCATGCCTTTTGGGCAGTGCGAAAATGTAACCTTCATCTTGATGTGGGAGGTCATGAAAGGAAGCTCTAGCTTAGCGAATTAAAAGAAATCCAGCAGGAGGCCTATGAGAACACAACGATATACAAGGATAAGACCAAGGCATTTCACGACCGCCACATCCGAAGGAAAGAATTCACGCCTAACCAGCAGGTCTGGTTATTTGATTCACTGCTGAAACTCTTTGCAGGGAAACTCAAGTCTAAGTGGACTGGCCCATTCATTGTGTTTCAACCCTATCCTAATGGGGCAGTCCAAATCATAGACCCAAAATCTGGGCATGTTTCTGCGGTAAATGGCCAGCACCTCAAGCCATTTATGGCCCAGGAACCTCCTCCAACTGACGAAGTCATTCATCTCATCGAAGACATGTGATTGAGTTTTCACCTAGCTAGAGGCGTTAAACTCAGCATCTACCCGTATTCTTCATGACCCTATACATACTCGCTTTATACATAGCATATTTTCTTTTATCATATTTCCTTTTAGCATATTGCAAATCGTCAAGTTGACTTGTACTGAATGTTAAAATTCAGGAGCACTTCCAGGTGATCTCTACCCACTTACTCCTTGCTATATTTATTTCCTTTTATATTCATGCATGAGGACATGCAAGAACTTAGGCATGGGGGGTAGATACACAGTAAAACTGAAAAATTTTTATGTCGACACTTAGAAAACCTTAGAGCAGCATATCAAACGTACTTTAGGATCCTAAATATAAGAACAACCGACTCCACCTCCAATGTTCGCATTGGAGTTAGAAATCATCTGCAACAGCCACTTCCGACTCACCCGCTCACCTTTTTGTTCTAAATTTAGGACCAAGCTGAATGTAACCCGATAAGGGAATCAATGAAGTACAAATGAAAGAGGTTACTTGTTTATAGCATATATACATAATGCATTCATGAATAAGATTACCTTTATCAAGAGAATGCGTTAGGATTTTATCCTCTAGTTGATTCCTATAATCTAGAATCCAGTACAATTTTTCATACCCACATGTAGAATTTGCAATGGATTCACTGTGAAGGCTGATAAACATCTCTAGTTAGTCGAGAAGAAGTAGTGTTTCTTTTCCTGAACCCTTGGACAATGTTTGGGAGTCAGGCTGATTTTCTTCTAAAAATCCACCAAATAGTGTGAGATGAGAGTAGAGAGTACTGGCACGCTAAGATTAGTGCAAGGAATCTAGAATCCTAGATAACTAGGTAATGATACTCAGGGAATAGGCATAGTTTCCACTGTCGGATCCTACGTATACATTTTTGTGTGAAATTTTGAGAGCCACCAATCAAGGAAAATATGTAGAGAGAGTTCTCATAAAACTAGGGCTAAGGTGGATGGTTGCGACCATTCTTTACGAAATCCTCGACTGTAGGAGGGTATTGATGTCAAGGTCAAAAATACACCATCCTATCCATCTTTCCTGATACTGTAAGTAGGCACTTCCACCAAATAAGCCACCCAATTCTCTTGAGTATCACCAATCCCTAATAATGCCTCCTCAAATTCATGAATGTGTTGCTAGATTGTGTTGCGTTAGAAAAATTATATGTGAAAAAATTTATGAGAAAATGAGAAAAATAAAAAAGAAAAAAATAGGAAAAAAATTAGAAAAAAAGAAAAGAGCAGAAAAAGAGTTTGTGAGTGACGTGCATACATCTAAATAGCCAAAAATGTCTATTAATGCATGTTCTTAATGTCATATTAGCATTATACATTGTAAATATTGCATAGCATGCATAATCATGCATTTAGGTCAAGTTGTATAAATTATATAGTAATTCTCTCCTTTTATGGTTAGGGGAAGGGCGATTCTTAATCAAGGCCTCGGATCAAAGATCCAACCGTACAGATCTGATCAGGGCAATGATTGGAGTTCAATGACTCCAAGATTGCCCTGATCGGACATCCGTAGCACCAGATAGAGATTGTGGAACCTTAAAGATCAAGGGCCAAGATGGTGCCAATCCACACTTCAGACAACAAATTCGACCACACTGATGGGTTCGGATCGATGATCGCAGCCTAATGACGCAAAAATAAATCCAATTTGACATCTGTGGGACCATCTGCAACTCACAGAAGATGGACGGTGCCAAAATGTTTCATATCCTTCTCTTAAGCTTTGGAGAGGAAGAGAGAAGGGATGCTCCTCAAGAGCTAAATCCAGGTTTTTGCCCCTGTTCTGGAAGTGGATCCCATGACTACGACGATGTGCTGCCTCATTCCCGTTCTTTCGACTTCGTCCTCCTTCTTCCCGCCTCATCCTCCATCTTCCAAGCGTCGCCTTCGCTCGGCTCGTCCTCCAAGCATTCGTTGAGGAGGATAACATCTCTTTCCCTTCTTTTATCGCTTTCTAGAGTATAATTTTCCACTTTCTAGTTGTAACAATTTCCTGCTTTCTAATGTAATCATTTCCCACTTTCTTAGTTGTAAAAACATTATTCAAATACCAAGTGATTGTTCTCTCTCTCTCTTATTGTCTATAACGATTCCATTGTGATTATTTCGCCTTTTAAACAAAAATACAAAAAAATATAATTGCGGATTTTGAGATTGACGTAACCTCCCTGTGTTCGACCCGGAACTTCTTTATGGATTTTTGGTATAAATTTTATCTGTTGAACGAATTTCTTCGTGACTCGAACTACAACGACGGGATTTTGAATACAACTCCAAACGCGTAGTTTTCCGCTGTCAACAGTGAGTATTTTAGTGCTTATTTCATTTGCATTGAGGCCATGCCACCAAATAAGGTTGAGATCCACCAAATATGGCCTTAACCCATTTTTCTGTGTTTCAGACAGCCTAAATACTGGCTGAGAAATTCTGGCTTAGTGTTAGGGTTATTGGAACTTGATTAAAGTGTTTTTTTCTTTAAAGGAGGAACTTGATTAAAGTGTTAATGCCATTGTTTATCGTGCTAAATCGGTATTTAAGAATATCGCGTCGTAGTACAGCCGAAAAAGTGTTCAAAACAAATATAATTTTATTACTCAAATTTGAAGTCTGAGGTCAAACACAGGGAGCAAATGAAATCCACGCACTAATCTCAATAATAAATGCAAATTGAACACATAATACTACTCAAATTCTAATTAGGAATGTAAATCATGAGTATATGAAGCATAAAAAGAATTGTAGTTAAAAATAATAGAAGTTGTGTGCTAAGGCACTTTGATTTCTCTCTCTCTTGATTCTTCTTCTTCCTTCTCTTCTTTTTTCTCCTTTCTCTTCCTTGGCTTCTTCCTTCTTCCCTTTCTCTTCCTTCTACCTTAAGCTTCTTCTTTAGCTTCTTTCTTCTCTGGCCTTTCTCCTTCCTTCTTCCTTTGCTTCTTCCTTCTTCTCTGGATTTGGCTAAGTATGGAGCGTAGATTTCCAAGGTAGAACCCCCCTTCCCCCACATAGCGTTCCTCTCTTTCTCTCTTCTCTATTTCAGGTTTGCTCTCCCAGAGCCACAACCGATTTGGGTAATCGGACCTAACAGAGACCCGGGTCTAGGTTCACTAGCGTGGGTGGTGAGCGAGGAGTGAGTCGGTCGGGTAAACGGGTCGTGGCCAGGTCCGCGTGGGCAGTACCGCAGACGAGGCTGTGAGAGGGAGAGAGAGGGACCTCACCCCGTGAGTTGGAGGCGACAAAGCTATGGCATGAATTCAATTTATGCACACCAGCCTGCTCGTCCAGTTTCGAGGTGGGACTAAATGTCCCACCTTCTTCCGTGCGCCGCAACAGCAGATAGCATTTCCATTTTGCGAGGCTGCAAGGGCATTTGCCTCCAATTGGGAACCTGAGCGCGTTCATGCCTCAAGTCCGGACCACCTGGGACTCACGCTTGGAGCAGCAACAGCTGGAGCGCAGCAAGCGAGCTTCAAGCTCCATCCATGGCGGCCGGTGGTCAGGTACCTGAAAACAAGAGAACGGCATTGCGGCCATGTCAAATCATCGAAGGAGCTTCGCCGAGGCATGGCGAGTGTACGGCGATGGTTGGCGTGGCGTGGGGATGGCTGTGGTGGCGGATCTAGGGCTTACTGTGGCCGTGTAAGTGGGTGTGTTTGGTGGAATGTTTGGGCCATTAATGGAGTGAATGAAGTGGGGGATTATTATCAGTGAGTCATTGCGGAGGTTGTAGGGTGAGTGGCAAGGTGGATGGAGGTGTGGAGCGTCGGGGGCACCTCACTGAAGGTATCGCCGGAGGTGGAGAAGGTGATGGTGATCAATGGTGTCGAGAGGTGTTTTTGAGAAATAAAGAAAGGGAACGGGAGTAGAAGAGAGAGGGAATCTAATATCTATCTTTAAGGCACGAAAGGGATAGGGGAGAAGTCCGAGCTAGTATGGCCGACGCCAGAGACGAAGATCTCCGTAGATGAGGTGGCAGCGAAGATAAGGGTAGAAGCAACATCGGCCGATGTTGCGCGACGCGAACGATGGAGAGGAAGACAACCCAATGACTGGTATTGTGGTTGGGCGACGAGAGAGTGAGGGAGGAGCCGTCGGAGCTTGCAGAGGTGTTGCAGCTGGTGAGGAGAGAAGAATGTGGGGGAATCGACCCAATTTCAAGCAGAGGAGATGCGATTGGATCAGGGGCTTCTTAAACAAGTCTCTAGAGAAGGATTTGTGCTTCGAAGTCAAGCTTCCAAGCACGGTATAATTGCCAAAGTTGGAAACTTCAAAAAGACCCAAATCTCTCATGCGTTCGCATGGGAGATTGGGTAGGAATTAGGGGCCATAAATGGGTTCAGATTGGAGGAGATTACTCAAAGAATCTTCCTTCCAATTTTGGGAGGGATTCTCTGAGCAATCAAGGAGAATCCTCCTCCTAAAGCTCGCTAAAGTAGAATTCCTCCGCTATAATCATAGAGGGACCTATTTGCAAGGATGATGAGGAAGCTAGGGGGCCAAATGCAAGGGTTTTTGAAAGATAGGGGTAGAAATGCAATCAGACTAGACCTTTTTGCAAAGTAGGTCAAGATGAGTTTCCCTTAGGTCCAAATTTTGTTACAAACCTAATTTGAACTTAAGGAATCCAATGGTGAAGTTGGATTTTGGGTTTTCCCACGTTTGACTGGACAATTTATGTAGAAACCCAATTTAGGGCAAATATCTATCTATGATCCCATTCTAGGTCAAGATGGGTTTCAATGGCCAAACTAAAGGTTCCAAACCCTAGAGAATATTTTTCTATGATTTTTAGAGGGTTTAAGTGAATTTTATACTGACCAAAACCTTGGTTAATCAAGTGGGTCTATTTTAGGGTTACAAGAAGTCATTTAATTCCCAAAACTCACACGAACCCTTTTCTGTCTGATTCAACTCACTAATTATCTTGTTAAGACCATTTGACCTATGTTTAACCCTTGAGAAAACCCATTGTTGTACTGCAATGGTAAAATTGTAGTTTTACCCATTGTTTCTTATTCTTCTCTTAAAAAGGTTATGTAGTGAATTAAGACCTTCATTTGGCTATGTTGGAGCTTTTATTCTCTTCATTGGGTCAAAATGAGCTAGTTAGGGCTCATATGGTGTTCCCATCAGCCATGTGAGACCACCAAATATAAATTATATGAATAAAGCTGGTGAGATTGTGAGCTCAAAAAGAAAAAGAAAAAGAAAAGAAAAGAAAAGAGAAAGAGAGAATGAATACAAAGGAACCAAAAGTGAGCATAGTTTTTCTTGTCTTTCTCTGAGTTGAGTTACTTAGTAATTTGGGAATCTAGATTCTGTAGTATTAATTTCTATGTAGCACCAAATGAGAGTAAGCTACCAACTAAACAACCATTTCCCTCAGACATTCTCTACCCAAGCTTAAACTCAAGGTGGAATTCATAGAATATCTTGAATACCCCGAAGGAAGAAGTTTGCCTATCCTACTAGAATTTTTACTAGGGTCAAGTACAGGCTTTAGAGGTAGATTAGGTTTTTCACTCAAATCTGTTGCAAAAGCTACATAGCTGTACTTTCACGATTGTCTGGATTTCTAGATTGTAGGATGAACACAAAAGGGAAAAGAATTTCTAGGCATACACTTGATAAAAATAATCAGTCCCCTAAGGAACCTTTTGTAAATAACTTAATCTTATATTTGCTAGGGACTAGCAAGATTTAGGCATGGGGGTATGATTGTGTAGCAATCATAGGTCTTAATTAACCTAAATTAGGCTAGAACTTAGCATAAGCTACTGTAATTCATGCTTGCATAAGCATTATTTGCATCTTTACTGCTTTCCTTTAGGTATGCATGAAATAATGATATAATGTACTAATTAAGTGCATTATATAAATTGCAGGTAATAAGAAGCTTAGGAGCTAGACTTGAAGCTCGTGCTGCATCAAAGCTGGAGCGGAAGACCTTAGAATAAATGTAGTAGAGAAATAATGTAAGGGTTGAGGTATGTTACCTTACTAAGTAAGAATAAGGCAGAGTAAATTATGAAGAACTTAGGTTCATTCCTAACCCTAGGATAGCCCTAAAAGCCTTCCTACGCCTTAGCCACCCTTAGATTAGGTCACCACAGCCTAAGAAGCTTTAAAACCTTAGTTCCAACCCTTATCTGGATGTCCAGATAAGTTATTGGGCGTCCAGGGTCCTTAGCCGCAACTTGCACACCTTAAACCCATGTCTGCAATGTTATTGGACGTCTAGACACTTAGTTAGACATCCAATTTCTATAAAATCCCCAAGACAGAACCATGATTCCCTCCTAACTCAAATTGGACGTCCAGACAAGAGGTCAGGACTTCTAACCTTTTAGTATAAGTCATCTGATACTCTTATCAGATGTCTAGAACTACTCTCCAGTTCTTATTTTGGAATTCAAGCTTGGATCTTGAGTTCCTAGGTCCCTAAACCCAATTCCAACCCCCTAGAAATCTAAATTAAGGTACCCCAACCCTAGTACACCACCTCTAGACCTTCCTTAGAACCTAATTAGGTCCTCATTAAGCCCAATTGACTTGGATCATAGGCAATTACCATTACCTAGTCAATTAGACTCATAGAGTCCAATTGTGCTCAGATCTCAACCCAAACAAGTCTAATTGGACTCAGTGAGAGTCCAATTGACCTAAGCCCAACTTAATTGAGTTATTGCACTCTCAATTAAGTTCACACCACTCAATTAAACTTATGTCAAGTTTAATTGCACTTTCTCCTTAGCAAATTAAAGTTTGCAACCCTGATTTGAGACCTACCTTAAATCAAACCCCTTAGGACCTAACCTAGACCACTTAGCCACCTAGGTCACTCCCATACACACACACACACCCATTCATGTACTCCCACACCACCTAGACTATTCTAGGTCCTTCCAAAGGTGGCGCCACTCTTGGTTGCTAAAATTAGCAACCAAGACCCATTCAATTTTTAGATCCACAAATTATGGATCTAAAAACAACCTCCAAGGCCCTTGGACGGCCACACTTAGAGCTCTCTCTAGAGATTTCCACACCTCTCTAGAGAGTCTCCCTCAAGTCTATAAAAAGAGACCTAAGTGGTGGCCATTTGCATGCATTCAAGCTTCACTCCATTATTCCACCTTCCATTAGCATAGCTCCACCTTCACACCTCCACCTCCATGAGCTCCCACAATGGCCATCAGCACCTCCACGCCAAGAGTTTGGATCACCTCCTCCTCACTTCTCCAAGGGCCAGCTAACCCCCATTCGCCGCCCCTCTTTCTCTCCCTACCTCCACTCAAAGGCCATCGGAGACAACCTCTGAATACCCTTCCTTCTGCTAAATAAGTAGAGCGTAGTTCTTCATAGTTTTACTTGCTTTATTTTATGCTTAGCAGTGTAGCTCCATATTTCTCCATCAATGATGCATGCGTAATCCCCCCATAGATTCATGTATGCAGTCATTTTCTGCTAGCCAATAGTTTGTTTTCAAGCATTCCAATATAAGCTTTCCTTTCGCTTTGTGTTGTAACCTCCATCATGCAATGAATGAAAAATCTTTGAGATATTTATATATCTATGTGTTAAAAAATCACCATGTGCTTTCTTATAGTACCTTATAGTGATTAAAGTTGCCTACACTCATTTTATAATCTTCTCGCAACTAGCATGTTGGTGCCTGAAAATATTGGGGATGTAACTATCAACGCCTTTTTGGTAAAATGCCATCACATAACTAGGATAGTGCGTATGGAAACCCGCACATTCACTTTCGTCATTTATTTAATGCATGCACACGTGATAAGAGTTAATCTTGCAAATGGAAAAATAGTGATCTGTAGGTTAGAAATCGACGTGCGAATTTAAGTGAGTAGAGCGAGTGAGATCGAAATCATTTCCATAACGTCTCCCAGAGACGAACGATTGGGACTCAAAGTCTCGTTATTCTAGAAATATTTTTGTGTAATTTCCTAGTTGGAGGGGGTGAGAAATAAAGTGCGAAAATAAAATAGAAAATCTCACAATATTAAGCAATCACACAATAGGCATAAGAATTTTTGGGTGGAAACCCAAACCGGGTGAAAACCACCACCTAACCCTCTCGAGTTAGGATTTCCCGATCGACCTAATTTTTCAAATACACTAAACCTAGTCACTTGAACGAGGGTGGCTGAACCTCAATTACAACCACACTACTTAGACCGAGGGTAATGTACCTCAAAACCCCTTCTCTTCACAAGAAGGATTTTGTCTCATGAAGGAGATGGGAATTCGCAAAGCAAATATCCAACCAAAGACAATAAAATGTACAACAATCCTATAGAGCCACAAATATTTAAACCTAGCTTCTATAGGAGTTAGGAAACTTCCCTTTGGTGGAAGTGCATCGATGTGACGACGTGGGTGCGTGAACCACGTGACTGCACTTCGTCACTCTCATAATCATAGAGGGAGAGCAGGTGCGCAAGTTAGATGAGGCACTTGGATGTGGAATAAGCTTTTGAGAGCAAGTGATTCTTCTACTTCAATTTGACACAAGAGAGTGGAAATATTCTTGCAAGATGTGTCTTGGGGTGTCTTTCAAGCCAAGGGGTCCTCCTCTATTTATAGAGGGCCAAGGAAGGCTTTGGAAGGCCTTGAAAGGCTTCCATAGCCGTTGGGTGCAAATCCAAGGCAAATCAAGCCATAATCAGAATTAATCATGATTCTGACAGGGTCATCAGACGTCTGGTCCTGGCATCAGACGTCTAGAAAACCTATTTAAGACGTTTGGGAACTAAGTCAGACGTCTGATATTAGGTGGGTTTCCTTCTTGGCTTGAATCAAATCGAAACAGGGTTCTAGTGTATGTCCATCAGATGACACACAGGGCGTCTGGCACTAGTCTAGACATCTGGAAACCTATTGCTCTGTAGAAAAGGATTCCCAAGGGAGTATAATGGCTAGAAAATCTCTAAGAAGAGATTTTGGGTCAGCCGAGGCAAAACGGTCACATATCAAACATCTGGGGTCCTTTATAGATGTCTGATACAAGGCTAACGGTCATTTACTAAGGCAGCCAACGTTCCACTAATTGGAAGTCTGGCAAAGGCATCAGACGTCTGTTAAGATGTCTAGACGACTGATTCTAACAGACAGAACCTACTAAGCCCAGCCTAGATGGTTTGGACATCTGATCAAATAGTCAAACATCTTAAAAGTCAATATCAGACGTCTGATTTCCAGATTGGACATCTGATAAGGCTGTCTGAACCCTATTTTTGTTTTCTAAGTTCTTTACATAAAACCTAAGTATTCTAGGGTAGTGTAGGTGTTCCCAAGACTACTTTAAGGGTTCTTTAAGGCTCTTTAACGTAAGATCTAAGACAAAAATAAAGAGCAAAACAACAAAACAAAATTACATAGAACAAGATAAAATGAAATCTATCCTATTCTTCATCTCCTTCTTTCTTCAAGCTTTTGCTCCTCGCGAAGCTCCTCCGCCTCAGTCCAGCTCCTCCAATCTGCCATGGATGCGAGCTCGAACTAGGTCTAATCACTTCTCTCTATTTGCAATTTGTCCTGAAATCTAGAACTCAAAAGCAAATGTTAAAAGACACGTGTTTTGTTATCATCAAAATAAACGATTGTGGTGCTCTAGCACCAACATTTTGTTGACCAGATTTCGCGACTATACTACGAACAACAACATTGCTTTTCCTAAAACACATGATCTACCGCATAGTCCAACACCTCTCCGCCCCTCTCTCCACCCCTCACTCGCTCACAGAGACGCCACCCCATCTCCTCTCTGATCCAACGAGCTTAATCTCTCATGTACTCCTTTGATCCCTAATCACTCCCACCACCGATCCACAGTTGTTGATAACCATCCTCAACGCATCGCCACCACCACTACAACTGCCTCAAACAAATCGTTGATCCCTCGGTGCTGTCCGATGGCCTTGTCATGCAACTGGAGGATAACGTGAGGTGATTAGGCGAGGAGGTGGAGGAGGTGGAGAGGGAGGGAGAGGAGCAGGAGGGGAGCATGAGGACAGTCGGAGGATGTGGGTGGTGGTCAAGGAGGAGAAGGGAGGGAGGGGAGGGGATGGTTGGCTGTGGTGGTGACCAACGAGGAGGTGGTGGTGGTGGGAGGGAGTGGGATGGGAGGTGTAGCTCCTTCCATGGAGGCTAGTTGGTGTGGGGCCTTTATGGAAGTGTGGTTTTGTCATGCGGGAATGGAGGCACAGACTAGGTGTTCGATGGAATGCCTTGCTCACTACAAAACAAGTAACATACAATTTGAAGGGATCTATCTGTGTATTTATGGGAGAGGTTTTGGATGGGTTTTAGCTCTGTTGATTCTAGATCCAAACAGTTACAATTATATTTTTCATCCAAGGTTTTTTTTTTGGGAAAAATCCAGCTATCAGTACTAACAAGATAAATATCCCTAGACATGCTTATTCTGATAGTCTCATACCTGGGTCCTCTACATTTTCGCAATTTAGTGGCACCTTGAGAAGGGAGCTCCATTGTCGCAGTTGCCTTCAAGATAAACATCACACTCTTGGAACTACATGAAATGGCACATTTATTGTGCACAATCTCATCTCATCAATTCCTTCAAATTGGTTAAAGTCCAAGTGCACGATCTCTCCTTGTGGTAGTCTCGATGGTGGTGCCAAGAAAAGGCATACGCAAACGATGGCATTAGCATGGCACATTAGTAGCTACTTGTCCTATCTCTAGGATGCCTCTACAAAGCATACGAGCCCGAGATAACTAACACCAACCACCTCAAACTAAGGAGTTATTGACTGACTACTCTATCTATTTCGAAAGTCAAGGCATATATAGATAATAGAAAGCAAGATGTTACCTTGATTTCTTTGTATGTGTGCCTTGATTTTCTCCCCTGTCATTTTAGAGATACATGAATTTTGTTATAAGTCCGTGGCAAAAGTGCAGATAGAAGTGGAAGAAGTGGTGGTACAAGGGCCAAAGTTGTTCACTATCCTCAGCCATATGAAGAAGCAGCATGCCTTTGTTCTGATTCTTAGCGAAAAGGACACTTCCCCACTTAGTTGGTAAGTATATGTAACTGGCCCCCCTTTTGGTGGTTGTATGTATTTAGCAGCAACATAATTTCTTCTGATGTCATTTCAATTTACTTGTTGTCAATATGATAATTATAGGTCTCGTCATCATCATACCCATGCTTGGTTTTCCCGTTAGAATTTTATGTTGTTATCCGATTTGGTTTTTATCCATTATTTTTTTGAAAATGAAAGGAAAGCTATCGTGTTACGATGGTGATCTGAGAGGGCATTTTATTCAATAATATAAACAAACGACAAGGGGAGCTACAAATTAGATCCCCATCTATGTATGAGGGACCAGCACTCATTTACAATTTGCTTACAGCATACTGGTCTCTCCTGAAATAAACTCTCATTCCTCAGCCTCCACACACACCATAGGATCGCAACCATACGCAGATGTGGTCTCCCAGGTGTCACAAAGCTATGCCACAAGGACTCCCATGGTGGGAGCAGCCCTTGGCAAGCTTTTCTCCAAACCGTATCAGTAATCAAACAGGAAGAGAAGATGTGAGATAGATTGTCGGTGTGCATCCCACAAAAGTGACATTCATGTAATGTTACACCCATCCGCTTGTACCTAAGGTCCCCAGTGATCAAACCTTCTCTTCTACATAGCCAGAGAAAAATTTGCACCTTGAGGGGGATCTTTATTAACCAGAGTTTCTTCTCAATGTGATCGCTCCCCATACAACTAACATAATTCATGATTTTTCCATAGGCTTGTTGTGTCGTGTAGGTACCATCCCATGCATAAGTGTCCTCCACGTCGGGCCTTGGTTTGAAACTTTACATTCCTAAAATCAAATTATGCCTTTCTTCCCACAATCGAGTTCCCTCCGTGATGGCCATCGATTCACTCAACTGCCAGCAACTGTAGGAATCAGAGCAGTAGTTGCTCACTGACCCTTCTTTATCAGCTGTAGCCAAGTATACCCTTGGGTAAGTCTCTTTCAAGGTGCCTAGCGATGACCACTGCTCCCTCCAAAAGTTGAAGTCCCTACCATCTCCAAGCACTGGTTTCACCAACTACAATTATTCCTAATAGCCTGAGTAACAGAGCACCAAAATGGGGATGGTTTGGAGGGGTATAATCTCTTTAGTGCACTGTTGGAGCTACCATAGCCATCTCTAAGAAGATTAGTCCATAATTTTTCCTCCCCACTGAAAATTTTTATCGCCCATTTAATCAATAGAGCCTCATTGAATTCTTTGAGAGCTCTAATCCCCAGTCCACCTTCTTCCTTGGGACGACATAGATGCTGCCATTTCAATGGCTGCATGAATCTACCCTCATGTCAAGCCCCCTTCCAAAAGAATCTCTTTCGCATCAAATCCATGCATTTCCAAATAGATTTCGGAGCTCTAAAGAAAGAGAAATAAAAAATCGGGATGGATGTAATAACAGAATTTAATAAGATGAGTCTTCCACCCTTTGAAAGGAACTTGTTGTTCCATCCTTCCAACTTGATGGAAATCTTGTCAAAGAGTAAATTCTAGTCGCTCTTCCTCAGTTTTGAACACCTTAGTGGCAGCCCCAAGTATCTAATTGCAAATTTGAGCAAGGGGTCCCCAAAGTGGTTGAGAGTGCATCTTGCTCCTGCTCACTAAGACCAAAGCATATCAAGGTAGACTTCTCCCTGTTCAATTTCATACCAAAATTGTCCCCAAAGATCTTGGCCATGTGTCCAAGTGCTTGGGCTTCAGCAGTTGTCCCCTCAACAAAGAAGACTATGTCGTCTACATACTAGAGTATAGGGCCCATAACTCTTGTATTGGATAGTGAGTAACCTCTGATAACACCAGCCTCAGATAGTTTGCAAGCATATCTAGCAAGACCATCCACTACAAGATTAAAAAACAATGGAGCTAACGGGAAACCTTGCCTAACACCACACTGTGGCTGAATCCAAGCCCCACAAGGTTTCCCATTGATCAATGGAGAGAAGGAAGTGGTTGCAATGCATTGCTTCATCCATTGGATCTAGAGGGGAGGGAACCCTCTTCTCTTAAACACCTCCCAGAGATATGGCCAAGAGATAGAGTCATAGGCCTTTCGGAAATCTACTTTCCACATAAAGGCTTTACACTTCTATGCCAACCACACACCATCTCCTGAGCCATAATAAATGATTCTTGTAGAGATCTGTTGGGAAGGAAAGCTGATTGGACAAGGTGAACCAGATTCTTCAATATAGACCTATTTGCCAATACCTTGATCACCACCAAGTATATGGAGTTCGAAAGAGCAATAGGTCTAAAATCAGAGAACTATTCTACTCCTTGTACCTTTGGCAACAAAAAGAGAAAAGATCTGTTGATTTTATCAAAGCCACAGTTACCTCTCTCAAACTCTTTGATAACATTCATCACCTCACTACCAAGAAGGTTCCACATTTCCTTATAGAAGAAAACTTGAATGTCATCAGGTTTGAGAGAGCCTTCATTGTTTAAATCATTTATGGCATCAACAGTTTCTTTCTGACTAATGGTAGCCGTCAGACTGGAGACCTGTTCATCTGAGACTTTAGATGCATCACTCGTAGCCATCCTCCATACACCTCTATCTGCTGCTTGTGAGGAGTCCCTGTAATATTTGATGGCCTCCGATCTAATCTCTTGCATAGGGAATATTCTTTGACCATCCTTAAGTATGCAAGAGATTATGTTCATCCTTCTGCGAGAGCTGGCTTCAAGATGGAAAAATTTAGTATTGGCAACCCCCTCCTTTAGCCAAAGTTGCCTTGATCTTTCCCATCAATCCATCTCCTGTTTTAAATTTTCCTCTGCCACCACTCCTTGCCACATTCTCCTAGCATCAAGTTCTTCAATAGATAAAGGACCTGCTACCTCCTTAGTATCCAAGCCTTGGATTTTCATCAAAGCCTCAAGATGCCTTTGTTGCCTTAGAGTAGACATCGCAACACCATACTCCTTAAGCATTGTGCGTAGAGCAGCCAATTTAGAAGCAAACTTGATAGTGGTTGATCCTTCCACATGTTTGGCCCTCCACCACACCTCAATCATCTCACGGAACCCTGGTTCTCTCAGCCATGACCTTCTAAGATTGAAGTAGGAACCTACGTCCACCTGTTCCCCACTGTCCCAAACCAAGGGGGTGTGGTCTGAGAAGGGGTGTTCCAGTCCAAAGACAGTAGATAGCTGGAGCGTGTCTAGAAGAGTGGAATTCCCAAAAAACTATCAATCTTTGACATAAGGCCACTACCATTTCTCAAAGTAAACTCAGCTCCAGAGGATGGGTACTCACCCAAGTTGAGAGTTTGAACCACCAGCTGGAATCCAAGGGATGCACTATCCACTACACCATTTGGCCTATCTCTCCATATCAATACACAATTAAAATCCCCACCCACTAACCAGGCAACCCCATGTATGAGTTCTGCAGTTGCAGCCCAGTCCTCCCACAGTTCAAGCCTCATCGATGCAAGACACGGTCCATATACACCAGCAATGTAGAAAGCATCCTCTCCCTGACACCTTTTGAACTTACAAGTCACCAAATGCTGAGCTCTATGGACTTCCAGCAGGTGTAACCATGCCTTTTTCCACCACAGAGCAATGCCACCAGATCTACCTTATGCATTGAGCATCACACATTTAGCCACCCCCACATTCTTCAAGTCATTCCAGACCCTGTCATCCTCATTCTTAATGTGCGTCTCTTAGATTATGGTGCAATCAATCTCCCACTCTCTTAGATATCTCGAGAGTGAAGCCCTCTGGCTCTTGTCACGCATCCCACGCACGTTCCATGTGAGGATTCTCATCGTCCTCTTTGGGTGCCCCCCTATTTGAGTTCTGGACCTTGCTAACCTTCATAATAGCAACCACGGTGTTTTCATCAAGGTTCACAGCTGTGGATGGCCACCTCTACCTAAGCTTGTAAGGAGATCTACCCACACGAGCCTTTGTAGCTGGTCCAGCTCCAAACTTCAGACCTTCCATAGTTTGTAAATTGGATTGGAGCCTCAAAGGATTATTTGAAATCTCTTTCAGGACCTGCTCTTCAATTGTATCAGCCAGAGGCAGGGGTGCTGCCACTTCCTCAACCATGGCTATCTCCATAGGTGCCACATCCGCCATTTCCTCCTTCTCCCCAAGGTGGTGGTGGTCCTTACGCTTCTTAGGCATAGGCGCCTCATCAGGAGTCAGCTTGCCCATCTATTGTACATCAACATCCTCACCAACAACTTCCACATAAGACAACTTATCCTGATCATTCACCACAGCAGTATCACCCAATGTAAAGCGTAAGAGCAGCAGCCAAGAGCTTCCCCCACATCGAAGGATTAGCCTTTCAGGGATAAAGCCTACCTTGAAGACATCCACCAAAACACTGAGAACCCAACCATCTCCCTCCACTAAACCAACCTCAGCATCTTCGGCCAACGTAGCAAAGCCTGCTATCATAGTCGTCACCACCTCTCTTGATCTCAGGTGTAAAGGTAAACCCCTAATCCCCAATCTCCCCGATTTAGAGCCTGCCCTCTGGGGTAGCCTCTTAGGAAATGACCCATCAAAAGGGAAGAACAATCTCCATATCACCATCAACCCTTCAAAGGCACTCGATCAAAAATGCAGGTGTTCTACATCCAACATCCCTAAACCAAAAAGCACAAAACGTGTGGGGGTGAGGGACGTGATCTTCCAACCATCAATTGACAGGGACAACGAACTTACCAACTGTTGGATCTTGTCTAGGGAGGGGTTGCCGGCCATCACCTCCCCAACCAGAGCCCCTCTCAGCACCAGTTCAGCCGCTCTGATGTCCTCTGTCAAAGGGATTTCAACATCTACTATGTGCCTTCCATAGGTAGGGGGAGGTGGTGGTTGCGACAGTGGCATCATAATATTCGATGCTCCGAGATTCACCCTACTCCCTCCCCGCTCTTGCCTTCTATTGGCCACACAAGAGTCCTGCTTATGGCCATGCCCCCTGCATTCAAGACATACAAGGGGATGGCAACACACTACCGCCATATGTCCTCGTTGTCGACATCTGAAGCAAACAATTTCCTTATTGCCCCAATGCCTACCGTTGTTTGCCATTCACATGCCCACCTCCGATTTGCCAGTGGACATGAATCCTCTCTTTCCTTCCGTCTCCAAGCCCTAGATCTCCAGGTCGTCCATCCACCAGCATCACAGCTTCTCCCTCCTGTCACCCTAAGGTCGCCTTCCATTCTCCTTCCCCCTCCTCTCCAGGTCGCCCTAAGATTCCCACATCCTGGTTTCTATCCATTATATAAATCATATGCAGGTTATTTGGGAGCAATGGGCAGGACGAGTTTGTGAAGGAGTGTATAACAAATATGATAACTAAATTTTGAATCCAAGGGACAACAATTCAACATTTTTGTGATGGAGGGGATTGGGATTGGACAAGAGGTCATCACTTATGGTTTGTGTGTGTGTATGTGTGGTTAGTTGTGCTGGTGGGGTAGTTGTTGTGATGGTTGGTTAGTTGTGGTGGTGGTGTGGTGGCTGTGATGGAGGTGGGAGGGTTGTTGTAGTGGTGTTGTGTGGTGTGGTGGCTATGGTGTTCATGTGGTGGTGGCAGTGGCGGCAGTGGTAGTGTTCTCATGATGGTGGTGGTGTCCACATGGTAGTGGTGTTGGTGCAAGGGTAGCTATGATGGGGTGGTGTTGTCTTAGTGGTGGCAGTGGTTGCAATGGGGATGTTTGTTGATTTCTCATTATGGTTATTTACTATTGCATAATATTTATGTGAAGCCATCTCTATTTGATTCCTACTTCTTAATGATTTTCGATTGATATGCATTCCTTAAGGTTGGTGATAGTTTCTTTGAAGTGATTTCAACCTCTGCTGATATGCATCTAGGTGGTGATGAATTTGACAAGGTTAGTTGCTGAGGACTTTGGTGATAATTTTTAGCCATCACTACTTTTTTGTATTTTCTTAGTTAAAATTTTGGTAACTTATTCTTGGATATAAGTGTTTTAAAAAGGTGGGGTTTGGTTTCTAGTTTACGATGTATAAACTTGTATTAATGTGTTTTCTCTCAATTAGATTTTATCCTTGAACTACTGAAATTTTTGATACCTCTATTTTCTTGGAGTAGAGAATTGTGGACTGTTTCAAACTTTAAACAGGATGAAGGAATTAATCTTTCAAAAGCTAAACAAGCCCTCCAGTGACTTACGGAGATTGCTAAGAAAACTAAGATGGAGCTATCATCTTTGACTTAAACAAACATTAGGTAAACAAAATCTTATTTTATTTCATGAATTTGCTTGATTGCTTTGTACATGCTACTAATGATCCTTTTTTTAGTCTGCCATTTATAATAGCACTACTAAGGGCTCCAAGCATATTAAGACAACACTTACATGAGTAAAATTTGAGAAGCTATGCTCTGATTTGCATGACAAGTTAGTCCTTTGATAATTAATGTTTATGTTGGCTTTTTTGAGTAATCCTTTATGGTATCCTCAGTTAGTGGGCATGTGTCCTTTGTATTCAAGCAGCCATGTGTCCCTTGTATTCAAGTAGTCATTAGGACAACAAACTGATTTGGTTTATTTGTTCAATAATTTGGAAATTGTAAGGTTTGATTCCATATTGTTTCTTGAGATTTGGGTTTTGAGGTAAGCACGAAGCATTGCATTATACATTCAGTGAAGCATTATCTACTTAAGGTGGGTGATGCAAATTAGAGGCAAATGGCTATGTGGGATGCTTAAGGTCGAGGTGGTGCAGGCAAAGTGTTTAATGAAATGCAACAATGGGCTAAGAGGTTGATTTAATGTATTTTTCTATTTGAATTTTCACATGAACTATTCAATTCATCTTATGCAAATTGTCTATGTTACCTTGGGTGATGGTACTTGTGGGGCATGATATTTTGCACATGTTTGACATTGAAGGAGTTGCTCATATTCAAATCTTGTTTTTCTACCTTATGAGTGATGGTTCCCTGTTATTCCTTTGGTAGTTTGAGACGAGGTGTGTAAGCTATGACGACCTGAGTCTCACCAAGTAATGGAACCCAACTAGCCATATGCTATCAACTAGCGTAAACACCCACAAGATCGCAATCACCAAACACGTAGCTATAAAAAGTCAATAGCCAACATTCATTCATGATGCATTAAATGAAACAAACTAAAGTGCTAACAATATAATTAAAATTCACCCTGAACTAGAAATTTAAGAGTGTCACATACAACCACTAAGGAGACAGGAAAAATTAAAATCTAATAGTGGAAAGAAACTACTACCACAAGCCACTGGCTCAGTACAGATTGTCTCCTCAGGTAGGACCAAGGTTCCATCACTTAGCAAAACTTAGGTCTTCATAAATGGTATCAGAGCAAGGTCACCCCACTAAGTCATAGAACAGTCAGGAAAAGCCATACGGACATTCGGAATGTATTAAATGATGGGTAAAAAGATGATTTTCGCTTTGGAAGAAGTTTCGCACATAAAATGATGTGCCGTTTTAGTATCAAAGTGGTGGAAAACTGCTTAACAAAATAATTAAAATAAATCACTCGAGAGAGTAGGTCGTGTCCACAGGGAGGCAGTTGCCTATTAAAATTTGCACAGGTCAAAAATAAATGTTCACAAAAAATTTTGTCAAGAAATCAAGACAAAATCCTTTTTAGATTAGATCATCAATGCCTTAATATGCTGGAATGCTAATAATGAAGAACGAGAGGGATTTGCTCATAAACATACCATAATAGAATATCCAATATATGAAAAATCTCTCATTGGCAATGGCATAGGAATGTGAAAGCTAATAAGAACCAAAATAGGGGAAAAACATCCCCTCGAGCTCATGCACGAAGGAGGCCATAGCTGGAGGTGTGAAGCTCACCGAAGGTCGAGTGGGCCAAGGGCTACTCGGCGGTGGTGGTAGCATGGTGAACGGTGGTCGGAGCTGGCAGCTTCGAGCGGTGGCGGAGTGGATTTCGGCAGTGGCTGCTGTGTGTGCACGGTTAGGCACGAGCATGCGGTCAGAGGAGAAGGCGCAGCTGCTGCTGTGTGTTGGAGTTGCTGCTAGCCACGCGTGGAGCACGGCAAGGTGCGATGCGCGGAGGGGAGCTGCTGGAGATGGCGTAGTCTACTGAAGGAGGTGCGCGGTGTGCGCCTACTGGTGATGGTGACAGCGCATGAGGGAAATGGTGGAGCCAAAGGGTCGCATGCGCATGGGAGAGGTGGCAATGGCGAAGGGGCATTGGTGAAGGTGATGGCTATTGGTGATGGTGGTGGTGGGTTTCGTTGAGTTGGAGGAGAAAATAGAGGAAGTGAAAAATGGGGGAAGAAGATGAAGATGAAGATAGGGAAGAGGCTTCAGACATCCGAGAAACTTCTAAAACAACTTAACCTCACGTGAATGGCTGCTAGCACGTGACTGTGGTGGTGGTGATGGTGGTGAGGGTGGTGCACGCTGTTGTTGCAGTGTGGAGGGATATGCACTCTGAGGTGCTTACGGTAATGCAGCTGCTCCAATTTGGCGAAGCATCCTGTCACGACGCACGCCCACGGTGGTGGAGTAGACTGCCACAGTTGAGGCTGGTGGTGGTGGGGTGAATGAGAAGCTAAGCTCTTTGCACAGTAGGGAATGGGGTGGAGGCCTAAGGCGAGCTCTGGGGTGGAAGCTTCATTTTATGCTGCAGGAGAACAACTTGCATTGGTTGAGGAGAAGAGATGAAGCGACGAAGAACGTGGGGAACAAAGATCCACTTCTATCACTTCTTCCTTGATGTGGTCTCCTGCATGCATCCGTTGGAGAAGAAAGAAAAATAAAAAAAAAGAAAAAGAAATGAGCAGTTATTTATGTGTAAACCCTTAATTTCTATGTTAAAACAAAACAATGCATGTAATGCACTTAATTGATTAACTATTCTAATACATGCAATTCTAACTCAAATCTAAATGCATTTAATTATGAATGCAATGGATGAATTATGCAATTAAGTTAAAAACATAAACTAATATATTTACATCCTAATGCATGCTAAATAAATGTTAAAGATAACTTAATATCTAGGCATTGAAATAACAAAATAGCCCACTCATGTAGACACAATTATTAAAGATAAAATGCCTATTCATGCATGTTCCTAAGCTTAGATTTACATTTCATGTTATAAATATTACATAGCATGCATCATCCTACATTTAGAGTAGTTGTGTATGCTTTAGGTTAATTACATCCTTTTTATCGCCAGGAAGGAAGGAGATTCATTTCAAGGGCTCAAATTAACGATCCGAATGTACAGATCAGGATCAGGATGATGATCAGAGTCCAATGCCTCCGAGATTGTCCTAATCGGAATCTCGTATCACCTTATGCGATCCAAGGAAGATTACGGATGGATCTGGAGCGTTGATTGCAGTCCGACAACGCGGAAATCAAATCGATCCGAGCACCGTGGCACCCTTTGCAACAGAAAGAAGATGGATGGCCCAAATGGCCCCACGTGGCACCATCTCGGCTGCCCAACACTGGCCAACAGCAACTGGAAGGCACCCCCTCATCACCTTTACCTCCATTCCTAGTCGTTGGATCAAGATCCAATGGCTGAGAAGATCTCTCCACCGCATGCCCATAAGATATCTTCACGTCACAAGAGCTGGCTTGGTGCAACAGTGAAGCACTTGGCTTGCAAAGAAGGAGCATGGGTTCGAGACCCGCGGACCCCCAAATCCCTAATTGAAGGCATCGGCTACATGCACAAGGGTGCAGTGCAAAGCCACCTGCAGTGTAGCGCCAGCGTGCGAGCACACGCGCGACAAGGGGAGCGTGATGCGCAGGCCAGCAGGAGAGGTAGGGATGCGGATCTTTAGCAACAGCCTAGGCGGACCTTTAGTGACACTTACAACCGTCACTAATTGCTTGTTGGTGCAAAGACAGCTGCGGGGGTGAGCGGTGGGGGCGTGATCTTGAACGACAGCTGCAGGGGGTCTTTAGTGGTGCTTGCAGCTATCACTACAGCCCTCTACATGAATTTCTTCTTCCCTTCATTGTATAAACACCCCTACACCCCCCATTCCTCTTCATCTCTACCTCCTATACTCCCACCTACTCCTAAGCTCTAGTAGCCTACCAATGCCCAATTAGAGCCTACTCTCAAGCTCCAAAGGCCTCCTATTAGTGTAATGATCCTATTTCCCACCAAATATTCATCCTTCATCCCACCACCTTCATAGGTTGCCTTGGAGCCATCCTCCCACCTCCATTCCGGTAGAAGATCGCCTCTGTCTCCTCACCACCATTCAAGAACCTCGACGAAGCATTCCTCCACCCAACGTCCTGCATCTCACCTCCTTCATCCAAGCTTCCGCTAGGCATCGTTATCTCACCGAATAGCCGATTCGGGAAATTTCCTCTCACCCCTATCTCTTTTATGCTTTCACAGATTATTGTAACAAACATTTGCATAATATATTGTCTATTGCTCTAAATCGAGTTTTAAAATCAATGCGTGTAGTATAGGTTGAATCAGCGCGAAAAACATATAAAATTTATTACTCGAATGAAAGTCCAAGGTCGAACATAAGGAGCAAATAAGAATTCAAGTGCTAATCACAATTAACAAGAAAATGAGCCAAATAATGCTAAGCAATGAATGCTAATTACTCAAAACTGATTATCAATGTAGAATATAAGTCTAACAAGAGTTTGGCATATCAAAAAGAAATCTAGAATAAAAATAGTGGTGATTTAGATCACCAATTATTTAATCTAGATAAACATATAATAGTTTTTTTTTTTAAACAGAAAGGAGAGCTATCGTCTTACGATAGCAGTCCAGAGCATATATTATATGAACACCTAAGGGAAATTACAAAAAGGATTCACAAGAGTGTATGAGGGACCAGCACTCTCTTACAATACTTTCACAACATACCGGCCTCTCCTAAAAAAGTCTCTCATTCCTTACCTTCCATACACACCAAATAGTAGCAGCCATGTGAACATGAGGCTTCCCACTCACATCAAACCCGTGCCAGATAGAATCCCACTCTGGTAATGGCTCCTGACATATTTTTCTCCAGATGGCATCAGAAGGAGGTGATTTACACTATCAGTATTCATCTCACACAAAAAACAAACATGGTGATCAGTTCCCAACCTTCTGTGGTGTAGATCACTTGTGATTAAACCATCGCTCCTGCATAGCCAGAGATAAATTTGTACCTTGAGAGGAATTTTTAACAACCAGATCTTCTTGTCAATGAAATCACATCTCCATCCATCTTCAATGCTCAACATTCTGTTATAGCCAGATTGGACACTATAAATCCCCTCCCAAAGGTATTTGTCCTCCATTCTAGGCCTAGGTCTGAAGCTCCTAAGGTCTGAGATAAGCCTTCTCCTTTCTTCTCACAGCCGGGTAGCTCTTCTATTAGACTCCTCACCATCCAAATTCCAGCTGCTGCTACTGCAGGACCAGACCTTGCTGACAGTGGCATCCTTGTCAGCTGTTGCAGCAAAAGCTCTTGGATAGAGCTCCTTCAAGACACCCAGCTCTGACCACCCCTCCTTCCAAAAACTGTAGGACCTGCCATCTCCAAGTGACGGTTGCAGCAGATGGAAGTGCTCAGTCAATGCCTTAGTCACAGATTTCTAGAAGGGAGAAGGACAACTGGGCTAAAGTCTGGACAACGTGATGTTGGATGCTCCATATCTGTCTTTAATCAAAACAAACCATGGCTTCAGGTCACCTTGCAATAGTTTAACAGCCCATTGAAGTAGCAGGGCATCATTAAAATGCTTCAAAGATTTAATCCCAAGACCACCCCTCTCTTTTGGATAGTAGATCTGATCCCATTTGAGAGGCTACAAGAACCTGCCCTCATGTCTAGCTCCCTTCCAAAAGAACCTCTTCCTCATCACATCCAACCTTTTCCAAATGGATTTTTGTGCTTTAAATATGGAAGAATAGAAAACAGGGATGGAGGTGACCACTGAGTTGAGCAAGACAAGTCTTCCACCTTTGGAAAGGAAACTGCTATGCCAGCCATCTAATTTCACAGAAATCTTGTCAAAACGGCAGTTCCAATCACTCTTCTTCATCCTGGAACACCTCAAAGGCAGCCCTAGATACTTGATAGGAAGACTGATGCGGGGAGTCATCAAAATAGCTGCTAAAGCATCTTGCTCCTCCTCAGGTAAACCAAAGCAGACCAAACCAGACTAATCTCTATTCAACCTCAAGCCAAAAAACTCACCAAAAATATTAACCATATGATGTAGAGCCAATGCTTCATCCATGGACCCTTCAACAAAAAAAATAGTATCATCTGCATACTGAAGAATGGGAGCCAGATTATTCCTACAAGATAATGAATATCCTCTAACAAGACCAGCTTCAGCAAGCTTACAAGCAAACCAAGCCAAGTTGTCAACTGCCAAATTGAAGATCAGGGGAGCTAGGGGGCATCCTTGCCTGATACCACATTGGGGCTGAATCCACGCACCACAGGGTTTTCCATTTATTAGAGGGGTAAAGGAGGCCGTGGTAATACATCTTTTAACCCAACAGATCCAAGTAGAAGGAAAGCCCCTTCTTTTGAGCACATCCCACAGATAAAGCCAACTAATGGAGTCATAAGCTTTACGAAAGTCAACCTTCCAAAGGAAGGCCTTGCATTTTCACTTATGCCAGGCACAAATCATCTCTTGGGCCATGATAAATGATTCTTGTAGATATCTGCCGAGGAGGAATGTTGATTAAGCAGGATGGATCAGATCTTGCAAGACGAGCCTCAATCTATTGGCTAGGACCTTGCCAATCACCAAGTACAAGGAGTTAGAGAGGGCAATAGGTCTAAACTCCTGAAAGGATTCAGCACCTGGGGTCTTTGGTAGAAGAAACAGATAAGATTTATTTATCCTTTCAAAGCCAAAATTGCCACTTTCAAACTCTCTAATCACTTTCATAACCTCAGTGCCCACAATGTCCCACAGTTCTTTGTAGAAGGAAACTTGGATTCCATCAGGACCAGGCGACCCTTCACAGTTGAGATCCTTAATGGCTTTCAGGACTTCAACTTCAGATATGGGTTCAATCAGGCTGGACCCCTGAGTCTCATTAATTTTGGGTAGATCACTAGCTTTCATCCTCCAACTACCCCTACCTGCAGCTCTTGAAGATTCCTTGAAATACCTGACAGCCTCAGCTCTGATATCAAATATGGAGGTAATTCTCTGCCCCTCTATAACAACTGAAGAGATCAAATTAGTTCATCTCCTAGAACTGGCAGCCAGGTGAAAGAATTTAGCTTTTGCATCCCCCTCACTTAGCCACAGCTGCCTAGAACACTCCCTCCAATCCATCTCCAATTTCAGGTCTTCTTCAATCACCATCCCCTGCCATCTTTTCCTATCTGCAAGGTCCAGCTCAGACAGATGAGCCACATCTTCCTTGGTATCCAGTTCTTGAATCTTCAGCAAGGCCTCACGACGCTTCTGATGTCTGAGGACAGAGATAATATCTCCATATTCCTTCAGCATACCTTTCAAAGCCACAATCTTGGAAGCCAATCTAAAGGTAGCCGTGCCTTCACCCTGCTGTAACCTCCACCAGCTCGCAAACATATCTCTAAAACCTGGTTCCCTCAGCCAAGACTTTCTAAATTTGAAGTAGGAACCAACCACCACCTGTTCACCATTGTCCCACACCAAGGGTGTATGGTCAGAGAATGGGCATTCAAGACCACAAACAAAGGACATCTGGAAGAGATTCATTAGCTCAGCATTGCCAAAAAACCTGTCAATCTTGGACATGAGCCCATTACCATTCCTCCAAGTGAATTCAGCACCTGATGAAGGAAAATCACACATTCCCAAGGCTTGGACCATCAATTGGAATCCAATGGTAGAGCTGTCCACCACCCCATTAGGTCTGTCACTCCTCAATAAAGTACAATTGAAGTCCCCTCCAACAAGCCAAGCAAGAATACCAAATAAACCAACAATATCTACGACCACTAAGAAATTAAATAAATGAATAGTGCCTCGGACGTCTGATTTGATAATCAGACAGCTTAAGTGCTTCCTCTTCTTCTTCCTAGCTTCTCTTGTTCCTCATTCTTCTCTTCAATTCTTTCCTCTTCTTCAGAACTTCTTCTCTTCTCAAGCCTTCTCTATTTCTTCTTCAGCCCTTCTTTCTTTCTTCTTTCTTCTTACGCACAAGGGACACTCTCAGATTTGGCTAAGTGTCACAGAGAGCAAAACCCCCCCTTTCCTGCGCTCTCTTTCTTTCTCTCTATGGGACCCTCTTCCTTGCCTTCCCAAGGCCCTTCACAGTATCAGGTTTATCAGGTTAATGGGTAGAGCGCACCTGGGACCAGGCTCACCAGCAATGGGTGGTGAGCGAGGTGTGAACAGGGCTTAGGCAGGTATACGAGTGAGTGCCAGACCTGCGTGTAGGTGTCACGGGCAAAGCAGGTGAAGGGGCGCGGGGACCTCAACCCCTGTTTGTCACTTGAGGCGAGTAGCTAATGTGACAAAAATAATTTATGCAGCCTCACTCGCTCCTCTCCAACCGATGTGGGACTAAACTCCCACTTCTCCTCACATGCATCTGCTGCAGGTACTCCTTCCTCAATTGGAGCATGAGTGTGCCCTGGCAGCTTCAATTGGATGCCTGGGAGGCTTGCTGGGAGTAAGCTACATTGCCTCAGACTTCACCTGGGGCTTCTAGGTGCTGCAGCAAGCTTCAAGCATCGCTTGAAGCTACGGCATTGGCGGCAGAGGACCTGCTACCTGAAAACACAAGAATGGGCTTTTTGCTCTATTAGAAATGTTCAACAGGATCACCGTGAGATGGTGAATGTGGTGGTGGGTGCAGCGTGGAGTGGGAGTGGCTGTGGTGGCCGAACGGTGGCGGAGTAGATCAGCGAAGGTGGGTGTGTTTGGTGGCGTGATTGGGTGGATGATGGAGTGCGATAGGTTAGTGTTTTTGTGTGGGAGGATGAGGTGAAGGTTATGTGGTGGTTGGCAAGGCAGATGGAGTTGTGTAGCAGTGGAACCACCTTGCCGGAGGATCGGTCGAAGACGGAGGAGACGAGAATGAGTGACGTAGTCGAGGGCTTGTTTTAGGAGTTTTTAGGTATAAAACTATTTTAAGGATCTAAACTAACTAATCTAACCTAACCTAATCAAATGAAAGGGGGATAATCCACGTCGAGGGTTGATAGCGATTTCACGCGGTTTGTTAAAATACGTCGTTGTAACGCGTAAAACCGATCAACTCTTAAATTTATATTCCTAGATAGGGGAGTATCTAGGGTCGTCCAAGGAGGCCAAATGTTTGCAATAGTGCTTCTCTTGCTTGGAATACAATCTCAACTTTCTTTTTGGTATTTTTCAATATATCATTTTTTTGTTTTAAATTAAGACAACATGCGGAATGGTGACGGGAAGGTGATTTACACTTCAATTTAAAATACTACTTCTAAGTGGCAAGTAGAGCCTCTCCCTAAGCTCAATCTAGGCAAGTGGAAACCTAGAATAATTAGGGAGAGGAAGTGAAGAATGCTGAAAATAAGCAAATAGAAATGCAAACAAGATATACGAAGAAGGCAACTAGATAATTGATAAAGTGTTTAACAAAAATGCCTAGTAGAGGAATGCTTCTACTACTAGATAATTGAAGTAAAAGAAAACACAAATCCTCTAAATAGATGGTGAAGAAGAGGGCTTCTTGCTCCAAGGTTGGTGGCTCCCAAGCTTGAAAAGAATCCTTCAACTCCTTCCTTGCAGAACCCCGCCAAGGTGATGACCTCCAAGGCAAGCCCTAAGGGGGCGTGCCCTAAGTTTCTCTCCAAGGGTGGACGTCCACCCTAAGCTTTTCTCCTTTGCCTGGCCGTCCTCCTTGAAGTGGGAGAGTCCTCCTCCTTGGCGTGGCCCAAGTTGAAGAGAGTGGGGAGAAGAAGGCACCAAAAGGGCTGGTGGTGTGCCCCTTTAATCTCCTTCTCTACTCCTTCTCCTTGGGCGTAGGTATAGGTGGATGTAGGTAGAAAATACACTAAGGGAGGATGCTCCAAAATGGTGGTAGGTGGTGGCTTTTTATAGAATAGGATGGGGGGTTAAGGTGCCCCTTGAAATGGAGGGCTAGGATGGAAGGATGAGGGTGGTTGGTGATCCTATGGCTAGGGTGAGTTGGCGCCAACCCAAGGGGTGTCAAAGGGGGTGGTTATGGTGGTGTTGGTGTCTTTTGGTGGTGGAGAGACACCCCCATGTTGGCGCCAACATGGGGTCTTCTAGAAGGGGAGTTAGGTGGATGGTGGAGATGGATTCAAGGGGGATTGTGTGGTGGAGATGAGGGGGGATTTTGGAGGGAAAAGTGGCGCCACTAAGGGGTGGTTATGGGTAGTTTTTGGCGCCACTTTTAGGTGTCTTTTGGAGGTGGTGGGTAGGTTAGGTTGGTGCCAAGTAGGTTAGCTTATGTGGAGCTTAGGTGGAGCTAGTTGGGTGGAGTTGGTAGGTGGGTTTTTGGGGTGGTACAAGCCAAGGAAGTTGGAGCATAGTTAAGCTAAGCTAAGCTAAGCTAGCTTAGCTAATGGAGGAGTAGAGGAGAAGGTGTTGGAGCTAGGGTTTGGAGGGAGGAGCTGAGGAGAAGTCTGGAGCTGAAATTTGGAGCTGGCTGCTGCTGAAGAGGCTGGCATGGAGCTATTCTAGCTGGCTTAGCTTGCTAGTTCTTTGCTAGCTACTAAGCCAAGCTAAAGTGAGCTAGCTTCTACCAAAATGAGCTGAGGTGAGCTAGGTCTGGTGCTCCCGGGGAGAATCAAGCTGGTTGAGGTAGCTAAGGTAGCTTAGCTCAACTGAGTTGAGCTAAGCTGAGTCCCCGGGAGCTAGACTTGAGCTTCCTGAGCTGAGATGAATTCTTCTTCAGCTGGCTGGAGTTGAGTGGAGCTGAATGTAGCTAGATCTGAGCTGGGGTGAACTCCTGTCAACTCAGCTGAGCTAGCTAGAGCTCCCTGTGAACTAGTGGGAGCTGAGATGAGCTAGACTCAGCTAAGTTGAGCTGGATCTGAGCTGACTTGAGCTAGGGCGAGCTAAGGTGAACTCTCTTGAGCTGCCATCCAGCTGAGATTAGCTGAATGGAGCTGGGATGAGCTAACCCTAGTTCAAGTAAGCTAGGTTCCAACTATGGTGAGCTGGATCAAGCTGGGTTCCAACTAGTCTGGGCTTCTCCTTCACCAATTGCCTTCTTGAGTGCTAGGGTTTTAGGGATCTGTGAATCTGTACATCCCTAACACTCACAAAAACACATTAAAACAACAATAAAAAATGCAATGCATGCCTATCCTAATTTATGCCTAAATGCAGCCCAAAAACCCGTTTGCGGAGTAAAATCCTAAGAGCTAGGTTAGTTTTAAAGCATAAAAATGATGATAAACTGGTGTTTATCACACCCCCATGCTTATCTTTTGCTAGTCTCTTAGCAAAACATTAATTAATTTTTTTTTTTTTTGGAAAACAGAATTTTTGGGAAATCTAATTTTTTTGACTTTTGAGGAAAAAAAAAGAGATTAAGGGACCTTGGTAGATTAAAACACAGGAGATACGGGATTTATTGAAGATAAACATCAGGATTTGTTTTTAGATCCAACCATTAGATAGAACGGGATCAATATATCCTCAGAAAATTCACAAATTAACCCCTTGTTAATTCAGATGACTTGAAATGTTTGTTTTTAGGATTTTTCTGGCTCGTGAATCTGATTCGCAACTTGCAAATTCCTTTAAAACCTTGTGTCTGTGCTTGTGAAAAGCCAACCTTTATAAGGACGTGTTATTATTATTATTATTTATTTATTTTTATTTTTATTTTTATTTTTATTTTTATTTTTATTTTCCCATGCTTATTTTTAGCTTAGTCTTACAACAGATGTGTCGGTATCATCATTCCCGTTACCATTCCTCGAGGGGGCTCTGGCGCCAGTACTGCAGGATAGCACTGTCCATGACACCACCCAGGAGCTCACAACCCCAAAACACGATGCGGTGAAAAGGGGCGCTCCAAGCAAACTCAAGCTCTTGCTCCGACGCTATAGGTAGAGCACCGTCCAAGACACTTGAGCTACTGAAATGCGCTTTAATGCTCCGTCTAAAGATATGAAATATAGATATAGAGCAGCGCCGAGGCGGTAACATGTTGACATCGCATCCTCAAAGAAGGTTTTTTCCTTCTTCTCGACGGTGGGAACTCAAACCAATGATCTGCTTCAGACTTTTACTAAATCCAAACAAGGGAGTTTTTCAAATTTTTAGTTATTTTTAAGTGTTGGCTTGTGTGTGAAAATTGACACAAGAAGTTTCTCAAGAACCGCAAGTTTTTGAATCAAAAACTAAGTCAAATACTTTCCATATTACAAAATAGGATCAAGTCATCTGAACTATCATGAGTTCAGGTGGAATTTTAGAGAAGGATATCTGATCTAGTCTAAAATAGACCCTGGAATTCTAATGATCAGATCCATATCCTCATCCTTAGTTTGTTAAAGATTAAATCCCATTGTACCAGAAGTGAATTTTTCGACCTTAGTCCCGATTTCAAAATTTTTCCTCAAAAAGTTTTCAATATATATATATATATATATATATATATATATATATATATATATATTTTTTTTTTTTTTTTTTTTTTTTGGGTATGCAAGCAGGAAATAAATTAAAGAAAATTGCATGTTTTTAGGTTTTAAACATCCTAAATCGATCGTAGAAATTTAAAAACACCCCCCCATGCTTAAGATATGCCATGTCCTCATGCATTAGGAGGGAAAAGGAATCACCTTAGTGAAGAACGGTCAGGTTTAGGATGAATAAAACCTGGAAAAAGAAGAAAAAAGGAAAGCAAGAAAAAAAATGATGGGTTACCTCCCATCCAGTGCTATCTTTTACGCCATTCAGCCGGGCGTGAAGGTATGCAGGGAAGACGTAAGATCATGTAAATAATTGGACACTTGGATGTCCGCAATAAAAGTGTCTTCCTCAAGATCCCTAAAAAGATGAGTGGTAAAGATAAAGGGATCAAAATAAAATAGAGAAATGGAAAAATGACCCGGATCTGGCCATGGTTTAAGTGCTTGTAAATTGCCATATTCTGGTGGGTCGAGTGATAGGTCCAATGGAAAGGGATGGGGAATGGAGTCAATGAGATGTAGGGTGTGTGAAGTTAGTGTGGATATTTTTGGTGAAAAATCAGGAAGATGAAAAGGGGGAAAGTCAAACCCTAGTTGATCTGGAAAGTCTTGGACCACATAATTATCCTTAGAATAAGAATCAATAAAATCTAGATCAATAGTGGTCAAGGCTGAATGAGATTGGATCAACATATACTTTTCAAATACTGCTTCCATTTTATTATTAGTATCCTCAAAAATTTTATGATCAGTGGACCTCTTGGAAGCTAGAAATAAATCTAATGAGAAGGTCTGGTTACTACAACTTATATTCATTTTCCCAGAATGAGAATGGATATTAGATGTTGCGGTAATCAAAAGGGGTCTTCCAAGAATGGTATTAATGAGAGTCTTAGGTACCTCTATGTCAAGGACTAGAAAATTTACCGGAAATAGACAATTTCCGACCTTGATAATACTATCCTCAACAACTCCCCGCGGTTGAATGGTAGATCGATCTTCCAATTGAAATTGAACCTTAGGAGGTTTTAAATCACTGAATCGAAATTCCTCAAATAAGACTGGGGGGATGAGATTACTAGAGGTACATAAGTTGAGAGGGGCGCGAAAAAAAATGGTGTCAGTTATGACAACTGAGATGAGCGATGTGCCCTGGTCCTTTTTTGTGAAAGGCAGCATGCTCTGAAAAACTGAGCTGGCTGTCTTAGAAAGGATCAACCTTTCTAGATTCTGATCATGACTTTTTGAAGTAAATTTTTTAGAGGCATGGGGAGAATCTAGGAGGGGAATATTCCTCTTGACTTGCTCAAATAAGTCCAAAGGATTGTGGTCAGAGGGCTCTGATTTTGGATTGTTGGATTGCAGTTTTTGAGAGTGGGAAATAGGGTTTGAATCAAGTGTTTTTGGGGTTTCTTTTTCTTCTTCCTTATTAAGGTTAGGGGGGTCAATCTGCATTGGTTGAGAATCAGTTTCATCATTTGATTGAGAAGGCCTTAAATCCATGGTGGTTTCCTCACTCCTCATAGTCTCTGCATATGCAGCTTGGTGTTCACTGAGTGGAGGTAGGGGGGCCTGATGTTGAAAGAAACTGGGTAGGTGCTGTGATATTGGGTTAATAGGAGGCTGAATCATGTGGTTCTGATGTTGGTAGACACCCGGGTGTTGGTTCCTGTGATTAATAAAGTTTGGTGTGGGTTGGGATGGTGAGTGTCCTGCAGGTCTTTGAGTCAGAATATCCCCAATTTGATCATTGAGATTGTTAATAAGATGGGTTGTTTCCTTTGTTTTTCTTTGTAACTCTTGCAAGGTTTTCATCATCTGGGCATTAATGTCTTCTTGAGATTGCCCAGATTGATAAGTCTGATTTGAACCATACCCTCCAAATGGGTTCTGTTGTTGGTGTGGAACCGGATTGGTCCAGGAGTGGGTCGGATAATCCCCCCCATTAGAGGAATTTTTCAATTTCTCCTGGATAGTAGGGACATTTTGGGTGGGGTGATGATTGGGATAAACATAATTCCCTGTTGAACCATAGAAAGCCTCAGAATAACAATTATACTCAGCATGGGATTTATGCAGATTTTCTCTCTTGCGGGTGTTAAAAGGGGTGAGATGTGGAATGTGTGGAGCTTGGGCAGGTGTGGCAGGATTCCCTTGGTTGGCCAGGTTTGTTAAATCCTTATGCAACTGTTGTTGCTTAACTTGTAGCTGAGCCATGATAGAGTAGAAATTAGGTGGAGGGGCCTGATTAAGAAGCTCCTGGGTGGAAGAATAGGGGAAAGAAAAATTAGCATGCGGGTTAGAGGACCAATTTTTATTTTCCATTTTAAAAGAATAGGAAGAATGCAGAAAAGTCTTTTCTTGGGGAGGCAAAATCAAGTGGTCCCTCCAAGTGTGGAGTTTTGGACCGCCGCCCGTGCAAAATGGAAGAAACGGGAGGGGAGGAGAAGAGATGGAGATGAGAGAAAGTGTGCAAATCAAACAGACAAAACTAGACCTAACTTAAATGTGACTCCCTAATAATAACCTAAGACTTGGTCTATATAGGAAATAAGTAGTCAATAGTGAATACCCGTTCTATCAACAAATCTAGCCAAGTTGCTTAAGGGGAGGTTTGAGCCCAAACGTTTCCCAGGGAAAACCCCAGGTGCTTGTACAAACCCGCGCCTGGTCGTTTGACACGGCCCCTCAGCCTGAACACCAGATATAGATGACAGAATTGGTACTAACTAAAGAAAACTTAAGACCTAAATAGCAAGCCTAAGTTGATAAAGCCTTAGGGGTCAAGTTGCTACAAATTTTAATTAGGTCTAGGATTCTATAGTGCACACGGAATGTGGAGGGCGTTTATTGGGTTGTTGCCCTGTTATTTGATTTTTTTGTGTGTGTGTAGGAATTGGAGAGTGGCTCCAATGAAAATCAAGTTGTCACACAATTTTTTTATATTTTTGTCTTTTAGGATGTGATTTAATTAAATGAATTTTAGAGTTTTTCTCTTTAAGTTTTCAAACAAGTTTGAAAGTTCACAATCAAAGGAAAGACAAGTTGTATGTGTGATTGTATATTTCCTTTTAATTGAGTCTCTAAAGAGAAAGAAGAAACCCTAACCAATTATCCCTGAGACAGAAATTTAACTACCAATGAATTATTTTTAGCTTTCAGAATTAAGTAGTGGTCCAAACAAGTCAAAAAACACCACTACTTTGAAGAAAATCAAACAAGGATTCCAGAAAAGATTTTTGTAAGATTTTAGGAATTTGTTTGATAATAGTTTTGAATTTTTAATTGTACTGGTGTCAAAGTCCAGAAATAATACCCGTGGGTATTATAGACTTTTCAGTATTACCACCGACCTCAGAAAATTTTTATGATTTTATATGATATGTAAAATTTCACAGGGATTCCAACAAGATAAATTTCACAAAAATTGGATGAGTATAAAAATTCTGAAAATTCGCAGACAGTAGCAAAACAGGAAGATTAGAGGGTGTGACCCCTCTGTAATCCACGAATTTTAAAAATTAAATACAAATCCAATTGATCTGAAATTTGGAAAAGATGTTCCAAACTTAATTGGGAATCACTCTATGAAATTTTATGATTTTAGGAGGCCCGTGGTGTTAGGAATCGATTTTTCAAGTCTGGACAAAAATCCAGACCCGAAAAACAGAACACCAATACTTGCAATGGAATGGTGCTAAAGAAGCATACAAGCGAACAATGATTTTAAAATGCACCACTCCACTTAATTTAAGTGTTTAGGGTCCTGAAAGCCAAGTTTAATATATTTTTGGTAGTTTTAATTAATTATGTGACTAGAAAGAGGAACCAACCTGAATTTTCACGGGAAGAAAAGGATCTTTAAGCTCTCGCTTCCAGATTCCCGCTTTCCCGCTGTAGTTCCTGCACACACAAAAGAAAGAAAGAGAAGGGGATGAGATCCACTTCAAGCAAGAGAAAATGAGTTAATGCAAAGCCGTGCCTCCCCGGCAACGGCGCCAAAAAGTGATAGCGATTTCATGCGGTTTGTTAAAATACGTCGTTGTAACGCGTAAAACCGATCAACTCTTAAATTTATATTCCTAGATAGGGGAGTATCTAGGGTCGTCCAAGGAGGCCAAATGTTTGCAATAGTGCTTCTCTTACTTGGAATACAATCCCAACTTTCTTTTTGGTATTTTTCAATATATCATTTTTTTGTTTTAAATTAAGACAACATGCGGAATGGTGACGGGAAGGTGATTTACACTTCAATTTAAAATACTACTTCTAAGTGGCAAGTAGAGCCTCTCCCTAAGCTCACTCTAGGCAAGTGGAAACCTAGAATAATTAGGGAGAGGAAGTGAAGAATGCTGAAAATAAGCAAATAGAAATGCAAACAAGATATACGAAGAAGGCAACTAGATAATTGATAAAGTGTTTAACAAAAATGCCTAGTAGAGGAATGCTTCTACTACTAGATAATTGAAGTAAAAGAAAACACAAATCCTCTAAATAGATGGTGAAGAAGAGGGCTTCTTGCTCCAAGGTTGGTGGCTCCCAAGCTTGAAAAGAATCCTTCAACTCCTTCCTTGCAGAACTCCGCCAAGGTGATGACCTCCAAGGCAAGCCCTAAGGGGGCGTGCCCTAAGTTTCTCTCCAAGGGTGGACGTCCACCCTAAGCTTTTCTCCTTTGCCTGGCCATCCTCCTTGAAGTGGGAGAGTCCTCCTCCTTGGCGTGGCCCAAGTTGAAGAGAGTGGGGAGAAGAAGGCACCAAAAGGGCTGGTGGTGTTCCCCTTTAATCTCCTTCTCTACTCCTTCTCCTTGGGCGTAGGTATAGGTGGATGTAGGTAGAAAATACACTAAGGGAGGATGCTCCAAAATGGTGGTAGGTGGTGGCTTTTTATAGAATAGGATGGGGGGTTAAGGTGCCCCTTGAAATGGAGGGCTAGGATGGAAGGATGAGGGTGGTTGGTGATCCTATGGCTAGGGTGAGTTGGCGCCAACCCAAGGGGTGTCAAAGGGGGTGGTTATGGTGGTGTTGGTGTCTTTTGGTGGTGGAGAGACACCCCCATGTTGGCACCAACATGGGGTCTTCTAGAAGGGGAGTTAGGTGGATGGTGGAGATGGATTCAAAGGGGATTGTGTGGTGGAGATGAGGGGGGATTTTGGAGGGAAAAGTGGCACCACTAAGGGGTGGTTATGGGTAGTTTTTGGCGCCACTTTTAGGTGTCTTTTGGAGGTGGTGGGTAGGTTAGGTTGGTGCCAAGTAGGTTAGCTTATGTGGAGCTTAGGTGGAGCTAGTTGGGTGGAGTTGGTAGGTGGGTTTTTGGGGTGGTACAAGCCAAGGAAGTTGGAGCATAGTTAAGCTAAGCTAAGCTAAGCTAAGCTAGCTTAGCTAATGGAGGAGTAGAGGAGAAGGTGTTGGAGCTAGGGTTTGGAGGGAGGAGCTGAGGAGAAGTCCGGAGCTGAAATTTGGAGCTGGCTGCTGCTGAAGAGGCTGGCATGGAGCTATTCTAGCTGGCTTAGCTTGCTAGTTCCTTGCTAGCTACTAAGCCAAGCTAAAGTGAGCTAGCTTCTACCAAAATGAGCTGAGGTGAGCTAGGTCTGGTGCTCCCGGGGAGAATCAAGCTGGTTGAGGTAGCTAAGGTAGCTTAGCTCAACTGAGTTGAGCTAAGCTGAGTCCCCGGGAGCTAGACTTGAGCTTCCTGAGCTGAGATGAATTCTTCTTCAGCTGGCTGGAGTTGAGTGGAGCTGAATGTAGCTGGATCTGAGCTGGGGTGAACTCCTGTCAACTCAGCTGAGCTAGCTAGAGCTCCCTGTGAACTAGTAGGAGCTGAGATGAGCTAGACTCAGCTAAGTTGAGCTGGATCTGAGCTGACTTGAGCTAGGGTGAGCTAAGGTGAACTCTCTTGAGCTGCCATCCAGCTGAGATTAGCTGAATGGAGCTGGGATGAGCTAACCCTAGTTCAAGTAAGCTAGGTTCCAACTATGGTGAGCTGGATCAAGCTGGGTTCCAACTAGTCTGGGCTTCTCCTTCACCAATTGCCTTCTTGAGTGCTAGGGTTTTAGGGATCTGTGAATCTGTACATCCCTAACACTCACAAAAACACATTAAAACAACAATAAAAAATGCAATGCATGCCTATCCTAATTTATGCCTAAATGCAGCCCAAAAACCCATTTGCGGAGTAAAATCCTAAGAGCTAGGTTAGTTTTAAAGCATAAAAATGATGATAAACTGGTGTTTATCAAGGGTACGTCGACAACGGAGAAGATGAAGTGCTTCGATGAGGGTAGGAACACAACGACAGCTGGAAGGAGGCTCCTACTAGTACGGCCAAGAGGGAACGAGAGTGAGGAAAGAAATATGGCCGCTGGTATTGCAGATGGATGACGAAGGAGGTCAGCCAAAATCTTTGGAGCTTGTGGAGCTTCTCGGCTGAAGCGGAGAAAGGAATGGAGGGGTTTCAAGGCCGAAATCAAGCTTAGGAATTCGGTCTGATCTGGGGGTTCTTTTATAGGCATCTGGAGGGTATTTTGAACTTCGGAAGCAAGCTTCCCAAGCTTGGAATGTCATCGGAGTTAGAATTTTCTAGGATATCATAATCTCTCATGCATTCACATGAGAGATTGGGAAGGTTTTCGGGCCTATGGATGGATTCAATGGAAAGAGGACTCCTCAAGGAATCTCCCTTCCAAGTTTGGTAGGGATTGATTGATCAGAGAAGGAGTTCTTTAATCAAAGGTCGTCGGAGTTGTAGGAGTAGGATTTCATGGTGGCAAGGACCTTTCTGTGAAGAAGACAACAAAGCTAGGGGGCCATTTGTAAGGAATTCAAAAAGCTAAGGATCTGAATGAGATAAAAAGAGTCTAACTGGACCAAAATGCAAACTTGGTCAAGATGATCTCAGATTAAGTCCAAAGTTTGGTATAAACCTAATTTAAATCTAAGGAATATAATGATGAAATTAGATTTAGTTTTGGACCTCGTTTGACCAGGTAATTTATGCAAAAACCCAAATTAGGGCAAGTGTCAATCTGAGACTCTATTTTGGGTCAAGACGGGTTCTGATGGTCAAATTGAAGGTACCAAACCCTAAAGAATATTTTGCTATGATTTTTAGAGGGCTTAGGTGGATTTTATCCTGACCAAAACCTCAGTTAATTAAGTGGGTTTGTTTTTAGGATTTCAGAAGTCATTTAATTCTCAAAGCACGTGAAAACCCTTTTTTGTCTGTATTAACCCACTTACTAGACATTTAAGGCTATTTGACCCTTAACTAACCCCTGAGAAAACTCGTGGTTGTTCTACATTCAAGATATGATGGTAAATTTGTAGCTTTAACCCTTATTTCTTGTATTTCTCGCTAAAAGGATTTGCAATGAATTATGGCCTTCTGATGGTTATGTAAGAGCATTTAATGACTTAATCAGATCAAATTGAGCTACTTATAGCTCATGATGGTGTTCCCATCATACCCCCATGATTGCGCAGCAATCATAGGTCATAATTGACCTAGATTAAGCTAGAACTTAGCATAAGTTAGGGAAATTCATGCATGCATAAGCATTATCTGCATCTTTACTGCTTTCCTTTAGCTATGCATAAAATAATGTTATAATATGATTATTAAGTGCATTATGTCGATTGCAGGGAATAAGAAGATCTGGAGCAGGATCTGAAGCTAGATCTAGAATAATGGGAGTTGCAATAGAGCTGGAGCAGAAGGCTTAGATTCGATGTAGGAATAATAATGTAAGGGAGTTAAAGGTTTGCTATGCTATTAAGTAGGAATAAAGCAGTAAAATGTGAAGAGCTTAGGTCCATCCTAGCCCTAGGATAGCCTAGAGACTTCCCCAAGCCTTAGCCACCCTTAGATTAGGTCACAACACGCTAGGAAGCACTAAAACCCTAGTTCCAACCCTTATCTGGTCGTCCAAATAAGTTATAGGATGTCCAGGACCCTTATCCATTTCCCGCACACCTCAAACCCACTTCTATAGTGTTATTGGACGTCCAGACACTTTGTCAAATGTCCAATTTCTACAGAATACCCAAAACAGAACCCAAAATCCCTCCTGACTCTGATTGGATGTCCAAACAAGTCTGGACTTCTGATTTTTGAGTATAAGATGTCTGACACTATTATTAGATGTCTGATACTACTCTCCAATTCCTGTTTTGAGATTTAAGCCTTGATCTTGGATCTCTAGGTCCCTAAACCCAATTCCAACCCCATAGGAACCTAAATTAAGGTGCCCTAACCCTAGTACATCACCTCTAGACCTCCCTAAGGACCTAATTAGGTCCTCACTAAACCTAATTGACTTGGATCTTAGTCAATTCCATCAGCCTATTCAATTGGACTCATTGCATCCAATTGAGCCCTGATCTCAGCACACTGTCCAATTTGACTCAGTGAGAGTCCAATTGACCTAGACCTAAATTAATTGAGTTGTTTTACTCTCAATTAAGTTTCCACACACCCAATTAAACTTGTATTAAGTTTAATTGCACTTTACTTTAGTGAATTAGGATTTATAATCCCAATTTGAGACATATCTTGACCTAAACCCACTAAAACCTAACCTAATCAACCTAGCCACCTAAGTTTTGACCCACACACACCCACACACACCATCCACACGAAAATACCTAGCCTAGAGTTCTCTAGAACTCTCTACCACGTGTGGTTGCCTTGGTTGCCAAAATTAGCAACCAAGAGCCATTCAACTTTTAGATCCACATTTGGTGGATCTAAAAACCACCATCCATCCTCTCTCTCTCACTCTCCCACGAGCTCCCACCATAGGCCTCTCTAGAGAATTCCATAATTCTCTAGAGAGCTTTCCTTAGGTCTATAAAACGTCCTAAGGGGTGGCCATTCACACCCATTCACTTCCTTAACAAATTCACTCCATTGGTGCCATTCACGCCCACTTCCACTTAGCTAGCCACTCCACCTCCACGAGCTCACTACCACCATCATGGAGGACATCAAGCTGGGATGCTGGATCAACCCTACCTCTCTCCAAGGGTTGGCCTAAGCTACATTGGCCGCCCCTTATTCTGATCCCGACCACTCCAAGGCCATCGTGGACCACCCCTAAATGCCCTTTTATTCTTCTAGATTTAATTCATGCTCTTCATAATTTTATTGCTTTTATTTACTACTTAGTAGTGTAGTCTTACTTCTCCCCCAATGATGCATGCGAAATCCCTCCATCGATTCTTGTATGCGATCATTTTCTGGTAGCTAGGTTTAATTTTCAAGCATTTATGTATAAGCTTTCCTCTAGATTCCTTGTGCAAACAACACCCCAATGAATGAATGAAAATGCATTTATATATATATATATATATCTTTATGTGTTTGAAATCAACATGAGCTTATTGATTAATATTATATTTGCGTGATTCAAGTTGCTTATTTCTGACTCCTAATATTCTCGCAACTAAGCATGTCATACTTAACTACGTAATAATCACGAACCGACATGCGATTCTAAACAAAGTAGAGCAATAGAAAATCGATTTCAGAAGTAAACAAATGCCTCCCAGAGACGAACGACCGGAACTCAAAGTCTCGTTATCTTTAGAAATCATTTTTTGACAAATGTTTTTGCGTGACTATACTACGATTCTGACAACTTTCAAAATGCACGAAAATGGATTCTGTCACCCCATGCCTAGCTTTTGCTAGTCCCTTGGCAAACTCTCATGGAATTAATTCAAATTCTAGTCCATGTGTTCAGATCTCTAATGTGTGCTTTCTTTTGTGGATTAGTTCAGAATGCCAATAGTAATCCTAGAGGTACTCAAGTACCAACCAAGATCCGGACCTGACTAGCTCTAGCCTTAGTCCACTGCAAAGGTTTGTAAGGCCCACAGGAACTAACCTAAGGTTCATTGAACTCCGTGGTTAAAGCACCCGTGCTTAAAACATGTTTAGTCTTGGTTCAGTTTTTAGTGTGTTGTTGTAAGAGAGAGATAGAAGATTCTTTTTATTTTTGGAGAATTTTCTCTCTTTTTTCTTTCTTTATTTCTAGCTTCGGATTGGCTTTACAACACGGTCTGTATTGAATTCCTAGTTCCCACCATCAATCCTCGCAGGGTCCCTGGCAATCGATGCTTTGAGATAGCACTGCCCATGGCAACCCCAAGAACCCTTGCTTTCGACACTTCGAGATAGTGCCACCCATGGCATTCTGTAGCTAAATTCAAGCCCTGGCAATCGACATTTTGGGATAATCCCACCCATGGGACCTAAACCAGCACAAGGTACTTACATGCCCCAGGTAGGATATTTAGATATCCTAGGAGACAAGCACCGAGGAGATGATATGTTATTGTGCATCTTCGAGAGGAATTTCTTGCCTCTCCACGTAGGAAACTCTTCCAAATCAACTTGTGTTGATCAACCGCTCCTAATCTAGGTAGCTTTTTCAAAATAGAATTAATGCATTTGCGTGATTTTGATAATTAGGCGCACTAAACCAGACTGTGTGTGGATTACGGTGCTTAGGTTACCGATTCCTACAAGCCAGAGGTTAGTTAACGAGGCTGAATAATCCCTAACCCTTAAACCTAATACTTTAAGCTTCACATTTTCCTCAACCTCTTGAGGACCATCCAGATCTTAACGAATACTTGAATTTTTAAGCCTAAACACAAGCCTAAGAGGCCTAAGATTAGCATTCATACTAATCTCTTTTTGTCTCTCAGCACTTTTATTTCTTTCATTTTCTTTCTTTTGATTTGGTCTAGAACTAAGTAGGTTCCTTAATCTTTTACTAATGACCATCTTTTTATTTCAAATTGTTGCTCCTTTTTGTCATTTAAATCATCTCCTCTCTTTTCCTCCTAAAAAATGATTTGCAAATAGATCTTTCAAAAATTCCTCCCTTCTCAATTTTTTATTTTTTTGGTTATTTTTGGAATATGTGTTTTTTGTGAGAACCTTTCCAAACTTTGAATTTTTGTATGTTTGCACTTTCACAACCCCCCATGCCTAAGTTTTGCAATGTCCTCATTGTAAACGGAGGGTATGAAATAGTTTTGGGTTCAGGAATTAGAATAGGATTATCGGGTCGGCGAACGAGTCGGGAATGATTGTTTTGGATGATTTCAAGCCCTGGTACGGGTACCAAAGGTGGGATCGACTATTCTAAAATTGAACTCAAAGTGCAATAGACGTGAAGTACAAAAGGATAATCAGAAGGATCTCAGGTTTTTGGAATGATGGGTTGCCTCCTATTAAGTGTTAAATTCAAAGCCTTCAACCAAGCGAAAAATGGTATAGAGGAGTGATCAAATCAGACGAGTTTTGTAGAACAAGCACCTTAATTAAAAGCCTGGTTGGTCCAACCAGGTGCTTGTTCAGATCAGCAGGCTAATGATGAAACCCAAACCCAATCAATCTGGCAGGTTGATAGATGTGGATCAAGAGATGCGGTGCCCACTAGATACTATGGAGCTTAAAAGGGTGTGG
Source organism: Thalassia testudinum (assembly GCA_037157565.1). Classification (NCBI taxonomy): domain Eukaryota; kingdom Viridiplantae; phylum Streptophyta; class Magnoliopsida; order Alismatales; family Hydrocharitaceae; genus Thalassia; species Thalassia testudinum. Next base: position 24,035,137 of record JAZHRO010000007.1, on the reverse strand, counting down.
AAGTGTATAGCTAGGGTTTGGCTAAGTCGAATCAACCTGATCAGAGTAGGGATCCTCAAATGAAAATGAATCAGTGGAGGATGTAAGAACCCTACAGGAGTGATCAGAGAAGGATCAGGCATGATTTGTAGTCAGATCGATGTCCGAAACCTAATAAAGATGTGGAGGAGAATAATGTGCAACCGGCTCATTGAGAGGAGAATCAGAGTAGAAATTGAGTCTGGTTGCGGGTCGGGGTTGAGAATGGGTTTGGGAAGGTTTTGCATATGTAGAAGAGGTGGCTTCAAGAATAATTGTGTGTGAGGGCTCCTCTAGGAAGGTTTCAAAGGTGGGTTTATTTAAAGAGTCCTCATAGTAGCCATCAAAATCAAAGGTAAAATGCTTGAAGAGTGTTTATAGGATCAAGGAAATCTGAGTCAAGAAAAGATTCGAACTTTGGGTTGTAGACACTCTCAGCAATTTCTGTTTCTGATTCCTAAGGATCAAAAGGAAATGATTCCATCTCAATGGAACCTGATTTTGAATCAATGATCTCAGGATCAGGGATTTCAGAGTCAGAGTCGAAGAATGGATCATGTATGCTGAGGTCGTAGATTGGCTCATAGTCGTCAGGAAACAAAGGTTCTTCGAAATCAGAGTAAGATTTGAATTCGTCGAAGAACTTGCGAGAATCAACTTCTGAATTTGATTCGGGATCAGAGGTTCCACCACAGAATAAATCAAAAGATGTAGACTCAGCAACCTGAATTGGGTCTAGCTTATTCTCAGATTCCAAGCTAAAAAAGGTGTCCCTATTAGGCATGGGCTCGAGTTCTTGGCTTGCAGGGAAGATCCAATCAAAACCCAACTCTTCCAACTCCTCATTTCTGTATCATAGATTGGCATGACTTCCGAAAAATCAATTTGTGTTTCTGAGGAGGTTGGAGAGGTGCACTCATCAAATACGGGCTCAGAATCATAATCCAGATTTGAAATCTAATTTGTTTCTCACGGGGCCTCATAAGCATCCCAAGAAAGCTCAAATCCAGATTCTAGGTTAAGGGTGTGGGTTGGATCACTAGAATCTTGGTTGGGCTCTACAGGGATGTCAGAGTTGCTCTCGAGAATTACCTTAACAGAATAAGGCTTAGGATTTACCTTCTCGAGGGGTTCTGATTCATGCTTATTATCACAGATGTCAGGGAAATCTAAGTTTGGCGAACCAGTGTTTTGTATCTCTAGGGTTGGATCGAAATCGTGATCACCTACAATCGGATCCTCCCAACCCTCATCAAGATCATTAATGTCAATTTATATATAATTTGAATTAAGTTCTATCTAGGTTTAAGGTCCATAACAACCTTGCTTTTATCCCTGGTATTTGGAAGATTTTACTCCTCAATGTTGCTCCAAGATGTCTCATCGTCTCCTGAAGCAATGTATGGGTACCTTTGAATAATTGTCTTTTGTAGTGTATTTAGCATGTCCCAACGTTTTTCTAAGAGACTTTGATATGTTTCCCAAAATTGTGGATTCAAACAATATTGTAGACACTCAATACTGTGCAATCTCCATAATTCACTGAATTCTGATAAAAGAACCTCCCGGGTTGAACCATGTAAGACTCGTGTATAAAGTATTCCAACACGGTTCACAATGTGGGTTGTTGTTTCTGTAAATTTATCCTAAATGTCCTAATCTAAGGCTCTATAATATTCTTCATGGTATCCATAAGCAGCCTCAATCATTTTATCTTTGATGGTCATTTGGGACACAGGTTTGCTAATCACTTTTCCTAACATGTCAGGTTGCATTTTTTTCGAATTAAATGGTGGAATCAAGATGTAGAATCAAAACTTAGGTTAGATTGAAATTGATCTGATATGAAAGGGATTCCCAAGAAGATCTAGTAAGGCTTCTTAGGTTAAAAACCTAATAGCTTTCATGTGTATGTGTTCTAATAGAAGGGATGAAAGACTGGATGTGATATTTACCCAATCAAGGCACCCAAAGATTTTTGGATGACTAAGGTAGCTTCGAGGCAGATGATACCTCTGAATCAGAAATTCGCACACCCGAGAATTACCTAGGCAGCCAGGAAGGGAGAGCCCCGTAAAGACCCCTACATGGTAGAGCATCTCTACAGGTTACAACGTTTCCCCTACCCAATCTTCCTTGTCACTGAGGGTCCAAGTAGACTGGAATGTACAAACTTAAGTTCTTATTTCTACCAATTTTATGTCCTAATTTGTGCCTTTGATTTCACTTGATTAGAAGTTAATTCAACTTGTGACCTAATTTGGGGTTAGTTGGCCTACAATGTAGGCCAACTTCACCTTACCTACCCTAAAGATGGCAGAATGAAATCTAGGTGAAGATCTAGAAATCACCCTAATTTGACTCTTAGGTTATTAGGTCCAAGGATTTTAAGGTTCAAGTGAGATCAGAGCCTGATTTTAGGATTTTTCTGATTAGGTCTTTTCAACCAAGGGCTTGGGTAGCACACAAATGCGGGTGGGTTTGTTTTCTTTATGCAGACAAATGTGAACTAGCACTCCAAAACCCTAAAAATTGAAACCCTAATTAGCTCTATTCTACATCCAATTTGATCTTTAAAAATGTTCACCTTGGCCTTCAAGCAAGAAATGTGTTAGCCCAAAGTGATTAGAAATTATGTCCCTAATAGGCACAGGAAATTTTGGGGTAGGGAATTCTAAGCAGAATCACTTCAAACTTCACTGAGATTTGAAAAAAAACTTTTGCAATTCAGGAAACTTCCCTTTTAAATGATGATTACCTACGAAAAATAAGGCAGGTGATTTCTAATTGATTGTTTCCTTTTTTTGTCTTCCCAAGATTAGGAGGTTGATTAGGGAAGAATAAAGAAGTTACCTACCATGGAGTGGCTATTTTGCTTAGAAGATCTCCTCGAGAAATACCTCGCAAAATCACAATAAAGCAAATAGGGCAAGTCAGTGCTCAAATATAATGAAATAATGCAAAGAATAGTGATCAATTGCGTGTTGCTCCCCGACAACTGCGCCAAAATGTTTCTCTCTGAATCAGGTTTTAAAATCAATGTGTGCAGTATAGGTTGATTCAGCATGAAAAACATATAAAATTTATTACTTGAATGAAAGACTGAGATCAAACACAGGGAGCAAATAGGAATTCAAGTGCTAATCTCAATTAACAAGTAAATGAGCACAAGAAAATGAACCAAATAATGCTAAGCAATGAATGCTAATTACTCAAAATTGATCATCAATGTAGAATATAAGTCTAACAAGAGTTTGGCATATCAAAGGAAATCTAGAATAAAAATAGTGGTGATTTGGATCACCAATTATTTAATCTAGATAAACAGATAATAGTTAAGCAAGAATGCCAAATAAACCCACAATATCCAGGACCACCTAAGCAATTAAATAAATGAATAGTGCATTAGACATCTGATTTGATAATCAGATAGCTTAAGTGCTTCCTCTTCTTCTTCGTAGCTTCTCTTCTTCCTTGTTCTTCTTCTCTTCAGTTCTTTCCTCTTCTTCAAAACTTCTTCTCATCTCAAGCCTTCTCTATTTCTTCCTCAGCCCTTCTTTCTTTCTTCTTTCTTCTCACGCATAAAGGAGGCACTCTCAGATTTGGTTAAGTGTCACAGAAAGAAAAACCCCCCTTTCCTGTGCTCTCTTTCTTTCTCTCTATGGGATCCACTTCCTCGCCTTCCCAAGGCCCTTCATAGTATCAGGTTTATCAGGTTAACGGGTAGAGCGCACCCGAGACCAGGCTCACTGGCAGTGGGTGGTGAGCGAGGAGTGAACAGGGCTTAGGTGGGTATACAAGTGAGCGCCAGACCCGCGTGTAAGTGTCACAGACGAGGCAGGTGAAGGGCATGAGGGCCTCACCCCCTATGTGTCACTTAAGGCGAATAGCTCACGTGACAAAAATTTATGCAGCCTCACTAGCTCCTCTCTGACCGATGTGGAACTAAACTCCCACTTCTCTTCGCATGCATCTGCTGCAAGTACTCCTTCCTCAATTGGAGCATGAGTGCACCCTGGCAACTTCAATTGGATGCCTGGGAGGCTTCCTGGGAGTAAGCCGCACTGCCTAGGACTTCACCTGGGGCTAGCAAGTGCTAGAGCAAGCTTCAAGCTTTCCTCAAAGCTACCGCAATGGCCGCGGAGAACCTGCTACCTAAAAACACAAGAACGGGCTTTTGGCCCTGTCAGAAATGTTCGGTAGGATCGTTGTGAGATGGCAAATGTGGTGGTGGGTGCAACGTGGAGTGGGAATGGCTTTGGTGGTCGAACGGTGACGGAGTAGGTCGGTGGAGGTGGGTGTGTTCGATGGCATGATTGGGTGGACAATGGAGTGCAATAGGTTAGGGTTTTTGTGAAGGAGGATGAGGTGAAGGTTATGAGATGGTCGGCGAGGCGGACGGAGTTGTGTAGCAGTAGAACCACCTCGCCGGAGGAGCGGTCGGAGAAGGAGAAGACGAGGATTAGCGGCGTAGTCGAGGGCTTGTTTTTGGAGTTTTTCGATATAAAACTAACCTAAGGATCTAAACTAACTAATCTAACCTAACCTAATATGACGAAAGGGGGAGAATCTATGCCAAGGATACGTCGGCAATAGAGAAGACGAAGTGCTCCAATGAGGGTAGGAACGACGAAAACGACGGGAAGGAGGCTCTTGCTAGTATGGCCAAGAGCGGACGAGAGTGAGGAAAGAAATCTGGCCACTGGTATTGTAGACGGACGACGAAGGAGGTCAGGAGAAATCACCAGAGGTTGCGGAGCTTCTTGGCCGAAGCAAAGAGAGGAAGGGAGGGGTTTCACGACCAGAATCATGCTTAGGAATTCAGTATGATCTGCGGGTTCTTTTATAGGCTTCTGGAGGGTATTTTAAGCTTGGGAAGCAAGCTTCCCAAGCTTGGAATGTTACCAGAGTTGGAATTTTCTAGGATATCCTAATCTCTCATGTGTTCGAATGTGAGATTAGGAAGGTTTTGGGGCTTATGGCCGGATTCAATGGAAAGAGGACTTCTCAAGGAATCTCCCTTCCAATTTTGGAAGGGATTGATTGATCAGAGGAGTTCTCTTCAATCAAAGGTCGCCAGAGTTGTAGGAGTAGGATTTCATGGCAACAGGAACCTTTTTGTGAAGAAGACAACAAAGCTAAGGGTCCATTTGTAAGGAATTCAAAAAGCTAAGGATCTAAATGAGATAAAAAGAGTCTGATTGGACTAAAATGTAAACTATGTCAAGATGATCCCAGTTGGGTTCAAATTTTGGTATAAACCAAATTTAAACCCAAGAAATCCAATGGTGAAGTTAGATTTAGATTTTGACCTCGTTTGGTGGGTAATTTATGCAAAAACCCAAATTAGGGCAAATGTAAGTCTGAGACTCTATTTTGGGTCAAGACAGGTTCCGATGGTCAAATTAAAGGTACCAAACCCTAGAGAGTAATTTTATATAATTTTAGAGGGTTTAAGTGAATTTTATCCTGACCATAACCTCAGTTAATTAAGCGAGTCTGCTTTTAGGGTTTCAGGAGTCATTTAATTCTCAAAACACGCGAAAACTCTTTTCTATCTGTATTAACCCACTTGTTGGACATTTAAGGCCATTTGACCCCTAACTAACCCCTGAGAAAACCCATGGTTGTTCTACATTCAAGATATGTTGGTAAAAGTGTAATTTTAACCCTAATTTCTTGTATTTCTCTCTAAAAGGATTTGCAATGAATTATGGCCTTCTGATGGTTATGTGTTTGCACCTTAAAACACACCTGTAATAACGCCTTCTTGTGCTATTTTCTAGCATTAACATTGCATAATAGGATCCTGTAATCGCATTTGTAAAAACACTTGCATGCATGCATTTAATCAAGAGAGGAAGAGGAGTGAAACAATCGCCTGCATAGTTACATTTTTCTTCAAGTGCCTCCTTGCAAAATCACCCTCTTTTTATTTTTCCTCTTGATTTCTTCTTTTCTCTCCTTCCCGCGGTTGCACTCTTCCCGCAGCTGCATGCAGCAGCCACGCAGCACTTCTTCCCGTCACTTCTCCCTGCCAACGCCGCTCCCTATAGCTGCAACTCGCACACCCTCTCCCTGCTGCAGCCAGCACGCCACTCTCTCCTCCTCTATAAGTAGCTGCAGCTTCATCCTCGCGAAGAGAGCTGCAACAAAAACCCGCAGCCATCTTCTCCACCGCTTTCCCCTCCCATACGTCGGCCCTCCGTCGAGGAAGCACCCGGCGAGCAGGAGAACCCACTGTGGTGCACACCACCACAGTGGGAGCACCACCGCCCAGCTCTTCGACGAGCCGGTGGGCGTGGTGCATTCCCTCGCTTCGTTTTTTCTCTTTAACGCCATTGCCGCCGCTCCAAGCTTCGAAGCTTGAAGCCACGGCAGCAGCAGCCCAGCAGCAGCAGCAGCAGGTCCTCCCGCTCCTCCGCGACCGTCCCCGCAGTCGCTCACCGCCTCCGCGTGCGTCTGCAGGGCGTTCCCCGCCTCCGTCTCCGTTCTATCTGCCTCGCAGTTGCACCTGTAGCCGTCCGCCGCGCGCACTGCAGCGGCCGGCTACGGCCTCGCGCCGCCCCCTGCCCTCCTCCACGACCCTCCGCGACCACCTGCAGACCTCCTCCACGCTCGCTCCTCCACGCCTTCGCCCGCCCGTCGCCTTCGCGCAGGCCTGCAGAACCCTACGCGAAGGCGTGCCCGCACCCACCGTCTTCAGACGTCCGCCGCCGCGAGCAGACATCTTAACTCGCTACCATCGTCCGCGCTCTCGATCTCTCCAGCCCGCTCTCTCTCTCTGCTGATCTCTCTCTCCCGCTCTCTCTCTCTCACGTATTCTCTCTCTCCCGCTCTCTCTCTCTCTCTCTCTCTGTTTTTTTACTCACAGCAACACACACACACACATTCACCGACGCACACACACCTATACCAACACATACACACACACTCACACACTTATAGTAACATATATATACTTATATACATCTATATATAATATATACATACATATATATATATATATATACTTATATACATAGTAATATCTATAGTTATGTATACATACATATATATATAATATATATACATATATATATAATATATATATATATATCTACTTATATATATCTATATACTTATACATATACTTATATATATATATATATATATATATATATATACACTTATATACATAGTATATCTATATATTTATGTATACACACATATATATATAATATATCTATATATATATATATATATACACATATATATATATCTATATACTTATACATATACTTATATATATATAAATATATACTTATATACATATATATATATACATATCTATATACTTATATATATACACACATATATATATATATATCTAGATACATATATACTTATATACATATATATATATATACATCTATATAGTATTATATATATATACTTATATACATATATACATAGCTATATACATATATACATACATATATATATATACATATACACCTATATATATATATAATACATATATATCTATATATATCTGTACATATATACTTATACATTTATATACATATAGATATATTTACTCATATACATACATATGTACATATATTTTCACGTTATTTACTATACGCTGTATCGCGGGAATATCTGCACCAGTTGCTGATATTCCCTAATACACGCGTACAAAAAAAGCGTGGTCCCATACATCATCCATCCTCCATCCACACTCCACGCGGCACCTAGTCGTGTTGGTTGCGTCTCTCTAGACGTCGACTGACTCGACATAGTGCTACACTCCATCGCTACCTCCACCCCCACCCCTTTATATATATACTACATATATATATATACATACTATATTTACTTTCTGTCTATTTGCTTTTCTGTTAGTAAAAAGATAAAAAAAATACATAAAAAAGAAAAGATAATCTTTGACTTGCAGGTACCCTCGTCTTGCGAGTAGCAAGACTTGTTTTGGGACTCTGTTTGGCTAAAAGCCAAGGACACAATTTTGAGGGTGTGCCTCAAGAACAAGGATTACCATAAAAAACCTAAATAAGAAAAACACCAAAAACACAATAAACGAACGGAAGAGACGCATTTTAAGGAAAACGTAGAAACTCGACTTTAACCCCACTTCCCTGTGTTCGACCCTGGGCCTAAAAGTGACAAGATAAAATCAATTAGGCCAGGTTAAAAATTTTGTAAAGAGATGGTTAGGTTTGAATTAGGTTAACCACTATACACATTTCAACGATAAAAATATCATATTAACAACCTATCCGGGCCGACCCATCAAACTTTTCTGGCGCCGTTGCCGGGGAGGTGCGCGTTCGAGTAAGTTTCTATCCAAATCCTTTCAATTTTTCTCTTCCCTCTTCACGGGTATTGTTGTTTTTGGTGTGCAGGTGAACCTGGTGGGAGGAGAAGAAGGCTGACGAGGTCGAGGACGTGAGCAGATCCAAGGCGGGAACGAGAGCGTGAAGATGCCGACATCGCATTGGAGCTTCGCACACATTGCCGAACAAGTAGGTTTTCTTTTCTCATCAAATTAGGGTTAACTTGCCACCACAATAAAAAAATAAAAAAAATTTAAAACTAAAAACTAGAAAAACTTCTTGGGATTTCTTGAGGGCAAGTGGATTAAAATTCACTTGATTGATTGGTTGTCTTCACTCCCACTACCCCGGGATTTCCCGCCTTACTTCGCATAGCGAAAATCCAAGAATCTTGATTCTTAGATTTTTCGCCGTGGGAAGTATTCTTTGAGGCAAAGAAAAAGATTGCTTGTATCCCTCTTTTGCCTCACTTATCTTTAATTCAGGATCACATTTTTGGTGGGGAGACTTGGAATTGAGTTGATTCCAACCCAACCACGACTTTTCAAACTTGCCTGTGATTCGATCCTGAATACTTCAACCCCAACAAATTTATTTTCTTTATCTTTTGGTTGAAGCCTTGTGTGTGGAAATCATTTCTGGTGATTGGGAGCACTTGAATTGAAGTGCTTTGGCTCCCTGTCACATTGATATAAAACTGATTCGTGCATCCACACTTAGAAATCTCCATTTAGGGTAGCCCATTGCATTTTAGCATGCATTAACTAACTGATAATTGAAGAAGGGTTTCTTGGGTTTTAGAAGGAAAACCTGTATTTTTGCAAAAACCCGGAGATTGGTTGAATTGGTAATTCAGTAAAACCCTAAAATTCATACTACTTAAGGCTGAACTCTAAAAACCATTCGCCAATAAAAACTTCAATTCAGGGAGATTTCCCCGTTGCATGCTTGTTCTTACACACTCTTAAAATCAATCACTTGGGCATTACCCATAAACAACGCCCTTCACATTCCAAAAGCACTTGACCCTAAGCCTCTAATTAAAACTGGTAGTAACTTGACCCTTACTAAGGATTGGAGGTCTAACTACCTGCGTGTAGCGACTACGTGCTGGTGAGAGTTCCCGCATGCTATCGGGTGTCTAAGACTGGGGCAAACGGCCTTTCAATCTGGCCCGGTGGTTCCGCGGTGCTCTCATTCGGTTCCGTAGTTCATGATAGTAGGTAACTTAGATCTTTAAGTCTAAGGGAACACTGTCGAGGTTAGGAACTTGATTGTATTGATTTGTAATCAAGTGTACCTTTGCGGCGTCATTTCTCTCATCTCTTTTCCCTACTCATCTCCTCAACTCTTCCTCCGGTAGTGCATGTTTGGGAGGTCACAAAACCCTAAATTGCTTGCATTGACTGATAAATCTAGAAAAAGAGCCGAATCATCCTCCTCCTCCACAAATATGGCACACACCCCCGCCTCACCACTTCGTCACAATTCCAATTCTTTCAACACCAGGCTTATCCCGAGAAACCCTACAAGACCTTCCTTATCGAGTGTCGCGCCAAGCGACTCGGTAAGTCATGTGGAACTGGCTTCTGCGAGCCAGTATTTCAACACGGAGGACCAAGCCTCCGTGTACTCGGACACATATGCGGACACGTCTTCTGGCATAGAAGATGCCTGCACCCTGGGGAACAACCCGTTTTCTGCCACGTATAACCCAGGGTGGCACAATCATCCCAATTTTGCATGGTCCAACAACCCGCAGCGTCGAAACCCCGCTGGTGGACTAATGCGATCGTCCGCACCCATCATCCCAAGGGCCCAGTCTAATCCTATGGCAAATCTGCCATCAGGCCCTTGTGTGCAGAAAACCAAACACGCATCAAAACCTCTTGATAAATTGATGCGAATGATGACGGAAATGTCAAAGCGCCATAAAGAAAACATGACCTCTCTTCAGCATTTGGCGCAGCAGAATGCTGAGATCAGTCAACTAAGCATGGCAACTCGATCTCAGGGCACTTTTCTCGCCCAACCTGTTCCAAACCCGCAAAACTTTATACCCTGTGGTCCGCAACCACAGGTACAACGTTCTCAGGAACAGGTTCATCAAATTCTGCAAGCTCCGAGTATTCCTCCGGGATTTCAGGTTAATCCCGCTGCAGCACCGCACTCTTATGCTGATAGTGATCACATCAAGGATGACACGTCTGACGAGGACGTGACTGTCAGTACGTGTATCGAACTAATTGGAGCCGATTCAGACTGCTGCGAATTACCTGACGACTGCCTGACCAACACAAACTGTGATGTTCCCCAATCCCTCCCTATTCCTGTACCTTCTCCTGACCAGACTTCTGACGAGGTTTTTTCCGCTTCCCATACCTTGTGGTCTAAGTCATCGCCGGGCTGCTCACCGCCGGTCCACACTATGGAAGACCGGATTGCCCTTTCTTTCCCGCTAAATCAGGCGGATTTGCAAATCCACACTGGGACCTTGAGCCCACATCTTACTCACTGGGGCTATTCCCTTTTGGATCTATCTATCCAAAAAGCCCCCCTTCTTGGCCAATCTAAGGGCCAACTTCCTCTTCCTGATCTGTTTTCTGATCCGCCTGGGACACTCTCGTCCCAGAAAACGCCAAATCTCTCACCATCCACCATTACTTTTCACGCCTCTATCGCGATTACTTCGCTTTTCTCTTCACCACCCACCATCCACCCACCCTTCCACCCTGATGTATACCCTGAACCTCAGCTCCTGTTACCCGATCTGTCGTCCGTTCTCTGCCTTTCCCTGCATGCATATGAGGACATAGCATTGTTTGGCATGGGGGGGTGGATAGGCATCCATAGGATCCGGGTATTTTATGGTATCAGACAATTACCACCTATTTATAAATATGCAAGAAAAAGAAGAAAGAAGAAAAAAAATTATATATATATAATAATAAATGGTGTTTAGTAATGATTTGAAAGCTGAAACAAAAAGGCAATAAGTGTTTATGGATATTCAACCTCTGTTTTGAAGGCTTTCCAGACCACAAAAGCTTGATTCGCTCAGGCTCGGCTTAATTCACTTAAAGCATTGACAAAATAGATCAAGATCTCTCCTAACTAAGGATGTATTCTTGTACCTGAGACACAAGTACGAGATCCGTTGGTTTACTTTTACCTGAGAGCTTAAGTAAACGTGGTTCACACTACACATATCAGGAAAGGCCAGCTGAACATAAGATCCAACCCTAGTGTTCATTAGGGAAGGTGGAGTCCTTACCTGTGCACGCAGGTAGACTTTTTATCCCAGGCTTTAGTGTTGTGTTTAGGAGCGACTCTTTCCACCAAAAAGAAACTCCCCACCAAAAAGAAAAAAAAGTGTGCTCTTTCAAAATGTGTTGTAAGAGATATACTGACACGTGTTTCAAAAAAAAAAAAATAATAATAATAAAAAAAAACAAAAAAAAAAGAAAAAAAAAGAGTTGTCAAAAAAAAAAAAAAAAAAGATGTTGCAAAGGAGTCAGTATATCTTATAAATGTCTGTATACTTTGTTTTTCGGTGAGCCAAAAAAAAAAAAATTAGAAAATGGGAGTTGAGTTTTCCGTCATCATCTTAAGGGTCAATTCGAAGACATGAGCTGAAACTGGGACCAACCTGTACTTAAAAATTCGTGAAACCCTGGGATTGAGTCTTAATGTTCATCTGGTCAGTCTTGATCCTTCACTATGCACAAACCATAACCTCTTGAGCTCTCGAGTACGGCAAAAACCTCCTGGGTCTTGGAAATCGTACTTAAGGTTTAAATATCAAGAGTCCTGGTTAGTTGAGAGATGATCTATGTCATGTGAGACTTAAAGTACTGGTAGTCTTCTTTACAATTGGTTCTCACAATATTCCATAGTAAACACACCTGTATCACCTCAGAAGAAAATCTTCAGCTTAAGATCATTTCTAAATACTATTTTGCTAGGGACTAGCAAAAGATAGGCATGGGGGTATATGTTTGCACCTTAAAACACGCCTGTAATAACGCCTTCTTGTGCTATTTTCTAGCATTAACATTGCATAATAGGATCCTGTAATCGGATTTGTAAAAACACTTGCATGCATGCATTTAATCAAGAGAGGAAGAGGAGTGAAACAATCACCTGCATAGTTACATTTTTCTTCAAGTGCCTCCTTGCAAAATCACCCTCTTTTTATTTTTCCTCTTGATTTCTTCTTTTCTCTCCTTCCCGCGGCTGCACTCTTCCCGTAGCTGCATGCAGCAGCCACGCAGCACTTCTTCCCGTCACTTCTCCCTGCCAACGCCGCTCCCTATAGCTGCAACTCGCACACCCTCTCCCTGCTGCAGCCGGCACGCCACTCTCTCCTCCTCTATAAGTAGCTGCAGCTTCATCCTCGTGAAGAGAGCTGCAACAAAAACCCACAGCCATCTTCTCCACCGCTTTCCCCTCCCATACGTCGGCCCTCCGTCGAGGAAGCACCCGGCGAGCAGGAGAACCCACTGTGGTGCACACCACCACAGTGGGAGCACCACCGCCCAGCTCTTCGACGAGCCGGTGGGCGTGGTGCATTCCCTCGCTTCGTTTTTTCTCTTTAACGCCATTGCCGCTGCTCCAAGCTTGAAGCCACGGCAGCAGCAGCCCAGCAGCAGCAGCAGCAGCAGGTCCTCCCGCTCCTCCGCGACCGTCCCCGCAGTCGCTCACCGCCTCCGCGCGCGTCTACAGGGCGTTCCCCGCCTCCGTCTCCGTTCTGCCCGCCTCGCAGTTGCACCTGTAGCCGTCCGCCGCGCGCACTGCAGCGGCCGGCTACGGCCTCGCGCCGCCCCCTGCCCTCCTCCGCGACCCTCCGCGACCACCTGCAGACCACCTCCACGCTCGCTCCTCCACTCCTTCGCCCGCCCGTCGCCTTCGCGCAGGCCTGCAGAACCCTACGCGAAGGCGCGCCCGCACCCGCCGTCTTCAGACATCCGCCGCCGCGAGCAGACGTCTTAACTCGCTACCATCGTCCGCGCTCTCGATCTCTCCAGCCCGCTCTCTCTCTCTCTGCTGATCTCTCTCTCCCGCTCTCTCTCTCTCACGTATTCTCTCTCTCCCGCTCTCTCTCTCTCTCTCTCTGTTTTTTTACTCACAGCAACACACACACACACATTCACCGACGCACACACACCTATACCAACACATACACACACACTCACACACTTATAGTAACATATATATACTTATATACATCTATATATAATATATACATACATATATATATATATATATACTTATATACATAGTAATATCTATAGTTATGTATACATACATATATATATAATATATATACATATATATATAATATATATATATATATCTACTTATATATATCTATATACTTATACATATACTTATATATATATATATATATATATATATATATATACTTATATACATAGTATATCTATATATTTATGTATACACACATAAATATATAATATATCTAGATATATATATATATACACGTATATATATATCTATATACTTATACATATACTTATATATATATACATATATACTTATATACATATATATATATACATATCTATATACTTATATATATACACACATATATATATATATATATATATCTAGATACATATATACTTATATACATATATATATATATACATCTATATAGTATTATATATATATACTTATATACATATATACATAGCTATATACATATATACATACATATATATATACATATACACCTATATATATATATATATAATACATATATATCTATATATATCTATACATATATACTTATACATTTATATACATATAGATATATTTACTCATATACATACATATGTACATATATTTTCACATTATTTACTATACGCTGTATCGCGGGAATATCTGCACCAGTTGCTGATATTCCCTAATACACGCGTACAAAAAAAGCGTGGTCCCATACATCATCCATCCTCCATCCACACTCCACGCGGCACCTAGTCGTGTTGGTTACGTCTCTCTAGACGTCGACTGACTCGACATAGTGCTACACTCCATCGCTACCTCCACCCCCACCCCTTTATATATATACTACATATATATATATATACATACTATATTTACTTTCTGTCTATTTGCTTTTCTGTTAGTAAAAAGATAAAAAAAATACATAAAAAAGAAAAGATAATCTTTGACTTGCAGGTACCTCGTCTTGCGAGTAGCAAGACTTGTTTTGGGACTCTGTTTGGCTAAAAGCCAAGGACACAATTTTGAGGGTGTGCCTCAAGAACAAGGATTACCATAAAAAACCTAAATAAGAAAAACACCAAAAACACAATAAACGAATGGAAGAGACGCGTTTTAAGGAAAACGTAGAAACTCGACTTTAACCCCACTTCCCTGTGTTCGACCCTGGGCCTAAAAGTGACAAGATAAAATCAATTAGGCCAGGTTAAAAATTTTGTAAAGAGATGGTTAGGTCTGAATTAGGTTAACCACTATACACATTTCAACGATAAAAATATCATATTAACAACCTATCCGGGCCGACCCATCATTATGTAGGAGCATTTAATGACTTAATCAGATCAAATTGAGCTAGTTATGGTTCATGATGGTGCTCCCATCATATATCATAGTTATTTCATCTCTCTTGTGATCTGTCTTGCTTGCTTTTTCTATAAAAATAAAAGAAAAAATAACAAAACCCCAAAACACCGAAAAGAAATAATACGAAACTCGAATTTCAAGCAAAGAAAATGTCGCCTCCCTGTGTTCGACCCGGGACTCCCCTCGAGTTTCGGTTGTAAATTTTATTCGATAGTTGCATTTTGCGAGCTACGACAATGGGTTCTCCAAACCCTAATTTTAATTCTCGAAACACGCCTCATCACCCACAAATATGGGCTCATCAAATGCCCCCATGCCTAGTTTTTGCTAGTCCCTAGCAACATCTATGAAGAATTCCTATGTTTTGGGCTACAATTAACTGTCAAGATGCCTTATTATATCTCACCTCTAGAGATTTGTTGAAATACTAACCTCAGACCTTAAGGTATCCAAGTACCAGTCGAAATTCAAACTTGATTTGCTTCAGTTTTGGTCTCGGGCAATGGTTTCTTAAACTTCTAAGTTTATCCTGTAGTTTGTAAATTCCAAAGGTAAAAGTGTCAATGCTTAGTGTATAATTTGATTAATGGGCATCTTCATTTGTTCTTCCGATACGTTCCCAGGACTGGACTTACCCTTCATCTACCTAAACCTACCTAGGTTCAACCATACTTAGACTTGGTAGCTTTCTCCTCACTTTTTTATTTTGAGGTCAACAAAAAGGCGAACCCAATGCATATCTCCTCAGCTATTTCTCCTTTCTTTTTTTTTCCATAATTCTAGTAGCCATATATAACAAGGTACCATTTATTTTTAATGACACCTATGTGTAACGAGGTGTTATTTCCCTCCTCATTATTCTTTTTCTCCAAGTCATTTTTTCATTTTTTCTTTTGGTGAGTGGCTCTCCTTCGTCCTTTCTAAATGCTTCACCTAACTAAAATTTGGGAAGACTCGAGGAGCAAGGTTGGGCTCCAAGCATCCCACACCCAGGGATTACTGCGTGTGACATGGCAGCCATACCCTACAAGGATCTCTATTAAGTTTGAATACAAGTTAAGGTGCATTAATTTAGAGTCCCCAACCCTAGTTTTGACAAAACCCATGGTAAGTGATGAGAGCCTCATCATGAGCCATAACTAGCTCATTTTGACCTAATAAAGAAGACAAAAGCTCCTACATAACCTAGAAGAAGGCTTAACTAAAGGAACAAGTGCTCTGAGAAGAAAACATGAAATAAAGGTTAAAACTGCAATTTTGCCATTGCAGTAGATAAACAGGATTTCTTAGAGGCAAAACATGGGTCAAATGGTCTAAATAAGATAAAAAGTGGGTTGAGTCAAGCAGAAATGGGTTCATGTGCAATCTAAGAACTAAAAGACACTTGGTAACCCTAAAACAGACCCGCTTAAATTAACAAGGTTTTGGTCAGAACAAAAAGCAAGTAAACCCTCTAAAAATCATGAAAAAACATACTCTAGGGTTTATAACACTTAATTTGACCTTTGGAACCTAGTTTGACCTAGATTAGGGTCATAGCTCTTCAATTAACCTAATTTGGGTTTTTACGCAAAATATCCAGTCAAACAAGGTCAAACCTGAAATCTAACTTCTCCATTGGATTCCTTAGGTCCAAATTAGGTTTGTACCAAAATTTGGACCTAAGGAGGGGTCATCTTGACCTACTTTGCAATTTAGTACACCCAAATCACAAAGAGGTCCTTATCTTTTGAATATCCTTGCAGAGAGCCCCCTAGGTTCCTCGCCTTCTTTGCAAACCGGTCCTGCCGCCATTGCTAGGGCAGAACCGAGCTCCGACGAAGTTTCGAGAGAGATGGCTCTTTAATTCCTCAGAGATTCTCTCCCAGAAATGGAAGGGAGATTCTCTGAGGAATTCCCTTCCTTCTAAAGCCAATCAAATTCGCTGGTGTGAACCCAATCTCTCGTGCGAACGCACGAGAGATGTGGGTATCTTTCTTCCTTCCAACTCCGGCGAACCGGCTGACCTAATTGCGCGTCTTTCACGCTCTGATAGGAGCGGCCAGCACCTATAAAACACCCCTCGGACCCGGCCACTCATCTTAAGCTTGATTTTGACGGAGATCCCCTCCAAATTTCTTCCCTCCCATCTCCGGCCAAACGACCCACAAGCTCCGGCGACCGCTTTCCCTCCTTCTCGTCACTCTGCTTCCATACCAGCAGCAGAGTCCTCTCCGCCTCTTCCTTCCGCGGCGCGCTGTACCCTGCGCGCAAGCTCCTGACCTCATCTTCGTCGCCGCTTCCTCCCCCAGGGTCTTTCTTCCCCGACGACAGCAGTCACGAGCCGTCCTCTCCACTGCCTCCCTTCACTCCAGACAACCCCAGATACGTTCTCCATCCTCTCCTCTCTCTTTTCCCCCTGTTATCTCCCTTGATCGACCCTCGACAGACGCTAACCACCTCCATCGTCTTCGCCTCCGACCGCACTCCGGCGAGCCGCCCACACCACTCCAGCCCTCCACACGGCTCGCCAACCACCTCGGAAGCTCCGCCTCACCTCCAGGAACACACTCCACCCTCCCACTGCCACTCCAGCCCTCCACAACCACCCCCCGACCAACCCACCATCTCCGGCCACAGGTTGACCTAGGCACGCACGCCTAGGCCGACCTACGGCCTGCTGCACTGCCCACCGCCTTCGCCGTGCCACGGCGAAGGTCTCTATCTATTCTGATTTGGCCGAGAGGCGCGTTTTGTGTACGACAGGACTCGAGCTGCTGCCGCCATGGACGACCTCTGATGAAGCTCCCGCGAAGCTCCAGGCACCCGGTCTTCCAGACTACAGGTTCTGCATACTAATGCAAGTGTCGCGAGGTGAACGAATCCAGCCGAGGAGCGCTAGCAGAGCCAGCAGCTGCGGGGCAAGCGCACGACGAGGTTTCTGCAGGCGCGCGTGAAGGCGAGACCAGATAATCCCACATCGTGGGATTGCAACCGGCAGGTAACGTATAAGTTGATTTTACGCCTTATTCTTATCGCCTCGAAAACACAGGGGTGAGGTCCCTCACTGACCCCACCCGCCTCGTCCGCGGCCTGACCACGCGGACCTGGCGGATCCGACCCAGCCTAAACCTACGCACTCCTCGCGCATCACACACCTGCAGGTGCGCCTGGTCCCGGGTACGATCCGACCCGATTGAGACTGTGGCTCTGGTAGAGCAGTTAGAGTGAATTGCTTGAGAGAGAGACACGCGCGGGTAGAGGGAGAAGGGTTAGGTTTTGTTCCCCTGTGCAGGCAGGCTGATTGCAGGAGAAGGACGTGGCCGCTGCAGAAGAAAGGAGAAGCAAGACAAAGAAGAAAAAGAAAGCAAGACAAAGAAGAAGAAGAAGGCAACGAAGAAAGGAGAAGCAAGACAGAAGAAGAAGAAAGAAAGAAGTCTTCGCAGGTGAAGGAGGAAAACAGAAAGGTTAGAAGTCTTCGCAGGAGAAGAAGAAGAAGGACAAGGGAAGATTGCAAAGAGATCCGAAAGGCAAAGCAGAAGAAGAAAAAGAGAAAGAAAGATCACATTTAAGACGTCTGATACATAAATCAGATGTCTAATTCTAATTTTTTACATCTTTCTTAAAAACTCTTTGAATCAATTATATTTGCATTTAACAGTTGTATTCTTGGGTTTTACAAAGTACTGAGTTTGCTCCCTGTGTTCGACCTCGGATACTCTAGTTGTTCGAGTAATAAAATTATTTGTTTAAACGTTTTGTCGGTTCTACTGCAACGTAATACGCCTTTAAATCCGCACAGAAACGTCCATGAACATTTTGGCGCCGTTGCCGGGGAGCAACGGGCACTTGTAAAGCTTTTGAGTACAACTTTTCTATTTAATATCTGACTTAACTTCTCTTTTGTTGTGTTCAAACAGGGAAAGCAAAACAAAAAGGAAAGAATAGCAACTGCACAACAGACTGGAGCAGGTAATCTCCATAAGCCCTCCCCCTTAACCCTCTCACAATCTAAAAGACAAAAAAAAGGGAGAAGTCAACTTAGGGCTACCTGTCTTATATTTAGTAACTCATCAAGTTGCCTGATTTTCATTTCAACATATTTTTGTCTGTCATCCAACTAAGGCAACTAGGGCTAAAACTTTCTTGATTGAGCCCTAGGTGCTAAATTCTAAGGCAACTAAATTGGACCCATTAGAGCCAAGTTAGGATTGCAAAGCTAGGGTTTTTAGAGACACATCTTCTCTAAAACAAAGAAACAAACTTTCCAAAAAGAAGTGTGCCTAAACCGTGTTTGAAAATATTTATACAAGAGGAACCCTAAGCAAATCAGGCTGATAATTCATTTGAATCATAAAAGGAAGGACCTAAAAGCTCTCAAAGGTGAAGTTGATCCCTCAGGTCAACCAACCTTAATATTAGGTCACTTTTTGCACTCAAAATACTTAAAAGTTCAAGTAGAACATTAAGCACCTTGATCTTAAAATAAAAAAGGTAGACTTAAGAGGTCAAGATCCCCATTCTGGTCTACCTGGAACCGCAGTGACAAGAGAGGTCGGGTGGGGGAAACCCTGTAACCCGTAGGGACGCTCTACCGTGTAGGGGTCTTTGCGGGACTCTCCCTCTCTGGCTGCCCAGGTATTTCTCAGGTGGACGATCTTCTGATCCAGGGGTCCATCTGCCCCGAACCTCTATAGTCACCCAACAATTCTTGGGTGTCTTGATTGGGTCCAGCACCTTCTAATCTCATCACATCTTCCGGTGCATGTTTGGTAGGAGGTCCTTGAGACCACCTTTAAGACCTCCTCTAGAAATTCATTCTCGCCGAGGCCAAGCCTCGACGCCCTTGTTTGTGCAGCAACCCCACCACATAAATCTTTCATCTGATTCAGACCCTGATTCTCCTCCTTCTCCCATCATGGCACAACCCATTGAAGATGAAAATAACCTTGAACACCAACTTCAACGCTTGAACGATCTCTTTCAGAACTTTGTAAACCCACCACAGCGACCTATGATGCGAGATCACTATAATCCCGCTGCGGTGGCAATTGAACCCCGAGTACGAATCCCAATTGGAGGACCTGATTCTGATCTAAAGGCCAATATGATTCATGCCATACCAAAGTTCCATGGGCTTAAGTCTGAGGATCCATTCCAACACATTAAACAACTCAAGCATCTGGCCCAGACTTTCGGGTCAGATGTACAAAACCGGGATATCCTACTCATGAAAATGTTTTCGTTCTCCCTCTTGGACAAGGCCGCGCACTGGTATCAGACTCAGACCCGCCCGATCAACACTTGGGAGGAATTACAGTCTGAATTTTTGAAAAAATTCTTCCCTGTTGGCCGGACGAATGCCTTGCGCCACCAGATCACTCATTTCACTCAACAACAGGGAGAACCTCTTCACGAAGCTTGGGATCGATTCCTAGATCTCATGCGAAAATGTCCCCATCACGGAGTTCCTAAGTGGGAACAAGTCCAGTCTTTTTACCAGGGACTCCGTGAGGATATTCGTCTAATCGTCAATGCAACATGTGGAGGAAACATCATGGGCCAACACGAGGACACGGTGTGGGAGATTCTCGAAAACATGTGCGAGAACTCCATAAACAATGACTCCTTGGGCTTATTCGACAGGACGAATGCCCGCGCATCGACGAATCTAAGAGGGACACATGAGACGCAGGACCTGTCCACTTCTGTTGACCTGGAATTGATGGCCAGTCGGTTGGACAAGGTCTCTATCATAGAAAAGAAGGTGGACGAGCTAACTCGACATTTGCAGCAAGCCACCTCTGCACAAAACTCTTTTGCACGACCTCCTCTGGCAAGGGAAACAGTGCAAAACATCTATCACCAACCTGCCAAGGGGATGGGCCCCTATCCACCCCCGTCTACCTCCCAGACCGGAGTGACCTCCGATCCCGTCTACTCGAGTTGGGGGAACTCTGAACCCTCGTATTCTGACTTTCCTGAGGTTTCTCAGAACTGCGAGGACCTCAACGCCATCCAGAACGACCCATACTCCAATACCTACAACCCTGGATGGCGAAATCATCCTAACTTTCAGTGGGCGGGAAACTCTCAAAAACCACCATATCAACCCCGCCCACAAGCTCCTCGTCCATATCAGCCGCCTCAGCCTCGGCCCAATCCCACCTACCAATCTGGGCAAAATCAGGATCAACTGACTCTTATCCTTCAAACGCTGGCTGACATTCAAAAAATGAATGCGGCAATGCAAAAACAGCACAAGGACGAGATCACAGAGGTTCGCAACCAATTGGCCCAGATGGCAAATTCTCGCCAACCTGGCACCCTTCCTTCGCAACCTTTGCCCAACCCAAATAATGTGCCAACCCAGAGGCGCATTATGAATCCAAATCCAGGCCACGCACATTTGATTTATCAGGCCCCTGCTACTCCATCACCAGACAGGATGGAGGCTTCTACATCTTATGCAGAATTTCAGCAGCAGCCACCTCTCCTACCTAACCCAAACCAAAGTCAGGCTGTATTAAACTCTGTAACAACACGTAGTGGTAAAACAACACAAGACCCACATTATCTGAACCACTCCAAGCCTGATAATCGCCAAGACCCTAGGGTAGTCATCCAAGATACTACTGTCCCAGATCAAGAACCTGGACCTATCCTAGAGGAACCAGCCAGGATCCCATTTCCTGAGGCCTTGACCAAAGGAAAAAGGACAACCAAACCTGTGGCTCCTGAGGAGGATCTGGTCAAGCTCTTTGAACAGGTCCAGATAAACATCCCGTTGATGGATGCAATCCGCCACATACCGGCTTACGCAAGATTCTTGAAAGACATATGTACACCTAAACGTAAGCCGCGAACCAAGGATGGGAATCCGATTGTACTATCAGAGCAAGCCAGCTCTGTCATCCTGAGCAAACTCCCACCCAAGGCTAAAGACCCAGGAACCCCCTTGATTTCTTGTAAAATTGGTGAAACCCAACTTGATAGAGCCCTACTAGACCTAGGTGCCTCCATAAATTTAATACCTACATCCCTCCTTGACCACCTTGAAGAATCTGAACTTAAACCCACTGAGGTGACATTGCAGTTAGCTGATCGATCCATCAAGTCACCCAAAGGTATACTCGAGGATGTCATTGTTAGGGTACGAGATTTTTATTTCCCAGTGGACTTCATAGTACTGGACATGGATGCACCTAAGAACCCAAGGGACACACCAATCATATTAGGGAGACCCTTTCTGGCCACTGCTAGGGCCAATATAAACTGCGAAGAGGGCCAGATAGAATTAAAATTTGGGA
The DNA here is from genome assembly GCA_037157565.1 of Thalassia testudinum. NCBI lineage: Eukaryota > Viridiplantae > Streptophyta > Magnoliopsida > Alismatales > Hydrocharitaceae > Thalassia > Thalassia testudinum. The sequence goes on along the minus strand of JAZHRO010000007.1, from coordinate 24,012,882 downwards.
ATCAAAATCTGAAGATCGACATTTTCAAAGCCGAACAAGGGATTAATTGCGGGGTTATAGAGGAAATTTGTGATGTCAAAGCCGTGGTTGATGAACTGCACATAGAGGACAACCTGATTATTCTTGATCAACCACTAGAAAATCAAAAACCGCTAACAGAGGAGTGCGAACACAATCTAGACACACCTATGACTCCTACCATTGCTCCCGATACAAACCCTGAACCACCCGCTGCTGCTGACAATCCTGTCATGGAACTCAAGCCCCTTCCTGAACATCTAAAATATGTCTTTTTGGATTCAAATCAAACGTTTCCTGTGATTATCAATTCTCGACTCACACCTGACCAGGAACTCCGTTTGATTTCTGTTCTCCAGCAACATCGTAGAGCCATTGGATGGACTCTAGATGATTTGACTGGTATAAGCCCTTCATACTGCACGCATCGAATCTATACAGAAGAAGGCTCACGACCTTCAAGAGAAATGCAAAGGCGACTAAACCCTAACCTACAGGAGGTCGTGAAAAAGGAGATCATTAAGTGGTTAGATGCAGGGATCATCTACCCGATCTCCGACAGTCGTTGGGTGAGTCCAACACAAGTGGTACCTAAGAAGGCAGGACTTACCATCATCACGACAGAAACCGGGGAAGTCATTCCTACCCGAATAGCTAATTCGTGGAGAGTCTGCATTGATTACAGAAGACTAAATTCCTCCACGAAGAAGGATCATTTCCCACTACCGTTTATTGATCAGATCCTCGAGAAACTAGCGGGAAATAGATTCTTCTGCTTTCTTGACGGGTACTCCGGTTACAATCAGGTGGCAATCCATCCAGAGGACCAAGAAAAGACCACATTCACCTGCCCCTTCGGGACGTACGCGTTTCGAAGGATGCCATTCGGTCTCTGCAATGCACCTGCAACTTTTCAGCGGTGCATGCTTGCCATATTCTCAGATATGGTAGGTGACTATCTGGAAGTCTTCATGGATGACTTTTCAGTTTTTGGACAATCATTTGACGATTGCCTCCAACACTTGGTCCATATACTCAGGCGGTGCATCGAGGTGAATTTGGTTCTTTCCTGGGAAAAGAGCCATTTCATGGTGCCTGAGGGAATTGTCCTGGGACATTTAATCTCAGAGAAAGGCATCCAAGTGGATCGAGCTAAGGTTAACCTGATTTCCAAGCTCCCTATGCCTAGCTCGATTAAGGACATCCGATCTTTTTTGGGGCACGTCGGTTTCTACCGTCGATTCATCCCTGATTTCTCCAAAATCGCGCGCCCCCTGACCAATCTGCTTTCCAAGGATGTGCCTTTCGGAATTTCCAAGGAATGCACTCAAGCATTTGAGATCTTACGTGACCGAGTCACCCAAGCCCCAATCCTACAGTCCCCTGATTGGTCTCAACCCTTTGAGATCATGTGCGATGCATCTGACTTCGCTGTAGGAGCGGTTTTGGGGCAGAAAATTGACGGGAAACCTGTGGTCATTTACTACGCCAGCAAAACATTGGATGAGGCTCAGTGTAACTATACGGTTATTGAGAAAGAGCTGCTGGCCGTAGTATTTGCCCTGGAAAAATTCAGATCATACCTTCTGGGTTCCCGTGTTATCATATACTCGGATCACACAGCTGTGAGGCATCTCCTAGCCAAGAAGGACGCGAAACCTCGATTAATCCGCTGGATCTTGCTGTTGCAAGAATTTGACATCGAGATTCGCGACAAGGCGGGAAAGCACAATGTGGTAGCTGATCATTTATCCCGCCTTCCTCCTGAAATTATTGATCCGTCCGGACCTATTACAGAACATTTTCCTGATGAGCACCTCCTGACTATCAGTACAAGTCTTCCATGGTTCGCCGATATTGTTAATTACCTGGCATCACATCAGATTCCGCCCGATTGGCCGAAGGCCAAAAAGGACAAATTGCGTTCCGATGCCAAGTATTACCTATGGGAAGACCCGTATCTCTTCCGCATTGGTGCTGATCAGATAATCCGACGATGCGTCACGGAAGTGGAAATCAAAGACATACTCTCATTTTGCCATGACCAGGCATGCGGTGGACATTTTTCAGGACATAAAACCACATCGAAAGTCCTCCAGTGTGGTTTCTACTGGCCCACAATTTTCAAAGATGCATACAATCACTGTAAGGCATGTTCCCGTTGCCAAACTCTAGGCAACATGAGCCATAGAGACATGATGCCTCTACAGCCGATCTTGGTATGCGAAATTTTTGATATTTGGGGGATTGATTTCATGGGACCCTTTCCTACCTCGGATGGCTTCAAATACATTTTACTCGCAGTTGATTATGTTTCCAAGTGGATAGAAGCCATTCCGACTCGAACCAACAATCATAAAGTCGTTATAAAATTCCTTCATCAAAACATTTTCTCAAGGTTCGGGATTCCGCGTGCTATAATTTCCGACGGAGGGACCCATTTTACAAACGCTCAGTTCAAGTCACTGATGATCAAATACGGGGTGTCACACCGAATCTCTACTCCTTACCACCCCCAAACTAATGGTCTAGCTGAGCTATCTAACCGAGAGATCAAGAAGATCCTTCAGGTTACTGTTCGACCTGATAGAAAAGATTGGTCTTCTCGGCTTCCGGAAGCATTGTGGGCCTATAGGACCGCCCACAAGACCCAATTAGGAATGTCTCCCTTCAGACTAGTGTATGGGAAGGCATGTCACCTCCCCGTCGAATTGGAGCATAAAGCCTATTGGGCAGTACGGACCTGTAATCTCGACCTTTCTAAGGCTGGAACCCACAGAAGATTTCAAATGAGCGAGATCGATGAATTACGCCACGACGCATATGAGAACTCGCGAATTTACAAAGAACGGGTTAAAGCTTTTCACGACAAACACATTTCTAGAAAGGTCTTTCATCCTGGTCAAAAAGTTTTACTCTTTGATGCTCGACTCAAACTATTCCCAGGAAAGCTAAGATCCAAGTGGGTCGGACCCTACCTAGTCCGCCAAATCTTCGGAAATGGAGCTATTGAAATCAGCCTACTCAGCCACGATTCTGAACCATTTGTCGTGAATGGGCAGAGACTCAAGCCGTTCATTGACATGACCGATATAGATTTGACTGAGTCATCCTTTACCCTCCTTTCCTCTTGAGCTCATTACGCCCAGCTGATGGCGTAAAACTCAGCGCTTAACGGGAGGCAACCCGTCATTCTTTGAAAAACCTGAAACCGTTTCTGACATCGCTATGCGGAACTCATATTGCACTTTAGGGTTCATCCATTAGAACAGCCGACTTCACCTCAGGTATACCTACCCGAGATTAGAAATCGTTCGCAACAAGTCGCTTCGACCCATTCACTCACCACACACCTGTCCTAACACATGAACTAAGCTGAATTCGAACCCACCTAATTTACAATGGGGACATTGCAAATCTTAGGCATGGGGGGGTATGAAAGTGCAAAATATCAGAAAATTCATATCAAGAAAGGGTTTCATTCATAAAAAAAAAAAAAAAAAAAAAAAAAAAAGGGACTTGATAGAGGGGAGGAACAATTCAGGGTCATACAAATGAGAGGAGGAAAAGAAAGAAAAAGGACAAAAAGAGCAAAAATAAAGAAAGGAGCACAAAAGGAAAAGAAAAAGAAAAAGTCATTAGTAAAAGATTAAGGGGTTAACTGAAGTTCTAGACCGAGTCAAGAAAAAGAAAAGAAAAATGCTACAGAGATATAACAAGAGATTAGCGGGAACGCTGGTCTTAGGCCTCTTGGGCTAGATTTTTAGCTTAAAAATTCACGTATCCGTTAAAATCTGGACAATCCTCAAGAGGTTGAGGAAAATGCGAAGCTTAAGTATTAGGTCTAAGGCTTAGGAAGTATTCGGCCTCGTTAACTGACCTCCGGTTTGCGGGATTCGGTAACCTAAGCACCCAAATTCACACACAGTCTGGTTCAGTGCGCATAAATATTCAAAACACGCAAGAGCGTTTAATATTCTGAAAAAGTCACCTAGATTAGGAGTGGCCAATCAACACAAGTTGATTTGGACAAGTTCCCAGCGCGGAGAGGCGGGAAATTCCCCTCGAAGATGCGTAACAACATATCGTCTCCTCGGTGCTTGTCTCTTAGGATATTTAAATATCCTACTGGGGGCATGTAAGCACTCTGCTGGTTCAGATACCATGGGTGGCATTATCACGAAATGTCGATCGCCAGGGTCTGAATTCGGCCACGGAACGCCATGGGCGGGATTATCTCGAAATCTCGAAAGCCAGGGTTCCGGGGGGTTGCCATGGGCGGGATTATCTCGAAATCTCGAAAGCCAGGGACCCTTGAGGATTGATGATGGGGACGAGGAATCCGATACAGACCGTGTTGAGAAGCTAATCCGAAGCTAGAAATAAAAAGAAAAGAGAGAGAAAAGCTCTCCAAACAAATAAATCCTATCTCTCTCTTACAAAAAAAAAAAAAAAAAAAAAACGCACTGCAAACTGAGCGTAGGCTAAAAATGTCTCAAGCACGGGTGCTTTAACCGCAGAGTCCAACAAACCCTAGGATAGTTTTTGTGGGCCGTAGAAACCTTTGCGAAGGACTGAGGCTAAAGCAGAACAGGTCCAGATTTTGGTTGGTACTTGAGTACCTCTAGGCCTATTGTCGGCATTCCTACCTAATCACAAAAGAAGCACTTATCATAACTAAGGACACTTTGGGTCTAGAATGGAAGTCAAAACTTTGAAATTTTGCTAAGGGACTAGCAAAAGCTAGGCATGGGGGTATGATGAGAGCCTCATCATGAGCCATAACTAGCTCATTTTGACCTAATAAAGAAGACAAAAGCTCCTACATAACCTAGAAGAAGGCTTAACTAAAGGAACAAGTGCTCTGAGAAGAAAACATGAAATAAAGGTTAAAACTGCAATTTTGCCATTGCAGTAGATAAACAGGATTTCTTAGAGGCAAAACATGGGTCAAATGGTCTAAATAAGATAAAAAGTGGGTTGAGTCAAGCAGAAATGGGTTCATGTGCAATCTAAGAACTAAAAGACACTTGGTAACCCTAAAACAGACCCGCTTAAATTAACAAGGTTTTGGTCAGAACAAAAAGCAAGTAAACCCTCTACAAATCATGAAAAAACATACTCTAGGGTTTAGAACACTTAATTTGACCTTTGGAACCTAGTTTGACCTAGATTAGGGTCATAGCTCTTCAATTAACCTAATTTGGGTTTTTACGCAAAATATCCAGTCAAACAAGGTCAAACCTGAAATATAACTTCTCCATTGGATTCCTTAGGTCCAAATTAGGTTTGTACCAAAATTTGGACCTAAGGAGGGGTCATCTTGACCTACTTTGCAATTTAGTACACCCAAATCACAAAGAGGTCCTTATCTTTTGAATATCCTTGCAGAGAGCCCCCTAGGTTCCTCGCCTTCTTTGCAAACCGGTCCTGCCGCCATTGCTAGGGCAGAACCGAGCTCCGACGAAGTTTCGAGAGAGATGGCTCTCTAATTCCTCAGAGATTCTCTCCCAGAAATGGAAGGGAGATTCTCTGAGGAATTCCCTTCCTTCTAAAGCCAATCAAATTCGCTGGTGTGAACCCAATCTCTCGTGCGAACGCACGAGAGATGTGGGTATCTTTCTTCCTTCCAACTCCGGCGAACCGGCTGACCTAATTGCGCGTCTTTCACGCTCTGATAGGAGCGGCCAGCACCTATAAAACACCCCTCGGACCCGACCACTCATCTTAAGCTTGATTTTGACGGAGATCCCCTCCAAATTTCTTCCCTCCCATCTCCGGCCAAACGACCCACAAGCTCCGGCGACCGCTTTCCCTCCTTCTCGTCACTCTGCTGCCATACCAGCAGCAGAGTCCTCTCCGCCTCTTCCTTCCGCGGCGCGCTGTACCCTGCGCGCAAGCTCCTGACCTCATCTTCGTCGCCGCTTCCTCCCCCAGGGTCTTTCTTCCCCGACGACGGCAGTCACGAGCCGTCCTCTCCACTGCCTCCCTTCACTCCAGACAACCCCAGATACGTTCTCCATCCTCTCCTCTCTCTTTTCCCCCTGTTATCTCCCTTGATCGACCCTCGACAGACGCTAACCACCTCCATCGTCTTCGCCTCCGACCGCACTCCGGCGAGCCGCCCACACCACTCCAGCCCTCCACACGGCTCGCCAACCACCTCGGAAGCTCCGCCTCACCTCCAGGAACACACTCCACCCTCCCACTGCCACTCCAGCCCTCCACAACCACCCCCCGACCAACCCACCATCTCCGGCCACAGGTTGACCTAGGCACGCACGCCTAGGCCGACCTGCGGCCTGCTGCACTGCCCACCGCCTTCGCCGTGCCACGGCGAAGGTCTCTATCTATTCTGATTTGGCCGAGAGGCGCGTTTTGTGTACGACAGGACTCGAGCTGCTGCCGCCATGGACGACCTCTGATGAAGCTCCCGCGAAGCTCCAGGCACCCGGTCTTCCAGACTACAGGTTCTGCATACTAATGCAAGTGTCGCGAGGTGAACGAATCCAGCCGAGGAGCGCTAGCAGAGCCAGCAGCTGCGGGGCAAGCGCACGACGAGGTTTCTGCAGGCGCGCGTGAAGGCGAGACCAGATAATCCCACATCGTGGGATTGCAACCGGCAGGTAACGTATAAGTTGATTTTACGCCTTATTCTTATCGCCTCGAAAACACAGGGGTGAGGTCCCTCACTGACCCCACCCGCCTCGTCCGCGGCCTGACCACGCGGACCTGGCGGATCCGACCCAGCCTAAACCTACGCACTCCTCGCGCATCACACACCTGCAGGTGCGCCTGGTCCCGGGTACGATCCGACCCGATTGAGACTGTGGCTCTGGTAGAGCAGTTAGAGTGAATTGCTTGAGAGAGAGACACGCGCGGGTAGAGGGAGAAGGGTTAGGTTTTGTTCCCCTGTGCAGGCAGGCTGATTGCAGGAGAAGGACGTGGCCGCTGCAGAAGAAAGGAGAAGCAAGACAAAGAAGAAAAAGAAAGCAAGACAAAGAAGAAGAAGAAGGCAACGAAGAAAGGAGAAGCAAGACAGAAGAAGAAGAAAGAAAGAAGTCTTCGCAGGCGAAGGAGGAAAACAGAAAGGTTAGAAGTCTTCGCAGGAGAAGAAGAAGAAGGACAAGGGAAGATTGCAAAGAGATCCGAAAGGCAAAGCAGAAGAAGAAAAAGAGAAAGAAAGATCACATTTAAGACGTCTGATACATAAATCAGACGTCTAATTCTAATTTTTTACATCTTTCTTAAAAACTCTTTGAATCAATTATATTTGCATTTAACAGTTGTATTCTTGGGTTTTACAAAGTACTGAGTTTGCTCCCTGTGTTCGACCTCGGATACTCTAGTTGTTCGAGTAATAAAATTATTTGTTTAAACGTTTTGTCGGTTCTACTGCAACGTAATACGCCTTTAAATCTGCACAGAAACGTCCATGAACAGTAAGCTCTCACATGGTTGCCCCAGTTTCAAGTTCGTGTAAGTGAAAAAGACACTTCGGTTTCAAGGATCTCCAGACCAAGGAATAAACAGAGAAGTTATTTACTTCCTAAGCCCTTGACTTAATACATCAGCTTCTCAAATACCTCTTTTGCTTGAGGCAAAATCTATATCTTAACAAATAATTAGATTTTTAAGCCAACCCAGCCCTGAGGGTCTAAGATTAATTTCTCTTCCTTATCTCTTGAAGAAAGACATTTAAGGTTTTATCTCATCATTAGTTCCAACCTAGAACTTTAGGTAACTCATCTACAGAGATTGTTGGGACTAACTAATTAAGCTCAACAAATTAAAACCCCTTCATTTTTTTTTTGAATGCAATATGAATGCATGAATGCAATATGTATACATGCTATAAACAGATGTCTCAGGTCCTATCCCCCCATGCCTGGTTCAAATAATGTCCTCATTAAAAGTAAAATAGACAAGGGAAGATGTTACCTAAGGCAAAGAATGAAAGGAGCTAAGGCTCCTTGAGAGTGACTTTGTCAACCAGATGGCCATTCAAAGTAACATATGGTTTTAACCATTGGTCGTTGACGGTAAAGGGCATTGCTGAAGAGGAAGGGCTTTGATCTCCACAACCCCATCCGGAAACACTTTGGTGATTATGTAAGGCCCATCCCAACATGATTTCAATTTCCCTGGAAAAAGTTTAAGTCTAGAATTAAAAAGCCAGACTTGTTGGTTGGGCTCAAAGGTCTTTCTAAGGATATACTTATCATGCAAGACCTTAGTTCTCTCTTTAAGCTTGGGAGGTGTCATAAGCATCATTCCTCAGCTCTCAAGCTCAGCCAACTCCAATAAACATGCCTTACCTGCTTGCTCTAAATCCATGTTGACACTTCGGATAGCCCAAAGTACTCTATGTTAAAGCTCAATAGGTAAATGGCATGCTTTCCCATACACTATCCAAAAGGGAGACATACCCAAAGGGGTTTTGTAGGTCGTTCGATAAGCCCATAAAGCATCATCAAGCTTTTGAGACCAATCCTTCCTATCAGGCCTAACGATTTTTTCCAAAATTTTCTTAATCTCCCTATTCGACACTTCCATCTGGCCACTTGTCTAAGGATGGTAAGGGGTAGAGATCTTATTAGTTACTCCGAGACTCCTAAGTGGCCGATTGAAGTGGTGGTTACAAAAATGAGGTCCCCCATCACTTATAATCATCTTGGGCAGCCGAAGCGAGATACGATATTGTCCTTCACAAATTTCAAGACCAACAAGTGGTCATTTGTGTGCATAGGAATGCCTCTATCCATTTAGAGACACAATCAACTACCACCAAATATACTCATATCCATGGGATGGAGGGAAGGGACCCATGAAGTCTATCTCCTAAACATCAAAAATTTCTACAGGTTGGATGGGGTGTTGGGGCATCTCATTCCTCATCCCAATCGTTTCAATTCGTTGACATCTAATGCAGGCCTTAACAAAGTTATGAAAATCCTTAAATAAAGTAGGCCACCAAAAACTGGACTAGAGAACCTTAAAAGTTGTTTTCTTAGCACCAAAGTGTCCTCCATAATGAAGTTCATGGCAAAATCTTAACACACTTTATTACTCCTCTTTAGGCACACATAGTCTCAATACTTGGTCTTGTCCAAGTCTAAATAATTCTGACTCTTCCCAATGAAAGAATTTAGCTTGGTAAACGAATCTCTTCCGTTTCTGCTCATCCCAAGAGCCAGGAGTCTCTCCAATGACCAAGTAATTGACAGTATCAGCATACCAAGGTGAAGTCGGTGTTACTGCCAAAATGGTTTCATTAGGAAATGTCTCGCGGATGTCTCTAGATGGAGAGTCATCAAGTGGGAGGTGACACAGGTGGTCAACCACTACATTTTCCACTCCTTTCTTTTCACGAATCTCCAAGTCAAACTCTTGAAAGAGTAGAATCACCTAATCAAATGTGGCTTAGAGTCCTTCTTGGCAATGAGATGTTTCACTACCGCATGATTAGTAAAAATGACCACCTTAGACCCAAGAAGATAACACCTAAACTACTCCAAAGAAAAAACTACAGCAATGTTAAATGTTCCAGTTGTTACACTAACGTGTTTGGTTTTGAAAAACCTGTCGTTGTAGTTTGAAAGTGAAGAACTCGTGTTCAACAAATAAAATTTATACCGAAATGGAAATTCCGAGTCGAACACAGGGAGGCGGACGATTGATTTAAAAACTCCATGTTTGTTTTTATTTGTCACGAAGTAATTCAATTGATTAGAACTATCTCACTATTTACAATAAATAAAAGAGAGAGAGAAAGAGAGAGAATAAGAGAGAGAATAATACAAACAAAAATCAAAAGAGATATAGAATGCACATGGAATTCATTATCAAAAGGATTTTTCATTACACTAAATATCACGATGAGAAAGCGAGAAAATGATTACACTAGAAAGCGGTAAATCTACTCTAAAAAGCGGTAAATCTATTCTAGAAAGCAGTAAAAAGAATGGGGAGAGAGATATCCTCCTCGATGGTCGCTTGGAAGATGAGCCAGACGGGACGATGCCTAGACGAAGGAGAACGAAGTAGGCCGAAGGAGGGCAAAGCAGGAAGAATGAGAATGGGGCAGCACATCGTCGTCGTCATGGGATCCACTTCCGAAGGGGACAAAAAATTGACTTTATCTCACGAGAAGCATCCTGGGTGTGGGACAAGCTTCTCTTGAGCTTTGGAGAGGGAGAGAAGAGAAGGAAGGGATGAGAATTTCGTATGGAGGGGGTCTCATTTTATAGTTGCAAGGAGTGGGGGCAATTTGGTCATTACAACTTTAAAAATATTAATTCAGGACCTTTAGTGACGAATAAAACCACCGCTAAAGGTTCGAACGTGGGCGTAGTGGGTGGTGCATGCATGTTCAACGCCCGCGCATGTCCAGCCGATCTCAGCTGTCCAATCACGAGATCGGATGGCTTAGATCTTGCTACGCCCGCCTACTCAGAGCGCGCCCGCCCGCGTACGATGCTGCGTCTTCGCTGCGCGTGGAATAGCACGTGGGCGCTATCGGGCACGCGCAACCGTTAGATCGCAATCTGACGCTCGCCCATGCCCACTCGCCCGCCCGCTCGCCCACTCCCCCACTCACGAGGAATCGATCCCGCACCAGCGCCTCGCGATAAGGCGCTCACCCGTTGTGCTACACCGTCCAAATAGTCACGCGGATGAAATCAAGAGCGCACATTCACAACCGTTGGATCAAGATCCAACGACCCGGATTGCACGTTGGATCTTCTTTGGAGAGGCAGCGACGAATTTGAGGGTCGGTTGGACGGCTGAGATGGTGCCACGTGGCGCCATCTTGGCAGTCCATCTTTTGGATGATGTAGATGGTGCCACGGTTGTCGGATTGAGTCGATTTTCGCGTCGTTAGGCTGCGATTGTTGATCTGAATCCATCCGTGTGGTCAGATTTGTCGTTTGAAGTGTGGATTCACACCATCTTGGCCCTTGATCTTCTAGGGTTCCCCGATCACTATCTGATGCTACAGATGTCTGATTAGGGCGATCTTGGAGTCGTTGAACTCCAATTGTCACCCTGATCACATCTGTACAGTTGGATCTTCGATCCGAGGACCCGATAAAAAGTTTGCCCTGTTCATGAACATAAATGGAGACAATTAACCTCCATTTTATTCAAACTACTCTAAATGCAAGATGATGCATGTTATGTAATATTTATAGCATGTAATGCAATCCTATGCTTAAGAACATGCATAAATAGACATCTTAAGTAGTGTAAACATGTTCACATCATACCCCCATGCCTATCTTTTGCTAGTGCCCTGCCAAAAACTATATGCTATTTATAAAAGAATCAGGTTAGATTATTTGGGCATGAGTTATTTTCAATCATTAAGAAAATGTCCACTTAGGATCTGAACTTTCAAAGACACAGCAGTACCCGAGTATCTGCCAAAATGCAGACTGCCTCAAACTCTCGCCTTATTCAAAGAAAAATCTCTTTTTCTCTTTTTCCTTTTTTCTAATTTTCTTTTGGATTTTCAAGTTTTAGGGTTTAAGAGTGGCTTTCTACGGCCATTCAACTCACCCAAGATTTGATGAGAACCCTAAGTTCTAAGCATCTTATTGTGAATGTGATAGACCCTTTGATCGACAATTAAAACGGACTTTGGATTTCTAAGCCTCTAGGTGACCTAAAAAAGAATTCTACCTAAAGGTGTATCTTTACAACCGATAGCTTTCTCCCTACTTTTATTTTTTTACGGGGTCAACACAAGGGTGAATCTAGTGTATATCTCCCCAGTTTATTCTACTTCTCTGCTTCTTCCTAAGTGTTTTGGAAATTTTCAGTGCATTTATTGAGCTGGGTTCTGGACAATCGGTCAATGAGCTGTTACCACCGACAAATTGCTAGCCATACTCGTGTGGCGAAGTGTGGCTTATTTCTTTTTTTCTTTTCTCCTTTTCTTTTTGAATTTTTATTTTTTTCTTTTTATTTATTTATTTTTTTAAGTAGGTGGCTTCCCTGGTCTAAGATTTACCTAAAGGTAGCAAAAAGAGAAAGATCCAGTGACTGGGCTCTAGACAACCTACCTATGAGCTATTACCCATGATAACTTGCTAGCCATATCACCCTAGAAGGTTCATTAGCTACCCAATTTCTGTTAGAATCGCGGAACAACGAGTCAGTGACAAGATAGTATGTAGATGCTTAAGACTCAAAATTCCCTCAAATCAGAGGGCGGGTTGATAAGTCATGTACTTATCATCCAAACTTATTTACTCCAATTAAAATAGAATTTAGGTTGGCGAGGACTCGAGAAACAAATCCACATTTCAGTGGATACACGGGCTAATTAAATCCAAAGACCTGAAGGGTCTTTGTGTTCAAATCATAATGTAGTATTTCCTAAGATTGAAAATTTTCTTAAACCCAAGTTCTCTTTCCTAATTCCACATTTTTTTTTAATAAAATAAAATAAATCTACGGAGCTGACGAATAAATTTAGAGATGAATATCCACCCCCCCATACCTATCTAATGCATTGTCCTCATTATATTAAAAAGACATAAAACCGAGTGGAATAGCACAGAAAGCACCTGAATTGCATGAATGTCAGGTCTGCTCCAAGAAAGAAACTATAAAGAACTGTATATGTGCTGAATTTAGTGCCTTCAGTTAGGCACAGTATATAAAGAAGAGAAGTAAAAGAATTCACAGGTGCAGGTCAGAATCAGAATAAACATAAGAATCCTCTAACTTGTCAACATATGTCCACAAATGTAGACCAGATTATGGTGCAGACCCATACCCCATAATCGAGAATATCTTAGGTTCTGGATAAAAATTACCCAAAACCTAAAATCAGCATGCAAGCGGGGTTAGGCCTGCGATTTATGAGGATGCAACCTAAGACCAAAAAGTCGGGTTACAGAGAATTGGAGCTCAAAAGGATAATCATTGAATGTGTGCTTGGGTTTAACATCCTCAAAACAAATGTCGTAAGGGTCCTGGTTTGATGGTTTCAGCTTAATAGGCACCCTTCGTCTCAGTCTTGTACTTCCTCCAGAACTTACTTCCCAAATCAAAATTTCCTGGCTCCTATCCTCCTCATTCAGCATGTCAAATTTCGAGACCTCTTGCATATTAATCACCCCATCTGAAATCTCCAATTCTGAATGATGTGGCTAAATCAAAATTGACTTGGGTCTAATTATCTTAGAAATAGAATCATTGATAAGCTCAATGGGGTGTAACTGACAATCAGGGCATTTGATTGAATCCCCCAGAAAATGCGATTCTGGATCCATAATGTGAGCCCTAATAAAATCAGTTTCTTCAATTATTGGGCTATCAAATGATCTTTCAAATTCCTCAGGCCCAATCGTCTCACAAAAATTATGTTCTGTAAACTTGCGTGAGACTTCGTAAATCAAATCTTCACCATCAGAATCAAAGAAATCAAGATCCGTATTAATGTATGTCCCAACATCATCTGTCACTTTTTATTCCAAGGAGACATATGTTTCCTTGTACCTTGGCTCAGGGATCTCAGGTGAAGAATTCAGATCTTCCTTAATTAGTTGCTCTAATTCAATCTGGTCAGCCTCGTAACACATGTCCCCCCAACAGGTGCCTGAACGGGTTCTGAAATTGTCTCTCCTGAAGAGGGTTCATCCTGGGAATCATCCCATAACTGAACTAAAGCAACCAAAAATCTCATCCTCAATTTTTCTAATTTCCCAAGTAGAAACTCACCTGGGTTTTTATCCTTAACATCCTGGAGCCAATCCAACAAATACATATTCAAATCATCAATCATCTGAATCAAAGGCTCCAATCTCTCAATGCAAGGTATTGACTGAACTTCTAAAGTTTGTGTGATATTCCTCAAGTTAGCCAGAACCTTATCTTGAACCTGGTTACCCTAAACCAAATGAGTTGGTTCATGGTTGGGCGGGTTTGGGGTCAATGCAGGGGAATTAACGAATTGAGATTCGTTATACCCTTCCAGATAATAGGTCATTTCGGATTGTTCAAAAGGTGGTGATGACCTAAAGCAGTGTAATCAGAGGATGGGTAAGGATTAGTGTATCCTTCTTGATTGTAGATCGTATTAGGTTGTTCATGAAAGGGTGACGATCTATAATCAATGTGGCTCTGAGAAGGATAGAAATCACAATCATAGTGTTCAGGGTTAGACCCTAAACACAGAGGTCCAGAACTATATCCCCAATCTGAGTTATCCCAACTAACTGATGTTTAATTACAGTATGAGTCGGAATAATCGTCATGTTGAGGATAATTCAAAATAGGAGGGAAAGAGCGGGAATGCGTGTAATATGTGGAAGGATTCCGGAGAGATGGGAGGAAGAAAGGCACCCTGCAATACAAACAATCAAACCTGTCCTTAAGTGGGTTAGCCTACAGACCTACAGATTCCCAAAATCCATCTTGAGATAAAGGAACGATTTGATCTACTTCTGTCTGTTCAATCCAACCAGTTAGGAGGGACTGGGGAGAAGGTTCTTCCTTCGGCTTGCGCCTCCAGTTCCTAGTGTACCCCGCAGCCGCTATCGTTTGATTTTGCTCCCCCAGCTAAACATCAGATTAAACAGTAGAAATGGACTAATCGAAAATAATCTCGTTCTGGGCTCTGAAGAGCGAGTCAAATCCTTAAGGCCAATGTCTACTCTGTTTTATTTAGGGCTAGGTTTAAATGTGCTTTGGAATGTGATGGGCCCTTTATATGGGTTGTGCCCTTAATGATTAATTGATTTATGTGTGCGTGCACAACCAGTGGTTTTCAAGCAAGATTATTTTTGATGTGGTAAATTTTAGGGTTCAAATCTTGCTTAGTAGCTTTTAGGGTTCAACTTTAGGTGTTTTCAAACAAGTTTTGTTGGCACACTAGGTTTTGAAAGTATAGGTGAAGATGTTTTCCTTTAAAGCTTAAAAAGAATGTGGAGTGCCTGGTAATCCCTAATAGTTGAACCTAAGTGGCAGCTACTTGATGAGTTGATTTTAATTGAACTGGTGCGACCCAATCAACTCAAACATTGGCCTGTTGCACCACTTAATTAGGCACACAAGTGATTACCTAATCTGATTTCTACTCAATTATGTGTTTGGATGTGTGTGTACCGGCTCCAAAGATTGGTTTACCGGTTGAGTTTGAAAATCAAATGAGGTTGTGTACCTCTATGAGATTTTCTTTTAATTTTTATTTATTTTTTTAATGTGGGGGTTCGGTTGGGGCAGGTGTAGGTGTCAAACAACAAACAATCTAACCTTAGAGTTTATAAGAACACCTCGGTTGATTGATGTTTATATTATTATGTGGTGAAATGAAATCTAATGGGTGGGAGGTGGGGGTAACTTACAAAACCTTCACAGCACTTCACTCTAATCTACCACTTTTGCTTGTCTCAAAAGAGCACCTGCAATCACAATAGGAAAGGAGAGAAGTGAGGTAAATGAATTGTAAGTTAGAAAACGCGAAGAAAAAATCAAAGAGCGTCGCCTCCCCGGCAACGGTGCCAAAATGTTGAACGTCGAGCTGTTTGGTTTTGAAAAACCTATCATTGTAGTTTGAAAGCGAAGAACTCGTGTTCAACAAATAAAATTTATACCGAAATGGAAATTCCGAGTCGAACATAGAGAGGTGGACGTTTGATTTAAAAACTCCACGTTTGTTTTTATTTGTCATGAAGTAATTCAATTGATTAGAACTATCTAACTATTTACAATAAATAAAAGAGAGAATAAGAGAGAGAATAATACAAACAAAAATCAAAAGAGACATAGAATGCACATGGAATTCATTATCAAAAGGATTGTTCATTACACTAAATACCACGACGAGAAAGCGAGAAAATGATTACACTAGAAAGCAATAAATCTACTCTAGAAAGTAGTAAATCTATTCTAGAAAGTAGTAAAAAGAATGGAGAGAGAGATATCCTCCTCGACGGTCGCTTGGAGCACAAGTCAGACAGGACGACGCCTGGACGAAGGAGGATGAAGCAGGGCGAAGGAGGGCGAAGCAGGAAGAATGGGAACGGGGCAGCACGTCATCGTCGTCGGGGGATCCACTTCCAAAAGGGGACGAAAAATTGACTTTATCTCGCGAGAAGCATCCTGGGTGTGGGACAAGCTTTTCTTGAGCTTTGGAGAGGGAGAGAAAAGAAGGGATGAGAATTTCGTATGGAGGGGGTCTCCTTTTATAGTTGCAAGGAGTGGGAGCAATTTGGTCATTACAACTTTAAAAACATTAATTCAGGACCTTTAGTGACGGATAAAATCGTCGCTGAAGGTCTGAACGTGGGCATAGTGGGCGACACGTGCGCCCCACTCGCTTGCCCGCGCGTTCAACGCCCGCACACGTCTAGCCGATCTCAGCCGTCCGATCGCAAGATCGGCAGCTAAGATCGCGCTACGCCTGCCTCCTCAGCGCGTGCCTGCCCGTGTACGATGCCGCATCTTCGCTGCACGTGCAGTAGCGCATGGGCGCTATCAGGCGTGCACAACCGTTCGATCACGATCCAACGCTCGCCTATGCCATCTCGCCTGCCCACTCGCCCGCTCGCGAGGAATCGATCCCGCGCCAGCGCCTCACGATAAGATGCTCACCCGCTGCGCTACGCCATCCAAATAGTCGTGCGGATGAAATCAAGTGTGTGCATCCACAGCTGTTGGATCAAGATCCAATGGCCCAGATCGTGCCCTGGATCTTCTTTGGAGAGGCAGCGGCGGTCTTGATGGCCGGTTGGATAGCTGAGATGGCACCACGTGGCGCCATCTTGGCCGTCCATCTTCTAGATGATGTAGATGGTGCCACAGTTGTCCGATTGAGTCAATATTTGTGCCGTTAGGCTGCGATCATCGATCCAAATCCATCTGTATGGTCAGATTTGTTGTTTGAAGTGAGGATTCACACCATCTTGACCCTTGATCTTCTAGGGTTCCCCGATCACTATCCGATGCTACAGATGTCTGATTAAGGCAATCTTGGAGTTGTTGAACTCCAATTGTCGCCCTAATCACATCTGTATGGTTGGATCTTAGATCCGAGGCCCCGATAAAAAGTTTGCCCTGTCCATGAACATAAAAGGAGACAATTAACCTCCATTTTATTCAAACTACTCTAAATGCAAGATGATGCATGTTATGCAATATTTATAGCATGTAATGCAATCCTATGCTTAAGAACATGCATAAATAGACATCTTAAGTAGTGTAAACATGTTCACATCAAGCAAGTAATTCTTTTTCAGTGACTGTGTAGTTTTGTTGTGGTTCGGTTAAAGTCTTGCTAGCATAGTGCAGCACATGTGGTCTTCCCTCAACCCTTTGTCCAAAGACTGCTCCCACTGTTAACGTGGGAAATCGATGTTTTAAAATTACTTCATCGTAGTATAGGTCAAAATTATGTGAAAACAAATACCATTTATACTCGAATTTAAGTCCGTCAAGAAAATCTGAGGTCAAATGCACAGAGCAAGTGTTGCAATTTTAATCTCACCAATCACAAATTAATAAACAATTATAATAAAAAAACTTCATTTAGAATAACTCAGAATGATATATAGATAAAATCAAGTATCTTAATGCAAAAAGAATGGGTTAAATTGGTGATTCGAATCACCAATTAACCCTTTTAATGTTGAGCTCAAAAATCTCAATAGTAAGTGTTAATCAAATAACTCACGTTAACCAGATGAATATCTCAATCAAAACTAAACCACCAATAGGTATCAGACGAATGCTCAAGGCCTTCAGACACCTTAAGTGCTCAAGGGATCAGCTCAACAGAAAGGCAAAGGCCTCTTCTTTCTTTCTTCATGCCTCAAGGGAGAGAGGCAAGCATAGCAACACAGAGGCAAAGGCCCCTAAGTATCAGCTAAGTAGTAGAAGGCAAAAACCCCCCTCCTTCTCTCTCTATTCTCCTCTCTCTCAAATAACCGAGGCTAATCGGGTCAGTAACCAGGTATAAGATCAGGGGTCTAGGTCCACAGGCTATGTGCACGGACGAGGGTGTGCAGGTGTGTAGGGGACCTCACCCCTCGTGTGTGGAAGTAAGGCCCTGTACAAATTGATTCTATCTCGCACAGAGGCTTCTGAAGTTTCTGATGCTCAATTATGTCCCACACCCATCCTCGTGCAACTGTAGAAGATTGATGCATTCAATTGAAGCCACACTAGCAGGTCTTTGACCAAATTGGATGTCTGGATCAGGTCTTGGAGGTCAATCATAGCATCGAGGATCAACTCCTGGAGGTCTTGTGGTTGGAACACTAAAGATGAAGTCAGAGGAATCACGATGGCAGTGAAGCTCCAGTGGGGTACTTGAAATCGCAACATGGTCTCGCAGCCTTGTCAAAATATATCAAGAGGTTCGCCGAACCACGACGAACGTAGAGATGGTGGTTTCATGATGTGGGGGGGTGTGTGTGCATAGGGCAAGGTCGGGTCGGAGCTAGCTGCGAAGGTGATGGTGTTCGGGGAGATCGAAGAATGGCCAATCAGTGGAATTAGGTTAGGTCTTTAGTCAGTGGGGTCACGGTGAAGCTAATGGGGGTGGTATTGGCGAGATTCATTCAGTGGAGCAGCAGATAAGTGTCGTCGGAGCTTTGCTGGAGTAGAGGAAGGTGAAGGCGTTAGGGTTGAGATGGTGGTTGTTTATGAGTGTAAGTGAAAGGGAAGTGAAGTAGAGGGAGAAAGGAAGAGAAAAGAGGGTCTTAGAAAAGAGGGAGAAGTCCGGAGAGCTCCAGTCGTGGCTTTACCGGAGCCAGAGAAGGAGATGGAGACGACGAGCCAGTGACGGCGAATAAGGTAGAGAAACGTCCTCTCTTTGGCTGGAGAGGATCGTGAGGAAGAGAGGAAGAACTTAGGTCATCCAATTTGATGGTTGGACCACCGAAGGAGGGGGATCCAGGTAGGTCACCGGAGAAAGGATGTTTGGTGGTCGGAGAGGGTAGATTAGGGTGATTTAGCTCGCCAAAACTTGCTAAGGAACATGGCCTTGCGACCTGGGTCCTTTTATAGAGCTTAGGTGATCGTTTTAAGCTTGGAAACCAACCTTGAAACCTTGTAAGCATCACACAATATGAAACCCACATCTCCCATGCGTTCACATGGGGGATTGGGAAATAATTAGAGCCCAAGAATAGGTTTAGCTCGTAGAGGATCCTCTCAGGAATCTTCCTTCCAATTTTTGAAGGGTTTAGCCACAAAATCAGGGAGTAATCCCTGATTGAAGGTTGCTGGCAAAGTGGGTTGAGGAGTTGAAGGTAGTGGGGACCTATTGGCGAAGACAATGATGAAGTTAAGGGCATATTTGCAAAGAATTTGAAAGTTAGGAGTCTGTGTGTGAGAGAAAAGAGTTAGACAGGACCAAAATGCAAACGTGGTCAAGGTGATCTCTGATTGGGCCCAAAGTTTGCTACAAACCTAATTTGGACCCAAGGAATTTGATGGTGAAGGTAGATTTAGGTTTTGACCAAGTTTGACTGGGTAAATTGCATAGAAACCCATATTAGGGTAATTATCTGTTTGAGACAATTTTAGGTCAAATTGGGTTCCAATGGTCAAATCAAGGGTACAAAATCTTAGGGAATATTTTTCTATGATTTTTAAAAAGTTTAGACAAATTTTATCCTAACCAGAACCTCAGTTAATTAAGCAGGCCTATTTTCAAGGCTTCAGATATCCATTAATTCTTGAATCGCGTGAAAACCCGTTTTATTTTATATGGACCCACTTATTACACATTAATGACCATATGACCTTTAATAAACCCCTGAAAGATCCCATGGTTATTCTGTATTTGTGGAAGTGCGGTTAATTTTGCAGAAATAACCCTATATTTATCTTTTTTTCTCAAAATAGAACATCAAGCATTTAGGATCCTTTGATGGATATGTAGGAGCATTTATTACCTTTTTAAGACCAAAACTAGCTAGTTAGGTCTTATGATGGTGTTCCCATCACCCACTACATAATTCGAATTATCACACATCAACTCAAATAGGAGTGCCCAATCTGGAGCTCGAAGAATAGGCATAGAGATCAAGGCCTCCTTTAGAGTGCGAAAGGCCTCGGCACACTTTGAATCAAAATCGAAGGAAGATTCCTTCACCAACAAGTATCAAAGTGGCCTAGAAATTTTACTAAAATTTTAAATAAAATGCCTATAAAAGCCTACATGGCCTAGAAAGGATCTAATCTGTTTGACAATCGTGGGTAATGGGAGTTTGGAAATAGAATCAACCTTAGCTTTATCTACTTCCAAGCCCCTTTCAGACACAGCATGCCTAAGTACAATGCCTTTCTATACCATGAAATGGCTTTTCTTTCAGTTGAGGACTAAACCAGTCTCCTTACATATCTTCAGCACATTCTCTAAGTGCAGGAGACACTAGTTGAAAGATGAGCCATAAATGGAGAAGTTATCCATAAAAACCTCGACACACTCGCCAATCATGTCCGAGAAAATGGACAACATACACCGCTGGAAGGTTGCCGGTACATTACATAATCCAAACAGCATACGCTTGAACACAACAGTACCATAAGGACTAGTAAAAGTTGTCTTATCCTGGTCGTCAAGGAAGACTGCAACCTGATTATACTTAGAATATCCGTCTAAAAAGCAGAAATACCTGTTCCCTACAAATTTCTCGAGGATCTGATCAATAAAGGGTAAGGGAAAGTGATCCTTCTGGGTAGCGGTATTTAGTTTGCGATAGTCTATGTAGACCCTCCAGCTGATTGAGGGTCTAGTCACCACTTATTCTCCCTAGTCATTTGTTTCTACCGTAAAGCCTACCTTCTTTGGCACCACATGGATTAGACTAACCCATTTGCTATCTGCGGTGGGATAAATGATCCCAGCATCCAACCACTTCAGAATCTCCTTTTTAACCACCTCCCTCATGTTGGGATTAAGATGCCTCTACATGTCTTGAAATGGTTTGATGGAATCATCAATATAAATGTGATGCATGTAGAGCGTAGAGTCTATACCCTTAATATTAGCAATTTTCTAAGCTATGGATTTCTTGTGCCTTGATAAGCAGTCTAGTAAGTCTCCTTCTTGCACCTCAGATAGTGCAGATGAGATTATTACATGGAGCATATCATTTGGCCCAAGGAATACATACTTGAGAGAGTCCGAGAGGGGTTTCAGTTCAAGGTTGGAGGCTTGTATGGTTGAGGGTTTCATAATAGAAGTCCCCATCTCAGGTAGCAGATCTACCTTAGGCAGGTATGATGGGGAGAGAGACTCAATAGAAACTCCAAGCAACTCCTCAAGTTCTAGTGCATCCCCTTCACATTCCTACAAGAGATGGGAATGCTCATTTAGCATGACATGCTGAAGGGGGTCATCACATAAAATTGCAGGAGTTGTCTCTTCAATCAAGTCATCTACCAACTCAACTTGGGAACAATCCTCAAATCCAGCTTGTTTACAAGTATCAAACACATTAAGTCAAATTTGCCCTATTCCCAAAGACCATTTTTAACACCCCAATGTGACAATTAATTAAAGCATTAGAAATCACAAGAAAAGGGCAGCCCAAGATGATGGAGGGCTTGGTTGGTTTGTTGGTAGGGTGAGTGTCCAATATTATAAAATTAATGGGGAAGAAGAAATCCTCCACTCTCACGAGAATATTTTCCAGCAGGCCCCGTGGTGTCTTCAAGGATCGGTCTACAACTTGGAGAATTATGGGGGAAGGCTTTAGATTGCCTCCTCCAAGTTGTTCATATACGTAGCTCGGAAGGATGTTTACCCCCGCACCCAGATCAAGCAAAGCCTCATCTATATGTAAGTCGCCAACGACCACTGAGATGTATGGGGCTCCTAGGACCTTAAGTTTCGGGGGTGTCCCATGTTGTATAATTGAGATAATAGAATCAGGCATGACAACTTTTGATTTCACCTATTTCCTCAATTGCCACTTTTTCATGCACAGGTCCTTTAAAAAGTGGGCATAGGACGGAATTTTCCTAATAGCTTCAAGCAAGGGCAGGTTAATCTGCACTTGTTTGAAACTCTCTATGATTTCGTCTGTCCTATCTTTGGCTCCAGATGAGCTAGCAGAAGTCTGCCCAGAGTCAAACAAGCACTCTAGAAAAGGCATTCCCAGTCTCTAAGTGGAAGGGTTGTCATGTCGGGTAAGTGGGGGAATGGGGACAACCTCTTCCGGTGAGGTGATTTCAGGCATAGAAGAGTTGGGCAGTGCTTGTCCGATGGGGGTGAAAGTCGAGTCGGATGGGTTTTAAGAAGGTGGACTATAGAAGCATCAGTTTTGGAAATTTCTTTCCCACTCCTCAGAATAATCTCCACCTGGGCATGCTCCCTAAAGACAATCCCTTTCCCTTTATGGTTCTCCTCAGATGAACTGGGAAGCTTTCCAGTCTCCCTTTTGCTCATAGCCTCGACATGGTGCCCAATTTGGGATTTCATCTCATTGATTGCCTTGTCATGAGATTGGATGATTATACCTTGATTCTCCTGCATGGCCTTCAGCATGACCTTAAGCTCATCCATCTTAGAAGTCTTGGGCAGTTGGAAGGGAATAGGAGGTTGATTAAACTGTTGAGTCTGAGACGGTTGGGGTCTGTAATTCCCTGAGTTGGAGACATTCCCCTGTCTCCATGAAAAATTGGGGTGGTTCCTCCAACCCTCATTATAAGTATTGGAAAAAGGGTCATTACAAGGTCTAGGATGGAACCCTTGAGCAGCATTCAGGTCTGCCTATACAAGGTCAGGGAATTGCGAGGCCAAGGGGCAATCCACAGTAGCCTGCGTATTGCCTTGGCAAATGGAGCATTTAGAAGCTTGGGAAGTGGATACATTTAGCATGAGTTTGTTAGGGTTTGACATAAGCCTTTCCTTATTTTGGTTCAACAATTGAATTTGGAAGGCTAAATTCTGGGTATTCCTAGCCTCATTTGCCTCAATCTTTCATTGCATAAGAGTGGGTTTCCTATCCAAATAGGTAAAATTTAGGTGGATAGAATTCTCACTCAAAGTCTCAAAAAGCTCCCAAGCCTCATCTTCAGTTTTTGTGAGAAAGGTTCCTGCACAAGCTTCATCCACTGTTTGTCTGTGCTTATCATTTAATCCAGTGTAGAACCTTTCTACAAGTTGCCATCTTGGCACTTGATGATGGGGACATAAGCGTAAAAAATCTTTGAAGTACTCCCATGCATCATGAAATTGCTCTCCATCTTGTTGAGCAAAACCTATGATTTCTCTCCTATAATGATTAGTTTTTCTCATGGGGAAGTATTTTTTCAAAAACTCTCCCTTCAAGGCATCCCAAGTATCCACTCTACCATCTAAAGTGTGATACTGATGCTTCGCCTTATCCTTGAGGAAAAAGGGAAAGAGGATTCGCATTTGGGTGTCATCAATAACACCCTACAATCTCACCATTGAATAGACCTAGTGAATTCCTCCAAATGCCTATAGGGATCCTCCCTAGAAAACCATAGAATAAGGGCAACAGAGATATGGTACTGCTCTTGATTTCATAAGGATTGTTCCCTTTAGGTCTGCTCAGTGTATGGCCAGGTTGGTTGGTAGGGATAAAATAGTCTCTCAAAGATCGTTGGTTTTCCACAATTCTATTTTCTCCTTCCCCGGCCATCTCTCTTCTCTCTTGGTTGGCTTTCCTAAGGATTCTTTCAGGTTCTAGATTAAACACAAGTTGTCTCCTCAGAGATCGCCTACCAAGCATACACCAATAATACAAACACAATTCAAAAGGATTTTTTATGCCTTTAACCAATTAAGGCCTTTGAAATTTTAGTCTAGTTGTAGGTGACAATACAAATTGTCCAATCAATTACGTGCCTATTGTCGACCTACGAATTGCCTTAATAAAGACCTAATTGGAACTTAGGTGCTCTACCCTAAAGTTCAAATGGTAAAGTACTCCAAGGATGGAAGATCGAGGGATGCAAGTAGACCTAAGCCTTCCTTTGAAGCTATGCTTTCGCGGTGCTTCTTAACTACCCTCAAAAATCCATGATAGGGTATCCCCCTCCTTGGAGTTACAAAACTTTTGAACTTAAGTTTCAAGCACTTTGCTATCCAATGGTAGGAGAGTTCTTTCCTAGCAACTCAAAAACCTAGGAGTGTGTACATGCGTGCTTTAGTGCGCAGTCATGCACGTGTGCATTCACCGTAAAATTTTGAATTCGAATTTTGAACCGCAATACAATATCTTTGATCACACAGGTTTCGCATGTTTGACATCAGGGTTACGAGTAACCCGTCGTCGTAGCTGCAAAACTTGTGATCAAATAAAATTTATACCAAAACTTCAAGGGAGTCTCGGGTCGAACACAGGGAGGCAATGTTTACTTTGACTGAAGACCACGCTTCGATTTGTTTCTCTTTGGTGTTTTAGGGTTTTGTTATTTTTTTATTTTTGAAATAAAATGGCAATCAATCACAAGAGAGAGATAGAATTGAATCTGATATATTGCATGAATGTCAATTACAATAATATAGAAAACATAAAAAGAGAGGGAGGTGAGAAAAAATCTCCTGAAGCGGTTGTTTGGCAAGACGACGGCGCCTAGCGGAAGCTCGGATGAAGGAGTTGGGAAGTAGGACGATGGAGGTGAGAAGCGGGAGGACATCGGGCAGGGGAAAGCTTTAGCGCAGCTCTAGAATGGAGGTGAGAAGATGGAGATGATCTAGTATCGGAATGGAGTTGGGAAGATGGCTCCAAGGTGACCTATGAATGGGAATGGGAAGTTGGAGGAGTATTTGGTGAGGCAGAGTCTTGTTATACTAATAGGCACCTTGGGAGCTTAAGATCAAACTCTACCAGAGCGTTGGTAGGCTTGTTAAAGCTTGGGAGTAGGTGGGAGTAGAGTAGGAAGAGATGGCTTGGAAGAGCAGGTGTGTTCGTCCTTTTATAGTGGATGAAAAGAGGCCAGAGTAGGCATGAGATCATTAGTGACCTCTAAGTCATCACGGGAAGAGTCGCTGTAAGCAACTCATGCCCGCTTACGCCCACAACTGCCTTGCTGGCATGCAAATAATTAGTGATGGTTGTAAGGTCACTGTATGTCTGCTAAGCTATCGCTGAAGGCTGGTGCCAATCGAGCACATGCCTGCCCCATACACGCTACACTGTCCTGCCTCATGCACGGTGGTCTTGCCTAGTGTGCACGCACGCGCGCACTGCTGGTGCGTGCTGGTGTTACGCTGCCACTGCTACAACATGCGCTCACTGGATTGAGAATGGGGGGGTTGCGGGGATTCGAACCCGCGCCCCTCCCTTGCGAACTGACACTCCCATTGTTGCGCCACGTCCACATGTGCATCGCGAAGAGGAGTTTCAGTTGCGTGGTGAGGGTGAATGATAAGTCGATTTTCGCTTTCAATTAAGTTCCGCACATAAAATGACATGTCGTTTTAGTATCAAAGTGGTGGAAAATCGCTTAACAAAACTATTAAAATAAACCACTCTCAGGAGAGTGGGTCATATCCACAGGGAGGCAGAGGCCTATTAAAATCACAATTAGGTAGAAATCAAGTTCGCTGAAATATTCGTCAAGTCAAACAATGCATATGTCGCTTTGAATGTAAACCTTAAATTTATGGAAAAGTCAAGGGTTGTTGACGTAATTTTCACGTAAGAAAATTGTTCATGTGCAAGGGTATATCATGAACTTTTCACTTGCATGCATACTAAAATGTAATTCAAAATTAAATGTAATGCATATTGAGATAAATCATAAAGGCTTAACAATTATATAGAAGAATAAGCATAAAGCTGTAATTTCACCACAATTTAATTAATCTAAGAAATTAAAAAAATTGATTCTTGACAATGGCAATTCCCGTAAATAAAAATACAAACTAAAACAGAGGATTCTACCTTTCTCCTTGCGCACGGGAAAGGGGTTCGTTCGAGGAGCTACTCTAGGAAAAGGTTAGCTAGAGTGAGGCCTTCTTGATGGCGTAGGAGGTGTGGCTGGCGGTGGGCACTCACAGGCGGAGAGGCCGACGGTCGTGCATCGGCCTGCTGCATGGCGCACAGGATGCTGCACTGCTAGGCATACGCGTGGCCGCTGGAGGTGCTAGAGGATGCGCGCTCTGCGCGCAGGTGGAGGTGCTGGAGTAGCACACACGGGCTGGAGGCAAGGGCTGGTGCAGGGGGTACTCTGTTGCTGCTGGAGCAGCGCTTCGAGTGGCTGCGGGCGAAGGTGCAGCAAGGGGGCACGGAGGCTGTGCGGGCGTGTAGTGGGTTGGTTTTGTTGCGCACGGCACGGGAGGCATAGCACGCTCTGCACGCAGGCGGAGCTACTTCTGGTGATTCGTGCAGCAAGCACGCGGGTGCATGCGTGTAGCTGCATGGGGAGCTGGTGAAGGACTTGCTACACGCGACATTTCTACTGGGCGGTGAGGAGGTGCTCACGTTTGAAGGCGAGGGGCAGTGCAGTGGGTGGCGTGCGGAGGCTGTGCTCTATTGTTGCAGTTGCAGTTGCTGCGTAAGCTGGGCGACGATGAGTAAAGTTGGGTTTGCTTTTGAGGTGGAAGAGAAATAGAGGATAAAGTGGTGGGGGTTGTGGAGTTGGTGGTCAAGCGGTTGCATAGTGAGTTTGTAGTGCGGAGCTCAGCAATGGCTGTACGAGCTGTCACCCCGCACACCCTTGGTGGCGAAGCTCCGCCGAGGTTGGCCAGTGGTAGTGGAGCGAATGAGAACAAGTTCTCTGCATGGTGAGGAGTGGGGATGGAGGCCTCCTCTGAATGGCAATCATTCCTCCATTTTAGCTATGGCTACAAGGATTTGAAATCCAAACAGGCGGGAGGAGATCCACCGTCAAGTGAATGCTAACAGCTGTGAAGAGTGAATGTGCAGGAGGAGGAGGCGAAGGCGGAGCGGTTACCTGCAGAAGGAGAAGAAGAATAATAATAAAATAATTAGGATTATTTATACATAAATCCTTAACTTCTCTGTTAATTAAAACAATGTATGTAATGCACCTAATTAATTAACTAATCAAATGCATGCAATTCTAGGTTAATTCTAAATGCATTTAGATATGGATGCCACACATGAATTATGCACTTAAGCTAAAAATGTGAATTAATTTATTTACATCCTAATGTAAGCTATCTAAATGTTAAAATTAACTTAATGTCTAGGTACTTAAATACTTAAATAGCCCACAAATATGGGCTAGCAAATCCAAGCAATAACCTAGCACTCCAAGTAGACTAGCCAATCCAATTGGTCTTCCTTTAGAAACATGTTAAGTTCAGACTTTAGACCTAAGGTTTCCAAGTAGTTGCTGAGTTACAGACTAGTTCAGCTAATGACAAGTTGTAGGCACAAGTTTCCCTGATTTCTAACTCTACCCTAGGGTTTATTTGTCCCAGAGATTAAAGCATCCGTGCATGTGCATTGGTCTGAGTTATTTGAGGTTGGTATGATTTCCAACCAAGAAAGTGAGTATTATTATTATGTTTTTTTTTGTAATATATATATTTTTGTTTGATTCCTCTAAGTATAACCTTGGATCAGCCATCAACACGATCTGTGTCGAATTCATTGTTCCCATCACCGAACCTCGAAGGGTGCCTAGCTTTCGATGATTCAAGATAGCACTGCCCATAGAGACCCCAAGAACTCCTGGCAATCGACACTTCGAGATAGTATCGCCTATGGATTTCTTAAGAAAATTTAGGCCTGTGGCAATTGGCACTTCAAGATAGGGCCACCCATGGTACCTGAACCGCACAATGTGCTTACATGCCCCCAGTAGAATGGATATCCTAAGAGACAAGCACCAAGGAGGTGACATGTTATCATCGCATCCTCAAGGTGAGTATGTACTCTACCTCTCTTGTGGCAGGAACTCTTCCAATCAAATTGTGTTTTCAAGCTTCTCCTAAGTCAAAACTAAGAGAACCAACTTTTCTTTAAGAAATGAATTAGGGTGATCACTATTTACACAAGACCAAGTGTGTGTGAAATGTGGATGCTTAGGTTACGAGGACCCGTAAACCAAAAGGTAGAAAAAAAACTCCACGTACTACCCAGCCTTTAACTCAATCCTTAGCTTTCCTTCCTCAACCTCTTGAGGAATGGTCTGCAACTTAACTCCTACTTAAGTTTTTAAGTCCACAAAGGACCCCAAAGGTCAAAAGCTAGTAGCTCACTTAGCTTCTAAAGTTTGACACCTAGAGTCAACTTAATCTAACCTAAAGTTCTGGTCTGTTTAAGAATACAAGGCCCAACCAGTTAAGCTCAATAATACAAAATGTTTTTCTTCTTCTTTTTTTTTTGGAATGCAATATGCATGAATGAATGTAAAATGTAGACATGCTATAAACAGATGCCTCAGGTCCTCTCCCCCATGCCTGGTTCAAATAATGTCCTCATTGAAAACAAAACGGTTAAAGGAAGATATTACCTGAGGCAGAGAATGACAGGAGCTAAGGCTCCTCAAGAGTGATCTCGTCAACCAAATGGCCATCCAAAGTAATGTATGGTTTTAACTGTTGGCCGTTGACGATAACGGTGTTGCTGAAGGGGAAGGGCTCTTGATCTCCACAACTCCATGCGGAAACACTTTAGTGATTATGTAAGGTCCATCCCAACAAGACTTTAATTTCCCTGAAAAAGGCTTAAGTCTGGAAATGAAAAGCCAGACTTGTTGGTTGGGCTCAAAGGTCTTTCTAAGGATATACTTATCATGCAAGACCTTAGTTCTCTCTTTATAAGCTTGAGAGGTGTGATAAGAATCATTCCTCAGCTCCTCAAGCCCACTTAATTCCAGAAGTCATGCCTTACCCACCTTTTCTAAATCCATGTTAACACTTCGAATAGACCAAAGTGCCTTATGTTCCAGCTCAATGGGTAAATGGCATACTTTCCTGTACACAATTCGAAAGGGAGATATACCCAAAGGGGTCCTATAGGCAGTTCGATACGCCAACAAAGCATCATCGAGCTCTTGGGACTAGTCCTTCCTATCAGGTCTAACGGTCTTTTCTAAAATGTTCTTTGTCTCCCTATTCGACGCTTCAACTTGGCCACTCGTCTAAGGATGGTAAGGGGTAGCGACCTTGTGAGTCACTCCCAGACTCCTAAGTAGCCGATTGAAGTGGTGGTTTCAGAAATGAGGTCCCCCATCACTTATAATGGTCCTGGGGCAGCCAAAACGAGATATGATTTTGGCCTTCACAAATTTCAAGACCACAGAGTGGTCATTTGTGTGCGTAGGAATGGCCTCTATCCATTTAGAGACATAATCAACTACCACCAAGATATGTTCATAACCATGGGATGAAGGGAAGGGGCCCATAAAGTCAATTCCCCAAACATCAAAAATTTCAATAGATTGAATAGGGTGTTGAGGCATCTCATTCCTCTTCCCAATCATTCCAATCCATTGACATCTAATATAAGCCTTAACAAAATTATGAGAATCCTTAAATAACGAAGGCCACCAAAAAATGTACTAGAGAACCTTCAAAGTAGTTTTCTTATCACCAAAGTGTCCTCCACAATGAAGTTCATGGCAAAAACTCAGCACACTTTGTTACTCCTCTTCAGGTACGCATCGTCTCAATACTTGGTCTTGTCCAATTCTAAATAATTCAGGCTATTCCCAATGAAAGTATCTAGCTTGGGAAATGAATCTCTTTCTTTTCTACTCATCCTAAGAGCCAAGAGTTTCTCCAGTGACCAAGTAATTGATGGTATCAGCATACCAAGGTGAAGTTGGTGTTACCACCATAAGGGTTTCATCAAGAAATGTCTTGCGGATATCTCCAGATGAAGAGTCATCAAGTGGAAGGCGAGACAGGTGGTCAGCCACAACATTTTCTACTCCTTTCTTTTCACGTATCCCCAAGTTAAATTCTTGAAGGAGTAGGATCCACCTAATCAGACATGGCTTAGAATCCTTCTTAGCAATGAGATGTTTCACTGCCACATGATCAGTGAAAATAACAACCTTAGACCCAAGAAAATAAGACCTAAACTTCTCCAAAGCAAAAACTACAGCAAGTAATTCCTTTTTAGTGACGGTGTAGTTTTGCTGTGGTTCGGTTAAAGTCTTGCTGGCATAGTGCAGCACATGAGGTCTTCCCTCAACCCTTTGTCCAAGGCTGCTCCGATTGCATAATCCAAAGCATCACACATCAGCTCAAATGGGAGTGTCCAATCAGGGGCTTGGAGAATTGGCGTAGAGATCAAGGCATCCTTCAAAGTTTGAAAGGCCTCAGCACACTTTGAATCAAAATTGAAGGAAGATCCCTTCGCCAACAGTTCACAAAGTGGCCTAGAAATTTTACTAAAATTTTTAATAAAGTGCCTATAAAAGCCGGCATGGCCTAGAAAGGATCTAATTTGTTTGACATTCATGGGCAATGGAAGTTTGGAAATAGAAGCAATCTTAGCTTTATCTACTTCCAAGCCTGGCTAAGACACAACATGCCCAAGTACAATTCCTTTCTGTACCATGAAATGGCTTTTCTCCCAGCTGAGGACTAAACCAGTATCCTTACATCACTTCAGCACATGCTCTAGGTGCAAGAGACACTGGTAGAAAGACGAGCCATAAATGGAGAAGTCATCCATAAACACTTCAACACACTCGTCAATCATGTCTGAAAAAATGGACATCATACACTGCTGGAAGGTTGCAGGTGCATTACATAATCCAAACGGCATACGGCTGAATGCAAAGGTTCCGTAAGAACTCGTAAACGTTGTCTTCTCCTGGTCATCAAGGAAGACTGCAACCAAGTTGTACCCAAAATAGCCATCGAGAAAGCAATAGTACTTATTCCCTACCAATTTCTCTAGAATTTGATCAATAAAAGGTAAGGGAAAGTAATCCTTCTGGGTAGCGATGTTCAAATTGTGGTAATCAATACAGACCCTCCATCCAGTTGAGGGTCTAGTCACAACTTGTTCACCTTTGTCATTAAATTCCATAGTAAAGCCTGCCTTCTTTGGCACCACATGAATAGGACTTATCCATTTACAATCTGCAATGGGATATATGATCCCAGCATCCAACCACTTCAGGATTTCCTTTTTAACGACCTCCCTCATATTAGGGTTCAGACATCTCTGCCTGTCCCTAAATGGCTTAATGGAATCATCAGTATAAATGTGGTGCATGCAGAGTGTAAAGTCTATACGCTTAATGTCAGCAATGCTCCAAGCAATAGCTTCCTTGTGCCTAGACAAGCATTCAATCAGGGCTCCCTCCTATGCCTCAGATAGCACAGTCGAAATGATAACGGGGAGTGTATCATTGGCACCCAGGAAGACGTACTTGAGAGTGTCTGGGAGGGGTTTCAACTCAAGGTCAGGGGCTTGTATGGTTGAGAGTTTCATAATAGATGTCCCCATCTCAAGTAGCAAATCTACCTTGGGCAGAGATGATGGGGAAAGAGACTCAGCAAAAACACCCAGCAACTCCTCAAGTTCTAGTATATCCCCTTCACATTCCTCCAAGAGATGGAAATGCTCATTTAGCATGACATGCTGAAGGGGGTCATCACATAACATTGCAAGTGTTGCCTCTTCAATAAGGTCATCTATCACCTCAACTTGAGAACAATCCTCAAGCCTGGCTTGTTTATAAGCATCAAACACATTAAGCCAGATTTTACTGTTCCCAAAGCCTATTTCAATGCCCCAGTATTGCAATTGATCGAAGCATGCGAAGTTGTAAGGAAGGGGCAGCCCAAAATGATGGTGGGCTTGGTTGGCTTGATGGTAGAGTCAGTGTCCAAAACTAAGAAGTCAACGAGGAAGAAGAAATATTCTACTCTCACAAGGACATCTTCCAGAATTCCCCGCGGTGTCTTGAGTGATCAATCAGCAACTTGGAGGATTACTGGGCTAGGCTTCAGATTGCCACCCCCAAGTTGTTCATACACGTAGCTCGGAAGGATGTTCACCCCCTCACCCAGATCAAGTAGAGCCTCATCAATCTGTAAGTCACCAATAAACACCGATATGTACGGGGCTCTTGGGTTCTTATGTTTCAGGGGTGTGCCATGTTGAATAATTGAGCTAACAGAATCAGGCAGGATAACTTTTGATTAGACCTGTTTCCAAGATTACCACATTTTCATGTGCAGGTCCTTTAAGAAGCAGGCATAAGATGGAATCTGCCTGATAGCCTCAAGCAAAGGAAGGTTAATCTACACTTGCTTGAAAGTTTCCATGATCTCATCCGTCTTACCTTTGGCTCCATATGAGCCAGTAGAAGTCAACCCAGAGGTGGATAAGCGCTCTAGAAAGGGCACTCTCGATCTCTGGGTGGAGGGTTGTTAATGAGAACACCATCATAAGCCCTAACTAGCCCATTTTGACCCATAAAAGAGAACAAAAGCTCCTACATAACCAACTGGAGGTCCTAATTCACTGAATAATCATTCTGAGATAAAAGCAAGAAACAAGGGGTAAACTATAATTTTACCATTGTAGTACAACAATGGGTTTTCTCAAGGGCTAAACACAGGTCAAATGATCTTAACAAAATAATAAGTGGGTTGAATCATATAGAAAAGGGTTCGTGTGAATTCTGGGAATTAAATGACTTATTCTAACCCTAAAACAAACCCACTTGATTAAACAAGGTTATGGTCATGATAAAATTCACCTAAACCCTCAAAAAATCATATAAAAATCTTCTCTAGGGTTTAGAACCTTCAATTTGGCCATTGGAATCCATTTTGACCTAAAATGGGGTCTCAGACAAATATTTACCCTAAATTGGGTTTTTACATAAATTTCCCAGTCAAACGTGATCAAACCCAAAATCCAACTTCACCATTTGATGTCTTAGGTCCAAATTAGGTGTGTACCAAAATTTGGACCTAAGGGGAACTCATCTTTACCTACTTTCAAATAAGTCCAATCTGATTACATTTCTACCCATACCTTTCAAAAACCCTTACATTTAACCCCCTAGCTTCTTCATCGTTCTTTGCATTTAGGTCCATCCACCATTATAGCAGAGCAATCCTAGTCCAGTGAGCTCTAGAAGGAGATTTCTTAATGATTTCTCAGAGAATCCCCTTCAAAATTGAAAGGGAGATTCTCTGAGAAATCTCCTCCAATGTGAACCCAATTTGAGGGCCTATTTGATATCCAATCTCTCATGCGAATGCATTAGAGATTTGGGCCTCTTTCAATTTGCCATTGCTAGAGAACCTACCTTGCCGACCTCTAGGGCCTATTTAAGACACCCCAGTTCTCCCCGCATCCCCTAAGCCTGAAATCAGCCGGAGAACCCACACAATTTCGTCTCTCCTCCAGCCAACTTGCTCATCAAGCTCAGGTGACCTCTCCTACTCTCTCTCGTCACCTAGCCACAATACCGGTGGCAGGTTCCTCTTCCTCACACTCGTTCGTGTCACGCAGCACCCGCCGATGCCTTTGCCTCCCCTTCATCCTCACCGACCACCTTCTTTGAGCACCTTCGTCTCCGACGTCGGCAATACACGCCAGACGCCATCTTCGTCTCCCCCTTCCTCTCTTCACCGCTAGATAAGTTCCTCTCATCCTCTACTCCCTTTCCCCCTTCTTTATTTCCTCAACCGACTACTGCCGCACTCCACCACCATCATCCCCTTCACCTCCAACCACCAACTCCGGCGAGTTCGCTCCACCATCACAGACCACCTCCCTCCTCGCCGACCAGTCCACAAGCATCGCCTCGACCCCCTGATCATAACCCCCCACTCATATCACTCCACCACTCAACCAAACACACCCGCAAACACACCCACACACATGGCCACAGTGTGCCCTAGGTATGCTCCCTCAGGTGTTCTCACACCACGCTGACCACCTCTGCACATTCGCCACACCTTGGCGAAGCTCCCTGAGCTTTTTAACGTGGCGGAGAGGCCGTTGTAGTGATTTCAGGTCCAGGAGCTCTCAACCATTGACACTGGGCATGAAGCTTGCTTGCAAGCTGCTCCAGGCCATGCCCGGTCTAGGTCACAGTCCCAGGTTGTGTGAAAAGACTTCGTGAACATCTCCAGGCATCCAATTGGTGTCGAGGGCCGTAGCTGCAGCTGCAATTGAAGATAGCCACTCTGCTATAGGCGCGCGCGAAGGAGGTGGGAAGATAGTCCCACCTCGGAAGTTTTGGAGCGTCGCGCCTGCATAAGTTGAATTCTTGCCATAGGCTCTTCACCTCCAACTCACGGGGTGAGGTCCCTCTCTCACCCAACCCGACCACCTCGTCCGCGACCACGTCCTGTGGACCTAGTGACCCGACCCGACTAGCACACTTCGCCCACCACCGCACGCTGGTGGGCCTGGTTACAAGAGCATACCTGACCCGATTACCTGAGAAGCGTGGCTTTGGGAGAGCGAAACCTAAGACAAGAAAGAGAGAAGAGAGCTTGTGCAGGTAGGGGGTAGCTTTTGCTCTACAGGCCAAAAAGGACAAGAGAAGCTAAAGAAGAAGAAGGAGAAGGCAAGGAAGCAGAGAAGGCAGAAGTCAGAAGAGAAAGGAAGGGAAGGAAGAAACTAAAGGTAGAAGAAGCTGAAGCAAAGGAAAGGTAGCCAGTAAGAGAGAGAGAGAGAAGAAAGCCAAAAAAGAAGGTAGAGGAAGCTAAGGGCTAAGGCAAGGAAGCTGAAGCCAAAATCAGAAGAAGAAGGAAGGAGAAGCCAAAGAAGAAGAGAAAAAAGGAAGAAGCAGCCGACAGAGACAGAGAAAGAAGAATAGGAGAAGAAGCAAACGAAGAGAAATAGCCAAGCACTATAACTTTGGTTCCTTTAGTATTTTGTGCCTTACATTTATTCCTATCTTTTTGCACTATAACATTGATCTTATTGCATATTCTTTTAAATTCTAAGTTGTGATCTTAATTTCTAAATCCCAATTTACTCCCTGTGTTCGACCTCAGACTTTAAAATTTGAGTAATAAAATTATACTTGTTTTGAATACTTTTTCGGCTATACTACAATGTGACCTTTTTAAAACCCGATCAAGCATGATAAACATTTTGGTGCGGTTACCGGAGAGCAACGGGCAATTTAGAATCCTTGATTGCAATTGCTGATTTGGTATTAACTTGATATATCGCTTTTTGTTGTGGTTGTTTCAGGGGAGAAGATTCAACAAAAGACGACCGCATATCAAACATGCCCAGGGGCAGGTAATTTTTGATTAATCTCTTTCTCTTGAGCCCCTCAATTTGAAAAGGAAGGAAAAGATAAAATCAATTAGGGCTACTTGCTTTACATTTGTAGCTAAATTCATCAAAGTTGCTTGATTTGATTTCAACAACAATACTGATTTATGAACCCATTTAAGGTAACTAGGGCTACCACCTTCTTGATTGAGCCCTAGATACCATATTTTGGCAAACTAAATTGGACCAAGATTAGAGCCAAATTAAGGATTTCAATTTAGGGTTTTAGAGACACACCTTCATAAGAAAGAATTAACTCTCCAAAAAGAGGTGTGCCTAAGCCTTGGTTGAAGAGATCTATTCAAGAAAACCCTAAAATTCAAGCTCCAAATCTCACTTGAATCTTAAAAGAAAGGACCTAAAACTTCTCAAAGGATAAATAGGTGAAGTTGACCCCCTTTGTTAGGTCAACCAACCTTTAAATTAGGTCACTTTTTGCAGTTAATACATCTAAAGTTCAAGTGAAATCTTAAGCACCCTTGTTCTTTAATAAAACTGGTTGACTTAAGAGGTCAAAGTCTCCATTCTGGTCTACCTAGAACATCAATGACAAGAGAGGTCAGGTGGGGGAAACCCTGTAACTCGTGGGGATGCTGTACCGTGTAGGAGTCTTTGCAGGACTCTCCCTCTCTGGCTGCCCAGGTATTTCTCAGGTGAACGGCTTTCTGACTAAGGGGTATTATCTGCCCCGAACCTCTATAGTCATCCAAATTTTTTGGGTGTCTTGATTAGGTCCATCACATTCTACTCTCGTCCAAACCATCGGTGCATGTTCGGTAGGAGAACCTTAAGACCATCCTTGAGGCCTCCTTTAGTGATTCACTCCCGTTGAGGCCAGGCCTCAACTTCTATGTTTGTGTAGCAACCCCATCACATAGACATCTCCTCTAATTCATCTGAACCCAATTCTCCTTCTTCCATCATCATGGCACAACCCATAGAAGAAGAGAACAACCTTAAGAACCAACTTTAGCGCCTTAATGATTTATTTCAAGCCTTTGCAAACCCACCACAATGTCCTATGATGCGAGATCACTATAATCCCATTGCAGTGGCGATTGAATCTCAAGTACAAATCTCGACTGGAGGTCCTGATTCTGAACTCAAGCCCAACATGAATCATGCTATTCCTAAGTTTCATGGGCTTAATTCCGAGGATCCCTTCCAACACATCAAACAACTCAAGCATCTGACCCAGACCTTTGGGTCAGATGTCTAAAATCGGGATATTCTTCTCATGAAGATGTTCTCCTTCTCTCTCATGGACAAAGCAACTCACTAGTATCAAACTCAAACGCGTCCAATCAACACATGGGTTGAACTACAATCCGAGTTTCTGAAAAAGTTCTTCCCAGTTGGTCGAACGAATGCCTTACGACACCGGATCACACACTTCACCCAGCAATTTGGAGAACCACTTCATGAAGCATGGGACCATTTCCTGGATCTCATGTGAAAGTGCCCCCATCATGGAGTTCCTAAATGGGAACAAGTCTAGTCTTTTTACCAGGGACTCCGTGAAGATATCCACTTACTCGTTAATGCAACCTGTGGAGAAAATATCATGGGTCAACACGAAGACACTGTATGGGAGATTCTTGAGAATATGTGCGAGAACTCCATCGATAATGACTCCATGGGCTTATTCGACCAGACGAATGCCCGCACATCGACGAATCCAAGGGGAGCACATGAGACACAGGGCATGTCCGCATCAGTCAACTTGGAATTGATGGCAAGTCGGTTGGACAAGGTCTCTATCATTGAGAAGAAGGTGGATGAGCTGACTCGACGTCTGCAGTGAGCTACCTCTGCGCAAAACTCATTTGCATAGTCGCCTTCTGGGAGGTAAGCTGTGCATAACATTTATCATCGATCTTCTCAGGGGATGGACCCGTATCCACCCCTGTCTGACTCTAGGACTGGAGGAAACTCCGATCCTACCTACTCTAGTGAGGGGAACTCTGAACCCTCGTACTCTGACTTTCCTGAGGTACCTCTAACCTGTGAGGACTTAAACGCCATATAGAATGACCCATTCTCTAATACCTATAACCTTGGATGACGGAATCATCCCAATTTCCTATGGGCGGAAAATAATCAAAGACCACCATATCAACCCTGTCCACAAGCTCCTCGTCCATATCAGTCGCCTCAGCCTCAGCCTAACCCCACCTATCAATCTGGGCCAACTCAAACAGATCAAATGACTCTTATCCTTCAGACTCTGGCTGACATTCATAAGATGAATGCGGCTATGCAAAAACAGCACAAGGACGAGATCACAGAGGTATGAAATCAACTCGCCCAGATGGTGAATTCCCGCCAACCTGCCACACTCCCTTCACAACCTCTACCGAATTCGAATAACGTGCCAAACCAGAGGTGCGTTATGAACCCGAATTCGGGCCAAGCCCACATGATTTATTAGGCCCCTTCTGTTCCATCACTCGACGGGATGGAAGCTTCGACATCATATGTGGGATTTCAGCAGCAGTCACCTATTTTATCGACTCCGAACCAAAACCAGGCAGGACTGAATTCTGTTACAATCCGTAGTGGAAAAGTAACACAAGACCCACCTTACCCAAGCCACTTTCAGCCTGGTAGTGCTAACCCAAGCCCTAGGATAGTTATCCAGGACACCCCTATCCCAGATCAAGAACCTGGACCTATTCTAGAGGAACCATCCAAGGTTCCATTTTCGAGGCCTTGACCAAGGTAAAGAGGACAACCAAACCTGTGGCACCTGAGGAGGACCTGGTCAAGCTCTTTGAATAGATCCAGATAAACATCCCGTTGATGGATGCGATCCGCCACATACTGCCTTACGCACGATTTCTGAAAGACGTGTGTGTACACCTAAGTGTAAGCTGCGAACCAAAAGTGGGAGTCCAATCGTACTGTCAGAGCAAGCCAGCTCTGTAATTTTGAGCAAACTCCCACCTAAGGCAAAAGACCCAAGTACTCACCTGATTTCCTGCACCATTGGTGATACCCAATTTGATAGAGCTTTATTAGATCTAGGAGCCTCCATAAACCTAATACCTACATCCCTACTTGACCACCTTGAGGAATCTGAGCTCAAACCGACAAAGGTGACATTACAGTTGGCTGATCGATCTATTAAGTCACCTAAAGGAGTTCTTGAGGATGTCATTGTTAGGGTTCAAGATTTCTATTTCCCGGTGGACTTTGTAGTCTTGGATATGGATGCTTCAGAAAACCTGAGGGATATACCAATTATACTAGGGAAACCCTTTTTGGCCATTGCTAGGGACAACATAAATTGTGAGGAGGGCCAAATTGAACTGAAATTCAGAAACCAAACATTAAAGATTGACATCTTTAAGGCCCAACAAGGGATTAATTGTGGTGTTATAGAACAAATATGTGACATCAAGGCTATGGTTGACGATCTATATGTCAAAGAAAACCTGATTACTTCCAATCAACCACAAGAGGATCAAAACCCGCAATCAGAGGAGTTCAAACTTGACTTAGACACACCCTTAACTCCCTCCCTTATTCCTGACACACACCCTGAACCAATCGCTGCTGCTGATAGCCCTGTCCTGGAACTCAAGCCTCTTCCCTACCATCTGAAGTACGCCTTTTTGGGTTCCAATTAGACGTTTCCTGTGATTATCAACTCTAGACTCACACCTGATCAAGAATCCTATCTGATTACTGTTCTCCAGTAACATTGAAGAGCCATTGGATGGACTCTCAATGATTTGACTGGTATCAGCCCCTCTTACTGCACACACCATCTCTACACCTTAAAGGGCACACGACCTTCCCGTGAAATGCAGAGACGTCTGAATCCTAATCTGTAGGAGGTCATAAAAAAGGAGATCATCAAGTGGTTAGATGCAGGGATCATCTATCCGATCTCCAACAGTCAGTGGGTGAGTCCAATCCAGGTTGTGCCTAAGAAGGTAGGACTCACCGTGATCACGACTGAAACTGGAGAAATCATACCGACCCGTGTGGCGAATTCGTGGAGAGTCTACATTGATTGCAAAAGACTAAATACCTCCATAAAGAAGGATTATTTCCCACTACCATTTATTGATCAGATCCTCGAGAAACTAGCGGGAAATAGGTTCTTCTGCTTTTTGGATGGGTACTCCGGTTATAACCAGGTTGCAATCCATCTTGAGGACCAAGAAAAGACCACTTTCACACACCCCTTCAGGATGTATCCGTTCCGAGAGATGCTGTTCGGTCTCTGCAATGCACCCGCTACTTTTCAGCAGTGCATGCTTGCTATATTCTCAGATATGGTAGGTGATTATTTGGAAGTCTTCATGGATGACTTTTTAGTGTTTGGAGAATCATTTTACAATTGCCTCCTACACTTGGTCCAAATCCCTAGGCGGTGCATTGATGTGAATCTGGTTCTTTCCTGGGAAAATAGCCATTTCATGGTGCCTGAAGGAATTGTCCTAGGACATCACATATCAGAAAAGGACATCCAGGTTGATCGAGCCAAGGTGAACCTGATTTCCAAACTCCCTATGCCTAGCCCTATCAAGGACATCTGATCTTTTCTGAGGCACGTTGGTTTTTACTGTCGATTCATTCCTGATTTCTCAAAGATTGCACGCCCCCTGACCACTCTGCTATCTAAGGATGTTCCTTTCGAAATCTCCAAGGAATGCACTCAAGCATTTGAAATCCTCTGTGATAGAGTTACCCAAGCTCTGATCCTACAGTCCCCTGATTGGTCTCAACCCTTTGAGATCATGTGCAATGCATCCGATTTCGCTGTAGGAGAAGTACTTGGGTAGAAAATTGATGGGAAACCCGTGGTCATCTACTACACTAGCAAGACACTTGACGAGGCTCAGCATAACTACATGATTACGGAGAAAGAGTTACTAACTGTAGTATTTGCCTTGGAAAAGTTCAGATAATATCTCTTGGGTTCCCATGTTATCATTTACTCATATCACACAGCTATGAGGCATCTCCTAGCGAAGAAGGACGCGAAACCTCAATTAATCTGCTGGATCTTACTGTTGCAAGAGTTTGACCTCGAGATTCACGACAAAGTGGGAAAACAGAACATGGTAGCTGATCACTTGTCCCGCCTTCCTTCTGATATTATCAACCCTTCCAAACCCATTACGGAACATTTTCTTGATGAGCATCTCCTGACTATCAGTACAGGGCTCCCATGGCTTATTGATATAGTAAACTACTTGGCATCACATCAGATCCCGTCCGATTGGCCGAAAGACAAATTGCTTTCCGATGCCAGGTATTACTTCTGGGAAGACCCATATCTTTTCCGCATCGGTGCTGATCAAATCATTCGACGATGTGTCGCGGGAACGAAAATTCAGGACATCCTATCCTTCTACCATGACCAAACATGCGGTGGACACTTCTTAGGTCATAAAATCGTAGCGAAAGTCCTCCAATGCGGCTTCTATTGGCCTATAATTTCCAAAGATCCATACAATCACTGTAGGGCATGCACTCATTGCCAAACTTTAGGCAACATGACCCATCGTGATATGATGCCCTTACAGTCGATTCTTGTATGCGAAATCTTCGATGTATGGGGGATTGATTTTATGGGACCCTTTCCTATTTCGAATGGCTTCGAGTACATTCTACTCGTTGTTGACTGCGTGTCCAAATGGATCGAAGCCATTCCGACCTGAACCAACGATCATAAGGTAGTTATCAAATTCATTCATCAGAACATCTTTTAATGGTTCTGGATTCCACGTGCTATAATCTCTGATGGAGGGACCCATTTTACGAATGCTCAATTCATGTCACTGATGACCAAATACAAGGTGTCACACCGAATCTCTACTCCTTATCACCCCCAAACTAATGGTCTAGCTGAGCTATCAAATCGGGAGATCAAGAAAATCCTCCAGGTTACTGTTCGACCTGACAGGAAAGACTGGTCATCCCGACTTTCGGAAGCTTTGTGGGCTTATAGGACCACCCACAAAACCCAATTAGGTATGTCTCCCTTAAGATTGGTGTACGGGAAGGCATGTCACCTCCCCGTCGAATTGGAGCACAAAGCCTGTTGGGCAATACGGAACTACAATCTAGATCTTTCTAAGGCAGGAACCCACAGAAAGCTTCAAATGAGTGAGATTGATGAATTATGCCATGACGCATATGAGAACTCGTGAATTTACAAAGAGCGGGTTAAGGCCTTTCACGACAAGCACATATCCCGAAAGATCTTCCACCCTGGTCAAAAAGACCTACTCTTTGATGCCAAACTCAAACTGTTCCCAGGAAAACTACTATCAAAATGGATCGGACCTTACCTCATCCGACAAATCTTTGATAATGGATCAATCTAGATCAGTCCACTCAGCCACGATTAAGAACCTTTTGTCGTGAATGGTTAGAGACACAAACCGTTCATTGGCCCCCACCGATACAAATTTGGCTAAGACATCCTTTACCCTCCATTCTCCCTGAGCTCATTGCACCTAGCCGATGGTGTAAAACTCAGCGCTTAACGGGAGGCAACCCGTCATTTTTGAAAAACCTGAAACCTTTCTTGATATTTCTATGCTGAATTCATATTGCACTTTACGGTTCATCCATTAGAACAACTGACCCCACCTTAGGTACCCATACTTGAGTTTTGAAATCGTCCGCAACAAACACCTCGACCCGTTCATTCACCTGGAACCTGTTCTAATGAATGATCAAAGCTGAACTCGAACCCACCTAATTTACAATGGGGACATTACAAATCGTAGGCATGGGGGGGTACGAAAGTGCAAAACACCGTGAAAATCATCTCACAAGAAAAGGTTTCAACGAAAAAATCACATATCACAAAAATACCCAAAAAAAATGAAAAAATTCTTGAAAAGAACAAAAAATTCTGAGGGGAGAGAAAATTTTGAGGCCATACAAATCCTGGGGAGAAAAAGGGGAAAAGTGAAAAATGTCAAAAAAGGAGCACAAAATGATAAGAAAAAGAAGAGATAGTCATTAGTAAGAAATTAAGGGATTAACTGAGATCTAGACCATATCAAAGAAAAAAAAAGTGTTAATGAAACACAAAAGAGATTAGTAGGAACGCTGATCTTAAGCCTCTTGGGCTAGACTCCTAGGCTTAAAAATTCAAGTATCCGCTAAGATCTGCATAGTCCTCAAGAGGTTGGGGAAAATGAGAAGCTTAAGTATTAGGTCTGGTTTAGTGCGCATAAGTATCAAAATCATGCAAATGCGTTTAATTGTTCTGAAAAAGTCGCCTAGATTAAGAGCGGCCGATCAACACAAGTTGATTTGGACGAGTTTCCGGTGTGGAGAGGCGGGAAATTCTCCTTGAAGATGCGCAATAACATATCGTCTCCTCGGTGCTTGTCTCCTTGGATATTTACATATCCTACTGGGGGCATGTAAGCACCCTGAGCTGGTTTAGATGCCATGGGCGACATTATCACAAAATGTCAATTGTCAGGGTCTAGATTTAGCTACAGAGCACCATGGGCGGGTTTATCTTGAAATCTCGAAAGTCAGGGTTCTGGGGGTTGCCATGGGTGATGCTATCATGAAGCATCGATTGCTAGGGACCCTTTGAGGGTTGATGATGGGGACTAGGAATTCGATACAGACCATGTTGAGAAGCTAATCCAAAGCTAAAAATAAAAAGAAAAGAAAGAGAAAACTCTCCAAACAAAGATAATTCCTCTGTCTCTCTCTTACAAAAAACACACTGCAAACTGAACCAAGGCTAAAATATGTTACAAGCACAGGTTCTTTAACCGTAGAGTCCAACGAACCTTAGGATAGTTCCTATGGGCCTTGAAAACCTTCGTGGCAGACTGAGGCTAGAGCTAGTCAGGTCCAGATCTTGGTTGGTACTTGAGTACCTCTAGGCCTATTATCAGCACTCTAACCTAATCCACAGAAGAAAGCACTCATCATAGTTTTTGAACATCAAGGAACTTATGGTCTAGAATCGAAGTTAAAACCTTAAAATTTTGCTAAGGGACTAGCAAAAGCTAGGCATGGGGGTATGATGAGAACACCATCATGAGCCCTAACTAGCCCATTTTGACCCATAAAAGAGAACAAAAGCTCCTACATAACCAACTGGAGGTCCTAA
Source organism: Thalassia testudinum (assembly GCA_037157565.1). Classification (NCBI taxonomy): domain Eukaryota; kingdom Viridiplantae; phylum Streptophyta; class Magnoliopsida; order Alismatales; family Hydrocharitaceae; genus Thalassia; species Thalassia testudinum. Next base: position 23,969,550 of record JAZHRO010000007.1, on the reverse strand, counting down.
TTCACTGAATAATCATTCTGAGATAAAAGTAAGAAACAAGGGGTAAAACTATAATTTTACCAATACAGTACAACAACAGGCTTTCTCAAGGGCAAAACACAAGTCAAATGGTGATAACAAGATAATAAGTGGGTTGAATCAGACAAAAAAGGGTTCATATGAATTTTGGGAATTAAATGACTTCTTGTAACCCTAAAATAAACCCACTTGATTAAAAAATATTCTGGTTAGGATAAAATTTACCTAAACACTCTAAAAATCATATAAAAATCTTCTTTAGGGTTTAAAACCTTCAATTTGGCCATTAGAACCCATTTTGACCAAGAATGGTGTCTCAGACAAATATTTTCCCTAAATTAGGTTTTTTACGTAAATTTCCCAATCAAACGTGATCAAACCCAAAATCCAACTTCACCATTGGATTTCTTAGGTCTAAATTAGGTTTGTACCAAAATTTGGACCTAAGGGGAACTCATCTTGACCTACTTTGCAAATAAGTCCAACCTGATTACATTTCTACCCCTACCTTTCAAAAACCCTTACATTTGACCCCCTAACTTCTTCATCATTCTTTGCAATTAGGTCCCTCCACCATTATAGCGGAGGAATCCTACTCCGACAAGCTCTAGAAGGATATTTCTCCCTGATTTCTCAGAGAATCCCCTTCGAAATTGAAATGGAGATTCTTTGAGAAATCCCCTCCAATGTGAACCCAATTTGAGGCCCTATTTGGTACCCAACCTCTCATGTGAACGCATGAGGGATTTGGGCCTCTTTCGATTTACCATTGCCGGCGAACCTACCTTGCTTGGAAGCTTGGCTTCCAAGCACAAAATCAACCTCCAGGACCTATTTAAGACAACTCAGTTCGCCCCGCATCTCCTAAGCTTGAAATAGGCTAGAGAACCCCCTCAATTTCTTCTCTCCTCCTCCATCCGACTCGCTCATCAAGCTCTGGCCACCTACCAACTCTCTTTCATTGCCTAGCCACAATACCGGTGGCAGGTTCCTCTTCCTCACACTCATCCGCATCGCACAGCACCTGCCGACGCCCCTGCCTCCCCTTCGTCCTCGCTGATCACCTTCTTTTAGCACCTTCATCTCCGGCATCGGCAATACGCGCCAGACACTATCTCCATCTCCCCCTTTGTCACTTCACCACTAGAAAAGTTCCTCTCATCCTCTACTCCCTTTCCCCCTTCTTTATTTCCTCAACCGACTACTACCGCACTCCACCACCATCATCCCCTTCACCTCCAGCCATCAACTCCGGTGAGTTCGCTCCACCATCACAGACCACCTCCCTCCTCGCCGACCAGTCCACAAGCATTTCCTCAACCCCCTGATCATAACCCCCCACTCATATCACTCCGCCACTCAACCAAACACACCCCCGAACACACCCACACACACGGCCACAGTGTGCCCTAGGTACGCTCCCTCAGGCATTCTCACTCCATGCCAACCACCTATGCACACTCACCGCACCTTGGTGAAGCTCCCTGAGCTTTTTAACGTGGCCACGAGGCCATTATAATGATTTTAGGTCTAGGAGCTCTTCGCCATTGACACTGGGCTTGAAGCCTGCTTGCAAGCTGCTCTAGGCCATGCCCGGTCCAGGTCACAATCCCAGGTTGCGCGAAAAGACTTCGCGAACATCTCCAGGCATCCAATTGGTGTCGAGGGTCGTAGCTGCAGCTGCAATTGAAGATAGCCACTCTCTTACAAGCGCGCGCGAAGGAGGTGGGAAGATAGTCCCACCTCGGAAAGTTTTGGAGCGTCGCACTCGCATAAGTTGAATTCTTGCCATAGGCTCTTCGCCTCCAACTCACAGGGTGAGGTCCCTCTCTCACCTGACTCGACCGCCTCGTCCGCGACCACGCCCCGTGGACCTGGTGACCCGACCTAACTAGCACACCTCGCCCACCACAGCACGCTGGTGGGCCTGGTCCCGGGAACATACCCGACCCAATTACCCGAGAAGCGTGGCTCTGGGAGAGCGGAACCTAAGAAAGAAAATAGAGAAGAGAGCTTGTGTAGGTAGGGGGTAGGTTTTGCTCTGTAGGCCGAAGAGGAGAAGAAGAGAAGCTAAAGAAGGAGAAGGCAAGGAAGCAGAGAAGGCAGAAGTCAGAAGAGAAAGGAAGGGAAGGAAGAAACTGAAGGCAGAAGAAGCTGAAGGCAAAGGAAAGGCAGCCAGCAAGAGAGAGAGAAAGAAGAAAGTCAAAGAAGAAGGCAGAGGAAGATAAAGGCTAAGGCAAGGAAGCTGAAGCCAAAATCAGAAGAAGGAGAAGCCAAAGAAGAAGAGAAAGAAGGAAGAAGAAGATTGAAGACAAAGGCAGCCGACAGAGATAGAGAAAGAAGAACAGGAGAAGAAGAAGAAAAGAAAGAGCCAAGCACTGTAGCATGATCATTTTAAGGTGTCTAATTCACAAATCAGATGTCCAATTTTGAGTTCAATTGACAAACATTGGTTCCTTTTGTATTTTGTGCCTTACTTTTACTCCTATCTTTTTGCACTATAACATTGATCTTATTGCATATTCTTTTAAATTCTATGCTGTGATCTTGATTTCTAAACCCTAATTTGCTCCCTGTGTTCGACCTCGGACTTTGAAATTCGAGTAATAAAATTGTACTTGTTTTGAATGCTTTTTCGGCTATACTACAACACAACCTTTTTAAAACCCGATCAAGCATGATCAAATTTTGTCATGTCAAGTAAGGGGTGGAACAGGGGCAACTTCTTCCGATGAGGTGATTTCAAGTGGAGGAGATTTAGCCAAGTCTTCTTCGGTGGGGGTGAAAGTTGGGGTTGATGGTTTTTCAGAGGGTGAGACTATAGGAGCATCAGGTTTGGAAATTTCTTTCCCACTCCTCAGAATAGTCACCGGCTTGGCATGCTCCCTAAAGACAATCCCTTTTCCTTTAGGATTCTCCTCAGCAGCACTAGGAAGCTTCCCAATTTCCCTCTGTCTAACGGCCTCAACAAGGTGTCCTATCTACGATTTCATTTCATGTATAGCCTTGTCATGAGATTGGATGATGGCACTTTGACTTTCTTGCATAGTTCTCAACATTGCCTTCAATTCATCCATCTTAGAGGTCTTAGGTTGGGCAAAGGTTTGAGGTTGGTTCATTTGTTGATTTTGAAAGGGTTGTGGTTTATAATTCCATGAATTTGAAACATTCCCTTCTCTCCAAGAAATGTTTGGGTGATTCATCCATCCCTTATTATAAGTGTTGGAAAAAGGGTCATTACGAGGTCTAGGACGAAACCCTTGAGCGGCATTCAAATCCGCCTGTACAAGCTCAGGGAATTGGGAGGCCAAGTGGCAATCCATAGTGGTGTGTGTATTGCCTTGGCAAATGGAGCATTCGGAAGCTTGGGATGTGGAGGTGCTAGATACGAATTGGCTCGAGCTCGACATAAGCCTTTCCATGTTTTGATTCAACAATTGAATCTGATAGGCTAAATTCTGGGTGTCCCTTGCCTCATTCGCCTCCAACTTTCTTTGCATGAGAGTGGGTTTTCTATCCATGTAGGCAGAATTAAAGTGAATAGAATTCTCACTCAAAGTATCAAAAAGGTTCCAAGCTTCATCCTCAGTCTTAGATAGAAAGGTTCCTACACAGGCACCATCCATAGTCTGCCTGTGCGAATCATTAAGTCTAGTGTAGAACCTTTCAACCAGTTGACACTTAGGCACCTGGTGATGTGGGCAAAGTATCAACAGGTCATTAAAGTGCTCCCATGTATCATGGAAAGCTTCCCCATCCTTTTGAACAAAACTCATAATTTCCCTCCTAAAATGATTTGTTTTGCTCATGGGGAAGTACTTCTACAAAAACTCCTTCAAGGCATCCCAAGTGTTAATATCATCAAGGGTATGATACCAATACTTGGCTTTGTCCTTGAGGGAGAAAGGAAAGAGGATCCACATTTAAGAGTCATTAGTAACGTCCTGCAGCTTCACCATGGAACAGACCTCGGTGAATTCCTCTATATGCCTGTAAGGGTCTTCCCTAGTAGTACCATAAAAGGAGGGCAGCAAGGATATGGTACTACTTTTGATCTCATAAGGATTGTCCTCTCCAGGTCTATGTAGTGCAGGGCCAGCTTGATTGATTGGAATGAAAAATTCCTTAAGGCTCCTTTGACTAGCCATTTCTTCCCTTGGGAGGTTCCTTCTTAAGATTCATTCAGGTTCAGGATCAAACACAAGTTGTCTCCTAAGAGATCGCCTACCAAGCATGCACTACAAGCACAATTCAAAAGGACTTGTTAGGTCTTTACAAATTTAGGCTTTTGACTTTAATTCAAATTGTAGGTGACAAAGCAAGTTTCCAAATCAATTATGCGCCTATTGTCGACCTTCGAAATGCCTAAAAAGACCTAGTTGGAGCTTAGGTGTTCTTCCCTAAATCTCAAATGGTAGAGAAACTTCAAAGATGGAAGATCGAGGGATGCAAGTAGGCCTAAGCCTTCCTTTGAAGCTGTGCTTTTGTGGTGCTTCTTAACTTCCCCCAAAAATCTGTGACAGGGTTCCCCCTCTTTGGATTTACAAACCTTTGTTCTCAAGTTTTGAACACTTCAGAATCCAACGGTAGGAGGACTCTTGTCCTAGTAGTTCCAAGACCTAGGATTGTCTAAATGCATGTCGTAGTGCAAGAGATATAAGTGTGCATACACCGTAAAAATTTTGAGTTTTGAATTTTGAATCGCAACACAATGTCTCAATTCAAGTCCTTGGTTTTTAGTGTTCCTCCTTAACTGAAAGTCCTTTTTCAAGAAAATATGTGACCACTTGTTAGATCTTTTCAATTCAATTAGTTGGTCTTGCAATTAAATCCAAATGCACATGCATGAACAATATAGAATTCAAAGAAAGAGGACATACCTTTCCTCCAGCAATCAGCAATGCAAGATGCATGCAAATGCAAGCAAAATAAGTCTAGAGGCTACTCATTCACACCTAAATGGTCGTCCTAAGGCAGGCAGCTCGTGTTTTTGTTTTTTTTATTTTTAGCTACTTATGCTCAAGCAAGAAAAATAAAATCAATCCACGAAAGAAAACTTAGATCAAAAGAAAAGGGAACAGGCTCCTGAAAAGTCACCCAACACGGGCTTAAAAGAAAGTCGGGGAGCAAACCCCTCAAATATACCCCCGAACAAGGGTCTCAAACCAAAATGTACAAGGAAAATTAAGTCTAAAGTCTTAATCCTACTCTAATCAAGTCAGTGACTAAATGTGTGGAGACAATCGTCAAGTCCTCATCCTTTCCCCTAGCAATCTGGTTCCTTGGAAGGTGGCTTGCACAATTTCTCCCTTGGCGACGTCAAGGGTTGCCTCTCACGATGGCTGGTGTGATGACGAGTCATAGAATGTGTGTTGCAGATCGTTGCACTCACACCAGAATAAAAAGATCCAGAGTTAAATATGATTCAAAATTTAAATCAATGTGAATGAACGAATGAATGCGATTTAATTAAGCTTATTGCCTCCCCAGCAACGGCGCCATTTGATAAGTCAGTTTTCACTTTCAATTAAGTTTCGCACATAAAACGACACATTGTTTTAGTATCAAAGTGGTGGAAAATCGCTTAACAAAACAATTAAAACAAACCACTCACAGGAGAGTGGGTTGTATCCACAGGGAGGTAGAGGCCTATTAAAATCACAATTAGGTAGAAATCGAGTTCGCTGAAATATTCGTCAAGTCAAATAATGCATATGTCACTCTGAATGTAAACCTTAAATTTATGGAAAAGTCAAGGGTTGTTGACATAATTTTCACTTAAGAAAATTATTCTTGTGCAAGGGTATATCATGAACTTTTCACTTGGATGCATACTAAAATGTAATTCAAAATTAAATGTAATGCATATCGAGATGAATCATAAAGGCTTAACAATTATATAGAAGAATAAGCACAAAGCTATAATTTCACCATAATTTAATTAATCTAAGAAATCAAAAAAATGATTCTTGATAATGGCAATTCCCGTAAATTTAAATACAAACTAAAACAGACGATTCTACCTCTCTCCCCCTCGTGCACGGGAGAGAGGTTCGTTCGAGGAGCTACTCTGGGAAAAGGTCGGTCCGAGCGAGGCCTTCACGATGGCGTAGGAGGTGTGGTCGGTGGTGGGCGCTCATAGGCGAAGAGGCTGGCGGTTGTGCGTTGGCCTACTGCGTGGTGCACAGGATGCTGCTCTCCTAGGCATGCACGTGGCCGTTGGAGGTGCTGGAGGACGTGTGCTCTACATGCGGGCGAAGGTGCTAGAGTAGCGCGCGCTCTGTGCATGCAGGCTGGAGGCAAGGGCCGATGGGGGGGTGCTCTATTGCTGCTGTAGCAGTGCTTGGAGTGGCTGCAAGCGGAGGTGTAGCAAGGGGGCGCGGAGGCTGTGCGGGCGTGCAGTGGGTTGGTTCTACTACGCACGGCACGGGAGGAGCAGGCAGAGGCGTAGCGCTCTTTGCACACGAGCAGAGCTGCTGGTGATGAGTGCAGCAGGCACACGGGTGCATGTGTGCAGCTGCACAGGGAGCCAATGAAGGACTTGCTACACGCGACGTTTTTGCAGGGCGATGAGGAGATGCACATGGTGCATAGGTCTGAAGGCAAGGGGCAGTGAAGTGGGTGTCATGCGGTGGCTGTGCTCTGTTGCTGTAGTTGCAGCTGCTGCATGAGCTGGGTAACGACGAGTGAAGTTGGGTTTGTTTTTGAGGTGGAAGAGAAATAGAGGAGAAAGTGGTGGGGGATGTGGAGTTGGTGGACAGGTGGTTGCACGGTGAGTTTGTAGTGCAGAGCTCTACAATGGCGATGCGGGCTGTCACCCAGCACGCCTACGGTGGTGAAGCTCCGCCGCAGTTGGCCAATGGTAGTGGAGTGGATGAGAACAAGTTCTCTGCACGGTGAGGAGTGGGGATGGAGGCCTTTTCTAAATGGTAGCCGTTCCTTCTCCTTTGTAGCTGTGGCTACAAGGATTTGAAATCAAAATAGACGGGAGGAGATCCACCGTCGAGTGAATGCTGGTAGCTGTGAAGAGTCAATGTGCAAGAGGAGGCAGAGATGGAGCGGTTACCTGTAGAAGGAGAAGAAGAAGAATAATAAAATAATTAGGATTATTTATACATAACTCCTTAACTTCTATGTTAATTAAAACAATGTATGTAATGCACCTAATTAATTAACTAATCAAATGCATGCAATTCTAAGTTAATTCTAAATGCATTTAGATATGGATGCCACACATGAATTATGCACTTAAGCTAAAAATATGAATTAATTTATTTACATCCTAATGTATGCTATCTAAATGTTAAAATTAACTTAATGTCTAGGCACTTAAATACTTAAATAGCCCACAAATATGGGCTAATCAGCGAGCTCTCGGCCGTTGGATTTTTCATCCAATGGCTGAGATCACTTGATGGGCAGTGCCTGGAGATGTGGCGGGTGGCTTTGGGTGCTCCAGATGGCAGCACGTGGCACCATCTGGACCGTCCACCCTTCATTGCTTGCAGAGGAAGCAATGGTACTCGGATCGAGGTGATTTCTATGTTGTCGGGCTACAATTGTCGTTCCGGATCCATCCATATGATCGAATTTTTCATCCGTAGTTCGTAAGGACGTCACATTGCCTCCTGGCCATATAAAATGAAGGAATTAATATACAAAACATACAACTATCCTAAATGCCTTGCAATGGATGTTATGCAGTATTTATAACATGATATGCAATGCTAAGCCAAGGAACTATCATAAATAAGCATTTTATTATGAATTCATGTGTGTTTATCAGTCTCAAATCAACTCCTTGGGTTTTACTATATTCCTCCTTTACTTAGTCCTTTTCAAAAATTTGATGTGACCACTTAGATCATTTCAAGACAAATTATGTGGTCTAGGAATTAGGTCCAAATGCAAATGCGTGATCAAGATATGGATGCCAAGTAAGAGGATGTGTACCTTGCTTCCAGCAATCAGCGATGCAAGAATGCACGTAATGAAGAAAATAAATCTAGAGGCTCCTTATACACACCTAAATGGTTTGTTCTAGGGGCAGGCAGCTCGTGTTTTGTCATTTTATTTTTATTTTTACCTACTTATGCACAAATAATGGAAAATAAATCCACGAAAGAAAATAAAAACCTAAATCTAGAGAAAAGGGAACAGGCTCCCGAAAAATTACCCAATACAGACCTAAAAGAAAGTCAGGGAACAAACCCCTAAAATATACCCCAGAACAAGGATCTCAAATAATGAAGTCTAAGTTTATCTAAATGATAAAGATGATTTTTTTAAAAAAATTCTACTCTCCAGGTTGGTGGCGTCAAGGTCCACCAAGAAGCGAAGCTCCTCTTCGAGTGTGGCCCATGGTGCACAATGCGAAGATGCTGAGGCGAGTGCGATGATTCTCCCAAGAGATACCTCATAAAACTAGATAGAACAAACTAAATATGCCACAAATAAAATGTGAACAAATAAATGGATAAATGAAAGTTTAGCAAGCCTGTTGCCTCCTCGGCAGCGGCACCATTTGAAAAGACGATTTTCACTTTGGAAGAAGTTTCGCACATAAAGTGATGCATCGTTTTAGTATCAAAGTGGTGGAAAATCACTTAACAAAATAATTAAAATAAACCACTCGAGAGAGTAGGTTGTGTCCACAAGGAGGCAGTTGCCTATTAAAACTCGCATGAGTCAAAAACAAATGTTCACAATAAATTTCATCAAGAAATCGAGACAAAATCCTTTTTAGATTAGATCATCAATGCCTTAATATGCTGGAATGGTAATAATGAAGAACAAGAGGTATTGTCTCATAAATTTACCATAATAGAATATCCAATATATGAAAATCTCTCATTGGCAATGGCATAGGAATGTAAAAACTAATAAGACCCAAAACAAGGGAAAAACTTCCCCTCGAGCTTGTGCACGGAGGAGGCCACAGCTGGAAGCGTGAAGCTCACTAGAGGTCAAGTGGGTCGAGGGCTACTCGATGGTGGTGGTAGCATGGCAAACGGTGGCCGAAGCTAGCAGCTTCGAGCGGTGGCGAAGTGGGTGTCTGACAGTGGCTGCTGTTGCATGTGCACGATTAGGCATGTGCGTGCGGTCAGCACAGAGGAGAAGGCGTGGTTGCTGCTGCATGTTGGAGTTGCTGCTGACTGCTCGTGGACCGCGGGAAGGCGTGGTGCGCCAAGGGGAGCTACTAGAGATGGCGTGGTCTAGTGAAGGTGGGACGTGGTGGGCCCCTGCTGGTGATGGTGACAGCGCGCGAAGGAGAGGGTGGAGCTAGAGGGTAGCGCATGCACGGAAGAGGTGGCAGTGGCGAAGAGGCATTGGTGAAGGTGATGGTTGTTGGTGATGGTGGTGATGGCTTCATTGAGTTAGAGGAGAAATAGAGGAAGAGGAAAATGGGGGAAGAAGATGAATATGATGATGGGGAAGAGGCTTCAGACATCTGGGAAACTTCCTGGATGACTTAACCTCACGTGAATGGCTACTAGCACATGGTTACGGTGGTGGTGATGGTGGTGGTTGCTGGTGATGGTGGTGAGGGTAGTGCATGCTGTTGTTACAGTGTGGAGGGATATGCACTGAGGTGCTCACAGTAATGCAGCTACTCCGATTTGGCAGAGCGTCCTGTCACGACGCACGGCCACGGTGGTGGAGCAGACTACCACAGTTGAGGCTGCTGGTGGTGGAGCGGACAAGAAGCTGAGCTCTCTGCATAGTAGGGAATGGGGTGGAGGCCTAAGGCGAGCTCTGGGGTAGAAGCTTCATTTTATGCTGCAGAAGAACAACTTGCATTGGTTGAGGAGAAGAGATGAAGCGACGAAGAATGTCGGGAACAGAGATCCACTTCTATCACTTCTTCCTTGATGTGCGTCTCCTGCATGCATCCGTTGGAGAAGAAAGAAAAATAAAAAAAAATGAAAAAGAAATGAGGGGTTATTTATGTGCAAACCCTTAATTTCTATGTTAAAACAAAACAATGCATGTAATGCGCTTAATTGATTAACTATTCTAACTCAATTCTAAATGCATTTAATTATGAATGCAATGCATGAATTATGCAATTAAGTTAAAAACATAAACTAATATATTTATATCCTAATGCATGCTAAATAAATGTTAAAGATAACTTAATATCTAGGCATTGAAATACCTAAACAACCCACAAATATGGGCTCATCAACGGGTACCCGTTTGTTGATCAACAGGAAAACCCAATTCACCTAAGATCCACCTACCCTAGTTTTGTTGTGGACTTGCGATTTCTAATAGTTGATTTTTCACCAAGTAGAGAGAGATGGCTCCACGTAGGTCCAAGTAGGCTAGTGCTACTAGCCGGACTGAGGAGACGGCTCATACTGAGCTAGTGACTCATAGTAGTAGTTTCCTTCCACTGTTAGGTTTTATTCTTCCTGTCTCCTTGGTAGTTGTACAAGACTCTCTTAAATTTCTACTTCGGGGTAAATTTTAATTATATTGTCAACACTTTAGTTTCTTTCATTTAATGCATCACGAATGAATTTGGCTATTGACGTTTTATGGCTATGTGTTGGGTGACTGCAATCTTGTGTGTGCTTGTGCTAGTTGATAGCACACGGCGACTCGGGTTCCGTCACTTGGCGAGACTTGGCTCGTCACATAAGCCAAGGAGTGACGGTGAACTGAGTGTTTGTCTTTGGTCTTGAGTGATGCTTCGCTGTTGAAATGGGTACTAAAGATAACAGGAAGTGTATATTGTTTGATTTTGTTTCTAGGAAATAAAATTGAAAGATGGGATCATTTTGTCATTGAAATTAGAGTTTGTTGCTTTGTAAATTCCAAATTTTAAGTAATTTTTTATATGACGATTATTGTATTCATAATATGATCATTTTACTATTTGAGAAATTGAAGCTGAATTTGAAGTGTATGCACTTTATTATATGATCTGCTAGTGAAATGAACTTCTAAAATTTCTTTGGTAGACTTCCTTTCCCCCACTCCTAGAATCGTTCACAAGGATGACACCATTGTTATTATTAAGAGCCTTCTCAAAAAGAGCAACTTCTCTTTCATATTATATTAAATCTCTTTTTCTTTCTCTTTTTCTTTACTTTGAATCAATAGTTCTTTTGCTACTTGAAATCTTCTTTAGTAAACTTACTTTTTCAATTCCTTCATGCTTTCTCATTTCCTCTCATGATTCAACCATTAAAACTTTCTTTCCATTTTTTTTACCATGTTCTTTTGGCTTTCTTGCTATTTTCTCTTGATGACAATCTTGAATTTAGCTAACTATTAAAATTATTTTGGGCACTTTTTATTTGGTTGTAGTATTAACAAATGGAGATGTTTAGTTGGCACTACAAAAAAATTACCCTACACCAATAGTATATCAACAGTGACATCAAATATATGTTGATATAGGTTCTCTTATACGTTACTAATGATACATACTACACTGGCGAACACTATTAGGAAAAAAAAAGAACAATAAAGGGTAAATACGTCTTTAGCTTCTTACTATGCTAACCCAACTACTGCTCTCTTTCCTTCCTCAACCACTTTCCTCTATACTCCTCCCCAACTCCAACTTTGATGCCACTCGACTCCAAAGCTTTGTCGACCACTCCACCCTAATGTTTGTCACTCTCCGTCGAGTCGAATCGACGTCACTCAATGCCCTAATCTCCGTTGAGTGCCATCGAATTGATGCCACTCGATGCCCTAACCTCCGTTGAGTGCCGTCAGATCGAGTCATCGCCCCCGATTGAGCGACTCATTCTCGTCGACTTAGGTTAGTTAAAGCTATCTCTCTTGATCTCGCCAAAGATGATAAAAGGTAGATAGATCTCTTTAGGGCTTTTGATCTATCTCTTGCTCGGATCTTATCTCTTGCTCAAATTTTCATTTTAAGATTTTTAAAATCAACACTCAATTCTATCCCTCTCTTCATCAAATCAATCTTAATGTTTATGATTTGTCACTATTCCATCATCCTCGATCAGATTTCTCCCCCACTCCACTCGATCTCTCTCACTCGATTTCTCTCTATCAATCTCTCTCACTATTCCATCGATTATATCTAAGGTGATGGCTTGAATGGGAGTGAGAGGGTGTTGTTTGGTAGCTATAGGAGATGAGGTAAACCCCTCAACGTCAGAGGGAAAGAGTTGGTAGTTAGAGTTCAATCCTCTGTGATTCATCTCTCAAATTTGATATTTAAGATGTACTTCCATAATTCACTGACTAGCAATTCCTCTAATAACATATTTCTTGCCATTGCCTTCCCCTTTTTGCATTCTGCCTTTGCAGGCTTGTAGTTATCTCTATATTGGTAAGTTATTTCTTACCATTGCCCTTTTAATGCCACCCCAGATCGAGCATCGCATTCACGTCAACTTTGGTTAGTTAAAGCTATCTCTCTTGATCTCTCTGAAGATGATAAAAGGTAGATAGATCTCTTTAGGGCTTTGGATCTATCTCTCACTCAGATCTTATCTCTCACTCAAATTTTCATTTTAAGGTTTTTGAAATCAACACTCAAATCAATCCCTCTCTTCATCAAATCAATCGTAATGTTTATGATCTGTCACTATTCCATCATCCTCGATCAGATTTCTCCCCCACTCCACTCGATCTCTCTCACTCAATTTCTCTCTATCAATCTCTCTAATTATTCCGTCGATTATATCTAAGAGGATGGCTTGAATGGGAGAGAGAGGGGATTGTTTAGTAGCTGTAGGAGATGATGTGAACCCCTCAACGTCAGAGTGAAAGAGTTAGCAGTTAGAGTTCAATCCTCTGTGATTCATCTCTCAAATTTGATATTTAAGATGAACTTCCATAATTCACTAACTGGCAATTCCTCTAGTAACGTATTTCTTGCCATTGGCTTCCCCTTTTTGCATTCTACCCTTGCAGGCTTGCAGTTATCTCTATATTGGTAAGTTATTTCTTACCATTGCCCTTTTAGCACCAAGGATGAGAAACTACAGTGGGGGAAAGTCGAAATTTCAATTGTATACATGTATTTCTTTCTTCTTTCTGTCTATCAATGACATCCATATGGCTGAATAAGATGATCAGTTCCCTAGGGCAATTACATATCAATTGTTTGTATCAGATTTTCTTATCCTAAGTTGTAAACAGCTTAGGGCATGGATTGAAGAGTCCAATTTCTTAAGTATACCATATCTATTTCAGTTCTGCATTCCAAAAAATAGAAAAATGAGGTCCATTTCAAAAACGTATGTCAAAAGAAAATGTAGGAATTCTTTTTCTTGCTTAGTAAGGCTCAAATGATTCATTCATCTAGTAAAATAATGAGATATTATTACAGCATCTCCCTACCAGCACCCCATCATTACAATAAGATGCAAGTGCATGAGCAAGCTTAACTTCTCTAGGAACATGAAACAAATGTAAATTTTCAAAGGCATTGATCATCTTTTTGTAGCATTCTATCTACTTCTTCTCTAAATCATCACACGGTATAAGAGCCTACAATCTAGGCTCTTCCTAGGAGATTTTGCTTAGGGTCGAAGTCATGGTCCTTTTATTGGTATTTTGTTTTTAGGAAGTTGTTAAGAGGATTTGACCTTTTCTATTTTTAGGTGATATGATTTAGTTGTTTCTTGTTTTAGAGATTGAATTTTGTTCTCTTTATAAAAAGAACCTATATAATTGTTTGGAGATTGAGTTAATGCAATACTACTTCCAACAATATCAACTCAATCTCTCTCCCTCTTCTTCACCACCGACTGCTGCCTTCCCTCTCTCCTTCCTATCGCGTAAACAAGACAAGCCTGCAGCACCTATCTACTGCTTGTTCTCCTCACCTAAAAGAGCCTCCACGCCTTTATATTGTGCAAATCGTCACACATATCATATTTTCTTTTTTGAGGGATGACCTATCTCATACTTTCCTTATGGATGATTTAGTGGCATGGACATTTTGTTCAATAAGGGTATGCTGATTTGGTCAATGTTTTATCAAGTGGACATGAAGATAGACATGTGTCTTTTAGGCAAAAGAAGATTTATAATTATATTGTATTGGAGTAAACAATGAGTGAATAATACATATCCTACATTCTTAGTGAGTGGATGATACATCAACACGATTACTGTCTGATGTCTTTTTTTCTTCTGGATGTGGCAAGTGGTGATGTTTCCCGGGTGATTAAATTAGTGAAGATGGTTTCTGGCAGGTGTTATGCCAGTGAGTCTAATACACAATTTTGTGCTTGCAGTGAAATGTTGGAAAAGGAAGCCAGTGATGCATGTAATTTCTAGGTCTTTTGATAGGAAGTAACTGATACATTTCTCAGTGGAACATATATAGTATACGTTTGAAAATGTTAGAGAAGGGGTAGAGTTGCCAAGTAATTGTGCAGGGAAAAATAGCTTAATCACTTTTTGGTATATATGGAAGACTACTAATTGAGCTTTTTTTTTCCTAAGGATAGCCACTAATGAACTTAATTAATACTTTTCTCCCAATGAAATGCTATGTGAATCACAATTATTCTGGAAGTCCTATCATGACATCAATGTATTGGTTAGTCTGCCTTTTTGCTTGAGCTATATGCTCTATCGTAGGCGGCTTGCTTATTATTACAAATACAGCACAAATCATTTTAAAAATGATGACTATCTCTACCCATTACTTTTATTTTTGAATCCATTATTTGGATGCAATGGGTTGATGTTGATATATTAGTTACTCACCACTAATAAGTGTTGTCACATCTAGACCCCCTACTTTTCTCCCCTCCAAAGCAATTATCACTTGTATGAAATTGAATTTAATGTATTTAACTATACATTGTGTGATACTTAAATGAGTTAGAGCAACCTAAGTCTACTATTATTTGAATCTACTAGGAGACGTCAAGCCAATCTAGTAGATAAAAATCACTCAACACATCAATAGTAATAGAATCATTCTTCATTATTGCTAGAGAGGAGGGATTGCTCTACCAAGTAGAAATAAAGAAAGCAAACCTCAGGAGACAAGGTTTCGATTCCCTTCCCTATTTCTTCCCTGGTACTAGATTTGTTATAAAGCCAAAAAGGAGGAAAAAGGTCAAATCCCATAGCCAAGTTAAAATCAACCACCATAGTGGTGTGTGAGTGCAAATGGCAAGGTACAAAGTTCACCTTTGAATAGCTCCACAAGGAATGAAGTGACGCAAAGCAAAGCAAAATGAAACAAGGCTCATCTCTGTCTCCTTCACATTCAATTTACAGCTGCTGCTCACACCTACAACCTGCAATGTGAAGTAGGGTCATACATCCCCTGATTCCTACCCCGTTTATAGGACTCAATGGTATTTGGCTTACTAGTCTTTGAACTAAACTTGTTCACCTTTCATCCTTGTTGGTCAAGCGGAGGGACTTTGTCCTCTAACAACTCATTTCCCACCAACCTAGCAAAGCAACTTTAAACCAAGCTTGATTTGATTACTAACTGACAGAAAGAAGAAACTTAAGCCTATTGCATCTATATGACTACAACTCGAAGATGAAAATTGAGATCAGAATATTGTCTGAAGTAATCAATCAATCAACCTTTTTTGTGGAATAGGTTCAACTATGCTTAGTATGCTCTACAACATCATCTCCTGCTAGGCAATTCTTCACATAATCAAGCTACAAAGTATCATTTGTTTCATACCTGTCTTCACTTAACAACTAAACTGCCAATGGGGGAGCTTGGGATTTCCAACATACATGCAATTCTTGCAAGATATGATGACTAAGCTCTTTTTAAATGAAAAGAGCCATTTCATTTTCAAAGTTGGTAGACACATTCCTATGCGGTCCCTTAAGTCTAAGAGTGCTTCAAGAGTTGAGCATTTGAGTCCTTGACATGAGAAAGGAGTTTAGCACTTTAGCAGGAAGAGCATGGGGAAACCCATGACATGAAAGTTTTCATTCCAACAAATTTGGAAATAGCTCTCTAGATTCAAAAGAAGATCATGAACTTGCTCAAATGTGAATTTGCTTGATACATATGGAGGTACAAAACATGCAAAGTGTATGGCAAAAGAGAAACAATAAACAATTAGACTAAACTATATATCATATAACTTCGAGGGAATCTACCTAGAGGAGATATCAATAAGATGACATTGATAGGGAAATGACTTGTTCTTTTGCCAAGTGGAGATGGTAGAATATTTTACACCTTGGTGAACAATCCAAACTAGTCGTAGTTGTGGTTGACAAAGTAGAAAATGGTAGGCATAGCTATCTTTGCCAGTCTTAATGTGTTTTTAGGCCTCTAAAGAGGTGGCTTTATCATGAGATAGAGGTACATATCCACATGCATTTAGTCATATTGGCTTTCATATGCTTCTCTTGGTATAGAATGACCCAAACCAAGTAGTTTGGAAAATGTTTTTTTTTTGAAACAGTGAGGAATGCTATCGTGACACGATAGCAATCCAGAGGGCAGTATATTTCATATCAAACAAAACATTACAAAAAAGATCCCTAGCTGTGTATGAGGGACCAACATTCATTTACAATGTTCTCACATCTAACTGGTCTCTCCTAAAAAAATTTATCATTACACGCCCTCCACACACACACAAAATGGCAGCCATACCCCCATACGACCGTCCAGGAGCAATGAACCTCTGCCAAAGGGAATCCCAAGTGGGAAGAGGTTCTAAGAAAATCATCCTCCAAATCTTGTCGGTGGCCAGGCAGGAGAATATATGCAACATACTATCAGTATGTAACCCACAGAGATGGCAAGCATTCAAAGTAGTCCCCATTCTTTTGTGTCTAATATCACTAGTGATCAAGCCTTCTCATCTGTAAAGCCACAAGAATATTTGAACCTTCAAGGGGATTTTCAATAACCATATTTTCCTGTCAATTGGATCACTCTCCTCCTCAATGTTGGACCTGATGACCTTCTCATAAGCCTACTGCACTGAAAATACACCATCCTAGCCATACGTATCAGCCACATTCACCCTAGGACGCACCTGCTGTAGAGCAGCCATCAGGTTCTGCCTATCCTCCCATAATCGAGTGCCTGATCTACAGTGTTCCTACCCTTCCAGCCGCCAACAGCCCTTTGCAGTAGACCACAGGCTGCTGACTTTAGCCTCCTTATCTGCAGCAGCAGCATAAGCCCTCGGATACGCCTCTTTCAGAAACCCCAGACCAAACCACTTCTCATTCCACAGACTAAAGTCCCTGCCATCTCTGAGCCTAGGCTACAATAGGTGATAATAATTGCTGATTGCACTAATAACTGATCGCCAAAAGGGGGAAGGTTTTACCAGTTGTAGCCTCTGCAGAGCGCTATTTGATCCACCATAACTGTCCCTGATCAAATCTACCACCAAATCCTCCTTGCAGTCCAGAATCTTGATGGCCCATTTAATCAGTAAGACCTCATTGAACTCCTTGAGTGCCTTAATCCCCATACCACCTATCTCCTTTGGCCTGCAGATCTTATTCCATCTAATGGGTTGCATAAAATCACTCTCATGGCCAGCTCCTTTCCAAAAGAATCTTTTCCTTATAACATCCAATCGTTTCCAAATAGACTTCGGGGCCTTGAAAATGATAAAGTAAAAGATCGGGATGGATGTTATGACTGAGTTAAGAAGGATTAATCTCCCACCCTTAGAAAAAAACTTACCACTCCAACCTTTCAGCTTACCAGAGACCTTATCAAACAAGATATTCCAATCAGATTTCTTCAGCTTTGCAGCCCTCAATGGCAGTCCTAGGTACCTCAATGGAAGTTTAGCTCGAGGGGATCCCAATGTATTCTCCAAATCCATCTACTCTTGTTCATTCATACTAAAACATATCAAGATAGACTTTTCCTTGTTCAATTTTAGGCCTGAAATATCCCCAAAGATGTTTACCAATAACCCCAAAGCATGTGCAGCAAGCTTGGTCCCTTCCACAAAGAATACCGTGTCATCTGCATATTGCAAAATGGGGGCCAGATTTCTCCTGTTGGATAGTGAATACCCTCTGATTAGGCCCACCTCTGCCAATCTGCATGCATACCTTGCAAGCCCATCCACCGCAAGGTTAAAGACCAGAGGGGCTAAAGGACATCCTTGTCTAACCCCACACTGAGGTTGAATCCAAACACCGCAAGGCTTCCCGTTGATCAGTGGAGAAAAGGAGGCAGTTGTGATACAACGTTTCATCCATTGGATCCATAAAGGAGGAAAACCTCTCCTTTTAAAAACCTCCTAGAGATACAGCTAAGAGATCGAATCATATGCCTTCTAAAAATCAACTTTCCACATGAATGCCTTGCACTTCCTTTTGTGCCATCCACTCACCATTTCCTGAGCCAAAATGAAGGATTCTTGGAGTGATCTACCAGGCAGAAATGTAGATTGCACTGGATGGATCAGACTCTGCAGAACAGTTCTCAGCCGGTTAGACAAAATCTTGCTGATGACAAGGTAGATGGAATTTGAAAGGGAGATCGGCCTAAAGTTTGAGAACTTCTCTGCTCCCATTGACTTAGGCAGCAAAAAAAGATATGACTTGTTGATCTTTTCAAAACCAACATTTCCCTTCTCAAACTCTCTAATGACATCCATCACTTCCTTGCCCACCACATTCCACATCTCTCTATAGAAGACTTGTATCCCATCAGGGCCTGGGGAACCTTCCATATTGAGATCTTTAATTGCCTGCAGGGTCTCATGTTCAGTGATGTTTGCTGTCAGCTGAGAGGCCTATTCACTTGTCACACTAGGAGCATCACTTCCTGCCATTCTCCATTTCCCCCTCTTAACTGCTCGAGAAGCATCTCTATTGTATTTGATGGCTTCTAATCATATCTCCTGAATGGAGGAGATCCTATGTCCATCTCTGAAAATAGAAGATATAAAATTAGCATGCCTTTGAGAGCTAGCTGCAAGATGGAAGAATTTCGTGTTGGCATCTCCCTCCTAAAGCCATAATTGCCTTGATCTCTCCCTCCAATCAATTTCTTGTTTAAGATCTTCATCCAGTATCACACCCTGCCACACCTTCCTATCTGCCAGTTCTTCCTCTGATAAAGGGCCAGCGGCTTCCTTAGAATCCAGCTCCTGAATGTTACTTAGAGCCTCCATCCTCCTTTATTGCCTTGTCATGTTAACAGTAACTCCATACTCTTTTAAGATAGTGCGCAAAGCAGTCAGCTTGGCTGCCAATCTGATAGTAGCAGAGCCCTCCACCTTTTTAGCTTGCCACCATGAACTGACCATCTGACAGAAGCCCGATTCATTCAGCCATGATCTTCTAAACTTGAAGTAGGAGCCAACTTGGGTTTCTTCCCCACTGTCCCACACTAAAGGGGTGTGATCAGAGAAAGGTCGGTCCAATCCACTAACAGTCGACAGTTGAAATCTTTCAGAATGTTCACATTCCCAAAGAATCTGTCTAATTTGGATGCCAGTCCATTTCCATTGCGCCATGTAAATTCCACACCAGAAGATGGATACTCACTCAGTTCAAGAGATTGAACCACCATCTGGAAGCCAACAGCTGAGCTGTCTGTGCCACCATTAGGTCTGTCTGCCCCTGTTAGCACATAGTTGAAGTCACCACCAGTCAACCATGCTCCCCCATACACCAGCTCAGCTACAGCAGCCCATTCCTCCCACAACTCTTGCCTAGCAGACGCAACACAGGGGCCATATACCCTAGTAACCCAGATACACTCATGCCCCTGGTGAATTTGGAATTTGCAAGTCAACAGTGCTTGGCTTTGTGAACTTCCAGACATTGAGCCCACACCTTCCTCCACCAGATAGCAATACCCCCGGATCTCCCCTGAGCATCAATCTTCACACATTCATTCGTCCCTAAAGCCAACAGGTTATACCAAATCTTATCAGAGTTATTCTCAATGTGCGTGTCTTGAATGATCGCACATTCAATCCCCCATTCTCTCAAATATCTCATCAGAGAAGCCCTCCGGCTTTTGTCGCGCAACCCACGCACGTTCCAAATGAGGATTCTCATCTAACCTCACGAGATCCCTCCCCCTTGAGGTTTTGGCACTTGCATATCTACATAACCTCTGCAATCTTGTCTTCATCCATCAGAATGCCAGCCTTTGACTTCCTCTGTCTGAGGCTATAAGGTGATCTGCCCTTACTAGTTTTAGCGCAAGAACCATAATCAAATTTAAGACCCTCAAACTCGTGCAAATCCTATTTATCCTTCAGGAAATCAAGCTGCGTCTCTTGAACCTCCTACCCCTCAGCCTCCTCACCGATTGGCAACACATCCCCTGCCACCACAGGCGTTGGTCCTGATGCTTCCACCCCACCCGATTCCTCCTTCTCTTCAGTCAATACCTCTCCCCCACATGAAGGTCCTTACGATTATTGATAGATGGGGGTTCTTCAAATGGAGCCGTGCACAAGTCCTACGCAGCCGCCTCTTCACCAGCCTCAGATCTAGATGACTTATCTTGCTTCGCTACAGTGTCACCCACCAAGAACCTCAGCCATAGCAACCATGAGCTCCCACCACATCTCATAATCAATCTATCAGGTACAGAGACAGCTTTAAATACATCGACCATCACATTCAACGAGTGCCCATCGCCCTCAAGTAGTCCAACAATTGCATCTTCTGCCACGGATGCAAATCCTGATATCATGGATGACACGACCTCCTTCGACCTCAAATGCAAAGGTCGTCCCTTGATCTCAAGTTTTCCCGATCTGGAACCCTCTCTGGGGTGGCCTCTCCGGCAAGGCTTCATCAAAGGGAGAAACCAGTCTCCAAATCACCGTGAGGCCGTCATTGCAAGACGTTTGAAATCGCATCCTCTCAACATCCAACATCCCCAACCCAAAGAGGACAAACTATGTAGGTGACAAAAAAGCAGACTGCCAGGAGTTGGTCGAAAGGGAAAGAGAGCTTACCAGGTTGTGCACATTCTCCATTGTCGATCTTCCAGACATAACCTCTCCAACTAGCGCTCCATGTAAAGCCATCTCTGCCGCTTTGATGTTTTCTGTCATAGGTACCTCCAAATCAACCGTAAGCCCCCCAAAGCTGCGCAAAGAAGGCGGCGGAGGAGGTGCCTGCAAAGCCCTAGAATTCAAAATTCCAGAGCATGGGAAAAGACGTTCTTTCATCTACACCCCAATACCGCTGCACGAATCCCTCTTGTGACCAAATCCCCCGCACTCTAAACACACCACGGGAGATTGGCAAGTAGCCGCCATATGTCCCCGCCGTCGGCAGCGGAAACACAAGATCTTGCCATGCTCCTTTGCGCCCCTTCTATCAGACCACCTTGCCTCCATCACCCTTTTACCGTGCCCATCAGAGTCTCTCCGCTCCTTCCACCTCCAAGCCCTCGATCTCCAAGTAGTCCAGCCTTCGCCTTCCCTGATTCCACCGGTCGCCTCCCTGGCTTCGCCTGCTGTCGCCCCGAACCCACCAGACCACATCACATCAGTTTGGAAAATGGTTTTTACCAGCCATATAACCATATATTCTCTCTTACTGGTCTATTTCATTACTAATTCCCAATTATTAGCAAGACATAATGTGAACACTTGGTACTCTTCTGAAATGCTAGCATGAAAGTATCTCTAGAAGTTTGCTATTTTTTTTGTTTCAAAGGTTGGCCTGCTTAGTCTATGAGATGCCTTTAACACTCAAATCATAACACCTGTCACATGCATCCATGTTGGGCAGGGACTTTTAATTATAGAATAACATATTATTGGCCAATCTGTTTACACAATACCATGCATGTGCATCTATGTTGGAATATGTTTAATATTCATCAATGTCTTCAATTCCTTGTTTCCTTGGAACTAAGGAGGCTGAGATTTCCTATCCTAAGCTTTTAACTACTTCTGTATCTTTGATGAACTACTAGAGAGTCATCTAAATTCTAGAGAAGTTCACACCTTTTCTTTAGTGAGAGTCATAAACATATTCACTGGCAAATGGAACTAAGTGACACGGTAAGGTTGAAATTAAGATCACTTGCTCATCCTAGTATTTTGAGTATCTTAAATATTGGGTCAGGCAAATCAAACTTTTCTTTATTCACATGTAGTGTATCGTATTTAAGTCATTCATCATTAGGGAGGGGGTAAAGAAACCTATGCTATAGCAATTCACTTTTTGTCATAGCAAGTCACCTTTTCCTTTGATGGATGGTATTACTATGGATCACTATTTGCTATGATATTTTTAGTCTAAACATTAATAAATTGGATTCCCTTCTACTACTATTCACCAAATACTTAAACATAAAGAAGTTGGAGTCCCTGCTGAGTGATACTATTCATGGATAATAGGTGAATCAAGTTTGAATTGCACGACTAGGTTTAGGTGAGTGAATTCCATAATAGATCAGAATTTCCTAGAGGAGATATTGGTTGCACTAGTGAATCATCTACTGCACTACTTTGATAGAGAAAACTAGGGGTGTACACGGGTTGGGTTGGGTTGTGAGTTAAATTGGGTTTGGTTGGGCTGAGATTTTTCCAACCTAATAAAAAATGGGTTGGATTGGAATTTTTGGAACATTCTTGTGATTGTATAACATTTTCAAACTCTTCCTTGTTGTTCTTTTAAGGATCATTGGACTCGTTTTGTGGCCATGTTATGAATTATAGATTGTTTAGTGTTTACATGTAATTCTAAGTGTACTATGTTTATGAAGGATTTTTTTAAGTTTGCAATTGCTTGTAAAAATTGGCAAGTCCATTTACTTATGTACTTTTTTAACTCTAATATTCTAAAATTTATATTAAAAAATCTATATCTATTTTGCAAGTTATTTTTGTCGATGATTCATTTAAGGTTGTTTTAAGGCAAAAGTGGGTCATTGAGGGATCATGCATTCAAGGTGGCTAGAGATGCCACACACTTGAGTATCTCCTACCAAAGGTGTAGTGGCCATGATGGCACTACGACTGATGGGCATCCCACTACAACTTTGAACTTTGGAGACGATGGATGTCCTGGTTTCAAGTTTCTCACACCTCAAGTTTGATTAGAAGGTTGGGCTCGAAGCAGACAATCTACAATGGGTGTTGTCCTTGGTTGAGGTTCGAAGTTAGGCCACCATCCCATCAAAGGTGTGCCTCCAATCGGGTGGCTCGTCCTCGATCATTCATGTGGAGGTCCTTAGTGGGAGCTAGTTGTGCATGGAATGCTCTGAGGGTTCTTCCTTCCCCGACAATGGCAATAAGCCCTCTAGCGACACAACCAGCACTGCCACTTCTGTAGCAAATGTGACAAGTTTGGAAAGCAAAGGAGGCCACAAATCTTGGGACCACCTTCGAAAACAAAAGTACCATTTTGGGAAACCTCGAAACATCCGACTATGTAGATCGCATGAGTGGGATTTTTTCCAATTCCAGAGCTTTTATTAAGGAGGAGGGTTGTTATTCCACGCTGGATTAGAGGTTTCAAAATAATCTCGTTGTAGTATAGATTGAATCAGCACGAAAAACAAATAATGTTTATACTCGAATGAAAGTCTGAGGTCATTCGCTGAGAGCAAATATGGAATTCAATCGCTAATCTCAACAAATAATATAAATGAGCATAATTAATTACTCAAAAACTAATATGCAATGTATAACATGTGTATATGATGAGTCAAAAAGAATTCTAGACAAAATAATGGTGATTTGGATCACCAATTATAAGTTTAACACATGTAGCAAATACTCAAATAATATCAACTATTCAAACCAAGTGCACAATGCACTCCCTGTCAAGGGAATCAGACGATAGATTCTTTCAGTCAGACGACTTAAGTGTCCACTGCTACAGTGCCAAGAGGGCATTATACTTCATCTTCTTCTCTTCTTTCTCTACTCTATCTTCTTTCTTCTTTCTCTGTGTGCACAGGCCTTCTTCCTTCTCCTTTCTTTCTTCTGCCCTCTGCTCTTCCCTTCAGCTCTCCTTCCTCTTCTTGTATTTTCCTTTATGCACAGGGGGGCAGTCTTCTTCAGATGCAGCTAAGTGTTAGCCGTTACACAACATAGCAAAACCCCACTTAACCCCATGATCTCTCTCTCATTTCTCTGGGTTTCCATCACTTTCTCATCTTCACAAGGCCATGCACAGTACCGGGTATTCGAGTTTTCGGGTGTGAGCGCACCTGGGACCAGGGCTACGGGCATGGATCGCAGCCAAGGTGTCAGTATAGGATTAGGCGGGTCAAGTCGGCGCCAGGCCCACGTGGTGGTGTCACGGGTGAGACATGTGAAGGGGTGCGGGGGACCTCACCCCCCAAGTGTTGAGGCAAACAGTCCTCAACAATTTTTCAATTTATCCACTATCTGATGTTCTTCCGCACCCGATGTGGGACTATGTCCCCGTCCTTTTGCTCATATGCTACAGCGAAGGTACTTCCGCTCAATTGGATGGCTGCAGCTTATGGAGGCCTCAATCGAAGACCTAGGATGATTCCTGGGACATAGCCGCGTCACTTGGAGGTGGCGCCTAGGATTTGCAGCAGCTAGAGAACACTTCAAGCAAGCTTGAATCTTGCCTGCTAATGGCAGTGGTGGCGGTGAACCTGAAATGAAGAACACAGCCTTGCGGCCTCATCAGATAGTTCAGCAGCTTCGTCGTGTGATGACGAACATGGTGATGGGTGCAACGTGGCATGCGTGTGTGTGTGGAGGTCGTATGACCTCGGTGAGTCAGTGCGAAGGTGATGGAGTCGGGGGAGGTGATGGAGAGACCAATCCCTTCAATTACTTGAGGGGTTTTGGTCTCTGGGTCAAGGCGATGGTGTGGAGCGTGTTAATGAGGAGGATGGAGGTGAGTAGCGTACAGAACTCCTCGTTGGAGGAGTGGCCAGAGACAGGGAAGATGAGGGTGATCAGTGGATTCGAGGGGTTCTTTTTGGGATTTTTGGATAGAGGAAACTAATCTAGGAGACTAATGGAACTAACTACCTATTCTAAGTGGATGAAAGGAGGGGAATCTGCGCTGGGGGTACATCGGCAACGGAGAAGACGAAATGCTCCAGTGAGGTAGAAGCAGCAACGACAATGGGAAGGAGGCTCCTGCCGGTACGACCAAGAGCGAAAGAAGTTGAGGAGGAGTTCGCCACTGGTATTGCAAACGAACGACGAGGAAGATCAGGAGGTGTCGCCAGACGTCGAGGAGCCTCTCGGTAGGAGAGGAGAGATGAAATAGAGGTGTTCCAAGCTGAAATCGAGTGTGGAGAGAACGAGAAGGCCCTAGGGATCTTTATATAGGCAATAGAGGGTGGTTGGAGCTTGGGAAGCAAGCTTCCTAAGATTGGAAGGCTTGCTGGAGTAAGAAACCCATGAGATATCTGAATCTCTCATGTGTTCTCGCATGAGAGATTGGGAAGGTTGTGGGGCTCAAGACCAGATTCATTGGAAAGGGAATTTCCTAAAGAGTCTCCTGTTTAATTTTGGGAAAGTTTCATCGATCAATCAAGGAGAACTCTCCAAATGAAACTCATCGGAGTAGGATTCTTGAGCGATAATGGTGGAAGGACCCATTTGTAAAGCGTGATGATAAGGTAGGGGGCTTATTGTAAGGAATTCAAAAGTTAGTAGTATGTGTGTGAAAGAAAAGAGTCAGACAGAACCAAATTGCAAACTAGGTCAAGTTAATCTCATATTGGGTCCAAATTTTGGTACAAACCTAATTTGGACCCAAGGAATCCAATGGTGAAGTTAGATTTAGGTTTTGACCAAGTTTGACTGGGTAATTTATGCAAAAACCTAAATTAGGGCATAGGTATGTCTGTGACTCTATTTTAGGTCAAAATAGGTTATAATGGTCAATTTGAAGATGCCAAATTCTAGGGAATATTTTTCTATGATTTTTAGTGGGTTTAGGTGAATTTTATACTTACTAGAACCTCAGTTAATCAAGTGGGTCAGTTTTTAGGATTTCAAATGTCATTTAATTCTCATAACGTGTGAAAGCCCATTTCTGTCTGCATGGACCTACTTGCTAGACAATTAAGACCATTTGACCTTTAATTAACCCCTTAGAAATCCCATGATTGTTCTGCAATTGAGATATGCTATTAAAACTGCAGTTTTACTCTTGTTTTCTTGTTATTCTCTCAAAATGGATTTGTAGTGAATTACGTCTCTCTGGTGGTTATGTAGGAGCATTTATTCTTTGATTATGACTAATTAAAGCTAGATATGGCTGATGATGACGTTATCATCAAGGGTTTAACTGTCAAAGAAGTTGCACGAGGGAATTCGAATGAGCCATATAGGGCATCGCAAGTGCAAGGTGGATCTAGATCCAGATGTAGTATGTCCAAGTCCCCTTTTCACCTTAATGGGTTGCCTTTTTTGCTTCTTATCGATGGGCCTCCTTTTGGCCTCCATTCAGACTCAGACTCCTCCCTTTTTCCTCCCCTGCCCTTACAAGACTTAGGATTCGACTGCAAGTCAAAGGATGATGGAGCTCGCAAGGTTGTTAACCACAATGGTGTGGAGAGGTGTCATCGAATAGGCGATGTCACTAGGGCCTCTGTAATGATAACACACATAGCTGGTGACTGAGTGGCATCCCTAGCTCCTAGCGGAGCTGATGCATAGGCGATGGCAACCGTTGTGGCAACTTGAAGAGTTGTTGGGCCCTTAGCAAAGAGTGTTGTGAACATGACTCGGGTGGAGGAGTTGCCATCGAGGGTGATAGTTGACGCCGAGCCAATGCGTGAACCCCAACAACTCACACAAGGAGAGAGGAGGGCTTCTTACAACTCCTTTAGGCACATTCTGAGGGCATGGACACTTTATATGAGGAAAAGGATCAGGAAGTAGAAGTAGTAGATTATTGTTGACATGGAAGTGATTTATGGTAACAAAGAAGCCAAAGACAAAGTGGCCAAGGTAGTGGATGCCAAGAAGTGTCTAAACAACATTTTGTAGGAGGAAAGAACATTTTCTCATGGTTAGAGTATTTTCATGGAATGTTGACTCTGTGACTCCATTCGCAGAACCACTCCTCATCAATATTTGGACGAGTGGAAAATAGATTTGCTTTAATTTAAGCGATGCACTGGGAATGTTTGATGGCAGATTTTGGAGGAAGGTTGGTGGTGATATGTTTACTCGGTTGGTTACTATAGATGTTGTTGGATGGTCTGGTGGTATTTTACTTGCTTGGAATAGGTTAAGCTTTGAGATGATTGACTCAACAATGGGAAAATGGATGGTTCTGGTGCTTCATACATCTAATGATACCTGTCTAGTTTTGTCCTCTATCTACAAATCGTGTAATGATACTTATAGGTCAAAGTTGTAGGAAGAACTACATGACCAAACTACAAAGCAAATACATTATTTTCCCTCTTTATAATTCCATAACTGTCTTTTTTTGTCGGATCAATCTCTCTAGTAATTCATGTATCTTTACAAGCTTTTCTTTGTAACATGCAGGTCGGCAGGTGTAAGTACTTTTGGTATGTTATACTTCTTAATCCTTATATATCTTTATAGCTTTTTTTCTTTCCTTACATGATTTCCATCACCACTTTAGTTGTCAATTCATTCTACTTCTAACAATAATCATGACATGTTAACTCAAGCACACCATGACATGTTAACAGAAGAACCTCGTAATTCAACTTGAAACAACCCACTAAAGACCACACCATAATTGTAAGATTTGCAGACGATTGGTGTACTTCTTGCTAAACAGATCTCATGGACTTCTTGTTGCAGCATTCATTACTGATTCTGTAATCTGGTCTAGTTCAAATCAGTTAAATCACCCACAAATCTTCAAATGCAAAAATGGTTGGCATTTCCATGACATATATCCCAAGCATCCTTTTATAAAAATATGTTAAATCAAATCCGAAATATAAATATGGAAGAGTAAGGATTAAAATAGAAGTCCATCTGGTAGAGAAGTGTTGTATGCGCTTTGCGTCGATTTAAGAAATGTGCGTTGTAGTATAGTCAACAAAATGCAACAGTAATTAAATTTATAAAACCCGAAATCGATGTGAGTCTGAGGTCATTCACAGGGAGCAAGTGTGGAATTCACAACACTAATGGTATTCAGAAATAATGAGCATAATCAGTTAAGTATAAGAAAGATATTCAATGAATATTATATGCAGAATATATTCAAGATCAACCCAATTTGCATCTCAAAAGTAGAGGGGCAAAAAGAATAAAAGAGCTCAAAAAATGGTGATTTCATTCACCACTTAAATCCCTTCAATTTAAGCATAACCCAAGCATTCAATTTAACTAAATATTTCAACAGTACCCTGAATCATATATCAGTTAAGAGCTTAAATAAACCCACAGTAATCAGAACCAAGGGCCTCAATCAAACGTCGCACATGAGGCTCAAACGCCTTAAGTGATCACAAGGCACATATAGCCAACACCTCAACCCAAGCAGAGAATGGGTAAGTGTTGGGCACGCTACATGCACCCCAAGATATGAACCCTAGAGCAAAACCCTCCCCCTTCCTCCTTAGCTTTCCTTTCTCTTTCTTCCAGAATTGAGTTTAGGGCTAATCGGGTATATGACTTAGGTCCAGGCCCGTGTGCATGTTTGCATGAGAAAGGGTGCACAAGTAAACGTGAGGGGACCCGACCCCCATGTACGTGGGCAATAAGGCACTATGACAAATTCCTTATATGTGCCTTTGGGATGTCTGAAGCTTACGAGGTGGGACTAAAATCCCACTCTTTCTCATTTGCGCAGTTATTGAGGATTTCGCTCTTGATTTGAACAGCTGTGGGGTTTACCTCATCAAATTGATGTTGCAGCCGTGTTCTCTGGATGAAGTCGCACCTATTGGTAGTTGTCTCGAAGTTGGATGTGAACATAATGTAGCGATCAGTGTTGAGGAAGGCGATGGCGACGGAGGTACTCCGGCGAAGACCTGAAACATAAAGTATGGGCTCTAGGCCCAAATTAAAGCATTCATCAATATCGCTGGAGCACGGCGAAGGTGGTGGCGGTGTTGATTTGGTGCGTGGAAGCGTAGGATGGCTGGACGTCGTCAGAAATGAACAGTGGATGGTGGGTCGTTCGGCAAGGGTTTAGAGTGGTCCAGGCTCCAAATAATGTTGGGGCTTCTTACTGATGTGGTGTGAGGATGCTTTTGGTGAAGGTAGCGTAATGTTTGGTGTACTGTGGAGTGTATGCGACCACGCCAGAGGTGTGGCCAGAAGCAAAGAGGATGATGGGGGAGAGCGTGTACGGTGATCAAATTGAGGAAAAAAGAGATAGATAGAACCTAGGGAGAAAGAGAGAGAGTGTGAGTGAACCTAATTATGGACGACGGGGAAGAAGTTGGCGCTGGCATTGATTGCCCGATGCCGAAGAAGGAGAATACTCCAGTGGACGAATGGCGACGAAGAAAGGGTTGAAGATAGCGGGGCTTTGGTTGGCCACCGGTGGAGGAAGATCGTTGTGATTCTAATTTGACTATTGGAGGCACGAATGAGGGAGATCGAGAGGGCCGCCGGAGCGTAGGTTGGAGTCGACCAGGGGAGATGTTAAGACCTGTGCCATCAAAGTTCTTTAAGACATCTGGGACTTGGGCCAGACATCTGGTCAGACATCTGGACACCTTTCCAGACATCTGGAAATCAATTTTTGCATGCGTACAACCTCGAGTCTGCGTGCGTGCCACGTGTAGACCAAGCCCCAGCCGCCTTCTTCTCTTCCTCTCCCCTCGCCGACTTGCAGAACCCTTTTCCCCTCATGCCTACAAATACTCCCCTCCCCTCTCCCTCGTTCACCACCCTGCATCCATCCGTCTTCTCCTTCCTCTAGCGCAAGAGCGAGAGCGAGAGTAGCAACTGCAGTCGAGTGCAGCGGCGGAGAGGAGAGGAGTAGCGAGAGGGAAGAGAGGAGAGTGCGCGAACCATGAGAGAGAGAGCTCGCCAGAGCAGTTCGAGGCCGGTCAATGTGTGCGAGGCAGAGCATTGTGCTGGGGAGGTTTCCCCCGATGCTGCTGCAACTAGAGCAGTGAGCGAACGAGCGGCTGCGCGGCGTGGTCGTGTGCAGCAGGAAGAAGACGAAGGGGGCTCTAAACCTGGGATTTTTCCTAGAATCAGACGTCTGGACCTACATCCAGATGACGCGGACGATGTCAGGAAGCAACTCCAGACGACTGAGAGGTACATACTGCACCTACACCTTCCTTTTTGCGGATACGGCCATGCAGGCCATTCCGCCGAAACTCTGTTGCGTGCCGTGTTGAGAGTTTTTGCGTGCGTGTGCAGGATTCGCTTCGGGAAGGCGTGAGACATGCCCTCCCACGCAGTTCAGACGTCTAGGCGAGGCACCAGACGGCGGAGAGCATCTCCAGACATCCGGAGGGATAGTCGTACTTCTGGAATTGGGTCCAGACGGTTCAACAGAATCCCTGGACGTTTGAGGAGCAACGTAGAGTGAGGTATGATCTGGACCCCTTTTTAAGACATCTGGAAGGTGTTCCAGACGTTTGATTTGAGTCAAAGTTGTCGTTTTTGACCCGTTTAGGGTCCGTTTGAGGTCTGATTTTCGCATTTAAGATTCCGTTCTTTTTTGTATAAGTTTATCTACTTGTTGGAATGCTTTTTATCATGTTCTGAGTGGTTTCTTGTGGTTGATCCTTGTGTTAGGACCCCGTTCTATTGCTGATTTAGGGATTGTGGAGGCATGTGGACCTACCGATCACTCCCCCATTACTCCCGATTTTGCGGGTAGAGTGTCTTCCCATAGTTAATGACAAGCATAAATGTATATCTAGAATAAATGGTAGATCCCAGGGTATGGCATGAATCCTAGGATCAGAAACACTAGATTGAATGATAGATCCTAGGGTATGGCATGAATCTTAGGACTAGAAACATTGGAATGATTATATTGAATGCCTGAATTGCAGTCTTAGATGAGTAGATAGAATAATAACAATTGCCTGTAATTGGAAAACAGCTGCCTGTGAAATGTAGAGTACTGTTGTCAGTAACTGCTACATGTAATTCCTATTGTTTGAAATTAAATACGAGCTGCTTGTATACAAATTGGAAAAGAAGGATTGAATGTTGGAAACACGTGTTATATGCGAATAAACCTGAAATGATGAAACATAGTATGGCCTGGCCTGAGAAACATGAGCATGAACCCTACAGGGAATTAGGAGTAGAGCTCCTAGAAATAAATAGAATGGAACTGGAAAGGTGAATGGGGAAGTGAGCTGGCCCTTGAGTATAGAGTACCAAGGAGAGCGACTGTCCCCCTGTTTAGTGTAGAGCAGAGCTAGCTGCCCAAGGGTTGGGACCTGGGGTTAGGACTGACCACTTTGTACCGACTCTGTGGCCCTCGTGTACACAGTATCGGGGAGAGCTACTAGTATAGGGAGAGAGCTAGCCACCCCACGGGGACCGAGGTTTAGCTAGCCGTCCTACACCGACTTGTTAGACCCACAGGGCAAACCAGGGTAGTTAGGCGAGGGTGCACGGACTGTGGAGGGGCGAGACCCATGTTTGGTTCTTAGGGGGCTAGACTCCTGTTACTGAGAGGGCTCTGCCCTATACTGGTTCCGTGCTGTGCTTTGGGCGCACCCGTTAATGGAAACGACTGACCGCATGCCAGTGTGGGGTAGCTACCCGTGCGTTTATCGCGCGTGCTATAGTTACCGTTACGTCTATCAGCGACCTTGGGGTGGTTGGTTGAGGGTAGGACCACCATAGGGGACTCTCCCAGCCAGGAGAGCACCACATGCTACTCCTACTCTTCGGAAAAGACTGTAATCAAGATCGTTCCCACGAGGAACATTCGAGATCAAGAAAAAGATTTGATAAATAAACCAAGTGATGAAAGAAAGAATAATTAGTTGAATAAAGAAAGAAATTGAAAACAACAGCTACCTGTCCACCTTTACTGTTTCTCTTAGTTAGCTGGTTGCCACTCTACTCAACGTTTTGCTGACGTGTTGTGCTTATAACCTTCTTTTTCAGGTCCAGGTCTTGTGCAGCCAGAGCCTACGGCTGCAGAGGGTGCTAGGCCCAGTAGAACCCAATAGTTGTACTTTTGTTGTACGCCATTTTCTGCAGTAGTGAGTATTTTGTTACATTCCTGTACTCTTTTATTGTAATTTTATATTCCTGTACCCTTTTTAAATTCTCTACTGTTGTGGTGGTGTGTACTGTAGTAGTTTATTTCTTTACTGCTGTACTTTTGTTACTTTTGTTACTTTTAGTTGCTTGCATGGTGAATGTGATTTTTTTTACTGCTTTTTGGTTACTTTGTCGTTGGACGACTGGGTCTTGGGATCAGTCGAGTCAGTACGATTCTCGTGTCCTATAGGGATTCAGGAATTGGGTCGTAACAAGATGGTATCAGAGGAAGGTCATCCCGAGAAGTGAACCAACAGGTTGGAAAATAACCAATTCACGTGCTTGTAACTAGAGTAACCACCACAACATACCTTTTGACATTTGTTCTGGGGATCTTTTGTTGAATGTCGGAAGAATTGACGTCTTTTCTGTTCTGCGTTTGCGTCTCCTTGCAGGAGATGCCTCGACGACGAGGTAACGAGGCAGGTCGCGAACGTTGTTGAGGACGAGGTCGGAGGAGCGGGCGCATTGAGCCTGGTGCCTAAGTGGACCAGCCACTACTTTCGGGTATTCAGGCCCAGGACCTTACCCAGCTGATACGGGATATCGTACGAGAGGAGCTTCACCCGCCTCCAAGAGTGCCTCTCCCTGGGGTTACGGAGGGGGAGTCCTCTGTGGGACAGCGAGACGGACATGGCACTGGACGTGGGGGAGGGGGTGTCCCTCCACCGCCCCCACCCTCTTCCGACGCTTCAAAGCACGAGCCCTCCTTACCTGGAGGCGTACCAGCTTCTCCACTTCAG
This sequence comes from Thalassia testudinum, assembly GCA_037157565.1. NCBI lineage: Eukaryota > Viridiplantae > Streptophyta > Magnoliopsida > Alismatales > Hydrocharitaceae > Thalassia > Thalassia testudinum. The sequence goes on along the minus strand of JAZHRO010000007.1, from coordinate 23,936,666 downwards.
CACCATTACGAGCTTTTCGGACAGTTCCGGAAGCTGAACCCCCCCTCCTTCAAGGGGGATGAGGACCCGATCGAGGCGGAGGACTGGCTCGAGCAGATCGAGAAGGAGTTTGACACCCTTCTCCCCCTATGGAGTGCCATGTGGCCTTTGCCACGTACCAGCAGGAGAGTGCGGCACACAGGTGGTGGAGGGCAGTCAGAGGTCAGGAGAGGGACGAGCCGACTTGGGACCAGTTAGTCACCCTCTTCTGCGAGTAGTACTTCCCCCAGATGTGGCAGGACCAGAGGAGGTGGGAGTTCCACACTCTCCACCAGGGGACGATGACTGTGAGCGCGTACCTCACGTGTTTTCTGGAGCTGTCTCGTTTCGCAGCGACAGCTGTGTCTACCGAGGAGGAGCGCCTTTGGAGGTTCACCGAGAGAATCCGGCCTGCTATTCGGGGGTATGTCAAACCCCTGAAGTTGCCTACATTCTCGAGGGTGATGGAGGCAACTATGACGTATGAGGAGACCAACCCATCCACACGCGACACTGACGGCGGACGGAAGAGGCCCTACCAGCCAGACTTCTCACAGGGCCAACGAGAAAGGAGACACGTGGCGGCTGTAGGAGAGCCGTCACACTTTGCAGGGCTGTCAGTGGCCTTTGGGGGCCCCCTACAGGGCCAGCTGCCAGCACCGAACCCCCGCCCAGCCGTCAGCTGGGACCCACTGAGGGCGGGAGTCGGGTTCCTCTTTGCTACCAGTGTGGCCAACCGGGTCACATCAGGAGGGACTGCCCGTCTAGGGTAGGAGGCCAGCAAATGCTCCCCACGCCGAGCACTGGAGGGCGAGCAAGTGGCCGCCATTTCCAGGCGGGAGGAGGAGGACAGCAGTTGCAGGGAGTGTACCGGCCAGCGACTACCCGTCCGAAGCAGAGTGTGGCTGCTTCGTCCACACCTAAGGCTAAGGGCATATCAATGCCCTGACACACAGAGACGCCAGAGCTTCAGGATCAGTGATGGCAGGTATGGTTACAGTTTTCGGCAGACTAGTTTACACGCTTTTCGATTTCGGTGCCACGCACTCGTTTGTCGCTGCCAGTTTTGTTGTTAGTTTGGGGCAGGACTGTGTGTTGTTAGAGGATCCATTTGTGATCAGAGGTCCGGGTGGTCAGCTGTTTGTAGCTGAGGAGGTTTACATGGGTTGTGAGGTCAGTGTTAGGGGACATAGCCATCTCGCTGACCTGATTGTGATATAGATGGAGGACTTTGGCATGATTCTGGGGATGGACTGGCTATCCGCTTACAACGCCTTGGTGGACTGTTTTGAGAGGAAGATTGTCTTCTCCATACCGGAGTTGCCTTCTTTCGAGTTCCACGGGCGGCCAGTGGACGGAGGCTTTAGGTGCATTTTGCACTTCGAGCGGCGAGACTTTTGGGCCAGGGGTGTGAGGGCTTCCTAGCTTGTGTTGTGGTGGAGCCCAGCCCTATGGCAGACTTTCAGAGTATCTCGGTGGTCAGAGAGTACCCCGACGTGTTCCCAGATGAGTTGCCAGGACTGCTGCCTGAGTGTGAGATCAAGTTTGAGATCTCACTGGTGCCGGGGACCAGCCCCATTTCTACAGCACCGTACAAGATGACACCACTTGAGCTGCGAGAGCTCAAGTCTCAGTTGTAGGACCTTCTGGAGAAGGGCTTTGTGAGGCCCAGTGCGTCTCCGTGGGGAGCCCCGGTATTGTTCATGAAGAAGAGAGATGGTACCCTACACCTTTGTGTGGACTACAGACAGCTGAATAGGGTTACCATCAAGAACAGGTATCTGCTGCCGAGGATTGAGAACTTGTTTGACCAGTTGCGAGGTGCCATGGTGTTCTCCAAGATAGACCTGAGGTCTGGGTACCACCAGTTGAGGATCAGGGAGACAGACGTCTCCAAGACAGCTTTCCGCACACAGTATGGACACTACGAGTTTTTGGTCATGCCGTTTAGGTTGACCAACACCCCCGCTGCCTTCATGGATTTGATGAATCGAGTGTTCAGACCGTACTTGGACCAGTTCATGGTGGAATTTATTGATGATGTGCTCATCTATTCTCGAGATCAGACGCAGCACGAACAGCACTTGCAGATGATTTTGGACACACTGAGATGACGTAGGCTGTACGCCAAATACAGCGAGTGCGAGTTCTGGTTGAGGGAGGTGACCTTGGGCCATGTGATCTCCAGGGATGGCTTGGCTGTGGCCCCAGCTAAGGTTGAGGTAGTGCTCAGGTGGGAGAGACCGCGTACTGTTACAGAGATCTGTAGTTTCTTGGAACTGGCAGGCTACTACAGGCGGTTTATCAAGGGCTTCTCGCAAATTGCACGTCCTATGACATAGCTGACCCGGAAGGACATGCCCTTTTCTTTGACAGACGCTTGTGAGGCATGTTTTTAGGAGCTAAAGGAGAGGCTGACTTCGGCTCCCATGCTCACCATCCCAGACAGTAGTGGCAAGTTCGTTGTGTACACAGACACCTCTTTGCAGGGGTTAAGAGGTGTGCTCATGTAGAGGGGTTACGTTGTCGCTTATGCTTCGCAGCAACTGAAGCCCCATGAGCATAGCTACCCTACCCATGACCTAGAGCTGGCAGCTATCGTCTTCGCACTAAAGACTTGGAGGCACTACTTGTATGGTGAGACCTTTGAGATTTTCACAGATCATAAGAGCCTCAGATACTTGTTTGATTAGAAGGAGCTCAACATGAGACAGAGACGTTGGTTAGAGCTCCTGAAGGATTATGACTGCAGCATTTCATACCACCCGGGGAAGGCCAACGTGATGGCTGATGCCTTGAGCTGGAAGGCGCCCGCCCACTTGGCCAGTTTGCAGGCGTAGAGTTGGAGCCTCATGGAGGAGATGGCAGTTGGTGACCCCTAGAGTTATTGGGGCACTGTGTGGCAGTGACTGTGACACGATAGACGAGACCAGAGCTGATAGACCACATCATCACAGGACAGATGGTCAACCCGTACTTGCAGTCGTTGCGTGACAGACAAATGTCAGGAGACCCTGGGGACTTCTCCTTTACAGACGAGATGCTATGCATGAGGGGACGTTTGTGCGTTCCCAGGGACGAGGAGCTGTTGAGGGAGCTCCGGACTGAGGCACACGGTTTCAGGTTCACCATACATCCCGGAAACACAAAGATGTATCATGATTTGAGACGCGACTTTTGGTGGAGGGCAATGAAGCAGGATGTAGGTGAATTCGTACAGCAGTCTTTAGTGTGCCAGTAGGTGAAGGTCGAGCATCAGAGGCCTACAGGGCTGCTGCAGCCACTTCCAGTGCTAGAGTAGAAGTGGGAGAGCATGACCATGGATTTAGTGGTGGGCTTGCCTGTTACCCAGCGAGGACACGACGTAGTCTAGGTGATCGTGAACAGATTGACAAAGACGGCACATTTCTTGCCGATCCGAGTCACTTTGGGACCAGCACAGTTGGCAGAGAGGTATATCCACGACGTGATACGTCTGCACGGAGTTCTGCAGGAGATCGTATCCGGTCGGGACACCCGTTTTACGTCCCAGTTTTGGGCTAAGTTACAGCAAGCCTTGGGGACACGGTTGAGGTTCAATACAACATACCACCCCCAGACGGACGGACAGTCAGAGCACACGATACAGACACTTGAGGACCTTTTGCGTGCTCATGTACTGGACTGGTGGGGCTCCTGGGAGGAGCACTTGCACCTGGTGGAGTTTGCATATAATAACAGCTATCACTCGAGCATCGGCATGGCACCCTACAAGGCTCTGTACGGATGGAGGTGTAAGGCACCCTTGAGTTGGGTTGAGGTGGGGACCAAGTGGGAGGTTGGCCCCAGGCTGATCCGACGAGTCAGGAGGTGATCGAGCAGATTCACAGACGACTTCGCATTGTCAGGAGCAAACAGAAGAGCTATGCAAATCGGAAACGCAGAGAGGTGCAGTTTGAGGTTGGGGATCACGTCTTCCTTCGCGTTTCGCCCATGAAGGGCCTGCAGCGGTTTGGGGTGAGAGGGAAGCTTGCGCTGAGGTTTGTGGGACCCTTTGCGGTCCTGGAGCGAGTAGGACCCGTTGCTTACAGACTTGCCCTTCCACCCCAGCTTTCTATTGTGCACGACGTGTTCCACGTGTCCAACCTCCGGAAGTACGTCGCCGATCCCAGTCACGTTTTGAGCCACGAGAGCGTTGAGGTGGGAGACGACCTGACCTACCCAGAGCGGCCAGTGCAGATACTCGAAAGAGCCATCCGGAGTCTGAGATGGAAGCAGGTACCCCTGGTGAAGGTCTTGTGGAGGAGCCAGCAGTATGAGGAGGCTACCTGGGAGCCTGAGGCGGCGAAGCAGGAGCGGTACCTGGAGCTCTTTGAGGGTACAACTTTTTGAACCGACTTCGGTCCTCTTTGAGTTTGTTATGCGCATGTTGTTCTTTTTTCGCACCCTAGTTAGCGCAAGTTTCGGGGACGAAACTTCCTTTGACTTTGTTATTGTGTTAAGACCCGTGCCATCAAAGTTCTTTAAGACATCTGGGACTTAGGCCAGACGCCTGGTCAGATGTCTGGAAATCAATTTTTGCGTGCGTATTACCGCAAGTCTGCGCGCATGCCGCATGCAGACTGAGCCCCAGCCGCCTTCTTCTCTTTCTCTCCCCTCGCCGACCTGCAGAACCCTTTTCCCCTCATGCCTACAAGTACTCCCCTCCCCTCTCCCTCATTCACCACCTCGCATCCATCCGTCTTCTCCTTCCTCCAACGCGAGAGCGAGAGCGAGAGCAGCAGCTGCAGCCGAGTGCAGTGGCGGAGAGGAGAGGAGCAGCGAGAGGGAAGAGAAGAGAGCGTGCGAGCCATGAGAGAGAGGGATCGCCGGAGTAGTTCGAGGCCGATCGACGTGCGCGAGGCGGAGCATTGTGCTAGGGAGGTTTCCCCCGACATTGCTGCAGCTAGAGCAGAGAGCGAACGAGCGGCTGCGCGGCGTGGTCGCGCACAGCAGGAAGAAGATGAAGGAGGCTCTGATTCTGGGATTTTTCCAAGAATCAGACGTCTAGACCTACATCCAAATGATGTGGACAACGTCTGGAAGCAACACTAGACGACTGAGAGGTACATATTGCGCCTACACCTTCCTTTTTGCAGATACGGCCATGCAGGACGGTCCGTCGAAACTCTAGTGCATGCCATGTTGAGAGTTTTTGCGTGCGCATTCAGGATTCGCTTCGGGAAGGCACGGGACACGCCCTCCCACGTAGTTCAGACGTCTGTGCGAGGCACCAAACGGAGGAGAGCATCTCCAGACATCTGGAGGGATAGTCGGACGTCTGGAACTGGGTCCAGACGGTTCAACAGGATCCTTGGACGTCTGAGGAGCAACGTAGAGTGAGGTATGATCTGGACCCCTTTTTAAGATGTCTAGAAGGCGTTCTAGACGTCTGATTTGAATCAGAGTTGTCATTTTTGACCCGTTTAGGGTCCGTTCGAAGTCCAATTTCCGCGTTTAAGATTCCATTCTTCTTTGTATAAGTTCCTCTACTTGTTGTAATGCTTTTTGTCATGTTCTGAGTGGTTTCTTGTGGTTGATCCTTGTGTTAGGACCCCATTCTGTTGTGGATTTGGGGATTGCAGAGGCACGTGGACCTTTCGATCACTCCCCCATTACTCCTGATTTTGCAGGTAGAGTGGCTTCCCTTAGTTAATGACAAGCATAAATGCATATCTGGAATAAATGGTAGATCCTAGGGTATGGCATGAATCCTAGGAACAGAAACACTAGATTGAATGATAGATCCTAGGGTATTGCATGAATCCTAGGACTAGAAACACTGGAACGATTGTATTGAATGCCTGAATTGCAGTCTTGGATGAGTAGATAGAATAATAATAATTGGCTATGAAATGTAGAGTGCTGTTATTAGTAACAGCTACATGTAATTCCTATTATTTGAAATTAAATACGAGTTGCTTGTATACAAATTGGAAAAGAAGGATTGAATGTTGGAAGCATGTGTTATATGTGAATAAACCTGAAATGATGAAACATAGTATGGCTTGGCCAGAGAAACATGAGCATGAACCCTACAGGGAATTAGGAGTAGAGCTCCTAGAAATAAATAGAATGGAACTGGAAAGGTGAATGGGGAAGTGAGCTGGCCCTTGAGTACGGAGTACCAAGGAGAGAGATTGTCCCCTTGTTTAGTGCAGAGTGGAGTTAGCCACCCAAGGGTTGGGACCCGGGGTTAGGACTAGCCACTTTATACCAACTCTGTGGCCCTCGCGTACACAGTATTGGGGAGGGCTACTAGTGTAGGGAGAGAGCTAGCCACCCCACAAGGCCCGGGGTTCAGCTAGTAGTCCTACACCGACTTGTTAGGCCCACAGGGCAAACAAGGGTAGTCAGGCAAGGGTGCGCGGACTGTGGTGGGGCGAGACCCCTGTTTGGTTCTTAGGGGGCTAGACCCCTGTTACTGAGAGGGCTCTGCCCTATACTGGTTCCGTGCTGTGCTTTGGGCACACCCGTTAATGGAAACGACTAACCGCATGCCAGTGAGGGGTAGCTACCCGTGCGTTTATCGCATGTGCTGTAGTCACCGTTACGTCTGTCAGCGACCTTGGGGTGGTTGACTGAGGGTAGGACCACCACGGGGGACTCTCTCAACCAGGAGATCACCACGTGCTACTTCTACTCTTCGGAAAAGACTGCAATCAAGATCGTTCCCACGAGGAACTTTTGAGATCAAGAAAAAGGTCTGATAAATAAACCAAGTGATGAATGAAAGAATAATTAGTTGAATAAAGAAAGAAATTGAAAACAACAGCTACCTGTCCACCTTTACTGTTTCTCTTAGTTAGCTGGTTGCCACTCTACTCAACGTTTTGCTGACGTGTTGTGCTTATAACCATCTTTTTCAGGTCCAGGTCTTGTGCAGCCAGAGCCTACGGCTGCAGAGGGTGCTAGGCTCAGTAGAACCCAATAGTTGTACTTTTGTTGTACGCCGTTTTCTGCAGTAGTGAGTATTTTGTTACATTCCTGTACTCTTTTATTGTAATTTTATATTCCTGTACCCTTTTTAAATTCTCTACTGTTGTGGTGGTGTGTACTGTAGTAGTTTATTTCTTTACTGCTGTACTTTTGTGACTTTTAGTTGCTTGCATGGTGAATGTAGTTTATTTACTGCTTTTTGGTTACTTTGTCATTGGACGACTGGGTCTTGGGATCAGTCGAGTCGGTCCGATTCTCGTGTCCTGTAGGGATTTGGGAATCGGGTCATAACAGGAGAGAAGCAAGACTTGTTCTGGCCTTAAACCTAGCTAAAGAGGACAGCTAAAGCATAGGGACTTTTTATAGAGCTCATACCCGAGCTCTAAATAAGAGAAGAGGCTTGATTGAGCCTCGATCTCGAAGGAAAGAGGTCCTCAAATTCCTCGAGCTCGTCTAAGCTCTAAGATCAATTCCAATCCCTCAAATGGGGTTGGTTGGATTCCTGATTGTCTGATCAGCAATCCCTCCAATTTTGAAGGGATTTGGAGTCGAATCGAAAGAGATCTCCTCTCTTAAATTACGGCACCATTGGGTTCACACCTGCCATGGCGGTAGGGACCCATTTGTGAAGGTGACGACAAAGTTAGGGACTTATGTGTAAGAGAATTTGAAAGCTGAGGGTTTGACTCAGAGAAATAAAGATTTAAGGAACTAGATTGCAAACTAGGTCAATATGAACTCTGATTAGGTCCAAAATTTACCATTAACCTAATTTTGACCCAAGGAATTTGATGGTGAAGTTGGATTTCAGTTTTGACCACGTTTGACTGGGCAATTTACACAAAATTAGGGTAAAATCCTATCTGAAGCTCTGTTAAGGTCAAAATGGGTTCAGATGGTTAAACTAAGCATACCAAATCTTTTAGAATATTTTTATATGATTTTTAAGAGGTTTAGATGAATTTTATCTTGACCAGAACCTCTTCAACTCAAGCAAATCTGAAATTAGGATTTTGTGCTCTGATTTGGTTCTCGGAATGCGTGAAACCTATTTTCTATTTGTATTGACCCACTTTTTGGACTTTAATGCTCAATTTACCTTTAATTAACCCTTGGGAAACCTTGTGGTTATTCTGCGTTTGTGATGTGATGTTAAACTGTTGATTTAGCCCTTGTTAATTTTTTCTTAAAATAGATCTGAGTGGAATTACGGCTCTCAGGCAATCATGTAGGAGCATTTGTCACTTGATTTCCACTAATTTAAGTTAGTTATGGCTAATGATGGTGTTACCATCAAGAAGGAATCCATATATTGACGATAAAGCACATACTTCTTTCAAAGGCTCAACATAACCATGTTACTATTTTAAATTTTGTGAACCTCTGCGAAAGAATGAATGAATTCTTTCTAAACAAGTTGACAACTAACGACCCTTTGGTGAAGACTAGTTGTAGAACCATCATTGACAGAGGCCTTAGACCTTACCTACACTCGACAATCTCTTGGAAATTTTTTTCCTCCCCCTGCTTCTTTCTTTATCTAGCTTGTTGTACATAATAAACTCCCTACTATTAATAACTTAAAAAACATGGTCTTAACCTGTCAAATATCCACTTACTCTGTTGCCTTAATGAAGAGGATGTACAACACTTAACTGACAATTGCCCTTTCACAATAGGTAGCACTATTCAACCACATTTGTATCAGTTTCCTACTGACATCAAGAGCGTTTACATTTTTCTAGTTCCTAGAACCTACATGGATTCAAGCTAAGAGGTGCAATTGTGGCCAAGCTATGTTAACTTTCCTACTTGGTTTCTAGTTATTTTCTTGGTTCTACAGTGAAAATTGCTAAAAGGATGTTTTTGCTTACCTTGGAGGGAATACCTTCTAATTTTCTTTGTAGATTGATACATTTTTAATGACACTTGTTTGTTGATCATGTTTACTTACAAATATTTCTAACCAAGTTGATTGTGCATCTTTAATTTACCCTGTGTATGTAAATAAGATGTTATTTAGAAATTATGAGCATGGCAATGAATAAAAATACTATCTAAACTACTGTATTACCTTCAAATAATCCTATTTCTTTAGAACCAAGAACTTGAATTTGTAAATAATCTGATTGAGTTGGTGTTTGAATCTCTGATGTGCCAACTTTAAGAAAGGGGTCCATTCTAATGAGCCCCTAGACTTCCAACTTAGCCAAATGGACCCACAGTTCATTTGGAGGTTTTAAATTTCTCCTATTTAGTCAAAATAATCTAAGAATTACCCAACCACATGCTTCTTGCTCGAGGAGAAAAGAGGGATTTGGATATAACTGCCTATGGGTCATCTTATTATTGTTAATCCTAACTTTATTGTTGCCTTGCTTTCTATTGAAGGGCTTCATCTACTATTTACTAGTAGAATAGGCTGCTCATCCTTTTTTTTATCTTAATGAATATGTTAATGATGATTTTATTTGTGTATAGGTAAATTATAATATCATCTTTTCTTTTTAGGAGCTCTACCATCATGTTTAATGATTTGCAGTTGTGCATTACTTCAAGTTGATCAAGAACCTTTGCGAGTTGCTCAAGATTTCATAGTTGAAGTACTTGACAACTAACAAATTATTTGAATAATTAGATACTTGTGTATAGAGAGAGGGATTGATGGATAATTGTGGCTCATGCCACTTATAGTACTTAAAGATTGACAATGTTCTTTTAAAATATGGAAAAATTGTTCCATTAGATGTACATGTATGATTTTATGGATAATTTAATTTTTTATTTTAAAAGAGTTATATCTTGTATATATTTTTTTAATCTTACTTGAATGAAGGTAAACATTGTTGTTGATGATAAGATTAAATCTTAAATCTATTAAGATATTGATTTAATATCTATATTGACGAATTTAGTGACGAATGGTTGTGTTAGCATTATGTTAAAAAGACATTTAAAGTAATTACTTGTAGTGATGATTTTAGCAACATCTTTTTACCCTACAGCGACGGATAAAAGCATTGTTGTTTCTGCTATCACAATAAATTGCCAACTTCTAGGATTTGACCATCACTGTAAGTCTAAGTACAACATCGACGGTAAAAAACCATCAGTGTTATCTACAACAACACCTCTTAAGAGAACACCTTCAATGACCATTGCACTAACTCTTTGGACCTACAGTGACGGTCATTTTGACATATACTGACGATTACTGACCGTCGGTGTAGGTACAAAATGTTGTGTGGTTAGTAGATGTTGCAGTAACTTCTTCAGATTAGATTACATACTTCTTATTAATAAGCCAAGCAATGCCTGCTAACCATTGATTCAACTACAATCCTTTGTTTTTTTACAATAATGTGATGATTCATTTTGTCGAAATTGCTAGCTGGAGGGTACAATCTGTATACTTAAGTTTTACACTAATCTGTAGGTTTTAGCTTGCTAGTTTATGTATTAGGAATTTCATTTGCACATCATCCTATCTAAACTCTTTGATTCTATTTTTCTCTTTCCTTTTTGGTCTCAACAATGAAGTTATAGCCTTATGATAGAATTAGAAGTACATGCATCATTAATAATTTGACCTTTCTATTCCTTGAGAGGGCGAAGGTGGACTAGAGATGCAAGAAGATGGCTAAGAGGGTACTTGGCAAGGGAAGAGATATAGAGGAGAGCTTTGATGCGGAGAGGATAGAGACGTGTGATCTGAAGCTAGAGATGGACAACCACCTACCTCTAAGGGACTACTACGATCTCAATATCGACCTCCTTCATTAGGTTAGTTAAAGTGAACCCTCTGTTATCTAAAAGAAGGTTTATTGTTTGTTTATTAGCTAATGGTTATTGAGTGATCATTTCATCTATGTTGTGGACACAAACAGGGGACAATTAGTAGGTGTTATGCTTGACATTACCAATAAAGTTGGAGAAGGAAGATAAGATGCTTGATTATTTTTCAGAGACTTCTTTAGAAGGGTTAACATATATCTTTGAGTTTGAGTAGGCTTCAGTGAAATTGAGATTAAGGAGGTATTAGTATGGAATCATGATGTCTAAAGATATAAATGGCACTGTCAATGCAACAAAATGTACAAACTAGTTAAGGAGGGATTTCGGTCAGTCAAGTGCCATAGGGGGGCTATTCAAGGAAGGAATAGTCCAATATTGTCTCTTGTTGAGAAGTCTTCTCTTCCTCAATCTTTTTTGGTAGTTTTCTCTTTTGTTGATGATTGATTGGGAAGGATGTGGGACGCTAAATAGGTCAGTCCAAATTTAGGTAAATACTCAAGATAATTAAGTCGACATACGACCTAAAGAGTCTAAGCAAAAAGACTTTATTTGTACTTTTCCTAAGATCGGTAAATCCTCAAAATTGATTTTTTCAATTTTTTTCAAAGCTCAAAATCTAAAAACACTGATTTTTTTTCTTTTTTTCTTTTTTCTTTTTTCTTTTTTTTGGTTTTTTTTATTTTTTTATGTTTTCTCTTTAAAAGAAACTACTACTTTTCGATGACTCAACTAATTCGAGAAAAACCACTGATACCTATAATTCTAGAGATAAATAAGAATGACTTCGAAAAATACTATCTATCCCTCCCCCATGCCTATTTCATACAATGTCCTCAATGCATACAATAAATGTAAGCAAATCAAGACTCGATCATCTCTAAACCTAAATAAAAATTTCAAAGCAAATAACAAGATTATTTACAAATGTTGGGTTGTCTCCCAACAAGCGTTGAATTCTTTTTTGAAACAAAAAGGAAAGCTATCGTCTTACGATAGCAATCCGGAGAGGTATATTATAAAAACAAGTAAGAGGAATTACAAAACAGATCCCCACGCATGTATGAGGGACCAGCATTCTCTTACAATTTTTTCACAGCACGCCGGTCTGTCCTAAAAAAGCCTCTCATTTCTCGCCTTCCACACACACCAAAGAGTGACAGCCATGCGTACATGTGGCTTCTCTCTCATACCAAACCCATGCCAGATGGAGTCCCAAGCAAGCAGTGGCTCCTGACAGGTCCTCCTCCAGATAGCATTAGTGACCAGGCAAGATGAGAAGATATGGTTCACATTGTCAATGTGCATCCCACATAAGTAGCATTCATGGTGAGCAGCTCCCATCCTTCTGTGTCACAGATCACCTGTTATCAATCCATCTCTCCTACATAGCCAAAGAAATATTTGTATCTTAAGGGGGATTTTCAGAAGCCAAATTTTCTTGTCAATGAAATCACAGCTCACCCACTTCCATAATCTAAGATTCTATTGTAGCCATTTTTAACAGTGTAAATCCCCTCCCAAATGTATTTATCCTCCACCCCAATCCTTGGCCTAAAGCTTTCAAGATCTAATAGTAGCTTCCTCCTTTCTTCCCATAGCTGGGTACCCCTCCGGGTGGATTCCTCTTCATTCAGATTCGAGCTACAGCTGCTGCAAGACCAAAAGCTGCGGACAGATCCCTCCTTATCAGATGCTACAGTAAAGGCCCTTGGGTAGACCTCCTTTAGGACACCCGACACTAACCAACCTTCCTTCCAGAAGCTAAAGGTCTTGCCATCCCCAAGAGCTGGCTGCAGCAGGTGCAAGTGGTCAGCCAGAGCTCTGGTCACTGAATTCCATAATGGAGATGGCCTACTGGGTTGCAATCAGGATAGCATACTATTAAAGGCTCCATAACTGTCCCTGATCAAGGCAGTCCATGGTTTCAAGTCTCCTTGCAAGAGATTAATTTCCCACTTAAGCAACAAAGCATCATTGAAGTGTTTCAGAGACCTAACGCCAAGTCCACCCCTATCCCTTGGTTGGCAAATCTGCTCCCACTTCAATGGCTGCAAGAACCTACCCTCATGCTTTGCTCCCCTCCAAAAGAACCTTTTTCGCAATACATCCAACCATTTCCAAATGGAAATAGGTGCTCTAAAGATGGAGAAGTAGAAAATAGGGATAGAGGTGATCACCGAATTGAGAAAGATAAGTCTTCTACCCTTGGATAGGAAACTACTATGCCATCCATCCAATTTCATTGAAATTTTGTCAAAGAGACAACTCCAATCTTTTTTTCCATTCTTGAACATCTCAGTGGCAGCCCCAAGTATTTAATAGGAAGGCTGATGTGGGGGGTTCCCAAAATAGCAGCAATAGCATCCTGTTTAGCCTCAGGTAGGCCAAAACAGACCAAACTAGATTTATCCCTATTCAGCCTAAGGCCTAAGAGCTCACCAAAGATGTTGACCATATGATATAAAGCTAGTGCTTCATCCATAGAACCCTCCACAAAAAAAAATCGTATCATCCGCATATTGAAGAATAGGAGCCAAATTACTCCTGCAAGATAAGGAGTACCCTCTAACAAGACCTACTTCAGCAAGCTTACAAGAATACGAAGCCAAATTGTCAACTGCCAGGTTGAAAACCAAAGGTGCCAGAGGACAACCTTGTCTGATCCCACATTGGGGTGAATCCAAGAACCATAGGGTTTCCCATTTACCAAAGAGGTGAAAGAGGCAGTTGTGATACACCTCTTCACCCATTGAATCCAAACAGGGGGAAAACCTCTTCTTTAAAGCACTTCCCAGAGGTAGGGCCAACTGATGGAGTCATAAGCTTTGTGGAAATCAACCTTCCATAAGAAAGCTTTACATTTCCTCTTGTGCCAACCATAGACCATCTATTGGGCCATGATAAATGATTCTTATAGAGATCTGCCAGGAATGAAGGCTGATTGAATAGGATGGATCAGCTCTTGCAAAATAGGCCTCAATCTATTGGCCAAGACCTCGCTAATCACCAAATAAATAGAGTTAAAGAGGGCAATTGGTTTAAACTCCTGAAAGGATTCAACTCCTGGAGTCTTTGGCAAAAGAAAAAGAAAGGATCTATTGATTCTTTCAAAGCCAAAATTGCCAATCTCAAATTCTCTGATCACATCCATCACCTCAGTGCCCACATTATCCCACAACTCTTTGTAGAAGAAAACTTGAATCCCGTCAGGACCAGGTGCCCCTTCACAATTGAGAACCTTGATGGCCTTCAAGACTTCAGCTTCAGACATGGTAGCAATTAGGCTGGACCCCTGAAACTCTGTAATTCTAGGAATATCACTAGCTGCCATCCTCCAACAGCCCCTATCAGCAGCTCTTGAAGACTCCTTGAAGTACCTGACAGTCTCAACTCTGATATCAGAGATAGAGGCAATTCTCTGCCCCTCTTTAACAATAGATGAGATTAGATTGATTCTTCTTTGAGAGCTGGCAGCCAAGTGGAAGAATTTAGTGTTTGCATCCCCCTCAATTAACCATAGCTACCTTGACCGTTCCCTCCAATCCATCTCCAACTTCAGGTCTTCTTCAGCCACTACCCCCTACCATTTCTTTCTGTCAGCAGTATCCTGCTCAGACAACCAAGCATTGGCTTCCTTAACATCCAATTCCAGAATCTTCATCAAGGCCTCTCGACGTCTCTGATGCCTTAGGACAGAAACAACATCACCATATTCCTTTAACATCACTTTCAAAGCCAAGATCTTGGAAGCCAACCTGACAGTAGCCGTCCCCTCAACCTATTGAGCCCTCCACCAACCAGCAAGTAGTTCTCTGAAGCCTAGCTCCCTCAGCCATGACTTCCTAAATTTAAAGTATGATCCATCCAGCACCTACTCTCCATTGTCCCAGACTAGGGGTGTATGGTCAGAGAAGGGACGTTCAAGGCCACAAACAAAAGACAATTAGAAGAGGTCCAGTAACCCAGCATTGCCAAAGAATCTATCAATCTTGGATATGAGACCATTACCATTCCTCCAAGTGAATTCAGAACCCGAGGAGGGAAATTCACTCAAGCCTAAAGCTTGGACCATCAGTTGGAAGCTAGTGGCAAAGCTATCCACAACACCATTGGGTCTGTCACTCCCCACCAAAACACAATTGAAGTCCCCTCCAACAAGCCAGACCGCCCCATTCACAAAATCTGCAGCCACGTTCCAATCCTCCCAAAGCTCCTATCTTCTGCTAGGGTCACTAGGACCATACACACCTGTCACAAACAAATCACTATCCCCCTGGCCTCTTTTGAACCTACAAGTCAGTAGGTGCCTAGCCAGAGATGCCTCCTCCAAGCGTAGCACATGCTTCTTCCACCAGATGGCAATACCCCCAGATCTGCCATTAGAATTGATCATCACAATGTCATTTGTAAGACCTGCTTTCATCTCTACTCAAGCCCTATCTGACTCACTATCAATATGCATCTCTTGGAGGATGGCACAATCAATCTCCCATTCTCGCAAGTATCTAAGCAAAGATGCCCTTTGACTTCTATCACGCAACCCACGCACATTCCAAGTCAGAATCCTCATTTGGCTGTCTGGTCTGCCCCCTTCTTTGCAGCAGAGGTTTTGCAAACCTTCATCACAGCTGCAATGGTGCACTCATCAACTTTTTGTGTATGATTATGTCTTCTCAACCTCAACTTGTATGGAGGTTTCTCAAGGCCAGAGGTAGAAGGAGTCTTAGACTCTAGGTGCAGATCATCCGCCACAGGAGAGCTACATTGTAAATCAAAGGAATTCACAGGGGGATTTTCCATATCAGCATCAGCAGGAGCACTGGCGGGGGATGTCACAGCATTCAAGTCCTTAGCCACAGCATCATTCATCACAGTTATCACCTCCCCTTCTTTAACCACCACTGTAGAATCAACTTGGATCAAAGGTACCCCACCCGCATCCTCCAGAGTTTCAGTCATCACCTCCTTTACCCTCAAGCCCCCCACCCCATCTTCCAGTACCACACTTTTAATGAGTTTAGCCACCATCTCTTGATTTGCACAATTTGGTTGTACGGAGCCTGCTCTGGCTCGCAGCACCTCAGCATAAAAGGGGAGGTGATGACTCGACTCCACATCCTTGTTTGTCACATGAAACTTCAAGAGTAACATCCAAGAGCTTTCCCCATGATTAGCCCATATTTGTGGGTGATAAACGCCAGTTTATCATCATTTTTATGCTTTAAAACTAACCTAGCTCTTAGGATTTTACTCTGCAAACGGGTTTTTGGGCTGCATTTAGGCATAAATTAGGATAGGCATGCATTGCATTTTTTATTGTCATTTTAATGAGTTTTTGAGTGTTAGGGATGTACAGATGCACAGATCCCTAAAACCCTAGCACTCAAGAAGGCAATTGGTGAAGGAGAAGCCCAGACTAGCTGGAACTCAGCCTAATCCAGCTCACCTCAGCTTGATCCAGCTCACCTCAGCTTGATCTAGCTCACCGCAGCTGGAACCTAGCTTACTTGAACTAGGGTTAGCTCATCCCAGCTCCATTCAGCTAATCTCAGCTGGATGGCAGCTCAAGAGAGTTCACCGTAGCTCACCCTAGCTCAAGAGAGGTCTAGTTTTTTGTTTGTTTGAATTGCACACTTTCTCTCATCTCTTTCTCTTCTCCTCCCCTCCCCGTTCTTCCATTTTATGCACGGGCGACGGTCTCAAAATCCGCACTTGGAAGGACCATTTGATTTCGCCCCCCACGTAAAAAGACCACTTTTTCTGTCTTCTCCAAAAAAATGGAAACACAACAAAATAGGTCCACTGACCCTTCCACGTCTACCTCTAACCCCACCTCTAACCCTAATTCTAACCCTTCCACTCAAAACCCAACCACCAGTAACTTTCCACACTTGGAGCTCCCCAATCTTGAGTTGCCCCACACACAACATCAAGACCCCCTACCTGATCTTTTAAAATTGATGGCCGATCAGATTAATAAATTAAATTCCAATCAACAAACATTGACTAGGAACATCCAAAACCTAGCCAATCCAAGGCCAAACCCACCACCCCGTCAGCAGCCTATTGTTCCTCTAAAAGATTTCTATGATCCGTCTTATTATGAGGAACGACCAGGGGTGGTCATACCGGAGGGGGACTTTGAGATCAAGCCAGCCGTCCTGAACCTGATTAAACACTTTCATGGCCTTCCTAGGGAAGACCCTTTCAGCCACCTTGAAGAACTAACTCTTCTTGCGCAGACAACCCGTTCCCGAAATGTGCAAGAAGACATATGGCTGATGCGGCTTTTTCCATTATCTCTTAAAGATAAGGCCGCTTATTGGTTCAAGACCATTGGCCGACCCATTACAACATGGCCTCAACTCAAGAGTGCCTTCCTCAAGAAATTCTTTCCCATAGGTCGTACCAATTCCTTACGAAGATCTATTACGACCTTTCACCAAAAATCTGGCGAAACTTTCCATGATTCTTGGGAAAGATTTCAGGACCTTTTAAGAAGTTGCCCGCACCACGAGATTCCTTTGTGGCAGCTCGTGCAAATCTTCTATCATGGATTAGAAGATCAAATCCGACAATTTGTCGACGCCTCGTGTGGCGGCAACTTCTTAAATAAAGATGCTGAAAGTGCTTATGATCTATTTGAAGAAATGAGTGAAAACTCATTTAACCAAGCTTCCATGAACACATTTTGCAGAACCCAAAACCCACAGTTTGGTGTTCATGAAATAGGTGCTCAATCTATCCCAGTCGCCCAAGACGATCTTCAAATGATCGCTCAGAAACTCGACCAGATGCATATTAATCAGAAGAAAATTGAGGAAAGACTCGCCACATCAATTCAAGCTCCACAACCACATCTAACCCAACCTAACTTTCCACGAAGAGAAAATTTGCACAATCTCAACACCACTCCTGCTGATTATTCTGAGGTTGCCCATGATTCACTGGGGAATTTCAATTATCCAGATCTTAACCCCACCCAAAATATTTCTGCCATCCAGGAGCCCTTTAAAAATTCTTCCAATTGGAAAAATTACCCGAACTACTCCTGGAATAATCAAGTTTCCTCCCAACCATATCATTTTAATGGGTATGGGTCGAATCCAAATTTCCATCCTGGGCCATCCCAACAAGATATCAATGCCCAGATGCTACGGACCCTACAGGATATGCAAACAAAAATGACGGAAGTAACCCGCAACATCACAAATCTGAACAATCAGATTGGGGTTGCTCCCACGCAAAGACCTGTAGGACATCTTCCGTCCCAATCCATACCCAATCCCAATCACCAAGGGAACCATTATATGGGCAGAAATCCACATTATCCAAATCAGCCTCCTCCTAATCCACCTCAGCAGCCGCCCAGGTTCCTGCAATCACAGGCCCCCCCACCTCCTCCAAATAATAATCCGACTGCACATGCAGTTACCTTGAGGAGTGGGAAAACCACCACTGACCCCGAGCCTTCGCACGAACCTGGTAAGATACATGTGCAAGTTGACTCCCCACCTCCCCATCAGGAAGAAAAAGAACAACAAAAATCTCAAGACAAGATTCCTATCCCTTTCCCACAAGCTCTCTACCCTACCACCAACAAAAGAAAGAAATCTGAGCCCACTATAGAAGAACTCATGGAGCTATTTGGGCAAGTTCATATCAATATCCCTCTCCTAGATGCCATTAAATATATACCTGCCTATGCTAAATTTTTAAAGGAGATTTGTACTCCTAAAAGGCAGGCCAAAAATCTAGGACAGGTGCATCTTTCGGAGACAGTAAGCTCTGTCATACAAAGTAAGCTACCTCCTAAGATGAAAGATCCGGGGGCGCCTTTAATTTCTGTAATTATTGATGACACTACATTTAATCGCGCCCTCCTTGATCTTGGTGCCTCTGTAAATATTATTCCCACAAGTTTATTCGAAGAATTTCAGATCGGTGAATTAAAACCCGTCGAGGTTACCCTGCAATTAGCCGACCGATCTACAATCAAACCTCGTGGGATTGTCGAGGATGTATTAGTCAAGGTCCAGAATTGTGTCTTCCCTGCAGACTTTCTGGTTCTTGACATTGAGGCACCTGAATCATTACTGGACTCCCCGATAATCCTTGGACGACCCTTTTTGGCTACTGCAAAGGCAAATATCAATTGCCACACAGGCAAAATGGATATCAACTGTGCAGGCCAAACTATCACCTTAGATATTTTTAAATCCTCCAGGAGATTCCATGAGGACTCAGATACTGAAATTTCTAATATGGTGGAGGAGACAATGTTAATAGATACCCTTACCGACCACAGTTTTTTTGAGGACTCTGATTCAGACTCAGTGGTCGGCGAGATCTGTGATCCGGAAACTTGTCTTGACTCCAAATTTGTTCCTGATACCCCCCCTAACCCACCCACTATTCACGCACCTAATTTTTCTACACTAACTCACCATTCCTTCCCCGACCCCTTTCTTACGGACCTGCCACCAACCCCGCCCGAGTTTGGCACCCAACCTGAATTAAAACCATGGCCAGACTCGGGCCACACTTATCAATTTCCATCTCACTTTGATCCCAATATTATTTCTAATCAATTTTCTAGGGATCTAGACGAAGACAATTTTTTTGCGGGCATCCAAGTGTCCAATTATTTACATGATTTTCCGTCTTCTGTGCATACCTTCACGCCCGGCTGAATGGCGTAAAAGATAGCACTGAATGGGAGGTAACCCATCATTTTTTTTCTTGCTTTCCTTTTTTCTTCTTTTTTCAGGTTTTATTCATCCTAAACCTGACCGTTCTTCACTAAGGTGATTCCTTTTCCCTCCTAATGCATGAGGACATGGCATATCTTAAGCATGGGGGGGTGTTTTTAAATTTTTACGATCGATTTAGGATGTTTAAAACCTAAAAACATGCAATTTTCTTTAATTTATTTCCTGCTTGCATACCCAAAAACAAAAAAAAAATATATATATATATATATTGAAAACTTTTTGAGGAAAAATTTTGAAATCGGGACTACGGTCGAAAAATTCACTTCTGGTACAATGGGATTTAATCTTTAACAAACTAAGGATGAGGATATGGATCTGATCATTAGAATTCCAGGGTCTATTTTAGACTAGATCAGATATCCTTCTCTAAAATTCCACCTGAACTCATGATAGTTCAGGTGACTTGATCCTATTTTGTAATATGGAAAGTATTTGACTTAGTTTTTGATTCAAAAACCTGTGGTTCTTGAGAAACTTCTTGTGTCAATTTTCACACACAAGCCAACACTTAAAAATAACTAAAAATTTGAAAAAACTCCCTTGTTTGGATTTAGTAAAAGTCTGAAGCAGATCATTGGTTTGAGTTCCCACCGTCGAGAAGAAGGAAAAAAACCTTCTTTGAGGACACGATGTCAACATGTTACCGCCTCGGTGCTGCTCTATATCTATATTTCATATCTTTAGACAGAGCATTAAAGCGCATTTCAGCAGCTCAAGTGTCTTGGACGGTGCTCTACCTATAGCGTCGGAGCAAGAGCTTGAGTTTGCTTGGAGCACCCCTTTTCACCGCATCGTGTTTTGGGGTTGTGAGCTCCTGGGTGGTGTCATGGACAGTGCTATCCCGAAGTACTGGCGCCAGAGCCCCCTCGAGGAATGGTAACGGGAATGATGATACCGACACATCTGTTGTAAGACTAAGCTAAAAATAAGCATGGGGGAGAGAAAAAAAAAAAAATAATAATAATAATAATAATAACACGTCCTTATAAAGGTTGGCTTTTCACAAGCACAGACACAAGGTTTTAAAGGAATTTGCAAGTTGCGAATCAGATTCACGAGCCAGAAAAATCCTAAAAACAAACATTTCAAGTCATCTGAATTAACAAGGGGTTAATTTGTGAATTTTCTGAGGATATATTGATCCCGTTCTATCTAATGGTTGGATCGAAAAACAAATCCTGATGTTTATCTTCAACAAATCCCGTATCTCCTGTGTTTTAATCTACCAAGGTCCCTTAATCTCTTTTTCTCCTCAAAAGTCAAACAAAAATTAGATTTCCCAAAAATTCCGTTTTCCAAAAAAATTAATGTTTTGCTAAGAGACTAGCAAAAGATAAGCATGGGGGTGTGATAAACGCCAGTTTATCATCATTTTTATGCTTTAAAACTAACCTAGCTCTTAGGATTTTACTCTGCAAACGGGTTTTTGGGCTGCATTTAGGCATAAATTAGGATAGGCATGCATTGCATTTTTTATTGTCATTTTAATGAGTTTTTGAGTGTTAGGGATGTACAGATGCACAGATCCCTAAAACCCTAGCACTCAAGAAGGCAATTGGTGAAGGAGAAGCCTAGACTAGCTGGAACTCAGCCTAATCCAGCTCACCTCAGCTTGATCCAGCTCACCTCAGCTTGATCTAGCTCACCGCAGCTGGAACCTAGCTTACTTGAACTAGGGTTAGCTCATCCCAGCTCCATTCAGCTAATCTCAGCTGGATGGCAGCTCAAGAGAGTTCACCGTAGCTCACCCTAGCTCAAGTCAGCTCAGATCCAGCTCAACTTAGCTGAGTCTAGCTCACCTCAGCTCCCACTAGTTCACAGGGAGCTCTAGCTAGCTCAGCTGAGTTGACAGGAGTTCACCCCAGCTCAGATCCAGCTACATTCAGCTCCACTCAACTCTAGCCAGCTGAAGAATAATTCATCTCAGCTCAGGAAGCTCAAGTCCAGCTCCCGGGGACTCAGCTTAGCTCAACTCAGTTGAGCTAAGCTACCTTAGTTGCCTCAACCAGCTTGATTCTCCTCGGGAGCACCAGACCTAGCTCACCTCAGCTCATTTTGGTAGAAGCTAGCTCACTTTAGCTTGGCTTAGCAACTAGCAAAGAACTAGCAAGCTAAGCCAGCTAGAGTAGCCCCATGCCAGCCTCTTCAGCAGCAGCCAGCTCTAGCTCCAGCTCCAGACTTCTCCTCCTCAGCTCTTCTCCCTGAAAACCCTAGCTCCAAATGCCTCCAACTCTACTCCCTACTAGCTAAGCTAGCTAAGCTGCTTAACTTAGCTAGTCCACCTCCATGGCACCAAAACCTATTACCCTACTACCTAAGCTCCAGCAAAAAGACCACCTACTCCTACTTTATTTTGGTGCCAACTATCCCTTCCATCACCACCCTACATCCACCATCAAAGCCCATCTCCACCCTCCATTTTTTCCCTCCAAAATTTCCTTCTAGAAGGTATTTTTGGAGGGAAAACCAAGGCACCTCTTCATTTCCCTCCCATTTTTCCCTCCAAAAATAACCAAGCACCCCTTCATTTCCCTCCAAAAACACCATAACCACCCCCCCTTCCCATCCTATAAATACCCTACCCTACCACCACATAATTCCCATCCTCCCTTAGTATATTTTCTACCTAAACAACCTATACCTACGGCCAAGAAGAAGGAGTAGAGAAGGAGATTAAAGGGGCACATCACCAGCCCTTTTGGTGCCTTCTTCTCCCCACTCTCTTCAACTTGGGCCACGCCAAGGAGGAGGACTCTCCCACTTCAAGGAGGATGGCCAAGCAAAGGAGAAAAGCTTAGGGTGGACGTCCACCCTTGGAGAGAAACTTAGGGCACGCCCCCTTAGGGCTTGCCTTGGAGGTCATCACTTTGGCGGAGTACTGCAAGGAAGGAGTTGAAGGATTCTTTTCAAGTTTGGGAGCCACCAACCTTGGAGCAAGATGCCCTCTTCTTCACCATCTATTTAGAGGATTTGTGTTTTCTTTCTTTATTTCAATTATCTAGTAGTAGAAGCATTCCTCTACTAGGCATTTTTGTTAAACACTTTATCAATTATCTAATTGCCTTCTTTGCAATTTTTTTTTGTTTGCATTTCTATTAGCTTATTTTCAGCATTCTTCACTCCCTCTCCCTAATTATTCTAGGCCTCCACTTGCCTAGAGTGAGCTTAGGGAGAGGTTCTGCTTGTCATCTAAAAATAGTATTTTAATTCGAAGTGTAAACACTTTTCCCGCCATCAGTTCGCATGTTGCCTTAGTTTAAAAATAAAAAAATGATATATTGAAAAATACCAAAAAGAAAGTTGAGATTTATATTCCTAGCAAGAGAATCACTATTGCAAACATTTGGCCTCCTTGGACGACCCTAGATACCCCCCTATCTAGGATTATAAATTTAAGAGCGAAAGCGGATTTACGCGTTACAACGACGTATTTTAACAAACCGCGTATTTTAGCTATCACTTTTTGGCACTGTTGCCGGGGAGGCACGGCTTTGCATTAACTCATTTTATCTTGCTTGAAGTGGATCTCATCCCCTTCTCTTTCTTTCTTTTGTGTGTGCAGGAACTACAGCGGGAAAGCGGGAATCTGGAAGCGAGAGCTTAAAGATCCTTTTCTTCCCGCGAAAATTCAGGTTGGTTCCTCTTTCTAGTCACATAATTAATTAAAACTACCAAAAATATATTAAACTTGGCTTTCAGGACCCTAAACACTTAAATTAAGTGGAGTGGTGCATTTTAAAATCATTGTTTGCTTGTATGCTTCTTTAGCACCATTCCATTGCAAGTATTGGTGTTCTGTTTTTCGGGTCTAGATTTCTGTCCAGACTTGAAAAATTGATTCCTAACACCACAGGCCTCCTAAAATCATAAAATTTCATAAAGTGATTCCCAATTAAGTTTGGAACATCTGTTCCAAATTTTAGATCAATTGGATTTGTATTTAATTTTTAAAAAATTCGTGGATTACAGAGGGGTCACACCCTCTAATCTTCCTGTTTTGCTACTGTCCGCGAATTTTCAGAATTTTTATACTCATCCAATTTTTGTGAAATTTATCTTGTTGGAATCCCTGTGAAATTTTACATATCATATAAAATAATAAAAATTTTTTGAGGTCGGTGGAAATACTGAAAAGTCTATAATACCCACGGGTATTATTTCTGGACTTTGACACCAGTACAATTAAAAATTCAAAACTATTATCAAACAAATTCCTAAAATCTTAAAAAAATCTTTTCTGGAATCCTTGTTTGATTTTCTTCAAAGTAGTGGTGTTGTTTGACTTGTTTGGATCACTACTTAATTCTGAAAGCTAAAAATAATTCATTGGTAGTTAAATTTCTGTCTTAGGGATAATTGGCTTAGGGTTTCTTCTTTCTCTTTAGAGACTCAATTAAAAGGAAATATACAATCACCCATACAACTTGTTTTCCTTTGATTGTGAGTTTCAAACTTGTTTGAAAATTTAAAGAAAAAAATCCTAAAACACATTTAATTAAATTAAATCCTAAAAGACAAAAATACAAGAAATTGTGTGACAACTTGCTTCTTGATTGGAGCCACTCTCCAATTCCTGCACACACACAAAAAAATCAAATAACAGGGCAACAACCCAATAAACGCCCTCCACATTCCGTGTGCACTATAGAATCCTAGACCTAATTAAAATTTGTAGCAACTTGACCCCTAAGGCTTTATCAACTTAGGCTTGCTATTTAGGTCTTAAGTTTTCTTTAGTTAGTACCAATTCTGTCATCTGTATCTGGTATTCAGGCTGAGGGGCCGTGTCAAACGACCAGGTGCGGGTTTGTACAAGCACCTGGGGTTTTCCCTGGGAAACGTTTGGGCCCAAACCTCCCCTTAAGCAACTTGGCTAGATTTGTTGATAGAACGGGTATTCACTATTGACTACTTATTTCCTATATAGACCAAGTCTTAGGTTATTATTAGGGAGTCACAATTAAGTTAGGTCTAGTTTTTGTTTGTTTGAATTGCACACTTTCTCTCATCTCCATCTCTTCTCCTCCCCTCCCCGTTCTTCCATTTTATGCACGGGCGACGGTCTCAAAATCCGCACTTGGAAGGACCATTTGATTTCGCCCCCCACGTAAAAAGATCACTTTTTCTGTCTTCTCCAAAAAAATGGAAACACAACAAAATAGGTCCACTGACCCTTCCACGTCTACCTCTAACCCCACCTCTAACCCTAATTCTAACCCTTCCACTCAAAACCCAACCACCAGTAACTTTCCACACTTGGAGCTCCCCAATCTTGAGTTGCCCCACACACAACATCAAGACCCCCTACCTGATCTTTTAAAATTGATGGCCGATCAGATTAATAAATTAAATTCCAATCAACAAACATTGACTAGGAACATCCAAAACCTAGCCAATCCAAGGCCAAACCCACCACCCCGTCAGCAGCCTATTGTTCCTCTAAAAGATTTCTATGATCCGTCTTATTATGAGGAACGACCAGGGGTGGTCATACCGGAGGGGGACTTTGAGATCAAGCCAGCCGTCCTGAACCTGATTAAACACTTTCATGGCCTTCCTAGGGAAGACCCTTTCAGCCACCTTGAAGAACTAACTCTTCTTGCGCAGACAACCCGTTCCCGAAATGTGCAAGAAGACATATGGCTGATGCGGCTTTTTCCATTATCGCTTAAAGATAAGGCCGCTTATTGGTTCAGGACCATTGGCCGACCCATTACAACATGGCCTCAACTCAAGAGTGCCTTCCTCAAGAAATTCTTTCCCATAAGTCGTACCAATTCCTTACGAAGATCTATTACGACCTTTCACCAAAAATCTGGCGAAACTTTCCATGATTCTTGGGAAAGATTTCAGGACCTTTTAAGAAGTTGCCCGCACCACGAGATTCCTTTGTGGCAGCTCGTGCAAATCTTCTATCATGGATTAGAAGATCAAATCCGACAATTTGTCGACGCCTCGTGTGGCGGCAACTTCTTAAATAAAGATGCTGAAAGTGCTTATGATCTATTTGAAGAAATGAGTGAAAACTCATTTAACCAAGCTTCCATGAACACATTTTGCAGAACCCAAAACCCGCAGTTTGGTGTTCATGAAATAGGTGCTCAATCTATCCCAGTCGCCCAAGACGATCTTCAAATGATCGCTCAGAAACTCGACCAGATGCATATTAATCAGAAGAAAATTGAGGAAAGACTCGCCACATCAATTCAAGCTCCACAACCACATCTAACCCAACCTAACTTTCCACGAAGAGAAAATTTGCACAATCTCAACACCACTCCTGCTGATTATTCTGAGGTTGCCCATGATTCACTGGGGAATTTCAATTATCCAGATCTTAACCCCACCCAAAATATTTCTGCCATCCAGGAGCCCTTTAAAAATTCTTCCAATTGGAAAAATTACCCGAACTACTCCTGGAATAATCAAGTTTCCTCCCAACCATATCATTTTAATGGGTATGGGTCGAATCCAAATTTCCATCCTGGGCCATCCCAACAAGATATCAATGCCCAGATGCTACGGACCCTGCAGGATATGCAAACAAAAATGACGGAAGTAACCCGCAACATCACAAATCTGAACAATCAGATTGGGGTTGCTCCCACGCAAAGACCTGTAGGACATCTTCCGTCCCAATCCATACCCAATCCCAATCACCAAGGGAACCATTATATGGGCAGAAATCCACATTATCCAAATCAGCCTCCTCCTAATCCACCTCAGCAGCCGCCCAGGTTCCTGCAATCACAGGCCCCCCCACCTCCTCCAAATAATAATCCGACTGCACATGCAGTTACCTTGAGGAGTGGGAAAACCACCACTGACCCCGAGCCTTCGCACGAACCTGGTAAGATACATGTGCAAGTTGACTCCCCACCTCCCCATCAGGAAGAAAAAGAACAACAAAAATCTCAAGACAAGATTCCTATCCCTTTCCCACAAGCTCTCTACCCTACCACCAACAAAAGAAAGAAATCTGAGCCCACTATAGAAGAACTCATGGAGCTATTTGGGCAAGTTCATATCAATATCCCTCTCCTAGATGCCATTAAATATATACCTGCCTATGCTAAATTTTTAAAGGAGATTTGTACTCCTAAAAGGCAGGCCAAAAATCTAGGACAGGTGCATCTTTCGGAGACAGTAAGCTCTGTCATACAGAGTAAGCTGCCTCCTAAGATGAAAGAACCGGGGGTGCCTTTAATTTCTGTAATTATTGATGACACTACATTTAATCGCGCCCTCCTTGATCTTGGTGCCTCTGTAAATATTATTCCCACAAGTTTATTCGAAGAATTTCAGATCGGTGAATTAAAACCCGTCGAGGTTACCCTGCAATTAGCCGACCGATCTACAATCAAACCTCGTGGGATTGTCGAGGATGTATTAGTCAAGGTCCAGAATTGTGTCTTCCCTGCAGACTTTCTGGTTCTTGACATTGAGGCACCTGAATCATTACTGGACTCCCCGATAATCCTTGGACGACCCTTTTTGGCTACTGCAAAGGCAAATATCAATTGCCACACAGGCAAAATGGATATCAACTGTGCAGGCCAAACTATCACCTTAGATATTTTTAAATCCTCCAGGAGATTCCATGAGGACTCAGATACTGAAATTTCTAATATGGTGGAGGAGACAATGTTAATAGATACCCTTACCGACCACAGTTTTTTTGAGGACTCTGATTCAGACTCAGTGGTCGGCGAGATCTGTGATCCGGAAACTTGTCTTGACTCCAAATTTGTTCCTGATACCCCCCCTAACCCACCCACTATTCACGCACCTAATTTTTCCACACTAACTCACCATTCCTTCCCCGACCCCTTTCTTACGGACCTGCCACCAACCCCGCCCGAGTTTGGCACCCAACTTGAATTAAAACCATGGCCAGACTCGGGCCACACTTATCAATTTCCATCTCACTTTGATCCCAATATTATTTCTAATCAATTTTCTAGGGATCTAGACGAAGACAATTTTTTTGCGGGCATCCAAGTGTCCAATTATTTACATGATTTTCCGTCTTCTGTGCATACCTTCACGCCCGGCTGAATGGCGTAAAAGATAGCACTGGATGGGAGGTAACCCATCATTTTTTTTCTTGCTTTCCTTTTTTCTTCTTTTTTCAGGTTTTATTCATCCTAAACCTGACCGTTCTTCACTAAGGTGATTCCTTTTCCCTCCTAATGCATGAGGACATGGCATATCTTAAGCATGGGGGTTTGTTTTTAAATTTTTACGATCGATTTAGGATGTTTAAAACCTAAAAACATGCAATTTTCTTTAATTTATTTCCTGCTTGCATACCCAAAAACAAAAAAAATATATATATATATATATTGAAAACTTTTTGAGGAAAAATTTTGAAATCGGGACTACGGTCGAAAAATTCACTTCTGGTACAATGGGATTTAATCTTTAACAAACTAAGGATGAGGATATGGATCTGATCATTAGAATTCCAGGGTCTATTTTAGACTAGATCAGATATCCTTCTCTAAAATTCCACCTGAACTCATGATAGTTCAGGTGACTTGATCCTATTTTGTAATATGGAAAGTATTTGACTTAGTTTTTGATTCAAAAACCTGTGGTTCTTGAGAAACTTCTTGTGTCAATTTTCACACACAAGCCAACACTTAAAAATAACTAAAAATTTGAAAAAACTCCCTTGTTTGGATTTAGTAAAAGTCTGAAGCAGATCATTGGTTTGAGTTCCCACCGTCGAGAAGAAGGAAAAAAACCTTCTTTGAGGACACGATGTCAACATGTTACCGCCTCGGTGCTGCTCTATATCTATATTTCATATCTTTAGACAGAGCATTAAAGCGCATTTCAGCAGCTCAAGTGTCTTGGACGGTGCTCTACCTATAGCGTCGGAGCAAGAGCTTGAGTTTGCTTGGAGCGCCCCTTTTCACCGCATCGTGTTTTGGGGTTGTGAGCTCCTGGGTGGTGTCATGGACAGTGCTATCCCGAAGTACTGGCGCCAGAGCCCCCTCGAGGAATGGTAACGGGAATGATGATACCGACACATCTATTGTAAGACTAAGCTAAAAATAAGCATGGGGGAGAGAAAAAAAAAAAAAATAATAATAATAATAATAATAACACGTCCTTATAAAGGTTGGCTTTTCACAAGCACAGACACAAGGTTTTAAAGGAATTTGCAAGTTGCGAATCAGATTCACGAGCCAGAAAAATCCTAAAAACAAACATTTCAAGTCATCTGAGTTAACAAGGGGTTAATTTGTGAATTTTCTGAGGATATATTGATCCCGTTCTATCTAATGGTTGGATCGAAAAACAAATCCTGATGTTTATCTTCAACAAATCCCGTATCTCCTGTGTTTTAATCTACCAAGGTCCCTTAATCTCTTTTTCTCCTCAAAAGTCAAACAAAAATTAGATTTCCCAAAAATTCCGTTTTCCAAAAAAATTAATGTTTTGCTAAGAGACTAGCAAAAGATAAGCATGGGGGTGTGATAAATGCCAGTTTATCATCATTTTTATGCTTTAAAACTAACCTAGCTCTTAGGATTTTACTCTGCAAACGGGTTTTTGGGCTGTATTTAGGCATAAATTAGGATAGGCATGCATTGCATTTTTTATTGTCATTTTAATGAGTTTTTGAGTGTTAGGGATGTACAGATGCACAGATCCCTAAAACCCTAGCACTCAAGAAGGCAATTGGTGAAGGAGAAGCCCAGACTAGCTGGAACTCAGCCTAATCCAGCTCACCTCAGCTTGATCTAGCTCACCGCAGCTGGAACCTAGCTTACTTGAACTAGGGTTAGCTCATCCCAGCTCCATTCAGCTAATCTCAGCTGGATGGCAGCTCAAGAGAGTTCACCGTAGCTCACCCTAGCTCAAGTCAGCTCAGATCCAGCTCAACTTAGCTGAGTCTAGCTCACCTCAGCTCCCACTAGTTCACAGGGAGCTCTAGCTAGCTCAGCTGAGTTAACAGGAGTTCACCCCAGCTCAGATCCAGCTACATTCAGCTCCACTCAACTCCAGCCAGCTGAAGAATAATTCATCTCAGCTCAGGAAGCTCAAGTCCAGCTCCCGGGGACTCAGCTTAGCTCAACTCAGTTGAGCTAAGCTACCTTAGTTGCCTCAACCAGCTTGATTCTCCTCGGGAGCACCAGACCTAGCTCACCTCAGCTCATTTTGGTAGAAGCTAGCTCACTTTAGCTTGGCTTAGCAACTAGCAAAGAACTAGCAAGCTAAGCCAGCTAGAGTAGCCCCATGCCAGCCTCTTCAGCAGCAGCCAGCTCTAGCTCCAGCTCCAGACTTCTCCTCCTCAGCTCTTCTCCCTGAAAACCCTAGCTCCAAATGCCTCCAACTCTACTCCCTACTAGCTAAGCTAGCTAAGCTGCTTAACTTAGCTAGTCCACCTCCATGGCACCAAAACCTATTACCCTACTACCTAAGCTCCAGCAAAAAGACCACCTACTCCTACTTTATTTTGGTGCCAACTATCCCTTCCATCACCACCCTACATCCACCATCAAAGCCCATCTCCACCCTCCATTTTTTCCCTCCAAAATTGCCTTCTAGAAGGTATTTTTGGAGGGAAAACCAAGGCACCTCTTCATTTCCCTCCCATTTTTTCCTCCAAAAATAACCAAGCACCCCTTCATTTCCCTCCAAAAACACCATAACCACCCCCCCTTCCCATCCTATAAATACCCTACCCTACCACCACATAATTCCCATCCTCCCTTAGTATATTTTCTACCTAAACAACCTATACCTACGGCCAAGAAGAAGGAGTAGAGAAGGAGATTAAAGGGGCACATCACCAGCCCTTTTGGTGCCTTCTTCTCCCCACTCTCTTCAACTTGGGCCACGCCAAGGAGGAGGACTCTCCCACTTCAAGGAGGATGGCCAAGCAAAGGAGAAAAGCTTAGGGTGGACGTCCACCCTTGGAGAGAAACTTAGGGCACGCCCCCTTAGGGCTTGCCTTGGAGGTCATCACTTTGGCGGAGTACTGCAAGGAAGGAGTTGAAGGATTCTTTTCAAGTTTGGGAGCCACCAACCTTGGAGCAAGAAGCCCTCTTCTTCACCATCTATTTAGAGGATTTGTGTTTTCTTTCTTTATTTCAATTATCTAGTAGTAGAAGCATTCCTCTACTAGGCATTTTTGTTAAACACTTTATCAATTATCTAATTGCCTTCTTTGCAATTTTTTTTTGTTTGCATTTCTATTAGCTTATTTTCAGCATTCTTCACTCCCTCTCCCTAATTATTCTAGGCCTCCACTTGCCTAGAGTGAGCTTAGGGAGAGGTTCTGCTTGTCATCTAAAAATAGTATTTTAATTAGAAGTGTAAACACTTTTCCCGCCATCAGTTCGCATGTTGCCTTAGTTTAAAAATAAAAAAATGATATATTGAAAAATACCAAAAAGAAAGTTGAGATTTATACTCCTAGCAAGAGAATCACTATTGCAAACATTTGGCCTCCTTGGACGACCCTAGATACCCCCCTATCTAGGATTATAAATTTAAGAGCGAAAGCGGATTTACGCGTTACAACAACGTATTTTAACAAACCGCGTATTTTAGCTGTCAGTGGGCTATTTAAGTATTTAAGTGCCTAGAAATTGAGTTAATTCTAACATTTATTTAGCAAAAATTAGAATGTAAATAAGTTAATTCATATTTCTAATTTAATTACATAATTCATGCAATGCTGATGAGACCCTCATCATGAACCATAACTAGGTCATTTTGACCTTATAAAGAGAATAAAAGCTCCTACATGACTTAGAAGAGGGCTTAATTGGAGGAATAAGTGTTCTGAGAAGAAAACATGATATAAAGGTTAAAATTATAATTTTACCATTGCAGTACATAAATGGGATTTCTCAGAGACAAAACATAGGTCAAATGGTCTAAATGAGATAAAAAGTGGGTTGATTCAATCAGAAATGGGTTCATATGTAATCCAGGAATTAAATGACATCTGGTAACCCAAAAATAGACCCGCTTAATTCAACAAGGTTTTGATCAGGATAAAAATCAAGTAAACCCTCTAAAATTCATGGAAAAGTATCCCCTAAGGTTTGGAATACTTAGATTGCTCCCTGTGTTCGACCTCGAATACTCTGATTTTCGAGTTATAAATCTTTATTTGTTTTCGCGGAAAGTGCATCTATATTACAATGCAATATTTGTTAAAACACGATCTAGCTGCGTTAACATTTTGGCGTCGTTGCCGGGGAGCAATGGGCACTTCTAAAGCTTTTGATCACAACTTCTGATCCAATATTGACTTAATTCCTCTCTTTTATTGTGCTTGTCTAAGGGAAAGCAGAGAAAAGAAGAGCAGTTGCACAACAAACACACCAAGGAACAGGTAATTTTCATTAGCCCTCTCTCTTAACCCCCTCAAAGTCTGAAAAGGAACAAAAGAAGAATCAACTTAGGGCTACCTGTTTCATACTTAGTAATTCATCAAAGTTTCCTGATTTTCATTTCAATACATCTTTAACTGTTCATCCAACTAAGGTAACTAGGGCTAAAACTTTCTTGATTGGGCCCTAGATACCAAATTTTGAGGCAACTAAATTGGACCAACTAGAGCCAACTTAAGGATTGCAAAGCTAGGGTTTTTAGAGACACATCTTCTCTTAAACAAAGAAAAAAGTTTTTCCAAAAAGAGGTGTGCCTAAACCTTGTTTGAAAAGATCTATACAAGAGAAACCCTAAGCAAATTAGGCTTGTAAATCCATTTGAACCCTAAAAGAAAGGACCCAAAAGCTCTCAAGGAACAAGAGGTGAAGTTGATCCTTCGGGTCAACCAACCTTAAAATTAGGTCACTTTTTCACTCAAAAAACCTAAAAGTTCAAGTGGAACCTTAAGCACCTTGATCTTAAAGTAAAAAAGGTAGACTTAAGAGGTCAAGGTCCCCATTCTGGTCTACCTGGAACCACAGTGACAAGAGAGGTCGGGTGGGGGAAACCTTGTAACTCGTGGGGACGTTCTACCATGTAGGGATCTTTACGGGACTCTCCCTCTCTGGCTGCCTAGGTACTTCTCAAGTGGACGACCTTTCTGACTAAGGGGTATCATCCACCCCGAACCTCTATAGTCACCCAACAATTTTTGGGTGTCTCGATTGGGTCCAGCACCTTCTAATCTCATCACATCCTTCGGTGCATGTTCGATAGGAAGTCCTTAAGACCATCCTTAAGACCTCCTTTAGAAATTCATTCTCGTCGAGGCCAAGCCTCGACGCCCTTGTTTGTGCAGCAACCCCACCACATAAATCTTTCATCTGATTCAGGACCAAGTTCTCCTTCTTCTCCCATCATGGCACAACCCATTGAAGAGGAGAACAACCTTGAGTACCAACTTCAATGCCTGAATGATATCTTTCAAAACTTTTTAAACCTACCACAGCGACCAATGATGCGAGATCACTATAATCCCGCTGCGGTGGCGATCGAACCTCGAGTCCGAATCCCGATTGGAGGTCCTGATTCTGAACTGAAGCTCAACATGATTCATGCCATACCAAAGTTTCATGGGCTTAACTTCGAGGACCCATTCCAACACATTAAACAACTCAAGCATTTGGCCAAGACCTTTGGGTCAGATCCACAAAGCCGGGATATCCTTCTCATGAAAATGTTTTCTTTCTCCCTCCTGGACAAGGCCGCACATTGGTATCAAACTCAGACCCGTCCAATCAACACATGCGAGGAACTTCAGTCCGAATTTTTGAAAAAATTCTTCCCCGTTGGCCGAACGAATGCCTTACGCCACCAGATCACTCATTTCACTCAACAACCGAGAGAACCTCTTCATGAAGCATGGGATCGAATCTTAGATCTCATGCGAAAGTGCCCCCATCACGGAGTTCCTAAATGGGAACAAGTCCAGTCTTTTTACCAGGGACTCCGTGAAGACATTCGATTATTCGTCAATGCAATGTGCGGAGAAAACATCATGGGTCAACATGAGGACACAGTGTGGGAGATTCTCGAAAACATGTGCGAGAACTCCATAAATAATGACTCCATGGGCTTATTCGACAAGACGAATGCCCGTGCATCGACGAATCTGAGAGGGGCACATGAGATGCAGGACCTGTCCACTTCCATTGACTTGGAAGTGATGGCCAGTCGGTTGGACAAGGTTTCTATCATAGAAAAGAAGGTGGACGAGCCAACTCGGCATTTGCAGCAAGCCACCTCTGCGGAGAACTCTTTTGCACAACCACCTCTGGCAAGGGAAACTGTACAAAACATCTACCACCAATCTGCTAAGGGGATGGACCCATATCCACCCCCATCTGCCTCTCGGACCGGAGTGACCTCCGATCCATTCTACTCAAGTTGGGGGAACTCTGAGCCCTCGTATTCTGACTTTCCTGAGGTTCCTCGGAACTGCGAGGACCTCAACGCCATCCAGAATGACCCATTCTCCAATACCTACAACCCTGGATGGCGAAATCATCCTAACTTTCAGTGGACGGGAAATTCTCAGACTCAAAGACCACCATATCAACCCCGTCCACAAGCCCCTCATCCATATCAGCCGCCTCAGCCTCGGCCCAATCCCACCCACCAATCCAGGCCAAACTAGGATCAAATGACTCTTATTCTTCAAGCACTGGCTGACATTCAAAAGACGAATTGGCAACGCAAAAATAGCACAAGGACGAGATCACAGAGGTTCGCAACCAACTGGCCCAAATGGCAAATTCCTGCCAACCTGGCACCCTTCCTTCGCAACCTCTACTAAACCCAAATAACATGTCGACCCAGAGGCACGTTATGAATCCAAATTCAGGCCACGCACATTTGATTTATCAGGTCCCTGCTTCTCCATCACCAGACGGGATGGAAGCTTCAACATCTTATGTGGGATTTCAGCAGCAGCCACCCCTCTTACCAAACCCAAACCAAAACCAGGCCGGATTAAACTCTGTAACAACACGTAGTGGTAAAACAACCCAAGACCCACATTATCGAACCACTCTAAGCCTGGTAGTAGCCAAGACCCTAGGATAGTTATCCAGGATACCACTGTCCCAGATCAAGAACCTGGACCTATTCTAGAGGAACCAACTAGGATTCCATTTCCTGAGGCCTTGACCAAAGGAAAAAGGATAACCAAACCCGTGGCCCCCAAGGAGGATCTGGTCAAGCCTTTGAATAGGTCCAGATAAACATCCCCTTGATGGATGCAATTCACCACGTATCGGCTTACGCAAGATTCTTGAAAGATGTATGTACACCTAAACGTAAGCCGCGAACCAAGGATGGGAATCCGACCGTACTGTCAGAGCAAGCTAGGCTCTGTCATCTTGAGTAAACTCCCACCCAAGGCTACAGACCCTGGAACTCCCCTGATTTCTTGTAAAATTGGTGAAACCCAATTTGATAGAGCCTTACTAGATCTAGGTGCCTCCATAAATCTAATACCTACATCCCTCCTTGACCACCTTGAAGAGTCCGAGCTTAAACCAACTGAGGTGACGTTGCAGTTAGCCGATCGATCCATCAAGTCACATAAAGGAATACTCGAGGATGTCATTGTTAGGGTATAGGATTTCTACTTCCCGGTGGACTCCATAGTTCTGGACATGGATGCACCTGAGAATCCAAGGGACACACCAATCATATTAGGGAGACCCTTTTTGGCCACTGCTAGGGACAACATAAACTGCGAAGAGGGCCAGATAGAATTAAAATTTGGGAATCAAACTCTGAAGATTGACATTTCTAAGGCCTAACAAGAGATTAATTGCAGGGTTATAGAGCAAATATGTGATATCAGAGTCGTGGTTGATGAATCGCATATAGAGGACAACATGATTATCCTTGATCAACCACAAGAAAATCAAAACCTGCCAACAGAGGAGCGCGAACATGATCTAGACACACCTATGACTCTGACCCTTGTTCCTGATACAAACCCCGAACCACCCGCTGCTGCTGACAATCCTATCATGGAACTCAAGCCCCTTCCTGAGCATCTGAAGTACGTCTTTTTGGGTTCCAATCGGACGTTTCCTGTGATTATCAACTCTCAACTCACACCTGACCAAGAACTCCATTTGATTACTGTTCTCCAGCAACATCGTAGAGCCATTGGATGGACTCTCGATGATTTGACTGGCATAAGCCCTTCATACTGCACACATCGAATCTACACAGAAGAAGGTGCACGACCTTCAAGAGAAATGCAGAGATGCTTAAACCCTAACCTGTAGGAGGTCGTGAAAAAGGAGATCATAAAGTGGTTAGATGCAGGGATCATCTACCTGATCTTCGACAGTCGTTGGGTAAGTCTAATACAGGTGGTGCCTAAAAAGGCCGGACTTACCATTATCACAACTGAAACCGGAGAAGTCATTCCTACCTGAATAGCTAACTCGCGGAGAGTCTCATTGATTACAGAAGACTCAATTCCTCCACGAAGAAGGACCATTTCCCACTACTATTTATTGATCAGATCCTCGAGAAACTAGCGGGAAATAGGTTCTTCTGCTTTCTTGACGGGTCTCTGGTTACAACCAGGTGGCAATCCATCCAGAAGACCAAGAAAAGACCACATTCACCTGCCCCTTCAAGACGTACACATTTCGAAGGATGCCTTTCGGTCATTGCAATGCACCTGCAACTTTTCAGCGGTGCATGCTTGCCATATTCTCAGATATGGTAGGTGACTATCTGGAAGTCTTCATGGATGACTTTTCAGTTTTTGGAGCATCATTTGACGATTTCCTCCAACACTTGGTCCAAATACTCAGGTGGTGCATTGATGTGAATTTGGTTCTTTCCTGGGAAAAGAGCCATTTCATGGTGCCTGAGGGAATTGTCCTGGGACATTTGATCTTGGAGAAAGGCATCCAAGTGGATCGAGCTAAGGTTAACCTGATTTCCAAGCCCCCTATGCCTAGCTCGATTAAGGACATCCGATCTTTTTTGGGGCACATCGGTTTTTACCGTCGATTTATCCCTGATTTTTCAAAAATCACGCACCCCCTAACTACTCTTCTCTCCAAGGATGTGCCTTTCGAAATTTCCAAGGAATACACTCAAGCATTTGAGATCCTACGTGACCGAGTCACCCAAGCCCCAATCCTACAATCCCCTGATTGGTCTCAACCGTTTGAGATCATGTGCAATGCATCTGACTTCGCTGTAGGAACGGTTTTCGAGCAAAAAATTGATGGGAAACCTATGGTCATTTACTACGCTAGCAAAACACTGGACGAGGCTCAACGTAACTACACGGTTATTGAGAAAGAGCTATTAGCTGTAGTATTTGCCTTAGAAAAATTTAGATCATACCATCTTGGTTCCCGTGTTATCATATACTCGGATCACACAGCTGTGAGGCATCTCCTTGCAAAAAAGGACGCGAAACCTCGATTAATCCAATGGATCTTGCTGTTGCAAGAATTTGACCTTGAGATTCGTGACAAAGCGGGAAGGCAAAATGTGGTAGCTGATCACTTGTCCCATCTTCCTTCTGAAATAATTGACCCTTCCGGACCCATCACAAAACACTTTCCTGATGAGCACCTCCTGACTATCAGTACAGGCCTTCCATGGTTCGCAGATATAGTGAATTACCTGGCATCACATCAGATTCCGTCCGATTGGCCGAAGGCCAAAAAGGACAAATTGCGTTCCGATGCCAAGTATTACCTATGGGAAGACCCATATCTATTCCGCATTGGTGCTGATCAGATAATTCAATGGTGTGTCGTGGAAGTGGAAATCAAAGACATACTCTCATTTTGCCATGACTAGACATGCAGTGGACATTTCTCAGGACATTAAACC
The DNA here is from genome assembly GCA_037157565.1 of Thalassia testudinum. NCBI lineage: Eukaryota > Viridiplantae > Streptophyta > Magnoliopsida > Alismatales > Hydrocharitaceae > Thalassia > Thalassia testudinum. The sequence goes on along the minus strand of JAZHRO010000007.1, from coordinate 23,899,308 downwards.
GCATCAAAAGTCCTCCAGTGTGGCTTTTACTGGCCCACAATTTTCAAGGATGCATACGATCACTGTAAGGCATGTTCCCGTTGCCAGACTTTGGGCAACATGAGCCATCGAGACATGATGCCTCTACAGCCGATCTTGGTATGTGAAATTTTTGATATCTAGGGGATTGATTTTATGGGACCCTTCCCGATCTCAGATGGCTTCGAATACATCTTACTTGTAGTTGACTACATGTCCAAGTGGATAGAAGCCATTCCGACCCGAACCAACAATCATAAAGTTGTTATCAAATTCATTCATCAAAACATCTTCTCAAGGTTCAGGATTCCACGAGCAATAATTTCCGACGGAGGGACCCATTTCACAAACACTAAGTTCAGGTCACTGATGAAAAAATACGGGGTGTCACACCGAATCTCTACTCCTTACCACCTCCAAACTAATGGTCTAGCAGAGCTATCAAACCGAGAGATCAAGAAAATCCTTCAGGTTACTGTTCGACCTGACAGAAAAGATTGGTCTTCTCGGCTTCCGAAAGCATTGTGGGCCTATAGGACCGCCCACAAGACCCAATTAGGAATGTCTCCTAATAACACTGCACAAGGGGGTGATAATTATGTTGAATATGGCCCATCTTAAGAATAAAAGGCACAACATAAGTAGAATGGGAGCATTGCATGCATCATGTACCAAGATTGCTTATAAAACTGTATTAATGGCCATTTGTGTAAGCACTTATCAAAGCAGGCCTCAGATGAGCAATCGGACCACACGGATGGATTCAGAACGACGAACGAAGTCCGACGGACTCAAGATCGGCCAAATCCGACATCCGGAGCTCCTACAATGGGACCAAGAAGTTCTGACCGTTGATTTAGAGATCAACGGCCCATATTACGCCACGTCAGCCCCCGCTCCACCGTACGATGCGCCTTCATCAGCCGAGACTCGCGCGCCCGCCTGCAGTCGCCGTGACAAAGCACGGGTGTGGCGTAACAGTTAGCGCACACGCCCGCGCGCACGCCCGCCCGCACGCGCGTTGTGAAATTGGGCTGCTCGATCAACAGCGGGCGGCCGAGATCTCGCCACGCGGCGCAATCGCAGCTCACGGGCACCCACGCGCGCGCTCACGCTTAGTGATGACGCCCGCGCACACGCACGCCCGAGGCGCGATCCCAGCGCGGCCGAGGAGGGTTCTCAGTCGTCCGATCTTCGATCGGACGGCTCTCGTTCAGCAGCCATGGATCGCACGAGAAGAAGAAACAAAGCAGGCGGCTGACCAGCAGCTGGAGGGCTTCACCGACGCTTTTCGGAGTGGTTTTAGCGACGATCTAGACGTCGCTAAAGGCCCTTCTTCTTTTAGGAAGCCCTTAACCCTATTTAAACCCCCTCCAACCACTCATTCAAGGCATTCACTCCCTTTGCAACTACTCCACCCCTCTCTTAGCTAGCTTTAGGCCCTCTTGTAATCACCGAGCCGCCGACGGAGCCTCCTCCACCGCCGTGGCTGCCTCGCCGCTCTCCACCCTCTCTCTCTCTCTCTCTCTTTTAAGCTTTCCATTACTTTTGTTTGAAGTATGTATTTAATGTTGTAAGCGATGAACTACAAGTGCATGATTAATGAAGTTATTTTTCGTTCAATTGTCATTTTAATTTCCGTTCAAGTTGCATGATCAAACAAGGAACTTTCTAACCATAAACCCACTCTCTCTATCTCTCTCTCGCTTTTCAAAACCGCATCCTTCGCAAGCAAAACTCCGCACTTTCCGTGACAACAAGTGATAAGCAAAAATCTGATTTTCACACCTCCCTGAGATCGACACTCTGACTCACCTCCGTTCACTTATTTTAAAATCGGCGTTGCAAGTGCGACTATAATGACACTCCTTAACACACGCACAACGGCACGTCAGTTTTTGGCGTCGTTGCCTAGAAGGCAACGGATTTGTTTTGTCACATCCATTCCACATTCATTCTCACATCGTCTAATGCCCTATTTTCCTTTTTACTTGATGGTTGCAGGAATTCGGTGTGTGGACGGCGAAGCGACGCATCCCACGACTATAGCAAGGGAGTAGGCGCTATGAAGACCAATAGTGAGTAATCTTTCTCTCATGATTGTTTGCTTGCGTGAGAAAAACTAAAAAAATTGTAAAAAATGAAAAAAATTGGCGTGGTGTATGATTGCTTGACCCACATCCTTAACACATCACCCCACAAAAAATGTACACTCTAACATTCTGAATAAATTCTTAGAGTGTTCTTTTTTTTTTCTTGAGTGGTGTTTGCGAAGCCACCATGAGTTGACTTGGGCCGCACCACTCAACCCTAAAACTGACTCATCTAATAGAAGCTGCATGATCATGAGGATGAGTATATTAGGGTTTTAGAGCCTCTACAGAATGAAAAGGAAATCTAACTTCACCAAGTTGTGTGCAGAACTTGACGTGCCCACTAAAACTTGTTTGAAAACATTAAGACACGTCAACCCTAAAAAGTACTAAAGTAAGGATGAAACACTAAAGGACACCACATCTTAACAAATCCTTTCTTAAAAATCATGTTTTGCTAGAAGCACACACTTTGAAATTGGAAAATTAAGAGGCACCACCCTAATCAACACCTCATCACATAACCCTAAGCACAAGCACTATCCTAGCCCTTTAAAACTGAGTAGACGTGCCCTAGGCAGGACTGAGTTAAGTCTCAAAAGGCGAGGTTTTGTTCGCTAGGCACTTGGCTTTCATTCCCTTGGTAGAATCTGGTGACTAGGCTGCGGGGCAGTGTCAAACGACCGTGGTTGTGGGGTCTATGAAACCGGAGGCGCAAGCCAAAGGAAGAACCTTCCCTGCAATCCCCTCGTAATCAACCTGGCCAGATTAGCCTTGGGAAGGGGAGTCCAGTGCTTACGAACTTAATCACCCTTTGTGAGATTTCTAGGTCTCCTAAGGAATAAACCATAAGGACTAGGCTTGTGTGCTTGATTGAAACACATTTCTCGCATCTATCGCCCTCCTCATCCCCTCCTATTCTTCTCTAGTGTATGCATGGGAGACGCTCACTGCATCCCAAGTTGTGTGTTTTAGGGCTGGAATCTAGGCGACGTAATTCTGTTGGAAACATGGCTGAACCTAGGGTAGATGATGCTGAGGATCAACCCCCACAAGATGCTATGGCCATCATCCAAGCTTAAATCAATGCTAACCATCGGCTTCAGCAACAACAAATCCACACCATCATGCAAGCCATACAATGGTTACAGAACCCACAAGAACAACCACCACCACCTTTCCAAGACATACCAGGACAACCACCACTTGATTTACCGCCATTTCAAGATCAGCCGAGGCCCCTCTGCGATTTCTATAATCCTTCTGCTATTAGAGTCGAGCCACACCTTAGGATCCCCGAGGGGGGAGATAGTTTTGAGCTAAAATTGAATGTCTTAAGTCTGATCCAGGGCCACTTTCATGGAAGTTCAAATGAGGACCCCTTTCAGCACCTAGAGGATCTCGACCGCATAGCACGAACTATGAAACCTAGGAACATTAGCCTTGACATTGTTCTAATCAAGATGTTCCCCTTCTCATTAAGAGACAAGGCTTCTCATTGGCTTAGAACCCTAGGTAGACCCATCACCACCTGGGAAGAACTGAGGCATGCCTTTTTAAAGAAATTCTTCCCCTTAGGAAAGACCAATGCCCTCAGAAGAGCTATCACTACCTTAACACTCCAGGGGGGGAACAATTACATGAGGCGTGGGAAAGATTTAATGAACTTTTGAGGAAATCCCACACCACGAAGTACCAAGGTAGCAATTGGCCCAGATCTTCTACCACGGTCTGGACAGCAACCTACGGAACTTCGTCGATGCCTCATGCGGAGGAAACTTCTTGAACAAAGATGAGGAGAGTGCGTTTGAGCTCTTTGAGTCTATGAGCGAGAATTCGCTCAACAATGCCTCCATGAACCAGTTTAACAAGTCCAGTCAACCCCGTGGCGAGATTTATGAGGTGCAAGCAAATTCTGGAATGGTTGGCATGGACATCATTGACAAAAAGTTGGATCGAGTGGAATTGGTGGACAAAAAGATTGATGAGCTACTGAACCAGACCAGAAACCCCTTGCAAACTTTCTCCCTAGCAAAGGGAGCACATAATGTTGACCTGGCCCAACCCTTTACCCAACTGAACCTGGAACAACCCCTAACCACTTTCCAGGGAGGGACCTTTGCTCCCTCAACCCTTGATTACTCCCTTCCCTCTTCATCAACATCAGCTATCCTAGAAGATGTGCAAGCTATCCAAGGTTATGCAAAACCTAACCCTTTCTCCAACACTTACAACACTGGCTAGCGTAACCACCCCAACTTCGGTTGGACAAACCAGAAACCACCGCAATTCCAAAATCAGCCTAGGCCAAATCAGCAGCCACACTTGCGACCCTATCAGCAAGGACCACCAGTTAGACCCCAATATAATCAGAATAGGGCGGCCCCTCCTCCATAAAACCAAATGGATACCCTAATAAAGATGATGGCTGACATGAACCAGAAACATTAGGAGGAAATGGCCTTGGTAAAGGGACAGTTAAGCCAACTCTTGGACTGTAAACAACAAGGATCCCTACCTTCCCAACCACAACCGAACCCGCGAAACATAATTAACAGAGGCCCTAATTCGCAAGGGTTCCAAAGCAACCCCGGGCAGGCTCACATGGTCCAGCCAGCCCCGCAAACACCTCCTGGGTTTGGTGCTTCTTCATCCTTGTCTTCTCAAGGATCAACACATAGCCCCAATGCCTCTGCGAATGCGGTGACCTTGAGAAGCGGCACCAAAACCTAGGATCCCATATGGCCAACTCTCCCCAAGACTTCATCCGCCGAAATACCCGACTCAGAAGAAGCACCAACCAAGGACCCAGACATGGAACTAATCCACATTCAGACACCCTACCCAGAGGCCCTGGAAACAATCCAGAAAAAGAAGAATACCGTGGAAACTGAGCCGTTGGAAATTTTTAAGCAAGTACAGATTAATATCTGACAGAAAGCCATTTTCGTGCATTTGAAAGTCGTCGAAAATCGTAGGATAGTCGCGCAAAAACGTTCGTCAAAAATATTGTTTTGTAAAATAACGAGACTTGAGCCCCGATCGTTCGTCTCTGGGAGGCGTGTTTCTATTTTTGAAATCGATCTTAAAGCTGCTCTACTTAGTATTCTGGTGCGCAATATATAGGCAGTTAAAGAACAGGCACTTAAATCATGCAAATAAAATAATCATTCAGCTCATGGTGATTTCAAACACATAAAGAGATATATATATATAAATGCATTTTCATTCATTCATTGGGGGAGAGTTGTTTGTACAGGAAATCTAGAGGAAAGCTTATACATGAATGCTTAAAATTAAATCTAACTACCAGAAAATGATTCCATACAAGAATCGACGGGGGGATTTCGCATGCATCATTGGGGGAGAAGAGAAACTACTCTACTAAGCAATAAATGAAAGTAGTAAAACTTATGAAAAGAATGATCTAGAGCTAAAAGAGTAGAGGGCATTCAGGGGTGGTCCCCGATGGCCTTGGAGTGGTCGAGAGAAGAATGAGGGGCGGCCAATGTAGCTTAGGCGACCCTTGGAGAGAAGTAGGGTTGATCCAGCATCCCAGCATGGTGTCCTCCATGGTGGTGGTAGTGAGCTCGTGGAGGTGGAGTGAGTGGCTAAGTAGAGGTGGCATGAATGGCACCAATGGAGAGTAATTGCCAAGGGAGTGAATGGGTGCCAATGGCCACCCAAGGGGTCTTTTTATAGACCTAAGGGAAGCTCTCTAGAGAATTATGGAATTCTCTAGAGAGGCCTATGGTGGGAGCCCGTGGGAGAGTGAGAGAGAGAGGGTGGATGGTGGTTTTTAGATCCACCAAATGTGGATCTAAAAATTGAATGGCTCTTGGTTGCTATTTTTGGTAACCAAGGCAACCACACATGGTAGAGAGTTCTAGAGAACTCTAGGCTAGATATTTTCGTGTGGATGGTGTGTGTGGGTGTGTGTGGGTGTGTGTGGGTCGAAACTTAGGTGGCTAGGTTGATTAGGTTGGGTTTTAGTGGGTTAAGGTCAAGGTAGGTCTCAAATTAGGGTTATAAACCCTAATTCACTAAGGTAAAGTGCAATTAAACTTAATACAAGTTTAATTGGGTGTGTGGAAACTTAATTGAGAGTAAAACAACTCAATTAAGTCAGGTCTAGGTTAATTGGACTCTCACTGAGTCCAATTGGACAGTGTGTGTTGAGATCAGGGCTCAATTGGACTCAATGAGTCCAATTGAATAGGCTAATGGAATTGACTAACATCCATGTCAATTAGGTTTAGTGAGGACCTAATTAGGTCCTTAGGGAGGTTTAGAGGTGATGTACTAGGGTTAGGGCACCTTAATTTAGGTTCCTATGGGGTTGGAATTGGATTTAGGGACCTAGAGATCCAAGATCAAGGCTTAAATCTCAAAACAGGAATTGGAGAGCAGTGTTAGACGTCTAATTATATAATCAGACGTCTTCTACTCAAAAATCAGAAGTCCAGACTTGTTGTCTGGACGTCTAATCAGAGTCAAGAAGGATTTCGGGTTCTGTTTTGGGTATTCTGCAGAAATTGGACGTCTGACAAAGTGTCTGGACGTCCAATAACACTGCAGAAGTGAGTTTGAAGTGTGCAGGAGTTGGCTAAGGGTCCTGGACGTCTTAAAACTTCTCTGAACGTCCAGAGAAGGGTTGGAACTAGGGTTTTAGGGCTTCCTAGGGTGTTGTGACCTAATCTAAGGGTGGCTAAGGCTTGGGGAAGTCTCTAGGCTATCCTAGGGCTAGGATGGACCTAAGCTCTTCACATTTTACTGCTTTACTTCTACTTAATAGAATAGAAAACCTTTAACCCCCTTACATTATTATTCCTATATCTAAACTAGGCCTTCTGCTCCAGCTCTGCTACAACTCCCGTTATTCCTGATCCAGCTTCAGATCCAGCTCCTGATCAGCTTATTCCCTGCAATTGACATAACACACTTAATCAGCACATTATAACATTATTTTATGCATAGCTAAAGGAAAGCAGTAAAGATGCAGATAATGCGTATGCATGCATAAATAACCCTAACTTATGCTAAGTCTTAGCTTAATTTAGGTCAATTAAGACCTATGATTGCTGCGCAATCATACCCCCATGCCAAAATCTTGCTAGTCCCTAGCAAATACAAGACTAAATTATTTACAGCAAGGGTCCCTAAGGGACTGGTTATTTTATCCAGTGTTTGCATAGAGATTTTTCTCCCTTTTGTTTTCATCCTATGCTCTAGAAATCCAGACAATCGTGAAGGTGCAGCTATGTAGCTTTTGCAACAGATTCGAGTGAAAACTAATACACCTCTAAAGCCTGTACTTGACCCCTAATAAAAATTCTAGTGGAATAGGCAGATTTCTTCCCTCAGGGTATTCAAGATATTTTATGAATTCCACCCTGGCTTTAGGCTTAGGTAGAGAATCTTTGAGGGAAAGGATTGTATATTTGGTGGCTCATTCTCACTTGGTGCTACATAGAGACTAGTACTACAGAATCCAGATTCCCGAATTACTAAGTAACTCACCTCAGAGAATAACGAGAAAAACTATGCTCCCTTTTGATTCCCTTGTATTCATTCTCTCTTGCTCTTTTTCTTTCTTTTTCTTAGAGCTCACAACCTCACCAGATTCACACATATGTTCTGTATTTGGTGGTCTCACTAGGCATTAACACTTTAATTGAGTTCTCATAACCCTAACACTAAGTCGGGATTCCTCAGCCAGTATTTGGGTAGTCAGAAACACAAGAAAAATAGGTTAAGGCCATATTTGGTGGAGCTCAATTTTATTTGGTGGTATTGCCTCAATGCAAATGAAATAAATTCTAAATATTCACACTCTTTTTCTTCTTTTTCTAGGTTTTTTTTTTTTTCAATTTTTCTTTCTTTTCATCATTCTTTTTCTCTTTTTTCTTTATTTTTCTTTTTTTTCAACATAACACAACTGGCATACATCCATGAACTTTATTAAGGAGGCATTATTAAGGATTGGTGGTACTCAAGAGACATTGGGTGGCGTATTTGGTGGAAGTGCCTACTCACGGCACCGGGAGAGACGGATAGGACGGTGTATTTCTGACCTTGATATCAATACCCTCCTTCAGCCGAGGATTCCGTAAAGAATGGTCGTAACCATCCACCTTAGCCCTAGTTTTATGAAAACTCACTCTCCGCGTATTTGCCTTATTCGGTGGCTCTCAAAATTTTGCACAAAAATGTATACGTGGATATTGAGAGCGAAAACTATGTCTAATCTCAGAGCATCATCACCTAATTATCTAAGATTCCAGATTCCTTGCACTAATCTTAGAGCACCAATACACTCTACTCTCTCACACTATTTGGTGGATTTTTGGAAGAAAATCAGCCTAACTCCCAAAACACTGTCCAAGGGTTCAGGAGAAGAAGCACTGCTTCTTCTCGCCAGGCTAAAGATGCTTATCAGCCTTCACCGTGAATCCATTGCAAATTCTACATGTGTGTGTGAAAAGTTGTACTGGATTCCAGATTACAGGAATCAACTAAAGGATAAAATCCCTAATGCATTCTCTTAATAAAATAATCTTATTCATGAGTGCAATATCTATATATGCTATAAACATTTAACCTCATATAATTTGTACTTCATGAAATTCCCGTATCGGGTTACAATCAGCTTGACCCTAAATTTAGAACAACAGGTGAGCGGGTGGGTTGGAATTAGTTATTGCAAATGATTTCTAGCTCCAATGCGAGCATTGGAGATGGAGTCGGTTGTTCTTTTATTTAAGGTCCTAAAATACGTTTTACATGCAGCTCCGAGGTTTTCCTAAATGTTGGCATAAAATTTTTTTTAGTTTTTTGCTGTACTACCCCCCTGCCTAAGTTCTTGCATGTCCTCATGCATGAATATAAAAGAAAATAAATTCGACAGAGGATGAGTGGGTAGAAGTCACCTGGAATTGCTCCTGAAATTATATTTAGCACCGGCCAACCTGTTAACATGCAATATACAAAAGGGAAATATGCTAAAACAAAAATATGCTATGTATAAAAATGGTTATGTATAAATGATGGTGAAATGGTATTTATACGTGCTGAGTTTAACGCCTCCAGCTGGGCGAGCACTCAATCATTGATCTATGTCCTCACTAAGATGAATAGTCTCGTCAGGTGGAGGAGGTTCCTGGGCCAAAAATGGCTTGAGGCGCTGGCCATTTACCGTGAATCTATGCCCAGATTTGGGGTCCTTGATCTGGACTGCCCCATTAGGATATGGTTGCACCAGAACATACGGGCCAGTCCATTTAGACTTAAGTTTCCCTGCAAACAGTTTCAGTCTTGAATCAAATAACCAGACTCGCTAGTTGGGCGTGAATACTTTCCTCTGGATGTGGTGGTCGTGAAAGGCCTTGGTCTTGTCCTTGTATATTAATGCATTCTCATAGGCCTCTGGCCGGATTTCTTCTAATTTGCTGAGCTGGAGTTTCCATTCTCGACCTCCTGCATCGAGGTCGAGGTTGCATTTTCGCACCGCCCAAAAGGCGTGGTGTTCCAACTCTACAGGAAGGTGACAGGCCTTGCCATATACCATGCGATATGGTGACATTCCGAGTGGGCCCTTGTATGTGGTCCGATATGCCCAGAGTGCATCGATTAATTTGTCGGGCCAGTCCTTCCTGTCTGGTCTAACCGTCTTCTGGAGAATCAGCTTGATTTGACGGTTAGACACTTCATCCTGCCCATTGGTCTGCGGGTGATACGGGGTGGCTACGCGGTGATGTACCCCATATTTCTTTAATAACAACCTGAAATGGGAGTGGACGAAGTGGCTTCCCCCGTCGCTAATCAGAGCACGGGGTATTCCGAATCTCGTGAAAATATTTTTCCGTACAAAAGAAATGACGATCTTGTGGTCAGCCCGTCTTGCTGGGATGGCTTCGACCCACTTTGAGACATAATCAACGACTAGCAATATGTACTCGAAGCCATGCGAGTTAGGAAAAGGGCCCATAAAATCTATGCCCCAGATGTCGAACACTTCTACGACCATGATGGATTGGAGTGGCATCATGTCTCTCCTAGTCATAGAACCGATCGATTGACATCGTTTACAGCGTTGGGCTTAATCATGTGTATCTCTGAAGATGGTTGGCCAGAAAAATCCCAAATGCAAAATTTTTGCAGCGGTTTTCCGTCCTGAGAAATGGCCACCACATGCATCATTGTGGCAGAAAGATAACACACTGGGGATCTCAGAGTCTGGGATGCATCTGCGAATAATCTGGTCTGCTCCAATGCGGAAGAGCAGTGGGTCATCCCAGAGATAGTATGTGGCCTCTGCAATGAATTTGAGTTTCTGGTCTTTGGATAGGTTCGCGGGAATTTTGCCTGCAACAAGGTAGTTCGCGAAATCCACATACCAGGGGAACTAAACAGAATGAATTACCAAAAGTGATTCATCCGAAAATTGTTCATGGATAGGCAGGGAATAAGGAATGTGGTCTGGGTCTAATCTGGATAGGTGATCTGCCACAACATTTTGTTTCCCGGCTTTGTCGCGGATCTCGATATCAAATTCTTGTAATAGATGGATCCATCTAATGAGTCATGGTTTGGCATCCTTCTTTGCCATCAAGTGCCGGAGGGCGGAGTGGTCAGTGAAGATTATGACCTTGGACCCCAATAAATATGATCTGAATTTCTCCAACCTGAATACTACTGCTAACAGTTCATTCTCAGTGACAGTATAATTGCGCTGAGCCTCATTCAGCGTCTTGCTAGCATAGTATATGACAAAAGGTTGTTTCTCCCGACGTTGGCCTAAAACAGCACCGACGGAAAAATCATAAGCGTCGCACATCATTTTGAAGTCAAGCGACCAGTCGGGTGGTTGGAGAATCGGGGAGTTGGAAACAGCGCTTCCTAAAGTCTCGAATGCGCTGAGACACGAGGTATTAAATTCAAATGGGATATCAGTAACCAGGAGATTCGTCAAAGGCCGTGCAATTTTTGAAAAATCGCGTATAAATCTCTGATAGAAGCCGACGTGGCCCAAGAATGATCTAATCTGCTTGACCAAGCTAGGTGGCGGTAAGTGGGAGATAATCTCTGATTTATCCTGGTCGACCTCGAGTCCATTTTTGGAGATCCTATGCCCTAGTACTATACCATCCCTCACCATGAAATGGCTTTTCTCCCAAGATAGTACTAGGTTCACCTCAATACATCGTTTCAGGATCTTTGTGAGGTTATCAAGACAAGATGCGAAATCATCTCCGAAAATAGAGAAATCATCCATGAATACCTCCACATAATCCCCAATCATGTCAGAGAAGATAGCCATCATACAACGCTGAAATGTCACTGGTGCGTTGCAGAGGCCAAAGGGCATCCGCCTAAAGGTGAATGTTCCAAAGGGGCATGTGAATGTGGTCTTGTCCTGATCTTCTGGGCTAATTGCTACCTGATTATACCCGGAGTATCCATCCAGAAAGCAGAAGAAACTGCGTCCGGCTAACCGTTCCAAGATCTGATCAATGAACGGCAAAGGAAAGTGATACTTCTGGGTAGCCGTGTTCAGTTTCCTGTAGTCAATGCAAACCCGCCAAGATGTCGCAGTGCAGGTCGGGATGGATTCACCCTTATCATTCTTTATAACGGTGAGTCCTACTTTCTTGGGCACTATCTGAATCGGACTCACCCACTGGCTGTCTGAGATTGGATATACAATGACTGCATCCAACCATTTGATGATCTCCTTCTTAACAACCTCTAGCATATTCGGGTTTAGCCGTCTTTGAGGTTGTCTCGAAGGTTTCACCCCCTCATCCGTGTAAATGTGATGAGTGCAATACGAGGGGCGAATACCGCGGAGATCAGCAATACTCCACCCGATAGCAGCCCTATGGTCTTGAAGTGTAGAAACTAATTGATGCTCCTGTTCTTGGGTTAAGTGGGCATTGATAATGACTGGATATGTCTCACTTTCACCCAAGAACACGTATTTGAGTGAGTCAGGTAAGGGCTTCAATTCAATTACAGGTGGGTAAGAATCAGAATTTAGAGTGGTAGGAGTAGAATCGAGGGTGGGAATCTACTGATCCGTGTGCACGTGAATTCCGACTGAGTCGCTCCCTATGAAGTCAGTTGTGACTGCGTTAACGGGAAACCCGTTAGCTATAGTCACGTCTTCCTGTGATAACAGGGGTGATTCAGTACTATATGGATCAAGATAGCTGGATTCAGGGGTGCTATGGTCAGAAGCACACCCCAAACAGTCAGATCCTCGAGGAGATATGTGTAATGCAGTAGTTTCAATCCCGTGTGGATTGAGGTACGAGAACCCTGATAATGAAGATGAATGAGACATTGGGTCGTCACAAAGGAGCCCAATGTTACCACAGTAAGCCGAATCTTATCTTCACCATCCTCCTCTATTCAATCACAATCGAAGTTCTTTGTTGCCCTGAATATGTCTAGTCGAAGTCGCTCATTGCCTAGGGCAATCTCCATACACCTGGATGCACAATCGATGTTCGCTCGAGCTGTCGCCAGAAATGGGCGACCCAAAATAATTGGTGCATCTCGGAGATTAGGAGGAACTTCCATATCGAGAACGAAAAAATCTGCAGGAAAGCAGAACCCGCAGACTTTTACGATCATGTTCTCAACCACCCCCCTCAGTGTTTTGACTGATCTGTCAGCCAGCTGAATTGTAACCGAGGTGGGTTTCAACTCCCCAAATCGAAATCTATCAAATACGGCAGTGGGAGTTAAGTTGATCGACGAACCCAAATCTAGAAGGGCCCGATCAAATGGAGAATCCTGCAAAAAGCAAGATATGAGTGGGGTGCCAGGTCTTTCTTCCTTGGCGGTAGGTCAGCTAGAATCACGGCGCTAGCTTCTTTTGACAGTACTGCCTGTCGTCCAACTCTCGGCTGTCGCTTCGGGGTACAGTTGTCCTTGAAGAACCTAGCGACAGCGGGAATGTGGTCGATAGCCTCAAGGAGGGGGACCTGAATATGTACTTCTTTAAACATTGCTTTCAGGTCCTCAAAATTCTGCGTGTCCTTTTTCCGTACTATATTTCGTGTCAGAGCCTCAGGAAAAGGGATGAGAATCTCAGGGTTAAGTGGCCTCTTACCCTTATCTACCACAGGTGGCTCCTGAGATGCTGAGGGAGTTGAATCTGCCTGCGGTGAAGGGTGGGAAAAATCAGAACCCGCCTGCCTAGGTGGTGGGTCGAATGTCTTCCTTCCGCTCCGCAATGAGACAACATGTGCATCGGCTTGCTGTCCATGAGGTGGTGGGCGAGCGGATGGGGCAGAATACGCAGGATTCTGCAAAGGCGGCTGGCCTTGCTCGTAACCGGGTGGTGTAGGAGGCGCCTGTAGTATGGCGTGTGCCTGTCCCTGCGGTGCCTGAAACCTAGGCGAGGCACCCTGGTTCTGCACATATCGAGGATTTGGGACGGGTTGGGAGGGCAAGGCTCCCTGAGTCCTATGCTCCTGCAACAGCTGGTTCTGCGTATTTTGTATGATCTGAATCTGATCAGCCATCGCCTTCATTATCTGCAAGCTATCTTGTGTAGACTTCCTCATTGATTCTTGCAGCTCCTCTTTTAGCGCCTCCAAAGGGTTGGCCCGCTTTGGAGGGTGGTTGGCAGCTTGGTGCAGCGGCTGGGATAATGAGCGGGGTTGCTACTGCTGAGGCAGGAATGGCTGCCGCCTAGGATACATGTTTTGCGCATTCCCGTATTGCCTAGTCTGGTACTGTGGATCTTGATGTGGTCTCTGTTAATTACCAGACCAAGAGAAATTCGGATGCTGGCGCCAACTAGGGTTATACGTCTCCGAGTACGGGTTTTTACGCTCGTATCCTTGGATAGCACTGACATCCTAGTAGGCCGAAGATGTCTGAGACGTATATCCGTCAAGGGGATATGCATTATAATCTGCAGGTGGTGCGTAGCCCGGGTCGTAGGGTGCTAGATTCGGATTATTCACGGGATCCTGATATGCGGGATCTCGTAAATACGGAGAAGGTGCATCCCGAGTGAGTAGATTAACTCGAGCAGGTGGGGCTCGGGTTGCATAAGAGGATCTTGCAGCAACAGAGCTCAAGTCAGATTGACCTTGACTGATCTGGTCAATCTTCTTCTCAATCAGGTTCATTCTATCCAGCTGCTTGACGATGATATCCATGTCGGCTCGAATAGAATCGGTGTGAGCCTCGTGGACACCAACCCGCTGCTGACCAGGCCGCTGGAACTGGTTCATAGATGTGGCATTCATCGAGTTCTCCGCTAATGATTCGAACAGCTCAAATGGGCTGTTCTCATCTTTTGCGAGAAAATTCCCGCCGCTAGATGCACTGACCAGATACCGATGTGTGTGATCTAGCCCATGGTAAAAAATCTGAGCTAAGTGCCATCTGGGTATACCATGATGCGGCCATTTTCGGAGGTCATGAAATCTATCCCATGCCTCATGTAATTTCTCCCCAGCTCCCTGGGAGAAAGTCGTGATTGCACGTCGCATTGCATTTGTTCGACCGATTGGGAAGAACTTTTGCAGGAATTCACGTCGTAATTTCGGCCAGGTTCCAATTGGCTTCCCAATAGTCTTGAACCAGTATGAAGCCTTGTCCCTTAGAGAGAACAGGAAAATCTTCATCAGAACGATCCCGAGATCAATATTCCTGGGTCGGATCGTTTCAGCGAGTCGACTCAGGTCCTCAAGGTGCTGGAATGGATCTTCGATTGAGTCCCCGTAAAAATGACTGCTGATCAACCCAATTACATTGGGCTTGAGCTCAAACGCGTCTCCGCCTACAGGAATTCTGACTAGCGGTGCGACGATAGGTGCGGCTGGGTCATAAAAATCCCGAAGTTGTTCTCCTCGTGGCCGGTGCTGCATCCTGTCAAGCACCGTCAGAATACGATCCATGCTCTACTGATGCCGCTCCTCAGATTCGGCAACCCGGGCTTCCAGACGAGCCATCGGATCCAGATTCTCAATGTCCTGACCCAGTCTAGGTCCAGGTCTAGGATTTCCCATGGTGGCTCTTAGAGTAGAAGAAATGGGGGGAGAAGATGGTCCGAGCGAGGTGACTCGCCTCCTTGGGAGTGGCTCCCAAGGTCCAACCAAGTGAGGTCGAAGTGACCTCCTTCCGTGCATACACCGCCCAACCCCTGGGTTGGTGTAGCCACGCAGGACAAGGCTAACGCCCTATCAATCAAATGGTCCTTATAAATCAGGTGACCATATTTTTTCGTTAGGGATTTGAATTCCTGAAGGTAAGTTCGTCGTACAACCGACTGAACGTGAATCCCGCCTCTCAAGCTAACCCAGCCAGTCTGGTTACGAGGGGATTAAGGGGAAGGTTCTTCCTTTGGCTTACGCCTCCGGTTCCATTGACCCCCGAGCCGCGGTCGTTTGACACTACCCCGCAGACTTAGTCACTAGGTTTGGCAAGAGATTAAATCCATTCAGTAGTACAACAACGAACTCGAGTTGAATTCGTGTTTTAAAATTATTTTTAACCCGTTTTCTTCAGTGGGGTTGTGGTGAGAGGCCCACAAGGTGACCAAGATCACCGCTAACTAGACCTGATTAAGTCTAGGTTAGCCAAAAGTGTGGACTCTAGTTGTGACCCTAAAGGTTCAACCTAAGTTGCATGCACTTCTAGGGTTTTTTTTTTTATTTCAACAGACCACAAAACTAATGTAGATTCTCTGATAATAATTGGAATCCAATTAATCTGAAATTTTGCCAGTAGATTCCTTTTTCAATTTTTTTTTAGAGAATATTTTTTTCAAATTTTTACTATTTCAACCGAATTTTTAGGGAATTTTAAATATCAAGGGTCAGATTTGGAACTTTGACCCCTGGATGGTTTTTCGCCTTGAAACAGTATCAAATGATCTTCACAAATTTGGGAAAAATATGAAAAATAAAGCCAATTAGATCAGCTTTCAAACCCCACCATTTTTAGTCAAAACAGATTCGCGGATTTCTCGAAATTGCTTTTTAAAATTTGAAAATTTTTGAATCTGGGTCAATCAGACCCTCGTGCACTTCGTGAATTTTTAAAAATTTTATATTTCGATTTTTCTTAAAGTAACAATGGCATTTGAAAGATGGTTTGAAATTAAAAGTTTTTCCCAAATTTTAGAATTTTTCGCTAACAGATCTTTCGAAAATCGAATTTTCAAGTGAGATTTGAAATCTGGCCGAAAATCAGAAGGTGGTGGAAAAGCTTTTAAAGAGGTTTGAATTTGAAATTCAAGCCTTCCACCAAAGATGCTTTTTTTTTTCTTTTTAATCTTTTGCACTTTTTTTTATTTTATTTTTTAAATGAATTTTTCAAAAGATTCAAACGGGAATATCTCTTTTTCTTTTTTCTTTTTTTTTCTAACCTAGATCCAAAAGGAAACCTAATCTAGATTTTTAAAAAAAAAAAAAATTCTTTTTGATTTTTTTCATGAAAATAAGAAAAATCTTTTTTTTTTCTACAAAAGAAATTGCAGGAAGTAGATCTAGTCCTAGGGTTCAGAAAGAGAAACCTAATCTAAGATAGATGATGTGCACCTGATTTTTCTTCGCCGCGCTCGATGTGTACAAAGATCCCGTTTGCGCTCCGTGTTGTCCTGCACATCAAAAATGAAGTAGAGGCAGATTTGTCAATGATAAGTAAAAGATCGAAATCAAGAAAAATGACGTTGCCCCCGGCAACGGCGCCATTTGACAGAAAGCCATTTTCACGCATTTGAAAGTCGTCGAAAATCGTAGTATAGTCGCACAAAAAAGTTCGTCAAAAATATTGTTTTGTAAAATAACGAGACCTGAGTCCCGGTCGTTCGTCTCTGGGAGGCATGTTTCTATTTTTCAAATCGATCTTAAAGCCGCTCTACTTAGTATTCTGGTGCGCAATATATAGGCGGTTAAAGAACAGGCACTTAAATCACGCAAATAAAATAATCATTCAGCTCATGGTGATTTCAAACACATAAAGAGCTATATATATATATAAATGCATTTTCATTCATTCATTGGGGGAGAGTTGTTTGTACAGGAAATCTAGAGGAAAGCTTATACATGAATGCTTAAAATTAAATCTAACTACCAGAAAATGATTGCATACAAGAATCGACGAGGGGATTTCGCATGCATCATTGGGGGAGAAGAGAAACTACTCTACTAAGCAATAAACGAAAGAAGTAAAACTTATGAAAAGCATGATTTAGAGCTAAAAGAGTAGAGGGCATTCAGGGGTGGTCCCCGATGGCCTTGGAGTGGTCGAGAGGAGAATGAGGGGCGGCCAATGTAGCTTAGGCCGACCCTTGGAGAGAAGTAGGGTTGATCCAGCATCCCGGCATGGTGTCCTCCATGGTGGTGGTAGTGAGCTCGTGGAGGTGGAGTGAGTGGCTAAGTGGAGGTGGCATGAATGGCACCAATCGAGAGTAATTGCCAAGGGAGTGAATGGGTGCCAATGGCCACCCAAGGGG
The DNA here is from genome assembly GCA_037157565.1 of Thalassia testudinum. Taxonomy (NCBI): domain Eukaryota; kingdom Viridiplantae; phylum Streptophyta; class Magnoliopsida; order Alismatales; family Hydrocharitaceae; genus Thalassia; species Thalassia testudinum. Next base: position 23,881,713 of record JAZHRO010000007.1, on the reverse strand, counting down.
TCTTTTTATAGACCTAAGGGAAGCTCTCTAGAGAATTATGGAATTCTCCAGAGAGACCTATGGTGGGAGCTCGTGGGAGAGTGAGAGAGAGAGGGTGGATGGTGGTTTTTAGATCCACCAAATGTGGATCTAAAAATTAAATGGCTCTAGGTTGCTATTTTTGGTAACCAAGGCAACCACACATGGTAGAGAGTTCTAGAGAACTCTAGGCTAGATATTTTCGTGTGGATGGTGTGTGTGGGTGTGTGTGGGTGTGTGTGGGTCGAAATTTAGGTGGCTAGGTTGATTAGGTTGGGTTCTAGTGGGTTTAGGTCAAGGTAGGTCTCAAATTAGGGTTATAAACCCTAATTCACTAAGGTAAAGTGCAATTAAACTTAATACAAGTTTAATTGGGTGTGTGGAAACTTAATTGAGAGTAAAACAACTCAATTAAGTCAGGTCTAGGTCAATTGGACTCTCACTGAGTCCAATTGGACAGTGTGTGCTGAGATCAGGACTCAATTGGACTCAATGAGTCCAATTGAATAGGCTGATGGAATTGACTAAGATCCAAGTCAATTAGGTTTAGTGAGGACCTAATTAGGTCCTTAGGGAGGTCTAAAGGTGATGTACTAGGGTTAGGGCACCTTAATTTAGGTTCCTATGGGGTTGGAATTGGGTTTAGGGACCTAGAGATCCAAGATCAAGGCTAAAAACTCAAAATAGGAATTGGAGAGCAGTATCAGACGTCTAATTATATAATCAAACATCTTATACTCAAAAATCAGAAGTCCAGACTTGTTGTCTGGACGTCTAATCAGAGTCAGGAAGGATTTCGGGTTCTGTTTTGGGTATTCTGCAGAAATTGGACGTCTGACAAAGTGTCTGGACGTCCAATAACACTGTAGAAGTGAGTTTGAAGCGTGCGGGAGTTGGCTAAGGGTCCTGGACGTCTTAAAACTTCTCTGGACGTCCAGAGAAGGGTTGGAACTAGGGTTTTAGGGCTTCCTAGGGTGTTGTGACCTAATCTAAGGGTGGCTAAGGCTTGGGGAAGTCTCTAGGCTATCCTAGGGCTAGGATGGACCTAAGCTCTTCACATTTTACTGCTTTATTTCTACTTAATAGAATAGAAAACCTTTAACCCCCTTACATTATTATTCCTATATCTAAACTAGGCCTTCTGCTCCAGCTCTGCTACAACTCCCATTATTCCTGATCCAGCTTCAGATCCAGCTCCTGATCATCTTATTCCCTGCAATCGACATAATACACTTAATCAGCACATTATAACATTATTTTATGCATAGCTAAAGGAAAGCAGTAAAGATGCAGATAATGCGTATGCATGCATGAATAACCCTAACTTATGCTAAGTCTTAGCTTAATTTAGGTCAATTAGGACCTATGATTGCTGCGCAATCAATATCCCGCTCCTTGAAGCCGTCAAACACATCCCTGCTTACGCCAAGTTCCTGAAGGATGCCTGTACACCCAAGCGTAGGCCGAGACCTCAAGCACCTAGGAAGGTTGTACTCTCTGAGCAACAAGTTCCGTAATATCAAGCAACCTTCCACTCAAGCAAACTGACCCAGGGGCACCCCTAATTTCCTGCAATATCGAGGACATGACGTTTGACAGAGCACTCCTAGACCTAGGTACTTCTATCAATCTGATTCCAACAACCCTGTACCACCAATTTGGTTTTGGGGAGCGGACACCAACCCCTGTCACCATCCAGCTGGCTGATAGATCAGTGAAAACGCCGAAGGGGGTTGTCGAGGACGTGATTGTACGGGTCAAGGACTTCTATTTCCTGGTCTACTTTTTGGTGCTCGACATGGAAGTCCCTGAAAAATTACAAAACGCAGCCATAATCTTAGGCAGACCTTTCTTAGCTACGGCTAAAGCAAACATTGATTGCGACACGGGATGTATGGAAATCGCCTTCGGGGACAAGAAAATGCAATTGGATATCATCCGGGCAACAAAGTATTTTGATTGCGATTACATTGAGGAACATGATCCCGTGGAAACTCTAATCGAGGAATGCCTCACCCTCAGTTCTGTATCAGACCACCAAACCTGTAGTGACTATTCTGACCCGTCACCATCATTACCCGTGGACCTCTGTAAGGTTGAGTACTATCACACAACACCATTTGAAGAGATCGATGTTGATCAACTCCCGCCCTTTCCCTTCCCATCGACTGTGGTTCCACCCGCACCTGAACTTAAACCATTGCTTGAGAATCTCAAGTACGTCTTCTTGGGACCTGACCAGACCTTCCCAGTGATTATTAATTCTCATCTAACCAAGGATCAGGAACTCAGGTTGACTGCGACCCTTTCAAAACATCGGGCCGTCATTGGTTGGACCATTTCAGATTTTAGAGGAATTAGCCCCACCTATTGCACCCATAAAATTTACCTGGAAGACGGGGCCCGACCTTCCCGCCAGATGTAGAGACGTTTAAACCCAAACATGGAGGAGGTCATTAAAAAAGAAATTATCAAGTGGCTTGACGCCGACATCATCTACCCTATCTCCGATAGCCCCTCGGTGAGCCCCACTCAAGTGGTTCCAAAGAAAGCTGGGCTCACCGTTGTCACCAATGATCATGGCGAATCCATCCCCACCTGCTCCACCACCGCATGGCTGGTGTGTATCGATTATAGGAAGCTTAATGAAGCCACTAAGAAGGACCACATCCCCTTGCCATTCATTGACCAAATCCTTGAAAGATTGGCAGGGCAGAAGTATTTTTGCTTCCTGGATGGATATTCAGGATATAACCAAGTTGCAATTGCTCCGGAAGATCAGGAAAAGACCACATTCACTTGCCCATATGGCACGTTTGCATTCCATCGAATACCGTTCAGGTTATGCAACGCACCTGCGACCTTCCAGCGTTGCATGCTAGCCATTTTTTCAGAAATGGTGGGTGAATACTTGGAGGTCTTTATGGATGATTTCTATGTATTCGGGAATTCATTCGACCATTGTTTAAGCAACTTGGAGAAAATCCTGAAACGATGTATCAAGGTTAACCTGGTGTTAAGTTGGGAAAAGAGCCATTTTATGGTTTAAGAAGGAATTGTCCTCGGTCACATCGTATCACATAGGGGCATCGAGGTAGATCGAGCTAAGGTTGATTTAATTTCCAAACTTCCTCCACCTAGTTCGGTCCGACAGATTCCCTCCTTCCTAGGACATGTTGGCTTCTACCGAAGGTTCATTGAAGACTTTTCCAAGCTTTCCAAACCCTTGACCGACCTTCTAGCCAACGACACCATATTCCACATGTCTCCTGATTGCATCCAGGCTTATCACACCCTCCGGGACTTAGTCTCCACCGCACCTGTACTTCAACCCCCAGACTGGTCCCAGGACTTTTACATTATGTGTGATGCATCAGATTTTGTCATAGGCGTTGTCCTGGGACAAAGGCAAGACAAGAAGCCTATGGTGATCTACTACGCGAGCAAAACGTTGGACGAGGCCCAATGTAATTATACAGGCACAGAGAAAGAGTTGCTCGCTGTAGTCTTTGGACTTGAAAAATTCCGATCATATTTGCTGGGATCCCACTGACTATTTATATTGACCATTCAGCCATCCGGCACCTGTTGGCCAAAAAGGACGCAAAGCCCAGGCTCATCAGATGGATCCTACTTTTGCAGGAATTTGACCTGGAAATCCGAGACAAGGCCGGATCGAAGAATGTGGTGGCTGACCACTTGTCTAGACTTCATCCAGACCACATTGGACCCTCCCTACCTCTATCTGATGCCTTCCCTGATGAACACATCCTAGCCGTGCAAGACAAGAAAATGCCACGGTATGCTGACTATGTCAATTACCTGGTTGTAGGACAAACCCCGCACAGTTAGTCCAGACAGCAACGGGATAGGTTCTTGGCTGAGGCCAAGCACTATTTCTGGGATGATCCCATGCTGTTTCACCTCTATGCTGATCAGATCATCAAGAGGTGTATCCCCGAAGATGAAGTTCGGAGTGTGCTTTTCTTTTGTCATGACCAAGCGTGTGGCGGCCACTTCTGTGGAAAGAAAACAGCTGCAAAAGTTTTGCAATCTGGATTTTACTGCCCGTCCCTATTTAAGGATGCACACATCTTTGCCAAGACTTGCTCACGCTGCCAAACGCTGGAGACCATGACCAAGAAAGATATGATGCCCCTTCAACCCATTTTGATTGTCAAAATATTCGACGTTTGGGGTATCGATTTTATGGGCCCCTTTCCACCATCCAACGGCTTTGAGTACATCCTAGTCTCGGTAGACTATGTTTCCAAATGGATTGAAGCCGTCGCTAACCGATGATGCGATCACAGGACTGTCATGGACTTTGTTAAGAAAAACATCTTTTCCCGGTTTGGAATACCCAAAGCCATGATCAGTGATGGTGGAAGCCATTTTATCCATTCCCAATTCCGTGCCCTACTTAGAAAATACGGGGTAAACCCCCGCATTGCCACCCCGTATCATCCACAAACAAATGGGCAGACTGAGGTCTCAAATAGATAAATCAAGAATATTTTACAAAAAACTGTGAGACCTGACAGGAAAGATTAGGTCACTCGACTTGATGATGCCATGTGGGCATACAGGACCGCTTTCAAGACCCCGATAGGCATGTCGCCTTATCGCCTGGTCTTTGGCAAGGCCTGCCATCTTCCTGTCGAATTGGAACACCGGGCTTACTGGGCTGTCAAGCAATGTAACATGGATCCCCAGTTAGCCGGTGCGTAGAGGACGCTCCAATTATCTGAGCTCGAAGAAATTCTTCGGGATGCCTTTGACAATAGTCGACTATATAAGCAGAAAATGAAAGTTGTCCATGACAGACTCATTCATAGAAAAACCATGGAGCCTAACCAGCAAGTTAGGTTGTTTGATGCATGCCTAAAATTCTTCCCAGGGAAACTCAGGTCCAAATGGACAGGACCATTTCGGGTGGTTAAGCCCTACTCTAATGGGGCAGTTGAAATCGCTGATCTTAACACTGGGCACACTTTTACAGTTAATGGTCAAAGATTGAAGCATTTCCTGGCCCACGTTCCCCCAAAGGAAAGTGTCACCCTCGTTGAGGGCTGACACCGAGCACCGCCCAGCTGGAGGCGTTAAACTCAGCGCTTCCTGGGAGGCAACCCAGAGGATTCAGATTGATCTAGTAGTTTACGTCACTCAGGTACTATCTTTTTGTACCCTTTTGCATCCATGTACTTTCCAATGAGGACATTGTCCAACTTAAGCATGGGGGGTGGTAAATTGCATAATCCTGAGCTCAATTAATCAGTCTGAATGAATAAAAAAAAAATTGAATTTAGGAAGAAAACTTAGGCATTAGAAACTTGTCAATAGTGGGAAATAATACAAAAAGAACTTAAACACTTAGACTTTTCAGGCCTTCAGGCTTAATCAGCCCTGGTGTCTGTTAAAATATGGATTTAGCGGCGAATCCTTGCAACCTTAAGCTATTCTAATCCACCTACTAAATAAGGTAATAAGTATACGGCTTATCAACTCACTCTCTAACTCAGAAAAACTTTGAGTCTAAGCATCTGCACACAATTTTGCACAGACTCACTTCTCAGAGATTTTGACAGAAATTGGGTAGCTAATGAACTCTCTAGGGTGGTATGACTGGCAAGTTGTCGTGGGTAACAACAGCCCATTGGCAGGTTGTCCAGAACCCAGCCACAGGCCATTTCTACTTCATTGCCTCTAGGTACATTTGAGATCAGGGAAGCCACCTACGAAAAAAAAAAAAGGAAGAAGAAGAAAAGAAAATAAACCACACTTCACCGCATAAGTATGGCTGGCAAGTGATCGTGGGTAACAGCCCATTGGTCGGTTGTCCAGAGCCCAACTCAATAATTGCACAAAAAAGACCAGAACACCTAAGGAAGAAGCGGGGAAGTAGTACAAGCCGAGGAGATATACACTGGAAAAATCCTTGTGTTGACCCCAATTAAAACAAACATAGGGATAAAGCTACAAATCGAACAAATACACCATCAGGCAAATTTATTTCCTTTTCCGGTCACCTAGAGGCGTAGAAACTCTAAGTCTGTCTCAATTACCGTTAAGTGAGTCTATCACAACATTCACACCAAGATGTTTAGCACTTAGGGTTTTGAACGAGTTTTTGGTGGGTTGGGTAGCCGTAAAAAGTTACCAACCCACACTAAATTCCGAAAAAATTATAAAAGATATATATATACATATAAATATGTATAGCTATATACATTAAAGCAAGGATTCGAGCGATTCGTATTTTGGCAGACACCCGGGCGCTGCTTAGTCTTTGTAGATTAAGATCTTCGTATATTTCCTCTTATTGACAAGTAACGAAGTGTCTAAGCAATTACTTCTTAAAGTCTGAAAGGAAATAAAGGCTAGAATAAACCTTGCTAGGGACTAGCAAGGAGTAAGCATGGGGGTATGATAATACTACACAAGGGGGTGATAATTATGTTGAATATGGCCCATCTTAAAAATAAAAGGCACAACATAAGTAGAATGGGAGCATTGCATGCATCATGTACCAAGATTGCTTATAAAACTGTATTAATGGCCATTTGTGTAAGCACTTGTCAAAGTAGGCCTCAGATGAGCAATCAGACCACACGGATGGATTCAGAACGACGAACGGAGTCCAACGGACTCAAGATTTGCAAAATCCGACATCCGGAGCTCCTACAATGGGCCCAAGAAGTTCTGACCGTTGATCTGGAGATCAACGGCCCATATTGTGTCACGTCAGCCCCTCGCTCCATTGCACGACGCACCTTCATCAGCTAAGATTAGATCTCGGCCGTCGATCTTCGATCGAACGGCCGAGACTCGCGCGCCCGCCCGCAGTCGCCGCGACAAAGCGCGGACGTGGCGCAACGGTTAGCGTGCACGCCCACACGCACGCGACGCGGGTTTGAGCCGCGCGGTGCGTGAAATCAAAGACGAAGGACACGCGCGGTGAAATTGGGCCACCCGATCGGTAGCAGGCGGCCGAGATCTCGCCACGTGGCACGACCGCAGCTCACGGGCGCCCACGCACGCACGCACGCCGGGCGATGACGCCCGCGCACACGCGCAGCCGAGGTGCGATCCCAGCGCAGCCGAGGAGGGTTCTCAACCGTCCGATCTTCGATTGGACGGCTCTCGTTCAGTAGCTGCAGATCGCACGACAAGAAGAAACATGGCGAGCAACTGACCAGCGGCTGGAGGGCTTCACCGATGCTTTTGGGAGTGGTTTTAGCGATGCTCTGGACGTCGCTAAAGCCCCTTCTTCTTTTAGGAAGCCCTTAACCCTATTTAAACCCCCTCCTACCACTCATTCAAGGCATTCACTCCCTTTGCAACTACTCTACCCCTCTCTTAGCTAGCTTTAGGCCCTCTTGTAATCACCGGAGACGACGAGCCGTCGACGGAGCCTCCTCCACCACCGTGGCTGCCTCGTCACTCTCCACCCTCTCTCTCTCTCTCACTCTCTCTCTCTCTCTCTTTTAAGCTTTCCATTACTTTTGTTTGAAGCATGTATTTAATGTTGTAAGCTATGAACTACAAGTGCATGATTAATGAAGTTATTTTTCGTTCAATTGTCATTTTAATTTCCGTTCAAGTTGCATGATCAAACAAGGAACTTTCTAACCCTAAACCCTCTCTCTCTATCTCTCTCTCGCTTTTCAAAATCGCATCCTTCGCAAGCAAAACTTTGCACTTTCCGTGACAACAAGTGATAAGCAAAAATTCGATTTTCATGCCTCCCAGAGATCGACACTCGGACTCACCTCTGTTTACTTATTTTAAAACCAGCATTGCAAGTGCGACTATAACGACACTCCTTAACACACACGCACAACGACACGTCATCTCCCTTCAGACTAGTGTACGGGAAGGCATGTCACCTCCCTGTCGAATTGGAGCATAAAGCCTATTGGGTAGTACGGAATTGTAATTTAGATCTTTCTAAGGCTGGAACCCACAGAAGGCTTCAACTAAACGAGATCGATGAATTATGCCACGACGCGTATGAGAACTAGCGAATTTACAAAGAATGGGTTAAAGCTTTTCACGACAAACACATTTCTAGAAAGATCTTTCATCCTGGTCAAAAGGTTTTGCTCTTTGATGCCTGACGAAAATTATTCCCAGGAAAGCTACGATCTAAGTGGGTCGGACCCTACCTAGTCTGACAAATCTTTGGAAATGGAGCTATTGAAATCAGCCCACTCAGCCACGATTCCGAACCCTTTGTTGTGAACGGTCAGAGACTCAAACCGTTCATTGACATGACCGATACAAATTTGGCTGAGTCATCCTTTACCCTCCATTCCCCTTGAGCTCATTGCACCCAGCCGATGGCGTAAAACTCAGCGTTTAATGGGAGGCAACCTGTCATACTTTGAAAAATTCGAAACCTTTTCTGACATTTTTACGTGGAATTCATATTGCACTTTAGGGTTCATCCATTAGAATAGCCGACTTCACCTCAGGTACCCCTACCCGAGATTAGAAATCGTTCACAACAAGTCACTTCGACCTGTTCACTCACCAAACACCTGTCCTAATGCATGAACTAATCTGAAATCAAACCTCCCTAATTTACAATGGGGACATTGCAAATCTTAGGCATGGGGGGTATGAAAGTGAAAAATGTCAGGAAAATTTATATCAAGAAAGGGTTTCAACTCAAAAAAAAAACTTGAAGGTGGGGAGAAACAATTCAGGGCCATAGAAAATGAGGAGGAAAAGAGTAAAATGCCAAAAAAGGAGCAAAAAATGAAAAAGAAAAAGAAATAGTCATTAGTAAAAGATTAAGGGATTAATTGAAGTTCTAGACTAGATCAAGAAAAGAGAAAAAGAAGAAAAAAAAAGTGCTAAGGTGACATAACAAGAGATTAGCGGGAACACTGGTCTTAGGCTTCTTGCGCTAGATTCTTTAGCTTAAAAATTCACATATCCGCTAAAATATGGATAATCCTCAAGAGGTTGGGAAAAATGTGAAGCTTAAGTATTAGGTCTGAGGCTTAAGAAGTATTCAACCTCATTAACTAACCTTCGATTTACAAGATTCGGTAACCTAAGCACCCCAAACTCACACACTGTCTGGTTCAGTGCCCATAAATATCCAAATCACGCAAAAGCGTTTAATGTTCTGAAAAAGTCACCTAGATTAGGAGCGGCCGATCAACACAAGTTGATTTGGATGAGTTCCTAGTGCAGAGAGGCGAAAAATTCCCCTCGAAGATGCGTAACAACATATCAACTCCTCGGTGCTTGTCTCTTAGGATATTTAAATATCCTACCAGGGGCATGTAAGCACTCTGCTGGTTCAGATATCATGGGTGGCATTATCATGAAATGTCGATCGCCAGGGTCTGAATTCAGCCACGGAACGCCATGGGCGAGATTATCTCGAAAGCCAGGGTTCTGGGGGTTGCCATGGGTGGAATTATCTCGAAATCTCAATAGCCAGGGACCCTTGAGGATTGATGATGGGGATGAGGAATCCAATACAGACCGTGTTGAGAAGCTAATCTAAAGCTAGAAATAAAAAAGGAAAAGTGAGAGAAAGCACTCCAAACAAATAAATCTTCTGTCTCTCTCTTACAAAAACACACTGCAAACTGAACCTAGGCTAAAAATGTCTCAAGCACGGGTGCTTTAACCGCGGAGTCCAACAAACCTTAGGTTAGTTAATATGGGCCTTAAAAACCTTTGCGGAGGACTGAGGCCAAAGCGGGTCAAGTCTGGATTTTGGTTGATACTTGAGTACCTCTAGGCCTATTGTCGGCATTCTAACCTAATCACAAAAGAACAAGAGAAGCACTTATCATAATTGATAACAGACACTCAGGGTCTAGAACAGAACTTAAAACCTTGAAATTTTGCTAAGGGACTAGCAAAAGCTAGGCAGGCGGTATGACGAGAGCCTCATCATGAGCCATAACTAGCTCATTTTGACCTAATAAAGAGAATAAAAGCTCCTACATGACTTAGAAGAGGGCTTAATTGGAGGAATAAGTGTTCTAAGAAGAAAATATGAAATAAAGGTTAAAACTGTAATTTTACCATTGTAGTATATAAACAGGATTTCTCAGAGACAAAACATAGGTCAAATGGTCTAAATGAGATAAAAAGTGGGTTGATTCATTCAGAAATGGGTTCATATGTAATCCAAGAATTAAATGACATCTGGTAACCCTAAAACAGACCTGCTTAATTCAACAAGGTTCAGGTTAGGAGAAAAATCAAGTAAACCCTCTTAAATTCATGGAAAAGTATCCCCTAGGGTTTAGAACATTCAATTTGGCCTTTGGAACCTAGTTTGACCTAGATTAGGGTCCTAGCTCATCAATTGACCTAATTTGGGTTTTTACACAAAATGTCCAATCAAACATGGTTAAACCTAAAATCCAACTTCACCATTGGATTCCTTAGGTCAAAATTAGGTTTTTACGAAAAGTTGGACTTAAGGGGAGGTCATCTTGACCTACTTTGGAATTTAGTACACCCAATCACATTTTTGTCCCTATCTTTTGAAAACCAGCACATAAACACCCTAGCTTTCTCGCCAATCTAGCAATCAGGTCCCTCCAACATTAATGGGGAAGAATCCTTCTCTGGCGACGAAGGCAGGGGGGATATTCTCTGATCCCTCAGAGATCTCCAAGAATTGGAAGGGAGATTCTCTGAGGAATCCCCTTCCATCTGAGCCCGATCACAATCTCTGATTCCTGTCCAATCTCTCGTGCGAACGCACGAAAGATTTGGATCCCAACCACCTTCCTACTCCGACGAGGCGACGGTGGCCAATGGCTTGCCCTCCGCGCACTAGAAGCTCGGCCAGCACCTATAAAAGGACCTCCAACCCTCTGTGAATCTCTTGGACTTGTGTTGGCCGTAGAATCCTCCAAATTTCATCTCTCCTCCCTCCGGCCAAGAAACCCGCAAGCTCCGACGATTACCTCTCCTCCCTCACGTTGCTCTGCTACCATACCAGCAGCAGAGTCCACTCCGCCTCATCTTCCCACGTCGCCCCGCACCAAGCGCACGCCTCCCTGACCTCCTCCTCATCGCCGTTATCTCCCTCAGGGTTGTCTTCTCCGATGACGGCGCAAACGAGTCATCTGACTCCGCTGCCCCCTTTCACTCCCAACAATCCAGATAAGTTCCCTATCTTCCACTCTTTCATTTCCCTCACATTATTTCACACAACCGCCCCTCAACCGTCCCTATCCACAGCCACATTCCTCATCTCCGGCCACCCTCCGGCGAGACGCTCCCGTCGCTCCGCAGCCCCACATGTCTCGCCAACCATCGCATAACCTCCGCCTCACCTCACTGAGTACCCTCCACTCATCCACAATCCCACTACACCGCCACAACAGCCCCTCGATCACACCCATTCATCCGGCCACAGAGTGACCTAAGCACGCATGCTTAGGCCACCGCGTGGCCTGCCACCTAGCGCCTCACCTTCCCCGTGACACGATGAAGGTCCCCCTGTGATCTGATTGAGCCGAAAGGCCCTTGTTGTGTCAACCAGGTTTTGAGCTCCAACCACCATTAACGGTGAGTCGAGGAAGCTACTTGCTCGCTCCAGGTTGCGAGACTTTAGGGTCCAGGTGCAGCAAACTTGGGAAGCTCTTGCGAATTCAAATGTCCCTGTGAGTGACGCCGCAAAGCCTGCAGTTGTGGGAATTGAAGGCATGGTCTGCTGCGGGTGCGCGAGAAAGAGCAGTGGCCATTAGTCCCACATCGGTAAGTCACAAAGTGCGTAAGTCCTTTATATTGTTTTTGTGTTATTGTCTCATTGCCTCTAGTTACACTTGGGGTGAGGTCCCTCACCTAACCACTGTGCCTCGTCCGTGAGTTCATTACGCGGATTTGGAGCGACCCAACCCGACACTATCTTAAGCACTCCTCGTGCACCACACCCACGACGGTGCGCCTAGACCCGGGCGCGCGACCCGACCCGTTTACCTGGCTCTGGGAGAGCGTGCTGAAGAGTGATATACAGAGAGAGAGAACGCGTGGGAAGGGTAGGGGAGTATGTTTTGCTGTGTGCTTGTGTGCAGGAAGCAAGGACTTAGCCACTGCAAGCGAAGGAGAAGAAGGAAGGAGGCTCTGTAGAGGAGAAAGAAAGGCAAGGCAGAAAAGAAGAAGTGAGGCCAAAGGGAAATAGAACCAAGGAAGAAAGAAGAAGAAGGAAGGAGGCTCTGTAGAGGAAAAAGAACAGGCAAGGCAGAGAAGAAGAAGCGAGGCCAAAGAGAACAAAACTGAAGAAGGAAGAAGAAAAAGACAAGGGGCAGACAAAGAATCAAGAAAGCAAAGGAAAAGAAAAGGAAGAAGAAAGAGAAGACCACTTAAGAAGAGGAAAGCCAGACCTTGGTCGCAAATCAAGAAGAGAAGAAAAAAAAAAAGAGGAACAGAAGCAGTAGAGGAAGAAAGGAAGAGGAGCTGAAAGAGCAAACCACATAAAGAAGAGACTGAGAAATACTTTAAGACGTCTGATATTGTATCAGATGTCCATTTTTTTTCCCTTGAGCAATTTCTTTCTATATTACTCTAGTCATTTCTTCTCATTTAAAAAGTTGTGTTCTCAAGTTTTGGAATACTTAGATTGCTCCCTGTGTTCGACCTCGAATACTCTGATTTTCGAGTTATAAATCTTTATTTGTTTTCGCGGAAAGTTTGTCTATATTACAATGCAATATTTGTTAAAACACGATCCAGCTGCGTTAACAATTGCATTCATATTTAAATGCATTTAGAATTAACTTAGAATTGCATTCATTTAATTAGTTAACCAATTAGGTGCATTGCATGTATTAATTTAAGTTAACATAATAGTTGAGGGTTTCTATATAAATAATCATAATATTTTAACATTATTTTTTATTCTTCATCTTTCAACAACGGCTGCATTTCCTTCGGCTGCCTCTCCAACGTCACTAGCTATCGCACTGAAACCTACATTCAAGGACGAGCGAAGAATGTGGATCTACTCCCGCCTCTCCATTCAAATCTATGCAGGTGGCTACAAAAGGAGGAGGGAGGCTGCCGAGCTGGGGAGGCCACCATCCCAACGATCCACCACTGTGAAGAAAGTTGAGCTCTCGTCCATTCCACCACCACTGGCCTCAACTGCGGTGGCAAGCCTCCACCACCGTGGGCGTGTGGCGTGACAGGCCACACCGCCATCTAGAGCTTGTTTGCATCACTGTGCCTCACCAGAATCAACATCACCACCCTCGCCGTCATCACCAACAACCTCCACTGCAGCAACTGCAACTTCACTCCTCCATCAGTTAAGACGTCCGGGAAGTTTCCTGGACGTCTGAAGCTTCGTCCCCACACACAACAACAACCGGCCGCCCACTCCCACGCCCGTGCCCCTCCGGCTGCCCACTTCCGCCAGCACCCCGCACCTTCCTTGCACACCCTACACCAGCCCATGCACGCAGCCGCGTGCCCGCCAGCGTTCGCACCAGCCTGCAGCATTTCTCCAATGCGCCTGCAGACCGCACACCACCTACAGCAGCAACCGCCTTTAGGCCCGCACCACCCACACACGCACCCTGCAGCGCCGCCACCAGCTCCTCACCTGCGCGCATACACACCGCCTCCAGCGCACCACCCGCGTACACAACAGTAGGTGCGCATTCTTCTCTGTGTGCGCATCACCTGCAGCGCCTCCAGCATCCACTTCCGCACCATCGCCGACCTTCTCCAGCGTGCTTCCGCTTACCCGCCGTGCGCCTTCCTTGCAGCGTCTGCCAGTAGCATCCACCAGTAGCGGTGTGTCTGCCAGCAGCACCACCCTCGGCCCGCGCGCAGACCAGTGAGTGCGCCTCCTCACCAGAACCCCAGCCGTGCCCATCCAGGCCGCACGGCCTACGACACTTCAGCGGCCACCGGAACCCACCATCACCGTTCCTCCGTCCGGCCACCTCGGAGCATCTCGCACATCACTGCGACCGCCATCACGGAGCCCTCGATCTAGAGAATCTCCTCTGAGCTTCACGCCTCCGGTCGTTCCTTCCTTCTCAGTAATTAAGCTAATTTCACTTAATTAAGAGTAGAAGAAATCACTTAGGTTAACTCGAAGTTGTGTCGGTTGTGTAATATAGGGTCAAATTAACCTAACATTTTAGAAATTTTTACTAGTTGAGTCCAGGTCGTTCACTGGGAGGTATAATAATTTTTCCAAATTCACCAATTTTCTTTTATTTCTCTATAAGTTTAGGAGGTATAACTAGTTTGATTTTTAAAATATGAATTTTGTCAAATTATTTAAACTATAAAGAATATACAAAATTCCATATGCAAAACATATTTACTCAAAATGTTGTACTTTATTAACAAGTAAACATGTTAGTTTTTCAATTCAATTTCATTTCAAGAAATTAAGGCAATTAAAAGTTATTCTATTAAAACATGTCTTTTTACAATTAAGAACAAAAAGATAATGATACAAGAAAAATTCATTTATTTTCCAAAGTATTGATGCCTTTTTATTTTCTTCAGCCTCTTATCTTCTTTCTTTCTTTTATTTTCTTCTCTCGAGCTCTCTTTCTTCTGTTGTTCCTACCTTCTCTTCCTGTCTCTTATTCTTTTTCCCTTAGTCTTCTCCTGCCTTCTCTTCTTCCCTTAGTTTTCTCCTTTCGTTCCGTAGTCTCTTTTCCTTTCTTAGTGCCTGTGCTTTTACACTTAGCTTAACAACCATTGGCTTCTCTTTTGCTTAAGTTCTTCAGCTGAATCGGGTTTTTTACTCTTTTAACCAAAAATTATTTTATTTGCGGTGAGGTCCTTTCAAGGATACACAGCACCCTGAGACCAGGGTGGGACCAGACCCTACTTGGTCCTTGCCTAATCTCAATTAGGTTCGTTTTCGATTTATTTCTAATCGGTTCATAGTCTCAAGCCATTTCAGCTCAACCTGGCCTCCCAAGCCTCTCTCGCCCTCCCAGGGCACACATTCACTCATGCCCCCAAGGGTGTACACTCGCAAGCACAAGCCTGCACACACACACACATGCTCATGTTCAGATCGAATCGATAACTGGTCCGTCGAGTGATGATGACTGCATAGCCAAGGAAACAAATTGTTTTTATCCCCAGGCACGCACTCGTGAACAAACAATGTGGGACTAACCTACCCCTTCCAGACCCAAATTCAAAAGATCATAACTTTCTACCCAGAGCTCCAAATCGAGTGATTTCAAATTTGTTAGAAAGCTCTAAGATAGATCTACGTAATTGTAAGGTCAATTTAATGTTTTGAAGATGTTTTCCTCTTTAATTTGAAAGATGAAATCAGGGGTTCCTATGGGTTATTTTTAACCTGGAAGTGAAATTAAATTCACAGAGTCCTCAGATGGACTTCTCTCTTTTATTTTAAAGTCTGTGCATGTTTTATAAGTGATTTCACATCTGTTAGAGTAGATTTTAAGCTCTTAAGACCTTCAGAACAAGCAAAGAAGCTATTCAGTTCTCTGAAAGCTTCAAAGTTCATATTTCAGATATCAATATGTGCAACAGACACCTAAAAGTGTTTCTAATTGATTTAGATTAATTCTAAGGGTTATAATGAACTCATCTGGCCAGGATTTAAATTCAAATTTCATCAAAATGCTTCTCTCGTTGGTTTGGGTTCAAAAGTAACCCAAATTGACAGAAACTAAAATCCTATAAAATAAATCATCTGAGCTTACTTAATCACTCTCTGATCATCAAACAAGTTTCCAGAAATAATTTACACTTCTCAATACCTCAATTCAAGCTCAGATCTCCATTAACAGACTCATGTTTGACTGTGGAAGCATAAAAAGTTGACTTTCTGTTCAAAGCTTCCTCCCAAGAAATCAAAGCCTTAATTAGAGTCTCCTCAACATTAGAAATTTATTCAGATCTTTCGATAGGTATTCTGACCTTGATTCCTAGGGTTTCAGGCTTGCCGCCTAAACTTGAAAACATGTTTGTTCGACAGAATCATTCAGAGTTTGTTACAATTTTTTAAAGGTTAAATAGCTTCAGTGCACTACACTAAAGCTTCAGAGTTCCTTAAATGCTTCCTAAATCTTTTAATAAGACTTCTCCAACTCTACTGGAGTTGGAGAAGATGAAGTTCATTCTTCAACTCCAGTGGCTAAATCCTCAAACCAATATCCTCAAAACAATCAGTGATCCTTATTTTGTCATTCTGGAGCTTCTCAATGAGTTTTAGAGGCTGTAACACAGTTTTGGCTAATCGGAGCTCGCCAGAGCTCCGGTGAGTCCATAAAATAGGAGAAATGTGCATAGATTGATAAAACTTACCATTTTTTTA
This sequence comes from Thalassia testudinum, assembly GCA_037157565.1. Classification (NCBI taxonomy): domain Eukaryota; kingdom Viridiplantae; phylum Streptophyta; class Magnoliopsida; order Alismatales; family Hydrocharitaceae; genus Thalassia; species Thalassia testudinum. Next base: position 23,865,377 of record JAZHRO010000007.1, on the reverse strand, counting down.
TTTAGAAAAGATCCTGAGGTTACAAGGAACCTCAGTATCACTTTTAATTCTTCATTTGTCTCTTTAAATGTAATATTAGACAGTGAGTTTGTTTCTAAAAGGATCTGAGTGGTTAAAGCTCAGGACTTGTTTAACCACTCAATTGAGAGGTTAAAACAAGTCAACAGGTATTTATATTCATAAATATGTATTTAATTTATAGTTTGAACTGTTCATGAGCCGCCATGGATAGCAAGCTCAGGAACTAAATTAAATTTTAGGAGTTTACTTTATAGATGATAATAGTATGTATTATAGTGTCGATTAGGGTTCATAAGTGGTGGATAGTTGATGAAGAACCCAATGGAGGTGAAATTAAGTCGATTACTGTCACCATAGACAGTGTCCGTAGTCGGTGAAGGTGATATGTGAATTAGGCGATTAAGTGATTCAATTAGCGATTAAGTGATTTAGAAATGGTCATGGAAGATAAAGGAAAGTGTACAGTGATTAAAAAGACAAGATTGAAGCTCTGGCGAGCTCAAGGAACTCGCCGAAGTCAGAGAAGATGAAGCTAAATTCTAAAATTACTCTAATCTAACTGCCTAAACTAACTAACTAAGCTAGACTACTCCTACTCCTAATCTACTGTTACCTGGATGAAGGGGTTAATAGGGTTCCGCCGAAGTCTCATGGCGGACGACGAAATCAGAGGCTGGAAGAAAGATCTTCGGCTGGCGAATTTGAGGTGAAGCGGAGGATTCCTTGGGTCGGCGCCTGTGTCAGAGGTGCGGAAGACCACGGCGGATCTCCTCGGCTGATTAAGATGGACGGAGGAAGTCGGAAAATGGAATGGGAAGTCACCGGAGTTTTGGAAGAATAGCCTATTGGGTCGGCTGCAGTGTTAGAAAAGGGAAGGGAGCCAACTTAAATAAAATCAGAGGTGTGAGGGGGTATTTATAGCAGTTTGCGGCGAAGAGAGTGGCGGGGTTTGGCAGAAGAAGGAGCTCGAGGAGCTTAACCTCCGTCGTTGTCTCTGATGACGGTGAGGTTATCTCCCACTGAAAAATAGGATTCCCGGTTAATCCAGACCGGTGGATGAAGTGGAGGTGGTGAGCACAAGCTGCAAGAGCTTGGACAAAGAAGGATGATGTCGGCAGGGCGGTGATCGTGCAATGGGGTGACTCTCTGCCGCCAGCCATTCATTCGGCTAAAGAAGAAGAAGAAGACGAAGAGGGACATAAAAGTAATAAAACTTAAGGACCTGTGTGAGAAGTAAGGATTCGACTGTAATGAATTTTAAGGACTAAAATGTAAACCCAGGTTTTGAAGGTTTATTTTAACTTAGATATTTTTCAACTTTTTATATATGTTAGTAAATAAGGTAAATATTATGTTTACACCTTGAATTTACATTTTTGACCTTTTTAGGTTAATTTATTAGATTAAGTAAAATTACTTAAGTTATTATATACTTAGGTATACATGATATTTAAGTTACTTAGCTTATTAATTAAGAGAATGATTAATAGGATTTCGAGTTCAATTATTATCTAGATTATTAATAATGTTAATTGAATGATAAAATGTCATTTTTAACTTATTTTAAGGTCCTTTACTAAATATCTCTTATTTTATAATTAACCCTTATATGTTCATAATCTTAGCTAATTAACTAGGAAGACTAGTTAATTAGGGGTAATTAGAGATCATGATGAGTGTCTCATCACGCGCGCAGACCAGTGCATGCACCTCCTCTCCAGAACCCTAGCTGCGCCCATCCACGCCACACGGCCTGCAGCACTTCAGCGGCCACCGGAACCCACCATCACCGTTCCTCCATCCGGCCACCTCGGAGCATCTTGCACTTCGCCGCGATCGCCATCACGAAGCCCTCGATCTAGAGAATCTCCTCCAAGCTTCATGCCTCCGGCCATTCCTTCCTCCTTGCGCACGGCCAAGGGGAAGAAGATCCCCCGTTTTGCTACAGTACATGCCCTATTAATATTTACATTCTCTGGCATTGTCATCTTTTATTAATATTTTATTAAAGCTGCATTACAAAAAATATCTGTTAGTTGTTCAAAATTGCCATTTCAGCATGTTCTCTTGATACTATCTTAATCTGAAGGCAGATTTGGCTCGATTCTCGTCGAAACTAACTATGAACATACATTTTTAACTGGTGCGAATTTAAATACGTCATTGCCTCCCTGTGGACACAACCCGCTCTTCTGCAAGTGGTTATTTTAATTATTGATTAGTCGATTTTTCCACCACATAGAACTACAAATGACGCGACATTTTTTGTAACAAACGACTGTAAAAGTGAAGAATCAGCTCATCAAATGGCGCCATTGCCAGGGAGGCAACAGACGTAATAATTTCACCTGATTTTATTTTGATTATTTCTCAATTGCACAGTGATCTGACCATTTATTATTTTTTCTGTGCGAGAAATTTGTGCGAGGAATCAGCCATCGTAAGAGGTGACCCTTGACGTCGCCAGAGGAGGAATTGGTCGAGCTACCTTGCAAAGGAGGGGAAGGACGAGGACATGACGATCATCTAGTCGCTGATTTAATTAGAATAGGATTAAGATTTTAGACTTGATTTTTCATTGCACATTTGGTTTGAAACCCTTGTTCTGGGGTATATTTTGAGGGGTTTGTTCGTCGATTTTATTTTAGGCCCGTGTTGGGTAATTTTTGGGAGCATGTTTCCTTTTCTTTAGATTTAGGTTTTTTTAATTTATTTTATGGATTGTTTACTTTTATTTGCTTGTGCATAAGTAGTTAAAAAATAAAAAAATAAAAAAAAATGAGGTACCTGCTAGAAGCTGCCTGGCCCTAGGACGAACCATTTAGATCTGTATGAGCAGCCTCTAGATTTACTTCTCTGCATTGCATGCATTCTCGCATTGTTGATTGCTGGAAGCAAGGTACGCATTCTCTTACTTTGCATCCTGTTCTTAATCACGCATTGCATTTGGACTTAATTCAAAGACCACATAATTTGTCATGAAGTGATCTAACAAGTGGTCACATATATTCGTGAAAAAGGACTAATTAAAGGAGGGAATCTAAAAATCAAGGACTTGATTTTCAAACGTGGTGTGCGATTTAAAATGCAAAATATTTTGCAGTGAATGCACGCTTATATCTTTTGCACCACGGCACTCATTTAGACACTCCTAAGTCTTGAAAAGACTAGGACAAGAGCCCTCCTACCGTTGGATTCTGAAGTGTTTGGAACTTGAGATCAAAGGTTTTGTAAATCCAAAGAGGGGGATACCCTGTCACGGATTTTTGGAGGTAGTTGAGAAGCACCATGAAAGCACAGCTTTAAAGGAAGGCTTAGGCCTACTTACATCCCTCAATCTTCCGTCTTTGGATTTGCTTGACCATTTGAGATTTAGGGAAGAATACCTAAGCTCCAACTAGGTCTTTCTTAGGCATTTCGAAGGTTGACAATAGGCGCATAATTGATTGGGCAACTTGCTTTGTCACCTACAATTTGAACTAAAGTCAAAAGCCTAAATTTGTAAAGACCAAACAAGTCCTTCTGAATTGTGTTTGTAGTGCATGCTTGGTAGGCGTTCTCTTAGGAGGTAACTTGTGTTTAATCCTGAACCTGAAAGAATCTTAAGAAAAAACCTTCCAAGGGTAGAAATGGCCGGTCAAAGGAGCCTTAAGGAATATTTCATTCCAACCAATCAAGCTGGCCCTGCACTACGTAGACCTGGAGGGGACAATCCTTATGAGATCAAAAGTAGTACCATATCCTTGCTACCCTCCTTTTATGGTACTGCTAGGGAAGACCCTTATAGGCATATAGAGGAATTCACCGAGGTTTGTTCCATGGTGAAGCTGCAGGACGTTACTGATGACGCTCAAATGCAGACCCTCTTTCCCTTCTCCCTTAAGGACAAAGCCAAGTATTGGTATCACACCCTTGATAATATTAATACTTGGGATGCCCTGAAGAAGGAGTTTTTGAAGAAGTACTTCCTCATGTGCAAAACCAATTACTTTAGGAGGGAAACTATGAGTTTTGTTCAAAAGGATGGGGAAATGTTTCATGATGCGTGGGAGCGCTTTAACGACTTGCTGAGACTTTGCCCACATCACCAGGTGCCTAAATGGCAACTGGTTGAAAGGTTCTACACCGGACTTAATGATTTGCATAGGCAAACTGTGGATGGTGCCTATGCAGGAACCTTTCTTTCTAAGACTGAGCATGAAGCTTGGAACCTTTTTGATACTTTGAGTGAGAATTCTATTCACTTGAATTCTGCCTACATGGATAGAAAGCCCACTCACATGCAAAGAAAGTTGGAGAAGAATGAGGCAAGGGATACCTGGAATTTAGCCTATCAGATTCAATTATTGAATCAAAACATGAAAAGGCTTATGTCGAACCCGAGTTCATTCGTATCTAACACCTCCACAACCCAAGCTTCCGAATGCTTAATTTGCTAAGGCAATACACACGCCACTGTGGATTGCCATTTGGCCTCCCAATTCCCTTAGCTTGTACAAGCGGATTTGAATGCCGCTCAAGGGTTCCGTCCTAGACCTCGTAATGACCCTTTCTCCAACACTTATAATGAGGGATGGAGGAACCATCCAAACAAGGAAATGTCTCAAATTCAGGGAATTACAAACCACAATCCTTTCAAAACCATCAAATGAACCAACCTCAAACCTTTGCCCAACCTAAGACCTCTTAGATGGATGAATTGAAGGCGATGTTGAAAACTATGCAAGAAAGTCAAATTGCCATCATCCAATCTCATGACAAGGCTATACATGAGATGAAATCACAAATAGGACACCTTGTTGAGGCCGTTAGACAGAGGGAAACTGGGAAGCTCCTCAGTGCTGCTGAGGAAAATCCTAAAGGAAAAGGGATTGTCTTTAGGGAGCATGCTCAGGCGGTGACTATTCTGAGGAGTGGGAAAGAAATTTCCAAACCCGATGCTCGTATAGTCTCACCCCCTAAAAAACCATCCACCCCGACTTTCACCCCCACCAGAGAAGACTTGCCCAAATCTTCTCCGCTTGAAATCACCTCACCGGAAGAAGTTGCCCCCATTCCACCCCTTACTTGACATGACAACCCTTCCACCCAGAGATCGAGAGTGCCTTTTCCAGAGCGCTTATCCACCTCTGGGCAAACTTCTGCTGGCTCATCTGGAGCCAAAGATAAGACAGATGAGATTATGGAAACTTTCAAGCAAGTGCAAATTAACCTGCCTTTGCTTGAAGCTATTAGGAAGATTCCGTCTTATGCCCGCTTCTTAAAGGACCTGTGGACAAAAAAGCGGCAATCTAGAAAATAGGTCAAATCAAAAGTTGTCCTGCCTGATTCTGTTAGCTCAATTGTTCAACATGGCATACCCCCGAAACTTAAGGACCCAGGAGCCCCATACATCTCAGTAGTTATTGGGGACTTACAAATTGATGAGGCTCTACTTGATCTAGGTGCGGGGGTGAACATCCTTCCGAACTACTTGTATGAACAACTTGGGGGAGGCAATCTGAAGCCTAGCCCTGTAATCCTTCAAGTTCCTGATCGATCACTTAAGACACCACGGGGAATTTTGGAAGATGTCCTCATAAGAGTGGAGGATTTCTTCTTTCCCGTTGACTTCTTAGTTTTGGACACTGACCCTACCAACAAGCCAACCAAACCCTCAGTCATTTTGGGCCGCCCCTTCCTTGCAACTTCGCATGCTTCAATCAATTGAAATACTGGGGCATTGAAAATGGGCTTTGGGAATAGGAAAATCTGGCTTAATGTGTTTGATGCTTACAAATAAGTCGGACTTGAGGATTGTTCTCAAGTTAAGGTGGTAGATGACCTGATTGAAGAGGCAACCTCTGCAATGTTATGTGATGACCCCCTTTAGCATGTCATGATAAATGAGCATTCCCATCTCTTGGAGGAATGTGAAGGGGATATACTAGAACTTGAGGAATTGCTAGGTGTTTTTGCTGAGTCTCTTCCCCCATCATTTCCGTCGAAGGTAGATCTCCTACCTGAGATGGGGACATATATTATGAAACCCTCAACCATACAAGCCCCCGACCTTGAGTTGAAACCCCTCCCTGACACTCTCAAGTACGTTTTTCTAGGTGTCAATGATACGCTCCCCATTATCATTTCGGTTGTGCTATCTGAGGCACAGGAGGGAGCCTTGATTGAATGCTTGTCTAGGCACAAGGAAGCTATTGCTTGGAGCATTGCTGACATTAAGGGTATAGCTCCACTCTACATGCACCACATTTATACTGATGATTCCATCAAACCATTTAGGGACATGCAGAGACGTTTGAACCCTAATATGAGGGAGGTGGTAAAAAAGAAAATCCTAAAGTGGTTGGATGCTGGGATCATATATCCTATTGCAGATAGTAAATGGGTAAGTCCTATTCCTGTGGTGCCAAAGAAGGCAGGCTTTACTGTGGAATTCAACGACCAAAGTGAACAAGTTGTCACTAGACCCTCAACTGGATGGAGGGTCTGTATTGATTACCGCAAGCTGAACACCGCTACCCAGAAGAATCACTTTCCTCTACCTTTTATTGATCAAATTCTCGAGAAATTGGCAGGGAATAAGTACTATTGCTTTCTCGATGGATATTCTGGGTACAATCAGGTGGCAGTCTTTCCTGATTACCAGGCAAAGACGACATTCACGAGTCCTTACGGTACTTTTGCATTCAGGCGTTTGCCGTTTGGATTATGTAATGCCCGTGCAACTTTCCAGTGGTGTATGATGTCTATCTTTTCGGACATGATTGATGAGTGTGTTGAAGTGTTTATGGATGACTTCTCCATTTATGGCTCGTCTTTTGACCAGTGTCTCCTGCACCTGGAGAATGTGTTGAAGCAATGTAAGGAGACTGGTTTAGTCCTCAGCTGGGAGAAAAGTCACTTCATGGTACAGAAAGGAATTGTACTTGGGCATGTTGTATCTGAGCAAGGTTTGGAAGTAGATAAAGCCAAGATTGATTCTATTTCCAAACTCCCATTGCCTACGAACATCAAACAGATTAGATCATCTCTGGGCCATGCCGGCATTTTTAAGCACTTTATTAAGAATTTTAGTAAAATTTCTAGGCCACTTTGTGACTTGTTGGCGAAGGAATCTTCCTTCAATTTTGATTCACAGTGTGCCGAGGCCTTTCAAACTCTAAAGGAGGCCTTGATCTCTGCGCCTATTCTCCAAGCTACTGATTGGACACTCCCACTTGAGCTGATGTGTGTTGCTTCGGATTATGTAGAAGGAGCAGTCCTTGGATAAAGGGTTGAGGGAAGACCTCATGTATTGCACTATGCAAGCAAGACTTTAACCGAACCTCAGCAAAACTACACCGTCACGAAAAAGAATTACTTGCTGTAGTTTTTGCTTTGGAGAAGTTTAGGTCTTATCTGCTTGGGTCTAAGGTGGTTATTTTTACTGATCATGCGGCAGTGAAACATCTCATTGCTAAGAAAGATTCTAAGCCACGTCTGATTAGGTGGATCCTACTCCTTCAAGAATTTAACTTGGAAATACGTGAAAAGAAAGGAGTAGAAAATGTTGTGGCTGACCACCTATCTCGCCTTCCTCTTAATGAATCTTTCTGGAGACATTCGCAAGACATTTCCCGATGAAACTCTGATGGCGGTAACACCAACTTTACCTTGGTATGCTGATACTATAAATTAGTTGGTCACTGGACAAACTCCTGGCTCTTGGGATGAGCAAAAAAGAAAGAGATTCATTTCCCAAGCAAGATATTTTCATTGGGAAGAGCCAGAATTATTTAGAATTTGACAAGACCAAGTATTGAGACGTTGTGTACCTGAAGAGGAACAACAAAGTGTGCTGAGTTTTTGCCATGAACTTCATTGTGGAGGACACTTTGGTGCTAAGAAAATTACTTTTAAGGTTCTCCAGTCCAGTTTTTGGTGGCCTTCCTTATTTAAGGATTCTCATAATTTTGTTAAGGCCTGTATTAGATGTCAACAGACTGGAACAATTGGGAAGAGGAATGAAATGCCTCAACATCCTATTCAATCTGTTGAAATTTTTTATGTGTGGGGAATTGACTTTATGGGCCCTTCCCGTCGTCCCATGGTTATGAATATATCTTGGTGACAGTTGATTATGTCTCTAAATGGATAGAAGCCATTCCTACGCACACAAATGACCACTCTGTGGTTTTGAAATTTGTGAAGGCCAATATCATATCCCGTTTCGGATGCCCCAAGATAATTATAAGTGATGGGGGACCTCATTTCCGAAACCACCACTTCAATCGGCTAATCAAGAGTCTAGGAGTGACTCACAAGGTTGCTACCCCTTACCATCCTCAGACAAGTAGCCAGGTTTAAATGTCGAATAGGGAGATAAAAAATATTTTGGAAAAGACCGTTAGACCTGATAGGAAAGACTGGTCCCAAAAGCTCGATGATGCTTTGTGGGCATATCGAACAGCCTATAAGACCCCTTTGGGTACTTCTCCCTTTCGGATTGTGTATGGGAAAGCGTGCCATTTACCTGTTGAGTTGGAACATAACGCACTTTGGGCTATTCGAAGTGTTAACATGGATTTAGAGAAGGCGGGTAAGGCACGACTTCTAGAATTAAGTGAGCTTGAGGAGTTGAGGAATGATGCTTATGACACCTCTCAAGCTTATAAAGAAAGAACTAAGGTCTTGCATGATAAGTTTATACTTCGAAAGACCTTTGAGCCCAACCAACAAGTCTGGCTTTTCATTTCCAAACTTAAGCTTTTTCTTGGGAAGTTAAAATCTCATTGGGATGGGCCTTACATAATCACCAAAGTATTTCCGCATGGAGCTATGGAGATTAAAAATCCTTCCCCTTCAGCAACTCCCTTTATCGTCAACGGTCAACGGTTAAAACCTTACATAACTTTGGATGGCCATCTAGTTGACAAGGTCACTCTTGAGGAACCTTAGCTCCTACCATTCTCCACCTCAAGTAATATCTTCCTTTAACTATTTTTGTTTTCAATGAGGACATTGTTTGAACCAGGCATGGGGTAGAGGACCTGAGGCATTTTGTTTATAGCATGCATACATTTGCATTAAAAAAAATGTAAATAAATAAAAATAAAAAAATATATAATTAAAAAAAAAAAGTTTTGAGCTTAACTGGCTAGGTCCAGCATTCTTGAGCAAATCAGAACTCTAGGGTAGACTAAGTTAATTCTAGGGTCAAACTTTAGGGGCTAAATGAGCTACTAGATTTAGACCTTTAGGGTCCTTTGTGGACTTAAAAACTTAAGAGTTAAGTTGCAGACCATTCCTGAAGAGGTTGAGGAAGGAAAGCTAGGTTTTGAGTTAAAAGGTGGGGTAGTACCTGAAGTCTTGTTCTACCTTTTGGTTTACGTGTCCTTGTAACCCAAGCATCCAAATTTCACACACTTGGTTTGGTGTAAATAAGTTATCAACTTAATTCCTTTCTTAAAGGAGATTTAGTTCTCTTAGTTTTGACTTAGGAGAGGCTTGAAAACATAATTTGATTGGAAGAGTTCCTGCCGCAGGAGAGGAGTATATACTCACCTTGAGGATGCGATGATAATATATTACCTCCTCGACGCCTGTCTCTTAGGATATCCATCCTGCTGGGGGCATGTAAGCGCATTGTGCGGTTCAGGTACCATGGGCAGCCCTATCTCGAAGTGCCGATTGCCATAGGCCTGAATTCGCTTAAGAAATCCATGGGCGATACTATCTCGAAGTGTCGATTGCTAGGAGTTCTTGGGGTCGTTATGGGCGGTGCTATCTCGAAGCATCGAAAGCCAGGCACCCTTCGAGGTATGGTAATGGGGACAATGAATCCGACACAGACCGTGTTGATAGCTGATCCAAGGTTAGACTTAGAGGAATCAAAAAAAAAAGAAAAAAAAATCTTTTTTCCTTTAACTCAAATAATTCAGACAAACGCACATGCACGGATGCTTTAATCTCAGGGGTCAATAAACCTTAGGGTAGAGTCAGAAATTAAGAAAACTTATGCTTGCAACTCGTCTTTAGCCGACCTAGTCTGTAACTTAGCAACTACTTGAGAACCTTAGCTCTAAAGTTTGAACTTAATAAGTTTCTAAAGGAAGACCGATTGGGCTGACTAGTCTACTTGGAGTGCTAGGTTTTGCTTGGATTTGCTAGGGACTAGCAAAAACTAGGCATGAGGGTATTTGCTTAGCCCATATTTGTGGGCTATTTAAGTATTTAAGTGCCTAGACATTAAGTTAATTCTAACATTTATTTATCATAAATTAAGATGTAAATAGGTTAATTCAAATTCTAATTTAATTACATAATTCATGCATTGCATTCATATTTAAATGCATTTAGAATTAACTTAGAATTGCATTCATTTAATTAGTTAACCAATTAGGTGCATTGCATGCGTTAATTTAAGTTAACATAAAAGTTGAGGGTTTGTATATAAATAGCCATAATGTTTTAACATTATTTTTTATTCTTCTTCTTTCAGCAACGGCTGCATTTCCTTCGGCTGCCGCTCCAACGTCACCAGCTGCCGCACTGAAACCTGCATTCAAGGACGAGTGGAGAATGTGGATCTACTCCTGCCTCTCCATTCAAATCTATGCAGGTGGCTACAAAAGGAGGGAGGCAGCCGAGCTGGGGAGGCCACCATCCCAACGATCCACCACTGTGCAGAGAGTTGAGCTCTCGTCCATTCCACCATCACCAGCCTCAACCGCGGCAGCGAGCCTCCACCACCGTGGGCATGTGGCATGACAGGCCACACCGCCATCTGGAGCTCATTTGCATCACTGTACCTCACCAAAATCAACATCACCACCCTTGCCGTCATCACCAACAACCTCCACTGCAGCAACTGCAACTTCACTCCTCCGTCAGTTAAGACGTCCGGGAAATTTCCTGAACGTCTGAAGCTTCGTCTCCACACACAACAACAACCAGCCGCCCACTCCCACGCCCGTGCCCCTCCGGCTGCCCACTTCCACCAGCACCCCGCGCCTTCCTTGCACACCCTGCACCAGCCTGCGCATGCAGCTAGCGCGCCCACCAGCATTCACGCCAGCCTGCAGCATTTCTCCAATGCACCTGCAGACCACGCACCTCCTGCAGCAGCAACCGCCTTCACGCCCTCACCACCCACGCGCGCACCCTGCAGCGTCGCCACCAGCTCCTCACCTGCACGCGTACGCACCGCCTCCAGCGCACCACCCGCGCACACAGCAGTAGGTGCGCGTTCTTCTCTACGCGCGCATCACCTGCAGCGCCTCCAGCGTCCACTTCCACGCCCTCGCCGACCTTCTCCAGCGTGTTTCTGCCTACCTGTCGTGCGCCTTCCTTGCAGCGTCCGCCAGCAGCATCCAGCAGCAGCGGTGCGTCTGCCAGCAGCACCACCCTCGGCACGCGCGCAGGCCAGTACGTGCGCCTCCTCGCCAAAACCCCAGGCACGCCCGTCCACGCCGCACGGCCTGCGACACTTCAGCGGCCACTGGAACCCACCATCACCATTCCTCCGTTCGGCCACCTCAAAGTATCTCGCACTTCGCCGCGACCGCCATCACGGAGCCCTCGATCTAGAGAATCTCCTTCGAGCTTCACGCCTCCGGCCGTTCCTTCCTCCTCGCACACAGCCAAGGGGAAGAAGATCCCCTGTTTTGCTACAGTACATGCCCTATTAATATTTACATTCTCTGCCATTGTCATCTTTTATTAATATTTTATTAAAGCTGCATTGCAAAAAATATTCATTAGTTGTTCAAAATTGCCATTTCAGCATGTTCTCTTGATATTATCTTAATCTGAAGGCAGATTTGGCTCGATTCTCGTCGAAACTAACTACGAACATACATTTTAACCGATGCAAATTTAAATACGTCATTGCCTCCCTGTGGACACAACCCGCTCTTCTGCGAGTGGTTATTTTAATTATTGATTAGTCAATTTTTCTACCACATAGAATTACAAACAACGTGACATTTTATGTAACAAACGACTGTAAAAGCGAAGAATCAGCTTGTCACCCCACACCGAAGAATCAGTTTATCTGGGACAGATCTAGCCCTGAAGACATCCACCCTCACCTTTAGAACACTAGCATCTCCTTCAGTCAGACCAACTTCAGCATCCTTTGCCAAAGACGCAAACCCAGCAACCATATTTTCCACCACCGCCCTAGACCTCAGGTGTAGAGGCAGACCTTTCATTTCAGGAAAACCAGATCTAGGGATAGCTCTTTGAGGTGGTTGCTCAGGCAAGGATCCATCAAAAGGGGATACCAAATGCCACAACACAGTCAATCCACACAAATTACTAGACTGAACACACAGATGCTCGACGTCCCTCACACCCAAATCAAATAGCACAAACCGCGAAGGAGAGATAACCGCAATTTTCCAAGCATCAGTCGAGAGGGAGAGAGAGTTTACTAGCTGCCGAGCTCTCTCCAGGGAAAGAGTGTCCAACATCACTTCCCCAATCAAGGCCCCATGTAGAACCAATTCCACCACCTTAATGTCCTCGCTCAGGGGAATCTCCACATCCAAGGTATGCCCCCCGAAAGTTGATGGGGGGGGGTGGAAGAGGCAGCTGCACCTCAACCTTAGGCTTCCATGATGTAGTGTGCATCCTGCCCATAGATCCACTATGAGATGTCAGATAGGAGTCCTACTTGTGACCATAGCCTCTGCATGCCAAACATAGCACCGGCCGGCGGCACATCGCCGCCAGGTGCCCACGAAGTTGACATCTAAAGCATATCACTTCCCTGCGGTTCCGAGTCCACCCACCGTGAGAACCCCTCTTGTCCACAGCCCCATCTCCACCAGACACCTAGGTGCCGCGGTCTTTCCTTTTCCAGGACCGCGAATGCCATACCGTCCACCCATCAGACCCAGCACTATGGCCGTCGGACCCCCTCAGGCGATCGGCCATCCTCGCTGAAGTTTCCCGCCCAAAGGAGAATTCAAATTTTTGCCCTCCTGTTTAGCTCTTTTAACGGGTCCTATGTCTACAGCTAGACCTAAAGCCTTAAAAATATGAATAAATTAATAAAGAGGAGAGGGTCAAGAGTACAATAACATATAGATCAACGAAGCTCAAAATTAGATGTCCACAAATGCAGACAAGCTGGTGATGCAACCTGATGACTCTCTAATTAATAGTGTTAACTCAAGTATTTAGAGTTAATTCTAAGAGACTCAATAATTAAATATGATTTTTTGAAAGAAAGGAAGGATTACTACCGTTAACAGTAGTGATATAGACACAATTATTGAGGGTAAAATGCCTATTCATGCATGTTCATAGGCTTAGATTTGCAAATCATGTTATAAATATTGCATATCATGCATCATTCTTCATTTAGAGTAATTGTATATAATTTAGGCTAATTGCGTCTTTTTTGTGGCCAGGAGAGAAGGATATTTATTTCGAAGCCTCGGATTGACGATCCGATCGTACTAATCTGATCAAGTAACAATCTAAATTTTATTATAGCTACGAAAAATTACATGTTGTCCAGCCATTGCCTATATAAGACAAAGGCTCTGTTACAAATTACTTCCATCCACCACACCCATTGTTAAAGATAACATCATTATGCACACACCAAACACACCATAATACAGCTGCCACTTTGATCCTCGCACATTAGAAATGCAAAGGGCAGACCAGAGGCCATCCCATGTGGGTAAAGGTGTAGAGCAGCACTTCTGCCAAACCCTTACCGTGACCAAACAAGAACTAACAAGATGTTTGATATCATCAGGAGCGAACTTGCATAAAGGACATAATATGGGGGGAACACTCATGGTGCACGTTCTAAGGCCTAGTTTGGCAAGGGGGAAAATCGATCAAAATAGGGGCTAACCTTATTTGGTGGGAAGGATATTTTTACTTGGGTTAAGAGAACTTAATCCGGGATAAATTATTCTGGGATTGATGTAGAATAAGTTGTTTTTGTGGGTTGTCCCAGGTATTTTCACATGTTAACCCAAAACCTTTCCAAACAGCCACAGGTTAACCCACCAGGATAACCCTTATGACTTCCAAATAAAAATACAGGATAACCCATCTATAAAAAAGTTATCCCATGAAATCTATCCCTTCATCCAAACAAGCCCTAAAAGACCTAGTAGCCAATCCATCACTTCTAGCTAACCAAAGAAAGATTTAGCATTTGAGGGGAATCTTCAACTTCCACAAACATGCACAAATAGAGGAGTGATTATCATTTATGGGCATCGAAATGAGGTGTTTATATGCCTTGCTGGGTGAGTAAATACCTTCCCTCCAAAGGAAGCCATCAAGCTCCTCAGACGACCTAAAGGTGCGAATCATGTCTTCCAAGCTGATGAGATCTTCATTTAAACAGTTGTGATAGTGGCTATGTGGATGGGGGAGATGCCCTTTGTCTTTTTGCAGGTCCAAATAATCTGATACCCCAGCCTCTTTATTGTGTGCAGCTTGGAAAGGCCTTGGAAAAATGCTCTCCAAGTTTCCCAACCCACTCTAATTATCCATCCAGAAGTTAAAGTCTTTCCCATCACCAAGCTTCAGTAAGAAGAGGTCCCAATGCTCATTAACCATCTTCAATACCGAGGACTAGAAGGGAGATGCAGGAGATGTGTTCATCATCTTGGCCAGTGACTTGTTTAGCCCATAGGAATCTCTAATGAGGTCTTGCTACAACCCCTTGTCTCCTCTCAAATTGACATCACCCCATTTTAGTAAAAGAGTCACCGAACTCATGGAGTGAATGAATGCCCAACCCCCCTTCTTCTTAAGCTTACACAATAGCGACCACTTGACAAGGTGCAAAAATCTCCCATCATAACTCAATCCCTTCCAGAAGAATCTACGCCTGATGGTATCCAGTCTCTTAATGATAGTTCCTAAAGGACGGAACATAGAGAAAAAGAAGACTGGAATGGAGAATATGATTGAATTGAGCAATACCAATCTTCCTCCCTTTGATAGAAACCTTCCACACCAACCTGTAAGGTGCACTAAGATTTTTTCAAATAATGCAGCCTAATCTGTAGATGTCAACCTCTTCTCCACCAAAGGCAACCCCAGATAGCATATAAAAAGAGAACCAATTTAGAGAGTATGTGAGAGGACCTCTCTAATTTGATTTGTAGCACCAAAACAAATTAGAGAGGACTTGGAGCCATTTACCCTTAGACCGGATATCTCACCAAAAATGTCAACAATGTATTTGAGGCATTCCGCTTCACTTCTACCCCCCTCCACAAAGAATATTATGTCATCTACATACTGGAGAATGGGTGTCAATGAACTATTTGAATAGAGAGAGTAGCCACTGCCAATAAGAAAATAAGAGGCACTATAGGGTAGCCTTGCCTGACCCCTTTTTGTGGTTGAATCCACTTCCCAATGGATTTCCCATTAACCAGAGGAGAAACGGATGACGTGGCAATGCATCTTTTCATCCAAAGAACCCAAGTTTCCGAGAAACCACATCTATGAAGAACCTCCCAAAGATAAGGTTATGAAATGGAATCATAAGCCTTAGAAAAGTCAACCTTCCACATGAAGGCCTTCATCTTTTTTCTCTTCCACCTAGACACCATTTCCTCTGCTAGAATAAAGGACTCCTACAGAGAGTGGCCTTTAATAAAAGCAGATTACATTGGGTTAATCAATTTCCCAATCACCTCCCTTAGCCTATTTGAAAGTATCTTCCCAATTAAGGGATAAATTGAGTTAGATAATGCAATAAGCCTAAAGTCATGCAAGGTATCCGCTCCTTGTTTCTTTGGGAGAAGGAAGAGTAGGGACCTATTTAACTTCTAAAAACCAAAATTTCCCCTCTGAAATTCCTCCAGAACTTTCAGATCATCTTTAACCACATGCTAAAACTCTTTGTAGAGAAAAACTTGGAATCTGTCAGGCCCCAGAGATCCCTCGACCTTCAGATCTCTTAACACAAAGACCACCACCTGTTCATTGAATGGCTGAGTAAGATGCGTAGCTTCCTCGTCTGAGAGTCTAGGCATGTTCGACAAGGATAGGCACCATACTCCTCTCTTGCTAGACCTCATGACAGTAAAGAAATGAGTGTTTATGGTAGTCTAAATCTCCTGTAGCCTGGTGACTCTGGTCTCTCCCACTTTTAGTGAAGAAATAGTATTAAACCTTCTTCTGACACTAGTTGCTACATGAAAAATTTGGTATTGGAGTCTCCTCTCAGCCATAATTGTCATGACATTTCCCTCCAATCAATCTCTCTTTACAGATCTTCGTTAGCAATGGTTTCCTAAAGAACTTTGCGTTGAGATATCTCCACATCATTTAGACTAGTTCTGTCCTCCTTGGCATCCAAAGATTTCAATTGTTCTATAGCATTAACCTGAGTCTGAGACTTCAAATGTGCCAGATTCTTTTTATACTCCATAAGGACTGCACGCAATCCCTTCAACTTGGAAGCCAAATGCTGTGTAGCCAACCCCTCTCCATCATTTGCATGCCACCAAGAAGTAACCAAATCATGAAAACTAGGTTCATCAACCCATGGCCTTCGGAAGCAGAAGTATGATCCACAATAGCCACCATCACCACTTTCCCATACAATTGGAGTTATGATCTGAAAAGGGACATCCAAGTGCAAAAATCAGTGCCAACTAAAAGGAGCTTAAACAATCAACATTACACATGAATCTGTCATGACGTGACATCTAACCATTCCCGTTCCTCCAAGTATAGGCTACACCTAACATTGGAAGATCTACTAACTCGAGCTCAAAAACCATAGACTGAAAGCCAAAAGAAGAAGAATCTAGTCTTCCATCCATTCTATCGTCTATTGATAAGGTAGCGTTAAAGTCACCACCCAAGATCCATATGCCTTTGCCTGCAAAGGAAGAGGCTTGTCGTACTTCTCATAGATCTTGTCTTCTTGGGGCTACACAAGATAACCAAGTAGGAGCCATCTGAAAGTCTCTAAAATTTAGTTGTAAGAACATAAGTCGGAACATTCAAATCTAACAACTTCTAAGTTTGAATCTTCAACCAAATGCTAAGACCACCAGCCCTACCATTAGCTGGTATACATCTGATGTCAGTCACATCTTGTTTTAACTCATGCTACATGTCCCTCTCTTGATCAATGTGCGTCTCTTGCAGAAGTGCATAATCTATCCACCACTCCCTTTAGTAACAGGCCAACGACACGTCACCCCTTGTCACGCAACCCACGTGTGTTCCATGAGAGGATTCCAATGGGATTGACACGGATGGGCCCTTCTTCATAGAGGTGGTTCTCTCCACCTTTAAAATTTTAGCCAATCTATCAGGGTCAATGTTGGCAGATTTGCCCCGACTCTGCAAGTTGTAGCCTCCCTTAGAGGAACATGCCCTCCTACCATCCCCAACTCTGCAAGTTGTAGCCTCCCTTGGAGAAAGACACCCTCCTACCATCAGACTTTGATGTTGCATGCTCATTGTATTGTGGATCATCAACCACGTTAAAAGGAGTGGATAAGACAAACTCCACATCCTTGTTAGCACAGGGAGATCTTGCATTGGCAATTTCCCTCACCATGGAACACACCACAATTGCCTTGGATTCAGCAGGAGCATGAGACTCATGCACCTCTTCACTGGCCACGTCCATTTGATTAGAAGACTCCTCATGTGGGATCTCCTCAGCCTCTTTTCTCTTCTTATTACCCTTCTTACACTGAACCACCTGCCACTGTTATTCTTCATTTGGTCTAGTATTTGCCACATTATCATATTCCTGTGACACCATCGGTGGATGTATCACTGTAACATGAAGACGAAGGAGCCAAGAACTACCCCTACATCACAGAATCATCTCATTTGGAAAAGGCCCACCATGACGAAAATGAACCTACACTCGCACCTTGCTCCCATCACCTTCATGGAGCCCAACAATTGAGTCTTCACTTAAGGAAGAAAAATCGACCACCACATATTGGATCACAGCCATAAAGCGAAGGTGCACTGGTATGTTGGATACCGATGACAGTTCTCAAAGAATCCAAATGGTTTAGTTCGAGGATTTCGATAAGTCATCAAGAACCATTATGATCTATAACCATTGTCTCCAATCTAAGAATAGTGGAAATCTTCTCTTTAGACTTATCTAATGGATGCCCTTGATGCACATCCTCGGCATGGGAATAGAAATTTGAGCCTGTCATGCAAGTTGAGACAAGGAGTTAACGAAATAGAGATGTGCAAGTCCTCTTATCATTATCACAGAGAAAGTGTATCCTTTAGCCTGAGATAGATATGTCACTTTGTTCACGAGCATGTGCATTGGATAGTAAATGAAGCAACTTACTACCAATACTGGAAAGCTGGTGCATATTGGAAGGGATAGGAAACATATGATCTCTCTAAGGGGTCACACAAATCAGGAGACTCAAGCTTGCACTGCATATATTGGGAAATAGGAAATTCCATGCATGGTCATATGGGTCCTAGTCAAACCCGTACATGAAGAGAAGGAAGTCCTCCAGGAAAGGATATGGTCTTCATTTTCATCCCAACGATAGAAAGAAAATGTGAAAAGTATGTCACCTCTGATGGGATGGACAATGAATTTAGGATTTATTCATAGAGGTTACATATGTCTTTTAGTGTGAATGATTGATGAGTATTTGGAATACCTGAGGAAGGTGTGACATCATAATTCCACTAAATTTGAACCCCTGATTATTTGCATGATGAAACAAATAATCATTTTGGTGGATTCCTAATTCATTGGATTGATTAATATTATTTAAGGAGTTAAATCACATTCAATTTGGCAATTAATTGCACCTAATTTGATTAGGCACAAAATCCAAGAGTAAAATCATAATTAATTAAAGTTTTGATACTAGATTAAAACTTCCCATAAGTTTCTATGGGCCAATCCTATAAAATCTAATAGGATTAAATCCTAACCATTAGATGGAGATCCAAGGATTTCCATCATATTAGGTTTAGTTTTAGAACCTTATAAATATCTCCCTAAGCCTACATAGAAATCCTAATTGCATTCTATTATGTGCAGCCATCATGCAAGAGAGAAAGAAGAAGAGTTGTGGCTTTCTTCTCCTGCTTCTGTTCTTCTTCTTCCTTATTTTGTGAAGAAGAACAAGGAGGTCAACCAAGTTAATGCCCAACCGCCTCTTTTCTTCTTCAAAAGGAGAAAGGGGACGACTAAGGCATGTATCAACCAGCACCCCCTTCGTCCTCATCCATGTGGGGCAACGTCCATGGGATTACCTAGATAGCCTACTTGTACTAGAATTGGGATGTGATCCCCAGGGGCCCAAAGCCACTCCTTAATCCTAACACCCAAATGTTGGGCATCGACAAGGGGAGCCTTTTGGTCAACTGGTTAGTTCTTGGCCGAGAGGATTGATCCTCTAGGCCAAGTTCTTAGTGAATTCAAGGCAAGTGTCGCCTCCCATGTCACAAAAGACTTTGTGGGGAGCAAAGGCTTCTCACTACACATAGAAAATCAAGACTTCTCGATGTGAAGGGCCTCATCCACCTGCCGAAGGAGTCCTCATAGGCGAGACTTATTGTAAGAGGCATAACACATGAGGTGTTGTGCTATGTCACCCATAAGTATAACTCTTTACTCGTGGGGATCTCAGAACAGGGAGATACTAGATCTCCCCATTTAGTTTAGTTACATAGAACGTTGAAGTTTCTCGATTTCCATTATTTGAGTTTCCAGACATCTATTATGGTTTCGTTTCATAGAAAATTTCAAACACATATGTCTTTACACTTCCACAATGCCACGAGAATTGGGGATCGAATTGTTTGAGTCCCCATGCCCCCTGGATTGTCGAGCAGGTTCAAGATCGTTTCCAATAGTCCAGACATCCTAGAGTGCTTCTAGACTTGTAACACGAAGATCAGAAGTATGACTCTAAAGGCAAAGAGCACAGCCACCACTCTCTTCTCTCCTCTCTTGACGATGAAGGAAATTAATTGACTGATTGGAGGATTAGGATGTCTCTGGGAGATATTATAGGAATTCTAACCTTAATCCTAATATGATGGGATCCCTTGGATCTCCATCCAAGGATACAGATTTAATCCTACTTAAAATTTGCAAAATAATGCCATAAAAATCTATGGGGTGTTAAGATTTAGTATCCAAACATTAATTAATTGTAATCCAACCCTTGGATTTCAACCTAATCAAATTAGGTGAAATTAATTTCAAATTAAATGCAATTTAACTCTTTAATGATATTTTGTTGTATAGCTAGAAGTATACTTTCTTACGGCATGTTTCTAGATAAGGCATTCTTTAAGGTTTGATTATCTAATGAAACCTATTCCATAGTAGTTAAAACTACACCAAGGTTTGTAAGCAATCTGGCAAGCTCACATTGTATGACCGAAAAGTGTCACCCATTCCATAGTATCTTTCGCATTTATACTTCTAGCTTTAAATCCTTTCATTCATTCATTAAGTTTATAGTATGCTCGATTTTTTTGCAGGTTCATTCCAAACTAATAAGTGGCTAAAATCCAATGTGGGCTCAAAAGTTGTTGAGGCAAATAGGATCATTTATAGAGGTATAACTCACATTTGTGTGACAATTTTGAGTTTGAAATATCATTATATCCTTGGATTGTCTAAGTGACTGTAGAAGAGTTAATCCATTGTCATATTAGCTATACATGTTGACCTTTAAATAATGCAAGCATGAATTACACAGATAAAAGTAATCGATGTATGTAGCTGTGGAATCATTTGGGTGCTATTTAGTTGAAGTATAGCTGTTATCATGTGAGTGTGGATTTTATGGGCTGAGTTGCATTTATACCTTGTTCTCTATTTAGTACATTTAAGGGATAATGTAAAAGTATCAACCATTCATTTTATTATTATAATGAAATGAGTTAGTACACGACATTTGAAGATAATGAGCAATTTATGGTAGAGTCACTCTTGCCACAGAGATATGATCAATCATTTGCACCAACTACATCCAAGTTGCCTCATCCCCCTCATCATCTATCCAACTGCAAGGAACAACTTGCTGTCACCATCCCAACCCAAGATAAATTGCAGGTGCTCTAATGCTATGGGCTCACACTGATCCCATCTGGTTCCCTTGGGCTTACACTGAAAATTAATTGAAAATGTTTGATCTTAGAATTTAAATCTAATTTCCTTCATAAATTTCATGGGCTAAACTTTGTGGTCAAAATTCATCCCAACTAAAGTTGGTTAAGAAGCCGAAGGTCCTGTTTGGTATAGATTTAAAGTTTAAGATTGGATAAATTTAAGAAGTCTTAAGGAGGAATAAGTGAATGAGTAAGATGAGAGTTAGTGGGTGTGGATATAATAGTTGAATTGATATGTTATTATTGATTTTTATTTTTATTTTTATTGAGAGTATGTTAGTAAGATAGATGTAATAGGTGGATGTAATGAGTAAGAGTGAGTTGGTGAAGGTAGATATGATTGATGAGAGGTAGAAGTAATGGATGATGATAAATGTGATAGATGGAGAATAAAATTTTTTCACTATTCATTTACTGTAGTCTAACCTTGACACATAGGATAAAACCTCCCTTTAAACCTCTACCAAATGGAACCTAAGATTCTAATTACACTTAAAAGCAAGGTAACCTTTTATTGATGATATCCTTCTTGCCTATTCATGTCTTGCTAACCCATAAGCATTTGTTACAAGGTTTGTGAATGGTGTTATCTGCAAAATGCTTGCCACGTAGCCTAATGTGGATGGATCTCTTGTTGGCGGAGCTTCTTTCAAGGTTCTCATTCTTCTCTCTTTGCCTTGTTGAAACTCTCAGAAAATGTCTTTTTAGCTATGCATAACTAGTCCTAGCAAAGGTCCGAAAAGAAAGCAATGCATTCTCTCATCTTTTTCAAGTGATGCTATATTGGTAAATTTTAAACATTGCCCAAATGAAAAAAGCTTGCTCTCATGTTTTTATGGCCTAATCATGAACTTTCGAGAATTGAGGGACTGCAGTGAAATTGTTGTTTTATTTCATGACGGTATCCGGTATATCAGTGCCCATTCTAACTAGTTTACATCAACTAATTGTAGACATCATGCTCTAAGAGTTATCCTACGATCTTCCTCAAGTGATCATGTTCCTCGATCTATTCACGCATTCCTCTAGTCACATATATTATTACAGGTATCCTTCTATTTTTGTTGGTGATACCTTCACCTACTTTACTGGGATGGCTTAGCTGTAGTTGGAATATTACGTCACTTCAGGTGGATGCAACCTTTGCAAAAGCTTTGTAGACTTTTTGTCAAGAAAATTATAGATTTTCCCTATCTGTAGGCGATCGATTTGTTTGATGTCATTTTGCCAAATGTCCCAAAGGCACCACCTAGTGACTTCTTTAGCCCATTAAGACATTAAAAATAGATTAACCATTAAAATGGAAACTGTTGTTCTCATCAAGGTCATGACTATACACAATAAATAAATATATGAGAAAATTATTAGAAATGAAATGACAATTTCTTTGCCCAGAGGGAGAACTTGAAGAAATTTAACAATTTGTACCATGATTATTTTAAATATGAAATTGAAAATATATTCTATTCCATTTACCCTTATGGGATGAAAAACATGACCCAAAAGTAAACGTTGAAAATATTCATCTTATGTATTGGAGTGGTTGGATTGCTGTTTTGATATTATTAGTATGCAAATTCTTGAGAACCTAGTAAAACTTTTCAATTTCATTTGCTACTAGTTCTTTGTTAAATTGAGATTCATTAGTTAAGGTTCTAGAGGAAAAAAAAGGAAAAGCAAATGAAATGACATTGACAATCTAAAGAGGAAACCAAGGAATATAGGGCAGCAAGCCATTCTCAAGTTGCATCTATTTGATCTTATTCTATTTTTCGTGATTTATTGAAACTTTACACATCCAACAGCAAGTATTAGTTTCAAGGTTTTCATATGGTTGACCATTACCAAATTCACAAATCCAAAGTGAACTACAAGGATATAACTTTTAGTTTGATTTTTATTCTCCCATGAAAGAAATCACTAGAAAAGGTATTGTAGATGGAGAGCAATTATTTTGAGAGAGCCACATGAGCAAACACCATGTTTGCACAACATCTTGACTAAGGAACAATCTTATCTACGTAGCTAACAAGTAGACCATCAATCAATTGAGGCAACAGCTTAAGCCAAAGTTGTTGCCATACTGGGACAATTCCATCTATGCAATCTTCATAATATTTGATCCACGACTCCACATAATATTTTGATTCAATCAAAGTTGCATGCATTTTGATTCTAATGTCTAAATATCTCATGCATTCCATCTTGATGGCATACCTATGATCTTTGATAGCCTAGAATTTTTCAGGTCCTATTTGTATGGTTCTGCTTGACTTTCTTATCATAAGCCTTCGACTATTGCACATGCTAGCATAGGATAAAGGAATATGTGCAAACTTCATCTTGTGCATTGACTAATCAAATTCTTTATTTATCCTTCCTTACTTTAGTGAGTTTGTTCAAGTCCCTATGGCTAGGTGCAAATCATTGTATAATTAATCTTGTTTGCTATAACTCAATATCTACATTCGAGACTTATCCAAATATGTAAACTAAATGGCCATCAATACCAATGGTTAGACCTTTCAACTCAAGCCAATTTATTTTTAAATCAAATGCTCTCATGTATACATTTGTATTTTTCTAAAAAGTGGCTACCACTTAATGTACTAAACATTGTTCCCATACAAGGTTTGCTCATGTAAATTTTCAAAAGTTTGCTAAAAATGTTTCTCATTTTCTCTAGTTATTGACAACAATTCATCCTTTGCAAGAAAAAAGATGAAGGCAAGTGCAAAGGCTTTAGGGTAACATTTCAATATCATTTTAATGATCAACGAAAATCTAATCAAATTTCTTTACTTTTGATTAGGTTAACTGGATGGCAGAGTTGCACAAGTGATTCGTGCATACCATCAAGCAATTCAAGATCAATCAAATCACCCTTCAAAGATTTTAGCAGTTATGCATGTTGAAGGTTTATCGGGATAACATAGCTAGCCACCTACACACCTCAAATTGAATTAAGTAGCCAAGAAGAACAAATTCAGATTGAATCAACATGCTGAAGATGAATAATTTAAACTTTTATTTCAAAGAGGAAAAAAATCAATGTTGAGTGGTCTTTTGTATTCCGATGTATTTTTCTCCATTGTTCCTTTTTGTAATTTCTTAACAATAGTGTAACAAGTACTTTACATTTGAATTTTAATAAAATTGCTGTATTATGTCAAAGATCAATTTTGTCAAGTTATTATGATCAAATTGTTCCTATGTTATAATAATTATATAAGTATGTTTACACTTGTGGTGAATGTGTATGGTAGGTCATACAAGTTTCTTAGTAAAATATATAAAAAATTGAGAATAGTTCTTTTTCATGAAAAAGCATTTTGGTCACGGTTCATAAATGGGACCAAAGACTTTCCATCACAGTTTATAAAACATGACCAAAAGTCTTTAGTTACAGTTTAAAATTCGTAACCAAAGACCTTTTGTCACGATTTAACCATAACCAAAAGCTCTCAAGCCCAGTCAAGGTGGTAATAGGATCTAAAAAGATGGCTATGTGGACAAATACTTAAACCAAATATTAGTAATACAAAAAAGATTTGCACAAATAATTAAAACCACAAAGGACACAAAATGTATAGTGGTTCCCCACTCACTTGGGTACTCTACTACCTAAGCCTCCCAACTTAAGGTTTTTAACCCGATTCCCTCAACCCCGGGAGAATCAATTTACTAATCGAGGTAATTAACAGGTTACCTCAACCCAAGTACAAGAGATAGGTTTATTACAACCCAACGAGCAACAAGCTCAAAAATAAATAAAACATAGGTGTAAGAAAGAGAAATCTTATAACTAAATTCCTAAGCCTCTCAACAAATATATAAATGATATTACCGATTTAAGAAACTAGATGAACGTGATTTGCTTTGTGAATGTGCGAACAAAACACGTCATTGAGCTTGCAAGAATGTAGAGAGAGCGAATGGTAAGCTTCTTCTTTTTCTCTTGAAAATATGGTGGAAAAATGTGAATATAGCTCTAGGAATTTTCCTTGTATTTCTAATATCCCTAGTGTATAAACAAAGAGTCCTAGGGTCATTTTATAGAGTTTAAGACCTTAGGGATTTGTCTACTAGACGTTGGGATTTAATTCCCAACGTTCACATAGCCTACATAAAGTTTCTAGTCATTCAGATTTGAGTCAACGGCTAACTGGTACTGGTACTAAAGTATGGGTACCGGTACTCACTACTTCCAGATTTGAGTTTCAAACTCTTAACACAAATCTGTAACCCACTTGTACCGATACTGATCATGAGTACCGGTACTCGTTCCCTCCAGTATCGGTACTGATCGTGAGTACCGGTACTCGTGAGGTACAGGTTTGTCTCTTTGGAAAAATCCAAACCTATAATTCACATGTACCGATACTAAACATTAGTACCGGTACTTGTGGGTTACCAAGTACCTTTTTAAGTGATTTAATCAATTACATTCTTTGAAAATGATCGCAATATTAATTTTAATTTATCTCTAATTATTTTTACGATCTAAGTTATGTTCCTTTGTTAAGAGACATACATTCTATAAATAAAAAAATAAAACCTAAACTAAAAAACTAAAGGTCGATGATGATCTTCTTCTCCTCAACTCATTCTTATCATCTTGCCTCCTCCTTGGCATCATCTTCTCTTTCTCATCATCATGCCTCCATCACTTCCTGTTTGCCTTGATCTTCACCTAAATCTGAAAAGAACTCAATTGCAAACATGAATCCATAATAATTTTGTTAACACCAACATAAGGTGTGGAACAAAGTTCCAACAGGTGAGGGGACTTTAATCATGATTTGGGTGAAATCGTGACCAAAAGATTTTAGCCACAGTTCTTAAACTGTGACAAGAAGTTAGGGTTCTTGGTCATGATTTTGGATAGAACCTTGACCAAAACTTTTCTACCACACAACATTGCTAGAACTAATTGGTGACCATTTTTAGGCTTTTGGTCATAGTTTTCAACCGTAACCAAAATCCTTTTCTGTTGTAGTATACATAAGGCCTTCAGAAGCATTTAGCGTAATTTCTTCTACTGAAACTCCCATTGTTGTAATGACAACTAAAACATTACTCTTGTTAAAAAATGATTTCTAAAAATAAAGAGCATGTTAGTAAAGAGAAAAGTCATCATCATAAACTTAATGCCACATATAATAAAGTTGATATCATATGCAATGCTTTAGCTTATGCCATAACACTTCGATTAATCAAGGCTTTATGGTAAAAATCTTAAGTGTCAAGTTGGCATCATGGATTGATGAAGTTTAGAATTGGCTCTTCAAGTAAGTAGGAGTGTATTGAGCTATGTGCCCTGAGTGAACCAACTTGAGTCGAATCACTCAATCGATAATTTAGATCTAAATGTCAGATCCCATTGACGTGCTAATATGGTTAGACGAGCCCTTCAATACAATTAGGAGAATGTATTATAGCCATATTGGATTTATCAATGACGAGTATCGAAAATCCAAATGGTTTAGATTGATGATTCGATAAGTCATCTAACATATAGCAATCTTCTCGAGAGATTTTTGCCTAATTGAAACCCTCGACGCACATCCTCTACATGAGAATAAAGATTCAGAACTACCACACAAGTTCAGTCAATGAGTTAAATCAATAAGATAGAGATGCAGAAGTCCTCTTATCAATATAATTCTCTTAACAACCAACTAATTTCATAAAGCTCATTAAAAGCATCTTACAGTTCATTCAGTGTAAAAGGTGATACCTCATTGTTTTTGCTTTCATCTTCATTTTGGTTCTCATCTATGATTGGTATGAAGCTGAGACACGTGGTTCCCTCGACTTTTCCTTTTTCTCCATTTTCTTCTTTCACTTCCTCGGAGCTAAAGTCATCCCAAGTAGCTTGGAATACTTTCTTATATTTATTTGACTTAATATATGATGAGAACCTCATCATGAGCCCTAACTAGCTCATTTTGACCTGAGAATGTAAACAAAAGCTCCTACATAACCTAAAGGAAGGCCTAATTCAAGGGATTACTGTTTTGGGAAGAAAACATGAAATAAAGGGTAAAACTGTAATTTTACCATTGCAGTACACCAACGGGATTTCTCAGGGACTAAACATAGGTCAATTGAACTTAATAATAGGAAAAGTGGGATGGTTCAGTCAGAATAGGGTTATTGTGAGATTTAAGAATTAAATAACATTCTATAATCCTAAAACAAATCCACTTAATTTTACAAGGTTTTGGTCTGGATAAAAATCAAATAAATCCTCTAAAAATCATGAAAAAATATCCCCTAGGTTTTAGAACCTTCAATTTTACCTTTGGAACCTATTTTGACCTAGATAGGAGTCATAGCTCATTATTTGTATTAATTTGGGTTTTTTTGCAAAATGTCCAATCAAACGTGTTCAAAAATAAAATTAAACTTCACCATTTGATTCCTTAGGTCAAAATTAGGTTTGTACAAAAATTTGGACCTAAGGGAAGGAAACCTTGACCTACTTTGCAAAATAGTCCACCCAATTACATTTTGGCCCTTAGCTTTTGAAAATCCTTGCATAGACCCCCTATCTTCCTCGCCACTCTTTACATTTAGGTCCCTCAGCCATTACAGCGGAGGAATTCTACTCCGACGAGGATTTGAGGAGGATTTCTCCCCGAATCCTTAGAGATCTCCAAAATTTGGAAGGGAGATTCTCTAAGGAATTCCCTACCATCTGAACATGATCCCAAGATTCGATTCGCACCCAATCTCTCGTGTGAACGCTCGAGAGGATTGGGTATCATTCTCACCTTCCATCTCCGACGAGATCTTTGTTCTTGGAAGCTTGCCTTCCAAGCACAAGGGTCTCAGCCAGTAGCTATAAAAGGACCCTCGGTCCTTGCCGCATCTTTCAAGCTTGTTTTGGCCACTGATATCCCCTTAATTTCTTCCTCCCTCATCTCCAGCCAACTGCCTGCAAGTTCCGGCAATCCCTCCACCCTCTTCTCGTTGCTCTGCCACCATACCAGTGGCAGAGTCACCTCCGCCTTGCACCTCCGCATTGTGCCGTACCCGCGCGCGCCTCTCCGACCCCTTCCTCGTCACCTTCATCCTCACCTCAGGGCATTCTTCTCCGACGATGACACCTACACATTGCTTGTCCTCCGCCTTTCCCCCTTCGTCCAACTACCGTCAATAAGTTCCCCTCTCTATACTCCTCATTTTGCCCCACTTAATTTCAGAAACCCCCTTGACAGCCACCAATCACCTCCGTCTCCCTCACCTTCGGCCGACCACTGGAGAGGCAAATCCTTTGCTTCACCCCTCCACACGCCTCGCCACCTACCTCAGAACCTTCGCCATCACTCACTGATCACCATCCGCCCCTCCACTCACCGCCACACATGCCCTACACCCTCACCGGACACATGCACTTCCACGGTCACAGTCCGACCTAGGGACGCATGCCTAGGCCATTCTGCGCCACACCAACCCCCGCCTCACCTTCGCCGTGACACGATGAAGCTTCCCAAGTCATTTAACAGGGTCGCGAGGCCTTGTTCATGCGTTTCAGGTTTGAGCCTTCGCCGCCATTAGCGATGGCGTGAAGGAGCTTGCTCGCTCGCTCCAGGTCATCCCACTCCAGGCAGACGTATCCCAGGTGCACGGAATCCCTCTACGAGCCTTTCACACCTGGAAATAAGGGCCTTCATCAACTGCAACTACCCCAATTGCACGAGACTCCTTCCTGTAGGTGTCCGAAGAATCGAGTGGGACTTTAGTCCCACCTCGAAAATGCTCGGTGCAGGCACGTGCTTTAAATTATTTTTGTTCCTTTATCTAGTCGCCTTAAGCGACACAGGGTGAGGTCCTTCACCCACTTCACTTGCCTCATCCGCGACCACACCTATGCGGACCTAGCCGACCCATTTACCATGCACTCCTCGCGCACCACCTACACCGGTGTGCCTGGACCCGGGCGCGTGTAACCCGACCCGATTACCCGGTTGGCTCTGAGAAAGCGAAGAGAGAAATAGAGAGAGTGCAACGCAGGGAAGGGTAGGGGTAGGTTTTTCTCCACTCTGTGTAGGGAAAGAAGGAGAAGGAAGAGGCATCTGTGGAAGAAGAGAAGGCAGGAGCGGCTAAGGAAGGAAGAAGAGAGGCTTGAAGGCAGAAGACAAGGCCAAGGAGGAAGAAGCACTGTAGCTGCTGAAGAAGAAGAGAAGGCAGAAGCTAAGGAATCAAGGAAGAAGGTGCTGCTGATGAAGAAGAGTTGAAGGAATGAAATCAAAGAAAAGAACAGAAGCCAAGAAGACAAAGAAGAAAAAAAGAAAAGGAAGGAGTCGCAGAGAATCAAAGGCAGAGGAAAACTAAGGAACCAAGAGACAAAGAAGGCAGAAGAAGAAGAGTAGCCGCAAAGAGAAGAAAGAAGAAGCCATCAGAGAGAGAGAAGAAAGAAGAGAGAACAGACAATTTCTTTTTACATCTTTCTTCTTATCTTTAGCTTTCATATACATTGAGTCTCATTCATATTATTGTTGAACATCATATTTTGATTTACTTGAGATTGTGATCTTAATTTTTAAAGACCAATTTGCTCCTTATGTTTGACCTTGGATACTTAGGTTTTCGAATAATAAAATTCTCATTTTTTTCAAGGCGATTTCATTTATACTACAACGCACATCTTTTTAAAATCGATTTCGCCTCGTTAACATTTTGGCACCATTGCTAGGGAACAACGGGTATTTTAGAAACTTTCATCACAACCTCTGATTCAGTACTAACTTAATCTCTCTCTTTTGTTGTGTTTATTTCAGGTAAAGAAAAGAAAAGAAAAGACAGTCACACAACAACCACACCAAGGAACAGGTAAAGTTTCATTGCCCTCTCTCTTAATCCCCTCAAAATCTGAAAAGGAAAACAAAGAAAATCAATCTAGGGCTACTTGCTTCCATATTTAGTAATTCACCAAAGTTGCGTAAGTTTTATTTCAACACATTCTTGAATTATACATCCAACTAAGGCAACTAGGGCTAACACCTTCTTGATTGAGCCCTAGATACCATTTTTGAGGCAACTAAATTGGATCAAGTAGAGCCAACCTAAGGATTTCAGTCTAGGGTTTTAGAGACACATCTTCTCTTAAGAAAAGAATCAAAATTTTCAAAAGGAGGTGTGCCTAAGCCTTGTTTGAAAAGATTTATCCAAGAGAAACCCTAAGAAAATCAAGCTCTTAATTCACTCGAACCCTAAAAGAAATGACCTAAAAGCTCTCAAAGGAACAAAGAGGTGAAGTTGATCCTTTGGGTCAACCAACCTTAAAATTAGGTCACTTTGCACTCAAAAGACCTAAAGTTCAAGTGGAACCCTAAGCACCTTGATCTTAACTAAAAAAGGTAGACTTAAGAGGTCAAGGTCCCCATTCTGGTCTACCTGGAATCTCAGTTACAAGAGAGGTCGGGTGGGGAAAACCTTGTAACTCGTGGGGATGCTCTACCATGTAGGGGTCTTTGCGGGAGTCTCCCTCTCTGGCTGCCTAGGTATTTCTCAAGTGGACAGCCTTTCTAACTAAGGGGTATCATCCGCCCCGATCCTCTATAGTCACCCGACATTTTTTGGGTGTCTTGAGTGGGTCCAGCACA
This sequence comes from Thalassia testudinum, assembly GCA_037157565.1. Lineage (NCBI taxonomy): Eukaryota > Viridiplantae > Streptophyta > Magnoliopsida > Alismatales > Hydrocharitaceae > Thalassia > Thalassia testudinum. Next base: position 23,834,616 of record JAZHRO010000007.1, on the reverse strand, counting down.
TTTTGATCTCATCAAATCCTTCAGAGCATGTTTGGTAGGAGGTCCTTAAGACCTCCTTTAGAAATCCACTCTCGCCGAGGCTAAGCCTCAACGCCCTTGTTTGTGTAACAACCCCACCACATAGATCTTTCCTCTGATTCAGAACCATGTTCTCCTTCTTCTTCCATCATGGCACAACCCATTGAAGAAGAGAACAACCTTGAGCTCCAACTTCAGCGCCTAAATGATCTCTTCCAAAACTTTGTAAACCCACCGTAACGTCCAATGATGTGAGATCACTATAATCCAGCTGTGGTGGCAATCGAGCCTCGAGTCCAAATCCTGGCTGCAGGTCCTGATTCTGAACTCAAGCCAAATATGATTCATGCCATACCAAAATTCCATGGGCTTAACTTCGAGGATCCATTCCAGCACATTAAGCGGCTTGAACATCTAGCCCAGACCTTCGGGTCAGATGCACAAAATCGGGATATTTTACTCATGAAGATGTTTTATTTCTCCCTCATGGACAAGGCTGCTCATTGGTATCAAACTCAGACTCGTCCGATCAACACATGGGTCGAACTTCGGTCTGAATTTTTGAAGAAGTTCTTCCCCGTTGGCCGGACAAATGCCTTGTACCACCAGATCACTCATTTCAATCAACAATCGGGAGAACCTCTTCATGAGGCATGGGATCGATTCTTAGATCTCATGCGAAAGTGCCCCCATCACAAAGTTCCTAAATGGGAACAAGTCCAGTCTTTTTACCAGGGACTCCGTGAAGACATTCGATTATTCGTCAATGCAACCTGCGAAGGAAATATCATGGATCAACATGAGGACACGGTGTGGGAGATTCTCGAAAATATGTAAGAGACTCCATCAATAATGACTCCATGGGCTTATTCGACTGGACGAATGTCCGCGCATTGACGAATCTTAGGGGAGCACATGAGACGCAGAGCCAATCCACATCCGTCGACTTGGAACTAATGGCCAGTCGGTTGGACAAGGCCTCTATCACAGAGAAGAAGGTGAACAAGCTGACTCGGCATCTGCAGTGAGCCACCTCTGCATAGAACTCATTCGAACAGCCACCTCTCATGAGGGGAACTGTGCAAAACATCTATCACCGATCTTCTCAGGGGATGGACTCGTATCCACCCCCATCTGACTCTCGGACCAGAGGGACCTCCAATCCATTCTATTCTAGTTGGGGGAACTCTGAACCCTCGTATTCTGACTTTCCTGTTGCTCCTCAGACCTGCGAGGACCTCAACGCCATCCAGAATGACCCATTTTCCAATACCTACAACCCTGGATGGCGAAATCATCCCAACTTCCAGTGGGTGGGAAATTCTCAGAATCAAAGACCACCTTATCAACCCTGTCCACAAGCTCCTCGTCCATATCAATCGCCTCAGCCTCGGCCCAACCCCACCTATCAATCTGGGCCAAACTAAGATCAAAGGACTCTTATCCTTCAAGCACTGACTAACATTCAAAAGACGAATGAGACAATGCAGAAACAGCACAAGGACGAGATCACAAAGGTTCGCAATCAACTTGCCTAGATGGCGAATTCCCGCCAACCTAGCACACTTCCTTTGCAACCTCTGCCAAACCCAAATAACGTGCCAACCCAGAGGCATGTTATGAACCCAAATTCAGGCCACGCACATATGATTTATCAGGCCCCATCTGTTCCATCACCCGACGGGATGGAAGCTTCGGCATCTTATATGGGATTTCAACAGCAACCACCCATCCTACCAAACCCAAACCAAAACCAGGTAGGATTAAACACTGTAACAACTCGTAGTGGTAAAGCAACACAAGACCCACATTATCCAAACCACTTCAAGCATGGTAGTAACCTAAGCCCTAGGATAGTTATCTAGGATACCCCTATCCCAGATCAAGAACCTGGACCTATTCTAGAGGAATCAACCAAGGTTCCATTTCCCAAGGCCTTGACCAAGGGAAAGAGGATAGCCAAACCCATGGCTCCTGAGGAGGATCTGGTCAAGCTCTTTGAACAGGTCCAGATAAACATCCCCTTGATGGATGCAATCTGCCACGTATCGGCTTATGCACAATTTCTGAAAGATGTGTGTACACCCAAGCATAAGTCACAAACCAAAAGTGGGATTCCGATCGTACTCTCAGAGCAAGGTAGCTCTGTAATATTGAGTAAACTCCTACCCAAAGCTAAAGACCCAGGTACTCCCCTAATTTCATGTAAAATTGGTGATACCCAATTTTACAGAGCCTTGTTAGACTTATGTGCCTCCATAAACCTAATACCTAGATCCTTCCTTGACCACCTTGAAGAGTCTGAGCTTAAACTGACAGAGGTGACATTGCAATTAGCCGATCAATCCATCAAGTCACCTAAAGGAATACTCAAGGATGACATTATTACGGTACGGGATTTCTACTTCCCGATGGATTTCATAGTTCTAGATATGGATGCACCTAAGAACCCAAGGGATACACCGATTATACTAGGGAGACCTTTTCTGGCCACTGCTAGGGCCAACATAAACTGTGAGGAGGGCTAAATAGAATTAAAATTTGGAAACCAAACTCTAAAGATTGACATCTTTAAGGCCCAAAAAGGGATTAATTGCGGTGTTATAGAGCAAATATGTGATATCAAAGCCGTGGTTGACGAATCGCATGTCGAGGACAACCTGATTATCCCCGATCAACCACCAGAAGATCAAAACCCACAAGCAGAGGAGTCTGAACCTAATCTAGACACACCCATGACTCCTACCCTTGTCCCTGATACACACCCTGAATCGCTCGCTACTGCTGATAATCCCATCCTGGAACTCAAGCCCCTTCCCGATCATCTAAAGTACGTATTTCTGGGTTCCAATCAGACATTTCCTGTGATTATCAACTCCAGATTGCACCTGACCAGGAATCCCGTCTAATTACTATTCTTCAGTAACATCGTAGAGCCATTGGATGAACTCTCGATGACTTGACTGGCATAAGCCCCTCTTATTGCACACATCGAATCTACACCGAAGAGGGTGCACAATCTTCACGAGAAATGCAGAGACGTTTGAACCCTAATCTGCAGGAGGTCATGAAAAAGGAGATCATTAAGTGGTTAGATGCAGGGATCATCTACCCGATCTCCAACAGTCGATGGGTGAGTCCAATCCAAGTTGTGCCTAAGAAGGCCAGACTCACCATCATCACGACTGAAACCGGAGAGGTCATACCGACCCGAATAGCTAACTCATGGAGAGTCTGCATTAATTATAGAAGACTCAATTCCTCCATGAAGGACCATTTCCCACTACCATTTATTGATCAGATCCTCAAGAAACTAGCGGGAGATAGGTTCTGCTTTCTTGACGGGTACTCTGGTTATAACCAAGTGGCAATCCATCCAGAGGACCAAGAAAAGACCACTTTCACCTGCCCCTTCGGGACATACGCGTTCCAAAGGATGCCGTTCGGTCTCTAAAATGCACCCGCGACTTTTCAGCGGTGCATGCTTGCCATATTCTCAGAAATGGTAGGTGATTATCTGGAAGTTTTCATAGATGACTTTTCAGAATTTGGAGCATCATTTGACGATTGCCTCCTGCACATGATCCAAATACTCAGGCAGTGCATTGACGTGAATCTGGTTCTTTCCTAGGAAAAAAGCCATTTCTGGTGCCTGAGGGAATCGTCCTAGGACATCTAATTTCGGAGAAAGGCATCCAAGTTGATCGAGCCAAGGTTAACTTGATTTCCAAACTCCTTATGCCTAGCTCAATCAAAGACATCCGATCTTTTCTAGGGCACGTCAGTTTTTACCGTCGATTTATCCCTGATTTTTCAAAAATCAGACACCCCCTAACTACTCTTCTCTCTAAGGATGCACTTTTCAAAATTTCCAAGGAATGCACTCAAGCATTTGAGATTCCCCATGACTGAGTTACCCAAGCCCCGATCCTACAATCCCCTGATTGGTCTCAACCCTTTGAGATCATGTGCGATGCATCTAACTTCGCTGTAGGAGCGATTTTGGGGTAGAAAATTGATGGGAAACTCGTGGTCATTTACTACGCTAGCAAAACACTTGACGAGGCTCAGTGTAACTACACGGTTACTAAGAAAGAGCTGCTGTCGCAATATTTGCCCTAGAAAAATTTAGATCATACCTCCTGGGTTCCCCTGTTATCATCTACTCGAATCACACAGCTGTGAGGCATCTCCTTACAAAGAAGGATGCGAAACCTCGATTAATCCGCTGGATCTTGCTGTTGCAAGAATTTGACCTCGAGATTCGCGACAAAGCGGGAAAACAGAACGTGGTAGCTGATCACTTGTCCCGCCTTCCTTCTGAGATCATGGACCCTTCCGAACCCATCACGGAACACTTTCCTGATGAGCACCTCCTGACTATCGATACAGGACTTTCATGGTTTGCTAACATAGTGAACTAATTGGCATCACATCAGATCCTGTCCGATTGGCCGAAGGCCAAGAAGGATAAATTGCATTCCGATGCCAAGTATTACCTTTGGGAAGGCCCGTATCTATTCCGCATTGGTGCTGATCAAATAATTCGACGATGTGTCGCGAAAGAGAAAATCAAAGACATACTCTCTTTCTGCCATGACCAGGCATGCGATGGACATTTTTTAGGACATAAAATTACATCAAAAGTCCTCTAGTGTGACTTTTACTGGCCTACAATTTTCAAGGATGCATACAATCACTGTAAGGCATGTACCCATTGCCAGACCTTGGGCAACATGAGCCATCGAGACATGATGCCTTTACAATCGATTCTGGTATGCGAAATTTTTGGCATTTGGGGGATTGATTTTATGGGACCCTTCCCTATCTCGGATGACTTCGAATACATCTTACTCGTTGTCGACTATGTGTCCAAGTGGATCGAAGCCATTCTGACCCGAACCAATGATCATAAAGTTGTTATCAAGTTCATTCATCAAAACATCTTCTCAAAGTTTGGGATTCTACGTGCAATAATTTCCAATGGAGGGACCCATTTCACAAACGTTTAGTTCAGGTCACTAATGACCAAATACGGGGTGTCGCACCGAATCTCTACTCCTTACCACCCCCAAACTAATGGTCTAGCTAAGCTATCAAACTGGGAGATCAAGAAAATCCTCTAGGTTACTATTCGACCTGACAGGAAGGGTTAGTCATCCCAGCTTCTGGAAGCTTTATGGGCTTATAGGACTGCCCACAAGACCCAATTAGGTATGTCTCCCTTTAAACTGGTGTACAGGAAGGCATGTCACCTCCCTGTCGAATTGGAGCATAAAGCCTATTGGGTAGTACGGAATTGCAACCGAGATCTTCCTAAGGCTGGAACCCATAGAAAGCTTCAAATGAGCGAGATCGATGAATTATTCCATGATGCATATGACAACTCGCAAATATACAAAGAGCGGGTTAAAGTCTTTCATGACAAGCACATATCTAGAAAGATCTTTCATCCTGGTCAAAAGGTCCTACTCTTTGATGGCCGACTCAAATTATTCCCAGGAAAACTACGATCTAAATGGATCAGACCCTACCTAGTCCGACAAATCTTTGGAAATGGAGCCATTGAAATCAATCCACTCAGCCACGATTCCAAACCCTTCGTCGTGAACGGTCAAAGACTCAAACTGTTCATCAACACGACCGATACAGATTTGGCTGAGATATCCTTTATCCTCCATTCTCCCTGAGCTCATTACGCCCAGCTGATGGCGTAAAACTCAGCGCTTAACGGGAGGCGACCCGTCATTCTTTGAAAAACCTGAAACCTTTCTTGACATTTCTATGCTGAATTCATATTGCACTTTAGGGTTCATCCATTAGAATAGCCGACTCCACCTCAGGTACCCGTACCTGAGTCTAGAAATTGTTCGCAACAGTCACCTCAACCCATTCGCTCACCCAACACCTGTCCTAATGAATGAACTAAGTTGAATTCGAGCCCACCTAATTTACAATGGGGATATTACAAATCGTATGCATGGGGGTATATGAAAGTGCAAAATGTATGAAAACTCATATCAAGAAAAGGTTTCAACAAAAAATCACATATCACAAAAAACACAGAAAAATTAAAAAATCTTGAAGAACAAAAAAAAACTGAGGGAGAGAAAATTTTTAGGCTATACAAAACATGAGGAAAAAGAGAAAAATACCAAAGAGGAGCACAAAATGAAAAGGAAAAAAAGAACAGTCATTAGTAAGAGATTAAGGGAGTAACCAAAGTTTTAGACCACCTCAAGAAAGAGAAAAAATGAGAAAAAAGTGCTAAGGAGACACAAAAAGAGATTAGTAGGAATACTGACCTTAGGCCTTTTGGGCTAGACTCTTAGGCTTAAAAATTCAAGTATCTGCTAAGATCTGGATAATCCTCAAGAGGTTGGGGAAAATGCGAAGCTTAAGTATTAGGTCTAAGGCTTAAGGAGTATTTGGCCTCGTTAACTGATCTTTAGTTTGCTGGACTCGGTAACCTAAGCACCTCAATCCACACACAATCTGGTTCAGTGCACATAACTATCAAAATCACGCAAAAGCATTTTAATATTCTGAAAAAGTTGCCTAGATTAGGAGCCGTCGATCAACACAAGTTGATTCAGACGAGTTCCCGACACAGAGAGGCGGGAAATTCCCGTCGAAGATGCGTAACAACATATCGTCTCTTCAGTGCTTGTCTCTTAGGATATTTACATATCCTACTGAGAGCATGTAAGCACTCTGCTGGTCCAAATACCATGGGCGGCATTATCATGAAATGTCGACTGCCAGGGTCTGAATTCGGCCACAGAATCCCATGGGTGGGATTATCTCGAAATCTCGAAAGCCAGGGTTTTGGGGGTTGCCATGGGCTGTGCTATCATGAAGCATCGATTGCCAAGGACCTTTGAGGATTGATGATGAGGACGAGGAATCCAATACAGATGGTGTTGAGAAGCCAATCCGAAGCTAAAAATAAAAAGAAAAGAGAGAAAAACTCTCCAAACAAATAAATCCTCTGTCTTTCTCTTACAAAAACGCACTGCAAACTGAACCTAGGCTAAAATATGTCTCAAGCACGGGTGCTTTAACCGCGAAGTCCAATGAACCTCACGATAGTTCCTATAGGCCTTAAAAACCTTCGCAGAGGACTGAGGCTAAAGCTGGTCAGGTCTGAATTTTGGTTGATACTTGAGTACCTCTAGGCCTATTGTCGACACTCTGGCCTAGTCACAAAAATAAAAAGAAAACGCACTTATCATAACTGGTGAAAAGAAACTCATGGCCTAGAATAAAAGTTAAACCTTGAAATTTTGCTAAGGGACTAGTAAAAGCTAGGCATGGGGGTATGATGAGAACCTCAACATGAGCCCTAACTAGCTCATTTTGACCTGAGAAAGTAAACAAAAGCTCCTACATAACCTAAAGGAAGGCTTAATTCAAGAAATTACTGTTCTCGGATGAAAACATGAAATAAAGGGTAAAACTACAATTTTACCATTGCAGTACATCAACAAGATTTCTCAGGGACTAAACATAGGTCAATTGGATTTAATAAGAGGAAAAGTTGGATGGTTCAGTCAGAATAGGGTTATTATTAGATTTAAGAATTAAATGACATTCTATAATCCTAAAACAAACCCACTTAATTTTACAAGTTTCTAGTCTGGATAAAAATCAACTAAACCCTCTAAAAATCATGGAAAACTATCCCCTATGGTTTAGAACCTTCAATTTGGCCTTTGAAACCTATTTTGACCAGGATAAGAGTCCTAGCTCATTATTTGACCTAATTTGGGTTTTTATTCAAAATGTCCAGCCAAACGTAATCAAACCTAAAATACAACTTCACCATTGGATTCCTTAGGTCCAAATTACGTTTGTACCAAAATTTGGATCTAAGAGGTCACCTTGACCTACTTTGCAAAAAAGTCCACCCAATTACATTCTGGCCCCTAGCTTTTGAAAATCCTTGCACATACCCACTATCTTCTTCGCCACTCTTTGCATTTAGGTCCCTCCACCATTACAGCAGAGGAATCCTACTCCGGCGAGGATTTGAGGAGGACTTCTCCCCGAATCCTTAGAGATCTCCCAGATTTGGAAGGGAGATTCTCTGAGGAATTCCCTACCGTCTAAACATGATCCGAAGATTCGATTCGCACCCAATTTCTCGTGCAAACACTCGAGAGGATTGGGTATCATTCGCACCTTCCATCTGCGACGAGATATTTACACTTGGAAGCTTGCCTTCCAAGCAAAAGGGTCTCAGCCAGCAGCTATAAAAGGACCCCCAGTCCTTGTTACATCTTTCAAGCTTATTTTGGCTGCTAATATCCACTTAATTTCTCCCTCCCTCATCTCCAACCAACTACCCGCAAGCTTCGGCGATCCCACCTCCCTCTTCTCGTCACTCTGCCACCATACTAGTGGCAGAGTCATGTCCGCCTTGCTCCTTCGCGTCGTACCGTACCCGCACGTGCCTCTCCGACCCCTTCCTTTTCGTCGTCATCCTCACCTCAGGGCTTTCTTCTCCAATGATGGCACCTACGCGCCGCTCGTCCTCCGCCTTTCCCACTTCGTCCAACTACCCTCAGTAAGTTCCCCTCCCTCTACTCTTCATTTTCCCTCACTTAATTTCAGAAAACCCCTCGACAGCCACCAATCACCTCTGTCTCCCTCACCTCCAGCCGACCACTGGCCAGGCGAATCTGCCGCTTCACCCCTCCACACGTCTCGCCACCTACCTCAGAAACTTCGCCATCACTCACTTATCACCATCCACTCCTCCACTAACCGCCACACACGCCCTACACCCTCACCAGACACACGCACTTCCATGGTCACAGTCCGTCCTAGGAACGCATGCCCAGGCGCCACACCAACCCCTGCCTCACCTTCGCCATGACACGGCGAAGCTTCCCAAGTCATTTGACAAGGCCGCGAGGCCATGTTCGTGCATTTCAAGTTTGAGCCTCCGTAGCCATTACCGAAGGTGTGAAGGAGCTTGCTCACTCGCTCCAGGTCGTCCCACTGCAAGCAGACGCGTCCCAGGTGCATGGAATCCCTCTACGAGCCTTTCACACCTGGCAATCAAGGCCTTCATCGACAGCAACTGCCCCCATTTGCACAAGACTCCTTCCTGCAGGCACACAAAGAAGCAGGTGGGAGTTTAGTCCCACCTTGAAAACGCTCGGCGCAAGTGCATGCTTTAAATTGTTTTTGTGCTTTTATCTGGTCGCCTCAAGTAACACGGGGTGAGGTGCCTCGCCCACTCCACCTGCCTTGTCCGCAACCACACCTACGCGGACCTAGCCGACCCGTTTACCTTGCACTCCTCGCACACCACCCACGCCGGTGCGCCTGAACCCGGGTGCGCATAACCCAACCCGATTATCCAGTTGGCTCTGAGAGAGTGAAGAGAGAAATAGAGAGAGTGACGCGGGGTAGGGTAGGGGTAGGTTTTGCTTCGCTCCGTGCAGGGAAAGAAGGAGAAGGAAGAGGCATCTGCGGAAGAAGAGAAGGCAGGAGCGGCTAAGGAAGGAAGAAGAGAGGCTTGAAGGCAGAAGACAAGGACAAGGAGGAAGAAGCACTATAGTTGCTGAAGAAGAAGAGAAGGCAGAAGCTGAAGAATCAAGGAAGAAGGTGCTGCTGAAGAAGAAGAGCTGAAGGAAACAAATCAAAGAAAAAATCAGAAGCCAAGAAGACAAAGAAGAAAAGAAGAAAAGGAAGGGATTGTAGAGAATCAAAGGAAGAGGAAAAATAAGGAACCAAGAGACGAAGAAGGCAGAAGAAGAAGAGTAGCCACAAAGAGAAGAAAGAAGAAGCCATCAGAGAGAGAATAGACAATTTCTTTTTACATCTTTCTTCTTCTCTTTAGCTTTCATATACATTGAGTCTCATTCATATTATTGTTGAACATCAGATTTTGATTTACTTGAGATTGTGATCTTAGTTTTTAAAGACCAATTTGCTCCATGTGTTCGACCTCGGATACTTAGGTTTTCGAGTAATAAAATTCTCATTTGTTTTCAAGGTGATTTCATTTATACTACAATGCACATCTTTTTGAAATCGATTTCGCCTCATTAACAATATACCTTATTTTTCTCTTCCTTTTCTTGTCCTTTTCACTTTTGAAATGCCCGTTCTTCTTGCAATTATAGCATCTAACCATAATTTATTAAAATCCCAATTCCTGAAAAGCTTTTGAAACTTTTTAGCAAATAAAAGTTCTCCATCATCGAAATTTATCTTGCTGTCGGAATTTTCCTTAAAAGCAAGTGATTTCTTCTCTAATTTTGGTGTGTTCTTTTTCATCTTTTTCTACTCCATTTTGTTTTCGTAAGCCATTAGGTTTCCTAACAAGTCATCCATGTTGACATCTTCAATTTGATGAGCTTCCTTGATGGTTGTCACCTTTTGTTCTCATTCCGATCTAAGGGAATGCAACAACTTCGCTTAGAGTCCACCTTTGACAAAGGTCTTCCCCAAGGACTTAAGGTTGTTCACAATCAAGGTGATAAAAGATATATCTTCATAGAAAATTCTTCAAACTCTGGTGATAAAAGATTAATCTTCAAAGTTCTAACTTTATTAGTGCCTTGATGAGTTACCTCTAATGTTCTCTGTATTTCATAAGCGATTTGGAAATGGAAGATCCAATTGAACTCTTCTAGATTGGCTACACAATAAAGAGCATTTATCACTTTCATATTCAACGAGAGCTCTCTTGTTTGCTCCTCGGCATATCCATTTGCAATTCGCTCTAGGATCTCAAATGAAGTTTGGCATCTTTCTCACAATATAAAGCTATGGACATGAAAAAAAATTATCATTGTAATTATTCAGTAAAGATAGTTTGCACCATTAAAGAGGGGAGGAATTAACTCTAGCTAAAAAGCCCAAGCAGCCCACTAGAGGCCAGCCCAAGAAGAGACCTGGTCGCGTGTGTTTCACATGTTAGAAATCGAGGTTACAAGTAACCTATCGTCGTAGTTGCAAAACACGTCGATCAGATAAAATTTATATCGAAACTCCAAGGGAGTCCCGGGCCGAACACAGGGAGGCGACATTTACTTTAGTTGAAAATCGCGCTTCGATTCGTTTCTTTTTGGTATTTTAGGGTCTTGTTATTTTTTTTGTGTTTTTGAAATAAAAGACAAGCAAATGATTCACAAGATAGAGATGTGGAACAAATAAGATATATATATATCAATTCAATATCGATTAAAATGAACTACAAAAGCATAAAAAGAGAGGGAGGTGAGAGGAAATCTCTCAAATCGGCTGTTCAACGAGACGACAGCGCCTGGCGGAAGCTCGGACGAAGGAGGTGAGGAGAGGGACGACGGAGGTGAGATGCTGGAGGATGTCGTCTTAAGGAAAGCTTCGGCATGGCTCCGGAATGGAGGTGAGAAGACGGAGATGATCTGCTACCGGAATGGAGGTGGGAGGACAGCTCCAAGGTGACCTATGAAGGGAGATGGGAAGTTGGAGGAGTATTTGGTGGGGTAGAGGTTTGCTACACTAATAGGCACCTTGGGAGCTTGAGAATAAGCACTAATGGAGCGTTGGTAGGCTTGCTAGAGCTTGGGAGTAGGTGGGAGTAGAGTAGGTAGAGATGGCTTGGAAGGGAGGGGGTGTAGGTCCTTTTATAATGGTGGAGAAGAGGCAAGAATCGGTATGGGACCATTAGTGACATCCAGGTCGTTGCTGGAAACGTCGCTGTAGGTAGCACAAGGCCGCTGGCACCCATAGCTAGCTCCGCTGGCATGCAGTGAATTACCGATGGCTGTAAGGGTCACTGTAAGTCCAGCTCATGCGTCGCTGTAGTCCACCTCACGCTGCGCTAGCGCCGCTTCTACCTTGCCATGCGCATGTGCCCACGCGCTGGCACTGCGCGCATGCGAACCCATGCTGCTATGCGCGTGCGGTGCTGCATGCGTGTGCTGGCAGCCTGGGCTGCATCACGTGGCGCAGTCTGGGCCGTCCATCTTCTTTTGTTGTAGGGGCTACTACAGGGTCGAGTTGAGTCGATTTTCGCGCCATTAGGCTGCGATCGTCAACCCAAATCCATCTGTGCGGTCAGATTTATCATTTGAAGCTCCAAATTCTGTCTCCTAATCCCTTGGCCATTAATGTTCCTCGGACTGCATATGGTGCTACGGAATTCCGATTAAGGCAATTTCAAAGGCGTTGGACTCCGATCGTCATCTTGATTAGATTCGTATGGTCAGATTATCAATTCGAGTCTCCAAAATAAATATCCTTCTCTCCAAACCACAAAAAGGATGCAATTAACATAAATTATATACAACTACTCTAAATGCAGAATGATGCATGATATGCAAGATTCATAACATGAAATTCAAATCTAAGCCTAGGAATATGCATGAATAGGCATTTTACCTACAATAAATGTATTTACATCATGCTCCCATGCCTATCTTTTGCTAGTCCTTAGCAAAATTAAACTATATGCTATGTATAAAAGTTGAATTAGGATTAGATCGCTTAAGCCTAAGTCATTTATTAACAATAGAAAATTTCAACTAAGGTCCTAAACTACGAAAACTCAACAGTACCCGGGTGTCTGCTAGAATGTAGACCGCCCAAGTTCTCGCCTTATTTGAGAAGGGACGAAATATATTTTTTTATTTTTCTTCTTTTCTAATTTTTTTTGTACTTTTGGAGTTTGAGAGTTCCAGGATAACTTTTTACGGCTACCTGACACGCCCAAGACTCGAAAAGGACTCTAAGTACTAAGCATCGTTGTGAAAAAGTGATAAACTCACAAAACGGTCGTTAAGATTAACTTTGAGTTTCTACGACCCTAGGTTACCTTGCCTAAAGGTTTATCTTTATGATCGGTAGCTTTCTCCCTACTTCTTTTATTTATGGGGTCAACACAAGGGTGAACCCAGTGTATATCTCCCCGGTTAATTCTACTTCCTCGCTTCTTCCCTAAGTGTTTTGGGAATTATTGTGCATTTATTTTTTTGTGAGCTGGGTTCTGGACAACTGGCCGATGAGCTGTTACCACCGACAACTTGCCAGCCATACCCGTACGGTGACGTGTGATTTTATTTATTTTTTTTATTTTCTCCTTTTTCTTTTTTTTTTTAAGTAGGTGGCTTCCCTGATCTAAGATTTACCTAGAGGCAGTACAACGAAAATGATCTTGTGGCTGTGCTCTGAACAACCGGCCGATGAGCTGTTACCACCGACAACTTGCCAGCCATACCACCCAAGTCGGTCCATTAGCTACCCAATTTCCGTAAAAACCGCCGAAATGTGAGTCAGTGCAAAAAAATATGTGCAGATGCTTAGGCTTAAGGTCCCCCAAAATCAGAGGGTGGGTTGATAAGTCATATACTTATCATCCCAAATTATTTACCAAATTAAAAAACATTTTAATTGGCGAGGACTCGAGACTAAATCCACATTCGAGTAGACACCCAAGCTAATTAAGCCCGAAGACCTAAAGAGTCTAAGTATTTAGGTCCTCTCGTATCATTTCCTAAAGTTAATAACTTCCAAATGCCTAAGTTCTCTTTTCCTAATTTCTTTCTTTTTGTAATTTTTTTTTAATTTTATAAGAAACTAAAAGAAATTCTATGGACTTAACATAATGATTTTAGGAATTGATTATCCACCCCCCATACCTAAATGATGCAATATCCTCATTGTAAAAATAAAGACATGAAAAGGGCGGAGTAAACAAAATATCACCTAAACATCGCGAGGAATCCGGTCAGCTCCACAGAGAATGGGAAATATAAACACGTGCTAAATTTAATGCCTTCAGCTAGGCATAAAATACATACAAGGAAGAAATTCAGAATTCACAAGTGCGGGTTAGAATCAAAATCAAAAGGTTGATCCTGAAACCTGTCTGCAGAAGATGTCCACAGATGTGGACGAGATTATGGTGCAGACCCATGCCCCAGGGTCGAGTGGTTCTCAGGTTTTGGATGAAAATCACCCAGAACCGAAGGTTGTGTTTGCGGGGCTGGGCCTGCAGTTTAGTGGTGTGCAACCCAAGACCAAAGTGTCGGACAATAGGTAGATCTGGTTCACTAGTTTCAGATGTCCACTTAACATTCAGCTCAAAGAAATAATCAGTTATTCCAGGCTCAAGTCGCACGTGAAAGACATCATAAGGGTCTATATAGAAGATAGGTGGTTTCAGGTCAATAGGTACCCTTATATCCAAACTTATTTTTCCCTCAAAACTAACCTCCCAAATTTTCATTTCAACATTCCTATCCTCCAACATCAAGTGCTCAGGTTCTGGGACATCTAGCATATCATTCACCCCAAATGATTCTCCCAAGTCCAGAAATTGTGGCTGAATCAAGATTGACTTGGGCACAAAGATCTTAGAAGTTAGCTCTTCGGGGTGTAGATGAGGACTGGGGTCACTAATTGAATCATCAAGATACGGATCCTCCATGTTAACCCCAACCGAATCCAAATCTTCAATAATTGGGCTATCATCTGGTTTGTTAGATTCCTCAAGCCCATTTGTCTCACTAAAATCCTCTTCCTTAAGTTCAAGTGAGACTTCACCAAAAGATTCTTTACCCTCAGAGTCAAAAAATCCATGATCCTCATTTATATATGTCTCAAAATCATATGTCATTTCATGGTCCGTGGAGACATATTTTTCCTCACTCCCTGGCACGGGGATCTCAGGTGAATCAATCGGTTCATCCTCAAATGGTTACTCTAGACCATCCTGGTCATCCCCAGTCTCAGAAAATGTATCCCCCCCGACAGGTGCCCAAGCGGGTTCTGACATTGGCTCTCCTGAAGGGGGTTCATCTTGAGAATCATCCCAAGATTTGACTAGTGCAACCACAAATTTCATCCCCAACCCTGACAATTTCCCAAGAAGGCACTCACCCAAGTCCCTATCCCTAACACTTTGGAGCAAATCCAATAGAGAACTATTAAGTTCATCAATCATTTTGATCATAGGCTCCAGTGCTTCAATGCATGGTGTTGGCTGAGCTTCTAAAGATTGTATAGTGTTCCTCAAATTAGCCAACACCCTATCCTGGATCTGGTTCACCTAAACCGACTGGTTCGGTTCAGGATTGGGTGGGTTCAGGTTAAATCTAGGGGAGTCAAGATGTCGAGGTTCTTGGGTCCCTCTCTGAAAGTAGGTCAATCTAGGTTGTTCAAAGGATAGTGGCAACCTATATTCAGTGGAATACTGGGGAGGGTAGCTGTTATAATCATGATATCCTTCCTGAGTGTAGATCGGGTTGGTTTGGGCATCAAAGGATGGAGATCCATAATCATTATAGCTCTGGGAAGGATAATAATCATAGTCTCGTCGCCCAGGGTTAGGCCTTGGACACTGAGGTCCAAATTCATATCCCCAATCAAAGTCATCTCGGCTAGTGAATGGGTAATTACAAGTCAAGTCGGGATAGTAATCATCTTGGGGATAAGTGGTGGTAAGAGGATAAGAGGTGAAATGTGTGTAGGATGTGGAATGGTACATGATGAAGTAAGGAGGGAAATTGGAAAAGAAAGGAGCCCTGCAATACAAAAATACAAGCCTATCCTTAGTTTGGGTAACCTAAAGGTTTACAGACTCTCAGAATCCGTCCTAAGATTATAGATGATTTACTCTACTTATGTCCAGGCAATCCAACCAGTTAGGAGGGACTAGGGAGAAGGTTCTTCCTTTGGCTTGCACCTCCGGTTCCTAGTGTACCTCCCAGCCGTGATCGTTTGACGCTACTCTCCTAGCTAGACATCAGATTGACTAGTATAAGCAGGTTAATCATTAACAATCTCAATCTGGATCCCGACGAGCGAACCAGTCCTTAGGGCCAACGTCTAATCAATTTTAGTTAGGCTTGGGACAATGGTGCTTCAGGAATGTGATGGGCCCTTTAGATGGGTTGTGCCCTTAATGATCAGTTAAAATGTGTGTGTGTACACAACCAGGATTTGGAAACAAGGTTATTTGATGATGTGTTTTTTAGGATTTAACATTGTTTAGTAGCTTTTAGGGTTTAATTCTTAGATTGGTTCAATCAAGGTTTAGTAGAACACTCCATGTTTTGAAAGCATGGGTGATGATATGTTCCTTTAAAAATCAAAAATAATGTGGAGTGCCTGGTTCAGCCCCAAGAATCAACCTTAAGTGGCAAGCTACTTGATGGATTTGTTTTAAATTGAGTGGTGCGGCCCGAATAGTTCAATCAATTGGCCTATTGCACCACTTAGTTAAGGCACACAGAAATGCTTAGCCTGTTCAGATGTCTTCTCACTTATGTGTATTTAGTTGAAGTGTACCAAGTCCACAAGTCAGATCCCGGTTAAGTGGTAGAATCAAAGTGATTGTACGCCTTAGGATAAGAAGTTGTGGGTGTTAAGTGTGTAGCTTTCAAAAAAATCCCACAATTAGATAACACCTTTTTTTTTATTTTTTTATTTATGTGGATGGCGAGGTGAGTGGAGGTGGCAAACAAACAACCAAATCTATCCTAGGGTTCATAAAAAGCACCTAAGTTGATTTGGGTTTGAGTTATTTGGTTATAGAATGAAAACTAAAGTGGAGGTGGTGTGGGGGACACTTACAAAACACTCTACCCGCACTTTACTCCGGTCTACCGCACTTGGATCTCCATGCGAGGGTACCTACAAGACAGCAGATCAAAGACAAGTAGGGTTAGAACTATGTAAATGCAAAGAAACATGATAAACAATAAGGTAAATTCCATTGCCTCCCCGGCAACGGCGCCAAAATGGTCGCGCGTGTTTCATGTGTTAGAAATCGAGGTTACAAGTAACCTGTCATCGTAGTTGCAAAACAAGTTGATCAAATAAAATTTATACTGAAACTCCAAGGGAGTCCCGGGTCGAACACAGGGAGGCGACATTTACTTTAGTTGAAAATCGCGTTTCGATTCGTTTCTTTTTGGTATTTTAGGGTTTTGTTATTTTTTTTGCGTTTTTGAAATAAAAGACAAGCAAATGATTCACAAGATAGAGATGTGGAACAAATAAGATATATATACCAATTCAATGTCAGTTACAATGAACTACAAAAGCATAAAAAGAGAGGGAGGTGAGAGGAAATCTCCCGAATTGGCTGTTCAGGAAGACGACGGCGCCTGGCGGAAGCTCGGACGAAGGAGGTGAGGAGCAGGACAACGGAGGTGAGATGCTGGAGGACGTCATCTTGAGGAAAGCTTCGGCGTGGCTCCGGAATGGAGGTGAGAAGACGGAGGTGATCTGCTACCGGAATGGAGGTGGAGGATAGCTCCAAGGTGACCTATGAAGGGAGATGGGAAGTTGGAGGAATATTTGGTGGGTCAGAGGTTTGCTTCACTAATAGGCACCTTGGGAGCTCGAGAACAAGCTCTAATGGAGCGTTGGTAGGCTTGCTAGAGCTTGGGAGTAGATGGGAGTAGAGTAGGTAGAGATGACTTGGAAGGGAGGGGGTGTAAATCCTTTTATAGTGGTGAAGAGGCAAAATTCGATATGGGACCATTAATGACATCCAGGCCGTCGCTGGAAACGTCGCTGTAGGCAGCTCATGGCCACTAGCGCCCACAGCTAGCTTTATTGGCATGCAATGAATTACCGACTGCTGTGAGCGTCACTGTAAGTCCAGCTCTTGCGTCGCTGTAGTCCACCTCACACTGCGCTACGCCACTTCTACCTTGCCACACTCTGGCGTTGCACGCATGCGTGCCCGCGCGCGCGTGCAGTGCTACGTGCGTGCGCTTGCAGCCTGGGCTACGCCACGTCACGCAGTCTGGGTCGTCCATCTTCTTGTTGTAGGGGCTGCTACAGAGGTCGGATTAAGTCGATTTTCGCGCTGTTAGGCTGTGATCGTCGACCCGAATCCATCCGCGTAGTTGGATTTATCATTTGAAGCTCCAAATTATGTCTCCTAGTCCCTTGGTCGTTGATCTTCCTCGAACTGCATATGGTGCTATGGAACTCCGATTGAGGCGATTTCAGAGGCGTTCGACTCCGATCGTCATCTTGATCAAATATGTTTGGTCGAATCGTCAATCCGAGGCTCCAAAATAAATATCCTTCTCTCCTAACCACAAAAAGGATGCAATTAATCTAAATTATATACAACTACTCTAAATGTAGAATGATGCATGCTATGCAATATTTATAACATGAAATGCAAATCTAAGCCTAGGAACATGCATGAATAGGCATTTTACCCACAATAAATGTGTTTACATCAAGAGCCAACCTAGCCCAGGAGCAAGGCACAACCGACTGTACAATGATGCCACCATGCAGGGAAAACTACCCAATACTAGCCGACTAATTCACCACTTGAAGACACTCCATTGACCTGACAGCCAAGAGCCTTAGGCAACGCTAGGACCCAGAGGAGTAAAAGCTAAGGCGACAACACGAGAACCAAAGGGGTAGCACAAGAATATAGGCATTAGCACAATTAACAAGCTAATCTACCAGACATAACCCTCCCCGAGGAGTTATTGTTGCTATCCCAGATGTTTAACGGCCAAGATCAGGGTTTTAAAATCAATGTGTTGGAGTATAGTTGAAATCGCTCGAAGACAAATAGATTTTATAACTCGAAGTTTTAAGTTCGAGTTCGAACGTAGGGAGCAAATTGGGGTTTAAAAATCAAGAGCACAACTTTGGAAAATTATCTATAATATGCAATGAAAACAAAGAGTTGTAAAAAATGTAAGCACAGGAGAATAAAAAAGTCAATGTATGAAGACAAGCAAAAAATGGACATCTTATTTGTGAATCGATGTCTTAAACTTATAGATGCTGCAGTGCTTTATTTCTTCTTTTTCTTTCTTCTCTGATCTGTCTCTGATCTTCTCTGGCTACCTCCTTCCTTCTTCTTCCTCTCTTTCTTTTCATTGTGCCTGTGCCTTTGCTTCTTCTTCTCCTTCTTCTTTTCTTTCTCTGCAGCTCCTCTTTCTTCTACCTTCAGTTCTTTCTCCTTCTCTTTCTCTTCTTTCAGCCTCTTCCTCTTCAGTTCTTGCCTTCTCCTCCCTTAGCTTCTCTGGCTTCCACCCTCTTCTTCCTTGGCTTTTTCTTCTTCTCCTTCCCTGCGAGAGAGCAAAACCAACCCCTACCCACCCCGCGATCTCTCTTCCTCTTTCTTTCTTAGGCTCGCTCACCTAGAGTCGCTTCTCGGGTAATCGGGTGATTGCGCAGCAATCATAGGTCTTAGTTGGCCTAGATTAAGCTAGGACTTAGCATAAGTTAGGGTTATTCACGCATACATATGCATTGTCTGCATCTTTACTGCTTTTCTTTAGCTATGCATGAAATAATGTTATAATGTGCTGATTAAGTGCATTATGTCAATTGCAGGCAATAAGCTGATCAGGGGCTGGATCTGAACCTGGATCAGGAATAACGGGAGTTGTAGCAGAGCTGGAGCAGAAGGCCTAGTTTAGATGTAGGAATAATAATGTAAGGGGGTTAAAGGTTTTCTATTCTATTAAGTAGAAATAAAGCAGTAAAATGTGAAGAGCTTAGGTCTATCCTAGCCCTAGGACAGCCTAGAGACTTCCCCAAGCCTTAGCCACCCTTAGATTAGGTCACAACACCCTAGGAAGCCCTAACACCCTAGTTCCAACCCTTCTCTGGACGTCCAGATAAGTTTTAAGATGCCTAGGACCCTTAGCCAACTCCCACACACTTCAAACCCACTTCTGCAGTGTTATTGGACGTCCAGACACTTTGTCAGACGTCTAATTTCTGCAGAATACCCAAAACAGAACCTGAAATCCTTCCTGACTCTGATTGGACGCCCAGACAACAAGTCTGGACTTCTGATTTTTGAGTATAAGACATCTAATTTTATTATTAGATGTCTGATACTGCTCTCCAATTCCTGTTTTGAGATTTAAGCCTTGATCTTGGATCTCTAGGTCCCTAAACCCAATTCCAACCCCATAGGAACCTAAATTAAGGTGCCATAACCCTAGTACATCACCTCTAGACCTCCCTAAAGACCTAATTAGGTCCTCACTAAACCTAATTGACTTGGATCTTAGTCAATTCCATCAGCCTATTCAATTGGACTCATTGAGTCCAATTGAGCCCTGATCTCAGCACACACTGTCCAATTGGACTCAGTGAGAGTCCAATTGACCTAGACCTGACTTAATTGAGTTATTTTACTCTCAATTAACTTTCAACACACCCAATTAAACTTGTGTTAAGTTTAATTGCACTTTACCTTAGTGAATTAGGGTTTATAACCCTAATTTGAGACCTACCTTGACCTAAACCCACTAGAACCCAACCTAATCAACCTAGCCACCTAAGTTTCGACCCACACACACCCACACACACCATCCACACGAAAATATCTAGCCTAGAGTTCTCTAGAACTCTCTACCATGTGTGGTTGCCTTGGTTGCCAAAAATAGCAACCAAGAGCCATTCAATTTTTAGATCCACATTTGGTGGATCTAAAAACCACCATCCACCCTCTCTCTCTCACTCTCCCAAGAGCTCCCACCATAGCCCTCTCTAGAGAATTCCATAATTCTCTAGAGAGCTTCCCTTAGGTCTATAAAAAGATCCCTTGGGTGGCCATTTGCAACCATTCACTTCCTTGGCATCCATTCCACTTAGGCTAGCCACTTCCATCTCCACTCCACCTCCACGAGTTGAGCACCACCATGGAGGCCACCATCTCTATGCCAGGAAGCTGGATCAGCTCCCCAACCTCTCTCCAAGGGTCGGCCTAAGTTCCATTGGCCACCCCTCCTCTCAACCACTCAAAGGCCATCGGGGACCACCCCTGAATGCCCTCTATTCTTCTAGCTTTAAATCATGCTCTTCATAATCTTTATTGCTTTCATTTACTGCTCAGTAGTGTAGTGTTCTCCCCCAATGATGCATGCGAAATCCCCCCGTTGATTCTTGTATGCAATCGTTTTCTGGTAGTTAGGTTTAATTTTTAAACATTCATGTATAAGCTTTCCTTGTGCAACAACTCTCCAATGATGAATGAAATTTCACTTTATATATATATATATATATATATAGGTTTAATTTTTAAACATTCATGTATAAGCTTTCCTTGTGCAACAACTCTCCAATGATGAATGAAATTTCACTTTATATATATATATATATCTTATGTGTTCGAAATCACCACGAGCTGAATGATTATCATATTTGCGTGATTTAAGTGCATGTTCTTTAATTGCATATATATTACGCACCAGCATGTCGTTTAAATAAAGTAGAGTGGCTTTAAGATCGATTTCAAAAGCAAAAACAACACCTCCCAGAGACGAACGACCAGGACTCAAAGTCTCATTATTTTTATAAAATAATATCTTTGCTGGATCATATTTCGCAACTATACCACGACGCTTTTATCAAAAATGCGATCTACGATTTTCCAACATCGGGTCGGGTACACGCCTGGGACCAGGCCCACCGGCATGCGATGGTGGGCGAGGAGTGCAGGTCGGGTATACGGGTCAAGCCAGGTCCGCGGGGATTAGGTCACGGATGAGGTGGTGAGAAGGCAAGTGGGACCTCACCCCATGGTCAGGAGGCGAAGAGGCTTATTCACTCTTTCCTCTTATTTCGCTGCTCCTGCTCACGATCCTCCGAGATGGGACTAAACATCCCACCTTCCTTTGCATGCACCCGCAGTAGGAAGCTTCCTTGATTGCAGCAGCTACTGGGTCTTCGAAGCCAATTGCTCAGCTGATTCTGTGCGCAAGTGGAATCCACGCAACCTGGAGCCATGCACCTAGAGAGGGGAGTCCTAGAGGAGCCTTCCAAGCAAGCTCCACACAGTCGTTAATGGCGATGGAGATGCCTACACTTGTCAACACGAAAATGACCGCGCGACCTCATCAGAAAGCCCAGACAGCTTCGCCGAGACACAGCAAAGGTAGTGCGGGGGTCGGCGTGGCATGGGGTGGTCGGAGCGTACGTGCCTAGGGCACCCTGTGTGCGTGAAAGTGGGTGTGTTCGTGAGGTGTCCAGGGGGTGTGGTGCGGTGAGTGGAGTGAGGGTTTAGGATCAGTGAGGTGTGGCGATGCTTATGTGGTGGTTGGCAAGGCAGATGGAGGTGCGGAGCGGCGGGGATGCCTCACCAGAGTGTGGCCGGAGATGAAGAAGGTGAGGGTGGTTGCGTGCGTCGAGGGGCGTTTGCAAGAAATAAAGAGGGGAAATAGGAAGTCGAGGGAGAGAGAAATTATCTAACCTAATCAAAGGACGAAGGAGGTAGGGATGGCGGCCGGCTCTTGTTGCCGTCACTGGAGACAAAGCTCTCCGTAGATGAGGCAGTGGCGACAACAGGGGCAGAGGCAGCATCTGGGCTGGTGCGGCCGACGCGGATGGATGAGTGGAAGGTAACCCAACCACTGGTATTATGGTTGGGCAATGAGAGAAAGAGGATGGAGCCGCTGGATCTTGCGGAGAAGTTGTGGCTGGCGAGGAGAGAAGAAAGTGGAATGGACCGGCCCAATTCCAAGCTGAGGAGGTGCGGAATGAATTAGGGTTTCTTATATAGGCCCTGAGGGGGGATTTGTGCTTGGAAGTCAAGCTTCCAAGCATGGAAATGTTGCCGGAGATGGAAACTCAGAGATGCTCAAATCTCTCATGCATTCGCATGAGAGATTGGGTAGGAATTAGGGTTCATCAGTGGGTTCACATTGGAGGAGATTTCTCAGAGAATCTCCTTTTCAATTTTGAAGGGGATTCTCTGAGAGATCAGAGAGTTCTTAACTTTGAAACCTCACCGAAGTAGGATTCTCTCCGCTATAATGGAGGAGGGACCTAATTGCAGAAAACAACATGGAAGTAGGGGATTTCTACAGAGGTTTTCGAAAGATACGGGTAGAAATATAATTGGGCTAGACCTGTTTGCAAAGTTGGTCAACATGAATTCCTCTTAGGTCCAGATTTTGGCACCAACCTAATTTTAATCTAAGGAATCCAATAATGAAGTTGGATTTTAGGTTTGACCATGTTCACTGAGCAATTTATGTAAAAACCCAATTTAGGGCAAACATTTGACTGAGACCCCAATTTAGGTCAAAATAGGTTCTAAGGGCCAAATTGAAGGTTCTAAACCTTAGAGGATATTTTTCCATGATTTTTAGAGGACTTAGGTGAATTTTATCCTAACCAGAACCTTGTTAAATCAAGTGGGTCTGTATTTGGGTTATAAGAAGTCATTTAATTCCCTACATTCACATGAACCCTTTTCTGTTTGAACTAACCCACTTTTTATCTTATTAAGATCATTTGACCTATGTTTAACCCATGAGAAAACCCGTTGTTGTACTGCAATGGTAAAATTACAGTTTTACCCCTTGTTTCTTGCTTTTCTCAAAGAATGGTTATTCATGGAATTAGGACCTCCAGCTGGTTATGTAGGAACTTTTGTCCTCTTTTATGGGTCAAAATGAGCTAGTTAGGGCTCATGATGGTATTTCCATCATACCCCCATACCTAGCTTTTGCTAGTCCCTTAGCAAAATTTTAAGGTTTTAACTTATGTTCTAGACCATAAGTTCCTTGATGTTCACAAATTATGATGAGTGTTTTTTTTCTTTTTTATTAGGTTAGAATGTCGATAATAGGCCTAGAGGTACTCAAGTACCAGCCAAGATCCGGACCTGACAGCTCTAGCCTCAGTCCTCCATGAAGTTTTTTAAGGCCCACAAGAACTATCCTAAGGTTCGTTGGACTCTGCAGTTAAAGCACCTGTACTTGTAACATATTTTAGCCTCGATTCAGTTTGTAGTCATTTTTTTTGTAAGAGAAAGGTAGAGGATTTTCTTTGTTTGGAGAGTTTTCCCTCTTTTCTTTTTATTTCTATCTTTGGATTGGCTTCTCAACACGGATTGTATCAGATTCCTCATACCCATCATCAATCCTCGAAGGGTCCCTAGCAATCAATCCTTCATGCTAGAACCGCCCATGGCAACCAACAGAACCCTGACTTTCGAGATTTCGAGATAATCCCACTCATGGCGTTCTATAGCTAAATCCAGACCCTCGCAATCGACATTTCCTGATAATGCCGCCCATGGCAGTTGAACCAGCACAGGGTGCTTACGTGCCCCTGGTAGGATATGTAAATATCTAGGAGACAAGCACCGAGGAGACGATATGTTATTGCATATCTTCGAGAGGAACTTCCCGCCACTCCACGCCGTGAACTCATCCAAATCAACTTGTGTTGATAGGCCGCTCTTAATCTAGGTGATTTTTTCAGAACACTTAAACGCTTTTGTGTGATTTTGATAATTATGCGCACTGAACCAGACTGTGTGTGGATTGGGATGCTTAGGTTACCGAGTCCTGCAAATCGAAGGTCAGTTAGCCCAAGAGGCCTAATATCAGCTTTCCTACTAATCTCTTTTGTGTCTCATTAGCACTTTTTTCTTTCATGTTCTTTTTCTTAATGTGCTCTAGAATTTGGTTAATCCCTTAATTCCTTACTAATGACTATCCCTTTTCTTCTTTTCTTTTCATTTTGTGCTCCTTTTTTGACATTTTTCACTTTCCCTCAAGTTTTGTATGGCCTCAAAATTTTCTCTTCCCTCAGAATTTTTTTGATCTTTTTTACCATTTCTATTTTTTTGGTATTTTTGGCATATGAGATTTTTTTGTGAGAACCCTTCTGAATTTTGATTTCTATATGTTTGCACTTTACCACTCCCCATACCTAAGTTTTGTAATGTCCTCATTGTAAATGGAGGGTGTAAAATAGGTTTGGGTTCAGGGACTTAGAATAAGATTTTTCGGGTGGGTGAATGACTCAGAAATGACTTTTGCAGACGATTTCAGGCTCTAGCATGTGTACCAAAGGTGGGATTGACTATTCTAAGACCGAACTCAAGGTGCAATAGACGTGAAGTACAGATGGATAATCAGAAGGATCTTAGGTTTTTGGAATGACAGGTTGCCTCCTGTTAAGCGCTAAATTCAACGCCTTCAGCCGAGCAGGAAATGGTATGGAGAGGGAGTGGTCAAATCAGCTGAGTTTTGTAGAATAAGCACCTTGATCAAGAGCCTGGTTGGTCCAACCAGGTGCTTGTTCAGATCAACGAGCTGATGATGCATCCCAAACAAAATCAATCTGGTAGTTTAATAAGTGTAGATCAAGAGATGTGGAAATCGCCATATACTATGGAGCTCAGAATGATGTGGAAGTGTCAATTCAGGGTATGGCTGAGTCGAATCAGCCTGGTCAGAGTAGGGACCCGTAAAGTAATCACTGGATAATGAGGAAACCCCACAGGAGTGATCAGCGAATGATGGAGCATGGTTTGTGATCTTATCAATGTCCAAAACCCGATAGAGATGTGAAGGTGAATCATCTGCAATCAGCTCAGTAAGAGGGGAATCAGAATAAAAAATGAGTCCAATTGTAGGTCGAGGTTGAAAACGGGTTTGATAGGTTCTGTATATGTGGAGGAGGTGGCTTCAATAAGAATTGTGTATGAGGGCTCCTCTACAAAGGAATTACAGGTGGGTTCATTCAGAGAGTCCTCATAGTAGCCACTAAATTCGAAAGTGAATGCCTAAAGAGTGTTTATAGGATGAGGAAAATCCGAGTCAAGAAAGGATTCGAACTCTGGGTTGCAATCACTCTCGACATTTTCTAGTTTTGATTCCTAAGGATCTAAAAGAAATGATTCCATCTCACCGGAACCTGAATTTAAATCAGTGATCTCGGGATCCGAGACCTTAGAGTCAGAGTCGAAGAATGAATCATGTGACCTGAGGTCGTAGATTGGCTCATCGTAGTCAGGAAACAAAGGTTCTCCGAAATCATGGCAAGATTTGAAATCATTAGAGAAATTGTGAAAATCAAGTTCTGAATGAGATTCGAGATCAGGGGTTCCACCACAGAATAAATCATATGATGTAGACTCAGCAGTCTGACTTGGCTCTAGCCCATATGTAGATTCTGAGCTTAAAAAGGTGTCCTTATCTAGTCTAGGCTCAAGTTCTAGGCTTGTAGGAAAGACTCAATCAGAACCCCACTCTTCCAACTCCTCAATTTCTGTATGGTAGATTGGCATGACTTCCAAGAAATTGATCTGTATCTCTGAGGATGTTGGAGAGGGATATTCATCAAATAAAGGCCCACAATCATACTCTTCATTTAAACTTTAATCTTCGTCATACGGGGCCTTGTAATCTTCCCAATAAGATTTAGATCCAAATTCTAGGTTGAGGATGTGGGTTGAATCACTAGAATCTAGGTCAGAATTACCTTCGAGGGTCACCTTATTAGAATAAGGGGCGGGATTTACACCCTCAAGCAGTTCTGTTCTAATCTCATCATTACAGGAGTCTTGGAATTCTATGCTTGGTGAACTAGGATTTTGGTTTTCTAGGGCTGGCTCAAAATTGTGTTCTCCTACAATTGGGACTTCCCAACCTAATTCAGTGTCAGGCATGTTATATTCCATCAGGGTTGGGACTCCACAACAACCTTATGCCTCAAACCCAGGATTTGGGGAAATCAGATTGGTCCTCAATACTATTCCAAGATGGTTCATTATCTATTTGGGGCATGTACAAGTATTTCTGATCGATAACTTGTTTCAATAATCTCATCATCTCTTCCTGTTTTTCAAGATCATCTTGGTGTTGTTCCCCAAGTACAGGATTGGTCATGATTCGAGGTATTCAAAGTTATGTAATTTTTCTACCTCAATGTATCCTGTTATGAGAATCTCTCGGGTTGATCCTTTTGTAGCTTCTGTTAATAACAATTGAGCACAGTTTATGATGAAGGTTGCTGTTGTTGGTACACTAACCTGAATGTCTTCTACTGGTTTTGAGGTGTTGTATTCAATTTCAT
This sequence comes from Thalassia testudinum, assembly GCA_037157565.1. Lineage (NCBI taxonomy): Eukaryota > Viridiplantae > Streptophyta > Magnoliopsida > Alismatales > Hydrocharitaceae > Thalassia > Thalassia testudinum. Next base: position 23,807,769 of record JAZHRO010000007.1, on the reverse strand, counting down.
AAAATTCAAGGGCATCCGCAATCATTATATCTCTCATGGATCTTTGTGATTCAGGTTTCTTGAATGGTATTCCTAAGTAACCAGGCTGCATATTTGGGTCAAATGGTGAAATCAAGATTTAGAATCAGAATTCAAGTTTGGATCGAAGTGATTTGATCTAAATAGAGACTCCCAAGGAAAATCTATGTGTGTGCTCTAAAGAGAAGGAATGAGGGACTGGATGTGATGTTGACCCAATCAAGGCACCCAAAGATGTTTGGATGATTATGGAGGTTCGGGGCGGATGATACCCCTGGATCAGAAAGTCGTCTCTACCTAAGAATTATCGGGGCAGCCAGAGAGGGAGAGTCCTGCAAATATCCCTACACGGTAGAGCATCCCCACGGGTTACAGGGTTTCCCCCACCCGACCTCTCTTGTCACTGAGATTCCAGGTAGACCAGAATGGGGGCTTTGACCTCTTAAGTCTACCACTTTTATTTAAGAGCAAAGGTGCTTAGGATTCCACCTGAACTTTAGATGTATTGAGTGCAAAAGTGACCTAATTTCAAGGTTGGTTGACCCAACAAAGAGGTCAACTTCACCTATTTGTCCTTTGAGAAGCTTTAGGTCCTTTCTTTTAGGATTCAAGTGAAATTAAGAGCTTGAATTTTAGGGTTTCCCTCAAATACGTCTTTTCAAGCAAGGCTTAGGCACACCTCTTTTTAGAATAGTTGATTCTTGCTTAGAAAGATGTGTCTCTAAAATCCTAAATTGGAATCCTTAATTTGGCTCGAATTTTGGTCCAATTTAGTTGCCAAAAATATGGTATCTAGGACTCAATCAAGGTGGTAGCCCTAGTTACCTTAAATAGATGCATAAGTCAATATTTGTTGTTGAAACCAAAGTCAGGCAACTTTGGTGAATTAGCTAAAGATGGAAAGCAGGTAGCCCTAATTGATTTTTATCTTGCTTTTCCTTTTTAGAATGAGGGGCTTAAGAGAAAGGGCTAATCAGAGATTACATGCCCCAGGTGTGCTTGCTGTGCGGTCGTCTTCCTTTGAATCTTCTCCCCTGAAACAATCACAACAAAAGAGATGTATTGGTCGTGCGTATTTCGTGTGTTAGAAATCGGGGTTACAAGTAATCCATCACCATAGTTGCAAAACACGTCGATCAGATAAAATTTATACCGAAACTCCAAGGGAGTCCCAGGTCGAACACAGGGAGGCGACGTTTACTTTACTTGAAAATTGTGCTTCATTTTGTTTCTTTTTGGTATTTTGGGGTTTTGTTTTCTTGTATTTTTGAAATAAAAAAAAACAAGCAAATGTATCACAAGGTAGAGATATGGAACAAATATGATATATATTACTTCCAATGTCAATTACAAGAAACTATGAAAGCATTTAAAGAGATGGAGGTGAGAGGAAATCTCCCGAATCGACTGTTCGGTGAGACGACAACGCCTGGCGAAAGCTCGGATGAAGGAGGTGAGGAGCAGGACGATGGAGGTGAGAAGCAAGAGGACATCGTGTTGAGGAAAGCTTCGGCGTGGCTCGGGAATGGAGGTGAGAAGACAGAGGTGATCTGCTACCGGAATGGAGGTGGGAGGACAGCTCCAAGGTGACCTATGAAGGGAGATGGGAAGTTGGAGGAGTATTTGGTAGGGCAGAGGTTCGTTACACTAATAGGCACCTTGGGAGCTTGAGAACAAGCTCTAATGGAGTGTTGGTAGGCTTGTTAGAGCTTGGAAGTAGGTGGGAGTAGAGTAGGTAGAGATGGCTTGGAAGGGAGGGGGTGTAGGTCCTTTTATAGTGGATGAGAAGAGGCAAAAATAAGTATGGGACCATTAGTGACATCCAGGCCGTCACTGGAAACGTCGTCGTAAGCAGCTCATGCCCGCTGGTGCCTGTAGTTGGCTTTGCTGGCATGCGATGAATTACCGACGGCTGTAAGCATTGCTGTAAGTCCAGCTCATGCGTCGCTGTAGTCCACCTAACGCTGCGCTAGCGCCACGCTCCTGCCTTACCGCGATTTCAGAGGTGTTGGACTCCGATCGTCATCTCAATCATATCCGTACAGTTGGATCGTCAATCCAAGGCTTCGAAATAAATATGCTTCTCTCCTAACCACAAAAAAGACGCAATTAACCTAAATTATATACAACTGCTCTAAATGTATAATGATACATGTTATGCAATATTTATAATATGAAATGCAAATCTAAGCCTAAGAACATGCACAAATAGGCATTTTACCCTCAACAAATTTGTTTACATCATGCCCCCATGCCTATCTTTTGCTAGTCCCTATCAAAATTAAACTATATGCTTTGTATAAAAATAGAATTAGGATTAGATCACTTAGGCCAAAGTCATTTATTAGCAATAGAAAATTTCAACTAAGGTCCTAAACTACAAAAACTCAACAGTACCCTGGTGTCTGCCAGAATGCAGACCACCCAAGTTCTCACCTCATTTGAGAAGGGAAGATATATATATATATATTTTCTTCTTCTTTTCTAATTTTTTTGTACTTTTGGAGTTTGAGAGTTCCGAAATAACTTTTTACGGCTACCCGACCTGCCCAAGACTTGAAAATGACTCTAAGTACTGAGCATCTTTGTGAAAAAGTGATAGACTCACAAAACGACAGTTAAGATGGACTTCGGGTTTCTACGACCCTAGATGACCTTGCCTAAAGGTTTATCTTTACGATCGGCAACTTTCCCCCTACTTCTTTTATTTATGGGGTCAACACAAGGGCAAACCCAATGTATATCTCCCCGATTTATTCTACTTCCCCACTTCTTCCCTAAGTGTTTTGGGAATTATTGTGCATTTTCTTTGTAAGCTGGGTTTTGGACAATCGACCGATGAGCTGTTACCACCGACAATTTGCCAGCCAAACTCGTTCGATGAAGTGCGATTTTATTTATTTTTTTATTTTCTCCTTTTTCTTTCTTTTTTCTTTAAGTAGGTGGCTTCCCTGATCTAAGATTTACCTAAAGGCAGTACAATGAAAATAGTCTTGTACTGGGCTCTGAATAACCGACCGATGAGCTGTTACCACCGACAACTTGCCAGCCATACCACCCAAGTCGGTCTATTAGCTACCCAATTTCCGTAAAAATCGTCGGAAAGTGAGTCAATGCAAAAAAAATGTGTGCAGATACTTAGGCTTAAAGTCCCCCCAAATCAGAGGGCGGGTTGATAAGTCACATACTTATCATCCCAAATTATTTACCAAATTAAAATAAATTTTAATTGGCGAGGACTCAAGACTAAGTCCACATTCGAGTGGACACCCGGGCTAATTAAGCCTGAAGACCTGAAGAGGCTTGGTGTTTAGGTCCTCTCGTATTATTTCCTAAAGTTAATAACTTTCAAATTCCTAAGTTCGCTTTTCCTAATTTCTTTTTTTGTCTTTTTTCAAATTTTTAATTTTTTTTTAATTTTTTAAGAAATTAAAAGAAATTCTACGGAATTAACATAATGATTTCAAGAATTGATTATCCACCCCCCCATGCCTAAATGATGCAATGTCCTCATTGTAAAAATAAAAACATAAAAAGGGCAGAGCAAACAGAACATCACCTGAGTGTTGTGAAAATCCGGTCAGCTCCGTAGAGAGGAGTGTATACACACGTGCTAAGTTTAATGCCTTCAGCTCGGCATAACATGCATACAAAGAAGAAATTGAGAATTCACAAGTGCGGGTCAGAATCAAAATAAAAATATTGATCCCAAAGCCCACCAATAGAATATGTCCACAGACATGTACCAGATTATGGTGCAGACCCATGCCCCAGGATCGAGTGGATCTCAAGGTCTGGATGAAAATCACCCAGAACTGAAGGTTGTTGTGTTTGCGGGGCTGGGCCTGCGGTTTAGTGGTGTGCAACCCAAGACCAAAGTGTCGGACGAGTAAAGATGGTTCAATAGGTGCGGTTGTCCACTTAACATCTAGCTCAGAAAAATAATCAGTTATTTCGAGCTTGGGTTGCACATGAAAGATATCGTAAGGGTCCTGGTAGAAAGTAGGTGGTTTTAGGTCAATAGGTACCCTAGATCCAAAATCAAACGCCCTCAAAATTAGCCTCACCAAATCTTTATTTCAACAATTCTATCCTCCAATATCAAGGGCTTAGGCTTCGGGACCTGTAGCATATTATTCATCCCATATGATTCTCCCAAGTCCAAAAATTGGCGCAGAATCAAGATTGACTTGGGCACAAAGATCTCAAAAGTCAGCTCTTCGAGGTGCAGATGAGGACTGGGGTCACTGATTGAATCATCAAGATTCGGATCCTCCAAGTTAACCCCAACCGAATCCAAATCTTCAATAATTGGGCTATCAACTGGTTTGTCAGATTCCTCAAGCCCATTTGTCTCACTAAAATCCTCTTCCTTAAGTTCAAGTGAGACTTCACCAAAATATTCTTCACCCTCAGAGTCAAAGAATCCGTGATCCACATTTATATATGTCTCAAAATCATATGTCATTTCATGGTCCATGTAGAGATATTTTTCCTCACTGCCCGGCTCGGGAATCTCGGGTGAATCAATCGGTTCATCCTCAAATGGTTGCTCTAGCCCATCCTAGTCATCCCCAGTCTCAGAAAATGTATCCCCCCCGACAAGCGCCTAAGCGGGTTCAGACATTTGATCTCCTAAAGGGGGTTCATCTTGAGAATCATCCCAAGATTTGATTAGTGCAACCACAAATTTCATCCTCAACCTTGACAATTTCCCAAGAAGAAACTCACCCAAGTCCCTATCCCTAACACTTTGGAGCAAATCCAATAGAGAACTATTAAGTTCATCAATCATTTTGATCATAGGCTCTAGTGCTTCAGTGCATGGTGTTGGCTGAGCTTCTAAAGATTGTATAGTGTTCCTCAAATTAGCCAACACCCTATCCTGGATCTGGTTCACCTGAACCGACTGGTTCGGTTCAGGTTTGGGTGGGTTCAGGTTAAATCTAGAGGAGTCAAGATGTCGAGGTTCTTGGGTCCCTCCCTGAAAGTAGGTCATTCTAGGTCGTTCAAAGGATGGTGGTGACCTATATTCAGTGGAATACTGGGGATGGTAGGTGTTATAATCATGATATCCTTCCTAATTGTAGATCAGGTTGGTTTGGTCATCAAAGATGGAGATCCATAATCATTATCGTTTTGGGAAGGATAATAATCATAGTCTTGTCATCCAGGGTTAGGCCCTGGACAATGAGGTCCGGATTCATATCCTCAATCAAAGTCATCCCGGCTAGTGGATGGGTAATTACAAGTCAAGTCAAGATAGTAATCATCTTGGAGATAAGCGGTGGTAGGAGGATAGGATGTGAAATGCTTGTAGGATGTGGAAGGGTATATGGTGAAGTAAGGAGGGAAATCAGAAGAGAAAGGAGCCCTACAATACAAAAACACAAGCCTATCCTTAGTTTGGGTAGCCTAAAGGTCTACAGACTCTCAGAATCCGTCCTAAGATTATAGACGATTTACTCTACTTATGTCCAGGCAATCCAACCAGTTAAAAGGAGGGACTGGGGAGAAGGTTCTTCCTTTGGCTTGCGCCTCTGGTTCCTAGTGTACCCCCCAGCCACGGTCGTTTGACGCTACTCCCCTAGCTAGACATTAGATTGACTAATATAAGCAAGTTAATCATGAACAATCTCAATCTGGATCCCGACGAGCAAACCAGTTCTTAGGGCCAATGTCTTATCAATTTTAGTTAGGCTTAGGACAATGGTGCTTCAAGAATGTGATGGGCCTCTTAGATGAGTTATGCCCTTAATGATCAGTTAAAATGTATGTGTGTGCACAACCAGGATTTTCAAACAAGGTTATTTGATGATGTGTCTTTTAGGATTTAACCTTATTTAGTAGCTTTTAGGGTTTAATTCTTAGGTTGATTCAATCAAGGTTTAGTAAAACACTCCAAGTTTTCAAAGCACGGGTGATGATATGTTCATTTAAAAATCAAAAATAATGTGGAGTGCCTAGTTCAGCCCTAACAATCAACCCTAAGTGGCAAGCTACTTGATGGATCAATTTTAGATTGAGTGGTGCGGCCCAAACAGCTCAATCAATTGGCCTATTGCACCACTTAGTTAAGGCACACAAGAATGCTTTACCTATTCAGATTTCTACTCACTTATGTGTATTTAGTTGAAGTATACCGGGTCCACAGGTCAGATCCCGATTAAGTGGTAGAATCAAAGTGATTGTGCACCTTGGGATAAGAAGTTGTGGGTGTTAAGTGTATAGCTTTCAGAAAATCCTACAATCAGATAACACTTTTTTATTATTTTTTTTATTTATGTGGATGGCGAGGTGAGTGGAGGTGGCAAACAAACAACCAAATCTATCCTAGGGTTTATAAAAAGCACCTAAGTTAATTTAGGTTTGAGTTATTAAGTTATGAAATGAAAACTAAGGTGGGGGTGGTGTAGGGGACACTTACAAAACACTCTACCCGCACTTTACTCCGGTCTATCGTACTTGGATCTCCATGCTAGGGTACTTGCAAAATAGTAGATCAAAGACAAGTAGGGTTAGTGCTATGTAAATGCAAAGAAACGCAATAAACAATAAAGTAAATTCCGTTGCCTCCCTAGCAACGGCGCTAAAATGGTCGTGCATCTTTTGCATGTTAAAAATCGGGGTTATAAGTAACCCATCGTCGTAGTTGCAAAACACGTCGATCAGATTAAATTTATACCGAAATTCCAAGGGAGTCTCAAGTCGAACACAGGGAGGCAACATTTACTTTACTTGAAAACTGCGCTTCGTTTCGATTCTTTTTTGTATTTTGGGGTTTTGTTGTTTTTTGTACTTTTGAAATAAAAGAAAACAAGAAAATGTATCACAAGATAGAGATGTGGAACAAATATGATATATATTACTTCTAATATCAATTACAAGAAACTATGAAAGCATATAAAGAGAGGGAGGTGTGAGAAAATCTCCCGAATCGGCTGTTCGGCAAGACGACGACGCCTAGCAAAAGCTCGGACAAAGGAGGTGAGGAGCGGGACAATGGAGGTGAGATGCAGGAGGATGTCGTGTTGAGGAATGCTTCGACGTGGCTCCAGAATGGAGGTGAGAAGACGGAGGTGATATGCTACCGGAATGGAGGTGGGAGGACAGCTCCAAGGTGACCTATGAAGGGAGATGGGAAGTTGGAGGAGTATTTGGTGGGGCAGAGGTTAGTTACACTAATAGGCACCTTGGGAGCTTGAGAACAAGCTCTAATGGAGCGTTGGTAGGCTTGCTAGAGCTTCGGAGTAGGTGGGAGTAGAGTAGGTAGAGATGGCATGGAAGGGAGGGGGTGTAGGTCCTTTTATAGTGAAGAGGCAAAAATAGGTATGGGATCATTAGTGACATCCAGGCCATCGCTAGTAACGTCACCGTAGGCAGCTCATGCCCACTGGCGCTTGCAGCTGGCTTTGCTAGCATGCGATGAATTACCGATGGCTATAAGCGTCGCTGTAAGTCCAGCTCATCCGTCGCTATAGTCCACCTCACACTGCGCTGGCGCCGCGCTACCTTGCCGCGCGCATGCGCGCCCACGTGCTGGTGCTGCGCTGCACGCATGCGCACCTGCGCGGACACCCGCGCTGCTGCGCACGTGCGATGCTACGTGCGTATGCCAGCTGCCTGGGCTGCAACACGTGGCATAGTCTGGGCCGTCCTTCTTCTTGTAGGGGCTGCTATAGAGGTCGAATTGAGTCGATTTTTGTGCCATTAGGCTGCGATCGTCGACCCGAATCCATCCGCGCGGTCGGATTTATCATTTGAAGCTCCAAATTATACTCCTAGTCCCTTAGCCATTGATCTTCCTCGGACTGCATATGGTGCTACGGGACTCCAATCGAGGTGATTTCGGAATTGTTGGACTCCGATCGTCGTCTCGATCAGATCCATACAGTTGGATTGTCAATCCGAGGCTCCGAAAGAAATATGCTTCTCTCCTAATCACAAAAAGATGCAATTAACCTAAATTATATACAATTACTCTAAATGCAGAATGATGCATGCTATGCAATATTTATAACATGAAATGCAAATCTAAGCCTAGGAACATGCATAAATAAGCATTTTACCCTCAACAAATGTGTTTACATCATGTATCAAGTAGTACCAAATCAGAAATTGTGATCAAGATTCCTAAATCACCTGTTGCTCCCCGGCAACAGTGACAAAATGTTTAATGGGAGAGATCAGGATTCTAAATCGATGCGTCGTAGTATAGTTGAAATCGCTCGAAAACAAATAGATTTTATTACTCGAAGTTTTAAGTCCGAGGTCGAACACAGGGAGGAAATTTGAGTTTAAAAATCAAGAGCCCAACTTTGGAAAATTGACTATAATATGCAATGAAAACTTAGAGTTGTAAAAAATGTAAGCACAGAAGAATAAAAAAGTCAATGTATGAAGACAAGCAAAAAATGGACATCTGATTTGTGAATCAGACATCTTAAACTTATAGATGCTACAGTGCTTTATTTCTTCTTTTTCTCTCTTCTCTGGCTGCTTCCTTCCTTCTTCCTCTCTTTCTTTTCTTCATGCCTGTGCCTTTGCTTCTTTTTCTTCTTCTTTTCTTTCTTTGCAGCTCCTCTTTCTTCTGCCTTCAGTTCTTTCTCTTCTTTCAGCCTTCAGCCTCTTTCTCTTTAGTTCTTGCCATCTCCTCCCTTAGCTTCTCTAGCTTCCACCCTCTTCTTCCTTGGCTTTTTCTTCTTCTCCTTCCTTGCGAGAGCAAAACCTACCCGTACCCACCCTCGCAATCTCTCTTCCTCTTTCTCTCTTAGGCTCGCTCTCCCAAAGCCACTTCTTGGGTAATCAGGTCGAGTACGCGCCCGAGACTAAGCCCACTGGCATGAGGTGGTGGGCGAGGTGTGCAGGTCCAGTATACGGGTCAAGCAAGGTCCACTAAGATCGAATCACGAATGAGGTGATAAACGCAAGTTTATCATCATTCTTATGCATTAAAACAAACCTAGCTCTTAGGATTTTACTCTGCAAATCGGTTTTTGGGCTGCATTTAGGCATAAATTAGGTTAGGCATGCATTTCATTTTTTATTATCTTTTTGATATGTTTTTGTTAGTGTTAGGGATGAACAGATATATAGATCCCTAAAACCCTATCACTCAAGAAGGAAAATGGTGAAGGAGAAGCTCAGACTAGTTGGAACTCAACTTGATCCAGCTCACCACAGCTGGAACCTAGCTCACTGGAACTAGGGTTAGCTCATCCCAGCTCCATTCAGCTAATCTCAGCTAAATGGCAGCTCAAGAGAGTTCATCTTAGCTCACCCTAGCTCAAGTCAGCTCAGATACAGCTCAACCTAATTGAGTCTAGCTCATTTTAGCTCCCACAAGTCCACAGGGAGCTCTAGCTAGCTCAGCTGAGTTAACTGGAGTTCACCCCAGCTCAGATCCAGCTACATCCAACTCCACTCAACTCCAGCCAGCTGAAGAAGAACTCATCCCAGCTCAGGAAGCTCAAGTCCAGCTCCCAGGGACTCAGCTTAGCTACCTTAGCTGCCTCAACCAGCTTGATCCTCCCCGGGAGCACCAGACCCAGCTCACCTCAGATCATTATTGTAGAAGCCAGCTCACTTTAGCTTGGCTTAGCAGCTAGCAAAGAAATAACAAGCTAGGCCAGCTAGAGTAGCTCCATGCCAGCCTCTTCAGCAGCTGCCAGCTTCAGTTCCAGCTCCAGACTTCTCCTCCTCAGCTCCTCTCTTCAAACCCTAGCTCCAATACCTCCTCCTCTAATCCATAGCTAGCTAAGCTAGCTTAGCTTAGCTTAGCTAGCACCCAGCTCCTTCGCCATCCACCACCTTCAACTCAACCCTAGCTAGCTCCACCAACTTAAGCCCTACCTAAGCTAGCTATCCTGCTCCAAGTTGGTGCCACCTCTTAGCCACCTCTTCACCTCATCATCACCACCAAAAGGAACCAATTTTAGTGCCAAAACCTAACCCTAACTACCCCCCTTTTTGGCACCAACATCCACCCCCACATCCACCATACACCTAACCCTACAACCCATCCTAGCCACCCACCTACCCCTCCTTCTCGAACCCTACTTGGTGCCACCTAAGCCCCCCTTCTAGAAGCCATTTTGGCACCAACTTCAAGGGGTGCCACCACCCATAACTACCCCCTAAGTGTCCCATGGGTTGGCGCCAATTACCCTTAGCCATAGGATCCCCAACCACCTCCATCTTCCCATCTTAGCCCTTCATTTCAAGAGTCACCTTAGCCCCCCTTCCTACTCTATATAAGTCCACCACCTACCACCATTTTAGAGCATCCTCCATTAGTGTATTATTCCACCTACATCCACCTATACCTACGGCCAAGGAGGAGTAGAGAAGAAGATTAAGGGGGCACATCACCAGCCCCTTTGGGGCCTTCTTCTCCCCACTCTCTTCAACTTGGGCCACGCCAAGGAGGAGGACGGCCAGGCAAAGGAGAAGAATCTAGGGTGGACGTCCACCCTTGGAGAAAAGCTTAGGGCACGCCCCTTAGGGCTTGCTTTGGAGGACATCACCTTGGCGGAGCTATAGAAGGAAGGAGCTGAAGATCCTCTTTTCAAGCCCGAGAGCTACCAGGCTTGGAGCAAGAAGAGCTTCATCTTCTTCATCACCATCATCATCTAAAGGATTTGTCTTTATTTTGTTTGTTTTTTTTGTAGAAGCATTCATCTACTAGTAGACAATTTCCTTTAGTATAAAAAAGAAGTTGCCTTAATTTCTTGTTGCACTCTTTCTTTTTGCATTACCTTGCTTTATCTTTAGTATAGTTGCACTCCTCCTTTCTAATTAACCTAGGCCTCCACGTGCCAAGGTTGAGCTTAGAAAGAGGATAATTTTTGTCACTTAGATTAGCATAGTAGGTGTAGTAATTTTTCCCGCCAACAACTTCGCATGTTGCCTTAATTTCAAAAACATAAAAATGATATATTGAAAAATGACCAAAAAGAAAGTTGAGATTTATATACCAAGCAAGAGATTTAATTTTTACAAACTTGCTTCCTTGAACGACCCTAGATACCCCACTATCTAAGATTATAAATTTAAGAGTTGATCGGTTTTGCGTGTTACAATGACGTATTTTACAAACCGCGTAAAATCGCTATCACGAGGCGGTGAGAGGGCGAGTGGGACCTCACCCCGTGGTCAGGAGGCGAAGAGGCTTATTCACTTTTTCCTCTTATTTTGCTGCGCCTACTCACGATCTTCCGAGGTGGGACTAAACGTCCCACCTTTCTTTACGTGCGCCCGCAGCAGGAAGCTTCCTTGATTGCAACAGCTACTAGGTCTTCGAAGCCAATTGCTTGGCTCATTCTGTGCATAAGAGGAATCCGCGTAACCTAGAGCCGTGCACCTAGAGTGGGGAGTCCTGGAGGAGGCTTGCAAGAAAGCTCCTCACGGTCGTTAATGGCAGTGGAGATGTCTACACCTGTCAACACGAAAACGGCCTCGCAGCCTAGTAAGAAAGCGCAGACAACTTCGCCGAGACATGGAGATGGTAGTGCGGGGGTCGGCATGGCGTGGGGTGGCCGGAGCGTGCGTGCCTAGGGCACCCTGTGTGGGCGAAAGTGGGTGTGTTCAAGGGGTGTCCTGGGGTTGTGGCGCAGTGAGTGCAGTAAGGGTTTAGGATCAGTGAGGTGTGGCGATGCTTATGGGGTGGTTGGCGAGGTGGATGGAGGTGCGGAGCGATGGGGACGCCTCGCCGGAGTGTGGCCAGAAATGAAGGTAAAGGTGGTTGCGTGCGTCGAGGGGCGTTTGCAAGAAATAAAGAGGGGAAACAGGAAGAGGAGGGAGAAAGAAATTATCTGACCTAATCTAAGGACGAAGGAGGCAGGGATGGCGACCGGCTCGTGTTGCCGTCGCCAGAGACGAAGCTCTCCGTAGATGAGGCGGCGGCGACGACAGGGGCAGAGGCAGCGTTAGGGCTAGTGCAGCCGACGCGGATGAATGAGAGGAAGGAACCCAACCACTGGTATTGTGGTTGGGCGACGAGAGAAAGAGGACGGAGCCGTCGGAGCTTGCAGAGAAGTTGTGGCTAGCAAGGAGAGAAGAAAGTGGGGTGGACCGACCCAATTCCAAGCTGAGGAGGTGCAGAATGAATTAGGGTTTCTTATATAGGCCCTAGAGGGGGGATTTGTGTTTGGAAGTCAAGCTTCCAAGCACGACAATGTCGCCTGAGACGGAAACTCAGAGAGACTCAAATCTCTCATGCGTTCGCATGAGAGATTGAGTAGGAATTAAGGTTCATTAGTGGGTTCACATTGGAGGAGATTTCTCAGAGAATCTCCCTTTTAATTTTGAAGGGGATTCTCTAAGAGATCAGAGAGTTCTTGCCATTGAAACCTCACCGGAGTAGGATTCTCTTCGCTATAATGGAAGGGGGACCTAATTGCAAAGAACGACGTGGAAGTAGGGGGCTTCTGTAGAGGTTTTCGAAAAATAGGGTAAAAATGTAATTGGGCTTGACCCATTTGCAAAGTCGGTCAAGATGAATTCCTCTTAGGTCCAGATTTTGATATCAACCTAATTTGGACCTAAGGAATCTAATAGTGAAGTTGGATTTTAGGTTTGACCACGTTCAATTGAGCAATTTACGCAAAAACCCAATTTATGGCAAATATTTGACTGAGACCCCAATTTAGGTCAAAATAGGTTCTAAGGGCCAAATTGAAGGTTCTAAATCCTAGAGGATATTTTTTCATGATTTTTAGAGGATTTAGGTGAATTTTATCCTAACCATAACCTTGTTACATCAAGTGGGTCTGTATTAAGGTTACAAGAAGTCATTTAATTCCTAGCATTCACATGAACCCTTTTTCTGTTTGAACCAACCCACTTTTTATCCTATTAAGACCATTTGACCTATGTTTAGCCCATGAGAAAATCCATTGTTGTACTGCAATGGTAAAATTGTAGTTTTATCCCTTATTTCTTGCTTTTCTCTCAGAATGGTTATTCATGGAATTAAGACCTCCACCTGGTTATGTAGGAGCTTTTATTCTCTTTTATGGGTCAAAATGAGCTAGTTAGGACTCATGATGGTGTTCCCATCACCTGATAACAAGCAAAGAATCTCCTATAAAAGGAAATTTCATGTATCCAAGGAAAAAAATCCCTACAATGCACTCCCAACAATTCTCTAGTGAATAGTTGAGGGTTAGATCCCCTCCCCAAATGTACACATGTGGGGTGAAACTGGGTCACCAACTCATTGTGCTTATTATTCACTATTGGCATACCTGCAACACTTCCTTCTCCTACATTCCTTATCGAGTCCTTTACACTTGATAAGTTGGCGTCATTTGTGGGAATTCGCAAAAAAGAAGCCAAGCCCCTAAGGAGGCACAGCCGATCCATCAGGCTCCAAGGTTCGAAACATTGATTTCGATATTATCTCAATAAATTTTCAAGTACACATTTCGCCGACATGCCGAGGGCTGACACATCCCAACAAAAATGGCCAAAGTAGTCAAAATGATTAGACTTTTAAAAATAACTATTTCAATGGATAAATATTTTCATTTATGTCCTAAATCCTATCTTACACTTCATATTTAAATGATACTTAGTTCCTCCACTAGCCATTAGAGTTGTCGGCATTAACTAAGCATAAGTTGAAGCTTTAGTAGAATCTCTTTCGAGGTAGATACAACATCAAGGGGTTTAAAACATAGCAGCAACAATGAAGAATGAGGGCAATAGTAGCAACAACTATCCAATGCCAAGTGTATTTCACCAATGCCAACCAAATCTCAAGAGAGAAATGAGAGCAGCAATAATAGTGATGAAAAGGAATGGGAGTAGTAGTAACACTGGAAGAGAAGAATGGGAGAAGAGCAGTAGTGGTTGTGGAAAGGAAGGGGAAAAGTTAGAAGAGAATCGAAGTTTTTAAATATCATTATCAATATTGTATTGATAAGTTAAAAAAGGATGAATTGTTGATATCCAAGGAGGGGAACTTTGATGAAAATACTCAAAATTGCTTAAAATGTCATAACATGAAAAAATTCCTAAGCCTTAGAAGTTAAAATCATGATTTGAAGTGTAAAAAAAAATAAATTTCAATTTTCAATAGAAAAGTCTGAGGTGTCCAAGGCCAATATATGAGAAAATTGATACATGACCTGTATCAATATTTTTCATGTTGGAGATCTAATCCACTAGGCTAGCCGATGACAAAAACAACAGTAGGAGCAACGGCACTAGGAGTAAAGCACGGCAGCACAACAGGTCTTATCGACAACATGCCCACCTCACCAACGACATATCGACGATTTTGCTGACATGACAGCAAAACACCCGCATATTGACATATATTACATGTCGATATGGCTCACCTGCAAAAAGTGTCATTTTGACGATATGTCAACATTTAAATCACTTCAAGCTCAAGGGACACAATCCCTACCTAAGCTGAGCTCATGCTCAGCCCCACTCACACCGAAGCACTCTTCAACAGCAAACCCGGTCAAGCAAGTGCCAAACATGCATCAAGGGCTCCCCACCAAAGACCAATGAAATCCAACGCCCCCCTTGAGGAGGAAACGATGAAACCAACAAGCATAAAAGAGGAGGCACAACAACCTTTCCTCTCATCAATAGCCACTTTTGGTAGATGGATGTTAAAGTAGTGAGGAACGAGTCCTCGCTCCCTTCTTTCCTACCTTTGGCCGTGTGCTAGGGCAAGGCTACCAAGTCCGCCAACCTCGAATTGCCAATGCCAAGCACCACATGACACACCCACCCGACCTGTCAGTCACCGAGGAGAACCCTTGGCCACTACCAAATCTAGAGGGGTGTGCCTGTAAGGGTCATCCAGCATATTGAACCACCAGACAAGGCTTGGGAACTCCCTGGTAGGGAAGTCCTCGACCCAACCACCCAATGTTGCATGGTCAGTAGGAAGGGGCATCTCCAGATAGGGGACTCTGCGGATCACCCCAAGGGTCGTGGCGAGGTAACCAACCGAGGGAGACATGGAAGGCCCACCTAGTACATGTTGGAATCATTTTCCACATCTTATTTTGGTATTAACAAAATTATTTCATATTAATGTTTGCAATTGAGTGATATTTCAGATTTTGATGGAGATTGTAAGAAATCAAGGCAAATAGCGAAAGATGACAAGGAGGCAATGATGATGATGATGATGGAAGACCGTCTTCAAGATAAATCCAAGATTTCAAGTCGTCAATTAGAATAGGTTTTTGTTTTATTCTTAGAATGTATGCCTCTCAACTGATAAATAAGAATTAAACCATATAGAGTATGATAAAACATTACAATCATCATGTGATTGCTTTCAAAGTACGTATCGTTCAAAAGATCATCTTTTAATGATTAAAGTATTTACGATAGAAGACTAATAAACAAATTGAATTCATGTTTAAAAAGATACTTGTTAACCCACAAGTACTGATACTAAAGTTTAGTACCGGTACATGTGAGTTACAAGTTTGAGTTTTTTCAAAGAAACAAACCTACACCCTACGAGTACTGGTACTCATAATCAATACTAATACTGGAGACAACGAGTACCGGGACTCATGATTAGTATCGATACTAATGGGTTACAGATTTTTGTTGAGTGTTTAAAACTCAAATCTGAAAGCAACGAGTACCGGTATCTCATAGATACTATCAGCGACAACTTAGTTTAAAATGCAAAACAATAAGTCACTAGTACCAGTACTCATACTTTTGTACTAATACCAATTTTCTGTTAGGCCAAATCTAAATGGCTAAAAATTAAATTTGAAGGTATGAACTTTGGGATTTAATTTCAAACATCTAGTATTCGAAATCCTATGATTATAACTCTATAAATAGGCCCTTAGACTCTTAGTTTGCATACAAGAAATACAAGAGAAAATCCTAAAGCTAAATTTTCATATCTCCACCATATTTCTTCAAGAGAGGAAAAAGAAGCTTTTCATCCACATCTCTCTACATTCTTGCAAGTTCAACGGTGTGTGGTTAAAGCTAATTTCTCAAAATTACAAATTGATTCATGTCTTTCTTAGGTTCTCAAATCAGTAAACTCTTTTAATTGTTGTTGGGAGGCTTAGGTGAGTTGTTGTAAGATTTCTTTTTGTTTTATACCAGTGCTTATTTTGTATTGAGCTTGTTGCTCGTTATTTGGGTTGTAATTACCCATCCGTTGTACTTGAGTTGAGATAACCCGTTAATTACCTTAGTTGGTAAATTAATTCCCTCATAGTTAAGGGAATTAGCTTAAAAATCCTAAGCTGAGAGGCTTAGGTAATGGAGTACCCAAGTGAGTGGGAAACTACTATATATCTTGTGTTCATTTTTGTGGCTTGATTTTTGTATCAATATTATTTTGTTCCACATTGCTAATACCCACTTCTAGTGTATTTGTGAGCATAGTATTTAGATCCTACAGATGGTATCAAAGTGGGTTGCGAGAAGACGTCACAAATCTAACTTCCAACGGCAACAACCTCAAGGTGCGCTAAAGGACAATCATCGACCCGTCCTCCCTATTTTGATGGGATGAACTATGGGCATTGGATGAAACGAATGCAAGTCTTTCTCAAAGCGATGGATGAGGAATCGTAGAGTCTAATTCAAACAAAATATGCTAATCCAAAGGACAAAGAAGTAGTACTAACAAGTGAACAAAAGAAAAAGATTGTCAGTAACGCAAAGGCCATGAAAGCACTTTATTGCACATTATCGAAAGAAAAGTTTAACCGAATTTCAGCAAACAAGTCTACATACAAAATTTGGAATACTCTTGAAGTCGCCTACGAAGGAACAAACAAGGTAAAGGAAACTCACATATCTATTCTAACAGAAAACTATGAGTGTTTCAAAAAGGAAAAAGATGAGTCAATCAAAGCTATGTACACAAGGTTTGGGGAGATTGTAAATCCCATGAGGAATCTTGGAATCAAGCTGATAGAGAAACGGCTTGTGAGGAAGATCTTAAAATCTCTTACAAGTGATTAAGCACCGAAGACTATAACTATCTAAGAGGCAAAGGACCTCTTCACTCTCCCTCTAGATGATCTAGTTGACAACCTTATGACCTACAAAGTCCAACTAGAGAACATGAACAAGAACGAGGAGAAGACTTAAGTAAGAAGAAGAATCTTGTCTTCAAAGTAATCAAGGAGAACTCAAATTCAAATACCTCAGAATCCGACGACGATGAAGAGATGGAGATGCTCAGAAAGAAATTTCAAAAGGTGCTCCAGAAATAAGGTAAAAAAGTCAATAAAATTTCAACTGACGTTGTTTGTTATGAGTGCAAGAAAAAAGAACACTTGTGAAAAGATTGCCCTATGAATAAGAAGAAGGAAGACAAGCGAAAGGATACAAAAGAAGGCAACAAGAAGAAGAATTCCAAAAAAGCTTTCACAACAACATGGGAAGATAGCAACTCCAACAAGGAAACAAAGAGAGGACTTGTCTAATTTGTAACGAAAACTTAATTAATAAATTAAATGAGATTGGAGGAGAGATGGGGAAGGTTGTGGGCACGTTCTCAAAGAATATGAAATTGGGCAGTGAGATTGAGAAAAGAATTTATCAAAAACATATTGTAAAGCCAATAGCAATAAGAGAGATGAATTTGGAAAATAATTACTCAATTTATACAAGATTATCTATGATTGCGGGGAGAGGGGGTTCGAATTGTAACTGTTACGACCCGATTCCCAAATCCCTACAGGACACGAGAATCGGACCAACTCGACTGATCCTAAGACCCAGTCGTCCAACGAGAAAGTAACCAAAAAGTAGTAAAATAAACCACATTCATCATGCAAGCAACTAACAGTAACAAAAGTACAGCACTAAAGAAAAGAACTACTACAACACATACTACCACAATAGTAAAAAGTTTAAAACAGGTACGAAAATATAATGTTTACAATAAAGAGTATAAGGTGAAACAGAAATACTCACTACTACAGAAAAATGGTACAAAAGTACAACTACTGGGCTTTACTCGGCCCAGCACCCTCCGCAGCCGCAGGCTCTAGCTGCTCAACACCTGGTCCTGAAAAAGGTGACAAATGTGACACATCAGCGAAATGCTGAGTAGAGTGGCAACCAACTAGCCAAGAAAACAGTAAAGCTGGACAAATAGCTGTCATTTTTTTTATTTATTTCCTTTCTTTCTTTCTCTATTTACTCTTTTCTAGAATTATTTCTTAGATCTTTCTCTTGATCTCGAACGTTCCTCGTGGGAAAGATCTTGATTGCAGTCTTTTCTGAAAAGTAGAAGTAGCACGTAGTGCTCTCCTGGTCGGGAGAGTCCCCTGTGGTGGTCCTACCCTCAGTCAACCACCCCAAGGTCACTGACAGACATAACGGTGACTAAGGCACATGCGATAAATGCATGGATAGCTACCCTGCACTGGCACACGATCAGTCGTTTCCGTTAACGGGTGCGCCCCAAAGCACAGCACGGAACCAGTATAGGGCAGAGACCTCTCAGTAACAGGGGTCCAGCACCTCCACAGTAACCAAACAGGGGTCTTGCCCTCCACAGCAACCAAACAAGGGTCTTCCCCCTCCACAGTCCGTGCACCCTCGCCTGACTACCTTGGTTTGCCCAGTGGGCCTAACAAGTCGGTGTAGGACAGTTAGCTGAACCCCGGGGCCCGTGGGGTGGCTAGCTCCCTCCCTACACTAGTAGCTCTCCCTGGTATGGGGTACGCGAGGGCCAAGAGTCGGTACAAAGTGGCCAGACCTAACCCCGGGTCCCTAGGACGACTGGCTCTCCTCTACACTAAGAGGTAACATGTGTTTTCCTTGGTACTACGTACCTAAGAGACAACAAACTTTCCCATTCACTTTTCCAATTCCATCCCATTTATTTTCAGGAGTTCTACTCCTAATTCCCCGTAGGGTTCATGCTCATGTTTCTCAAGCCAAGCCATACTAGGTTTCATCATTTTAGGTTTATTCGCATATAGTATGTATTCCAACATTCAACTTCTTTTCCTTTCCAATTTATATACAAGCAGCTCGTATTTAATCTCAACTAATAGAGATTACAAGCAACAGTTACTAGAAACAGTACTCTACATTTCACAGGCAGCTGTTATCCAATTAAAGGAAATTATCATTATTTTATCTACTTATCCAAGACTACAATTCAGGCATTCAAGACATTTGTTTTAGTGTTTTCTGTTCCTAAGATTCATGCCACACTCTAGGATCTATCATTCAATCTAGTTTTCAGGTCCTAGGTTTCATGCCATATCCTAGAATCTATCATTCAATCTAGTTTTCATGTCCTAGGACTCATGCCATATCCTAGGATCTATCATTCAATCTAGTTTTCAGGTCCTAGGATTCATGCCATACCCTAGGATATATCATTTAATTCAGATATGCATTAATGTTTGTAACTAAGGGAAGCCACTCTACCCGCAAAATCGGGGCGTGATCGGCAAGTCCACGTACCTCTGCAACCCTCAAAGCCACAACAGAATGAGGTCCTAACACAAGGATAAGTCACAAGGAACCACTCAGAACAGGATACAAGTACTTTAAGAAACTAGAGGAACTAATTTTGAGAAGATCGAAATTTTAAATGCGGAAATCGGACCTCGAACGAACCCTAAACGGGTCAAAAATGACAACTCTGACCCAAATCAGACGTCTGGAACACCTTCCAGACGTCTTAAAAAGTGGTCCAGGTCAAACCTCACTTCTACGCTGCTCTTTAGACATCTAGGAACCCGTTGAACCGTCTAGACCTAGTTCCAGATGTCTGACTATCACTCCGGACGTCTGGAGACACTCTCCGCCGTCTGGTACTATGCCCAGACGTCTGATCTATGTGGGAGGGCGTGTCCTCATGCCGTCCTGAAGCGAAACCTGCATACGTACGCAACACTCCTCAACACGACATGTCTCAGAGCTTTCGGCGGAACGGCCTGCATGGCCGTATCCGCAAAAAGGAGAAAGATGAGAAATATCGTACCTTTCAGACGTTTGGATCTCTCTCCAGACGTCGCCCGTGTCTTCTGGACGTAGGTCCAGATGTCTGATTCTGGGAAAGTTTCCTAGAATCAGGACCTCCTCGCCTTCTGCCTGCTGCGCACGGCCGCGCCACGCTCGCCCACCTGCTGCATAAGCTGCAGCAGCACCGGGGTAACTTCCCCAGCACCACGCTCCTGCTGCGCGCCTGTCCGCTGGCCCCGAGCTGCTCCGACAAGCTCGCTCTCTCTTCCTCGTGCGCTCTCCCTCTTCTCCCTTCTCGCTGCACCTCTTCCTCTCTCACGCACCCGGCAGTAGCAGCTGCCCACATTCTCTCTCTCGTGCTCAAGGTGGAAGGAGGGGACGGTGGGGTGGTGGGTGAGGGAGAGGGAAGGGTTATTTGAAGGCGTGGGGAGGGAGAAAAAGAGCCTGCAGATCGGCGAGCTCAGTCTGCGCGCACACGCGCGCAGACTCGAAATCGTACGCCATAAAAATTTATTTCCAGATGTTTGGGAAGGCGTCTGGACCAACTCCTAAACGACCTAAAAAGCATTTGATGTCTCGGTCTTAACAACATAACAAACTCAAAGGAAGTTTCGTCCCAGAAACTTACGCTAACTAGGGTACGGAAAAAGAACAATATACGCATAACAAACTCAAAGAGGAACGAAGCCGGTCTGAAAAGACGTACCCTCAAAGAGCTCCGGGTACCACTCCCGCATCGCTGCCTCAGGCACCCAAGTAGCCTCGTACCACTGGCTCCTCCACAAAACCTTCACCAGGGGTATTTGCTTCCATGTCAGACTCCAGACTACTCTATCGAGAATCTGCACTGGCCACTCGGGGTAGGTCAGGTCATCACCCACCTCGACGCTCTCGTGGCTCAGGACGTGACTGGGATCGGCAACATACTTCCTGAGGCTGGACACGTGGAACACGTCATGCACACCAGAAAGCTAGGGAGGAAGGGCAAACCTGTAAGCAACGGGTCCAACCTGCCCCAGGACCTCAAAGGGTCCCACGAACCTCA
The DNA here is from genome assembly GCA_037157565.1 of Thalassia testudinum. Taxonomy (NCBI): domain Eukaryota; kingdom Viridiplantae; phylum Streptophyta; class Magnoliopsida; order Alismatales; family Hydrocharitaceae; genus Thalassia; species Thalassia testudinum. The sequence continues at coordinate 23,786,750 of JAZHRO010000007.1, read as the reverse complement.
GCGCGAGCTTCCCTCTCACCCCAAACCGCTGCAGGCCCTTCATGGGCGAAATATGAAGGAAGACGTGGTCCCCAACCTCAAACTGCACTTCTCTGCGTTTCCGATCTGCATAGCTCTTCTGCTGCTCCTGACAGTGCAGAGTTACCTGTGAATCTACTCGATCACCTCTTGACTCTGCCGGATCAGCCTGGGGCCAACCTCCCACTTGCTTCCCACCTCAACCCACTCAAGGGTGCCGTACACCTCCGTCCGTACAGAACCTCGTAGGGTGCCATGCCGATGCTCGAGTGGTAACTGTTATTATATGTAAACTCTGCCAGGGGCAAGTGCTCCTCCCAAGAGCCCCTCCAGTCCAGTACATAAGCACGCAAAAGGTCCTCCAGTGTTTGTATCGTGCGCTCAGACTGTCCGTTCGTCTGAGGGTGGTATGCTATACTAAACCTCAACCGCGTCCCTAGGGCCTGCTGAAACTCAGCCTAAACTGGGACGTAAAACGGGTATCCCGGTCGGATATGATTTCCCGTGGAACTCCGTGTAGACGTACCACATCGCGGATATACCTCTCTACCAACTGTGCTGGTCCCAAGGTGACTCAGATCGGCAAGAAACGTGCCGTCTTCGTCAATCTGTCAACGATTACCCAGACTACGTCGTGTCCTCGCTGGATAACGGGCAAGCCCACCACCAAGTCCATGGTAATGCTCTCCCACTTCCACTCTGGCACTGGAAGTGGCTGTAATGGCCCTGCAGGCCTCTGATGCTCGGCCTTCACCTGCTGGCACACCAAATACTGCTGTACGAATTCACCCACATCCCGCTTCATCCCCCACCACCAGAAGTCGGGTATTAAATCATGGTACATCTTTGTGTTTCCTGGATGTATGGTGAACCTGAAATCGTGTGCCTCAGTCAGGAGCTCTCTCAACAGCTCCTCGTCCCTGGGAACGCACAAACGTCCCCTCATGCGCAGTACCTGGTCCGTAAAAGAGAAGTCCCCAGGGTCACCTGAGGGCACTCTGTCACGCAATGATTGTAAGTATGGGTTGGCCATCTATCCAGTGATGATGCGGTCTATCAGCTCTGGCCTCGTCTATCGTGTCATCGTCACTGCCCCACAGTGCCCTAGTAACTCTATGGGCCGCCAACTGCCCATCTCCTCCATGAGGCTCCAACTCTACGCCTGTAAGCTGGCCAAGTGGGCGGGCACCTTCCAGCCCAAGGCGTCAGCCACCACGTTGTCCTTTCCTGGGTGGCAGGAAATGCTGCAGTCATAGTCCTTCAGGAGCTCCAACCAACGTCTCTATCTCATGTTAAGCTCCTTCTGATCAAGCAAGTATCTGAGGCTCTTGTGATCTGTGAAAATCTCAAAGGTCTCACCGTACAAGTAGTGCCTCCAAATCTTCAGCGCGAAGATGACAGCTGCCAGCTCCAGGTCGTGGATAGGGTAGCTATGCTCATGGGACTTCAGTTGCCGTGAAGTGTAAGCGACAACATGACCTCTCTGCATGAGCACACCCCTTAACCCCTGCAAAGAGGCATCCGTGTACACAACGAACCCGCCACTACTGTCTGGGATGGTAAGCACGGGAGCTGAAGTCAGCCTCTCCTTCAGCTCCTGAAAATACACCTCACAAGCATCTGTCCAAGTAAAGGGCACGTCCTTCTGGGTCAGTTGTGTCATAAGACGTGCAATCTGCGAGAAGCCCCTGATAAACCGCCTGTAGTAGCCTATGAGTCCCAAGAAACTGCGGATCTCAGTAACTGTGCGCGGTCTCTCCCACCTGAGCACTGCCTCAGCCTTGGCTGGGCTCACAGCCAAGCCATCCCCGGAGATCACATGACCCAAGAAGGTCACCTCCCTCAACCAGAACTCGCACTTGCTGTATTTGGCGTACAGCCTACGTCATCTCAGTGTGTCTAGAACCATCCGCAAGTGCTGTCCGTGCTGCGCATGGTCTCGAGAATAGATGAGCACATCATCAATGAATACCACCACGAACTGATCCAAGTACGGTCTACACACCCGGTTCATCAAATCCATGAATGCGGCGGGGGCATTGGTCAGTGCAAACGGCATGACCAGAAACTCGTAGTGTCTGTACCGGTGCAGAAAGCTGTCTTGGAGGAGTCTGACTCCCTGATCCTCAACTGGTGATATCCAGACCTCAGGTCTATCTTGGAGAATACCGTGGCACCTCGCAGCTGGTCAAACAAGTCATCAATTCTCGGCAGCGGATACCTGTTCTTGATGGTGACCCTATTCAGCTGTCTGTAGTCCACACAAAGGCGAGGGTACCATCCTTCATCTTTACGAACAATACCAAGGCTCCCCATGGAGACGCACTGGGCCTCACAAAGCCCTTCTCCAGAAGATCCTGCAACTGAGACTTGAGCTCTCGCAGCTCAAGTGGTGCCATCTGTATGGTGCTGTGGAGATGGGGCCGGTCCCCGCTACCAGTGAGATCTCAAACTCAATCTCACGCTTGGGCGATAGTGCTAGCAACTCATCTAGAAATACGTCAGGGTACACTCTGACAACCGGGATACTCTGGAAATCTGTCACAAGGCTGGGCTCCGCCACCACACAAGCTAAGAAGCCCTCACACCCCTGGCTCAAAAGTCTCGCCGCCCGAAGTGTAGAAATGCACCTGACGCCTCCATCCACTGGCTGCCCGTGGAACTCGAAAGAAGGCAACTCCGGTATGGAGAAGACGATCTTCTTCTCAAAGCAGTCCACCAAGGCGTGGTAAGCGGACAGCCAGTCCATCCCCAGAATTATGCCAAAGTCCTCCATCTGTATCATAATCAGGTCAGCGGGAAGTCTGTGTCCCCCAACACTGACCTCGCAACCTGTGTACATCCCCTTAACTACAAATAGCTGACCACTCGGACCTTTGATCATAAATGGATCCTCTAAAATCATACAGTCCTACCCCAAAATGACCGCAAACTGGCAGTGACAAACGAGTGCGTAGCGTCGGAATCGAAAAGTGTGTAAACTCTGCCGGAAACTGAAACCATACCTGCCACTACCGACCCCGAAGCTCTGGCATCCCTGTGTGTCAGGGCGTTGATATGCCCCTCAACCCTAGGTGTGAACGAAACAACCACACTCTGCGTCAGACAGGTAGCCGCTGGCCGGTACCCTCCTCGTGACTGCTGTCCTCCTCCTCGCGCCTGGAAACCACGGCTTCCTACTTGCCCTCCAGTGCTTGGCACGGGAAGCATCTGCTGACCTCCAGCCTTAGATGGGCAGTCCCTCTGACGTGGCGCGACTGGCCACACTAGTAGCAAAGGGGGACTCGACTCCCGCCCTCAGTGGGTCCCTGCTGACAGCTGGGCGGGGGCAGGTGCTAGCAGCTGGCCCCTGTCGGGGGCCTCCGAAGGCCACTGATGGCCATGCAAAACGTGACGGCTCTCCTGCGGACGCCACGTGCCTCCTCTCTCGTCGGCCCTGTGAGAAGTCTGGCTGGTAGGGCTTCTTCCGCCCGCTATCAGTGCCGCATGCGGACAGGTTGGTCTCTTCGTACGTCATAGCTGCCTCCACCACCCTCGAGAACGTAGGCAGCTTCAGGGATTTGACATACCCCTGAATCGCAGGTCGGAGCCCCTCAGTGAACCTCCAAAGGCGCTCCTCCTCAGCAGCCACGGCTATCGCTGCGAGACGAGACAGCTTCAGGAAACACGTACAGTACGCGCTCACGGTCATCGTCCCCTGGCGGAGAGTATGGAACTCCCGCCTCCTCTAGTCCTGCCACGTCTGAGGGAAGTACTACTCGCAGAAAAGGGTGACGAACTGGTCCCAAGTCGGCTCGTCCCTCTCCTGACCCCTGACCGCCCTCCACCTATGTGTCACGCTCTCCAGCTGGTACGTGGTAAAGGCCATGCGACACTCCATAGGGGGGAGAAGGGTGTCAAAAACCTTCTCAATCTGCTCGAGCCAGTCCTCCGCCTCGGTCGGGTCCTCATCCCCCTTGATGGAGGGAGGCTTCAGCTTCTGGAACTATCCAAAAAGCTCAAAGTGGCGCTGAAGTGGAGATGCTAGTGTGCCTCCAGGTAAAGAAGCCTCGTGCTCGGAAGTGCCAGAGGAAGGTGGGGGTGGTGGAGGCAAACCCTCTCCCCCGCGTCCAGCGTCCTGTCCATTGCGCGGTCCCACAGAGGACTCCCCCTCCGTAGCACCAGGGAGAGGTTCTCGTGGCGGCGGGTAGAGCTCCTCTCGCACGATGTCCCGTATCAGCTGGGCGAGGACCTGGGCCGGAATGCCCGAGAGTAGTGGCTGGTCTACTGAGGCATCGTCCTCAACACGCCCGCCCCTCCGACAGCGTCCTCGACCGCATCCACGAGCCACCTTGCTACCTCTTCGTCGAGGCATCTCCTGCAAGGAGACGCGAACACGGAACAGAAAAGATGTCAATACGAATCGATATTCAACGAAGAAGTCTCAAAACAGATGGCAAAAGGTATATTGTGGTGGCTACTCTAGTTACAGGCACGTGAATTGGTTATTTTCCAGCAAGTTGGTTCACTTCTCGGGACGACCTTGCTCTGATACCATCTTGTTACGACCCGGTTCCCGAATACTAACAGGACACGAGAATCAGACCAACTCGACTGATCCCAAGACCCAGTCGTCCAACGAGAAAGTAACCAAAAAGCAGTAAAATAAACCACATTTACCATGCAAGCAACTAACAGTAACAAAAGTACAGCAATAAAGAAAAGAACTACTATATCACATACACCACAACAGTAAAGAATTTAAAACAGGTACGAAAATATGACGTTTAAGATAAAGAGTACAAGGTGAAACAGAAATACTCACTACTACAAAAAAATGGTACAAAAGTACAACTACTGGGCTCTACTCGGCCCAGCACCCTCCGCAGCTACAAGCTCTAGCTACTCAATACCTGGTCCTGAAAAAGGTGACAAATGTGACACGTCAGCGAAATGCTGAGTACAGTGGCAACCAGCGAGCAAAGAAAATAGGAAAGGTGGACAAGTAGCTGTCATTTTTTTTTTATTTCCTTTATTTCTCTATTTACTCTTTTCTTGAATTATTTCTCAGATCTTTATCTTGATCTCGAATGTTCCTCGTGGGAACGATCTTGATTGCAGTCTTTTCCGAAAGGCAGAAGTAGCACGTGGTGCTCTCCTGGCCGGGAGAGTCCCCCGTGGTGGTCCTACCCTCAGTCAACCACCCCAAGGTCACTGACAGACGTAACGGTGACGACTGCACGCGCGATAAATGCACAGGTAGCTACCCCACACTGGCGCACAGTCAGTCATTTCCGTTAACGGGTGCACCCCAAAGCACAGCACGAAACCAGTATAGGGCAGAGACCTCTAAATAACAGGGGTCCAGCCCCTCCACAGTAACCAAACAGGGGTCTTGCCCCTCCACAGCAACCAAACAAGGATCTTCCCCCTCCACAGTCCGTGCACCCTAGCCTGACTATCTTGGTTTGCCCAGTGGGCCTAACAAGTTGGTGTAGGATGGCTAGCTGAATCCCAGGGCCCGTGGGGTGGCTAGCTCCCTACCTACACTAGTAGCTCTCCCCGGTACGATGTACGTGAGGGTCAAGAGTCAGTACAAAGTGGCCAGACCTAACCCCAGGTCCCTAGGGCGGCTGGCTCTCCTCTGCATTAAGAGGTAACATGTGTTTTCCTTAGTACTACGTACCCAAGAGACAACAAACTTTCCCATTCACTTTTCCAGTTCCATCCCATTTATTTTCAGAAGTTCTACTCCTAATTCCCCGTAGGGTTCATGCTCATGTTTCTCAGGCCAAGCCATACTAGGTTTCATCATTTCAGGTTTATTCGCATATAGTACGTGTTCCAACATTCAACTTCTTTTCCTTTCCAATTTTTATACAAGCAGCTCGTATTTAATCTCAACCAACAGAGATTACATGCAACAGTTACTAGCAACAGTACCCTACATGCCACAGGCAGCTGTTACCTAATTACAGGCAGTTATCATTATTTTATCTACTTATCCAAGATTGCAATTCAAGCATTCAAGACATTTGTTTCAGTGTTTTCTGTTCCTAGGATTCATGCCACACCCTAGGATCTATCATTCAATATAGTTTTCAGCTCCTAGGATTCATGCCACATCCTAGGATCTATCATTCAATCTAGTTTTCAGGTCCTAGGATTCATGCCATATCCTAAGATCTATCACTCAATCTAGTTTTCAGGTCCTACGATTCATGCCATACCTAGGATCTATCATTTAATTTATATATGCATTAATGTTTGTAACTAAGGGAAGCCACTCTACCCGCAAATCTGGGAGTAATGGGAGTGTGATCGGCAAGTCCACGTGCCTCTGCAACCCCCAAAGCCGCAATAGAACGAGGTCCAAAGACAAGGATAAGTCACAAGGAACCACTCAGAATAGGATACAAGTACTTTAAACAAGTAGAGGAACTAATTCTAAGAAAAATAAAATTTTAAACGTGGAAATCGGACCTCGAATTGACCCTAAACAGGTCAAAAATGACAACTCTGACCCAAATCAGACGTCTGGAACACCTTCCAGATGTCCTAAAAAGTGGTCCAGGTCATACCTCACTTCTGCACTGCTCTTCAGACGTCCAAGATCCCGCTGAACCGTCTGGACCTAGTTCCAGAAGTCCGACTATCACTCCGGATGTCTGGAGACGCTCTCCGCAGTCTGGTACTGTGCCCAAACGTCTGATCTGTGTGGGAGGGCGTGTCCTCGCGCCTTCCCAAAGTGAAACCTGCATACGTACGCAACACTCCTCAACACGACACGTCTCAGAGCTTACGGCGGAACGGCCTACATGGCCGTGTCCGCAAAAAGGAGGAAGATGAGAAATATCGTACCTTTCAAACATCTGGATCTCTCTCCAGACGTCGCCCATGTCGTCTGGACGTAGGTCCATACGTCTGATTCTGGGAAAGTTTCCCAGAATCAGGACCTCCTCGCCTTCTGCCTACTGCGCATGGCTGCGCAGCGCCGCACTCGCCCACCTGCTGCCTGAGCTGCAGCAGCACCGGGGTAACTTCCCTAGCACCACGCTCCTACTGCACGCCCGTCGGCTGACCCCAAGCTGCTCCGGCAAGCTCGCTCTCTCTTCCTCGCGCGCTCTCCCTCTTCTCCCTTCTCGCTGCACCTCTTTCTCTCTCACGCACCAAGCAGCAGCTGCTGCCCACGTTCTCTCTCTCTCGTGCTCAAGCTGGAAAGAGGGGACGGTGGGGTGGTGGGTGAGGGAGAGGGAAGGGTTATTTGAAGGCGTGGGGAGGGAGAAAAAGCGCCGGCAGGCCGATGGGCTCAATCTGCGTGCGCACGTGCGCAGACTCGAAATCGTATGCCGCAAAAATTTATTTCCAGACGTCTAATCAGACATCTGGACCAACTCCCAAACGTCTTAAAAAGCATTTGATGTCTCGGACTTAACAGTAACCAACAAGGAGATCTTGTTAATGTTGTGGCATCTGTAGACTTTTCTGATTGCTTTAGTGGGCTTAGACCTTGCCGACCCCCCTCTCGATCTGTCCTTGTTCCTTGCTACCTTTAATTGGGAAAAGTGATGTTGATGGCCTACCCTTTTAATGAATTGGGTGGCGCTTTCCTGCATCCTTTCCCTTGGAGGATCATTTGTTCCAATGGCCTTTTCACCTAGAACATTCTACCCCACCTTTTCTTTTAGGGGAAGGGGGGGGGGGGGAGGGGTTGTTTCTATAGCCTTCCTACTTGCTCAATGAGGAGGGTGACCTCTCATGGCCCCTCCCTCTTTTGGGGGGCTTGCTTGTTCTTGCAACCTTCTTGCCTACTCAGTGGGGTGGGTGGCAGTTTCTACCCCCTCCTTCGGGAGGGGGGTGGGGGTGGGGGTAAGGGGTTTTGTTCTTTGTTTGTACTTGGTGGGAATTTGCCACTTGTAGTACTTCCAGGTTTTTCATCCTCTTTGTGGGGTGCTTCTTGTCCTACACAGTTTGTTTGCTTAAGTTCGAGGGTGGATGGTGGCTAGCTATTGTTTTAAGCCCTCTGTTGTTGGCAGTTGGGCTGACGATGGGATTGCATCATTTAAGTGTCTCGAGTCCTTGGATATGGCATGTCACATCCTCTTAGGCTCTTTATTCTGTCGCGTCTTGTCGTATTAAGATCTGATAGGATGGTTAGGGGTAGTGGTGAGGTTGCGGCTCTTTACCTTCCTCTCTCCCTAATGTAAGGGAGTTTGGTAGGGGGTGGGGTTTCTGTGCTCGCTCCTCCCCAATCCGACAGAGATTTGTTGCAGTTTTTGTTGGTTGACCTCCGCTTACTTTGATAGCATGGTTTGTATGTCTTGGCTGTTAAGACCTCTATTTTGATAAAAAAATATATATGTTTTATTGTAAACTAATCTTTCAGGATCACGCTCACACAAATAATGTCAATTATCCTCTGCGTCGATGAAAATGAAGATTATGCTTAGTGATATAAACATATTTACACTACTTAAGATGCCTATTTATACATGTTCTTAAGCATAGGATTACATTTCATGATATAAATATTGCACAACATGCAACATCTTGCATTTAGAGTAGTTTGAATAAAATGGAGATTAATTGTCTCCATTTATGTGCTTGGACAGGGCAAACTTTTTATCAGGGCGTTGGATCGAAGATCCAACCATACAGATGTGATCAGGGCAACGATTGGAGTTCAACGACTCCAAGATCGCCCTAATCAGGAATCTATAGCATCAGATAGTGACTGGGGAATCCTAGAAGATCAAGGGCCAGGATGGTGTAATCCGCACTTCAAATGACAAATTCGGCCACATGGATGGATTTGGATTGACGATCGCAGCCTAACAACGCAAAAATTGAGTCAATCCGACACCCGTGGCACCATCTACAACATCCAGAAGATGGACGGCCAAGATGGCACCACATGGCACCATCTCGGCCGCCCAAACGCCTGCATGCAACCGCTGAAGCCTCCTCATCCGCCTCTGTCTGCCGTTGGATCTCGATCAAACGGCTGTGAACGGCTGCGCCTCAAATCGTCCGCGCGACCATCCGCGCTCTGTAGCGTAACGGTCGCGAGGCGCTGCCCGTTCACAAGACGCAGGTTCGAGCCACAGGGAGGAGGCGAAGGGCGCGGTCGAGTGGGCATGGGCGTGCGTCGAATCTTGATCGAGCAGCCGTCCGCGCTAAATAGCGTTGACGCACTATCGCACGCCTGCGCCTCACGCGGCATCGCACGTGTTGGGGCAGGCGCACAGCAAGCGGGCGAAGGCGCGATCTGAACGTGCGGCATGCGTTGAGAGCGAGCGGGCTCGCGTGGGCAGCGGCCACTACGCCCACGTTGGGGCTCTAGCGACAGTTTTATCCGTCACTAAAGACCCCTTGTTTAATGTTTTAAAGATGTAATGATCAATTTGTCCCCACTCCTTGCAACTATAAAAGGAGACCCCCTCCACACGAAATTCTCATCCCTTCCTTCTCCTCTACCTCTCCAAAGCTCAAGAGAAGCTTGTCCCACACCCGGGACGCTCCTCGCGAGATAAAGTCTAAATTTTCGTCCCCAATCGGAAGTGGATCCCGCGACGACGACGACGTGCTACTCCGTTCCCGTTCTTCTGCTTCGTCCTCCTTCATCCTACTCCATCCTTCGTCCAGGCGTCGTCCCGTCCAGCTCGTCCTCCAAGCGATCGTCGAGGAGTATAACTTCTCTCTCCCATTTTTCTTAACAGCTTTTCTAGTGTAGAATTTTCCTACTTTGTAGTGTAGCTAATTTCCCGCTTTCTAGTGTAATTTTTATTTGGTTTGATTGTATAAACATTTTGAAATATTGAATGCATGTTCTCTCTCTCTTTCTCTCTCTCTCTCTCTTCCTTTTAGTATGATAGCTTCATTGTAATTATATCGCCTCGCTTTCAAAAATTCTAAAAAAATATAATTGCGAATATAGATCGATGTAGCCTCCCTATGTTCAACCTAGAATTCAAATTTCGGTAAAAATTTTATTTGTTGAACACGAATTCTTCGCTTTCAAGCTACAACGACAAGGTTTTAAAACCAAACACGTTAGCATAGCAATTCGTTCGTTCAATATTTTGGCGCCGTTGCCGGGGAGGCAACAATCTTTGATTTCTCTTCACGTTTTGTAACTTACAAATCATTTACCTCACTTTTCTCATTTCTTATTGTAATTCCAGGTACTCTTTCGAGACAGGCAAAAGCGATAGATCGGAGAAAAGTGCTATGGAAGGTTCTGAGTTAACCCCCACTTCCCACCCATTAGATTTCATTCCACAACATAATAATTCAAACATCAATCAACCTAGGTGTTCTTATAAACTCTAAGGTTAAATTGTTTGTTGTTTGACATCCACACCCACCCCAACCCCCACATTTAAAAAAAAAAGAAAATTAAAAAAAAAATCTCACAGAGGTACACAACCTCATCTGATTTTCAAACTCCACCGGTAAACCGAGCTTTGGAGCCAATACTCGCATTCAAAGACATAATTGAGTAGAAATCAGATTAGGTAATCACTTGTGTGCCTAATTAAGTGGTGCAACAAGCCAATTGTTTGAGTTGATTGGGCCGCACCACTTCAATTAAAATCAACTCATCAAGTAGCTGCCAATTAGGTTCAACACTTAAGGATTTACCAGGCACTCCACATTCTATTTAAGCTTCAAAGGAAAACATTTTCACCCGTGCTTTCAAAACCTGGTGTGCCAATGAAACTTGTTTGAAAACGCCTAAAGTTGAATCCTAAAAGTTACTAAGCAAGATTTGAACATTAAAATTCACCACATCAAAAATAATCTTGCTTGAAAACCATTAGTTGTGCACGCACACACAAATCAATCAATCATTAAGGGCACAACCCATTTAAAGGGCCCATCACATTCCAAAGCACATTCAAACCTAGCCCTAAATAAAACAGAGTAGACGTTGTCCTTAAAAATTGGAATCGCTCTTCAGAGCCCAGAACGAGATTATTTTTTATTAGTCTATTTCTACTATTCAATCTGATGTCTAGCTAGGGGAGCAGAATCAAATGATCGCGGCTGGGGGTACACTAGGAACCGGAGGCGCAAGCCGAAGGAAGAACCTTCTCCCCAGTCCCTCCTTCTAACTAGTTGGATTGAACAGATAGAAGTAGATCAAATCGTTTCTCTATCTCAAGATGGGTTTTGGGAGTCTGTAGGCTAACCTACTTAAGGACAGGTTTGATTGTTTGTATTGTAGGGCACCTTTCTTCCTTCCAGTTCTCATGAATCCTTCCACATATTACACGCATTCCCGCTCTTTCCCTCCTGTTTTGAATTATCCTCAACATGACGATTATTCCGACTCGTACTGTAATCAACCATCAGTTCGTTGGGATAACACGGATTGGGGATACAATTCCAGACCTCCGTGTTTAGGGTCTAACCCTGAACACTTTGATTCTGATTTTTATCCTTCTCAGAGCCACATCGATTATAGATCATCAACCTTTTATGAACAACCTAATACATTCTACAATCAAGAAGGACACACCGATCCTTACCCATCCTTTGATTTCACTGCCTTTAGGTCATCACCACCTTTTGACCAATCTGAAATGACCTATTATCAGGAAGGGTATAACGAATCTCAATTCCTTAATTCCCCTGCATTGATACCAAACCCGCCTAATCCTGAACCAACTCATTTGGTTCAGGTTAACCAAGTTCAAGATAAGGTTCGGGCTAACTTGAGGAATATCATACTATCTTTAGAAGTTCAGCCAATACCTTGCATTGAGAGATTGGAGCCTCTGATTGAAGTGATTGATGATTTGAACAAGTCGTTGTTGGATTAGTGCTAGGATGTTAAGGATAAGAACCCGGGTGAGTTTCTACTTAGGAAATTAGCGAAATTGAGGATGAGATTCATGGTTGCTTTGATTCAATCATGGGATGATTCCCAGGATGAACCCTCTTCAGGAAAGCCAATGCAGAACCCGCTCAGGCACCTGTTGGGGGGACACGTGTTACGAGGCTGACCAGATTGAATTAAAGTAACCAATTAAGGATGATCTGATTTATTCACCTAAGATCCCTGAGCCGGGGTATGAGGAAACGTATGTCTCCTTGGAACAAAAAGTGACAAATGATTTTGGGACATACATTGATACGGATCCTGATTTCTTTGATGGTGAAGATTCAAGTTGCGAAGTCTCACGTGAGTTTTCTGAACAGGATTTCTTTGAGACGATTAGGCCTGAGGAATCTGATAGATCATTTGATAGCCCAATAACTGAGGAAACTGATCTTATTAGGGCACACATTGCGGATCTAGAATCGCATTTTCTGGAGGATTCAATTCAATGCCCTGATTGTCAATTACACCCCATTGAGCTTATCGATAATTCTGTTTCTGAGATAATTAGACCCAAGTCAATTCTGATTCTGCCACATCATTTAGACTTGGAGATTTCAGACGAGGTGATTAACATGCAAGAGGTCTCGGAATTTAACATTCTGAATGAGGAGGATAGGAGTTGGGAAGTTCTGATTTGAGAAGTTAACTTTGAAGGAAATGCAAGATTGAGTCGAACGGTTCCTTTTAAGCTGAAATCATCAAATCAGAACCCTTACGACATTTGTTTTGAGGATGTCAAACCCAAGTACACATTCAACAATTATCCTTTTGAGCTAGAATTCTCTGTAACCTGACTTTTTGGTCTTGGGTTGCATCCTCATAAATTGCAGGCCCGACCCCGCTTGCATTCTGAATTTACGTTTTGGCTAATTTTTATCCAGAACCTAAGATATTCTCGATTATGGGGTATGGGTCTGCACCACAATCTAGTCCACATCTGTGGACATCTACTAACAGGTCGGAGGATTCTTCTGTTTATTCTAATTCTGACCTACACTTGTGAATTCTTCATTTCTCTTCTTTGTATAGTGTGCCTAACTGAAGGCACTAAACTCAGCACATATACAGTTCTTTTTAGTTTTCATCTCAGAGCAGACCTGACATTCACGCAATTCATGTGCTTTCTACGCTTTTCCACTCTGTTTTATGTCTTTTTAATACAATGAGGACATTACATTAGATAGGCATGAGGGGTGGATATTCATCTCTGAATTTATTCGTCAGCTCCGTAGATTTATTTTATTTTCTTTTATTAAAAAAAAAATTAGAATTATGAAAGAGAACTTGGGTTTAAGAAAATTTTCAATCTTAGGAAATACTACATTATGATTTGAACACAAAGACTCTTCAGGTCTTTGGGCTTAATCAGCCCGTGTATCCACTAAAATGTGGATTTATTTTTCGAGTTCTCACCAACCTGAATTTTATTTTAATTGGAGTAAATAAGTTTGGGTGGAAAGTATACGACTTATCAACCCACCCTCTGATTTGAGGGAATTTTGAGTTTCTAGCATCTACACACTATCTTGTCACTGACTCGTTGTTCGGCGATTTTAACGAAAATTGGGTAGCTAATGAACCTTTTAGGGTGATATGGCTGGCAAGTTATCGAGGGTAACAGCCTATAGGTAGGTTGTCCAGAGCCCACTCACTGGACCTTTCTCTTTTTCCTGCCCTTAGGTAAATCTTAGACCAGGGAAGCCACCTACTTAAAAAAAAGAAAAAAAAATCAAAAATAAAAGGAGAAAAGAAAGAAGAAATAAACCACACTTCCGGCATGAGTATGACTGGCAAGTTGTCAGTGGTAACAGCTCATCGACCGGTTGTCTAGAACCCAACTCAATAAATGCACAAAACATTCCCAAAACACTTAGGAAGAAGCGGAGAAGTAGAATAAACCGGGGAGATATAAAATGGATTCACCCTTGTGTTGACCCCGTAAAAAAATAAAACTAGGGAGAAAGCTACCGATTGTAAAGATACACCTTTAGGTAGAATTTTTTTTTGAGGTCACCTAGAGGCGTAGAAATCCGAAGTCCATTTTAATTGTCGGTCAACGAGTCTATCACATTCACAATAAGATGCTTAGAACTTAGAGTTCTCATCAAATTTTGGGTGAGTTGAATGGCCGTAGAAAGCCACTCTTAAACCCTAAAACTTGAAAATCCAAAAAAATTAGAAAAGAGGAATAAGAGAAAAAAAAAATTCCTTTGAATAAGGCGAGGGCTTGAGGTGGTCTGCATTTTGGCGGATACTCAGGTACTGTTGTGTCTTTGAAAGTTCAGATTTTAAGTAGATAATTTCTTAATGATTGAAAATAACTTATGCCCAAATAATCCAACCTAATTCTTTTATAAATAGCATATAATTTTTGCTAGGGACTAGCAAAAGATAGGTATGGGGGCATGATGTAAACACATTTACACTACTTAAGATGTCTATTTATGCATGTTCTTCAGCATAGGATTGCATTTCATGATATAAATATTGCATAACATGCATCATCTTGCATTTAGAGTAGTTTGAATAAAATGGAGATTAATTATCTCCTTTTATGTGCTTAGACAGGGCAAACTTTTTATCGGAGCCTCGGATCGAAGATCCAACCGTACAGATGTGATCAAGGCGACGATTGGAGTTCAACGACTCCAAGATCGCCCTAATCAGGCATCTATAGCATCAGATAGTGATCGGGGAACCCTAGAAGATCAAGGGCTAGGATGGTGTAAATCCGCACTTCAAATGACAAATCCGACCGCATGGATGGATTCGGATTGACGATTGCAGCCTAACGACGCAAAAATTGAGTCAATCCGACACTCGTCACACCATCTACAACATCCAGAAGATGGACGGCTAAGATGGCATCACGTGGCGCCATCTCAGCCGCCCAAACGCTCGCATGCAACTGTTGAAGTCTCCACATCCACCTCTCTCCGCCGTTGGATCTCGATCCAACGGCTGTGAACGACTACACCTCAAATCGTTCGCACGACCATCCGCGCTCCATAGCGCAGCGGTTGCGAGGCGCTGCGCGTTCACAAGACGCGGGTTCGAGCCGCAGCGAGGAGGCGAAGGGTGCGGGCGTGCGTCGGATCTTGATCGGGCGGCCGTCCGTGCTCAATAGAGTTGACACGCTATCGCACGCCCGCGCCTCACGTGGCATCGCACGCGTTGGGGCGGGCGTGCAGCGAGAGGGCGAAGGTGCAATCTGGGTCGTCCGATCTCGCGATCGAACGACTGTGGACAGCTGAACGTGTAGCATGCATTGAGAGCGAGCAGCCGAGTGGGCACGCGTGGGCAGCGACCACTACGCCCATGTTGGTGCTTTAGCGACGGTTATATCCATCACTAAAGACCCCTTATTTAATGTTTTAAAGATGTAATGACCAATTTGCCCCCACTCCTTACAACTATAAAAGGAGACCCCCTCCACACAAAATTCTCATCCCTTCCTTCTCTTCTCTACCTCTCTAAAGCTCAAGAGAAGCTTGTCCCACACCCAGGATGCTTCTCGTAAGATAAAGTCCAAATTTTCGTCCCCCTTCGGAAGTGGATCCCGCGACGACGACGACGTGCTGCCCCGTTCCCGTTCTACTGATTCGTCCTCCTTCGTCCAAGCGTCGTTCCATCCATCTCGTCCTCCAAGCGACCATCGAGGAGGATATCTCTCTCCCTATTCTTTTTACTGCTTTCTAGTATAGATTTACTGCTTTCTAGAGTATTTCTACTCGTCCACCAAGCGATCGTCGAGGAGGACATTTCTCCCTCCATTCTTTTAATGCTTTCTAGAGTAAATTTATCGCTTTCTAGTGTAATTATTTTCTGCTTTCTAGTTGTAATAGTGAAACGAACAATCTCCTTAATGATGAATTCCCTGTTTATTCTACATCTCGTTCTGATTTCTGTTTGTAATACTCTCTCTCTTACTCTCTCCCTCTCCTTCTATTTATTGTAAAAAATTAAATAGTTTTAAATTGAATTACTTTGTAACAAATAAAAGCAAATGCGTAGCTTTTTTAAATCAAACGTCCTCCTCCCTGTGATCGACCCGGAATTCAAATTTCGGTATAAATTTTATTTGTTGAACACGAATTCTTCGCTTTCAAGCTACAACGACAAGGTTTAAAATCAAACACGTTATTGTAGTAATTCGTTCGTTTAACACTTAGTCAATGTAATTTTTTTATATTAATTGAGTCTAAAATTACTGCAAGGAACCTTAGGATTAAAGACAAAACCTTTCAAAGTCATAAAACAAACTTTTGGACACTATTGATCCATCAAAATAAGACTGATCGACCAGATTAGCTTAATTGTCAAATCCTATTTTCTCGCAATTGATTAATCAATTAAATATTTGGTTGACTATAAATTGATCGATCAAAATGAAGATTGATCGACCAATTAAATAAATTGATTGATCAATTTGGTTCGAATACTTTTTTCAAACATTAAAAAAATACTCCATTTTCACCAATAAATAGGGCTCAACTCCCTTCATTTCAAAACATTTTGAAAAATATTTCCAAGAGAAAAAGTGCTTCCACTCCAATTCTTCCTCATGCTTTCATGCTCATTCTTCTACGCTCTTCAAAAGCACGTTGCTCTACATTTATGAAAAGAAAACTCGATTTGTATATTTTAATATCTTGAAGTTCCATTGGATTAATTTCTGTATTTATTTTATTTCATTCATATCATTTGCTGGGATCCATTGTATTTGGATTCCAGAGGTTGTTGTGACTTCTCCTAGTAGGTAAAAGAGAAGTAGTTTGTAAGAGGTGCTACCTGCGTTCAAGTGGTACGTTAGTTGATTGACTAGCGTTGCTTAGTCGGGAAAATCCTAAGTTAGGAGGCGTAGGTAGTGATTTTTACTAGTACGGGTTTTCACTATAAATCATTGTGGGATTATTTTTATTGTCATATTTTTTTCACAATCGATATCACGTTTGATCTTATGTTTGTGGCCAAGTAAGATCCGTGCAGGTACGTTGCACATGCACCACTCCTTTCATTTGGTATTAGAGTCAGATCGTCAAGGCGATGTTACACCTCACCTTTACATGGCCATAGCAACAAGTTTTATGGAGGGATAATCATTTGTTCGACCATCTCTATTCAACGGATCAGATTATGGGTATTTGAAAAGAAGAATGCAAATCTTTCTTGAAGCAATGGACTTTGGGATTTGGCATGTCATCGAGTTCAAATATATGCCAAAGAAGAAAAAAGATAGAGTTAATGAAGGAAGAGAAGAAGAAAGAGACGAATAAGGCTAATGCCATAAATGCACTATCTTGTACATTAACAAGAGAGCAATTTGAAAAAGTTACTACATACAAAAGTGCATACAAGATATTGAACATGTTTTCTATCATGTATAAAGAAACCATTAATGAAGAAGTAACAAGGGTGAGTCCACCCCAAGTTCGGAATAAGTGGAAGAAAGCCACGAAAATAGAGATACACATCTAGGTTTCAGGGTGTCAGCAGAATCAAGCGAAGAAGAGGAAAATGCTGGCCTTACTTTAGATGAATTATTAGATACATATCATGATTTGTACAATGTAGCTAAAAGATTAAAGAAAGAAAATAAGGAACTTAAGGGTAAGTGTTCAAGTTTAGAAAATCAAAAAGATGATTTATCTCTAGATTTAGAAAATAAGAAAAGATAATTAGATGTAACAAGAGTTATGACTGTAGAGTTCCATGAAAAAGTAGATCTCAAGGAACAATATATTCACTTTGAAGACACTTAATGACCTTAAATATTCTACCAGAACATATGTAGAAAAATATGAGGACATTAAAAAGAAGAATCGAAAGAAGATTAGGTATGAATTTTTATATCAAAAGGTCAAGAGAAGAGAGTCTAATGGACCCTCTAACATGAAAGGAATTAACAACCACGGACCTAAAAGAACAAGGGTATTAAAAAAATTTGCGTAAAATTGTGTTGTAGGTTAAGGGAAAGATCGACATGGAAATTACAATTGGAGAGACAACCTTCAACAAGCCAATAATCATCAATTTGGCTATGAAAGATGATGGAAACAAGGTCAATGGATGCCATATTTTTGGAGACCCCCTCCACCTAAGTACAACTATTAGGTATAACTCCTTATACCTTAGCAGGTATGATTTCCCAATTTAATTCTTTACTTCTTGCTTAGATGTAAATAAGTTTTTTACATAAAATTAAATGAGCATTGAATTAGTTAAATAGGGAGCGCAACCTAATAGGGGAAAGCAAAATAGACTTATTCTATAGCTTTGTGTTATTCAACAAAAAGGGGAGAAAAATAATCAACACCAAACCTTGATATGGGATTGTTATTTGGGGGGGGGGGGGATCAGGTGGCATTCAGATAAGCCCCTCACATCTTAGGTTATCAGACGTCTAGCCTTCACATCAAGCCTTTTATAAGCCCCTCAGATATCCAAGAAGACTATCAAATGACTCCTAGCTACTCGTTGGACCTTGGAAACCTAAATCTAGGAAGAGCTTGTGTTAGAAGCCTGAATCTTAAGATGATTTGTGTATTAGATGTCCAACCATAGGATCAAATTGATTGATGGATTTAATGGAGAGGCAGATCTTTGCAATCGGGTGCTGGGAAGGATAGTTGATCTTGAGGCCTTATTTTGATGGTTGAACAAGTGTAGAGGACTTGACAAGGAATGTAGAAGGGAGTGTCACAAGCATGCCAATAGTGAAAAATAAGCATAATGAGTTGGTAGCCTAGTTTCACTCCACAGGTGTATGTTTGGGAAGGGGATTTAATCCTCAATTATTCACTAAAGATTTGTTAAGAGTACATTGTATGATTTTTTTTCTTGGATGCATGAATTTCTTTTACAGGGGATTCTTTGCTTGTTATTGGGGATAACAATAACTTAAGGAGTCACTTCTGATAGATTGCCTCGTTAATCGTGTAGTCTTTATTCTCTTGCTGTTGCTTTTGTTCTTGTGTCATTGCCTTAGCTTTTACTCCTCTAGGTCTTGGCATTGCTTGCCCAGTTGAACATGCCCCATTGTTGGGCTAGGTTGGCTCTCTTTTTGGGTTGGCCTTTTGTGGGCTTCTTAGGCTTTATAGCGAGGGTTAATTCCTCTCATTAGTTGCCCCAGCTCTCGTAGTTTGGTTGTACCGATTGCTAGAATATCTCCTCTTTTTTTGGGTACCTCCCCTTGCCCCCAGCAACTACGACTTGGGTGTGTTAGGGGGTAGGTGCTTTCATGACTCCTATTACCTTGAGTCGGAAGGCTGTGCTGCTTAGGAGTTACTTTGGTGGTGCTTGTCCTTGCAAGGGACGAAGCTAAGAATTCAGTTTGGGGTGGGGGGGGGGGGGGGGGTTAAATGAAAATTTTTTATTTTCTAGTGTTTTATATGCTATTAAAATTATTCTTTATCTTGGTATTATCAGTTAATTTATGATAATAAAAAGAGATTACATTTTTTTTCAAAAAATTCATGCTTTATCTCTTTATAGTTAAAATGGACTTATTGATTGTAAATAATGAAAATTTCAATTTTAAACATCAACAAAATTTACATTTAGTTCCAAATAAACTTATAATAGGACTATAAAATTATACTCAACAAAGTTAACAAATAAAAAAAAAATCAAATTATTGTAGGAATTTCACAAATGGTAAAAAAAAAAGAAGTTTCCCATGACAATGTTGCCATAGAAATTACATAAACATTTAATTAAGAAAACATAGTCCTCTCCTTAATTTTATAGTACTGAGCTAATATAACAAGCTAAAGGTACTATCAACTAGAATTAAAAACAAAAGGTAAAATAGATTGCATTGAGGATAATTGGTATAGAATTAAAGTTCAATAGACCCTGACAATAAAGGTTTCCAATCACTCCAAATTCAAATAATATTCTGAGTTGTGAAGAAGACAGTAATGTTGTTCGACATCATGAATTTTAGTCAAGAGAAGTCACCATTTGGAAAATTCAATCGTAGAAAGAGAAAATGTGCGCTTACATAGTTGATTAAATGGAAATCAGGATTGGAGAGAGAAGGGAATAGAAGACAAAAGAGAGGGAAACAAAGAGAGGACTTGTCTAATTTGTAAGGAAAACTTAATTGATAAATTAAATGAGATTGGAGGAGAGATGGGGTAGGTTGTGGGCACGTTCTCAAAGAATATGAAATTGGGCAGTGAGATTGGGAAAAGTATTTGTCAAAAACATATTGTAAAGCCAATAGCAATAAGAGAGATGAATTTGGAAAATAATTACTCAATTTATACAAGATTATCTATGATTGTGGGGAGAGGGGGGTTTGAATTGTAACCAACAAGGAGATCTTGTTAATGCTGTGGCATCTGTAGACTTTTCTGATTGCTTTAGCAGGCTTAGACCTTGCCAGCCCCCCTCTCTATCTGTCCTTGTTCCTTGCTACCTTTAATTGGGTAAAGTGATGTTGATGGCCTACCCTTTTAATGAATTGGGTGGCGCTTTCCTGCATCCTTTCCCTTGGAGGATCATTTGTTCCAAAGGCCTTTTCGCCTAGAGCATTCTACCCCACCTTTTCTTTTGGGGAAAAAGGGGGGGGGGGAGGGGTTGTTTCTGTAGCCTTCCTACTTGCTCAGTGAGGCAGGTGACCTCTCATGGCCCCTCCCTCTTTTGGGGGGCTTGCTTGTTCTTGCAACCTTCTTGCCTACTCAGTGGGATGGGTGGTCGTTTCTACCCCCTCCTTCGGGAGGGGGGTGGGGGGTTTTGTTCTTTGTTTGTACTTGGTGGGAATTTGCCACTTGTAGTACTTCCAGGTTTTGCATCCTCTTTGTGGGGTGCTGCTTGTCCTACACAGTTTGTTCGCTTAAGTTCGAGGGTGGATGGTGGCTAGCTATTGTTAAGCCCTCTGTTGTTGGCGGTTGGGCTGATGATGGGATTACATCATTTGAGTGTCTCGAGGCCTTGGATATGGCATGTGTCACATCGTTTTAGGCTCTTTATTCGGTCGCGTCTTGTCGTATTAAGATCTGATAGGATGGCTGGGGGTAGTGGCGGGGTTGCGGCTCTTTACCTTCCTCTCTCCCTTATGTGAGGGAGTTTGTTAGGGGGTGGGGTTTGTGTGCTCGCTCCTCCCCAATTCGACAGAGATTTGTTGCAGTTTTTGTTGGTTGACCTCCGCTTACTTTGATAGCATGGTTTGTATGTCTTGGCTGTTAAGACCTCTATTTTGATAAAAAAAAATATTTTATTGTAAACTAATCTCTCAGGATCACGCTTACATAAATAATGTCAATTATCCTCTGCGTGGATGAAAATGAAGATTATGCTTAGTCAATGTAATTTTTTTTATATTAATTGAGTCTAAAATTACTGTAAGGAACCTTAGGATTAAAGACAAAACCTTTCGAAGTCGTAAAGTAAACTTTTGGACACTATTGATCAATCAAAATAAGAACATTGATCGACCAAATTAACCTAATTGTCAAATCCTATTTTCTTGCAATTGATTTATCAATTAAATATTTGGTCGACTATAAATTGATCGATCAAAATGAATATTGATCGACCAATTAAATAAATTGATTGATCAATTTCTTTCGAATACTTTTTTCAAACATTAAAAAAATACTCCATTTTCACCAATAAATAGGGCTCAACTCCCTTCATTTCAAAACATTTTGAAAACTATTTCCAAGAGAAAAAGCGCTTCCACTCCAATTCTATGCTCCTCATACGGTTTTAATTGAAGGATTTAGATATGAAAATATCTATGCTCTTCATTTTTCAAAAGAGAAATATGTAAAATGTTTGCTTGCATCCAAAGATTTTTTTGACCTGTAATTACTTCATAAACATATTATAATTAAAACCGTATGAAGAGCATAGAATTGGAGTGGAAGCGCTTTTTCTCTTGGAAATAGTTTTCAAAATGTTTTGAAATGAAGGGAGTTGAGCCCTATTTATTGGTGAAAATGGAGTATTTTTTTAATGTTTGAAAAAAGTATTCGAAACAAATTGATCAATCAATTTATTTAATTGGTCGATCAATATTCATTTTGATCGATCAATTTATAGTCGACCAAATATTTAATTGATAAATCAATTGCAAGAAAATAGGATTTGACAATTAGGTTAATTTGGTCGATCAATGTTCTTATTTTGATTGATCAATAGTGTCCAAAAGTTTACTTTACGACTTCGAAAGGTTTTGTCTTTAATCCTAAGGTTCCTTACAGTAATTTTAGACTCAATTAATATAAAAAAAATTACATTGACTAAGCATAATCTTCATTTTCATCCACGCAGAGGATAATTGACATTATTTATGTAAGCGTGATCCTGAGAGATTAGTTTACAATAAAATATTTTTTTTTATCAAAATAGAGGTCTTAACAGCCAAGACATACAAACCATGCTATCAAAGTAAGCGGAGGTCAACCAACAAAAACTGCAACAAATCTCTGTCGAATTGGGGAGGAGCGAGCACACAAACCCCACCCCCTAACAAACTCCCTCACATAAGGGAGAGAGGAAGGTAAAGAGCCGCAACCCCGCCACTACCCCCAGCCATCCTATCAGATCTTAATACGACAAGACGCGACCGAATAAAGAGCCTAAAACGATGTGACACATGCCATATCCAAGGCCTCGAGACACTCAAATGATGTAATCCCATCATCAGCCCAACCGCCAACAACAGAGGGCTTAACAATAGCTAGCCACCATCCACCCTCGAACTTAAGCGAACAAACTGTGTAGGACAAGCAGCACCCCACAAAGAGGATGCAAAACCTGGAAGTACTACAAGTGGCAAATTCCCACCAAGTACAAACAAAGAACAAAACCCCCCACCCCCCTCCCGAAGGAGGGGGTAGAAACGACCACCCATCCCACTGAGTAGGCAAGAAGGTTGCAAGAACAAGCAAGCCCCCCAAAAGAGGGAGGGGCCATGAGAGGTCACCTGCCTCACTGAGCAAGTAGGAAGGCTACAGAAACAACCCCTCCCCCCCCCCCCTTTTTCCCCAAAAGAAAAGGTGGGGTAGAATGCTCTAGGCGAAAAGGCCTTTGGAACAAATGATCCTCCAAGGGAAAGGATGCAGGAAAGCGCCACCCAATTCATTAAAAGGGTAGGCCATCAACATCACTTTACCCAATTAAAGGTAGCAAGGAACAAGGACAGATAGAGAGGGGGGCTGGCAAGGTCTAAGCCTGCTAAAGCAATCAGAAAAGTCTACAGATGCCACAGCATTAACAAGATCTCCTTGTTGGTTACAATTCAAACCCCCCTCTCCCCACAATCATAGATAATCTTGTATAAATTGAGTAATTATTTTCCAAATTCATCTCTCTTATTGCTATTGGCTTTACAATATGTTTTTGACAAATACTTTTCCCAATCTCACTGCCCAATTTCATATTCTTTGAGAACGTGCCCACAACCTACCCCATCTCTCCTCCAATCTCATTTAATTTATCAATTAAGTTTTCCTTACAAATTAGACAAGTCCTCTCTTTGTTTCCCTCTCTTTTGTCTTCTATTCCCTTCTCTCTCCAATCCTGATTTCCATTTAATCAACTATGTAAGCGCACATTTTCTCTTTCTACGATTGAATTTTCCAAATGGTGACTTCTCTTGACTAAAATTCATGATGTCGAACAACATTACTGTCTTCTTCACAACTCAGAATATTATTTGAATTTGGAGTGATTGGAAACCTTTATTGTCAGGGTCTATTGAACTTTAATTCTATACCAATTATCCTCAATGCAATCTATTTTACCTTTTGTTTTTAATTCTAGTTGATAGTACCTTTAGCTTGTTATATTAGCTCAGTACTATAAAATTAAGGAGAGGACTATGTTTTCTTAATTAAATGTTTATGTAATTTCTATGGCAACATTGTCATGGGAAACTTCTTTTTTTTTTACCATTTGTGAAATTCCTACAATAATTTGATTTTTTTTTTATTTGTTAACTTTGTTGAGTATAATTTTATAGTCCTATTATAAGTTTATTTGGAACTAAATGTAAATTTTGTTGATGTTTAAAATTGAAATTTTCATTATTTACAATCAATAAGTCCATTTTAACTATAAAGAGATAAAGCATGAATTTTTTGAAAAAAAATGTAATCTCTTTTTATTATCATAAATTAACTGATAATACCAAGATAAAGAATAATTTTAATAGCATATAAAACACTAGAAAATAAAAAATTTTCATTTAACCCCCCCCCCCCCCCCCCCACCCCAAACTGAATTCTTAGCTTCGTCCCTTGCAAGGACAAGCACCACCAAAGTAACTCCTAAGCAGCACAGCCTTCCGACTCAAGGTAATAGGAGTCATGAAAGCACCTACCCCCTAACACACCCAAGTCGTAGTTGCTGGGGGCAAGGGGAGGTACCCAAAAAAAGAGGAGATATTCTAGCAATCGGTACAACCAAACTACGAGAGCTGGGGCAACTAATGAGAGGAATTAACCCTCGCTATAAAGCCTAAGAAGCCCACAAAAGGCCAACCCAAAAAGAGAGCCAACCTAGCCCAACAATGGGGCATGTTCAACTGGGCAAGCAATGCCAAGACCTAGAGGAGTAAAAGCTAAGGCAATGACACAAGAACAAAAGCAACAGCAAGAGAATAAAGACTACACGATTAACGAGGCAATCTATCAGAAGTGACTCCTTAAGTTATTGTTATCCCCAATAACAAGCAAAGAATCCCCTGTAAAAGAAATTCATGCATCCAAGAAAAAAAATCATACAATGTACTCTTAACAAATCTTTAGTGAATAATTGAGGATTAAATCCCCTTCCCAAACATACACCTGTGGAGTGAAACTAGGCTACCAACTCATTATGCTTATTTTTCACTATTGGCATGCTTGTGACACTCCCTTCTACATTCCTTGTCAAGTCCTCTACACTTGTTCAACCATCAAAATAAGGCCTCAAGATCAACTATCCTTCCCAGCACCCGATTGCAAAGATCTGCCTCTCCATTAAATCCATCAATCAATTTGATCCTATGGTTGGACATCTAATACACAAATCATCTTAAGATTCAGGCTTCTAACACAAGCTCTTCCTAGATTTAGGTTTCCAAGGTCCAACGAGTAGCTAGGAGTCATTTGATAGTCTTCTTGGATATCTGAGGGGCTTATAAAAGGCTTGATGTGAAGGCTAGACGTCTGATAACCTAAGATAAATGTTGATCTACCCATGGCCACTACAAGACATGTCTAGAAAGAAAGTTAGTCATCTGATAATGACATTTCCAGTGCCTAACAACAATATTGAACATCTAATTGAGTAATCTGTTTTCTATTTTGAATTTTTTATTTCATTGTAAGTTTTGCCTAAGTGTTTTAAAGTTATGCGAGGATATTTAAGACTAGGATATCATACTAGAGTTCTTTAAAACGTTTCTAAAATGGGAAAAATAAAACACATCAAATAAAAATACAAAGACTAATGAACTAATCTTTAAGTTTTTCCTTCCTCTTCTTGCTTCTTTCTTCTTTCCTTTTAGCCATCATCACAGCTCCTTCCTTCTTTGCTTTGGTTCCTTGCTCCTAAAATGTCAATTCTCTAAGAACAATTATAACTATGCATTTTATTGTCATCAAAATCAAATATTATGGTGCTTATGTACAAACATTTGGTGGCTGGGAAACACAATTATAGGGCATATCTTCCTACAAAGTCTTTAGGGCTGTTAAGGGTGACGCCTGTACTCGAACCATGTTTAGTATAACAACCATCGACATAGATAAGCCAGGTGTCAACCCCCTTGCTATCTCAGTGGGAGTTAGCTTCTTCAAGAAATCTGCCACCACCTAGTCCTTGATGGCCAGCTTGGAACAGAAGGTGATGTTGAACTCATTGAACTCATGGACCACTTTAGCATGTGTCCCAACCTGTCTACCTAGTCAGGACTTGCCATATAGCTGATCGATGAGTAGGACAATCGAGTGTACTTAGAAGGGCAAAGCTTCTTGGAAGCCAAGACCAATGCTGACGCCAGCTTCTCCAAGGTGGAGTAGCAGTGCCCTGCCCCCTTGTAAGTCTAGCTGGTATGGTAGTTCAACTTCTGGGCCCCCTCCTCACTTACCAAGATAACACTAATTACTGTCAACAATAATGCCATGTAGAGGAAGAGGGTCTCCTCAGGCTTTGGTGCAAAGAGGATGGGTGGCTTTTGGAGGTATTATTTCAGCTCCTCAGAAGCTCAAATGCATTCATCCATCCATTCTATCTACTTCCAATTCTTGATAATAAAGAGGAAGGTTTAGTACTTGTCTAAGGCCCTCAATATAAATCGATTTGAGTGTTGTCACACATTTAACAAGGATTGGACTTCCCAAAGGACCCTTGGTGGATGGATGTCAAGGATATCTTCAATTTTGTCAAGGTTGGCTTCCATGCCTTGCCACTAAGGCTATCAAAAAATTTTCAAGTTTGATATTTGTTTGGATTCAATTTGTCAAAAGCTCAGTTCAGATTCGACTTGTAAATAAATGAACCAAACCTAAACTTAGTTGTAAGTTCATTTATATAAATGATCCGAACCTAAACAAGGTAGGTTCGTTTAGGTTTGATTCGTTAAAGATTCGATAAAGACATATATATAATTCAGATCCTACACCACCACTCCAACATTCTCGCTCACGAACAAAAAACCAAAATTGCAAACATGCAAGGTGATGTAAAAAAAATATAAAGGCATATTTTAGAATGTTCTGATCATTCCCTCGCTTTTGCTCTCAAGATATTTTTGAAATGTTTATGATTTTCCTTTTAGTTGCAAATTTTATCAACAGATGTAAATATTTCAATAAGTTGTTGCCAATTTAACATGTTATATGCCATCCATGATACATTTCCTAATCACGAACAAAAAATCAAAATTGCAAACATGCAAGGCCACTATCAAAAAAGATGTAAAGGTATATGCTGAATGTTCTGATCTTTCCCTCGGTTTTGCTCTCAAGATTCTTTTTGAAATGTTTATGATTTTCCTTCTAGTTGCAAATTTTATCGACTGATGTAAATCTTTCAATAAGTGGATGCCGATTTAACATGCTCTATGACATCCATGATAAATGCAGTAACTTGTAGATTATAGAGATTTTTTTTTCTTATTTATATTTTTTCTTTTGAGAAACTTGTCTTGAAATGTTTATGATATAATTTGTATATTTTTTAATTTTCTACCCCATGTTTTAATTGTCTTCAAAATTATGATTTATTCCATTTGTATTTATAACAAAACATTATACTTTAAAGGAATCATAAACAAACCTTAAAACAAATCATCAACGAATCGAACTGAAATTAGCAGCATTTTAAACTTTACACTTAAACGAGCCATAAATAAACCAAATCAAGCCTTCAATAGCATAAGCAAACCCAATCAAACCTCACCCTTATTTTTTCTTACCAAACTCAAGCTAAACCCGAACCTTAAAAAACCATTATCGAACTAAACTAAACCTAGGTAAGTTCACTCAAGTTTGGTTCATTTACACCCCTACTTGCTACATTAGTAGGTAGCCTAAGAACTTCCCTGAGGAAGCGTGGAATAAGCGCTTGTCAAGGTTTAGCCTCAGGCAATACTAGCATAGCAAGGAAAAGACTTGAAATTATTGAGGTGCTCCTAGAATGAATAGCCCTTGACTAGCAAATCATCTATGTACATTTTGAAACATACTCCCACTATATTCTTGAAAATAAGATTTCCAAGCTACTAGTATGTGGCCTTGATATTCTTTAAGCTGAATGGCATCACCTGATAGCAATAAGTCCCTCAATTCATCACAAACATAGTGAGGGGGGTGATTATCTGGGTTTAGGGAATTCTAGTTGTACCCTAAATAGGCATCCAAAAAGGATAGGCACTCCCATCCACCATCTGGTCTATACAAGGGAGTGGATAAGGATCTTTGGGGCAAACTTTATTGAGCTTGGTGAAGTTCATGCACATCCCCTAACTTCTATTCTTCTTTTTTCACCATGACGATGTTTGATTGCATAGCAATCATGCAACCTAAATCACCTAAATTAAGCCAAATTCTAGCATAACTTAGGAATAATGCATTCATAGGCATCGTAATTTGCACAATAGCTAGTTTGTTAGTCATATGGATAATATCATCATTTTATAACCTAAAAGAAAGATGATTTTAATCGCAGATGATTCAAAGCCGTGGATGTCAGATCAGACTAGACAGATCTGATCAGGACGATGACGGGAGACCAACGCTTCCGAAATCATCCCGATCAGACAACCAGAGCATCGTATGCAATCCATAGAAGAACGGAGATCATGGAGCCAAAGGACAAAAATTCAAGCCACAAATGAAGAATCCAACCACACAGATAGATCCGGATCAACGATCGCAGTCCAACGGTGCAAAAATCAACTTGATCGGAGGTCTACATCACCAAATACAAAGAAAAGAAGATGAACGGCTATGATGGCGTCATGTGGTGCCATCACACCGCTCCCTCACCACCGCTCGATCAAGGAAGGCCGCACCACACGCTGTGGGCCATTGGATCTTCATCCAACGGCCACGATCATGCCACATCGCCCGCCCAGATTGGATGAGCATAAATAGAAACAAACAAGTATATATAACAAAAGGTTCGCACAGCACGTTGCCTTACGCGCGCGCGCGTAAGTGCGAGATGCAGGTTCGAGCCTTGCACTGCTCGAAATTGAAGCGGCATTAGCACTGTGCGGGCGTAGGCAAGCGTAATTGCGCGATCGGAGGGCAGAGGCGTGACCACGTGGCGCGATTAGAGCCCTCCACGGGCGAACGCGCGATCGCACACGTTTTGCGAGATTAGGAAGGCGAGGTAAGCGCGCGTAAGCCGTCTAATCGTCACGATCTGACAGCTAAGGATAAGGCTCTGAAAAGGGCCTTTCAAGTGCACATGTAGAAAGAGGTTGTTGTAACGGGCGTGCGAGGAGGAAGCGAGGCCATGCGATCTTTGATCCAACACTCCAGCGACTGCCACGTGTCGCCACCAGAGCAAATCCGAGCGTAGAAGGCTTTTTGAAGGCTATTGTGAGGCCAAATCAGAGTTGTTGATCTCCCGATCAACGGATCAGATCGCCCAAGAGTTGTTACATGAGATTAAGGCCTCAAATACCCTTTCTACCCTCCATCAAAACTATAAAAGAAGGTCCAGGGCCCTCCAATTGAAGGCATCAACTTAGAATCTCTCTCTCCCATCAACTCCAGATCCCTTCTACTATCTTCTCTACAATTCTCGATCCCTCTGCAACTTCGTCTTGGCATTCTAAATCTGAGGTGCAGCCGCACCTCGCACAAGAATCCTACAAGCGGCATCTCTCTGCACTTTCTATCTCTCTCTATCTCCCTCTCCTATCTATCTGCTCTCTCTCTCTTTAGCATAGTACTTTCTACTTTGAAAACTATTTGTGAATGTAATAAAATTCTAATATTCTAAATGCTTGATATCTACTCTTTATATATATGTACATATATAAATACTTGTTAGAACTAGTTTTTCGAAAAACTTCTGTTAAAAATCGAGATTACCTCCCTGCGAATGACCCAGTACTCACCGGAGTTTTATAAATTTATTTGTCGACATGTTTTCGCGCAATACTACAACTAAATAACTTTCAAAATGCGAATTACGTACCGAACAATGTTTAACCGCCAAGGTGAATAAGCACATTCTTCAATGAAGCCAACATCAAGTAATTTTTCCACTTTCACAATCGCTACTTCCCATCGTTCTGCTATTTACTTTCATAATGGGCTAGTAGAGTAAAGGTGTGAACGAATCTCCATTGAGATGATCCATGATCACCTCCGAGTCCATCTCGACCAAATCAAAGGTGTTCCAAGCAAGCACATCGAAGTTCTGGCGAAGGAGTGTAGTAGCTCTCCAGTTTCTTCTTCTCCGAGGCTACCTCCCAAACGGACTTTCTAATCTGGCTGTTTGAGGAACAAGGTAGTGGAGACCATCTTCTCATCAAGGGAGAGGGTCCACAGCTATTCTTCTTCTTCCTCATCCTCACTGAGCCATGCTTAGGGCTAGAGATGGTTCTCTTCCATGTCCAACTACTACTCCTATAGACGAAAGCAATGGCCTAAGTCTTCTTGGTTGGCCCTCAAGGTTCCTACTCCCCTTAAAGTTAGGAATTTGATAGCTTAATAGTAGGATGAGGGTACATAGGGGAGCCCATACATGGTGGGGCGTTGGCAAACGGTGGCAGCAACTAGCTTTTCTTAAGTCGTTGTAGTACAGATAGTTATTGCCATCATTTGCTAATATTTGTTACTTAGAAAATACAGTTCTCCCAAGGTCGAACTCAGGGAGCAAGTCGTATTCTAGAGATATACATGTTCTATTACAGAAATAAAGAGAGAGAGAGAGATGAAAGTTTAGCTCTTCTTCTCTTCTTTCTTCCTCTTTGTCTTCTCCCCTCTTTGGCTTTTGTTCTTCGTGTTCTTCCTCTATTTCTTGGTTGGACGATCCTGTCTTTTTCTTCTTTTTATTTTCTTTGTTTCTTCTTTTCTTGCTTCAGATCTTCCTCCCGTGCTCTTCTTCTTCTTTTCTTCTTGCTTCTCTTCTTTTTTTGCTTCAGATCTTCCTCCCGTGCTCTTCTTCTTCTTTTCTTCTTGCTTCTCTTCTTTTCTTGCTTCAGATCTTCCTCCCGTGCTCTTCTTCTTTTCTTCTTGCTTCCCTTCTTCTACTTTCTGTTTCTTCACCTGGCTGCTCCTTCTCTCTTCTTTTCTTCTTCTTCTTTGTCTTCTGATCTCGGCAGAGTCTTCACTTGGCCTCTCTGTGTTCCTCTCTTTCCTCTGCCTCGCCTTCCTTCTTCTTTGCCTTCAGGACGTCGTCTGATTGGAAAATCAGATGACTTAAATCGCTTGTTGCTATAGTGTCCCCTTAGCTTCCTTCTTCTTCACCTGTGCCTGCACGCTCAAGAGTTCAGAGTCAGAGGGCAAAACCTACTCTACCCCCTCCCCCGCGCGTCTCTTTCTCTCTCAGAATTCGCTCTTAGGACAGCTCTCCCAGAGCAACCGGGTAATCGGGTACGAGTCGCGCCCGGGTCCAGGCCCACCGGCGTGCGATGGTGGGCGAGGAGTGCGAGTCAAGTCGGGTCGGGTCGGCCGGATCCACGTGATGAGCTCGCGGACGGGCCGGGTGAAGCGGTGTGAGAGGGACCTCACCCCGTGTGCTGAGGCGATAAGCCTACAGCACTTTTTCAACTTATATCGGCGCGCCTCTTCGAAGCCTTCCGAGGTGGGACTAAATGTCCCACCCCAATGTGAGCGCCTGCGCGGAGGAAGCAGCGGCAGCCGAACTTCGCGCGAGGGCTTCGGGTGAGGCCTTCGAGCGAGGGCTTCGCCCGAACTACAGCCTGACACTTCGCGAAGCTACCCCGCGAAGCCTGGGAGTCTGACCTGGGCATGGTGTGCCTGGAGCAGTAGGGTAGAAGGAGCTTCGCTGCTCAGCAATGGCGATGGCGGGCGCGACACCTGTTCACAGAAGCACGGCCTCTCGGCCTAATCTGATATGCGGAGAACCTTCGCCATGGCACGGCGAAGGTGGTCGGAGGGTCTGCAGTGGGCGTGGTGGAGCAAAAGGGTCGCCCTAGGTCAAACTGTGGGCGGAGAAGTGGGCGTGTTCGGTGGATCTGCAGAGGGCGTTTGGTGGGAAGTGGAGGGGTGGAAGAGGATCAGGGTGAGGAGGCGAAGGTTATGCACAGGTCGGCGAGCCGTGTGGGGTGCTGGAGCGATGGGAGCGGTTCGTCGGAGTTTGGCCGGAGGTGGAGAAGGTGAGGGTGATCGGTGGGAAATCGGGGCCGACAGTAAGGGTTTTCAGTATGGAAAAGAAAGAGGGGAGGAAGAAGAGAAGTTTTACCTATTAAGCTGGACGAAGAGGGGTTGGCGCAGGCGACAGTCGTATCGACTGTCGCCAGAGAAGAAACTGCCCAGGGGAATGGGCGGCGGCGAGGAGAGGGCCGGAGAGGCGCCCGCTGGGTGCGGCGCGGCGCGGGAAGATCGAGGGAAGGTAACCCTGCTGCTGGTAGTGCGACAGGGCGACGAGGAGGAGGAGAGGCCGCCGGAGCAAGGGGGCGTCTGTCGGAGTGGGAAGGGAGGAATTGAGGGGGTGTCTCCGTCAGATCCGAGCTGCGAGGAACGGCAGAGCGACGGGGGTATTTATAGGGGCAAAATCAGAGAGGGCGGAGGGAGACGACGTGTCTCCCTCGCCGGAGGACGCCGGAGGAAGGAGACCCATACCGTCTGTGCGTTCGCACGGGCGGTATGGGCAGTCGCAGCACTCAGGAGGGTGTCCCTGCGGTGGCTGACGACGTAGGGTACCCCCCATTGACTTGCCAGGGCCCCTCCCTCACCCTGCGCGGCGCCATGCTCCGCACAAGGTCGCCGGAGCATGGCGCTGCTTAGGTTTTGCAGGAGGGACCTAAACGCAAAGAACGAAGGAGAGTTAGGGGCTAAAATGTGAGGGTTCAAAAGTTGAGGGCCAAAAAGTAAATATATAAGGACCAAAGTGTAAAGTTGGTCAAGAAGGTTTCTTCTTAGGCCCAAGTTTTTATATATGACTAATTCGGACCTAAGGATTCTGATGGTGAATTTTATTTCCAGATTAAACCTTGTTTGACTGGTCAATTTATGCAAAAACCCAAATTAAATTGTTAATTGGGCATGGTTCTCAATGTAGGTCAAAATGGGTTCCTAAGGCCAAATTGAAAGTCCTAAACTCTAGAGATTATTTTTCTATGAATTTTAGAGGGTTTAGTTGATTTTACCTTGCCTCGAACCACGTGAATTGAAGTGGGTTTGTTTTTAGGGTTACAGGCTGTCATTTAATTCCTTGGAGTTGCTGTAGCCCTTATTGAGTCATTTCATCCCACTTTTCTTCTTATTAGGTTGTTTTGACCTATATTTGGATCCTGAGTTACCCTATTTTCAGATCGGATTGGTGAAATTGCATTTTTACCCCTCAGTTTATGTTTTCTTTGCAAACTCAGAATCTCTCTGAGCCAAGTCTTTCTAAGGTTATGTAGGAGCTTTTATTCTCTGCATTAGGTCAAAATGAGCTAGTTATGGCTCATGATGAGGTTCTCATCATACCCCTATGCCTAGCTTTTGCTAGTCCCTTAGCAAAAACTTAAGGTTTCAACCCTTGTTCTAGACCATGAAGTTCCTTAATAGCTTCAGATAAGTGCTTTTTCATTTAAACTTAGATTAGGTTAGAATGCAGACCATAGGCTTAAAAGGTACTCTAGTACCAATCAAGATCCAAATCTGTCTAGCCTCAGCCTCAGTCCTTAGCAAAGGTTTTTAAGACCCACAAGAACTAACCTAAGGTTTATTGGACTTTGTAGTTAAAGCACCTGTGCTTGAAATGATTTTAGCCCTGGTTCAGTTCGCAGTGCATTTTGTAAGAGAGAGAGGTAGAAAATTTTTCTGTTTTTGGAGAGTTTTCTCTCTTTTTCTTTTTAATTCTAACTTAGGATTGGCTTTTCAACACGGTCTGTATCAGATTCCTTGCCCCCATCATCAATCCTCAAGGGTTCCTGGCGATCGATGCTTCGAGATAGCACCGCCCATGGCAACCCCCAGAACCCTGGCTATTGAGATTTCGAGATAATCCCATCCATGGTGTTCCATGGCCGTGTTCAGACCCTGGCAGTTGACACTTCGTGATAATGCCATCCATGGAATCTGAACCAGCAGGGTACTTACATGCCCCCAGTAGGATATGTGAATATCCTAAGAGACAAGCACCGAGGAGATGATATTTTGTTACGCATCTTTGAGGGGATTTCCCGCCTCTCTGCGCTGGGAACTCATCCAAATCAACTTGTATTAATCGGCCGCTCCTATTCTAGGTGTACTTTTCAGAATTTTTTCGACGCTTCTGCGTGATTTTGATTTTTACGCTTGCTGAACGAGGCTGTGTGTGAGGTTAGGGTGCTTAGGTTACTGAGTCCCGTAAACCAGAAGTTAGTTAGCGAGGTCAAATACTCCCTAAGCCTTGGACCTAGTACTTAAGCTTTTCATTTTCCTCAACCTCTTGAGGATTGTCTAGATCTTAATGGGTACTAAGAGTCTATCAAGAATGCCTACGGTTTGCGTTCTTACTAATCTTACCAAGCACTTTTCATTTTTTTTCTTGAAAAAATGGTCTAGACTAAGGTTAATTCCTTAGCTTCTTACTAATGACTATTACTCTTTTCTTTCATCTTTTTGTGCTCCTTTTCATTTTGTTTCTTTTCCTTCTCCTCAAAATTTCCTTTCTCCTCTTATTCTTTTTATTTTGAAAAATTTTTAATTTTTATGGTGTTTTTGGCATATGTGAATTTTTTGTTTAAAACCTTTTTTTCTATAAGTTTTGCACTTATACCCCCCCATGCCTAAAACTTGCAATGTCCTCATTGTGATTTAGGGGTTTTTATTTAGTTAATTTATTCCTTAAGACAGATATTTTTGTGAGTGAATGGGTCGGGATGAATTCTGCGGACGATTTCTAATCTCAGATGCAAGCATCTGAGGTGGAGTCGGCTGTCTTAAAGGGTGAACCTTAAGTGCACAATGGTGTCAGAAAAAAGGTTTTAGATTTTCAAGAAATGATGGGATGCCTCCCGTTAAGCGCTGAGTTTTACGCCATCGGTCGGACGCAGTAAGTTCAAGGGGAATGGAGGATGAGGGATGATTCAGCCGAATCAGTAGAAGTCACATCAATGAACGGTTTGAGTCTCTGACCGTTCACGATGAAAGGTTCGGAATCATGGCTGAGTGGACTGATTTCAATTGCTCCGTTTCCAAAAACCTGTCGGACTAAATACGATCCGACCCACTTGGACCTCAGTTTCCCCGGGAAAAGTTTGAGTCGGGCATCAAAGAGTAGGACCTTTTGACCAGGATGAAAGATCTTTCTCGAGATGTGCTTGTCGTGGAAGGCTTTAACCCGCTCCTTGTAGATTCGCGAGTTCTTGTACGCGTCTAGGCGTAATTCATCGATCTCGCTGATTTGGAGTTTTCTGTGGGTTCCAGCCTTGGAAAGATCTAGATTACAGTTCCATACTGCCCAATAGGCTTTATGCTCCAGTTCTACGGGAAGGTGACATGCCTTTCCGTACACCAGTCTAAAGGGAGACAAGCCCAATTGGGTCTTGTGGGCAGTCCTATAGGCCCACAATGCTTCCGGAAGTCGGGATGACCAGTCCTTCCTATCAGGCCGAACAGTGACTTGCAAGATTTTCTTGATCTCCCGATTTGATAGCTCAGCTAGATCATTTGTTTGGGGGTGGTAAGGAATAGAGATTCGGTGAGACACCCCATATTTGGCCATCAGTGACCTAAACTGAGTGTTTGTAAAATGGGTCCCCCCATCAGAGATAATAGCACGGGGAATCCCGAACCTTGAGAAAATGTTTTGATGTATGAACTTAAGAACAATCTTGTGATTGCAAGTTCGGGTCGGTATGGCTTCGATCCATTTGGACACGTAGTCCACCGCAAGCAGAATGTACTCGAAACCATCCAAAATAGGAAAGGGGCCCATAAAATCAATCCCCCATACATCGAAGATTTCGCATACGAGAATCGGCTGCAAAGGCATCATGTCACGATGGTTCATGTTGCCCAAAGTCTGGCAACGACCGCATGCCTTGCAGTGACTGTATGCGTCTTTGAAAAGTGTAGGCCAGTAGAAGCCACACTGGAGGACTTTGGATGCGGTTTTATGCCCTAAGAAATGGCCACCGCATGCCTGGTCATGGCAGAAAGGATATTGCTGATTTCCTCTTCCGGGACGCATCTCCGAATAATTTGATCAGCACCTATGCGAAAAAGGTACGGGTCTTCTCAAATGTAATACTTGGAATCAGAACGCAATTTGTCTTTCTTGGCCTTCGGCCAATCAGACGGTGTCTGATGAGATGCCAAGTAGTTTACTATATCAGCAAACCATGGAAGTCTAGTACCAACAGAAAGCAGGTGTTCATCAGGAAAATGCTCTGTGATGGGTCCGGAAGGGTTGATGATCTCAGAAGGAAGACGGGACAGATGGTCGGCTACCACATTCTGCCTTCCCGCCTTGTCGCAAATCTCAAGATCGAATTCTTGCAACAGCAAGATCCAACGGATTAGTCGGGGCTTCGCGTCCTTCTTGGCAAGGAGATGCCTTCCAGCCGTGTGATCCGAGTAAATGATGACGTGGGAACCCAGAAGATACGATTGGAATTTTTCAAGGGCAAATACTACGGCTAGCAGCTCTTTTTCCGTAACCGTATAGTTACGCTGAGCCTCATCAAGTGTCTTGCTAGCGTAGTAGATAACCACGGGTTTCCCGTCAGCTTTCTGTCCCAGGACCGCTCCTACAGCGAAGTCAGACGCATCGCACATGATCTCAAAGGGTTGAGACCAGTCAGGGGATTGTAGGATAGGTGCCTGGGTGACTCGGTCACGCAGGTTTTCAAAGGCTAGCGTGCATTCCTTGGAGATTTCAAAAGGTACATCCTTAGAGAGAAGAGAAGTCAAAGGTCGTGCGATTTTCGAGAAATCTGGAATGAAACGGCGGTAAAAACCGACGTGCCCTAAAAAGGAGCGGATGTCCCTGATCGAGCTAGGTACGGGAAGGCGAGAAATCAGATCAACCTTGGCTCGATCCACCTGGATGCCTTTTTCCGAAATTAAGTGTCCCAGGACAATTCCCTCAGGCACCATGAAATGGCTCTTTTCCCAGGAAAGAACCAAGTTCACCTCAATGCATCGCCTGAGTATCTGGACCAAGTGTTGGAGGCAATCATCAAAAGATTCTCCAAAGACTGAAAAGTCATCCATGAAGACTTCCAGGAAATCACCTACCATATCTAAGAATATGGCAAGCATGCACCGCTGAAAAGTAGCGGGTACATTGCAAAGACCGAAAGGCATCCTTCGGAAAGCATACGTTCTGAAGGGGCAGGTGAATGTGGTCTTTTCTTGGTCCTCAAGATGGATTGCTACCTGGTTGTAACCGGAGTACCCGTCAAGAAAGCAGAAGAACCTATTTCCCGCTAGTTTCTCGAGAATTTGATCAATGAAGGGTAGTGGGAAATGGTCCTTTGTGGAGGAATTGAGTCAGTGGTAATCTATACAGACTCTCCATGCATTGGCTAATCGGGTATGAATGATTTCTCCGGTTTCAGTCGTTATGGTGGTGAGTCCTGCCTTCTTAGGCACAACCTAAATTGGGCTCACCCAACGACTATCGGAGATCGGGTAGATGATCCCGGCATCTAACCACTTAATGATCTCCTTTTTCACGACCTCCTGCAGATTAGGGTTTAAACGTCTCTGCATTTCACGAGAAGGTCATGCACCCTCTTCTGAATAGATATGATGAGTACAATAAGAGGGGCTTATTCCAGTCAAATAATCGAGAGTCCACCCGATGGCTCTGCGATGTTGCTGGAGAACAGTAATCAGACGAAATTCCTGTTCGGAATTGAGGGTGGAATTTATAATCACAGGAAGGGTCTGATTGGAACCCAAAAAGATATATTTCAAGTGAGCAGGAAGAGTCTTTAACTCGAGGATAGGGTTATCAGCAGCAGCGGGTGGTTCAGTGTAGATGTGAGGTTCAAGGGTAGGAGTTACTGGGTTGAGTATGTCTGGATTCGACTCTTCTGTTTGCGGGTCAAGATCCTTCTGTGGTTGATGAGGCATAATCGAGTCATTCTGGAGGTGTGACTCATCAACCAAAATCCTAACGTCACAAATCTGTTCGATAACACCGCAATTAATTCCTTGTTGGGCCTTAAATATATCAATTTTTAAGGTTTGATCTCCAAATTTAAGCTCTATTTGGCCCTCCTCACAGCTGATGTTGGCTCTAGCAGTAGCCAAGAAAGGTCTCCCTCGAATGATTGGTGTATCCCTAAGGTTTTTAGGCGCGTCCATATCTAAGACTATAAAGTCCACTGGGAAATAGAAATCCTGCACTCTTACGATAACATCCTCGAGAATCCGTTTTGGTGACTTTATAGATCGATCTGCTAATTGTAATGTCACCTCAGTTGGTTTTAGCTCAGATTCTTCTAGATGATCAAGTAAGGATGTGGGTATCAGGTTTATGGATGCACCCAAGTCTAGCAGAGCTCTATCAAATTGGGTATCACCTATCTTGCAGGAGATCAGGGGAGTACCAGGATCTTTTGCCTTGGGTGGGAGTTTACTGAGGATTACAGAGCTGGCTTGCTCTGACAGAACAATTGGGCTCCCACCCTTGGTTCGCAGCTTACGCTGGGGTGTACACACATTCTTTAAAAATCGTGCGTAAGCTGGTACGTGGCGGATTGCATCCATCAAGGGGATGTTTATGTGGACCTGCTCAAAGAGCTTGACCAGGTCCTCCTCAGGTGCCACGGGCTTAGTGGTCTTCTTTCCCTTGGTCAAGGCCTCGGGAAACGGGATCTTGGGTGGTTCTTCTAGGATAGGTCCAGGTTGTGGATCTGGGATACGGGTGGGGACGTCCTGAATTACTGTCCTAGGCTTAGGATCACTACCAGGCTTGGAGTGGTTCGGATGAGGTGGGTCTTGGGTTTCCTTACCACTACGGGTCGTTACGGAATTAAGTCATGCCTGATTTTGGTTGGGATTGGGCAAGATAGCTTGCTGCTGGTAATCTGCAAAAGAAGTGGAGGCCTCTATCCCGTCAGGTGAAGGAACAGAGGGGGCCTGATAAATCATATGGGCATGGCTCGGGTTTGGGTTGATAACGCGCCGCTGGGTGGGCACGTTATTGGGATTAGGCAGAGGTTGGGAAGGAAGAGTACCTGGCTAGCGAGAGTTTGCCAACTGGGTCAATTGGTTTCGGACCTCTGTAAGTTCGTCCTTGTGTTGTTTCTGGATAGCCGCATTTGTTCTTTGAATGTCAGCCAGAGTCTGAAGGATAAGGGACATTTGATCTTGATTTGGCCCAGATGGATAAGTAGGGTTGGGCCGAGGCTGAGGCGGCTGGTAAGGACGAGGAGGTTGTGGGCGGGGTTGGAAGGATGGTCTTTGGGTTTGGGAATTTTCCGCCCACTGAAAGTTAGGATGGTTACGCCATCTAGGATTATAGGTGTTGGAGAACGGGTCGTTCTGGATGGCGTTGAGGTCCTCGCAGGTCTGAGGAACCTCCAGAGAGTTAGAGAAAGAGGGAATGGAATTCCCCTGGCAGGTGTAGAAGGAATCGGAAGGACCTCCGGGAAAAGATTCGAATGATGGGTCCATCCTAGGAGAAGATCGATGGAGAATGTTTTGCACAGTTTCCCTTGTGGAAGGAGGCTGTGCGAAAGGGTTATGCGCAGAGGTGGCTCGCTGCAGATGCTGAGTCAGCTCATCCACCTTCTTTTCGATAATCGAGACCTTGTCCAATAGACTGGCCATTAACTCTAAGTCGACTGATGCGGACAGACCCTGCGTCTCGTGTGCTCCCCTGAGATTCGTCGCTGCGCGGGTATTCGTCCTGTCGAATAATCCCATGGAGTCATTGTTGATGGAGTTCTCACACATGTTTTCGAGAATCTCCCACACGGTGTCTTCATGTTGACCTATGATATTTCCTCCGCAGGTTGCATTGACGAAAAGATGGATGTCCTCACGGAGTCCCCGGTAAAAAGATTGGACCTGTTCCCATTTAGGAACTCCGTGATGGGGGCACTTTCTCATGAGATCCTGAAAACGATCCCATGCCTCATGGAGAGGTTCCCCTGTTTGTTGGGTGAAATGTGTAATCTGATGGCGCAAGGCGTTGGTCCGTCCAAAAGGGAAGAACTTTTTCAGGAACTCGGACTGAAGTTCTTCCCAATTGTTGATCGGCCGGGTCTGAGTTTGATACCAATGGGCGGCCTTGTCCATAAGAGAAAAGGAGAACATCTTCATGAGAAGAATATCCCGATTTTGTGCATCTGACCCGAAAGTTTGGGGCAGATGCTTTAGCTGTTTGATGTGCTGGAAGGGATCTTCAGAATTAAGCCCATGGAATTTAGGTATAGCATGAATCATATTGGGCTTTAATTCAGAATCAGGTCCTCCTGTCGGGATTCTGACTCGAGGCTCGATGGCCACCGCAGCAGGATTATAATGGTCCCGCATCATGGGACGCTGCGGTGGGTGCACAAAGTTTTGGAAGAGGTCGTTGAGTCGCTGGAGCTGGTGCTCCAGATTGTTTTCTTCCTCAACTGGCTGAGCCATGATGGGGGAAGAACTTGGTTCTGAATCAGAAGAGAGAATAATGTGAGGGGGTTGCTGCACAAACACGGGCGTCGAGGCTTGGCCTTGACGAGAGTGAATTTCTAAAGCAGGTCTTAAGGGTGGTCTTAAGGACCTCCTACCGTACATGCACTGTTGGAAGAGATGAGTTTAGAAGGTGCTGGACCTAATCAAGACACCCAAAAATGTGTTGGGTGACTATAGAGGTGCGGGGCAGATGGACCCCTTGATCAGAAAGATCAACCACCTAAGAATTACCTGGGCAGCCAGAGAAGGTGAGTCCCGCGAAAACCCCTACACGGTAGAGCGTCCCCACGGGTTACAGGGTTTCCCCCACCCGACCTCTCTTGTCACTGCGGTTTCAGGTAGACCAGAATGGGGATCTTGACCTCTTAAGTCTACCAATTTTAGTTCAAGAGCAAGGTGCTTAGGGTTCCACTTGAACTTTAGTCTTTTAAGTGCAAAGAGTGACCTAATTTGAAGGTTAGTTGACCCAAATGGTCAACTTTACCTGCCAGTTTTGCTTATTAGGTCTTGTCTTTTAGGGTTCAAGTGTTTAAAGAGCCAATCTTATTTTAGGGTTTCTTTAGATAGGTATTTTCAGATAATGGCTTGGGCACACTTCTTTTAAGGTTTCTCAATTCTTGTTTAAGAAGTGTGTCTCTAAATCCCTAATGTTAAATCTTATGTTGGCTCTACTTGGTCCAGTTAGTTCTTTGGTGGGTAATTAGGGCTCAAGCAAGAATGTGTTAGCCCCTAAATACCCTTAATAGTGTACAGGAATAATGGGTTGGAAACATGCAACTTCTTATGGTTTACTAAGTATAGAAGACAGGTTAGCCCTATATTGCTTGTTCTTTTCTTTTCTTCCTCTTTAGAGTTTAGGGGTTAATAGCGAGAGGAAAAAATTACCTGTCCTCGGAGTGGTTGTCGTACGGTTGCTTGTCTTCTTGATTTCCTGTAGCTACACAAAAGAGAGGAGATTATCAGAACTAAAAAAAAAAACAGGAATGTTTACCTCTAGAATAGCCGTTGCTCCCCGGCAACGGCGC
Organism: Thalassia testudinum; assembly: GCA_037157565.1. Taxonomy (NCBI): domain Eukaryota; kingdom Viridiplantae; phylum Streptophyta; class Magnoliopsida; order Alismatales; family Hydrocharitaceae; genus Thalassia; species Thalassia testudinum. Next base: position 23,745,576 of record JAZHRO010000007.1, on the reverse strand, counting down.
CAACTGGCGAACGGTGGCAGCAACTAGCTTTTCTTAAGTGGTTGTAGTACAGGTAGTTATTGCCATCATTTGCTAATATTTGTTACTCGGAAAATACAGTTCTCCCGAGGTCTAACTCAGGGAGCAAGTCGTATTCTAGAGATATACATGTTCTATTACAGAAATAAAGAGAGAGAGAGAGAGATGAAAGTTTGGCTCTTCTTCTCTTCTTTCTTCCTCTTTGTCTTCTCTCCTCTTTGGCTTTTGTTCTTCGTGTTCATCCTCTATTTCTTGGTTGGACGATCCTGTCTTTTTCTTCTTTTTATTTTCTTTGTTTCTTCTTTTCTTGCTTTAGATCTTCCTCCCGTGCTCTTCTTCTTTTCTTCTTGCTTCTCTTCTTTTCTTGCTTCAGATCTTCCTCCCGTGCTCTTCTTCTTCTTTTCTTCTTGCTTCTCTTCTTCTTCTGCTTTCTATTTCTTCACCTGGCTGCTCCTTCCCTCTTCTTTTCTTCTTCTTTGTCTTCTGATCTCGGCAGAGTCTTCACTTGGCCTCTCTGTGTTCCTCTCTTTCCTCTGCCTCGCCTTCCTTCTTCTTCTTTGCCTTCAGGACGTCGTTTGATTGGAAAATCAGACGACTTAAATCGCTTGTTGCTACAGTGTCTCCCTTAGCTTCCTTCTTCTTCACCTGTGCCTGCACGCTCAAGAGTTCAGAGTCCGAGGGCAAAACCTACTCTACCCCCCTCCCCCGCGCGTCTCTTTCTCTCTCAGAATTCGCTCATAGGACAGCTCTCCCAGAGCAATCGGGTAATCGGGTACGAGTCGCGCCCGGGTCCAGGCCCACCGACGTGCGGTGGTGGGCGAGGAGTGCGAGTCAAGTCTGGTCGGGTCGGCCGAATCCACATGATGAGCTCGCGGACGGGCCGGGTGAAGCGGTGTGAGAGGGACCTCACCTCGTGTGCTGAGGCGATAAGCCTACAGCACTTTTTCAACTTATATCGGCGCACCTCTTCGAAGCCTTCCGAGTTGGGACTAAATGTCCCACCCCAATGTGAGCGCTTGCGCGGAGGAAGCAGCGGCAGTCGAACTTCGCGCGAGGGCTTCGGGCGAGGGCTTCGCCCGAACTGCAGCCTGACACTTCGCGAAGCTACCCCGCGAAGCCTGGGAGTTTGACCTGGGCGTGGTGTGCCTGGAGCAGCAGGGTCGAAGGAGCTTCGCTGCTCAGCAATGGCGATGGCGGGCGCGACACCTGTTCACAGAAGCACGGCCTCTCGGCCTAATCAGATATGCGGAGAACCTTCGCCGTGGCACGACGAAGGTGGTCGGAGGGTCTGCAGTGGGCGTGGTGGAGCAAAAGGGTCGCCCTAGGTCAAACTGCGGGCGGAGAAGTGGGCATGTTCGGTGGATCTGCAGAGGGCGTTTGGTGGGAAGTGGAGGGGTGGAAGAGGATCAGGGTGAGGAGGCGGAGGTTATGCACTGGTCGGCGAGCCGTGTGGGGTGCTGGAGCGATGGGAGCGGTTCGCCGGAGTTTGGCCGAAGGTGGCGAAGGTGAGGGTGATCGATGGGAAATCGGGGCCGACAGTAAGGGTTTTCAGTATGGAAAAGAAAGAGGGGAGGAAGAAGAGAAGTTTTACCTATTAAGCTGGACGAAGAGGGGTTGGCGCAGGCGACAGTCGTATCGACTGTCGCCGAAGAAGAAACTGCCCAGGGATGGGGCGGCGGCGAGGAGAGGGCCGGAGAGGCGCCCGCTGGGTGCGGCGCGGCGCGGGAAGATCGAGGGAAGGTAACCCTGCTGCTGGTAGTGCGGCAGGGCGACAAGGAGGAGAGGCCGCCGGACCAAGGGGGCGTCTGTCGGAGTGGGAAGGGAGGAATTGAGGGGGTGTCTCCGTCAGATCCGAGCTGCGAAGAACGGCGGAGCGACGAAGGTATTTATAGGGGCAGAATCAGAGAGGAGGGCGGAGGGAGACGACGTGTCTCCCTCGCCGGAGGACGCCAGAGGAAGGAGACCCATACCGTCCATGCGTTCGCACGGGCGGTATGGGCGGTCGCAGCACTCAAGGGGGTGTCCCTGCGTGGCTGACGACGCAGGGTACCCCCCATTGACTTGCCAGGGCCCCTCCCTCACCCTGCGCGGCGCCATGCTCCGCGCAAGGTCGCCGGAGCATGGCGCTGCTCAGGTTTTGCAGGAGGGACCTAAACGCAAAGAACGAAGGAGTTAGGGGCCAAAATGTGAGGGTTCAAAAGTTGAGGGTCAAAACGTAAATATATGAGGACCAAAGTGTAAAGTTGGTCAAGAAGGTTTCTTCTTAGGCCCAAGTTTTTATATATGACTAATTAGGACCTAAGGATTCTGATGGTGAATTTTATTTCTAGATTAAACCTTGTTTGACCGATCAATTTACGCAAAAACCCAAATTAAGTTGTTAATTGGGCATGGTTCTCAATGTAGGTCAAAATGGGTTCCTAAGGCCAAATTGAAAGTCCTAAACCCTAGATATTATTTTTCTATGAATTTTAGAGGGTTTAGTTGATTTTTACCTTGCCTCGAACCACGTGAATTGAAGTGGGTTTATTTTTAGGGTTACAGGCTGTCATTTAATTCCTTGGAGTTGCTGTAGCCCTTATTGAGTCATTTCATCCCACTTTTCTGCTTATTAGGTTGTTTTGACCTATGTTTGGACCCTGAATTACCCTATTTTCAGATCGGATTGGTGAAATTGCATTTTTACCCCTTAGTTTATGTTTTCTTTGCAAACTCAGAATCTCTCTGAGCCAAGCCTTTCTAAGGTTATGTAGGAGCTTTTATTCTCTGCATTAGGTCAAAATGAGCTAGTTATGGCTCATGATGAGGTTCTCATCAGGCGTCCGATGATGCCATTGTAGGAAATGGGCATGTTGGCCACCACAAACTGGGAGACTCAATTGTGAATGTAGTCCGCTTCTATCAGAGATATCAACAGGTTGATGAGCCCCATAGGTCAAGTCGATCTTCTCTAAACTTGACTATGAAGAGTATGGTTGCAATTAATCCCTTCGAAGGCCTGCCTTTCGAAAAGTACCCAAGAATAATATGCCAAGGGTGCTCCTCTCATCTACTAGGAGACAGGAGATCCATTTCCCAATGACCGTGATAGTGATGACCAGCATTTCAAGGTGGGGGCTCAACCTCTCATAGGGGTCTTCCCCAAAGAAGGACTAAGCTAGCTTCTAATGTGAGTCAAGGTTCCCTTGTCATCCTGTTACCTGGGGATAGGGGCCCATGTCCTCCAAAGGGTAAGCATGGAGGGCACCAAGGTTGTGGATCAAGCACACTTCCTTTCCGAGCAAAGTTGGTCCAATTTAGGGAGTGTAGTCACCATGAAAACTCACTGGGTTAACTTGTTTAGAGGTTGGTCATCCCAGTCAACTTCAACAAAGCTGATGCAATAAATGAATCAACCACTACGAGACAATCCAATCGATCACCCCAGGTAATAAGTTTCTCCTAAAAGTAAGTTTTGGAAAGCCATGCGATCCTTTTGATTTAAAGCATGAACATATTGATCGAAGGGGACCAGATACTGGGCTAGTGTTGAGGCTACTTCTACTACAATAGTTAAGGTAGGACGAGGGTGAGCTCTCCTGATTGACGAGTTCATTGACCCAGAACCGTAGGCTACGGCATTCAATTGTGTTGTAACCCTCCTCGTTAAGGAATTGGCAATATTTGCCATTCCGCTAAGGGCACTTTCCTTCTTCTGTAAGACCTAAACAAGAAGGTTATTCTTAATCTTCATGGTGAAATCCACCAAGTCAACTACTAACGAGGGTTGGGGCCAAGGCCCTGACCTACTTATTCTCCACTCTTTACATTGGCTAGAAGGGGAGGCTTCCTCCTAAGGCTACTAGTGGACCTCCTTTTAACTCTTAACACTCTACATTGCCTTCTAAAGGCATAACTTGATTGTCTTGACCTCGTCATTAGTGACAAAGGGCCTGACCTTGTTTATAGGCTTGCCCAAGGTCTTGGTCAACTCACGATGCATTTTCATGAAGAAGTCTCCATAGGAGTGGTCGAATATGCAGTTGTCGATGGCAATCGACTCATCCAATGACAATCCTTGTAGTGGTTGTGGAACCATTGCAGGCAGTCCTTCAACATCTCTCCCTACATTGGATGATAGAGGAGAAGATGGAAGGGTCCTCCTTAGTCCTTCTATAGGAGTACTTGAAGTAGACACATTTATTTCACATAAACTGTCTATTTATACATGCTTTTACACGTATAATTGCATTCAGCATTATAAATATTGCATAACATGCATCATTCTGCATCTAGAATATATTATACAAATCATAAGTTAATTTTCCCTTTTTGTGGTCAGGAGACAAGGCAATATTTGTCTGGGCCTCTAATTGAAAATCCAACCATACGGATCTAATTAGGACGATGATCGAAGCCTAACGCCTCCAAGATCGCCCCGATTGAACCTCCATAGCATCAGATGCAGTCCAAGGAAAATTGGTGGTCAAGGGATAAGGTGGAGAAAATTCTAACCTCAGATGAAGAATCCAACTACATTGATGGGTTCGAATCGACGATCATAGCCCACTGGTGCCAGAATCGATCCAATTTGACACCTGTGGCATCATCTACAAGCATTTAAAGATGAACAGTCCAACTGGTACCACGAGACACCATCTAGACCACTCAACATCACTTGCCCTTCTTCAAAGGCTCCTTCGACGTATGATCTCAACTGTTGGATGAAAATCCAACGGCCACGATCGCATGACCACTGGCTGCAGGGAATTCCTCAACTCAACATTTTAACTCCCTTGGCGTAATGGTCGGAGGAGGTGCTCCCAAGCCATGGGCACAGGTTCACTTCACACCCATGGGATTTATGTGCACAGTTGCGAGCTCTGGTCGATCAGAGCCGCGCGATCCTCATCAAACAGCAACTAAGTAAGAAACACACCAGTCACCCGAGGGCACACGTCTCTCGAGCATGCAATCGATTAGCTCGATGGATGACCGGTTAGCTAAGAAGCTCATCGTTCACTAATCTCTGTGCATGTGAAGCTTAGCCTTGTGATGGCCATCCAATGGTGACAGCCTCCCTCGCGCGCATCAAGACCCAGCGAGTTAAGACATCAGCAGCTGTCATCGACCGTCCGATCAAGATTTGAAGTGTGACCATAGCACCATCCGTGGTCGCTCGTTGAGGATCTGATAGCTGGCATTTCTCCACGCCAAGCATGCAGGAAAATCAATTGGTGCCTGTAGCAAACGCTCCTCAGACATGCGAACGTGGGAGCATGAGGCACGGCCCTTATCTCATGCCATGAACACACGATCCCAATGATCTAAAATGACCATTTTAACCCCCCCCAAAAGCTCATAGAAAGAGCCCACATTCCCTCCATTTTCTTCATCCCTTCCTTAATCTCTTAACCTCCCAAAGAGTTAAGAACAAGTTCTTGAGCTTGCTCTAGTGCTCCCAAGTTACGGGAAGCTCCGCTAGAGTAAAAAAATAAATTTCACCACTTCTTACCCCCTTCACGGAGCTCTCGCTAGCTGTCTTTTCGCCCTCGTTTCGAAAGCAAATCTCGCACTGTCGACACCCTACCTCATCCCTGGTTCTTCCTGATTTGCCCTCCTTCCTCCATCTTTGCTCTCCTTCCTCAAGGCGTCGTCCGTCTAGCTCATCCTCTAAGCATTCGTCGAGGATGATAATTTTTCATCCCCTTTTTATCACTTTCTAGCATAAATTTTTAGCTTTCTAATTGTCGAAATTGGTTGTAATTGACATTATCATAGTTATAAAATTGTTATTCTCTCTCTCTCTCTTTCCCTCTCTTGTTTATATTGCAAATAGATTAGTTGTGTTATAGCCATTGTGAATGTTTCCTTTATAAAGAAAATACAAAAAATATATATAATTGCGGATATAATTGATGTAGCCGTGTTTGACACGGAACTCACACGAGTTTCGATTGTAAATATTATTTGGTAATAGATTTTCTTACGAACTTGCAACAACTAAGGTTTTCCAAACTCAACTTTTCGCAACGATTTTCTTGCCTATCATTTTGGCGTCATTACCGAGGAGACAACAGATCCGATTATTTTTCGCATTTTATGCATTTATTTCATCTCAACCTCTCTTTTCTTTCTTCTATTGCCTTGCAGGTACCCCGACCCTGGCAACGAATCCTGATTATTTTCTACATTTCATGCATTTATTTGATCTCTAACCTCTTTTCTTTCTTCTATTGCCTTGCAGGTACCCGACAAGGAATCTACGAGCGGTAGAAAGGAGTAAAGTGCGGTTGAAGACCATTGTAAGTACTTCCCCATTCTTTCCCCCTCCATATCTTTAATTTCATCACCTTAATTCAAACCCTAATTAACCTAGGTGATTTCATAAATCCTAAGCTTAATTTGGTTATTTAGTTGTCACCTCCACTCACCTAACCCTCCGTTTAAAAAAAAATCTTATCTGATTATGAAATTTCCTTATCATACACATCACATACACCCACAACTTGAGGTACATAACCTCTTCTGATTTTTCTCACTCAACCGGTAACCCGATCCTTGGAACCAGTACACCCATCAACACAATCGAGTAGAAATCAGATTAGGTAACCATTTGTGTGCCTAATTCAGTGGTGTATCAAGGTCAATGACTTGAATTGTTTGAGCCGCACCACTTCATCTAAAAGCAACTCATCAAGCAGCTTGCTTCTTAGGATTAAAATTTAAGGTCAAGTACCAGGCACACCACCTTATTTTCATTTCAAAGGAAAACATCTTCACTCGTGTTTGCAAATCTTGGTATGCCTCATGAACTTGATTGACCTTAAAAGCTACTTAAGCAAGATTTGAACTCTAAAATCCACTCATCCAAACAATCTTACTTGAAAACCCTGGTTGTGCACTCACTCACACATTTCAATTAATCATTAAGGGCACAACCCATTATAAGAACACATTATATTCCAAAAGCGCTACTATCCTAAGCCTAATCTTAAATTGAGTAGACGTTGACCATAGGACCCATCAGTCTGTTTCATTGTATTTCTCAAACTGTGGTGTGAATTTGTGAGATCTACTTTCTCCAAAAGGTGCTAAGTTGGGGAGGTCTGATTGTCAAACAACTTAAGCAAGTAGGGGTTTGGCATAATTAGCAGCCTTCAGGACATACTCCCCCAGCTTCGCCAGCCCAACTTAACCAGCTTCTGGATTAAGAATAGAAAATTCGTGTTGTGGTTTGAAAATATCTTGGAGCCTAGGTTCTCAAGATACCCAACTTAAGGATAGACTTGTATTGTTGTGCTGCAAGGTTCTATTCTCCGGCCCTTCTGACCCCTTCCTAATTTATGCTTGGAAGGAGGTCATTGAATCCCCATTTGAAAGGACCATTAGACCATTCAAGGAGGCGTAGGCTGAATCTTAGTCAAGTAGATCCCATGGCTAATCAACTACCTCCTCTACCTCAGAATCAGCATGAGATACTGCAAAGGCAGCTGAAACAATTACAGCAAATGCAAGAATGGTTCCAACGAATGAATGGTCAGGACGCTTAGCCCTTGAAGGATTTCTATGATCCTTCAAATTATGGAGGACGTCCCAGTGTCCAGATTCCAACCGGTCATGTGGAAATCAAGTCTCAGGTTTTAAGCCTGATTAAACATTTTCATGGGCTTAACTATAAAGACCTGTTTCAGCAATTGGAGAACTTTACCACTTTGGTTCAAACCACCAAAGCACGAGACATGGACGAGGAGCAAATGATCATGAGGCTTTTCCCCCACTCTCTCAAGGATAAGGCTGCGCAATAGTATTGAACAATTGGGAGGCCGATAGCTACCTAGAATGATCTCAAATCAGCCTTCTTTAAGAAATTTTTCCCTGTTAGGCGTACCAATGCATTGCGACAGGCGATTACTACTTTCATCCAATGATAGGGGAAACTGCTTCATGGTGCCTGGGAATAATTCCAATATCTATTGCGGAAGTATCCACACCACAAGATGCCGAAATGGCAACTTATACAAATTTTCAATCACGGCTTGACTGAGCAACTCCATAATCACGTGGATGCTTCTTGCAAAGGTAATTTCCTCAACAAGGATGCAGACAGTGCGCATGACTTGTTTGAGGAAATGAATGAGAATTCTATCAACCATGCCTCCATAGACACTTTCAACTAGTCCCAACAACCCAGATCGAATGCAAATGAAGTCCAGGACTCATTCATTCGATATGGAATTGATTTGCAACAAACTTGAAAAGGTGGACCTGGTTGCAAAAAGAATGAAAGAGTGGATGATTGGAAACTCTACAAATACTTCTAGATCTACTCAATCCTAGAATTTAGGATTCCATTCTTCACGAGCTCCTACTGGACGGGAGTTCGTAAATCAATTGCAAGTGGCTCAACCTGTGAGCCAGCATTACTCGGAACCCAAGGGATTCCAAACTGAGGCCTTTGATCTCAGTTTCTCTGAGCCTTCTCCTTCTTTCCCACCATCCTTGCCTTATGAGGATGTGTATGTTGTATAGAAGAATGTTAGGTCCAACCCATATTCAAATTCTTATATGTTAAGTCCAACACATGTTGTACCCGAGTTGGAGGAACCACCCTAACTTCTCCTGGAGAAACCTGAGTAGTAGACCCAAATGCGACCCAGCAATTATGCACCACATCGACCAATGGGTCAGGGTCATGTATCCACTCAGCTACCCCCGAATCAGGCCAATCAACCAACATGAAATGCCCGACAACCTGCAGGGCAGGTTAATCTGAACTGCCAAATGATAGAAATGCAAGGATCCATGCTCTAGCTCATGCAACAAATGAAAACATCGCTGCACAACTTGTAACCTGGGCTCATTGCTAATACCCATCAGCCCAGATCTCTACCATCTCAACCCGTACCCAACCCTCATAACATACAAAATCTGCACAATCGAGCCCAAGGGTACAGCAATCAAAGGAACCCAAAATATGCTCAGGTGGTTGAGTAGGATCCTGCTTCATCCAATCCTGGATATCTAGCTAATCAAGCCCCTCCGATCATTCCTAACCCTCCCTAAGACCCGAACCCGTACACTTCTGCAAATTTCGTGACCTTGAGGAGTGGAAGGCAAACCCAGGACCCGAAATTACCTTCAGCTAGCAAGCAAAATCCTGGTGAGCCTGAGGAAGAATTGTAGAAAACTAAAGAACTTAAGGCTCAAAACCCTGAATCCAATAATTTTACTCATGTCGCATTCCTTGAAGCCTTGTTAAAACCCAGGAAGTAGAAGCCTATCAATAGCAATGAGGACCTCTTGAATACATTCAAAAATGTCGAAATTAATATTTTGCTCCTCAATGCTATTAAGTATATTCCGACTTATGATAAATTCTTTAAAGATTTATACACTCAGAAACGTAAGTCAAAGGAATCAACCCCAAGGAAGGTGATACTCTCTGAGTAAATTAGTTCTATTATCCTGCATCACCTTCTTCAAAAAAGGAGAGATCCAAGTGCCCCTTTGATTTCATGTGTTATCGGGGATTACATCTTTGACCGAGCACTCTTGAATCTAGGTGCATCCATAAGCCTAATTCCAACTTCCCTGTATGAAAAGTTTGGATTGAGTGAACTCAGGCCGACCTCAATAACACTGCAATTAGCGGACCCTTCAATCACAAACCTAAAAGGTGTTATTGAGGATGTTATTGTTAAGGTCAAAGATTTATATTTTTCTGTAGATTTCCTTGTCCTTGACATGGATGTACCTGAAGACTTAAAGAACACGTCAATCATTCTGGGGCATTAATTCTTGGCTACCGCTAAAGTCAATATCAACTATAAAAGCGATAATATGGAGATCATCTTTGGTGATAGAAAATTGAAACTGGATATTTTTTAGGTGACTAACAAATTTGAGGATTGTAGATATATTAAGGAATTCGAGGATAATGATCTAACTATTGAGACTTGCATGGCAGTTACCATTCTTGAGGATTCCTCCAGCACCAATGAACTTGAACTATAACCCTCTGTGGTAGACCCACCAAAATTTGAAGAGGTTATTGATTTTGTTCATTCACGACCTCTTCCACTAGATCATCCTGATGAATCTTCATCAGCATCTTTTTTACCTTCTGTTATCAACCCACCCCAACTTGAACTTAAATCGTTGCCCAATAGTCCAAAATATGAGTTCTTAGGACCAATGAAATCTCTCCTTGTGATTATTAGTGCCAACTTGACTAAAGAGCAAGAATCAAAATTGATTAAGGTCCTTAAGGCACATAAGGAGGCAATTAGTTGGACTATCCATGACCTCAGGGGGATCAAGCCATCTTATTGTAATCATCGGATTTTTATGGAAGATGGATCCCGCCCTTCTCGCTAGACGCAGAGGAGACTGAACCCCAATATGCGAGAAGTGGTCAAGAAAGAAATAATCAAGTAGCTTGATGCAGGAATCATATACCCGATCTTGGATAGTCCCTGGGTTGGTCCTGTGCAAATTGTTCCCAAGAAAGCTAAGATTATCACAGTGACTAACGAGAAAGGAGAATCTATCACGACCCGATCAACTTCCACTTGGAGTCTGTATCAATTACAAGAAGATAAACACAGCCACGAAAAAGGATCATTTCCCTTTGCCCTTCATCGACCAAATTTTTGAAAGGTTAGCCGAACAAAAGTATTTCTATTTCCTGGACGATTATTCAATATATAACCAAGTCTTTATCCATCCTGAGAACTAGAAAAAGGCAACTTTCACTTGTCCCTACAGAACCTTGGCATTCCATATAATGTCATTTAGGGTTTGCAATGCACCTGCAACTTTCAAAGATACATGTTAGCCATCTTCTCAGACATGGTGGGAGATTGTATGTAAAAATTCATGGATGATTTCTCCGTTTTTGAAGATTCATTTGAGTCTTGCCTGGTTAATCTAGAATTGATCTGTAAGAGATGCATCAAAACATGGTTGCTCCTTAGCTAGGAAAAGACCCACTTCATGACACAAGAAGGCATCGTCTTAGGTCTTGTGGTCTCTAATCAAGGTATTGAAGTTGATAAGGCTAAGGTGAATGCTATCTCCAAACTTCCTCCACCCACATCTGTTAAACAAATCTAATCATTCCTTGGTCATGTGGGATTTTATAGAAGGTTCATCAAGGATTTTTCTAAGATTGCTCGACCTTTGAGCAACCTTCTGGCCAACGACACGTCATTCGAATTTGATAAATCATGCCACAAGGCATTTGATTTACTCAAAATGGCAATCATTTGTGCTCCGGTGTTGCAACCACCAATCTGGGCAACCCCATTCGAGATCATGACCGATGCTTCTAATTACGCAATTGGAGTTGTTTTGGGTTAGAAAATTGACAGAAAGTCCTCTATGATTTACTATGCTAGCAAAACTCTGGACAAGGCCCAGAGAAACTACACTGTTACAGAAAAGGAATTGTTAGCTATAGTATTTGCTTTGGAAAAATTCAGGACTTATCTTTTAGAATCTCATGTCATCATCTATAACCACTCAACCTTCAGACATCACTTGGCCAAAAAGGATGCCAAACCCCAGCTCATTTGTTAGATTCTATACTTTAAGAATTCGATCTTGACATTAAAGACAAATCTATAGTGGTGGATCTTTTGAACATCCTACTTGATTCTCCTCATCCAGATATTCCGATTACTGACACCTTCCCAGACGAGACAATTCTTACAGTTTCGGGTGTCCAAACCCCTTGGTTTGCTGACATGGCAAATTATTTGGTCGTTGGTCAAATCCCCCAGGATTGGACCAAGCAGCAACGAGACAGACTTATATTCGAGGCCAAATATTACTTTTGGGATGATCCTGAACTGTATCGTATTAGCTCTAATCAAATCATTCACTGATATGTCCAGGAGAATGACTTCCAAAGCATACTTGAGTTCTGCCATGCATCTGCTTGTGGACATTTCTTCGGGAAAAAGACGACTGCGACAATTTTACAATCTGGATTTTATTGGCCTTCCTTATTTAAGGATGCCCAGGAGTTATCAAGGTCATGTTCTCGATACCAGGCACCCGAGAGCATTAGCCAAGAGAGATATGATGCCTCTAAACCTGATTTTTTCAGTCGAAATCTTCGACGTTTGGGGCATCGATTTCATGTGACCTTTCCTTCATTTCGACACCAGTACATTCTCCTAGCTATTGACTACGTGTCCAAGTAGATTAAGGCTATTCCCACCCGAACTAATGACTACAAAGTGGTCATCGATTTTGCCAAGAAAAATATCTTCAGTCGATTCGGGATCCCAAGGGCCATCATCAACGATGATGGTACCCATTTCACCAATGCCCAGTTTAGAAATTTACTGGCAAAATATGATGTAAATCATAGAATTTCCACACCTTACCACCTCCAAACGAACAGACAGGCCGAGGTCTCCAATCAGGAGATCAAGAACATCCTGCAAAAAACAATTAGGCCTGATAGGAAAGATTTGACTCAAAAGCTTGACGACACTCTTTGGGATTACCATACAGCGTATAAGATGTCTATTGACATGTCACCATTACGTCTAATGTATGGTAAAGCGTGCCATTTACCCATAGAAATTTAACATCGAGCATTCTGGATAATTAAGAAATGTAATTTCAATCTAGGCTTAGCCGGAAAGATCAAGAAACTCCAACTATCTGAGTTGGAGGAGCTTAGAAATGATGCATATAAAAATGTCAAGATCTATAAGGCTAGGACCAAAGCTCTTCATGACCAGTTGATATCACGCAAAAGCTTTGAGTCGAATCAGAAGGTCTGGCTCTTTAATTCTCGACTTAAGTTCTTTCCCGCTAAGCTTAGGTCCAAATGGAACGGCCCGTTCATCATTGATCAGATATTCCCAAATGGGACAGTTAGGATTTCTGACCCAAAGACGGGTAACTCTTTCAAGGTCAACGGACAATATCTAAAACCTTATGTTGACCGTGCTATCCCAGAACCAATTTCAGACAAGGCTACTTTGACCTTGATCAAACTTCTTTGTCTAGACTCCACCTAGTTGATGGCACTAAACTCAGCATTTGTACAGTCTAACTAAGAGCTGACCAAAGCATCATGGAATACAGGTGATATTTTTCTCATTCTAACATTTTCTCATGCCTTTTATTTCTAATGAGAACATTGCATAAGCTAGGCATAGGAGGATGGATTCATTTCTGAATCATATTATCAACTCTGTGGATTTTCTGTAAATTTTTCTTATTTTTCTCTTTATTATTAAAAAAATTAAATTAGGAAAAAAGAACTTGGGCATTAGAGTTTTTCAACCTTAAGAAAAAATACAATAGGACCTGAACACTTTAATCCTTCAGGTCTTCAGGCTTAATCAGCCCAGATGTCCACTAAAATGTGGACTTGTTTCTCGAGTCCCCATCATTCTGAAATTCATTTCTAATTAGTTAAAAAGGTTGGGGTGATAAGTACAGACTTATTAACCCACCCTCTGATTTGAAGCAACTTTAAGTTTAAAGCATGTATACACTATTTGCACTCACTTTTCGACAGTTTTAATAGAAATTTGGTAGCTAATGAACCTTTTTGAGTAGTATAGTTGGCAAGTTGTGGTGGGTTTGACGCCCCATTGACCGATTGTCCAGAGCCCCGCCACACAACCATTCTCCTTCTGCTACCTTTAGGTAAATCTTACATCAAAGAAGTCACCTACTTAGGAAAAAGAAAAAAATAGAAAGATACCCAAAAAAAAAGAGAAAAGATTTTGATGAGAAATAGAAAAAAATAAATAAATAAGTCACACTTCACCGCATGAGTATGGCTGGCAAGTTACCGTAGGTTTGACGCCTCATTGGCCGGTTGTCCAAAACCCAGCTCACATGAATGCACAAATAATTCCTAAACATTTAGGAGGAAGAAGGGAAGTAGAATGAGCTGGAAAAATATACACTAGGTTCCCCCTTTTGTTGACCCCACAAAAATAAAGGTAGGGAGAAAGCTACTGGTCAAACAGATACACATTTTGGTAGAAATTCCTCTTAAAGGCACTTAAGGGCATAGAAACTTGAAGTCCATTCTGATTATCGATCAGTGAATTTATTGTAGTCACAAAAAGATGCTTAAAACTTAGAGTTCTTTTTTAGTCCTGGATGAGTTGAGTAGCCATAGAAAGCTACCCTGAAACTCTAAATTCAAAAATTCAAAAAAGTTAGAAAAGAAGAAAAAGAAAGAAAAAAATGTATTTACTTTTGAATAAGGCGAGGGCTTAAGGCGGTCTGCATTTTGGCAAACACCCGGGCATTGTTAAGTCGTTGTAGTTTAGGTCTTTAGCAGAAATTTCTTATTGTTGAGAAATAACTATTGCCCAAGAAATGTGATCATAATTCTTTTATAAATAGCATGTAATTTTGCTATGGACTGGCAAAAGATAAGCATGAGGGTATGATGTAGATACATCTATTTCACATAAAGTATCTATTTATACATGTTCTTAGGCGTATAATTGCATTCAGCATTATAAATATTGCATAGTATGGATCATTTTGCATTTAGAATAGATTGTACAAATTATAGATTAATTTATCTTTTTTGTAGTTAGGGGACAATGCCATATTTATCTAGGCCTCGAATTGAAAATCCAACTATATGGATCTAATCAGGGTGACGACTGGAGTCCAACGCCTCCGAAATCGCCCTGATCGAACCTCCATAGCATCAGATGCAATCTGAGAAAGATTAGTAGTCAAGGGACAAGGTAGTGAAAATTCGAACCACAGATGAAGAATCTAACTGCACAGATGGGTTCGGATCGATGATCATAGCCCAACGGTGCGAGAATCGATTCAATCCGACACTCGTGACATCATCTACAAGCATTTAAAGATGAACGGTCCAGCTGATGCCACGTGACACCATCCAGACCGCTCAACATCACCCGCCCTTCTTCAAAGGCTCAAATGGATTTTAAAAATCCAACGACCACGATCACATGACCACCAACTGCAGGGAATTCCTCAACTCATCATTTTAGCTCCCTTGGCGCAATGGTCGGAGGAGGTGCTCCCAAGCCATGGGTATAGGTTTGATTCCCGCCCATGGGATTTATGTGCATAGGTGCAAGCTCCGATCGATTAGAGTCACGCTATGCTCATCAAATGGTGGTGACTTCGACACGTGGCACGCGGAGATGCACGTGCGATTAGACGCGCTAGTCCACATGAAATCGTACTCACGGTGAGAAGATCTGAGGCATGCTCTTGCGCACGATCAACGCCCCACAATCAAAGATCAACAGTCGCCTATCCAGGCGGTAGCACACCAGCCAGATGACTGGCTAGGTGAGAAACGCGTCGGTCACCCGACGGCACGCGTCTCCCGAGCATGCAACCGACTAGCTCGATGGATGACCGATTAGCTGAGAAGCTCACCGATCACCAATCTCCGCACACGTAAAGCTCAGCCTTGCGATGGCCATCCAACGATGATAGCTTCCCTCGTGCACATTAAGACCCAGCGAATTAAGACGTCTATAGCTCTCATCGGCCATTCGATCAAGATTTGAAGCATGATCAGAGCGCCATCTGCAGCCGGTCGTTGATCTGATGACTGGCATTTCTCCACGCCGGGCATGCAGGAAAATCAATTGGCACCTATAGCGCGTGCTCCTCAGACGTGCGGACGTGGGAGCATGAGGCACGACCCTTGTCTCATGCCATGAACACACGATCCCAATGATCTAAAATGACCATTTTAACCCCCTCCAAAAGCCTATAAAAAGAGCCCACATTCCCTCCATTTTCTTCATCCCTCCCTTCATCTCTCAACCTCCCAAAGAGCTAAGAACAAGTTCTTGAGCTTGCTCTAGTGCTCCCAAGCTACGAGAAGCTCCACTAAAGTAAAAGAACAAATGTTTCCGCTTTTCACCCGTTTTACGAAGCTCTCGCCCCAGTTCCAAAAGCGTATCCCGCAAGGTCGACGCCCTACCTCATCCCTAGCTCTTCCAGATTCACCCTCCTTCCTACGTTTTCGCTCTCCTTCCTCAAAGCGTCGTCCGTCCGACTCGTCCTCCAAGCATTCGTCGAAGAGGATAATTTCTCATCCCCTATCTTTTTATCATTTTCTAGTATAGATTTTTAGCTTTCCAGTTATAGAAAGTAGTTGTAATTAACATTATCATAGTTACAAAATTGTTATTCTCTCTCTCTCTCCAGCAAGTAGATTAGCTATTCATAGCCATTGTGAATGTTTCCTTTATATAGAAAATACAAAAAAAATATAATTGCAGATATAATCGATGTAGCCTCCCATGTTCGACCTAGGACTGACACAAGTTACAGTTATAAATATTATTTGGTAGTGGATTTTCTTGTTAACTTGCAACGACTAGGGTTTTCCAAACTCAAAACTTTTCACAACGATTTTCTTGTTTATCAGTTCCAAGTCAGTGAAGGAGTTGACGATGTCGTCAGGAAGGCCAAAGAACCATTTGCTAGCTTCTTTGCATAAAGAGGATGGAAATGTAAGGCAATATACATCTTCATGGCACTTCTCTGACATCATGAGGTTGCAGAAGTGATTGATGTACTGTTAAGTGTCCGACATCCCATTATATAGCTGAAAGGTAGGATAACAGTAACCACTTGGATATTCAACCCTTAGGATCCTCCACATGAAAGGGCAGCATGTCCTTCAGTCCTTAAGGGGTTGAGGATCCTGCGTCCTAAGGGCAGACACAAACTAACCTCCCTTCTCGAACAAGAGGTCAGTTTAGCATTCTAGCCTCCCAAGGCATTTCTCAACTTGGACCTTTAGAGGACCCTCCACACAAATGGACGCTATGACGGCAACAACATACCTAAGTTCAAATGTCTGGACATCATTCTTCCTGTGCCTCTCTAAGGTCTCGAAAGTTCGAGAAGCGAATAAGACTTCTAGTTAGGAGGGTGCAACCTCCCTGTGAAGGTGTCCCTGTATTTCTTAGAGGCCCTGGCAAAGCCTGGCAAGCTCTAAATCTCACCTCAGGGCTTCCAACCCACCAATTGAATCAATGGTGAGAAGGTGCCCTAGGACGGGTTAGGTGGGCTTCTCCCTCTCCATCTAGAACCACATATAGGGTTCTACCATTATGTAGAGCGATGAGCAAAGTATCCTGAACACTGTTGATCCCAAGGGTGCTACAGAGGTTCTGCACCAGCTGAGAGACCAAGGATGGCTAGTGTGCCTCCAATACTCGACTCCACCCCAAGGATCGGTCGTAAGGGAGGTTAAGATGGTGCTACATGCATCGTAAGCGAGGTTTCTCATGAGACCGAGGTGGTGGTTCTTAACAGCCACTCTACCACCCTATTAGCAATCAAGCGAGTGCCATCCATTCTATATCAAAATTCTAACCCCATGGTGGGTGCTAAATTATGGGTCTCCTAAGGCAGGTGTAACCGATTCACCTAGACCATCAAGTCAATCCAAGTCACAATCCCATCACTAAAGAAGGGGTTCGAGGGAACCTTCCCTCAAAGCAATGCAACTCCCAAGCTCCGAAAACCTTGAGTGAAAGAGAAGATGAGAAGAAATAGCATCATCATACAGAATGCACATAGGAGGTTTGATGAATGAGTTCATGCTAATGAAATGGGCACAACATCTTGAGGGAGGTGTGTGCCTCCCAGTGCTCCATTATAGAGAAAGAAAGAAAGTGAGTGAAATACAATAGGAAACTGTTGGAATGGAGACGAAGGGCCAACATCTAGCAATCAAGAGAGCGAGAGAGAAAATGTGCAGTAAATAAGTGGGTTGGTAACAATAAATGTGGTCCAACCTCCTTCCCTTTATCAACAGCTCACCAACCTTATATACTTGGCGAAGGTTGTCCACAACTAAAAGGGGTCGAAGTGGTCTTCAGTCATCAATGTCATCGGGGTTGGTGGTGGCCTTAGGAAGGCTCCCTTGAGGGGGGCTCTCCTAGCCATCCCGCGAGTCACTTTGACAGTAGTCACATCACACTAGATGCATCAGTTGGAGTGGGTGCAATGGACTTGGGGGGTAGCATACCTTACTATCTATCCTACAAATCGAGTTGCATCCATATCATGCCAACAGTGGCTTGGCCAACACACCCAGGAATAATTCTTGGGCATTGGATGGCCTTACCCTATCCTTAAGCAGTGTCGAAGAGTCAAGCAAGACCCCCTCTCCTAGGTATGCGCCTTACCTCTTACAACACTCTACCTGAGTTGATGTCCCACGATGCCCCAATTGCTTGGTTGCGGATCGGTTCAAGGATGGGCCCATGGCCTGATCCCTATCAAGGAGTACCATCTTCTAGGGCCTCCTCTTGTCATTCTAATTCAACAACTTGAACACGCTCAGATAACTCCTCAAATCTTCATTCAATCCCTTTTTCTTACAAATTCATCCTCTAGAAATCTTGCATTTAGTACAATGAATATCCTTTGTGATTCAGGATCATAGAAATAGTAAACTTTACCATTCTTTGGATAAAACCAATGAAGTAGCAATAAATCATTCTACACTCCAATTTGCTTGGGTTTATATACTCTTTATGTGTGTAAACCAACCCCATACTCTCATATGCCTAACACTAGGCTTGGATCAATCCATATCTCATGGAGTCTCAGAAATCGATTTAGTTGGAAGTCCACTGAGGATGTAAACTGCAATCTCCAATACATATCCCCAGAATGACAAAGGCAACTCTGTCTTACTCATAGGTCAAACTATATCCAATAGGGTCCAATTGCTTCTTTCCAAGACACCATTGAGTTGAGAAGTACTAGATGTCAATTCAAAAATGATTCTCTTCATATAATCCCTAAATTCATCTAATGTGTATTCACCACCCGTTTCATATCAAATTACTTTAATCAGTCTATCTAACTAGTTCTCAACCAAGGTTTCATTAGATACACACCCATATCTTGAATGGTCATCTATGAAAGTAGCAAAGTACTGGCAACCATTCTGGGTAGATCTGCCAAATGGTCCACATACATCCTATATACATGAGGTCCAACAATCCCTCACATCTCATACACTTTATTTGAAAATAAGGTTTAAACATCCCACCTTAAATGCAATATTCACGGATAAGTAAAAGGTGAACCTCTAGAAAATCCAGTAGTCCATCTTTTACCAGTCCATTAATTCTATCAATAAGCACATATCCTAATCTGAGATTCCAACAAAATTATCTTCTTTAATTCCTTTCAATGATGTATCCACAAAATCCACATTGAACAATCCATCATCATTCACATCCAAGGTATACAAGCCATTCACATCCAAGAAAACGATGGCTATACACTAACTATAACAATTAATGATAAGACTATCAAATAAAAACTATAGCCAAATCCAACTAGTTTGGAAATAGAAATTAGGTTTCTCTTAATAAATGGATTACAAAGACTATTTTAAAACTAAAGCAAAACTCTTGTATAATCTAATTTTGCATGTCCCGATGGACTCTGCTGTAACCATTGCTTCAGATTCTATCAACAGAATCACCTCTCTTTTACTCAACATTCTGGTCTCTTGAAATAGATGCAACACCTTACAAGCACGAATGGTAACACCAGAATTAATAACCCAAATATTAGATCTACCATCCAATAAGTTGATTTCAATGATGTAGACAAAGTATACCTTTAGGATCTTTAACTTTGTCCTTCCTTAAGGTCTTCAGATAGTCTGGATAGTTGCATTTCCAGTGACCCTTCTTGTCGCACAAGTCACATGATATTACTGTTGCTCGTCTTTTGCCCTGCGCCAATAGTCGAGAAATTGGGGCTTCTCTTCTACCCCTTCTTGCAGGATTAGAACTACTTTCCTTTCCCCTTCCTTTTGTTATAACTTCCCCCTGCAACCATTGCAATTGAGTGCTCCTTTATCACATCATCAGCTTCTTTGAGGTTCGACAACAAGAGTCAACTCAACCTTGCTTAGATTATATGATACAATGAATGGGGCATAAGATGAAGGCAGTGAAGCTAGGATGATATCATTCTTATAAATCTCGATCATCACTAATCCTAGCCTCTCCAACTCAATGAGGTAACGAATTATCTACAGAACTTTCTCCCTTATGAAAGCTCCCTTAGTCATTTGGCACAACATGAGCTCCCTAATGATATGAAGTCTTCGAGCATCAATCACATTCCCAAACATGTCCATTAGATTGAAGAGGATATCGACAGCGAAAGTTATCTCCTCATGTTGCTCCTGAAGCACATATTGGAGATCAAGGCAAGCACACAACAAGTTCATTGTTTTCAATCTATTTCTTATTGAAATTCCTCTCTTCTCAATTTTGGGAATCCATGAACTTCTCTTTCTCAACCACATTTTATGCACTCCGCAATGAACACAAGCTCGAAATTACAAATCCAATCCATATATTTTGCACCAATCAACTTGTCTTCATATAGGATCTTAGGAAGCAAGTTGAGTTGTCCCATATGAAAATAAAAAAATTTGAGTACATACGTATATGTGTTTGGATCTTGTTAACCCAAAGGTTACATTTATACACATGCATCCCCACGCATCCACAAACACACATCCACTTAGCAACAACATACATAAGAAAACAAGATGAAAGGCCTTACAAGATTTTATAAATCTGTCTCACATATTACAATACATGATTTCCCAAAATCACTCTCTCTAACAATTATATCAAATATACAAATCACTCATTAGCCAATCCATCATATATGCACCATGATTACATCATCACCAACAATCATCATATGAAAATTGACAAGAAAAACACAGTACTCATCACATCATATCACATGTAGGGGGTGTATGAATTAACCCTATGATTTATTATATGAGGGATTCCAATTTATACTAATAAAAATCCTAATTTGACGTCACATTTGTGCACACGTGGAAACCCTAGTCTTTGAAATATTCCTTTTATCTGTTGGAACTTAGTTCTATCTCTCTTCTGTGTTTTGGTGTTAACAAAATCATTTTAAAATATAATGTGTTTATAAAGTATTACAGGTCAAGCAACAAGATAGCATATAAAGGAAGAAGAGTAGAAGACTATAATTTTGTTGTATTCATTGTATTTTAGAATCTTTGTGTGTCTCCTAACAAGTAAAACATAATCTAGGAGTTAAAATCAAAGTATAGATAATTAGGATTCAGAATATTGTTCATTCATTCGTTTCAAAACTCAAATTCGATTCTTTCAAAATAAAGTCGTATAGAGTAGATGAGATTACTCTAAAAATTGACTTATATTTACAATATTTGGTACTTGTAGCAAGTACCAGTACTGGTCATAAGTACCGATACAAGCTAGGCACAGATTTGGGCCTAGGTCCCAAACTGCGAACAAGTACCGATACTCATTGTGAGTATCGGTACCAAGTGGTCACAGTTTGTGCACTTGGTTTTGCCTGGACCTTACAAGTACCGGTACTAATCACTAGTATCAGTACATGTAGGTCACAAGACCCAAATCTGTGAGTCACAAGTACCGGTACTCATCATTAGTACCGATACCTAGTGACTTAGTTGGCCTGATTGTAGGCAGTCAGTACCCGTACCAAAAGTTTACTACCGATATCAACTAACCATTGTGACCAATCTGAACGGCTAGTTTGCAATTAAACATATCTTTAATCTTACCAAATTGCCCCTAACGGCTAGTAATCGTAGGGAAGGTGTTTAGTAGTTTATATAAACACCTTGTATGTGTCATTTGCACACAACAAGAAAATATTGTCTCCTTGCTCTTAATTCCATATTTCACATTTCTAGCTGCAAGGTCTATTGTTTTGTTGCATCCTTCAACGCGACACTCTCCCAACAAACATCATTCAGGCGATCTCGTGCTTTATCGTATTGTCTTTCATTTTAGTCTAATTTCATTAGATTAGTATATTATCATCTATTAAGATATCCACTTGTTTGGAGACTTAGGAATTTGTTGTAAGCTTTTATTTGTATCTTACTTACACCTGTATTTTTATTTCTTTTTGATATCTTGTAATTAGGTTGAGGTAACCCATTAATTACCTTAGGTACTAGTAAATTAATTTCCTCCGAGTTGAGAGAATCGAGTTAAAAATCCTAAGTCGAGAAGCTTAGGCAGTGGAGTACCCAAGTGAGGGGAACCACTATATATCTTGTGTGTTTTTGTGGTTTGTTATTCCTGCAAATTTTTATCTACCACACTATTCATCCCCTTTCTAGTGTGCTTGTGCTTTACAGATCCTACAGGTGATGTCAAAGCGAGTCGCGAATAGAAGAAGTAATTTTTCTTGCAATGGCATCATCAGTCAAGCGCACTGAAGTATAGTTATCCGCACGTCCTCCCTATTTTGATGGGACAGACTATGGATACTGGAAGACGAGGATGCAAATTTACCTCAAGGCCATGGATGAGGACTCGTGGACTCTCATTCAAGAGAAGTACACTAATCCAGAGCCACAAGAAGGTGTTGTTTACACCACGGACCAAAAGAAAAAGATCACGGGAAATGCAAAAGTGATGAACGCACTCTATTATGTGTTATCAAGGGAAGAATTTAACCGTATCTCCACATGCAAATCTGCATACGAGATATGGAACATACTGCAAGTCACCTATGAAGGTATCAGTAAGGTAAAAGAAACACATATTTTTATTCTAACAGAAAGCTAAGTGTTTCAGGATGCAGAAAGGTGAAATAATCAAAGAGATGTACACAAAATTTGGAGAGATCGTGAATTCAATGAGGAACATTAGAGTCAAGCTGAAGGAGGAGCAGCTTATAAGGAAAATCTTGAGATCCCTTACAAGTGATTGGTATCCAAAGTCCACAACCATCCAAGAGGCAAAAGACCTTTCTACTCTCTCTTTAGATGACTTGATTGGAAGCCTCATGGCATATGAAGTCCAATTGGAAAATATGAAAAAGAACGAAGAAAAATCTGTAAGCAAGGAGCTTGCTTTCAAAGCTATAAAGGAGGAATCGAACTTCGACGATTCCAACTCGAACGAAGAAGAAGACCATGCTCTTCTAACGAGAAGCTTCAGAAGATTCATTTGAAAACAAGGTAAGAAAGTCAATAAATTTATAAATGACATTATTTGTTTTGAGTGCAAGAAGAAGAGGCACGTACGAAAGATTGTCCATTGATCAAAAAGAAGGAAGAAAAGAACAAAGAGCTCGATCAGAAGAAGAAGATTTCAAGAAAGGCATACAAGGCAACTTGGAATGATAGTGACTCCATCACGGAATCATCTTCTGAAGAATCTGAAAAAAAGGAACTTGCACATCTTTGCTTAATGGCGAAGGACAGCTCAAAAAATGAGGTAGATTCTGAAGTTACTTTTAATGAGTTATTACAAGCATATGAAGATTTGTATCACAAAGCTAGGTTGATTAAAAAAGAAAATAAGGTCTTGCATGATAGTTATAAAACTCTAGAAATAGAAAAATATTGTTTAGAAATAAAATTAGAAATGTCAAAAGAAACTAACAATCAATTGCATGTAAAAATAGTAGAATTAGAAGATATTTATGAACACTTAGAGAGCACTTTGAATAATCTAAAAACAACTAGGCTAAATATAGAATCTTATAATAATTTAAAAATCAAGTTTAATAATAAAAAGAACACACAAAATAAATCGCATGCACCTAGACATACGTGGATTTATCAAAAGATCAAGAATCCTAAGAAATATAAATCTAACACTAAGGTGATCTATAAGCCTAAGGATTTAAAGGGTACTAGCTATCAAAGACCCAAAAAAAAATGGTTACCTAAAATAAATTTAATAAACTATTTTGTAGGTCAAGAAGGACAAATGAATCCTAAACAGTAGGTGTTCCAAGCACACGACAGGACATTTCGACCTCTTTATCAAGTTGACCAAAATCGAAGATGGAGGATCGTCAAGTTAGGCGACAACAAACGTTGTCGTATTATTGGTTAAGGTACAATAGGTAATTCTTCTAAGTAGGTACGTAATGTTCTTTTAGCAGAAAACTTAAAACATAACATGCTTAGTGTTAGTCAAATATGTGATAATGGATATGATATTTTGTTTACTAAATTTGGATTTAAAATATTAAAAGAAGGAACAAATACGATTTTAATTGAAGGCTTTAGATATGAAAACATCTGTGCTCTTCATTTTTTGCAAGAGAAATTTGTAAAATGTCTGCTTGCCTCCCATGCTAAAGTAGATCTTTGGTACTATAGACTATGTTACAGTAATCATAAACATCTTAATAGGTTAGCCAAAAATGAGTTAGTAAGTAACCTACCTCAACTAACTTATAAAAAGGATGTTTTGTGCAAGTCTTGTGAACTCGAAAAAATGCACAAGACTTCTTTTAAACCTAAAGACTTAGTTTCAACAACACGACCTTAAGAGTTGTTACACCCTAATCTATTTGGACCAACACGATTCGAGAGTCTAAATGGATCAAAATTTTTCCTAGTTATTATTGACGACTTCTCTAGGCTCACTTGAGTCATCTTTTTGAAACATAAGGATAACTCATTTGATTCCTTCCTAAATCTTGCTCGAAGACTTCAAAAGGAAAAATCATCCTCAATTCTTAAACTTATGACTAATCATGGGAGCGAATTTGAAAATGAAAAATTTTCAAATTTGTATCAATTCTGGCATAACCCATGAATTTTCATTTCCACGGACACCATCTCAAAATGGTGTTGTAGAGCACAAGAATCACACTCTACAAAAATGTGTCCGAACTTTGCTCTTGGAGTCTGGGCTTCAAAAATATTTCTGGGCAGAAGCTATTAATACGGCATGTTATGTTCTTAATAGAACTCTCTTAAGGCCTATTATTAAGAAAACTTCGTATGAGCATTATTATGAGAAGTGTCTTAAGATTTCATATTTTAAGGTGTTTGGAAGTTGATGTTATTTATTAAACACTAGTGATCGGCTTGATAAGTTTGGTGCTAAAGGTGATGAAGGTATTTTTATTGGCTATCAAATAAGAAGCAAAGCTTATCGAGTCTTTAATAAAAGGACTTTTGTTATAAAAGAATCCCTGCATGTTTCATTTAATAAAACAAACTTAGGTGAACCTTAACCAAATCATTTAGATTCTAATGATGAAGATACCCACTTCATCGATGTATCAACAATGAAAGATACACGAAATGTACATAATCTTCCAAAAGAACGGGTACACCATAAGGATCACCCTTAAGAACAGATCATAAGTGATATTGAATAAGGTGTAAAAACTCGATCTCACTTTAGAGCTGTTTTTGTCCTTAATGCCTTTGTTTCTCAACTTAAACCCAAGAAAGTTGATGAGGCATTAAAGGATGAGTCATGGGTTGTAGCTATGCAAGAGGAGCTACTCATTTACAAGGAACAATGTATGGAACTTGGTACCCGCTCCTGAGGGTAATTCCATCATTGGAACCAAGTGGGTGTTCCGAAATAAATTGGATGAATCTAATTCACTGCTCAGGAATAAATCCAGACATGTAGCTAAAGGCTATAACCAACAAGTGGGTATTGACTTTGATTAGACATATGCTCCTACTGCTCACTTGGAGTCCATATGGATGCTACTTGCCTTTGCAAGTGCAAAAGACTTCAAGCTATATCAAATGGATGTCAAGAGCACCTTTCTTAATTGTTATATTAAGGAAGAAGTTTATGTTCATCAGCCTCTTGGGTTCGAGGACCCAGCACACCCAGAGCATGTATACAAGCTCAATAAGGCGTATATGGACTTAAACAAACTCCCAGGGCCTGGTATGATAGTCTTAGGACTTTTCTTCTTTAGCACGGATTAAGAGTTAGAGTTGTTGATTCAACTCTTTTTGTAAAAGAAGGAAATGACATCCTACTGGTTCAAATATATGTTGACGATATTATATTTGGATCAACTAAGGAGTCCATGTGTCAACATTTCTGTGAGACTATGAAAACATAGTTTGAAATGAGTATGATGGGTGAACTCAGATTCTTTTTAGGACTCCAAATGCAATGGCTCACCTCTCATCTGTAGTTCTAATATTTCGTCGTAGTATAGTATAGAGAAGCGGTTACCAGTTTAATACAATTTATTACTCGGAAATAAAAGTTTTCCCGAGGTCGAACTCAGGGAGCAAACTATATTCTAGAAGTACAATGTTTCTATTACAAAAATGAGAGAGAGAGAGAGAGAGATTTGTCTTGTTGGCTTTTTCTTCTTCTCTTCTTTTCTCTTCAGTTCCTCAGTCTTCTTTCTTCTTCTTGTTTCTCTTATGTTCTCTTGTTCCTTTTCTTTTGCTTCCAAGCTTTTCTTCTTTCTCTTCGTGTTCTGCTTCTCTCTTCTTTCTCCTTTAGCTCTTTGTCTTCTTCCTTCTATTCTTCTTCTTTCTTTCTTCTTTGCGGTGCCTGCTCTTCTTTCCTTCTTTTTCTTCTCTGCAGAGCGTCGTCTGATTTTTCAATCAGACGACTTAAGTAGCCTCTGCTATAGTGCGTCCTCCTTTCTTCTTTCTTTCTTCTCGCAATCCTTCTGCTTTGCTTCAAGCAGCCACGGCGTTGGCTGCTTCTTCCTTCTTTCTCTTCTTCTTCTTCTCTGGCTCTACCTGCACACTCACAGCTTGGTCAGAGGGCAAAACCTAATCCTACCCTCCCCCGCCTCTCTCTCTCAGATTTCGCTCGTAGGATAGCTCTCCCAGAGCCGCCGGGTATTCGAGTACGAGTCGCGCCCGGGTCCAGGCCCACCGGCGTGCGATGGTGGGCGAGGAGTGCAGGTCGGGTATACGGGTCAGGCCAGGTCCACAGGGGGTGGTCGCGGACGAGGCCGGGTATGCGGGTGAGAGGGACCTCACCCCGTGTAACTGGGGCGATAAGCCTACAGCACTTTTTTCATTTATGCAGGTGCGCGGCCTTCAGAACTACCGAGGTGGGACTAAATGTCCCACCCCAATTTAGCGCCTGCAGCTGAGAAAGCTGCAGGCAATTGCAGTTGTTGCGAGGCTTTCACCCCAGCTGCAGGCCTGGGCAGCTGCGTGGGGCCGAACCGCGCGTCTTGGAGTGCAGGCCTAGGCGAGGCGAACCTGCAGCTGCAGGCGGAAGAAGCTCCACCTGCTTAGCAATGGCGGCGGAGGACGGTGACCTGTTCACAGAAATACGGCCTCTCGGCCTAGTCAGAAGGTGCAGGGAGCTTCGCCAGAGTGCAACGAAGCTCGTGCGGGGTGGTGGCGAGGCGTGGGGCGGAGTGTAGGGGCTGCCCTAGGTTGGACTGTGGCCGGGGGAATGGGTTTGTTCGGGGGGTCTTTAGGTAGCGAATGGCAGGAAATGAAGGGGCAGAAGTGGTTCAGCGTGAAGAGGTGGAGGTTTTGGGTCAATCGGCGAGCCGTGTGGAGTGGTGGAATGATGGGGGCGATTCGCCGGAGGTTGGCCGGAGATGGAGAAGGTGAGGGTGATCAGGCGCGGTCGGAGGGTAGTTGAACAAATTGAAGTAGGGAAAAGAAAGAGGGGAGGAAGGGAGACAACTGTACCTACTTGAAGGGACGAAGGGGGGACGGAGCAAGGCGGCAGTCGTATCGACGGTCGCCGGAGAAGATGCCCAGAGAGAGGGGGCAGCGGCGAGGAGAGAGCGGGAGAGCGCATGTTGGGTACGACGCGACGAGGGAAGAGCGGGAGAAGGCAGCTCTGCTTCTGGTATTGCGGCAGAGCGACGAGGAGGAGGAAGAACCGCCGGAGCTGGAGGGCTTCTGCTGGAGTGGGAAGAGAGGAAAGAGGGGGAGTTTTCTCCGTCAGAACCGAGCTGCTGAGTGCGGCAGACGGAGACGGCTTTTATAGAGGTGAAATCAGAGAGGAGGGCGGAGGGAGGCGACGTGCCTCCCTCGCCGAAGGACGGCTGGACCTGCGACTGCCCATACCTCCCGTGCGTTCGCACGGGAGGTATGGGCAGTCGCAGAGACCATGGAGGTGTCCCTGCGACAGCAGACGTCGCAGGGAACCCCCGGTTGTCTTGGCAGAGGGTCTCCCTCACCCTGCGTGGCACCATGCTCCGCGCAAAGTTGCCAGAGCATGGCACTGCTCAGGGTTTTGCAGGGAGGACCCAAATGCAAAGAACGAAGAAGACTTAGGGACCAAAATGTGAAGGTTTCAAAAGTTGAGGGTCAAAAAGTAATAGATGAGGACCAAAATGTAAAGTTGGTCAAGAAGGTCTCTTCTTAGGCTCAAGTTTTTATACATGACTAACTAGGACCTAAGGATTCTGATGGTGAATTTTATTTCTAGATCAGACCTCGTTTGACCGGTCAATTTACGTAAAAACCAAATTAAGTCATTAATTGGGTATAGCTCTCGATGTAAGTCAAAATGGGTTCCCAAGGTCAAATTGAACGTTCTAAACCCTAGAGATTATTTTTCTATGAATTTTAGAGGGTTTATTCGATTTTTTCTTTGCCTCGAACCTCGTGAACTGAAGTGGGTTTATTTTTAGGATTATAGGATGTCATTTAATTCCTTGGAATTGCTATAGCCCTTATTGGATCAACTCATCCCACTTTTCTTCTTATTAGGTTAGTTTGACCTATGTTTGGATCCTGAGTTACCATATTTTCAGATGGAATTGGTGAAATTGCATTTTTACCCCTTAGTTCCTATTTTGTTCACAAACTCAAAATCTCTGAGTCAAGCCTTTCTATAGTTATGTAGGAGTTTTTTCTTGCAAATCTGGGTTAGATTGTGCTAGTTTAGCGTTTTTGACGAGGTTCTCATCATGCAACAATTAGACACAGGAATTTACATTAGTCAAACAAAATATGTTCTTGAAATTCTCAAGAAATTTGACTTTGAAAATGTAAATGGCAAAGAGACTTCGATTGCTCTATTTGCTTCTCCTGGTGAAAATTTATCCTATAAGAGGGTAGATGAAAAGAAATACCGGGGCATGACAGGTTCACTACTATATCTTACAGCTTCTAAACCTGATATTCTTTTTGCTACATGTTTATGTGCGAGATTCCAATCCTAACCCAAGGAATCTCATTTTAATGCAGTAAAAAGAATATTTAGATACCTAAATAGCACAAAAGATCTTGGTCTTTTCTATCCTAAAGCACAAACCGTAGATCTTTTATCCTATACTGATGCAAACTATGCAGGGAGTCGGACAGACCGAAAGAACACTAGCGGCACATGTCATTTTATTGCAGAATCTCTAGTCTCATGGTTCTCTAAGAAACAGACTTGTATTTCACTTTCTACGACTAAAGTAGAGTATATTGCTGCTTCACTTGCTTGCTCTCAGGTTATTTGGATGAAACAGACTTTGTTCGAATTTGGATTGATTTTTGCGCAATCCAAAATTATATGTGATAATTCAAGTGCAATAAATTTACCCAAAAATCTAGTACATCATTCACGTACCAAACACATGGATGTTAGACATCATTTCCCTAAAGATAATGTGCTTCAAGCTTCAATTCAATTAGAATTCATTGACAATCAATTGGCAGACATCTTTACAAAACCTCTTGCAGTTGAGAGATTTTGCTTTATAAGAAGAAAATTAGAACTTTGTACAATAAAAGAGATTCGAAACAAATAATTTGATTGATACGTATTACGACCCGGTTCCCGAATCCATACAAAACACGAGACCGGACTGACTCGACTAAGCCTAAGATCCAGTCGTCTAACGAGAAAGTAACCAAAAAGTAAAAAAGTAAACCACATTCACTATACTAAGCAACAAACAGTAACAAAAGTACAGCAGTAAAGAAGTAAAAACTGCTACAGTACACACCATCACAACAGTAAAAAGGTAACCAGGTACAAGAATATAAAGTACAGAATATAAGAGTACAAACGTAAAAGAGCAAGAGTCTACTCACTACTACAAAAGAGTACAGTAAAGGAAACTACAGCTACTAGGCACTACTAGGCCCAGCACCCTCTGCAACCGTGGGTTCTAGCTTCTCAACACCTGGACCTAAAAAGGGTTATGAGTACACAAAGTCAACGAACGCTGAGTAGAGTAGCAACCAACTATCTAAAGCAGTAAAGTGGATAAGTAGCTGTTATTTTTCCATTTACTTTCTTTACTAATTATTCTTTTCCATCACTTTGTTTATTTATCAGGTCTCTTTCTTGATCTCGAATGTTCCTCGTGGGAACGATCTTAATTGCAATATTTTCTAAGTAGAAGGCGCACGTGGTGCTCTCCTGGCCGAGAGAGTTTCCTATGGTAATCCTACACCCAGTCAACCACCCCAAGGTCACGGACAGACGTAACGATGACTACAGCACGCGCGATAAGCGCACAGGTCGCTACCCCGCAATGGCACGCGGTCAGTCGTTTCCGTTAGCGGGTGCACCCAAAGCACAGCATGGAACCAGTATAGGGCCTAGCCCTCTCAGTAACAGGGCTCAAACAGGGGTCTCGCCCCTCCACAATCCGCGTACCCTCGTTTGACTACCCTAGTTTACCCAGTGGGCCTGGCAAGTCAATGTAGAGTGGCTAGCTGAACCCCAGGCCACGTGGGGTGGCTAGCTCTCTCCCTACACTAGTAGCTCTCCCTGGTACTATGTACCGAGGGCCAAGAGGTCAGTATAAAGTGGCCAATCCTAACCCCGAGTCCCAACCAAAGGGCAGCTAGCTCCGCTCTGCATTAAACAAGGGGACAGTTGCTCTCCATAGTACTCCATACTCAAGGGCCAGCTCACTTCCCCACTCACATTTCCAGTTCCATTCCGTTTATTTCTAGGAGCTCTACTCCTAATTTCCCGTAGGGTTCATGCTCATATTCCTCATGCCATTCCATATCAGGTTTCATCATTTCTATTTCCATTCTCAAGTTATACACATGCAACTTGTAATTCTATCGTTCACATTTTCATATTCAAGTTACTCACAGGTAACTCGTATTTCCAACATTCACCTTTCCATTTCCAAATTATATACATGCAGCTCATATTATGTCATTTCACATGTGCGACAGGAAAGTTACATACAACAGTTAACTAGCACAAGTACAACATATTTCGCAGGCAACTGTTATTCATTTACAGGCAATTGTAATCATTCTATCTACTCATTCAAGACTGCAATCCATTCATTCAATACAGACATTCCAGTATTTCTAGTCTTAGGATTCATGCCAAACCCTAGGTTCTTATCATTCATTCCACACATACATTCAGGTTCGTATTTAAATTAGGAGAAGTCACTCTACGAATAAACCCAAGAGTAGTGGAGGCTTGAACGGCAGGCCTACGTGCCTCAGCAAGCCCCAAACCCGCAACGGAACGAAGTCCCATCCAAGGATCAATTAAAAGAGAATACTCAGAACATGTATAGAAAGTCTTCTAACAAGTATAGGAATTCATACGGAAAACATCGGTATCTTAATTATGGAAAACGGACCTAAAACGGATCCTAAACAGGTCAAAAATAGCGTTTCTGACTCAAATTAGACGTCAGGAACAACTTCCAGACGTCTTAAAAGTGTCCAGTACCATACCTCGAGCCCTGCGCCAATCCTCAAGCGTCCAAAAACTCCTCTGGACCGTCTGGACCCAGTTTCAGACGTCCGACCACCTCTCTGGACGTCTGGAAGCGCTTCCCATCATCTGGTATGTCGCCCAAACATCTGAAATGCGTGGGAGGGCGTGTCCCGCACCTTCCCAAAGCGAATCCTGCATGCAGATATCTGATCTTCTCAAAACAGCATGCAAAAAGGGGTATCAGCGGAGCAGTCTGCATGGCCTTATCTGCAAAGGGACATACCTTCGCGAGACTTCCTCCTCAGACGTCTGAAACCTCCTCCAGATGTTGGCTACGTCATCTGGACGTCGCTCCAGACGTCTCATTCTGGGAAAAACCTAGAACCAGAACCTGCTTCCGCCCTCACGCCGCGCGTGGCCGCGCCGCGCCCTCTCGCATGCAGCTCCGGCTGCAGCAGTGTCGAGGAGAACCTCCCCAATGCACTCCTCCGCCTTGCGCATGCGCCGCTCCAGCCGTGCGCTCACCGGTGAGCTTCCACGCGAGCTCGCAAGCTCAACTCCTCTCCTTCTCACGGTGCTCCTCTCCTCACGCCACTCCCGCGCTCTCGCTCGCGCTGCCTCTCTCGCTGGAGGGAAGAAGGAAGGTGGTTGGGAAGTGGGGGAAACGAAGGTGGAGGGGTTTATATAAGGCTGGTGTTTAGGGTTTTACAGGGGCAGAAGAGAGAGGAGGGAAAAGACGAGGGTACTATCTGCGTGCAGCACGCGCGCAGACGCGAGTTTGTACCCAAGATTTTCGATTTTCAGACGTCTGGGGATGCATCCATACATCTGACCAGACATCTAACCCACAGTCCAGACGTCTTACCAAACGTCTGACCTAAAGTCCAGACGTCATAAAAGGCTCAAACAGCACGGGTCTTAACATCATAACAAACTTAAAGGAAGTTTCGTCCCCGAAACTTGAGCTAGCTAGGGTGCGAAAAAAGAACATACGCATAACTTAAAGACGACCAAAGCCGATCCGAAAAGACGTACCGTTAAAAAGCTCCGGGTACTACTCTCGCATCGCCGCCTCAGGCTCCCAAATAGCCTCCTCGTACCTCTGGCTCCTCCATAAGACCTTCAGCAGGGGTACCTGCTTCCGTCTCAAACTCCGGACGACTCTATCTAGTATCTGCACTGGTCGCTCGAGGTAGGTCAAGTCGTCACCCACCTCGACACTCTCGTGGCTCAGAACATGACTGGGATCGGTGACGTACTTCCTGAAGTTGGACACGTGGAACACGTCATGCACACCAGAGAGCTAGGGAGGAAGGGCAAGCCTGTAGAAACGGGTCCTACCTACTCCAGGACCTCAAAGGACCCCACAAATATCGGTGTGAGCTTCCCTTTCACCTCAAAACGCTGTAAGCCCTTCATGGGCAAAACACGTAGAAAGACATGATCCCCAACCTCAAACTACACCTCTCTGCGCTTCCGATCGGCATAGCTCTTCTATCTGCTCCTGACAATGCAAAGCCGTCTATGAATCTGCTCAACCACCTCCTGACTCTGCTGGATCAACTTGGGGCCAACCTCCCACTTGGTCCCCACCTCAACCCAACTCAAGGGTGCAGTACACCTCTGTCCGTACAGAGCCTCGTAGGGTGCCATGCCGATACTCGAATAATAGCTGTTATTATATGCAAACTCTACCAGGGGCAAGTGCTCCTCCCAAGAGCCCCTCCAGTCCAGTACATAGGCACGCAAAAAGTCCTCAAGCGTCTGTATCGTGCGTTCTGACTGTCCGTCCGTCCGGGGGTGGTACACCGTGTTGAACCTCAACCGTGTCCCCAAAGCCAGCTAAAACTCAACCTAAAACTGGGACGTAAAATGGGTATCCCGGTCGGATACAATCTCACACGGAACACCATGCAGACGTACCACGTCGCGAATATACCTCTCTGCCAACTGTGCTGGTCCCAAGGTGACTTGGATCGGCAAGAAACGTGCCGTCTTCGTCAATCTGTCTACAATCACCCAGACTGCGTCGTGTCCTCGCTGGGTAACGGGCAAGCCCACCACCAAATCCATGGTGATGCTCTCCCACTTCCACCCTGGCACTGGAAGTGGCTGCAACAGCTCTACAGGCCTCTGATGCTCGGCCTTCACCTGCTGGCACACCAAACACGGCTGCAAGAACTCACCTACATCCCGCTTCATCCCCCTCCACCAAAAGTCACGTCCCAGATCATGATACATCTTTGTGTTCCCGGGATGTATGGTGAACCTGAAACCGTATGCCTCAGTCAAAAACTCTCTCAACAACTCCTTGTCCCTAGGAACGCACAAACGTCCCCTCATGCACAGCACCTCATGAGTAAAGGAGAAGTCTCCAGGGTCCCCTGACAGTACTCCGTCATGCAACGACTGCAGGTACGAGTATGTCATCTGTCCTGTAATGATGTGATCTATCAGCTCTGGTCTCGTCTGCCGTGTCACAGTCACTACCCCATAGTGCCCCAGTAACTCTAGGGGTCGCCAACTGTCCATCTCCTCCATGAGTCTCCAACTCTGTGCCTGTAAACTGGCCAAGTGAGTGGGCGCCTTCCGGCTCAAGGCGTCAGCCACCACGTTGGCCTTCCCAGGATGGTAGAGATGCTGCAGTCATAGTCCTTCAGAAGCTCTAACCAACGTCTCTGTCTCATGTTAAGCTCCTTCTGATCAAACAAATACCTGAGGCTCTTTTGATCCGTGAATACCTCAAAGGTCTCACCGTATAGGTAATGCCTCCATGTCTTCAGCACGAAGACGACAGCTGCCAGCTCTAAATCATGGGTAGGGTAGCTATGCTCATGGGGCTTCAGTTGCCGCGAAGTGTAAGCGACAACGTGACCCCGCTGCATGAGCACACCCCCTAACCCCTGCAACGAAGCGTCTGTGTACACAACGAAACCGCCACTGCTGTTTGGGATAGTAAGCACAGGAGCTGAAGTCAACCTTTCCTTCAACTCCTGAAAACATGCCTAACAAGCATCTGTCCAAGAAAAGAGCACGTCCTTCGAGGTCAACTGTGTCATAAGACGTGCAATCTATGAGAAACCCTTGATAAACCATCGGTAGTAGCCTGCCAATCCCAAGAAACTGCGAATCTTTGTCACTGTATGTGATCTCTCCCACCTGAGCACTACCTCTACCTTGGCTGAATCCACAGCCAAGCCATCTTCTAAAATCACATGAACTAAGGTCACCTGCCTCAACCAGAACTACCACTTGTTGTATTTGGCATATAGCCTACGTCGTCTCAATATGTCAAAAATCATCCGCAAGTGCTGTCCGTGCTACGCCTGATCCCGCGAATAGATGAGCACATCATCGATAAATACTACCACGAACGGATGCAGATACAGTTTGAACACTCGGTTCATCAAATCCATGAAAGCAGCGGGGGTGTTGGTCAGCCCAAACGGCATGACAAAAAACTCATAGTGTCTGTACCGGGTGCGGAAAGATATCTTGGAGACATCGATCTCCTTGATTCTCAACTGATGGTAACCAGACCTCAAGTTTATCTTGGAGAAAAGCGTGGCACCTGAAGCCTCCGTCCACCGACTGTCCGTGAAACTCAAAAGAAGGCATCTTCGATATGGAGAAGACGATCTTCCTCTCAAAACAGTCCACCAAAGCGTGGTACGCGGACAGCCAATCTATTCCCAGAATCACTCCAAAGTCCTCCATCGGTATCATAATCAGATCAGCAGGGAGGCTGTGTCCCCCAACACTGACCTCACAGCCTGTGTAAACCTCCTCAACTACAAGCAGCTAACCACCCGGACCTCTGATCACAAAAGGATCATCTAACAATACACAGTCCTGTCCCAAACTGACTGCAAAACTAGCAGTAACAAACGAGTGCGTGGCGCCGGAATCAAAACATGTGTAAACTAGTCTACCGGAAACTGTAACCATACCTGCCACCACTGAACCTGAAGCTCTGCCGTCTATGTATCAGGACGTTGATACGCCCCTGAGCTCTCGATGCAGGAGAGGTAGCCACACTCTGCGTCGGACGGGTAATCGCTGGCCGGTACCCTCCCCTCGACTGCTGTCCTCCCCCATGCGCCTGGGAACTACGGCCTCCTGCTCGTCCTCCAATGCTCGATGCGGGGAGCATCTGCTGACCTCCAGCTCTAGACGGGCAGTCCCTCCTGATGTAGTCCGACTAGCCACACTGGTAGCCAAGGAGAACTCGACTCCCGCCCTTGGTAGGTCCCTGCTGACGGCAGGGCAGGGGTCCAGTACTGACAACTGGCCCCTGTCGGAGGCCCCCAAAATCCACTGACAGCCCCGCACAGCGTAACGACTCTCCTGCGGGCGCCACATGCCTCCTCTCTCACCGGCCCTGTGAGTAGTCTAGCTAGTAGGGTCTCTTCCATCCACTGTCAGTGTCACGTGTGGCCGAGTTAGTCTCTTCATATGTCATAGCTGCCTCCACCACTCTCGAGAACGTAGACAGCTTAAGGGTTTGACATACCTCCAAATAGCAGGCTGGAGCCCTTCGGTGAATCTCCACAGGAGCTCCTCCTTGATAGCCACAGCTATCACGGCGAAATGAGACAACTCCAGAAAACGCGTGCAATACGCGTTTACAGTCATCGTCCCCTAGCGGAGAGTATGGAACTCCCGCCTCCTCTGATCCTGCCACGTCTGTGGGAGGTACTACTCGCAGAAGAGGGTGACAAACTGGTCCCATGTCAGCTCTGCCCTCTGCTAACCTCTGACCGCCCTCCACCACCTGTGTGCCGCGCTCTCCAGCTGGTACATGGCAAAGGCCACGCAGCACTCCGCAGGGGCGCGAAGGATGTCAAACACCTTCTCGATCTGCTCCAGCCAGTCCTCCACCTCGGTCGGGTCCTCATCCCCCTTGAAGAGGGGGGCTTCAGCTTCCGGAACTGTCCGAAAAGCTCGTAATGTCGCTGAAGTGGGGAATCGGGTATGCCTCCAGGTAGGGAGGGCTCGTGCTCGGAAGTGTCAGAGGACAGTAGGGGCGATGGAGGACCACCCCCTCCCCCACGTCCAGCGCTGCATCTGTCTCACGGTCCCACAGTGGATTCCCCCTCCACGTCCCCAGGGAGAAGCGCCCGTGGAGGCGAGTGGAGCTCCTCTCGCACAATTCCCGTATCAGCTGGGCGAGGTCCTGGGCTTGAACGCCCGGAAGTGGTGGCTGGTCTACTGAAAGGTCGGGCTCAACACGTCCGCCCCTCCAACCTCGTCCACGGTCGCGTCCGCAGCCCACCTCAGTGACTCCACGTCGAGGCATCTCCTGTAAGGAGACGCGAACAACAGAATAGGAAAACGTCAATTTCCAACGGACATTCAGCAAAAGGACCTCAGGACAGATGTCAAAAGTTTGTTGTGGTGGTTACTCTAGTTACAAGCACGTGAATTGGTTATTCTCAAGCTAGTTGATTTACTTCTCGGGACGACCTTACTCTAATACCATCTTGTTACGACCCGATTCCCGAATCCCTACAGGACACGAGACTGAATCGACTCGACTAATCCCAAGACCCAGTCGTCCAACGAGAAAGTAACCAAAAAGTAGGAAAGTAAACCACATTCACTATGTTAAGCAACTAACAGTAACAAAAGTACAGCAGTAAAGAAGTAAAAACTACTATAATACACACCACAACAGTAGAAAGGTAACCAAGTACAAGAATATAAAGAAAAGAATATAAGAGTACAAACGTAAAGGTGCAAGAGTCTACTCACCACTACAAAAGAGTACAGCAAAGGAAACTACAGCTATTGGGCTCTACTAGGCCCAGCACCGTCTGCAGCCGTGGGCTCTGGCTGCTCAACACCTACACCTGAAAAGGGTTATGAGTACACAAAGTCAGTGAACACTGAGTAGAGTAGTAACCAACTAACTAAAACAGTAAAGTGGACAGGTAGCTGTTAATTTTTCATTTACTTTACTAATTATTCTTTTCTATCACTTTGTTTATTTATCAGGTCTCTTTCTTAATCTCGAATGTTCCTCGTGGGAATGATCTTGATTGCAGTATTTTCTGAGTAGAAAGCGCACGTGGTGCTCTCCTGGCCGGGAGAATCCCCCGTGGTGATTGTACACCCAGTCAACCACCCCAAGGTCACGGACAGACGTAACAGTGATTACGACACGCGCGATAAGTGCACGGGTAGCTACCCGCACTGGCACGCGGTCAGTCATTTCCATTAGCGGGTGTGCCCAAAGCACAGCACGGAACCAGTATAGGGCCTAGCCTTCTCAGTAATAGGGGTCTAGCCCCTAAGAACCAAACAGGGATCTCATCCCTCCACAGTCCGTGCACCTTCACCTGACTACCCTGGTTTGCCCAGTGGGCCTAACAAGTCAATGTAGGGTGGCTAGTTGAACCCCAGGCCACGTAGGGTGACTAGCTCTCTCCCTACACTAGTAGCTCTCCCCGGTATTGTGTATGTGAGGGCTAAGAAGTCAGTACAGAGTGACCAATCCTAACCTCAGGTCCCAACCCAAGAGCGACTAGCACCGCTCTGCACTAAACAGGGGGACAATTGCTCTCCTTGGTATTCCGTACTCAAGGGCCAGCTCACTTCCCCACTCACATTTCCAGTTCCATTCCATTTATTTCTAGGAGCTCTACTCCTAATTCCCCATAGGGTTCATGCTCATATTCCCCATGCCATTCCATACCAAGTTTCATCATTTTTATTTCCATTCTCAAGTTATACACATGCAACTTGTAATTCTATCATTCACATTTCCATATTCAAGTTATTCATAGGTAGCTCGTGTTTCCAACATTTATCTTTCCATTTTCAAATTATATACATGCAGCTCATATTATGTCATTTCACATGTGCGACAGGAAAGTTACATACAACGGTTAACTAGCACAAGTACTACATATTTTGGAGGCAACTATTATTCATTTACAAGCAATTATTATCATTCTATCTACTCATTCAATACAGACATTCCAGTATTTCTAGTCCTAGGATTCATGCCATACCCTAGGTTCTAATCATTCATTCCACACATGCATTCAGGTTTATATTTAAATTAGTGGAAGCCACTCTACCAATAAACCCAGGAGTAGTGGGGGCTTGAACGGCAGGCTCACATGCCTCAGCAAGCCCCAAACCCGCAATGGAATGAAGTCCTATCAGAAGAGAATACTCAGAACATGTATAGAAAGTCTTCTAACAAGTAGAGGAATTCATACGGAAAACATATGTATCTTAATTGCGGAAAACGGACCTCAAACGGAACCTAGATGGGTCAAAAATAGCGTTTCTGACTCAAATCAGACGTCAGGAACAACTTCCAGATGCCTTAAAAGTGTCCAGTGCCATACCTCGAGCCTTGTGCCAATCCTCAGGCATCCAGAAACTCCTCTGGACCGTCTGGACCCAGTTTCAAACGTCCGACCACTTCTCTGGATGTCTGGAAGCACTTCCCGTTGTCTGGTATGTCGCCCAGACGTCTGAAATGCATGGGAGGGCGTGTCCCGCACCTTCCCGAAGTGAATCCTACACGCAGATATCTGATATTTTTAAAACAACATGCAAAAAGGGGTACCGGCGAAGCGGCCTACATGGTCGTATCCACAAAGGGACATACCTTGGAGAGACTTCCTCCTCAAACGTCTGGAACCTCCTCCAGACGTTGCCTACGTCGTCTGGACGTCGCTCCAGACGTCTCATTCTGGGAGAAACCCAGAACCAGAACCTACTTCTGCCCTCACGCCGTGCGAGGCCGCGCCGCGCCCTCTCGCCTGCAGCTCCGGCTGCAATAATGCCAGGGAGGACCTCCCCGACGCACTCCACCTCGAGCATGCGCTGCTCCGGCCGTGCGCTCACCAGTGAGCTCCCACGCAATCTCGCAAGCTCAACTCCTCTCCTCACACCACTCCCGCACTCTCGCTCGCGCTGCCTCTCTCGCTGGAGGGAAGGAAGGTGGTTGGGAAGTGGGGGAAACAAAGGTGGAGGGGTTTATATAAGGTTGGTGTTTAGGGTTTTTCTGGGGCGGAAGAGAGAGGAGGGAAAAGACGAGGGTACTGTCTGCGTGCAACACGCGTGTAGACGCGAGTTCGTACCCAAGATTTTTGATTTTCATACGTCTGGGAATGCGTCCAAGCATCTGACTCACAGTCCAGACGTCTTAAAAGGCTCAAACAGCACAGATCTTAACAATAAGTAATTTGTTTGTATTTATAAAAATCCCTAAGGGCTTCACTACAATTTACCCATGCTTGCTAAAAAAAGGGTAAATTGTAATGTTTCCATATGTCTGGAAATATCAAGGTATTGTTTGCAATATGATTGCTTAACTTAGGTTGTTGACTGTTATTTTTTCAACACCTAAGTTGTCAATTTCATTTCTCTCAACCACTTAAGTAGTCATGTGACTAGCACATGACCCATCCCATATAAAAGAGACCAAGTGCAAACACTTGCCTCATTTGTCACATGCAAATCCTAGTTCTCTTCACAAAGAGCCTCTCCAAGCCCTAAGCCAAGAAGAGAAAGATCATCTCCAAGCCTCAACTCTAGGTACTCTCATCTTCTTGTCATTTCGTGCTTCTTCGAGTCAACTTGTATCTTGTTTTCTTTCTCTCAAAACCATTTCTGCTGCTGCACTTCATTCATGTCGGGTAACAGATGGTACCGATACCCATCACTGGTATCGGTACTGGCTAGGCGTAGCAGTACCTGCTTTAGTGAGTAGGTACCGGTACTGAATATGAATACTGATACTAGCTCGAATTTTTAATTGGAACAGAAACCAACCAATACAAGTACCAATCACTAGTACCGGTACATGCAAGCTTAAATGTATTTTTTTTTTTTGTACAAACAGATTAAAGGAAGTTTTCTATATTTCTAATCGTATTCCCATTTCTTATTATTGCATGTTTTCAGATGGCACCTAAATTTAAAAGTAAGGGAAAAGCACCTCAAGATGTTTTTCACAATTTTGCATCAATGATGATGCTAGGTTGAAATTTGATTGGTATAAAAGCCTAAAACTTCATCATTGTAGGCCAATTAAGTAGAAAGATTTCTCTCTTCAACTCTTTAATTTTACCACTCGCTTATCCGAACAAGAACTCCAACATTTCTTTGATGAATCATTTTTTGTCAATGTTCCTGGCGTATACCCTGATGTCAATTATCTATTCTTTACTAATCTCCAAGAACAAGAAAATCGAGGTCACCTTATTTTAACAACGAATGTTTTCTGTCAGAAAATCACCATCACACCTAAATTCTTGTCAACCATTATTGAATGTCCTAATGAAGGTCATGCATTTAACACACTTAAGGAGCAATTTCTCACTCATAAAATTCATGAAACTCTCTAGCTCCTTAACTACCAGGGCAAAGCATTGGTTGCCCCAAACATGACTCTATTTACTCGCGTCCTTTTTCGTATCTTAGCATAGAACTTAAGGGCTAAAAATTCAAGATTCCACAAAATTGTTGTTGATATTTTACCCTTAATTTATGCTATTATTACAAGCTTCCCGATAAATCGGAACACAGTTTTCATTCATTTTCTTAGACCCCATTACCGTGCATCAACGTTACCATTGGATATTTTGGTGTCCTACATTCTTCATAAAAATAAAATTGACATCGCTAATTTTACTCTTAAAAAAGTAGTCTATTTCAAATGGTCCACTCTCCAAAAAATGGGAGTAAAACCTATTAGAGATGAATCCTCTAGTGATGATGAAGTTGATCCAAATGCTCAATCTTCTTCTCATCCACCTCATGAATCATCCTTCACTTTCGTTCCTATAACCTACCCATATCTAGAAGCTGAAACACCTTGGATAAATCTATCTAATGTGTCTAGAACTGATCCCAATTTGATAAATACTTTCAATTACATTGGTCAAAATTTAACCAATCTCAATTTTGCCTTCCGTCATATGAAACGTAAATTCCATGACCTTTCTCTTTCTATTGAATCTTCCCATGTCAATTCTTCCACTCAACAACCTAAACAAAGGAAGCGGACTCAACCGAAAGTACCTCAAGAATACAGTGAAAGAATGCAAAAGCACTTTCAAGATCCATCTCATGTTTCATCTTCAATGGCGGAAGAACTTGTTCTTCGTGATGATGAAGAAGAAGAAGACACTGAAGATGAAGTTTCATATGAAGATAGTGATGATGAAGATGAAGATGACGACAACGATGATGATGATGATGACGATGGTGGACATGTACAAAAGCTTATCAGAAAATATCCTAGAAATTAGTTTAGTTTTCATTTTGTTGCTTGTTAAACTTGTATGACTTTTAAGATTTCTTATCTGTGACTTTGCTAAAATTGTCTCAAGCTTTATCTTTATAAACTTTATCATGTTTAGCTTTTATGAAGGTTGAATAGAGCTGGGCAATAATGTATCATGCTTTGATTGCTCATACGAAATATATCATGTTTTACTTTTAAAAATATATTATTTGCGCATCTTTTTGCTTGCTTGACAAAAAGGAGGAGAAATGATTGAATACTTCATATTTAAAATAGGGAGAGCTTAGTTTGAGGGGGAGGCTTTTCACTCTTTGTGAAGTTTTTCATTCTTCTCTTATTAAATCTCTATTTATTTTTTAAATATGAGTATCTTATTTGTTTTGTCAACACCAAAAAGGGGGAGATTGTTGGAACCTAATTCTATCTCTCTTCAGTATTTTGGTGTTAACAAAATCATTTTAAAACCTAATGTATTTATGAAATATTACAGGTCAAAAGAATCTGTAAATACAAGCAACAAGATAGTATACGAAGGAAGAAGACTAGAAGAATATAATTTTGTTGCATTCATTATATTTTAGAATCTTTGTGTCTCCTAACAAGTAAAACATAATCTAGGAGTTAAAATCAAAGTAGAGATAATTAGGGTTCAGAACATCGTTCATTCATTCATTTCAAAACTCAAATTCAATTCTTTCAAAATAAAGTCGTATAGAGTAGATAGGATAACTCTAAAAATTGACTTACATTTATAATATTTGGTACTTGTAGTAAGTACCGATACTGGTCATAAGTATCGGTACATACTAGGCACAAGTTTGGGCCTAAGTCCCAAACTGTGAACAAGTACCGGTACCAAGTGGTCACAGTTTGTGCACTTGGTTTTGCCTGGACCTTACAACTACTGGTACTAATCACTAGTATCGGTACATGTAGGTCATAGGACCCAAATCTGAGTCACAAGTACCGATACTCATCATTAGTACCGATACCTAATGACTTAGTTGGGTTGACTGTAAGCAATCAGTACCAGTACCAAAAGTTTAGTACCAGTACCAACTAACCGTTGTGACCAATCTAAACGGCTATTTTGCAATTAAACATATCTTTAATCTTCCCAAATTACCCCTAACGGCTAGTAATCGTAGGAAAGGTGTTTAGTGGCTTATATAAACACCTTGTGTGTGTCATTTGCACACAACAAGAAAATATTATCTCCTTGCTCCTAATTCCATATTTCACATTTCTAGTTGCAAGGTCTATTATTTTGTTGCATCCTTCGAGGCGACACTCTCTCAATAAACATCTTTCAAGCGATCTCGTGCTTTATCGTATTGTCTTTCATTTTAGTCTGATTTCATTAGATTAGAATATTATCATCTATTAAGATATCCACTTGTTTGGAAATTTAGGAATTTGTTGTAAACTTTTATTTGCATCATGCTCACACCTGTATCTTTATTTCCTTTTGATATCTTGTAATTGGGTTGAGTTAACCCATTAATTACCTCAGGTATTACTGAAGGAATCATGTTAAAAATCCTAAATCAGGAGACTTATGTAGTAGAGTACCCAAGTAGGGGGAACTACTATATATCTTGTGTATTTTTGCGTTTTGTTATTCCTGCAAATTTTTATCTACAATACTATTCATCTCCCCTTCTAATGTACTTATACTTTACGGATCCTACATTATCCATTACATAATTGATCATATTAATTTACTAATGACAAAAAGATATTTGATTTTGAAAAAACATTACCCAATTAAATTTTGAAAAGGCTAACTGCATACATATACATTTATATATATAATCTAACATGCATTAAACATCCACAATCAAACAAGATCACAAACAACCTTTCAAATAGGGTTTCCATGACTAATAAGACTATATAATTGCAATAAATCTAAGCCCTCAAAGTCCCAAAAATTCAGATCAATTTGAAACAACAAATTCACCAATTTGTTTACAATCAAACTTTTCTGATTGAGTCAGACATTGTTCCTAAATCATTGGGCAAATAGGAATCAAGCTCGAAATTCAAGCAATGGTACAACTAGTAAGAAACTTGTCTAACCTGCGAGACAATAAGGCCTGACTAATGAAACAAGTTTCTAGCTAGTAGGACAACTCACAAATTGCCTCATGTGAATTTCCAAAAGTCTAAACTTTTCGATGGTTCCAAGGCCCTAATACTAGTTGAAAGAAGTGATGCATCACAAAAGCACGGGAGATAATTTAAAACTTTTCAAAAAAGCATGAAAACATAATCCCAAAACCCAATCTAATCAAATAAAAAATAAATGCATGAGATAGGGACACTACCTCCGTAATTGGATATCTCAAGTATATTGTAGTGTATGGATGTAAATTCACATGTCTACTTGAAGTCCTCAACAAAAAATGTGACACCTTTGGACACGATAAGCATTGCACCAAAGTCACGAAGAAAAATCTTCACGATAAAGAACCTTCCCTTCACCAAGAAGCAAGGCACCAAAGAAGTAAGAAGAGAAGAGGGGGATGTCTCGACCCTCTTGGTCTCTTTATAAGGGATAGCCACAAGAGGGAGAGATTCTCTGGGGGTTTCTAAATTAATCTCTTATTGGTAGAATTCATTCCCATTTTATAGATACAAAAACCTAGGTTTCAAAGAAATCATATTTCTTTAAAATTCGGATAGTGCCCCTTTCTATTCCTCTTTCTAACTAGAGAGAATTCCAACACTTAGATATTTACCAAAATGTTCGTAGTGCCTCTATAAGCACATATTAATTATATATTTCGATTATTTGAAATATATAATTAATTTCCTTATAATTCTACGTTGGTAATAATTGTATCGGAGATTTCGTAGATAATTCAAAGTTCGTCTATGATTAAATCATCCCTGATCATGGACTTAAATCAAAT
Organism: Thalassia testudinum; assembly: GCA_037157565.1. Taxonomy (NCBI): domain Eukaryota; kingdom Viridiplantae; phylum Streptophyta; class Magnoliopsida; order Alismatales; family Hydrocharitaceae; genus Thalassia; species Thalassia testudinum. Next base: position 23,700,916 of record JAZHRO010000007.1, on the reverse strand, counting down.
GTTGACTTATTTTGATTCTAATGATCATTTTTCAATTCCCTAATCAAGAAATCTACGTTGATAAATTAACTCAAGCATTATTCTATAATTATCTAATTATGAGTAATCTCTAATTTATCAATTAGCCACATAATCAAAATCACTAGGTGATCATTATGCAGCCCTAATGAAGCGTGACAGCCACCAAGATTGTTATGGCAATAGTCAACTCCTTATGATATACAATATATCTCATATATCATACAAACATAGAGATGCATATGAGAAGATCAAGGTTTAGAACCTTATCCAACCATCATCCCTTCTAGAACTAATCTATGTAGATTATCATTATGTTTTAGATGGAAGACATACGGGATAAAATCTTCAAGTTCATCCAAATCCTTCATTTTAAATTTCAATGTACCTATTGAAGCAATCATTGGTGGAGTTGGACCTTGAAAGCCATAATGATAGAGCGAAAACTCCCCTCCAATATCGAAGTTGTGTGAACTATATCATGAGAAAACATTTATATCTTACATCAGAGCATGTAATCCAACCTTCCAACATATTTGTCTCACACTATGAAACCTTAGTCATTGGATTGTCAACTCTACATAGTCCAAATACAGACAATAAACTCTTATCTTAAGTGTAAAGACATGTGCCTCCTCTAATAAGAGTAATCAAAATAGGACTTCTACATTTTCAATTTCATTGATTGATTCTTTAATCATGCTCGCATGATAAATCCAAATTCTCAACTCCTTGTGGAACTCTTTCCATCAAGAATTCGATCAGGTGTTAGTCTTGCATGATAAACCGAAAGATTTCTCTCTTCATAAATTACGAACTATAATCAAGTCAATGAGATAATGATAATGATCATATACAAATTCGTATATTGTATACACTTACCAGAACCATTTCGTAATCCTCACTTCTTTAATTAGGCCTTTATGCGAGTAACTATGAAGGCACAGGAAGGACCAATCACATATTTGTACTCAATTTTCATTTATTCAGATGAATAAAAATAAAATATCTAATTAATGTACTAACTACATAGACAAATAATTCCAACAAACTAACATATTTTGGTCAATAATTCCTATATAATTGTGTAATAGACATTGCCACTCTAATGAAGATATATTTGATGGAAATGTTTATCTGGTTTGTGTTTGAATTATTATTTTGGTGAATAACAAGTCCCGCACTCAGTTGCTTCGAAACAAGGAAAGGTAAGTGCTTGCAAGTCTACTTAAGCAGGTCATTACAATACAGACACTACAAGACCAACTATGATCTTATGTTCTAAAGTAGAGTTTCTAGAAAGATCATTTTCCTGTAGGCTAATTTGCATGCAAAAGCAGTGATTTAAATCACCAATATGCCACCAGCAAGGCCATTTTGAAAATCGCTCCATGCCGACATGGAGACTATATCGAAATGTAGGGATTTCGATGGCATGTCGACGAAATTGACACCGATGCCGTCGAAGCCAAGGTTGCTGCTGGTTCGTCATTAGTATTTTTGTCGGCATGCCCACGAAATGTACATTTAGAATTTTATCAGTACGTCGAAATCAGCATTTCGAACCTTGTGCAAAAGTTAGCACGAAAATATTCAGATGGCCCCATATGAGGCTTTATATGGGTGAAAGTGTACGATTAATATGCTGGGCAAAGGTCATGGACCATGGTGAAATGTGAAGAAGGCCCAATATTAGTTCACTAGAGTAGAGAGATGGTACAACAAATATGAAAGAAGTCCCTCATACATCACAGAGCTAACAGCAAAAAAACTATGAAGATCGTAGAAGAAAAGTACAATTTGACATCAACTACTTTGACTTCTTTAGAGTATCATCAATGAAGAGCACGTACGATTTTAGGGTGAAGGACAAGCTAGTATTAAGAATAAGGGGGCCCTTAGAGATACTATAGAGGGTAGGACATGTTTCTTACAAGTTTGCACTACTACCATAGTTGGGCAGTATACATGTGTTTCACATCTCTAATCTATGAAGTACATATCCAACTCAATTAGGGTTCTCACAAAAGTACAAGAATTGAAGGACTTGACATAACTAGAGCAACCAATGTGAATTTTTCGATCATATGGTTAGCAAGCCACTTGGCAACCTAAAACAAAGATGACAAAAAGATACCTAGACGTAGTTGCTAATGAGTCTATATAACACTAGTTTTTTCTTCTTTAAGGAAATTATGTACACATGAATGCTTTACCTTATTTCCTATAACCCTTCTCAAATTTTAAGAGTGAAACTCCCTTCAAAATTGTTAGGCTTATAAAGACCTCATATCTAAGTTCCCGAATCATTTCAGAGTTGCATATGTGAAAATGAACCCATTTGTGCCTATCAAGTATGGAGCAGGTAAATATTTAATGGAACATGAAATATCATGTTTTTGGTCAAATCTATTTAAAATTATGATACATTTGGATTTACTTATTTCATGCATAAACTAAGGTCCATGGCTCAAGTTGCATGAAAACATGCATTTTGAGAGTGTAAGGTGTAATTAAACCAAATTCAAATATTATTTGAACCAATAACCTAGGTCTCCAACCCTAGTATGCATCATTAACCTATAAATTCACATCCAACCAGTCACTCCTGTGATAATATGCAAAGGGAAGCTCAGAAATCTAGAAGAAAAAGAGATGGGAGAGAGATTGCATAAAAGAAAAAGAGATGGGAGAGAGATGGCATAAAAGAAGGTGATACAAGACATATTGACCATGCCAGCAAGTGACACGATAACACCTCATTTGCTATGTATGGCTAATGTGGCTTACTCAATGATGGGTTGACCACATGAAGGAAGAAACCACGCATGGGAGAAGAATGCACAAGTGGAGTCCATGCAAGAGTTACGCAAGCACACAAGTGTCAAACATATGTGGGAGGAGGTGATTCTGTGCACACCATTCTCACATGGGAGGACCCATATGCAAGAGTCAAACTAACGTCTTAAAGTAGTTTAACCGTGTATTGACTACCTAGGCATGGTTCAATGGTAGGCTAAGGATGTTTCAAACCTTATTTTTGTTATACTTCAAACCTCAATCAAAGTTTTCACTTTGTGCTTCGTACATGTTTTAGGCCCCAAAACCTGCCACTAAGTAATTGACTCGCTCAAAGTGCATCTAGCCACCTTCTTTACTTTCTTACCAAGATGTTCATTCTCAAAGATCTTGCAAGGTGCAAGGACAAACTAGTAGCAAAGGTCCTCGAGAAGCATTTTGATGTCCTCAAGACCCTCTCACGACTTAGTAGTCTAATCCTGAAATTGACAATGTTATGGCTAACCCTTCTCATAATTCATCTCATTTGGCATGTGTTCATGTTTCCCTAGCTTAGTATAGAAGTCCAATTGATAATTGTGTTATTTCCTAATTTCTAAGCACTTGACAATCAAAATTGTTGAATGATGAAGGATTGGATATAAGCAATTCGACTTGAACCCAGATGGCAAATTTGTCCTAATCAGCATAGTCATCAAAGCAACTAAATACATAATGCAATGTACAAGCTGCAAGGAACATGACAATTATATTGAAAGTTGGCTCTTCCAAATGGAGCTAAATCAAATCTATTAGGACATGCTTAAAAGTAAAGCAATATGAACATTTAAGCATAATGCAATCCATGCGTAAGATACGATGGAAAAATACAAGCCAAAGTTGTTATCAAATGACAAAATACTGTTTTCAGCATAATGCACCCACAAGAGCAGGTTCACAGCATTTCTCATTCCTAAGTTTTCTGAAAACAGGCAACTATGCATTGCATAAAGCTTCTATGTTTCATCTCTAAGATAGATAGCAAAACACTGTTCTCGTTCTCGGGAGACACAATTTAATAAACTTGAAATGTGTTAACCGCAAACTTACACCCTTGAATATCTTACCAAATAATAGCTTCAAGCCAAAATCATGAATATCTTTGATATAGCAGCTAACTACAAATGTGTTACCTGGAGACTCGTCCTTATCTTGAATATAATAGCAAGCATAGCTTGAAACTAGAAACTTGAATACCTTCAGTCTCAATGAAAGTATATGTGAACAAAATGCATACCATTGATACTTCCACATTCAAGTTCCACTCTTACAATGCCATGGAAACAAAGTTCTTTGACCAAAAAACTATAATACCATGATAAGCATCTTCCTTAAAGGCCCATAGAGCTTAGCCCAATTAGTCATCTTCACTTTGATAGTCATTCTTTGGTAAAATAACTACTAGGATTCACCCAAGTGCTAGCTAATTTCCATAGTTGATACTAAGTTGATGAATCTACTACTTAAGTACAGTCTCATCCTCATTGCCCAAGTAGCATATCAATTAGGGAACAACCTCCCGCTATGCTTCAATTGGCACCGGTAACCTAATAGAAAGTGGCTGCCAACCATTTGGATGAGAAGGTACAAGCCATTTCTTGTTACTGATTACTGAATGCAAAATCTGAAGCACCTCACCCACAATTCGATCTTTAAAACAATTTTCCTTTACAATGAGAGCAGCTTGATACCTGCGAACACATGAGCAGTAAGCAAGTGCAAGGAAACAATGCTGAGTAAACAGTCATTATTTTCAAGTAGTTATACCTGCATTTACTAGACAAGATTGCTGCATGTCCAGAAGATGAAGTCAAAAATGCCCGGATCTTGTCAAATGTTGCTTTCGGATGCTTGTTACCATCCATAACATTCACGCATTCCCAAAGCATCTCATTTTTTCGAAGATAGAATGTCATGGAACCCCTTAACTTCAGCTTCGAAATTGCATTGTACCTCATAGCATAATCAAGGCCTAAACGAGCATCAAAATAAGGGAGATTTTTCTCCCCAAAGTGAATACAAGCTGCAATATTTTCTTCTGTTGGTAACACTTTCTCAGTTCTTAGTGTGTATAAAGCAAGTAATATGTTCCCTATGTGAAATTGAGCCTCATATGATGGTTGACCAGGTATTGACATTCCCGAATCTCCATCAACATAAGCATGTCCATTGAGAGTAGGTGTGGGTGAAGCACTTTGAGCAAGAACTGACCTCAAAGCACCACCACCATAAGAATGTCCATTGATAGTAGTGGAAGGTGAAGGTTTGAACTCCGGTCTACAGGAGAAAGAAGTTATGATATTGGATTGTTGCATACATACAGTGGAACCCAAAGCATATGAGCCAGAGATTGGCTTCGGTTCTTGGTTGTTATGGTAAGATATGTCAGGGTGGGTAACCCCACAAGGGCGTTCAGATATGCTTAATCTATTTACATCAGGTAGATTTGTACTAGGCAAGGGAAATTCCGGCTGGCTGAAGCTTAATGGCTGCAAGTAAGAATTCCCCAAGAAAGATGCTTCACCCTTGCTTGTGGTAGTTGATTCATGACAAGGCATGAAGGGTGGTTGAGAGAAACAAAGATCACTGGGCTTTAGCAACTGTGGAGAACATATTTGGTAATTGCTAGGACTATTAGACATAGAGGAGCTAGGAATAGTTGTAATACCACTAGATGCATTACTAACTGCATTAAGAAATTTACAGTTTGCCTCCTTAACAGAATTTGTCCCAGTAGAGAAATTTGATTGTGTATGACTTGTCACAGGAGGCACCTGCAACGCTGGCTTATATGTTCCATTTGATTGCATGGTCCCCAATGGCATTGAACTTGGAGCAGAGGTGAAAACTTGATTTTCCTGTGGTAAGGCATTCTTTGAGATTAAACAGTTGCCAGAGCTTTCACTGATAGTCTCAGGACTAGGAAGATTAAAATTATTAGTAGCTTTCCAAGTGTGCTTTCCTTTGGGTAGTTTTTCCAGCCTACTACTTCCTTGAGGCTGAGGATTTTTTGGAGGATCTACCTGCTGCTTTCTTTCTGAAAAAGCTTTTGATGCCCCAGCAGTAGACAAGCTATTGCCAAAACTCTGAGATAGTTCAGTATTCACTGGTGGGCCTCCAGATAAAAGAGTTTGCTTCCCTTTGGGTCGCTTTTCCAGCCTACCACTTCCTTGAGACTGAGGATTTTTTGAAAGATCTACCTGCTGCTTTCTTTCTGAACTAGCTTTTGATGCCTCAGAAGTAGACAAGCTATTGCCAAAACTCTGAGATAGTTCAGTATTCAGTGGTGGGCCTCCAGATAAAAGACTAGTCCAAAGCCACACACACTTTGCTGCAGACACAAGTGCTTGAGATACATTAGGTGCATGTGCTAAAAGTATATTATATTGTCTCCTACTCAATTTATGAAGAGCGTAAGCGAAGTCACGATCACCAGATATCAGCAAGATATTAGCAGGAGAAGGATTATCAATAGCCCACAACAGCATATCCACCAGGATCCTTTTATCACTAGCATCTTTGACCCCTGCAGGCATTCCAAAGGGAAAAAAAAAGTAAAAATTCTTTTATTTTTTGAATGGTAATTGACTCGATCACTCAAGAAAGTTGAAAGTAGTTAATCCATTAGTCTTATCGAAAAAAACCCAAAAGCCTCTCTGCACTTCCATATGTGGGACATGAAGTTAAAAAGTGCGGAAGGAAAACTAGTTTCACAAAATCAACAAATAAACAAAATGAATTGAGACAATAACAAACAAAAGGAATAATAACTGTAACTCCAATGATCAAAACGGGGCTTCATGAAATACATGCTCTTTTCTGAGAGAGATTGAAAATATCACCTATCTAAAAGAAACAGGAAAACTTCATTTATTACAAAAACATTGTTTATCTAGATACACCCCCAGCAGAGACAAGCAGGTTCCAAGCCAAGGTGGCCTAGTCAGCCCATTCTGTATGCATACACCTCATTTAAGCAATGGGTTAAAATGGCACCAAGATGTAGGTGGAGCAACAGCTCTGGTAGATACTTGGATACCAAACACATGAGGGCATGTGACTCAACTTCAAAAGGGAGAAAGGAAACAAGACATCATTGTTTCCTTCCTTCTAAGCCCTAACCGCCTCCACTCACGAGCCATAATATAATCTACGTATCCTTTTTTACAGCCTTCTCTCTGGCATGTATTGCTTGCTCATTATTGCCAACTCTGCTGAAGATAGCAAACCTGCATGCTTCTGCCACAATACCTAAACCTTCATCCACGTCCACTCTGCAGTTTCATCGTTTAATAATTATCTCATCATCTTTTATGCACCGACTTCTGTTTGGCTTTCACTTGTGTGCAGAAATGACTACCAGCCTAGAAGGGATAACGATGTAAGATATATTTCAATAATAAGTGTTCATGATGACAAATTTATGGACTCTATTTGTACCTAGTGATTGACTAATAGAGTTTGATTAGTGAATCGGCCAACAACAATTTATGACATGCTAACTTTAACTTGATCGTTCTAAAGGTTGTTGAGGTTTATGCCAATATAAATAAGTTTGCAGAAACAATGAGTTTATTATGACATTTTTTCTTTTGAATAACCTATAACATATACGGAAAAAAAAAAAAGTTTGACAGTATTGAAAGGGTTCAACTCCATATTTAAGGAACATAAAAAAGAAAATTTATAAAGAGATCCATAAACAAGGACCGAAAAAGAGATGCCATCTACTCGAAAGAAGCATAATACAGTATTATGAAACCTTAGCAGTACTTGAATGTTCTGATGACTGAAACTGTATGGCCGGTGGTTAAAAGAACACGGTCCATGCTTTAGCATTTTGTTGGCATTGCTTTGTGTATGAGCAGGAATGTTGGAGTTGTATGGTAATGCGACACCAATGTCAGGGGCCAAGGTCCACTACCAAGCAAATTCTCAAATCCTTAGGCCCCCAACTGTTTAGTTTTTTATGACCAATCTCGAGGAAGAAATCTTCTCACAGGAGTGTCAGTGATCAAACTAACAAGCTCTTGATTCAGATTAATGGCAAACTCGCTCTCCCTCTCCCAAACCTCCTTGTCAGTTCTCTGTACAAAGATCACCCTTTCTTCTTCTCTAGCCATTAGCATCTCCCTTCCACTTTGTTACGTTATGTTGAGGGTTATTTGTCTTTTATTTATTTTGTTAGACTCTTGTTATAATTTTTTCCTCACCTTTCTCTATATAAAGAGGTGTAGGGCTTAATAAATAAGAAGGTTCATTTTCTTTAACTTGGTATCAAAGCCAAGTTGAAGACACCACCAAAGAAATCCTAACCCTACTACCCAGCCTCGTCACCGTCATCGTCGGCGGTGTCGCCGGCCAACAGCAGCACCGCCAACGCTCCTCTTGCTGTCGTGTCTTCAACAAGGAGAGGGCAGTACTACCTGATATCACTAGTTGCAGGGTCTAGAAAAGTCCTTGGCTTGTTGTTGATGGAGTTCCAAAGCAAGGGCCTTCCGGGAGAGCATTGATGCATCATTAGTACTGTGATATGATATTTTTAGACTTTTGGACTGATTTTGGAGTGTGTACTCCCTTATTTTGATGATATTTTTGGGTGTATATTCCCCTTTGAAGTATTGACAGAATTCTAGACTTCGTGTGTGCAGATTACGGGATGAGTATTCCCTAGATATCATGTTTGTTACTTAAATTTGTATCTATGGTTTGTGATATTTTGAAAAGTTGCTTGTGTTGTAAGTGTATTATGGCTTCATCATCAGAGTCAAAAGTTTCTTCCAGGCAAGTTGCAGAAAATGGTGCATACAAAAGCTCATTTTTTGCTCAGATTGTAAAGCTGGAGGAGACCAATTACCCCGTTGGTCTCAAACCTTTCTTGTTACTGTTGAAGGTCATGAGAATCAACATGTGCTCATAGAAGCACCACCAAAGCAAAAAATGAGGAAATATGCAACTTGGAACAAAGATGATGCTATAATGAGCCTGGATTCTGAATGGTGTGATTCCTCGCATTGGAGATGAGATCATGTATTACAAGTCAGCCAAAGAGATGTAGGATGACCTGAAGGTCACTTATTCACATGAGTTGAATTCAACTCAAGTTTTCCAGATACACTATAATTTATGTTACCTCAAGTAGGAGTCCATGAGCTTGCCACAGTACTACTCTACTATGAAAGGCCTCTTGGAGAATATAATGCTTATAGACCCATGTGCACTTCTACTACGTGCAGAGATCACAAGGAGTTTTCTACTCATATGTTCCTTGCAAGTCTAAGTGATGATTATGCTATCGTTCAGTCACAGATTCTTACTTTATCCGAGCTTCCTCCTATTAAGGAGATTTACAATGAGCTTAGCAGACTACAAGTTTAGTCTATTCATGAGGTAGTCTCTACTAATACCTCTTCTGCCCATGCAACTGTTAGCACCCGTGGTGGATGAGGTGGATCTTTTCGTGGTAGATATAGAGGACATGGTAATGGTACATGCAGTAAGCTGACATGCACCTACTATGGGAGGATTGGCCATGTTGAGGCTAAGTGTTGGAATAAACGTGGAAGGCCTACTATGACCAACCAAGTTACTGTGACTTCTGCCCCAGCGACTTCTATAGAGCCTTTTACTCTTGCAGAGGCAGATTATGATGCAGTGGTACAGCAACTAACATAGTTGACAGATGATTAGTCTCATTTTTCAAGCATAGCAGCTTATGCCTCAGCTTCAGGTATGAGTAGTACATGGTTGATAGATTCTGGTGCTTCAGATCATCTATCTAGGAATCCCCAATGTTTTGGAAGTATATAGGATGTTCCACAGGGACGTTCAATTCATCTTGGAGATGGTAGGCATGCCCCCATTTGTGGGAAAAGGGGGGTGTATGTTACTCCTACTTTACATCTTTCATATGTTTATTATGTTGCTAACATGACCATGCAGTTGCTTTCTATTAATACTATTATAAAGCAACAAAATTACCATATTATTTTTGATGTTGTTGGATGTACCTTTTAGGATTGCATGACGAGGATGATTGGTAAAAGACATGAGGAGGGGGTGTGTACCACAACTAGTGCAGAGAACAATTGCTACAGCCTGTCAGATGAGTCCTACGGGGAGTGCCTTACAGTGGCACAGATGACTAGGCCATCCATCTTTAGACAAACTACGTCAGATCGTCCCACACTTATCACCAGCTACGAAGATTCAATGTGATGCCTACCAGTTGAGGAAGCACCACAGATCTAGTTTTCTAGAGTCTACACAGCTTAGTAGTTCGGCATGTTTTGATTTGGTTCATTGTGATGTTTGTGGCCCCAACTGTGTGGCAGATAGACAAGATCATCGTTATTATTTACTTCTTATTGATGATTTTTCTCACTTGCCATGGCTATTTTTGATGCGTAATAAATCAGATGTTGGTACTATTATTCAGCAATTTGTGGCTTTTGTGAAAAAATAGTTTAATGCTTATATTAAAACTATCAGGACAGATAATGCCTTAGAGTTCTACACCAAATAATTTGTGGTGTTTTATGGCTCCCTTGGTATTGTGCACCAGACCTCCTACCCCCACACGTCACAGCAAAATAGGGTTGCAAAACAGAAACATAGACACATTCTGGATACGACTAGTGCATTGCATATTCAGAATAGTGTACCTCACATCTACTCAGGAGATGCAGTACTTACAGCTTATCTTATTAACATACTTCTTCTGTGATTCACGAGCAAGTACCATGGACAGTGTGTATGCTGATGCAAATCTATTTGTAGTGCCTCCCAGGATGTTTGGTTGTGTTGCCTCTGTGCATCTGCTTGGACCTAGTCGTGATAAACTTGCCCCCAGAGCAATCAAGTGTGTATTCCTTGACTATTGTCGCACTCAGAAGTGATATAGGTGCTTTGATCCCATATATAGGAAGCACTATGGTAGTGAGGATGTTACATTCCATGAGTCTATTCCATATTTCTCCACCTCTACCCATTAGTTACGTGATGTGGAGACTACTATACCTATGCCTCTGCCTCCAATATCCATGGATGACTTTGCCAGTAGTAGCAGGCCTGTTAGTTCTTGAAAGCAACCTATGAGCACATTCAGAGTAGTACCACCAGATGAGAAAACATTCAAGGGTACTACGTATCAGCTACCTATCAGTTACAGAGAGAAGCCTACACCCACCCCTGCCTCTCCAACTCTTACTGAGCCACCATCGCCCTCCCCCGATCAGGAATGTGTTGAGCTATCCGACAGTGCTTCTCTTGTTGATGTTTCCCCAAGTCTTATATCCATGAATGTTGATGATGATATGCCTATTGCGATTCAGAAAGCTCCTCATTCCTCTACTTGGTACCGTGTAGTGAGGAGTGCAATCTCCACTTACTATCTTAGTACTGAGTTCCATGCCTTCACAGTTGTTGTCTTTAGCTCTGAGATGCCTACCTCATATCAACAAGCTCTCCTGAATCCACACTGAAAGTCTGCCATGGAGATGTCTACTCTCCATGACAGAGGCACCTGGGAGCTCACTCTGTTACCCTCTGGTGCACACTTTGTTGGTGCTAGGTGGGTCTTTGCCTTGAAATACAACCCTAATGGGTCTATTTCTCAACATAAGGCTCGTCTTGTGGTCGAAGGATTCACTAAAACTTACAAGATGAATTTCTTTGACACCTTTTCACTGATTGCCCATCTCTCCACCATCTATATACTTATTTCTGTGGCAGCACATTATAGATGATCTTTACACTAGCTAGATATCAAAAATGTTTTTCTTTATGGCAACCTTCAGGAGGAGATATATATGCAACAACCTCCTAATTTTGGGGTTCAAGGGGAGAGATATATCAGTCTCATGGGAGAAAGGGATTACCCTAGAGGTAGGTGAAGTCTCTTCTACTAGAGTGTGATCATGTCTGGGTCAATGAGAATAAACTCTCTCAAGCATACTACCAAGACAACTTGAGGAGAAGATGGTGGCTCAAGTAGCTTCTTCTATAAGATATCTGTGGGTGCAGGAATTGGTATGGGGGCAACCTCCTCAAATGTAGGGGTACAAATATGGGAGCCAGACATAGAGTAGCAAGGTCCTGACTCATAGAAGGTGACAAGGCACTAACTTAGTGGTGTTTCCCAACCGAGTCAAAATAGCGATACCCCTCTTGTTTTCTTGAGTATCGAAGAAGATACACTTAACGACACAAAGAGCAAACTTATCTTTGTCGGATCCGGAAAGATGAACAAAATCCACACAGCCGAAGACCTTAGGTAATACCCCAAATAACTCACTATCTGGAAATAAAATAAAGGTACCTGCTTGTCAAGGATCGTACACGGCATCTGATTTATGAGGTAGCATGTAGTCAACACCGCATCTCGCCAGTATCTATCAAGTATACTGCTTTGTATCAATAAGGTCCTGGCAACATCTAGAATGTGTTGGTGTTTCCTTTCGACCATGTAATTCTGTAGTAACATGTGAGGGAAGCTTATCTAATGAATGGTTTCACGCTCCTTATGAAAGGCACGCAGGGAGCCAGTGCAGAATTCCAAGGCATTGCTTGATTGAATGATTCTGACCTTTGCCTCAAATTGGTTCCAAATCTCTACCAAAAAAGCACGAATCATATCCCCAGCTCCAAACTTGGATTCCAATAGGAAAATCCAAGTAAGACATGAGAAATCGTCCGCTGCCACCAAATAGAATATGTGCCCCAAACGATCCAAGGTTCAACTCAGGCCCCAGATGTCCAGATGGAGTAACTTAAACATGGCTTGAAAATTCCTATGCTGACACCTCAAAAAAGTACTCATGTGGTGTTTTCCAAGCTGACATGCCTTGCATTGAAACGTGGTTATTGGTGGAACTTATGGTAGAACTCTTCTAAGTTTAGGCAGGAGATGAGCAAATCAAAGATGCCACAAATAGCTAGAGATACTTGCTGAAGAGAGACATGACCTATACAAGGCAATTGTAGGAGACGATAAACATTTTCTTCACGACCATATCCAATAGTGCGTCCTATTAGAACATCCTCAAAGGTGTTGGAACGAGTACATTCTCCAATTCCATGCAAGAAGCCACCTAAACCTCCCTCTAACCTGCAATAGGGGAATGCCACCCATTAGCTACCAATATCGTCATGCCGGATGGAACAGTCAAGGTTTGATATATCGCTGATATATCGGTATCGATGAGTCTGGACATATCGATATCACATGAAGTATCTTTTTCCATGATATCGTCGATACATCGCCGATATATCAGTGAAATATCGACGATATCATGAACTTTTGTTAGAGCTATACATGCTAGTGTTATTGCTCCCATGTAATCCATCAAATATGTCAACTTTAGAGTTGTACATCCTTTGTCAACGATTCAATCATTGAACTTGGTTTTACTTATTGAAAAATAGGAAGAAGATTCTAAAACGTGAGTGAGAAATACCTTTGCATCTTTAAACCTTTATAAAAAGATGTATAAAACCAAGCATTTTGATAATCTATAGGGGTATTGAAAGGGCTATCTTGTCATCTTCCTTGTCACCCATGATGGTTCTTTCTTTCCCCCACAACCTGGGGTTGACAGACTCACTTGTTTCAGCATGGTTTAACTAAGTACTTATGCAACGGTGATTTGTTGATCTCCACTAATCTTACAAACTGTGTATTATGCTATGATGGGCACAATTTCTTTCTAGTTATTTGAGTGTATATTTGTCCATTATATACACTTGTATTATCTAAACCATATCTTCTTTCACCAAGTGCATCTTTGTTGGTAAGAGATATGATTTCATGTGTTGAGCTCATAATAAGAAGAGTAATAGGGTGGTTCACGAAATGTGACACAGATCAATGGGAAAGAGAAGAGTATTGGAATGGAGAACGTGTTAGAACTGATAAAAAAATTAAGGCACTAGTTATTTAACCATTTATATTTGTTCAATTTATACTCCTGTGTAATCTAAATCGTATCTTCTATCACCAAGTGCATCTTTGGTGATAGTATTTATGATTTTATGTTTTGAGATCGTAATGAGAAGAGTAATAGGGTGGTTTATGAAATCTGAGGCAGGTCAATGAGAAAAAGAAGAGTATTGGAATAGAGAGCATGTTGAAATTGATAAGAAAATCAATGCAACTAAGGCACGATTTCAATTGTCAACAATATGCAACAAAAATTACTATGAATATTTTTCAATTATTATCATATTCTGTATACTTTCTTTTCAATATATAACTGTTGATATGCGACTAGTGCATTTCTATTATATTTTTATTCAAAATTTATGATTTTCGTCTTCTTTGCATTTCTTCATGATGTATTAGTTATTAAAATGTTAATTTTCATAAAATTTGTGACATTTTGGGATATTTTGGGCCTTTCTGAGCAATTTTCCCAAAACTCACCGATATCAGCAATATATCCCCAATATATCACTTTTTTGACTTGTCGACACGACATCGATATCAATATTTAAAACCTTGGAAACAGTCCTGAGTGTCGAGAAGTGCCTAGCATCACCACGTGTCAAAATGCACCTCACTCAACAAGCCAGTCAACTTCCTCTACCTGAGACTGGCATGCAATCCCTGCCTGAAATGCATCTTGCTAGTGAACTTTGTGGAGCAATATCTCATAGTCACTCCTATGAACAATCATTGTATCATGTGCAACAAAGGCACTATGCTTAGCAGTAGCCATTCTCTTCTCCTCAGATACGTACGTATCATTCAGACCATACCACATGTCCTTAGCCATGTTGTGGTACATGATCTTAGTAGTCACATGCAATACGATAATGTACATGATCCATGCTTTGACCATGACATTTTCTTCCATAAGGTATACTTGCCAACCTTCTTGATCGACTCCGATTCAAAAAGTATGTGCTCATTATCATGTCCCTCAACCACATTAAAGATCAACTGCAACCAAATGTATAATTTGACCCGTCAAACTTAGCAATTAGGCCAAAGAAAGGGGTTCTTGAAATCCCCTAGAGTTCCCTCACCATAAGTGGAAGAATCTACAACTTCTAAGGCCATACTTCTTGATCGATGTCTCATTAAACCTTCAAGACAAGAGTAGGACAACTCTAACTACACATTTAGACCATCGGTGGTCTCAATAGTATGTAAACTCTCTTCCTGGCATCCCTCTCTGCTGCTGGTGCTAGAAGGCATATAGCAATTGGCGACACTCCGACGACTCCCCAAACCTCCAGTAAACCTCCAATCAGTGAAGGGGTTCTCTAAGGCTAAGCTTTGGAACAACCCTCAGAGAACCTACAATAGAAGGGAAACTCGCCTCTACGAGCTCCCCAACCTCACTACTCCAACGACAGCATTGGGTGTGAGAATCATTGGCGGCAAATACGTTTGTGAGAGATCACCAAAGGGACTCCAGTCAACTGCCTAGGGACTGACCCCCCCATCGGTGGTTGATGAGAGCTAGGGTCCCTTCAACGACGGTGGTGACGAAAACTACCCTCAACAACAATAGAGAGAGGAAGAATGATGGGTGTCTCTGAGCAAAAACCCTAGGAAACGAATCCTAATGTGAATCTGCGAGCTCATTTAGGTGGAAAAAGGAAAAGCGATGGGAATTAAGATATCAACATCAGCCTAGGATCGTCGCTTTGTTACCATGTAGAGAAATGTGACTTAATTGATTGAAAGAAACCCTAGGGTCCTATTTATAGAGGAACCCTAAGGAAAATAATAGGCAGTCCCTTATACTCTATATGCTAAGTAAAAAAAGGAAAAGAATATATCAATCAAACACAACAAACAGAAAATCAACAATATCAAAGCAAGGTGAGCTCTTGGCTCTTCACACTCTGGTACCCTTCTCCACCACTGAACCCTAGGGAACAAAGAAAGAGGAATTTCTTCTCTCTACTCTCCACACCGTCGATCATCTCCACCTTCGCCACACCGCCGTCAATCGCTAACAAACAGAAGCCGCCTACTGCTGCGAACTCGCCCCAACCAAAGTTGGTGCAAGGGTAGGGGTGACCCCCTACAGTGTTGCCAACCCTGGCTGAGGCATGGAGCAACACCGCCAACGCTAGCAACAGTGCCACCAGGCTATTATTGGTTGCTGCAGCGCCGCTTGAGGCCAACAGCAGCACCTTTTGGCTACAATGGTCCTCTTGCAGCGTCACCAACCCAATGGCAGAGTCGCCAGGCTACGATAGGGGTGCTGTAGTGTCGCCACCACCTACAGCAACATCACTAGGCTGTTGTATGCCAATCTGCAGCACAGCCAGGAACCTCCTTGGCCATGTAAGGTCTTGGTGGCTGCTTGAGGGAGTGCTCCATGTGTCCTTACTCGTCAAGGTCCGAGGCACATGCTGCTAATTTCTATGTCTATTATGAGACAGATTCCCACATGAGTTGTGCTATTTTCAGATCAGTAGCTATGATTCATCTCTTGTTTTGCTGCCAACATGGCAACGTCGGGACCCTCTACCTCTCTTGAAGTCAAGCCGATGACTTCCTTGACCTCTATAGTAGTACAAGGCACCTCTATAAAGCTCAACAATGTCCAAAACTACCTACTCTGATCCCAGGTGTTCAAGATTTTTGTTGGCAACCAGAAGAAGCTATATATATTGACTAAGGATCCTCCCAAGATAGATGCTCTAGATTTTGAAAAGTATGAACAAAATAACTACCTTGTTATGAATTGGATGAGGAACTCTATTGAGGCTCAACTTGCTACCAATCTCCTCTACAAGAAGACTACGACGGATAGTTGGGACAGCCTAGTGAAGAAATATTCTGAGAGGTTGAATCATGCCCACTTGGCCAACATCTATCATCGAATCTAGTCTACCATACAAGGCAATCAATATCTAGTGGATTACCACACAGAGATGGAGTCTCTGTATAAGGAGTTGAACATATTCCAATCGTCTTGTGATATTCAGACCAAGCAGCTATAGAATTAGCAGGTCTACCAAATTTTGGATGGCTTAAGCCCTAAATACATGCTCTACTATGACGCCAAGCATTAGCATTACCCCCACTAAGACTTCTACCTTTACAGTGATTGGGGGTCAAGGTGGTATGAGTGCTGGTCGTGGACGAGGAAGTGGACGCAGACGTACATATGAGCCATTTATCCATTATCAACAGACCAATCACCCCCTGAGAGGTGTTGGGCCAAGTTTGGTCATCCTAGTAGAGCCAACTCAACCATGGTTTAGGGGGAGTCATCTACCCCCAAAACTCCTACACTTATTGCCTCTAATTAAGCCAGGCTGATAGATCTTCGACAGGCTACCGGTCCTACTACATCTGAAGAGACATCTACTTCCATTGCTACTACGGGTACCTCTACCAATTTGGCTATTGCTACTTCTACATCTTCCTAAGTGGTAGATACAAGTGCCTCTAATCATCATACCGGTAAAAAAGAAGCTTTGACATCTATGCGACAAACTAGAGTAGTTACTTCAATTCGCTTGGCAAACGGGTCATATTCCCCAATTACAATTTTCTATGACCCAGAGTTTCCCTCAATTTATTATCTATGTATAGTGTCTAAATTAGGTTAGTTCCTAAATAAACGCACCATACATAGGTTGTAAATATTGCATTATAATCATTCTAGGTGTGAGGATTTAAGCAATACGAGAGTGTGGAGGCTCTTCCACATGAGAAGAAAATGCAGCAACAGGTGGCAACCAATAGGGGCAGCACACGTGACAGGAGAGAGAGATGGCAGTCGACGGTGAAGAACAGAAGGAAAGAGAAGGAGTTGATATGCTGGAAACAATTATTGTATTAACTCAAGAGGAAACCAATTACATAAGAGTCTCTTTTATAAAGAGAACTGATCCTAACCTCTAAAACAGGAAACAAACTAAATCATATCACCTAAAAATAGAAAAGGCCAAATCCTCTTAACAACTTCATAAAAAATAAAATATCATACTAAAAGAACCATGACTTGGACTACAAGCAAAACCAAAAGCACCCCTTAGGTACCGTTTGTTTTGCGGGTTTGGGACATCTATCCCCCGTTTGGGAGAGTCAAACCCGAGATGGGACAATACCAGGTTAAAGGCCATTAACCTAACATTATCTAATTCTGGGGGGGGGGGGGGGGATGGTTTAATCCCAGTGGAATTTGAAGACTACATTGGTGGGATTCTGAGAATCAACCGGTGGAGTCTCCAGAATCTACCCACCGTAGTCTTCAAAACAAACATCAAAACCTTGCAATCCCAGGATTGCAACTCAATCTTACGCCCATAAAAATCTATCCCGCCAAACCAATCCCATTAAACAAACAGGGCCTTAAGGTAGACACGACATGCCATATGGCATCTTATTCTCCACACTCCCTCTCAAGTTGAAGTTGGGAGGACGATGACTTCGTGCACTTGTGATGAGGCCAGCACCCCTACCACTCTTCTTCATCCACATCATCAAGGATGCCTTGTGGCTTCTTAGAGTCCACACCAAGACATGTTGCGACTTCAGAGATGGTTGCTTCTTCAGCTACCTTATAGGCGGTGGCAATAGTTGTGGGCTTCTTTTCTTCTTTCAACGCAGCAAGGAATTTTTTGAGATCCGATATAGTGAAGGAATTGAGGTCCTTGTCGCGAGGAGGGTAGCCATATTTAGCCCAGCACTTCTTAGAATCATGATTGATGCACCCACAATGCTAGCATAAAGGATAAGTGCATCCAGATTCGCACCCCTTTCCACGCCTAGCTCCTTCCTTAATAGCAACCAAGGCTGTGGTCTCAAGATTGTCTACAGCAAGTGTCTCGGCTGGGCTTGAGATCTCTAATTTCTCAAGGCGACTGTAGATTGTCTCGAAGTCGATGTCCTCCTCCATAGATAGAATTGTATCACGAGCCGATTGATATCGAGGATGAAACCCCCCAAAGGATTTGAAGACTTGCCATGCTGCTCGAGACTTGGATTGTCTATCACAACATGCTGGCTCATAGATGTTGGGCTCCTCGAATAGGCTCTCCATCTTTGCATAGTAAGTATCAAGGGACAAATCACCTTGACTCGTGTTCCAGATGCACCAATAGATGTCTACAAGCTTAGCGCATCTGGTCTTCTTTGCAAATCACCTCTCGATGGTGTCCCAAATGTCCTTTGTTATCTCCTTGTATAACATATTAGAAGCAATATTAGGATCAACGGAGTTCATGAGCCAGTACATTACCAAATAATTCTCCTTCTAACACTTCTTGGTTGGATCTTTCATCTCTGGCACTTTTTCGAGGATGTGTAGCTTCGCTTATCCACCAACAAAGATCTTGAATGCACGTGCCTAAAGAACATAGTTGGAAGAACCAACTTGATTGTGGTTTCGTGCACAAGCATCTTTGTTTCACCAAGAACTTGTATCTCCAAACTCGCCATCATCTTTCGAGACAATTCAAACCAAAAAAGACTTCGATTCTGGTTGAGAGCCGAGAAAGACTTTGACCTAGCCAAGAAAGACTTCCTAGCTTTTAAAAGATTGGAAAAGACTTCAACCTTGGTCGAGGTTAATGCAGTTCAGTGATGATATCAATGCTACACTCCTTTCTCCATGTCACAGAAAAGATTGTACATGAGAAGAGGCTTCTTTTCCTCCTCACACGCATATAGAAAAATCCCTGAGAAGAGCCTAGATTGTAAGCTCTAATTAAGGTTTGACATCGCGAAATATCGGCAATATATCGTCAATATATCGCATATCAACAGGTTGGGTGGTATCGATACCACCCAAAGTGTATTTTTCCTGGATATCAGCAATATATCACCAATTGGGTTGGAAAAATGGTGTTGTGGCGCTGTTGAAATGGGATAGCTGGACGAGAGGTTAAAAACGGTAGGGCAGGACTAGGTGGGAGGCGTGAGATTGAAAATGGGCAAACACAGACACAGACACATAGGCAAGACTGGACTGGCGCTATTCGGAACCCACATGCACGTGCACGCACGCACACACACGCTTTTTAGCCATTCCTTTATAACATATTAGTCATAAAAATGTTAATTTGACATTTTTTATATTTTATGACTTTCTGAGTAATTTCCCAAAAATTCACCGATATCAGCGACATATCCCCCATATATCCCCTTGTTGACTTGTCGATATGATATCGATATCGATATTTAAAACCTTGGCTTTAATACCATGTGAGAATTTAAGCAATAAGGGAGCGTAGAGGATCTTCCACGTGGGAAGAAAACACAGCAGTAGGTGGCTACTAATAGGGGCAGCACACGTGAACAAGAGAGAAATGGTAGTCGGCGATGAAGAAGAAAGGGAGAGAAAGGGAGTTGATATGTTAGAAACAATTATTGTATTAACTCAAGAGGAAACCAATTACATAAGAGTCTCTTTTATAAAGAGAACTAATCATAATCTTTAAAACAGGAAACAAACCAAATCATATCACCTAAAAATAGGAAAGACCAAATCCACTTAACAACTTCCTAAAAAACAAAATACCATACTAAAAGGACCATGACTTGGACCCAAGCAAAACCAAAAGCACCCTTTAGGGCTGACGCCCCTTAGCTGATCTGCCATATGACATCTTATTCTACACGCTAGGCATACTAGGTGCATGCATGCATTTGTTTTTAATTTATGCATTTTATAATGTTTGTATTAGGCGCACAAATAAATTTGGATGAAGGTGTAGGCAAAGATATTAACACTTTGTATAAAGACCAGGAATGCAAAAGGGGATCAATTCAAGAAGAAACGAGAGCATCTTCATAATATACCCCCCTAGCACCTAAGTTTCTACCTTCTCCATCTAAGTTTTCCCTTCATCCCAATTTAATTCTTAATGGCCTTGGACTTCCTTGAAAAATCCCATATAGGGGCTACTTCCACCCTCTCTCTCTCATCTCTCCAATGTGCGACAACCCAACCTTGTGTGACCCCCCCACACATTAACACCCTCATCCCAACACCAATCCAAGCACATAGCATCCACGCTCACCCTTTCTCTCTTCCTTCAATCACACACCAACTCCTCCAACCATGCAAACACAATTCCCCATCGCACGCCATCTTCCCAGTCGTTCCTACAGCCTCCTACACCCACACCTCTCCCCACGCCCATTCCATTTCCATGCAACGCCATCCACTTATTTAAAGACCCCTATCACCATGCCTTGGACACACACTTCCGATCTTCTCCCCCTAACTCTTCTCCTCCACATCTCTCCCCCATATTCTACTTTCTCTTCACCCTCATGGCTCCACCTTCCCTACCTCTCTTCTCCCCCTTCTTCCTTACTCCCATGCATGTAGAAAAGGCTCTCTCCCTCCATTTCTTATGTAGTGTAGGACCCCTTCCTCCATTCATTCCTCCTCCTTCCTTTGCCGTAAGTAGACCTTCTCCCCTTGTTCCTTTATATCTCCCACCACACTTCCTCCACTCTATCCTACCACCTTCCTCTACCTTCCTATAGTTAGATGCACCTCTTAGGTCTCTCCCTCAACCTTTTTTTGAAAAAGTCTCTCCCTCAACCTTTAGTTTACCCTTTACCTCACATCCTCCACCTCTATGCCACCCTCTCCCTATTGTGGCTTCTTCTCCGGGCATCCCCATCTTCATCTCCAACCTCTCTCCGAATCTACTTCAAGCTCTCTGTTTACCCCAACTTTCATCCTGAAGCACCACTAGTCTAGTGGATTCAGGATGGACCTGACAACTTCGTCACAAAGCCTGCCTCACAAGCACTCACCCGAGAGCCTCATCCTCACTTTCTTTTCTCTCCCTTCTCTTCGTCTCCCTTTATGTTCTTCTTTTAGTTGTAATTGAACTTTTATTTTTGTTACGTTATGTTAGTTGAGGACTCTCTTGTCATTTGTTTTTATATGTTGAACTCTTGTTACAATTTTTCCCTCACCTCTCTATATAAAGAGGTGTACGGCGGCTTAGTAATTTGAGAAATTTCATTTTCTTCAACTTGACATCAGAGCCAAATTAGGGACACCACCCAACAAAATCCTAACCCTACCACCAACCTCTCTCTTCCTTGCCTCTCCGCCACCGCAACCGGCGTCGCCAAGCACTAGTCTTCAATGTCGTCACCAACCACTACTCTTCAATGTCACCGCCTAGGAGCAAGGGGGCAGCGCAGCTAGCTAGCTTGTTCCTCTCCCTGTTGGGCAGCAAGGAAAGGGGCAGAATAGCTGCCCAACTCTCTGGGAAGGTCCTTGACCTTGGTATGATGTCCTACTAAGCTCTAGGATCCTCCGGTAGATGATTTGAAGTATTTCTACTGGATGGTATGATTAAATCAGACTTCTGAATTTTGTTTAAGGTGTGTATTCCCCTTGTTGATGAGATTTGGTGCGTGTATTCCCCTTGTTAATGAGATTTTTTAGAGTGTGTATTCCCCTTGATTCTTTGATCAATTGTTAAAACCGCGTGAGTGGATTTTGAGGTGTGTATTCTTCAATGTTATCCAAAATCAGATCTGTGTTTGAACTTGTTTGGAGGTATTTGTGTTGTGATTGTACCATGGCCTCATCATCATCTGAGACTGAGGTGACATCAGAGAAGACCGAAGATAGTGTGGTCTACAAGAACCCATTTTTTACTCTGATTGTGAAGCTAGATGAGACCAATTACCCCCATTACAAGAAAAGTTTGAGACCAATTACCCATGTTGGTCTCAAACTTTTCTTGTTACTGTGGAAGGACATGAGAAGCAACATGTTCTTACAAAAGCACCACTAAAGCAGAAAATTGAGAGATATGCAAACTTGAACAGAGATGATGCTATGGCAAGGACCTGGATATTAAACCGTGTGATACCCCATATTGGAGATGGTCATGTATTATAAAACGGCTAAACATATGTGGGACGGTCTAAAGGATGCCTACTCTCATGAGTTGAATTCCACCCAGGTCTTTCTTTGCCATCTGAAGTGGGAGTCCATGAGTCTTTAACAGTACCATTCCAAGATGATAGGACTCTTGGTAAAATATAATGCATGCAGGCCCATGTGCACATCACCTATGTCTAGAGATCAGAGGAAGGATTTTTCCACTCATGTTTTTGGAATGACTTAATGATGACTATGCTGCTGCACGTTCTCAAATTTTAACACTATCTAACCTTCCTCCTATTGAGGAGATCTACAGGAGGCTTAGCAAGTTGCAAGTTCAGTCTACTCATGAGGTTGTCACTAGTAGCGCTACTTCTATCCATGCAGCTGTGAGTATATGTAGAGGGTGGAGTGGAACTTTCTAAGGTAAAGGTAGGGGACGTGGTAATGGTGATCGTGGTAAGCTTACTTGCACTTACTGTAGGAGGATTGGCCATGTTGAGGCCAAGTGTTGAAACAAACTTGGACGACCTACTGTTGCCAACCAAGTTACCATGACTGCTCCACCAGTGACGTCAACTAATACAATTACCCTTGCAAAGGCAGACTATGATGCAGTAATGCAGCGTCTAGCACAGTTGATTCATGATTGGCGCCAGTCTTCAGGAATAGCAGCTTATGTCTCGGCTTCAAGTACGAGTAATTCTTGGCTGATAGATTCTAATGTTTCAGATCATTTATCTAGGAATTCCTACTATTTTGGAGATATGCAGAAGGTGTCACAAGACCGCTTAGTTCAGCTAGCAAATGGTAGGCATGCCCCCTGTCTGTGGTAAGGGGGATATCTGTTACTCCTACTATGCACATTTCTAATGTTTATTATGTGCCTGACATGGTAATACAGTTGCTTTCTGTTTGTACTATCACAAAGCAACTGAATTGCCCTACTATATTTGATGCAGTTAGGTGTATTTTTCAAGACTACAAGTCGGGGAGGAAGATTGTTGGTGGACATGAGGGGGTTTATACCAGCTAGTGCAGAAGAGTCTAGTTGTTGCAGCGTATCAGACAAGTACTACTGTAGGAAAAAACTTGCAGTGGCACAGACGATTACGCTATCCTTCTCTAGACAAACTACGCTGGATCATCCCACATCTCTCGCCTACCATGAAGATTCAGTATGATACATGTCAGGTAGGAAAGCACCACAAAGCCAGTTTTTCAGTTTCGATGCAGTCTAGTAGTTCAACATGTTTTGATTTACTTCATTGCAATGTTTGTGATCCTAGCCGTGTGGCAGACCGACAGAGTCATCGCTATTACTTATTATTTGTTGATGACTTTTCTCGTCTATCATGGTTATTTTTAATGCGTAATAAATCTGAAGTTAGTTCTATTCAAAGTTTTAAATATCGATATCGTATCGACAAGTCAAAAAAAGGATATATCGAGGATATATCAGGGACATCGCTAATATCGGTGAATTTTGGAGAAATCTCTTAGAAAGGCATAAAATATCACAAAATTTAAAGGTTAACATTTTTATGAATAATATATCACGAAAGGATGCCTAAAAAAAGTGTTTATGTGGTATATCAAGGATATATCGTCGATATCGATGATTTTTTTACGTATGTGTGAAAGGATGCCTAAAAAACGTGTATATGTGGTATACCAGGGATATATCGCCAATATCGATGATTTTTTTACATGTGTGTGTCGACGATATATCGCCAATATCTGGGAAAAAAAATACTTCGGGGGTATCGATACCACCCAACCCCGTTGGTAGCGATATATCAACGATATATAGCAATATTTCAAACCTTAGTTCTATTATTCAACAATTTATTGCTTCTGTCAGCCTAATTTGGTGTGTACATTAAGACTATAAGAACAGATAATGCATTGAAGTTTTACACCAGGAGCTTGGCATCCTTTTATGGGTCACATGATATTATGCATCAGATTTCCTATCCCCATACGTCACAATAAAATGGGGTTGCACAACGGAAACACCGCCATATTATGGATATAACTCGAGCCCTACTTATCCAGAACAATGTACCACATATTGGAGAGATGCAGTTCTTACTGCCTGTTATCTTATTAACAGGCTTCCTTCCTCTGTACTTCATCAACAGATTCCATGGAATATTTTGTATCCAGATGCAGATTTATTTTTAGTGCCTCTGAAAACATTTGGTTGCGTTGCCTTTGTGCATCTGCTTGAGCCTAGTCGTGATAAACTAGAACCTAGAGCAGTTAAGTGTGTATTTCTTGGCTACTCATGCATTCAGAAGGGCTATAGGTGTTTTGATCCTATGCATCAAAGGCATTATGTTAGTGCGGATGTGACTTTCCACGAGTCCATTCCATACTTTTCCACATCAGGCCATCAGTTGAAGGATGTGGAAACGATTGTTCCTATGCCTGTGCCTTCCATGGCCATCGAGGACTTTTCTCATAGCAACAGTCTTCCTACTACAGAATCACCTACGAGCACATTCAAAGTGGTACCACCAAATGAGAATACTTCCAAGGGTACCATGTATCAGCTACCTGTGAGCTATATCGAGAGAAGATACACCCCCTCAGTTTCTACTAAGACACCATCATCCTCCCCCACTCAGGTATGTGTTGAGACTACTGACAGTCCTCCACTTACTGTTGCTTCTCCAGGTTCTCTCCCCATGTCTATGAATGATGATATACCATTTGCTATTCTAAAGGCCCCATGTTCATGTGTCCAATATTGTGTAGCTGGGAGTGATGTTTCTGTTGATTCTGAATACTGAGTTTCATGCATTCAGTGTTGTTTCTCGCTCTGAGATATCGGCTTCATATCAGCAGGCTCTCCTGAATCCACACTAGAAGTAGAGCTGGCAAAAAAAACCGAACTCATTTAACCCAATCCGAACCCGGCCCGATTAATGGACCCGAACCCGTCAATAAATGGGTTTAAACCCGGTTAACCCGTTTAATAAATGGGTCGGGTTCGGGTTTATGGTCATGTACCCACTTAACCCGCTTAACCCAATAAGAAACCCCCTTACCCGAGTCCGTCGTTCCCCTCATTTAACCCATTTACCCAATTTCATGGAATCCAACCTATTTACCCAATTTCAACCATTTAACCCATTTAAAATTCGTTTAACTCATCTACCCATTTCACCCATTTAAAACCCATTTAACCCATTTACCCATTTAAAACCCGTTTAACCCACCGAACCCGTTTAACCCGACCCAAACTGTTTAACCTGTTTAATTAATGGGTTAAACGGTCAAGTCAGGTTTGACTATTATAATCAAGTCGAGTTCGGGTTTGGGTAAATAAACCCGTTAAATAAATGGGTTGGACCCTACCCGACCCGATTATAATCGATTTTAATCTAAATGGACCCAACCCGTTTAACAGGCCTAGCTAGAAGTCTGCTATAGAGATGTCTGCACTCCACGACCAAGGCACCTGAGAGCTTACTACATTATCCTCCGATGCGCACCTTGTTGGTGCTAGGTGATTCTTTACCTTGAAATATAACCTAGATGGGGCAATTTCTCAGTATAAAGCTCGCCTTGTGGCCAAAGGATTCACCCAAACTTATGGGGTGGATTTGTTTGACACATTCTCCCTAATTGCTCATCTCTCCACCGTTCATATACTTGTTTCTGTTGCAGCACACTACGGATGGTCTTTATACCAGTTGGACATCAAAAATGCCTTTCTCTATGGCGACCTTCATGAGGAGATATATATGCAGTAGCCTCCTGATTTTGAGGTTTAGGAGTGTGTTTGCAGGCTACGAAATGCCATTTATGGTCTTAAGTAGAGCCCAAAGCCTGATTTCAACATCTCTCAGAGGCCTTGGCTGTTGTTAGGTTGTATAGGTCCTCGTCTGACCATTCATTGTTTGTTTGTGAGTAAAACCAATGGTGATACTGTGGCTCTACTTGTGTATGTTGATGACCTTATACTCATAGGAGATGATACAGCTGGTATTTCTCAAGTGAATGAGTATTTAACTCGCCAGTTTGTTATGAAGGACCTTGGGAAGCTCAGGTATTTCCTTGGCATTGAGATTGCTACGAGAAGCAATATTGTTGTCTCAGAGGAAATGTGCTCTAAACATTCTCTAAAAGGCAGGCATGCTTGGATCTAAGAGTGTTAATATCCCTATGGATCCAAAGGTTCATTTGTTTGATGACATAGCGAAGTTGATGGATAAGAAGTCTTATAGACAGCTAGTGGAGAAGCTACTGTATTTGACCGTCACTAAGCCAAATATTAATCTTGCAGTAGGTAAGTTAAGTCAGTTCTTAGATAAACCTACTGCTGATCATTGGCAGGCAGCGCTGCAAGTGTTAAGGGACATCAAAGAGTATCTAGGTCGCGATCTTTTGTTCCAAAAAAAAAGCTCCTATGTCTATTTTTCTTATTCAAATACAGACTATGCAGGTAATGTTGGGAACAAAAGATCTACTACAGGTTTCTATACCTTTGTAATAAGGAATCTGAAGACTTGGCAGAGCAAGAAGTAAAGTGTGGTGTCACGCTCGAGCGCTGAATTAGAATATTGTGCTATAGCACACACAACAGCGGCGATAATATGGATACAATCTTTATTGCGAGACCTTCATGTTATTCTTAAGAAGCTAATGGAGATGTATTGTGACAACAAGACTGCAACTTATATTGCTAACAATCCCATATTCCATGAAAGGACTAAACATATGGAAGTGGATTGTCATTATAGCAAGAGTCTAATTCAGCAAGGTCTGCTCCATACTGTTTGCTTAGCCTCTTCAGAACAGACTGCAGATATGTTTACTAAGATGTTATCTCACTCTATATTCGAGAAGTCTAGGAACAAGCTAAGTATGGTTAATATATATGCTCCAGTTTGAGGGAAAGTGTAACGTTATGTTAGTTGAGGGCTCTCTTGTCATTTGTTTTTATCTGTTGGACTCTTGTTACAATTTTTCCCTCACCTTTCTATTTAAAGAGGTATAGGACAAGTTAGTAATATAAGAACTTACATTTTCTTTAACTATTTTAATGAAATATTATGTGTATTTTATCTTCATCTCTTAATATTGATTCGTGATATTATTAAAAATATATATATAAAAATGACAAAAGTATAAAATTCCAAAAATAAAATAAGTCATAATAAGACCTATAATTGCCTCCATATGTTCAACCCTGAACTCACCATCCAGGTTAAATTATTTTCTTTATCAGTTATATTTGACCTTCACAAATTTTTCATTATCAATATTACAAAATGCTTGTCGTGATTTTTTATGAGCATTTTATTTTCTTGCAGGACATCCGGACGAGGACAATAATTGGTAGGGGGATTGAGCACGATGGTCTCTACTATGTACTCTCCTCAGGTGTTTGTCGGTGCTACTTCTATTTCTATTGATCAAGAACTCTAACACCATCGTATAGGTCATCTATCTGTCACCAAACTACCAAAGAGGTTTCTAAGTCTTTAGTTCTTGATGTTTTGGAGTGTTAAGTGTGTCCATTAAGCAAGATCACCGAGCTACCTTTGAAGCTAGACAAAATAAGAGTGCATCTACTTTTCATTTAATACATTATAATATTTAGGGTCCATGTCAAATAAGTCACCAATCTATTTACCGCTATTTTGTGATCTTTATTGATGATTTCAATCGTTTGCCTTGGAATTTTTTGATGGAGAGGTAGGAAGTCAATTCTTGCTAAGTTCTTTAATGAAATTTAGAACTTTTATTCCAAGAAAATAATACACTTGAATTTATACAATATGATGTACATGATTTTTTATCCAATAATGGGACTCTTGCATCAAACATCTTGTCCTCATACGTCACAACAAAATGAGGTTGCTAAGCGTAAGTTGTGCCATATACTTGATATTGCTCGTACCTTAATGATTGCTATAAATATTCCTAAATTTTTCTAGGGAGATGTTGTGCATTCAGCCACATATTTAATTATTAGGGTCCCACCTCATATTCTTGATGGTGACACACCTTTTCATCTTCTGCAACCCGAGTCCCCTCCTTTCGCATTACCACTACGGATCTTTGAATGTATGTGTTTTGTCCACTTATTTGGGGTCATTGATAAGTTGTCTTCTTGGCCAATCAAATATATTTTCGAGGGTACTCTCAATCCCACAAAGGGTAAAGGTGTTATGATCCAGTTGGAAGTCAGTACTATGTATCTACGAATGTCATTATCTTTAAGGTCCCCTTTTATTCTAAGGGATCTTCTCTTGGGTGGTTGATACATAGCTATGAACGTTGTCAGAGAGTGTGTATGTTCCACTTCCCTCTATGCACATTGAGGAGCTAACTGATCTTGCTGCAGATACCCCACTAGCATCTATTCCGAATGTCCCTACCCAGCAACCCGTAGATCTCCACTACAGAAGATAGTAAGGAGTTATACTTTACATCCTATTTCAAATCGTACTTCTGTTAGTCATCTCAATCCTGCTCTACAACATTTTTCTACAACATTGGCAGTTTTGACAGTTCCCAGGTCCTATCATGATACTGCCAAGGATTTAAGCTAGAGACAGGCGATGGATGAGGAGATACGGACACTTGTTAGTCATGGCACGTGGGAACTTATTAATCTTCACACTAGTGCCACAATGGTTGACTATCAGGTTTACACTATCAAGTACATGTCAGATGGGACAGTTGAAAGATTGAAAGCCAAAATAGTAGCTAAGGGCTACACACAGACTTATGGGGTGGACTACTTTGACACCTTTTCCCCAGTGGCTAGACTCAACTTCGTCTATGTAATTTTGTGAGTGGCAGTAAATAAGGCATGGCCATTGTATCAACTTAATGTAAAGAATGCCTTCTCCTATGGTGATCTTCAAGAAGTGTACATGTCACAACCACTAAGTAATGTGGTTGGGGTGAAGAAGGTTTGCAAGCTGAATAAGGCAATATATGGACTAAAACATAGCACAAGGGCTTGGTTTGAGAGGCTTAGCTCTGAGGTGCAAAAATTAGTTTTCTCAGGTCTACATCGGATCATTCCATCTTTGTCAGGCATCGAGGTTCAAGTGTGGTTATTTTGGCTATACATGTTGATGATATGCTACTTATTGGTGATGATGCTATTGGTATTCAGGAGACAAAAGATTACTTGCAGTCCACATTTGTTACTAAGAACCTTGGGATGTTGAGATACTTCATGGCCATGGAGGGTGCTCAGAATTCTAGTGGTTTAGTACTCTCGTAGAAGAAATATGTGCTTAAGCTACTTGAGGAGACTAGTCAGTTGGGGGCGAAACCCTCCTCTATTTCTATTGAGCCCCTTAGGGGGCTGAGTATGATGACCCCGTGCTTAAGGACAAGACAAGATATCGTACTATCGTACACAAGTTGCTATATTTGACAGTCACTAAACCTAATATCAACTTTGTTGTCAATAGGGCAAGTCAATTCATGGAAAATCCTCAATACAGTCGTTGGGAAGGAGTATGACTTATTCTCAAATACCTTAAGGTAATCATGAGAAAGGGGTCTATATGAAGAACAATGAGCACATGGACATGCATACCTTCACCGATGCAGACTATGCAGGATCCTTGGAGGATAGACGATCAACTACAGGCTATGCCACCTTTTTAAGTGGTAATCGTATTACCTGGAGGAGCAATAAATAGGCTGTTGTAGCCAGATCTAGTGCTAAGATAGAGTACAAATACAGCTTGTGAGATTATGTGGCTGGTTAATTTTCTTTGAGATCTTGGGCTCCAAACGCCTCTACTAGTGCCCATGTTCTATGATAATCACTTAGCTACTTTTATTGCCTTTAACCCTATGTTCCATGAGCATTCCAAGCATATTTAGGTGGACTACCATCTCATCAGGAATATGGTGACTATAGGAAAGATATACACACCTATGACTACTTTACAGCAACAAATTATAGATATCTTTACTAAAGCACTCTCACAGAAGCACCATGAGATTTTATGCTCTGTTGGGCATACATGACATTTATGCTCCAACTTAAGGAGTACCGGAAGTATCATGTAGTTGTTTGTTATATTGTAGCCCTTTGAATGGTGTGTTATTTTTATTTCTTGTTTGGACTTCCCTATAATTATCCTAATGCCTTGCCCTATAAAAGAGGGTTAGGGTTTTCTTTTTATCAATCAAACATTCTCTCTCTTCTAACAAGTCTTTTAGAGCCACTTTTTATGATGGTTGTGTTTCATTTCTTAGACCTTCTCACCTGCGAGGCGGTCAAGATGAAGGCCCCGAGGTGTGGAGGGTGGTCGAGCAGAGGAGGAAGGCGGAGACTCGCGTTGCAAGAGATCTGGGGAGGGTTGGTGCTGATCATTGCTTCAAATGCTTGGGGGCCGACCACTGGGTGAGGGACTACCAGGAGCCCCTGCGGTGTTGGGGGTGTCGGGGCCTTGGGCATCGGCGGGCGCGGTGTGGTGGTGTTGGACGGCGAAGCAGTGCGTGAGGTCTGGATGTGGGGTGTCCACCACCACCGTTGGTGGTGGTGCCCTTGGCTAAGGTGGAGGCTCCTTGGTTGGCAAACGCGGCTGCCCTCCGCAACCTGGTGGGTGGAGGTCTTGTGGGTGAGCTGGCTTCGGGTCAGCCGCAAGTCTCCGAGGTGGTCAAGGCCCTCAGTGATGAGCCAAAGGGATCTAATGTGAAGGTCCTTCCTTCGAGCGACAAGGGGGTCCTTGTGGTGGGGCTTTCCCCTAAGAAGACGAAGGAGCTCTGCTTCGTGATCACCCGATTGAGGTCGGGAACGGTGGCCTAGTGAAAGGCTTGCGTCCACGATGGAGCATGGAGAGAACGCCTACCAGAGAGTCGGTGGTAATGGTGGTCGAGGGGGTACCTTGGTGGCTCTGAATAGTGGAGGTTCTCGAGGCAGTGGTGCCCCCGTTCGCGGGCCTTTGTCGATGTCAGGGATCTGGTCTCTCAGCTGGACCGCTTAAGGCGGTGGTGGAGTTGAAGGTAAGGGCAGCAGTGATGAAGAAAGTGCTCCTTCGCCACGGAGGACACATGTGGGTGGTCTCTTGCACCCGCAAGAGGGCCTCCGAGAGGAGGGCCTCATATGCGAAGGTGGCCGAAGGAGCAGTAAGCTCAGGCGGGGCAGCAATGGAACCATCGTACCCTGGAGCTAGGGTTTCTCCCGCTGATCGGGAGCCCAAACGTCTTGATGCTAACGTGGAGTCGGTCCCACTGATCGCAGCACAACAGCCATTAAATGCGACTGTTGCAATTGCCTCGAAGGAGACATTACATCTGGAAGGCAAGGAGGCGTTGAATGCAGCGTGGTCAAAGGAGCAGGAGGCAGCGCCTTCTGAGCGCGGTGATGAGGGGCTACTGTTGCTGGATGCAGTGGTTCCCTATTTTGAGAGGTCGGGTGCGCGGGTTGGATCCCCTCCAGATCCGATGGTGGAGACAGCGCTTCGGGCAGCACTGAGACCCGCAACCCAATTCTGATGAAGATCGATTCGAAGAATTGGGGCTCGGACATCCGACCTTCCCCAACATGATAGGGGCTGCTAACGTCGGAGAAGAAGCTCGGCATCCATCTTCGCTGGGCATGGAAGAAAGGGAAGGTTCCACCACCCTCCCCTCGACGGAGAAGGGGATCGGGGGCTTGGGAGTGGCGGTGGTGGAGTCGGATTTGTGTCATGATGGTCGCTGCGATGACAAGCCGAGGACCTACCCTTGGCAGCAGGCAACCGCATGGTGATCCCCCTGTCTGGGTGGAGACCGCGCGTAGTAGACTGTGGCCGGGGAGGAGCATTTCGGTACAAACAGAAATGGAGGTATCGAGGATCTTGCCGGGGATAGAGGGTAGTAGTGGACGGTCGTGGCAACATACCACAGCCATCCGCGACAGCAACCCTAGATGTTGATGATGATGAAGTTCGTCAGACCGTGGAAGCATGTGGCTTTCGTTTGAAGATGAGGGAGACATCCACCTGTTCCTCATGAACGGAGTTGTTACATGGAACATGCAGGGTCTTAATGACCCATCGAGGAAGGCGATGCTAGGGCACTACATTCGCTTGTGGAAAGCAAATGTTGTGTTGTCGCAAGAGTCGAAGCTTTCTGATTGTGATGCTAGAACATGGAGGGAGATCGGAGGCTCATGGATAGAGGATTTTTGCTATGTTGGAGCAGCTGGCCGCTCCGGAGGGCAGATACTGGGGTGGCGGGAAGATGTCTTTTCCTTGGATGACTGCTTTGAAGGTAAACATGTCATCTCGGCGAGGTTGATACGGAAAATGGGTGGTGTCAGGATGATAATCACAGGGTCTACGAATCGTCAAATGCTCAGGCAAGGGGTGATGTAGGAGGAACTCACATCGGTAGCCGCGGAATTACATGGAAATCCCTGGTTGGTTGGAGGAGACTTCAACATTACTTTGCAGTTAGGGGACAGACCAGGTGGGAGGGGAAGGCAGGACCCTGGATCTGATGAGTTTGTTGAGTTTATTGTCGCACATGGCCTTATAGATTTGTGCCCAATATCCTGCGCGTACACATGGAGGAACAACTGCAGTCAGATGTCCAGGATTGACAGATTTCTCTCCAACGTGGAGATGGCAAAGGCCTTCCCCGTGGCGGAGATGTCTCCTTTGGAGAGACCATTCTCGGATCATACACCCCTAATGTAGCGGCCTAATGAGGGAATGCACTATGGCACCTACTTCAAGTTTGACAGATCTTAGCTGCTCGATGAGGGATTTCGGGGTATGGTGGAGAGATGATGCTCTTTTGTGGTGGAGGGATCAGCTACGCTCCGTCTAGCAAGGAAACTATCTTTGTTGCGAGACCACTTGAAGGCATATAAGGAAATTCGAGCAGCCAAGAGGGGCAAAAAGGAAGAGGCTTTGACGGAAATCACCAGGATAGATAGATAGGAGGACCAAACCCCTATCTCGGCTGAGGATAGGGAGGTCAGGTTGAAGATGACACGAGTGGTGTAGGAGGACAAGAAAGTTGAGGTGGAGTGGAAGACGAGATCGAGATAGAAGTGGCTGAAGGAGGGTGATTCTAATACCAGGTTCTTCCACCAAATGGCTTCCGCCAGGAGGAGGAGGAACTGGATTGAGAGGCTGATGACATGGGGAGGCTTTTTTAGATAAGGAGGTGGGTAGAGTTGTGGAAAACTACTTCAGAGAGTTCGCGAGCAAATGCAGCAGAGGTTGTTGGCAATAGAGGGGGGAGGATGTGCGATGTGTTACTGTTGCCCACGCGGAGAGCCTCACAACCAGCTTCTCGGAGGATGAGGTGAGGCGGGCAGTTTGGGGGTTGAATGCGGAGGGATGCCCTAGACCAGACGGTTTTCCTGTTTTCTTTAGGGAATTATGGTCCCTGGTGGGGGCGGATGTGATGCAGATGGAGGAATTAGGGGGTTTAACAAACTGAACAAATTTTATATGGCTGCCTAAGAAAGAAGGTGCAGAAGAGGTTCAGGATTTCCGTCCTATTGCACTTTCGAATGTTGTCTACCTTATTGTTGCCAAGGTTTTGGCAAACAGGCTTAAAGATATCCTTGGAGACTTGATCTCCCTTGTGCAAACGGCCTTCGTGCCAGGAAGGGGAATCTTGGACGAGTTTGTCATCGCTATGGAGGCTTTGGCTGCTTGGAAGAGGGAGAAGAAACAGGCGTTTCTATGGAAGGTAGACTTCAACAAGGCATACGACTCAGTACAGTGGGATTTCCTGTGGGCATCCTTACTGAGGAGAGGCTTCCCCACGATATGAATTGGTTAGATGAAGAGATGTGTGACGACAACATATTTCTCAATCTTGTGCTGGCGGCGGATGCCTTATCAAGGGCAACTCATAGGGCATGTGATAGGGGTCTAATTAGAGGTTTCCGGGCTGGGAAGAATGAACATACAGCAATCCTGCAGTATGCTGATGATACCCTGTTTCTGGTGGAAGGAGCAAGTCTGGAGGCTAAGAGGTTGAGAATCATTCTAGAGCTCTTTGGCACAGTATCAGGATTGCAAATTAATTACCAGAAATCAACATTTATCCCGATAAACATGGTGGATGAAGAGGTGGAAACGGTAGGTGATGCACTTAGGACAGAGGTGGGATCTTTACCATTGGTTTATCTAGGCCTTCCTTTGTCAGATAGGAGGCTTAAACTGCAAGATTGACTTCCTTTGCAGGAGAGAATGGAGAAAAGATTGGCAAGGTGGTTAGTTAGACTATTGTCTAAAGGTAGGAGGCTTATTTTTGTGAAGGTTATTCTGACATCCATACCATCATATTCTCTCTCTGTTTTTAGGATACCGAGACAGGTTGAGAAGATCTCTGGGCTAATACGTGAATTTTTCTAGTCTAATATGGGGGCGGTAGGACGAGGGGTGAGGTTGGTGGCCTGGGAGGAGGTTTGTAGGCTGGTGCAGGAAGGGGGCCTGGGGGTTAGGGAGGTGGACAAAGTGAATGTTAACCTACTCACGAAGTGGATTACCAGACTTATGGGCCGTGAATAGGGGTTGTTAGGTGACGTCATGAGGAGCTGCTACGGACCCTTTATATCTTGGGAGCCTTTGGAGTCCCCTCCTTCAGGGGGCATCTTTCTTTCTCAGGGGGCTGACAGCGATGGCAAGGAAGGTGTGGACTTTCTTTTCTCCCACGCTGAGGGAGATGTTTTCTGGTTCTGGCTGGATAATTGCCAGCGGGTTGACCTATCTCTCAGTGCCAGATATCCTCGTCTCTTTGGGGGTGTGGTTGACCTGTCAACCTCGGTAGGAGACCGCTGGACCAAGGCTTGGTGTTTAGTCTTTCAGGGGGGCCTCTCTGACCAGAGGTGTGAGGATTTCCAGAGGCTGTTGCAGGAGCTGGTAGGATGGGAGCTAAAGGAGGGTGGTGACTCATACTCCTGGGAAGAAGGTGATTTTTCAGGTGTAAAAGTCTTCCACAGATTGAGTGGCGACGTGGCCAACCTAGACATCGATTTCTTGAGAGATTGCAGACTTCTCTGGGAGGCGGAGTGTCCATTGAAGGTAAAGATTTTCGCATGATTGATGAGGAGGGGGAGGATCATGACGAAAGGGTGGAGAGTGAGGTGGGCCCGATGGATGACGTGAATTGTCCTCTTTGTGGAGGAGCGGAGGAGGGCATTCAGCACCTCTTCTTTCAGTGTCCTTTTATGGAACAGGTGTGGCAAAGGATGGGGATCGACTAGATTGTCCTTCGGAATGTGGCTAGCTTTTGGTCTTCTTTCCATAGGGGAATGCCCAAGAGGGGCAAATCTCATTTAAATCCAAGAAGGATCGAGCTAAGATTTTGATTGTATTATGGGGTGTTTGGCCGAACAGGAATGTGGTGCTTTTTAGGGGAGAAAGACCTTATGTTGAGAATTTTTTTATTCCATTATGTCTCAAGTGGAGTTCTGGAGATCCTTCATGTAATTTATGATATAATTCTTCCTGATGGAATGAAATGATTGTAAGTGGTTATCATTTGAATAATTAACCTTTCACTTTTCAAAATAAAATATTCAATTGGTAATTGTTGCCATCTTATTTTCAACTTCGACATATGGATTATAATACATTGAGTGTTAATTTATTTCGCATGAAAGAGGATATTTTCAAGGAATCTAAACCATTACTTATGTACAAGTCAAAATACTAATATTAATATCTATGTGCATAATTTCAATATGTACAATAGTACATATGTAATTAGTCTTAAAATATTTAAATATTAAAAAATACTTAACCAATTATTCTCCTACATACCATATATTCCTTTGTCAATAACCTTGCCGACTGAATATCAACTATCAATTTTTGCACTCAGCGATTAGTGAAATTCGCAATGACCACAAAGGAGAATTTGAAAACCAACTATTTGTCAAGTTTGATGGGACTGCAAGTATGAAGCAACAAAATTGTATGCTCCAAGAGTGCAATCACCTAATGTTGTATGATTCTTGTTTACTATGTTACTTCTGGGCCGCAACTATCAACATTGCATTTCAATTTATGCTTCAATTCACTCAATTTTGAAAGACTCCCTTTGAACTTTATTTTGATCATGTACCTAAAATTCCCTTTTTTATGTTGTTTTATTTTTATAGATAAATAAAATACCAAGTGAACTACAACGTGGCACCATTGCCACGTGGGCAGACCACATGGCCCCCCATGTCATCATTCAATAAGGTCATATGAGCATTAGGGTTTTATGGTGGCTTGTTAGCCAAGTAATATTTGCTTTTGTGTCAATTGCGGTTGTTTTTTGTTAGAGATAATTATGGGTTGTTAGGAGTCAATTAGAATTTTTCAGTTTTGGTAATTATGATTTATCCTTATTGCTTTTCTACTTTTAGACGTTTGAGTGCTCTCTTTAAAAGAACACCATACGTAATTTGAGTTCCATATATTGAATACAATATTTCTTGAACTCCTCTACCTTCTCTATTTCCACCATAACAATAAGTTATTGTCCATGTTACTGTTCACATGCATGAATAGTAGTAGTCTCTCTCTCACCTTTGTTCTCCACGCGAGAACCCCAAGGGAGCACGCCTAGCTTCTGCAATTCCTCACATGATATCAGAGCGGGCTTTCTGGACTTTCTAGTCTCCATACACATGGAACAAGAAGAGCAAGAAGGAAAGGGTCCACACATAAGGAGCTCTTCTTGTGCGTGAACCTTCCATGTGCCACAAGAGCTTCATGGCTTGTGACATCTTTTTCTAACATGGGAGTTCTCCCGAGAACTCCTTGGAAGTCTTTAGGCACATTATGCAAGGCCCAAAGGGATGAGAAGAGGATTCTCGATGAGCCTCTTCTTTCACGCATCTAGTGTCTTACACAAAGCATAGAAGTAAAGAACTTACTTCCCAAAGACAAGATGGCAAAGAACAAAGCTCCAATCAACAAGGCATCAAAGGCACAAGAGGCGGCCAATACAATGGACATAAATCCGTGTACAATTCTTATGCTCTACTATGGAATTTTCTTAGTCGATTTTTTATTCTCTTTCAAAAGAAGAGACTTTTCCGAAAGCAAAGAATCACACTTCATGCATGAGATCAATCAAGAAGAGAGAAAAGGCAAATATACTCATTTGCTGACTTTGAGAGGCTCCAGGCTTTAATCAAAAAAAAGGCAGAAGACAACTACGTCTAAAGCAACGACTTCCAAGGTTATTAAAGAAGCAACAACTATAAAAGTTACTAAGGAACTCACAGTTGCAATTGAAGATTCATTCAAAGAATATCCAGAACCCCAACATGAAGAAAAAAAGGTAGGGACACTAAGCCTCACCAAAGTCGAGCAAGTCTTCATCCTACTCTAAACTCAACTCATGGGAAAATGTGAAGAAATAAAATGCCACATAGCAATCCACGTGCCCCCCCATGTCATCGTCCAATAAGGCCATCAGCCATCAGGGTTTTATGGTAGCTTGTGAGCCAAGTAATGATAGTTGCTTTTGCGCCAATTGTGGCTATTTTTTGTTAGAGATAATTATGAGTTATTAAGAGTCAATTAGGATTTTCAAGTTTAGTAAATTAGGATTTACCCTTGTTTTTCTACTTTTAGACATTGGAGTGCTCTCTTTGAAAGGAGAACTCCACCATATGTAATTTGAGTTCCACATATTGAATGCAATATTTCTTGGACTCCTCTACCTTCTTTATTTCCACGATAACAGTAACTTACTGTTCACGTGAACAGTAACGTAAACAGTAGCAGTGCCTCTCTCTCGCCTCTCTTCTCCACACAAGAATCGAGCACATCAAGCTTCTGCAATTCCTCACAGTTTTGAATACAAAAGACAACTTAGATAAGTTTAACACCAAATGTGAAGGTCTTTTCATCAACTTATTCTTCATGAAGGCATGCTGTGCTTTTTAACAAGAAGTCATGGACGATTGAGGTGACCATACATGTCTCCTTTAATAAGTCTGTTAGTGTTATCTCACCCCTACTATGGGTGATGA
This sequence comes from Thalassia testudinum, assembly GCA_037157565.1. Taxonomy (NCBI): domain Eukaryota; kingdom Viridiplantae; phylum Streptophyta; class Magnoliopsida; order Alismatales; family Hydrocharitaceae; genus Thalassia; species Thalassia testudinum. Next base: position 23,662,237 of record JAZHRO010000007.1, on the reverse strand, counting down.
TGATGACATTCCTCAAGTTGATGCTTCTGATATTCCCGAACCAAGGTTCATGATTTATCAAAAATTGTAACATTTTCTAGAGATTATTCGAAAGAACTCGTTTTGGCTAATGTTTTAAAGGAGCATGCAAAGACACTCTAGTTTTAACCATTATTCTAAATGCTCACGGAATGCCCACGAAATGACTTTCTTGACGTAGGGCAATATCAACACACATGTAATGTTGAAATGCAGGAATGCCAGTAATATTTTGCCAAATATGGATAATATATTGATAAGTTCAGAAAAATGGATGCATTAGATATAATTCTTAAATCATTACCATATTTTAAAGTCAATATAGATGTCTCAATAACCAATTTATATCCATTACCATTTTTATAAGTAATTTAAATTTTGACAGCATGTCCCCGACATATTGTTGAAATGATTATTTTTAAAGTTAAGCCATATCGACATCAATATAATGTCAAAACACAGGGACTTTGACGAAATGTCCTTCAAATTTCATAGAAATGCTAGCAAGTGATAAAACGCATTCGGTATTTCAACTTGCTACTACTGCTTCTCACTCTTAGTTCTTCCATTCTTATCTAGTACTACTACCGTTGCTTACGCTACTATTGCAACTCTGTTCTTATCCGAATCAAATATCTGTTGCTGCTACTCCCTCCTATCTTGCTGCTCATTTCCTTTGACTCTCTTAAGGTTTGATTTCACACTAATCCATAATTATAGAATAAATCTATATACTAGACTTTACAATTACTATTATTACAAATATATAGGTCTAATCACAATTTGGAATTGAGGAAACAATTGCTTAATGCTTAAAAATAAAATTCTTAGTTTGAATTAGCATTAGAGAATTAAAAACTTGCATTCATCCATAAGAGAATAAAACACAAAAATTGCAAACACTAAGAACCTATTTACTTCATCAATTAATCATCATTTACTTCAAGGATAATATCTAACCTAGAAACCCACCGTCCCATGTTCAAAGGTGACAACCTATATTTTTAATGCATAAATATGAGACAATTAGATATAAACATGACTCATAAGGGGTAGTATAAATAAGAATGACCAATATAACACACATAGTTATGTTAATTTAAATCTATTCCAATTAATTAGAAATTTAATTAACTAATAACTTAATTTAAGATCAATTGATTAGATATTTAAATTTCAGGCATTAAACTTTTACTTTAGCTTTCTGCAAAGTATATGTTTGAATATTTTATCTTTACATAATTCAATTCACACTAATTATTTTATATTTAATTCTTAAATTTGAACATGGTACGATAAACTATATGTTGCATATGAATATTAGAATATAACATTATTATTTTTACATAAATACATTTAAACTTATAATTTCCTTGAAATTATTATCACTTTAACTACTTATGTCATTTTTGTTGGTATACGTCGGCATGCCCTCGACATACCTCTAAAATGAACTATTTTGGGACATCAAAATTATTGAAATCTAACATCAAAATACAGGTGTTTCCACGACATACCCTCAACATGCCTTCGAAATGTACACTTATAAATTTATCAAATCAGCAATTCAAAACTTGGTTTTAACAATTGTGTTGCTTTAAATCCAAGTTAGAGCTAACAACTATAGATGATATGTGCATGGCTTCTAGCAATATAAGAACTCATCCAATTCAAAAGAAATTCAATTTTGGACTTAATTCAAAAGCTTATCCAGTCATTGAAATCAAATAGGTATTTAGGAACAAGCTTGAATATTCTAAAAAAGAAGTTAAAAAATAAAGCGTAATTAGTTTCTTAAGAATTCAATCAAGAGGGAATCGATTTTTTTTTTTTTTGAAAAGGAAAAGGGTAATTAAGAAGGAATCAATTTTAACAAATCCTATGCACTAGTTGCTAGGATTGAGTCAATTTGGATGCTCCTCGCAAATGCCCCTTTTATGGATTTCAATTTGTTTCAAATGAAAGATTAGCAATGTGCTCAACAAAAGCATCCTCAAGCTTTTCTCAACTTCTCTCATTCTCATGATCCTACGGTAAAACTCGAACAACCTCTACCTCTACCTCCTTACTTTTTGGGAAACATGGTTGTACCTTTCCAACTTTTCTCATCTACTCTTAATCATGAGTAATCCTACTACCACACGAAACTTCCTTTTTTCAAAAATTAAAAGATAGTAGTCACTCAAGCTGGTGATTGTCCCTGAATTTTATTGAAGTTAATCAAGTCCACATTTCAATATGCTAGCCTACCACCCTACAATTACAAAAATGTTGTAAGCACCCCATCCACACTTAGGCACTCCCCTTTAAAGACCACGACATTTCTATGCAATCACACACTCCACAACATAGCAAAAGGTTTTTCCCTTTTACTCTTGGACGTAAAATCAGGGCCCCAATCCTATCCTCCATGTCGTATATGATCCCCAAAAGCCACTTCTACAAATAATCCACCCAATATAAATTCCTACAATAAAGCAACAAAAGGATAATTGAAAACAATATGGCCATAATTTTCGTCTGCATTACCATAAGGAGCATAAGCCACATCATCTGTGTGGAAGATTCTTTCTCTATGAAGCGTGGTCATCAGCCTTCCCCTTTTCAAAAACCACGCATAACCTTAAGGGATATCGTTGCTTTCCAAAACAATCTAACATCCTAAGCTAAAGTATCATCCAGCACTAAAGTATTATTAAATAATAACCAGTAAATCTCCTTCATGGGGCCTCCCGCCCCCCATCTCCCATCCAGCCACTTATCCTAGAACCAGATGAAAGCTCCTAATGTCATCCAATAGGTGCATGATCTCCTGAACCCTTTTATATAACAAATTAGAGAAGAATATCAACGTGTAAGCACCACCACCACTATTTGGTTGTGGATCGCAGTACAAAGCAACCTTAGCATCACATGAAGAAGAGAAGCTAACCTCATATAAAAATGGCAAAGAGTGCCTCGACGACCAATCATCCAACCAAAAACTAAACCAAAGCTATTACCCAATCTCCACTTAAAAAGATGCATAACCAACGGCATCAAGTGGATCAAACCCTTCCAAAATAGAGAAGCCCGCCTGAGAGGTCTCATTCTTCTTTACCAATTCACCATCCTACCACAACACACCTTTAAGATGTCAACCACAAGACTGCCATGTCCACCCACCACCATTGCATCCCATTTAGAAAGCCAAGCATGATTCATCATCCTCAAGTCCAAGACTCCCAATCCCCAATTAGATAAAGGAGGACATACATTGTTCCAACCAACCAAATGCCTCCCTTGGTACTCTCCCCCATCCCCTTCCAAAAGAATCTTCATGCCATCTTGACAAACCCATCCTCCACCTTCTTAGGCAACTCGAACATTGACATGAAGATAGGAATAGCAATCAATACCAACTTTAGCAAACACGAGATGACCACCTCTAGATAGTAGCTTGGATCTCCATCCTTCCAGCCTTTGTCCCAACCTATCCATAACTGAGCTCTAGTCTGCAACTATGAGTTGGCCTACAATCAAGAGGCAGGCCCAAATAAATCAACAAGTAACTAGAGGCAAACCTGGATAAACTAAAGTTAACTATTGCAGTGCGTATTGCATCTGTACATCTTACAATATCCTCCTTCATCAGGCCAAAAGAAGGAAAAAAGGATTTCTACTTATTGATTGTCAATCCAAAGAAACACTAAACTCCTCCAAAAGCACTATTACATTACCAAGTATCTCATTTGTGCCTTCAATGGAAAAGAAAGTATTTAAATGTTGCAATGCTGGTATCATCATGGGATCAAACTGCTTTAACGAAAAGTCTCTGATCAACCTTCATTGCAAGCCTTTAAGGACCATCACGTCTAAGCATCCACCGCCAATACAAGAAGCATAGGTGCAAGGGGACACCTAATTGCACACATCTTTGGAACTAAATCCAAACTACTTCTGGCACATTGTTCACTAGAACTTGAAAAGATGAAGTAACAATACACCACTTCAGCCAAGTAATCTATAAATCTAGAAACTCCCTCTTTTGCAGAGATGACCATAGGAACCGCCACCATATCGAGTCATATGCCCTGAGAAATTAACCATCAACAGAAATCCCTTTCTCCACATTCCTACATTGGTAACAGACAAACTCCAAAGCCACAACCACACTATCTAACACGTGCCTATCTATGACAAATGCTAACTAAACTCCACAAACTACATCATCCATAGTTCTTACAATTGATACACCAATACCTTATTAGATAAATAGTGTTGGACAAAGAAATCGACCAATAACCATCTACCCTCCTTTGGGATTTCTCAAGAAGCAAGATCAAGAGCAACTTGTTCAACCTTCCTTTTAAGAAATTGTTGCCAGATGTAAATTCCTCCAAAGTTTTCATCACATTACCTCCAACAACCTCCCAAAACTCGATGAAAACCCATCTGGCCACATGACCCCCAACATTCAACCCCTTAAAGGCCTTCAAAACCTCTTCCTGGGAAAACAACCTCACAAACACATCAATTTGCTCCCATAAAAGCCTCATCACATCCCTACAAAGCCACCACCTCAATATAGAGTCCCTTAGAATGTAACTACAAAAGTGACCAACCAAAACACTTCCAACCCCCCACACCCTTGCACCGCAACATCGTAAACCTACAACTTGTCAATGTCATTTCCCTTATGCCTCCTATTCGTCACCATATGAAAGGAGTACTTGCATTCCCTTCTTTTAACCACATCTTCATAGACAACTATCTCTAAACCTACTGCTTTAAATCCTCCTGCATGACCACTATGTAATACTTCTTTCTATCTACCATATCCTTTCATGGTGAGAGCTCTAAAGTCCACCTTGTCTAGTCTGCCAATCTTCATAAGAACCACCCTTTTTTGGCCTCCTCCCAAATCTTCTTCCTATAAATTAAGAGATATTGCAAGTCATGTAGCTGTCTAGCCAATGTAGCTATTGTTGTACCCTAAGTCAACGTCGCTTACTAATACTTCATAAAATTCGCTTACTAATACTTAGTAATCTTCTGCTTGAACCCCTTCTCCATGTCCAAGACTTCTCAAACTTGAATTAAGCCTTCAAGCTTAACTCCTTATTTCTAGACCACAACACAAAGTAGGAGTGACTTGAAAATGGGCATTCCGATTCCACCACCCCAACCAATAAGACCCCTTTTGTAATATCCAACAGGACAAAGAATTTATCCAACTTCGATCAACGCTGATTCGAAGCTGAACTCCTCCAGATAAACCACCAACTCTTCTATGGTTGGACCAGATTCTCAAAACTTTGATTTGCAAGGGGATTCTGAATCCAGAAACAAATCTGGAGTTAGTGAGTCTACATCTATGTCGGCCCAAGCCCATGCTCTGTTTAGGTCCAATTCTTTTGATTTACATTTTGGGTCCAGCTCTGCCCGCTGCTCCTTTCCACTTGACTTTTAGGTTCTCTCTAGGTTCTTCAAAAAAATCTTTTGTGATCAGGGGGCTTTGAGCGTAGGCTCAAACCTCGAGTGCTCCCTTCAATCTTGGAGATGATTGAAACAGTGATTAGCCTCAGGGGATCATGCTCTGGCTAGGTGTGACACTGGGGGTTGCGAGAATGGAGAAGACGCGACACGAATGGAAGTCTTTGTTGATGAATCCAATGTGGTGGGGAACCACGCAAGCTAGGCCACTACGTTGGAGGACAAGCACTGACTCCTCATGCAGACTTCCTCATCAAGTAGGGGCTCCAGATCGACCAAATTGGTTCAACCAAGGCAAGGGTTGCTTTTCAATTCATGTTAAAAGCAGATGTTTAAAAAGAAGAAAGTGCTCATTCCTACTTTAGCCATAGCAAGCAACAAGTGTGAGGTAGTGGATCTCAGGGTGGCCAAGGTGTTAAATGTCAAAAAGGTCACTCGTGCAGGGGGTTCCAGAGAGCAAATCCATGGTTAGAGTTCTTTACTAAAACGTCAAAGGCCTTCGTGACAGGGCACGAAGGAATGGAGGGAGGATTTTGTTTTGCTGTAAGAAACACACCTTGAAACTCTTGATCCTGTACTAAAGAGGAGCATTTGTGGGGACTGATTTTCTAATGTGTTGGGAGGTCAACTCGGTTAGGAGGTCGGGAGGTCTTATGTTGATATGGAACGACAATAGCTTCTACATGATGCCATCTTTGGTCGCTTCTCATTTGATTACGAGTTCCTTTACTAGAAGATTTGATGGCTCCACATGGATCATCTCTTGTGTTTATGGCGTTTGCGATGCAGGATCCAAGATCGATGTGGGAGATGTAGCAAACGTCAATTTTTGTGCGTGGAAGACTTTGGCTAATGGGAGGGATTTCAATGTCACCCTTTCATCAGAGGATAGACCAAATGGTAGGATCAATAGAGCTACTGCTGATTTTGGGTGGAAGATTTGGAGCTGTTTAAACTTCCTAACTCAAGCACAGTTTACACTTGGAGAAACGAATCTGAGTTGGCATCCAAAATTGATAGATTCCTATGTATGTGGCGCTGGCTAAGGGTTTCCAGAGGGCTCATGTCAAGACCAAACAAAGGTCATTATTAGATCACACTCCTTAGCCTTGGGATAGCAACGAGGGGACCTCTTTCTCCTCATATTTTAAATTCCAGGAATCGTGGCTTTCAGAATCAGAGTTTCGTGACTTCGTGCAGGCCAAGTGGACTGAGGCACCTGTCTCCACAATGGCTACATGCACTCTAGCAGACAAAATTAAGGCTATCCAGGTAGCATTGATTCAGTGCAAACATGATGTTGCACAATGACAAGATAGCGTAAAGTCATCTCCAGTTTGGACAGGAAGTAGGATGTTGATCCTGAGTGTCGAAGAGCGGCAAGAAAGGTGTAGATTACAATCTGTGATGCAAGAAGAAGATCGAAAGCACAAAGTAGACTAGAGATAGAAACCTAGGCAATTGTGGCTCAAGGAAGGTGACTCCAATATTATGTTCTTCCATTTGTCTACAAATGCTAAAAGGAAGGCAAATTTGATTGCCTACCTACGTGTTGGGGACTCTGTGTTGGTTGAGAGGACCCAAATTTGTAAGGCTTTGCGGATCCACTTCCATGGGTTCACTAAGGGGTGACCGCTGGGAGGGTGGAGGCTAGGAGCATTTGATATGCTCGACAGGATGAACAGCTCAGGGGTGATTGGTCAAAATTGTTTCTAAGGAGGAGGTGCTGGCAGCCTTGCGTGGTTTTAAAGTGAAAGGTGTGCCTGAACCCAATGGTCTATTGATGCTATTCTATAAGGAACTTTAGGACATTGTAGGAAGGGATTTCATGGCCATGTTAGGCAAGTTCTTTGCGAGGAACTAGGGCTTTGAAAAATTGAACAAGTTTTATTTCTTCCTCCTTCCGAAGAAATTTGGAGCTGAAGCTATTGATGATTACAAGTCCATTGCGTTGTCCAACATAGTTTTATCTTATTATAGCAAAAGTGTTAGCGAACAAACTCCGCTTGGTTCTACCGCTATTGTTTAGCCCGATGTAGTCTACTTTTGTTACAGGAAGGTCCCTTCAAGACTCTTTTGTGTTGGTAGAAGAGATGATTGCATCACGGAGGAGAGCCAAAACGCCTTTTTGTGGAAGGTTGAACTCTCGAAGACGAATAATTCAGTGGAGTGGTCATATATGTGAGAGATTTTGAGAAAAAGGGGCCTCCTAGAGGCTTGGGTATAGCTGATGAAGAGGTGTGTCACCACGACCACCTGCTATGTTTTGGTTAAGGGTAGGACAAATAGGTTTTGGATGCAACAGCAACATGAAGTGAGACAGGGTTGCCCTTTGGCACCCCTCTTATTCAATATAGTGGTAGACACTATTGGAGCTTTGGCTTCATATTACAGTTTGGTGGAGGGCTTCATATACAGGTGTGTGGTGGAGGGCTGATCTCTGGCTTCATATTACAGTTTGATAGATCTCTTCTTACTCTGATCTTATAGTATGAAGATGATACTACCTTCTTCCTTGAAGGTGGAGCTGCCTAAGCAAAGAATTTGGCCTCCATACTTAGGATCTTTAGGAAAATTTCTGGGCTGCGAATAAATGCAAGGAAATCTACTTTTGTGCCTTTTCATTTGGATGGTGTGGAGAGCGATGCAACAACTGCTTTTTCTTGGCAACCCGCTTGTGTAGTTGCCAATCATATATCTAGGCCTTCCTTTGAGGGGCAAGCAATTGTTAGCTACAGGCTGGACTCCCATGGAGCGCATCAATAGGAGGTTGAATGGGTAGAGTGGCAGGTTGTTGTGTAAGGGGCCAGCTTGTGCTTTTGAAGGTAATTCTCTTGCCATTATGATTTTCTACTCTGTTTTTGAGCCTCTAAAGAAGATCATCACGCAATTGAAGGTTGCACATAAGAGATTCTTTTGGAAGGGGTCCAATCTTGAGGGAAGGTTCCTACAGCTGGTTCCTTGGAAGTTGTGTCAAAAATGGGAGGTCTTGAGATTCATCTCCTAAAGGATTTCATTGACGCACTGCTGTTGAAGTAGGTGGTTAAAATTTTCGATAATGGAGATAGCTATGAGGTTGTGGCAAAACTCACATGAGTCAGCTATAGATATGGGGGAGAGGACAACCACTCAGCAAGGTGATTCAACGTTTTGGAGATAATTGGTTCCAACCATACATCATGGGGCTCCTTTGTTCCTCCCTGCTTTGGGGAAAGGTGAGGGATTTCATTTTTGCAAAGATGATTGGCCTAGGAATGGAGCTTTTTCTACTCTATTTCCCTACATCTTGCTCCAGTGACAGACAAAAATGCTTTAGTTGATGATGTATGGAATAGTGCATCCAACTCGTGGAGTCCAATGGTGCAACTGGGACTCTCGGAGGCTACAAATTTGGAGTTTCTGAATCTGATGGCGATGTTGTTTGAACTGCAGGGATGGCAGGTTCACAGTGAAAAAAGCATACAGGTTTTTGAGTGAAGAAATGCCTGTAGTGGCGATTGCTAATTGTGCCATCTTTTAGAAATTAAAGATTTCACTAAAGATTGAAATATTCTTATGGTTGCTAAGAAGGGGTAAATTAGTGACAAAGGACCTCAAGAAGAAGTGGAGTGGTGATTCCAATATTATGTGCCTTTGCCTGACACAGGTAGAGAACATTTCCCATTTGTTTTGCTCCTGTCAACTTTTGGGGGATGTTTGGCGAGTGTTTTCATAGGGAGTGATTTCTCCTCCATTGATAGACTAAGGTGCTCTTTTCGTCGGACCATGCATGCTGATATAGTTGGGAGAGTGAGGGCCATCGCAATTCTATGGCGTTTTTAGTTGCAATGGAATGGTGTTGTTTTCAAGGGAGAACATGTGTGGGTCAAAAATGTTGTGAGGAAGGCTACTTTTTTGCCTAATGTGGACATATCTTACAATCCCAAGCCAGTAATAAGCTCCCCAAAAACTCACCAAAGCCTTTATCCAAGCCCCCATTGTCTTCTAGTCTGTTTTCCACATTTACAATGATATTGAAGACACCCCCACCAGCCAAGGATCATCATGGAACGAAACCCTGACTCCCCCAAGCTCCTCCAAAACATTAGCTTGTCCCTATGAATCTATAACCCATTCTTTATCTAACTTAACAAAATGGAAGCCATCCTCAATCCCTTTTGTGATCCCACCTCCTCCTCCAACACTTCACTTAGCAAAGGCTCTCCACAAATCATTCTTTGACATACACGCCTAAAGCTAGACCCAGGTGAGGAAACCTACATAAGCACCTATTTCAAATATGAAAGATCTTGTCTCTTGGAAGCCAGTTTCCACAATAAGGTGGATCGATAGTGGAAGGAATGTAAAGGCTCTTGACACCTTGTAGAGATTTACCAAAAGGAAACTTACTTCTTGAGAGGAAAGCTTTTAGACTTTAAAAGGAACTACAGGAAGCTAAAAGGCAAGCCAAGGAAGATCCTCTAGCAAGTATATCCAAACTTGACCAATTAATAAATGGTCATGACTTATCTCCTGAGTAGGGTAAACAAAGGACCAAACTTTGTCAGAGGATTCAGAAAAAGGACAAAAAGGAAGATATTGAATGGCAACAGAGGTTGAGGCAATTGTGGCTAAAAGAGGGTAACTCCAACATGAAATTCTTCCACTCGTTTGCCAATAGGAGAAGAAAGAATTAACTCCATTTATGACGACAAGGAGGTGCACTCTAAGAGACAGGTAGTGGCTAGAGCTTTGCCAATCATTATCGATGAGAGGGCATGGCATCTCAATGGATTGTAAAGCATCAAGCCCATAGAAATTGTATTCTTGACTCATCAATCCACAGAAGGTTAGATTTGGTATGCCCTGATCTCCTTAAAGAAAGAAGGCTCCTTGGACTTGATGTACTCCCAGTTTCCTTCACCAAGGTGTCTTGACCTACCATCAAATGAGTTTATAAGCATTTTGAAGGCTTTAGCAGCAAGATCCAATCTTTCTAAGATCAACCATTTCTTCCTCTTCCTCTTACCTGAAGGCGATGGCACTAAGATATTGGATATTTTTGACCAATTGCCTTATCTAAATCTATGTATCTTATGGTGGCTAAACAATAGCTCATAGGTTGTGTGGGCTCCTAGATTACCTCATCCAACCTACTCAGTCGACCTTTATCAAGAGACAATCAATAATAGACAACTACATTATGGCTTTAGAGATTCTCTCAAGATGGAAAAGAGAAGGCACAGAAGCATTTTGCTAAAGGATCGATTTTTCCAAGGCTTATGATAGTCTACATTAGAAGTTCCTCTAGTCCAGCCTTAGAGTAAGGGGTTTCCCACAGCCTTGGATTCAATGGATGAAGTTGTGTATCACATCAGCCTCCTACTCTATCTTGATTAACGATCATCCTAAAAGGGTTGGATCAGGCCTAGGAGGAGAGTAAGGCAAGGATGTCTACTAGCACCAATGCCCTTCATCCTACTTGTTTTGCCCTTTAAGATGAAAGACATATAAAGACTTTTGGTCCATAAGAGGGGGTATGATTGTACCCCTAATAAGGTTCTACTATTGAGGAAATAGTGATTTACAAAAGTCTAGCTTCCTTCCACTTAGCATGTCTAAGGAAAGGATGGCATAGTGTGGAGACATCCTTAGGTGTAGCTCTTGCAAACATTGTTCAAATATCTACCGATTCTGAGGATATAGAATATTCTTTGGGAACCTAGTTCTAGAGAATGTTTTCTTCCATTGGTGGCTTAGTAGGAGATCTACAAACCCAAGGAGGTAGGAAGCCTAGGTGTCTCAAACCTCTTCTCTATGAATGAAACTCTGCTACCGAGATGGGTCCTTAAGCTTCTAAGCCCCAAAATAACTTTTTGAGAAGCCACTTTTTGTGATTTCAATGGTGATGCTATTGACTAGGTCAAGAGGTCCACCAAGAGGAGGGGGGGCTACAAAAGCTTTTAAGTCAAACCCCGCTGCAAGGTTTCATGTGCAATTTCAATGTCATTTTAATGATACCGAATTTGCATTTTGTTGGTATGCTGGAAACACCAAAATTTTGATGTCGAATTTCAAGGATTTCTACGGCTTAAAAAATAGACTTGAAGGCATGCTGAGGAAATCCCAGAATTCACCTGAATGGTTTTAATTGTTTAAACTTTTGCTAGTTAAACTTAATAAATGCTTTAAAAGAGCATAATTTAACTTTTATTAAAATACATGCATAACCCAACCACATAAATAAATCGAAATGCATATAGCACTAGTAGGCATGCCTAATACAAGCTTAAGCACAAAATCATGTAAAATTGTATGTCTATCAAAAATAAACTTAAATTAACATGATACAAGCTCAATTAAAGTAGGAATATAGATCCTTACATAAGAACCTTCATATAAACCTACATATAACTCAAATGCATATGCATCTTAATAATCTAACTTAAATACAAGCATTTATAAGCTAATCGTGTATTCTACACCTTAGAAGTGACAAAGAGTAGTAAATACCTAACAACAACCTTATATTTAGCTTCAATCCCTCAAAAACCCCAAGAAGAACAAAGGACATTAATTGGAAGTTGCAAAAGCTTCTCTATCAAAATGGGAGCCCATTTTGCCTTTATAATCAAAGTATTGGATTTGTTGCATTGCAAGCCTCAAATTTCATTGAAATTGCATCGGCATGCTCGAAATTTCCTTGAAATTTCAGCAAAATCATTGAAATTTCAACGAAATCTTGGAATTTCGATACAATCGCCATGTCAAAAATGGCTTATTAATCAAAACTTGCTATTTCAATGAAATTTCATCGACACATCAATGAAATTGAAAAGAATGCCCCATGCTCCATGGGTAATGGTAGCAAATTCAGGTTTTAGACTCATGCCCCATTGGTGTTATTGCAAACATGTTCCCTAGACTGACGACTCTTTCACCCAATCCCTTACCTCCATTGCAAATTGCTTCCATGAAAACTATTGGGCCCCTCTTTACCACTCTCCCCTTCTGAGGCCAAATTGGAGGAGTTGACATTATTGCTACAAACCTTGCATGAAATCAAGACAAGTGTATGGTAAGTCTATTGGGTTAGGAGACAACTACTTCTTAGTCAAGAAAATCCTATATGCACTTTATGGAGGAAGTAGAGCAGGTAGATCCCTCATTGACCTCAACTTGTAAAAACATTTAGAAGGTCGTAATTCCATTAAAGGTAAAATCTTTCTACGGCTTACGAGAAGAAAGAAGGTGGTAACCCACGACTATAGGTGAAAATGGATGCATGATTCTGATCTCAACTGCATCTTCTATAAAGTAGAGATGGAGAATGTGGACCATCTCTATTTTACTTGCCCTTTTGTGCAGGAATGCTGGTCCCTTGCAGTGGTTCCATCTCTCCAATTCTACTCTGAAGCTCACTTTTGGTCAAACTCCATGGCACCAATACTAATGCAAATATGTTGAGGACAACTTCCATTATGATCCAATGCTTATCGATGGATAGCAATGGCATTGTTTTTGGGAGGGACCAAACTTCAGTGGATGGGGTTTTACATTTATTTTGCACCACTTGTAGCTCCCAATGTACTCGGTCTCTTCTATTAATGAAAATTAGGTGTTAGCGGACTTTGTCAATCCCATTATACTTTTTCAAGAAAAAATAAATAAATAAATAAATTACCATCCATCAATCCGACCTCTGCGATAGAGGCATACATGGGTCAATTAAACCTTCAACTCTACCCAATCCAACCCAAATATATCGTATAAGATTGGGTTGGTTAGGAGTTTCAATGCATTGGGTGTATTTCATTTGTCCAACCTGCTAAAAAGTGAGTTGGCTTGTGTTGGAGGAGCAACTTAACTTGACCGAACGCACAATCCATAGAGACAATTTTTGAAAAATGTTCCTTAGGTATATCATATCTTGAATTTTCTATCCCATTCATAAAATTAGCTCAACTGATTTCCCTACCACATAGGATACATCACGATCGCATCAGGCCCCATCCCATACCCAACACCTCCCCCCATCTTCGATGCCATAGTCATAATCCTTAGATCACATTTTTCTTAAATGCTTATCTTTTTTGTCTTTTATTAGTTTTTAGTTCTCTAAACTTATTGGTCTAAAATTCTTCAAATCATTGCATGTTTCGTTACTTGAATTCATCATAGTCTGAGTAGGCACATTCATGAGTTCAATTTCTTTTCTTTAAACTAAATTCGAAAACATGTGACAAAAAAGTTTATTAATTTAACTAGTCGACGCTCCAACCCGAGCTACACTTATAAGTCAAGTCGGAGTAGATAGGAGGATGGAATGTGCTGAGTTGGAAAACTCCGAGACCAATGACTTTAAGGTGGGTCAACCCAACCCACGTGCATCCCTTACATATGGTCTGTTGTGGAAATACAAGGTACAGGCTCTGCTGCACACACAAAACCCCGAGAAGGAGGGTACCGAGAGCTAGACGAATTGCCACAAACAGCAGATAGAAAAAGAAGGGTAATGTAATGTAAATTCTTATGGGGACAAAGGCAAGGAAAAACCGTGGAGGGAATAAGCGAAAACGAAACCCTTGCACATTGTTCGTAACAAGAACAATTGCTGTACCACAAACATCGCACGGGAGAAGGGAGTAAAATATGCTGCATATTTTTTGAAAATTATTAGCAGCAAGATAGATAGCCCCTTAGGGAGAGAAAAGGAACGCAAGGGAGAAATTAATAAGACAATCACCATGTATGCATACTTAAATAATCCAGAGAAGGGGTGATGAGAATAACTTCAAATATTTTTACACGTACCAGCAGGAATGTGATTGAGGCTAACCCCAGTGCTATGGAGAGCCTGCTGCACGGCGGGGTTGATCTTACTGGTATCGCCATAAGCGGAGATGGAGGAAACGATACCCCTATAGCACATATTTTCCAGCGCGATGCTTATGTTCTTGGTAATGACGTGGGCGTCGGAACCCTTCGGGACTTGGCAGTTCTCGATGTCCCACCACACTGATATCTTCGCCGTTGCGTGATCCCCCTCCGCCGCCCCGGCGCCGCTCGAGATAATTCCCGCTACTATGGAGTCCTTCAGCCCCGCCGCGCCGCCCCCGCCTCCCCCTCCCCCCATCGCGGTGCTTCCTTCCTTGTGTAAGAAGTGGGAGTAGGGAGGGGAGTGTGGCGAGGAGGAAGAGGAAGACGAAGAAGAAGAAGAAGAAGAAGAAAAGCAAAACTTGGGGAGACGGACGACCGTCGGGCTGGAGCCTTTTCGATCGAAAAATAAAGTAGGCTTTAGAGCACAAGGAGCAGGGCCTTGAGTTGGGAACGCGTTCGTGCGCACAATAATAATATGTCGAGCGAAGTCGAATCTTTCCCCGCAAGGAACGGGAGGAGAAAAGTATGCGCCACTTTTTTTTTTTTTGTTATTTTGAAAAACTATTTGCACAGGGATCATTTCTGAAGCTCTTTTCCAGCATTCCATTATTCGAGGTTAAGAAAAAGATGCTATGGCATATTTTTAATATAATATATTGCTATGTATGTGTGGATGTTATTTATTTTTAATTTTAAATTATTAGATATCATAATGTTTGTGTGATATGTGATTAAATATTTTATGTTGTGACAGAAAAAAATAGTACATATCTTTTTTATACTTAAATATTTTTAGAGAACATATGTATCTTCTCTTTTTTAATATGTTATTCATTGAATTTCTTATATAATACATATTTTTAAATACGAGTGTAGAAATATATGAGGTAATACATTTTGCAATACATGAGTGAAAATATGATAAAAAATGATCTTCAACCGGTGAAAAGTAATATTTTATAAGTTGAAAATCATTCTATCAGATGGAAATCCACTTCCTACCATTTTACACCGGTGGAAATTGATATTTAATCAGTGGAAAATCATTCTCACACATGAAAAGCAAGTTCCATCATTTTCCATCGATTGAAAATGATATTCGATAAGTGGAAAATGGTTTTTAACCAGTTGAAAATGGTATTTCTCCGATGGAAAATCATCCCATCATATGGAAAATCACTTCCCACCATTTTCAACAAGTGGAAAATAGCATTTCACTAGTGTAAAGCCATCCCATCATATGGAAAATCACTTCTCATCATTTTCAACCAGTGGAAAGTGGTATTCCAACAGTGGAATATCATTTTTTCCACCTATCGTTTTGATGATGGTGGTGGTGAATTCCACAATACTCAATTACTTTTTCAGAGTGCATGAATGATTGTGCAGCGATCATAGGTCTTAATTGACCTAAATTAGGCTAGAACTTAGCATAAGCTAGTGTAATAAATGCATTCATAAGCATTACTGGCATCTTTATTGCTTTCCTTTAGCTATGCATGAAATAATGATATAATGTACCAATTAAGTGCATTATATAAATTGTAGGTAATAAGAAGCTCTGAAGTTGAATCTGAAGCTAGATCCGAAGCTAGTGCTGCATCAAAACCGGAGTGGAAGACCTTAGAATAAATGTAGTGGAGACATAATGTAAGAGTTAAGGTATTCTATTCTATTAAGTAGAAGTAAAGCAGAATAAATTATGAAGAACCTAGGTTCATTCCTAGCCCTAGGATAGCCCCAGAAGCCTTCCCAAGCCTTAGCCACCCTTAGATTAGGTCACCATAGCGTAGAAAGCCTCAAAACCCTAGTTCTAGCCCTTATCTGGACGTCCAGATAAGTTATTGGACGTCTAGGGCCCTTAGCCATAACCCGCACAACTCAAACCTAAGTCTACAGTGTTATTGGACGTCCAAGGCCCTTAGCCATAACCCGCACAACTCAAACCTAAGTCTACAGTGTTATTGGACGTCCAGACACTTGGTCAGACGGCCAATTTCTACAGAATACCCAAGACAGAACCTTGATTCCCTCCTGATTCAATTTGGACATCCAAATAAGAGGTCTAGACTTCTGATTTTTGAGTATAAATCATCTAATACTTAAATCAGACGTCTGGAACTACTCTCCAATTCCTGTTTTGGAATTCAAGCTTGGATCTTGAGTTCTTAGGTCCCTAAACCCAATTCCAACCCCCTAGGAACCTAAATTAAGGTACCCTAACCCTAGACCTTACTAAGAACCTAATTAGGTTCTCATTAAGCCCAATTGACTTGGATCATAGTCAATTACCATTGCCTAGTCAATTGGACTCATAGAGTCCAATTGAGCTTAAATCTCAACCCACACAAGTCCAATTGGATTCAGTGAGAGTCCAATTGACCTAATCCCAACTTAATTGAGTTATTTCACTCTAAATTAAGTTTACACTCAATAAACTTATGTCAAGTTTAATTGCACTTTCCCATTAGTAATTAGGGTTTGCAACCCTAATTTGAGACCCACACTAACCCAAATCCCTTAGGACCTAACCTAGACCACTTAGCCACCTAGGCCATGCCCACACACACACACACACCCATTCACGCACACACACCCACCTAGAGTTCTCTAGAACTCTCTTCAAGGTGGTGCCACTCTTGGTTGCTAAAATTAGCAACCAAGAGCCATTCAATTTTTAGATCCACAAATGGTAGATCTAAAAATCACCTTGGACGGCCACACTTGGAGCTCTCTCTAGAGAATTCCTCACTTCTCTAGAGAGTCTCCCTTAGGTCTATAAAAAGACCTAAGGAGTGGCCATTTGCACCCATTCAAGCTTGGCTCCATTATTCCACATTCCATAGCATAGCTCGACCTTCACACCTCCACCTCCACGGGCTCCCACCATGGCCAGCAGCAGCTCCATGCCAAAAGCTTGGATCACCTCCTCCTCACCTCTCCAAGTGCCGGCTTAACTCCCATTGGCCGCCCCTCCTCCTCAACCAACTCAAAGGCCATCGGTGACAACCTTCGAATGCCCTTATTTCTAATAAGTAGATAGAAGTTCTCCGTAGATTTACTGCTTTATTTCATGCTTAGTAGTGTAGCTCCATGTTCTCCCCCAATGATGCATGCATAATCCCCCCATAGATTCACGTATGCAGTCATTTTCTACTAGCTAGTTTTATGTTTTCAAGCATTCCTCTACAAGCCTTCCACTAGTTTTGCTTTGTAATCCTGATGCAATCAATGAAAATCTTTTTATATATATAAATATTTATGTGTGAAAATCACCATGAGCATTGTTGAAATATTTTTGTGTGATTAAAGTTGCATGCTTTTAATTGCTATCTATTGCAACTAGCATGTTGGTACCTGAGGATGTTGAGGATCTAACTACTAATGCGTTTTCTGTAAACAACCACCATATAACTAGGATTGTGTATTGAAACTCACACTTTCACGTTTGTCATCTACTTAACACATGTGCATGTAATTAGAGTTAATAATGCAAGTGGCAAAACATTGATCCGAAGATTAGAAACCGATGTGAGATTCTAAACTAGTAGAGAGGAAAAGAGATCAAATTCATTTTGCAATTCCATAATATTTCCCACAAACGAACGACCGGGACTCCAAGTCTCGTTATTTTAGAAATTATTTTTGACGAGTGGATTTCACGACTATACTACAAGCTACGACATTGTTTCCTAAAATACGCAAGAAATTGCATCTCTATCAGTGATCCCCATTAGTTATTTTTTATAGCTCCACTAGTGCATTGTAAAATGTGTTGCAGCACATATTTCGTTATCTTTCTTCATTTGAAGCATGTACATTGTTTTTAGTTCCTTTTTCTTTGCCTTTACCATTCTTAAGGGGTTATATTTTTAGTGGAAGTGGTGTGGATGGTGAGTGTGCTACAAGAGGGGAACAGGCGTGGGTGGTAATCTGGTGTGTACTAATGTGGCAAGAGAGGGGAAGCTGAAGACGTCAAATAGTCATGCTATGGAAGAAATGGTGGTGCTAAATGTGATCAGGAGATGGTGGTGTTTTGGTAGTGATGATGTGTTATGCGAGGAGGTGGGTGCTAATGGTGGTGGGTGGGTCCTTGGATGGGGATGTCGAGGAGGTGGTTGGCCGTGGTTTGGTAGAAGAGGTCAAGGAGGTGAAGTGGTTAGTGGTGGTGACATTAGTGTTGCTGTCCCAGGTGTGCTGCGAAGGTTGGATTGGTGTTACTGGAAAGTGTATGGCTAAAAGGTGAGGTGATTTTGCTAGAGAGGTGAGGTTGGGCTAGTTGTGAGGTGTGCAGCATACTTGTGTGCTATCCAGGCTAGGTAGGTGGCAGAGGGGGTGCTCGCATGCTATCTACAGGGAGGTGAGGAGCTGCCAATGTGATCGCCAAAGTTGCTCGTGCGTCGTATGTACTTAGTGTGGAGGCTGTGGAGGTGTCGATGTGCTCGTTGGAGGATGTGGTGTTGCTGATATGCTCCACATAGAGCCATGGATGGGGGTGCATTGACCACGTGCAGGGGGAGGGTGGGGTTTATAAATTATAAGCTATCAGTGTCATGGATTATGTTTTTTTTTTTTTGGGGGGGGGGGTGGTAAGGGGGGTGATAGATACACTTCTAGCACATTTAATATGTCTAAATTAAGTTAGCTCTTAGGTAAACATGGCACACTTCGGTGATAAACATTGCATTAGGATCACTTAGGCATAATAGGAGCATGCATCCATTTTGTATATAATTTATGTACATTCTAGTGTTTGTGAATTATGCATGACTTTAAGTAAAAGCAAGGGACTTCCCAAGTGAAGAATGGAAGCCAAGGAGCTAGCTGAAAAATTTCCCTTATAGTGCAATAAATGAGGTGCCACCTAGGATTGCCATGTCACCTAGCCTTAGCCATCTAAGCCCACTTAAAACTTACTTAGCTTCCACCTCACCCATCTCACATGGAACCACATTAATGTAACCCAACCCCTTCTTAACAACCTAAGATTCCATGCCATTCTACCATAATAAAAACCCCATGATTCCCTCTCCATTATCTCCTTCTCATTACTCTCCTCCATTTGTTGGTCAACTATACACCTCCACCATCTTGGCGTCAATTGTTTAGGATCCAAAAATCCCTCCCCATGTTGTTTTCCTCTCCATTAACTCTTTCTCCAATGCACACACTAATGTATCGACGTATACACTTGGTGCCACAATTGAATCTCTTCACGGATCACTCCCCCCTCATCAATATCCCATGATCTACACCTGATGAAATCCTTCTCTCCATTGATCCCTTGTCCACGCTAACCAAGCCACATTCAATGGTCATCCAACACTAATGCACACACCATCATCTTGTTGCCAACCCCCTCCCAATCTCCACCATTCATTTAGATCCTAAGGTTCTTTTTACGCCCTCTCATCAATCCTAATCATTTTCTTTTAAACCAATCCCAACCAAGCCCTTCACCTATAAATAGACCCCTTCTCCACCATTTGCATTTATTCCCTCAGCCTATTTCCTTTCCTAAGCCCCTGAGGAGACGTGCTCTCTTCCTATCCACCGTCATTCCTTAGTCGAAGTTGACATCTTAAGATCTCTACCCTAAGTCTCCTTTCCTATGCACCACACCACACCTTCCTCCTAGGTGGAAACTTCTTCATGCTTCTCCAACAATCTCCATATTGTCTTCAACATCTCTTGCAGTCTCCAACTTCATCCTTGCAAATCTTCTTCTTCTTCTCCAACTTCGTCTCGAAGCTCCAGCAACCTAACGGTCTCAAGTATAGGCTGACAACCACATCTCTGCATCGCCACACAAGCACCCACTCAAGAGCTTCCTCTTCTTCTTCCTCTATCTTTCTTTATCTCTCGTGTATTCTTGTATTTATTTGTAGCAAACTTTAAGCTTAATGCAATTTGTTATGTTTTCATCTCTATAGCTTTTCTCTTGGTGATGGTTGATTTATTGAAATATATATATATATGACAAAAGCTTAAAAAAGGCAAAAATAAAATAAGTGGGAGCCAATAAGAGATCAATATCTTGTCTCCATGTGTTCAACCTAGACTCGCCAAAAGTTCGATTATAAATAAATAAATGTTATTGTTTCAGGATTTTGTGACTGCGACGACAAATCCGTATTTTTGTATCTCATGATTTCCTCATAAATAAGGGGGTTTGACATATTTGCCTTTATTAATATATGCAAATACATATACATCCCTACTAAAGTCATAATTATATATATACGTCCATAAAATACCTATTAGCATGTTTCAATACCCTTTAGATTAAATAATAAATGTCTTTTTATATTAAACCCCCTTCATGTTCTTTCTTTTTTACAACAACCCCCCCAACCCCCACCCAACCTACTCCTCTTTCAGCCACCCATGACCTCCTCCACCTCTGCCCACTGCCCCCTCCTCGAACCTACCTCCTCCTCCCTCTCCTTCGATCTTATCCACCAAACCCATTCAACCCCCTCACCCTCCCACTGACTCATAAGACACCTCCTACCATCACCACCTTGGAAGACCCACAGGGAGACGGTGTTGGAGCCACCCCACCACCACCCTCTTTCTCCCTTCAACCCTAACAAGCTTAGAGATGAGATCTTCTTCATCTTTGAGCCCAAGTTCCCCTTTAGCTACGATGACAACCACCACCACCACCACCCTTCTCCTCCTTCTTCATGGGTACCCAAACCCCTCCTCCTCGTCGACCTCAAGACCCAGCGTGGCAAGTTCCACCCCCTCCATCAATGGTGGCCTCTCCTTCCATGACACCATCCTGCCTCCAAGTCCCTCTACTTCCTTGAGCGTTGCCTCTGCTCCCTCTCCCATGACCCCTCTTCTGCCCACCCCTCCCATTTCTTCAACATCACTACTGGCTCTGGCATCAATGCCATCCTTATCTCCATGCTCTTCTCCTCCCCTTCTACACCTCTCTTCCTTACTGACGACACCTCTACCTCCTTTCTAATCACCACTACCTCCTCTAGGGAGACCCACCCACCAACCCCTCCATAAGAAAAGGTGGAGGAGGGGTACTGGAGGAGAGGGAGGAGATGGGTTTGAGGAGGGGGCAGTGGGCAAAGGTGAAGGAGGTGGTGGGTCAGGGAGGGTAAGAGGAGGAGCAAAAGGGGGTGGACAAAGGAGGAATGGGGGGGTGTGGAGGGGAGGGGGCAAATTGTAAAAAAGAAAGAAAATGAAGGGGGTTCAATATAAAAAGATATTAATTATTTAATCTAAAGGCCACAAAAACATGTTAATGGTCATTTTATGGGTATATAATAATTACGAATTTAGTGGGGTATATACATATTTGCGTATATAAACAGGGGCATATATGTCAAACCTAATTTTCCCTCATGTGATGCCTTTGAGACAAAATATAGCTTTTGATTCAGCTTACAAAGCAATCCAAAAAGTTGTAATTTGAAAATGTAGTTATAAAACTAAAAAGTTGTGATTTGAAGTAAAACCTAAAATTTGTGCTTGACAAATGGAAAGTTACAAAAGATGTGGTGCACGACATTCTGAGCACCCAGCTTATGCAATCCAAGACCCATTGCTAATACCCAATAGCCCGGATCTTTACCATCTCGACCCATACCCAACCCGCAAAATGTACAAAATCAGGGCAATAGAGCCTAAGGGTACGAGAATCAAAGGAACCCACAAGCACATGCTCAGGTAGTTGAGCAGAGTCCCTTCGCTTCTTCTAATCCTGGTTATCTAGCTAGTCAAGCCCATCCTATCTTTCCTAACCCTTCCTAAGACTCGAACCTATATGCTTTTGCAAATTCTATCACCTTGAGGAGCGGCAAGCAAACCCAGGACCCTGAACTACCTTCTTCTAGTAAACAAAGCCCTAGTGAGCCTACAAAAGAAATGGAGAAAGCTGAAGAAGAAACTAAGGCTCGGAACCTGAAACTAAAAACACTACCCACATCCCGTTCCTTGATGCCTTATTGAAATCCAAGGAAAAGAAACCCATAGACAACAACAAGGAGCTCTTGAATATATTTAATATTGTAAAGATCAACATCCTGCTTCTCGATGCTATTAAGCATATCCCGGCTTACGCTAAGTTCTTGGAAGATTTATGCACTCAAAAGCATAAGCTGAAAGAACCTACCCCGAGGAAGGTGATACTCTCCGAGCAGGCTAGTTCTGTTATCCTGCATCACCTTCCTCAGAAAAAGAGAGATATAGGTGCCCCTTGATTTCATGTGTCATTGAGGATTACACTTTTGATCAGGCACTATTGGATCTAGGTGCATCCATCAACATTTTTTGCGTCGTTGGACTGTGATCGTTGATCCGAATCCATCCATGCAATCAGATTTGACATCTGAGGTTTGGATCTCTACTATCTTGCTCCTTGGCATCTAATTTTCTACGGGCTAGATGTGGTGCTACGAAAGTCTAATCAATATGATTCCGGAAGTGTTGGACTCCCGTCGTCGTCCTGATCAGATCCGTATAGTTTGATTTATCATCTACATCCCTGAATCATCTTCAATTAATATAGATTCTCTCTTAAAGCATAAAATAGCATTATTATCTATAAAGCTAACCGATCAACTATGATGCAAATTACGATGCTTATGCATGCATTGTTCCTAGGTTAAGCTAAAATATAACTTAATTCAGGTAAATTAGGTCCTATGATTATTGTGTAATCCGCGTGGCGCCATCCAGGCTGCACAAGGGCCACTATAGCAACCCCTCAACCACTCCATCAACTCATCCCAGTTGCTGAGTGGCGATCCAATGGCTGGGTAATCACCACATCGCTACCTACATCACACCTCACAGCCATGCGTAATCTTAACCGTTGGATCTCCATCCAACGCTTCACACCCATGCATAATCTAGACTGTTGGATCTCCATCCAACGGTTGAGATCGCGTGTCACAGCAATCATCAGCTCGACACTTTGAGCCATTGGCGCAATGGTGGGAGAGGGCGCTCTCAAGGAATCACCATGGGTTCGAGCCCTCGCGCAACCCCCAATCTATAGATTACGTGTAGCGCTCAATTAAGGACGTTGGATCGGCTTCGAGCAGGCACGAAAGCTTTCACGTGGCGTGATCTCAAGCGACGGATGTCCACTCACGATCCCACGTGAGATCCAATGCACGTGGAAGAGTGATCTAAGGAGTGTTGGCATGAGATCGTAGCCCTTCGTCTCAAATTTGACGGTTGAGGCGTCTTGCGTGATCCAGCGAGTGCCAGTGAGCTTCAGCTCTAGCCAGCAAGTACATGTGATTGTCAATGAGCATGCATGATCAGAGCGCAAAATCAAAGGCTAGTAGTCTGCAGCGCCATAAACGTGCTGAGACAACACGTGCCAACGTGCGCAATAGCTCCTTCCACCCAGCCATGTGCCCTTCCTAAGCCTATATAAAGTCCCTACACCCCTCGTTAGCCTGCCATCTCTACCTAGCTACTTCCTACCTACCCTAGAGCTCTAAGAAGTCTTCTAAGCTCCCAAGAGCCCTACTCCCAAGCTCCAAGGCCTCCTATTAGTGTAACAATTCCCTACCCCACCAAATATTCAACCTTCTCCTCACCACCTTCATAGGAGACCATAGAGCTATCCCCTCACCTCCATTCAGGTAGTAGATCATCTTCACATTCTCACCCATTTCCTATAGCTTGGTTAACTTGCCTCAACCTGGATTCCTCCTACATCTCACCTCCTTCATCCAGTTGCCGCCAAGCACCACTATCTCGTCGGACATTTGCTTCGAGAAACTCTTCTCATCCCCCATTTTCTTTTATCTCACTTATGTACTTTTATTGCAATTCAATGTTTAGTTGTAACAGACATTTTTCTTGAAGCTTATATAAATTTATTTCTTCTCTTTATTAATCTCTTTCTCTCTACTTTCTCCCTTTATTTATCTTATTTGCAAGTAGATTAGTAGATATCATTCCACTTGTTATCTTCCCTTTATAAAAACACAAAAAGATTACAAAGGCGAAAAATACTCCAAAACAAATAAGCTAATGCGAATTTGTGATAATCAAATGTCGCCTCCTCGTGTTCGACTCGAGACTTATCTAGTCTTGACAAATTTATTTAATAGCCAAATTTTTGAATATACTACGACGTGGGTTTTTCCAAACCTCTAACCACAGTTTTATTCTCAATTTTCCGAGCTTATTAGTGGAGCAGGTCCTAGCTTAGCTTGTCGGGCCTATAAGTTCTGCATAGCAGCCGTCAACAGATTAATCTGACAGTTCTGCTCCAACATCTGTAGATTGTGTGCTAAGATCGCCTGATGTAAATCAAGATGAGGAATCTCATCTTGATCCCGAGGAGGATCAGGAAGAATAGGCAAAAGCTAATCTACCATCAGATCAGAATGTGGTAGGTCAGAAGCATAGGTAGAGCTAGTAGAGGTGGAAGCAAGGTATCTAGGATTACTTGTCAACGGAGATATAGAGGCAATTTCTGAGAATGCCTCTCGTGCATAAATAGGAATAATGTGCAAATGCACACTCACACCCCCAGAAGTAAAAACTACGGCAAGCAAAGACACGAAAATAGTGTGAAAACATGAGAGTTCTTTTCTCATGAAAAGAAAGTAAGTGTGTACGCATAAAATATAAGATGCAACCAGATATGATATCAATTCAGAGTAAGCATCCTAAGTGTGACCACGAGATGCTTAACCTTAAAGCTCGAAGGTCCAAAGCTTAGGATCGAGAACTGATGATAACGTCATCATCAGCCATATCTAGCTTTAATGAGTCGGAATCCATTGATAATTGCTCCTACATAACCGCCAAATAGCCATAACTCATTGCATATTTATTCTGAGAGAAATGCGTTAAAATAGGGGTAAATCTACATTTTTAATAGAATAACCTAAATGAAGAGAAATCACAGGGTTTCCCAGGGGTTAACTAAAGGTCAAATGATCATTAATGTCTAATAAGAGAGTCCGTGCAGATAGAAATGAGTTTTCACGTATTTCAAGAATTAATAAACATTCAAAACCCTAATTTCAGACCCGCTTAATTAACTGAGGTTATGGTCAGGATAAAATTCACCTAAATCTTATGAAAATAATAGAAAAATATTCCATAAGGTTTGGTATCCTTGCTTTGACCATTGGAACCTATTTTGACCTACAATAGAGTCTCAGATAGATAGTTACCTTAATTTGGATTTCTACGCAAATTATCCAATCAAACTTGGTCAAAAATAAAATCTCACCTCACCATTAGATTTCTTGGGTCCAAATTAGGTTTGTACCAAAATTTGGGTCCAATCTGGGATCATCTTGACCTAGTTTGCAATTTAGTCCAGTCAAACTCTTTTCTCTCTTACATAAGCCCCTAACTTTTGAAATATTCTCAAGGACTAAGACCAAGCTTTATCTTTAGAAGTTAAATTGCGGACCATTCCTCAAGAGGTTGAGGAAGGAAAGCTAGGGATTGAGTTAAAAGGTAGGGTAGTACTTGGAGTCTTGTTCTACCTTTTAGTTTATAGGTCCTTGTAACCCAAGTATCCAAATTTCACATACTTGGCTTGTGTAAGTAATCACCTTAATTCATTTCTTAAAAGAAATTTGGTTCTCTTAGTTTTGACTTAGGAGAGGCTTGAAAACACAATTTGATTGGAAGAGTTCCTGGCGCTAGAGAGGTGGAGTATATACTCACCCTGAGGATGCGATGATAATATATTACCTCCTCAGCACTTGTCTCTTAGGATATCCATCCTACTGGGGGCATGTAAGTGCATTATGCAGTTTAGGTACCATGGGTGGTCCTATCTCGAAGTGCCAATTGCCACAGGCCTGAATTCGCTTAAGAAATCCATGGGTGATACTATCTCGAAGTGTCGATTGCCAGGAGTTCTTGGGGTCGCTATGGGCGGTGCTATCTCAAAGCATCGAAAGCCAGGCACCCTTCGAGGTACGGTGATGGGGACAATGAATCCGACACAGACCATGTTGATAGCTGATCTGAGGTTAGACTTGGAGGAATCAAACAAAAATATATATATATTATTAAAAAAAAATCCCTTTTCCTTTAACTCAAATAACTCAGACCAACACACATGCACAGATGCTTTAATCTCAGGGATCAATAAACCTTAGGGTAGAGTCAGAAATCAGGGAAACTTGTGCCTGCAACTCGTTTTTAGCCGACCTAGTCTGTAACTTAACAACTACTTGGGAACCTTAGGTCTAAAGTCTGAACTTAATATGTTTCTAAAGGAAAACCGATTGGGTTGGCTAGTCTACTTGGAGTGCTAGGTTTTGCTTGATTTTGCTAGGGACTAACAAAAACTAGGCCTGGGGGTATTTGATTAGCCCATATTCATGGGCTATTTAAGTATCTAAATGTCTAGACATTAAATTAATTTTAACATTTAGGTAGCATACATTAGGATGTAAATAAATTAATTCATATTGTTAGCTTAAGTACATAATTCATGCATTTAGAATTAACCTAGGGTTGCATACATTTAATTAGTTAATCAATTAGATGCACTATTTTAATTAACATAGAAGTTAAGGTGTTATGTATAAATAACCCTAATTATTTTATTATTTTATTCTTTTTCTCCTTGCACAGGTAACTCCTCTGGCTCCGCCTCCTCCTATGCATCACATTCATGCTACGGCATTTTGAATTTGAAATCAGTGTGGCCGTGGCTACAAAAGGAGAAGGGAGAGCTGCTGTTTAGAGGAGGCCCCCACCCCTATTCATCACTGTGCAGAGAGTGCACCACTCTCATCCACTCCACCAACATCGGCCTCAACCGTGGCGGCAAGCCTCCACCACCGTGGGCGTGTGGAGTGACAGGCCGCACCGCCATTCGGAGCTTGCTCGCATCACCGTGAATGCACGCTGCTCCACCATAAGCACACACGGGCGTGCATGCTACCATCTTCACTGCCATCACCAGCATCCACCTCCATCTTCTTCCCCTTCCTCTGTTTTTCCTCCACTCCACCAAAAAGAACCCAAAAACCATGCCACTTCCATGTGCAGCTCCCAGCTACTGCACACACCTGCCCGCTCCTCATCGTAGCCACCTTCAGCCTTGCCAAGCGCGCCACCACGCGTCCATCCTCCAGTGCATCCACCTCCAGCGCACACACCAACACCGCGCGCGCCATCTGCTCGTGCGTGCCTTCACCAACAGCACCAGCGCCCTCCAGTAGCGCCTGCAACCCATCGCGTGCCCTCACTTCACCTCCAGCGCACCCTGCCAAGCGCCCTAGCCACCGTGCCCTCCACTCAGCCAGCGCACGCCCGCGCCTTCACCTTCGCTAGCAGCCCGCTCGCTTTCACCAGAACCTCCACGCCCCATCGCCTTCACCCCACTGCAGTCCCAGTGCCTTAACCTCCACGTGCCTTCACGCCTGCGTGCCAGTAGCCTGCGATTGGTGTCGGACCCGAATAGGTTGTTAATATGGTGATTTTATCATTGAAGTGTGTATAGTGGTTAACCTAAATCAGACCTAACCATCTCTTTACAAAATTTTTAACCTGGCCTACTTAATTTTATCTTGGTCACTTTTAGGCCCAGGGTCAAACTCAGGGAAGTGAGTTACAAGTCAAGTTTCTACGCCTTTCCTACAACGAATCTCTTCCGTTCGTTTATTGTGTTTTTGGTGTTTTTCTTTTTTTTTTTCTGGTAATCTTTGTCCTTGAGGCACACCCTCAAAATTGGGTTCTTGACTTTGAGCCAAAATAGGGTTTCAAAATGGGTCTTGCTATTCGCAAGACGGGGTACCTGTAAGTCAAGGATTATCTTTTCTCTTTTATATATTTTTTTATCTTTTTATGGGCATGCAAGAGAAATAGAAATAAATACAGTATAGATATATATGTATATACTATATATGTATAAAGGGGTGGGGGTGGAGGCGGAGATGGAGTGTAGCACGGTGTCGAGTCGGTTGTCGTCTAGAAAGACGCAACTAACAGGACGAGGTGCCACGTGTAAGGTGGATTGGTGGAAGATGAATGCGAACACGCTTTTTGTACGCGTGTATCAGGGAATATCAGCAACTGGTGAAGATATTCCCGCGATACAGCGTATGGTAAATAATGTGAAAAAATATATATATGTATATATGTAAATATATCTATATGTATATATGGTTATAAATATATAGGTATATATATGTATATATATATATGTATATGTATATATATATATATATAGGTATGTAAATATATATGTAAGTATATGTATAGATAGATATATGTATAGATCTATATATATATATATATATATATATATATATATATATATATATATATATATATATATATATATATATATATATATATATATATATATATATATATATGTATATGTATATGTATGTATATGATACTATATAGATGTATATGTGTATATATATGTATATATGTATGTATGTATGTATGTGTGTGTGTGTGTGTGTGTGTGTAAGTATATGTATATATATGTATATGTGTATATATGTGTATATATATATAAGTATATAGATGTATATATATATAAATGTGTGCGTGTGTGTGTATGTATATAAACTAATACATATTTATGTAAATACTAATATATATATAGATATAAGTATATATATGTATATATGTATATTTATATAAGTATATGTATATATATAAGTATATATATATATATATGTATGTATGTATGTATACTAATACATAAGTATATAGATACTACTATATGTATAAATATAAGTATATATATATATGCATATAAATATATGCATATATATATTAATATATATATGTATACGTATATAATAGTGTATAGGTGTGTGTGTGTGTGTGGAAGTGTGAGTGTATGTGTGTGCAAGCGTCGGTGTAAAGAGAGAGTGAGAGAGTGTTGTGAGAGAGAGAGAGAGAGAGCGGGAGAGAGAAGGCAGCCGCGCGCTTCCTGCTGGAGTGAAGATGCGCGGTTAAGACATCCGCAGCTTCAGAGAGCCGTCTGGAGGCTTCCGCGCGCGCGCGAGTAGGCACGTATGCGTGCAGAGAAGAGTGCACTGGAGGGAGTTGTCGCACGCAGAGGAGGCTGCAGCGCACCGTGCTGCGTGAAGGCTGGAGCGGGCGCTCACAGGTGTGCGCAAAGGGGGCGGGCGACGCAGACGGGTGCGGGCGACGCGGGGCGAGACGCGCGCGCGGGCGATCGGCGATAGCGGTGCACCAGGTGACCGGTAAAGTGAGAAACTCACCGGTCACCCCACTGTAGCCACAGTGTCGCGCAGACTCGCATGAACAGTGGCTATAGTGGTTAGGCGAGCCGCGCGACCGGGAGCTGCAGATGCCGTGAGTGTGGCCGGCTCGCGGTTGGCATGCATGGGCTGGCACGCGAGGAAGAGGGTCTGCGCCGGCCAGTTGCGGGTGCGGAGAAGCTTGCGACAGAGTGCGTGAAGAGGGAGTTGGCGTGCGTGGGGGAGGGCGAGGGCGACGCAGGTGATGCCGGGGTGCGCTGGGGTGCTTGGCCTGCCGCTGCAATGACGTGCGGTGGTCGGTTGCAGGCGGAAGAGAGAGTGCGACAGAGCGAAGAAGCGGGAGGCGGAGAGGCCTGCAGGCGCGCGTGGAGGTGAGGGCGGCTTGCAGGCTTGCGCGGAATCGGCTGGGGCTGCTGCTACTGCCGAGCTTTGAGCTTCAAACCTTGAAGCTTGCGGCAATGGCTGAAGGTGCTGAAACGGAAAAAACTAGAAAAGAGCCACCACTCCCACCAGCTCTTTGAAGAGCTGGGCGGTGGTGGTCTCACTGTGGTGGGTATGCACCACAGTGAGGGCTCCTGTCCGCCGGGCGTCTCCGAGGAGGGCCGGCGTGTGGAGGGAGAGGGAGGAGAGGACGGTGGCCTGGAAGAAGTGCTAGGTTTTTTTGTGTGGAAGGACCAGGCTGCTTTTGCAAAGGAGCCGTGGCTTTTTATAGAAGAAGAAAGCCATGCACAGCCATGCGCTAGCTGTGCATGGCTTTCGCATGGAGTGGCAGGGAGTGGGCTGCTGCGGCTGGCAGGGAGAGGGTTGCTGCAGGGAAGCATGGCGCGAGGAGAAGAAGAAGATGCATGCAGCCACGGGAAAGATTTTAAAAATCAAGTGAAATAAAAAAATAAAAAGATGGTGAATTAGCAGAGATGCACTTGAGGAAAAATGTTAATTGCAAGGCCACTTATTTATTCTCCTCCCCTCTCAATTAAATGCACGCATGCATGTATTTCTACAAATGCAACTATGGAACCCTAATATGCACTGGTAATGCTAGGAAATAGCACAAGATGACACAATTGCAGGTGTATTTTTGCGGTGCAATCAGTGATCCAACACCCACGCCCGCGTACCCCTTGCGACCTGCAGAGTCGCCCCTCCACGTGCCCACGCTCCAGCGCCTCCCTTCAGCACGTGCAGCTGGCGCCACTAGCATGCCCGCACGTGCCTGTGCGCCCAGCAGAGGCCGCGCCTCCACGCGCCCACGCTCCGCGTGCATCTGCAGCGTCTGCAGTGCTCGCGAGTTGTTCTCCTTGCACCTGCAGCACGTACGGCCAGCAGCAGGCTCCTCCACCGTCGCCACTCCTTTCCTCCGGCGGGTCGGCTCCGGCCATCTCACGATGCACCATCGCCACCATCGCGAAGGCCTCGCTTCAGCCGACCTCTTGTACGAGTAGCACCTCGAATGAACCTCTCTCCCGTGCGCAAGGAGGAGAGAGGTAAAATCCTCTGCTTTTACTTTAATTAATAATTGCATTTGAATGCCATTGCCATGAAAATGAATTTTGATTTATGATTATAATATTGAGTGAAATGGCGACTTCGTACTCAAGCTTTCTTACAATTGCATGGCTTTTGTGATTCACATTGTTTGACATTGGTTTTGGATTAAGTTGTTCACAAATTTTCTCTAATGCATGTCAATTGGAAATTACATAGATTCATCACATATTTATTGAATATTTCAGTGAGGAAAAATTGCACATCTACCTTTATATTTTCGAGTTTTTGTGCATCTTCTTTCCGTCGCATTTCATGTCAGATTTGACTACGGATTTTGCACTTAATTGAACGAATGCGAAATAATCAAGATTTTATTGCATCATTGCCTCCCTGTGGACACGACCCGCTCTTCTGCAAGTGGTTTAATTTTAATTTTAATTGCTTTGTTAAGTGGTTTTCCACCACTTTGATCCTACAATGATAAATCATCTTAATACATTATTCGAAAGTGAAAACCGTCTTATCAGGCACATTGTGCGAAAATCTTTCCACCTTGGTCAAAAAGTCCTACTCTTTGATGCCAAGCTCAAACTCTTCCCAGGCAAACTCAGATCTAAATGAATTGGACCATTCTTGGTGAGACGAGTATTTGGAAATGGAACTGTTGAAATTAGTGAACTCAGCCATGATTCTAAACCTTTTGTCATGAACTATCAAAGACTCAAACCGTTCATCGAGCTCACCGAATCGAATGTAGCCTGTTGAAATTAGTGAACTCAGCC
Source organism: Thalassia testudinum (assembly GCA_037157565.1). Lineage (NCBI taxonomy): Eukaryota > Viridiplantae > Streptophyta > Magnoliopsida > Alismatales > Hydrocharitaceae > Thalassia > Thalassia testudinum. The sequence goes on along the minus strand of JAZHRO010000007.1, from coordinate 23,630,394 downwards.
ATGATTCTAAACCTTTTGTCGTGAACTATCAAAGACTCAAACCGTTCATCGAGCTCACCGAATCGAATGTAGCTAAGTTATCTTTTGATCTCCATTCTCCCTGAGTTTATTGCACCCAGCTGATGACGTTAAACTTAGCGCTTAACGGGAGGCAACCTGTCATCTATTTGAAAAACCCGAAATCCTTTTGGACATAACTCTCTGCTGAACTCATATTGCACTTTAGGGTTCATCCATTAGAACAGCCGACTCCACCTCTGGTACACGTACCAGAGCTTGAAATCGTCCACAACAGTCACCCCGACCCATCCATCCACCCTTTGAACCTGTTCTAATGCACGATCTAAGCTGAACTCAAACCCACCTAATTTACAATGAGGACATTATAAATCATAGGCATAGGGGGTTATTAAAGTGCAAAATGCTGTGAAAATCAAATCTCACAAAAGGGATTTCATCAGAAAAAAAAGGAGGTTGAAGAAGGTCCATTTAAGAGAAAAATGAGAAAAAGGAGGGAGGAAAATTGAAAAGAAAAGAAAGGAGAAAAAAGATAAAGAAAAAAATGGAGTCCCTTCAAAATAATATGGAACTTACTTAACTTCTAGGTTGGATTGAATGGTGAATTAAGACCTGGAAGGCTAAAACTTAAGGGATTAGGGGCCAATACTGACCTTAGGCCTCTTGGATCTATTCTGAGCTTTAAACACTCATGTACTTGTCAAGATCTGGATTAATCTTCAAGAGGTTGAGGAAAATGCAAAGCTTATGTATTAGGTCTAAGGCTTAGGGATTATTCGGCCCTGTTTACTGACCTCTGGCTTGCAGGACTCGGTAACTTAAGCACCCTAAAAACACACACCATCTGGTTCAGTGTGAGTAAATATAAAATCATGCCAAAAAGCATTTATGCTGTTCTGAAAATGGTCCTATGATCTAGATTAGGAGTAGCTCGAAAACCTAAGTTGATTCGGACGAGTTCCCGACGCGGAGAGGTGGGAAATTTCCCTCGAAGATGCGCAATAACATATCGTCTCCTCAGTGCTTATCTCCTAAGATATCTAAATATCCTACCGGGGACACGTGAGCACCTTGTGCTGGTTCAGATGCCATGGGTGACATTATCACGAAATGTCGATTGCTAGGGTTTGGATTTAGCTACAGAACGCCATGGGTAGCACTATCTCGAAGTGTTGAAAGCCAAGGTTCTGGGAGTTGCCATGAACGATACTATCTCGAAGCATTAATTACCAAGGACTCTGCAAGGATTGATGGTGGAGATAAGCAATTCGATACAAAATGTGCTTAGGGCTAATTCGAGGTTGGATCTAAGGAAAAATATAATGAAAAGAAAAAGTGAGAGAAAGCTCTCCACAAATGAAAATTCTTCCTTCTCTCTCTTACAAAATGCATTAGCAAACTGAACCTGGGCTAACCATGTTACAAGCACAGGTGCTTTAACTGCTGGGTCCAACAAACCTTAGATTAGATCCTGCGAGCCTTAGAAACCTTCACGACAGACTGAGGCAAGAGCTACTCAGGTCTGGATCTGGGCTAGCACTTGAGTACCTCTAGGCCTATTGTTGGTATTAAGATCTTATTCCTCGAGGTGCGGCTTACTAGGGCATCTTGACGATTACATCTGACCTAGATAACTAGTTTGGTCCATAAGTTTTTGCCAAGGGACTAGCAAAAGATAGGCATGGGGGTATGATGGGAACACCATCATGAGCCATAACTAGCTCAATTTGGTCTGATAAAGTTGATAAAAGCTCCTACATAACCATCAGAGGGTCATATATGAAAAATGTTCTAGTTTGAGAAGATAAGAAACTAGGGTTATTTCTATAATATTAACAGCATTCCACAATTGCAGAATAACCATGGGGTATTTTAGGAGTGTATTAAAGATCATATGGTCATTAATGTCTAATAAGTGGGTCCATGCAAAACGAAATGGGTTTGCATGCATTTCAAGAATCAATGTCATCTGAAACCCTAAAAATAGACCCGCTTAATTAACTGGGGATTTGGTCAGGATAAAATTCATCTAAACCTTCTAAGAATCATAGAAAAATATTCTCTAAGATTTGATACCCTTGATTTGACCTTCTGAACCTAATTTGATCTAAAATAGAGTCATAGATAGAAAACTATCCTAATTTGGGTTTTTACATAAATTACCTAGTCAAACTTGGCCAAAACCTAAATCCAACTTCACCATTAAATTTCTTGAGTCTAAATTATGTCTGTACCAAAATTTGGGCCCAATATGAGATTATTTCGACCTAGTTTGCATTTTAGTCCAAGTCTGACTCTTATTATCCTAAATAGCCCCTCAGCTTTTGAAATCCTTACAAAATGCCCCCTAACTTCTTCATCTTCTTTGCAGATTAGTCCTTGCTGCCACTGGAGGTCAGCTGTCCTCCAAGCAAGCTTTGACCGGGCTAAATACTACTCTAATGGCAATCAAATCCCACCAAATTTGGTGGGATTGATGTTCACACCTGGACAAACCTATTGGGACAGATCCTAAGTCCTAACACCCTTTGATTCATGCGTGCGAATGCACAGAATCAATGTGTGCTTCTTGATTTCCTAAAGGCAAATCGGAGATCTTTCCTAATCTAAAGCCCTCTTTGGAGCTCTATTTATGCCCTGGAACTCCTGCCTTACCTCCTTAACATGTCTTGGCCTGAGAAACTCCCTCCTCCTTCTTTGGCCACCTTCAGATTTTGCTCCGGCGACCTCCTCCATTCACCCTTGTTAGGCCGTCCAACCATCAAATTGGAAATTGGATGGCCTATCTTCTTCCTCTCGTCTTCGTGATCCTCTCTGGCCAATGACAGGTCGTTCTTCTGCCTCACTTGTTGTCGCTGCCTCGCCGTCTCCATCTCCTTCTCCAACTCTAGTCAAGCCATGACCGGAGCTCTCCGGTTCTCATCCTCACTCCTAAGACCCTCTACCTTCTCCTCTACTCTCGAACATCACTTCCCCTTCACCTGCACTTCAAATCAACCACGCTACCACCCACTACACCATCGTCTTCCTCCGCTCCGGCAATGCTCCGGCGAAGCCTTCCCACCAAGCCACGACACGAATCTCATTACTACCACCCCCATCAGCTTCGCCGCAACCCCACTAACTAAAGCCCTAACCTAATTCCACCGATTAACCACTCTACCATCTCCCCGAACACCACCACCATCGCAGCTCCGCCCCATCCTCGCCCTACGCACACACACCTCCCCGCATCACAAAACCACCACTGCCATGTTCGTCGTGCTTCGGTGGACCTTTTGAGCTGGTTTGACGAGGTTAAATGACCATCCTTTGGTTTTCAGGTGCTTCACCGGACAACCACCGCCGCCACTGCCTTCTCTGGTGTGTTCTTCACCTCCAAGCCTCGAAGCACCCTGCTGCAGCTCCAGATCAAAACGGACTCGGCCCAGGAAGCTTCGTAGGCAGTCAATTGGGGATGTTGACCACTTCCCCCACACCAATTTGATGAAGAAGCACCTGCAGCTCACATGCGACGAAGCCCTGTGGGATAGTCCCACATCATGGGTTGCTGAAGCCCGCGCAGGAGATAAATTCTTTTTGTGATCTCCGTTGGTTGCCTCCGAGAGCACTGGGGTGAGGTCCCGCTTGCATGCTCCACGCACGTGCCCTCTCCCACACTCACTCCAAGCGGGTATGTGTTAGTGCTAGAGCACCACGATCATTTGTTTTGATGATAACAAAACACGTGTTATTTAACATTTGCACTTGGAGTCTTAGATTTCAGGTCAATTGCAAATGTAGACGTGACCAGACGGAGTTCGAGCTCGCATCCAGGATGGATTGGACGAGCTTGATGGAAAACATAGGAGATTCGCGAGGAGCGAAGGATTCAAGAAGGAAGGAGATGAAGAATAGGATAGATTTCCTTCTCTTGTACTCCTTGTATTTTTCGTTTCTTCTGTTGCTTTTTATTTTTGTTACTTAGATTCATGTTAAAGAGCCTCAAAGTACCCTAACAGTAGTCCTACGAACTCCGGCACAACTCTAGGATACTTAGGTTTTCTGTAGAGAACTTAGAAAACCAATATAGGGTTCAAACAGCATTTCCAGACGTCTAATTCCAAAATCAGACGTCTGATAATGTGTTTTAAGACGTCTGATAACATTTAGGCTGGACATAGTTAGTTCTGTCTGATGAAATCAGACGTCCAGACCTTAGACCAGACGTCTTAGGAGACGTCTGATGACTTTGCCAGACATCCAATTAGTGGACCGTTGGCTCTCTTAGCACACACTCAAGGATATGACCGTTAGAGCCTTATCAGACGTCCTTAAGCCCTTCCAGACGTCTGATAATTGACCGTTTTGCCTTGACTGACCCGAAAATCTCTTCTCAGAGATTTTGTAGCCGTTGCAAATCCATTTCCACGAAAAAGTAGGTTTCTAGACATCCAGACATAGTGCCAGACGTCCTGTATGTCGTCTGATGGACTTGCGCTAGAACCCTGTTTAGATCTGATTCAAGTCAGGAAGAGACCCGCCCAAAATCAGACGTCTGACCTTACTTTCAGATGTCTTAAAGTGGTCTTCCAGACGTCTGATGCCAGAATCAGACGTCTGATAACCCTGTCAGTGCAATGATTGTTCCTGATTTCAGGTTGATTCACTTGGGCTTTGCACCCAACGGCTATGGAGCCTTTCCTAAGCCATCCAAAGCCTTCCTAAGGCCTTTATAAATAGAGGGGAACCTCTTGCACACCAACACACACACCTAAGAAACACAAGACACACCCAAGCAACATACTTTCTACCATTTTGTGTCTCTCTTGCTCTCAAAGCTCAAGTTCTACATCTTGAGAGCATCAAGCTTTGCACACCCGCTCTCCCGCCGTAGTTCACGAGAGCGACGTAGCGCCGTCGTGTTGTTCACGCATCCGCGTCGCCGACGCACTCCTTTCAAAGGGAAGCATCCTATTTCTTATAGAAGCCTAGGTTTAATATTACTTTGTTGGCTCTATAGGATTATTGTTATTTTATCATTTTTATTTGGTTGGGTATTTGCTTTGCAAATTCCCGTCTCCTTCGTGGGACAAAATCCTTCTCGTGAAGAGAAGGGGTTTGAGGTACGCTACCCTCGTATAAAGTAGCGTGGTTGTAATTGAGGTTGAATCACCCTCGTTTAAGTGATTTGGTTAGTGAATTTGATCAACTTGGTTGATCGAAAAATCCTAACTCGAGAGGGTTAGGTGGTGGTTTTTACCCGGTTTGGATTTCCACCTATAAATCTTCGTGTACTTTGTGTGATTGCTTATTTTGTGAGATTGTTTATATTTCAATTCCGCATTTTTTACGTCACGCTGATCTCACCACCTTTGAGTAGGGAAATTACAGTATGGTCATTGATTTGATTACTTTGCTACCCGGGTCTGATCTTATCTGCTTGTTCTGAGAGAGAAAAGAAGAAAGAGAGAGAGAGAGAAGGGGGGTTTTCCCTTCACACCTTCTGCTCTCTATACTTAGTCTCTAAGAGGACCTTCGTGCCTCTGTTGGTGTTGTATTGTGCACCTCTCCCTTGAGGCTTGAGGGAAAGAAGAGGCATTTGCCTCTATGCCTCTGCTGGTTCTAAACATTATTGGGATATTTGATTGTTGTAGCTTAATTGATTCGACTCACTATTCAGATATTTAGATAAATTGTGAAGCTTAAACTCAAAGGATAATTTGGTGATTCAAATCACCATTTTACCCTAATCTTTTCACATATTGATAATTGATTCGCTTTATATATCATTCTGGATTATTCTTCTGATCTTAATTGCTTGTATTTCACCTAGAATTGTGATTTTAAGATTGATTTGCTACTTGCTCCCTACGTTTGACCTCGGATTTCCATTCAAGTATAAATTCTATTTATTTTCACGCTTTATCGGCTATACTGCAATGTATCATTTTTAAAATCCTGATTCAAAGCTATAAACAAGCGGGAATTTGATAATCTTGACTGACGGAAAATCCGCTTGTAGAGGTCATGTAATCCTGTCTTGATGGAAGCAAATCATCGCTTGGTTGGGCAGGATAATCAGGATCAGGGGTGTTATGATCAGATGAACACCCTGGACAATCAGATCCGCGAGATGAAATGTGCAAGTCATTAACCACAGTCCTGTGTGGATCCAAATCTATGAACCCTGATAGTGCAGATGAATGAGACATTGGGTCATCACAAAGGAGCCCAATGTTATCACTAAAAGCTGATTCTTTGTCTTCACCATCCACCTCGTTGCGATCATAATCAAAGTTCCTTGATGCCCTGAATATGTCAAGTCTAAGTCTTTCATCACCTAGGGCAATCTCCCTACACCTGAATGCACAATCAATGTTTGCTCGAGCTGTTGCTAAAAATGGGCAACCCAAAATAATTGGTGCATCTCGGAGATTAGGAGGAACCTTCATATCAAGAACGAAAAAGTCTGCGAGAAAGCAGAATTTGCAGACTTTTATGATCATGTTCTCAACCACCCCCTCGGTGTTTGTACTGATCTATCAGCCAGCTGAATCATAACCGAGGTGGGTTTTAACTCCCAAAATCGAAATTGATCATATACGGCAATGGGAGTCAAGTTGATGGATGAACCCAGATCAAGAGGCCTTGATTAAATGGAGAATCCTACAAAAAGCAAGAAATGAGTGGGGTACCAGGGTCTTTCTTCTTAGGCGATAAGTCGGCTATAATCACAACGCTAGTCTCCTCTGATAGTACCGCCTGTTGTCCTTTTTCAGCTGTCACTTCAGAGTACAATAGTCCTTAAAGAACCTAGCGACAACGAGAATGTAATCAATAGCCTCAAGGAGAGGGACCTGAATATGTACTTCCTTAAGCATTGATTTCAGGTCCTAGAAATTCCAAGTATCCTTTTTCTGTGCTAAATTTCGTGTTAAAGCCTGAGGAAAAGGGACGGGAATCTCAAGGTTAAGTGGCCTCTTGCCCTTATCAACCGTAGATGGCTCTTGAGATGAAGATGGAGTCGTACCATCCTACAGTGAGGGGCATAAAAATCATGACCCGCTTGCCTAAGTAGTGGGTCCTGTGTAATCTTTCCGCTCCTCAAAGTGACAACCTTTGATCGGCGTGCTGTCCATGAGGTGGGGGAGGAGCTGAAGGAACAGAATACATAGGGTTTTGCAATAAAGGTGGCTGACCTTGCCCATAACTAGGTGGTGCAGGAGGTTCTTGTAGAATAGCATGTGCCTGTCCTTATGGTGCTTGGAATCTAGGTAGGGTACCCTAATTTTGCACATAGCTTGGGTTCGGGACTGGTTGGGAGGGCAAGGCTCCCTGTGATCTATGCTCCTGCATCATCTAATTCTGTGTATTTTGTATGTTCTGTATTTGGTTAGCCATAGCTTTCATAATTTGTAGGTTGTCATGAGTGGAGTTTCGGATTGACTCCTGCAATTCCTCCTTCAGTGACTCCAAAGGGTCGGCCCGCTTTGGTGGGTAGTTAGTAGCTTGGTGCAGTGGCTGATAAATAGAATGTGTTTGTTGCTACAACGGGAATGGCTGCTGCCTCGAGTATGTGTTCTGTGCAATCCCGCATTGTCTGGTCTGGTAGTGTGGATTTGGTCTTTGTGAGTTACCAAGCCAGGAGAACTTAGGATGTTGACGCCAACTAGGATTATATGTCTCAGAATACGAGTTATTATGCCTGTAACCTTCGATAGCACTAACATCTTCGTAGGTCGAGGATGTCTCAAACGTAAATTCATCAAAAGAATATGCACTCGAATTGTCATGTGGTGCGTAACCCTAATTGTACGACTCCATATCCAAATTACTCACGGTCTCCTGATATGCAGGGTTTCGCAGAGATGGAGAAGAAACATCCCGAGTAAAAAGATGTTCACTCGTAGGAGGGGCTCGGGATGCAATAGAGGAGTGTGATGTAGTGGTATTGCCAGGAGGACCAGATCTTGCTCTCATTAATTCATCGAGCTTTTTATCGAGCAGATCCACCTTGTCCAGCTTCTTAGTGATAATGTCCATATCAACTTGGGCAAATTCGGCATGTGCTTTGTGGACATTAACTCGTTGCTGTCCGGTCGTTAGAATTGGTTCATAGAGGCGGCATTCATCGGGTTCTCTGCTAAGGATTCGAACAGTTCGAACGCGGTGTTCTCGTCCTTTACAAGGAAATTCCCACCGCTAGATGCATTGGCCAAGTACCGATTTGTGTCATCCAGTCCATGGTAAACAACTTGTTTAAGATGCCATTTGGGTACACCATGGTGCATGCATTTCCTGAGAAGATCGTGGAATTTGTCTTAGGCGTCATGTAGTTTCTCTCCGGGGCCTTGTGAAAAGGTTGTAATTGCATGCCTCATAGCATTTGTTTGACCAATCGGGAAGAACTTTTGGAGGAATTTACGACGTAATTCCTCCCAGGTTCCAATCGGCCTTCCGATAGTCTTGAACCAATAGGAAGCTTTATCCTTGGGAGAGAAAGGAAAAAGCTTCATGAGAACAATTCCAATGTCTATATTTCTGGGTCGAACTGACTTTGCAATTTGACTCAAGTCTTCGATGTGCTAGAAGGGATCCTCATTTGAGTTTCCATGGAAGTGAGTCTGAATCAGACTTATGATGTTCGGCTTCAACTCGAATGTGACTCCGCCTGTGGGAATCCAGACCTGAGGCGCTATAATCATTGTCGCTGGATTGTAGAAGTCCCACAATTGTTCTCCGCGTGGTGGATGTTGCATCCTGTCTAGTGTTGTGAGGATCCTGTCAATGCTCTACTCGTATCTTTGCTTAGACTCCTCGACCTTAGCTTCCAAATGAACCATTGGGTCTTGATTCTTAGGGCCCTGACCAGCTCTAGGACCGCGATTAGTCATCTCAGCTAATCGAGAGGAAGAGGGTTAGGAAGAAGGTTGAGGCGAGAGTTGCCTTTGCCACCTTGGGTTTGGGTCCCAAGGTCCAACAAGTTTAGGTCTTAATGACCTTCTTCCTTGCATGCACCAACTCAAAGGTTGGTGTAGTCAAGCAGAACAAGGCTAAGGCCTTGTTAATTAGATTGGTCCTTAAGATCAGATGATTAGATTTTTCGTTTTAAGTTCAAATTCCTAAAGAAGAAAAAAAATTTTGCCGTTCAACTAACTGAAGGTAATCCACACCTCTCAAGCTAACCCAGCCAGTCTGGTTACGAAGGGACTAAGAGGAAGGTTCTTCCTTTGGCTTTTGCCTCCGGTTCCTTTGTACCCCTTAGCCACCGTCGTTTGACACTACCCCGTAGGTTTAGTCATTAGGTTTGGCAGAAGAGGTTGAAATCACCCAGTAGTACGACAACGAATTCAAGTTGACTTACGTATTTTAATAATTTTCTTAACCCTTTTTCTTCAGCTAGGGAAAAAAGCTAGCCACTAGACTTGATTTAGCTTAGGTTAGTCGAAGTGTGTGGTCTCTAAAAATTTGACCCTAAAGTGTAACCTAGGGTTCATGTAGTTCTAGGGTTTCAGCAGACCAACAAGAGTAAAATAGTTCTCTGATATGCAAATGGAATCAAATAATTTGAAATTCGATGGGAAGATTCCTTTTTCAATTATATTTTAAGAGAATTTTTTTTTAATTTTTACTTTTTCATTTGAAATAAATAAGAATTTTTAAATGTTAGAGGGTCAGATATAGAATTTTGACCCCTGGTCAGTTTTCCAATTTGAAACAGTATCAAACAAACTCTGAAAATTCAGTAAAGATATGGAAATGAAAGCTAATTAAATTAGCTTTCAAACCTCACCATTCTTGGTTAGATCAAATTTGTAGATTGTTCAACCAAGCAAAGGGGGGAGCTTGGGCTTCGTACAACTCATAACTCAAATCAACTAAAAGGTATGGATATAAAGGAAAAAACAACTCATCCAACGACTCAGTCCAGTATATATCAATAGTACGTCCTACCCGCGTGCATGCGCACACGGCTAGTACTAACTATCTATATACTATACGCAAATAACTCGTTACATTCCATTCACTCGTTTCCCCTAACTAAGGGTAAACTCGTTCATTCCATTTCACGAGTTAATTGCGAGTGTTCGTTAGTTATTCGAAAATTTTCAAATCCAGGTCAGTTTGACCCCCTTGTAATTTACAAATTTTTAAAAATTGCACAATTCGAATTTTCTCAAATAGATAATGTCGTTTGAAAGATGGTTTGAAAATGAATCTTTTGGCCAAATTTAATAATTTTTTGCTCAATATATTTTCGGAAAATGAATTTTTAAATCTCTCCATGAAATCAGGTCGAAAATCAGGGATGTGGTGGAAAGGCTTTTGAAAGGTTTTGAAATTCAAATTTCAAACCTTCCATCAAAATGATTTTTTTTCAAATTTCTTTTTCAAACTTTTTCAAATTTTTTTGGAGGGAAAAACTTTTTCAAAATTGTCATTCTTTTTCTTTTTCTTTTTCAAACAACTACTAACCTAGGATTCAAAAGGAAATCCTAATCAAACTACCTAAATTTTTTTTTCCAGAAAGAAAAATCTAACTAAAATTCAAATCTAACCTAAGATTCAGAAAGAAACCTAAAACTAAGGTAGAGAAGATGTGCACCTAATTTTTTAAAAAAAAAATCCGCACTTGATGTGTGCGCAGATCCATAGTTCATCCTGCACAAAAAAAGAACCAAATCAGCTATGAAAGCAAAAATCGTCGTGCCTCCCTGGCAACGGCACCAATTTTTTCGTGGCGTAAATCGCGTTTTAGAGTAAATCAGTCATAGTATAGCACGAAATATGTCTCAACAAATAAATTTTAATGAAATAGGTGAGTCCCGGTCAAACTCAGGGAGGCAGGAAACATTTCGGATTTCATAACTGATCTTGATCTAATTACTAACTAGATAATATGCTACTAACTGCGAACTAATCTATATATATATCACAATATGTATATCATACAAGTAGTCTGATCATGCATTTCAAAAATATAATTATAACTAGAACAAGTTCTTGCTATCTAACTAGAGCATAAATGAAAAAACTACTATTGAGCAGGATAAGAGCACCACAGATGGTCCGTGGTGGCCTTCTAGAGAGGCTGGGGAGAGCAACGGCAGTCCGCCAAGGTGGCTTGGTGGGCACTTCAGGAGGATAGTGGGAGATGGAGAGAGACGGAGAAGAAGATTTGAAGAACTAGAGAGGGTCTGGAGGAGTTGGTGGAAGATGGAAGAGTTGCTTTAACTAGGGGACCCTGGGCCTTCTTTTATAGCTTTTATGTGGGGCAAGATGGGCATTTGAGCCCCCAAAATCGTGCAACCCTCTGGTGATCAAATCCGTCGATCGGGAGATCAATAGCTCTGATTTGGCCTCAAAATAACCTTCAAAACACCTTCTATGCGTGAATTCGTCCTTGTGCTGACACATGGCAGCCTCTGGACGCTTGGATCATGATCTATGCTCCAGCGCTCGCCATGCCAACACCCAATGCCCGCTTGCGCTTTAATTGCGCTTAATGCGCTTTAGCAGATTAAAACAAGCCGCAGCATTGCCTTTGAAATTTTAAGTGCGTGCACGCGCGTTTGGGTGCACGTCATCACGCATGTGGCCATTCAATGTTCCTCAACTCACCACCCGCCCGCTCCATTGCCGTCTGATGATGATTTAACGGGTGGATTTCACCCGCGCTAGCGACCTTCACTGATTTCTCGCTCAAGGCAACTCGAACATGTGCCTTCTGATTCAGCGCAAGAGCGTGAGACAACGCACTACGCATGAGTTTTGTTGCAGTTTCCTCTTTGTGTCTATTTATCCTTAGCCATTGGATCAACGCGCACCTTCTGATTCAACGCAAGCGCGTGAGCCAATGCGCTACGGGTGAGTTTTGTTGCGGTTTCCTCTTTGTGTCTATCTGTCCTTAGACGTTGGATGGAGTTCCAACGACTGAGGCGTGATCTCAATTGGTGAGGCATGTCTGGAGCTGCTACATTTGCACTTTGTGGCTATTGGGTGATGATCCAATGACCCACAGTGTGTGGGGACGTGCCTTTAGAAGTTGGGGGCGTGGCGAGGGGCAGCTGCGATGGCACCATCGTGGTCGTCCATCTTCTCTCTTTTGTAGACGGTGCTATAGGCCTCCGATTGGGATGATTCTTACGCCGTTGGATTATGATCGCTGATCCGGATCCATCCATCCAATTGGATTTATCATCTGAGGTCCGGATTTTCACCTATTTGCCTCTTGGCTCTTGCTCTTCTACGGACTCCATAAGATGCTACGAGAGTCTGATTGATGCGATCTTGGAAGTGTTGGACTCCCATCGTCATTTTGCATAGATCCATGTGGTTGGATTAGTCATCCGCAGCCCCGAATTACTTGCGATTGTTAATGTCTCTCAATTAGCACATAATATAACATTATTATTTACAAAATTAATGAATCAACAATGATGCAAAGTATGATGCAAATGCATGCAGAATGCCTAAGTTAAGCTAGGTTCTGACTTAATTCAGGCAAATTAGGACCTATGATTTCTGCGCAATCACAGGGGCCGAGGAGGACATCATTGTTGCGGGATCCACTTTCGGAACAAGGGCGAGAAGACAACCACAGGAGCTCCACGAACGAGGTGAGAAGTGGACAAAATTTTGATTTTAACTCTAGAGGAGCATCCCGCGTTTGAGACAAGCTACATTAGAGCTTTGGAGAGGGAGAGAGGTGAAGGAAGGATTGAGAAATTCGAGTGCTAGGGGTGCCCTTTTATATATGTGAGAGTTGAGGGCAAAAGAGACATTTCCAAGACTTGAAACATTCATTTCAGTGTTTTTAGTGACGCTTATCTGTCACTGTAGCTCAAACATTGCTGAAGATGCACACACGCCCCCGCCTCCTCGCCTTCAAGTGTTGAAATGCTCCATCGCACGCACACCATCTCAGCCATCTGATCAAGAGATCGGATGTTTTAAGATGCGTGCGCCCGCTCCTCTTCAACGTGCCCAATGCCTACACATGCGATCACGCATGGGCTTGGGCGTCTAATTTTGCGTGTGCCCGCCCGCATATCTCCTCGGGCCACATCTCGCCCATTTGAGCCACTCACGCTTCATCCAACGGCCCCATTTGGCTACTCCACCCCCATGCTCTTGATTTGAGGTGTGCGGGGCTTGAACTTGCATCCTCCTTTGCGAAACATAAGGCACAACTACTGCACCATCTTCTCGGATGGTCATGGACTTGATTCAACGAGAGCGCACCTCAGCCGTTGGATGAAAATCCAATGGCTCCGATCGAGCAATGAAGGCTGCTTTAGAAACTTGAGGATGTGGTCTTGGCTGGTTTGGGCGGTCGAGATGGTGTCACGTGGTGCCTGTTGGTGCTAGAGCACCACGATCATTTGTTTTGATGATAACAAAACACGTGTTATTTAACATTTGCAATTTGAGTCCCAGATTTCAGGTCAATTGCAAATGTGGACGTGTTTAGACGGAGTTCGAGCTCGCATCCAGGACGGATTGGAGGAGCTTGACGGAAAATAGAGGAGGTTCGCGTGGAGCGAAAGATTGAAGATAGAAGACAAGAAGAATAGGATAGATTCTTTTTTAATCCTTTCATGTATCTCTTGTCTTTATTTTCTTGCTCTTTTTATTTCCTTAGAATATTATGTTAAAGAGCCTCAAAGTACCCTAACAGTAGTCCTAGAAACACCTGCACAACCCTAGGATACTTAGGTTTTCTGTAGAATACTTAGAAAACCAATATAGGGCTCAAACAGCATTTCCAGACGTCTAATCCCAAAATCAGACGTCTGATGAAGAATTTTAAGACGTCTGACTGTTGTTTCAGACGTCTGATAACTGTTAGGCTGGACATAGTTAGTTCTGTCTGATGAATTCAGACGTCCAGACCTTATACCAGACGTCTTAGGAGGCGTCTGATGACTTTGCCAGACGTCCAGTTAGTGGACCGTTGGCTGGCTTAGAAGACACCCAAGAATATGACCGTTAGAGCCTTATCAGACGTCCATAGGACTTCACAGACGTCTGATAAATGACCGTTTTGCCTCGGCTGACCCAAAATCTCTTCTCATAGATTTTCTAGCCGTTGCAACGTTTGGAAATCAATTCCCACGGTAAAAGTATGTTTCCAGACGTCCAGACTTAGTGCCAGACGTCCTCTATGTCGTCTGATGGACTTGTACAAAAACCCTGTTTAGATCTGATTCAAGTCAGGGAGAAACCCGCATAGAATCAGACGTCTGACCTTGGAATCAGACGTCTTAAAGTGGCCTTCCAGACGTCTGATGCCAGAGTTAGACGTCTGATAACCCTGTGAAGTGTAATCATTGTCCTGATTTAGGCCTGATTCTCTTGGACTTTGTTCCCAACGGCTATAGAACCATTTCTAAGCCTTCCAAAGCCTTCCTAAGGCCTCTATAAATAGAGGGGAACCCTTGCAACACAAAATACACACTAAGAGAAACAAGAGACACACCTAAGCAACTTAGTTCCACTCTTTTGTGTCCAATTGAGGCCCTTGCTCTCCAAGCTCTAGCTTCATTCTCTTGAGAGCATCAAGCCTACGCGCGCCCGCTCTCCCACTGTTGATAACGAGAGCGACGTAGCGCCATCGCGTGGCACACGCACCGCGTCATCGTCGACGCACTCCTTGCAAAGGGGAGTTTCCTATTTCCTATAGAAGCTAGGTTTAATTACTTTGTTGGCTCTATAGGACTATTGTTTCTTTTATCTTTGTCTTTTGGTTGGGTATTCGCTTTGCGAATTCCCGTCTCCTTCGTGGGACAAAATCCTTCTCGTGGAGAGAAGGGGTTGAGGAACGCTACCCTCGTACTTGTAGCGTGGTTGTATTGAGGTTGAATCACCCTCGTTCAAAGTGATTCGGTTAGTGGATTTGATCAACTAGGTTGATCGGAAAATCCTAACTCGAGAGGGTTAGGTGGTGGTTTTTACCCGGTTTGGGTTTCCACCTAAAAATCTTTGTGCACATTTTGTGATTGCCTATTTTGTGATATTGTTTATATTTCATTCCGCATATTATTACGTCACCCCTCCTAGTAGGAACCTTCAATTGGTATCAGAGCAGGTCTCGCGTAATCGGCGTTACAAACCGGCGAGGATCTAGATCATGGAGGGAAGCATAGCCGCAGTCAGAATCTCCGAAGGGCAATCCACCGTCCGACCACCCTATTTCGACGGGAGGGACTTCGGATATTGGAAGTTGAGAATGAAGACGTGGCTTCAAGCCACGGACTTCGCTCTATGGGGATGTTGCGAAACCCCATACGAGATCCCGAAGCGACCCCAAGGAGGCTACTCGCAGCTGCAGATTCAAGATCTCTCACTCAACGCAAGGGCAATGAATGCCTTGTATTGCGCGTTGAGTCCGGAAGAGTTCGAGAAAATCCAAGAGTGCACCACCGCCCACGAGATATGGAGGAGGTTGGAAGGCACTCATGAGGATTCCAGCTCGGAGGAAGAAGAAGAAGAAAAAGAAGAAGAAACCACTTGCTTTGGTTTCATGGCAATCGGAGAAAGCGACATCGACAGCGAAAGCGACTCCGACAATGAGGTAAACCTGGATTTACAAGAAGCCTTTAATGAACTTTTTGAGATTAGTAAATCACTTAGGGTAGAAAATAAAAGCATTAAAAAGAACCTTAGTTTTCTTAGAAATGAAAATGATAGGTTAGAAAAACAACTCAAGGATATAGAGACTAGTCCTAAGGATGATAACCTATTATTAGAAAATCAAAACCTCATCAATGAAAATAATAAATTGATTGAGGAAAATAATAGTCTAAAGTTAGAAATTTTTGATTTAAAGGCTAAAATGAACATTATAGAAAAAGAAATTGCATGTCTTAGGGAAAGCTCTAACAAACTAATCAATAAAGTAGATGATTTTTATAGCCCTAAGGTTGAGAAAGGATCTCCATCAAGGAGACCCGCTAACAAATCCGGATCCAAGCCCACTTGGATACCAAAGAAAAAATTAGAATCTTGTTTTGTAGGGTTCAGGGATGACTACAACATAAAGGACTGGACCTACAAGCTCAAGGCTGGTCAACTTAAGTTGGGAGAACCAATAAGTAGACCAAGGAGGAGAAGAAGAAGACCGACGAGACGGCGAACAAACGATGGACCCGCCGCACGTCGACCACCAGATTGGAGACCGGCGCCAATGCCCGTGCCTCCAAGCTACGGATGGGAGCCCCATCCGATGTGGCATCCACCACCACCATTCGGGCCATTTTATTGGCCATGGTAGGTGAGGTAAAAATTCTTAACCCTATCTTATTATCATAAGCATTTAGATAGGGGGAGTTAAAAAAAGGATGAGCTAATTGTCAATTTTTAAGGGGGAGATATAAGGTAGCTAAATTTCCTTTAGAAAGGGGGAGAAAAATAATAGCTATCGCATTGTTACAAAAAGGGGGAGAATATTACCTTTGTTAAAAATAAATAGAAGAGCATGTTTTAAGGGGCAGGAAATATAAAATCAATTAAACCTTTTTGATAATGTCAAAAAGGGGGAGGATTTTTATGCATTATTATTTACGGTTTTGTCATCATCAAAAAGGGGGAGATTGTTGGTGCTAGAGCACCACGATCATTTGTTTTGATGATAACAAAACACGTGTTATTTAACATTTGCAATTTGAGTCCCAGATTTCAGGTCAATTGCAAATGTGGACGTGTTTAGACGGAGTTCGAGCTCGCATCCAGGACGGATTGGAGGAGCTTGACGGAAAATAGAGGAGGTTCGCGTGGAGCGAAAGATTGAAGATAGAAGACAAGAAGAATAGGATAGATTCTTTTTTAATCCTTTCATGTATCTCTTGTCTTTATTTTCTTGCTCTTTTTATTTCCTTAGAATATTATGTTAAAGAGCCTCAAAGTACCCTAACAGTAGTCCTAGGAACACCTGCACAACCCTAGGATACTTAGGTTTTCTGTAGAATACTTAGAAAACCAATATAGGGCTCAAACAGCATTTCCAGACGTCTAATCCCAAAATCAGACGTCTGATGAAGAATTTTAAGACGTCTGACTGTTGTTTCAGACGTCTGATAATTGTTAGGCTGGACATAGTTAGTTCTGTCTGATGAATTCAGACGTCCAGACCTTATACCAGACGTCTTAGGAGACGTCTGATGACTTTGCCAGACGTCCAGTTAGTGGACCGTTGGCTGGCTTAGAAGACACCCAAGAATATGACCGTTAGAGCCTTATCAGACGTCCATAGGACTTCACAGACGTCTGATAAATGACCGTTTTGCCTCGGCTGACCCAAAATCTCTTCTCAGAGATTTTCTAGCCGTTGCAACGTTTGGAAATCAATTCCCACGGTAAAAGTATGTTTCCAGACGTCCAGACTTAGTGCCAGACGTCCTCTATGTCGTCTGATGGACTTGTACAAAAACCCTGTTTAGATCTGATTCAAGTCAGGGAGAAACCCGCATAGAATCAGACGTCTGACCTTGGAATCAGACGTCTTAAAGTGGCCTTCCAGACGTCTGATGCCAGAGTTAGACGTCTGATAACCCTGTGAAGTGTAATCATTGTCCTGATTTAGGCCTGATTCTCTTGGACTTTGTTCCCAACGGCTATAGAACCATTTCTAAGCCTTCCAAAGCCTTCCTAAGGCCTCTATAAATAGAGGGGAACCCTTGCAACACAAAATACACACTAAGAGAAACAAGAGACACACCTAAGCAACTTAGTTCCACTCTTTTGTGTCCAATTGAGGCCCTTGCTCTCCAAGCTCTAGCTTCATTCTCTTGAGAGCATCAAGCCTACGCGCGCCCGCTCTCCCACTGTTGATAACGAGAGCGACGTAGCGCCATCGCGTGGCACACGCACCGCGTCATCGTCGACGCACTCCTTGCAAAGGGGAGTTTCCTATTTCCTATAGAAGCTAGGTTTAATTACTTTGTTGGCTCTATAGGACTATTATTTCTTTTATCTTTGTCTTTTGGTTGGGTATTCGCTTTGCGAATTCCCGTCTCCTTCGTGGGACAAAATCCTTCTCGTGGAGAGAAGGGGTTGAGGAACGCTACCCTCGTACTTGTAGCGTGGTTGTATTGAGGTTGAATCACCCTCGTTCAAAGTGATTCGGTTAGTGGATTTGATCAACTAGGTTGATCGGAAAATCCTAACTCGAGAGGGTTAGGTGGTGGTTTTTACCCGGTTTGGGTTTCCACCTAAAAATCTTTGTGCACATTTTGTGATTGCCTATTTTGTGATATTGTTTATATTTATTTCCGCAATTATTATGTCACCCCCTCCTAGTAGGAACCTTCAGTGCCATCTTGGCCGTCCATCTTCTTTGAGTTGTAGATGGTGCCACGGAAGTCGAGTTGGTCGATTTTCGCACCGTTGGGCTGCGATCGTCGATCCAAATCCATCCGGTGGTCGGATTTGTCATCTGAGATATGAATTTACACCATCTTGTCCCCTTGACCTCTAATATTTCTCAGACTGCATCTGATGCTACGGAAGTCCGATCAAGGTGATCTTGGAGTCATTGAACTCCAATCGTCACCCTGATCGGATCCGTATAGTTTGATCTTCAATTCGAAGACCTAATTAAATATCACCTGTCCCTGACCACGAAAAGGAGTAAATTACTATACAATTTATACAATTTGACCTAAATGCATGATGATGCATGTTATGCAATATTTACAATACATGATGCTTCTATAATACTAAGAACATGTATAAATAGACATTTTAAGCTATTCAGATGCATACACATCATCGACCAAACTACTTTAATTGATTGACCAAATGCGTTTGAAAAACTTCCTTTCTAGGTCGAAATTCTAGTATAAATAGAGGTTCTTGGTAGGGTTTTTCTACACACCATTTAGAATGAAATACCTCTAGAAAATGAGCTTTTACACCATCTCTGTAGTGCTTTTGCACTTCTACTTCCACACTTTCCAAAGCACTCTGATCAAAAGGCCTTTGCGAAAAATATCGATTTGATTTTTCCATTGAGGTTCCTTAGGATTATACTGTATTTTCTTTACTATTTTGATCTGGGTCCCAGGTTGTTTTGGGGAGATCCGTTGTTGTTGTTGTGCTTCTCTTCAAGTTATTTTTTTTTAGAAAAAGAAAGGACCACTACAGATCACAGTAGGTGTCCATTTTTATTAGAATGATAAAAAATTTACAGGGATGCTAGCCACAGCCTAGCACAAGAAGACACCTTAGTACAAACATTTTCAACCCACACTCTTCCCCCATTAAACTGAGCATCATTCCTAGCCCTCCAAACAACCCACATGACTACAACCGTGTAAACATGAGGCTTGGAACTGACAGTGAAATCGTGCCACAAGACATCCCATGTCGGAATGGGGGAATCACAGAATCTCCTCCATACATCATCTGTGAACAAGCAGCTACTGAAGAGGTGTCTAGCATCATCTTCATCATATCCACATAAGGGGCAGGAGATGGTATCAGCACCCATAGCCCTTCTTCTAAAAGCACCAGTAATCAACCCTTCCCTCCTTGTTAGCCACAAGAAAATATGTACCTTCAAGGGGATCTTCAACTTCCATAATGACGCACATAATATCCTATGTCCATCATCATCCATGTTCCTAATGGGCTTCTCGTATGCTTTACACGGAGCATACACACCATATTGCTAGGCAAATCTATCAATGCCCTCCCTAGGCTAGAAGGTAGCTAATGTCTCCACCAGGCATTGAGACTCCTCCCTAGATCTGCTTACATGTAGCCCACCAGTGGAGATGGGGCACCACGTGTTTGCATCCTCCTGCCAATACTCCACCACACTGGTCTCCTTCATAGAAGAATAATTAAAGGCATGGGGATAGAGGTCATGGAGTCGCCCAAGCCCACTCTAGTCATCCTTCCATAATTTAAAGCCATTACCATCTCCTAGCTTGGGAGAGAACATATCCCAACACGTCCCCAAGGACTTGGAGACTGAAGACCAAAAGGAGGAAGCTCCAGATGGATGTAAGACATCATCCAGCAAAATAAACTCTTCATATGAATCCCAAATAATATTTTGCAATAATCCCTCCTCTTTTCTTGGAATGATAATGCTCCATTTGAGGATCAACGAGTCACTAAACTCCTTAGGGGATCTGACTCCCATGCCACCCCCTTCTTAGGATACTAGATGTTCTTCCACCTGATCGATTGCATAAATCACCCATTGCATGATGTCCCTTTCTAGAAAAATTGCTTCCTCATCACATCCATTCTTCCAATATGGAATCAGGTGGTCTAAACATAGACAAAAAAAACCAGAATGGCTGACAAGACTAAATTAGGTAAGATTAATCTGCCCCCTTTAGACAAGAACCTACAGCACTGATTGCGCAGCATTCATAGGTCCTAATCTACCTGAATTAAGTTAGATCCTAGCTTAACTTAGGCATTCTGCATACATACGCATCATACTTTTCATCATAGTTGATTCATTAGTTTTGTAAATAATAATGTCATATTATATTCTAATTGAGAGGTATTAATAACCATAAGTAATTTGGGGCTACGGATGACCGATCCAACCATATGGATCTGCTCAAAATGACAATGGGAGTCTAACACCTCCGAGATTGCATCGATCAGACTCCCGTAGCATCCTATGGAGTTCGCAGAAAAGCAAGGGCCAAGAGGCAAATAGGTGCAAATCCAGACCTCAAATGTCAAATCCAACCACATGGATGGATCCAGACCAACGATTGCAATCCAATGGTGCAAGAATCATCTTGATCGGAGGCCTAGAGCACCATCTATGAAGAAGAGAAGATGGATGTCCATGATGGTGCCACATGGTGCCATCAAAGCTGCCTAAGGCCGTCGCCCCAATCTCTGAAGGAAGCACCTTCACTCATTGTGGGTCATTTGATCATCATCAAATGGCCACCATGCACCCACATCGCCCTGCCCCCATGCATCTTCAATTGAGAAGAGATCTGAATTATTGGATCTTCTTCCAATGGCCGAGAGCGGCTGAACCTTAAAGCAAAATCATGACCATTTGCGAATGCAGCTCAGTGGAGAGTGCGCTCACATGAGTGTGAGCGACGCAGGGTCGAGGTTAGTGGAGGGGGAAATTGGAAGAGGCGGTGTGCTTGAATGAAATATAGTCGTCAAATCAGCAATCAAGGGTGCTGGTGCGAACGCATGGCATGCGATCAGGCGTCGGATGAGGCGGTGTGAAAAATGCATGCGACGACGTACGGTTAGACACGTCGATGTACGCGGCTTGGTGAGGTAGTAACGCATGTGTTCTCAGCCGTTGATCTCTGCAATCAAATAGTCAAGATTAAACGTGCGCACACGCACAAGATCTCAGCAAAGGTGGCAGCGAGCGCGCGAGGACGATTGCGCGATCATGATCTAAAGGCTCAGCGCACGCCACGTGTCAACATCCTGAGCAGTGCGAGCGTTGGAGGCATTTTGGAAGGCCTTTTGAAGCGTAAGCTGATCCGTTGATCTCCCGATCAATGGATCTGATCAATCTGAGGTTGTTGCATGAGTTGGAGGGTTGAAATTCCCATCTTGCCCCTTTATGAAGCTATAAAAAGAGCCCCAGGGTCCCTAGTTGAAGAACAACTCTCTCTAGACCTTCTCCAACTCTCCAGATCTTCTTCTCCGGCTCTCCCTCTGAAGCACCCACCAAGCCACCTTGGTGCGCCACTGTTGCTCTCCCCAACCTCTCTAGAAGGCCACCACGGACCGCCTGTGGTGCCCTGATAGATTAGATAACTATTTTCCTTGCTCTAGCTTCGCACGTAGTAGTCATAAACTCTAGTTCTATTTGGCATTTAATGATCAACCAGCTTACTTGATTTGCTTTATATATATATATTAATTAGTTTGCAAGTAGTAGCATGCAATTCTAATTCAGTTTATGAAATTCGAAGCATTTTCTGCCTCCTTGAGTTCAACTAGGACTCACCTCTTGTTAAAATTGTATTGTTTCGACGTATTTCACGCTATGCTAAGATGTATTTATTCTTTCAACACAATCTACGAGACGAACACGCACCACCCAACCATCTTAGCAAGCATCTTCTCAAATAGTTGCATCCAATCCTTCCTTTTCATTTTTTTTGCTTGCAAAGGTAGACCCAAGTACCTGATTGGGAGACTAGCAACAAGCGTGTTAGGAATTTTTGAAAGAGAATCTTTGATACTACAAGTAGCCCTAAAACATATCAAGGAGGATTTAGCACCATTAACTTTCAAGCCATAACCTCACCAAAGATGTCCACAAGCTGCTTCAGGCACTCCGCCTCCCTAACACTCCCTTCAATAAAAAAAAACTATGTCATATGAGAACTGCAAGATAGGCGTCAATGCCCTATGCGTGGAGAGAGTGTAACCACAAATAAGACCCCCAACGCTGGCCTTGAGGTTGAATCTAGCTAATGTGTCAACTGCCAAGATGAAGATAAGCGGAGCAATATGACACCCTACTTCAACCCTTTCTAGGGTTGAATCCACTTCCCCATTGGACAACCATTAATCAATGGAGAGAAGGATGACGCAGTAATACATCTCTTGATCCATTGCACCCACATTTATGGAAATCCCCTCCTCCAAATCTCCCACAAGTATCTCCAGGAGACTGAATCATAGGCTTTGGAGAAGTCTACTTTCCACATGAAAGCCTTCTTTTTTTCCTCACCGAATTGTTAATCAATTCTTGTGACAATACGAATGACTCCTATAATGACCTACCCTTAAGAAAGGTCCCCTGAATTGGGATGTTAAGGTCCTGTAAAACATCTCTCATGCGGTTCGCTAACACTTTCTCGATAATGAGATATATAGATTTAGATAGTGCAATTGGCCTAAAATCAGATAGTGATTCTACACCCTCCTTGGCTAGCAAAAAAAGAAAAGAGCTATTCAGCTTCTCTAGACCATAGTTACCCATCTGGAACTCCCTGACCACATCTAACACATTAGTCTTCACCACTGCCTAGAACTCGTAAAATAGAATAGGAAACCCATTTGGCCCAGGGGACCCCTTCGCCTTCAACCCCTTCAACGCACCAACAACCTCCTCCTTAATAATCTCCCTACACAACTATCTACCTGCTTCATCTCCTAATTTTGGCATGTCAGATGCTCCAATTTTCCATCCTCCTCTTGGCCCAACACCCGTAACGTCATGGAAGTAATTATTGGCTGTATTGCAAATATCAAGAGGTGATGTGGCCACATGTTCACCATATCGTAGAGAGGAAATAAGGTTGTACCTGCCCCTTACAACCACAATTGATGCGAGCGTTGGCAACAATCAATCTCCCTTTGTAAATATTCTTTTACAATAATGCTCGGTAGCTCTTTCCTTTATTGAACCTCTTCCACATTCAACAGCCCAATCTCCTCTTTAACGTCCAACCTCTTCACCCCCTCCATATCATCCTTCCTCTTCTGAGATTTCTTCTTGGCCAAGGACTTCCTAAACTCAAAAAGCATAACACTCAAACCTTTTAATTTTGAGGCAAGCCTTTTTATGGTTGAGCCCGTCATCTCCTGGGATTGCCTTCATGATGCAACCATGTCCCTAAATCCATTCTCATTAAGCCATGATTTCTGGAATTTGAAGTATGTGCTTGGCTTAGAATCCTCCCCACTCTCCATACAAGTGGTTTGTGGTCAGAAAAAGGCTAGCCCAGTGCCACGATTGTGGCCAAGTGAAACATCCCCAACAAGCCCACAATGCACAAGAATCAGTCAATCTTTGACATCAATCCATTTCCATTCCTCCAAGTGTAAAGAGCCCTAGACGTGGGTAGGTCCACCAACTCCAGATCAGAAACTACATTCTGAAAGCCAAACGTGGAAGAATTCATTCTACCATTGAGTCTGTCATCTGAGAGGAGGGTTGCATTAAGTCACCCCTACAAACCATGTAGCCCCCTGCACCCACGATGAGACGG
Source organism: Thalassia testudinum (assembly GCA_037157565.1). NCBI lineage: Eukaryota > Viridiplantae > Streptophyta > Magnoliopsida > Alismatales > Hydrocharitaceae > Thalassia > Thalassia testudinum. The sequence continues at coordinate 23,606,431 of JAZHRO010000007.1, read as the reverse complement.
TGCCCAATTCTTCCCAGAATCTCAACCTATCACCCTGAGAACACGACCCATACACATAAGTCACATAACGTAGATCTATCACATGTTCTATTGAATTGGCAGGAAACTATGTATCTCCCCTCCCATACATGCACAAACTGTAGGGAACATTTCTTCCACCATACACATAGGCCACTCAATCTCCCATCAAATTTGATAGACTTCACCTCAGCCTCCCCATTAAAGCATAATGGCTACCACAAACTGCCATCATCACCCTCAATATGCATCACCTGTAGAAGTGCATAGTTAATATACCACTCCTTTAGATATCTATCAAGTGTCCCCTCCTCGTGTGATCCCTTAACCTACACACATTCCAAGATAAAACTTTTAACATGATGAAGAATATGCACCCCTGACAAGACCATCATTATATGTGACATTTAGCACCTTAGCCACATTACTCACCCTCAATACGTTGTTGCCCGCCCAGACCCACAGCTACGAAGATTATACCTCCCTCTTCCTACTGAAACCCCACGTGATTTCCTAGAAGAACCTTCATTATATAACACTCAGGAGTGTTAAATGTGAACACATCACCACCACCACATGAAGCCTCCTTATTCCCCATCCCCTCAGCCAAGTTACATGGACTGGGAGTCTCCTTGCACACTACAATGGCACCCTCCACGGCCTTGTCTTCCATCTTGCTATCAACGGCTTCCATGTCGTCCTCCCCATCCTTAATTCCCACACTAACAGTCACCTTCCTCTTCTTTTGGCTAGAGCCTAACCCTTCATCGTTCACACAGTCCACCTTCTTCCATTGTGTTGTGAGATTGCCCTCCACATCTCTCACCACCCATGTCTCCACTTCCTCCATATTGGTTGCTTGATGCACACGAACAGTAACATGAAGCAACCAAGACGAGCCCCCACATCGTAGAACAATTCTCTCATGAAAGGGTCCACCAAGCCTCAACCTGACACCAAATTGCACCACATTACTGTCACCATCCACAAGATCGACCACAAAATCTTCTTTCATTAATGCTAACCCTACTAAAACATGATTGACTACTGCATTCGAACGGAGATGGAGAGGAAGTCCCCTGATTTCAATTGTTCCATCCCTAATAAAGACCCTTTACGATGGACGTTCATTCATGGCACCATCAAAAGGAGAGACCATTCGCCAAATAATTTAAACATTCTCATAACAGGAAGAACAAAATTTCAAGACTTCAACATCACTATCACAAAGCCCAAACAATAGAAACTTCAAAGCATTCAACCACGAAATCTTCCACAGTGGAGAAGTGAGTGTGTGTTCTTACAATCACGCAAAGATCATCCATGGAGGGAGCGCCGACCATGACCTCCCCAATAAGGATGTCACGCATCATGGACTCCACCGCCAATACTTCAGGAGTAAGGGGAATTTCCATGTCAAGAGAAGGAAGTGTAGGGGGTGGTGAAGGACGGCCCCAAGCACCCTCTCGTCGACTCCGTCCCTGTTGTGCCCCCAGCATCTCCCATGGCCATTCGCAAGCCCCCTATGTGTTGGCGCACCCTCCTTCTGCCTCCATGCACAAGGCCCTTCACTAGGGTTTGCCTCATAGCCACCCACCCCTCCTCTAGGGTTTTTCCCTTCATAGTCAGCCATAGGTTTCCTCCTCTTGCGCATATCTCTTCTATGCCTAAGACCTCCACATTCCAAAAACAAAATGGCGTTGCAACACTCTGTCACCATGTTTCCTCTCCCGTGCCACCAGTAGCACACAATGGTTGCACCCCTCCCTCCATATGCATAGCCATGGTTCCACCCTCTACCATGACCCCCTTGGTTGCCCACAAGACCACCAACCCTCCCACCCGAACCACCGATGATGCCCCATCCACCAGCCGACCTCCCCTTCCTATCGCCCTTCCTCTCTCTCCTTGTCGCCATCTCTTTGAAGCCTCTCCCCCTCTCTGTTTTAATCATTCAGCAAGATCTCTCGTTGTTAAGAGAAGGGTACTTGTAAGAGGTTGTGCCAACCTCGTTCAAGTGGTCCATTAGTGGATTGACTAGCTTTGACTAGTCGGGAAAATCCTAAGCTGGGAGGCATAAGTAGTAGTTCTTACCCACAAGGGTTTCCACTATAAATACAAGTGCACTCGTGTATGATATTTTGTGGTTCGTGTTCATTTTGCTTTAAAGTTATTTTAAATTACTGTCTATACTATTCACCTCTCCCCTCTAGTATAACATATTAGATTCGTAGGACTTTCATTAATGTCCAAAAGAGATTCATCTGGAAACTTTCAAAAAATAGGCGAGGAGTAGGGGATGTAGACTGGGTCAAGACGTGAAAGGTGATTAACCACTACATTATGATCTCCGGCCTTGTTGCAAATCTCGACATCAAATTCCTACAACAAAAGGATCCGTCTAATAAGGTGAGGTTTGGAATCCTTCTTTGCCGAAAATTGCCGAAGTGTTGAATGATCAGTATAGATAATAACCTTTGACCCTAATAGATAAGAATGCAACTTCTCCAGGCTGAATACTACGGCTAGCAGTTCTTTCTTAGCGACTGTGTAGTTATGTTGAGCCTCATTCAACGTCTTGCTAGAATAGTAAATCACAAAAGGGTGGCACTCCCAATGTTGGCCTAAAATAGCTTCGACAGTAAAGTTGGAGGCATCACACATCATCTCCAAATCAAAAGACCAGTTGGGTGACTGGAGAATAAGGGAATCAAACAAAGCATTTTGTAAGGTCTTGAAAGCGCTATGATAGGAACAATCAACATGAAATGGGACATCCAAAATGAGGAGATTTCTCAGAGGATAAGCAATCTTAGAAAAATCTTTGATAAATCTCATATAAAATACAACATGTCCCAAGAATGACCTAATCTATTTGACCGAGATAAGAAGAGGCAAACGAGAAATGATATTAGCTTTGCTTGATCAACTTCCAATCCATTAATTCTCTAAGAACCTATGACCTAGTACTATGCCATTCCTCACATGAAATGGCTCTTTTCCCAAGATAGTACTAAGTTAACTTCGATGCATCTTTTCAAGATCTTGGTGAGGTTATCAAGACAAGACTCAAAATCATCTCCGAAAATGGAGAAGTCATCCATAAAAACTTCTACAAAGTCCCCTATCATATCATAAAAAATGACCATCATGCAATGCTGAAAAGTCGTTGATGCATTACATAAGTCGAATGGCATTCACTTAAAAGTGAAGGTACCAAAGGGACATGTAAAAGTTGTCTTGTCCTGATCTTCCAGGTTAATCGAAACCTGATTTTCCCGAGAGTATCCATCCAGAAAGCAAAAGCAGCTTTGTCCAACTAACCTTTCCAAGATCTGGTCAATGAAAGGCAAGGGAAAGTGGTCTTTCTTAGTAGCGGAATATAACTTTCAGTAATCAATACAGACCCACCAAGTAGTCAAGGTGTGGGTCAGGATGGATTCACCATGTTCATTTCTAATCACGGTGAGTCCCGTATTTTTGGGCATAATCTGGATGGGACTCACCCACTGGCTGTTAGAGATGGGGTAAATGATATCAATGTATATATGATGAGTGCAATAAGAGAGGTGAATACCATGAATGTTAGAAATGCTCCACCCAATAGCAGCCATATGCTCGTTAAGCACGGAAACCAGTCTACGCTCCTATTCTTGGGTTAAATGAAATTGATAATAATCGAGTAAGTCTCATTATTGCCCAAGAACACATATTTTAATGAATCAAGTAAGGGCTTGAGTTCAAACATAGGTGGAGGGGTGATGCTCGCTAAATCTCTGCAATTAAATATATCAAATCATTGTAGAGTGTAAATAAAGTAATCAATTAATATAATACCAAACTATAAGGAGTCTAGGTCAAACACAGGGAGACAATCACTATTTAATGCCTTTCGTAGTTATATATAGTAGAATATAGATATCAAATAATTGCACAGATAATAGTAATAGAGACACAAATAAATGAATACTGCAATTTATTTCTAATATCAGAAATGTCCTACAAATATGAATCTAATCAAAGATTACAATCAGAATAGAGCTATAAAAGAAGAGGGGAAGAAGATCAGAGGTGCTTGAGGGATGCTTGAGGAAGCTTTTGACGGAGCTTCAAATCCAGGGCACTAAGAGGAAGAAGATGGAGTCCAGAGAAGAATACTATTAGTGGACATGCACTAAGGTAGAGGGGGGCTAGGTAGGCTAATTATCTAAGAGACTAAGTGCCTTCTAAGGGTTGGAAGGTAGGTCTTTTTATAGGAATCTAGGTAGCTTCCTGTTGGTTGATCTAGAGAACCTAGGATCACTAATTTGGGTAGTTTAGATTTAATCAAAAGTGATGCCCAGAATTAGTTGAATAGGGACCTTAGGATCTAAGTTGTAGGGCTAGGATAGGATGATGGTTTTCTAAAAATAGGCAACCTAGGTAGGTGACTACCAAGGGATAAAACCTTACCAAGTGATAAGATCTTATCTCTTGAATGACCATTAAGAGATAAAATCTTCTTAAGTTGACACTAACTTAAGAGGATTAGGCTAGGATTTTCATGGGTCTTATGTGGGTAGGGTTAGTGCTAGATTTTGTAGACATAGGCTGTGAGAATAGATTCCTAATTAGGCTAGGTTGACCCTAGGTCTAGTGGGTTGGGTCCAAATAGGTAGGTCCTAGTCTAAGTGTGTGTGTAGTTGTGTAATTGTGTTAAGGGAAATCTAAATAGGTTAAGGTTCAGTCTAATTAGGTAATAGGTAGGTCTAATTACGTAATAATGAACCTAATTAAACTTGTGTGGGTTGGTATTTGCTCAATTAGGTTCTAGGTGAACCTAATTGAATTCAGGTGCACCTAATCAAGTAAGTGTGCACCCAATTAGGTAGGAGCTTGGTCTAATAGGTTTAAGTTGGGTTTGATAGACTCAAATGAGTCTAAGCAACTGAGTGGTAGTCTAATCAGGTCCCATGGACCTAGTTGACTAGTGGCTAACCTAATTGACTCAGATTGAGTCAATTAAGTGTGGTATGGACCTAAATAGGTTTCTAGGCTAGGGATAAGGTATTGGATAAGTGGATTAGGGTTAAGGATAGTAGGATAGGACTATGGATAGAGTGGATGGTTCATGAATAATGCTATCCATGTTTTTGGCTTTTGAGCTCAAATATCTAAGGTTGAGCTGGTTCAGGGATAGGTATTTGGATAGAGTTATCCTAAGGTTTCTAGGATAGGGTAGAGTTATCCTAATTCCTCTCTTTCCTCCTTTTTTCTTGTATCTTCAATCTTTCATTATTTCATCTTTATTCCTCAATTAGCTCCTAGCTCAGCTATAGCTTTTGCTCCTATTCAACATTATCTCTCAGTTCTTCAGATTATTCTCTAAGACCTATCACCTACATTATTCACAAAAGACTAAAATTAGGAGATAATTATTTGTGAAATAATTGCAAAGGTTAAATATACATGCATGCTCTAAATGCAATATTTATAAACCTAATGCATGATTTTACTAAGGAGTTAGCCTTAGATTAAGCCAATTAGGGTAATAGAGTAGATTGTTATCACACCCTCATGCCTATTTTTCACTAGTCCTATCAAAATCAACATGTGAAAAATCTGCGAAAATCATGCGAGAATCACAATACGCAGGTTTTCTTTATTTTCAAAGGTAATTTTTTTTTAAAGCTTCCGTCAGGGAATTAAGCTAGTTTTAATCAGAAATCCCAGTAGGATTTTTCACTAACGAAAGGAAATTGCAGACAAATCCTTAATGGCAAAGTCTTAGCAATTCTAAAGTATTGACTCAAATCTTGACCTCCTAAATCAAATCAGGAATCTTATTAGCCATTAGACTTGGGTCGTCAAAGTGACTTTCTCTTACTAAGTCAACCTACCCAAGATTCAAATCGAATGTGAGAAATAAGCATCTTGTGTGTGATTTTTATGTGACTCATCAAACAGACAACCAAGTTGATTCCTAGTATTTAATAACACTTTGAATGCTTTTATGCTCTTTTTGAGACAACCAGACTTCGGTTAGGCCATACCAAGACTTGGTAGCTTTCTTCTCACCACTTTTCTACCCTGTGGTCAACAAACTATTTGTATAGCACCCCGGCTAGACCTCTAGGTCTCTTATGCCTAATTATTTTCTCCATCTTTTTTCTTTTTTTTTATAGGATAAACACTCATATGTAGTGAGGTGTTTTATTTAATGGAACTGGAAATGTAGCATCCATATGTAATGAGATGCTTTTATGTGGTTGGATATAATTTTTTTTCATTTTTTTTCTCATTTTTTTTCAAGGCTAAACATCTATATATTTTTTTCTCCAAATCATTTTCCTAAGCAAATGACTCTCCATCTGTTCTAAATACATTCCCTGACAAATAGGAGCAGTCCTAAGAGCTAGAAACATGGCAAGGTCCTTTGGATTTGCAAGCTAATGTAGACACATTTATTTAGGATAAAATGCCTATTTATGCATGTTCTTAAGCTTAGATATGCATTCCATATTATAAATATTGCATATCATGCATCATTCTACATTTAGAATAGTGTGTATAAATTTTAGGTTAATTACATCCTTTTATGGCCAAGAGAGAAGGAGATTTAATTCAGGGCCTCGGATTGACGATCTGACTGTATGAATCTGATCAAGACAATGATCAGAGTCCAATACCTTCGAAATCGCCTTGATCGGAGTCCCGAAGCACCATAAGCAGTCCGGGGAAGATCAACGGCCAAGGGACTAGGTGACGCAATTCAGAGCTTCAAACGACAAATCCGATTAGATGGATGGATCCAGATCGATGATCACAGCCGAACGTTGTGAAAATCGACCCAATCCGACATCAATTTCTTGACTACCCTAGTTTTAACCCATACCCACCCAACCCTAAATCGAACCATTCGGTTCAGGTGAACCAAGTCCAAGATAGGGTGTTGGCTAGCTTAAGAAACACCATTCAATCTCTAGAAACCTAGACAACACCTCGCAATGAAGAATTGGAGCCCCTGATTCAAATGATTGACAATTTGAACAGCTCATTATTGGATTGGCTCCAACATATTGAGGATAAGGGCCCAAGTGAGTTTTTACTTAGGAAATTATCAAGATTGAGGATGAAATTTTTGGTTGCCCTAGTCCAATCTTGGGATGATTCTCAAGATGAACTCCCTTTAGGAGAGCCAATGTCTGAACCCGCTCAAGCACCCATCGGGGAGGGGGGGATACATTTTCTGAGACCGAAGATGACCAGGTTGGTTTAGAGTAACCCATTGAGGATGAATCGATTTTTCTCACCTGAGACCTCCGATCTGAATAATGAAAAGAAATATCTCTATATTCCAGGGAACGACATACGATCTTGAGACATATATAAATGAGGATCAAGAATTCTCTGATTCAGAGGGTGAAGAATATTTAGGTGAACTCTCACTTGAGCTTAAGGAGGATGATTTTAGTGAGACTAACAGGCATGAGGAATCTAAAGATTTATTTGATGGCCCTATAATTGAGGAATTTGGTCCTATTGGGGCTAACTTGGAGGATCCGAATCCTTATTTACTAGAAGAATCAATCAATAGCCCAATTCCTCAACCACACCCCAAAGGGATTGATTATGATTTTGATTTGAAAATCATTGTACCCAAGTCAATCCTAAGTCAACCACAATTATTGGACTTGGATATCTTAGATGGGGTATACAATGATCTAGAGGTCCCGGAAACCCTGATTTTGTAAAGTAGAAATTTGGAAATGAAACTATGTGAGGCTTATTCTAAGGGAAACACAATTTTGGATCTACGGGTTCCTATTGACGTTAAACCACCGACCTTCTATTAGAACCCTTATGATATCTTGGATGTGCAACCCAAGATTAGAATAATTGATTATCTTTTTGAGCTGAACTCTAAGTGGACACCTGAATCTATTGAACCAAATCTACCCATTGTATGCCACTTTATACTAAGGTTGCACACCACAAAACCACAGGCCCAACCCTGCAAATACAACAATCTCTGGTTCTGGGTGATTTTCATCCAGAACCTTAGAACCACTCGACCCTACGACATGGGTTTGCACCACAACTTGGTCCACATCTGTGGACATCTTTTGCTGGTAGGTTTTAGGATCGATCTTTAAATTTTGATCCTGACTAGCACTTGTGAATTCCTAATTTTTTCTTTGTTTGTATATTATGCCTAGCTAAAGGCAATAGACTTAGCACGTGTGTGTACTCCTTTCTCTTTGCAGAGCCAACCGGATTGTCACGAAATTCAGGTGATATTCTATTTATTCCACCCTTTTCATGTCTTTATTTTTACAATGAGGACATTACATCATTTAGGCATGGGAGGTGAATACTTAATCCTGAAATAATTTTGTTAGCTATGTGGAATTTCTTTTATTTTAAAAAAAATCAAAATTTAAAAAGGAAAAAAAAAAGAATTAGGAGAAGAGAACTTAGGCATTAAGAGTTGTTAACTTTGGGAGATGATACTTAAGGACTTGAACACTTAAACTCTTTAGGTCTTCGGGTTTAAGGTGTCCACTAAAATGTGGACTTGGTCTTGAGTCCTCGCCAAGATTAATTTTACTTTAATTTGGCTAATAAATTGGGATGATAAGTACACAACTTATCAACCTGCCAACTGATTTGAGGGGACTTTAAGTTTAAGCATCTACACACTATTTGCACTGACTCACTTTCCGACGGTTTTTACGAAAATTGGGTAGCTAATGAATCATCTAGGGTGGTATGGCTGGCAAGTTGTCGGTGTAATAGCTCATCAACCGGTTGTTCAAAGCCCAGTCACACAACCATTCTCTTCCTACTGCCTTTAGGTAAATCTTAGATCAGGGAAGCCACCTACTTAGAAAAAAGAGAAAGAAATACTCGAAAAGAAAGAAAAAAATAGAAAAAAGAGAAATAAAATAAAATAAATAAATAAGCCACACGTCACTGCACGAGTATGGCTGGCAAGTGGTCGGTGGTAAAAGCTCATTGGCCGGTTGTCTAAAACCTACCTCACAAAAATGCACAAATAATTCCCAAAATAATTAGGGAAGAAGCAGAGAAGTAGAATAAGCTGAAGATATATACACTGGGATCACCCTTGTGTTGACCCTTTAAAAATAAAAAGTAGGGAAAAAGCTACTCATCGGATAGATACACCTTTAGGCAAAAATTCTTAAGGTCACATAGGGTCGTAGAAACATGAGGTTCGTTTTAACGACTGCCTAGTGAGTCTATCACTCTTTCACAAGATGCTTAGCACTTAGTCCTTTTTTAGTCTTAGGCGAGTTGGGTAGCCGTAAAAAATTACCCAAAACTCTCAACTCCAAAATTCCAAAAATCCAAAAAACATTAGAAAAGAAGAAAACAGAAAAAAAATGTATCTTCCCTTTTTCAATTAAGGCGAGGACTTGGGCGATCTGCATTTTGATAGGCACCCGGGCACTGTTGAGTCTTCGTAGTTTAGGACCTCAGTAGAAATTTTCTATTGTTAATAAACAACTTAGGCCTAAGTAATCAAGTCCTAATTCTATTTTTATACATAGCATTTAGTTTGAGTTTGCTAGGGACTGGCAAAAGACACATCTATTTAGGATAAAATGCCCATTTATGCATGTTCCTAAGCTTAGATATGCATTCCATATTATGAATATTGCATAGCATGCATCATTCCACATTTAGAATAATGTGTATAAATTTTAGGCTAATTGCATCCTTTCATGGCTAGGAGAGAAGGAGATTTAATTCAGAGCCTCGAATTGACAATCCAACCATATGGATCTGATCAAGATAACGATTGGAGTTCAACGGCTCCGAAATCGCCTTTATTGGAGTCTCATAGCATCATATGCAGTCTGAGGAAAACCAATTGCCAAAGGACTAGGTAATGCAATTCAGAGCTTCAAATGAAAAATCCGACAGCATGGATGGATTCGGATTGACGATCGCAGTCCAACGGCATGAAAATCGACCCAACCCGACATCCGTGGTACCACTTACAAGCATCTAAAGATGGACGACCCATATGATGCCATGTGGAAATGAACCTTGCCTTACCTTCATGATTCGGATCTCAATCCAACGGTTGGAAATGGACCTGGCCTCGCCTTCATGATGTGGCAGAGATTGGTCGCGAAAAGGTTTTGAGTTTGGAAACGTCGTCACAGTTCGATTTGCGAGAAAATCCGTCGATCATATAAAATTTATAACCGAAACTCGAGATGAGTCCCAGGTCAAATATGGGGAGGCGAACATTTGATTTGAAAAATCCGCACTTCGATTTTATCTGTTTTTGTCATTTTTATCTTTCCTTATTTTTTTGGTACTTTTATTAAGCAAGAGAGTAGGTCGATGAAAACTTGATCTTCTTGCAAAAATAATGCAGAGAGAGAGGGGAACAATCATATATTTATGAATAAATGTTTCTACAACTATGAAAGCGGGAAAACTACATTACGAAAGAGAAAGGATAGAGATAGGTGAGAAGAATCCCCCTCGACGGTCTCTTGGAGGGCAGCTCTCTCTGACGTCATCTGAAGGAAGGTGGCGAGGAACAGGACGAACTAGGATAGCTGAAGGATGGAGGGCGGGGCAGGATGGTGTCGTATCGAGGATCTACTTCTCAAACTAGATGAGAAGACAATCACAGGATGCTCCACGAATGGGGATGAGGGGAGGGAAAAATATTTGATTCTACTCTAGAGAAGCATCTTAGGCTTGGGACAAGCTCTTTATAGAGCCTTGGAGGTGGTGAGAGGAAGAAAGGAAGAGATGAAAAATGGGAGGGGTAGAGGTCCTTTCATAGTGGAGGAAAGGATCAATTTCGTATACAGGACATTTAATGACGATCATAAAAAGATCCTCCGCAAACATCGTTGAAGATAGCCTTGCGTCCACGTTGCTGCTGCGCGGGCGAACGCTCCATGCGCCCATGTTACGCGCCTCCACGTGCAACTCGCCCAAGCCTCGCGCTATGCTACCGCTGTCGCTACCTCTGTGCGTGCCCACTAGGTTGCTGTGCATGCGTGCTTCCGCGTGCAGTCACGCGCTCGAACTGCTGTGCGCATGCGGTGGTGCATGCGTGCCCATGGGTGGCCTGGGTTGCACCATGTGGCGTGATCTGGACAGTCCATCTTCTTTCCTTTGTAAGGGTTGCTACAGGGGTCGGATTGAGTTGATTTTTGCACCGTTAGGCTGTGATTGTTGACCTGAATCCATCTGTGCAGTTGACTTTGTCGTTTGAAGCTCCAGATTGTGTCACCTATTCCCTCGATCCCTCGATCGTTGATCTTCCTAAGATTGCATATGGTGCTATGGGACTCCGATCAAGGCGATTTCGGAGGCGTTGGACTCCGATTGTCATCTTGATCAGATCCATATTATCAGATCATCAATCCAAGGCTCCAAATTAAATCTCCTTCTCTCCTAACCATAAAAGGACGTAATTAACCTAAAATATACACAAATAACTCTAAATGCAGAATGATGCACGCTATGCAATATTTATAGTATGGAATGCATATCTAAGCCTAGAGACATGCATAAATAGGCATTTTAACCTAAATGAATGAGTCTACATCATACCCCCATGCTTATCTTTTGCTAGTCCCTAGCAAAATTAAGCTACATGCTATGTATAAAAACAGAATTAGGGTTCGATCGCTTAAGGCATTAGTTGTTTATTAACAAAAGGAAATTTTGACTAATGGCCTAAATTACGAAGATTCAACAGTACCCGGGTGTCTGCTAGAATATAAACCGCCCAAATCCTCGCCTTATTTGAAAAGGGAAGATACATTTTTTTGCTTTTTCTTTTTTTCTAATTTTTTTGGAATTTTGGAGCTGAGAGTTTCGGGATAACTTTTTATGGCTACCCGACCCGCCCAAGACTCGAAAATGACTCTAAGTGCTAAGCATCTTGTGAAAGAGTGATAGACTTACTGAGCAACCATTAAAACGGACTTCGGATTTCTACAACCCTAGGTGACCTTAAGAGTTTCTGCCTAAAGGTTTATCTTTCCGATCAGTAGCTTTCTCCCTACTTTTTCTTATCTTTTTTATGGGGTCAACACAAGGGCAAACCCAATGCGTATCCCCCCGATTTATTCTACTTCCTCGCTTCTTCCCTAAGTGTTTTGAGAATTATTTGTGCATTTTTGTTAGCTAGGCTCTGGACAACCGACCAATGGGCTGTTATCCACGGCAACTTACCAACCGTACTAGTACAGTGAAGTGTGGTTTATTTTTCTATTTTTCTATTTTTTTATTTTTATTTTTAGTATCATTTTTTTCTTTTTCTAGTAGGTGGCTTCCCTGATCTAAGATTTACCTAAAAGTAGTAGAATGAGTATGGTCATGTAGCTGGACTCTGGACAACTGGCCAATGAGTTGTTACCTACGACAACTTGCTAGCCATACTACCCTAACGGTTCATTAGCTACCCAATTTCCGTAAAAATCACTGAAAAGTGAGTCAGTGCAAACAACGTGTAGATACTTAATTTAAAATCCCCTCAAATCAGAGGGTGGGTTGATAAGTCATGTACTTATCACTCCAATTTATTGGCCAAATTAGAATAAAATTACTTGGCAAGGACTCGAGACTAAGTCCACATTCGAGTGGACACCCAGGCTAATTAAGCTCGAAGACTTGAAGAGTCTAAGTATTAAGGTCCCAAAGTATCAACTCCTGAAGTTCACAACTCCTAATGCCTAAGTTCTCTTCTCTTAATTCTAGTTTTTTCTTTTTTTTGTCTTTATGAATTTTTAATTTTTAATTTTTTTAAAAAGAAATTCTATAGAGCTAAGGAAATAATTTCATGATTAGGTATCTACCCCCCCATGCCTAAATGCTGCAATGTCCTCATTGTAGAAATAAAGATATGAAACGGGTGGAATAACAAAATATCACCTGAGTTTCGTGACAAACCGATCAGCTCTGTAGAGAGGAGAGTATACACACGCACTAAGTTTGTTGCCTTCAGCTAGGCATGGTTCACAAGTATAGAAGATATGAAAGGTTTAGAACTGCAAGTCAAAATCAAAATCAAAAGATTAATTCTTTGACCCACCAGCAGAAGATGTCCACAGATGTGGACTAAGTTGTGGTGCAGACCCATGCCCTAGGGTCGAGCGGTTCTAAGGTTTTGGATGAAAATCACCTAAAGCAAAAGATTATTGAGCTTATGGGGTCGAGCCTGCAGTTTTGTAGTGTGCAACCCAAGTTTGAAATGTCGGACAATTGGTAGATCCGATTTACTAGGTTCAGATGCCCACTTAAAGTTTAGCTCAGAAAGATAGTTAGTTATTCCAAGCTTGGGTCTCACAACAAAGATATCGTAAGGGTTCTGGTAAAAAGTTGGTGGTTTTAGGTCAACAGAAACCCCTAAATCTAAAATCCTGCTTTCCCTGAAGTTAGCTTCCCAGATCCTCACTTCCAAATTCCTATCCTTCAACATCAAGTGCTCGGGCTACGGGACCTCTAGTATATCATTCACCCCATATGATTTTCCCAAGTCCAGAAATCATGGCTGAATCAGAATTGACTTGGGCACAATGATCTCAAAAGTATGATCATTTAGCTCTTCGGGGTGTGGTTGAAGAATAGGGCTACTGATTGAATCTTCTAGTAAATGAGGATTCAGATCCTCCAGGTTGGCCCCAACCTGATCACAATCTTCAGTAATCAAGCTATCAAATATTCATCAGATTCCTCAGGTCCATTTATCTCACTAAAATCATCTTCCTTAAGCTCAAGTGGGACTTCACCTAAAGATTCCTTACCCTCAGAATTAAAGAATTCTTGATCCTCATTTATATATGTCTCAAAATCATATGTCATTTCATGGCCCATGGGGACATATTTTTCGTCTTTCCTTAGCTTGGGGATCTCAAGTGAAGCAATCGGTTCATCCTGAATCGGTTGTTCTAGAACAACCTGGTCATCTTCGGTCTCAGAACAAGTATCCCCCCCAACAGGCGCTTGAGCGAATTCAGATATTGGCTCTCCTGAAGGGGGTTCATCCTGAGAATCATCCCTAGATTGGACTAGGGCAACCACAAATTTCATCCTCAATCTTGATAATTTCCCATGTAGAAACTCACCCGGGCCCCTATCTCTAACCTCTTGGAGTAAATCCAATAAAGAAATATTAAGTTCATCAATCATTTTGATCATAGGCTCCAATGCTTTAATGCATGGTGTTGGCTGAGCTTCTAAAGATTGTATGGTGTTCCTCAAGTTAGCCAACACCCTATCTTGGACCTAGTTCACCTGAACCGAATGGTTCGATTCAGCTTTAGGTGGGTTCAGGTTAAATCTGAGTCAAGATATTGAGGTTCTCGGGGTCCTTCCTAATAGTAGGTCATTTTGGGTTGTTCAAAGAATGATGGTGACCTATATTTAGCATATTCCTTGGGAGGGTAGGTGTTATAGTCAACATATCCTTCTTGATTGTAGATCAGGTTAGGTTGATCATCGAAGGGTAGAGATCTATAATCATTGTAGGTGTGAGAAGGATGATAATCATAGTCTTGTTGTCCAGGGTTAGGCCCTGGACACTGAGGTTCGGATTCATATCCCCAATCAAAGCTATCATGGCTAGGAGATGGGTAATCATAAGTCGAGTTAGGATAGTAATCATTTTGAGGATAAGTGATGGTAGGAGGGTAGGATTGGAAATGAGAGTGTGATGTGGAAGAATACATAGTGAAATAGGAGGGAAAATAAACAGAGAAAGGTGCCCTACAATACAATCAACCCAACCTATCCTTAGGTGGGTTAGCCTACAGATCTACAGACTCTTAGAACCCATCTTGAGATGACAGAAATGATTTGGTCTACTTCTATCCGACCAATCCAACTAGTTAAAGGGAGGGGCTATGGAGAAGGTTCTTCCTTTGGCTTACGCCTTTGGTTCCTTTGATACCCCCCAACCACGGTCGTTTAACGTTACTCCCCTAGCTAGACATCAGATGGACTGATAGAAGCAGATTAATAAAAAAAATCTCAATTTGAGCCCTGAAGAGCGAATCAATCCCTAAGGCCAATGTCTACTCAGTTTTAATTAGGGTTGGGATGATTGTGCTCTTAGAATGTAATGGACCCTTTAGATGGGTTGTGCCCTTAATGATCAGTTAAAATGTGTGTGCGTGCACAACCAGGGTTTGCAAACAAGGTTATTTGATGATGTGTCTTTTAGGGTTTAACCTTGTTTAGTAGCTTTTAGGGTTTAATTTTTAGGTTCGTTCATTCAGGTTTAGTAGAACACTCCAAGTTTTCAAAGCACTGGTGATAATATATTCCTTTAGAAATCAAAAACTAATGTGGAGTGCTTGGTTCAGCACTAAAGATCAACCTTAAGTGGCAAGCTACTAATGGATCACTTTTAATTTGAGTGGTGCGGCCCAAACAGTTCAATCAATTGGCATATTACGCCACTTAGTTAAGGCACACAAAAATGTTTGACCTATTCAGATTTCTACTCACTTATGTGTATGCTGAGTTAAGTGTACCGAATCAGCAGGTCAGGTTTCGATTAAGTGATAGAATCGATGTGATTGTGTGCCTTAGGGTGAGAAGTTGTGGGTGTTAAGTGTGTAGCCTTCAATTAAATCTCACAAGAAGTGTATTTTTTTATTTTTTAATATCTGCAAGTGGGTAAGGTGAGGCGAAGTGACAATCAAACAATCAAATCTATCCTAGGGTTTACGCAAGCGCCTAAGTTGATTTGAGTTTGAGTTATTAGGTTATGGAATGGAAATCTAATGGGTGGGTGGCGGGATAAACTTACAAATGTCTCTTCCCGCACTTTACTCCAATCTACTGCCTTCGGCTTCTCGATCAGGTTCCTACAAGACAATAAATCGAAGAAGAAAGATAGGTTAGAAAAATATGTAAGTAATGCGAGAAAATGCGAGAAAAACCAAAGAGTGTTACCTCCCTAGCAACGACGCCTTCATGATGTGGCAGAGATTCGTCGCGAAAAGGTTGAGTTTGGAAAACCCATCGTCGTAGTTCGATTAGCCAAAAAATCCGTCGATCAGATAAAATCTATAACCGAAACTCGAAATGAGTCCTGGGTCGAACATGGGGAGGCGAATGCTTGGTTTGAAAAATCCACGCTTCGATTTTATTTGTTTATATCATTTTTATCTTTTATTATTTTTTTGGTATTTTTATCAAGTAAGAGATTAGGTTGATCAAAACTTTATCAACTTGCAAAAATAATGTAGAGAGAGAGAGAGGAACAATCATATATTTATGAATAAATGTTTCTACAACTATGAAAGCAAGAAAACTACACTACGAAAGAGAAAGGATAGAGATAGGTGAGAAGAATCCTACTCGACGGTCGCTTAGAGGATGGCTCGCTCTGACATCTCCTAGAGGAAGGTGGTAAGGAGTGGGATGAACGAGGATGAAGTCGGAGGAAGGAGGGCAGGGTAGGACAGCGTCGCAGCGAGGATCTACTTCTCGAACTAGGTGAGAAAACGATCATGGGATACTCCACGAATGGGGATGAGGGAAGGGAAAAATATTTGATTCTACTCTAGAGGAGCATCTTGGGCGTGTGACAAGCTCTCTATAGAGCCTTGGAGCTGGTGAGAGGAAGAAAGGAAGAGATGAAGAAAAATGGGAGGGGTAGGGGTCCTTTTATAGTGGAGGAAAGGATCAATTTCGTATACAGGACATTTAGTGACGGTCATAAAAGTCGCTGAAGATCTGCTGCAAACGTCGCTGAAGACAACCTTGTGCCCACGCTAGCACGTGCTACACGCACCCGTGTCGCGTGCCTCCACGCACTACATGCTCACGCCTCGCGCTGTGCTACTGTTGTTGCTGCCTCCATGTGCACCCACTGTGCTACTATGCGTGCATACCTCCGCGTGTGTGCGCATGGCCGTGCTATTATGCTCGTGTGGTGGCGCGTACGTGCACATGGGAGTCCTAGGTTGCACCACGTGGTGCGATCTAGGCCGTCCATCTTCTTTCCTTTGTAGGGGCTGCTACAGGGGTCGGATTGAGTTGATTTTCATGCTGTTGGGCTGCGATCATCGACTTGAATCCATCCGTGCAGTCGGATTTGTCGTTTGAAGCTTTGGATTGTGTCACCTAGTCCCTCGACCATTGATCTTCCTCAGACTACATATGGTGCTACGGGACTCCAATCAAGGAAATTTCAGAGGCGTTGGACTCCAATCATCGTCCTGATCAGATCCGTACGATCGGATCATCAATCAAAGGCTCCAAATTAAATCTCCTTCTCTCCTGGCCATAAAAGGATGCAATTAACCTATAATATACACAAACAACTCTAAATGTAGAATGATGTATGCTATGCAAAATTTATAGTATGGCATGCATAGCTAAGCCTAGAGACATACATAAATAGGCATTTTAACCTAAATGGATGTGTCTACATCATTTCACAAGGGGAGAGCTCAAGATCATATCATGACCATTGGATGAAAATCCAACGGCCATGATTGCATGATCAGCGGACACCGATAACTCTTCAACTCAACACTTCCTCTCCTTTAGCGCATCGGTAACACCGCGTGCCTCTCAAATCCGTGGTGTAGGGTCGATTCCTCCAACACCTCAAATCGTCAATCGGGAACGCGTGAAGTAAGAGGCGCATGACACGTGTGCGTGATAGGCGTGCAGCAGCGCCTGCGCTTGCGTGCGACACGGTTGCGTGAGTCATGGTCACGTAATGTGCACAGCGGCAGCAGCACCAGCGAGGCATGTGTGCAAGCACCAACGGTGGTGTGTGCGAGCTTCAACGACGATTAGGGTGGATCTTCAGCGATGCCTTTGATGTCGCTATAGCTCATGGATGGATTTTTGCCTCTCCCCTTCCACTATAAAAGGATGTACACCCCTCCATCCTTCATTATCTCTTCCTTTCTCTCTCTCACCACCTCCAAGGCTCTAGAGAGAGCTTGTCCCAACCTCGGGATGCTTCTCTAGAGTAGAAAAGAAAGATTTTTTCCCGCCTCTCATCCCCCATCGTGTAGCATCCCGTGGCCGTCCGCTCTCCACCTTCGGGAAGTGGATCCTGCCACAATGCTGTCTTAGCTCGTCCTCCTTCCTCCACCGCCGTTCTCCTTCCTCCGGCTTCCCACCACCTTCATCTAGGCGATGTCAGAGCGAGTTGTACTCCAAGCGACCATCGAGGGGGATTCTTCTCACCTCTCTCTATCTTTTCACTTTCTAGAGTAGTTTTTCGCTTTCTTATCTATAGTTGTAGCAAACACTTGTTTTGAAAGTATGTGATTGTTTCTCTCTTCCTCTCTCTCTCTCTCATTTTGCAAGTAGATTAATTAGATAAATATTTTGTCGACCTGATCTCTTGCCTATTAAAATTCCAAAAAAAAATTACAAAAGATAAAAACACCAAAAACAAATAAAACTAAGTGCAGATTTCAAACCAAATGTTTGCCTCCTTATGTTCAACCTGGGACTTATTTTGAGTTTTGGTATAAATTTTATCTGGTAGCGGATTTCTATGCACTACGACAATGGGCTTTCTAACTCAAATCTTTTCACGTACGAAAACATGCTCATCACAAGCCCTAAGACTAAATCTTATTGACCACCAAGGACTTAACAAAATCGTCCATAAGACAAGTCAGTGCATAGTGCAAGTGAAGTTGCTTGGAACTCAAAGACTATCCAAACCAAAGGGTGAAACGATAAGTCATTCACTCATCACCCCATTTAACTTAATACTTTTGGCTTTTTTAGACTCCTTTCAAAGTCTCGGGAAAATCAATCTAGATGTAAGTAAATACTCAAGAAAATTAAATCTCAAAAGACCTGAGGAGTCTAGCTGGAAAGACTTTGTTTCGTATTTTTTAAAGTCAGTAAATTCTCAAAATCAAGAATTCTTGACTCTATCGAACTTGAATCTTAAGAATTACACTAAAACACCTTCTTTTCCTTTTAATGAATACTATATATAGGAATACTGATAGGATTAGCTGACATATAAAATAAAACATGCAATTTCCACCCCCATGCCTATTTATTACAATGTCCTCATTGGAATGTATGTAGAATAATCAAAATACAATATGCAAGAAGAGGGGATATCACCTAACTGAGATTGCTTTTCCAGGTCATCTTAGAAAAATAAAAATCTCAATACCTGTTTAGAGTATTGGGTTGCCTCCTAGCCAGTGCTAAGTTTTATGTCATTATCTGGACCAAAACCTTAAAAATAAAGGAATGATCAAATTAATGAGTTGAGTCAGGATTAATATGAAGATATGATTATGCAACCCAAGAATCGGTGATCCACAAATGCAAACCAGCTGATGGTGTGGCCCTACTCCGAAGAGTTTTTCTAGTTTGAAGTGTAGAATAGCGACAGATGGATGAGGATAACGGAAATAAGGTTCATGATGCAGAGCCTACTCATTAATCCAATTCGATAGTTCAAGGAGGGTTTATGGAGGAGGTGGATTGAAATTATGATTGAAATCCAAGTCCGGTTCAAAATTTGAATCATAAGGATGATCGTAACGGTGATTGATATTAGAATTCATGATTTCTCCATGCTCCAGGTCATACGAGGACAAAGGTAGGGCATGTGATTCCTCAAAATCCTCATCAGAGATGATTTCTTCCTTATTAGAAATAATTTTATGGTCATCAGAATTTGTCTCACTCTCAGAATCAAGCCATCCATTAGAATTACTAGGATTATAAATTTGACCCCAATTGACTCTATTTTGAACTACATCTTCCAAACTAATGTCTTCCTTTTCCTCATCAATCAAATCAAGTTCCTCAAAACACGATGATTCAAATGAGTCAGATCACTTCCTCAGGTAAATTATCATAAGTCATCCCCAATAGTTTTGAAATCTCTTGAACATCTCTTTCATAAGGGGATTATCTGTCTTGTTCAATCTCAAGATGTGTGATGAGAACCTCGTCATAAATCCTAAACTAGCACCATCTAACCTAGATTTGCAAGAAAAAGCTCCTACATAACTTATAGAAAGGCTTGACTCAGAGAATTCTGAGTTTGTGAAGAAAATAGGAACTAAGGGGTAAAAATGCAATTTCACCAACACAATCTGTAAACAGGGTAACTTAAGGTCCAGACATAGGTCAAACTAACCTAATAAGAAGGAAAGTGGGATGAGTTGATCCAACTAGGGCTACAGCAACTCCAAGGAATTAAATGACATCCTGTAACCCTAAAGCAAACCCACCTCAATTCACGAGGTTCGAGGCAAAGTAAAAATCGACTAAACCCTCTAAAATTCATAGAAAAATAATCTCTATGGTTTAGAACCTTCAATTTGGCCTTGGAAACCCATTTTGACCTACATTAAGAACCATGCCCAATTAATGATTTAATTTGGGTTTTTTCATAAATTGACCAGTCAAACAAGGTCTGATCTAGAAATAAAATTCACCATCAGAATCCTTAGGTCCTATTTAGTCATGCATAAAAACTTGAGCCTAAGAAGAGACCTTCTTGACCGACTTTGCATTTTGGTCCTCATCTATTACTTTTTGACCCTCAACTTTTGAAACCCTCACATTTTGGCCCCTAAGTCTTCATCGTTCTTTGCATTTAGGTCCTCCCTGCAAAACCCTGAGCAGCGCCATGCTCCGGCAACTTTGCGCGGAGCATGGCGCCGCGTAGGGTGAGGGAGGACCTCTGCCCTTTCAACGGGGTGTTCCCTGCGACGTCTGCTGTCGTAGGGACACCTCCATGGTCTCTGCAGCAGCCCATACCTTCCGTGCGAACGTGCGGAAGGTATGGGTCCCTACTCTGGCCATCCTCCGGCGAGGGAGGCACGTCGCCTCCCTCCGCCCACCTCTCTACTTTCACCTCTATAAAAGCCGCTTCCGCCTGCAGAAGAGACCAGCTCGGTCCTGACGGAGAAACACCCTCTTTTTCCTCTCTTCCCACTCCGGCAGAAGCCCACCAGCTCCGGTGGTTCTTCCTCCCCCTCCTCGTCGCTCTGCTGCAATACCAGCAGCAGAGCCACCTTCGCCTGCTCTTCCCGCGTCGCACCGTACCCAGCGCGTGCTCTCCCGCTTTCTCCTCGCCGCCGCCCTCTCTCTCTGGGCATCTTCTTCTCCCCGCTCCGGCCCCCTTCGTCCCTACAACTAGGTCAAAACTTCTCCCCACCTCCCCCTCTTTCTTTTCCTCACTATTTTACATTCAATTAAGCCCTCGACCACTCCTGACCACCGTCACCCCCTTCGTCTCCGGCTACCCTCCGGCGAGATGCCCCCATTGCTCCACAGCACCACACGCCTCGCCGACCCTCACAGAACCTCCGCCTCACCACACTGAGCAACCTCCACCCACCCATTACCGCTCCACACCCCCACCACACTCCACCGAACAGACCCATTTTTCCGATCGTTGTCCGACCTAGCCCCGCCACCAGACGTCGTCCCACAACCTGCCACACCCCGCACCACCTTCGCCGTGCCACGACGAAGGTCCCCCGCTTGTCTGATTAGGCCGAAGGGCCGTGTTTCTTTCTATCAAGTTCGCTGCTCCAGCCGCCATTAACGACGACTGAAGCAGCTTCGAGGCAAGCTCCAGGCCCTGCAGCCCCAGATTCCCAGGTGCTGCAGGTTGGGGAGAAGTTCGCGAAGACTCCTGCCTCATCAGTTGGCACCGACACCAGCTGCAGTTGATCAGAGGGTGAGGTGGAGTCGTCTTGTAGGCACACGCAAAGATAGCACAGAAGATAGTCCCACATCGTGGGATTTCGAAGCCGCGCCTGCGCATAAATTGTAAAAGTGACTAAGGCTTATCGCCTCAGTCACACGGGGTGAGGTCCCTCTCACTCGCTTACCTGGCCTCATCCGCAACCACCCCCCGCGGACCTGGCCCGACCCGTATACCCGACCTGCACTCCTCGCCCACCACCGCATGCCGGTGGGTCTGGTCTCGGGCGTGAATCCGTACCCGAATACCCGACTCTCGGAGAGCAATCCTACGAGCGAAATCTGAGAGAGAGAGACGCGGGAGAGGGTAGGGTTAGGTTTTTGCTCTGACCAGGCTACGTGAGTGTGCAGGCAGAAGAAGAAGAAGAGGAGAAAGAAGATCGCAGAAGAGGAAGGACTGCAAGAAGAAGACGAAGAAAGAAGCAGAAGGAGCATCGAGGAAGCACTGTAGCAGGTGCTACTTAAGTCATCTGATTGAGAAATCAGACGACGCTCTGAAGAAAAAGAAAAGAAGAAGGAAAGAAGAACAGGCATCGCAGCTGGAAGCAAAGAAGAAAAGAAAGAAGACAAAAAGCTGAAGAAGATCAAAGAGAGAAAGAGAAAGAAGGAAGATAAAGAAGAAAAAGAAAGAAGACAAAGAGCTGAAGATGATCAAGCAAAGGGAAGAGAGGAAGAAGAAGACAAAGACAAGAGAGAAAGAAGAGAAGAAAAAGCCAAGAGACCAATCTCTCTCTCTCTCTCTCTCTCTTATTTTTGTAACAGAAACGTTGTACTTCTAGAATTATAGTTTGCTCCCTGAGTTCGACCTCGGGAAACCTTTTATTTCCGAGTAAAATTGTAATAGTGGCAATGACTAACTGTACTACAACGCCATTTCTATAACAAACAACAAAACCTAGTCATACCCCCACTATTTCAATGTGCATCAGGAGTAAGGAGTGCAGAATTAGTTTTTTCCTCAGGACCCTAGTGGATGGGAAGAGAGGAGTGACAATTAGATGATACAAAAGTGAAAGAAAATTTGTCTTCTACCTGGGGTATCTCAAAATGATTACTACCATAAACTCCAAATATCATAATCGAATCATCCAGGCACATATGATCATCGGAAACCTTAGACAAAATCTTATTAAAACCATGTAAATGTTCTTGGCTGGGAGTGTCACTATCCTCAATCCATCTATTCTCTTGAAGGCACTCTTTTGCTTGTTTACAATCTTCATCTTGTTCAGATTCCCCTAAATTTCTTGAGATATCTAACTCCAAATCATCCTCAAGGTCCAACTGTGGATCCTTGAACATAAAGGACTCATACCTAGGCCCACCAGATATTTGTTCCTTAAAATAGAATGATTGTAATTCAGAGCCTGAATCAAGATCCAGATCCTCAAGTGAGTCTTCCTCCTTAATCTCAATAGGGTTATTAGATAATGTAAATTGGATTTAATGATCACACGGTTTCTCCCAAGATCTTTAGATTGAGAATCATTCTTGGGGATGCCAACACTTTCCTCATCATTTTCCATTATGGGTTTTCCAGATGATTCAATTCCAGATGTATCATAATCAATTTCAAAGACCCCATCATATGTCTCCATAGGTTTTTTGCTCATTTCACAGTCAGTCTTTGGGACATCAAAACTATCTATCAATTCAGATGTAGGCCTAAGTAAGATTTGCTCTGGATAATCAATCGGTTGGTGGTTGGGCTCGGTGTCATCAAGGGTTAGGATTAGGTAAGATGTAATACTTGGGGTCAAAGCCTCAACCTTGAGTGGCTTACCACCAACTTGTGGCACACTCAGACCAGATTCAGGGGTCTTTAAGGTCCTACCTTGGGATTTATGGTGCTCCTCTCGAATTCTATGCAGCTCCCTCATCATGTTATCATTATTTCTTTTATTAGATTCTCTCATCTCCTGGAGCACTTGGAGCAATTGGGTAATCTAGGGATCATTGCAATGGTTAGTAGTTTGAGTGGGCTGAGGATAATAATTTTCAGATTTCTAAAATGACTCAAATCAGAATCCATTGATGGGAACACCATCATAGGCCCTAACTGGCCACTTTTAGTTGGGTTTGATGGATGAATGCTCCTACATAATCATCTGAGGATCACAATTCCATGATATTCTGATTTGAGAAGAAAATAGGAAATTAGGGTTAATTCTGCAATTTTAATAGCATATCATGAACACAGAATAACCATGGGGTTTGTCAGGAGTAAAATGAAGGTTAAATGAGCATTAAAGTCTAATAAGTGGTTCCATACATATAGAAACGGGATTTCACACATTTAGAGAATTGAATCATAACACAAAATCCTAATTTCAGACCTACTTGAATTAAAGAGGTTCTGGTCAGGATAAAATTCATCTAAAACTCCTAAAATTCATAAAAAAATATTCCTAGAGGTTTAGTACCTTTGGTTTGACCATCTGAACCTATTTTGACCTTGAACAGAGTATGAGATGAATTTTTACCCTAATTTGAATTTTTATACAAATTACCCATTCAAACTTGGTGAAAACTCAAATATGACTTTATCACTAGAGTCCTTGGGTCCAAATTAGGTTTGTACCAAAATTTGGGCCTAATCAGAGTCCATCTTGACCTAGTTTGCATTTCAGTCCATTTAAACTATGTTCCTCTCAATCAAGCCCCTAGATTTTCAAAATCTTTGCAATAAGAACCCTAACCTGACATCTTGTTCACTGTTAGGCCCTTGCTGCCATTGTTAGGTCAACCGACCTATAGATGACCTTTGACTGCCTCAAAACCCAATCAAACTAACACCGAATCCTACTAAATTTGGTGGGATTGATGTTCACATTGCAGGGAATCTTCTGAAGGCAATTTGGGATCCTAACTCGCTAAAATCAAGCCATAGAGAACCCACAAAATTCATGGGTGTCTTGTGCTTTATTCTCCAAGCAATTAGCACCTCTTTGCTTGTTTAGAGCTCGGTTATGAGCTTTATATAAGCTCTAGATCCTCAAGTCGTCCAAAACTAGCTCGGTTTTGGCCTTCTTCAAATTCTTCTCCCTCCAGCCACCTCCACCGCAGCTCTGGCGACACCTCCTTCTCCGACTTCCTCGTTCGCTGCCACATACCATAGGCAGCAGGAATCTCCCCCGCTCCTCGCAATACCAGCGAGTGCTCCTAGGCCCCCTTTCGTCCTCGTTGTTCTCACTCACCGGAGGCTTCACCATCTCCGACGCCGGCAAATCAAAGCTGACACCTTTCCCTCCCTTTCGACTATTAGCTTGGGTCCCAAACTCTCTCTCTCTCTCTCTCTCTAGATTAGGCTCAGCTCCTTCCAATTCTATTTTGACCAACGACCAGCTCGCTCTCCCATCATCTTCCCCACGTTCGACGTACCTTCGGCATGGTCGCCCCAGCACTACAAAGCACCAAACACCCTCGCATCACCTCCACAACCTTTGTCTCACCTCCACCATCAAAACCCTTCTATTTATTCCGCATTCCATCCACTCCTTCGCCCCACCGGACAATCCATCCACCGTTCACCCTCTCCGACTCCGTCCGACCTCGCCTGACCATGAAACCCCAAAACGACACAGCTACCACCTTGGTCGTGCTTCAACGAAGCTTTTGAGCTTTTTAACTGGGGCTTTTAGCCCGTATTCATGCTTGTAGGTACCCTCACCGAAGCTACTGCATATGTTGTCCATCTCCACCTCCACTTGCAGTGCTCCGACCATGCTTCTTCCCAGCATCGCCTCCAGATGCTACGACCTGATCTCTTGGAGACTCTAGCAACTCTAATTGGGCTTCCCAGCAACACTAGCAACACGCAATCAAGGGCTTATCCTTCGGCTACTACGCGCAAGAAGAAGATGGTGGGATAGTCTCACCTCGTAAGCGATGGAACTGGCGACACGGTATAAAAGGAAAAACTACCTCAAGTCGTTCGTCCAAGATCACGAGGGGTCAGGTCCCTCACATGCACATGCCTGCGCACCCTTGCTCACCCGCACCCCCGGTGAGCTTGGACCTGTGCTAATGACCTGATTATGCCCAGTTATGAAAGAAGAGGAGAATTTGTGAGGAAGAGTGATGCAAAGAAAGGCACGATTTGTAATTAGGGTTTTTCAAATCATTGTAATGCTAAAGTGACAAGATAATCCTCTCTCTAAGTTCACCCTAGGTACATGGAGACCTAGGGTAATTAGAGAGAGGGAGTAAAAAGTGCTAGAACAAATAACTAATAAGGATGCAACAAGAATTGAAGAGAAGGCAATTTTAATTAAGTAGAAATATGTTTTACAAAAAGACAAGTAGAGGAATGTTTCTATTGTAAAATGAAAATACAAAAAGGTAAAACACAAATCCTCTTGGTGATATTGGTGAAGAAGAGGCATCTTGCTCCAACCTCAGCTGCTCCTGGGCTTGAAAAGAAGTTCTCCTTCTCGTTCCTTGAAAAGCTCCTCCAAGTTGGTGTCCTCCTTCGCAAGCCCTAGATGGGCATGCCCTTGCTCCTCTAAGGGTGGAAGGTTTCCACCCACAAGACTCCTCCTAGGGTAGCGTGCACCACCCTCAAGACTTCCTCCTAACGTCCTCTTTGCCTGGCTGGTCCTTTGGTTGGTGGGGGCATAAGAGAGAAGGGAAGAGGGGAAGTGATGTAAACACAATTACACTACTTAAAATGTCTATATATGCATGTTCTTAAGCATAGGATTGCATTTCATAATATAAATATTGCATAACATGCATCATTTTGCATTTAGAGTAGTTTGAATAAAATGGAGGTTAATTGTCTCCTTTTATGTGCTTGGACAGGGCAAACATTTTATCGGGGCCTCGGATCAAAGATCCAACCGTATGGATGTGATCAGGGCGACGATTGGAGTTCAACGACTCCAAGATCGCCCTAATCAGGCATCCGTAAAATCAGATAGAGATCAGGGAACCCTAGAAGATCAAGGGCCAGGATGGTGTAAATCCATACTTCAGATGACAAATCCGACCACACGGATGAATTCGGATCGACGATCGCAGCCCAACGACACAAAAATCGAGTCAATCCGACATCCGTGGCACCATCTACAACTTCCAGAAGATGGACGGCCAAGATGGCGCCACGTGGTGCCATCTCAGCCGCCCAAACGGCCGCATGCATCTTGTGAAGACCGCGCACCCGTCTCCTCTTCGCTGTTGGATCTTGATCCAACGGCTGCGGTCGCTCGCGCTTAAAAGCGTCCGCGCGACCATTTCGTCCGCGTAGCACAGCGGCAACGCAGCTGCGGGCGAAGCAGAGGTCGCGGGTTCGAGCCGCGGTGAGGGGGTGGAAGGCGCGGGCGAGCGGGCGCGGACGAGCGTCAGATGAAGATCCAACGGCTGCGCGCGCTCAATCAGGACGACGCGCGATTGGACGCCGGGCGTAACGCGCGATCGCACGCGGGCGGGCGCGCTACGCTACGAGCGCGGATGCGATTTAAGCCGTCCGATCTCGCGATCGGACGGCTGAGACTACGCGGACGTGCGTAGGCGTTATGCACGCGGGCAGCTGAGCGGGCACGCGTGGGCGCGGCGGCGACGGCCACATCGGGGCTTTAGTGACGGATTTATCCGTCACTAAAGACCCCTTATTTATTATTTTGAAGATGTAATGTCCATTTTGCCCCCACTCCTTGCAACCATAAAAGGAGACCCCCTCCACACGAAATTTTCATCCCTTCCTTCTCCTCTCTACCTCTCCAAAGCTCAAGAGAAGCTTGTCCCACACCCAGGATGCTCCTCGCGAGATAAAGTCTAAATTTTCGTCCTCCTTCGGAAGTGGATCCCGCGACGACGACGGCGTGCTGCTTCGTTCCCGTTCTTCTGCTTCATCCTCCTTCATCCCGCTTCGTTCTCCTTCGTCCAGGCGTCGTCCCGTCCGGCTCGTCCTCCAAGCGACCGTCGAGGAGGATTCTCTCTCCCTACTCTTTTTACTGCTTTCTAATATAGATTTACTGCTTTCTAGAGTAATCGCTTTATGCTTTCTAGTTGTAACGAACGATCTCTTTTATGATAAATTCCTTGTCTATTCTACATCTCATTTTGATTTCCATGTGTAGTATTCTCTCTCTCTCTCTTACTCTCTCTCTCTCTTCTATTTGTTGTAGATACTTAGATAGTTTAAATTGAATTTCTTCGTGACAAAATAAAAACGAAACGTGAAGTTTTTAAATCAAACGTCCGCCTCCCTGTGTTCGACCTGGAATTTTAATTTCGGTATAAATTTTATTTGTTGAACACGAATTCTTCGCTTTCGAACTACAACGACAGGTTTTCCAAAATTGAACACGTTAGCGTAGGTTCGTAATCGTCCAACAGGAAGGCACCAAGGGGACAAAGGATCCCCTTAATCTTCTTCTTCTCCTTCTTCTCTTGGCCATCTATGAAGGTGGATGAATGGTAGCATATAATGAAGCCAAAGGTGAAGGTATGGTGGTGGTTAATGGGGATATATATAAGAAAGGATGCGGGTGTATGTGGTTTAGGATGGATGGTTAGGATGGGTTTCTCGGGTAGTTAATTGATCCTAGGGCCACTATAAGTTGGCACCAATTCAAAGGTGGTGATTACCATCCTTGGTTCCTCTTGAGTTGGCACCAAAAAGGGGTTCTAGAAGGGGCTTGGTTGGCTCCACTTAATGAAGGGTGGAGATGGTTTATGTGATGAGGTGTAGGGCCATGATATGGTGGTGTTTTGGTGCCAAAACAAAGGGCTTCTAAAAGGGTATTTTGGAGCCAAAACAAGGTGGCTCTTGGTGGTGGTTGAGGGGCCAAGAGGTGTCTATTGTTGGCGCCAAAAGTAGGAGCTAGGGTGGACTAGGCTTAGGTCTACTTGGTGAAGCTTAAGTAGGTGGGTTCTAGGGTTAGTTATAGGTAGTGGACGACCATTGGGAGTTAAGGTATAGCTAGGCTAAGCTAGCTTAGCTAGTAGTTGAGTAGAGGAGGAGGTAGGATGGAGCTAGGGTTTAGGGAAGGGAAGCTGAGGAAAAGTTGCCTGGAGCTGAACTGAAGCTGATTTTGCTGAAGAGGCCTACATGAGGACTCAGCTACTCAAAATAGCTAGCTAGTTCTTCTGCTAGCAGCTAAGCTTTAGTAGTTGAGCTAAGTTGAGCTAGTCTCAACTTGTTTAAAGCTTGGCTGAGTTGGACTTGCTTCTGATGGGAACTCCCAAGCTAGCTTAGCTACTAGCTGACAAGTAGTAGCTAAGCTGGAGGGAGTTCAGCTACCATGAGCTACGTGGAGTTGGGGAGAGCTGGACCTAAGCTGAGGTGGACTCCTGTCAACTTAGTTGAGCTAGCTAGAGTTTCCAGTGAACTGATTGGAGCTAAGATGAGCTATACTCAACTAAGTTGAGCTGGATCTGAGTTGACTTGAGCTAAGTTTAGCTAAGATGAGCTGCCATGAGCTACCATTCAGCTAAGATGAGCTAAATGGAGAACTAACCCTAACCCAAGTGAGCAGGTATCCAGCTATGATGAGCTGGATTTGGATGAGTCCTAACTAGATTGAAATTCCTCTTCACCAGTTGCCTTCTTGAGTGCTAGGGTTTTAGGGATCTAACTATCTGTTCATCCTTAACACTCAAATAAACATGTCAAAAATATAACAAATCATGCAATGCATGCCTAACCTAATTGATGCCAAAATGCAGCCTAAAAATCCATTTACGGAGTTAAAATCCTAAGAGCTTGGTGTGTTTTAGGGCATAAGAATGATGATAAACTGGCGTTGATCACACCCCCATGCTTATCTTTTACTAGTCTCTTAGCAAAATAAATTTTCACAAAATGGATTCTTTGGGAAAACTAATTTTTCAACTTTTTGAGGAGGAGATCGCGGGACCTTGGTTGGTTAAAACACGGGAGGTACGAGATTTGTTATAGGTAAACATTGGGATTCATTTTCGGATCCAAAAAAATTAGACGAATCGGGATCAATATATCCTCCAAAAATTCACAAATTAACCCCTCATTAATTCAGATGACTCAAACATTTTGTAGTTAGGATTTCTCCTACTCTTGAATCCGATTTGCAACTTGCATAATCCTTTAAAACCTTGTATCTGTGCTTGTAAAATGCCAACATTTATTAGGTCGCGTTTTTGGTTAAAAACATTTTTTTTTTTTTTTGAATCTCCCCCAAGCTTATTCTCATCTTAATCCTACTACATATGTGTTGGGATCATCATTCCCGCTACCAATCCTCAAGGGGGCTCTAGCGCTAGCACTTCGAGATAGTACTGTCCAAGACACCACCAAGGAGCTCATAACCCCAGAACATAATGCGGTGTAAAGGGGCACTCCAAACAAACTCAAGCTCTTGTTTTGACACTACGGGTAGAGCATCATCCAACACACTTGAGCTGCAAAATTACGCCTTGATGCACCATTTAAAGATATAGAATACAGATAAAAAGTAGCGCTGAGGCGGTAACATGTTGACATCGCATCCTTAAAGGAGGCATTTTCCTCCTTCTCGGCGATGGGAACTCAAACTAATGATCTATTTCAGACTTTACCAAGGCCAAACAAAGGGTTTTTTCTAATTTCTAATTATTTTTTAGGTGTTGGGTTGTGTGTGAATTTTGACAAGAAATTTTGCAAGAGATGCAAGTTTTTGAATCGGAAGCCAAGTCAGAAACTTTCCAGGTTACAAAGGGAGATCAAGTCACCTAAACTATCATGAGTTCAGGTGGAATTTTAAAGAAGGATACTTGATCTAGTCTAAAGGTGGACCTAGGAATTCTAATAATTAGATCCGTATCCTTATCCCTAGTTTGTTAAAGATTAAATCCCATTGTATCAAAAGTGAATCTTCAACTTTAGTCCCGATTTCAAAATTTCCTATTAAAGTTTTCAATATGTTTATTTTTTTGGGTATGCATGCAAAAAATGAAACAAGAAATTGAATGTTTTTGGGTTTTGAAAATCTTGATTTGATTGTCAAAATTTAAAAACACCTCCCAATGCTTAAGATATGGCATGTCCGCATGCAATAGGAAGGGAAAAGAGATTACCTTGGTGAAGGCAATCAAAATCTAGATAGCCAAAACCTCTGAAGAAAAAAAAAATGATGGGTTACCTCCCATCCAATGCTATCTTTTACGCCATTTTGTCAGGCATGAAGTTATGCACAGAAGACAAAACATTGTGTAAATAATTGGACACTTGAATGCCCACATGGAAAAGGTCTTCCTTCGAATCCCCTAGTAAATGAGTGGTAGGAATATGGGGATCAAAATTGGATGGAAAAATGGAAGGGTGACCCGACTTAGGCAGGGCTGGTGGTTGATCTAATGGAAAGGGAGTGAAAGAGAAATGATGATGGTTGGGTGAGGTTAGTGTGCAAGGGTGGGGTGAGAGAAGAGTGGGTGGGTTAGGGGGATAATCAGGAAGAGATTTTAGTGGGAGACAAGGCTCCCAGTCATAGATTTCGCCGACCAATGATTCAGAGTTCGAGTTCTTGAAAAAATTATGGTTGGGAAGGGTATTTATTAACATTGTCTCCTCCACCAAATTGGATATTTTTGTATCTGAGTCCTCGAAAAAATTATCATTGTCATGGAATCTCTTGGAGGATTTGAAAATATTAAGAGTGATGGTTTGGCCCGCACAAGTGATATCCATTTTTCCTATATGGAAATTTATATTTGCCTTTGCGGTGACCAAAAAGGGTTGTTCAAGAATTATGGGGGCATTTATCAGAGATTTGGGTACCTTAATGTCAAGGACCAAAAAGTCTGTGGGGAAGACAATTCTAGACTTTGACAAGGACATCCTTGACAATCCCACGGGGTTTGATTGTAGATCGGTCGGCTAATTGTAGGGTAACCTCGACAGGTTTTAAAGCACAGATCTGAAATTCTTCGAATAAAATCGTGGGGATGATATTGACTGAGGCACCAAGATCGAGAAGGGCACAGTTGAAAGTGGTATCATCAATAATTACTAAAATCAAAGGCATGCCCGAGTCTTTCATCTTAGGAGGCAGTTTGCTCTTTATGATAGAGCATATTATCTCCAAAAGATGCACCTGTCGTAGGTTTTTAGTTTGCCTTTTGGGGTACAGATATCTTTTAAAATTTGGCATAGGCAGGTATATACTTGATTGCATCCAGGAGAGGAATATTGATCGGAACTTGCCTGAATAAATCCATGAGTTCTCCAGTCGTGGGCTCAGATTTCTTTTTTCAGTTGGTGGTGGAGTGGAGAGCTTAGGGAAGAGGGACAAGAGTCGTGTCATGTGATTTTTGTGTTTCTTTTTCTTCTTGACTGGGGAGCTGAGAGTCAATTTGCATAGGAATGATAGGGATTTCACTACGTTGTTGTAAAGGCCCAGGATCAGTGGTGGTTTTCCCACTCAATGTAACTGCATGTGCAATAGAATTATTATTCGAAGGAGGTGAGGGGGCCAGTTGTTGTGAAAACCTGGATGGCTGCTGAGGTGTAGGATTAATGGGAGGTTGATTATAGTGGTTTTGATTTCTACCCTGATAATGGTTCCGTTGATTATTAGGGTTGGGCATGGGTTGGGATGGTAAATATCCTGCAGGTCTCTGAGTTGAACCCCAATCTGACTATTCAGATTTGTAACAACACAGGTTACTTCAGTCATTTTGCTTTGCATTTCCTGCAGGGTTTTCATCATCTGGGCATTTATGTCTTCTTGATATGGCCCAAGTTGATAAAAAGTTTGATTCGACCCATACCCTCCAAATTGATTTGGTTTTTGGGGAGGAACCTAGTTGTTTCAAGAGTGGTTCGAGTAGTTCTTCCAATTGGAGGAAGTTTTAAATTGTTCCTGAAGGGCAGAGATATTTTCAGTGGGGTTAGGATTTTGATATGTGTAATTCCCTAGTGAACCATAGAAAGCCTTAGAATATTGATTATGTTCAACAGGGGTAGTGTTTAAATTGTGCAAATTTTCTCTCCGTGGAATGTTAGGTGGGGTTAGATGTGGAACCTGTGAAGCTTGGATGGGTGTGGCAAGTCTTTCCGCAAATTTCTTTTGATTTATTTGCATCTGGTCGAGTCGTTGGGCAATCATTTGTAGATCGTCTTGGGTGACGGGAATGGATCGAGTGCCCATTTCATGAACATAGAACTGCAGGTTTGAAGTTCTTCCAAAGGTGTTCATGGATGCCTGATTAAAGGAGTTTTCACCCATTTCCTTGAATAAATCATAGGCACTTTCAGCATCCTTATTTAAGAAGTTGCCGCCACACGAGGCATCAATGAAACATCGAATTTGATCTTTTAATCCATGATAGAAGATCTACTCGAGCTGCCATAAGGGAATCTCGCGGTGTGGGCAACTTCTTAAGAGATCTTGGAATCGTTCCCAAGCATCATGAAGAGTCTCGCCAGATTTTTGTTGAAAGGTTGTAATAGATCTTTGTAGGAAATTAGTATGACCTATGGTAAAGAACTTCTTAAGGAAAGCACTTTTGAGCTAAGGCCATGTGGTAATAGGTCGGCCGATGGTTCTGAACCAATAAGCGGCCTTATCTTTGAGCGATAATGGAAATAACCGCATCAGCCAAAGATCTTCTTGCACATTACGAGAACAAGCTGTTTGTGCAAGGAGAGTCAGTTCTTCAAGGTGGCTGAACGGGTCTTTCCTAAGAAGGCCACGGAAGTGCTTAATCAGGTTCAGAATTGCCAATTTGATCTCGAAGTCCCCTTCTAGAATTACCACCCCCGATCTGTCCTCATAGTACGAAGGATCATAGAAATTTTTTAGAGGAACGATAGGCTACTGATGGGGTGGTGGGTTTTGCTTTTGGTTGGCTAGGTTTGTTATATTCCTAGTCAACAATTGTTGATTGGCTTGTAGTTGAGCAATCTGCTCAGCTATCAAAGAATAAGGATTAGGTAGGGGGGTTGTTGTTGTGGTTGTGGCATCTCAGCATTAGGAAGCTCCAGGTTTGGTAGTTGAGGGAGTGGAAAGTCAAAGGTGGGGGGGTTAGTTTGTGTGTTTTGGGTGGAAGGGTCGAAAGTGGGATTAGAGGTGGATGTGGATGGGTTAATGGACCTATTTTGTTGATTTTCCATTTTTTATGCGAATGAGAAGAAGAATGCATAAAAAGCAATCTTTTGGTGCGGGGGGAAAAATCAAGTGGTCCTTCCAGGTGTGGAGTTTGGGACCTTCACCCATGCATAAAATGGAAGAATGGGAGGGGAGGAGAAGAGAGAGAGATGAGAGAAAGTGTACAAAACAAACAACCAAGCCTAGTCTTGTCTTAAGGTTGACTCCTTAAAAACTAAAGACTTGGGAACCCAATAAATAAGAAATTAATAAGTGAACTTGCTTCCTAATGATCACCTGACTAGACTGAAAAGGTGGATTGGGCCCAAGCATGTCCTAGGAAAATCACCAGGAACTTATGTAAACCCGCACCCGTCATTTCAATTCCCTTTAAGTCTATCACCGCGTTTTCGAGAGGAATTAGGAACGCTGAATAATTCTTAGATATTAAATATCAAGCCTAAACTTTGGTGAAGTCCTTATGTAGTCAAATGACTACTTTTTTTAATTAGGCTTAGGTATCTGAATGAGCACGGGAATGTATAAGGCATTGATTGGGATAATGCCCTATTATTTCAGTTTCTTTTAGTGTCTGTAAAAATTAGAAAGAGTGATTTCAATGTCAATCAAGTTGTCACACAATTTTTGTTGTTTTTCTGCTTTTAGGATTTGATTTAGCTTAGTGTCTTTTAGGATTTTCTTTTTAAGTTTTTAAACAAGTTTGAGAACCACAAACAAAAAGAAATTAAGTTGTATTGATGAGAGTAGATTTCCTTTTAGAAAGTGGGACTAGAAAATGAAAAGAAATCCTAATCAATTTGATCCTTAAACAGAAATTTACTACCAATGAATTTGTTTCAAGCTTTTCTTTTTAAGTAGTGATCCAAACAAAGAAAACAACACCACTACTGGAAGGAAAATCAAATAAGGATTCCAGAAATTTTTTTTTGTGATTTTACAAATTTGTTTGCTATTTTTTTAAGATTTTTCTTCGTGCTGGTGTTAAAGTCTAGAAATGATATCCGTGAGTATTTTGGACTTTTCAGTACCACCACCAGCCACCAAAAATTTTTGTAATTTTATGTGATATGTAGAATTTTACAAGGATTCTAGAAAGCTAAATTTCACAAAAATTGAATAAGTAAAAAAAATCCTAAAATTCGCGGACAATAACAAAATAGTTAAATCAGGGGAGATGACCCCCCTGGTCTACGAATTTTGAAAACTTCACTACAACTCCAATTGCTATGAAATTTGGAGCAGATGTTCCTGACTTGATTTGGAATCTTTGGGTGAAATTTCTAGATTTTAGGAGGCCTAAGGTGTCAAAAATTGATTTTTGAAATCCGGACAAAAGTCTGAACCCAAAATCAGAACACCAACACTTAAGGTAGAGTGGTGCTAAATCATGCAGACAAGCAATAAATGAATTTTTAAAGGCACCACTCCACTTAATTTAAATGTTTATGATCCTGAAAGCCTGGTTTAGTACTTTTGTGATAGTTTTTTAGGGTTAATGTGACAAGGAAGAAGGAGCTAACCTGAAATCCGTTGGAAGAAAAGGAACTTCAAGCTCTCGCTTCCAAAATCCTACTTTCTTCCTACAATGCCGGCACACACACGAGAAAAGAGAGAAAAGGGGTTGAGATCTACTTATCAAGCAAGAGAATCACTAAATGCAAAGCCGTGCCTCCCCAGCAACGGCGCCAAAAAGTGATGCGAAGAAAGGTGCGATTTGTAATTAGGGTTTTTTAAATCATTGTAACACGCCAATTTGCAATCGCTTTTACAATTTATAAACCTAGATAGCGGTGGTATCTAGGGTCGTCTAAGGAGGCAAGAATGCACTTTTAAAATTCTCGCTTAACAATAATGAAATCAACTTTCTTTTTAGTGTTTCGATAAGTCCACTTTTGTGGTCTATTATTTAGCCTAAGTACTATTTAATTATTTGTTCTTAGTTGTTAATTAATTATGAGTTATATGGCAATTCACCTTGTCCTGCATTTAAACTTATGCACTAATTTTACATTTAATAGCATATGATATGATCTATTTGATGAATGCAGGCTAGGTACGAGAGTCAGACATCCATTGTTGCTTCTATAAGACATCCTGAATTGAGTTTGGACGTCTAACGAGCAGGGATCGTAGTACTATCAACTTTTAAGATGTCTAGAACTTATTCTAGATGTCTGATGATGTTCAAACTGCAACCGCCCTTCCTCCTAACCGTGCCTCATCTCTTCAACCACCCCAACCACTCACGATGTTCACTGGGTGGTTGGAGAATTCCATGGCCAAAGCAAAATAAACCAGGGATGTTTAAAATGAAGGCTGGGGATAGATGATCATCTTCCGCCTTCCCCCTGGAGGGGACTATCTCTCCACCTTCTCCACCGTGAAGGAGATGTGCACTGCGGAACCAGTGAGCACTGTGGAGATCCGCGTGCACCGTGACTTGCAAAGAACCCACACCACGCATCGCCAGCCTCTCACCGCTCTCACCGCGCAAGCATCACTGCTTGGGCCGTGTGATGACAGCACACAACCATGCACCTGTAAGCAGCGCACCCCCTTGTGTGCATGCAACATCCTCACCGTGCGTAGCCGCTCCTTCACCGCCAGCCTCTCATTGCTCTCACTGCGCACAACGCCCTCACCGCACAGCCACACCACGCATCCACCTCCGCGTGCGCTGCATCCACGTACCTGTAGTGCACGCCTGCGCCGCTCGCCCGCCCTCCAACCAGCGTGCCTGCGCTCCTTGCGTGCGCATGCATGCGCGTGCCTCCAGCAGCCATCTTCGTCTTCTTCCACCCAATCGACCACCTGCAACTCCAACGAAAGAACCCAAAGCTGCCACGCTCTACCCTCCACAAACTGCCACGCAGTCAGAGTTCTCCTCTGCCAGCCACCGACGTCCCATAGCCACGCGCGACTTGCACTCTCGCCGCATCACCGCCGCGCCCTTGTGAGCAGAGGACCACGATCAACCACGCTACCCTCCAACAGCGTCCTCTTCCTCGACGCCAGCAAGACCTCCGGCAACCACTCACCGGCGCGTCACCTCCGTTACGACGCCTGGCCTCCGACGCACCTCCAACGAACTCTAGCCAGCTGACGGTCGCTTCTCCACGCGCATGAGCAAGAGAGAAGGAAAATCCCCTGTTTTCTCTCCTATTAAAATTATGGGGTATGCCATTGTCAAATACACTATTCATTTATTTATTGAATTATCATATTCTGAAATATTTGCATGAATAGCCCTCCTTTCTATCAGAATTACGGATAACTGAACTCTTCTCATACATGATAGAGTATTGAATATTGGTTATGGGAAACGAGTTCTGTTTTGATTAAGATTGACGATGCTTGTTAGTCCTAAGATCAAGATTCACGTGTTTCCATTGTGGTGATTTTGTGTGTGCACCCTCACATTATTGATTAATTATTTAAATCAAGAATTTATGTTGAAAACATGTGCACCAATTAGTATACATACACATTGAGATTCCCGAATAAACGAAGCACAACACACTAGTTTAAATAGGCTAATTCCTCCTTGTGGAGACGAGCTAACTCTTCGTGGTTAGTTTTGAGAATTAAAATGTTTTGAAAAGTAATTTTCTACCACGCGGTTACATACAATGACACATCATTTTATGTTAAAGTTTTCAACGAAAACGAAGATCGCTCTTTCAAATGGTGCCGTTGCCGGGGAAGAAATATGTCTATTAATTTTTTCGGGAAATTTATATTATTTTATGCTATTTTGAAAGCTTTTCTGAATTATTGACATTGGTTCTCTTTGTGTGCACGAATCGAATGACGAACACGGGGGGCGTTCACGGCGAAGATGATATTCTTGGTGGACCTTGACGCCACCTAGAGGGTAGCAATAGGAGCACGTGGTCCTTGATCCCACACATGTGGAAGGAGGATTGATGATTGGAGATCTGTGTATACTTAGATTAGGCTAGATAGACATTAGACATTTAGTTTTTGTCTTGTGGACCCGTGTTGGGTATATTCGAGAGCGTGTTCCCATTTAATTTAGATTATAGGACTATTAGAGTTGTTTGAACTGCATGTTGGTTAGTTAGTTACATTAGGTTTGTTTGCTTATTATTAATATTATTATTATATATATATATATATTCTAACTGCCTGCTAAAAGTTGCATATCTATAGGACGATCATCTAGGATTAAATGAGCAGCATCTAGATTTTCATTTTGCATTGTAAACATCCTGCATTGAAGAGAGCTGGAGTAAGGTACGACTTTTCGTGTGCATTAGTTATCTGCACATGCATGGCATTTGGACTTAATTAAAGAAGACCATTTAAGCTGATTTGAAAATATTAATCAAGTGGTCACATTATTTCTTGAAAAGAAAGAAAAATATACAGGAAGTGTTTGAATAACGTGACTGCGATTTTCAAAAGGAAAAATCACTTTTCGCGGTGTGATGCACACTTCCTGCACTGAGCACGCACTATAGGCACTGCACTAGGACTTCTACCCTTAAGGCTATAGGCATCGATCTCTTTATTGGTGCAAACCCTCCTATCTCACTTTGTGACGGTAGTATTAACTTTTGCCCAAGTGACTTGATACTCTAAGGAGGGGGACACCCTTAAAGGAATTCAAGGGTAATTAAGAGGCACCGCTAATGCAACGCCTCAAAGGAAGGGTTCACCCTACTTTTATCCCTTGGTTCCATCCTTGGAGTACCTTTTTACTTGAACATTAGAGAATATCATTGCAGCAAAGTGTACGTCTTCAAGGCACTTGAAGGTCAATTTAGGGTGCGTAAATGCTTGACAACTTGATTGATCACCCAAAAAAGACTAAAAGTAACCTCAACCTTCTTAACAGTCATTAACCAGAAATTTCAAGTGCCTCATTTCTCTTATACCACTTACGTGGGAACGGAGAAACACTGCCTTGACTATATTTGGCCAAGCTGAAGAGATTGGAAGAGGACTAAAAGAATTTTAAATCAACAAAAGACCTCTTGCCTTGTGTTTGCTTGGTGTGTGCGTGATAGAGCTCTCTAGGAAGTTTTCTATTTTAATCTATCGAAGTCCTAAGAGAGTTAAAATATTTAATTAAAAGAAATGGATTATCCTCACTTCTATATTTTAACCAGGATCCCATGCTCCAAGCGTATTAATTACACATCAAAAATACACCAATAAAAATGTCATCTTGTGTTATTCCCTAGCATTGCCATTGCATATTAGGTAGCCATAGTTGCATTTGTAAAAATTGACACATGCATGCATTTAATTAAGAGGGGAGGAAAGTGAATAATTGGCCTTGTAATTAATTCTTCATCAAGGGTTGCATCGCAAGTTCACCATCTTCATTTTTTATTTTGCTTTGAAATCTTCTTCCCCGCGCTGCTGCAGGGCATGGCTTACTCTTCTTCTTCACGCCATTCTCTGCCAGCACCATTCTCTGCCGGCTGCATGGCTGGTCATGTAGCCCAGGGCATGGCTATAGCAGACGGCTCCTTCGTTTTTAAAAAGACCAGCCATCTTCCTTGTGCAAGGTAGCCTGGTCCATACACACAGTAGCCCCTTCCTCTAGGCCATCTCCTCCCCTCTCCCCTCCATACGCAGCACCTCTTCCACTGAAGAGATACGCTGCGGGTAGGAGCAGCTCACAGTGGTCCCACGACCACCACTGCGAGCTCCACCACAACCCAGCTCATCAAAGAGCCGGTGGGCGTGGTGGTTCATTTCTCTGTTTCCATCGCTCAAAGCCTTCACGCCATTGCTGCAGCCTCGAGCTCTGAAGCTCAGCAGCAGTAGCAGCACGGCGCAGTATCCTCCAGCCCACGTGCCCCTGCAGCAGCTGGCGCAGCTCCTTCCGCGTGCGCAGGCCCGCTCAAAGCGCCCACGCACGTAGAACCAGCCGCAGCCGGTTGTCCGAGCCACATGCACACTGTAGCTACTGTTCACGCGTTTCTGCGGAACACTGTAGTTGCAGTGCGGTGACCGGAAAGTTTCTCACTTATCCGGTCACCGCACGCTTTCTCTCCGCGCCGCGACCGCCCCCAGCCGGTAGTGTGCACTTGCTCCCGCATACGCTCGCGCCCGCAGCGTTTGCTTCAACGCCCGCACCTGCCCGCGCCCGCATCCGCATCACTCCTGCCCTCAACGTGTTGCGTTGCGATCTCCCTCACGCCTGCAGCCTCCAGCGCACGCGCGCACCCTTGTGCGCCTGCGCTTGCGTGTTGGCGTCCAGACGTTGGCTGCGTGCTCCAGACGCCTTAACTCGCCCGCGCCCTCTCTCGCAACCACTCTCTCACTCTCTCCCGTAGACACACACATACACACATCACACTTGTACACACTCACGTGTACACACACACATTCACTTGTACACGCCTATGTACATACTTATATATATATATATACATATATATTTATATCTATATATTTATATACATATATATATACATATTATTACCTATACAAATAAATATAAATATTTATATACATACATACATACATACATATATATATATATATATACATACATACACACACATATATTTATACATATATATATACATATCTATATATCTATATACATATATTACTATATATATATCCATATCAATATAGTTAGACATATATACATATATATCTAGTTATAATAAATAAATAAATATATATATATATATATTTACATATCTATACACACACACACACACATATATATAAATACACATACACCTATATAATTATAACCCTATCTATATACATACATATAAATATATACTTACATTCATATCACCTACCACGCGTTATATCGCGGGAATATCTGCACCAGTTGCTGATATTCCCCGATACTCGCGTACAGAAAGCGTGTCCGCACACACACTTCCACCCATCCATCCTACACTCCACGCGGCACTTCATCCTATTGGTTGCGTCTTCCTAGACGTCAATCAACTCGATACCGTGCTACACACCATTTCCACCACCACCCCCACCCCTATCATATAATATATATCTATATCTATATATATATATACTATATTTATTTCTTTACAAGCAACCTCTATTTTCCTGCTATTAAAAAGGATAAAAAAAAATAGTAAAAGAGAAAAGATAATCCTTGTCTTGCAGGTACTCGGTATTGCGAATAGCAAGACCCATTTTTGGAACCCTAATTTGGCTCTAAGCCAAGGACCTGATTTTGATGGTGTACCTCAAGGACAAAATTATCAGAAAAAAATCTTAAATAGAAAAACACCAAAAACATAATAAATGCACGGAAGAGATTCGTTGTAGGAAAGGCGTAGAAACATATTCACCTCTAATCCCGCTTCCCTGAGTTCAACCCTGGGCCTAAAAGTAACCAGGATAAAAATCAAGTAGGCCAGGTTAAAAATTTTGTAAAAAGATGGTTAGGCTCGATTTAGGTTAACCACTATACTCATTTCAACGATTAATTTGCCATATTAACTCAACCTATCCGGGTCTCGACCATACTTTTTCTGGCGCCGTTGCCTGGGAGGTATGCATTCAGGTAAGTTTCTACTCCATTCCTTTAGTTTTCTCTTCTCACACCCTTCTCTTCACGAGTATTTTTGTTTGCTGGTGTGCAGGTGAAACAGTTGCAAGGAGGAGGCAAGTAGAGGAATTCTGAAACGTGGGCAGATCCAAGGCAGGAATGAGAGCGTGAAGTCACCGACGCCGCACTGGAACTTCGCCCACGTTGTTGAAAAGGTAAGTCCCTCTGTCTTAGCAACTTAGGTCAACTGGTCACCATAATAATAAAAAAAAAACTTCTTGGGATCTCTTGGGGCAAGTGGATTAAAAATCACTTGCTTGATTGTTTGCCATCACTCCCACCGCCTCGGGATTTCCAGCCAATCATCGTGTGAAGTATTCTTTGAGGCAAGACTAAATAGATTGATTGCCATCCCTACTTGCCTCATTCATCCACAATTCAGGATTACATTTTTGGTGGGGAGACTTGGAATTGAGTTGATTCCAACCCCACCACGACCTTTCACGTGCCTAAGATTTGATCCCGAACATTTCAACCCCAACACTTTGATTTTCTTTATCTTGTGGTTGAGCCTTGTGTGTGGAAAATCATTTTAGTGATTGGGAGCACTTGAATTGAAGTGCTTTGGCTCCCTTTCACACTAATCTAAAATTGACTCGTGCATCCACACATGGAAATTTCCATTTAGGGAAGCCCATTGCATTTTTAGCATGCATTAACCAACTCACATTGAAGAAGGGTTTGTTGGGCGTAGAAAAACTTGTATTCTCTCAAAACTTAGAGATTGGTTGAATTAGTAATTAAGTGAAATCCTAAAATCCATAGTACTTAAGGCTGAAACTTTAAAAACCATTCACCAATTAAAACTTCAATTCGGGGAGATTTCCTCGTTGCATGCTTGGTTTACACACTTTATAAAATCAACCACTTGGGCATTACCCATAAATAACGCCCTTCAAATTCCAGAAGCACTTGATCCTAAGACTCTAATTAAAACTGTTAGCAACTTGACCCTTATTAAGGATTGGAGGTCTAACTACCCGCGTGTAGCGCCTACGTACTAGTGAGGGTTCTCGCATGCTATCGGGTGTCTAAGACTGGGGCAAACGACCTTTCAATCTGGCCTGGTGGTTCCGCGGTGCTCGCATTTGGTTCCGTAGGTCGTGATAGTAGGTAACTTAGATCTTTAGGTCTAAGGGCATACTGTAGAGGTTAGGGCATTGATTGTCTTGATTTGTCATCAAGTGTACCTTTGCGGTGTCATTTCTCTCATCTCCTTTTCCCTTCTTATCCCCCCCAATTCTTCCTGCAGTAGTGCATGTTTGGGAGGAGGTCACAAAACCCTGAATTGTTTGAATTGTCTGATAATTTTAGAAGAACAGAAGCCGAATCGTCATCCTCCTCCACAAACATGGTTGCACGCCCACCCCCAAATCTCGAGGGAGGAAACCGTCCTCAAATCCCACCAGGTGGTGGAGCCAAGGATCCCATAACCCACCTCTAAGCCCAAATGGAAATGTATAATGAACAAATTGAAGCCATTAGGGAAACATTGGAGGAAATGCAGAACCCTCCCGAACGGGAGGAGCCTAGGTCTCTTAGCTCCTATCAGAATCCTGCTGCTACAGAGACCATAGGACAAATTCGGGTCCCCATGGGCGGGGACGATTTCCAACTGAAACCTAATATAATTGGCCTGATAAACTTCCACTTCCATGGTCTTGCAAGTGAAGTTCCTTTTCTCCATTTGGAAGACCTAACCTGATTGGTTGAAACTATTAAACCGAGAAACATCGGGTTACCAATAGTCCTCATGAAAATGTTCTCGTTTTCGTTGCGGGATAAAGCTTTGCAATGGTTACGCACCCTTGGGAGAACCATTTATTCTTGGGAAGAGATGCGAACAACATTTCTCAAGAAGTTCTTCCCAATCGGGCGAACCAATGCGCTTCGCCATGCTATCACTTCCTTTACACAACAAAACGCCGAACACTTTCATGAGGCATGGGAGAGATATAATGACCTCCTCAGGAAGTGTCCACACCATGGTCTGCCTAAGTGGCATATAGCCCAGATTTTCTATTATGGGCTAAATGAGACTTTGAAGCAGATTGCAGATGCTTCCTGTGGAGGGAATTTCATAAATAAAGACGAGAATG
This sequence comes from Thalassia testudinum, assembly GCA_037157565.1. Taxonomy (NCBI): domain Eukaryota; kingdom Viridiplantae; phylum Streptophyta; class Magnoliopsida; order Alismatales; family Hydrocharitaceae; genus Thalassia; species Thalassia testudinum. The sequence continues at coordinate 23,562,947 of JAZHRO010000007.1, read as the reverse complement.
GGGCATTCGAATTATTTGAAAACATGAGCGAAAACTCAATGAACAATGCTTCCATTATCGCCTTTAATCGTACCAGCATGCCCCGTAATGTTCATGAAGTTGACACGGACCCTTCCATTCATCCACTGATCTTAGTCTCATCGCACAGAAATTGGATGAAGTCTCCGTCGTGCACAAGAAGCTGGATGAGCTTTTGGCCAATCCCGCTCGTTCTAGGGCAAACACCCTCACCTCACCACTTCATCACAATCCCAATTCTTCCAACACCAGGCTTATCCCAAGAAACCCTGTAAGATCTTCCTTATTGAGTGTTGCATCGAGCGATTCAATAAGTCATGCGGATCTAGCTTCTGCAAGTCAGTATTTTGACAGGGAGGACCAAGCTTCCGTGTGCTCGGATGCATACCTACATGCGGACTCGTCTTCTGGCCTAAAAGACGCTTGTGCCTTGTGGAACAACCCATTCTCTGCCACTTATAACCCAGGGTGGCGAAATCATCCGAACTTCTCATGGTCCAGTAACCCGCAACTCCAAAACCCCGCGGGTGGGCCAATGCGACCGTCCGCACCTGTCATCCCAAGGGCCCAGTCTAATCTTATGGCGAATCCACCCTCGGGTCCTTGCATGCCGCAAACAGAACATGCATCAGGTCCACTTGATAAATTGATGTGAATGATGACGAAATTGTCGAAGTGCCATGAAGAGAACATAACCTCTCTTCAACATCAATTGGCACAGCAGAATGCTGAGATCGGTCAACTACGCATGGCGACTCGATCTCAGGGCACTCTCCCAGCCCAACCTGTTCCCAACCCGCGAAATTTCGTACCCCGTGGTCCTCAACCATGGGTACGACCTTCTCAGGGGTAGGTTCATCAGATTCTGCAGGCTCTGAGCATTCCATCGGGATTTCAGGCTAATCCCGCAGTAACTACACCTCACTTTTATGCCCTATTGCGAACCCTCCTCCGCCTTATGATCCCACTGGACCCACGACGTCCAATGCGATCACTATGAGGAGCGGTATGCAGACCGTCGATCCACCTCGACCTGATCTTGGCCCGTCTTCTTCATCGCCCTCTCATTTAGGATGCGCACCGCATTCGCAAGAGGATGATACAACCAAATTGGTGCCAGAATCGGTTCCATTCCCTGAGGCTCTACTGAGGGAGCCAAAAGGCATGAAAATGATATGCAGGCCTTTGATAACCTGCGTAATTTATTCTGGGATGTTGAAATCAAGGTACCCCTACTACAGGCTATCGACCATATACCTACTATCGCCTAATTTTTCAAATACTACACTACACCCAGGCGACAGTCAAAGAAAACAAAGAATCCGGTGGTTCTCTCACCTCATGCGAGTTGTGCTATACTGTCAAATCTACCACCGAAGAAGAAAGATCCTGGCACACCGCTTATTTCTTATAGCATCCAAGGCTGCAATTTTAACCGTGCTCTGCTTGATCTAGGATCTTCCATCAATCTTATACCATCCATCATGCTCGAGAAATTTTCCTTAGGAAATCTGAAACCCACCCCTGTCACGTTACAGTTGGCAGATCGTTCTGTCAAAATTCCAAAGGGTGTGGTGGAAGACGTGGTGGTTAGGATCAACAGTCTCTATTTTCCTATTGACTTTCTTGTTTTGGATATGGAAGTTCCAAGCTCACTTTCTGATTGTCCGATCATCCTTGGTCGACCCTTCTTGGCCACAGCCCCCGCCCATATCGACTGCGAGTCGGGCTGTATTGAGATTGCCATTGGATCTGAGAAGCTCAAGCTTAACATCTTCAAGGCAGCCAAGAACTTTGATTGCGATTGCATCGAGGGTGACACATCTGACGAGGACGGCCGTCAACGCGTGTAACGGACTGATTGGGACCTATTCTGACTACTGCGGATTGCCTTTAGACACTGACGATTGCCTGACCGATACATATTGTGACGTTCCCCCATCCCTCCCTATTCCCGTACCTCCTCCTGACCAGACTTCTGACGAGGTTTTCTCTGCTTCCCATACCTCGTAGTCTGAGTCATATCCGGGCTACTCATCGCCGGTCCACACTCTTGAAGACCGGATTGCCCTTTCTTTCCCGCCAAATCAAGCGGATTTGCAATTCCACACTAGGACCTTGAGCCCACATACTACTCATTGGGGCTATCCCTTTTTGGATCCATCTATCCAAGATGCCCCTCTTCTTGGCCAATCTGAGGGCCAATTTCTTCCTCCTGACTTGTTTTCTTCTGATCTGCTTGGGACACTCTCGTCCCAAGAAATGCCAGATCTTTCACCATCCACTCCCGAGCTGAAAGAGCTGCCTGATACTCTTAAGTATGTTTTCTTGGGACCGAATGAAACGCTCCCCGTAATCATCAGTTCAAAATTGACCAGGGAGCAAGAGTGCAAACTAACAAAGGTCCTTATGGAACACAAGGCAGCCATTGGATGGTCTTTATCAGACTTAACTGGCATTAGCCCCTCCTACTGCACTCACCGTATATATACAGAGGAGGAGGCTCGACCTTCCTGCGAGATGCAGCGACATCTCAACCCTAACATGCGAGAGTTCGTTAAAAAGGAAATTATTAAGTGGTTAGATGCAGGTATAATCTACCCGATCAGCGATAGCCCCTGGGTGAGTCCAATTCACGTTGTGCCTAAAAAGGCGGGACTCACCATCTGTGTCAATGACAGGGGCGAATCCATCCCTACATGCACTCCTACATCTTGGAGAGTGTGTGTAGATTATAGGAAACTGAATGCTGCAACTAAGAAAGATCACTTTCCGCTACCTTTCATTGACCAAATCCTGGAGTGGTTAGCGGGAAATAAATTTTTTTGTTTCCTGGATGGATTTTCAGGATATAACCAGGTGGCAATTGATCCCCGGGACCAAGAGAAAACCACCTTTACCTGCCCCTTCAGCACCTTTGCATTTAGAAGGATGTCGTTCGGACTTTGTAACGCGCCAGCAACTTTCCAAAGATGTACGCTGGCGATATTCCATGACATGGTGGGTGACTTTCTCGAGGTTTTCATGGATGACTTTTCGGTCTTTGGACCCTCCTTTGATGATTGTCTTGCCAACCTGACCCGTATCCTTAGGAGATGTATTGATGTGAACCTCGTGCTTTCCTGGGAAAACAGTCATTTTATGGTACACGAGGGAATTGTTCTCGGGCATATGATGAGAACCTCATCATGAGCCATAACTAGCTCATTTTGACCTAATACAAAGGATAAAAGCTCCTACATATCTCAAGGAAAGGCTTAACTCAGAGAATTCTGAGTTTAAGAAGAAAACAAGTCATAAGGGGTAAAAATGCAATTTTACCAGTATAATCTGCATACAGGGTAATTCAGGGCCCAAACATAGGTCAAAGCAGCTTGATAAGAATAAAAGTGGGATGAAATGATCTAGCGAGGGCTACAGCAATTCCAAGAAACTAAATGATAATCTGTAACCCTAAAACAACCCACTTCAATTCACAAGGTTCGAGGCAAAGTAAAAATAGAATAAATCCTCTAAAATTCATATAAAAATAATCTCTAGGGTTTAGAACCTTCAATTTGGCCTTTAGAACCCATTCTGACCTACATTGAGAACCATGCCCAATTAATAACTTAATTTGGGTTTTTGCGTAAATTGACCGGTCAAACAAGGTTTAATATAGAAATGAAATTCACCATCAGATTCCTTAGGTCCTAATTAGTCATGTATAAAAACTTGAGCCTAAGAAGAAACCTCCTTGACCGACTTTACACTTTGGTCCTCATATATTTACACTTTGGCCCTCAACTTTTGAACCCTCGCATTTTGGCCCCTAACTCTCCTTCGTTCTTTGCGATCAGGTCCCCCATGCAAAACCTGCCAGCACCATGCTCCGGCGACCTTGCGCGGAGCATGGCGCCGCGCAGGGTGAGGTGGGGGACCTGGCAAGTTAACCGGGGGTGCCCTGCGTCGTCAGCCGTCGCAGGGACACCCCCCTGGTCGTTGTAACCCACCATACCGGCCGTGCGAACGCACGGACGGTATGGGTTCTTGTTTCCGGCCATCCTCCGGCGAGGGAGACACGTCGTCTCCCTCCGCCTTCCTCCCTGTTTGATCCCTATAAATACCCCCCGTTGCTCCACCGACCAGGGCAGCCTGGATCTGACGGAGAAAATCCCCAACTTTCCTCTCTTCTTCCTCCGGCAGACGCTCACCAGCTCCGGCGGTTTCCTCCCCCCCCACCTCTTCGCTCTGCCGCAATACCAGCAGCAGAGACTTCCTCCCCTGCTCTTCCCGCGCCACGCCGCACCCAGCTGGCGCCTCTCCGACTCTCTGCTCGCCGCCGCCCCTTTCCCTGAGCATCGTCTTCTCCGGCGACAGTCGATACGACTGTCGCCCTGTTCCTCCCCCTTCGTCCCTGCAAGTAAGCTAGAGCTACTCCCCTTCTTCTCCTCTTTCTTTCCCCGCTTTCAATTTATTCAATTAAGCCCTCGACCGACCCTGACCATCGTCACCTCCTTCGTCTCCGACCACCCTCCGGCGAGCCGCTCCCATCACCTCAGCGACCCACACGGCTCGCCAACCACCGCAGGACCTCCGCCTCCTCACCCTGATCAACCTCCGCCCTGCCACTTCCCCCACATCACCCTCTGAAACCCCACCGAACAGACCCATCCTCCGGCCCATAGTCCGACCTAGGGCAACCCTCGCACGCCGCCTCGCGCCTCGCCACCACCCACACGAGCTTCGCCGCACCCTGGCGAAGCTCCTGGCACTTTCTGATTAGGCCGAGAGGCCGTTTTCTTGTGAACAGACCACCCGACCTCCGCCGCCATTGCCGCGCGGGAGGAACTGCTTCCACCTGCAGATACAGGCGCGCCACGCTCAGCGCCACGCCCAGATTCAACTCCCAGGCCTTGCGAGGCGTTTTGGCAAAACACCAGGCTCGCAGCTAAGGCAGAAAGCTTCGCGTGACGCCGCAATCTCCCGCTGATTTCCCCGCTGCAGGCGCGCAATTGAGGCGGGACATTTAGTCCCACCTCGGAAAAGCCTGACGAGTCGCAGCGACATAAGATGCAAAAGTGCTGGAGGCTTACTGCCTCAGCACACGGGGTGAGGTCCCCTTCACCTGCCCGGTTACCCGGTCTCGTCCGCGCTCACGCCCCGCGGACCTGACCCGACCCGACCCGACTTAAGACTGACCTGCACTCCTCGCCCACCACGCACGCCGGTGGGCCTGGACCCGGGCCTGACCCGAACCCGGTTACCCGGCAGCTCTGGGAGAGCTTTCCCAAGAGTGGTTTCAGAGAGAGAGAGAGACGCGGGGGGGGGGGGGTAGAGTAGGTTTTGCCTCTGACGAAAAACTCTGAAGTGTGCAGGCACAGGCGAAGAAGACCCGCGGAAGAAGAAGGAAGCTGACTGTAGCAACAGGTAGTTAAGTCGTCTGATTTGGAAATCAGACGACGGCCTGAAAGGAAAAGAAGAAAGGAGGGGTGACGTCCCTGGCTGAAAAAGAAAAGAAGAAGCTGACACTTAGCCGCAGGGAGGAGAAACAAGAAGAAACTCTAAAGAAGAGGCTGAGCAAGGCAGAAGAAGAGGAAAGGTTGCAGAAGTACAGCAGAGCCAAGGAAGAAGAAACCTTCACAGAAGAGACTGCAGAAAAAAAAGAAGAAGAGAGGCCAAGACAGAAACCAAGGAAGAAGAAGAAGGAGATCTGAAGAAAGAAAGAGGAGCATCACCTCTGCAGAACAAAGAAGAAGAAGGAGATCTGAAGAAAGAAAGAGGAGCATCACCTCTGCAGAACAAAGAAGAAGTAGGAGATCTGAAGAAAGACAGAAGAACATCACGAGGAGAAAACAAAGAGAACAACAAATTCTTTCCCTCTCTCTTTCTTTATTTTGTAAAAGAAACATGTATATCTCTAGAATACAACTTGCTCCCTGAGTTCGACCTCGGGAACTCTTTTATTTTCCGAGTAAAAAATTTATATATTTGAAATGTTGGTAATAACTGGCTATACTACAACGTTATAACAAAATAAAACCCAGTTGTCACGAAACAAGCATCTCAGCATATCATCTCCGATAGGGGTATCGAGATTGACAAAGCTAAGCTCAATGTAATTGCTGATTTACCTGTGCCTGGCTCTGTCAAACAAATCCGCTCCTTCCTGGGACACGTCGGTTTCTATAGGAGATTCATTAAAGACTTCTCCAAGATTTCTCGACCTTTAACTCATCTCGTACCCTTCGATATGGGCCCCGACTGCATACGATCATTCACGTAGCTGCGTGATGCTGTCACCAAGGCCCCTATTCTCCGGCCACCTGATTGGTCCCTCGACTTTGAACTCATGTGTGATGCTTCCGACCTTGTAGTCGGAGCCATCCTGGGACAAAGACGCGATAGACACCCTTCGTGGTGTACTACGCCAGTAAGACATTGGACGAGGCCCAGCATAATTATACTGCCACTGAGAAAGAGCTACTGGCGATCGTCTTTGGGCTGGAGAAATTCCGCTCTTACCTTCTAGGCTCACATGTTATTGTTTTCACTGATCACACGGCCATTCGCCATCTCATGCACAAGAAGGATGCCAAGCCCAGACTGATTCGTTGGATCCTTCTGCTCCAAGAATTTGACATTGAGATCCGCGATAAGGCCGGGGCCCAGAATGTTGTAACCGATCATCTCTTGAGACTAGACCCTGACCACATTGGACTTACTCTGCTGATCAATGAGATTTTTCCCGATGAAAACCTATTGGCAATTAATGTGGCAAGTGGACCTTGGTATGCCGACATTGCCAATTACCTTGCTCCTGGTTCCCTTCCACGTGGCTGGCCTAAAAACCAGTGCGAGCGTCTCATGGCAGAAGCAAAGTATTATTTCTGGGATAATCTACTTCTTTTTCGAATAGGTGCTGATCAGATCATTCGTCGTTGTATTCCTGACAGCGGAATCCCCAGTGTGCTATCCTTCTGCCACGATCAGGCCTACAGAGGCCATTTCTCTGGGAGGAAAACTACACCCAAGGTGTTGTAGTGCAAGTTCTTTTGGTCCTCCCTTCACCAGGATGCACACAATTATGCCAAACATTGCACTAGGTGCCAGTCGTTAAGGTCAATGTCACGTCGTGACATGATGCCCTTGCAACCCATCCTAGCTGCTGAAATCTTCGACATTTGGGGAATTGATTTCATGGGTCCCTTTCCTCCTTCCAACGGCTTCGAATATATCCTCGTGGCTGTTGCCTATGTTTCGAAATGGATCGAGGCTATTCCCACGCGCCATGCTGACCATGTTATATCCACTAGATTTGTCAAAGACCACATTTTTGCACTCTTTAGGATCCCTCGAGCCATTATCTCGGATGGAGGAAGCCTCTTTACCCATGCTTCTTTTCAGGCACTTCTGAGGAAATACGGAGTCCACCATCGTATCGCATCTCCGTATCATCCTCAAATGAACGGCCACGCAGAGGTGTCGAACTGACAAATCAAGCAGATTCTCCAGAAAATGGTTTGGCCTGACCGTAAGGATTAGTCCGACAAGCTGATTGGCACACTTTGGGCGTATCGGACCGCCTTCAAGGCTCCCTTAGGTATGTCTCCTTATAGAATCATTTACGGGAAGCCTTGTCATTTGCCCGTGGAGCTGGAGCACCACGCTTATTGGGCGGTTCGCCAATGTAACCTCGACCCAGACCTGTGTGGTCGAGGAAGGAAACTCCAACTCCAAGAGCTGGAAGAGCTCCGTCGTGAAGCCTATGACTCTGCCTTAACTTTCAAACAACATACTAAGGCTTTTCACGATAGCCGTATTAGGCGGAAGGAATTTGTGCCATCTCAGCAAGTTTGGCTCTACAACGCCAGGCTCAAATTCTTTCCTGGGAAATTGAAGTCCAAATGGACTGGTCCTTTCCTGGTCTCGAGACCATTTCCCAACGGGACCGTTGAAATTGAAGATCCTAAATCTAGGCATAAATTTACGATCAATAGGCAGCGTTTGAAACCTTATCTTACTCATGAACCTACCCCCGTTGGAGAAACTGTTGCCCTGTTGGAGGGTAACTAATGTTGTGCCTCATTCTGAGTCCAACTGGGGACATTAAATTCAGTGCTTGTTGGGAGGCACCCCAACAACACTCCGCCACTTCCCCGTACACTTCACTTCGCACCTTTTCACTTCACCACCCACCATCCACCCACCCTACCACCCTGCTACATACCCTACACCTCAGCTCTCCTTACCCGATCTTTGGTCCTTCCTCTACCCTACCCTGCATGCATATGAGGACATAGCATCGTTTGGCATGGGGGGGTGGATAGGCATCCATAGGATTCGGGTATTATATGGTATCATGCAGTCTCCATCTATCTATAAATATGTATAAAAAAAAAATGGTGTTTAATAATGATCTAAAGGCTGAAACAAAAATACAATAAGTGTTTATGGATATTCAACCACTGTGTTGAAGACTTTCTAGGCCATAGAAGCTTGATTCGCTCAGGCTCAGCTTAATTCACTTGAGTATTGACAAGACAGATCAGAATCTCTCCTAACTAAGGACATATTCTTGTACCTGAGACACCAGTACAGGATCCGTTGGTTTGCTTCTACTCGAGAGCCTAAGTAATCTTGGTTCACACTACACATATCTAGAAAGACCAGGTGAACATAAGATTCAACCCTAGTGTTCATTAGGGAAGGTGGAGTCCTTACCTATGTGCGCAGGGAGACTTTTTATCCCAGGCTTTAGTCTTGTGTTCAGGAGAGACTCTTTCCACCAATAAGGAACTCTCCCACCAAAAGAAAAGTGTGCTCCTCCAAATAAAGTTGTAAGAGATATACTGACACGTGTCTAAAAAAAAAAAAAACTGTGCAAATAAGTCAGTATATCTCACAAATGTCTGTAAAGTCTTCTCCCTACAAAAGTTTTCAGGGCAAGTTACAAATACCCTGTTTCTACCATATATTCTTTGAGCCACAAATGTAATAAAATGGGAGTTAAGTTTCCTGTCATCTTTTTAAGGGTCAATCCAAAGACACGAGCTGAAACTGGGACCAACCTGAACTTAAAGATTCTTGAAACCCTGGGCTTGAGTCTTAATTTTCATATGGTCAGTCTTGACCCTTCACTATGCACAAGCCATAATCTCTTGAGCTCTCGAGTACAGCAAAAACCTCCTGAGTCTTGGAAATCATTCTTAAGGTTTAAATATTAAGAGTTCAGGTTAGTCGAGAGATGGTCTATGTCACGTAAGACTTAAAGTACCGGTAGTCTTCGCTACAATTGGTTCTCACAATATCCAACAAATAAACACACCTATGTCGCCTCAAAAGAAAATCTTCAGCCTAAGATCATTTCTAAATATAGTACAAAATGTTTTGCTAGGGACTAGCAAAAGATAAGCATGGGGGTATGATTACACTGCAAAAATACTCCAATAAAAATCTCATCTTGTGTTATTCCCTAGCATTGCCATTGCATATTAGGTAGCCATAGTTGCATTTGTAAAAATTGACACGTGCATGCATTTAATTAAGAGGGGAGGAAAGAAAATAATTGGCCTTGTAATTAACGTCTTCATCAAGGGTTGCATCGCAAGTTCACCATCTTCATTTTTTATTTTGTGTTGAACATTTACGAACGCTACGCTAACGTGTTTGATTTTGAAAAACCTGTCGTTGTAGTTCGAAAGCGAAGAATTTGTGTTCAATAAATAAAATTTATATCGAAATTAAAATTCCGGGTCGAACACAGGGAGGCGGACGTTTGATTTAAAAACTACGCGTTTCTTTTTATTTGTTACAGAATAATTCAATTTAGAACTATCTAATTATTTACAATAAATAGAAGAGAGAGAGAGAGTAAGAGAGAAAAAGAATATTACACAGAGAAATCAAAATGAGATGTAGAATAAACAAGGAATTTTTGCATTGAAGAGATTGTTCATTACAACTAGAAAGAATAAAACAATTACTCTAGAAAGCGATAAATTTACTCTAGAAAGCATTAAAAGAATGGAGGGAGAAATGTCTTCCTCGACGGTCGCTTGGAGGACGAGTAGATTAATCTAGAAAGCAGTAAATCTATATTAGAAAGCGGTAAAAAGAATAGGGAGAGAGAAACCTCCTCGATGGTTGCTTGGAGGACGAGCCGGACGGGACGATGCCTGGATGAAGGAGAACGAAGCGGGACGAAGGAGGACGAAGCAGAAGAACGGGAATGAAGCAGCACGCCGTCGTCGTCGTGGGATCCACTTCCGAAGGGGAACGAAAATTGGACTTTATCTTGCGAGAAGCATCCCGGGTGTGGGACAAGCTTCTCTTGAGCTTTGGAGGGGTAGAGAGGAGAAAGAAGGGATGAAAATTTCGTATGGAGGGGGTCTCCTTTTATAGTTGCAAGGAGTGGGGCCAAAATGGACATTACAACTTCAAAATAGTAAATGAGGGGTCTTTAGTGACAGATAAATCCGTCACTAAAGCTCCCTTCATGGGCGACGTGGGCGCACGTCCATTGATTTTCAGCTGTCCGATCGCGAGATCGGACGGCTTAAAATCGCGCCTTCATCCGCTGCAGCCTGCCCACCTGGCCCGTGCGATCGCGAGTTACGCGCGGGCGTCCAATCACGCGTCGGCGCTATTGGGCGCGCGCCGCCGTTGGATCTCCATCTGACGCTCGTCCGCGCCCGCTCGCCCGCGCCTTCCAGCCCCTCGCCGCGGCTCGAACCCGCGACCTTTGCTTCGCCCGTGGCTGTGTCACCGCTGCGCTACGCGGACGAAATGATCGCGCAGACGCTTTTAAGCGCGAGCGACCACAGCCGTTGGATCTCCATCTGACGGCGGAGAGCGATCGGGCGGGGGCCTTCACAAAATGCAAGCGGCCGTTTGGGCTGCTGAGATGGCACCACGTGGCGCCATCTTGGCCGTCCATCTTCTGGAAGTTGTAGATGGTGCCACGGATGTCGGATTGACTCGATTTTTGTGTCGTTGGGCTACGATCGTCGATCCGAATTCATCCGTGCGGTCGGATTTGTCATCTGAAGTGCGGATTTTCACCATCCTGGCCCTTGATTTTCTAGGGTTCCCCGATCTTTATCTGATGCTACAGATGCCTGATTAGGGCGATCTTGGAGTCGTTGAACTCCAATCGTCGCCCTGATCACATCCATACGGTTGGATCTTTGATCCGAGGCCCTGATAAAATATTTGCCCTGTCCAAGCACATAAAAGGAGACAATTAACCTCCATTTTATTCAAAGTATTCTAAATGCAAGATGATGCATGTAATGCAATATTTATATCATGAAATGCAATCATATGCTTAAGAACATGCATAAATAGACATCTTAAGTAGTGTAAATGTGTTTACATCATTTTGCTTTGAAATCTTCTTCCCCGCGCGGCTGCAGGGCATGGCTTGCTCTTCTTCTTCGCGCCATTCTCTGCCAGCACCATTCTCTGCCGGCTACATGGCTGGTCATGCAGCCTAGGGCATGGTTGTAGCAGGTGGCTCCCTCGTCTTTAAAAAGACTAGCCATCTTCTTTGTGCATGGTAGCCTGGTCCATACACATAGCAGCCCCTTCCTCCAGGCCATCTCCTCCCCTCTCCCCTCCATATGTAGCACCTCTTCCACTGAAGAGATACGCTGCGGGCAGGAGCAGCTCACAGTGGTCCCATGACCACCACTGCGAGCTCCACCACCACCCAGCTCATCAAAGAGTTGGTGGGCGTGGTAGTTCATTTCTCTGTTTCCACCGCTCAAAGCCTTCACGCCATTGCCGCAGCCCCGAGCTCTGAAGCTCAGCAATAGAAGCAGCACGGTGCAGTAGCCTCTGGCCCGTGCGCAAGCCACCGCGCGTCCCTGCAGCTGCTGGCGCAGCTCCTTCCGCGCGCGCAGGCCCGCTCCAGAGCGCTCACGCACGCAGAACCGGCCGCAGCCGGTTGTCCGAGCCACGCGTGCACTGTAGCTACTGTTCAAGCATTTCTGCGGAACACTGTAGCTACAGTGCGGTGACCAGAAAGTTTCTCACTTATTCGGTCACCGCGTGCTCTCTCTCTGCGCCGCGACCGCCCCCAGCCCGTAGCGCGCGCCTGCTCCCGCGTACGCTCGCGCCCGCAGCGTCTGCTCCAGCGCCCGCACCTGCTTGCGCTTGCATCCGCGTCACTCCAACCCGCAGCACACTGCATTGCAATCTCCCTCACAGCTGCAGCCTCCAGCACGCGCGCGCACCCTTGCGCACCTGTGCCTGCGCGTTGGCATCCAGACGTCGGCTGCGTGCTCCAGACGCCTTAACTCGCCCGCTCCCTCTCTCACAGCCACTCTCTCACTCTCTCCCGTAGACACACACATACACACACCACACTTGTACACACTCACGTGTACACACTTACATTCACTTGTACATGCCTATATATATACCTATATATATATACATATATATTTATATCTATATATTTATATACATATATATATATATACATATTATTACCTATACAAATAGATATAAATATTTATATACGTATATATATATACATATATATATACATATATACATACATATATACACATATATATCTATAGATATAAATACATATATACATATATATATATATATACATATATCTATATACATAAATACATATACATATATATATACATATTTATATATCTATATATATATATATATCAATATCTATATAGTTAGACATATATACATATATATCTAGTTACAAATATATATATTTATATATATATACATACATCTATCTATATATTTACATATCTATATATATATATACATATATATATATAAATACATATACACCTATATAATTATAACCCTATCTATATACATACATATAAATATATACCTACATTCATATCACCTACCATGCGCTATATCGCGGGAATATCTGCACCAGTTGCTGATATTCCCCGATACCCGCGTACATAAAGCGTCTCAGCACACACACTTCCACCCATCCATCCTACACTCCACGCGGCACTTCGTCCTGTTGGTTGCGTCTTCCTAGACGTCAATCAACTCAACCCCGTGCTACACACCATTTTCACCTCCACCCCCACCTTTATACATATAATATATATCTATATCTATATATATATATATACTATATTTATTTCTTTACAAGCAACCTCTATTTTCATGCTATTAAAAAGGATAAAAAAATAGTAAAAGAGAAAAGATAATCCTTGTCTTGCAGGTACTCAGTCTTGCGAATAGCAAAACCCATTTTTGGAACCCTAATTTGGCTTTAAGCCAAGGACCTGATTTTGAGGGTGTACCTCAAGGACAAAATTATCAGAAAAAATCTTAAATAGAAAAACACCAAAAACATAATAAACGCACGGAAGAGGTTCGTTGTAGGAAAGGCGTAGAAACTTATTCACCTCTAATCCCACCTCCCTGAGTTCAACCCTAGGCCTAAAAGTAACCAAGATAAAAATCAAGTAGGCCAGGTTAAAAATTTTGTAAAAAGATAGTTAGGCTCGATTTAGGTTAACCACTATACTCATTTCAACGATTAATTCACCATATTAACACAACCTATCTAGGCCTCGACCACGCATCCATCCTTTGATGGGTACATTAACAATTCATGGGATCATTCATATTCCTATCCTAGGAGTACTGGCCCGATAATTTCCACTTTTGAGCAGAGCCTAGGAGCGGGATTTTCCTACCCTGGAATCCCTACTTCTATGCAAACACCCAACCCTCCCACCCTTCATGATTTTCTGTATCGAGGTTGGACCGATACCCATAGGCAACCAGAGCCTGAGATTGACTATCCTCCCCAATCTGATAGTAGTAGCCTCTCCTCTTTTATGATAGAAATGCAAAACAACAAAAGGAAATGATGGAGTCTATGGGAGAGATGTTGAGGAATAGTCAACAATTAAACAAAGAAATTAGACAGCTTAGCTACTCTCTTACTAGTGATTCTGATCCCTACCCATACAACCGTGATCATGAAATAATTCTGAGGAAACCAATGACAATAGGGATCCCATTTTACGTAGCTATCACTTAGACTCTCCCAATGAGACACGGCCACTAGAGGAGAACGATCCTAGTAATTATCCACTTGAGCTATATTGGAGTCAAAAGAAAGGGAGATGGTACCTCTTGAGAACCTTGACCCCAATGACAGTATTTTCTTTACCCCTACTAACCTGGGTCAAGGTTGTATTGTTCCTATCACATCCCCTATTAATTATCTGGTGGAATCCCATTCTACCCTTAGTGAGCCTAATCCTGACCCTCCACTTAGGGAATCAACACCTACCATTTAGCATCCTGAGGATTTAAATGCACCCAATGAAGGTGACCCTAAGGGAATGGAGGATGAATTAGATCAATTTTGGTCTCAGGGATATAAAGAGTCTATTTCATAGGATGAGGATGCCCCAATTAAGGAACCCGAACTAAAAATCTGGAGTGAATCACAGGGTGATTATGTGTTATTTGAGGACTTGCCCCCTGAGGATATAAATAATTTGGTGAAATCCGGATTCCTCTCTTCTTTTGAGAGTCATCCTCCATCAAACTAGGAGTTGATATTAGAGGAGGATAAACACAATAGTGAGAAGCCTAGGGGAGACTCTTGGGGACAAAACACGTCAATTGAGGATTTATGCCCCGAGAAGAATAAAGAATTGCGTGATATAGGCTTACTCCAAAACATTAAGATGGATCCTCCGTCAGAAATAATTGATGATACCGAAGCAACTCCTTTCTTTACTAATGAATCACATACACACCCTGACAAAAATTTGAGTGAACCAAAAGAATTTGGGGATGAGATTAATGATAATGATTCTGTTGCTTTGACCCTGCCATCAAAGGAATTTAATTTGGAGTCCACCATTGATTCACATATACTGGAAAGTGAAAATATGACTCCGATCATTAAAAATAGGCAGGGTGACTTAAATTTTTCTGCAATAATTGTTAGGGAGAATACACAATCTGAATCGTTGTTGGAGTTGGACTTGACACCGACTAAGCCCTCCTTAGACTTAACCATTACCGCCCAACACCACAAACAACCCTTACACTCCCTAACCGATCCTTGGCTCTGATCTCTGCTCATGTACATTCTTTCTTGAGAACCTATTAGGCCAGTACATCCTCGGGTAGAATGGCGAGTGTGGATTGATGCTTGTACTTTTAGTCTTGCCATTTGAGGGTTTGAAATAGTAATATTTATATCTTTTAAAGCCTGACCTACTTTGGAGGATCCTTGTTATCCTCCACTTATTCCATTTCGAGAGGTCCCTTTTCATATTCCTTTTGTTATCCCTAGACCTCCCCAAGTAGCCTACGAGGTTCTCTATTTTCATATCTTCTGGCGAGCATTTGGAATCACGCTGCATCATCAACTCGCCAACATCCATGGCTGCCTATTTTCTAAGCCCGCGCTATTACGCATATTTTTAGGGCCTAGCTCTTTCTATTTGGAACCAGACTTACAGGTTCCCTATAAGTCTGGCTGTTAACAGAAAATGCAGCGCTTGTTGGGGGCAACCCAGCGTTCAGAATAACACCATCTTCAGGTGATTTCCTTCCTTTCTCCTCCTATTTTCATTTTACAATGAGGACATTGTAGGATTTAGGCATGGGGGGGTGTATTTTGCATTTTAGGTAGTATTCATGCATTTAGGTTAGGTGCATTAACATAAAAAAAAATTTGAGCTAAATTGGTTAGGCCCTAGCAAACATCTTTGTCATGAAAGTGTCATTGAAGATTTTTCTTCTTGAATTATTTCTTAAGTTTTGAATCTAATACATTTACTTCACTTGCACGTAGACTGGGTAATGGATCTTTGAAGAAAACCAATAAGCATTTTATTCTACTGAACTCTTGGACAGTTAATAGGGAGTCAGGCATACTATCTTCTAGTAGATCCACCTTATATTTATGAGAAGAAAGTAGAGAGATTACTGGTGCGTTAAGTCTAGTGCAAGGACTCTTAAGTTTTGGACAATTAGATGATGATACTTCAGAGTTAGGCATAGTTTTCGCTCTCTATTCCTGTGTGCGTACATTGTGTGAATTCCTGAGAGTCACCTGATAAGGCAGATACATAGAGTTTGAGTCTTAATAAAGCTATGACTATGGTGGGTGGTTATGACTATCCTTCATAGAGTCCTCGACTGAAGGAGGGTAATAGTGTCAAAGGTCAGAAATACGCTTGTTCTATCCATTCCTTCCCGGTGCCGAGAGTAAGCACTTCCACCAAATAAGCCAAACAATATCCTCTTGACCATCATCATCCCTAAGAATGCCTCATAAATAAAAGTCTGCGTCATGTTATGTTGATTTATAAAGAAAGAAAAAGAAGGAAAAAAAAGAAGCAATTATATTTAAAAAAAAAAGAATAAAAGAGAAAAGAGAGAAAGAAAAGAAAAAGAAAAGAGTCAGTTTATAATTCTATCTTTGTGACGTTGTTTCTGAGGCATCAAAAACACCTATCGCGATCCACCAAATATGACTCATACCTACCTTTCAGTGTTTTTGATCGCCCGAATACTGGCTGAGGACTCTAACTTAGTTGTAGAGTTATTAGGACTTTAATTAAAGTGTGAATGCCATGTGAGGCCACCAAATAGTGAGTACACTTACTAAATCTGGCGAGATTTGTGATCTTAGGAAGAAAAGAAGGAAACGAGTGAGCGCCAAGGAACATCAAGAGAGCACAGTTGTTTAGCCTCTCTCTGGGTTGACTCATTTGATAGTCTGAATATCTAGAGTCTGTAGTACTAGATTACATGTAGCACCAGATAAGTGTGTGCCACCAAGTATAAATCCATTCAACTCAGCATCTCCTACCTAAGCTAAAAAGTCGGGGTCAAATTTTAGATTATATTATGCTTTATCCTCGAGTGAAGTAGTTGCCTATCTCGATAGAAATATTTACCCAAGGATAAGTACGAACTGCAAATGTAAGTTGGCTTTTCACTTGGCTCTGTTACCTAGGCTGCTATCACTTCTCATTTGTGTGGATCTCTAAATTTTTAGAATAGAAAAAGAAGAAATCTTTTTGGTGACTTCTATTGTTTTTCACTTTTGCTCGGGACTAGCAAAACTTAGGCATGGGGTCATTTGATAAGTCCACTTTTGTGGACTATTATTTAGACTAAGTACTATTTAATTTTTTGTTCTTAGTTGTTAATTAATTAGGAGTTATATGGCAATTCACCTTGGCCTACATTTAAATTTATGCGCTAATTTTACATTTAATAGCATATGATATGATCTATTCTATGAATGCAGGCTAGGTATGAGAGTGAGACATCCATTGTTGCTTCTATAAGACATCCTGAATTGAGTTTGGACGTCTGACGAGTAGGGATCGTAGTACTGTCAACTTTTAAGACATCCAGAACTTATTCTGGATGTCTGATGATGTTCAAACTATAGCCGCCCTTCCTCCCAACCGTGCCTCATCACTTCAACCACCCCAATCACTCATGATGTTCACTGGGTGGTTGGAGATTTCCACGTCTAAAGCAAAACAAGCCAGGGATGTTTAAAACGAAGACTGGGGATAGATGATCATCTTTCGCCTTCCCCCCGGCGAGGACTATCTCTCCACCTTCTCCACCATGAAGGAGACGTGTACTGTGGAGATCCGCATGCACCGTGACCTGTAGAGAACCCACACCACGCACCGGCAGCCTCTCACCACTCTCACCGTGCAAGCTTCACTACGTGGGCCGTGTGGTGACAGCACATGGCCACACACCCGCAAGCAGTGCACCCCCTTGTGCGCGTGCAACATCCTCACCGCACGTAGCCGCTGCCTTCATCGCCAGCCTCTTATCACTCTCACAGCGCATAGCGCCCTCACCACGCAGCCTCACCATGCATCCACCTCCACGTGCGCTGCACCCACGCACCTGCAGCGCACGCCTGTGCCACTCGCCCGCACTCCAACCAGCGTGCCTGCACTCCTCGCGTGCGCATGCATGCGTGCACCGCCAGTAGCCATATTTGTCTTCTTCCTCCCAACTGACCACCTGCAACTCCAATGAAAGAACCCAAAGCGGTCGCACTCTACCCTCCACGAACCACCACGCAGTCAGAGTTCTCATCTGCGAGCCATTGACTTCCCATAGCCATGTGTGACGTGCACACTCGCCGCAGCATCGTCGTGCCCTTGTGATCAAAGGACCGCGATCAACCACACTACCCTCTAGCGACATCCTCTTCCTCGATGCCGGTGAGACCTCCGGTCACCACTCACCGGCAAGTCACCTCCGTTATGACGCCCGGCCTCCGACGCACCTCCACCGAACTCCAAGCAGCCGACGGTCGCTTCTCCACGTTTATGAGCAAGAGAGAAGGAAAATCCCTTGTTTTCTCTCCTATTAAAATTTACGGGGTATGCCATTGTCAAGTACACTATTCATTTATTTATTGAATTATCATATTCTGAAAGATTTACGTGAATAGCCCTCCTTTCTATCAGAATTACGGATAACTAAACTCTTCTCATACATGATAGAGTATTGAATATTGGTTATGGGAAACGGGTTCCGTTTTGATTAAGATTGATGATGCTTGTCGGTACTAAGATCATGATTCACGTGTTTCCATTGTGGTGATTTTGCGTGTGCACCCTCACATTATTGATTAATTATTTAAATCAGGAATTTATGTTGAAAACATGTGCACCAGTTAGTATGCATACACATTGAGATTCCTGAATAAACGAAGCACAACGCACTAGTTTAAATAGGCTAATTCCTCCCTGTGGAGATGGCCTAACTCTTCGTGGTTAGTTTTGAGAATTAAAATGTTTTGAAAAGCGATTTTCTACCATGCGATTACATACAACGACACATCATTTTATGTTAAAGTTTTCAACGAAAATGAAGATCGCTCTTTCATGTTTTGGCGCCAAAAAAAAGGGCTTCTAGAAGGGTATTTTGGCAGCAAAACATGGTGGCTCTTGGTGGTGGTTGAGGGGCCAAGAGGTGTCTATTGTTGACACCAAAAGTAGGAGCTAGGGTGGATTAGGCTTAGCTCTACTTGGTGAAGCTTAAGTAGGTGGGTTCTAGGGTTAGTTATAGGTGGTGGACGGTTATTGGGAGATAAGGTGTAGCTAAGCTAAGCTAACTAAGCTAGCTTAGCTAGTAGTTGAGTAGGGGAGGAGGTAGGATGGAGCTAGGGTTTGGGGAAGGCGAGCTGAGGAAAAGTTGTCTGGTGCTGAACTGAAGCTACATTGGAGATGATTTTGTTGAAGAGGCCTACATGAGGACTCAGCTACTTAGCTTAGCTAGCTAGTTCTTCTGCTATTAGCTAAGCTTGTGTAGTTGAGCTAGGTTGAGTTGATCTCAACTTATTTGAATCTTGGCTAAGCTAGACCTACTTCTAATGGGAACTCCTGAGCTAGCTTAGCTACTAGTTGACAAGTAGTAGCTAAGCTGGAGGGAGTTCAGCTACCATGAGCTGAGTGGAGCTAGAGAGAGCTGGACCTGAGCTAAGGTGGACTCTTGTCAACTTAGTTGAGCTAACTAAAGCTCCCAGTGAACTGATTGGAGCTGAGATGAGCTATGCTCAACTAAGTTGAGCTAGATCTAAGCTGACTTGAGTTAGGTTGAGATAAGATGCGTTGCTCTAAGCTACCATTCAACTAAGATGAGCTGAATGGAGCTTAATGGAACTAACCCTAACCCAAGTGAGCTGGTATCCAGCTTTGATGAGCTGGATTTGGCTGAGTCCCAGCTGGATTGAGTTTCCTCTTCATCAGTTGCCTTCTTGAGTGCTAAGGTTTTAAGGATCTGACTATCTGTTCATCCCTAACACTCAAATAAACGTTCAAAAATATAACAAATCATGCACCGTATGCCTAACCTAATTGATGCCTAAATGCAGCCCAAGAACCTATTTACGAAGTTAAAATCCTAAGAGCTAGGTTTGTTTTAGGGCATAAGAATGGTAATAAACTGACATTTATCAAAGAAGGGGGAGGCTTTTGTTGTGGCTTTCTTGACCTCGGGGCACGTGCTGAAGAGAGGCTAACACTTAGTCTTTGAGGTGCTTGTGCGAGCCTTATGCTATGCTTGAGAAGAAGCTCTTGTGCTTGAGAGGCACCCTTGTGTGCCTTACTGTGGTTCTATGCTTTGATAGTTAAGGCGTCTGGCTTTCATATCCGACATCTGATTTGGTTCAGAAACACTGTGGCATTATTCATCTGGTACTATGAACTTAACTGACATGGATTAATGGTTGAAACTACTATTGGATTATTTGAATGACTTGATACTTGGGATATATGCTTAATTAAGAGAATAATTGGCGATTTAAATCACCATTGTTTTGCTTCTCTCTTTCTTTTTATCCCATGAATTCTTGAGATATTATTGAATATTATTCTTGATCGGTTTATTCATTAAACATCTTTTATGTGACTAATTAATTGTGCTCATTAATTCTGAATTGAGATTTGTGTGTGAATTTCATCTTTGCTCCCTGCGAATGGCCTTAGACTCCAAATGGATTTCAAGTTTTATAAATTTAAGTGTTTTATGCGATTGTGTCAACTATACTACAACGCATTTTCTAAACAACAACGATTTTGCCCAAACATCCATCATCAATATTTGAATACCTAGGGTAAGGATCATATCCTTGGTTGGGTGGTGTGGGGTTATCCCAATAAGAGGGTGGAGCGGGTTGGGTGAAATTGAGATAATCTGTGAGGTGATTTTGGGGATAAAATCGATATCCTAGGCACCTCCACCCAATCCCACCGCCTCACCACCCAAACTTTGTAGGTGTAACCTTGGTCAACTAGAGCCAGTTCCAAGTTATACATAAGTTCCCTATATAAGGGAGCCCATGAGGAAGCAGAAGGAGGGGGAACAGGAACATCCTGAGTAAGTAGATGAGGTCTAGAAGGAGGAGCTCAGGATGAAGAAGAGGAATAGATATATGCAGCACCTGAACATGTTGGACAAGAGCGATTGAACTCGTCGAACTTCTTATGCAACTGAACCACACTATCCAGTTTCTTCATGATAATGTTCATGTCAGCTCGAGCTGACTCTACCTGGGCTTCATGGACAGACACCTTTTGATGTTTAGGTTGCATAAACTAGCTCATCAAAGCTACGTTCAATGAGTCCTTCGCCAAGGATTCGAACAAATCAAATGCACTTGCCTCATCCTTGGCAATGAAGTTCTCACCACTAGATGCATCAGCTAAGCACTAATGTGTCTCGTCTAGCCCATGTTAGAAGATCCAAGAGAGATGCCATTGAGGCACCCTGTGGTGAGGACACTTCATGAGAAGGTCATGAAAATGCTCCTAGGCCTCATACAACTTTTCACCCTACTGTTAGGTAAAAGTTGTGATGGATCACCTCATTGCATTTGTCTAGCCGATTGGGAAGAACTTTTAAAGGAATTCTCTACGTAATTCCTCCCAGGTTGCTACAGGCCTCCTGATGATCCTAAACCAATAAAAAGCTTTGTCCTTTAGCGAGAATGGGAAAATCTTCATGGGAACAATCCCAATATCAACATTCCTAGGTCAAACTGTTTGTGTAGTCCGACCTAGGTCTTTAAGTGTTGGAATGGATCTTTATTCGAATTTCCATGAAAATAAGTCTAAATCATACTTATTTCATTAGGCTTCAACTCGAATGCATCTCCACCTACAATCATCTGGACTTGAGGTAGAACATTTCATGCAACCGGATCGTGAAAATCCCATAGTTGTTCTCCACGTGGCGGATGCTACATCCTCTACATAGTGTTCAAAATGGCCTCAAAATGATCATGGTTTGCTGGTTTGAGGTAGCCAATCTAGCCTCAACCATGGCCATAACATTCCCTTCAGGGGGAGGAAGAGGGTCTCTCTCAGCCATTGTAACTGAGGAAGAAGGAAGAGGGGAAGAGGTAGGGGAGGAAGAAGTAGGCAGGAAGAGTTTTCTACGAATGGTAGATAATTACCTTGGGGCAAGTTCCCAAGGACCAACTAATTCAGGTCTAAGTAACCTTCTACCGTGCATACACTAGCTACAAGGGCTGGCGAGAGGTTAGATAAGGCAAAGGCCTTATAATCAACTATGGTCCTTTACTTGAGATGACCAGATTTTAAGATTTAGGTACTTGAATCAACATGTTTTAGAAGTTTTTCTTGTTATTGATTAGGCAAAAGAGTCGAGCAAGCATGGGTTTGTGTTGACTTCCCTCATTTAACCCTAACTAAGGGATAGTTTACTTGAGGGGTTAGGAAAGTAGTGTTAAAAAATGTGAAACTGGTGTTAACCCGTAATTATGTTTACTTGTAGTGTGGTGTTAACACCACTTTGTGTTTACTTGAATTGGTGTTAAGTTATGGTGTTAACCCTTATGATGTTTATTTGGTAGTGGTGTTTGGTATATAAAACATGAGAGATGTCAGAGACATAAGTGGTGTAGAATTTTAACACAGGTTTGGTTAACACCAGTTGAAATTGGTGTTCGACAAACTTGTGTTAAAGTTGCTAAACTTGGGTTGGCAAATGAGGGTTTAAGTAGCCAAGTAAAGGGGGGTTAACCCCTAAAAAATAGGGGTTAACCCTCCAAGTAAACTAGGCCAAAAGTAGTTGCCTAGGTTTAATAGTGAATCAATTTTAATTAGGTAGGTGAGGGGCTTATGCAAGCAAACAACCTCACCTACTAGTCAATTGTATTAGAATAGATCCAATTAGGTCCGTGATAGGCTCTAATAAGAATGTAAAGCCTAATGTCTAAACCCTAGGGTTTATGCTTTCTAATCAAATCAGGCCAGGTAGGCCTTAGTCTGCATTTGAAAACTTCTCTAGAATAGTATCAACATCAGATCTGAATGAAACTTGATAGGAAACATTGTATTTTATATAGCTTTCTAGAGAATATTTTTTTAAATGTTTACTAATCCAAGAAATTTGTTATGATTTTTTAAGTGATAGGGGGCCAATCAGGCCAAATAGACCCCCTACGACTATTTCAAATTGAAATAGCATCAAAGATCTTCCACAAATTCTTCAAGAATTACTAGATAATCTTAGTTTCATTAGCTTTTAAACACCACAAATTTTAGTCAAATTGGATTTCTACAGAGGTCAGAATAAATTTCTAATGTCATATCAATTGAGTTTTGGGTAGTACTAGATTAATGGCTACGAATTTTTAAAATTCAAAAATTCTTGCTGGTCGAATTTCAGAAATTGATATAGGTGTGTTTAGGATAGGTTTCAAATCAAAACAACACACCTTGAGAAAAAAATTCAAAAATATCTTCACAACAAACCCAAATTTGAAAATTTGAATTTATTGTTATATTTTTGAAAATATTTTTTCAAATAAAATTTCAAAGCAAATTTTGAAACAAATTTCAAAGGAAGCCTAATTACCTAGAGGATAAGAACCTAACTTTTTTTTTTTTTTTTTCAAATAACACCTACCCTAGTTTTCAAGCAAATCCTAACCTAAAATCCTAACTAAGATAGAGGGTGTGCACCTAATCTTGAATCTTCATCCATGGGTCATTGCATGCATAGATTTGCTACACACGATCCATTGCCTGCACACAAATCACAACTAAATAGAAATAAATCAGATATCAACTCAAAAATCACCTTGCCTCACCGACATCGGCGCCATTTGTTTGGTGTTCGGAATTGTGCGTAATATGAATTTTACATCGTAGTATAGACACAAAATCGATCCTAAACAAAACTAATAATCATGAAACTCCAGATGAGTCTCGGTTGAACTCTAGAAGGCGAAGAAACATGATTCAAATTGATTTCTGATTTTTCAATATGCACGTTGTGATTTTGCTAACGTAATTACCTAGACTCTAACCTAATCGTGTAATTCGATTTCCAACTCGCAAATATAAATCTCACCCATACTCTTGTTTTCGTGGATAATAAGCGCACTTGTTAATGAGATATTGAATGTAAATATGTGCATCTCTGTTTCCACGATGTCTGATATGTTAATACTATTGCGTGAGTTCAAAAAGCTATGTATGTCATTAATGCGAATCGATGCAGCCATACGAACTAATCTAATTGAAATGAAATCCAATGATTAATTTGAAAAGTGACGTGGTGAGATCGTTGGTGCATAAGGTGCACTAAATGTGGGAAGGGATTAGGTGTAAACCATGTTGTTGTTGTGATCACCAGAGTTATTATAAAGATTGATATGACAATGATTTTCGCAAAAATTGAATTTTCTTTTTGGGATCAAGGTGCACCTTATTCTAGAAATTCGCAATTGAGGCACGAAAATAATTTCAATCAAGCACACATGCATAATATCAGAATCAAAATAGATAGATCATTATATTCATTATGAGAAACATATAATTTCAATCACAAGTAGAAAAAAGATTACCAAAACAGATGTTGCGTCGAAAATCATAGTATTTAGGAAAAAGTCGCATTGTAGTATAGTAATGAAAATTGATACGACATTTAAATTTATAATGCTTGAGAAACCGTGAGTTCCGAAGTCATTTGCAGGAAGTAATTGTAGTAAATCAATCACTTAATCACAATAATCAGGAATAATGCAAGTGAATCAAATGATATTCGGTTAATAGCAAAAATGTATCTCAAAAGTTAGGGACAAAAATATAAAAATAAAGAACTAAAAATGGTGTTTGGAACCACCAATTAAGCCCTAGAATTAAGCACAAATCCCAACAGTACTCAAGATCTCAAATAACTCAACAATAACTCGCAATCACTTATCCACATTAGACTAAGCTCAAATAAATCCACAGTGGCTCAAATCAAACGTCTACAAGGCGTGACAGATTCCTTTACCTTCATGCTCAGATAACCTCAGAAGTGTCTAAGTGTTGGCACTCACCCTGAGGTGCTACAATGCAAAACCACCCCCTCCCTCAGAATTTCTCCTCTCTTTCTTTTCCGGACCCGGGTGAACAGTAACCGGGTAATCGGGTTGAGAGCCCAGACTCGTTGACGTTGTGTAGCAAGTGAGAGCGTGTGTGGGCACGTGCAGATGAGGGGACCTCACCCCTGTGCATACTAAGGCGAAGAGCTATCGGCAGCAAAATGTTATATGCCTAAAAAAATTTCAAATGCCCATGATGTGGGACTATCCAGTGGTGCTTCCATGCATGCGGCTGTAGGTGGTTGCTTCATCAAATTGGTGTTGTTTGCATTGATGTTGGGCTCGATTGGAGATGCAGATGTCTTCGTGAAGTGAAGCCATGTTGAGTGGAAGTGGAGGCAACGTATGTGACAATCGGAGAGAGGCGAACTGAGCTGAGGGTGGTGACGATGATGGTGATGCTTCGATCAAACCTTGAAACACACAATACAGCCTCGTGGCCCAATTAAAATAGCTCAAAGGTTTCGTCGAGTTGTGACGAAGATGATGGCAGTGGTGGTTTAGTGGTTGGAGGTCTGTGGAGGTCGAGCGAAGTTGGGGAAGAGGACAAAGGCGTGGGTTGTTTGGTGGAGGTCTAGGGTGGGCAGAACTCCAGATAGATAGAGGGATTTTATTCTAGGGAGCACGACGGAGCTTTTGGATGTGGTGGCATGTAGTTTGGTGCAGTGTAGCGCCAGCGTGAACTCGCCGGAGCTCATGCCGGCCGTAGGGAAGACGTTGGGGGAGTAGGTGGTTGTGCGGTCGAATTGGGGAGATAAGGTCCAAAGGGTAATCTAGAGAGGAAGAGGGAGAGTTTAGGAGGACTTAAAGGAAGCGAGAGAGAGGGATGAGTCCACCGTTGGTCGGTCGGACGCAGAGAAGATGAGAGTGACGGTGAGACGACGAGGAGGAAGGAAAGGGTGAGGGCGATCTTGCTTTGGCCGGCAAAACTTGCGATGAAGAGGAGAAGCCAGAGGGCTGTCCAATTTGATGGTTGGACAACCGGAAGAGGAGGTCTGAGAGAGCTCACTGAAGCTAAAGGCATGGTGGCCGGAGGAGGAAGAGAAAGAGGGCTCGTCGGAGATGTAGTGACGCGATCGCCCTTGAAATGCGTGAAACCCTGATTTAGTCAATTGAGACCCACTTTTTAGACTTTTATGTATGCTCAATTGACCTTTAATTAACCCCTGAGTAACCCTGTGATTAATTTGCATTTGTGGTGTACTATTAAAATAGCATAATTAACCCTGTTTCCTTATTTTCTTCTCAAATCAGAATATTGCATAATTGACCCTCAGATGATCAAGTATGAGCATTTACCAATTGAATTTGACTAATTACGGCTAGTTAGGGCCCATGATGGTGTTACCATCAGTACATAACAATTTTATTCTACTAGAATTACTTGTTACTAGAACTAGAATTATGCAAAAAAATGCTAAGAAGAACTACACTACTAGAAATCAGAGAGGAGGGCACCAAAGGTGCTTCCAAGAGGAAGCTTTTGGTGGCCTTAGATGGGTCAACGGGAAAAAGTGGTGGCCAACCACCAATAGAGGTGGTGGACAGCCTTGGAAGGTGGTAGGTGAAGCTTTGAAGGTGGTGGTTCTATGGTGGACTAAAGGAGGAACTAAGGGGGGGTTAGCCAGCCATATGGTGGGCTTTTCAAAGAGGAGGGCTAGGGTTTTGGTGGTCAGCCACCAAGGGATAAAACAACCTTAGGTGGCGGCTACAAAGGATTATATCTTATGATATTTTGTTGGGTTGGTTGGGAGGAAGATCATAAGATATGATCTTCCTAAGTGGGCGGCTAAAGAGGATAAGATCCTCTTCAAGTTGGTGCCAACTTGAAGGGGATAAGGTTAGGTTTAGGTTTTGTAGATGTAGGTTGTAGAAATAGGTTCCTAATTAGGCTAGGTTAACCCTAAGGTCTAATAGGTTAGGTCTACTTAGGTTGGTCCTAGCCTAATTATGTGTGTATGTGTGTAATTAGGTTAAGGAAATCCTAAATAGGTTAAGACTAGTTCTAATTAGGTCATGGGTGAGTCTAATTAGGTTGTAATAAACCTAATTAAACTTGTGTGGGTTGGGATTTACTCAATCAGATTCTGGGTGAACCTAATTGAAAGCAGATGCACCCAATCAAGTAGGTGTGCACCCAATTATGTTAAGGTTAGGTCATTAGACTTAGAGAGTCTAATTAACACATGGTCTGGTTGATCTGATCCAATTAGGTTCCAATTGAACCTAATTAAGATTTGGTGCACCCAATCAGGTTGTACTACACCTAATTGGATGTGGCTAGGTCTATTGGGTTTAGGTTGGGTCTGATTAGACTTAAGTGAGTCTAATCAGGTCCTACTGGACCCAATTGACATAGAGTTGACCTAATTGACTCGCACTGAGCTAATT
This sequence comes from Thalassia testudinum, assembly GCA_037157565.1. NCBI lineage: Eukaryota > Viridiplantae > Streptophyta > Magnoliopsida > Alismatales > Hydrocharitaceae > Thalassia > Thalassia testudinum. Next base: position 23,535,616 of record JAZHRO010000007.1, on the reverse strand, counting down.
AGATGTGGTATGGACCTAAATAGGTTTCTTGGCTAGGGATAAGGAATTGGATAAGTGTGTTAGGGTTGTGGATAATAGGACAATACTATGGATAGAGTGAATAAGCACATGGATAATGTTATCCATGTTTTTGTCTTTTAAGTTGTTTCAGGGATAGGTATTGGGATAAGGTCATCCTAGGGTTTTAGGGATCAGATAGGGTTATCCTAATTCATCTCAATCTTTTTCGCACTTATTCTAAGCAAGAAATCTTCTCTTATTTCTTTTTCACTTCTTATGTCTTCACTCCTTTATTCCAACTTTATTCTAAAATCTAGCTCCAGCTCTGCTGCAACTCTAGCTCCTACCCATCTTTATTCTGCTCAAGACAACTTCTGGGCTCCTTATTTCCTGTAGACAAGAATAAACATCAATTACTATAGTAAAATGACATTATTATATGTTCAGCTAAATAAAAGAATGCAATGCATGATATGCAGCTAATGAATGCATTGTTCACATGTTAAGCTAGGTTCTAACTTAATTAGGTTATTTACATCCTACAATTACTGTGCAATTAGGAACCTGTTGTCCAAAGTTGTAGGCAAGAAAGCACCATTGTCTGTGTTGAAATTTTGACTAGGATTAAAAAAAATTATTATAAGCTATGAAAAGATTGAGTTGAATGACAAAAATACCCTTTAAGTTGTAAATCTATGCTGCAGTCTAAGAATTTGATAAGGGACTAACAAACATTGAGCATGGGGCACCATCATTCTTCATAACTAGCATTATTTGGCTAATTTCCAAGGATAAATTTATCTAATTGATCAATTAAAAGGGTATAACTTATGTCTCAAATCAAGGAGGACTGCATTAAAATTTGTTAATTCTATTATTTTAATGGAAAAATGCAATTGCAAATTAACAAAGGGTAAACCTACATTCAATTGAAGGTCAACTAAGCCTAAAAATTCAATAAGTGGGCTTGCAATAATTGATTTAGGGTTTTTCTGAAGAACAGTTGACCCACAATTATAAACCCTAATTTTAGCCTAACTAAACTTAAAAGGGTTCTTTGCTATATCCTTAAAACTTAAGCCTTCAAAAATCATTGAAAAATATTCCTTAAGGCTTAGAATGATTAATTTGGGAAAAGAAACCCAATTGGACCTATGTCAAACACCAAGGTTACCCTAAAAACCCAACCTAACTTCATCAAAACCCAAAATTGATGTTACCCTTAGATTTATTGGGTCTTAATTAGGTTACCCTAAAATGTTGAGACCATTTAGACTTTATCTTCACCTACTTTACAAAAAGGTCCTCGACTTTTAAAATTCTCTGAGTTTAGTCCCTTATTGATGTCAGCCATCGTCACCGAAGTAACGTCGCAAACTTCTTCGACATGTGTTGGCAGTAGAATTTTGATTGAGATTTTCTCAATCAAATCCCACCAAATTTGGTGGGATTGATTCTCGTATCAAGTCGAATCAAGCTAGTGCATCTCTAGGCTCTTTGAATGGCAAGAACAACCACTATATTTACCACAAAATCTGGGATTCAATCCCATATAATTCGCAACCCAAATTGCCATTTTCGATTCAATTTGATGCGCTAAACGACCCTATATATACCCCTGTTCATTCCCATGCTCAAGGTGTGCTCAATTCTGTCTCAAATCTTCCCTTTATTCTTCTTCTAGCTGGCACCTTTGAAGCACCTTGGAGCTTCTTCAACCTCGTTCATTGACCACTCCCACATACAATAGCGAGAGGGCATTTCTTCCTCTTCTTCACACAAAGCTTTAGACTAAGCTTCGACGTCTAATCCTCCTTCAGCTACAATTTCTTCATCATCTTCTTCCTCGCCCTCCAAGTTCGTCAAGTAACCTTGCCCTCCCTTTCTTCCAATTGGTTTGGGGTTTCTCTTCCTCTAGGTTTTAATCAAGTTTTTAGAGCTTCTTGCTCCCGTTGATAGCCTCTCCTTGCTTCCACCACCTTCCACCATTAACACCTAAAGGAGCTTCTCTATAAAAGAGCTCTAAGCCTCTTTGTCACCAATTAGATTAGGGCTTTGCTCCAGAGTTCCTCATCGAAGCTTCCTGTGTATTTAATTGGGGCCGAAAGACCCATATTCATGCTTTCAAGTCTTCACCGGATTTGCTTTCTTCTCCAGCATCGTGGCAGCCATCTGCCATACTGATCGAAGGTTTTCCACCTCTGGCACTTGCAGATCGTCTTCCCATACCTATCTAAGTGACCATTTGAAGGATCCAATGGTGGGATCGAGAAAGCCACCGTGCTTGTGTGCCCTCAGATTCACTATAGCAAAAGGGGGGACATTTAATCCGACCTTGTTTGCGGAAAAGGTCTTTTAGGTGCTTATGTTGAATCACCCCCACAGCACTTGTCAAGAGCTACGTGTCTGTGGAGGCACGTGATGCTTGATCCTAATACTATTGCATATTGAGCCCCATTGGGGGTGGCATGAGCGTGCGACCCAAGTGACGTGGATCGACCTTGTGGATGTGATTGGGCCAGGTTTTTGAGAAAGATAAAATAAATATTTTTGAAGGTGGGTGCAACTCTTTGAAGGCAAACCAAGCTCTTTGATATAATAAATGTTTAAACGTCTTTTTACTTTTATGAGCTTTATTAAACCATTTTGAATATCTTCTTTTTGCACTTCATCGAGGAATTTTATTGTCTTATCTTTGTAGCTTCTCATGCATTTTATTTGAACTAGATTGATTGAGTTTAGAGATTGATTCTTTTGCTTCTAATTCTCAAGCTTAATGTTTTGTACGAAGCCAAATAGTGGTATTCGCACATTTAGCTTGCTCCAGTGAATGACCTCGAACTTACAAATTCTAGATTTATAAATTTAAAATTGACACGCTTTCTTGCTCACTATACTATGATGTTTTGAATCCACATTTTTATCGCATTGCACTTGAAGCAAGTCAAAGATCGAATTGTTCGAGTCCCCACACCCCCTAATTGTCGAGCGAGTCCAGGATGATTTCCCCAACATAGGTGCAACAAGAGGCGATGGAGGAAGGATTGAAATTTTTGTGGGGATCATCTCTATCCAAAGGCTTTATTATTTAAGAAATATGGAAAAATTCTCTAGTGGTTTCCCAAGTTCCAGGTCTTTACTCTCACCTCACCAAGACTAAATTTTTTATTGCTTCCAAGCCCTACCCAACGGTTAAAGCACATCATAATTAGATCTTGGGCCTTGCTATGCAATAGGCCCCTCATCTAAAGACTCTTAGACTCCTAATCCCTTAGCCTAAGTGATTTAAATCCTTGATCATATTTAAAGAGGGTTAATTTCATTTTATACCCTTAATTAATGGGTGATTAGTAATGGGTTCTCACACCATACCTTTTTCTTAGGCCTAGTTTACCGTAGGGGATATCCCCTCTTTTTAAGGGATATCCCCCATTTACCATAGGGGATAAGTTAACCCCTAACGCCCCCTTTATGTCGGAATAGGCAAACCCAGGTTTGCTCAAGGGATAAGTTACCCCCTTTTGCCTAGTTTACCACAGGGGATAGCTAACCCGGGATAAGTTGTTTGCAACAAGGGATAAACCCCCTTTCTATTTACTTGAGAAGGGATAACCTCTCTTGGTGTTTACTAAAGGGGGGATAGGAATGGAGGTTATCCTGTGATGTAAAAGGAGGTGTTTACTTGCGAATGGGGGTTAGTATGGGGAATAAAGTGGGAAATGACCACTGTTATAATGCTTTGTCAGGCTTTATAGATGAGTATAAGTCAGTCGCGTTGTAGCATAGGTGACCAAGCGTTGATAACAAATAAGAATTTATTACTCGAAAACCTAAGTACCCGAGGTCGAACACAGGGTGCAAATGGAATTTATTCACTAATCTCAATAATGTAATTGAACACTTAGAGTTACTCAAAACCTAATTCAGAATATAAATGCAAGAGTTTATGAACTAAAATTATAGCAAAAATAGAAGAATTAGATGTCTGATTCTATGATTAGACATCTTAAATGATGGCCTTCTTTTTGGCTTCTCTTCTTCTTCTTTCTTTATCTCTGGCTTTCCTCAGCTCTTCTACTCTTCTCTAACTTTGGCCGTTTGCAACTCTTCTTCCTTGTCTCTTTCTTTCTTCTCTTGCACAGTGCCTTTCTCCTTCTTCTTATGTGATCTTCTTTCTTCCTCAACCGCACCTCTGCTACAGTGCTGCTCCTTCCCTTGGCTTCAGTCTTTCTTCTTCTTCCTTTTCCTTCTTTGGCTTCTGCCTTGATTTCCTTCAGCCTTAGCTCTCCTCTGACTTTCTCTTCTTCTCTTTGGCCTTCCTTCCTCTTCCTTTCTGTGGCTAAGTGTCTTAGCTTCACCTTGCCTTAGCTACGCCTTCCTCTTCCTTCTTCTCTGCTTCTTCCCTACGCATGCACACACAGAAGCAAAACCTATCCCCTACCCTCCCCCACGTCTCTCTCTCTCTCTTTCTCTCCTCGGTGTGCTCCCCAGAGCTGGGTAATCGGATAGGGTGCGCGCTTGGGTCCAGGCAGACCGACGTGGGTGTGGTGCACGAGGAGTGCTAGGTTTAGGTAAACGGGTCGGGTGACAAATCCACAGGGGCAGGTCGCGGACGAGTCGTGAGGGTGAGGGACCTCATCCCTGTGTGACTTGAGGCAAATAGCTGAAGGCAAAAAAGCAATTTAAGTGTTGCCACTCACCTGTGAGTTTATGAGGTGGGACTAAATGTCCCACCTGTTTCTTCGCTCACTCCCGCAAGAGACCTTCGCCAATTGCTGCTGCTGGGTTACTTCGCCAAGCCAATTGCTTGGCTGCGTACATGTGCAAGACCAACCGACTTCACCTGGGACCCTGACGCCTGGAGCACGCGGCCTGGAGCGAAGCTTGCGACCTTCTTACTGCATGCTCTAATGGCGGCAGTGTCCCATTAAAACACATGGGAAGCTTAGTCGTGTCAAGGTGATGGTGGGACGGTAGGTGGCAGGCCATAGGGCGGCCTGGGCGGGCATGCCTAGGTTACCCTGTGGCCATGATTATGGGTCTGGTCGGGGGACGTTTAGGGAGGTGATGGTGGTCGATGGATGGGCAAAAGGTGATCAGTGGACGATGGCGAAGGTGGTGAGGTGTCTAGCGAGGCGTGTGGAGGTGTGGAGCAGTGGATGCACCTCGCTGGTGGGTGGCTGCAGATGGAGAAGATGGCGGTGGACAGTGGCTGCGAGGGGTCGAAAAGGGGAAATAGAAAGAGGGGAATTGAAGAGGGGATAGAGAGGAATAATTCTAACCTAACTAAGTGGACGAAGGGGGAGAGGTGGCTACTGGCTGTACCTGTTGTCGCTGGAGAAGACGGTGTCCAGTGGAGAGGTGACGGCGACGACGACGGGGCTAGAGGTGCGCGCGCGAGTGTTGTGCAACGCAGAGGAAGGTGGTGAAGGCAGCTTTGCCACTGGTAGTGTGGCAGAGCGATGAGAAAGAGGAGGGAGACTCGCCGGAGCTCGCTGGACTTCCTGACCGAAGGAGAGGAAGATGAAATTGGGGTGGATCTCTGGCCAAGTCGAGCTGAAGAGATGCGGCCGGGGTTGAGGATCCTTTTATAGATGCTGGCAGGGGCTCTTGTGCTTAGAAGACAAGCTTCCAAGCGCGAGAGTCCTCACCGGAGAAGGAATCCGTTGGATACCGAAATCTCTCGAGCCTTCGCACAAGAGATTGGGTGCAAATCAGAGATTGAAATCACGCTCAAATGGAAGGGAATTCCTTAGAGAATCTCCCTTCCAAATCTGGGAGGAGATCTCTGAGGAATCAGGGAGTACTCCCCCTCCATTCCTTGCCGGAGTAGGATTTCTCCCCATTAACGGCAGAGGGACCTGATTGCAAGAGTGGCGAGGAAGTTAGGGGGTTTAAGCAAGAGTTTTCAAAAGTTAGGGGCCAAAATGTAATTGGGTGGACTATTTTGCAAAGTAGGTCCAGATGACCTCCCCTTAGGTCCAAATTTTGGTAAAAACCTAATTTTGACCTAAGAAATCCAATGATGAAGTTGGATTTTAGGTTTGACCACATTTGACTAGACATTTTACACAAAAACCCAAATTAGGTCAAATAATGAGCTGAGATCCCAATCTAGGTCAAAAGAGGTTCCAAAGGCTGAATTGAAAGTTCTAAACCCTAAGGGATATTTTTCCATGAATTTTAGAGGGTTTAGTTGATTTTTATCCTAACCAGAACCTTGTTGAATTAAGCGAGTCTATTTTAGGATTATAGAATGTCATTTAATTCTTGGATTGCACAATAACCGCTTTCTGACTTAACCAACTCACTTTTTATCTTATTCAGACCTTTTGACCTATGTTTTGCCTCTGATAAATCCCGTTTATGTACTGCAATGGTAAAATTACAGTTTTAACCTTTATTTTATGTTTTCTTCTCAGAACATTAATTCCTTGAATTAGGTCCTTCTTCAGGTTATGTAGGAGCTCTTATTCTCTTTCGTAGGTCAAACTAAGCTAGTCAAGGCTCATGATGAGGCTCTCATCATACCCCCATGCCTAGCTTTTGCTAGTCCCTTAGCAAACTTTCAAGGTTTTAACTTCTGTTCTAGACCCTAAGTGCCTATTACCAGTTATGATAAGTGCTTTTCTTCTTCTTTTGATTAGGTTAAGAATGCAGACAATAGGCCTAGAGGTACTCAAGTATCAACCAAAATCAGGACCTGAACTGCTTTAGCCCCAGTCCTCTGCAAAGGTTTTTAAGGCCCGCAGAAACTATCCTACGGTTTGTTGGACTCTGCGGTTAAAGCACCTTGCTTGAGACATTTTTAGCCTAGGTTCAGATTGCCGTGTGTTTTTGTAAGAGAGAGACAGAGGATTTATTTGTTTGGAGAGTTTTCTCTCTTTTCTTTTTATTTCTAGCTTTAGATTGACTTCTCAACACGGTCTGTATCGGATTCCTCGTCCCCATCATCAATCCTCAAAGGTCCCTAGCAATCGATGCTTTGTGATACCACCACCCATGGCAACCCCAAGAACCCTGGCTTTCAAGATTTCGAGATAATCCCGCCCATGGTGTTCCGTGGCCGAATCCAGACCCTGGCAATCGATATTTCATGATAATGCCACCCATGGTATCTGAACCAGCAGAGTGCTTTCATGCCTCCGGTAAGATTTTTAAATATCCTAAGAGACAAGCACCGAGGAGATGATATGTTACGCATCTTTGAGGGGAATTTCCCGCCTCTCCGTGTCGGGAACTCGTCCAAATCAACTTGTATTGCTCGGCCGCTCCTAATCTAGGCAACTTTTTCAGAGCATTAAAACGCTTTTGCGTGATTTTGATAGTTATGCAAACTGAACCAGATTGTGTGTGGATTGGGGTGCTTAGGTTACTGAGCCTCGCAAACCGAAGGTCAGTTAACGAGGCAGAATACTTCCTAAGCCTTAGACCTAATACTTAAGCTTCGCAGTTTCCCCAACCTCTTGAGGATTATCTAGATCTTGCCGGGTACGTGAATTTTTAAGCTTAAGAGTCTAGAGCAGAAGGCCTAAGATCAGCGTTCCTACTAATTTCTATGTCTCATTAGCACTTTTCTCTCATTTTTTTCTTGATGTGGTCTAGAACTTCGGTTAATTCCTTAATCTTTTACTAATGACTATCTCTTTTTCATTTTATGCTCCTTTTTGTCATTTTGCTCTTTTTCTCCTCCTTATGATTATGTGACTCACAAAATTTTCTCCCTCCTCCATTTTTTGTTCTTTTTCATAATTTTTCAATTTTTTTTGTGTTTTTGACATATGTGAAATTTTTTTGCGAGAATCCTTCTGACTTTTTCTTGGTTCTGTATGTATGCGCTTTACCACCCCCATGCCTAAGTTTTGCAATGTCCTCGTTGTAAACGGAGGGTGTGAAATAGTGTTGAGGTCAGGGACTTAGAAAAGGATACATCGGGTGGGTGAATGGTCAAAAATGACTGATGCGGACGATTTCAAGCTCTGGTACGTGTACCAGAGGTGGGATCAACTGTCTAAGGCTGAACTCAAGGTGCAATGGACGTGGAGTACAGACAGATAATCAGACGGGTCTCTGTTTTTGGAATGACAGGTTGCCTCCCATTAAGCACTAAATTCAATGCCTTCAGCTGAGCGGAACATGGGGTGGAGAGGGAGTGGTCAACTTAGCAGATTTTTGTAAAACAAGCACCTTGATTAAGAGCCTGGTTGGTCCAACTAGGTGCTTGTTAAGATCAACAGGCTGATGATGCAACCCAAACCCAATCAGTCTGGTGGGTTGATAGATGTAGATTAGCAGATGTGGAACCCACCATATGCAATGAAGTTCTGATGGATGTGGAAATGAAAACTTGGGTTTAGGCTGAGTCGAATCAGCCTGGTCAGAGTAGGGTTCTGAAAAATAATCAGTGCATGGTGTGGAAACCCTACAGGGGTGATCAGAGAATGATAGATCATGTTTTTCAGTCTGATCGATACCCAATGCCCGGTATAGATGTGGAGTTGAATCATCTGCAAACAGCTCAGTGAGAGGTGAATCAGAATAGAAATTCAGTCCGGTTGTGGGTCGAGGTACAGAACGGGTTTTGATCAGTTCTGTATGTGTGGAAGAGGTGGCTTCAATGAGAATTGTGTATGAGGGCTCTTCTAGAAAGGAATGACAGGTGGTCTCATGTAGAGAGTCCTCATAGTAACTTTCAAAATCAAAAGCGAATGCCTGGAGAGTGTCTATGGGATACTGGAAATCGAAGTCGAGAAAAGATTCGTATTCTGGGTCGCAATCACTCTCGGCATTTGCTGGTTCTGATTCCTGAGGATCGAAAAGAAATGATTCCATGTTACTGGAACTTGAACTGAAATCAGTGATCTCAGGAACCGGGACTTCAGAATCGGAGTTAGAGAATGAGTCATGTTGACGCGGCTAGATCGTGTTTCAACAATTAATGCGTTGTAATATAGACGAACTTTCCGCAAAAGCAAATAAAGATTTATAACTCGAAAATCGAAGTATCCGAGGTCGAACACAGGGAGCAATCTAAGTACTTTCAAAACTTGAGAACACAACTTTTTAAATGAAAATAAATGACTAGTTCAATGAGAGTGTTATAAAAAGAAATTGCTCAATGGGAACAAAAATGGACGTCTGATACAATATTAGACATCTTAAAATAAATCTCCTTTTCTTCCTTGATGCTTCTGTTTCCCTTCCTTTATTTCTTTTCCTCCTGCGACCAAGGTCTGGCTTTCTTCTTTCTTTTCTTTTCCTTTGCCTTCTTCAGTCTTCGTCTGCCCCTTGTCTTCTTCTTCAATTTCGTTCTCCTTCTCCTTGCTTCTTCTTCTCTACCTTGCCTCTCTTTCAGAGCCTCCTTCCTTCTTTCTTCTGTTTCCCCTTGGCATTTCTTCTTCTCTGCCTTGCCTCTCTTGCCTTTCTTTCTTCCTTAGTAGAGCCTCCTTCCTCCTTTCTTCCTCTGCTTGCGGCGGTTAAGTCCCTACGTCCTGCACACAACTACGCACAGTAAAACCTAACCCTCTACCCGCGCGTCTCTCTCTCTCTGTGTAAACCACTCTCAGCATGCTCTTCCAAAGCCGGGTGAACGGGTCGGATCGCGCGCCCGGGGACCAGGTGCACTAGCGTGAGGGTGGTGCGCGAGGTGTGCTCAGGACAGGGTCAGGTCGGGTCACGCCAGATCCGCGTGGTGAACTCGCGGATGAGGCGCAGTGAGATAGGTGAAGGACCTCACCCTAAGTGTAACTGGAGGTGAAGAACATATATGAAAAAAACAATATAAAGGGTATGCGTGCGTCGTGGCTTACCGATGTGGGACTAAAGCCCACTGCTTTCCTTCGCGCGCCCGCAGCAGATCGCACCTTCAATTCCTCAACTGCAGGCTCTGTTGGCTTCACTTGTTGGGTCAGCTATCTTTGCACGGCCTTCCCAAATTTGCAGCACTTGGAACCCTGAAGTCCGAGGCCTGGAGCGAGTGTGGAGCTTCCTCGAGTCGACGTCAATGGCGGCCGAAGCTTGAGATCTGTCTGACACAAAAATAGCCTCGCGGCTTAATTAAATCATCGAGGGACCTTCACCGTGTCACGGCGAAGGTGATGAGCTATGCGGCAGGCTGCGGGGCGGCCTAGGCGTGAGTGCCTAGGTTGCTCTGTGGCCAGACGGGTGGGTGTGTTCGGGGGGTTGTTGTGGTGGTGTGGCGGGGCTGTGGATGAGTGGAGGGTGCTCAGTGAGGTGAGGCGGAGGTTATGTGATGGTCGGCGAGACGTGTGGGGCTGCGGAGCGAAGGGAGCGTCTCGCCGGAGGGTGGCCAGAGATGAGGAAGGTGGCTATGGACAGGAACGGTCGAGGGTCGATTGAGTGAAATAAAGTAAGGAAATGAAAGAGTGGAAGATGGGGAACTTATTTGGACTGTTGGGAGAGAAGGGAGGCAGCGGAGTCAGACGACTCGTTTGTGCCGTCGTCAGAGAAGATAACCCTGAGGGAGATAACGGCGATGAGGAGGAGGTCGGGGAAGCATGCACTTGGTGCGGCGTGACAAGGGAAGATGAGGCGATGTAGACTCTGCTGCTGGTATGGCAGCAGAGCGACGAGAAGGAGGAGAGGTAATCGCCGGAGCTTGCGATTTTCTTGGCCAGAGAGAGGAGAGAAGAATTTTGGAGGGTTCTACCGCCAAGACAAGACTAAGAGATTTCGCAGAGGGTCGGATGTCTTTTTATAGGTGCTGGTCGAGCTTTCTAGTGCGTGGAGGGCAAGCTTTTGGCCACCGCTGTCTCACCGGAGAAGAAAGGTGGTTGGGATCCAAATCTCTCATGCATTCGCACGAGAGATTGGAAAGGAATTAGAGATCAAGATCGGGCTTAGATGAAAGGGGATTCCTCAGAGAATCTCCCTTCCAATTCTAGGAAGAGATCTCTGAGGGATCTGAGCGTATCCCCCCTGTCAACCTCACCAAAGAGGATTCTTCCCCAATAATGGTGAAAGGATTTGATTGTAAGATTGGCGAGAAAGATAGGGGGGTTTATGTGATGGTTTTCAAAAGATAGGGACCAAAATGTGATTGGGTGTACTAAATTGCAAAGTAGGTCAAGATGGCCTCCCCTTAGGTTCAAATTTTGGTACAAACCTAATTTTGACCTAAGGAATCCAATGGTGAAGTTGGATTTTAGGTTTGACCACGTTTGACTGGGTATTTTACGTAAAAACCCAAATTAGGTCAATTGATGAGCTAAGACCCTATTCTAGGTCAAACTAGGTTCCAAAGGCCAATTTGAATGTTCTAAACCCTAAAGGATATTTTTCCATGGAATTTTAGAGGGTTTACTTGATTTTTATCCTGACCGGAACCTTGTTGAATTAAGCGGGTCTGTTTTAGGGTTACCACATGTCATTTAATTCCTGGACTGCATATGAACCCATTTCTGATTGATTCAACCCACTTTTTATCGCATTTAGACCATTTGACCTATGCTCTGTCTCTGAGAAATTCCGTTTATGTACTGCAATGGTAAAATTACAGTTTTAACCTTTATTTCATATTTTCTTCTCAGAACACTTATTCCTCCAATTAAGCCCTCTTCTAAGTCATGTTGGAGCTTTTATTCTCTTTATTAGGTCAAAATGAGCTAGTTATGGCTCATGATGAGGCTCTCATCAAGTCATGTGAGATGACGTCGTAGATTGGCTTGTTATAATCAGGAAGTTGATTTTCTCCGATGTTATGGTCAGATTCAAAATTGTCAAAGAGTTTGCAAAAATCAAAATCTGAATGAGATTCAAGATCATGAGTTCCAGCATAGAATAAATCATATGCTGTAGATTCAACAGCCTGACTATTGTCTAGCCTAGATGTTAATTCTGAGCTTAAAAAGGTGTCCTTATCTGGTAGAGGCTCAGGTTCCAAGCTGGTAGGACATACCCAATTGAAACCCCACTCGTCCAACTCCTCAGTTTATGTATCGTAAATGGGCATGACTTTCGAAAAATCAATTGGTTTCTCTAAGGATGTTGGCGAGGGATATTCATCAAATAGAGGCCCAAAATCATATTCTTCATTGAAAAATTGATCTTCTTCATATGGGGCCTCGAAATCTTCCCAATCGGTTTTAGATCTAGATTCTGGGCTTAGGATGTGGGTTGAATCACTAGAATCTAGGTTCGAATAACCTTCGAGGGTCACCTTATCAAAATAAGGGACGGAATTTACACCCTCGAGAGGTTTAGTTCTCTCATTATTGCAGGAGTTTTGGGATTTTAAGCCTGGTGATTCATGGTCTAGAGTTGGCTCAACATTGTGTTCTCCTGCAATTGGAACTCCCCAACCTTCTTCAATATCAAGCACATTGTACTCCATCTAGGTTGGGAATCCACAACCATTTTGTGCCTCAAACCCGAGATCAGATTGATCCTCGATGTTGTCTTAAGATGGTTCATCCTCTGTTTGTGGCATATATGGGTATTTCTGGTCGATAATTTGTTTTAATAATCTCATTATCTCTTCCCATTTTTCAAGATCATCTTGGTGTTGCTCCCAAAGCATAGGATTTGTCATGCATTGAAGGTATTCAAGATTGTGCAATTTTTCTATCTCAATGTATCCTGTGATGAGCATGTCTCGGGTTGATCCTTTTGTGGCTTCTACCAATAGCACTTGGGCACAAGTTATGATGAAGGTTGTAGCTGTTGGGACATCAACCTGAATGTTTTCTACTGGTGTTGAGGTTTTGTCTTCTTTTTCATAAAATTTCAGGGCATCCTCAATCATCCTATCTCTCATGGATCTCCGATATTCAGGTTTCTTGAATGGTAGTCCTAAGTGGTTTGGCTACATATTTGGATCAGGTGGTGGAATCAAGATGTAGAATCAAGTTATGAAGAGATTAAATCTGAATAAAGAGTCCCACTAAAAATGTATGTGTGTGCTCTAAAGAGAAAAGATGAGGGACTGGAGATGTTTTTAACCCAATCAAGGCACCCAAAGATGTTTGGATGACTATGGAGGTTCAGGACGGATGATACCCCTGGATCAGAAGGTCGTCCACCTGAGAATTACCTAGATAGCCAGAGAGGGAGAGTCCCGCAAAGACCCCTACACGGTAGAGCATCCTCACGGGTTACAGGGTTTCCCCCACCCGACCTCTCTTGTCACTGAGTTTCCAGGTAGACCAGAATGGGGACCTTGACCTCTTAAGTCTACCACTTTTATTTCAAAGGTGCTTTAGGGTTTTCACTTGAACTTTAGATGTTTTGATGTTGTAACCTAATTAGGAGGTTGGTTGACCCAAGGGGTCAACTTTACCTGACCTGTCCTAAAGATGGAAGAATGATTCTAGGCTTAGGACCTAGAGACCACCCTGATTTGACTCCCAGTTTATTAGGTCCAAGATTTTAAGATTCAAGTGATTTTAAAGCTCAATTTTTAGGGTTTGTCTTGTATAGATCTCTTCAATCAAGGGCTTGGGTAGCACACTGATGCGGGAGGGTTCATTTCCTTTTATATAGGCATGTGTGACTAGCACTCCAAAAACCCTACTGTTGAAACCCTAATTTAGTTCTATTTCCAATCCTCTTTTTCACAAAAATTCTCTTTGGACTCAAAAACAAGAAGTGTGTTGTCCACAGCGATTAAGCGTGATTTCTATTAGGCACAGAAATTTTGTAGGATAGGATCTCTAAGAAATCGCTTCCACTTCAATAAGTTCTTTAAAAATTTTCACAAAATCAGGAAACCTTTGCCTTAAATATGGTAATTACTATAAAAAGAAGGCAATTGATTCCTAAGTTGGTTTCTTCCTTTTGTCTTTCAAGGGTTAGGCGATGGGTTTTAGAGAAGAAGAGAGGTTACCTGCCCTGGAGAGGTTGACTTGCGCGGGAGATTTCTTCTCTGGAAACACCTACCAAGATCACAATAAAATAAATAGGGCAAGTTAGTGTTCAATATGGTCAAAAAGAATGTAGAGATTAGTGATAAATTGCACGTTGCTCCTCAGCAACGACGCCAAAATGTTATAACGCTTTGTCGGGCTTTTTAGATGAGTATAAGTCAGCCGCGTTGTATCATAGGTGACCAAGCGTTGATAATAAATAAGAATTTATTACTTGAAAATCTAAGTATCCGAGGTCAAACATAGGGAGCAAAAGGAATTTATTCACTAATCTCAATAATTTAATTGAACACTTAGTGTTACTCAAAACCTAATTCAGAATATAAATGCAAGAGTTTATGAACTAAAATTATAGCAAAAATAGAAGAATTGCACGTCTGATTCTATGATCAGACGTCTTAAATAATGGCCTTCTTTCTGCCTTCTCTTCTTTCTTTATCTCTGGCTTTCCTCAGCTCCTCTATTCTTCTCTGACTTTGGCCATCTACAGCTTCTCTTCCTTGTCTCTTTCTTTCTTCTCTTGCATAATGCCTTTCTCCTTCTTCTTCAGCTATCTTCTTCTTTCTTCCTCAACCGCACCTCTGCTACAGTGCTGCTCCTTCCCTTGGCTTCAGCCTTTCTTCTTCTTCCTTTTCCTTCCTTGGCTTCTACCTTGATTTCCTTCAGCCTTAGCTCTCCTCTGACTTTCTCTTCTTCTCTTTGGCCTTCCTTCCTCTTCCCTTCTGCGGCTAAGTGTCTTAGCTTCACCTTGTCTTAGCTACTCCTTCCTCTTCCTTCTTCTCTGCTTCATCCCTGCACATGCACACACAGAAGCAAAACCTATCCCCTACCCTCCCCCGCATCTCTCTCTCTTTCTCTCCTCGGTGTGCTCCCCAGAGCCGGGTAATCAGGTCGGGTGCTCGCTCGAGTCCAGGTGCACCGGCGTAGGTGTGGTGTGCGAGGAGTGCTAGGTTTAGGTAAATAGGTCGGGTGCTAGATCCGCGGGGGCAGGTCGCGGGCGAGGCATGAGGGCGAGGGACCTCACCCCTATGTGACTTGAGGCAAATAGCTGAAGGCACAAAAATAATTTAAGTGTTGCCACTCACCTGTGAGTTTACGAGGTGGGACTAAATGTCCCACCTGTTTCTTCGCTCACGCCCGCAAGAGACCTTCTCCAATTGCTGCTGCTGGGTTGCTTCGTCAAGCTAATTGCTTAGCTGTGTACATGCGCAAGACCAACCCACTTCACCTGGGACCCTGACACCTGGAGCATGCGGCCTGGAGCAAAGCTTGCAACCTTCTTGCTGCGTGCTCCAGTGGCGGCAGGTGCTCAAATCTGACATACACAGATATGGCCTAGTGGCCCCATTAAAACACATGGGGAGCTTCGCCGTGTCAAGGTGAAGGTGGGACGGTAGGTGGCAAGCCGTAGGGCGGCCTAGGCGGGCATGCCTAGGTCACCCTGTGGCTGTGCTTATGGGTCTGGTCGGGGGACGTTTAGGGAGGTGATGGTGGTCAATGGATGGGCGAAAGGTGATTAGTGGATGATGGCGGAGGTGGTGAGGTGTCTGGCGAGGCATGTGGAGGTGTGGAGCTTTGGATGCGCCTCGCCGGTGGGTGGCCGAAGATGGAGAAGATGGCGGTGGACAGTGGCTGCGAGGGGTCGAAAAGGGGAAATAGAAAGAGGGGAATTGAAGAGGGGATAGAGAGGAATAATTCTAACCTAAGTGGACGAAGGGGGAGAGGTGGCTACTGGCTGTACCTGCTGTCACCGGAGAAGACGGTGTCCAGTGGAGAGGTGACGGCGACGACGACGGGGCTTGAGGTACGCGCGCGGGTGTTGCGCGACTCGAAGGAAGGTGGTGAAGGTGGCTCTACCACTGGTAGTGTGACAGAGAGACGAGAAAGAGGAGGGAGGCTCGTCGGAGCTCACTAGACTTCCTGACCGAAGGAGAGGAAGATGAAACTGGGGTGGATCTCTGGCCAAGTCAAGCTGAAGAGATGCGACTAGGGTTGAGGATCCTTTTATAGATGCTGGCAGGGGCTCTTGTGCTTGGAAGATAAGCTTTCAAGGGCGAGAGTCCTCTCTGGAGAAGGAATCCGTTGGATACCCAAATCTCTCGAGCCTTCGCACGAGAGATTGGGTGCAAATCAGAGATTGAAATCACGCTCAAATGGAAGGGAATTCCTCAGAGAATCTCCCTTCCAAATCTGGGAGATCTCTGAGGAATCAGGGAGTACTCCCCCTCCATTCCTCGCCGGAGTAGGATTTATCCCCATTAATGGCAGAGGGACCTAATTGTAAGAGTGGTGAGGAAGTTAGGGGGTTTGAGCAAGAGTTTTCAAAAATTAGGGGCCAAAATGTAATTGGGTGGACTATTTTGCAAAGTAGGTCCAGATGACCTCTCCTTAGGTCCAAATTTTCGTACAAACCTAATTTGGACCTAAGGAATCCAATGATGAGTTAGATTTTAGGTTTGACCATGTTTGACTGGATATTTTACACAAAAATCCAAATTAGGTCAAATAATGAGCTAAGACCCCAATCTAGGTCAAAGGAGGTTCCAAAGGCCGAATTGAAGGTTCTAAACCCTAGGGGATATTTTTCCATGAATTTCAGAGGGTTTAGTTGATTTTTATTCTGACCAGAACATGGTTGAATTAAGCAGGTCTATTTTAGGGTTACAGAATATCATTTAATTCTTGGATTGCACAATAACCCATTTCTGACTGAACCAACCCACTTTTTATCTTATTCAGACCTTTTGACCTATGTTTTTCCTCTGATAAATCCCGTTTATGTACTACAATGGTAAACTTGCAGTTTTAACCTTTGTTTTATGTTTTCTTCTCAGAACATTAATTCCTTGAATTAGGTCCTCCAAGTTATGTAGGAACTCTTATTCTCTTTCATGGGTCAAACTAAGCTAGTTAGGACTCGTGATGAGGCTCTCATCAACCACTTTACCACTTATGATGGTAGGTAAGTTAGTTGGTGGTATTCTTTCCCATTAAAATTAAATAATGTGAAGGACAAATGTTATTTTAATTTTTTTAAAATTAACAATAAAATTGGTATAATATGTGAATATGGCCAAGGAGAGTGCAATTATTATTAACAATAAGCATACATTTATTAATTGACAGGGGATGCCAAATTGCACTATCTGCTCAAAAACTTGACCCTATGGGTAACTCAAAAACCCTAGGCCTGCAATGTGTGATCATCTCCAACTCAAATTAATGGACTGAGCATAATAATTTCCTTCATGAGTAAAACAAATTTCAGCTAATGGCACACTTACTTATGTCATAGAGATGCACATTTCCCTATCTTGTAACTGCATATTTAATCAAGGCAAACCATAAGATTAAGAACTCCACATCCACAAGAACTCTCAACTTTTCCATAAATGGCACCAACTAATAAACCTAATGGATCTAAACCCAGCACCATGTATCTCTATCATTGTTAGTCCAAGAACAAAAACAACAAATGACCACCTATTTTAACAGATTATATATGCAGTCCCAAAGAAACCCAACCTCCAGAAAAGACAGACTCTAGAAGCTATAAGACAAGAGATTGCACTCAACTAAACAACTCCAAGCCAATTGTTGAAGTGGAGCTTGAAGTGCTCGCCGGCAAGGACGGCGAAGGAGGAAAGGCACTGGAGGCACCCTGGGAGACCTTGAAGTTGTTGTCACGAAGCAGATCCATGCAGGCATCAACAAGGGAGGTGACCTCACAGAGGGGGAGCTTACGAGCCAAGGACTCAAGTAGCTTATGGAGCCTCTCCATGCCCGCCATCCACTCCTTTGTGTCCTTCGATTAGGCCATGTCCAGCACTGCCTCCATCCTAGATAGGGGGCACCACGGGTGAAGGCCATCGCGAGGGTAGGGAGAGTAAAGGGGAAGGGGGAGGGGCGAAGGGCAAGATCAGGTTTTAACTCGCGTAGGACCCCACAAGCAATTACGAGATAACTAAGGGGATAACTTATCCCTTGCGCAAACCCGGGTTTGCCTATTCCGAAATAAAGGGGGCGTTAGGGGTTAACTTATCCCCTATAGTAAATGAGGGATATCCCTTAAAAAGAGGGGATATCCCCTACGGTAAACTAGGCCTTAGTTATCCCGTGATTGCTTGTAGGGTCCCGCGCAAGTTAAAACCAGATCTTGCCCCTCCCCCTTCCCCCCCAATCCTCCCTACCCCCGCGATGTCCTTCACCCGGGGCGCCCCCTCACCGGGATGGAGGCAACGCTGGACATGGCCCAATCGAAGGACACGAAGGAGTGGATGGCGGGTGTGGTGCAGCTCCACGAGCTACTAGAGTCCTCAACTCGTCAACTCCCCCCCGATGAGGGCATCTCCCATTGACACCTACGTGGATCTACTCCGCAACAACAACTTCAAGGTCTCCCAAGGTGCCCTCCATTGCCTTTCCTCTGCAACTTTCCTTGCCAGTGAGCACTTCAAGCTATACTTCAACTCCTGGCCTAGAGTTGTTCAGTTGAGGGTAAGCTCCCTTCTTCTAGTTTTTAGAGTGTCACTTCTGGGGATTGGGTTTCTTTGGGACTGCATGTATAATTTGAGAACACAGGTGGTCATTTGTTGTTTTTATTCTTGGACCAACAATGATAGAGATACATGGTGCTGGGTTTAGATCCATTGGGTTTACTGGTTGGTGCTATTTATGGAAAAGTTGAGAGTTCTTGTGGATGTAGAGTTCTTAAGCTTATGGTTTGCCTTGATTAAATATGCAGCTACAAGATAGGGAAATGTGCATCTCTATGACATAAATAAGTGTGCCATTGGCTCAATTTTGTTTTACTCATGAAGGAAATTGTTATGCTCAATCCATTAATTTGAGCTGGAGATGATCACACATTGCAGGCCTAGGGTTTTTGAGTTACCCATAGGGTCAAGGTTTTTGAGTAGATAATGCAATTTGGCTTCCTCTGTCAATTAACAAATGTATACTTATTGTTAATAATAGTTGCACCCTCCTTGGCCATATTCACATATTATACCAATTTTATTGTTAATTTTAAAAAAATTCAAATAACATTTGTCCTCCATATTATTTAATTTTAATGGAAAAGAATACCACCAACTTACCTACCACCTTAAGGGGTAAAGTAGTCATTTCCCACTTTATTCGCCATACTAACCCCCATTCACAAGTAAACACCTCCTTTCACATCACAAGTTAACCTCCATTCCTATCCCCCCTTTAGTAAACACAAAGAGAGGTTATCCCTCCTTCTCAAGTAAACAGAAAGGGGGGTTATCCCCTGTTTCAAACAACTTTTCCCGGGTTAGCTATCCCCTACGGTTAACTAGGCATTGCTCTTTGTTTGATTTGGTAACCACTCATCCTCTTACTCACCTAAAACAAATAC
Source organism: Thalassia testudinum (assembly GCA_037157565.1). NCBI lineage: Eukaryota > Viridiplantae > Streptophyta > Magnoliopsida > Alismatales > Hydrocharitaceae > Thalassia > Thalassia testudinum. The sequence continues at coordinate 23,516,350 of JAZHRO010000007.1, read as the reverse complement.
TACTTGACTCATTTGGGATTTCAAAATGGTAATTGCTTGTAAGTGAGACCATAGAAGAACCTATGTGGAGTTTTACTTGGACTACATTAATTTTTGCATTAATTTAATCATGTTCACCATTTGCTCCATCTCAAAGAGTCATCCTTTTTACTCAAGTTGAGAGGAAGATTATGAATTCTTAGAGATAAAGATTGTTCTATTCCTAAACAAAGTTTGGGTGATGAGTCTAACTAATATTGTATTAAGAGTTGTTGGTTATCTTTTGACATCCTTTCACAACATTCATTTGTCCTTCCAGAAATTCAAGATATTGACTTGCCAACTGACGATAACAAGTTGAGTTGAATTGGTTGGAGAAAATGTAGAATAAATCTTGTGTTATTAGGGGATGATAGGCCTCTGAAGGCCACCAAAAGATTTATACGAGTAGGGGGCACTATTTAGCCATTATAATCCATCGCATAGGAGGGAAGATCGACAATCAATAAGCAAGCATAAAGGAAACCAGGGATTTGGTGACCCAGTTCCACCGCAAGGGGTGTACATCTGGGGGGAGAATGGTGCTCCCAACTATGGACTAGAATTTTTGGAATTACAAGATACGATCTCCCTCTCCGAGGGGTCCCCCCTCTTCCATTGAGGGCCTTTCCCTCTATTTATAACATGGGGGGAACCGTCACTATTTTGATGGCCTCTAGCACCCCTTTTGTCAGACTAATTGTCTGCTGTCAAGGTATAGGTAGTTAAGTCCATCTTATCGTATCTTCTGTCCCGACTGCGCTGAATCTTTTGGCAGGCTAGGTGGCTTCCGATTGGGATCCGGCTGATCTTAGGTGGAATGGGTGGTGCTAGTTCCACCTGTTTACCCTGTAGTCAAGTAGCCAGAGTCTCTGTCGAGTCTTGTGCAGAGTTTTAGATCCGAGGGTAATTTTAGCCCCTCATCATATGCCCATACTCTCTAGCTAGTGTGAACTGCTAAGAGAGTAGTGAGAGTGGCCAAAACTCTATGGTTAATGATGCCCCCAGATGTTCTTCCAGTTGTGCTATAGCGGGGAGAACATTTATGATGGAGTTGGGTGGCTTTCACTTGCTTCCAGTCATTTGAAAGAGGTCCCTTGTTAGGGGTGTATGAGCCCGAGCTCACGTTGGCCTTAGGAGGTGACATTGCTTGAGCGTAGGGCATATCATCTTGAGGTTACGCCAGCCTTAGAAGGAGTCATGTGCCGAGGCTGAACATTGGGCATGCAAGTGCGAGTTAGCTAGCATTGGCCTTACGAGGCAGCACTTATTGAATTTGGAGCTAATGAGCCCTAGCTCATGCCAGCCTTAGAAGGCAGCATTGCTTGGGCATGGGGTGTATCAGCTCGAGGTTATGCCGGACTTAGGAGGCATCATGTGCTGAGGCTGAACGTTGGGCGTGCAAGCCCGAGTTCGCGGTGGCCTTACGAGGCAGCACTTGTTGAATTTAAGGCTAATGAGCCCTAGATCATGCTAGCCTTAGGAGGCGACATTACTTAGGCGTGTGGAGTATCAGCTCAAGGTTACGTCGGCCTTAGGAGGCATCATGTGTCAAAGCTAAACGTTAGGCATGCAAGCCCGAGTTCGCACTGGCCTTACGAGGCAGCACTACTTGGGCATGGGGCGTATGAGCCCAAGCCCATGCCAGCCTTAGGAGGTGGCATTACTTGAGCGTAGGGTGTATGAGCCTGAGCCTATTCTAGCCTTAGGAGGCGACATTTCGCCAAATCGAGACACTGAGGCGGCCATTAACTGTTGTTGCCGTGAGAGGTCATGGCCGGAAACATCGTGCCTGTTTGAAAAGGCGTGAAAGCCTTTTCGTAATGTCAATCTGAATGTCCGACGTGTAATAACACATGAGGGTCCTTGGCCGACAATTTCATTAGCATGGCCATGCAGCTGCAGAATCAATGTCATATCTCGGGGGATTTGGTTCCTTGGGAACTCTCGAACCGCATAGGGAGTGGAAAGACGTCACCGCCCCTCGAGAGCCCGTGTGGTGGGGCTATAAATAGAGGCCTGTGGTGTGTCTCATTTCACAGCCTCTCATCTTCTTTTGCCGTGCTTGAGGGACTTAATAGTCACGGGGAGGAACATTTATGGTTCGTTCACTCCTCTGATAAAGCTCTGTTGTCGAACTTTTGCGTGTTCGGCGGAGCGACCAAAGGGAGATTATGTGAGGCTCTTTGGATGGGGGTGAGCCCCTCTTCGTGCCCTCGCTCAACACATGGGTTGAAGTAAGGGCTTCGAGTCTTCGATACGCCTGTTGTGGCCTATCCTCCCTTTTGCGTGCTTATTCTAGCATGTTTTCTAGAGCAGGCTTCTGGGGGTTTTCTTTGCCAGGTGATTTCAGATGGTGCGGCAGCCTCCCCCAATCTGGGGCCCATCTTGCGTGGGGGACAAGCACAGGCTGGGATAGGAAGAAGGCCTCCCCTAATGCTTGGGGAGTTCAAATGGAGGGAGGCCGATAGCGAAGGGCAGGTGGAAGGGGTGATGGTAACCCGCTTTGGCTGTTTTTGTGTCTTTATGTTTATTATAGTGCAGTCGTTATAGTATAAGACAAAGTAGCTACGGTTATCATTACAAAAGATTTTTTTACTCGGAAATAGTTTTCCCGAGGTCGAACTCAGGGAGCTACTGGAATTCTAGAAGTACAAAGGTTACTCTAATTAGATTATAAAATAAGAGAGAGAGAGAGAGGGATCTCTTTTCTTCTTCTTTCTTGGCCGCTTTCTCTTCTTCCTCTTCTTCTTCTACCTCTTTACTCTTTTCTTTCTTCTTCTCTTTTCTTCTTCTTCCTCTAGCCGCCTTCTTCTTCTGTTCTTTCTTTTCTTTCTTTCTTTCTTTTGCTCTGGCAGCTATGTCTTCTTCCTTCTTTTTCTTCTTTTCTTGCTTTATCTCCTCTGGCCACTGCTCAACCGTCGTCTGATGCAATGGTCAAACGACTTAACTGTAGGTTTGCTACAGTGCTCCTCTTCTTCTTCTGTTTCTTCTCTCTGCATCTCCTTCTTTCTTTCTTCTGAGCGGCTCAGGCTTCGGCCGCCTTCCTTTCTTCTTCTTCTTCTGCTCCTGCACGCTCACACAATGGGTCAGAGCAAAACCTACCCCTACCCTTCCCCGCGTCTCCCCTCTCAGATTTCTCTCATAGGATCGCTCTCCCAGAGCCGGGTATTCGGGTACGGGTATCACGCCCGGGACCAGGCCCACCGGCATGAAGTGGTGGCCAAGGAGTGCGTGGGTACGAGTAATCGGATCCCGCCCAAACCCGCGGGGCATGAGCGCGGGCGAGGGCGAGTGCGTGGTGCGCGGCGTGCGTGAGGGACCTGACCCCTGTGTTCGAAGGCAGCAAGCTCTAAACACTTTTTCAATATAAGTGTGGGCGCGCGGCCGCACACTTACGAGGTGGGATTAAAGTCCCACCTCCCGATTTCGCGTTCGCAGACGAGGAGTCCGCGACCAATTGGGGCAGCCTGTGAGGCTTTCGACCCAGCGGCAGGCTTGGATGCCTTCGTGACGTTAGCCCGCACAACCTGGGACTAGTGCCTAGGCGAGAGCGAACCTGCAGCTGCAGGTGAAGGAGCTTCACCTGCTCAGTAATGGCGGTGAAGGGGGCATGACCTGAAATCAAGAATATGGCCTCTCGGCCCAATCAGAGGATGCAGGGAGCTTCGCCGGAGTGCGGCAAAGGCAGTGCGGGTGGTGGTGAGGCGTGAGGAGGCGTATGGTGGTAGCCCTAGGTCGGACTATGGTCAGAGAGATGGGTTTGTTTGGGGGGTCGTTGGGTGGCGTGTGGCAGGGAATGGAAAGGGGGGATCTGTTGAGTGGAGTGAGGGGAAGCTTCTGAGGTAATCGGCGAGGGGTGAGAAAGTCTGTGGAGGTGAGATGAGCTCACTTGAGAGGGTGGTCGAAGACGGAGTAGGCAGAGATGGAAGTTGTGTGTGGAGGGGCGAAAAGATAAATTGAGTAAGGGAAAATGTAAGGGAGGAGGAGGAGAAGCTATTTACCTAGGTTATGGATGAAGGGGGAGGGCGGAGCCACTGGCTCGTACCTGCCAGAGCTGGGGAAGAAAAGGCCCTGGAGGGGGAGATCGACGATGAGGAGGCAGGCGGAGGGTGCCAGCGGGTGCAGCACGACACAGACGAGAGGGCTAGGAGAACCCTGCTGCAGGTAAGGCGGCAGAGCGACGAAGAGGAAGAGGAGGGAGTCGCCGGAAGCTACGGGCCGTCTGACGGAGGAGGAGGGGATGAAGTGGGGGGTTATTCTCCGTCAGAGAGAGCTTGCCAGAATCGGCAGGGGATGCTAGTTCTTATAAAGGGGATGGCAGAGAGGGAGGCGCGGGCTGGCGACATGCCAGCCCCGCCGGAGCATGGTCGGAGATGAGACACATACCTTCCATGCGTTCGCACGGAAGGTATGGTGGTCGGCAGGCAGCATGGCCGAGTCCCTGCGACAGAGGACGTCGCAGGGAACCCCGCGTTTGCTTTGCAGGGCGGTCACCCCTCTCTGCGCGGCGCCATGCTGCGCGCAAAGTCGCCGGAGCATGGTGCTGCGCAGAGTTTTGCAGGAGGGACCGTTCTGCAAAGAACGACGAGAAAGTTGGGGGCCAAAATGCAAGGTTTTCAAAAAATAAGGGTCAAAAAGTAAATGAAGAGGACCAAATTGCAAAGTCGGTCAAGGAGGTCTCTTCTTAGGCTCACGTTTTTATACATGACTAATTCGAACCTAAGGATTTTAATGGTGAATTTTATTTCTAGGTTGGACCATGTTTGACTGGCCAATTTACGTAAAAACCCAGATTAAGTCATTAATTAGGCATGGTTCTCTTTGTAGGTCAAAATGGGTTTCTAAGGCCAAATTGAAGGTTCTAAGCCCTAGAGATTATTTTTCTATGAATTTTGGAGGGTTTAGTTGACTTTTATCCTACCTCGAACCTCGTGAATTGAAGTGGGTTTATTTTAGAGTTACAGAATGTCATTTAATTTCCTAAAGTTGATATAACCCTTTGTAGATCCGACCATCCCACTTTCCTTCTTATTAGGCTTGTTTAACCTGTGTTTGGACCCTTAATTACCCTGTTTGCAAACTACGTTGGTGAAATTACAGTTTTACCCCTTATGATTGGTTTTCTTCTTAAACTCAGAATTCTCTGAGTTAAGCCTTTCTTTGGGTTATGTAGGAGCTTTTTCTTACATCTCTGGGTTAGATTGTGCTAGTTAGGGTTCATGATGATGTTCTCATCAAGGGGCTTCCTCAGTGCACCCACAAGGGGTGCTTGGCAGGGCATCCTATGGGAGGAGGTCATCTGCGTCCACTCTTCTGGGCCTAGGTGAGGGTAAGGCAAGGGACGTTTTGCTGGGGGTGTCGTCCCCTTCAGTCCCATGTGGAGAACCCACTGGACGCTGGGTCACGGAGGTGCCTCCCAAGGCCTGGGGGAAGGTCGCTCCTTTGCAGAGTCGCAACACTTCTTCCACTTCACTTAGCTCCCTTCACGACTCTACAGAGGTGGAGCTTGGGCTATTGCTGCCAGCAGCTCCACTCATGGGAGTGCATTTGCCCGAGCAGAGGTGAGGTAGAGCTCAACGGGGGCACTGGTAGGGGTAAGTGCAACGTTCTCCTAGGTAGTTGAGCTTAACTGGCTGTCCCCATAGGAATGGATTGCTGGAGGCCTTATGGCTTCGACTAGGTGGGGTATCTCGTTGATGTATTGGACGGTACTCCGCATGTCTGAGCTGCTCCACTTGCCTCATGCTATCGTCTTGGCTCATCAAGACTTGTCATTCCACCCGCGGGCTCCTTAGTCAGCCATTCTTTCTCTGCAGGTGAAGCTGAGGAGGTCATCCCTCCTACCGTTGGGGCTTCGACGTGGGCAAGTAGTGTTAGACGGGAAGAGACGGGTCTTCACCAAGGGGTCGTCTAAAGCAGGTCAGCCAGAGGCTGCAGGGTCTGCCAGTGTTGACGCTGCACTATCACCTACGCTATTGAAGGTGAGCAGGGTCGAAGACCTGGGGTGACACCGCTGAGTCGTGATGGCTGGTGTCACCATTTTCTTTGTACTATCCTATCTCTTTTCAATTGTAGTTTAGCTGGAGACAATAATCCAAGGAATGTAACAGTCGATGTTTTCTATAAAGGAAGAGGCCTTTTCGTTCCTTGGATCAAGAACTGCTCATATGCCAAGTGTGAGGAACTATTTTTCTTCCTAGGATTTTATTACTAGCACAGGTTATGTGAGTCACATTTTAAGAGTCTTAGCTTGATCCCCTTCATTCGCTTAAATGACTTGGCATAGAGGCTTGTCTTGTTATTCCCTCTTAGTTGATTATTGGTGGGGCCGAATGGGATGCTCGTGGAGACGAGGTAGTAGCTGGGCACACATGGCTTGTGCCTATGATGGCATAGGCAGGTGACCCTTGGGGATCCTCTTAGGGTCTTCATGGTCTGATGAATCACCTGGCACCTTATCCACCCATCTTTACCTAGTACACGAGGTAACCATGTCAGCCGTGGGTGGAATCAATGCCTTTACTGCACCTTACTTGCATAATGGGGCGGGCAAACATAGTCCCCATAGTAGGCGGGGGCAGCATGCTCTCGTTAGACGAGAGGTTTCGTCGAGGCTACTTGGTGTGTACGCTTATTCCCGCAGAATAGTTGGGCTAGGGGTGATTGCCTCAAATGCCTTTCCTTTGAGCAACTTTCCTCGCAAGGTGGCAAGAGGAGGGGGCGGAGAATCACTGCTTGCCTTGGTGGCTTTCAAGCGGGACTCCCCGGTCCATTACGTGTTCTTCTATAGTCAGTTGCTGACAGGATTTGCTAGGGCGGAGTCTGGTGGGTACTCAAGCTCCGCCTATGCCTCTTGGGCCCTTTTTCTTAGTGCCAAGGGGCGAAGTGGCTGAGGCCACCTTGGCAATGTTTCCCCAAGTCCTTCTATTTAGGATCGGGGGAACTTGGAGCTGCTCGTGTTGGAACATGCCCCTTCGTCTGGGGGTCATCTAGTTGGGTCTCTTGGGAAACCCCTTGGCTGGGATAAGACCGACTTTGGTGGCACTCGCTGCGTGTCCCACATGGGGGGTTGGGTAGAGGTGCTCGTTATAGGAGCATTCGAGTGCCTATCCTTAACGAAGGAGCCCTAAGGCAAGCTTTGCTGGTGGAGCTTGTGTGCATGCCCTATTTAGGATCACCACTTCCCTCGAGAGATCCCCTGCCTGGACAAGCCAGACACCATCGTCAGGGTAGAATCGAGTAACCGAGGCTGAAGAGCTTAGTTGAATTCCTATGAGGGTTAACTCGGACCCAATTGTTGAATCGCGATCCATTACCTCACGAGGTGTGATACCACTGGGTGTTTTCCTGCCTGGTTGTGCCCCCATATAGGGCAAGCGCAGGGGGCTTTTTGCATGGATCGATCCCTGAAAGTGACTGCCGACAAGAACCTTCCTTAGAGGGTGGCAATGAAGGGTAGTCGACCTTGGAAGGTGGCAAAGAGAGCCAAAAGCTGGTGCTCGGATTCCTTCTACCAGAAGTCCGAAGGTGCGCCAAGCGGGGCTTGGGGCACAGAAGCTTAAGCTCGTGTTATGCGACGTTGTGTTGTCTAGAATGTAAGGCGCAAGGGTCCCAATTCCCTCCTACCTTGGTGGTCGGTACAACAATCATTAGGCAAGGCAGCCCGAATGCCTACCATGTGCTTTGGTGGGCCAACACCACTAAGGGTAAAGTGGCTGAAACTTTGCCAGTGGGCAGTATGTGGAACTTTAGGGTGCATGGGCCTAAGTCCTTACCTGCCCAAGAAGTTGGCATCATAGTTGTTGTAACGTGGGGCATGGGAGCCCTAGTTCCACCGTTCTCTAGGGACGACATTCTAGCAGCTGATAAGCGGGGCATGAGTGCCTCTACTTGAATTCGCACTAGCCGTTGGGAGTGGCTTTGCCAGCCTTAAGAGGTAGCAATCTTCAGGATTGTCAGGCAAGTCCATCTGAGCCTCAGCCAAACTGGAGAGGTGACCTGCCAACCTGAATAGGTGGCGATGTAAGGGAACGTCAGTAGGGTCTATTCGAGTTTAGGCCAACTTTAAGAGGTGGCTCACCGACCTTAAGAGGAGACGATGTCAGGCAAGCCCGTGCGAGTTTGAGTCGACTGTAAGAAGTGGTTTGTCAACCTTAAGAGGAGACAAGATATGGAACTTCGAACGCATCCATCCTAATTCAAGTCAACCAAAAGAGGTGGCGTGCTAGCCTTAAGAGGCGACAACACAAGGAACATCGGACACGTCCGTCCAAGTTCAAGCCAACCTTAAGAGGTGGCTTGTTATCCTTAAGAGGCAGCATCATAAGAAACATCAAGCGCATCCGTCCAAGTTCAGGCTGACCTTAAGAGGTGACCTATCGACCTTAAGAGGGGGCAACATAAGGAATGTCAGATGCGTCCATTTGAGTTCGATCCATCCTTAAAAGGTGGCCTACTAGCCTTAAGAGGCAGCAAGATAAGGAACGTCGGGTGCATCCGTCCGAGTTTAGGCTGACTTTAAGAGATAACTCGCCGACCTTAAGAGGAGGCAATATAAGGAACGTCAAGTGCGATCGCCCGAGTTCAGGCCGACCAAAAGAAGCGGCTTGCCGACCTTAAGAGGCGGCAATATAAGGAACCTCAAGCGCATTCGTCCAAGTTCGAGCCAACCTTAAGAGGTGGCTTGCCGGCCTTAAGAGGCAGCATCATAAGGAACGTCGGGCGAGTCCATTCAAGTTCGGGCCAACCTTAAGAGGTGGCTTGCCAGCCTTAAGTGGCGGCAAGATAAGGAACGTCAGGCACATTCATTCGAGTTCGAGCCGACCTTAAGAGTTGTCCTGTTGGCCTTAAGAGGTGGTAATATAAGGAACGTTGGACGCATCTATCCGAGTTTGAGCCAACCTTAATAGGTGGCCTGTCGGCCTTAAGAGGCGGCAATATAAGGAACGTCAGGCACATCCATCTAAGTTCGAGTCGACCTTAAGAGGTGGCCTACCGGCCTTAAGAGACAGCATCATAAGGAACATTGGGTGCATCCATCCGAGTTTGAGCCGACCTTAAAAGGTGACCTGCCGGCCTTAAGAGGCGGCATGATAAGGAATGTCGGGCACATCCGTCTGAGTTCGAGCCGACCTTAAGAGGTGGCTTGCCAACTTTAAGAGGTGGCAATATAAGGAACGTCAGACGTGTCCTTCCGAGTTCAAGCCGACCTTAAGAGGTGGCCTACCAGCCTTAAGAGGCAGCATCATAAGGAACGTCGAGCACATTTATCCAAGTTCAGGCCAACCTTAAGAGGTGGCATGCCGGCCTTAAGAGGCAGCAATATAAGGAACATCAGACACGTCCATCCAAGTTCGAGCCAGCCTTAAAAGGAGACATCAGAAGGAACGTCAGGCACGTCCGTATGAGTTCGAGCCGACCTTAAGAGGAGGCTCGGGGTCTCGATCTCTGATCCCTATCATCCCCGAGGCGAGTTACTAGGCGAGAGAGTGAGGCGAGCACTACCTTTTGCAAACGGCGGCCGACCATCACAAAGGATAAGTCCCTGCCCTGGGTAGAAGTTGGGCCTCTCATTACCTGTTGCGGTAGGGTGGAGGTCTCAGATGTCAAGTTTGGCAATTACAGGGTTGCTCCTTGCATGGTGGGAATGTGCGCGTAGGGGGTATCCAATGCAGGCCACCCTTGAGGGGTGATTTCACCATTATAGGGATTTAAGGGGATGCCATGGTCCCTGATAGCCTTACGAGGCTGCTTCTGGGTGCGTTGGCCCCTTCGAGGGGTCGTTGCCTCTGAATCATTAGAGGGATTGAGATCCCCCCTGACCTCGATGAGCTTGGTCGCGTCGTGAGGAAAGAAGAGAAGGTGGGGGATGCCGCGACTGAAGAGCCTGGCTATGATCCCGAAGCCGCTTGGTAGATCAGCTAGGTTAGCCCCTCGCTGGATTGCACGGACTTGGGTCCCCTTTCCTTTCTTTTCATGGGCTTCTCGGGTCGCTTCAGCTCAACCTTTAAGAGTTTGCGCCAGGTCACCGAGTTTCCACGTGCTGTTCTCACCCTCTGAGGAGGCCAGGCACATATCGGGAGGATCTGGAGGCAAGAGTACATCGGTGGTTAGGCGGTAGGGCTGTCCAATGCTACCGTCAACCTGGCCACCTTATGTGTGGCAACTTGGTTGAGGTGCCCATCTTCGTCCAAGTTGGTTGGAGGAGGGTTGTTCCTTTCCTCTTCTCTTTTTTCGATCTCCAAAGGTCCATGATCGAAATGGCCGATGGGAGGAGAAGAAGGCGTTCCAACCGAAGTGGTGGATGCACTATTCGTGCTGATTACGCAGCAATCATAGGTCTCAATCAACCTAAATAATGTTTGAACCTAGCTTAATTTGTAAGTATTGCATTCATATCATGCATATCATACATTGCATCATTTTATATAAAATAAGATGAGATATGTTGCTATTTAATGTTTTTGTTGTAATTTGCAGGTACTAAAGTGATCCAGGATGTGAGATAGAGTGAAATAAGGCAATAAAAAGAGAATAAGATTGATCTAGACATGAGTGAGGGGGATAGCCTTATCCCTACCATTAGAAACCTTAGGACAACCTTCCTAAACCTAAAACCACTTTCATTAGGGCATCTTGGCCTTAGAACCCAAAACATGGATAGCATTATCCATGTTCTTATCCACCTTATCCCTCTCCCAAACACTTAGGAACCAAACCTACCTTAAAAAACCCAAAACCCACTCTCCAGCACCTTTCTAGACGTCCAAATATTAGGCTGGACGTCTGATTTCTGTAGAAACTCAATCCAGGAAACCAAAACTCGCACTGACACAGAATTAGACATCCAACCTAACTTCCAAACGTCCAATTTTGGAGTATTAGACGTCTAATCACTTGTCTGGACGTTTGGAGGTCTTCTCTAGTTCCTGTTTTTGGTGCTAGAAGCTCGAGTTTTCCTCTTTTGACTTAGAAACCCCACCAAATAACTTAGGAAACCTAATTAAAGACCTCCTAAGCCTATCCCACTATCCATACCCTTAGTTATCCTATCCCTAACCCAATTGAACTAGCCCATACCTAATTGGGTACATCTACAGTTGATTGAGTTCAGCTGAACCCAATTAGATCCACCCAGGATCTAATTGACTCATACCTATTAGGATTACCTTAGCCTAATCACCACACATCCAATTAGACTTGACCTAGACCCAATTAGGCTCACTCCTCTCCAATTAGACTCACCTATGCCTAATTAGGTCCACACCCACCTAATCTAGATTGACCAAACCTATTTAATACCTAATCCTGCCAAAACCCACAACCTTACTTTGCGAAATTTAAACCACACACACTAACACTTTCCCAAGCTATCCTCTTAATCTAGATCCACATTTTATGGGCGTTAACTCTAAGGGCCACCAAAAGTGATGATTGCTATTTTGGGGAGAAAGCCAACTTGAAATCAAAAGGAGGCCACTTCCCATTTAAGCCAAGGAGAAAGAGATGTCGTACATTCTCTTCTCCTCCATGGACAGCTAGAAGAAGCTTCTTGGTGCTCCTCCTCCTCCAAGCATCTTCATGGACGGCTAAGAAAGGAGAAGAAGAAGGCTTCATCAACATCCTCTTCCTCTTTTCTTCTTCTTGTGGCGTGCCTTCTTCTTCCTCCATAGAGGGTCCATGCCCCACCTTCTTCTCCTCTCCTGGATGGCCATAGAGGAGACTATCTTCAAGGTCTTCTCAAGAACGACCATTGGTAGAGAAAGGGTGCAACACCCTCCTCTCTACTTTGGTGCACACGCCCCTATTCTTCCTTTTAGTGGACGGCCAAGAAGGCTTCTCCAAAGACTCACTTGGTTGATCCCATTCTTTAGTTGTTTTTCTTTCTTTTCATGTATTCGGATTCATAGCTACTTAATATTTGATGCATGACATTCTTTTGTCTAGTGGTTTTATATGCGTGCTCTTATTTTCACATCTTATGATTTTGATGCATGTCCTCTTAGTCTACTTAGGAACGTCCACCCTTAAGTTAGTCACACCATGCACAGCCACCATGGCCTCACCTAGATGCACGTAGGTTTTAGGGTTTCGCTTAGGTAGTTCTCGTATTCAAGTTCATTTTACAAAAATCAAAAACGTAAAAAAATTGCAAAAGTAAAAAGACCAAAAAAAATTTAGGTTAGGTTAGATTTAGGTTAGAAAAGTGGATCCAATTCAAATATTCGCATTTTACGCCTCCCAGAGACAAATGACCGAGACTCATGTTATAGAAAAATAAAAACACGAGTTTCATTAAAATAAATATTTTTAATCGAGGGTTTAGTGCAACTATACTACAAATCCAACACATTTCAAAACATGCATGAAAATGCCTTGTCAGGCGCGTCAACCCGAAAAGGGTGGCTTGAAAGGTAGCTCGGCCTGGGCATCTCGGAGCACTACAAGCGTTGCCGCTGGAAGTTAGTCATGTGGGTTGTCAACCTGTCTCGGATGATGTTGCTCCTGGGGGTTGCCTCGAACTTTGTGCTGATGCACCTAGGAGGTTGGGGGCAAGGACCATGGGCAATCGCGAGCGCCACGGTGGAAACTTTCACCTAGTCCATGGCCAGGGGAACGTATTTTCCCCCGCTTGGGCTCGAGGCTGCCCTAACGGTAGAGGCTTTCGCCGAAGTCTAGACGCTCCACTGAATCATGAGAGGAGGCTTAATCGTATCCTTCTCACCTTGATGAAGATAGAGGGGAGGTACCTGGGGAGAGCCGACTCAGAAGGAGGGGCTCAATTGTCTGGGGTGACGCTGACCCGAGGTTGCCTTAACGTCTACGTAGATGTGCTTAGGTGACAGGAGGAGAGGACCTTGGGTAGCACGAGCGTCACTGCCAGGATTCAGCAGCGATGTTCGCTAGATGGGGAGCGAGGGTGACACCACCTGCCTGCTTGAGCAAGGTGTTGACCAGCCTGGCTCTCAGTTCGCTAGGGAGATCGCACCGGCTACCTGCAATCGTCGGGACCCCTTCTCGAGGTGATTCCTCGAGCGCTTTACAAGTCTTCTATCCTCTCGCTCGATGGTACCTAGGGGCAACGAGTCCTAGCTCGCGAACTGGCCCCCTTTAAGCATGCCCGCCTGGTTCATGGCCAGGGGGTGCATTCTCCAAGGGACTCCTGCCCGGTGTGGCGGGGTCCGTAACGGCGATCTTCAGTGGACCGATTCCTCTCAAGCACGTTCGCTTGGTACATGACCAAGGGAGTGCGTTCCTTGGGGTTGTCTCCAGTCCTTATGCTCTTGGCAAAGTGCTCACGGGACCTACCCACCATGCCTTCAAGGGAGCCGACAGCCTATCCAGCCGGCCTAGCAGCAATTCATAGGCGGGCTCATGCTGGGTAGGTGCCGCTGGAGGCACCCGATGGGATCTCCTTTCAAGGCAGTTGAGTGGCAACTCTACCTGAGGTGGCTCCTGAGGGCATGGTGCATGAGCCAGAGTCCACCGTTCCTTTGCGCTAGGCCTTGACTGGCTCTTCAAGTGCTTCCAGCAGGAGACCTCCATTTCCTCCTTCCCGGGCAAGCAAGTGGTATGTGCAGGGGCGTACATCAGAAGTTGCCAGCCTTGGCTCCCTAATCCTCTTCGATGGGTTGTGCCTCAGGGAAGTGGGGGCTGCTTTGGGACCTCGGACGATTGGCCGAATACTGATCGGAACCCTTCGAGGGGAGGGGAGCCGCGAGTGGGACCGCGAGTGGTTACGACCACTACGAAAGTTCTTGCTCAGGGAGGTTGGGGCAGGGCGCCGAAAGGGCTCCTCCTCCCAGCGATTGGATGCTTAGAAGAGCAATGGCGCTTTTGTTGACACTTCTCACATACGGTGCCATTTGATGGGCCTCGAAAAGCCACCAAAAGATTTATACGAGTAGGGGGCGCTACTTAGCCATTATCATCCGTCGCATAGGAGTGAAGATTGACAATCAACAAGCAAGTACAAAGGAAACCAAAGATTTGGTGACCCAGTTCCACCACAAGGGGTGTATATTTGGGGGTAAAATGGTGCTCTCAATTATGGACTAGAATTTTTGGAATTACAAGATACGCTTTCCCTCTCCAAGGGGCCCTCTCTCTTCCACTGGGGGCCTTTCCCTCTATTTATAACATGGAGGGGAACCCTCACTATTTGATAGCCTCTAGTACCCCTTTTGTCAAACTACTTATCTGCTGTCAGGGTATAGGTGGTTAGGTCAATTTTATCGTATCTTCTGTCCTGGCTGCGCTACCTATTTATCCTGTAGTCAGATAGTCAGATCCTCTGTTGAGTCTTGTACAAAATTTTATATCCGAAGATAATTTTTACCCCCTCATCAAAAGTCATCAGGGACTTTACAAAAGTTCCATTATTTCCTAAGATCATTAAATCATTCGTCTAAATAAGCACATCGACCTCTTTAGAAAGGTGGTTCATACGATTCAATTATTTAACCAAATAAGTCAAATAAGCAATTTTTACCTAAATTTCTATCGATCATAAAGCTTGTAGTTGTATGTTTGTAGAATACGTGACAACCTGTATCCATATGCTCATACACGGAATAAGTATGCCGTTATTTCACTCACTTCAAAGCAAATAGTTATGGTAGGATGCCATCTCCCACCTGCCTTCTCTTTGCTTTATGTAAATCAGAGCAAGCATGTTCATACTTGATTACCAATATAATCACGCTCAACACGTCTTGTCTTCTACTTTTAATGACAACCATCCGTCGACGCTTCCTTGCTTCTTCACCCGAACCTTTCCATTCCAAACAATTCTAATCTCTTCACTAGCCGCCCATTGAGAATCATATGTTGAACGTCCTTCCAGCTTTCCTATGGATCGTCCACCCATTTATTTGGTTGGGCTCATCTTCCGGTGAACATAAGGTTCCGTTTGGACCAGGGTTAATATTCAACTTTTAATAAAAGTCAAGAAAGAATAAGTTATAAAAATAATAAGTAATAGGTCAGTAAATAACAGATGTGATAGGTAAGATGTTCTAAGTTTTTAAATTTGATATTGGCTTAGATTTAATTTCTCAAGAGTTCTTAATTTTAGATTTAGTTAAATAAATGAATCAAAATTAAATAAGATAAATTCATTTATGATTAGTTAAAAATTTGATAAATACATATCCATATATATATATACATAGTTAAAATATCATTTGAACATTATACTCAAAAATTTTTTTAAATATGTACATCTGTGTCCATTGAATGATATTAACTATCGCATAGGTCAAAAAAATGATTTAAAAAATCATCATATTTATAATGTACTTAATTTATTATTATATTATTTCCAAATATTATCTTTTAAAATAAATACCGAGTTATAATAGAACTCTATCTATAAATTATATTTAAAAAATAATTGATCAATTATTACATTATCATTGAAAAATAATTATATTATATTAATACTTAATCTTATTACAACTTTCTTCTTTAATTATAACAAAGTTATATTATAAGCTACCACATATATTACAATTCACTTTTAATAGAAACTTTTACATTTTGTTATAATAAATAATTACAATATAAATTCATCGCATATATTACAAATCTATTTTCCATTTGTAATGCAAATTTTACGCTTTTTGTTACAATAAATACTTGTAATTTAAATTCATCGCATATATTACAAGTATATTTTTATATTTTCATTTATAGTAAATATTTATAATACAAGTTCATATCAAATATTACAATTCAATTTCTTACTTTTTAATATAAATTTTTATACTTCTATAATTAATAATTGTAATACAAATTCCTCGTATATATTACAAGTCTATTTTCCATTTGTAATATAAGTTTACTTTTATTGTAGTAAATAATTATAATAAAAACTCGTTGTATACATTATACATCTATTTTTCACTTATAATATAAATTTTTACACTTTTATTTATAATAAATATTTATAATATAAATTTGTAACATGTATTAAAAGTTAATTTTTCACATATAATATAAATTTTTGCATGTATTAAGTTGATTTTCTAATTGTAATACAAGTTTTCATACTTTTATTACATTGAATATCTGCAATAGAAATTTTGAGTTATTAGTTGTACTAAAATACACATGTAGTTTCCTTCTAATATTATTAATATCAAAACATTTTAACAGTATTTACATGAAAACCACAAAAAATAATTCCATCAGTGTAATATAATATAAAATCATTACATTATCTTTTGTGATTTGTTAAATTTTTTTTAAATCATTACAAAGAGAATAAAACCCCCTCCCCTCAAAACACACACATACACACGCACACACATACATACATGCCCACTACCACTACAACATTCTCACCCACTAACCCATATTTTGATTTATAATAAAACATTATACTTTAGATTAGCCATAAACAAACCCACGAACAGAAGTTTTGATAACAAAAACAAATCAATTCAAACATCACCCTTAACAACAAAAAATTCTTATCAAATCAAACATAGATAGAATTGACAACCCTAGTGATGTATAAGTTTATGTTTTATAAGTTATATACCTATATGATTTAATTATAAAGAGAATTACTTATTTACTTCATATTTAATATTAGGTTATTTTTTATTATTTTATTGTAAATTAAAATCAGGTTAGATACAATAGATATCTTTATATGATATTTCTTGTAAATTATGCTGCAACATATAATTATTCATGTTATGTTTATCTACCATTGCCACATCACGTAACCCACAATTTTAAACCTCTACCCAAATGCACCATATAAGAGATCTTCACCTAATTTCACCCTATGCAGACAGACATCAATCCCAATGTCGCATCAAGTACCTGTTCTCACCAGCCATTCTTCAACCTGCCTAGTTGAACGACCCTAAGTGCATGGAATTAATTTCATAACACGTTAGGGACTCAACAAAGGCAGACAGTCCTTCCACGACAGTTATTTTCACCAATTTGTAAGAGAACTTTGATAGGTACTTAGTTTTTAAATACGTACTTGCCATCTCTTGCTTGAGGCAAAACAAAATCAGGAATGATATAAATAACAGAGTCAATATGGTGCAATTCAGAAAGTGCGGCGAGGCTGCTTTTTCTTTTATACCAGAAAAATTCAATAGCCATTATACTACCATTAAGCTAAGGAACAAGATCAAGAAAACTGAAATACATTAATGAGGTAATTCGCACTTGGCGATCCTAAATATGCCAGATAACTACCACAATTATCATTCTAGGTTATACAAATATTATAAACAGGTAATTCGGTCTCGACTTAAACACAATACCTATTTGCTGATGAAAATTGCCTTTGCATATCTAATGACAAACATTCTGTCCTATCCGAGCAATCAGTAAGTCATAACTGCTCGATGAGCGTGACGAAAGACCTGCCACCCTCCCTCACAGGAGCGTTTCTTTTACTATCTCTTCCAAATTCAGAAAACTGCAAGAATTGGGCATGTATTAAGTGCAAGAACAACATACTGACTTCTAACTCGTGATTGAAGCATCGGAGGAATACATACCTCGATTAGTTGAGTTAACCAGGGATGCTAACATAGATAAATAAGTTATATCAGCATTTATATTTGCATTATCTCTGTTGCTGATCAGAGCCCGATGTTCCAGCTGGAGTTGCAGCAGACATGCTGCTTGGCGACCCATTCTCTGCAGGTGGAGCCACACCCCACTTCCCTTCTGCCTCAAGTGGCTCCAAGACATGAACTGCTCCATCCGTCAGACCCAGAGCAACTTGATTCGGCTCAGATGGATGAGCAGCTATAACAAGAGGATGGACAGCAGTGCTACCATTGTCACGGAAAAAAAAAAACAAAAAATTAGCAAATAGCTCAAATTGTCAAGGAAACATGACTAGTGAAGCAAGATCAGCACAGTTGAGCAATCATCGACATCATCTTAAGTTCTAAACATAGTGGTCCACAAATTACCAAACCGGTGGCATCATTAAGCTTGCGCATGCCATGTAAAAGAAACAGACAAATAATTCAACTTCCAATTGCCCTCCTATTAGGTATGTGATTGATTGCTAGAATCATTATAAAAAAATTAGAAGAATGAATTTCTATGTAGTAACAAAAAGGCAACGAGATTAAGGTCTGACACAGATGCTATAAGAAAGGCTAGTAGCCTAATAGGATTCAACTTCCAATTACTCTCCTCATCTGTATTGGTCAAATTGCCAGAAATCAATTATTTCTTGATGAACAATTGATAAAATGGAGACAGACCAGTCAGAGAAAGAGGCAAGTGGTTGCTGCTGCTGTTAGCCAAATAGAGCCACCCGCCATCATTGATTGAGAGAGAGCCTTGGGTGTGAGACCCGAAATGCAGGGGTATATTAGGGTGCTAGTGCACAAGAATGGAAAGTGGACTTAGTTTTTCTTCCAGAGACAAAATGGAGAACAGGGGCAGCTCGATTGGCAGCAGTTGGGTGGCAATGTATGCAGCAGTTTCTACTCCTGGGTGCTTCAAGAAGATCGGGTAGCTTGGTTTTGACCTGGAACAAAAATTTGTTTGACAAGATTGGAGAATGAATGGGCAGGCATGCGACTATTGCACGGTTGAGAAGATTGGATGGGTTCACCTTTGGGGCAGCTTCTGTCTATGGGCCTGCTTATACTGAATTCCAACAAGAACTTTGGGAAGACAGCAGATCTTCAGTGGGACAGTTTTCAGAGCTGTGATACATCATTGGAGGGGATTTCAATGTTACTTTACATGCGAACGGTAGACCTGGAGGGGAGGAGGACATGATGCTGGCTGGATGGAATTCTAGAAGTTAGTGGCAGAGTTGCATCTACAGGACTCTGTGCCATCTAACATGAACCATACTTGTAGTACTGTGACTTCACCTTGGAGGTCAAGATTAGTCAGACTCCGGGCATCTTCAGATTTTGTTGTCATTGTTGAGACCTCTCCTTTCCTCTTGCGACACGACAGATTGGCAAGGCCATTTTGAATCACACTCACTGTCTGGAGCTCAAATGAGGCACTCAGGCCAACCTCTTCAAGTTTGAGAATCTGGCTATTGGAGCCGGATTTCAAGAGTATGGTTGAATGGTGGACCAAAGGCCCCATCTTTTGGGTAACGCCACAGTAGAGTTGAGACCCGTCTATGCTCCTATAAGAAACTGAGAGGGAAGATTAGAGAAGAAAATAGACACTCTTTGAAAACCTAGGAGAACGAAAAGTTGAAAAATCACAGACAATTGATCAAGGCAAAGGTCTTTGAAAGGAAAGCAGTGCAACAGGTTGTGGCCCAGGAAGACAGAAAGGTAGTGATAGAATGGCATCAGAGATGAAGACAGCTATGGCAACAGGAGAGGAATGACACTTTAATATCAGATTCCTTCATATAGCGACAAATGGGAGAAAAAGAATGAACCTCATTAAGATCATTCAAATAAATGGCAAGGAATACAGGCAAGGGAATAAAGTGGCATCTTCGAAAGCAGATCACTTCAGGGCATTCGTAGAGCAAAGACCTAGGGGAAAATGGAGATGGACCGGTAGAAGAGCTTCTACCATCTGAAAGGGGCGAATTTCTGGTACATAAACTTTTGTGCAGTAAGGTGAAAACTCAACTCTATGGTCTTAACATGGAGGACTCTCCAGGTCGAAATGCCTTTCTGGTGCTATTCTTTAAAGAATTCCAGGATGTTGTGGGTCCAAATCTTATGCAGGCTTTACAAGACTTAAAAGAAGGGAATAGGTTTGCTTCCTGAACTCCCTTCCCCCATTCCTACTATCTCAGAGGAGAGGGAATCTCTGGTACAGAAGTTTTTGTACAGTGAGGTGAAAACGGAACTCTATGGTCATAGCATGGAGGGCTCTCCAGGTCCATATGACTTTCCAATGCTATTCTTTGAGGGATTCCAGGATGTTGTCTGTCCAAATCTTACGCAGGCTTTATGAGAGTTCAAAGAAGGGAATAGGAGCTTTAAAACATCGAATAAGTCTTTGCACTTCCTACCCAAGAAATTAGCCACAAAGAGGATTAACTACAGACTGATCTCACTCTCTAAAGCAGTATACCTTATCATCGCAAAGGTCTTGGTGAAGGGATTGGGGGATTTTCTTGATCTCAACAAATCATGTTCAGCTGATTTTAAAAAAAAGAAAAGGGGTGATTATCCGATTGGTAACCACCTGGAATGTTCAATCAAGATAACATTGTGTTGGTGATTGAGGTGGTCAATTATTGGAGATGCGGCATGCAAGGTTTTCTTTGGAAATGATTCTCTAAGTTGGAAGTTTTTATGTAGTTCCCCATGGAGGCATGGGTTTCCAAACTTGTGGATAGCATGGATGAAGTCTTGTATTATGACTAATTCATTTTCTATTTTACTCCAAAGTTGTAAGTGCCAATATCGATATCATGTAATAAATTTTCAAGTGTAATTATCAAGAACATGTCATGGAAATGCTTGTATATCAACGTCAGATTATTGAGGTTATCGATGGCCCAAAACTATCTGTATTGAGGGCATGCCGACAACGTGCCAACGCATGCCGACAAATGCTAACTAAGTTCACTTAAAATGATTAAAATTACAAATAAATCACAAATTACCAACTAAAAATCTTAAAAGGTTATGTAAAAAAGACATACATGTGAAAACATAAGCCTTGAATCAATCAATACATACTTAAATCAAATGAAGCATAATACACCAAGAGAATATGACGCTTGAGGTTGCAAGGGGAACTTGAGCAAACTAAAATGTGGGAGGAATTTAATTAGACTTATGGTTTTCTTGATTTTCCTTGGATGTAGATGGTAAGGTTTGAAATGTCGATTTCGACATCATTTCGATAAATTTCTAAATGTTCATTTCGAAGGCACGACGTGAAAACACTCGTATTTTGACACCAGATTTCGATGCCCCAAAAATAGTTCATTTCAAAGACACATCGAGGGCATATCGTACGCATGTCAACGTATATCGACAAAAATTACAAAAGTAGTCAAAATGATTAGAATTTCCAGAAAATTACAAGTTTAAACATATTTATATAAGAATAATAACGTTATAACCTAATATTCATGTGGAATATTAGTTTACTATAACAGTTTTATGTATGTTTAAAAATCAAATATAAAAGAATTATTGTATGAATTGAATTAGGTCATGCAAAGATAAAATATTCAAGTACATGGTTAAATTTAAAAGTTGAAATTTAACTATTTGACCAATTAATCTTAAATTAATTTATTAGTTAATTTGAAGTATTTCACTATGTTGATCAATCAATTTGAATAAACCTAAACTAACATAACTGTATGTTGTGTTGGCTATTTTTATTTATGCCACCCCTTATGAGTCATGTTTAGATCTAGTTGTATCATATTTATGTATGAAAAATATATGATCACCTTTGAACATGGAACCATAGATGTCTAAGTTGGATGTTATCCTTGAAATAAATAATAATTAATTCATGAAGTAAATGTTCTTATCATTTGCAATTTTTATGTTTTATTCCCTTATGAATGGATGTAAGTTCTTTATTTTTTAATGTTAACTTAAACTTAGAATATTTTTTAGAAATTAGACAAATGTTTCCTTAATTCTAAATTGTGATTAAACCTATAAGTTTGTAATAATAGTAGATCTACTCTATAATTATAGTTAGACGTAAAATCAAACCTTAAGAGTCAGAGGAGAGGAGCAGTGAGACTAGAGGAAGATACAGCAACGGAGATTCGATTTTAATAACAAATAGCAGCAACAACATGAGCACCAATAGCAATAGTAGAAAAAAGCGGACGAATTGAGAGTGAAATAATAGCAGCAAAGTCGAAATGTCGAGTGCATTTTGTCATGTGTTAACATTTCGGTGAAACCTGTGTTTTGACATTATATTGATGTCGATATGGCTTAATCCAAAAAATAGCTATTTCAACATGCTGACGACATGCTGTCAAAATTTAAATCACTCACAAAATAGTAATTGGTAAAAACTAGTTATTGACACTTCTATTGACCTTAAAACATAACAATTTAAGAATTATACCTTATGCCACCCATTTCTCCAAACTTATTGACATTATCTATAGTTGAAAAAATATTATTGGCACTCCTACATTTCGACATTACATGTATGTCGATGCTGCCCCATGTCAAAAAAAGGCCATTTCGTGGGAATGCCATGGGCAAGCCGTGGGCATTCAAAACTATGATGGGTGATGATTTAAGCATAGCACTTGACACTGAAGATAGACCAAGGGAGAAAAGGATAAGAGCGAAAGGTTTCAATTATATGTTGGTGGACTTGTTATGGTGTTTCCATATACCAATTGTTGTTTCACCTAGTGAATTTAAGGGGGTTTTTGGGAGGAAGGTGTGTCGATACGATCAAGGTATCGATTTGCAGGCGTGCTGGAGAAATACCGATAATTTCAACGACATGCCGACAATATCGTCGGCATGCAGGTAGGTGCTGCTAGAGGGAAGTTGGTCTGCTGGGAGGGAGTTAGAAATTTGAAATTCGAAGATGTGGGGGGAGGGAAAGGAGCACTTCCCAGTCTGCGGGAGTTTTGAAATTGGAAAACACACACTTCAGGCTTCAACATGTCCCTATATGGCCTTCAACATTTCTCTGTGTCATTTCTTACCCATATATGTCATTCAAGTGACCGCATGAGGTCACATACACACATTTCAGGCTTCAACATGTCCTTATTTAGTTATATATGGCCTTCAACATATTCTTAACATGTCACACACACACACACACACGAGTTCGAGCTTCAATATGTCATTTCTTACCTATATATGCCTTCAACTGACCATGTGAGGTCACATACACACATTTCGAGCTTCAACATGTCCTTATTTAGTTGTATATGTGACCTTCAACATGTTCTTAACATGTCAACATTTGATTTTTTACAATTGACATCATTTTAATCACTTGTCATTTTTTTCGACATACCCTCGACCTGCCCTCAGCGTACCTCCAAAATGACATTTTTCCGAGCCATCGAAATTGTTGAAATCTGCCATCAAAAAACGACCATTTCCACGACATACCTTCGGCATGCCCACAAAATGCATACTTACAATTTTATCGGCACAGTGTCGAAATCGGCATTTCGAACCTTGATTTCACCTAGAGGTGTTCGCCTTCGAGAGAATCTTGCTAACGTATTAATAGGTTTATTGTGTCTTTAAGTTCCTCGAGTTTTCCTTAATATATGATGTCTTGCCTTAGTTTCCTATAGATCAACCCTTTTCAGATCATGACTCTTTGTTGGAGGTCAAATAATGACTTAAGTATGGGATGTACTTCAAGAAGTTGTGCCTAGAAGAACCTAGCTTTTGGGAGATGGTAGCAAATCAATAATTAGCAACTCCAGTAGAGCCTTACAGCCTAAAAAAGTAGGTGAAAGAACAGTTGAAAAGCACCAAGTCCCTAGAGGCTACTAATGAATTTGACAAGATACAAAATAAGTGTTCATAAATGAAATGAAGCGAGAGTCACCACCATTGGCCACTACCAAGCTGCCAGCAGCTGCAAGAGCAGCAGCATGGACGGTGGCAAGAGCAGCATTAGCACTCTAGCACGATCATCGGCACGAAAGTCAACATAACTTCGACAGTGCCGATAAGCCAACGACACACCTGCATGTCCAAATAATGTGTCGATATGCCCGGCCTTAGAAAAATGCCATATCGACGGCATGCCTTTGGTACTACAAACATTGTCTTGCTCAATGGGTAACCATAAAGTGGATACTTCTACAACAGTGTTTGCCAAGGATGTCAGATTGCTCCCCTACTTTTCGTGTTTGCCAATGGATTCATTGGTTGTTTGTACCTTTGTCACCTATGACAGAGACCTCGTTTAGGGTTTTAGTCCAAGGCTCAAAACATCGTCCCTCTACTGCGGTATGCTGATGGCATCATTTTCTTCGTATGAGGCAAGGAAGCAGCAAAAAATATTTAATTTTACTGGAAATCTTTCATTTCTTGGAAAGGGAAAGGGTGCAGGTTGATAACCACCCAGAGTCTTACTGGAAATCTTTAGGGAGTTCTTATGTCTAGATGTGGATGTGAAGTCAACTTTCATTCCTTTTAGTCTTTCTAAGGAGACAAGGAAGCAGCAGAAATTATTTGTATCCTACTGAAAAATCTTTAAGGAGTTCTCAGGTCTGAATGTGAATAAGAAGTCATCTTCCATTCCCTTTAGTCTTTCTGAGGACACAACTGCTTGCTGTAGCAATATTCTTGAGACCACTAGGGGCAACCTTCCCTTGCAATACGTAGGTCTTTCTTTGACTGATCAGCAATTGCAGGTGGCAGACTCGAATGCATTAGGTGGAGAGGATGGAAGATTAGAAGGCCAAACTTTTATCCAAGGATGGGAGCCTCACATTATCAAAGTCAACTTAACAGCTATCCCCATTTTTTACTTGTTGATTTTCTCAATGCTCAAGATGGTGGAAACCAGGTTAGATACTCTTAGACAGAGGTTTGTTTGGAAGAACACTGGGAACAAATGAAGAGGTATGACTTTGGTCTCCTTGGAGGATGTTTGCATGCCCACAGGTGAGGGTACTTTAGGGGTCCTACATTTGAGGACAATGAATTATGACCTACTTGCAAAGTGGATTACGAGGATAATGGATAAGGACAGGAACCTGTTTGGTACGATGACTACGGCTTATTACTGAAAGAAATTGAATTGGGTGGGCAGGATGTTGCCAATTAGGGGAGATTTAGTTTTCTGGAAAGGGTTGTGATGTTGTTTGTTGTTGAGCTTGGCAGTGGTTCTCTTTCATTTTTGGGAGGATGATTGGATTGGAGGTAGGTCCTTGGCAGATAGATATTCTTTAAAAATTGTTTGCTTTCAGCTGACATTACTACTAACATGGCAAATTATCGGGAGTAATCCAAAATGTTTGGACCCCTCTCTTAAGGGGTAACTTCTCAGATCAAAGGATGGAAGAATTCCTAGCTTTGCAATAAGTCTTATTAGAGATATGACCAAAAATGCATGAGATGGATTTTTGGATTTGAGAAGTTGGAAATTTCTCTGTAAAGGTGGTCTATCCATGTCTATTGCCTCAGGTACCAGATGGGAATTTTTGCCTCTTTAGTGATTCAAGATTTTGGAAGGCCAACATTCCATTAAAAATAAAAAACTTCACTAGGCAATTGTGAAGAGAGGCTGATGACTATGGAGCATAGGCAAAGATCCTCTTGCATTCTCTGTGACAGTGGATCAGTGGACGATTGTAATCATATGTTCTTTTCATACCCTTTTGGAAAGGAGTTATGGCGGTTAGATATCTCCTTCACGGTGAATTTTTGGAGGAGTTTGGAAGTGGCACATACAAAGAAAAGGAAAGGGCATTCCCTTGTTCAATCCTTTGGGCTATTTGGTTACAAAGGAAAGGCACCATCTTTAAGGGGAAAGGACTTTCTTGGACAATGTTTGTAGGGACATGGACTTGTTGAGGAACTCTTAGGCGTTGTTGTATTGCCTCTTTGTAATTTCCCTCTATATTGATGCATTGGATAGTCACTAACCCCATGTGACCATCCTATTTCTTGTCACACCAAAAAAAAAAAAAAAAAACAATTGGTATAGTGGACCAGGATGATGTATGAGTAACAGCAATCATACCTAATATTAGCAGGCAAATAAGAAACAGGATTTATGCGACATCGCAACCTAAGATTCGCAGCATTGAATATGCAAATTGTAGCATCAAGGAAGCTTGCATATATCAGCTGGCTGTCACACGAGAATGTTGCATGGGAAATAGGTGCAGAAGATTCACGTGGAGCCCACTACAATGCAATAAAATGAAAGAAGAGATTAATCACAAGACCAAAGAAACTCTAATATCCAGCATTATAAAGAAATAAAATACCCATTTTATACTCTTAGCAAAAGCAAATACCTGTTTTACACACTCTAGCTTTGCTGTCTCATATATAGCAAGCTGTGTCTCATGCACAGCCAAAAAGTGCATCTGATCCTGGTGAAACTGAACACGCGTATCAGAAACACTAGCAGTTGTCCGGCCTGCAGGTATTTGAAGAAATCTGCATCTCTGTTTCTCCCAACCATCTGTGCCCCAGACACAAACCTTCAAGAACAAGAAAGAGACATTAGCAGTTCTGAGTTATGGTTGATATAAATGCTGGAATCTTGGCTATATCAAGAGCTCTTTATCACAGATTCACAGAATGGAAAACAAAAGATGATATTCAAGAAGAAAAAAAAATGAAAAGCCATGATAAAGCATGAAGCACGGTCATGCAAACCTGAGAATCTGCTCCAGATGAGACTAGAACATTTAAGACTTGTGAAAAGGCAAGACCAGTGATCCTCTTCGAGTGGCCCCGAAGTTTGCTTTTAACCTGATGAAATCAAATTATGTGGAACATTAAAGGGGAAAAAACTGTGGAGCATTTAAAAAAAGAAACAAAAAAAGCTGCAGTAAAAAAGGCATTTGGAAAGTGAAATGGTTGCATGCCTCATCAACTCGGACATTATATATTTGAATCGTAGAATCTTCCATGCCTATAGCAATTATGTTATTATCTTGGGGATGAAAAGCAAGAAAAGTTGCTGCAGGTGGTGGCGGCATGAATGTTGTCATTGTCTACAGCTCCAAAAAAAAAATGTTCACATCAGGTTCTTTATTCAAGGTGCAACAAATATGTAATTGACATTTATAAAGACAACCTTGAATGTCATCATGTTAAACAATGAAATCTTTCCTCCAGAGGCTGACATGACATAGGAGTCATTCTTTGACAAGGCAAAACATGGAACTGCATCTTCTGGATTTGTGTCAGTCAGATCATTAGTCATTAATATGCCACTTGGAGGTTGCCATAGTTGAGGAGTAATGCTTGCAGTTGCCTGCACGAGAGAGACATGTCAGACGTATGCTTTAGATGGAGAAGGAAAACTACAGGAGAGTCCTATCACACCTTTCCACTGGAATTGCGCTCATTACGAGGCCATTTCCAGAGTAGATGAATAGCATTTGATGCCAAAGCCAATAGTGCAACACCAGAGTTGGTATAAATCAGTCTTGAGATCTGCGCATGCAATCCAGAGAAAATAAGTACAAGCCTCTTAGGCAAACTAAGCTTCTCTCTAGTATAAACTTCTAATTGAAATGCAGACAGACAATAAATTTGAAGACTTGGATGATCAGAAAAAAGTTGGAACAATTCATGAAGATAGACATTGTTGAGATACATGAAGTCCAGAGCATAAGGGGGCTTTTTCCACGTGAGGAGGAACCCCACTAATGGCCCCAACAGAGGGCAGCAATAAGGGCAGCAACTTGTTGCAGTTGATCCCTGTTTCCTTGTGGAACAAGAAAGCAAGAGGAAGAAGAACCACAGCCGATAGGCTGCTGCTACTGTTCCTGTTGTTGGCCAAATAGAGAGAAAAGAGAGGGAGTGAAGATCTGCCAGTGGAAGAGAGAGGAGTCTTATAAAGTTGGAAATATTATTATTGGACTCAAAAGATTACGAAGAGAGAAGGCTCTCTTTTATAGAGAGTACATATCACTATTCTTGGAAACCAAAAATCTTATCCCATAATGAAAAATCTTATCTCTCTAATTAAATCAAATCGCAAATGCTTTTTCAAAAACATATTTACTAAAAATAGAAAACTTGACTCCTAAACAAAAGACTCCAAACTTTGGTTCTAGAACCTATGACCGCAGGCCCTGTTGGGCACCACAAAGGCTACCACGTAGACTATCCACCAAACCACCCACTGACTGCCACATGGACAATCCATGTGGCTTTTATTCCAACGTTCCAACACTCCCTCTCAAGTCGAAGGCCGGAAGGCCGACGACTTGGTCTTCAACTTATGAGGCTAGACGCCCCACTACTCTTTTTCATCATCAAAATTGTCTTGTGACTTCTCGGAGTACACAACAAGACCAGTTGCAACTTCAAAGGTAGTTGCTTCTTCGGCAACCTCACAGGTGGTGGCGATGGCCGCGGTCTTCTTTTCTTCTTTCAATGTGGCAAGGATTTTTTCAAGACGAGAAGGAAGTAAAGTCCTTGTCGCAAGATGAATAGCCATAGTTAGTCCAACACATTTTAGAATCATGATTGTTACGCCGACAATGCTGGCATGGAGGAAAAGTGCGACCAAATCCGCATCCCTTTTCATGCCCAACTCCTTCCTTGGTAGCAACCAAGGCCATGATCTCAAATTTGCCTACAACAGGTGTCTCAATGGAACATGAGATCTACAATTTCTCGAGGTAACTGTAGATTGTCTCGAGATCGACATCCTCCTTCATAGATAGAATTTGGTCACGAGTAGGTGATATCAAGGGTTAAGCCCCCCGAGAAACTTGATGGCTTGCCATCTTGCTTGTGACATAGATTGTCTGTCACAACATGCTAACTTGTAGATGTTGAGTTCCTCAAATAGGCTCTCCATCTTTGGATAATAAGCATCAAAGGATAGATCACCTTGACTTGTGTTCCAGATGTGCTCATAGATATCTGCAAGCTTGGCACATCCGATCTTCTTTGCAAATCGCCTCTCGAGGGTATCCCAGATGTCCTTTGTCATCTCCTTGTATAGCATGTTGGAAGCAATATTAGAATCAACAGAATTCATGAGCCTATTCATTACTAGATAATTCTCCTTCTTCCACATCTTCTCGTCTGCATCTTTTGTCTCTAGCGCTTCTTCAAGGAAGACGTGTAGCTTCTCCTGTCCAACAAAAATCTTGAATGCACATGCCCAGAGAACGTAGTTTGGAGAACCAACCAATTTGATTGTGGTTCTGTACACTAACATCTTGGTCTCACAGGAAACTTATATTTCCAAATTCGCCATCATCTTCCAAGATAGTTTGAATCGAGAAAAACTTTGGCTTTGGTTGGGGGCCGACAAAGACTTTGGCTTTTAGAGGACGGGAAAACTTCGACCTGAGTTGAGGTTAATGTGGTTCGGCGGCGTAATGTTACACTCCTTATTCTGATTCACACGTGTGGAGAGAATAATGGCTGGAAGCATTACTGCTCTGATATCATGCTGAGATGCGTGCAGTCCGAAGCGTTGGGGGCTTTTTCCACGTGAGAAGGAGCCCCGATAATGGCCCCAACAGAGGCAGCGATAGGGGCAGCAAATTGTTGCAGTTGCTCCTGAAACAACGGAGCAAAAGTAAGAAGAACAGCAGCCAATTGGCTGCTGCTACTGGTCCTGTTGTTGGCCGAACAGAGAGAAAAGAGAGGGAGAGATCTGCCCGTGGAAGAGAGAAGTGGAGTCTTGTAAAGTTGAAAATATTATTATTGTATTCAAGAGATTACAAAGAAGGAAAGCTTACTTTTATAGAGAGTACATATTTCTATTTTTGAAAATCAAAGATCTTATCCCATAAGGAAATATCTTACCTCTGTAATTAAATCAAATCATAAACACTTTTCCTAAAACACATTTACTAAAAATTGAAACTCCTAAGAAAAAGCCTCCAAACTTGGGTTCTAGAACCCATGACCACCGACCCTGTTGGGCTCCACAGAGGCTGCCACGTCCCACATGGACCGTCCATGTGACCTGCTAACTACCACATGGACAATCCACTTGGCTTTTATTCCAACGTTCCAACAGACATAATAGGCAAATCATTCTCCCTAGAGAGCTTCATATGTAAATAAACAAAACATGACCATCACAGGGATGCAATGCAGTATATCTGGAATTAATTATATACATGTGAAATAGCATGAAGCGCTTTTCATGATTGGCATGGACCCAAATGCTAAGTTATGCACATCAATTACAGTTTAGATAGATGTTCTATAGATGAATATTATTGCATTTCACAAAAGTAAATAGAAAATAGATATCCTAAGTTATGCACATCAATTACAGTTTAGATAGATGTTCTATAGATGAATATTATTGCATTTCACAAAAGTAAATAGAAAATAGATATATCACTAATCGAATAACAATATTCACCTTGCTTGCCCTCAAGTTGTCCATTAGTCTTAATGACCGACATTGGGATGGCTCATTAATCTCAGTGAGCTTCCAGATCTTTGATTTGTCCATTGAATCTTCTGTCAATCTGGGTTTTACATCTGCTAAACTCCTTGCATCACCATTCTATCACATTATCATAATATTAGAAACTATTCATTATTTGACAATTGCAGGAAAATCCGAATGTAGCTTTACCAAAAATCAACACATGCCATTGCTTTAATCAAAATAAAGGTATCCACAAATATTTTGTACAAACCATTCCAGAAATAGCTACCGAGGGGCCTCTGTCAGCTGTCACAGCACTAGAGGCCGCGGCAGCAGCGGCGGCAGATATAGGGTTTATCATAGGCTGAAAAACATTAAATGGTAAGGAAATCATGCTATATTATGCAATATAATAATGTTAACCTAAGGCAAACCTTTGTTAATGTCTCAGAAACAGCCCTTGTCACATCAAAAGATCGATTTTCAAATGTACGTAGTAATCGAACACCATCAGCACTTGCCAATATTTTGATTCCATTATCATTGGTAGAGACAGCAAATAGTGTCCCTTCTTTGTTGAAACGGATTCGTGGGCTTGCCTGTTAAAAAGTGGTATATTGCCATTAAAAGCATGATGATTTCAATACAAACAAGGAATTACGTTAAAAATCATAAACTTACCGGAAGGCCACCATCAGCATCAATAGATGTCAAAAGATTAAGATTATCCATGTCCCAAAATTTAATCATGAACTCATCTCCGGCAGCAAGAAACCTATTCCTTGTAGTATCAAACTGTACGACACCCATAGACCGTTTGCGAAAACCTTGGTAAGTCCTCTTAACAGCCCCTTCACTTTCATTCCATTCAACAATGTGTGTTTCACCCTCTTTGCTTGTACCACATGAGAATAGCCTATTAAATTCCAC
Organism: Thalassia testudinum; assembly: GCA_037157565.1. Classification (NCBI taxonomy): domain Eukaryota; kingdom Viridiplantae; phylum Streptophyta; class Magnoliopsida; order Alismatales; family Hydrocharitaceae; genus Thalassia; species Thalassia testudinum. The sequence goes on along the minus strand of JAZHRO010000007.1, from coordinate 23,485,378 downwards.
AAAAATGCAACCACTTAATAAATCTAGAGACTCAAGAGTACAGGCTTTCCTCAAGTAGAGAAGTAGTGATCATTCTCAACCTGGAACCATCAGCACTATAAGCCATTGTAGTACAGCAGTGACCTGGGGCATCATAGTCAACTCTAGATCCCATATTATCATACAGCCATGCCTTTATTTTTCCATCTACGGCAGTTGAAAAAATAAACTGCAAACACAAAATGCAGTCCATTAGCCTGCAACAATGGTTCATAAATTAAAAAAAAAATATAGAACTAACAACTTAAATCCAACCTGAATGTTTTCCTTATAATGTGGGCAAACAGAATACACCGCAGCATCATGTCCTTCAAAGGTGTATTGTTTTGCTCCATTGGTTGCATCCCATACCTAAGACAGAACTATACGTTAGATTTCATATACTAACAAATAGTCCATCAATTACCATTAAATAAAAATCATCCATCAATAATTACTGCCACCGAACCTTAATCATCTTGTCATCTCCACAAGTAATTACACAGAGTTGCTTATTAGGGTGGGAAAATGCAAGATCATTGACTCCACCAACATGTGCCTCAATCTGACATCAATCACATGGAACTGTTTCAGAATTGATGTAGTCAATGGAGATCACTTATAAGTAGATTCTCTTATAGCTTTTACCTCTAAGTGAGGCTTGATGTCATCACCACCAAGATAAGAATAGATTTGCACAATATGCCTTGAGAATGCAACTCCTGCAAAAAGGAACCACATCGAATTCAAAAGTTCAATCATCTCCCCTAAATCAAAAACATCACTGGTTTAGAAATTCAACAGTCTCTCCATCTGAGAATCATATAACCAAGGAGTGTACGATTACCAAACAAACTTCCATCTGGGCTCCAAGCAACACGGTTAACCGACACTCCAGGGTCTTTAACTAAAGCAGTCTGCATTAGATCAAAATTGTGCTTACATGTGGAAGCTCCTGATCAAAAAGCCAAGCTATTTTCTATAACAATGCACTAGGTCAGAGAAGCATACCTGGAGGGTCATAGAGCATTGTGCGATGTCCCAAACCTTGAATAATTTCATAGCCAACTTCTCTCGCGTACCAACATCCCAAAGTCCAATTTCTCCAACATTCGTACCAACTAAAAACCAGCACAAAAACTAAAAATTGCATTCCATATAATCGTAGGCATTACATGCGGCGAAGAAATTCAATCAGAATGCTATCCATAGTGTCAAATACTAAGAAAGAAAGCTGACCTAGAAGTACAGTCTGTTGGATAGGGTGAAAATCCAAGCTCATTGGCATGGACCCTTGTATCAATGTCCGAGCAACAGTTTTTGGCAAGTCATCGGGGGAATACATGGCTTGACTATGGTTCTGACCAGGATATGTAACTGGTAATATATTTACAGGTAAATTTACCTGCAATTCATGGAAATGCCCCAAAAAAGATGATGACAATGCTTTTACCGATTGTGTGGGAAAATCATAAACTGGCAATAGTTGCAAACAGGAAGTAAACCATCAAAGTTTTTTTTGGTGAGAACCATCAACAACATTTGCAACACAACAAGGACGGTCAAAATTACCTCAGTGGAAATTCCAATTGCTCTTGTTCGTTTAGCTACATGGTCAGAATCCGCCGATTGATAATCAACTGCAGGGTTGCTTGACGGAGGAGTTCTAGGATGCTTCAGGAGTGCAGCTATCAAAAAATTTTAACATACATAAGGTAGGTGCTAGAGTTCACGTAGCCAGAAATAGTCTTAACTAATTAGCAGAAGACAAGTTTACAAACCAGGATTTGTAGGAGCACTTAGTCCAATGGTCCCCCCAGAGACAGCAGGATGTGTTACGGTTGACGGGTTGGACATCCAACCTGCCAGTGGAGTAGGAACCTGGACAGGTGATGGTTGGAAAGGCTGCATTTTGAAAGAATAAGCATTTCAAAAAACAAAAAAATATTAATATAATGATTGTGTTACAAGAACTTGAAACATTATGGAAGTGCTGAGTACCCCATGACCCAAGGGAGGAAATCCCCCAGGTTTTGGTATGCTTCCAAGTAATGGATTGTTAGCAGGTGAGGGAGCATGAGCACCATTAGGTTGTCCACAGGAATGATCCACGAAAAGTGTTTTAATATCTGGATTGGGCCTTGGGTTTTTGCAAAGCTGATGCTGCCAATTTAAGCTGCCACAGCAAATTCAAGATGAAATTGAGGTTCTTGGTTAAGTGGTATATCAAAATATAATAGAGAAGGGGGTAAACATTTGCAGCAGGCGTAATGCTTATTGATTTGTCTTAAGAACAAACATACCAACAAGATGTCAGTATAGTCAAGCCACTTTCCATAAAGCTTATAAAGCACATAATTTGATATGAAGGCAAAATATGCCTGTTACATGTAAAATTGTTTGGGAAGAAAAATGTTTCATAAGCATGGTAGTTGTAGGAAATAATTCTTTCCAATCACCAACCATAGAAAGACTCAACTGCTACGTATCTGCATGCATCCCTCAGAATATAGATACTGATGGGATACATAAACCTTGCATCAAAGCACACAACAATACAAAACAAACAAAATCAACAGATTACAAAATGAAGTAAATACATCAAAAAAGCAAAGATATAATGCGGTCCACGGGCCCAACGTTCATAAAAGAAACCCTGAAAGCACTCAGAAAATTCAATGCTTTGTTCTCACTGAAATACAGCTTTCCATAGTAAATACAGCAGAGTAACTCCAATAGGCATATTGGAACAAAACATGACCTAGAATTAAAAAATATGGTATGTATTTCCATGACTATTTGCCCAATATACAAGCACAAACAAACATCCCATTCCACATTTCTTTTTAAGTTGGTGTCTATCGTGAACCTCTTTTTTTCAGAAATAGGGAAACAACTTCCCCTACTTCAATGAATCAAAAAGGCATGTAGGTGAGCAAGCACACAAACCAGCACAGGCAGAAAGCACCATAGGGCATATGCAATGGGTAGGCAAGTAACAAATATATGCAGGCAGATAGTGGAGTTGACAGGCAAAACCCCATTGCCAGCATACAGAAACTCATTTGTTGTTGACACATCTATATGTCACATGGGTACAAATACAAGGCAAATTGAAACCATGCAGGTCAGAATGACAAGCACTTCCATTCTCCCCTCCGCCTACATACATGCATGTATATGCAGCCCCACAAAATGAGACAAGTACATATGATTAACTGTCAGATAGTTGGGTGGGCAGACTCCCATACAAATGACCACGGTTGAAATTAAATTTAAAAAAATGTATTGAATTGTGCCAGATTGGTTATTTGGCATGACTAGTAATCATGTTCCCACGAAGCTAATTCAAACACAGCACAATCAGAATATCAAATATCACAAATGCAAGGATATACACAAATAATGAACATGGTTACAAGTAGCCATATGAAGAGAACACAATATCAGTTCCAAAACGAGGATGTTACAGACACCTCTATCATCTATGGATATGCATATACCACAAGTGCTTCATAAATGCACGTATCAAACCTGGAGAAGTAACGACAAAAGAAAGCCGATGACTCGTTCACAAAAAAACGCATCAGGTCTAAAAATCTCTTCTTTTGGCAATTTCCTCTTCAACACTCCTCATTTCAGATTTCTTATTTCATTTTTTGACGATTTTCACACTTCCGAATTTCCTCATTTCGTTTACCTTTTACAAAATCTAAATATATTCTCCAGGGTAAATTGACAGTTGCTTAAAAGCAACTAAATAAATTGAACATGAAAATAAATTTTTAAATTTCTTCTCTACTTGAATGACTCCCTCATATGGCCCTTTTCCCCCCATTTATCTGTTTGAAGTATAGAGCCATTTTTGGAGAATCACATTCGTTCTCTTTTACTTTTTCACATTTCTTCTATCATCAATGTTTAGGGGTTTATACATAAATTCCACCAGAAACATTTGATTATTTTTTTGCAAGGGAAACCTTTGATATGATAGTCTAGGGGCAAAGACAACCATTTTTTATGCTACCAATTACAAGTGGCAGATCATGGATCTTCATAGAGATCACCAAGTGCCATTCTTGTGATTTTTTTTTTTCTTGAAAAGGAACATTCTTGTAAGATTACTAAATGCTAATTCTAATAATTTTTTACTTCCCCTCCTTTCCCTTTTTATTATATATCATTGTTCCTTTTCCTTCATATGCCCAAGAGAAAATAGGAAAAATTAAGAAAACAATCGAAAAGTTGTGGCCCCACAATTTTTAACTTGCTCATTTCCATTGTAGGAGAGAATGAAACCAAGGTTGTCAAGGCGCTCGCCTAGACACGTCAATGCACTAGGTTGAGGTGAGGCAAGGCCCTAACACCTCAACAAGGCTCACCTCGCCTTATTTGCTTGAGGCGCTACCTAGGCGAGTGCCTGGGCCAAGGCACTAGGTGCCCCGAGCGAATGCCTGAACCAAGTTTGCTAACTTTTCATTTTTTTAATACTTTTAAGGATTTTAATTTTTTTCACCTAATTCTTGAGCACTCTCTCTTAGTTAAACACACATATATGCATATGTACGAGCACATATGCATAGATATATACATATTTATGTGCTTAAATAGATATATATATATATAGTAAATATATATAGATGCACACATTTATTTTGTATGTTTGTATATGTATGTATATGTTAACTTATACATATAAATATATATATATACATACACACACATGTGCATAAGTATAGCATATAAGTATAAAAGCATATAAAAATAATGTGTACATTTACATATGTGTATATGTAAATGTAAGAGACTGTATACACACACCTATGATATGTATCAACGCGTATATGTATATGCATTACACCTATTTGTCTAATCATTTATATATCTTTTATATTATATATATGCAATCATAACATATCATATTTTGGTTACTATGTATATGTTTGTATACATGTATGTCTATATTAGCATCTCATTTTTCCTAGGCAAGCACCTAAGCAAGCACCTAGTGCCTCGAGTGTTTGAGACCCCCCTCACCTTTTAGCACCTTGCAGCTTTGACAGCCTTGAATGAAACATCTTATTTCGAAAAGAAACCCTAACCTCTCTTACATAGAAAGGAAGGGATACCAAAATTGCATACATATCCATAAAGAAAGAGAAAAAGCAAATAACTAAAATAGCAAGACACTAACACTCTCCCTCAAGTTGGAACGTATATGTCTATCAAGCCCAACTTATCACATGGAACACATCTCTTCTTTGTCAACACTTTCGCAAGAATAGTTGCAAGAATGAGTAGCTATTTTCTCATCCATCATGACATTCCAAATAAAGTGACAATCCACCTCAATGTGTTTTGTCCTCTCATAGAAGACAAGATTAGAAGCAATGTATCCGACTTCTTGTTGCAAAACATCGAAACAGGGTTCTTCACTTGACTCCAAGATCAAACAGGAAAAAAGTAACCCACATAACCTTACATGCAATATGTGCCATTGCCCTATATTCAACCTCAACACTAGAACAGGTCACAACTGTTTATTTCTTGTGACACCACGAGGCAAGATTGCCTCCTCAAGGAATACGGCATAGCCAATGGTAAATCTCCTATCTTCACCAAACCCTACAATACATAGTCTGCATCGAAATAGGAATAAAGATCTAAATGCCCATTGTTCATGTAGTATAGCCATTCAGTATAAAATAAGCATCATGCCAATGACTGTAGCATGGTTTGTTCATATATTGACTCGTCAGGCTGACTACGAAACTAATATGTAGGCGAATAAAAGTCAAGTATAGTAACTTACCTACTATGCTCCTTCATCCAAGGACATCCTCAAATAGTGGATCCTTTGTCTCCCAATCTCTCTTCTTCTGCTCAACAAGAATAATAGAGGGCATTATGTCAAGTAGTCCAACATCCTTAAGTATCTCAAAGACATACTTCCATTGAGAGAATACCACGCCACATTCGTCTCTGACTACTATTCCTAGGAAATATTACAACTTTCCTAGGTCTTTTGTAACAAAAACCTTCTGCATGCCTGCATTGTCATCTCTCCTCAAGATCATGTCACAAATTACACAACAATAACTTCAGTGCCAAAAGTAGCCATCCTAATGAAGATAGAAGGGTCCGATGTAGACCATCTGAAGCCAATCTTCATCATCTTGATGGTCAATCTATCAAACCAGGCCTGGAGACTCTACTTAAGGCCATATATAGCCTTCATCAGCCTACATCCTTGTTCACCTCAACCTCATAGCCAAGAAGTTGCTGCATATACACCTTAATCAGATTTCTACAAAGGAAGGCATTCTTTATATTAAGCTAATATAACGACCAGTTCCTATTGACAACAGATACGATGGCACATATGAAGGCAACTCGAGCCACAAGAGAGGTCTTGAAGTATACTCCATAGATCAGTGTAAAGCCCTGGGCAACAAGTCTCACCTTTAAATCTATCAATGCTGCCATTTGCAAGGTACTTCACTGTGTACACCCACTTGCAATCAACAATCTTGGCCTCCCATGGGCATGGCACAAGCTCCCATGTGCCACGGGCAGTAAGGGGCTTCCATTTAAGTATCCATAACAACCTTCCACTAAGGATCCTAAGAGGCTTTTAAGTAGTCACGTGGAATGACAGTGCTAAGCAATTGCTCTAAAAAGCCACCATACAAAAGGATCCAAACGAGTCGTGGACATAAAGTGTGAGATAGGACGGAGTAGGTAGGAGCGAGCACCCTTTCGTAGAGCAATTGGCTATCAACCTCCTCGCTCAAACTCTATGTATGCAAGGTCATGGTAATACTATCATCAAGAGGAAGAGGTAACATGGTATGCAATGGGATAAGAGGTAGCACCCTATCTCATCAATATGTCTGCAACTAGCAAGGGACAAGCTCAATATTGGTTCTCTCTTTGGAGAAGAAAAAAACCTTCTCAAAAAAGGTCACATTTGTAATGATTATGTATCGACGATTGCTCGGATCATACAATCGGTATCCCTTTTGGGTGTGCAAGTAGCAAAGAATGTGCACTTAAGTGCTTGTGGGAACAACTTGTCCTACTACCCAAAGGCATGCACAAAGCATCTACATTTGATGACATGTGCAGGGAAAACAAAGGGTCGATCCATCAATGGAATGTTGTAATAAATAAAACATGACGGACCTAAATGTTAATAAAATGCAAAAGGTCTATTCTTGCAAAAGTTAATTGGTCATTATAATTGTTGAGACTCCTTGGCCATTTTACCACTTTTTGTCGTATTTTGTTATTTCTTATTTTATTTTAGACATGCAGTGTTATTTACCAAAACTTCTCTTTCTATATAAAGTGATATAGGGTCTCTTCTGAGAAATAAGATTAATCATTACGTCCCACTTGGTATTCAAGCGTGATCCTAGATCGGGTTCTGGTATCCCACTAAATAGAACCCTAAAACCCTAACACCTTCACCCTCTCTTCTCCTCTCTCATTGTCACCAATCAACCTCTCTCCTCACTTGTGAGGGGTGCCACCAGGGCCTCTTGCACCAGTGAGGGGGGCTCCACTAGGTGGCACCCTCCCCACCACGCATAGCAATCGCCTCTGCCAAGCCCTCAGCAACGCTGCTGCCACTGTTGGCGACGACACAGCCACCAGAGTAGGGTCCCCAACGTCGCAGGCAACTCTACTGGGCCCCTACTGTCCCTGATAGCACGCGCGAGGGGTCTTCTCCATGTGTTGTGGGTGTGCGAGGCTCTCCCTAGGCCCTGCGCACCCTATTGTGTCGCATAAGGAGTTCTCTATGCCTCTAGCATGGAGTTCTAAGCATCGATGACCCTAGTCTCTAGATCTTCACGCTTGAGGCTTGATCTGCTCAAGGTTCTCTATTTCTTGGTCTGAAAATTTCTTCAAATCTCTGTTTTGGAATTTTTCCCTATCTACAAGATGTATCAAGGCAAGTTCAAGTAATTCTGAAGTGACATTGGGCGTCGCTCCCGAGTTCGAGCCTACAAGAGCCTATTTTTTGGTCTCATCATAATGTTGGATGAGACCAATTACTCGAGGTGGTCTCAGATGTTCCTTACGACGATAGAGGGTCATGACACGGAACACATTCTGTCAGAGCCAAAGCCTACGGAGAAGACAATGAAGAACGCTACATGGGAGAAAGATAACGCAATGATCAAAGCATAGTTGATGAATTGTGTTATTTCAAGGATTAGAGATGATATCATGTACTACCCAACTACTAAGGTGATGTGCAACAATATTCGTGACACCTATTCCCATAAGAAAAACTCCTCCAGGTTTTTTCGATCAGCCACAAACTGTCTCAACTAAAGTAGGAGGGGAGATCTCTTCCTCAATACTACTCCGCCCTAAAGGGGCTTCAGGAGAAGTACAATGCGTGTAGACCGGTATGCGCGTGTGCTACACAGAGGGAGTATCGCAGAGAGGCAGCAGTACATCAGTTTCTCGTAGGCCTTGGTCTTGAATATGCAAAGGCCAGATCACATATTCTTACCTTGTCAGAGCCTCCTGCCTTAGAAAAGGTCTATAGTCAGTTGAGCTGCATTAACGTACCAGCATCTCAGATAGGTGATGCTACTCACACGTCCGCACTTGCTATTGTAACTGGACATGGTGGCAAAGGAGCCTCTTCAGCTTGTAGGCGTGGAAGAGGCCGTGGTGCATCTAGGAGATCCCACATTAGCACCACTTGCACTTTCTGTGGCAAGGTTGGTCAAGTGGAGGCTTCTATTGGTCTAAGCATGGGAGACCTCCACCGGCCAACCAAGCACCTATGACTACTGAGGAGACTACAGATGTTCCTATGCCTAGGGTAGACTATGATGCCTTACTATAACGTCTCTCCCAACTAACTTTGGAGCATGCCACCTCCTCTTCTTTTGCCTCTCCATCAACTATTGATTTCTGTGCATAGGGATCTACAGGTACTACGTGGTTGGTAGACTCTAGTGCCTCCCACCATCTGTCAAGAGGTCAGGGGTGTTTTGACAGACTTCAGTCTACACCCCCATGGCAGGACAATACAGGTTGCAGATGGGAGACAGATATTGGTGATTAGGGGGAGGTCTGACTCCCTCTATACGCTTGCCTGATGCATTTTTTGTCCCAAATTTTACATTAAATATATTCTGTTAGCAAGATTACCAAACAACTTCAATGTCCTGCTAGTTTTGATGAATACGAGTGCATCTTTTAGGATAAGCTGACGAGGAGGACGATTGATGGACATAAAGAGGGATGTGTGCATCACCTAGTCTAGACACCACTTGTTGCTGCTTGCCAGGGTTCCGATTTTGTTGCAAGGAGTGCCTTGCAATGGCACCATCCTCTTGGTCATCCTTCCCTAGACAGGTTCAAATGCATCATCCCACATATGTCTGCCACTACAAAGATTCTATGTGATGCATGCCAACTAGGGAAGCACCACAGATCGTCTTTTCCTTTCAGTACAACACCAAGGACTACATCTACTTTTGAGCTTTTGCATATGGATGCCTGAGGTTCGAGTCGAGTTCGTGACTGACAAGGGCATAGATATTACTTGATTATTGTAAATGATTTCTCTCATTTATCTTTGTTGTTTTTATTGAAGAATAATTCTAATGTTTGACATTTTATTGAGACCTTTGCAGTGAAAATAAAGAATCACTTTTCTGTTGTGACAAAAATTGTGCGATCTGATAATGCGTTGGAGTTTTTTTTTTTGAAAAGCAAAAGGACGGTTATCCGAGCGATAACCACCCACATGCGTTAAAGTTTTGTACTACTAGATTGGCACAATTTTACAGGTCTCGTGATATCATACACCAAACATCCTACCCCGACACCTCGTAGTAGAATGATGTGGCAAAACGAAAGCATAGGCATATCCTAAATGTAGCATGCACTTTACTCATTCACAACTGTGTGCCATATCTATACTGGGAAGACACCATACTTACAGCTTGCTATCTTATCAACAGAATCCCTTCTATTTTACACGAGCACACTCATTGGCATGTCTTGTATCCAGACAAAGATCTATTTCACTTGCCTCCTCGTATTTTGGATGCATTGCATTTGTACATTTATTGGGGTCAAGGAGAGACAAGCTAGCACCTAAAGCAGTAGAGTGCATTTTTCTTGGGTACTCATGGACCTAAAAGGGGTACCAATGCTTTGATCCTATAGCAGGGAGGCATTTCATGAATCTGTCATACTTTTCCCTTGAAGCACAACAGTTACAACCACAGGATGAGTTTCCCCCATGCCTATTCCTCCAGTTCAGATGGATGAGTTTCCTATATCTGGAGATGGTCCTGCACGTTACAATGATAGGCACCAGAGGGTGCGCCTGCACCTAACAGTACAGCTGATGGTAATTGATGTGCCTATTGTTGAAGATAATATGAGATATCAGCATATGATAGTTAGGTTTCAAAAATTGGTTACTTACAGGAAACACACCCCACTACTTCAGCTCCACCCATTTATTTAAATGCCGTCGGCAAGGTCATTTCCGAGCAACGGTCGTGCCGACATGAAGTAAACGTCGATTTGCAGGGATTTCGTCGGCATGCTGTCGGCATGCCCTCGGCATGGTCGGCATGCTGGCGAAATTGGTGCCCATGTCGAGGTTTCTATTGATTTTTTAATTACTTTCGCTATTTTTGTTGGTATGCATCGGCATGCCCTCGGCATGCTCATCGGCATGCCCATCGAAAAATGGGCATTTCCACGGCATGCCCTCGGCATGCCCACGAAATGCACTTAGAATTCATCGACACGACATCGAAATCAGCATTTCGAACCTTGGCTCCACCGTCCTCCCCACAACAAGTATGTGTTGAGGCATCTGACTTCTATTTCTAGTGGTAATTGTGCAAGATCAGGTGGTATTATTGCAAATGATAACCTTCTTATAGCTATTAGGAAAGCACCTCGCTCTTATGCTCACTACCATGCTGCTGGAGTCGTGGCTACAACCAATCTGGGGACATCCTTTGGCCTTTTCACTACAGCTCTTACTGCCACAGAGATTCCTTCCACGTATCAACAGGCCTTACTCGATCCAAAGTGACGCCAGGTCAAGGAGGATGAGATAGCTGCACTTCAAAGCAAAAAGACGTGGGAGATGACACCTCTTCCTATTGGGGCTCGCCTGGTGGGGTCTCATTGAGTCTTTACCTTGAAATACAACCCTGATGAATCTATTTCAAGTTACAAAGCTCGGCTGGTCGTGAAAGGGTTTACTCAGACCTATAAGATGAACTACTTCGACACCTTTTCTCCAGTAGCTTGCCTCTCTACTATCAGGATACTTATCTCAGTTGTTACTCATAAAGACTGGATGCTTCACCAGCTAAATGTGAAGAATGCATTTCTATATGGTGATCTTCAAGAGGAGGTGCACATGCAATAACCTCGTGGATTCGAGGTTCAAAGGAAGTGTGCGTGCAGGTTGCGGAAGGTCATTTATGACCTTAAGCAGAATCTGAGAGCGTGGTTCCAAAAGCTCTCGAAGGTGGTAGAGAAGATAGGCTTGCAGAGATCTTCATCTGACCACTCGTTTGTTAGGAGGTCTAAAGAAGAATGTGTGGCACTGCTTGTTTACGTGGATGATCTCACTATTACCGATAATGATAGAGCCGGAATAGTTGAGGTCAAGAGGTCCTTAGCTAAGTAGTTTCTCATAGAGAACCTAGGCCAACACAGGTATTTTCTAGGCATAGAGGTGCCCAAAAGCAAGCAAAGTATTGTCCTTTCTAAGATGAAGTATGCTCTGAATGTGCTACAGGAGACAGATGCTAGGGTCCAAACCAGCCAATATTCCTATGGACCCTTAGGACCACCTTTATGATGAGCAGGCAGATCTTGTTGATAATAGAACATATAGATAGCTTGTAAGCAAGCTGTTGTACCTGACTATTACCAAACCTGATATTGCCTTGGCAATAGGCAAGGTTAGCTAGTTTATGGAAAGGCTGACGAAGCTGCATTGGCAGGCAACTATGTATGTACTAAGATACTTAAAAAAAGCACCAAGTCGTGCTATCCTTTTCCAAAGAGGCACTCCTATGACAGTGGTAGGAAATTCCAATGCTTATTACACGAAATGTGTGATTGACAGGAAATCCACTATTGATTTCTATACCTTTGTGGCAAATAATCTTATTACTTGGAGCAAGAAACATGGGACTGTTTCCCACGCCAGAGCAGAGTCAAAGAATAGGGCGATGGCCTAGACTGCTATAGAGATTATCTGGATATGATCTCTACTGCATGATTTGCATGTCCAAATTAAGGCACCTATGGAGATGCGATGCAACAATCGGATGGCTACACATAGCTAACACGATGTTCCATTAGCACACCAAACACGTTAAGGTTGACTGCTACTACACCAAAGATCTCATACAACGTGGTTTGCTACGTACCACTTATGTTGCATCTGAGGATCAAACTGTCGATGCATCCACAAAGCCTCTACCTCGATCCAAGGTTCGAAATGCCGATTTCGATGTCGTGCCAATGAAATTCTAAGTGTGCATTTTATAGGCATGCCGAAGGCACGCCGTGAAAATACCTATTTTTTAATGCATATGCCGATGGCACGCCGTGGATATGTCGAGGACATGCCGATGCATGTCGATAAAACTGACAAAAGTAGTCAAAATCATATCAATTTCAAGAAAATCAAATGTTGATTATGTAACAATAAGAGTGTTTTATCAAACATGCCAAGGACACACACACATGCGCACACAACAGCGCACCACAGCAGGCATGCCCGAGCATAGGCATCGACATCTGGCGACATGCCAACCATACCGTCGGCATGTCGACGAAATGGTCAACATGTCGTCAAAATCCCTGCATTTCAACACTATATGCACATCAGCATGACCATTTTTCAAAAATGGCCTTCGTGACGACATTTAAATCACTACCTCAATCAACGTTTGACTATTGCTATTCCAAGTTGAGCATGAATGACATCTATGCTTCAACTTGAAGGAGAGTGTTGAGACTCCTATTTATCCTTGACTATTTTATTGCTTTTGGTTATATTTTATTATTTCTTATTTTGTTCTAGGCATGCATTGTTATTTACCCAAACCTCTCTTTACATAAAGAGGTATAGGGTCTCTTCTGAGAAATAAGATTAATCATTACACCCCAATATAATAGTCTGAAGGTTGGGATCGTTAAGGACCATTCAACCAATTATATGTGGAATGATGTCAAGCTAATAGACCATAATAGGAAGTTCCTTATTCTTCTCATTCTCCTTCTCCAACCTTCCTCTCCTTTCTTTTCCCCTCTCCTTCCTTTTGTGTTCAGCCAGATATGGGTCAAGCTAGCTATTACTAGAGCTCAATCCATAGCTCAACCTAAAGATTCAACCTATCATCGACATCAAGATCCCATAACTGAAATGGGATCTCCCTCTTTAGAACAAATGAAGGCACCCGATTGATCGGATAAGTAACATTGAGTACAGCATCTCCCCATAACTATTTTGGCACCTTCCCGAAGATAAGAGGGGTCCTACCGATGTCCAATATGTGTCTCAACTTCCTCTCAGTAATGTCATTCTAGTGAGAGATATATGCACAAGATGTCTAAAGTAAAGTGCCATTTGTAATGAAGAATGACTCAACTCTTTCATTAACTCTGAGATATTATCATTATTGTTGAGGAAAAGAAAAGTCTTATTATTATAAGAGAAACCCCAGCCTCTCTTTTATACTAGAGAGATTTGGGAGAATTACAAAGATACCTTAAAAAACACATAAATAATAAATATACCCCTAGGCTCAACACTCTCCCTCAAGTTGGGGCATAAATATTGACAAGACCCAATTTGTCACATAAGAAATCCAGTATGATTCACAATTGTGAATTTAGTTCAGGGAACCCATTTAAGTACAATCTTATTTATCATAATAGTAGCATGCATTCATTGGTGTCCACATAAATAACAACCACTAGGAAGTCATCAGAGCTACATGTTAAATAAGGTCACACTAAATATGAGCATATCCAGTACATAACTAAGATGGACGAGTATGGTTTACGAACTGGATGGCAAACAAGCAAATATGTTATTATCATAATCAAATTGCTTGTTCATAACATCTTACACATGCAAGGTGTGTCAAATATGAAGATGCTCATAAGAGAATGGCAAAGAAGTGGAGGAAAAGAATTGGAGTACTCTTTAGAAAAGCAAAAGATATATACAAAACAACTCAAGCTACGTAAGAATTGAATTGATGAGTATACAATAAAAATTTAGAAAGTAACTGAAAAGTTGACGCAAAACTCCAACATACTTGAGAACTAGTTTGAGTTCATGCCTAGAACATCTACAACTGAAGCAATACATTTATAAAAATGTATAATAGAGAACCAAGAAGGATTTATATATGATTTTTATACATTTAGAGAAAGCTTATGCTTACATTCCTAGGGACATCTTATGGTGAAGTTTGGAGAGAGACAGGAGTCAATTTCTTCTATTAACCTAATAGGGGACATGTATGATGGAGCAACAACTTGCTTGAAGACTCATATTAGGTTAATAGACAACTTTGATATCACCATCAATCAATATCAAGGATTTGTAAACCCTTACCTCTTTACTTCTAACATCTATGAGTTGAGGAAACACATTCAAGATAAGATACCATACTATAATTTTTTTGCTCAGGGTAGTGTAGTGGTTGATGAAACAAGTAATGTAGTAAGCAAATAAGTTCACCATTGAAGAGAGACCTTCGAAGCAAAGCACTCTCACCTACGAAGGAAAAATACCGAGCATATGCAGTATAAGTTTAGCAACTGAGGAGACAAAGTAATGAACTAAGGTGAAACTAAAACAGATATCTAAGAAAAGATGTTTCTGGATATACTTTGGGATCAATTTTCCAACAAGATAGAGAAATTGAAAGAGATGAAGTGGAGGGGAGCCTCTAGTTTTTTGTATGACAAGGAGATTCTTTATAACTTAAAAGAAAGTTGTATGGAGCAACCGTAAGGCATGTCATGCTACAGGAATTTAATTCTTAAGCTATTAACTATGGTCATGTGCAAAAGATTTGTGTTAAATGGAAACTATTTGTGTGGATTGTAGCCATATAAGGGAAGATTAGATTTGCAATGTAATTATCAAGTTATCAAGTTAAAGGTTAAATAGCACCAATAAAAAACAAAACAAGCAAAAAAAAACTTAAGGTGGCCTAGGCATCCAAAGAGTCAACTTACACCCCAGTGAGGAGATACGAGAAGTTGATTATTGTGTCTCCTAGTCCTAGGTAAGATCAAAGTAGACAGAAGAAGTATTGAAAGGAAACAATACAACATAATCTTAATTGCTTAGAACTAAACCCAAGAATGAACCATGGAAAATCTGAGCAAAGATAAAGAATTCATGTAATTAGCCTCAAACTTGGATCTTAATTACTTGGCAGGTAGGCCATTTTCTTTATTTTTTGCCCTAGATTCCTAAATACTCAATCAGCATGGCAAAGAGAAGAAAATTGCCCTCATAGTGACATGTGGAATACAACAAATACTTCAATAAAGAAAATGAAACGACAAATCAAAATAAGAGAAATGGCCAAAATTCGAGCAACATCTTTATAAGCTTGTAAGAGAAATAGACCTCAATGATGCCAATGTAGGGGTTGGGTTGAAATATAAAATGAGACAATGTATTTTGACAAAATATTTGCACCAAAAAGTTGCATAGTTTCCAAATCAAAGAAAAACATATAGAAGCGGAGAAGAAAACCATAAGTCCTTCCAGTGACTCATGAAACTCCAATGAGATCACAACAATCCTCCTTCAAAGAAAGTCCTCATCTATAACAACCAAAAGACCCTAAAGGTAATATGAAGCTAAAGGCATCAACTCTAACTAGTTCATGTGTATCTTGTGATGATATCAAGGATGCCATCAACCTACCTAGTATTAGCAAGTAGGTTGCTGACCAACAAGTATATGGTATGCAGGGCGTTAATGCTTAAGAATGCAGTATGCAGGAAGTATTCAGGGATTAACTGGTCTCACATTTTTTTAATATTTAAATTAACAATGGGTTATTTATATACTCATGTCGATAAATATAAAATTATAATCATATCATAATTTATTACATAAGGCTTGCACACTTCACATGTCATATTTGAGATGAAATGAAAACTCAGACTCTTTGACACTAAAAAACCAAGAAGAGTATGCCACACACATGGCCCAATCACTCAGAACTCCCAAGTATGGTTCAAGTATGAGTACTCAGCACAATGCTAGATGGTTTCAACATTCATCTATTTGGAAAAAGTTTATATCAGAGGCACTTTGCTTCGCATTTGAAATTCAGCAAATTCTGGCCAATATAACATTTTGGCTTAGAAGGTGATAGCCAACAAACCATCTTTATCCAATGTATTTCTATCCACATCCAAAATACTTGAAATAGTCAGGCACAAGAATCAAAATTTAGATTTCTTAAAGAGGCCAGGAGCAATTTTAGACATTTCTACATGGTTGTTTTTTTTTTTTTTTAAAGGAAAAAGGAACTTTTATACATGTTCAAGCTATTAAAGTTGCTACGAGCCCAAGTCCAAATCATTCACCAACGTTTTGGCCTATATATAAGCTAGTGCGTATATCTTTTCAAAAAATAAGCTAGAAGGTATAGCCTCTAAACTATAAATTTGAAGAACGCAAAGAAAGCCGGTAATCCTTAATTGGTTCACAATAGGAGTTTATTGTAGGCATCTCTATGTTCCCTATACAGGGAAATTAGGAGAGGCATTACATTAATTTCTGATAAAAGTCCATGCATTAACTATATCCAGTTCAATGAGTAAAAAATGTACTTGCCATGTAGAAATTACGCAAATCTATAGTCCTCATTTCTAGATTAGGTGCCGTCATTTTTTTTGGTATAAATTCATATTTGACAAAAAATGATAGGGCTACTTTCAGTTGCTGAATAAGGTTTATAATGGATAGCTTCAAAAGGATCTACTTAGTTATGATGGAGTAAATAGTGAATCAGAAGTGATAAATAGACATGCAGTAAGGTGGCATCCTTTAAATTTCATTTCAGTTGTGGGATGTGTGGTGAATTTGAAGTGATTGATGAATGCCATGTCACAAGTTGACATTATTTAAATGATGTTGTAGGTTTTTATATTATTATTGGTTAAATTAAGGAAAGAACTCCATAAAACTCCCTATCTAAATATTCTACTTTTATCGACCAACCTTTACTACAACAGATACCCCACACTGGTTGTAGTTTATGTTGCATCCCAACACAGCATAAAGGAATATTTTTATCAACAATTTCCAATCAAGAGAAATGACATTTGCATGACATTTGTTTCCGAACTAGCTATGTTCACCATAACCATTAGAAGAAAATGAAATATGCCATTGTGGCCGATGACAAAGAAAGAGACCACGTAAAGTTTATCCAACTGCGATCAAAGGCAGCTTCATACCTTTGATTAATAAGAGTGCGCAACCTAGAATTTTTAAGGTTAGGAAACTGCAACTTGTCACGGAACAGTGGGTTCGCTTCTATTAGCTTCTTCAGCTCAACCAACATTATTGCTCTTGCGGATTTCGTATCTCCATATTTGGAAAGCTGCTCGTTATCCCTGGAAATGTCAATGCTTTCCGTTATTACATATCCAAACAACTACAAGACAAAGACAACTTTGACCTATACAGAACATGCAACAAAACAAAACACGAAAACCTCAACATGAGAGAAAATAACCTGAAATTCTCCAATGTGAGTAGCTGTGTTATCTCCTTAAACAGCTCCTCGTTAAACGACGCAAACACCTTCAAATCCTTAACAAGTATATCTACAGCCTTTGAGCGGTCATGCCTGGCGATTCAAAAACCCACATAAACCTCAACAGCACAACATCATTACTAAAAAGGATACCACCTTGGCCAACAAAACGGGAGAGCAAACAAAGTGTGCATACTTATCCAATGCCTCGAGGTATTTCTGCTTCCGAATCTCAAAGAAGATCTTCATGGAGTAGCGGTTATCATCTACCTTCGTGAACCCGGATAGGTACCTCTCCACCTCATCCCAGTTGCCATTATGGACCTCATCCTCGAAATACTTCATGTTGAAGAAGAAGCCCGACTCCTGCTCAAGCCTGCGCCACCACCAAAGTCAACAAAATACAAATCCCACCCACCCCCACCTCCCCTTACACCAGAACCAAAAAAAGAAAAAAAAAACAAAGAAAAGAAAAGAAAAGAAAAGAAAGAAAAAAAGACGGAAAAAGGAAACGAAAAAGAAAAAAAAAAAAAGGAAGGAAGCACTCACTTGTGTACGGTTTCCTTGAACTTCTCCTCATCGAGAAACTGGAGGATGAGAAAGACGAGCTCCCTACTAAGCGAGGACATATCCCCTTACCCTACACGTCACGCACCAAAGGCGGGATCTTTACCATAACAAGAACACCGGCCCCAATTCAAAGCGGGAAAAGGCCAAAAGATCGCAACTTCCCTCCCATAAATGCTCGGGAAAACCACGTACCCCTCGGATCGAAGAACTAGGGTTTTGCGGGGAGCTCGATTCCGGCGGCGAAAGATGGGGCAAGAAGCTGCGGGATCCTAGGCGAGATCGTGAGAGGGAGTGGAGCTCCCGGATTTGGGGGATTGGAGAGGGGAGGGAGGAGGACCGATTGATCGATCTGCGTGGGGAAAGGGGATGATGAGATCGAGACAGAGAGAGGGAGAGAGAGAGACAGAGAGCTTTGAGACGAGTTTGAAGTTTGTTTGTTCTTGTCAGAGAGAGAAAGAGAGAGAGAAAGCGATGGAATTGTGAGGAGGGGATGGGATTATAATTACAGCGTGGAAATAAGATGATGAGATGAGACGAGAAGGAGAGGACGAGAACGGTGGTAGTGGTGGATAGGACTCCTATTTATCAGAGAAGGGGATGATACGTAGTGCTGCTTATCGAGACGTGGTGATAAGCCCAAAGATTATTGAGATAAGCGCTAGTGGAGATGGGATGTGTGGGTGGGGGTCCAGCGGTCAGCGGAGATGGGGGAGGGAGGTGCGGGTGGAGGTGAGAGGAGACGCGGGATGTGGCAGATGGCGATGGGTGATGGATGGATGATGGCATGGGGGTCGGAAAGCTTTTTTTATAGAGAAGAGTTGGTGGTGGTGCCGTGCGTTGCGCTCCTCTTCCTTCCTTTTCCTTTCCTTCTTCCTTTCTTTTAATCAAAGTCCTTTCCTTTTATCTAATCTTTGGTTCCACGCCTGTTTGCCTCTATATTTCCAGTAAATGTTTGATGTTACAGGGTGGTCATGCGAGGTCTATATCTACTTGTTAGATTTCTTGCATTTAAGACTCATCTACTTCCCTTTTTATCGCTTAGGTTTCTTAGCTTCGGTCTGTGTTACATATTACAAAACCAAATTTGCATTTGTCAGTTGCATTTCATTAATTCTTGATTGTGAGAGCATCGACATCAAATAGTTGCCACATCAACAAAAAGAAGTTAATATGATCAAATCCAAACTACGATGCCTGTGTTGGTGTCAACTTAGATTTGTTGATACAGAAAAAGATAATTAATTAATTTGATAGATTTTGGATATCCTTATTTTGTGTCAATTTATTTGCAAGTATTTTATGAAGTCCTTGAGATAAATTTTAAGCTTGCAAGCAAATAACGTGAAGAGTAAAGACTTCGATGCAAAATCAAGCCAATTAAAAAGGAGCATAAGGTTTTCTCGAAGAGAAAGTCTTTGTATTAATTTCATGTGTTTCATTTTCTTTTTCATTTTTTAAGTTCTTATTAAAGAGCCTAAGTATAGTCATTAATTCCAATTAATATTTTGCCCAATTAAAGAGCTTAAGTGGTGGCAAGCTCATACCACTTAAGTAAAAACAGCAAGTCCCCAATTCGAGTTCTAACTAACATAGGGAGATAGATTTGCAGATTAATATTTGTTAGCAGCATAAAAAGGAGAGTTGAATTATGCAACAAAGTTAAACTAAAACCAATCGCATGAAAATAACAAGATAATTTATAGAGGAAACACTTGCCAGAAAAATCTCTTCACAGATCTCCTAATCTAAGATTAGGCCCCCAAGCCAAATGCAAATCACTATAATCAAGATTACAAAGTTCCTCTCCTGGACAACCTCTAAGAAGAATTTTGCCTCTCTCCAAGACAAAATGAGAAATCAACGGATACCCAACAAACTAACCAAAAAGTAATATATAAAAACCTTAAGAGACTTTAAATGATATGAAATACGAAATAAGGCTAAGATAATTCTTTAACAAACCATATGTAACAGTGATGGATCAGAGGGAGTTAGCATGCTCTTAGAGATTTCAAGAGTAAGGAGAGAACAAGTAAAAATTGCTTAGAATGAGAGAGTAAGAGAATTTTGCACTAGAATGCTTTGTTGCTTGGTATGTAGGCTTAGGAGACTGTTGGTTGGTACTTATAGGGTATAGGAGGTTAAGTTTGAGCCTTAGGAGCCTTTGGAATTTGAATTTGAATGCAGTTATTTGAGGTGGAATGGCTACACAACATTAATGAATAATTTAACTAGTTTAAACATCTTAAAAAGAGGTTACGATATCATAAAAGTGAAGCTCAAACATATGAAGAAAAATACAAACATTTGAACAAGAGATAGGAGACATCCTAGAGAGAAGTTAGATGTTTGAAATTAAATGGTTCAACATTTAAAAGATTCTAGTAACTGAAGTCTAACATTTGAATATGGCAGAAATATTTGAACATAATATTGAGATGTCTCAAAAGATAATTCATACGTCTGAAAAGTAAGAGAGATGTCTAAAAAAGCATCAATATCATGAGTTGAGTTCCTGAATTTGGGAAACTGAGAACAGGATCGCCTCATAAATATATATAGATGTCCTATAAGACAAAAGAAGGCATATGATAAAAGGACCAAACATCTGGAAGAATAAATCAGACATCTTAAAGAGTAAGTTAGAAGTTTGAAGGATTGAAATGCTTAATCAAATGTAAGTAACTACTCATTAATCACTCTTTGAACGTTGGGATTTGAAAAATATAATCGTTGATGAAATTTTAAACTTAGGAAAACGTTTGAAAAATAATGTAGATGTCTAAAATCATAAGTAGATGAAGATGAAAAAAATGAAGTCGGGGATGAAGGATAGAAGTCCTAGATGTGAGATTAGACATCTAAAAAGAAATGTAGACGATTTCAAGGTTTTATGGATATAAAAAGGATAGATAGGTTCTAAGGTATATCCTATGGGTATTTTCAAGGTTGTAAAGGATCTTTTTACATTCTAAAGTAGTAAAAAAAATACAACAAAAGTTTAAAACAGAAAACTATACAATTCTATCAAAAACCTAACTATCTTCACATCTTCTCATCTTTCTTGAATTCACACTTTAGCTCCATCTTTAATACTCATTTAGCTTTAAGATTTTCTGCATTACTTATTAGTCCTTACATATAACATAAATTGTCCTTATCAAAAACTTTCAACTTTTTTTTTGTAATGACAAAACATTTAAATAAAAATTGATCTTTGTTATCCCCTCACAATAAACTTCTATCAATTTGAAATAACTCCCCTTAATATAATAAGCTTCTATCAATTTGAAATGACTCCCTTTAACAATAAGCTTCTATTCTCCCTCTTTTTATCATTATCAAAGCAACATAGACAACAATCATGATATGAAACAACATTCATCATAGATGACAGTAATAGTTCAACAACAAACATGTAAAGTTATTACAAGCCATAAGTTGGTATAAAACATAACAAAGTTCATTGAAAAGAAAGACTAAGAGGGCACAAATGTCATGCCTCGCTAATCCCCCGATGGTTTGAGAGTAGATTAATGAGTGCGATGATGCAAGGGTCCCCATATACCGAGTAAGTTAGGGTTATATGAGTCCAATATAAAGGGACAATTAGGGAATTTTTATTTAATTTAGGGGTTAAAATTTGCTGAAAATCTGACAAAGTTTCCCCTGTTTCATCGTGTTTTCCCAAAATTCTATACCTGAAAAGGAACTTGTGCATGCATACCAAGAATAAAAAGTGGGTACATGATGCGGAAAATGCTTGATTTGATAAAATTAGGGTTTTAAATCATTGTAACACGCAAATTCGCAATTGCTTTTGAATTTATAAACCTAGATAGTGATGGTATCTAGAGTTGTTCAAGGAGTCAAGTTTGCACTTTTAACACTTGCTTGCAAATAGGACGGAAGTCAACTTTCTTAATGAAATATTGAATATAAGATTTTTTTTTTATTTTTGAAATAAAAGGGCAATGGAAATGCTAAAAGAGATTACGCCTATTAAAATCTAAGTGACAGGAAGAGCCTCTCTCCAAGCTCACCCTAGGTATGTGGAGGCTTAGGGTAATCAAAGAGAGGGTGAGTGCACTAACAAACAAGGAAGCAAGTAAACAAGTGCAACAAAATAGAAAGGCAACTTTTATAAAGGAAGAAAATTTGTTTTACAAGAATGGTAGAGGAATGCTTCTATTACAAAAATTAAAAAATGCAAGTAAAACAAAATTTCTCCTAAAGATGATGGCAAAGAGGGAAGAGTTCTTACTCCAAGCTCAACTACTCCTAAGCTTAGAAACAACCTTCCAACTCCTTCCTTGAAGTACTCCTCCAGTAGATGATGATTCTCTTCCTTGGCAAACCCTGGATAGGGCGTGCCCTAACTCCTCCAAAGGTGGAAGGGTTCCACCCTAGATCCTCCTCCAAGGTGGATGTGAACAACCCTAAAGGCCTCCTCTTTGGCCACCCTCCTGCCTGGCTTTCCTTGGAATGGGACCCCTTGGCTTGGGCATAAGAGAGAAGGGAAGAGGGGAAGGCACTAAGGAGACAATGTGTCTCCTTAATCTTCTTCTCCTTCTTCTCTTGGCCGACTATGGCTGGTGGATTATGGTGGAAGAACACTTGAATAATGTAGCCAAGAGTGTCCTTAATGGTGGTAGTTAGTGGCCTTTTATAGAGTGGGTGGGGGGGGTAGGTAGGCATGCATAAGTGGATGGCTAGGATGCGATTATGGGGGTAGTTAGATGAAATGACCCGTTGCATTTTTAGTCAGATAAGACATCTGGAGTTCCAGTCAGACGTCTAACCAGACATCTAGACACAGACCTGGACGTCTGAGAGTGGGAATTTTCGTACGTTCCTTTGGCTCTGCGCGCGAGCGGCGCGCAGAGCTTCTCTCTCCTCCGCACCCCCACCCTTAAACCCTAAATCCCCTTCTATTTAAACCCTCTTCCCACCACCCACACCCCCTCACCACCAACCACCACCATCTCCATCGTTCTCCCTGTACAGCCGTGGTAAGAGAGAACGAGAGTGACGAGAGAGAGGATGAGCAAGGGAGAATGAGAGGGAGAGAGGGAGAGAGGAAGGAAGAACGTGGGAGGTCGGTGGACCTTCGGGAGCTCGGCGGAGCTCGCACGGCCGGCAGCAAGCACGTGCACAAGGAGGAGGGGTTCGGGGAGGCGGCCTCACGGCCCTCTGCAACTGCTGAAGCTGCTGTGGTGCGCTGCGAGGAGAGGAGCGTCATGGAGGAGGTTGTGGTACTGGAAGTTTTCCAATATCAGACGTCTGGAGCATCGACCAGACGTTTGGAGAGGTACCAAGACGTCTGAAGCTGAAGCAGAACGTCTAAAAGCATAATATCACGCGAGGTACGTATCTTCTTGCGCTACTTTCCGCCATGCAAATTGTAGCACAAGAGATGTTGGGCTGAGATTAGGTCTGCGGCTTTCGTATGCAGGTGAGGACTTTGGGAAGGCACACGGTGCGCTTTTCCAAGCACTTTTGGACGTCTGATCATGTTGCCATACGTCCGAAGGTACTTTCAGATAACCGGAGACTTTGTCTGACGTCTGGAGCTGCCCCCAAACGATCGCAGAAAAATCCCAATGTCTGAGGGTACTGCAGGAGACACAAGGTAAGATCTGACATCTTTTAAGACGTCTGAGACTAGTCCCAGACATCTGCTTTTGGACAGTAACCATGTTTTTGTCCCGTTTAGGGCCCAAACGAAATCAGATTTCCGCAAATAAAGTACCGCTATTTTCCACTCGAGTTTCTTTATGTGTTCGTGTTGAATACTTATTGTTTTGACCTCATCTGATGTAAATTAGTTGCTGATACAGGTTACCAGCCGGTGGCATGTTCAGGGCCCGCGAAGACGACGAGATCTGCGGTGCAGGGCCCCAATCCTCCAGTGATACCCGGTAGAGTGGTTTAATTCATTTGTTAAGATGTGAACAAATAATATGCCTGCTTAGATTAAATTTATTGAAATGGGTAGAAATGTATGAGCCTGATGTTGAGCTACTTTATTTACTTGAGATGCCTATTAAAATACGAGCTGCTTGTATGTGAATGAGCAATTGAACTGTGAACCAAAAGTTGCATGTATATGATTGAGAATTGAATTTTGAAAACACGAGCTGCCTGTATATGGATGAGGAATGAATTATGAACCATGAGATCTGGACATTGATAAATGAGACGAATATGAGCATGAACCCTATGGGGAATTAGGAGTAGAACTCCTGTGTATGAAATGAAATATGGTATGTAGACGGGAAGTGAGCTGGCCCTTGTGTACACGGTACCAAAGAAAGCAACTGTTCTTTTTAGTGTAGAGGGGGAGCTAGCCACCTCTTGGGTTGAGACCCAGGGTAGGACTGGACACTCTACACTGACTCTTGTTGGCCCTCGCGTACGTTGTACCAAGGTGAGTTACTAGTGTAGGGAGGGAGCTAGCCACCCCACGAGGCCCAGGGTTAAGACTAGCCAACCTACACTGACTTTGTTAGGCCCACTGGGCAAACCGGGGTAGTTAGACGAGGGTACGCGGACTGTGGAGGGATGAGACCCCTGTTTGGTTCTGAGGGGCAAGACCCCTGTTCTGAGAGGGCAAGGCCCTATACTGTTCCGTGTTGTACCTTAGGCGTACTCGCTAGCGGAAATGACTGACACGTGTCAGTGCGGGGTAGCTACCCGTGCGCTTATCATGCGTGTTGTAGTCACCGCTACGTCTCGACAGTGACCTCAGGGTGGTTGAGTGAGTGTAGGACTACCGTGGGGGACTCTCCCATCCAGGAGAGCACCACGTGTACCTTCTACTCCACGGAAAAGACTGCAATCAAGATCGTTCCCACGAGGAACAAGCAAGATCGAGAAATACTTGAATCCTTTGTGAAATAAATGAACCAGAAATACATAGATGAGATAAATAGAAATAAGAATAAAACCTGCTTATTTCTTTTTATTTTACTTACACATAAATAATGTAAACACCACTCTACTCAGCGTTCGCTGACTTTGTCTTTTCGTAACCCTGTTCAGGACTAGGAGTTGAGCAGCCCGAGTTTCCGGCTGCAGAGGGTGCTGGGCCTAATCGAGCCCATCCGTAGTAGTTACTTTCCAGTCCTTTTGTTTCTACTGTAGTGTGAGTACTGGACTTTTAAATTACTATTTCTGTTGCTTTCTATTTTCTGTTGTTGTTGTTGTGGCATATACTAATTTTTTGAGACAGTTGTTTTACTTTCCTTTACTGTTTCATTTTTCCTTCTGCTTAGTTATATTGCATGTGTGAATGTGGTTTATTTCCTGCTTTTGGTTATTTCTCATTGAACGACTAGGTCTTGGGATTAGTTGAGGCGAGCCGGTCTCGGGTCCTGTAGGGATCTAGGAACCGGGTCGTAACATTAGATGATCCTAGGGGTAAGGTAATTTGGCGCCAAGTGATGAGGTATGTAGGTGGTGGTTATGATGGTAGAGAGGCACCAAAAATGGCGCCAACTATAGGGGGGTTAAGGGGTTGGTGGTTGGCGTGGAGAATGGAAGGTTAGGATGTGTTTGTGAAGTGGATGAATGGTGGATAGGAGAGAGTTAGTTGGCGCCAACATGGATGATGGTTAAATGGGTTTTTGGCTCCAACTAAAAGATGGTTACAATGGGGTTTGTGGGTTAAGAATTTGGCACCAAAATTGGGTGGTGACGATGGCCTTATGGGGTTAGGTGTAAGGTGGAGACTAGGGTTCAAGTTGGCGCCACTTATGGAGAGGTGTATGGGGCTTTTGGGTGCCAACTAGAGGGGGGTTAAGGGTGGTGGTTATGGTAGGAAAGGGTGCCATGGTTGGCGCCAAAATGAAAAGGTTCTTGGGGTACATTTTGATGCAAGGTGATTTAGGGTTGGGTTTAGGTAGGGTCATGGTAGGATTAAGTGAGGAGGGTGGACGGCCATAGAGTGGAGGAGGTATTGAGCTTAGTTAAGCTAGCAAAGCTAGCTTAGCTTGTAGGGTAGTAGTGGAGGGAGCTAGAGTTTTGAGAAGAGGAGTTGAGGAAGAGTTGTACTAGAGCTGCACTGGAGCTAGTGGTTGCTGAAGAGAATAGCAAGGAGCTACCTTAGCTGGCTTAGCTTACGAGTTCTTTGCTAGCTGCTAAGCTAAGCTAAATGCTTCTGCTGAATTGAGCTGAGGTGAATTGAGTCTGGTCTCTCTGGAGATTACCTAGCTAGTTGGAGTAGTTAACTTAGGTTAAGTAGCTCAGCTCAACTAAGTTGAGCTAAGTTGAGCCTCCGAGAGCTGGACTTGAGTTGGCCTAAGTTGGTTGAGGTCATCTTCAGCTGATTAAAGTTGAGTGGAGCTGGAATGAGCTAGACCTGAGTTGTGGTGGACTCTTGTCAACTTAGTTGAGCTAGCTAGAGCTCCTAGTGAACTGATTGGAGCTAAGATGAGCTAGACTCAACTAAATTGAGCCGGATCTGAGCTGACTTGAGTTAGGTTGAGCTAGGTTGAGCTACCCTGAGCTACCATCTAGCTAAGATAAGCTGAATGGAGCTTAAGAAAGCTAACCCTAACCCAGGTGAGCTGATATCCAACTGTGATGAGCTGGATCTAGCTGAGTCTTAGCTGAATTGAGCTTCCTCTTCACCTGTTACCTTCTTGAATGTTAGGGTTTTAGGGATTTAGCTATCTGTTCATTCCTAACACTCAAATAACGCATTAAAAATACAAAAAATCATGTAATGCATGCCTAACCTAATTGATGCCTAAATGCAACCTAGAAACCCATTTGCGGAGTTAAAATCCTAAGAGCTAGACTTATTTTAGGGTATATGATGATTGATGAGCAGGTTTTCGCGAAGAAAAGTTAGGGTTTTGGAAAAACCCATCGTTGTAGTCGCAAAACTCGCTATCAAATAAAATTTTACCAAAACTTGAAAGGGAGTCCTAGGTCGAACACGGGGAGGCGACGTTTATTTCTTGAAATCCTTGTTTTGATTTATTTCTTTTTGGTGTTTTAGGGTTTTGTGATTTTTTTTATTTTTGTAATGAAGAAATAGCCAAGATAATCTTTCGAGCAAGAATAAATACAGAGATGGAGAGTAGAGAAATGAAGCAAATCTGATATATCTAAATGTTGTTTATTACACTAAGCAGGAATATGCTAAATAAAATAACAAGAGAATGAAGGTGAGAAGGAATCTCCCAAAGCGAATGTCTGGCGAGATGACGGTGCTTGGCGGCAACTTGGACGAAGGAGGTGAGGTGCTTGGATGTCAGGGGTGAGGCGCAAGAAGAATCCAAGTAGAGGAAAGCTTCACTAAGCTAGGAATGGGGATGAGGCAGTGGAGATGATCAACTTCCTGAATGGAGGTGGGAGGATAGCCCTTTTGTCACCTATGAAGGTGGTGAGATGAGGGTTGAATATTTGGTGGATGGGAAAGTGTCCTCCACTAATAGGTGGCCTAGGGCTTGAGAGGGAGCTCTTGGGAGCTTTGATAGGCTTTTTAGAACTCTAGAGTAGGTGTGAATAGCATAGGAAGTGATACCTAGGCAAGGGAGGTGTGTAGGTCCTTATATAATGGATGAGAGGAGGTTAAAATAGGCATAGGACAAATAGCGACCACCAAGACATCGCTGTAGATCCCGCTCATGCGTCACTGTAGCCAACTCACACCCGCTTATCCGCTCGCTGTAGCGAGCTGTGTTGTCCCTCCATCTCATGCGTTGATCATGCTCAAGCTTCGTTAGCCATCCATCTCGCATCCCAGCTACCATCGGGTGCATTCGTCAGCTGGCATCTGCTGGCTCTCGCTAAGCCGTGATGGATTGAATCGTTGCCCTTGGATGGCAAGTGAAGGGCTCTGATCGCACGAGAGAAGACACTTCGAACCGCGCCTCCGTTGCCCGTGTGATTCGGCATCCACCCACACAGTATCGCGTGCGTATAGATCGTTGATGTAAATACATTTACACTACTTAAAATGTCTATTTATGCATGTTCTTAAGCATAGGATTGCATTTCATGATATAAATATTGCATAACATGCATCATCTCGCATTTAGAGTAGTTTGAATAAAATGGAGGTTAATTGTCTCCTTTTATGTGCTTGGACAGGGCAAACATTTTATCGGGGCCTCGGATCAAAAATCCAACCGTATGGATATGATCAGGGCGACGATTGGAGTTCAACGACTCCAAGATCGCCCTAATCAGGCATCCGTAGCATCAGATAGAGACCGGGGAATCCTAGAAGATCAAGGGCCAGGATGGTATAAATCTGCACTTCAGATGACAAATCCGACCGCACGGATGAATTCAAATCGACGATCGCAGCCCAACGACACAAAAATCGAGTCAATCCGACATCCGTGGCACCATCTACAACTTCCAGAAGATGGACGGCCAAGATAGCGCCACGGCGGGGGCCTTCACAAAATGCCAGCGGCCGTTTGGGTGGCTGAGATGGTGCCACGTGGCGCCATCTCAGCCACCCAAACGGCCGCTTGCATTTTGTGAAGGCCCCCGCCCGATCGCTCTCCGCCGTCAGATGGAGATCCAACGGCTGTGGCCGCCCGACGCTTAAAACGTGCGCTCGACCATCTGCACCCCACAGCGCAACGGTCGAGCGCGCTTACGCGAGCGCGGGGCGCGGGTTCGAGCTGCGGCGAGGGGATTGGAGGCGCAGGTAATTGAGGCGCGTGGAGCGTCGGATGGAGATCGTGCGATCACGTGCGCCCGATAGCGCCGACACACGATTGGACGCCCCGCGTAACGCGCGATCACACGCACAGGCGGGCGGGTTGCAGCGGGTGCGGAGGTGATTTAAGCTGTCCGATCTCGCGATCGGACGACTGAAAAGCGCTGGACGTGCGCGAGCGTTGAGGAGCGGGCAGCCAAGGAGGCGCGCGTGGGCGCGGCGGCGATGGCCACGTCGGGGCTTTAGTGACGGATTTATCCGTCACTAAAGACCCCTTATTTATTATTTTGAAGATGTAATGTCCATTTTGCCCCCACTCCTTGCAACTATAAAAGGAGACCCCCTCCATACGAAATTCTCATCCCTTCTTTCTCTTCTCTACCCCTCCAAAGCTCAAGAGAAGCTTGTCCCACACTCGGGATGCTTCTCGCGAGATAAAGTCCAATTTTCGTTCCCCTTCGGAAGTGGATCCCGCGACGACGACGGCGTGCTGCTTCGTTCCCGTTCTTCTGATTCGTCCTCCTTCGTCCTGCTTCGTTCTCCTTCGTCCAGGCGTCGTCCCGTCCGGCTCATCCTCCAAGCAACCGTCGAGGAGGATTTCTCTCTCCCTATTCTTTTTATCGCTTTCTAGTATAGATTTATTGCTTTCTAGATTAATCTACTCGTCCTCTAAGCAACCGTCGAGGAGGACATTTCTCCCTCCATTCTTTTAATGCTTTCTAGAGTAAATTTATCGCTTTCTAGAGTAATTATTTTATGCTTTCTAGTTGTAATGAACAATCTCTTCAATGCAAAAATTCCTTGTTTATTCTACATCTCATTTTGATTTCTCTGTGTAATATTCTCTTTCTCTCTTACTCTCTCTCTCTTCTATTTATTGTAAATAATTAGATAGTTCTAAATTGAATTATTCTGTAACAAATAAAAAGAAACGCGTAGTTTTTAAATCAAACGTCCGCCTCCCTGTATTCGACCCGGAATTTTAATTTCGGTATAAATTTTATTTGTTGAACACGAATTCTTCGCTTTCAAACTACGACAGTTTTTCCAAAACCAAACATGTTAGCGTAGGTTCGTAAACGTTCAACAATCGTGCGGTGCTCGAAGCGCCACGTCACTACTTCCTTTGCAGCACGATCGTCCATCAACAGATGAATTTCACCCACACGAGCTTCAACAGATTAATTCCATGCATGGGGCTTCGATCACGCAGCTAAGCATTGCGAGTTGAAGTGTCAACCACTGCACTGAGGTCAGCTTTGTGTTGCGTTAAGGAATTAAGGCTCACGCGCCCATGATCGTTGGATCTTGGTCCAATGGTCGAGATTGTGTGAAGCTCCTCTTTGCTTGGCTTGAGGCAGGCGTCGTGGCGCTTTGACGACCGTTGGATTCGAATCCAACAGTCGAGATTTCGCAAGTGCAGCTTGGGAGGAGTGGTTGTGGTTGGGCCAGAGGGCTGCGATGGCGCCACGTGGCACCATCGTGGTCGTCCACCTTCTTCTTGTAGAGGGTGCTACGGAGCTCTGATCGGAGTGATTTCTGCACTCATGGATTGCGATTGTCATTCCGGATCCATCCATACGATCGGATTTTTCATTCGAAGCTCGTAAAGATGTCGCATTGCCTCCTAGCCATATAAAATGTCAAAATTACTATACAAAATACATAAATTATCCTAAATGTAATGTAATGAATGTTATGCATTATTTATACTGTGGAATGCAATGCTAAGCTTAAGAACTGACATAAGTAGGCATTTTATCATGAAGAAATGCATATTTACCATACCCACATGCCTATGTTTTGCTAGTCCCTAGCAAAATTAACCAAATGCTATATATAAAATAGAATCAAGATCTGATTACTTAGGCAAAATTTGTTGATTACATTAGACAATTTCAAGTAAGGACCTAATTACAAAAACTCAACGGTGCCCGAGTGCCTGCCAAAATGCTGACCGCCCAATTCCCCGCCGTAAACATTTTTTTTATTTTTTCTTTTTTTTTTTTGGAATTTTGGAGTTGAGAGTTTCGGGATAACTTTTTACGGCTACCCGACCCGTCCAAGACTCGAAAAGAACTTTAAGTTTTAAGCATCTTGTGAAAAAGTGATAAACTCACTAGGTAGCCGTTAAAACAGACTTCAGGTTTCTACGACCCTAGATGACCTTAAGAGTTTCTGCCTAAATGTTTATCTTTCCAATCGGTAACTTTCTCCCTACTTTTTTTTTTATTGGATCAACACAAGGGTGAACTCAGCATATATCTCCTCGGTTTATTCTACTTCCCCGCTTCTTCCCTAAGTGTTTTGGGAATTATTTGTGCATTTTTATGAGCTGGGCCCTAGACAACCGACCAATGGCTGTTACCCACGGCAACTTGCTAGCCATACTCGTGCGGTGAAGTGTGGTTTATTTTTCCATTTCTTCTTTTCTATTTTTTCTATCATTTTTTTTTTCTAAGTAGGTGGCTTCCCTGATTTAAGATTTACCTAAAAGTAGTAGAATGAGTATGGTCATATAGCTGAGCTCTGGACAACCGGCCAATGAGCTGTTACCGACGACAACTTGTTAGCCATACTACCCTAGAAAGTTCATTAGCTACCTAATTTTCGTAAAAACCACCAAAAAGTGAGTCAGTGCAAATAGTGTGTAGATACTTAGACTTAAAGTCTTCTCAAATCAGAGGGCGGATTGATAAGTTGTGTACTTATCACCCTAATTTATTAGCCAAATTAGAATAAAATTGCTTGGCGAAGACTTGAAACGAAGTCCACATTCGAGTAGACACCCGGGCTGATTAAGCCTGAAGACCTGAAGAGCTAATGCCTAAGTTCTCTTCTCCCAATTCTAGTTTTTTTTAAAATAATAGGAGATTACTATTACGGGCTAACAACATGATTAAATCACAAAGTATCTACCCTCCATGCCTAGCTAATGAAATGTCCTCATTGTAAAATAAAAGCGTACAAGAGGGTAGAATAGGAAGAATATCACCTAAATTCCATGAAACTCCGGTTAGCTCCAAACAATCTATACACGTGCTAAGTTTAGTGCCTTCAACTAAGCGATGTCCAGCCAACAGAGATTAAGGCAAGGTGAGAGTAACCTTGTCTGAGACGGGTGATTGCACCGCAAAAATACACCTGCAATTGTGTCATATTGTGCTATTTCCTAGCATTACCAGTGCATATTAGGTTTCCATAGTCGCATTTATGAAAATACATGCATGCATGCATTTAATTGAGAGGGGAGGAGAGTGAATAAAATGGCCTCGCAATTCACATTTTCTTCAAGTGCTGCTTCGCAAAATTCCCATCTTTATTTTTATTTCTATTTGATTTTTGGAATTCTTCCCGCGGTTGCTAGGAATGGTTCTTCTTCTTCGCACCTTGTCCTGACTCAACCATGACCTGCACTGCCACTCCCTGCCGAGCCCCATGCAGCCGCATGCACAGGCAGGGCATGGCTGTGCATGCCTTTTTCCTTTATAAAATAGGGTGGCTTCTTCCTTTGAAGGTAGCCTTGTCCTCCACTAAAGAAACACACAACAGCTCTTCTCCAGGCCACCGTCCCCTCCCCTCTCCCTCCATGGTCGATAGGCATCTATAGGATCTAGGTATTTTATGGTATCATGCAGTTTCCACCTATTTATAAATATGCAAGAAAAAGAAAAAGAAAAAGAAATATAATAATAATAAATGGTATTTAGTAATGATCTAAAGGGCTGAAACAAAAATACAATAAGTGTTTATGAATATTCAACCTCTGTTTTGAAGACTTTCCAGGCCACAAAAGCTTGATTCGCTCAAGTTCAGGCTTAATTCACTTGAGCATTGACAAAATAGATCAGAATCTCTCCTAATTAAAGACGTATTCTTGTACCTGAGACACTAGTACAGGATCTGTTGGTTTGCTTCTACTTAAGAGCCTAAGTAATCTTGGTTCACACTACACATATCAAGAAAGACCAGGTGAACATAAGATCCAACCCTAGTGTTCATTAGGGAAGGTGGAGTCCTTACCTGTGCGCGTAGGTAGACTTTTTATCCCAGGCTTTAGTCTTGTGTTTAGGAGCGACTCTTTCCACCAAGAAAGAACTCTCCCACCAAAAAGAAAAGTGTGCTCCTCCAAATAATGTTGTAAGAGATATACTGACACGTGTTTAAAAAAAATAAAAATAAAAATAAAATAAAAATAAAAATGCAAATAAGTCAGTATATCTCGCAAATGTTTGTAAAGTCTCTACCCTAAAAAAGTTCTTCAGGGCATGTCACAAATACCCTGTTTTCCTGTGAGCCACAAATGTCAGAAAATGGGAGTTGAGTTTTCCGTCATCTTCTTAACGGTCAATCCAAAAACACGAGCTGAAACTGGGACTAACCTGTACTTAAAAATTCGTGAAACCCTAGGCTTGAGTCTTACTGTTCATCTGGTCAGTCTGGATCCTTCACTATGCACAAGCCATAACCTCTTGAGCTCTCGAGTACGGCAAAAACCTTCTGGGTCCTGGAAATCGTACTTAAGGTTTAAATATCAAAAGTCCTAGTTAGTCGAGAGATGATCTATGTCATGTGAGACTTAAAGTACTGGTAGTCTTCTCTACAATTGGTTCTCACAATATCCAACAATAAACACACCTTTGTCGCCTCAGAAGAAAATCTTCAGCTTAAGATCATTTCTAAATACTGTTTTGCTAGGGACTAGCAAAAGATAGGCATGGGGGTATGATTGCACCGCAAAAATACACCTACAATTGTGCCATCTTGTGCTATTTCCTAGCATTACCAGTGCATAATAGGTTTCCATAGTCGCATTTGTGAAAATACATGCATGCATGCATTTAATTGAGAGGGGAGGAGAGTGAATAAAATGGCCTCACAATTCACATTTTCTTCAAGTGCTGCTTCGCAAAATTCCCATCTTTATTTTTATTTCTATTTGATTTTTGGAATTCTTCCTGCGGCTGCTAGGAATGGTTCTTCTTCTTCGCACCTTGTCCTGACTCAACCATGACCTGCACAGCCACTCCCTGCTGAGCCCCATGCAGCTGCATGCACAGGCAGGGCATGGTTGTGCATGCCTTTTTCCTTTATAAAATAGGGCGGCTACTTCCTTTGAAGGCAGCCTGGTCCTCCACCAAAGAAACACACAACAGCTCTTCTCCAGGCCACCGTCTCCTCCCTCTCCCTCCATACGCAGGACCTCCTCCTCAGAGGAGCCACTCTGCGGACAAGAGTCTTCACTGTGGTGCACACCCACCACCGTGAAACCACCACCGCCCAACTCATCAAGAGCCGGTGGGCGTGGTGGCCTTCTTCCCTGTTTCACTTTCCAGCCATTCCAGCCATTGGAGTGGGAGCTTCAAGCTTTGAAGCTCAAAGCTCTGCACGCAGCAGCAGCAGCAAGGCGACAGCAGCAGCAACGCAGCAGCAGCCTCCCAGCCCTTTCCGCGCACACCAGCAGGCCACCCTCGCCTCCCGCTTCTTCGCACTGCACTCGCTTGTTGATTGCACCGCAAAAATACGACTGCAATTGTGCCGTCTTGTGCTATTTCCTAGCATTACCCATGCATATTAGGTCTTCATAGTTGCATTGTAAAAATACACGCATGCATCCATTTAATTAAGAGGGGAGGAGAGTGAAATAAAATGGCCTCGCGATTACATTTTTCCTCAAGTGCATCTTTGCAAAATCCACCATCTTTTTATTTATTTCACTTGGTTTTGAAATCTTCCCACGGCTGCTTTGCATGACAACTCCTCTTCGCACCATTCCCTGCTCTCCATCCCTCTCCCTGCCAGCCGTAGCAGACCTCTCCCTGCTAAGGCCATGCATGAGCCATGCAGAGCCAGGGCATGGCCGTGCATGGCTTTCATCTTCTATATAAAGTGGGCGGCTTCTTCTTCATGGGCGGCTTGGTCCAACAGAGAAAAACCCACCTGCAGCTTCTTCTTCTCCAGGCCACCGTCCTCTCCTCCCTCTCCCTCCACACGCCGGCCCTCCTCGGAGACACCCGGCGGACAGGAGTCTTCACTGTGGTGAGCATCCACCACCGTGAAACCACCACCACCCAGCTCTTCAAAGAGCCGGTGGGCATGGTGGCCTTCTTCCCTGTTTTCACCTTCACGCCATTTCAGCCATTACCGCAAGCTTCAAGCTGTGAAGCTCAACCGGCCACTGCACACCTTGCAGCAGCCGGCCAAGCCCCACAGTAGCAACAGCAAGGCGGCAGCAGGCCGCCCTAGCCTTTCCACGTGCGCCTGCAGGCGCACTCACCTCCTGCTCAGTCGCACTGCAGTCGTGCTCTCTCTTCCACAACCGGCCACCGCGCGCCACTGCTACGGCCGGCCACGCTTCACGCGCCCCTGCCAACTCCCGCAAGCCACCGCGCAAGCAGCCATCACCCCTGCCCTCCCCCGCGCACGCCAACGCCCTCTTCGTGCGCTCTGTCGCGACCTTCCGCCCGCAAGCAACCGGCTGGCACAGACCTTCTTCCTCGCGCGCCAACTCGTTCGCGCAAGTTGTGAGCCGGTCGCAATCACACCACCTATAGCTCCCGGTCGCGCGGCTCGCCCGACCACTGTAGCCACTGTTCACGCGAGTCTGCGCGACACTGTGGCTACAGTGGGGTGACCGGTGAGTTTCTCACTTTACTGGTCACTCGGCGAGCCGCTATCGCTGTTCGCCCGTGCGCGCCCGCTTGCACGTCTCCGCCCGCGTCGCCCGCACCTGCCCGCGTACGTCTGCGTGAGCCAGCCCTCTCCCAGCGCCTGCCTTCGCCCGCTTCCTTCACCGCGTGCACCTGCGAGCGCCAGTGCCTGCTCTCCACGCAGCGCGGTGCGCTGCAGCCTCCTCTGCGTGCGGCCACTCCCTCCAGCGCACTCTTCTCTGCGCGCATACGCGCCTGTGTGCGCGCGCGTGGAAGCCTCCAGACGGCGCTCTGAAGCTGCGGACGTCTTAACTCACCTTCAGCAGCACGGCTGCTCTCTCTCTGCTGCTCTCTCTCTCCCGCTCTCTCTCTCTCACTCTCTCACAACACTCTCTTTACCGACGTTTACACACACATACACTCACACTTCCACACACACACCTATACACTATTATATACATATATATATATACGTATACATATATATTGATATATATATACATACATATACATATATATATATATACTTATATTTATACATATAGTAGTACTTATATACTTATGTATTAATATACATACATATATACATTTATATATCTATATACTTATATATATACATATATATATATATACTTGCATATATATTAGTACTTATATAGCTATGTATTAGTCTATATACATATATCTACACACACACACACACATATATATATATAAATATATATACATATATACATCTATATACTTATATATATATATACTTACATATATACATATATTTATATACATATATATAAATATATGTATATACATATATACATATATACACACCTACTTATATTTACATCTATATATACATATACTTATATATATACATATATACATATATATACCTATTTATAACCATATATATATATAGATATATTTACATACATATATATATATTCACATTATTTGCCATACGTGGTATTGCGGGAATATCTGCACCAATTGCTGATATTCCCCGATACACGCGTACAAAAAGCGTGGACACATACATCTTCCACCATCCATCCCACACTCCACGCGGCACCTAGTCCTGTTGGTTACGTCTCTCTAGATGACGACCGACTCGACACCGTGCTACACTCCATCTCTGCCTCCACCCCCACCCCTTTATATACATAATATATACCTATATATATATATACTGTATTTACTTTATTTCTGTTTCGCTTTCCTGTTAGTAAAAAGATAAAAAAATATATAAAAGAGAAAAGATAATCTTTGACTTGCAGGTACTCCGTCTTGCGAATAGCAAGAACCGTTTTGGAACCCTGTTTTGGCTCAAAGCCAAGAACTCAATTTTGAGGGTGTGCCTCAAGGACAAAGATTACCAGAAAAAAATCTAAATAGAAAAACACCAAAAACACAATAAATGAATGGAAGAGATTCGTTGTAGGAATGGCGTAGAAACTTGACTTGTACCCCACTTCCCCGAGTTCGACTCTGGGCCTAAAAGTGACTAAGACAAAATCAAGTAGGCCAGGTTAAAAAAAATTTTGTAAAGAGATGGTTAGGTCCGATTTAGGTTAACCACTATACACACTTTAACGATAAAATCACCATATTAACAACCTATCCGGGCCCCCACCATCCTTTTCTGGCGTCGTTGCCGGGGAAGTGCACCTTCAAGTAAGTTTTTACTCCATTCCTGTAATTTTTTCTCTTCTCTCTTCACGGGTGTCTTTGTTTTTGGTGTGCAGGTAAACCTAATGCAAGGAGAAGGCAGACAGACGAAGTCGAAGATGTAAGCAAATCCAAGGCGGGTACGAGAGCGTGAAGACGTCGACACCGTATTGGAGCTTCGCACACGTTACCGAACAAGTAGGTCTTCTTTTCTTAGCAACTAGGGTTAACTTGTCACCTTAATAAAAAAAAAACTAGAAAAACTTCTTGGGATCTCTTGGGGCAAGTGGATTAAAATTCACTTGTTTGATTGATTGTCTTCACTCCCATCGCCCCGGGATTTCCCACCTTACTTCGCATAGCAGAAATCCAAGAATCTTGATTCTTGAATTTTTCGCCTTGTGAAGTATTCTTTGAGGCAAACACAAAAAGATTGATTGCACCCCTCTTTTGCCTTATTTTATCTACAATTCAGGATCACCTTTTTGGTGGGGAGACTTAGAATTGAGTTAATTCCAACCCCACCACGACTTTTCAACTTGCCTAAGATTCGATCCCGAATACCTCAACCCCTAACAATTTGATTTTCTTCTGGTTGAGCCTTGTGTGTGGAAATCATTCTGGTGATTGAGAGCACTTGAATTGAAGTGCTTTGGCTCCCTTTCACATAAACTCTAAAACTGATTCGTGCATCCACACATAGAAATCTCCATTTAGGGTAGCTCATTGCATTTTAGCATGCATTAACCAACTGATATTGAAGAAGGGTTTGTTGGGCTTAGCAAAAAACTTGTATTCTTTCAAAAACCCAGAGATTGGTTGAATTGGTATTTCAGCGAAATCCTAAAATCCATATTACTTAAGACTGAATTCTAAAAACCATTCACCAATTAAAACTTCAATTCGAGGAGATTTCCTCGTTGCATGCTTGTTTTACACACTTGAAAAATCAATCACTTGGGCATTACCCGTAAACAATGCCCTTCACATTCCAAAAGCACTTGACCCTAAGCCTCTAACTAAAACTGGTAGTAACTTGACCCTTATTAAGGATTGGAGGTCTAACTACCTGCGTGTAGCGTCTATGTGCTGGTGAGGGTTCCCGCGTTCTATCAAGTGTCTAAGACTGGGGCAAACGGCCTTTCAATTTGGCCTGATGGTTCCGCGGTGGTCGCATTCGGTTCCGTAGTCCGTGATAACAGGTAACTTAGATCTTTAGGTCTAAGGGCACACTGTAGAGGTTAGGAATTTGACTGCATTGATTTGTCATCAAGTGTACCT
Organism: Thalassia testudinum; assembly: GCA_037157565.1. Lineage (NCBI taxonomy): Eukaryota > Viridiplantae > Streptophyta > Magnoliopsida > Alismatales > Hydrocharitaceae > Thalassia > Thalassia testudinum. The sequence goes on along the minus strand of JAZHRO010000007.1, from coordinate 23,446,670 downwards.
TTGCGGCGTTATTTCTCTCATCTCTTTTCCCTTCTCATCACCCCAGTTCTTCCTGCGATAGTGCATGTTTGGGAGGAGGTCACAAAACCCTGAACTGTGTGAATTGTCTGATAATTTTAGAAAAGGAGCCGAATCATCCTCCTCCTCCACAAACATGGCAAACACCCCCACCTCACCACTTCATCACAATTCCAATTCTTCCAACACTAGGCTTATCCCGAGAAACCCTGTAAGACCTTCCTTACCGAGTGTCGCGCCGAGCAACTCGGTAAGTCATGTGGATCTGGCTTTTGCAAGCCAGTATTTCGACACAGAGGACCAAACCTCCGTGTGCTCGGACGCATATTTACATGCGGCCATGTCTTCTAGCATAGAAGATGCTTGCACCCTGGGGAACAACCCGTTCTCTGCCACGTGTAACCCAGGGTGGAGAAATCATCCAAATTTTGCATGGTCCAACAACCCGCAGTGCCAAAACCCCGCGAGTGGACCAATGCGACCGTCCGCACCCGTCATCCCAAGGGCCCAGTCTAATCCTATGGCAAATTCGCCATCAGGCCCTTGTGTACTGCAAACAAAACATGCATCAAGTCCACTTGATAAATTGATGCAAATGATGACAGAAATGTCAAAGCGCCATAAAGAGAACATGACCTCTCTTCAGCACCAATTGGCGTAGCAGAATGCTGAGATCAGTCAACTACGCATGGCGACTCGATCTCAGGGAACTCTTCCCACCCAACCTGTTCCAAACCCGCGAAACTTTGTACCTCGTGGTCCGCAACCACAGGTACAATCTTCTCAGGGACAGGTTCATCAAATTATGCAAGTTTCAAGCATTCCACCAGGATTTCAGGCTAATCCCGCTGTAGCACCGCACTCTTATGTCCCTATTGCAAACCCTCCTCCGCCGTATGATCCCACTGGACCTGCATCGTCCAATGCGATCACTATGAGCGGCGGTAAGCAAACCGTCGATCTGCCTCGACCTGATCTTGGCCCGTCTTCTTCGTCGCCCTCTCATTCGGGATGCGCACCGCATTCGCGAGAGGACGATACACTCAAATTAGTGCCAGAATCAGTTCCATTCCCTGAGACTCTACTGAGGGAGCCAAAAGGCAAAAAGAAAGATACGCAGGCCTTTGATAACCTACGTAATTTGTTCAGGGATGTAGAAATCAAAGTTCCCCTTCTCGAGGCTATCGATCACATACCTACTGTCGCCCGATTTTTCAAAGACTACACAGCACCCAGGCAACAGTCAAAGAAAACTAAAAATCCGGTGGTTCTCTCGCCTCATGCGAATTGTGCTATACTGTCAAATCTACCACCGAAGCAGAAAGATCCGGGCACACCACTGATTTCCTGTAGCATCCAAGGCTGCAATTTTAACCGTACCTTGCTTGATCTAGGATCTTCCATCAATCTTATACCGACCATCATGCTCAAAAAATTTTCTTTGGGAAATCTGAAACCCACCCTTGTCACATTACAGTTGGCAGATTGTTCTGTCAAAATCCCAAAGGGTGTGGTGGAAGACGTGGTGGTTAGGGTCAACAGTCTCTGTTTTCCTGTTGACTTTCTTGTTTTAGATATGGAAGTTCCTAGTTCACTTTCTGATTGTTTGATCATCCTCGGTCGACCTTTCTTGGCCACAACTCGTGCCCTTATCGACTGCGAGTCGGGCTGTATTGAGATTGCCGTTGGATCTGAAAAGATCAAGCTTAACATCTTCAAGGCAGCCATGAACTTTGATTGCGATTACATCAAGGATGACACATCTGACGAGGACATGACCGTCAGTGCATGTATCGGACTAATTGGGACCTATTTAGACTGCTGCGGATTACCTGACTACTGCCTGATCAACATATACTGTGACGTTCCCACATCCCTCCCTTGTCCCGTACCTTCTCCTGGCTAGACTTCTAACGAGGTTTTCTCCGCTTCTCAAACCTCGTGGTCTGAGTTATATTCGGGCTGCTCACCGCCGGTCCATACTCTTGAAGACCGGACTGCCCTTTCTTTCCCGCCAAATCAGGTGGATTTGCAAATCCACACCGGGACCTTAAGCCCACATACTACTCACTGGGGCTATTCCTTTTTGGATCCATCCATCTAAGAAGCCCTCTTCTTGGCCAATTTGAGGGCCAACTGCTTCCTCTTGACTTATTTTCTGTTCCTCCTAGGACACTCTTGTCCCAGAAAATGCCAGATCTTTCACCACCCACCATCCACCCACCCTACCACCCTGCTGTATACCCTGCACCTCACCTCTCGTTACCCGATCTTCCGTCCTTTCTCTACCTTTCCCTGCATGCATATGAGGACATAGCATTGTTTGGCATGGGGGGGTGGATAGGCATCCATAGGATCTGGGTATTTTATGGTATCATGCAGTTTCCACCTATTTATAATATGCAAGAAAAAAAAAATAATAATAAAAAAATGGTGTTTAGTAATGATCTTAAGGGCTGAAACAAAAATACAATAAGTGTTTATGGATATTCAACCTTTGTTTTGAAGACTTTCCAGGTCACAGAAGCTTGATTCGCTCAGGCTCGGGCTTAATTCACTTGAGCATTGACAAAATAGATCAGAATCTCTCCTAATTAAGGACATATTCTTGTACCTGAGACACCAGTACATGATTCGTTGGTTTGCTTCTACTTGAGAGCTTAAGTAAACTTGGTTCACACTATACATATTAGGAAAGACCAGGTGAACATAAGATCCAACACTAGTGTTCATTAGGGAAGGTGGAGTCCTTACCTGTGCGCGCAGGTAGACTTTTTATCCCAAGCTTTAGTCTTGTGTTTAGGAGCGATCTTTCCACCAAAAAGAAACTCTCCCACCAAAAAGAAAAGTGTACTCCTCCAAATAATGTTGTAAGAGATATACTGACACGCGTTTCTAAAAAAAAAGAAAAAAAAATGCAAATAAGTCAGTATATCTCACAAATATCTGTAAACTGTTTTCCTATGAGCCATAAATGTCAAAAAATGAGAGTTTTCCGTCATCTTTTAAGGGTCAATCCGAAAACACGAGCTGAAACTGGGACCAACCTGTACTTAAAGATTCGTGAAACCTTGGGCTTTAGTCTTAATGTTCATCTGGTCAGTCTTGATCCTTCACTAAGCACAAGCCATAACCTCTTGAGCTCTCGAGTACGGCAAAAACCTCCTGAATCCTGGTAATCATACTTAAGGTTTAAATATCAAGAGTCCTGGTTAGTCGAGAGATGATCTATGTCATGTGAGAGTTAAAGTACTGGTAGTTTTCTCTACAATTGGTTCTCATAGTATCCAACAATAAACACACCTATGTTACCTCGGAAGAAAATCTTCAGCTTAAGATAATTTCTAAATACTATTTTGCTAGGGACTAGCAAAGATAGGCATGGGGGTATGATTGCACCGCAAAAATATGCCTGCAATTATGCCGTCTTGTGCTATTTCCTAGCATTACCCATGCATATTAGGTCTCCATAGTTGCATTGTAAAAATACATGCGTGCATGCATTTAATTAAGAGGGGAGGAGAGTGAAATAAAATGGCCTCGCGATTACATTTTTCTGCAAGTGCATCTTTGCAAAATCCACCATCTTTTTATTTATTTCACTTGGTTTTGAAATCTTCCCGCGACTGCTTTGCATGACAACTTCTTCTCTTCGCACCATTCCCTGCTCTCCATCCCTCTCCCTGCCAGCCGTAGCAGACCTCTCCCTGCTAAGACCATGCATGAGCCATGCAGCGCCAGGGCATGGCCATGCATGGCTTTCATCTTCTATATAAAGTGGGTGGCTTCTTCTTCATGGGTGGCCTGGTCCAACAGAGAAAAACCCACCTGCAGCTTCTTCTCCAGGCCACCGTCCTCTCCTCCCTCTCCCTCCACATGTCGGCCCTCCTCGGAGACACCCGGCGGACAGGAGTCTTCACTGTGGTGAGCATCCACCACCGTGAAACCACCACTGCCCAGCTCTTCAAAGAGCCGGTGGGCGTGGTGGCCTTCTTCCCTGTTTTCACCTTCACGCCATTTCAGCCATTACCGCAAGCTTCAAGCTGTGAGGCTCAACCGGCCACCGCACACCCTGCAGCAGCCGGCCAAGCCCCACAGCAACAGCAACAGGGCGGCAGCAGGCCGCCCTAGCCTTCCACGTGCGCCTGCAGGCATGCTCACCTCCTGCTCATTCGAACTGCAGTCGCGCTCTCTCTTCCGCAACTGGCCTCCGCGCGCCACTGCAGCGGCCGACCACACGCGCAGCCAACTCCCGCAAGCCACCGCGCGAGCAGCCATCGCCCCCGCCCTCCCCCGCGCACGCCAACGCCCTCTCCGCCCGCTCTGTCGCGACCTTCCGCCCGCAAGCAACCGGCCGGTGCAGACCTTTTTCCTCGCGCGCCAGCCCGTTCGTGCCAGCCGTGAGCCGGCCGCACTCACACCACCTACAGCTCCCGGTCGCGCGGCTCGCCCGACCACTGTAGCCACTGTTCACGCGAGTTTGCGCGACACTGTGGCTACAATGGGGTGACCGGTGAGTTTCTCACTTTACCGGTCACCCAACGCGCTGCTACCGCCGTTCGCCCGTGCGCGTGCCCGCCTGTGCATCTCCGCCGGCGTCGCCCGCACCCGCCCGCGTACGTCTGCATGCGCCAGCCCTCTCCCAGCGCCTGCCTTCGCCCGCTTCCTTCACCGCGTGCACCTGTGAGCGCCAGCGCCTGCTCTCCACGCAGCGCGGTGCGCTGCGGCCTCCTCTGCGTATGGCCACTCCCTCCAGTGCACTCTTCTCTACGCGCATACGCGCCTGTGCGTGCGCGTGGAAGCCTCCAGATGGCGCTCTGAAGCTGCGGACGTCTTAACTCACCTCCAGTAGCACAGCTGCTCTCTCTTTCCCTCTCTCTCTCTGTCTCACTCTCTCTCACAACACTCTCTTTACCGACGTTTACACACACATACACTCACACTTCCACACACACACAGACACATACACTATTATATACATATATATATATACGTATACATATATATTGATATATATATACATATATTTATATACATATATATATATATATATACATCTACATATATATATACTTATATTTATACATATAGTAGTGCTTATATACTTATGTATTAGTATACATACATATATACATATATATATATCTATGTACTTATATATATACATATATATATATATATATACTTATATCTATATATATAGTAGTATTAGTATACTCATATATATATATATACATATATCTATATACTTATATATATATATATATACATATACTTATATATACATATATTAGTACTTATATAACTATGTATTAGTCTATATACATATATCTATATACATACATACATACATACATATATATATATATATAAATATATATATATATACATACATATATACACATATATATACTTACATATATATATATATAAATATACATATATATATATATTATTACCTATATAACTAAGCATAGATACATATATATACATATATACACACCTACTTATATATACATCTATGTATACACATATATATCTAGCTACATATATCTATATATACATAAATTACTACTATATACATATACATACATATATATTTACATCTATATAGTTATATATACATACTTATACATATATATATACATATATATATATCTATACATACATCTATATATACATATACTTATATATATACATATATACATATATATATATACACACACACATATATATATATATACACATATATATATATACACATATATATACCTATTTATAACCATATACATATATATAGATATATTTACATACATATATATATATTTTCACATTATTTACCATACGTGGTATCGCGGGAATATCTGCACCAGTTGCTGATATTCCCCGATACACGCGTACAAAAAGCGTCGACACATACACCAGTTCCGCTCGCAAGCCACCTGTCGGCACAATCCTTCCACGCTCATGCCAGCCCCGAGCCATCCACACTCACAGCACCGCCCGCTCTCGGTTGCACGGCTCGGCCTTACACTGTAGCCATTGTTCACGCCAGTCTGCGGAACATTGTGGCTACAGTGGGGTGACCGGTGAGTTTCTCACTTATCCGGTCACCCGGCGCGCCGCTACCGGCCACTGCCTGCGCATGCGTTCAGCCCCGTGCCCACTCCAGCACCTGCCTGCGCGTCTGCATGCGCCTGCGTCGCCCGCACCCGCCCACGTCGCTCGCTCCCTTCGCCTGCGTGCGCCTGCGAGCGCCCTTCTGCGCTACGCTGTGCGTTGCGGTCTTCTTCTTGCCAATCCCTTCAGCACACTCCTCTCTGCGCGCATATGCGCCTGCGCGCGCACGTGGAGCCTCCAGACGGTGCTTGGAAGCCTCAGACGCCTTAACCCTCCAGCAGCGCCCTTTCTCTCTCTCACACAGCACTCTCTCACTCTCTTTACCAACACTTACACACCTACACTCACACTTTCATACACACACACACACCTATACACTATTATATACATATATATATGTATACATATATATATTGATATATATACATATATTTATATACATATATATAAATACACCTGCAATTGTGCCATCTTGTGCTATTTCCTAGCATTACCAGTGCATATTAGGTTTCCATAGTCGCATTTGTGAAAATACATGCATGCATGCATTTAATTGAGAGGGGAGGAGAGTGAATAAAATGGCCTCGCAATTCACATTTTCTTCAAGTGTTGCTTCGCAAAATTCCCATCTTTACTTTTATTTCTATTTGATTTTTGGAATTCTTCCTGCGGCTGCTAGGAATGGTTCTTCTTTGCACCTTGTCCTGACTCAACCATGACCTGCACAGCCACTCCCTACCGAGCCCCATGCAGCCGCATGCACAGGCAGGGCATGGCTGTGCATGCCTTTTTCCTTTATAAAATAGGGCGGCTACTTCCTTTGAAGGTAGCCTGGTCCTCCACCAAAGAAACACACAACAGCTCTTCTCCAGGCCACCATCTCCTCCATCTCCCTCCATACACAGGACCTCCTCCTCAGAGGAGCCACTCTGCGGGCAGGAGTCTTCACTGTGGTGCACACCCACCACCGTGAAACCACCACCGCCGAACTCATCAAGAGTCGGTGGGTGTGGTGGCCTTCTTCCCTGTTTCACTTTCCAGCCATTCCAGCCATTGGAGCGGGAGCTTCGAGCTTTGAAGCTCAAAGCTCCACACGCAGCAACCGCCCAACCCTTTCCGCACACGCCAGCAGGCCGCCCTCGCCTTCAACGCGTGCTTGCAGGTGCCCTCGCTTCCCACTTCTTCGCACTGCACTCGCTTGTTCGCCCGCAACCGGCCACCGCGTGCCATTGCAGCGGCCAGCCAAGCTTCTCCGCACACGCCAGCCAACACCCGTAGCCCCATCGCGCGCCCTGTCGCGCTCCTTCGCCTGCGACCTAGCCTCTCCGCGCACCCTGTCGCGAGTTCCACCCGCAAGCCACCGGCTGGCGCAACCCTTCCACATGCGTGCCCGCTGGCGCGCGCCAGCCCCGAGCAGTTCGCACTCACAGCACCGCCCGCTCCCGGTTGCGCGGCTCGGCCATACACTGTAGCCACTGTTCACGTCAGTCTGCGGAACACTGTGGCTACAGTGGGGTGACTGGTGAGTTTCTCACTTATCCGATCACCCGGCGCGCCGCTATCGGCCACTGCCCGCACGCGAGTTCAGCCTCGCTCCCGCTCCAGCGCCCGCCCGCGCATCTGCGTGCGCTTGCGTCGCCCGCACCCGCCCATGTCGCCCGCTCCCTTCACCCGCGTGCGCTTGCGAGCGCCCTTCAGCGCAGCGCTGTGGTCCTCTCCGCGCCACTCCTTTCAACGCGCTCCTCTCTGCGGGCATAGGCACCTGCGCATGCGCGTGGAGCCTCCAGACGGCGCTTGGAAGCTTCGGACGCCTTAACCCTCCAGCAGCGCCCTCTCTCTCTCTCTCACAGCACTCTCTCACTCTCTTTACCGACACTTACACACCTACACTCACACTTTCATACACACACACACTTATACACTATTATATACATATATATATACGTATACATATATATATTGATATATATACATATATTTATATACATATATTAGTACTTATATAACTATGTATTAGTCTATATACATACTTATATATATATACATATACTTATACATACATAGATATATATGTATATAGTAATATATGTACATATATACATATCTATCTATAGAACTATATATACATATATATATATATATATATATACACATATCTATCTACATATATCTATATACATATATTACTATATATATATATATTTACATCTATATAGTTATATATACATACTTATACATATATAGATATATATATATAGATCTATACATATACTTATATATATATATATACATATATATATATACACATATATATATACATATATAACTACATATATATACCTATATATTTATAACCATATATATATATACAAATAGATATATTTACATTAATACATATATATATATATTTTCACATTACTTACCATACGTGGTATCGCGGGAATATCTGCACCAGTTGTTGATATTTCTCGATACACGCGTACAAAAAGGAAAAACATGGTCACACACATCTTCCACCATTCATCCTACACTCCACACGGCACCTCGTCCTGTTGGTTACGTCTTTCTAAACGATGACCGACTCGACACTGTGCTACACTCCATCTCCGCCTCCAACCCCACCCCTTTATACATATTTACTATATACATATATATCTATACTATATTTACTTTATTTCTATTTCTCTTGCATGCCCATAAAAAGATAAAAAAATATATAAAAGAGAAAAGATAAATCTTGACTTGCAGGTACTCCGTCTTGTGAATAGCAAGACCCGATTTGGTTCAAAGCCAAGAACTTAATTTTGAGGGTGTGCCTCAAGAACAAAGATTATCAGAAAAAAATCTTAAAGAGAAAAATACCAAAAACACAATAAATAAACAGAAGAGATTCGTTGTAGGAAAGGCGTAGAAACTTGACTCATAACCCCACTTCCCTGAGTTCGACCCTGGGCCTAAAAGTGACCAAGATAAAATCAAGTAGGCTAGGTTAAAAAATTTTTTGTAAAGAGATGGTTAGGTTAGATTTAGGTTAACTACTATACACACTTCAATGATAAAATCACCATATTAACAACCTATCCGGGCCCGACCACCATCCTTTTCTGGCGCCGTTGCCGGGGAAGTGCCCCTTCAAGTAAGTTTTTACTCCATTCCTGTAATTTTTCTCTTCTCACACCCTTCTCTTCACGGGTGTCTCTGTTTTTGGTGTGCAGGTAAATCTGTTGCAAGGAGAAGGCGGGCAGATGAAGTCGGAGACGTGGGCAGATCTAAGGCGGGAATGAGAGCGTGAAGACGCCGACACTGCACTGGAGCTCTGCACATGTTGCTGCACAAGTAGGTCATTCTTTCTTAGCAACCTAGGTTAACTTGTAACCTTAATAAAAAAAAAACTAAAAAACTAAAAACTAGAAAAATTCTTGGGATCTCTTGGGGCAAGTGGATTAAAATTCACTTGTTTACCCTTACTCCCGCTGTCCCAGGATTTCCCGCCTTACTTCACATAGCGAAAATCCAAGAATCTTGATTCTTGAATTTTTTGCTGTGTGAAGTATTCTTTGAGGCAAACACAAAAAGATTGATTGCACCCCTCTTTGCCTCATTTATTTGCAATTCGGGATCATATTTTTGGTGGGGAGACTTGGAATTGAGTTGATTCCAACCCCACCATGACTTTTCACTTGCCTAAGATTCGATCCTGAACATTTCAACTCCAAGAAATTGATTTTCTTTATCTTTTGGTTGAGTCTTGTGTGTCGACATCTTTTTGGTAATTGGGAGCACTTGAATTGAAATGCTTTGGCTCCCTTTCACACTAATATAAAACTGATTCGTGCATCCACACATAGAAATCTCCATTTAGGGTAGCCCATTGCATTTTAGCATGCATTAACCAATTGATATTGAAGAAGGGTTTGTTGGGCTTAGAAGAAAACTTGTATTCTTGCAAAACAGGGAGATTGGTTGAATTGGTATTTCAGCAAAATCCTAAAATCCATACTACTTAAGGCTGAACTCTAAAACCATTCACCAATTAAGAACTTCAATTTGGGGAGATTTCTCCGTTGCATGCTTGTTTTACACACTCTGAAAATCAATCACTTGGGCATTGCCCGTAAATAACGTCCTTCACATTCCAAAAGCACTTGACCCTAAGCCTCTAACTAAAATTGGTAGTAACTTGACCCTTATTAAGGATTGGAGGTCTAACTACCTGCGTGTAGCGTCTACGTGCTGGTGAGGGTTCCTGCGTGCTATCGGGTGTCTAAGACTAGGGCAAACGACCTTTCAATCTGGCCCGGTGGTTCCGCAGTGCTCTCATTCGGTTCCGTAGTTCGTGATAGTAGGTAACTTAGATCTTTAGGTATAAGGGCACACTGTAGAGGTTAGGAAATTGATTGCATTGATTTGTCATCAAGTGTACCTTTGCGGCGTCATTTCTCTCATCTCTTTTCCCTTCTTATCTCCCCAATTCTTCCTGCGGTAGTGCATGTTTGGGAGGAGATCTCAAAACCTTGAACTGTGTGAATTGCCTGATAATTTTAGAAAAGGAGTCGAATCGTCCTCCTCCTCCACAAACATGGCTGCACACCCACCCCCAAATCCTGAGGGAGGAAATCGCCCTTAGAACCCACCAGGTGGTGGAGCCTTAGATCCCATAACCCGCCTCCAAGCCCAAATGGAAATGTATAATGAGCAAATTGAAGCCATTAGGGAAACATTGGAGGAAATGCAGAACCCTCCCGAATGGGAGGAGCCTAGGTCTCTTAGCTCTTATCAGAATCCTGCTGCTACAAAGATCATAGGACAAATTCGGGTCCCCATGGGCAGGGACGACTTTGAACTGAAACCGAACGTAATTGGCCTAATAAATTTTCACTTTCATGGCCTTGCAAGTGAAGATCCGTTTCTCCACTTGGAAGACTTAACTCAATTAGCTGAAACTATTAAACCAAGAAATATCGGGTTACCTATAGTCCTCATGAAAATGTTCCCGTTTTCATTGCGGGATAAAGCGTCGTAGTGGTTACGCACCCTTGGGAGAACCATCCACTCTTGGGAAGAGATGCGAACAACGTTTCTCAAGAAGTTCTTCTCAATCGGGCGAGCTAATGCGCTTCGCCGTGCTATCACTTCATTTACGCAACAAAACGGCGAACAATTTCATGAGGCATGGGAGAGGTATAATGACCTCCTCAGGAAGTATCCGCACCACGGTCTGCCTAAGTGGCATATAGCCCAGTTTTCTACTATGGGCTAAATGAGACTTTGAAGCAGATTGCAGACGCTTCTTGCGGAGGGAATTTCATGAATAAAGACGAGAATGGAGCATTCGAATTGTTTGAAAACATGAGTGAAAACTCAATGAACAATGCCTCCATTGTCGCCTTTAATCGTACCAGCCTACCCCGAAATGTCCATGAAGTTGACATGGGACCCTCCCATTCATCCACAGATCTTAGCCTTATTGCACAGAAATTGGATGAAGTCTCCGTCGTGCACAAGAAGCTGGATGAGCTTCTGGCCGACCCCGCTCGTTCTATGGCAAACACCCCCACCTCACCACTTCGTCACAATCCCGATTCTTCCAACACAAGGCTTATCCCGAGAAACCCCGTAAGACCTTCCTTACAGAGTGTCGCGCTGAGCGACTCTGTAAGTCATGCGGAACTGGCTTTTGCAAGCCAGTATTTTGACACGGAGGACCAAGCCTCCGTGTGCTCGGATGCGTATTTACATGCGGACACGTCTTCTGGCATAGAAGACGCTTGCTCCCTGGGGAATAACCCGTTCTCTGCCACTTATAACCCAGGGTGGCGAAATCATCCGAACTTCGCATGGTCCAACAACCCGCAGCACCAAAACCCCGCGGGTGGACCAATGCGACCGTTCATACCCATCATCCCAAGGGCCCAGTCTAATCCTATGGCGAATCCGCCATCAGGCCCTTGCGTACCGCAAGCAGAACATGCATCAAGTCCTCTTGACAAATTGATGCAAATGATGTCGGATATGTCAAAGTGCCATGAAGAGAACATGACCTCTCTTCAGCACCAACTGGCGCAACAGAATGCTGAGATCAGTCAACTACGCATGGCAACTCGATCTCAGGGCACTCTTCCCGCCCAACCTGTTCTAAACCCGCAAAATTTCGTACCCCGTGGTCCGCAACCACAGGTACAACCTTCTCAGGGGCAGGTTCATCAAATTCTGCAGGCTCTGAGCATTCCACCGGGATTTCAGGCTAATCCTGTTGCAGCCCCTCACTCTTATGTCCCTATTGCGAACCCTCCTCCGCCGTATGATCCCACTGGACCTGCATCGTCCAATGCTATCACTACAAGGAGCGGTAAGCAGACCATCGATCCGCCTCAACTTGATCCTGGCCTGTCTTCTTCGTCGCCCTCTCATTCGGGATGCACACCGCATTCACGAGAGGACGATACACCGAAATTGGTGCCAGAATCAGTCTCATTCCCTGAGGCTCTACTGAGGGAGCCAAAAGGCAAAAAGAAAGATATGCAGGCCTTTGATAACCTACGTAATTTGTTCAGGGATGTAGAAATCAAAGTACCCCTACTAGAGGCTATCGATCACATACCTACTGTCGCCCAATTTTTCAAAGACTACACAACACCCAGGTGACAGTCAAAGAAAACTAAGAATCCGGTGGTTCTCTCGCCTCATGCGAGTTGTGCTATACTGTCAAACCTACCACCGAAGCGGAAAGATCCGGGCACATCGCTTATTTCCTGTAGCATCCAAGGCTGCAATTTTAACCGTGCCTTGCTTGATCTAGGATCTTCCATCAATCTTATTCCAACCATCATGCTTGAAAAATTTTCCTTGGGAAATCTGAAACCCACCCCTGTCACGTTACATTTGGCAGATCATTTTGTCAAAATTCCGAAGGGTGTGGTGGAAGACGTGGTGGTTAGGGTCAACAGTCTCTGTTTTCCTGTTGACTTTCTTGTGTTAGATATGGAAGTTCCTAGCTCACTTTCTGATTGTCCGATCATCCTTGGTCGACCTTTCTTGGCCACAGCCCATGCCCTTATCGACTGTGAGTCGGGCTGTATTGAGATTTCCATTGGATCTGAAAAGCTCAAGCTTAACATCTTCAAGGCAGCCAAGAACTTTGATTGCGATTGCATCAAGGATGACTCGTCTGGCGAGGACATGACCATCAGCGCGTGTATTGGACTAATTGGGACCTATTTAGACTGCTGCGGATTACCCGACGATTGCCTGATCAACACATACTGTGACGTTCCCCCATCCCTCCTTATCCCCATACCTTCTCCTGACCAGACTTCTGACGAGGTTTTCTCTGCTTCCCATACCTCGTGGTTTGAGTCATATCTGGGCTACTCACCGCCGATCCACACTCCTGAAGACTGGATTGCCCTTTCTTTCCCGCCAAATCAGGCAGATTTGCAACTCCACACTGGGACCTTGAGCCCATATTCTACTCACTGGGGCTATTCCTTTTTGGATCCATCTATCCAAGAAGCCCCTCTTCTTGGCCAATCTGAGGGCCAATTTCTTCCTCCTGACTTGTTCTCCGATCCGCCTGGGACACTCTCGTCCCAGGAAATGCCAGACCTTTCACCATCCACCATCACTTTTCACGCCACTATCAAGATCACTTCACTTTTCACTTCACCACCCACCATCCACGCACCCTACCATCCTACTATATACCCTGCACCTCAGCTCTCGTTACCTGATCCTTCATCCTTTCTCTACCTTTCCCTGCATGCATATGAGGACATAACATTGTTTGGCATGGTGGGGTGGATAGGCATCCATAGGATCTGGGTATTTTATGGTATCATGCAGTTTCCACCTATTTATAATATGCAAGAAAAAGAAAAAAAATAATAATAAAAAAAAAATGGTGTTTAGTAATGATCTGAAGGGCTGAAACAAAAATACAATAAGTGTTTATGGATATTCAACCTCTGTTTTGAAGACTTTCCAGGCCACAGAAGCTTGATTCGGTCAGACTCAGGCTTAATTCACTTGAGAATTTACTAAATAGATCAAAATCTCTCCTAATTAAAGACGTATTCTTGTACCTGAGACACCAGTACAGGATCCATTGGTTTGCTTCTACTTGAGAGCCTAAGTAATCTTGGTTTACACTACACATATCAAGGAAGACCAGGTGAACATAAGATCCAACCCTAGTGTTCATTAGGGAAGGTGGAGTCCTTACCTGTGCGCATAGGTAGACTTTTTATCCCAGGCTTTAGTCTTGTGTTTAGGAGCGACTCTTTCCACCAAGAAAGAACTCTCCCACCAAAAAGAAAAGTGCGCTCCTCCAAATAATGTTGTAAGAGATATACTGACACGTGTTTCAAAAAAAAAATGCAAATAAGTCAGTATATCTCGCGAATGTCTATAAAGTCTCTACCCTAAAAAAGTTCTTCAGGGCATGTCACAAATACCCTGTTTTCCTTTGAGCCACAAATGTCAGAAAATGGGAGTTGAGTTTTCCGTCATCTTCTTAAGGGTCAATCCGAAAACACGAGCTGAAACTGGGACCAACCTGTACTTAAAAATTTGTGAAACCCTAGGCTTGAGTCATAATGTTCATCTGGTCAGTCTTGATCCTTCACACTGCACAAGCCATAACCTCTTGAGCTCTCGAGTACGGCAAAAATCACCTGGGTCCTGGAAATCGTACTTAAGGTTTAAATATCAAAAGTCCTGGTTAGTCGAGAGATGATCTATGTCATGTGAGACTTAAAGTACTGGTAGTCTTCTCTACAATTGGTTCTCACAATATCCAACAATAAACACACCTTTGTCACCTCAGAAGAAAATCTTCAGCTTAAGATCATTTCTAAATATTGTTTTGCTAGGGACTAGCAAAAGATAGGCATGGGGGTATGATTGCACCGCAAAAATACACCTACAATTGTGCCATCTTGTGCTATTTCCTAGCATTACCAGTGCATAATAGGTTTCCATAGTCGCATTTGTGAAAATACATGCATGCATGCATTTAATTGAGAGGGGAGGAGAGTGAATAAAATGGCCTCACAATTCACATTTTCTTCAAGTGCTGCTTCGCAAAATTCCCATCTTTATTTTTATTTCTATTTGATTTTTGGAATTCTTCCTGCGGCTGCTAGGAATGGTTCTTCTTCTTCGCACCTTGTCCTGACTCAACCATGACCTGCACAGCCACTCCCTGCTGAGCCCCATGCAGCTGCATGCACAGGCAGGGCATGGTTGTGCATGCCTTTTTCCTTTATAAAACAGGGCGGCTACTTCCTTTGAAGGCAGTCTGGTCCTCCACGAAAGAAACACACAGCAGCTCTTCTCTAGGCCATCGTCTCCTCCCTCTCCCTCCTTACGCAGGACCTCCTCCTCAGAGGAGTCACTCTGCGGGCAAGAGTCTTCACTGTGGTGCACACCCACCACCGCCCAGCTCATCAAGTGCCAGTGGGCGTGGTGGCCTTCTTCCCTGTTTCACTTTCCAACCATTGGAGTGGGAGCTTTAAGCTTTGAAGCTCAAAGCTTCGCACGCAGCAATAGCAGCAAGGCGGCAGCAGCAGCAGCCGCCCAGCCCTTTCCGCACACGCCAGCGGGCCGCCCTCGCCTCCAGCGCGCTCCTGCAGGCACCCTCGCCTCCCGCTTCTTTGCACTGCACTCGCCTGTCCGCCTGCAATCGGCCACTGCGCGCCATTGCAGCAATTGCCAAGCTTCTCCGCGCACGCCAGCCAACACCCGTAGCCCCACCGCACGCCCTGTCGCACTCCTTCGCCGCGACCTAGCCTCTCCGCGTGCCCTGTCGCGAGTTCCGCCCATAAGCCACTGGCCGGCTCAACCCTTCCACACGCGTGCCAGCTCGCGCGCGCCAGCCCCGAGTCGTCTGCACTCACAGCATCGCCCGCTCTTGGTTGTGCGGCTCGGCCTTACACTGTAGCCACTGTTCACGCCAGTCTGCGGAACACTGTGGCTACGGTGGGGTGACCGGTGAGTTTCTCACTTATCCGGTCACCCGACGCGCCACCACCGGCCACTGTCCGCGGGCGCGTTCAGCCCCGCACCCGCTCTAGTGCCCGACCGCGCATCTGCGTGCGCCTGCGTCGCCTGCTCCCTTCGCCCGCTTGCGCCTGCGAGCACCCTTCTGCGCAGCACTGTGCGCTGCTGTCCTCTCCGTGCCACTCCCTTCAACGTGCTCCTCTCTGCGCGCATACGTGCCTGCGCATGCGTGGAGCCTCCAGACGGCGCTTGGAAGCTTCAGACCCCTTAACCCTCCAGCAGCGCTCTCTCTCTCTCTCACAGCACTCTCTCACTCTCTTTACCTACACTCACACTTTCATACACACACACACCTATACACTATTATATACATATATGTATATACGTATATATTTATATATATACATATTTATATACTTATATATATATATATAGTAGTATTTATATAACTAAGTATTAGTATACATATATATATATATACATATATCTATACATATATTAGTACTTATATAACTATGTATTAGTCTATATACATACATATATATATATATACATACATCTATATACTTATATATATGTATATATATATATATATATATAAACATATCTATCTACATATATCTATATACATATATTACTATATATATATATTTATTTACATCTATATAGTTATATATACATACTTATACATATATAGATATATATATAGATCTATACATATATCTATCTATACATATACTTATATATATATATACATATATATATACACACATATATATACATATATAACTGCATATATATACCTATATATTTATAACCATATATATATATTTTTTCATATTACTTACCATAGGTGGTATCGCGGGAATATCTGCACCAGTTGCTGATATTTCCCGATACACGCGTACAAAAAAAAAAAGCGTGGTCACGCACATCTTCCACCATCCATCCTACACTCCACACGGCACCTCGTTCTGTTGGTTACGTCTTTCTAGATGATGACTGACTCGACACCGTGCTACACTCCATCTCCGCCTCCACCCCCACCCCTTTATACATATTTAGTAAATACATATATATCTATACTATATTTACTTTATTTCTATTTCTCTTGCATGCCCATAAAAAGATAAAAAAATATATAAAAGAGAAAAGATAATTTTTGACTTGCAGGTACTCCGTCTTGCGAATAGCAAGACCCAATTTGGAACCCTGATTTGGCTCAAAGCCAAGAACTTAATTTTGAGGGTGTGCCTCAAGAACAAAGATTATCAGAAAAAAAATCTTAAAGAGAAAAACACCAAAAACACAATAAACAAACCGAAGAGATTCATTGTAGGAAAGGCATAGCAACTTGACTCGTAACCCCACTTCCCTGAGTTCGACCCTTGGCCTAAAAGTGACTAAGATAAAATCAAGTAGGCCAGGTTAAAAAAATTTTTGTAAAGTGTTGGTTAGGTTCGATTTAGGTTAACCACTATACACACTTCAACGATAAAATCACCATATTAACAACCTATCCGGGCCCGACCACCAACGGGTTCAGGGAGCACATGGTCAACATAGGGTTTGAGACGTTCCCCGTTGACCTTGAAGGAATTACCCATCTTTGGGTCAGATATTTCGACGTCCCTGTTAGGAAAAATCCGCTTAATAATGAACGGGTCGTTCCACTTAAACCTAAGCTTGCCGCGAAAGAGCTTAAGTCGAGAATCAAAAAGCCAGACCCTTTGGTTTGGCTCAAAGCTCTTACGGGAAATCATCTGGTCATGAAGAGCTTTGGTCCTTGCCTTATAGATTCTGGCATTCTCGTAGGCATAATTTCTAAGCTCCTCCAACTTAGATAGTTGGAGTTTCTTGGTCTTCTCGACTAAGTCTAGGTCAAGATGGCATTTCTTGATGGCCCAAAATGCCCAGTGTTCTAACTTTACGGGTAAGTGACATGCCTTACCAAACACCAAACGGAACGAAGACATACCGATAGGCATTTTATATGCCGTACGGTAAGCCCAAAGAGCATCATCCAACTTTTGGGTCCAATCCTTCCTATCAGGCCTAACCATTTTCTACAGAACGTTCTTGATCTCTCGATTGGAGACCTTGGCCTGTCTGTTTGTCTGGGGGTTGTAGGATGTGGAAATCCGATGAATCACCTTGTATTTTGCCAGTAGATTTTTGAAATGGGCATGACTGAAATGCGTGCCACCATCAATGATAATGGCTCGAGGAATCCCGAACTGACTAAAGATATTTTTCTTCACAAAAATCAATGACCACCTTGTGGTCATTGGTCCAAGTGGTCATTGCCTCAATCCATTTGGACACGTAATCCACAACAACCAGAATATACTAGTGTCCAAATGAAGGAGAGAAGGGTCCTATGAAATCGATGCTCCAAACATCGAAAATTTCAACAAGTATCGGGTTTAGGGGCATTATGTCTCTCTTGGCCATGTTCCCAAGTGTCTGACATCACTCGCATGACCTTGAGAATTCCTGGGCATCCTTAAATAACGACAACCAATAGAATCTGGATTGCAGAATTTTTGTTGCTGTCTTTTTCCCGAAAAACTGTCCTCCACACGCAAATTCTTGGCGGAACTCAAGTATAATATGGAACTTATTTCCGGGGCGCATCGGTGAATAATCTGGTCAGTGCCGATGCGGTACAACTCACGATCATCCCAGAAATAATATTTGACCTTGGACATAAGTCTATCCTTCTATTGCTTAGTCTAATCCAAGAGGATTTGACAAACGACTAAATAATTAAGTATATCCGCAAACCAGGGGGTTCGGATACTCGAGACTGTAAAGATAATCTCATCCGGAAAAGTGTCTGAGATAGGGATATTTGGATGAGGAGAATCAATTAGGATTCTCGAAGGGTGATCCATGGTTGGACTCGAACAGGTTGTGTTAATATAGTGAATTAATCGTTGAAATGAGTATAGTGGTTAACCTAAATCGTGCCTAACCATCTTTTTACAAAATTTTTAACCTGGCCTACTTGATTTTATCTTGGTCACTTTTAGGCCCAGGGTTGAACTCAAGGAGGCAGGAATTAGAGGTGAATAAGTTTCTATGCCTTTCCTACAACGAATCTCTTCAGTGCGTTTATTATGTTTTTGGTTCTTTTCTATTTAAGATTTTTTGGTGATAATTTTATCCCTGAGGTACACCCTCGAAATCAAGTCCTTGGCTTTGAGCCAATTTAGGGTTCCAAAAACTGGTCTTGCTATTCGCAAGACTGAGTACCTGCAAGACAAGGATTATCTTTTCTCTTTTACTCTTTTTTTTAATCTTTTTAATAGAAGGAAACAAAAGAGAAATAGAGGTTGCTTGTAAAGAAATAAATATAGTATATATATAGATATAGATATATATTATATATATAGGGGTGGGGGTGGAGGTGGAAATGGTGTGTAGCACGGTGTCGAGTTGATCGACGTCTAGGAATACGCAACCAACAGGACGAAGTGCCGCATGGAGTGTAGGATGGATGTGTGGAAGTGTGTGCGGAGGCGCTTTCTCTACGCAGGTATCGGGGAATATCAGCAACTGGTGCAGATATTCCTGCGATATAACGGGTGGTGGAGTGACTAGTGCGTATAGATGAAAGTAGGTGATATGTATGTAAATAAATAAATAAATAAATATATATATATAAATATATATGTGTATATATATATAGATAGAGCTGTAACTATATAGGAGTGTATGTAGTTATATATATATATTTTTATGTAAATATATGTATAGATATATATATGTATCTATATTTATAAATAGATATATATGTATATATATTTAACTGTATAGATATAGATATAAATATATATATATAGTAGTATATGTATATAGATATATTATTGTATATATGTATATAGATATATTAGTATAAGTATATATGTATATAGATATATATATAGATATATGTATATATGTATGTATGTATTTATATTTATAGATATATATGTATGTATATATGTATAAATATATATATATATATATATATATATATATATAAATAAATAAAAAAAAAAAATATATATATATATAGTTATGTATGTATGTATATATACTTATATGTAGTTGTATAGATATATATATATATATATATATATATATATATGTATATATATATATAAAAGATATATATATATATGTATATAAGTATATATAGGTGTGTACAAGTGAGTGTACAAGTCAGTGTGTGTGCATGAGTGTGGTGTGTGTGTATGAGTGAGGGCGTCTACTAGAGAGTGTGGAAGTGGGAGTGTGAGTTAAGACGTCTGGCAGCCGTAGGCGTCATCTGATGGTGCGGATGTGCGCAGGCACAGGCACGCAAGGGCACGTGCGCACGCTAGAGGAAGCAGGCGTGAGGGAGAGAGCAACACAGCACGCTGCGGGCTGGAGCGGGAGTGGGGCAGATGGGTGCAGGCGTTGGAGCGGAAGCCGGCAGGCGCGAGCGTACGCGAGCACAGGCACACGCTACGAGATGGAGGCGGTATCTGCAGGGAGAGAGAGCGCGGTGACTGGATAAGTGAGAAACTTTCCGGTCACCGCACTGTAGCTACAGTGTCGGGCAAAAATGCGTGAACAATAGCTACAATGCTCACGCGGCTTGGACAACTGGTTGCGGCCGGTTCTGCGTGCGCGAACTTGCTGGAGTGGGCCTGCGCACTGGTCGGGCTCGGATAGGTTGTGTTAATATGACGAAATTTGCGTTGAAGTGAGTATAGTGGTTAACCAAATTCGAGCCTAACCATCTTTTTACAAAATTTTTAACCTGGCCTACTTGATTTTATCTTGGTCACTTTTAGGCCCAAGGTCGAACTTAGGGAGGTGGAATTAGAGATGAATAAGTTTCTACGCCCTTCCTACAACGAATCTCTTCCTATCGTTTATTATGTTTTTGGTGTTTTTCTATTTAAGATTTTTTTCTGATAATTTTGTCCTTGAGATACACCCTCAAAATCAGGTTTTTGGCTTAGAGCCAAATTGTTCTTGCGTTGAGCCAAATTAGGGTTCCAAAACTGGTCTTACTATTTGCAAGACCGAGAACCTGCAAGACAAGGATTATCTTTTCTCTTTTACTATTTTTTTTTAATCTTTTTAATAGTAGGAAAGAGAAATAGAAATAAGATAAATATAGTATTTATATATGTAGATGTATGTATATTATATATATATATATAGGGGTGGGGTGGAGGTGGAAATGGCGTGTAGCACGGTGTCGAGTTGATCGTCGTCTAGGAAGACGCAACTAATAGGATGAAGTGCTGCGTGGAGTGTTGGATGGATGGGTGGAAGGTGTGTGCAGAGACGCTTTCTGTACGCGGGTAACGGGGAATATCAGCAACTGGTGCAGATATTCCCGCGATATAACGCGGTGATACGAAGGTACGTGTATATATATATATATATATATATATATATATATATATATATATATATATATATATATAGGGTTATAATTATATAGGTGTATATGTAGTTATATACATATATATGTATATGTATGTATATATAAAGATATGTAAATATATATATAGATAGATGTATGTATATATATATATATATATGTATTTATAATTCGATGTATATGTATGTATATATAACTATATAGATGTAGATATATATATGTATATATATATATAGTAATATATGTATATAGATATATATATGTATATATGTATATAGAGATGTGTAGATATATATATATATATGTATGTATGTATGTATTTATATCTATAGATATATATGTATATATGTATATATGTATATATATGTGTATAAATATATATATATATATATATATATATATATATATATATAAATATATAGATATATATATGTATGTATGTATATATACTTATATATAATTGTATAGGTACTAATATGTATATATATATAAATATATATATGTATATATATATATAAGTATGTACATAGGCGTGTACAAGTGAGTGTGTGTGTGTACGAGAGTGTCTGTGTGTGTGTGTATGTGTCTGCGGGAGGGAGTGAGAGAGTGGCTGTGAGAGAGAGAGAGAGAGAGAGTGCGTCTGCTGGAGGAAGAGGGCGTGAGTGTTTAAGCCGTTTGGAGGCTGCGCTCATCGTCTGATGGCCTACGCGCAGGCGCAGGCACGCACAAGCGCAAGCACGCGAAGATGCGCGTGCACGCTGGAGGGAACAGGCGCGTGGGAGACTGCAACGCAGTGCGTGACACAGCGCACTGCGCTGCGCGCTGGAGCGGGTGCTGGCGTGGAGCGGGGACAGGTTGGAGGCGGTCGTGGGCGTGGAGAGAGAGCGCACGGTGACCGGATAAGCAAGAAACTTTCTTGTCACCACACTGTAGCTACAGTGTCGCGCTCTCTAGCGTGAACAGTAGCTACAGTGCCACACACTCTGGACAGCTGGTTGCAGCTGGTGCTGCGTGCGCGGGCATGCTGGAAGGTGCCTGCGTGCACGGAAAGAGGCTGTGGTCGGTGTCTGCGTGCGCGCGGGCTACTGCTGCTGATGCCTTGCTGCTACTGCTACGAAGCTTCAGAGCTCGACTTTGTGGCAATGGTGGAAGAACGTTGAGCGGGTGAAATAACGATGTGAACCACCACGCCCACCGGCTCTTGGATGAGCTGGGCAGTGGTGGGACTCACAGTGGTGGTTGTCGACCACTGTGAGCTGCTCCTGCCCGCAGCGTGTCTCTTCAAGAGGAAGAGATGCTGCTTATGGAGGGGAGAGGGGAGGAGATGGCCTAGAGGAAGGAGATGCTGTCGGTGTGTTGTGTGGACCAGGCCCTGCAAGGAAGATGGCTGTGCCCTTTTTAAAGAGGAATGAGGCATGCACAGCCATGCCCTGGGCTGCATGCATGGCTAAGCATGCGACTGGCAAGGAGTGGCGCGAAGAAGAAGCAGCCATGCCTTGTAGCCGCGCGGAGAAGAAGAAATTCAAAGCCAAATAAAAATAAAGATGGTGATTTTGCGAGGCAGCACTTGAAGAATACGTTAATTACAGGGCCAATTTATTCACTCTCCTCCCCTCTCAAATAAATGCATGCATGCGTTTATTTTTGCAAATGCGATTATGGCTACCTAATATACATTGGCAATGCTAGGAAATAGCACAAGATGGCACAATTGTTGGTGCATTTTTGCTGTGCAATCATACCCCCATGCCTATCTTTTTCTAGTCCCTAGAAAAACATTTTTGTATTGTATTTAGAAATGATCTTAAGTTGAAGATCTTCTTCAGAGGCAACATAGGTGTGTTTATTTGTTGGATATTGTGAGAAGCAATTGCAGAAAAGACTACCAGTACTTTAAGTCTCACATGACATAGACCATCTCTCAACTAACCTGGACTCTTGATATTTAAACCTTAAGTACGATTTCCAGGACCCAGGAGGTTTTTGCTGTACTCGAGAGCTCAAGAGATTATGGCTTGTGCATAGTGAAGGATCAAGACTGACCAGATGAACATTAAGACTCAAGGCCAGGGTTTCACGAATTTTTTTAAGTGTAGGTTGGTCCCAGTTTCAGTTCGTGTCTTTGGATTGACCCTTAAAAAGATGACAGAAAACTCAACTCCCATTTTATTACATTTGTGGCTTAAAGAAAACAGGGTATTTGTAACTTGCCTTGAAGAACTTTTGTAGGGAGAACACTTTACAGACATTTGCGAGATATACTGACTTATTTGCAGCTCCCCTCTTTTTTTTTTTTTTTTTGAAACACGTGTCAGTATATCTCTTACAACTTTATTTGGAGGAGCACACTTTTCTTTTGGTGGGAGAGTTCCTTTTTGGTGGAAAGAGTCTCTCCTAAAGACAAGACTAAAGCCTGAGATAAAAAGTCTACCTATGTGCACAGGTAAGGACTCCACCTTCCCTAATGAACACTAGGGTTGGATCTTATGTTCACGTGATCTTTCTTGATATGTGTAGTGTGAACCAAGATTACTTAGGCTCTTGAGTAGAAGCAAACCAACGGATCCTGTACTGGTGTCTCAGGTACAAGAATACGTCCTTAGTTAGGAGAGATTCCGATCTATCTTGTCAATGCTCAAGTGAATTAAGTGGAGCCTGAGCGAATCAAGCTTCTGTGGCCTGGAAAGTCTTCAAAACAGTGGTTGAATATCCGTAAACACTTATTGTATTTTTGTTTCAGCCTTCAGATCATTACTAAACACCATTTTTTTTTTCATATTTATAGATAGATGGAGACTACATGATACCATAAAATTCCCAGATCCTATGGATGCCTATCCACCCCCCCATGCCAAACGATGCTATGTCCTCATATGCATGCAGGGTAGGGTAGAGGAAGGAGCAAAGAT
Source organism: Thalassia testudinum (assembly GCA_037157565.1). Classification (NCBI taxonomy): domain Eukaryota; kingdom Viridiplantae; phylum Streptophyta; class Magnoliopsida; order Alismatales; family Hydrocharitaceae; genus Thalassia; species Thalassia testudinum. The sequence goes on along the minus strand of JAZHRO010000007.1, from coordinate 23,422,196 downwards.
CGGGTAACGAGAGCTGAGATGCAGGGTATACAGCAGGGTGGTAGGGTGGGTGGATGGTGGGTGGTGAAGTGAAAAGGTGCGAAGTGAAGTGAATGTGACAATGGCGGAGTGTTGTTGGGGTGCCTCCCAATGAGCGCTGAATTTAACGTCCCCAGCTGGACTCAGAATGAGGCACGACATTAGTTACCCTCCAGCAGGGCAACAGTTTCTCCAATGGGGGCAGGTTCATGAGTAAGATAAGGTTTTAAACGCTGCCCATTGACTGTAAATTCATGCCTAGATTTAGGATCTTCAATTTCAACGGCCCTGTTGGGAAATGGTCTTGAGACTAGGAAGGGACCAGTCCATTTGGACTTCAATTTCCCAGGAAAGAATTTGAGCCGGGCATTGTAAAGCCAAACTTGCTGAGATGGCTCAAATTCCTTTCGTCGAATACGGCTGTCGTGAAAAGCCTTAGTGCGTTGCTTGAAAGTTACGGCAGAATCATAGGCTTCATGACGGAGCTCTTCCAGCTCTTGGAGTTGGAGTTTCCTTTCTCGACCACACAGGTCAAGGTCAAGGTTACATTGGCGAACCGCCCAATAAGCACGGTGCTCCAGCTCCACAGGCAAATGACAAGGCTTCCCGTAAACGATTCTATAAGGAGACATACCTAGGGGAGCCTTGAAGGCAGTCCGATACGCCCAAAGTGCATCAATCAGCTTGTCGGACCAATCCTTACGGTCAGGCAGAATCGTTTTCTGGAGAATTTGCTTGATTTGTCGGTTCGACTCCTCTGCCTGGCCGTTCGTCTGAGGATGATACGGAAATGCGATACGATGGTGGACTCCATATTTCCTCAGAAGTGCCCGAAAAGAAGCATGGGTAAAGTGGCTTCCTCCATTCGAGATAATGGCTCAAGGGATCCCAAAGCGCGCAAAAATGTGGTCTTTGACAAATCAAATGGATGTGACATGGTCAGCATGGTGCGTGGGAATGGCTTCGATCCATTTCGAAACATAATCAATAGCAACGAGGATGTATCTGAAGCCGTTGGAAGGAGGAAAGGGACCCATGAAATCAATTCCCCAAATGTCGAAAATTTCAGCAGCTAGGATGGGTTGCAAGGGCATCATGTCATGACGTGACATTGACCCTAACAGCTGGCACCTAGTGCAATGTTTGGCATAATTGTGTGCATCCTGGTGAAGGGAGGGCCAAAAGAACCCGCACTGCAACACCTTGGCTGCAGTTTTCCTCCCAGAGAAATGGCCTCCACAGGCCTGATCGTGGCAGAAGATAGCACACTAGGGAATTCGCTGTCTAGAATACAGCGACGAATGATCTGATCAACACCTATTCGAAAAAGAAGTGGATTATCCCAGAAATAATACTTTGCTTTTGCCATGAGATGCTCGCGCTGGTTTTTAGGCCAGCCACGTTGAAGGAAACCAGAAGCAAGGTAATTGGCAATGTCGGCATACCAAGGTCCACTTGCCACAGTAATTGCCAATAGGTGCTCATTAGGAAAAATCTCATTGATCGGCAGGGTAAGTCCAATGTGGTCAGGGTCTAGTCTCGAGAGATGATCGACCACAACATTCTGGGCTCTGGCCTTATCACGGATCTCAATGTCAAATTCTTGAAGCAGAAGGATCCAACGAATTAGTCTAGGCTTGGCATCCTTCTTGTGCATGAGATGGCGAATGGTCGCGTGATCAGTGAAAACAATAACATGTGAGCCCAGAAGGTAAGAGCGGAATTTTTCTAGCCCAAAGACGACCGCCAGTAGTTCTTTCTTAGTGGTTGTATAATTACGCTGGGCCTCGTCCATCGTCTTACTGGTGTAGTATACCACGAAGGGGTGTCTATCGCGTCTTTGTCCCAGGATGGCTTCGACTGCAAGGTCGGAAGCGTCACACATGAGTTCAATGTCGAGGGACCAATCAGGTGGCTGGAGAACAGGGGCCTTGGTGACAGCATCATGCAGCTGCGTGAATGCTCGTATGCAGTTGGGGCCCATATCAAAGGGTACGTCGGTCGATAGGAGATGAGTTAATGGTTGAGAAATCTTGGAGAAGTCTTTGATGAATCTCCTATAGAAACCGACGTGTCCCACGAAGGAGTAGATTTGTTTGATAGAGCTAGGCATAGGTAAATCAGCAATTACCTCAAGCTTAGCTCTGTCAACCTCGATACCCCTATTGGAGATGATATGCCCGAGAACAATTCCCTTGTGTACCATAAAATGACTTTTTTCCCAGGAAAGCACGAGGTTCACATCAATACATCTCCTCAGGATACGGGTCAGGTTGGCAAGACAGTCACCAAAAGAGCGTCCAAAGACCGAAAAGTCATCCATGAAAACCTCGAGAAAGTCACCCACCATGTCATCGAATATCGCCAGCATACATCTCTGGAAAATTGCTGGCATGTTACAAAGTCCGAACGGCATCCTTCTAAATGTAAAGGTTCCGAAGGGGCAGGTAAAGGTGATTTTCTCTTGGTCCTGGGGGTCAATTGCCACCTGGTTATATCCTGAGAATCTATCCAGGAAAGAGAAAAATTTATTTCCCACAAACCGCTCCAGTATTTGGTCAATGAAAGGTTGCAGGAAGTGATCTTTCTTAGTTGCAGCATTCAGTTTCCTATAATCTACACGCACTCTCCACGATGTAGGAGTGCGTGTAGGGATGGATTCGCCCCTGTCATCGACATGGATGGTGAGTCCTGCCTTTTTGGGCACTACGTGAATCAGACTCACCCAGGGGCTATCGCTGATCGGGTAGATTATACCCGCATCCAACCACTTAATAATTTCCTTCTTAACAACCTCCCTTATGTTGGGGTTGAGACGTCGCTGCATCTCACGGGAAGGTCGAGCCTCCTCCTTCATATATATACGATGAGTGTAGTAGGAGGGGCTAATGCCAGTTAAATCTGATAAAGACCATCCAATGGCTGCCTTGTGTTCCATAAGGACCTTTGTTAGTTTGCACTCTTGCTCCCTGGTCAATTTTGAACTGATGATTATGGGTAGCGTTTCATTCGGTCCCAAGAAAACATACTTAAGTGTATCAGGTAGCTCTTTCAGCTCGGGAGTGGATGGTGAAAGATCTGGCATTTCTTGGGACAAGAGTGTCCCAAGTGGATCATAAGAAAACAATTCAGGAGGAAGAAGTTGGCCCTTAGATTGGCCAAGAAGAGGGGCATCTTGGATAGATGGATCCAAAAAGGGATAGCCTCAGTGAGCAGTATGTGGGCTTAAGGGCCCAGTGTGGAGTTGCAAATCCGCCTGATTTGGCAGGAAGGAAAGGGCAATCCGGTCTTCAAGAGTGTGGACCGGCAATGAGTAGCCCGAATATGACTCAGACCACGAGGTATGAGAAGCGGAGAAAACCTCGTCAGAAGTCTGGTCAGGAGAAGGTATGGGAAAAGGGAGGGATGGGGGAACATCACAATATGTGTCGGTCGGGCAATCATCAGTGTTTAAAGGCAATCCACAGCAGTCAGAATAGGTCCCAATTAGTCCGATACACGCGTTGACGGCCATGTCCTCGTCAGACGTGTCATCCTCGATGCAATCGCAATCAAAGTTCTTAGTTGCCTTGAAGATGTTAAGCTTGAGCTTCTCAGATCCAACGACAATCTCAATACAGCCCAACTCGCAGTCGATATGGGCGCGGCTGTGGCCAGGAAAGGTCGACCAAGGATGATCGGACAATCAGAAAGTGAGCTAGGAACTTCCATATCCAAAACAAGAAAGTCAGCAGGAAAACAGAGACTGTTGACCCTCACCACCATGTCTTCCACCACACCCTTTGGAATTTTGACAGAACGATCTGCCAACTGTAACGTGACAGGGGTGGGTTTCAGATTTCCTAAGGCAAATTTTTCGAGCATGATGGTTGGTATAAGATTGATGGAAGATCCTAGATCAAGCAGGGCACGGTTAAAGTTGCAGCCTTGGATGCTAGAGGAAATAAGCGGTGTGCCCGGATCTTTCTGCTTCGGTGGTTGATTTGACAGTATAGCACAACTCACATGAAGCTAGAGAACCACCGGATTCTTTGTTTTCTTTGACTGTCGCCTGAGTGTTGTGTAGTCTTTGAAAAATCGGGCGATAGTAGGTATGTGGTCGATAGCCTCTAGCAGGGGTACCTTGATTTCAACACCCCTAAATAAATTACGCAGGTTATCAAAGGCCTGCATATCCTTTTTCTTGCCTTTTGACTCCCTCAGTAGAGCCTCAGGGAATGGGACTGATTCTGGCACCAGTTTGGGTGTATCGTCCTCTCGCAAATGCGGTGCGCATCCTGATGAGAAGGCGATGAAGAAGATGGGCCAGGATCAGGTCGAGGTGGATCGACGGTCTGCTTACTGCTCCTCGTAGTAATCACATTGGATGTCGCGGGTCTAGTGGGATCATAAGGTAGAGGAGGGTTTGCAATAGGGACAAAAGAGTGAGGTGCTGCAGCGGGATTAGCCTGAAATCCCGGTGGAATGCTCAGATCCTATAGAATCTGATGAACTTGCCCCTGAGAAGGTCGTACCTGTGGTTGAGGACCACGGGGTACGAAATTTCGCAGGTTGGGAACAAGTTGGGCTAGAAGAGTGCCCTGAGATCGAGTCGCCATGCGTAGTTGACTGATCTTAGCATTCTGCTGCGCCAATTGGTGCTGAAGAGAGGTCATGTTCTCTTCATGGTGCTTTGACATTTCCGTCATCATTTGCATCAGTTTATCAAGAGGACTTCATGCGTGCTCTGTTTGCGGTATGCAAGGACCCGATGGCGGATTCGCCATAGGATTAGACTGGGCCCTTGGGATGACGGGTGCGGACGGTCGCATTGGCCCACCCGCGCGGTTTTGGCGCTGCGGGTTGCTGGACCATGCGAAGTTTGGATGATTTCGCCACCCTGGGTTATAAGTAGCAGAGAACGGGTTGTTCCCTAGGGCGCAAGTGTCTTCTAAGCCAGAAGATGAGTCCACATGTAAATATGCATCCGAGCACACGGAGGCTTGGTCCTCCGTGTCAAAATACTGGCTTGCAGAAGCCAGATCCACATGACTTATTGAATCTCTTGGTGCGACACTCGGTAAGGAAGATCTTACGGGGTTTCTAGGGATAAGCCTAGTGTTGGAAGAATTGGGATTGTGATGAAGTGGTGAGGTGGGGGAGTTTTCCATAGAATGGGAGGGATTAGCCAGAAGCTCGTCCAGCTTCTTGTGCACGACAGAGACTTCATCCAATTTTTGTGCGATAAGGTTAAGATTAGTGGATGAATGGGAGGGTCCCGTGTCAACTTCATGGACATTACGGGGCAAGCTGGTACGATTAAAGGCAGCAATGGAGGCATTGTTCTTTGAGTTTTCGCTCATGTTTTCAAATAATTTGAATGCTCCATTCTCGTCTTTATTCATGAAATTCCCTCCACAGGAAGCGTCTGCAATCTGCTTCAAAGTCTCATTTAGCCCATAATAGAAAATCTGGGCTATATGCCACTTAGGCAAACCGTGGTGCGAACACTTCCGGAGGAGGTCATTATACCTCTCCCAAGCCTCATGAAACTGTTTGTCGTTTTGTTGCGTAGGGGAAGTTGTAGCACGACGAAGCGCATTGGTTCACCCGATTGGGAAAAATTTCTTGAGAAATGCTATTCGCATCTCTTCCCAAGAATGGATGGTTCTCCCAAGGGTGCATAACCATTGCGACGCTTTATCCCACAACGAAAATGGGAACATTTTCATGAGAACTATTGGGAACTCGATGTTTCTCGGTTTAACAGTTTTAGCCAATTGGGTTAGGTCTTCCAAATGGAGAAAATGATCTTCACTTGCAAGACCATGGAAGTGAAAATTAATTAGGCCAATTATATTGGGTTTCAATTCAAAGTCATCCCCACGCATGGGGACCCGAAATTGTCCTATGGTCTCTGTAGCAGTTGGATTCTGATAGGAGCTAAGCGACCTTGGCTCCTCCCATTCGAGAGGGTTCTGCTTTTCCTCCAAGGTTTCCCTAATGGCTTCAATTTGCTCATTATACATTTTCATTTGGGCTTGGAGGCAGGTTATGGGATCCATGGCTCCACCACCTGGTGGGTTTTGAGGGTGGTTTCCTCCCTTGGGATTTAGGGGTGGGCGTGCAGCCATGTTTGTGGAGGAGGATGACGATTCGGCTTCTGTTCTTCTAAAATTATCAGATTCAAACAATTTAGGGTTTTGTGACCTCCTCCCAAACATGCACTACCACAGGAAGAATTGGGGCGATAAGAAGGGGAAATGAGATGAGAGAAATGACGTCACAAAGGTACACTTGATGACAAATCAAGACAATCAAAGTCCTAACCTCTACAGTGTGCCCTTATACCTAAAGATCTATGTTACCTACTATCACAACCTACGGAACTAAATGCGAGCATTGCGGAACCACCGGGCCAGATTGAAAGGCCGTTTGCCCGAGTCTTAGACACCCGATAGCACGCAGGAACCCTCACCAGCATGTGGGCGCTACACGCAGGTAGTTAGACCTCCAATCCTTAATAAGGGTCAAGTTGCTACTAGTTTTAATTAGAGGCTTAGGATCAAGTGCTTCTGGAATGTGAAGGGCGTTGTTTACGGGTAATGCCCAAGTGCGTTGATTTTAGAAAGTGTGTAAACCAATCATGCAACGAGGAAATCTCTCTGAATTGAAGTTTTAATTGGAGAATGGTTTTTAGAATTTAGCCTTTAAGTAGTATGAATTTTAAGATTTCGCTGAATTACCAATTCAACCAATCTCCGGGTTTTGAGAAAATACAAGTTTTTCTATGCCCAACAAACCCTTCTTCAATATGAGTTAGTTAATGCATGCTAAAAATGCAATGAGCTTCCCTAAGTGGAAATTTCTATGTGTGGATGCACGAGTCAATTTTAAGTTAATGTGAAAGGGAGCCAAAGCACTTCAATTCAAGTGCTCCCAATCACCAGAATGATGTTCCACACACAAGGCTCAACCACAAGATAAAGAAAATCAAAGTGTTAGGGTTGAAGTATTCGGGATCAAATCTTAGGCACGTGAAAGGTCGTGGTGGGGTTGGAGCCAACTCAATTCCAAGTCTCCCCACCAAAAATGTGATCCCGAATTGTGGATAAATGAGGCAAGGAGGGATGGAAATCAATATATTTATTCTTGCCTCGAAGAATACTTCACAAGACGAAAGATTCAAGAATCAAGATTCTTGGATCTTTGCTATGCGAAGTTTGGCGGGAAATCTCGGGGAGGTGGGAGTGATGGCAAACAATCAAGCAAGTGATTTTTAATCTGCTTGCCCTAAGAGATCCTAAGAAGTTTTTATTTTTTATTAAGGTGACAAGTTGACCTAAGTTGCTAAGAGAGAGAGACTTACCTGTTCAGCAACGTGGGCGAAGCTCCAATGCTGTGTTGGCAACTTCCCGCTCTCGTTCCCACCTTGGATCTGCCCACGTCTCCGACTTCCTCTGGTTGCCTCCTCCTTGCAACTAGTTCACTTGCACGCCAGCAAACAAAAACACCCGTGAAGAAAAGGGTGTGAGAAGAGAAAACTAAAGGAATGGAGTAAAAACTTACCTAAATGCGTACCTCCTCGGCAAGGACGCCAGAAAAAGGTTTGGTCGGACTCGAACAGGTTGTGTTAATATAGTGAATTAATCGTTGAAATTAGTATAGTGGTTAACCTAAATCGAGCCTAACCATCTTTTTACAAAATTTTTAACCTGGCCTACTTGATTTTATCTTGGTCACTTTTAGGCCCAGGGTCGAACTCAAGGAGGTGGGAATTAGAGGTGAATAAGTTTCTACGCCTTTCCTACAACGAATCTCTTCCGTGCGTTTATTATGTTTTTGGTTCTTTTCTATTTAAGATTTTTTGCTGATAATTTTGTCCTTGAGGTACACCCTCAAAATCAGGTCCTTGGCTTTAAGCCAAATTGTTCTTGGCTTTGAGCCAATTTAGGGTTCCAAAAACTGGTCTTGCTATTCACAAGACTGAGTACCTGCAAGACAAGGATTATCTTTTCTCTTTTACTCTTTTTTTTATCTTTTTAATAGCAGGAAACAAAAGAGAAATAGAGGTTGCTTGTAAAGAAATAAATATAGTATATATATAGATATAGATATATATTATATATATAGGGGTGGGGGTGGAGGTGGAAATTGTGTGTAGCACGGTGTCGAGTTGATCGATGTCTAGGAAGATGCAACCAACAGGACGAAGTGCCGCGTGGAGTGTTGGATGGATGTGTGGAAGTGTGTGCGGAGGCGCTTTCTCTACGCAGGTATCAGGAAATATCAGCAACTGGTGTAGATATTCTTACGATATAACGCGTGGTGGAGTGACTAGTGTGTATAGATGAAAGTAGGTGATATGTATGTAAATAAATAAATAAATATATATATATATATATAAATATATATGTATATATATATATAGATAGAGATATAACTATATATTAGTATATGTAGTTATATATATATTTTTATGTAAATATATGTATATATATATATATATGTATCTATATTTATAACTAGATATATATGTATATATATTTAACTATATAGATATAGATATAAATATATATATAGTAATATATGTATATAGATATATTAGTGTATATATGTATATAGATATATTTGTATAAGTATCTATGTATATAGATATATATATGTATGTATGTATTTATATTTATAGATATATATATGTATATATGTATGTATATATATGTATATATATATATATATATAGTTATGTATGTATGTATATATACTTATATATAGTTGTATATATATATATATGTATGCATGTATATATATATAAAAGATATATATGTATATGTATATAAGTATATTATAGGTGTGTACAAGTGAGTGTAAGTGTACAAGTTAGTGTGTGTGTACGAGTGTGGTGTGTGTGTATGAGTGAGGGCATTTGCTGGAGCGTGTGGAAGTGGGAGTGTGAGTTAAGACGTCTGGTAGCCGTAGGCGTCGTCTGATGGCACGGATGCGCAGGCGCGCAAGGTCACACGTGCACGTTGGAGGAAGCAGCGTGAGGGAGAGCGCACCTCGCTGCGGGCTAGAGCGGGAGTGGGGCAGACAGGTGCAGGCGCTGGAGCAGAAGTGGGTGGGCTGGAGGCGGTATCGGCGCGGAGAGAGAGCGCGCGTTGACTGGATAAGTGAAAAACTTTCCAGTCACCGCACTGTAGCTACAGTGTCGCGCAGAAATGCGTGAACAGTAGCTACAGTGCCCGCACGGCTTGGACAACCGATTGTAGTCGATTCTGCGTGCGCGGGCTTGCTGGAGCTGGCCTGCACGCGCGGAAGGAGCTTGCATCGGTTGCTGGCGTGCACGTGGAGGCTGCTGGTGCCATGCTGCTACTGCTGATCTCCAGAGCTTGGAGCTTCGGCAATGGCGGGAAGGGCTGAGCGATGGAAACAGAGAGTGGAATCCACCACTCCCACCTGCTCTTGGATGAGCTGGGCGGTGGTGGGACTCACAGTGGTGGTCGTAGGACCACTGTGAGCCTGCTCCTGCCCGCAGCGTATCTCTTCTGTGGGAAGAGGTGCTACATATGAAGGGGAGAGAGGGAGGAAGATGGCTTGGAGGAAGGATCTGCGGGTGTGTCTGGACCAGGCTCTCTCACACAAGGAAGCGGGGAGGGCTTTTTAAAGGAAAAGAAGGCATGCACGGCCATGCCCTGGGTGTGCATGACCAGCCATGCAGCTGGCAGGGCATGTGTTGGCAGAGAATGGCGCGAAGAAGAGCAAGCCATGCCCTGAGCCACGTGGAGAAGAAGTTCAAAGCAAAAATAAAAAATGAAGATGGTGAAATTGCGAGGCAGCATTTGAAGAAGATGTTATTTACATGGCCAATTATTCACTTTCCTCCCCTCTCAAATCAATGCATGCATGTGTCAATTTTTACAAATGTAACTATGGCTACCTAATATGCAATGGCAATGCTAGGAAATAACACAAGATGGCATTTTTATTGGTGTATTTTTGCTGTGTAATCAATCCACCACTATGTTTTGTGCCCCGGATTTGTCTTTAATTTCGAGATCAAATTCTTGAAGTAAAAGAATCCAGCAAATAAGTCGGAGCTTGGCATCCTTTTTGGTCAAGAGATTTTTGAAGGCCGAGTGGTTGGTGTAGATGATAACACGAGATCCTAAAAGATAAGCCCTAAATTTTTCCAAAGCAAAAACTACAGCTAGCAACTCTTTTTCAGTAACGGTGTAGTTCCTCTAGGCTTTGTCCAGAGTTTTGCTAGTGTAGTAGATAACAGAGGGCTTCTTATCTCTTTTCTGACCTAAGACAGCCCCAACCGCATAATCAGATGCGTTAGCCATAATCTCAAATGGGGCTGTCTAGACCGATGGTTGCAACACCGGGGCGTAGGTGACTGCTGTTTTCAATAAATCAATTGCCTTGCGGCACGATTCATCAAACTCGAACAGTGTGTCTTTGGCCAGAAGGTTACTCAAGGGTCGAGCAACCTTCGAGAAGTCCTTGATGAATCTTCGATAAAAACCCACATGACCCAGGAATGATCGGATTTGTTTCACAGATGTGGGTGGAGGAAGTTTAGAGATGGCATCCACCTTAGCCTTATCAACCTCAATTCCCCGATCAGAGACCACATGACTAATTGCGCAGCAATCATAGATCTTAATTGACCTAAATTAATCTAGAACTTAGCATAAGCTAGTGTAATCCATGCATACATGAGAATTAATTGCCATCTTTACTGCTTTCCGTTAGCTATGCATGAAATAATGATATAATGTACTAATTAAGTGCATTATATAAATTTCAGGTAATAAGAACTTAGGAGCTGGATCTGAAGCTGGATTTGAAGCTGGATCTGAAGTTGGTGATGTAGCAGAGCTGAAGCAGAAGATTAGAATAAAATGTAGTAGAGAAATAATGTAAGGGTTGAGGTTTGTTACTCTATTAAGTAAAACTAAGGTAGAGTTAAATTATGAAGTACTTAGGATCACTCCTAGCCCTAGGATAGCCCTAGAAGGCTTCCTAAACCTCAGCCACGCTTAGATTAGGTCACCATAGCCTAGGAAACCCCAAAACCCTAGTTCCAGCCCTTATCTGGACATCCAGATAAGTTATTGGACGTCCAGGACCCTTAGACACAACCCACACACCTTAAATGCATGTCTGCAGTGTTATTAGACATCCAGACACTTGGTCAGATGTCCAATTTTTGCAAAATTCCCAAGACAGAACCCTGATTCTTCCCTGACTCAAATCGGACATCTAGACAAGAGGTCTGGACTTCTGATTTTTGAGTATAAGTCATCTGACACTTAAATTAGACGTTTGATACCCCTCTCCAGACCCTGTTTTGGAAATCATGCTTGGATCTTGAGTTCCTAGGTCCCTAAAACCAATTACAACCCTTTGGGAACCTAAATTAAGGTACCCTAAGCCTAGTTCACCACCTCTAGACCCTCTTAAGAACCTGATTAGGTTCTCACTAAGCCCAATTGACTTGGATCAAGTCAATCACACTTCACCTAGTCAATTGGACTCATAGAGTCCAATTGAGCTTAAATCTTAACCCACACAAGTCCAATTGGACTTAGTGAGAGTCCAATTGACCTAAGCCCAACCTAACTGAATAATCTCACTCTCAATTAGGTTTGTACTCATTCCATTAAACTTGTGTCAAGTTTAATTGTGCATCTACCTTAGTAATTAGGGTTTCTAACCCTAATTCTATGACTTAACCTAACCCAAACCCTTAGGACCTAACCTAGACCACTATACCACCTAGCCATCTAGGTCACGCACACACCTACACACCCTCACCTAGCTGCACACACCTAGAGTTCTCTAGAACTCTCCATAGGTGGTGCCACCCTTGGGTGCTAAAAATAGCAACCAAGGGAGAGTCTTCTCTTAGATCCATGAATTGTGGATCTAAGAAGACCGACTCCCATCCATCTTGATGCCAAGATGGAAGCTCTTCTAAAGAATTATATAATTCTTTAGAGAGCCACACCCATAGCCCCCCAAGAGTATATAAAAAGACCCTCTTGGACGGCCATGCACTGAATCTATCCATTAGCATAGATCTCCACCTCCATTCCACCTCCATCCATGAGCTCCATCACCATCACCACTCCCACCTCGACGCCCAAGGCTACAAAAAGCTCTCCACCACCTCTCCAAGGCTGGCCTACCCACCATTGGCTCCTTCTCCCAACCACCTCAAAGGCCATTGGAGACCACCTCCGAATGCCCTTCCTTCTGCTAACTAGATAGATATGTAGTTCTTCTAATTTTTCTGCCTTATTTTATGCTTAGTAGTGTAGCTATCTCTCTCCCTCCTGCATGGTGCACGTGCAATCTCCCGTAGATCCGCACGTGTACGCATTTTTTGATAGCTAGTAATCTTTTAAGCTTTCATGTACAAGCTTTCCTCTAGCTTCACTCTATAACCACCATCATGTAATTAATGAAACCTCTGAGTTCTTTCTATATATATATCTATGTGTGAAAAATCACCACGAGCTTGCTTGCAATATCTTTCTTGTGATAATAAGTTGCTTGCTATAACTTCTTATATTTTTCTTACAACAAGCATGTCAGTGCATGAAGATATTAACGACCTAATGATAGATTTTTTTTGATAAATAGTCATCGCATAACTAAGATCATGTGATTTGAGCTTACACATTCACTTTTGTCATCTATCTGATGCACGCTCATGTCATTAGGGACAATAATGTGACTAATAACACATTTATTCGTAGGTTGGAAACCGACGTGCATTTTTAAGTGAGTAGAGAGAAAAAGATCGAAATCAAGATTAGCATTTCCATAAATGCCTCCTAGAGACAAACGACCAGGATTCATAGTCTCGTTAATATACAAATATTTTTGATCAAGGGTTTTGAGTGACTATACTACAAACTACAACATATTTCAAAATACGAGCGCAAACGAACTTGTCAATGACCCAAGACAATGCCTTCTTAAGTCATAAAGTAGCTCTTTTCCCAGCTAAGGACCAGTCGTGTCTTGATGCATATCTTGAGGATCAATTCCAAGTTAGCTAGGCATGTAATTGACTTTCTATGACATTTGTTAAACAATCACAATAAAGCGTTGACGGATTTTTATCCCTGGCAATAGCACCAAAAATATGATGCACAACGATCGGTTCACATTAAAAAGAGGTTTTAAATGTCATTGTTGTAGTATATGTCACAAATACAAACCGATGTTGCGTCAATTTTATTTATATACTTAATTTTTACTGGTTTATTCTAGGTCATTCTCTAGGAGGTAGTTATTGAGATGTACCACTCTCTAAGTCTAAAAACATTCTTTTATTCCAAAAATATTGGTTTTATTTACAAAAATGAATGAAAGGAACAATGAATAAAAGAATTTAGTTAATTATATATAAAAGAATGAATTAAAAACACATTACAATGCTTAGAAACAAATGTACACACAAGCATTAAAAACTATGTACAACTACTCTATGTTAGTTATTTACAACTAATATAATAACACCTAAGTATAGGTATAAAAATAGTTAATAATATTTACTATACCAAACCATTATAACATACTAATATTTATAGTAACATATATAATATATATAGTAACGTATATAAGTGTCGCTAAAACCTTAGTAAATTATATACGTGACATAAGGCAAAAACTATTACCTATACTAACATAGAATCCTATGTATAGTGACATATATCAACGACAATGTAACCTTAGTAACATATTTACACTACCTAAGCAAAAACTACTTATATTAACATACATATATATACAGTGACAGATATATTTGTCATTAAAGCCCTTAGTGTTATATATATACATATATAAGAGCTCAAACATACTACTACTCTATATACACTAATATATACTGTACTAGTATACATTATATTATATTATTTATATACGTATACATTATATATTATATACTTATATATATATATATACTCACGTGCAAACACATATATACAAATAGCTAACACACACACCTCACAGACAACTCATGCACTCAACACACTAAGGCACAGGCACAAGAAGGCTCAACACTTAGCCAAATTTCAGCCTCTTCTCCTCTTCTCTCATAGCTTCTCAACTGGTTCAGACTGGTTTGGTTCAAGCTTTTAACCCAAAAGTTGGTTTAGTGGGCGGGCAGCTTTTTCGAGGGATACACAGCACCCATTTCTAAGTGGGACTAGACCTCTACTAGGGCCACCATAGTTTTCATTAGGTATATTTTTATCTGGTTTGAAGCTCCTTACTAGGCCCACACAGGCCCATGCACAGTGCACGGCCCTCGGTTTAGTGCACTGCACCCACAATCATATGCCAAATCATGTTCGAGAGGGAGATGAATGTAGGGGTAATGTTCTGCGCTCGACGCTTGTCGACTGGTGAAGCAAAAACACAAAAATGCCTTATAGCGCTTCGCCTGCTCGCAAGGCCACGATGTGGCATTATCCTTGCGCTCACTTGAGCACTGCAACTGCGCAAGTGGCTGTTCTAATGTGCAATCTTTGGCCCTTGATTTGAGGGCTATAATTTATTATAAATTAAAAATAAATTATAAGATTTTAAAGCCCTTATATAGGGCTACATAATTATGTAGTTACTTTAAAAAATAATTTAGTTTATTATATAATTAAATTAACTAAAGTTTACAGTTTATACTAGTTAAATTAAAGTTTAATTTACTAATTACAGTATAAATTAGTTAATTAATTATCAAATTGACTTAGTACAGTATTAATATACATAATAAATTATTTATTACAATTATTTATTATATTTTATAAGCTTTATTTTATTTTATATAGATTTAAATACATGTTTTAGTTAGATATACATATACATAAACTATAAATATTATAATACAGTATAAATACAGTTTAAATTAGTTGAAAATACTTATTATAACATAGTACAGGTATACAATATAAATTATCTTAGTATTAACTTAATTTACTAATTTATTCTATTTTAATTTAATAAATAACCTATTTAACTTAATAACTTAATTATTTACTATATATATATAATTAAATTACATTACAAGTATTATATGATACATAATACATATATAATACGTATGTACAATATTGGGTATAGATATGTACATTTAACTATGTTTATATAATTACTTATTTATCATACATTTAAGTTATATAAATTAATATAAAATAATACAATAAAGTTATACATACATTAATTTATCCTAAATACTTAATTTACTACATAGAATACATATATAAGTTATTTATATATATTTTATACATATTATACAATATTTACATATAGATTAGGTTTAAGTTATTTATACAAGTATATATATAGTATACATGGTACTTTTAGGCATTTTTGGGGTTTTTCTGATTTTTATGGGTTATATATATATATATATATATATATATATATATATATATATATATATATATATATATTAGAGATAGGGGAAGAGAGAGAAAGAAAGAGATGAGAGATAGAGAGTTGTATTTATTGTTTTTAATGTTAAGTTCTTTTATGAAGTTCCAAGGTATACTGAACCGTCGGCTGGTATGTTCTACCAAGTCGAGGGTTCAGAATGCCTTGAAACTTGGCACACTTAAAAATATACCTAATTTTGACCAAGACAGGTTTATTTTATCTTTTGAAATTTTTTTATAGTTTTTATTTATTTACAAAGTAACCCATGTTTAGGCCTTGAAAGGGTGTTTCCAAGAGAACCTAAGGCCCTAAAAATTGTTTGAGTGGCTAGGAAAGTGGTTTAAGCACATCAAAATGTTCATCACACTATCTGAAACATATATGAACAATTAAACTTGATTTATGCTGTGATTTCATTAAATTTCAAAATTTGGATAGTTTTACACAAGAAACATTAGCTGACAAAAGAATTTAAGTAAGATACAAGCGATTCAAGTTAAAATTCAATTAATCTAAAGTATATGAATGCTTGTGAATGATATACCAAACATTAAAACTCAAGTCATCTCACTTTCATTCCCAAGTTCATCCCAAAATCCACACAGATTAGACTTTGCAGTGGCTGCAGTAGCTGCTAGCAACTGCTGAAATTTGAACTGCTACCATCTCAGCAGCTGATCTGCAGCTGCTATCTTAGTAGGAATCAGATCAAGGAACCAGCTACCTGACGTCTTAAGATCTGCTGCTCTCTCAATAGCTGATCTGCTGCATCTGATCTCTGAAAACCAGCTTAAATCAGACTTAAGAAGGTCTAATCTGAGCCACACTAAATCCACAAAAACACATATGGCAGATCTACCCAAAATCCTTTTAAAAATCATAAATGAAGATCTGAAAATCCATTTATGCTCAACAATTTATAGAACTCTGATTTGATTTTCACTTCACACTATAGACAGTGCGAACATGAAAATCAAATCAAGACTTCAAATCTTTGTGAAAACAGTTCCAAATCCTCATTAAGATCCTTCATATTTCAGTTAGATTTTCATTATCAGATTGAAATTAATTTTGCATTGAAAAACAAACGTCACCCAAATAGGGCTTTTAATATAAAATGTCATTGTGACTAGATCACTTTGTGCTCCTAAACACTATAAATCAATGTTTATGATCTTGAGTGATCCTAGAAAGATCATTAGGTCCTTGCCTAGGCCTTAAATCACTTCATATGATTCTCATTGGCCCAAGCTAACTAACAATCACAAAGAAATTCAGAATCTGACATTGAATAAAGCACCGTGAATATGATCTCTGAAAACTTGATCAAATAAGTTTAAACTAGATGCAATGCTTCAGATCAAACTCATAAAAACCAATTTAATCGATTAAATCCAAATAGATTGCAATTAGCTCAAAACTCATTCAACCAACTATCAAAAACCATCTCAATAAAATCAGTCAATTCTGCTCGATTCAAATCAAGTGGAGGGCATCAGTGGGAATATGGGCTGAATGGAATGCCCTCTATTTGATGTTTGAGCGATTCAATAGATTTGAAAGCTAATGAGCTTCAGATCTATTGAGTGCTCTCGTGAGTGAGGGATTGATGAAAAGAATGTATCCATGAGTGAACGTGTATTGTGAAGTGAAGAGGGAGGAGAATGGACATGTGGATGGTAGTGGGTTCGTCTCCTCTGATCCAAGTTGATTAGAGGAGGTGAGGGAGAATTACTGTTGACGCGACTGACTCGATCGTGTTTTAACAGTTATTGTGTCGTAGTATAGGTGATCAAGCGTCGTCAACAAATAAAAGTTTTTATTACTCGAAAATCGGAGTATTCGAGGTCGAACACAGAGAGCAATCGGAATTTACTACTAATCTCAAATGTAATTGAACACTCTAATTTACTCAAAAGTTTAATTCAAATACATTTAAAAAAGTAATCCAGGCAAGAGAGTAAAATTGGATGTCTGATGACAAGATCAGACGTCTTAAAAATATTTTCCTCCTTTGATTATTCTTCTTCTTCTTTCTCTGCAGTCTCTCTTCTGCCTTCTTCTTTCTCTGCAGTCTTTCTTCTTCCTTCTCTTCTCTCTTCTGCGAAGGCTTCTTTTTCTGCTTCTTCCTTGCGGCTAAGTCTCTTCAACTCTCAGCCTGCCTGCACAAGGAGCAAAACCAACCCTGTCCCTCTACTTGCACGCCTCTCTCTCTCTCTGAATCACTCACAAGACGCTCTCCCAGAGCCGCGGGTAATCGGGTTGGGTAGCGCACCCGGGACCAGGCGCACCGACGTGAGGGTGATGCACGAGGTGTGCTCAGATAAGGTCGGGTCGGATCCCGCCAGATCCGTGAGGTGAAACCGCGGACGAGGCGAGCGTGGGTAAGGTGAGGGACCTCACCCCTGTGCTTTCGGAGGCGACGAGAGAATAACACAAAATCAATTTAAATCGTACCTGCGCCTCGTAGATTGCCGATGTGGGACTATCAGTCTCGCCCTGCTCTCGCGCGCGCCTGCAGAACGCTCTTCGTCGATTTCCAAAGTTGCGGACTTTGTTGCGTTGTCCACTGGGTAAGATAGCTTCGCAGTGCTTGCCCGAGTCAGCTGCACCTGAAGCCTGGCCGTCCTGAAGCCTAGAGCTGCTTCGCGTCACTGTCAATGGTGGCAGGGGCTTGAAAACTGTCAGACACAAAACAAGCCTCTCGGCTTAATCAGATCACCGAAGGACCTTCGCCTTGTCACGGCGAAGGTGAAGGGCAAGGTGGCAGGCCGTGGGGTGGCCTAGGCGTGCGTGCCTAGGTCGCCTTGTGGCCGGGTGGATGGGCGTGTTCGGGGGTGCATTGTGGAGGTGTAGCGTGGCAGTGGAGGGGCAGAGTGTGTTCAGTGTGGTGAGGCGGAACTTTTGCGACGGCCGGCGAGGCATGTGGGGCTGCGGAGTGACGGGGGCTCCTCGCCGGAGGGTGGCCGGAGATGAGGAAGGTGACGGTGGACGGCGGCGGTCGAGGGGCAATCAAGTGAAATAGAATGGGGAAAAGAAAGAGGGGAAGTTGTGGAGTAGATCTAACCTAATTGTAGGGACGAAGGGGACGGAGAGGCGGACAGCTGTACCTGCTGTCGCCGGAGAAGAAGATGCCCAGTGGGGGAGGACGGCGGCGACGATGGGTCTGAGGCAGCGTGCGTGGGTATTGCGCGACGCGAAGGAGAATCAGGAAGAAGTCTCTGCCATTGGTTTTGTGGCAGAGCGAAGAGGAAAGGAAAGAAAGCTCGCCGAAGCTCGCTGGGTACCCTGGCCAAGAAGGAAGAGACGAATCTAAGGTGAAACCTTCGACAGGTCGAGCTGAAAATGAGCGGCCGGGTTTGGGGGTTCTTTTATAGGCATTGGGCCGTGTGTTCAGAGCTTGGAGGGCACGCCTTTGTCTCTGACGGCTCGTCGGGGAAGGAAAGTGGGTGGATACCCAAATCTCTCGTTGGATACCCAAATCTCTCGTGCGTTCGCACGAGAGATTGGGATCAAATCAGGGATCATGACTGGCCTCAGATGGAAGGGAATTCCTCAGAGAATCTCCCTTCTATTTCTGGGAGGGGATCTCTGAGGAATCAGAGAGTATTCCCTCTCTAATCCTCGCCGGAGAAGGATTCTGCCTCAATAATGGCAGAAGGACCTGATTGCAAGGTTGGTGAGGAAGTTAGGGGGCTCTCTGTGATGATTTTCAAAAGTTAGGGACCAAAATATGATTTGGGTGTACTAAATTGCAAAGTAGGTCAAGATGACCTCCCCTTAGGTCCAAATTTTGGTACAAACCTAATTTGAACCTAAGGAATCCGATGGTGAAGTTGGATTTTAGGTTTGACCCCGTTTAACTGGACATTTTGCATAAAAATCCAAATTAGGTCAATTAATGAGCTAGGACCCTAATCTAGGTCAAATTGGGTTCACAAGGCCAAATTAAGTGTTCTAAACCCTAGGGGATATTTTTCCATGATTTTTAGAGGGTTTACTTGATTTTTATCCTGCCTAAAACCTTGTTGATTTAAGCGGGACTGTTTTAGGGTTACCAAATGTCATTTAATTCCTGGATTGCACATAAACCCATTTCTGATTGACTCAACCCACTTTTTATCTTATTTAGACCATTTGACCTATGTTTTGCCTATGAGAAATCCCATTTATGTACTGCAATGGTAAAATTGCAGTTTTAACCTTTATTTCATGTTTTCTTCCTAGAATACTTATTTCTCGAATTAAGCCTTCTACTAGGTTATGTAGGAGCTTTTATTCTCTTTATTCTGTCAAAATGAGCTAGTTATGGCTCATGATGAGGCTCTCATCAATTACCCTAATCTACTCCTATCTAACTACTGAATTCATCAATTAGTTGATGAACTAGTTCTATGAACTAATGCACTAATTCTACTCTATTGAATCTAAATTACACTAACAACTATTCTAATTTACTCTAAAAAGCAGGGAAATCCTAATCTAAAGGAGGAATGGGATGCCTGAGCTGCAGCTAGTCACTACAACGATGAAGGGAGATGAGGAAGACTCCAGCGAGGAATGGGATCCTTGGATCCACAGCGGGTTGCTGTGGCAACGAACTTGAGGGGGAGCCGCACCCCTGTCATAGGTGTAGCTGATGAAAGAGGAAGGAGAACAGGGTGGATGAAAGGAACTACTCAAGGGGAGGGAACTAGTTAGCATGTGTGTGAGCTTAGGCAGGGGTTTAAGTAGGCAGGGCACTGGAAATGAGCACCATAGTGGTACGATTAGGCACTTAGGGTATTGGCAGCTATGATAAAGGGAGAGAGGTGCATGACATTTCAAATCAAAATGCAGCCGTTGGATGAGATTTGGGCAAGGTGGTGACCTCACGCACTGAAGCACGCGAAGCTTCGATTGGATCTGAGCCACAGGATCAAGGAATCAAGGAATGGATGACCAAGATTACTCATGTTCTTCGGCCACAATAGACTAACGTAGCTGTAGGTCTAAAGGTGGATTTGCACAAAGGCTCGTACGGGCGAAGGAGTAAAGTTTTTGTGTTGTGGCCCATAAGTGGTGAAGGAGCGATTCAGAATAGTCCTTAAGATTTTCAAATAGGCCCCTACGGTTATCAAAATGGTCCCTGGAAGTTTTTAAGTGAATGTTATGTATATGACCTAAGGACCTAAGTGAAAAACTATTAATGCAAGGTCCTAATGATGTCCAAATGCGATGAAGTTTTTATTTAAGCTTAATTGAACATTAAGGAAGTAAATTATGATTTTGATTTGAACTTTTGAACTCAATGTTTGTTCAATTTGCAAATGGATCATCATTTTACAATAATGAATAGAATACTCATTTAATGACCTAATTTTGCATTTTTAACACAGATTTGATGTTTTAGGTCTTTTTCACTTTTTTCCATACTTAACCCATTTCGTGTGTTAATTCAATAGTATTTAACCTAATTTCTAGTTTAACTTGGGCATTTTAGCTATGATGAGCCACACCTCATTAGCATCACTCGAAGGAATCTTCGAAAATGGAGAAATCATCCATGAACACGTTAAGACAATCTCCCACCATGTTAGAAAAGATGGCCAGCATGCACCTTTGAAAAGTCACGGAGGCATTGCAAAGCCCAAAAGGCGTCCTACGGAATGCGAAGGTTCTGTAGGGACATGTGACAGTTGTCTTTTCTTGGTCTTCGAGATGGGTAGGGACTTGGTTATATCCCGAATAATCATCCAGGAAGTAAGAGTACTTTTGCCCAGCTAACCTTTCTAGGATTTGATCAATGAATGAGAAAGGGAAATGGTCCTCTTTGGTGGTTGTGTTCAGCTTCCTATAATCAATACAAACTCTCCAAGTGGAGGATGAACGGGTGGTGAAAGATTCCCCTTTCTCATTAGTCATGACGGTTATCCCTGCCTTTATGGGCACAATCTGAACAGGGCTAACCCACTGGCTATCTGAGATTGGGTAAATAATGCCTGCATTGAGCCACTTGATTATTTCCTTCTTGACCACTTCTCTCATATTAGGGTTTAGTCTCCTTTGCATTTCGCGAGAAGGGTGGGATCCATCTTCCATGAAAATACGATGATTATAGTAAGATGGCTTAATCCCTAAGGTCGTGGATGGTCCAACCAATTGCCTCTTTATTCTTCTTAAGGACCTTAATCAATCTCAATTCTTTCTCCTTAGTCAAATCAGCATTGATAATCACAGGGAGCGTATTCTTAAGTCCTAAGAACTCGTATTTTAAATTCTTAGGTAATGGTTTCAATTCTAGCTGAGGTGGGTTCAATATAGAGGGTAAGGAGGATGCTAATGAAGATTCATCAGGATGGTCCAGTGGAAGAGGTTGGGAGTGAACAAAATCAACAACCTCTTCAACGTGTTGTGTGTCTGCCACGGAGGGTTGTGGGTTAGGTTCGCTAGTGTTGGTCGAGTCCTCAAGTACATTAATCGACATACTCGTCTCAACATTGAAATCATGATCCTCGAGCTCCTCAATAAATCCACAATCCTCAAATCCTTTTATCACCTTGAAAATATCAAGTGTCAATTTCCTGTCTCCAGAGGCGATCTCCGTACTACCGCTCTCACAATTGATGTTGGCTTTGGCAGTAGCTAGGAACGGGAACCCCAGAATGATGGGTGTGTTCCTCAAATCTTCAGGTACATCCATGTCAAGGACTAGGAAATCTAGGGGAAAATAGAAGTCCTTGACCTTGATAACAACGTCCTCAATAACACCTTTTGGTGTGGTGACCAAATGGTCTGCTAACTGTAGCATTATTAAGATTGGCCTAAGTTCACCTAACCCAAACCTTTCATAAAGAGAGGTCAAGATTAGGTTGATGGATGCACCTAGATCCAATAGTGCCCTATCAAAAGTGTAATCCCCAATGACACTTGAAATCAAAGGGGCACCTGGATCTCTCTTCTTCTGAGGAAGGTGATGTAAGATAATAGAACTTGCCTATTTAGAGGGAATCACTTTCCTTGGGGTGGGTTCTTTTGGCTCATGCTTTTGGGTACATAGATCTTTCAGGAATTTAGCATAAGCTGGGATGTGCTTAATAGCATCACGGAGTGGGATATTGATCTCTACACTCTTGAATAAATTTAGGAGCTCCTCGCTACTATCTAGGTTTTTCTTCTTCCTGGATTTCAATAAGGCCTCAAGGAATGGGATGTGGGTGGTGTCCTCAATTTCAGGTCCCTGGGCCTCATGTTCTTCTTCAACCTCCTCCTTTTCTCCCTTGGGCTTGCCAGGGTTTTGGTTGCTAGAAGGTAGTTCGGGGTCCTGGGTTTGTTTCCTGCTCCTCAAGGTGATATAATTTGCAGATGTGTATGGGTTCAGGTCTTGGGGAGGGTTAGGAAAGATAGGAGGGGATTGATTAACCAGATAACCAAGGTTAGAAGAGAAAGGACCTTGCTCAACCACCTGAGCATGTGTAAGTGGGTCCCTCTGATTTCCTTACCCTTGGGCTCTATTGCCCTGATTTTATACATTGCGGGGGTTGGGTACAGGTTGGGATGGTAGAGATCCGAGTTGTCGAGTGTTGGAAATAAGTCTGGATTGCAAGTTGTCCAGTGATGTCTTCATTTGCTGCATAAGCTAGAGCATATCCTTGCATTTTTACCATCTGTTGGTTTAAATTAGCCTACCTTGCAGGTTGTTAAGCATTCCAAGATGGCTGAGTGACTGATCTCAGGGGCAATTGGGTGTATACTTGACCTTGACTCATAGGTCTTTGAGGTGCATAGCTGCTGGGTCGTGTTTGGGTTTGTTGCCCCTGATTTTTCTAGGAGAAGTTAGGGTGGTTCCTCCAACTCGGGTTATATGTGTTGGAATATAGGTTGGACCTAGCATTCTCCTGTATTGCATACGCATCCTCATAGGGTGAGGATGAGAAGGAATGATCAAAAAAATTGGGATCAAAGGTCCCAGTTTGAAACCCATAAGGTTCTGAGAAATTCTAGCTCATAGGTTGAGCTGACTTTAGTTGGTTCACGAACTCTCACCCCGTGGAAGCTTGTGAAGGATGGAATCTTGAATTCTGGGATTAAGTAGGTGTAGAAGTGTTTCTTGAATTTCTGGACATCCACTCTTCCATCCTTTTTGCAACCAGGTCCACTGATAAGTTCACTTTTGTGGACTATTATTTAGCCTAAGTACTATTTAATTATTTGTTCTTAGTTGTTAATTAATTAGGAGTTATATGACGATTCACCTTGGCCTGCATTTAATTTTATGCTTCAATTTTACATTTAATAACATATGTTATGATAATATAATTTATTTGATGAATGCAGGCTCGGTACAAGAATCAGACGTTCATTTTTTCTTCTATAAGACGTCTTGAACTTTGATTGGACGTCTGGAATTGCTCTCACAAATTCACGGCATTACATTTTTTTAAGATGTTTGATGCTCTAGTTAGACGACTAAAGAAGAACTCCCTGTGCTTATCTGTCGTTCCAACCACTCGCGATCGTCGTGAGTACTTGGAGACACTTGCGGTCGAAGGAAAAAGGAAGAGGTTTTTGTTTAAAAAGAAGCCGCGTCCCCCGAGAGAGTCATTCTCTTCCCCCTGGCGGGGACTCCCTCTCCATCTTCTTCACCATGGAAAAAAGCTTACACTGTGCAACATGTGTGCATTGTGGCCATCAAAAGGGAGCTTCAACATTGCGGCCACCTCTTCATCCTCCTAGGTGACAGCGAGCATGGTGATAGCCACTCGCTGTTGCCTTCATCGTGCCCATCCGCCACAGTCAGATCATGCGCACACCCCCTTGAAAAGGGATGGTGGTCGGACCCGGATAGGTTGTGTTAATATGGTGATTTTATCATTGAAGTGTGTATAGTGGTTAACCTAAATTGAGCCTAACCATCTCTTTACAAAATATTTTTTTACTTGGCCTATTTGATTTTATCTTGGTCACTTTTAGGCCCAGGGTCGAACTCAGGGAAGTGAGGTTAGAAGTCAAGTTTCTACGCCTTTTCTACAACGAATCTCTTCCGTTCGTTTATTGTGTTTTTTGTATTTTCTATTTAAGATTTTTTTTTGATAATCTTTGTCCTTGAGGCACACCCTCAAAATCAGTTTCTTGGCTTTGAGCCAAATCAGGGTTCTAAAACTGGTCTTGCTATTTGGAAGACTGAGTACCTGCAAGTCAAGGATTATATTTTCTCTTTTATATATATTTTTTATCTTTTTACTGGCATGAAAGAGAAACAGAAATAAAGTAGATATAGTATATATATATGTATATATTATATATGTATAAAGGGGTAGGGGTGGAGGCAGAGATGGAGTGTAGCACGGTGTCGAGTCGGTCGTCGTCTAGAAAGATGCAACCAACAGGACGAGGTGCCGCGTGGAGTGTAAGATGGATGGTGGAAGACGAGTG
The DNA here is from genome assembly GCA_037157565.1 of Thalassia testudinum. Lineage (NCBI taxonomy): Eukaryota > Viridiplantae > Streptophyta > Magnoliopsida > Alismatales > Hydrocharitaceae > Thalassia > Thalassia testudinum. Next base: position 23,397,329 of record JAZHRO010000007.1, on the reverse strand, counting down.
CGAACATGCTTTTTGTACGCGTGTATCGGAGAATATCAGCAACTGGTGTAGATATTCCCGCAATACCACGTATGGTAAGTAATGTGAAAAAAAAAAAAAATGTATATATGTAAATATATCTATATATATATATACGGTTATAAATATATAGGTATATGTGTACTTATATATGTATATATGTATATATGTATATGTATATATATGTATATATGTATAGGTATGTAAATATATGTATAGATAGATATATGTATAGCTGTATATATATATATGTATATGTATGTATATATAACTATATAGATGTATATATATGTGTGTATATATATATATAGTAATATATGTATATAGATATATGTAGATAGATATGTGTATATATATTTATGTATATATATAGTTATATAGATATATATGTATATATGTATGTATATTTGTATATATATATGTATAAATATATGTATATGTATATATATAAGTATATATATATATATATATATATATATATATATATATATATATATATATATATATATATATATATATATATATATATATATATGTATGTATGTATGTATGTATGTATATGTATGTATAGATATATGTATATATATATAAATATATATACATATAAATATATAGATGTATATATATATATAAGTATACAATAGTGTATAGGTGAGAGTGTGTGTGTGCGAGAGTGTGAGTGTGTGTGTATGTGTATCTGCAGAGAGAGAGTGCTGTGAGAGAGAGAGAGAGAGCTTCCTACTGGAGTGAAGGGGGCTTTTAAGCCGTCCACGCACTCAGGGCCGACGTCTGGTGTCCACGGGCACGCGTAGGCGCGTAGGCACGCGGAGAGGCGTGCGCTGGAGGGAAGTGGGCGCGGAGAGGACTGCAGCACACAGCACTGCGCGGAGAGCTGGAGCGGGCGCATGCAGACGTACGAGGGAGAAGGGAGCGGGTGAAGACGTAGGCGGGTGCGGGCGATGCGGGCGCATGCAGATGCGCGGGCGGGCGCTGGAGTGGGCGCGGGGCTGGACGCGGGTGCGGGCAGTGGCCGGTAACGGTGTGTTGGGTGACCGGATAAGTGAGAAACTTACTGGTCACCCCATTGTAGCCATAGTGTTCCGATGAAATGCGTGAACAGTGGCTATAGTGCCCGGGCGAGCCGCACGACTGGGTGCTGTAGGTGCTGTGAGTGCGGGCGGCTTGCGGCTGGCGTGCACGTGGAAGGGTTGCGCCGGCTGGTTGTGGGCACGGAGAGAGCGTGACAGGGCGCGTGGAGAGGGAGGCAAGGGCGCTTGCAGGTCCACGCGGTGGCCTGCGTGCGCTGTTGCCACCTTGCTGCTGCTGCTATGGAGCTCGGCCGGCTGCTGCAGGGGCGTGCGGTGGCCGGTTGAGCTTCAAAGCTTGAAGCTTTGTGGTAATGGCGGAAATGGCGTAGAAAGTTGAAACAGGGAAGAGAAGACCACCACGCCCACCGGCTCTTTGATGAGCTGGGCGGTGGTGGTCTCACGGTGGTGGGTGTGCACCACAGTGATGTACTCCTGCCTGCAGAGTGGCTCCTCAGAGGAGGAGGGCCTACGTATGGAGGGAGAGAGGAGGAGATGGCCTGGAGTAGAAGATGCTGTGGAGTTTTTTTTTTGGACTAGGCTCCCTTTTGCAAGAAGGAGCTGCGCCTGTTTTATAGAGGAAGAAGGCATGCACAGCCATGCCCTGGCTGTGCATGCGGCTGCAGGGAGTTGCTTGCATGCGGCTGGCAAGGAGAGTTGTTGTAGAGCATGGCGCGAGGAGGAAGGTCCAGCCATGCCATGCAGCTGCGGAGAAGAAAGTCAAAAATCAAAAAGAAATAGAAAATGAAGATGGAAATTTTTGCAAGGCAGCACTTGAGGAATTTGTTAATTGCAAGGCCATTTTTTTTCACTCTCCTCCCCTCTCAATTAAATGCATGCATGCGTGTATTTTTACAATGAGACTATGCTACCTAATATGCGCTGGTAATGCTAGGAAATAGCACAAGACGACAAAATTGCAGGTGTATTTTTGCGGTGCGATCACCCCTCACCGCACGCAGCCACACCACGCACCGCCTGCCTCTCACCGCTCTCACCGCGCATGTGCCCTCACGCACCTGCAGCCACACGCCGCGCAAGCTCCACGCGCACCAGTGAAGCTGCGCTCCAGCCCGCGTGCGTGTGGCTTCTTCTTCTTCTTCTTCCTCTTATTCCTTCCACCACCGCTTGCAACCTCCCGAAAGAACCCAAAGCCGCCACGCCCCCCCTCCACGCAGCCACCACCGTCGACCACCATCTTCACCGCCAACGCCACCGGGGACCTCCACGCAGCATGCCAACCCCTTCCATGCTTCCACGCAAGCCACAACAGCCCATGCGCATGCGCACAACGCCCTTTGCCGGCGTTCTCTTCCTCCTCCGTCTGACCGCCGTGTCACCACCATCTCGAAGGTCGCACCTCAGAGACCCACCACCGACCACCGCTACCTCTACGCGTGCGAGTAGGGGATTCATTTCCCCTATTTCACTATAGTAAATCGCGAATTAAAATTTATGAATCATGCCATTGTTGGAAGTACTATTCATTTATTTATCTTATATAATATTTGGCTGAAATTGCATGGACATCCCTTGCTTAAATTTGAATTACATGTGATTGATTTCTTCTTATGAATGACATACGACATGAGATATTGGTTATAGTAAATTGGTGTCATTAGGTAGGAGATTAATATTAACATTGTTTACTATTACCAAGGTCATTATTTAGAATACTATATTGTGGTAATTTTGAATATAAACACCTACATTCTTGATTAATTATTTAGATTAAGAGTTTCTGGAGAAAGTGAGTTGCAATAATTAGTATGTACATCTGATGATATTCCTGAACAAATAAGACATTCAATAGGCTAATTCCTCCCTGTGGAGATGACCTAACTATTTTCGTGGTTAGATTCTGAGAAATAAAATGTTTTGAAAAGCGATTTTCTACCACGTGATCACATACAACGACACGTCATTTCATGCTAAAGTTTTTATCGAAAACGAAGATCACTCTTTCAAATGGCACCATTGTCGAGGAGGAAACATGCCTATTAATTTTTTCAGGAATTTTATGTTATTTTTATGCTATTTTGAAAGATTTTCTGAATTACTAACTGTGAATCTTCTTCTGTGCAAAAACACGCAACGAACACGGCAGGCACGCACAACGGAGGCGATATTTTTGGTGGACCTTGATGCCACCTAGAGGCCAACAACAGGTGCTTGTGGGCCTTGATCTCTTGCACATAGGCATATGGAGGAACCTTTTTCTGATTTAGTCATTAGATTGTAGTTTAGATTTAGTTTAGAGAGACATTGGAACTTAATTTCTGTCTTGTGGACCCTTGTTGGGCATTTTTGGGATCGTGTTCCCAGTGTTTCTTTATTTCGGATCACTCTTGTATGCGGGAGCGTATTTTCGGGAGCGTGTTCCCATTTTATTTAGAATATCGGATTATTCGAATTATTTGAACTGCATGTTGGTTAGTTAGATTAGGCTTGTTTGCTTCTTATTAAAAAAAAAAAAAATCGAACTACCTACTGGAAGTTGCATATCTATAGGGCGACCATCTAGGATTGAATGAGCAGCATCTACCTTTTCTTTTTGCATTGAAAACATCCTGCATTGAAGAAAGCTGGAGTAAGGCACGTCTTTTTCTTGAGCATCAATTACTTGTCATGCATCTGCATTGAACCTAAATCTAAGACCACTAAGGTGATTGAATTGAATTAATTCAATGGTCACTTTAAAAATTGGGACTGCTAAGAGGTTGGACTTTAAAATATGTGACTTAAAATTGTGTGCAAAAGGATCTTGTTTGCGAGATTTCAAAACTAAAAACATGAATGTATGATTGCACACCTGAGACACTGTGCACCTCACACATAAGGTCACTAGATAAATTTCTACCTCTCCTCTTTGCACCACAAGGGAAGTTAGTCAGAAATCAACAAGCCTATCCACCAAGTTACTTCGGTTCCTCATGCGTGGGCTTGATTCGAGACTTCCATCCCTTGTGAGTAGGTTGTAGGCACCAACGAAGGTCGGCCTAGGAAGCATAATTCTTACAAAACTTGTTTGGCCACCAACTGAACACCTAAGAACTAGAATATACTAAAAACAGACCCTAATGTATTTTCGTCTATTTTAACAGTGGTAGGAAGTTTCTGCTTGTGTTCTGATTTCTTCTAAATCCTAAGAGAGTTAAACTTGTTTAGCTTAAAGAAATGGATCGCCCTTACTCCTATTATTTAAATTATCAGAGTTAATACTTCCCATCTTTTAACCAGGATCCCATGCCCCAAGCGTATCCATCCTTTGATGGGTACATTGACAATTCATGGGATCATTCATATTCCTATCCTGTGAGTAGTGGCCTGCTAACTCCCACTTTTGAGCAGAGCCTAAGAGTGGGATTTTCCAACCCTGGAATCCCTACTTCTATGCAAACACCCAACCCTGTCACCCTTCATGATTTTCCATATCGAGGTTGGACCGATACCCCTAGGCAACTAGAGCCTGAGATTGACTATCCTCCCCAATCTGATAGAAGTAGCCTCTCCTCTTTTATGATAGAAATGCAAAAACAACAAAAGGAAATGATGGAAACTATGGGAGAGATGTTGAGGAATAGTCAACAATTAAACAGAGAAATAAGATAGCTTAGCTACGCTCTTCCTAATAGTTTTGATCCCTACCCATATGTTCGTCACGCTTTTGTGCGGTTTGTTAAAAGATAATATCGCGTTGTAGTATAGCCGCTAAAGCGTTCAAAACAAATAAAGATTTTTATTACTCGAAAACTGGAGTATCCGAGGTCGAACACAGGGAGCAAATGGAATTTACTACTAGTCAAAATGTAATTGAACACTCTAATTTACTCAAAATATCAATTCAAATGTGAATGTATGCAATTAAAAGTAATTAGGACAAAAATATGAAATTGGACGTCTGATCACAAGATCAGACGTCTTAAAAGTATTTTCCCTTTTCTTCTTGATTATCCTTCTTCTTCTGCCTTGCGAAGCCTTTCTTTCCTTCCTTATTCTTTTGATCTCCCGTGTCTTTTGCTTCTGCCTTGCTCTTTCTTTTCTTCTTCTCTACCTTGCTTCTTACTCTTCTCTTCTGTGGTCTTGCCTTGCTTCTCTCTTCTCTGTTCTTCCTGCCTTTCCTTCTTCTTTCTTTCTTCTCCTTCTCGCGGCCAAGTCTTTCTTCTCCTGCGTTCAGCCTGTGCCTACACAGAACAAAACCTACCTTTCTCCCTCTACCCACGCGTCTCTCTCTCTCAAGCAATTCACTCACGGACGCTCTCCCAGAGCCACAGCCATAATCGGGTCGGATCGTACCCTAGACCAGGAGCACTTGCAGGTGGTGTGATGCGCGAGGAGTGCGTAGGCTTAGGTCGGGTCGGATCCCGCCAGATCCGCGTGGTCAAGCCGCGGACGAGGCGGGTGTGGGGTCAGTGAGGGACCTCACCCCTGTGCTTTCGAGGCAGTAAAGCTATATCACAAAAACTCTTTATACCATACCTGTGCCTTGAGATTCCACGATGTGGGACTAAAGGTTCCGCCCTTCCTTTGCGCGCGCCCGCAGACTCTCGTATGCAGTTGCCCAAGCTGATGGCTCTGCTGGCGCTACTGGCTGGGCTCTCTCACCTCGCAACACTCACGTGAGTCTCCTGCATCTGCAGCCTGGGAAGCCTGATGCCTGGAGCTTCGTTGGAGCTTCACCGGAGGTCGTCCATGGCGGCAGCGGCTCAAACACTGTCATACACAAAACAAGCCTCTCGGCCCAATCAGATCAGCTAGAGACCTACGCCGTGGCACGGCGAAGGCGGTGGACGATGCTGCAGGCCGCAGGTCGGCCTAGGCGTGCGTGCCTAGGTCAACCTGTGGCCGGAGATGGTGGGTTGTTCGGGGGGTGATTATGGAGGTCTGGAGTGGCAGTTGTGGGGTGGAGCGAGTTCCTGGTGGTGAGGCGGAGCTCTCGAGGTGGTTGGCGAGCCGGGTGGGGGGCTCGAATGGTGGAAGCGGCTCGCCGGAGATCGGTCGGTGATGTGGAAGATGAGGGTGGTCAGCGTCGGTCGAGGGGTAATCAGATGAGATAACAGGGGGACAAGAGAGAGGATAGGATGGAGAGGAGTTCTAACCTAATTGTAAGGACGAAAGGGGACGGAAGGCGAACAGCAGTACCTGCTGTCACCGGAGAAGATGACGCCCAGTGGGGGGAGAACGGCGGCGACGACGGGGCTGAGGCGGCGTGCGCTGGTACTGCGCGACACGGAGGGAGGTCAGGAAGCTAACTCTGCCACTGGTTTTGTGGAACAGCGAAGAGGGAGGGGAGGGGGGCTCGCCGGAGCTTGCTAGGGGTTTTTGGCCGGGCAGGAGGAGAGGAATTGAAGGGGGAAACTCGGCCAAATCAAGCTCGCCCTCTGCGGCAGGGTCTGGGGTGTCTTATATAGGTGCTGGCCGCTCCTGTCAGTGCGTGGAGAACGCGCCACAAGGTCTGCCGACTTGCCGGAGTTGGAAGGAAGGTGAATACCCAAATCTCTCGTGCGTTCGCACGAGAGATTGGGTTCACACCAGCGATTGTAATTGACTTTATAAGGAAGGGAATTCCTCAGAGAATCCTCCTTCCATTTCTGGGAGGGAATCTCTGAGGGATTAGAGAGCAATCCATCTCCGAACCTCGCCGGAGCTTGGTTCTGCCCTAGCAATGGCGGCAGGACCGGTTTGCAAAGGAGGCAAAGAACCTAGGGGGCTCTCCGTAAAGGTATTTAAAAGATAGGGACCGATTTGTGATTTGGGTGTACTAAATTGCAAAGTAGGTCAAGATGACCTCTCCTTAGGTCCAAATTTTGGTACAAACCTAATTTGGACCTAAGGAATCCAATGGTGAAGTTGGATTTTAGGTTTTACCTCGTTTGACTGGACATTTTGCGTAAAAACCCAAATTAGGTTAATTGAAGAGCTAGGACCCTAATCTAGGTCCAACTAGGTTCCAAAGGCCAAATTAAATGTTCCAAACCCTATAGGATGTTTTTCCATGATTTTTAGAGGGTTTACTTGCTTTTTTTCTGACCGGAACCTTGTTAATTAAAGCGGGTCTATTTTAGGGTTACCAGGTGTCATTTAATTCTTAGATTACACATGAACCCATTTCTGATTGACTCAACCCACTTTTTATCTCATTTAGACCATTTGACCTATGTTTTGCCTCTGAGAAATCCCGTTTATGTACTGCAATGGTAAAATTGCAGTTTTAACCTTTATTTCATGTTTGCTTCTCAGAGCACTTGTTCCTTCAGTTAGGCCTTCTTCTAGGTTATGTAGGAGCTTTTATCTTCTTTATTGGGTCAAAATGAGCTAGTTATGGCTCATGATGAGGCTCTCATCACCATACGACCGTGATCATGAAAATAATTCTGAGGAAACCAATGACAATAGGGATCCCATTTTATGTAGCTATCACTTAGACTCTCCCAATGAGACACGGCCACTAGAGGAGAACGATCCTAGTAATTATCCACCCCAGTTATATTGGAGTCAAAAGAAAAGGAAGATGATACCTCTTGAGGACCTTGACCCCAGTGACAGCATTTTCCTTACCCCTGATAACCCGGGTCAAGGTCGTATTGTTCATATCACTTCCTCTATTAATTATCTGATGGAATCCCATTTTACTCTTAGTGAGCCTAATCCTGACCCTCCACTTAGGGAATCAACACCTACCATTTAGCATCCTGAAGATTTAAATGCACCTAATGAAAGTGACCCTAATGGAATGGAGGATGAATTGGATCAATTTTGGTCTCAGAGATATAAAGAGTCTATTTTATAGGACGAGGATGGCCCAATGGAGGAACCCAGACTAAAAATCTGGAGTGAATCACAGGGGGATTATTTGTTATTTGAGGACTTACCCCTGGAGGATATAAATAATCTGGTGAAATTTGAATTCCTTCCTTCTTTTGAGAGTCATCCTCCATCAAACCAGGAGTTGATATTAGAGGACAAACACAATAGTAAGAAGCCTAGGGGAGACTCTCGGGGACAAAACATGTCAATTGAGGATTTATGCTCCGAGAAGAACAAGAATTGTGTGATATAGGCTTACTCCAAAACATTAAGATGGATCCTCTGTTAGAAATAATTGATGATACTGAAGCAACTCCTTTCTTTACTAATGAATCACATATACTCCCCGGCAAAAATTTGAGTGAACCAAAAGAATTCAGGGATAAGATTAATGATAATGATTTTGTTGCTTTGACCTTGCCATCAAAAGAATTTAATTTGGAGTCCACCATTGATTCACATATACTGGAAGGTGAAAATATGACTCTGATAATTAATGTTAGGCAGGGTGACGTGAATTTTTCTCCAATAGTTAGGGAGAATACACAATCTGAATCGTTGTTGGAATTGGACCTGACATTGACTAAGCCCTAATTGGACTTAATCATAACCTTCCAACACCACAAGCAATCCTTACACTCCCTAACCGATCCTTGGCTCAAGTCTCTGCTTACTTACATTCTTTTTGGGGAGAATATCAGGCCAGTACATCCTCGGGTAGAATGGCGAGTGAAATAATAATGTTTATATATTTTAAAACCCTTCCAACTTTGGAGGACCCTGGTTATCCTCTACTTATTCTGTTTCGGGAGGTCCCTTTTGTTATCCCTAGACCTCCCCAGGTAGCCTACGAGGTTCTCTATTTTCATATCTTTTGGCGAGCATTTGGAATCACGCTGCATCATTAGCTCGCCAACATCCGTGGCTACCTGTTTTCTAAGCCCGCGCTATTACGCATATTTTTAGGGCCTTGCTTTTTCTGTCTGGAACCAGACTTACAGGTTCCTGTAAGTCTGGCTGCTGACAGAAAATGCAGCGCTTGTTGGGAGGCAACCCAGCATGCAGAATAGCATCATCTTCAGGTGATTTCCTTCCTTTCTCCCCCTGTTTTCATTTTACAATGAGGACATTGTAGGATTTAGGCATGGGGGGGTGCATTTTGCATTTTAGGAAGTATTCATGCATTTAGGTTAGCATACAAAAAAAAAAAAAAAAATTTCTTTTCTTGAGTTGAATTGGTTAGTCCCTAGCAAGACATCTTTGTCATGGAGGTGTCATTAAAGATTTTTCATCTTAAATTGTTTCTTAAGTTTAGAATCCAGTACATTTACTTCACTTGCATGTAGACTGAGTAATGGCTCTTTGAAGAAAATCAATAAGCATTTTTAGTCTACTAAACCCTTGGACAGTTAATAGGGAGTCAGGCATACTATCTTCTAGTAAATCCACCTCATATTTGTGAGAAGAAAGTAGAGAGATTACTGGTGCACTAAGTCAAGTGCAAGGACTCTTAAGTTTTGGACAATTAGATGATGATACCTCAAAGTTAGGCATAGTTTTCTCTCTCTGTTTCTGTGTGCATTGTGTGAATTCCTGAGAGTCACCAAATAAGGCAGATACACAGAAATTGAGTTTTAATAAAGCTATGACTATGGTGGATGGTTATGACCGTCCTTCATAGAGTCCTCGGCTGAAGGAGGGTAGTAATGTCCAAGGTCAGAAATATGCTTGTCCTATCCATTCCTTCCCGGTGTCGAGAGTAGGAACTTCCACCAAATAAACCACACAATATCCTCTTGACCATCATTATCTCTAATAATGCCTCATAAATAAAACTCTACATAGTGTTGTATTGATTTATAAAGAAATAAAAAGAAGAAAAAAAGAAACAATTATATTTCGAAAACAAAACAAAACAAAAAAACAAAAAAATAAAATACAAAAAAGAAAAAAAGAAAAAAAGAAAAGAGAGAGAGAAAAGAGAAAAGAAAAGAGTCTAAGTTTATAATTTTATCTTCATGACGTTGTTTATGAGGCAACAAAAATATCCATCGCGATCCACCAAATATGACCCATACCTACCTTTCAGTATTTTTGATCACCTGAATACTAGCTGAGGACTCTAACTTAGTTGTAGAGTTATTAGGACTTTACTTGAAGTGTGAAAGCTATGTGAGGCCACCAAACAGTGAGTATACTTACTAAATCTGGCGAGATTTGTGATCTCAGAAAGAAAAGAAGGAAAAGAGTGAGCGCCAAGGAACTTCAAGAGAGTACAGTTGTTTTGCTTCCCTCTGGGTTGACTTATTTGATAGTCTGGAGATCTCGAGTCTGTAGTACTAAACTACATGTAACACCAGATAAGTGTGTGCCACCAAATATAAATCCATTCAACTCAGCATCTCCTACTTAAGCTAAAAAGTCAGGGTCAAATTTCAGATTATATTCTACTTTATCCCCGAGTGAAGTAGTTGCCTATCCCGATAGAAATATTTACCCAAGGATAAGTATGAACTGCAAATGTAAGTTGGTTATTTTCACTTGGATCCATTCCTAGGTTAATATCACTTCACATTTGTCTGGATTTCTAAATTTTTGGAATAAGGGAAGAAGAAATCCTCTGATTACTTCTATTGTTTTTCATTTTTGCTCGGGACTAGCAAAAGTTAGGCATGGGGGCATTTGATAAGTCCACTTTTGTGGACTATTATTTATCCTAAGTACTATTTAATTATTTATTTTTAGTTAATTAATTAGGAGTTATATGACATTTCACCTTGGCCTACATTTAATTTTATGCTTCAATTTTACATTTAATAGCATATGTTATGGTAAAATAATTTATTTGATGAATATAGGCTAGGTACAAGAATCAGATGTTCATTTTTTCTTCTATAAGATGTCTTGAACTTTGATTGGACGTCTGGAACTGCTCTCACAAATTCACGGAATTACATTTTTTTAAGATGTTTGATGCTCTAGTTAGACGATTGAAGAAGAACTGCTCGTGCTTGTCTACCATTCCAACCACTTGCAATCGTTGCGAGTAGTTGGAGACACTTGCAGTCGAAGGAAAAGGAGGAGGTTTTTGTTTAAAAAGAAGCCGCGTCCACCGAGAGAGGCATTCTCTTCCCCCTGGCAGGGACTCCCTCTCCATCTTCTTCACCATGGAAAAAAGCTTACACCATGCAGCATGCACACACTGTGGCCATCAAAAGAGACCTTCAACATTGTAGCCACCTCTTCATCCTCCTAGGCGGTAGCGAGCGTGGTGACAGCCACTCATCGTTGCCTTCACCGTGCCCATCTGTCGCAGCCAGATCACGCGCATACCCCTTCACTGCACGTAGCCACACCATGCATCACTAGCCTTTCAGCGCTCTGATTGCACAGCAAAAATACACCAATAAAAATGCCATCTTGTGTTATTTCCTAGCATTGCCATTGCATATTAGGTAGCCATAGTTGCATTTGTAAAAATTAACACATGCATGCATTTAATTGAGAGGGGAGGAAAGTGAATAATTGGCCTTGTAGTTAACGTCTTCATCAAGTGCTACCTCGCAAATTCACCATCTTCATTTTTTTATTTGGCTTTGAACATCTTCTTCCCTGCGCGGCTGCAGGGCATGGCTTCTTCCCGCCACTCTCTGCCACAGCATGCTCTGCTAGCTGCATGCTTAGTCATGCATGCAGCTCAGGGCATGGCTGTGCATGCCTCATTCTTCTTTAAAAAGCCCTACCATCTTCCTTGTGGAGCAGAGCCTGGTCCATACACACAACAACCCCTTCCTCCAGGTTGTCTCCTCCCTCCATACGCAGCACCCCTTCCTACTGAAGAGATACGCTGCGGGCAGGAGCAGCTCACAGTGGTCCACGGCCACCACTGTGAGTCCCACCATCGCCCAGCTCATCTAAGAGCAGGTGGGCGTGGTGGATTTCACTCTCTGTTTTGACGTTCAAGTCCTTCACGCCATTGCCGCAGACTCGAGCTTTGAAGCTCAACACAGCAGCAGCACGGCACCGGCAGCTCCACGCGGCGCGCAAGAGCCTACGCGCACGCCAACAGCCGACGCCTTCTCCTTCCGCACGTGCAGGCTTGCTCCACAGCACCCACGCACGCAGAACCGGCCGCAACCGGTTGTCCACGCCGTGCGAGCACTGTAGCTACTGTTCATGCATTTCTGCAGAACATTGTAGCTATAGTGCGGTGGCCAGAAAGTTTCTCACTTATCTGGTCACCGCGCGCTCTGATGAGTCCATTAAAATGGACTAATATTAAGCCTAAGTATCTTTAATCGTACAGTTTAGGTGTGTTAATAATGGCAATTAAGTTGTAGAATATTTATGCCTCATGATTTAAGTTTATAACATTCTATAACTTAATGATTTTGTTGTTTTTATGTACAGGTAATAAAATGCGGAAAGAACAAGGGTGGAGGAGATAAATTCCCCAACACATAATAGACGCGACTCTTTCCCCCCTCCCTCGCCGGACATTGGGGTAATCTTCCTCTTCCGCCGCCTTTCTCAACAACTATGACCAGAAATAGTTAAGGGATTTGGGAAAATCCCTTAACTCATGCGCAAAGGAGAAAAGGTAAAAGAGAGGAGGCGGGGTGCACGGAGAAGAATCTTTCCCCCCTTGCCGGGAACTGCTTCACCGTGGAAAGGGCGAACCCTGTGACCCACAGCACGCACTGTGCGCCAAGCACCCATCTCCAGCCGCATCCTCCTTTCAGCGCTTCCTCCCTTCAGCACCAAGCGCAACACTTCAACCCACTGCAGGCACTGCGTCCGCCCCTGCCAGCACCGCAACCCATCCTGCCCTTCAGCTGCACACGCGCCCATCCATCCTCCAGCGCCCCCTGTTGCAGGCGCTCACTCCACCTCTGCCCGCAGATCCGCCTCCCTTCAGCGCCTCCATCGTCCCAGCAGGCACTGCACTCCAAGTTCTTTAGAGCCTCCTCAAGCCAGCTCCTGGCGCTCCCCTCGCCTCCAGCGCACCGCAGCGTGCGCACCGCTCATCTGCAAGCGCCATCTGCCTACCCGCGAGCACCACGCCGCGCCTCTCCACCCTACAACGACGCCATTGCAGGTGCTCACGCACTGCGCAGCAGGCGCCCGCACCGTCTACAGGCCGCCCCCTGCTCACCGTGCCTCTCCCTCCAGCCACTGCAGGTGCTCACGCCCTCTCCGCCCATGCGCCTCTACCTCCACCCACCTGCAGACCGCAGCCTGCAAGCGCCTGCCCGTGCACCAGCGCGCGCACGCCCGCACGCCACCAGCCGCAGGCACCGCAGCAACACCTCCGCCTGCTTATTCAATAGGCCGGAGCTCCGGCCACATCCACCGGCCACTTGCGTCGCCGCCGTTGCCACCACCGGAGAGCTCTCGACCTCGCCGTCCTCTTGAGCCGCGCAACAACCCCCGCGGTGCTCTCCCTCTCTCGCAAGGAGGAGAGAGGAAAAAAGCCTTGCTTTCCCCCCAATTAAAATTTACATTCAATGCCATTGCCACCTAATTTGATTTTTTTTTATTATTATATTATGGCAGAATTGCATTCGAACACTCATAGTTCTTTATAATTGCATGGTATTGATATCAGCTAGTTTAAAGATTGATTTTGGGCCTAACTTAAGTACTAATTGTCCTTAGTACACATCACGTGAAAACTACATGAATTCATCCTAAATTTATTGAGGATTTCTATGATGTAAAACTGCACTTATACCCTTATCTTTTTAAGTTATTGCAAATCTACTTTCCTTCACATTTTAAGTCAGATTTGAACAGGGATTTCGCACTATTCGAAATAACATTAAATAATTAAGTATTGATTGCATCATTGCCTCCCTGTGGACACGACTCGCTCTTCTGCGAGTGGTTATTTTCATTGTTTTTGATTAGTCAATTTTTCCACCACTTAAATACTATAACGCTAAGCAAAAAGTCTTCTATCAAAATTGGCGCCGTTGCCGGGGAGGCAACAGACGCAATAGATTTACTTTATTATTTTTAAATCTTTTGAGTTGCGAAATTATCTAATCATTTTTATTATTGTGCGAGGAATCTGACACAGCGACGAGGCACAGCAAAGCGACGACTTTGAACGTGAACAACGTGCACGGCGGAGACGATCTTTTTGGTGGACCTTGACGCCACCTGGAGGACGACAACAGGAACACGTGGGCCTTGATCCCACGCATATAGGCTTACGGAGAAGCCTATTTCTGATTTAGGTAGTAGGTCTTAGTTAGATTTAGTTAGATAGACATTAGAATTTAAATTACTGTCTTTTGGGCCCTTGTTGGGTATTTTTGGGAACGTGTTTCCATTTATTTAGATTATAGGATTATTTGAACTATTTTGAACTGCATTTCAGTTAGTTAGTTAGATTAGGTCTGTTTATTATTGTTATTAAAAAAAAAAAGAAATTCGAACTGCCTGCTAGAAGCTGCATATCTATAGGACGATCATCTAGGACTGAATGAGCAGCATCTAGTTTATTTTTTTATTGCATTGCATTCATACACTGCACGAAGAAAGCTGGAGTAAGGTACGTCTTCTCTTGAGCATTAATTACTTGTCATGCATATGCATTGAACCTAAATCTAAGACCACTAAAGTGCTTGAATTAAATTAATTCAGTGGTCACTTTAAACTAGTTGGGACTGTTAAGAGGTTAGACTTTAAAATCTGTGACTAAAAATTGTGTGCAAAAGGATCCTGTTTGCGGAATTTCAAAAAAGAAAAAAAAATCAAAACACGATCGTCTGCTTGCACACTTGAGACACTGTGCACCTTGCACATAAGGTCACTAGATAAATTTCTACCTCTCCTCTTTTGCACCACAAGGGAAGTTAGTCGGAAATCAACAAGCCTATCCACCAAGTTATTTCAGTTCCTCGTGTGTGGGCTCGATTTGAGACTTCCATCCCTTGCGAGTAGGTTATAGGCACCAGCAAAGGTTGGTCTAGGAAGAGTAATTTTTTCAAAACTTGTTTGGCCACCAACTAAACATGTAACTCTAGGACCTGCAATCTACTAAAAACAGATCCCGTTGAATTTGCGTTTGCTGTGACAATAGGACTCTTTAGGAAGTTTTCTTCTGAATCCTAAGAAAGTTAAAATTGTTTTGCTTAAAGAAATGGATTACTCTTACTCCTGTTATTCAGATTATCAGAGTCAATACTTCCCATCTTTTAATCAGGATCCCATGCTCCGAGTGTATCCATCCTTTGATGGGTACATTGATAATTCATGGGATCATTCTCATTCTTACCCTGGGAGTACTGTCTTGATAACTCCCACTTTTGAGCAGAGCTTAAGAGCGGGATTTTCCAATCCTAAAATCCCTACTTCCATGCAAACACCCAACCCTCCCACCCGTCATGATTTTCCGTATCGAGGTTGGACCGATACCCCTAGGCAACTAGAGCCTGAAATTGACTATCCTCCCCAACCTGATAATAGTAGCCTCTCCTCTTTTATGATAGAAATGCAAAAATAGCAGAAGGAAATAATGGAATCAATGGGAGAGATGTTGAGGAATAGTCAACACTTAATTGAAGAAATAAGACAACTTAGCTACACGCTTCCCAATAATCCTGATCCCTACCCAATAAACCATGATCATGAAAATAATTCTGAGGAACCTAATGTCAATAGGGATCCAATTTTAGGTAGCCATCACTTAGACTCTTCCAATAAGACACGGCCACCAGAGGATAATGATCATAGTGATTATCCACCTGAATTATATTGCAGTCAAAAGCAAGGGAAGATGGTATCTCTTGAGGACCTTGACCCCAATGACGGTATTCTCCTTACCCCTACCAACCCGGGTCAAGGTTATATTGTTCCTATCACTTCCCCTCTTGATTATTTGGTGGAATCCCATTCTACTCTTAGTGTGCCTACTCCTGACCCTCCACTTAGGGAATCAACACCTACCATTCAATATTCTGAGGATTCAAATGCACCTAATGAAGGTGACCCTAAGGGAATAGAGGATGATCAATTCTGGTCTCAGGGATATGAAGAGTCTAATTCAGAGGATGAGGATGCCCCAATAGAGGAACCTGGACTGAAAATCTGGAGTGAATCACAGGAGAATTATTTATCATTTGAGGATTTAGCTCCAGAGGATAGAAATAATATGATTAAATCCAAATTCCTACTTTCTTTTGAGAGTCATCCTCCAAAATAGGAGTTGATGTTAGAGGAGGACAAACAAAATAATGAGAAGTCTATGGGAGACTCTCAGGGACAAAACACGTCATTTGAGGATTTATACCCCGAGAACAATAACGAATTCCATGATATAGGCTTCCTCCAAAATATTAAGACTGATCCTCCGTTAGAAATAATTGAAGATACTGATCCAACTCCTAATGAATCACATATACACCCTAACAAATATTTGAATGAACCAAACAAATTTAGGGATGAGCGGAATGATAATGATTCTGACATTTTCACCCTGCCATCAAAGAGTTCTAATTTGGAGTCTACCCTTGATTCAAATATGACTTCGATCATTAATACTAGGCAGGGTAACGTGAAGTTCTCTAAAACTAGGGAGTGTACCCAATCTGAATCATTGTTGGAATTGGACCTAACACCAACTAAGCCCTCATTGGACTTAACCATTACCTTCCAACACTACAAACAACCCTTATACTCCCTAACCGATCTGTGGCTCAGATCTCTGCTCATGTACATTTTTTCTGGAGAATATATCAGGCCAATACATCCTAGGGTAGAATGGAGAGTGTGGATTGATGCTTGTACTTTTACTCTCGCCATTCAAGGGTTTGAACTAATTATATGTATATCTTTTAAAACCCGTCCTGCTCTGGAGGATCCTTGTTATCCTCCACTTATTCCATTTCGGGAGGTCCCTTTTCATATTCCGTTTATTATTCCTAGACCTCCCAAGGTATCCAATGAGATTTTCTATTTTCATTTCTTCTGGCAAGCATTTGGAATTACATTGCATCATCAGCTCACTAACATCCGTGGTTACCTGTTTTCTAGGTCTGCACTGTTACGAATATTTTTAGGGCCTAACTTTGTTTGGTTGCTGACAGACTGCACTGGAACTAGACTTATAGGTTCCTTCTTAGTCTGGCTACTGACAGAAAATGCAGCGCTTGTTGGGAGGCAACCCAGCAAACTGTGTCAGGTGATATTTTTCCTTTCTCCTCCTATTTTAATTTTACAATGGGGACATTGTAGGATTTAGGCATGGGGGAGTGCATTTGAATTTTAGGAAGTATTTATGCATTTAGGTTAGTATAAAAAAAAAAATTTGAGCTGAATGGGTTAATCCCTAGCAAAATACCTTTGTTATTGGAGGTTCTTCTTTTGGAATTATTTCTTAAGTTTAGAATCCAGTGCATTTATTTCAAGTGCACGTAGATTTGGTAATGGATCCTTAAGGAAAACCAATGAGCATTTGTAGTCCACTGAACCTTTGGACAGTTCATAGGGAGTCAGGAATACTATATTCTAGTAAATCCACCTCATATTTGTGAGAAGAAGTAGAGAGATTACTGGTGCGCTAAGTCTAGTGCAATGACTCTTAAGTTTTGGATAATTAGATGATGATACTTCAGAGTTAGGCGTAGTTTTCACTCTCTGTTCCTATGTGGGTACTTTGAGTGAATTCCTTTGAGTCACCAAATAAGGCAGATACACAGAGATTGAGTCTTAATAAAGCTATAACTATGGTGGATGGTTACGACTGTCCTTCATAGAGTCCTCGGCTGAAGGAGGGTAATAGTGTCAAAGGTCAGAAATACGCCTGTCCTATCCATTTCTTCCCGGTGCCGAGAATAGGCACTTCCACCAAATAAGTCACACAACTTCCTCTTGACCATCATTATCCCTAATAATGCCTCGTAAATAAAAGTCCGTATCGTGTTGTGTTGATTGAAAAAGAAACAAAAACAAGAAGAAATAGAAGAAAAAAAAAAGGAAGAGAGAAAAGAAGAAAAAGAAGAAACAGAAAGAACAAAAAGAAGAAATAGTTATTAAAAAAAAAATCCAAGTTTATGATGTAACCCTATTTCTGAGGCAACAGAACACCTATTATGTTCCACCAAATAAGACCCATACCTACCTTCTAGTAATTTTGATCGCCTAAATATTGGTTGAGGACTCTAACTTAGTTGTAGAGTTATTAGGACCTTAATTGAAGTGTGGATGCCATGTGAGGCCACCAAATAGTGGGTACAATTTCTAAATCTGGCAAGATTTGTGATCTCAGAAAGAAAAAGAAGAGGGAGTGCCCAGGAACATCAAGAGAGTACAGTTGTGTAGCCTCTCTTTGAGTTGACTTGTCTAATAGTCTAGAGATCTAGAGTCTGCAGTACTAGACTATATGTAGCACCAGTTGAGTGTGTGCCATCAAATACAAATCCATTCAACTTGATATCCCCTACCTAAGCCAAACGCCGGGGTCAAATTACAGATTTTTGTCTGCTTTATCCCCGAGGGAAGTAGTTACCTATCTCGACAGAAATTTTTACCAAGGGTGAAGTATGAACTCCCAATGTGAATCGACTCTTTCATTTGGATCTGTTACCTAGGCTATCAGTACTTCACATTTGTCTGGATTCCTAAAGTTTTGAAATAAGAAAAGAAGAAATCTTCTGATTACTTCTATTCTTTTTCATTTTTGCTAGGGACTAGCAAATCCTAGGCAAGGGGTTATTTGATGAGTCCATTAAAATGGACTAATATTAAGCCTAAGTAACTTTAATCGTACAGTTTAGGTGTGTTAATAATGTCAATTAAGTTGTAGAATATTAACGCCTCATGATTTAAGTTTATAACATTCTATAACTTAATGATTTTGTTGTTTTTATGTGCAGGTAATAAAATGCGGAAAGAACAAGGGTGGAGGAGATAAATTCCCCAACACATAATAGCCGCGACTCTTTCCCCCCTCCCCTGTCGGACATTGGGGTAATCTTCCTCTTCCGCCGCCTTTCTCAACAATTATGACCAGAAATAGTTAAGGGATTTGGGAAAATCCCTTAACCACGCGCAAAGGAGAAAAGTTAAAAGAGAGGAGGCGGGGTGCACTGAGAAGAATCTTTCCCCCCTTGCAGGGAACTGCTTCACCGTGGAAAGGGTGAACCCTGTGACCCACCGCGCGCACTGTGCGCCAAGCACCCATCTCCAGCCGCATCCTCCTTTCAGCGCTTCCTCCCATCAGCACCAAGTGCAGCACTTCAACCCTCTGCAGGTGCTGCGTTCGCCCTTGCCAGCACCGCAACCCATCCTGCCCTTCAGCTGCACACGCGCCCATCCATCCTCCAGCGCCCCCTGTTGCAGGCGCTCACTCCACCTCTGCCCGCAGATCCGCCTTCCTTCAGTGCCTCCATCGTCCCAGCAGGCACTGCACTCCAAGTTCTTCAGAGCCGCCTCAAGCCAGCGCTTGGCGCTCCCCTCGCCTCCAGCGCACCGCAACATGTGCACCGCTCATCTGTAAGCGCCATCTGCCTACCCGCGCGCACCACGCCGCGCCTCTCCACCCTACATCCACGCCACTGCAGGTGCTCACGCACTGCACAGCAGGCGCCCGCACCGCCTACAGGCTGCCCCCTGCTCACCACGCCTCTCCCTCCAGCCACTACAGGCGCTCACGCCCTCTCCGCTTGCGCACCTCTACCTCCACCCACCTGTAGACCGCAACCTGCAAGCACCTGCCCGTGCACCAGCGCGCGCACGCCTGCATGCCACTAGCCACAGGCACCGCAGCAACACCTCCGCCTGCTTGTTCAACAGGCCGGAGCTCCCTTCCACCGCCACCGGCCAATTTTGGCCACCTGCGTCGCCGCCGCTGCCACCACTGGAGAGCTCTCGACCTCGCTGTCCTCTTGAGCCACGCAACAACCCCTGCAGTGCTCTCCCTCTCTCGCAAGGAGGAGAGGGGAAAAAAGCCCTGTTTTCCCCCCAATTAAAATTTACATTCAATGCCATTGCCACCTAATTTGATTTTTTTTATTATTATTATATTGTGGCAGAATTGCGTTCGAACACTCATAGTTCTTTGTAATTGCATGGTATTGATATTAGCTAGTTTAAAGATTGATTTTGGGCCTAACTTAAGTACTAATTGTCTTTTGTACACATTTTTGGAACCCTAATTTGGCTCAAAGCCAAGAACAATTTGGCTCTAAGCCAAAGACCTGATTTTGAGGGTGTACCTCAAGGACAATATTATCAGAAAAAAAATCTTAAATAGAAAAACACCAAAAACATAATAAACGCATGGAAGAGATTCATTGTAGGAAAGGTGTAGAAACTTATTCACCTCTAATTCCCTTCTCCCTGAGTTCGACTCTGGGCCTAAATGTGACCAAGATAAAAATCAAGTAGGCCAGGTTAAAAATTTTGTAAAAAGATGGTTAGGCTCGATTTAGGTTAACCACTATGCTCATTTCAACGATTAAATCACTATATTAACAAAACCTATCCGGGTCTCGACCATACTTTTTCTGGTGCCCTTGCCGGGGAGGTACGCATTCAGGTAAGTTTCTACTCCATTCCTTTAGTTTTCTTCTCACACCCTTCTCTTCACGGGTGTTTTTGTTTGCTGGTGTGCAGGTGAAACAGTTGCAAGGAGGAGGCAAGCAGAGGAATTATGAAACGTGGGCAGATCCAAGGCGGGAACGAGAGCGTGAAGTCGCTGGCGCTGCATTGGAACTTCGCCCACATTGCTGAAAAGGTAAGTCCCTCTCTCTTAGCAACTTAGGTCAACTGGTCGCCATAATAAAAAAAAAAAACTTCTTGGGATCTCTTGGGGTAAGTGATTAAAAATCACTTGCTTGATTGTTTGCCATCACTCCCACCGCCCCAGGATTTCCTGTCAAACTTCACATAGCGAAGATCCAAGAATCTTGATTCTTGAATCTTTCGCCGTGTGAAGTATTCTTTGAGGCAAAGATAAATATGTTGATTTCCATCCCTCTTTTCCTCATTTATCTACAATTCGGGATCACATTTTTGGTGGGGAGACTTGGAATTGAGTTGATTTCAACCCCACCATGACCTTTCACGTGCCTAAGATTTGATCCCGAATACTTCAACCCCAACACTTTGATTTTCTTTATCTTGTGGTCAAGCCTTGTGTGTGGAACATCATTCTGGTGATTGGGAGCACTTGAATTGAAGTGCTTTGGCTCCCTTTCACACTAACTTAAAATTAACTCATGCATCCACATATAGAAATCTCCATCTAGGGAAGCCCATTGCATTTTAGCATGCATTAACCAACTGACATTGAAGAAGGGTTTGTTGGGCTTAGAAAGAAAACTTGTATTCTCTCAAAACCTGGAGATTGGTTGAATTGGTAATTCAGCGAAATCCTAAAATCCATACTACTTAAGGTTGAAACTCTAAAAACCATTCACCAATTAAAACTTCAATTCGGGGAGATTTCCCCGTTGCATGCTTGGTTTACACACTTTATAAAATCAACCACTTGGGCATTACCCGTAAATAATGCCCTTCACATTCCAGAAGCACTTGATCCTAAGCCTCTAATTAAAACTGGTAGCAACTTGACCCTTATTAAGGATTGGAGGTTTAACTACCTGCGTGTAGCGCCTACGTGCTGGTGAGGGTTCTCGCGTGCTATCGGGTGTCTAAGACTGGGGCAAACGGCCTTTTAATCTAGCTCGGTGGTTTCGCAGTGCTCGCATTTGGTTCCGTAGGTTGTGATAGTAGGTAACTTAGATCTTTAGGTCTGAGGGCACACTGTAGAGGTTAGAAATTTGATTGCCTTGATTTTTCATCAAGTGTACCTTTGCGGCGTCATTTCTCTCATCTCTTTTTCCCTTCTTATCCCCCCAATTCTTCCTGTGGTAGTGCATGTTTGGGAGGAGGTCATAGAACCCTGAACTATTTGAATTGTTTGATAATTTTAGGAAAGAAGCTGAATCATCATCCTCCTCCACAAACATGGCTGCACGCCCACCCCCAAATCCCGAGGGAGGAAACCGCCCTCAAAACCCACCAGGTGGTGGAGCCATGGATCCCATAACCGGCCTCTAAGCCCAAATGGAAATGTATAATGAGCAAATTGAAGCCATTAGGGAAACCTTAGAGGAAATGCAGAACCCTCCTGAACGGGAGGAGCCTAGGCCTCTTAGCTCCTATCAGAATTCCGCTGGTACAGAGACCATAGGACAAATTCGGGTTCCCATGGGCGGGGACGATTTTGAACTGAAACCTAATATAATTGGCCTGATAAACTTCCACTTCCGTTGTCATGCAAGTGAAGATCCTTTTCTCCATTTGGATGACCTAACTTGATTGGCTGAAATAGTTAAACCTAGAAACATCGGGTTACCTATTGTCCTCATGAAAATGTTCTCATTTTTGCTGCGGGATAAAGCGTCACAATGGTTACGCACCCATGGAAGAATCATCCATTTTTGGGAAGAGATGTGAACAGCATTTCTCAAGAAGTTCTTCCTAATCGGGCGAACCAATGCGCATCGCCGTGCCATCACTTCCTTTATGCAACAAAACGGCGAATAGTTTCATGAGGCATGGGAAAGATATAATGACCTCCTCAGGAAGTGTCCACACCACGGTCTGCCTAAGTGGCATATAGCCCAGATTTTCTATTATGGGCTAAATGAGACTTTGAAGCAGATTGCAGACGCTTCCTGCAGAGGGAATTTCATGAATAAAGATGAGAATGGAGCATTCAAATTATTTGAAAACATGAGCAAAAACTCAATGAATAATGGCTCCATTGTCACCTTTAATCGTACTAGCCTGCCCCATAATGTCCACGAAGTTGACACGGGACCCTCCCATTCATCCATAGATCTCAGCCTTATCGCACAGAAATTGGATGAAGTCTCTGTCGTGCACAAGAAGCTAGACGAGCTTCTGGCAAACCCCGCCCATTCTATGGCAAACACCCCCACCTCACCACTTCGTCACAATCCCAATACTTCCAACACCAGGCTTATCCCTAGAAACCCCGTGAGATCTTCCTTACCGAGTGTTGCGCCAAGCGATTCGGTAAGTCATGTGGATCTGGCTTCTGCAAGCCAGTATTTTGACATAGAGGATCAAGCCTCCGTGTGCTCGGATGCATATTTACATGCAGACTCGTCTTCTGCCTTAGAAGACGCTTGCGCCCTGGGGAACAACCCGTTCTCTGCCACTTATAACCCAGGGTGGTGAAATCATCCTAATTTCGCATGGTCCAACAACCCGTAGCGCCAAAACCTCGTGGGTGGGCCAATGCGACCGTCCGCACCCATCATCCCAAGGGCCCAGTCTAATCCTGTGGCGAATCCGCCATCGTGTCCTTACGTACCGCAAATAGAACACGCATCAAGTCCTCTTGATAAATTGATGCAAATGATGACAGAAATGTCAAAGCACCATGAAGTGAACATGACCTCTCTTCAACACCAATTGGCGTAGCAGAATGCTGAGATCAGTCAACTACGCATGGAGACTCGATCTCAGGGCACTCTTCCAGCCCAACCTGTTCCCAACCCGCGAAATTTCGTACCCCGTGGTCCTCAACCACAGGTACGACCTTCTCAGGGGCAGGTTCATCAAATTCTGCAGGCTCCGAACATTCCTCCAGGATTTTAGGCTAATCCCGCTACAGCACCTCACTCTTATGTCCCTATTGCGAACCCTACTCTGCCTTTTGATCCCACTGGACCCGCATCGTCCAATGCGATTACTACGATGAGAGGTAAGCAAACCGTCGATCCGCCTCAACCCGATCCTGGCCCATCCTCTTCATCGCCCTCTCATTCGGGATGCGCACTGCATATGCGAGAGGACGATACACCCAAATTGGTGCCAGAATCAGTCCCATTCCCTGAGGCTCTACTGAGGGAGCCAAAAGGCAAGAAAAAGGATACGCAGGCCTTTGATAACCTGCGTAATTTATTCAGGGATGTTGAAATCAAGGTACCCTTGCTAGAGGCTATCGACCATATACCTACTGTCACCCGATTTTTCAAAGACTACATTACACCCAGGCGACAGTCAAAGAAAACAAAGAATCCGGTGGTTCTCTCGCCTCATGCGAGTTGTGCTATACTGTCAAATCTACCATCGAAGCAGAAAGATCCGGGCACACCGCTTATTTCCTGTAGCATCCAAGGATGCAATTTTAACCGTGCCCTGCTTGATCTAGGATCTTCCATCAATCTTATACCAACCATGATGCTTGAGAAATTTGCCTTAGGAAATTTGAAACCCACCCCTGTCACGTTACAGTTGGCGGATTGTTCTGTCAAAATTCCAAAGGGTGTGGTGGAAGACGTGGTGGTTAGGGTCAACAGTCTCTGTTTTCCTGTTGACTTTCTTGTTTTAGATATGGAAGTGCCTACCTCACTTTCTGATTGTCCGATCATCCTTGGTCGACCTTTCTTGGCCACAGCCCGCGCCCATATCGACTGCGAGTCGGGCTGTATTGAGATTGCCATTGGATCTGAGAAGCTCAAACTTAACATCTTCAAGGCATCCAAGAACTTTGATTGCGATTGCATCGAGGATGACACGTCTGACGAGGACATGGCCGTCAGCGCATGTATCAAACTTATTGGGACTTATTCTTACTGCTGTGGATTGCCTTTCAACACAAACGATTGCCTGGCCAAAACATATTGTGACGTTCCCCCATCCCTCCCTTTTCCCGCACCTTCTCCGGACCAGACTTCTGATGAGGTTTTCTCCGCTTCCCATACCTCGTGGTCTGAGTCATGTTCGGGCTACTCACCACCGGTGCACACTCTTGAAGACTGGATTGCCCTTTCTTTCCCCCGAAATCAGGCGGATTTGCAACTCCACACTGGGACCTTGAGCCCACATACTACTCACTGGGGCTATCCCATTTTGGATCCATCTATCCAAGATGCCCCTCTTCTTGGCCAACCTAAGGGCCAACCTCTTCCCCCTGACTTGTTTTCTTCCGATTCGCTTGGGACACTCTTGTCCCAAGAAATGCCAGATCTTTCACCATCCACTCCCGAGCTGAAAAAGCTGCCTGATACGCTTAAGTATGTTTTCTTGGGACCAAATGAAACGCTTCTCGTAATCATCAGTTCAAAATTGACCAGGGAGCAAGAGTGCAAACTAACAAAGGTCCTTATGGAACACAAGGCATCCTTTGGATGGTCTTTATCAGACTTAACTGGCATTAGCCCCTCCTACTGCACTCACCCTATATATACGGAGGAGGAGGCTCAACCTTCCCCCGAGTTACAGCGACGTATAAACCCTAACATGCGGGAGGTTGTTAAAAAGGAAATTATTAAGTGGCTGGATGCGGGTATAATCTACCCGATCAGGGATAGCCCCTGGGTGAGTCCGATTCACGTTGTGCCCAAAAAGGTGGGACTCACCTTCCGTGTCAATGACAGGGGCGAATCCATCCCTACACGCACTCCTACGTCTTGGAGAGTGTGTGTAGACTATAGGAAACTCAATGCTGCAACTAAGAAAGATCACTTTCCGCTACCTTCCATTGACCAAATCCTGGAGCAGTTAGCGGGAAATAAAATTTTCTGTTTCCTGGATGGGTTCTCTGGATATAACCAGGTGGCAATTGACCCCCAGGACCAAGAGAAAACCACCTTTACCTACCCTTTCGGCACCTTCGCATTTAGAAGAATGCCGTTTGGACTTTGTAATGCGCCAGCAACATTCAGAGATGTATGCTGGCGATATTCAATGACATGGTGGGTGACTTTCTCGAGGTTTTCATGGATGACTTTTCGGTCTTTGGACGCTCTTTTGGTGACTGTCTTGCCAACCTGACCCGTATCCTGAGGAGATGTATTGATGTGAACCTCGTGCTTTCCTGGGAAAAAAGTCATTTTATGGTACACGAGGGAATTGTTCTTGGGCATATCATCTCCGATAGGGGTATCGAGGTTGACAGAGCTAAGCTTGATGTAATTGCTGATTTACCTATACCTGGCTCTATCAAACAAATCTGCTCCTTCCTGGGACACGTCGGTTTCTATAGGAGATTCATCAAAGACTTCTCCAAGATTTCTCAACCTTTAACTCATCTCCTATCGACCGACGTACCCTTCGATATGGGCCTCGACTGCATACGAGCATTCACGCAACTGCGTGATGCTGTCACCAAGGCCCCTGTTCTCCAGCCACCTGATTGGTCCCTCGACTATGAACTCATGTGTGACACTTCCAACCTTGCAGTCGGAGCCATCCTGGGACAAAGATGCAATAGACACCCCTTCGTGGTGTACTACGCCAGTAAGACGTTGGATGAGGCCCTGCGTAATTATACTACCACTGAGAAAGAACTATTGGCGGTCGTCTTTGGGCTGGAGAAATTTCGTTCTTACCTTCTGGGCTCACATGTTATTGTTTTCACTGATCATGCGGCCATTCGCCATCTCATGCACAAGAAGGATGCCAAGCCCAGACTGATTCATTGGATCCTTCTGCTCCAATAATTTGACATTGAGATCCGCGATAAGGCCGGAGCCAAGAATGTTGTGGCTGATCATCTTTCTAGACTGGACCCTGACCATATTGGACTTACTCTACCGATTAATGAGATTTTTCCCGATGAGCACCTATTGGCAATTAATGTGGCAAGTGGACCTTGGTATGCCGACATTGCCAATTACCTTGCTTCTGGTTCCCTTCCACGTGGCTGGCCTAAAAACCAGCGCGAGCGTCTCATGGCAGAAGCAAAGTATTATTTCTGGGATAATCCACTTCTTTTTTGAATAGGTGCTGATCAGATCATCCGTCGCTGTATTCCTGACAGCGAAACCCCCAGTGTGCTATCCTTCTGCCACGATCAGGCCTGCGGAGGCCATTTCTCTGGGAGGGAAACTATAGCCAAGGTGTTGCAGTGCGGTTTCTTTTGGCCCTCCCTTCATCAGGATGCACACAATTATGCCAAACATTGCACTAGGTGCCAATCGTTAGGGTCAATGTCACATCGTGACATGATGCCCTTGCAACCCATCCTAGCTGTTGAAATCTTCGACATTTGGGGAATTGATTTCATGGGTCCTTTTCCTCCTTTCAAATGCTTTGAATATATCCTCGTGGCTGTTGATTATGTTTCGAAATGGATCGAGGCTATTCCCATGTGCCATGCTGACCATGTTGTATCCACTAGATCTGTCAAAGACCACATTTTTGCGTGCTTTGGGATCCCTCGAGCCATTATCTTGGATGGAGGAAGCCACTTTACCCATGCTTCTTTTTGGGCACTTCTGAGGAAATACGGAGTCCACCATTGTATCGCATCTTCGTATCATCCTCAGACGAACTGCCAGGCAGAGGTGTCGAATCGACAAATCAAGCAGATTCTCCAGAAAACGGTTCGGCCTAACCATAAGGATTGGTCCGACAAGCTGATTGACGCACTTTGGGCGTATCGGACCGCCTTCAAGGCTCCCTTAGGTATGTCTCCTTATAGAATCATTTATGGGAAGCCTTGTCATTTGCCCGTGGAGCTGGAGCACCACGCTTATTGGGCGGTTCGCCAATGTAACCTTGACGCAGACCTGTGTGGTCGAGAAAGGAAACTCCAACTCCAAGAGCTGGAAGAGCTTCGTCGTGAAGCCTATGACTCTGCCTTAACTTTCAAACAACATACTAAGGCTTTTCACAACAGCCGTATTGGGCGGAAGGAATTTGTGCCATCTCAGCAAGTTTGGCTCTACAACGCCAGGCTCAAATTCTTTCATGGGAAATTGAAGTCCAAATGGACTGGTCCTTTCCTAGTCTCGAGACCATTTCCCAACGGGGCCGTTGAAATTGAAGATCCCAAATCTGGGCATAAATTTACGGTCAATGGGCAGCGTTTGAAACCTATCTTACTCATGTGCCTGCCCCCGTTGGAGAAACTGTTGCCCTACTGGAGGGTAACTAATGTTGTGCCTCATTCTGAGTCCAGCTGGGGACGTTAAATTCAGCGCTCGTTGGGAGGCACCCCAACAACACTTCGCCACTGTCACATACACTTCGCACCTTTTCACTTCACCACCCACCATCCACCCACCCTACCACCCTACTAAATACCCGGCACCTCAGCTCTCGTTACCCGATCTTTGGTCCTTCTTCTACCCTACCCTGCATGCATATGAGGACATAGCATCGTTTGGCATGGGGGGTGGATAGGCATCCATAGGATCCGGGTATTATATGGTATCATGCAGTCTCCATCTATCTATAAATATGTAAAAAAAAAAAATGGTGTTTAGTAATGATTTGAAGGATGAAACAAAAATACAATAAGTGTTTATGGATATTCAATCACTGTTTTGAAGACTTTCCAGGCCACAGAAGCTTGATTCGCTCAGGCTCGGCTTAATTCACTTGAGCATTGACAAGACAGATCAGAATCTCTCCTAACTAAGGACGTATTCTTATACCTGAGACACCAGTACATGATTTGTTGGTTTGCTTCTACTCGAGAGCCTAAGTAATCTTGGTTCACACTACACATATCAAGAAAGATCGGGTGAACATAAGATCCAACCCTAGTGTTCATTAGGGAAGGTGGAGTCCTTACCTGTGCACGCAGATAGAATTTTTATCCCAGGCTTTAGTCTTGTGTTTAGGAGAGACTCTTTCCACCAATAAGGAACTCTTCCACCAAAAGAAAAGTGTGCTCCTCTAAATTAAGTTGTAAGAGATATACTGACTCATGTTTTTTTTTTAAAAAAAACTATAAGTCAGTATATCTCACAAATGTCTGTAAAGTCTTCTCCCTGCAAAAGTTTTCAGGGCAAGTTACAAATACCCTGTTTCTACCAGATATTCTTTGAGCCACAAATATAATAAAATGGGAGTTGAGTTTCCCGTCATCTTTTTAAGGGTCAATCCGAAGACATGAGCTGAAATTGGGACCGACCTGCACTTAAAGATTCATGAAACCCTGGGCTTGAGTCTTAATGTTCATCTGGTCAGTCTTGATCCTTCACTATGCACAAACCATAATCTCTTGAGCTCTCGAGTATGGCAAAAACCTCCTGGGTCCTGGAAATCGTACTTAAGGTTTAAATATCAAGAGTCCAGGTTAGTCGAGAGATGGTCTATGTCACGTAAGACTTAAAGTACTGGTAGTCTTCGCTACAATTGGTTCTCACAATATCCAATAGATAAACACACTTGTGTCGCCTCAGAAGAAAATCTTCAGCTTAAGAACATTTCTAAACACAATACAATATGTTTTGCTAGGGACTGGCAAAAGATAGGCATGGGGGTATGATTGCACAACAAAAATACACCAATAAATATGCCATCTTGTGTTATTTCCTAGCATTGCCATTGCATATTAGGTAGCCATAGTTGCATTTGTAAAAATTAACACATGCATGCATTTAATTGAGAGGGGAGGAAAGTGAATAATTAGCCTTGTAGTTAACGCCTTCATCAAGTGCTACCTCGCAAATTCACCATCTTCATTTTTTTATTTGGCTTTGAACATCTTCTTCCCCGCGTAGCTGCAGGGCATGGCTTCTTCTTCGCGCCACTCTCTGCCACAGCATGCTCTGCTAGCCGCATGCTTAGTCATGCATGCAGCTCAGGGCATGGCTGTGCATGCCTCATTCTTCTTTAAAAAGCCCTACCATCTTCCTTGTGGAGTAGAGCCTGGTCCATACACACAGCAACCCCTTCCTCGAGGCCGTCTCCTCCCTCCATACGCAGCACCCCTTCCTACTGAAGAGATACGCTGCGGGCAGGAGCAGCTCGCAGTGGTCCACGACCACCACTGTGAGTCCCACCATCGCCCAGCTCATCCAAGAGCAGGTGGGCGTGGTGGATTTCACTCTCTGTTTTGAGGTTCAAGCCCTTCATGCAATTGCCGCAGACTCGAGCTCTGAAGCTCAACAGTAGCAGCAGCACGGCACAGGCAGCTCCACGTAGCACGCAAGCCCCTGCGCGCATGCTAGCAGCTGACGCCTTCACCTTCCGCATGCGCAGGCTCGCTCCACAGCACTCGTGCACGCAGAATTGGTCGCAACCGGTTTTCCGCGCTGCGCGAGCACTGTAGCTATTGTTCACGCGTTTCTGCAGAACACTGTAGCTACAGTGCAGTGACCAGAAAGTTTCTCACTTATTCGGTCACCGCACGCTCTCTCTCTGTGCCGCAACCGCTTCCAGCCCGTTGCCGCGTCAGCGCCCGCGCCCGCTCCAGCGCCTGCGCATGCGGCTGCAACCGCTTCCTCTCTAGCGCTCGCACCCGCCTGCACCCGCATCGGTGTCTTCGCCCGCGTCCACTCCAGCCCGCAGTGCGGTGCGCTGCGCTACGCAGCGCGCTGTGCTGTGCTCTCCCTTGCGCGCCTGTGCCTGTGCGCGTCTGATCCTGCGCTTGCATGCTTCTGTGCCTTGGCGTCCAGATGTTGGCTGCAGCCTCCGGATGACTTAACTCTCCAGCGCCCTCTCTCACAGCCATTCTCTCACTCTCTCCTGTAGATACACACACACATCACACTTGTACACACTCACATGTACACACACACACTCACTTGTACATGCCTATATATATACTTATATATATATATACATATATATATTCATATATATATATATATTTATATACATATATATATATTATTACCTATACAACTAAATATAAATATATCTATATATATATATATATATACACACACATATATTTATACACATATAAATACATACACACACACACACACACACACACATATATATATATATATATATATATACACATATCTATCTGTCTATATACATATATTACAATATATATATATATACATCCATATCTATATAGTTAGACATATATACATTTATATCTAGTTATAAATATATATATATATATATACATACTTCTATCTATATATTTACATATCTATATATATATACACACACACACACACATATATATATATATATATGCATATATATAACTACATAAACACTTATATAATTATAACCTATCTATATACATACATATAAATATATACTTACATTCATATCACCTACCATGCGTTATATCGCGGGAATATCTGCACCAATTACTGATATTCCCCAATACTCGCGTACAGAAAGCGTCTCCACACGCACACCTTCCACCCATCCATCCTACACTCCACGCGGCACTTCGTCCTATTGGTTGCGTCTTTCTAGAGATCGATCAACTCAACACCGTGCTAGACACCATTTCCACCTCCACCCCCACCCCTATATATAATATATATATCTATATATATGTAGCCTATATTTATCTTGTTTCTATTTCTCTTTTGTTTCCTGCTATTAAAAAGATAAAAAAATAGTAAAAGAGAAAAGATAATCCTTGTCTTGCAGGTACTTTGTCTTGCGAATAGCAAGACCCATTTTTGGAACCCTAATTTAGCTCAAAGCCAAGAACAATTTGGCTCTAAGCCAATGACCTGATTTTGAGGGTGTACCTCAAGGACAATATTATTAGAAAAAAAATCTTAAATAGAAAAACACCAAAAACATAATAAACGCACGGAAGAGATTCATCGTAGGAAAGGTGTAGAAACTTATTCACCTATAATTCCCTTCTCCCTGAGTTCGACCCTGGGCCTAAAAGTGACCAAGATAAAAATCAAGTAGGCCAGGTTAAAAATTTTGTAAAAAGATGGTTAGGCTCGATTTAGGTTAACCACTATACTCATTTCAATGATTAAATCACTATATTAACACAACCTATCTGGGTCTCAATCACGCTCTCACCACGCACGTGCCCTCACGCACCTGCAGCCACACACCCGCACAAGCTCCACGCGCTCCTACCCACGTATGTGCGGCTTCTTCTTCTTCCTCTTCTTCCTTCCACCACCGCTTGCAACCGCCCAAAAGAACCCAAAGTCGCCGCGCCCCCCCTCCACGCAGCCACCACCGTCGACCACCATCTTCACCGCCAACGCCACCGGGGACCTCCATGCAACACGCCAACCCCTCCCACACTTCCACGCAAGCCACAACAGCCCATGCGCATGCACACAACGCCCGTTGCCGGCGTTCTCTTCCTCCTCCGTCTGACCGCCGTGTCACCACCATCTCGAAGGTCGCACCTCAGAGACCCACCACCGGCCACCACTACCTCCGCGCGTGCGAGTAGGGGATTCGTTTCCCCTATTTCACTATAGTAAATCGCGAATTAAAATTTATGAATCATGCCATTGTTGGAAGTACTATTCATTTATTTATCTTATATAATATTTGGCCGAAATTGCATGGACATCCCTTGCTTAAATTTGAATTACATGTGATTGATTTCTTCTTATGAATGACATACGACATGAGATATTGGTTATAGTAAATTGGTGTCATTAGGTAGGAGATTAATACTAACATTGTTTACTATTACCAAGGTCATTATTTATAATACTATATTGTGGTAATTTTGAATATAAACACCTACATTCTTGATTAATTATTTAGATTAAGAGTTTCTGGAGAAAGTGAGTTGCAATAATTAGTATGTACATCTGATGATATTCCTAAACAAATAAGACATTCAATAGGCTAATTCCTCATTGTGGAGACGACCTAACTATTTTCGTGATTAGATTCTAAGAATTAAAATGATTTGAAAAGCGATTTTCTACCATGTGATCACATACGACACATCATTTCATGCTAAAGTTTTTATCGAAAACAACATGTCATCTGATTAATAGGCGTGGCATGGCATGAAATTGGGAAAAATTTCTTCAGGAAAGTCGACTTAAGAGCAATCCATGTTTCTATTGACCTTCCAATGGTCTGGTACTAATGTGCGGCCTTATCCCGGAGAGAATGGGGGAAAAGCCTCATGATCATTTGCTCTTCATTCGCATTCCTAGCTTTGGTGGTCTGAATGAAAGTTGTCAGATCCTCCAAGTGCTAGAATGGGTCCTCCGAGCCAAAACCATGGAAATGTTTAATCAAAATTAAGACCTGGGGCTTGATTTCTACGTCTCATGCGGGAATCATGATGCCGGGACATTCCCCGTAATTTGAAGGATCATAAAAATCCTTCAAGGGCTGAGCGCCCTGACCATTCATTTGTTGGAACCATTGTTGCATCTGTTGCAATACTTCCAATTGCCTCTGAATCAGCTCCTACTGGTTCAGGGGTGGGGGAGGTGGTTGTTGATCAGCCATGGGATTTGCTTGGCTATAACTCAACCTTCACCACCGGGAATGGTCTAAAGGTCCTTCCAAGCGAGGGTTCAATGACCTCTTTTCAAGCATGCACTGGAAGGTAGTTGGAAGGATGGGGGGAAAAAAATGGAACCCTACAGCACAAAAAATGCAAGCCCGTCCTTAAATTGGGTAGCTTAAGGACCTATGCTTCAGAAATAAACTCCAACCACACCATGAATTTGGTGTTGTCCTTGCTCTTGAAGATGGTAAAGTTGGGCTAGTGTAGTAGGGGGAGCGTGTCCTGAAGGCTGCTAATTATGCCAAACCCCTACTTAATTTGTTTGACAATCGGGCCCCCCAACTTAGCACCTTTTGAAGCAAGCAGACGTCACTAATTCAGAGTGCATTCAAGAGAGTACCCTGAAATGGGCTTTGTGAATCTTAGGGCCAACGTCTACTCAATTTTAGTTAGGCTTGGGATAGTAGTGCTTTCGGAATGTGATGGGCCCTGTTAATGGGTTGTGCCCTTAATAGTTCATTTGAAAATGTGTGAATGTGCACAACCATGAGTGTTCAGGCAAGATTATTTAGGATGAAGTGAGTTTTAGGATTTGAATCTTGCTTAGTAGCTTTTAGGGTTCAAATATTAGATGTATTCAACCAAGTTTTTGAGAGGCAAACCAAGTTTGAAAGCATAGGTTCAAGTATTTTACTTTATGGATCAAGAAAATATGGAGTGCCTCGCTTGTCTTAACTATTTGAATCCTATGGGGCAGCTACAAAATGAATTAGTTTTAAATTAATTGGTGTGGCCCAAAAAATTCAACCAATTGGTCTAGATGCACCACCAATTAAGGCACACAAAAGGTGATTAACCTAATCTGATTCTTACTCTTTTATGTGTGTTGATGCGTGTACTGATTCCACAGGTCGGAATCCTGTTGAGTAGATATAATCAAAAGAGGTTTTGTGCCTCAAATGTGGGTGTGTGTAGTGTGTATGCTAATTTTGTCCCACAATTAGAAATTATATATTCTTTTTGTGTTTTTTTATACGGGGGTGAGATGAGTGGAGGTGGCAAACAAGGCAAATAATTTCTATCCTAGGGTCTGTGAAAACACCTAAGTAGATTAGGTCTTGATTATTAAGGTGGCGAAATGATCAAGTGGGTGGGGAAGTGGGGGGGTGTTCTTTGCACTAAATCGGTGTTTAAGATTGTCGTGTTGTAGTATAGCCAAAATAGTGCTTAAACAAATAAATTTTATTACTCGAAAAGGTTCCGAGGTCGAACATAGGGAGCAATATGGAATTTAAAGCTCAATATCACAATTTATAATGTAAATGAGCACAAGAAGTAAAAGCTTAAGAATGATATAAGAAATAAATGGTCAATGTGCAAAATGAGGAGGGTAAAATGGTGATTTAAATCACCAATTACCCTTATATAGTAATAGCAAATAGAAGCACAATATCAATCTAGTTAATTATAGCTTTAGAAATCCAAATAAAACATCTGAAGATGAGATTAGACGACTTAAACGTCTGATGCTACAGTGCTCTTTTCTTCTTTTCCCTTCTGATTCTTCTTCTTTCTTTCTCTACTGCGACTTCTTCACTTCTTCTTCTGCTCAACCTCTTCTTCTTTTGGTCAGCCTCTTCTTCTTCTTTTGCTGCCTTCCTTCTTCACACTAGGAGGGAGACTTCTCAAATTGGCTAAGTGTTAGCCAACACTCTCTGCAGCAAAACCCTCCCCTACCCCGCGCAATCTCTCTTTCTCTCTCTGGGTCATGCTCTCCCAAAGCCTTCCACGGTACCGGGTATATGGGTAATTGGACCTAGAGTGTACCCGGGACCAGGGCTGCGAGCGTGGGTCGCAGCCAAGGAGTGCTTAGAGTTAAGCGAGTCGGGCACACGAAGTCCGTAGGGGAGATGTCGTCGATGAGGCACGTGAGGGGGGTGTGCGAGGACCTCACCCCCTGTGCGTGCTAAGGCGATAAGCCTAAAGCACAAATTCAATTTATGCATGCTTAGCTCCTTTGCCACTCCTGATGTGGGACTAAACTGTGCTCCCTTCGTCTGTGTGTAGCTGCAATTGGTGTTCCTTCCAATTGAGGCCTGAGATGTAGTCAAAGCACCCAATTGACCTCCTGCACCTCTGTCTGGGTGTATTCCGCTTCACCTGGGACTTTGCCTGGGGTCTATAGGTGCTTGAAGCGAGCTTCGAGCTTCGCTTGAAGCTTCAGTAATGGCAATGAAGACCTGGGACCTGCAATCACGAAAATGGGCTAAGAGCCACAGTTAAAACAGTTCATAAGCTTCGCTGTGAGGTGGGGAATTGAATGGTGGTGTTCGTGAGGTGTGGGAGTGCATGATGTGGCTGGACGGTAACGGAAGGTGAGGTGCGACAGTGTGGTGTTCGACAGAGCAGTGGGGAGGCCAATAGCCTCAAAGACCGTAGGGCTTTTTCTCTCTGGAACACGGCGGAGGT
This sequence comes from Thalassia testudinum, assembly GCA_037157565.1. Classification (NCBI taxonomy): domain Eukaryota; kingdom Viridiplantae; phylum Streptophyta; class Magnoliopsida; order Alismatales; family Hydrocharitaceae; genus Thalassia; species Thalassia testudinum. The sequence continues at coordinate 23,361,782 of JAZHRO010000007.1, read as the reverse complement.
GTGGGGATGAAGGACGGTCAGATTAATGGAGTGTTGTGGCCGTGTGAGCTCGTCGGAGGTACGCCGGCGAGGTGGAAGATGGAGGGCGACGGGGCAAGTTGGTGGTCGAAACGAAGTGACGAGTGGCTAAAAATGAAGACTGGAAGTCGAGGAGTTGTTTAGGAGGGGAGGTAGACGAAGGGGAGCAGAGTTGGCACCAGTTGAGGTGTGGCCGGCACTGAAGATGAAGCTGCTCAGGGAGAGATGGATAGTGAGGATGAAGGGGGGTAGGAGCGTTGGCGGGTGCTGCGCGAAGCGAAAGAAGGCAAGGAGGAAGAGTCTGCCACTGGTATTGTCGTTAGACAACGAGGGAAGGTAGGGAGAGTCAGCGGAGCTTGAAGAGAAAATCATCTTAAGGAGGGGAGAGGAATTTGAGGGATTCTCAGGTCAAATTCAAGCTTAGAGGATCGGTATGAGCATGGGGTGGTTTTATACACCTCAGGAGGATGGTTAGAGCTTGGGAAGCAAGCTTCCCAAGCTTGGAAAGCTCACCGGAGTTTGGGAATTTCTTGATACCTAAATCTCTCATGTGTTTGCATGGGAGATTAGGTAGGTTTTAGGACTTAGGATTGAGTCCAAAAGGAAGGGAATTTCTTGACGAACTTCCCTTTCAAATTTGAAAGGGATTCGTCAAGAAATCAGGAAGTTTTTCCTTTTTAAGGTTTTCGAAGCAAGTAGGAATAGGTTTAATGGCGGTAGGGAACTATTTGTAAGAAAGATGACAAAGTTAGGAGCCTATTTGAAAGGATTTTGAAAGTTAAGGGTAGAAATGTAATTAGATAGGACCAATTTGCAAACTAAGTCAAGACAAACTCATCTTGGGTCCAAATTTTGGTACAAACCTAATTTGAACCTAAGGAATCCAATGGTGAAGTTAGATTTTGGTTTTGACCATGTTTGACTAGGGAATTTATGCAAAAACGTAAATTAGGGTAAATGTCTGTCTGTGATTTTGTTTTGGGTCAAAATGGGTTCTGATAGCCAAATTGAAGATTCTAAACCCTATAGAATATTTTTATATGAATTTTAGAGGTTTAGGTAAATTTTATCCTGATCAAAATCTCATTTAATTAAGCGGGTCTGTTTTTCTGGTTTCAAAATTTATTTAATTCTCCAAACACGTGCGAACCCTTTTCCGATTGTTCTAACCCACTTGTTGTCTTTTTAAGACCAATTTACCTTCATTCAACCCCTGAGAAAACTCGTGGTTGTACTGCATTCATGATGAACTGCTAAAATTGTAATTTTAACTTTAGTTTCTTATTTTTCTTTCAAAATGAATATGCAATGACTTTTGACTCTCTGGCGGTTATGTAGGAGCATTTACTGACTTAATTGGATCAAAATGAGCTAGTTATGGCTCATGATGGTGTTCCCATCATACCCCCATGCCTAGCTTTTGCTAGTCACTCAGCAAAATTTCAAGGTATTAACTTTGATTCTAGACCATAAAACCTTTTGATGCTTAAAAACTTCCTGTGTGCTTCCTTTTGTAGATTTGGTTATAATGCTGATAGTAAGCCTAGAGGTACTCAAGTACCAACCAAGATCCGAACCTGACGAGCTTAAGCCTCAGTTTACTGCGAAGGTTTCTAAGGCCCACAGGAACTAACCTAAGGTTCGTTGAACTCTGTGGTTAAAGCACCTGTGCTTGTAACATGTTTTAGCCCAGGTTCAGTTTGCAGTGCATTTTTGTCAGAGAGAGATAGAGGAATTTTTCTTTGTTTTTGGAGAGTTTTCACTCTCTTTTCTTTTTATTTCTAGCTTCAGATTAGCTTTACAACACGGTCTATATTGGATTCCTAGTCCCCACCATCAATCCTCGCAGGGTCCTTGGCAATCGATGTTTCGAGATAGCATCGCCCATGGCAACCCCTAGAACCTTGACTTTTGACATTTCAAGATAATCCTGCCCATGGAGTACTGTAGCTAAATCCAGACCCTGGCAATCGACATTTCGAGGTAATGCCACCCATGGCATCTGAACCAGCACAGGGTGCTTACATGCCCCCGGTAGGATATGTAGATATCCTAGGAGACAGGCACTAAGGAGATGATATGTTATTGCACATCTTCGAGGGAAATTTCCTGCCTTTCATCGCCAGGAACTCATCCAAATCAACTTATGTTGATTAACCGCTCATAATCTAGGTGACTTTTTCAAAACAAGTTAAATGCATTTGCGTGATTTTGATACTTAGGCGCACTGAGTCAGACTGTGTGTGGATTGGGGTGCTTAGGTTACTGAGTCCTATAAACTAGAGGTCAGTTAACGAGGCCGAATAATCCCTAAGCCTTAGGCCTAATACTTATGCTTCGCATTTTCCCTAACCTCTTGAGGATTATCTAGATCTTAGCAGGTGCTTGAATATTTAAGCCTAGGATTAAAGCCCAAGAGGCCTAAAATCAGTGTTCCTATTAATCTCTTCTCTGTTTTATTAACACTTTTTGCCTTTCATTTTCTTTCTTTTGATATGGTCTAGAACTAAGTCAATTTCTTAATCTTTTACTAATGACTATCTCTTTTTCTTTTCTTTTCAAATTGTGCTCCTTTTGACATTTTTATCTCCTCCCTTTTTCTCTTTAAAATCTGATATGCCATCAAAATTTCCTCTTCTCTCATACTTTTGTTCTTTTTCAAGAATTTTTTATTTTTTTGGTATTTTTGGAATATGTGATTTTTTTGATGAAACCCTTTCTTGTGAAGTGATTTTCACAACGTTTTGCACTTTAATACCCCCCATTCCTATGATTTGCAATGTCCTCATTGTAAATTAAGTGGGTTCGAGTTCAGCTTAGATCATTCATTAGAACAGGTGTTGGGTGGGTGAATGGGTCAGGGTGATTTGTTGCGGACGATTTCAAGCTCGGATACGGGTACCAGAGGTGGAGTTGGCTGTTCTAATGGATGAACCCTAAAGTGCAATATGAGTTCAGCATAAGATGTGTCAAGAAGGGTTTCGAGTTTTTCAAAAATGACGGGTTGCCTCCCGTTAAGTGCTGAGTTTAATGCCATCAGCCGGGCGCAATGTGTTTAGGGAGAATGAAGGGTAAAGGTATCTCAGCCAAATTTGTATCGGTGAGTTCAATGAACGATTTGAGTCTCTGACCGTTCACGATAAAGGGTTTTGAATCATGGCTGAGTTGACTGATTTCAATAGCTCAATTTCTAAAGATTCGTCGGACAAGGTAAGGTCCAATCCATTTTGATCTAAGTTTTCTTGGGAACAATTTAAGTTTGGTGTCAAAGAGTAGGACTTTCTGACCAAGGAAAAAGATCTTTCTGGATATGTGCTTGTCGTGAAAGGCCTTAACTCGCTCTTTGTAAATTCACGAGTTCTCATACGTGTTGTGGAGTAATTCATCGATCTCACTCATTTGAAGCTTTCTGTGGGTTCCTACCTTAGAAAGATCGAGATTGCAGTTCCGTACTGCCCAATAGGCTTTGTGCTCCAGTTCGACGGGGAGGTGACATGCCTTCCCGTACACTAATCTGAAGGGAGACATGTCTAATTGGGTTTTGTGGGTAGTCCTATAAGCCCACAAAACTTCCGGAAGTCGAGATGAACAATCTTTCCTGTCAGGTCGAACAGTGACCTGGAGGATTTTCTTGATCTCCCGATTCGATAGTGATTAGCCCATATTTGTGGGCTATTTAAGTATTTAAGTGCCTAAACATTAAGTTAATTCTAACATTTATTTAGCATAAATTAGGATGTAAATAGATTAATTCATATTTTTGATTTAATTACATAATTCATGCATTGCATTCATATTTAAATGCATTTAGAATTGACTTAGAATTGCATTCATTTAATTAGTTAACCAATTAGGTGCATTGCATGCATTATTTTAAGTTAACATAAAAGTTGAGGGTTCGTATATAAATAATCATAATATTTTATTATTATTTTATTCTTCTTCTATGAGCAACGGCTGCATTTCTTCCTCCAGCTACCGCAATGAAGAACCCAATCAAGGAGTAGCGCCAAAAGTGGATCTGCTCTCCTTGACGGGGATAAGGAAGAGAGGGAGGCTGCCATGCAATGTGAGACATCGCCCCACTCCACCACTGTGTACTCTATTCCACCACCGTGGTCTCCAAGGCCGAGCTCCACCACATCGTGGGCCGACGAGGTGACAACTTGCTGCGCCAAGCCGGTGGACTCGTGCCAACACCGTGAGCGTGTGTCCCTGATGGCCACGCTTCCATCACTATGCCTCACCAGAATCAACATCACCACCTTCACCGCCATCACCAGCAACCACCACCGCAGCCGCCGCAACTCCATGCCCTGCATTTTCATCTCCCCTGTCAGTTAAGACGTCCGGGAAGTTTCCTGGACATCTGAAGCTTGGCCCCATATCTTCTTCTTCTTTCTTCTTCTTCCTCTGTTTCCCTTCACCTTAAAAATAAACCCAACAACACGCCATCCCACGTGCATCAGCAGTGCTTCGCCAACTCCATACCGTGCATCACTGCGCGCGCGCAGGCGGTGCCCAGCCACCGTCTTCGTGTGCCTCTCGGCCAGATCTAGCAGCAGCCCCCGTGTCCTCCTCCCAGCAACCGCGTGTCCACCAGCCAGCAGCCATCGCCTCCAGCCACGCGCCTGCACGCCCTCTAGCTGCACGCATAGAGCGCGCTGCACTTTCGCTAGCACGCCCTCTAGCCGCGCGTGTAGAGCACGCTGCACTTCCACCCGCATGCCCTCCAGCCGTGCGCGTAGAGCGCGCTGCAGTTCCGCCGCACTCCCTGCAGCGTGCCGTCGACGCTTGTAGCGTGCGGTCAGCAGACGATCTCTCTCTCTCTCTCGCTCTCTGTCTCTCTCTCACAGCACTCTCTCACCCCCCCTTGCAGACACAAACACACACACACACTCTCGTACACACACCCACTTACTTATACACTACTATATACTTATATATATATATACACATATATATTTATATACATATATATATATATACATATATCTATACATATATTAGTACCTATACAACTAAGTATAAGTATATATACATATATATATATATATCTATATATATATATATGTATTTATAGTTATAGATATATGTATATATATATGTATATTTGTATATATATATATATATATATATATCTACATATATCTATATACATAGATACTTATACTAATATATATATATATACATATACACATATATATAACTATATACATATATTACTATACATACATACATATATATATATCTATATCTATATAGATAGTTATATACACATACATATATATCTAATTATAAATATATATATATACATATACATACATCTATCTATACATATATTTACATATCTATATATATATACATATATATACATATATAACTCCATATACACCTATATAATTATAACCATATATATATATACATATAGATATATATTTACATATATACATATATATATATATTTTTTCATATCACCTACCACATGTTGTATCGCGGGAATATCTGCACCAGTTGCTGATATTCCCTGATACACGTGTACAAAAAGCGTCTTCTCACACATATTCCACCCATCCATCCTACACTCCACGCGGCACTTCGTCCTGTTGGTTGTGTCTTCCTAGACGATGATCAACTCGACACCGTGCTACATGCCATCTCCACCTCCACCCCCACCCCTATATACATATATAATATATATATATATATCATATTTATCTTATTTCTATTTCTTTCTCCTTCCATTGAAAAGATAAAAAATATACAAAAGAGAGAAGATAATCCTTGACTTGTAGGTACTCAGTCTTGCGAATAGCAAGACCAGTTTTGAAACCCTAATTTGGCTCAAAGCCAAGAACTTGATTTTGAGGGTGTACCTCAAGGACAAAAAAATTATTAGAAAAAAATATTAAATAGAAAAATACCAAAAACATAATAAACGAATGGAAGAGATTTGTTGTAGGAAAGACGCAGAAACTTATTCACCTCTAATCCCACTTCCCTAAGTTTGACCCTGGGCCTAAAAGTGACCAAGACAAAATCAAGTAGGCCAGGTTAAAAATTTTGTAAAGAGATGGTTAGGCTTGATTTATGTTAACCACTATACGCATTTCAACGATAAAATCACCGTATTAACACAACCTATCCGGGCTCGACCACACTCTTTTCTGGCGCCATTGTAGGGGAAGTGTGCATTCAAGTAAGTTTCTACTCCATTCCTTTAATTTTTCTCTTCTCACACCCTTCTTTTCACAGGTGTTTCTGTTTGCTGGTGTGCAGGTGAACCAGTTGCAAGGAGAAGGCAGGCAGACGAAGTCGAAGACATGGGTAGATCCAAGGTGGGAACGAGAGCGTGAAGTCGCCGGCACCACACTGGAGCTTCGTACACGTTGCTGAACAAGTAGGTCTTCCTTTCTTAGCAACTTAGGTCAACTTGTCACCTTAATAATATATAAAAAAAAACTAAAAAAAAATACTTCTTGGATCTCTTGGGGCAAGTGGATTAAAAATCACTTGTTTGATTGTTTGCCATCACTCCCACCGCCCCGAGATTTCCCGCCAAACTTCGCATAGCGAAGATCCAAGAATCTTGATTCTTGAATCTTTCGCCGTGTGAAGTAGTCTTTGAGGCAAAAAGAAAAAGATTGATTGCCATCCCTCTTTGCCTCATCTATCTGCAATTTGGAATCACCTTTTTGGTGGGGAGACTTGGAATTGAGTTGATTCCAACCCCACCATGACCTTTCACGTGCCTAAGATTCGATCCCGAATACTTCAACCCCAACAATTTAATTTTCTTTATCTTATGGTTGAGCCATGTGTGTGGAAATCATTCTGGTGATTGGGAGCACTTGAATTGAAGTGCTTTGGCTCCCTTTCACACTAATCTAAAATTGATTCATGCATCCACACATAGAAATCTCCATCTAGGGAAGCCCATTGAATTTTAGCATGCATTAACCAACTGACATTGAAGAAGGGTTTGTTAGGCTTAGAAGAAAACTTGTATTCTCTCAAAACCCGAAGATTGGTTGAATTAGTAATTCAGAGAAATCCTAAAATCCATAATACTTAAGGCTGAATTCTAAAAATCATTCACCAATTAAAACTTCAATTCGGGGAGATTTCCCCGTTGCATGCTTGGTTTACACACTTTGTAAAATCAATCACTTGGGCATTACCTGTAAATAACGCCCTTCACATTCCAGAAGCACTTGATCCTAAGCCTCTAACTAAAACTAGTAGCAACTTGACCCTTAGTAAGGATTGGAGGTCTAACTACTTGCGTATAGCGCCTACGTGCTGGTGAGGGTTTCCGCGTGCTATCGGGTGTCTAAGACTGGGGCAAATGGCCTTTCAATCTGGCCCAGTGGTTCCGCGGTGCTCGCATCTGGTTCTGTAGGTCATGATAGTGGTAACTTAGATCTTTAGGTCTAAGGGCACACTATAGAGGTTAGGAATTTGATTGTATTGATTTGTCATCAAGTGTACCTTTGCGACGTCATTTCTCTCATCCCTTTTCCCTTCGTATCCCCCCAATTCTTCCTGTGGTTGTGCATGTTTGGGAGGAGGTCACAAAACCTTGAACTGTGTGAATTGCCTGATAATTTTAGAAAAGAAGCCGAATCGTCCTCCTCCTCCACAAACATGGCTGCACGCCCACCCCCAAATCCCGAGGGAGGAAACTGCCCTCAAAACCCACTAGGTGGTGGAGCCTTGGATCCCATAACCCACCTCCAAGCCCAAATGGAAATGTATAATGAACAAATTGAGGCCATTAGGGAAACTTTGGAGGAAATGTAGAACCCTCCTGAACGGGAGGAGCCTAGGTCTCTTAGCTCCTATCAGAATCTCGCTGCTACAGAGATCATAGGACAAATTCGGGTCCCCATGGGCGGGGACGACTTTGAATTGAAACCTAACATAATTGGCCTAATAAATTTTCACTTCCATGGTCTTGCAAGTGAAGATCCTTTTCTCCACTTGGAAGACCTAACCCGATTGGCTGAAACAGTTAAACCTAGAAATATCGGGTTACCTATAGTCCTCATGAAAATGTTCCCATTTTCATTGCGGGATAAAGCGTCGTAGTGATTACGCACCCATGGGAGAACCATCCACTCTTGGGAAGAGATGCGAACAGCATTTCTCAAGAAGTTCTTCCCAATCGGGCGAACCATTGCGCTTCGCTGTGCTATCACTTCATTTATGCAACAAAATGGCGAACAGTTTCATGAGGCATGGGAGAGATATAATGACCTCCTCAGGAAGTGTCTGCACCACGGTCTGCCTAAGTGGCATATAGCTCAGATTTTCTACTACGGGCTAAATGAGACTTTGAAGCAGATTGTAGATGCATCTTGCGGAGGGAATTTAATGAATAAAGACGAGAATGGAGCATTTGAATTATTTGAAAATATGAGCGAAAACTTAATGAACAATGCTTCCATTGTTGCCTTCAATTGTACCAGCCTGCCTCGTAATGTCCATGAAGTTGACAAAGGACCCTCCCATTCATCCACTGATCTCAGCCTTATCGCACAGAAATTGGATGAAGTCTCCGTTGTGCATAAGAAGCTGGACGAGCTTCTGGCCAACCCTGCCTGTTCTATGGCAAACACCCCCACTTCACCACTTCGTCACAATCCCAATTCTTCCAACACCAGGCTTATCCCGAGAAACCACGTAAGACCTTCCTTACCGAGTGTCATGCCGAGCGATTCGGTAAGTCATGTGGATCTGGCTTCTGCAAGCCAGTATTTCGACACGGAGGACCAAGCCTCTGTGAGCTCGGATGCATATTTACATGCGGATGCGTCTTTTGGCGTAGAAGATGCTTGCCCCCTGGGGAACAACTCGTTCTCTGCAACTTATAACCCAGGGTGGCGAAATCATCCGAAGTTCGCATGGTCCAACAACCCATAGCGCCAAAACCCCGCAGGTGGACCAATGCGATCGTCTGCACCCGTCATCCCAAGGGCCCTATCTAATCCTATGGTGAATCCGCCATCGGGTCCTTGCGTACCGCATATAGAACACGCATCAAGTCCTCTTGATAAATTGATGCGAATGATGACAGAAATGTCAAAGCGCCATGAAGAGAACGTGACCTCTCTTCAGCACCAATTGGCACAGCAGAATGCTGCGATCAGTCAACTACGGATGGCGACTTGATCTCAGGGCACTCTTCTAGCCCAACCTGTTCCCAACCCGCGAAATTTCGTACCCCGTGGTCCTCAACCACAGGTACGACCTTCTCAGGGGCAGGTTCACCAAATTCTGCAGGCTCCGAGCATTCCATCGGGATTTCAGGCTAATCCCGTTGCAGCACCTCACTCTTATGTCCTTATTGCGGACCCTCCTCCGCCTTATGATCCCACTGGACTGGCATCGTCCAATGAGATCACTACGAGGAGCGGCAAGCAGACCGTCAATCCGCCTCGACCTGATCCTGGCCCGTCTTCTTCATCGCCCTCTCATTTGGGATGCGCACTGCATTCGCGAGAGGATGATACACCCAAATTGGTGCCAGAATCAGTCCCATTCCCTGAGGCTCTACTAAGGGACCAAAAGGCAAGAAGAAGGATACACAGGCCTTTGATAACCTGTGTAATTTGTTCAAGGATGTTGAAATCAAGGTACCCCTGCTCGAGGCTATCGACCACATACCTACTGTCGCCTAATTTTTCAAAGACTACACAACACCCAGGCGATAGTCAAAGAAAACTAAGAATCCGGTGGTTCTCTCGCCTCATGCGAGTTGTGCTATATTGTCAAATCTACCACCGAAGCAGAAAGATCTGGGCACACCGCTTATTTCCTGTAGCATCCAAGGTTGCAATTTTAACCGTGCCCTGCTTGATGTAGGATCTTCCATCAATCTTATACCAACCATCATGCTCGAAAAATTTTCCTTAGGAAATCTGAAACCTACCCTTGTCACGTTACAGTTGGCAGATCGTTCTGTCAAAATTCCAAAGGGTGTGGTGGAAGACGTGGTGGTTAGGGTCAACAGTCTCTGTTTTCCTGTTGACTTTCTTGTTTTAGATATGGAAGTTCCTAGCTCACTTTCTGATTGTCCGATCATCCTCGGTCGATCTTTCTTGGCCACAGCCCGCGCCCATATCGACTGCGAGTCGGGTTGTATTGAGATTGCCGTTGGATCTGAAAAGCTCAAGCTTGACATCTTCAAGGCAGCCAAGAACTTTGATTGCGATTGCATCGAGGATGACACATCTGACGAGGACATGGCCGTCAGCGCATGTATCGGACTACTTGGGACCTATTCTGACTGCTGTGGATTACTTGTTAACACTGATGATTGCCTGGCCGACACATATTGTGACGTTCCCACATCCCTCCCTTGTCCTGTTCCTTCTCCTGACCAGACTTCTGATGAGGTTTTCTCCGCTTCCCATACCTCATGGTCTGAGTCATATCCGGGCTACTCACCGTCGGTCCACACTCTTGAAGACCGGATTGCCCTTTCTTTCCCGCCAAATCAGGCGGAGTTGCAACTCCACACTGGGACCTTGAGCCCATATACTACTCACTGGGGCTGTTCCTTCTTGGATCCATTTATCCAAGAAGCCCCTCTTCTTGGCCAATCTGAGGGCCAACTTCTTCCTCCTGACTTATTATCTGATTCGCCTGGGACACTCTCATCCCAAGAAGTGCCAGATCTTTCACCATCCACTCCCGAGCTGAAAGAGCTGCCTAGTACACTTAAGTATGTTTTCCTGGACCAAATGAAATGCTCCTTGTAATCATCAGTTCAAAATTGACTAGGGAGCAAGAGTTCAAACTAATGAAGGTCCTTATGGAACACAAGGCAACCATTGGATGGTCTTTATCCGACTTAACTGGCATTAGCCCCTCCTACTGCACTCACTGTATATATACGGAGGAGGAGGCTCAACCTTCCCGCGAGATGCAGCGATGTCTCAACCCTAACATGCGGGAGGTCGTTAAGAAGGAAATTATTAAGTGGTTGGATGCGAGTATAATCTACTCGATCAGTGATAGCCCCTGGGTGAGTCCGATTCACGTCTTGCCCAAAAAGGCGGAACTCACCATTCGTGTCAATGACAGGGGCAAATCCATCCCTACACGCACTCCTACATCTTGGAGAGTGTGTGTAGATTATAGGAAACTCAATGCTGCAACTAAGAAAGATCACTTTCCGCTACCTTTCATTGACCAAATTCTGGAGCGGTTAGCGGGAAATAAACTTTTCTATTTCCTAGATGGATTCTCAGGATATAACCAGGTGGCAATTGACCCCCAGGACCAAGAGAAAACCACTTTTACCTGCCCCTTCGGCACCTTTGCATTTAGAAGGATGCCGTTCGGACTTTGCAATGTGCCAGCAACTTTACAGAGATGTATGCTGGCGATATTCCATGACATGGTGGGTGACTTTCTCGAGGTCTTCATGGATGACTTTTCGGTCTTTGGACCATCTTTTGATGACTGTCTTGCCAACCTGACCCGTATCCTTAGGAGATGTATTGATGTAAACCTCGTGCTTTCCTGGGAAAAAAGTCATCTAATGGTACACGAGGGAATAGTTCTCAGGCATATCATCTCTGATAGGGGTATCAAGGTTGACCAAACTAAGCTTAATGTAATTGCTGATTTACCTGTGCTTGGCTCTATCAAACAAATCTCCTCCTTCCTGGGACACATCGGTTTCTATAGGAGATTTATTAAAGATTTCTCCAAGATTTCCCGACCTTTAACTCATCTCCTATCGACCGTCGTACCCTTCGATATGGGCCCCGACTGCATACGAGCATTCACGCAGCTGCGTAGTGCTGTCACCAAGGCCCCTGTTCTCCAGCCACCTGATTGGTCCCTCGACTTTGAACTCATGTGTGACGCTTCCGACCTTGCAGTAGGAGCCATCCTGGGACAAAGACGTGATAGACACCCCTTCGTGGTATACTACTCCAGTAAGACATTGGACGAGGCCCAGCGTAATTATACTACCACTGAAAAAGAACTACTGGCGGTCGTCTTTGGGCTGGAGAAATTCTGCTCTTACCTTCTGGGCTCACATGTTATTGTTTTCACTGATCACGCGGCCATTCGCCATCTCATGCACAAGAAGGATGCCAAGCCTAGACTAATTCGTTGGATCCTTCTGCTCAAAGAATTTGACATTGAGATCCGTGATAAGGTCGAAGCCCAGAATGTTGTGGCTGATCATCTTTCTAGACTGGACCCTGACCATATTGGACTTACTCTGCCGATTAATGAGATTTTTCCTGATGAGCACCTTTTGGCAATTAATGTGGCAAGTGGACCTTGGTATGCCGACATTGCCAATTACCTTGCTTCTGGATCCCTTCCACGTGGCTGGCCTAAAAACCAGCGCGAGCGTCTCATAGCAGAAGCAAAGTATTATTTCTGGGATAATCCACTTCTTTTTCGAATAGGTGCTGATCAAATTATCCGTCGCTGTGTTCCTGACAGCGAATTCCCCAGTGTGCTATCCTTCTGCCACGATCAGGCCTGCGGAGGCCATTTCTCTGGGAGGAAAACTGCAGCCAAGGTGTTGCAGTGCGGTTTCTTTTGGCCCTCCCTTCACCAGGATGCACACAATTATGCCAAACATTGCACTAGGTGCCAGTTGTTAGGGTCAATGTCACGTCGTGACATGATGCCCTTACAACCCATCCTAGCTGCGGAAATCTTCGACATTTAGGGAATTGATTTCATGGGTCCCTTTTCTCCTTCCAACGGCTTCGAATTTATTCTCGTGGCTGTTGATTATGTTTCGAAATGGATCGAGGCTATTCCCACGCGCTGTGCTGACCATGTTATATCCACTTGATTTGTCAAAGACCACATTTTTGCGCCCTTTGGGATCCCTCGAGCCATTATCTCGGATGGAGGAAGCCACTTTACCCATGCATCTTTTCGGGCACTTCTGAGGAAATACGGAGTCCACCATCGTATCGCATCCTCGTATCATCCTCAGACGAACGGCCAGGCAGAGGTGTCGAACCGACAAATCAAGCAAACTCTCCAAAAAATGGTTCGGCCTGACCGTAAGGATTGGTTCCGAAAAGCTGATTGACGCACTTTGGGCGTATCGGACCGCCTTCAAGGCTCCCCTTGGTATGTCTCCTTATAGAATCGTTTATGGGAAACCTTGTCATTTGCCCATGGAGTTGGAACACCGCGCTTGTTGGCCGATTCGCCAATGTAACCTCGACCCAGACCTGTGTGGTTGAGAAAAGAAACTCCAACTCCAGGAGCTGGAAGAGCTCCATCGTGAAGCCTATGATTCTGCCTTAACTTTCAAGCAATGCACTAAGGCTTTTCATGACAGCCGTATTCGACGGAAAGAATTTGAGCCATCTCAGCAAGTTTGGCTCTACAATGCCCGGCTCAAATTCTTTCTTGGGAAATTGAAGTCCAAATGGACTGGTCCTTTCCTGGTCTCGAGACCATTTCCCAACGGGGCCGTTGAGATTGAAGATCCTAAATCTGGGCATAAATTTACGGTCATTGGGCAGCGTTTGAAACCCTATCTTACTCATGAACCTGCCCCCGTTGGAGAAATTGTTGCTCTGTTGGAGGGTAACTAATGTTGTGCCTCATTCTGAGTCCAGCTGGGGACATTAAATTCAACGCTCGTTGGGAGGCACCCCAACAACACTTCGCCGCTGTCACGCTCACTTCACTTTTCACTTCACCACCCACCATCCACCCACCCTACCACCCTGCTGTATACCCTGCACCTCAGCTCTCGTTACCCGATCTTTCGTCCTTCCTCTACCCTACCCTGCATGCATATGAGGACATAGCATCGTTTGGCATGGGGGGGTGCATAGGCATCCATAGGATTTGGGTATTTTATGGTATCATATAGTTTCCATCTATCTATATATATAAAAAAAAATGAAAATGGTGTTTAGTAATGATTTGAAGACTGAAACAAAAATATAATAAGTGTTTATGGATATTCAACCACTGTTTTGAAGACTTTCCAGGCCACAGAAGCTTGATTCGCTCAGGACAAGATAGATCGGAATCTCTCCTAACTAAGGACGTGTTCTTGTACCTGAGACACCAATACAGGATCCGTTGGTTTGCTTCTACTCGAGAGCCTAAGTAATCTTGGTTCACACTACACATATCAAGAAAGACTAGGTGAACATAAGATCCAACCCTAGTGTTCATTAGGGAAGGTGGAGTCCTTACCTGTGCGCGCAGGTAGACTTTTTATCCCAGGCTTTAGTCTTGTGTTTAGGGGAGACTCTTTCCACCAAAAAGGAACTCTCCCACCAAAAGAAAAGTGCGCTCCTCCAAATAATGCTGTAAGAGATATACTGACATGTGTTTCAAAAAAAAGAAAAAAAGATGCAAATAAGTCAGTATATCTCACAAATATTTATAAAGTCTTCCCCCTACAAAAGTTCTTTAGGGCAAGATACAAATACCCTGTTTTCTTTGAGCCACAAATATTATACAATGGGAGTCGAGTTTTCCGTCATCTTTTTAAGGGTCAATCCGAAGACATGAGCTGAAATTGGGAGCAACCTGCACTTAAAAAAATTCGTGAAACCCTGGGCTTGAGTCTTAATGTTCATCTGGTCAGTCTTGATCCTTCACTATGCACAAACCATAATCTCTTGAGCTCTCGAGTACGGCAAAAACCTCCTGGGTCCTGGAAATCGTACTTAAGGTTTAAATATCAAGAGTCCTGGTTAGTCAAAAGATGATCTATGTCTCATAAGACTTAAAGTACTGGTAGTCTTCTATGTAATTGGTTCTCACAATATCCAACAAATAAACACACTTATGTCACCTCAAAAGAAAATCTTCAGCTTAAGATCATTTCTAAATACAATACAAAAATGTTTTGCTAGGGACTAGCAAAAGATAGGCATGGGGGTATGTTTGCACAGCAAAAATGCACCAGCAATTGTGCCATCTTGTGCTATTTCCAAGCATTGCCAGTGTATATTAGGTAGACATAGTCGCATTTGTAAAAATACACGCATGCATGCATTTATTTGAGAGGGGAGGAGAGTGAATAAAATGGCCTTGAAATTAACGTTTTCCTCAAGTGTTGCCTCTTAAATTCACCATCTTTATTTTTATTTTTATTTGACATTGAATTTCTTCTCCGCGGCTGCAAGGCATGGCAGCTCTTCTTCGTGCCATGCTCTGCAAAGCACTCCCTGCTAGCCGCATGCATAGCCATGCAGCCCAGGGCATGGCTGGCATGCCTTCTTCCTCTTTAAAAAGAGCATAGCCTTCTTCCTTGCGGGGGAGCCTGGTCACAAAAAAAAAAAAAGAACCCAACGACAACAGCTTTCTTCTCCAAGTCGTCTCCTCCCCTCTCCCCTCCATACGCAGCCTCTCTTCTTCCTGAGGAGCCACGCTGCGGGCAGGAGCAACTCATAGTGGTACACAACCACCACTGTGAGTCCCACCACCGCCCAGCTCATCAAAGAGCCGGTGGGCATGGTGGTTCTCTTCTTTGATTTCTTCGTTCAGCCATTTCCGCCATTGTCGCAGGAGCTTCAAGCTCGGAAGCTCAAGCAGAAGCAGCGGCAGCCAGCAGCAGCGCAGGCCACCACGCGCCTCAGGCGCCTGTTCCGTGGCCTTTGCGCGCGCCAGCAGGTCGCCCTCGCCCCTCTCCGCGTGCCCTGTCGCAAAACTCCGCCCGCAGCCCAGCCAGTTTCGTGCGTGCCAGCCGGTCAACTTTTTGCCCCTGCACTGTAGCCGCGATCTCACACTGCTACAGTGCGGTGACTGGAAAGTTTCTCACTTTTCTAGTCACTAGGCACTCTCCACGCTGCAACCTGTGCTAGCCTGCGCCCGCGTCTCTCCCCGCGCCCGCTCCAGCACCCGCTCTCGCGTCTGCACCCGCCTGCCTCAGCGCATAGCGCCTTCGCCTGCACCTACCTCACTGCGCAGCGCGGTGCGCTGCGGTCCTTCCCCTTGCACCCGCTCCCTCCTGTGTGCGCATGCCTCTTCGCGTGCCTACGTGCCTGCGCGTGGACCACCAGACATCGCTCGCTGCCTCCGGATGACTTAACTCGCCCATGCCTTTTCCTTCAGCAGACGATCTCTCTCTCTCTCTCTCTCACAGCACTCTCGCACTCCCCCCTTGCAGACACAAACACACACACACACACTCTCGTACACACACCCACTCACTTATACACTACTATATACTTATATATATATACACATATATATTTATATATATATATATTTGTATACATATATATATATATACATATATCTATACATATATTAGTACCTATACAACTAAGTATAAGTATATATACATATATATATGCATATATATACACATATATTTATACATATATATATATACAAATATACATATATATATACATATATCTATAACTATAAATACATATACATATATATATATCTACATATATCTATATACATAGATAATTATACTAATATATATATATATATATATACATATACACATATATATAACTATATACATATATTACTATATATACATATACATATATATCTATATCTATATAGATAGTTATATATACATACATATATATCTAATTATAAATGTATATATATATACATATACATACATCTATCTATACATATATTTACATATCTATATATATATATACATATATATATATACATATATATATATACATATAACTCCATATACACCTATATAATTATAACCACATATATATATATACATATAGATATATATTTACATATATACACACACATATATATATATTTTCATATCACCTACCACACGTTGTATCGTGGGAATATCTGCACCAGTTGCTGATATTCCCTGATACACGTGTACAGAAAGCGTCTTCGCACACATCTTCCACCCATCCATCCTACACTCCACGCGGCACTTCGTCCTGTTGGTTGCGTCTTCCTAGACGACGATCAACTCAACACCGTGCTACATGCCATCTCCACCTCCACCCCCACCCCTATATACATATATAATATATATATATATATATCATATTTATCTTATTTCGATTTCTTTCTCCTGCCATTAAAAAGATAAAAAATATACAAAAGAGAAAAGATAATCCTTGACTTGCAGGTACTCAGTCTTGCGAATAGCAAGACCAGTTTTGAAACCCTAATTTGGCTCAAAGCCAAGAACCTGATTTTGAGGGTGTACCTCAAGGACAAAAGAATTATCAGAAAAAAATATTAAATAGAAAAACACCAAAAATATAATAAACGAACGGAAGAGATTCGTTGTAGGAAAGGCATAGAAACTTATTCACCTCTAATCCCACTTCCCTGAGTTTAACCCTGGGCCTAAAAGTGACCAAGATAAAATCAAGTAGGCCAGGTTAAAAATTTTGTAAAGAGATGGTTAGGCTCGATTTAGGTTAACCACTATACGCATTTCAACGATAAAATCACCATATTAACACAACCTATCCGGGCCGGACCAGTGGGGTGGTACCTGGAGTCATGTTCTACCTTTTGGTTTACGGGTCCTTGTAGCCCAAGCATCCAAATTTCACACACTTGGTCTGGTGTAAGTAATCAACTTAATTCCTTTCTTAAAAGAGATTTGATTCTCTTGGTTTTGACTTAGGAGAGGCTTGAAAACATAATTTGATTGGAAGAGTTCTCGCCGCAGGAGAGGTGGAGTATATACTCACCTTGAGGATGCGATGATAACATATTACCTCCTCGGCGCTTGTCTCTTAGGATATCCATCCTACTGGGGGCATGTAAGTGCATTGTGTGGTTCAGGTACCATGGACGGCCCTATCTCGAAGTGCCAATTGCCACAGGCCTGAATTCGCTTTAGAAATTCACGGGCGATACTATCTCGAAGTGTCGATTGCCAGGAGTTCTTGGGGTCGCTATGGGCGGTGCTATCTCAAAGCATCGAAAGCCAGGCACCCTTCGAGGTACGGTAATGGGGACAATGAATCCGACACAGACCGTGTTGATAGTTGATCCGAGGTTAGAATTAGAGGAATAAAAAAAAAAAAAAATATATATATATATATATATATATATATACATTATTCAAAAAAAAAAATCCTTTTTCCTTTAACTCAAATAACTCAAACCAACGCACATGCACGGATGCTTTAATTTCAGGGATCAATAAACCTTAATGTAGAGTTAGAAATCAAAGAAACTTGTGCCTGCAACTCGTCTTTAGCTGACCTAGTCTTTAACTTAACAACTACTTAAGAACCTTAGGTCTAAAGTCTGAACTTAATATGTTTCTAAAGGAAGACCGATTGTGTTGTCTAGTCTACTTGGAGTGCTAGGTTTTGCTTGATTTTGCTAGGGACTAGCAAAAACTAGGCATGGGGGTATTTGATTAGCCCATATTTGTGGGCTATTTAAGTATTTAAGTGCCTAGACATTAAGTTAATTCTAACATTTATTTATCATAAATTAGGATGTAAATAGATTAATTCTTATTTCTGATTTAATTACATAATTCATGCATTGCATTCATATTTAAATGCATTTAGAATTGACTTAGAATTGCATTCATTTAATTAGTTAACTAATTAGGTGCATTGCATGCATTATTTTAAGTTAACATAAAAGTTGAGGGTTTGTATATAAATAATCATAATATTTTATTATTATTTTATTCTTCTTCTATGAGCAACGGCTGCATTTCTTCCTCCAGCTGCCGCAGTGAAGAACCCAATCAAGGGTAGCGCCAAAAGTGGATCTGGTCTCCTCGACGGGGATAAGGAAGAGAGGGAGGCTGCCATGCACTGTGAGACACCACCCCACTCCACCACTGTGTACTCCATTCCACCACCGTGGTCTCCAAGGCCGAGTTGCACCACACTGTGGGCTGACGAGGTGACAGCTCGCTGCGCCAAGCCGGTGGACTCGTGCCAACACCGTGAGCATGTGTCCCTAATGGCCATGCTTCCATCATTGTGCCTCATCAGAATCAACATCACCACCTTCACCGCCATCACCTGCAACCACCACCGCAGCCGCCACAACTCCATGCCCTGCATTTTCATCTCCCCCGTCAGTTAAGACGTTCGGGAAGTTTCCCGGATGTCTGAAGCTTGGCCCCATATCTTCTTATTCTTTCTTCTTCTTCCTCTATTTCCCTTCACCTTAAAAATAAACCCAACAACATGCCATCCCACGCGCATTAGCAGCGCTCCGCCAACTCCATACCGTGCATCACTACGTGTGCGCAGGCGGCGCCCAGCCACTGTCTTCGCACGCCTCTTGGCCAGATCTAGCAGTAGCCCCCGTGTCCTCCGCCCAGCAACCGCGTGTCCACCAGCCAGCAGCCATCACCTGCAACCACCATCGCAGCCGCCACAACTCCATGCCTTGCATTTTCATCTCCCCCGTCAGTTAAGACGTTCGGGAAGTTTCCCGGATGTCTGAAGCTTGGCCCCATATCTTTTTATTCTTTCTTCTTCTTCCTCTATTTCCCTTCACCTTAAAAATAAACCCAACAACATGCCATCCCACGCGCATTAGCAGCGCTCCGCCAACTCCATACCGTGCATCACTGCGCGTGCGCAGGCGGTGCCCAACCACTGTCTTCGCACGCCTCTTGGCCAGATCTAGCAGTAGCCCTCGTGTCCTCCGCCCAACAACCGCATGTCCACCAGCCAACAGCCATCACCTCCAGCCACGCGCCCGCACGCCCTCTAGCCACGCACATAGAGCGCGCTGCACTTCTGCCTGCACGCCCTCTAGTCACGCGTGTAGAGCGTGCTGCAGTTCTGCACGCATGCCCTCCATCCGCGTGCGTAGAGTGCGCTGCACTTCCGCCACACTCCCTATAGCACGCCGTCGACGCTTGTAGCGTGCAGCCAGTAGCATCCAGCAGCAGCAGTTGCGACCGAGCTCAACCGCACCTGCACACGCCCGTACGGCCTGCGCATCCACCGTGTGAAGCCGTTCAGCAGCCACCAGAACCCACCTCCACCGTACCTCTATCTGGACACCTCGGGGTGCCTCACACTTCGCCGCGACCGCCATCACGGAGCCCTCGGTCTAGAGATCCTCCTCCGAGCTTCACATCTTCGGCCTTTCCCTCCTCCTCGCGCATGGACAAGGGGAAGAATTTCCCCTATTTTGCTACAGTAAGGCCCCTTTTAATAACTGCATTTTGTGCCATTGTCAACTTTTATTATTATTTTATTAAGCTACATTGCAAAATATATCCTTTAGTTGTGCAAAATTGCTATTTCAGCATTTACACTTTTTTTTTGCCTAATCTGAAAGCATATTTGGCTTTGATTTCTTGACAAAATCAATAGTGAACATTCATTTTTGATATTAGCGAGTTTAATTAGGCAATTGTCTCCCTGTGGACACGACCTGCTCTTAATTGAGTGGTTATATTAATTGTTGATTAGTCGATTTTTCTACCACATAGAACTACAAACGACGTGTCATTTTATGTGATAAATGACTTTAAAAGTGAAGAATCGACTTGTCAAATAGCTCAACTAGACCATTGGTTTGGGGGTGATAAGGAGTAGAGATTTGGTGTGACACCCCGTATTTGGTCATCAGTGATGTGAACTGAGCATTCGTGAAATGGGTCCCTCCATCAGAGATTATGGCACGTGGAATCCTGAATCGAGAAAAAATGTTCTGATAAATGAATTTGATAACCACCTTATGATCGTTGGTTCGGGTCGGAATGGCTTCGATCCATTTGGACATGTAGTCAGTAGCGAGAAGAATGTATTTGAAGCCGTCCGAAATAGGGAAGGGTCCCATAAAATCAATCTCCCAGACATCGAAGATTTCGCATACGAGAATCGGCTGTAAGGGCATCATATCACGGTGGCTCATGTTTCCTACGGTTTGGCAACGAGTGCATGCCTTACAGTGATTGTATGCGTCTTTGAAAATCGTAGGCCAATAGAAGTCGCACTGGAGGTCTTTTGCTACAGTTTTATGACCAGAGAAGTGTCCACCGCATGCCTGGTCATGGTAGAAGGACAAAATGTCCTGAATTTTCGCTTCTGGAACACATCATTAGATGATTTGATCAGCACCAATGCGGAAGAGATACGGGTCTTCCCAAAAGTAGTACTTGGCATCGGAAAGTAATTTGTTCTTCTTGGCTTTTGGCCAATCAGACGATATCTAATGTGAGGCCAAGTAGTTTACTAGATCAGCAAACCACGAAAGTCCTATACTGATAGTTAGGAGGTGCTCATCAGGAAAATGTTCAGTAATGGGTCCAGAAGGGTTGATAATATCAGAAGGAAGGTGGGATAAGTGATTAGCTACCACATTCTGTTTCCTCTCCTTGTCGTGAATCTCGAGATCAAATTCTTACAACAGCAAGATCCAGCGGATTAGTCTAGGTTTCGCATCCTTCTCAAGGAGATGCCTCACAGCAGTGTGATTTGAGTAAATGATAATACAGAATCAAAAAGATACGATCTGAGCTTTTCCAGGGCAAATACTATGGCTAGTAGCTCTTTCTCAGTAACTGTGTAGTTACGCTAAGCCTCGTCAAGTGTCTTACTAGCGTAGTAAATGACCACGGGTTTCCCGTCGATTTTCTGCCTAAGTACTGTACCTACAGTATAATTAGATGTATCACACATGATCTCAAAGGGTTAAGACCAATCAGGGGGCTGCAGGATAGGTGCTTGGGTAACTTAATCACGCAGGACTTCAAATGCCTGAGTACACTCCTTGGTGATTTCAAAAGGGACATCCTTGGATAGGAGATTAGTCAGGGGGCACACGATTTTCGAGAAATCGGGAATGAATCAATGGTAAAAACTGACATGCCCCAGGAAGGATCGGATGCCTTTGATCAAGCTAGGCATAGGGAGCTTGGAAATTAAATTCACCTTGGCTCGATCAACCTGGATGCCCTTTTTAGAGATAAGGTATCCCAGGACTATTCCCTCAAGTACCATGAAGTGGCTCTTTTCCCAGGAAAGAACCAAGTTCACGTCGATGCACTGCCTGAGGATCTGGACCAAGTGCAGAAGGCAATCATCAAATGATTCACCAAATACCAAGAAGTCGTCCATGAAGACTTCAAGGTACTCACCTACCATATTTGAGAATATGGCAAGTATGCATCGCTGAAAAGTAGCGGGTGCATTGCAAAGATCGAACGGCATTCTTCGGAATGCATAGGTTCTGAAGGGGTAGGTGAAGGTGGTCTTTTCTTGGTCCTCAGGATGGATTGCAACTTGGTTGTAACCGGAGTACCCGTCCAGAAAGTAGAAGAATCGATTTCCCGCTAGTTTCTCGAGAATCTGATCAATGAACGATAGTGGGAAATGATCCTTCTTCGTGGAGGAATTGAGTCTTCTATAATCAATGCAGACTCTCCACGAGTTTTCTATACGGGTCGGTATGGCTTCCCGGTTTCAGTTGTGATGACGGTGAGCCATGCCTTTTAGGCACAACCTGGATTGGACTCACCCACTAACTGTCGGAGATGGGGTAGATGATCCCTGCATCTAACCACTTGATAATTTCCTTTTTCTCGACATCCTGCAGATTGGGATTCAGGTGTCTCTGCATTTCACGGGATGGTCGTGAGCCTTCTTCAGTGTAGATGTGGTGTGTGCAATATGAGGGGTTGATATCGACGAGATCATCGAGAGTCCATCTAATGGCTCTTTGATGTTGCTGGAGAGCAAAAATCAGGCGTGTTTCCTGATCAGGTGTGAGTCGGGAGTTGATAATCACAGGAAATGTCTGATTGGAACCGAAAAAGACGTATTTGAGATGATCGGGAAGAGGTTTAATTCCAAAATTGGGTTTTCAGCAGCAGCGGGTAATTCAACATGGGTGTCAGGAGCAAAGGACGGAGCTGTGGGTGTGTCTAGGTTGAGTTTGGGCTCCTCTAATTGCGGGTTT
Source organism: Thalassia testudinum (assembly GCA_037157565.1). Classification (NCBI taxonomy): domain Eukaryota; kingdom Viridiplantae; phylum Streptophyta; class Magnoliopsida; order Alismatales; family Hydrocharitaceae; genus Thalassia; species Thalassia testudinum. The sequence goes on along the minus strand of JAZHRO010000007.1, from coordinate 23,338,868 downwards.
TGATCCTCTTGTGGTTGATCAGAAATAGTCGGGTTCTTTATGAAGTCATCAACTACTGCTTCAATATCCCAACTTTGTTCTATGACTCCGCAATTAATTCCTTGTTGGGCCTTAAAGATGTCGATTTTTAGTGTCTTGCTCCCAAATTTTAATTCAATTTGGCTTTCCTCACAATTGATATTGGCCCTGGCAGTGGCCAGAAAGGGTCTCCCTAGTATGATCGGTGTATTCTTCACAATCTCAGGAGCATCCATGTCTAAAATGATGAAATCCACTGGGAAATAGAAATCATGCACCCTTACTATGATATCCTCGAGAATTCCTTTTAGTGACTTAATTGATAGGTCTGCTAGTTGTAAAGTCATTTCAGTTGGTTTGAGCTCAGATTCCTCGAAGTAGTCTAGTAGGGATGTGGGTATCAAATTTATGGAGGTTCCTAAGTCTAATAAAGCTCGATCAAATCTTATATCACCGATTTCACAAGAGATCAAAGGGGTGCTTCGATCTTTTTCCTTAGGTGGGAGTTTGCTTAGAATGACAGAGCTGGCTTGCTCTGACTGTACAATCGGATTCCTATCTTTGGTTCGCGTCTTACGCTTAGGTGTGCATACATCTTTCAAAAATCATACGTAAGTGGTACGTGGCATATCGCATCCATCAAGGGGATGTTTATATGGACCTGCTCGAAGAGCTTAACCAGGTCCTCCTCAGGTGCCAGGGTTTTAGTTATCCTTTTTCCCTTGGTCAAGGCCTCAGGAAATGGAACTTTAGATGGTTCCTCTAGAATGGGTCTAGGTTCTTGATCTGGGATAGAGGTGTCCTGGATGGCTATCCTTGGGTTAGGGTTTGTATTACCAGACTTGGTTTGGCTTGGATAAGGTGTGTCCTGTGTTGTTTTGCCAGTGCGGGTAGTAACAGAATTTAATCCTTCATGGTTTTGGTTTGGAGTGGGTAGAAGAGGTGCTTGCTGCTGGTAACCCGTATATGATGTCGAAACCTCCATCCCGTCGGGTGACGGAGTAAAAGGGGCTTGATAAACAAAGTGACCTTGGCCTGGATTTGGGTTCATAACGTGCCTCTGGTTCGGCACGTTATTCAGATTAGGCAGAGGTTGTGAAGGAAGTGCACCAGGTTGGTGAGGATTTGCCATCTGGGCAAGTTGATTGCGAACCTCTGTGATCTCGTCTCTATGCTGTTTTTGTATAGCCGCATTCGTCTTTTGAATGTCAGCCAGAGTCTGAAGGATAAGAGTCATTTGATTTATCTGAGTTGGCCCAGATTGATAAGTTGGGTTAGGCCGAGGCTGAGGCAGTTGATATGGACGAGGAGCTTGTGGTCGAGGTGGATATTGAGGTCTCTGCTTTTGATTATTGCCTGACCACGTGAAGTTGGGATGATTACGCCATCCAGGGTTGTAGGTGTTTGAGAATGGGTCATTTTGAATGGTATTGTGGTCCTTGCAGGTTTGAGGAACCTCGGGAAAATTAGAATATGAGGGTTCAGAGTTCCCCCAACTAGAGTAGGTGGATCTGGAGTTTCTCTATAGCCAGAATCAGACGAGGGTGGATATGGGTCCATCCCTTGAGAAGGTCGGTGATAGATGTTGTGCATGGCCTCCCTGCCAGAGGGTGGTTGTGTGTATGGGTTTTGCGCAGAGGTGGCTCGCTGCAAATGTCAGGTTAGCTCATCCACCTTCTTCTCAATAATAGAGACCTTATCCAGATGACTGGCCATCAGTTCCAAGTCGACAGAAGAGGACAGACCCTACGTCTCATGTGCTCCCTTTGGATTCGTCAATGCACTGGCATTCGTCCAGTCAAGCATGCCCATGGATTCATTATTAGTGGAGTTCTCACACATATTCTCGAGAATCTCCCACATGGTGTCTTCATGTTGACCCATGATATTTCCTCTACAGGTCGCATTGATGAATAATCTAATATCCTCACGGAGTCCCTGGTAAAAAGATTGGACTTGTTCCCATTTAGGAACTCCGTGATGGGGGCACTTTCGCATGAGATCTAGGAAACGATCCCATGCTTCGTGAAGTTCTATTGCTTGTTTTGTGAAATGTGTGATCTGGTGCCATAAAGCATTTGTCCGACCAACAAGGAAGAACTCTCTCAAAAACTCAGATTGAAGTTCTGCCCAGGTGTTGATTGGATGCGTTTGGGTTTGGTACCAATGAGCAGCTTTATCCATGAGAGAGAAAGAGAACATTGTCATGAGTAGAATATCCCGATTTTGAGCTTCTGACCCGAAGGTCTGGGCCAGATGCTTGAGTTGTTTGATATGTTGGAAAGGATCTTTAGAATTACGCCCATGGAATTTGGGAATGGCATGAGTCATGTTGGGCTTCAGTTCAGTGTCAGGACCTCTAGCGGGGATTTGTACTCGAGGTTTGATTGCTACCGCAGCAGGATTGTAGTGATCTTGCATCATTGGACGCTGCGGTGGGTTCACAAAGGCTTGGAATAGATCATTAGGGCACTGGAGTTGATTTTCAAGATTATTTTCTTCTGCGGGTTGTGCCATGATGATGGATGAAGGAGAATCAGGTTTAGATGAATCTGAAGAGATATCAATAGGATTGGGTTGTTGCACAAATAAGGAGGTCAAGGCTTGGCCTCGACATGAATGAGTGACTAAAGGAGGCCTCAAGGATGGTCTTAGAGACCTCCTCCCGAACATGCACCGATGGAGTAGATGAGAGGTAGAATGTGATGGACCCAATCAAGACACCCAAAAATTTTGGGTGACTATAGAGGTTTGGGGTGGATGATACTCAGTCAAAAAACTGTCCACCTGAGAATTACCTGAGCAGCCAGAAAGGGAGAGTCTCGCAAAGATCCCTACATGGTAGACCGCCCCCACAGGTTACAGGGTTTCCTCCACCCGACCTCTCTTGTCACTGATGTTCCAGGTAGACCAGAATGGGGACTTGACCTCTTAAGTCTACCAATTTTGATTAAGAGCAAGGGTGCTTAGAATTTCACTTGAACTTTAAGATGTGTTGAGTGCAAAAGTGACTTAATTTGAAGATTGGTTGACCCAACAAGGTGGGTCAATTTCACCTGTATTGTCCTTAAAAATTTAGGTCCCTCTTTTAGTGTTCAAATGACTTTAAGAGCCTCATTTTAGGGTTTTGCTTGAATAGATTAGTTCAATCAAGGTCTAGGCACACATTGTTTGGGAAGATGATTTCTTGATTAAGCAGTGTCTCTAAAAACCCTAAACTAGAATCCTTTATTGGCTCTAATTTGGTTCACTTTAATTTGTCCAAATGTGGTACCTAGGGCTCAAATAAGAATGTGATAGCCCTAGATACCGTAAGCTTTAAGTGGGTGCACAAATCAAGATTCGTTCAAATAAAATGTATCAACTCAGTCAACTTGATGAATTATCTATGGAAAGAATGCAAGTAGCCCTAATTGATTTTTTTTCCTTTTATCCTTTTTAGAATGAGGGGCTTAAGAGAGAGTGGTTAGAACTTACGTGCCCCTGGTGTGTTTACTGTGCAGTTGATCTTCCTTGAATGTATCTCTCCTTCCTTCCTTGAATATATCTCTCTTGAAATAACCACAGCAAAAAGAGATATAGCAAGTTAGAATCTGAATCAGGAATTGCAATCAAGAGTTCTAAATTGTCCGTTGCTCCCTGGCAACGGTGGCAAAATATTTTTCGCGTTAAATTGGTGTTTAAGATTGTCGTGTTGTAGTCTAGCCAAAATAGCGCTCAAATAAATAAATTTTATTACTCAAAAAGGTTCCGAGGTCGAACACAGGGAGTAATATGGAATTTAAAGCTCAAGATCACAATTTATAATGTAAATGAGCACAAGAAGTAAAGGCTTAAGAATGATATAAGAAATCAATGGTCAATGTGCAAAATGAGGAGGGTAAAATGGTGATTTAAATCACCAATTACCCTTATACAGTAATAGCAAGTAGAAGCACAATATCGATCTAGTTAATTATAGCTTTAGAAATTCAAATCAGATGTTTAAAGATGGGATTAGACGACTTAAACGTCTGATGCTAGAGTGCTCTTTTCTTCTTTTCCCTTCTGATTCTTCTTCTTTCTTTCTCTGCTGCAGCTTCTTCTTCCCATCTTCTTCTGCTCAGCCTCTTCTTCTTCTTTTGCTGCCTTCCTTCTTCACACAGGGAGGGGGACTTCTCAAATTGGCTAAGTGTTAGCCAACACTCTCTGCAGCAAAACCCTCCCCCTACCCTGTGCAATCTCTCTTTCTCTCTTTGGGTCACTCTCTCCAAGAGCCTTCCATGGTACCGGGTATATGGGTAATCGGACCTAGAGCGTACCCGGGACCAGGGCTGCGGTCATGGGTCGCAGTCGAGGAGTGCTTAGAGTTAGGCAGGTCAGGTGCACCAGGTCCGCAGGGGAGATGTCACGGATGAGGCGCGTGAGGCGGGCATGTGGGGACCTCACCCCCTGTGCGTGCTGAGGCGATAAGCCTAAAGCACAAATTCAATTCATGCGTGCTTAGCTCCTTTGCCGCTCCCGATGTGGGACTAAACCACGCTTCTTTCGTCTGTGTGCAGTCGAGCTAGTGCTCCTTCCAATTGAGGCCTGAGAAGTAGTCAAAGTGCCCAATTGACCACCTGCGCCTCTACCTGGGTGTATTCCGCTTCACCTTGGACTTTGCCTGGGGTCTACAGGTGCCTGAAGCGTTCTTTAGGCTTCGCTTGAAGCTTCAGTAATGGTGACGAAGACCTGGGACCTGCGATCACGAAAACGGGCTAAGAGCCCCAGTTAAAACAGTTCATAAGCTTCACCATGAGGTGGGGAATTGAATAGCGGTGTTCGTGAGGTGTGGGAGTGTGTGATGTGGTTGGACAGTAATGGAAGGTGAGGTGTGATAGTGTGGTGTTCGATAGAGCAGTGGGGAGGCCAATAGCTTCAAAGACTAGAGGGCTTTTGCTCTCTGGAACACAGCGGAGGTGTGGAGATGAACGGCGGTCAGATTGATGGAGTGTAGTGGCCGTGTGAGCTCGCCGGAGGTACGTCGGCGAGGTGGAAGATGGAGGGCAACGGGGTGAGTCGACGGTCGAAGCGAAGTGGTGAGTGGCTGAAAATGAAGAGTGGAAGTCAAGGAGTTGTTTAGGAGGGGAGGCAGACGAAGGGGAGTAGAGTTGGCGCTGGTTGAGGTGTGGACGGCACCGGAAAGGAAGTTGCTCAAGGAGAGATGGACGGCGAGAATGAAGGGGGGCAGGAGCGTCGGCGGGTGCTGCGCGACGCGGAGGAAGGCAAAGAGGAAGAGTCTGCCACTGGTATTATGGTCAGACGACAAGGGAAGGTAGGGAGAGTTGATGGAGCTTGAAGAGCAAATCGGTCGAAGGAGGGGAGAGGAATTTGAGGGATTGTCAGGTCAAATTCAAGCTTAGAGGATCGGTATGAGCATGGGGTGGTTTTATACACCTCAGGAGGATGGTTAGAGCTTGGGAAGCAAGCTTCCCAAGCTTGGAAAGCTCGCCGAAGTTTGGGAATTTCTTGATACCTAAATCTCTCATGCGTTCGCATGGGAGATTGGGTAGGTTTTAGGGCTTAGGTTTGGGTCCGAAAGGAAGAGAATTTTTTGACGAACTTCCCTTTCAAGTTTGAAAGAGATTCGTCAGGAAATCAGGGAGTTCTTTCCTTTTTAAGGTCACCGGAGCAAATAGGAATAAGTTTAATGGCGGCAAGGACTTGTCTGTGAGAATGACAACAAAGTTATGGTCTTATTTGAAAGGATTTTGAAAGTTAAGGGTAGAAATGTAATTAGACAGGACCAATTTGCAAACTAGGTTAAGACAAACTCATCTTGGGTTCAAATTTTGGTAAAAGAATAATTTGGACCTAAGGAATATAATGGTGAAGTTAGATTTTGGTTTTGACCATGTTTGACTAGGTAATTTATGCAAAAACCCAAATTAGGGCAAATGTATGTCTATGATTTCGTTTTGGGTTAAAATGGATTCTGATGGTCAAATTGAAGGTTCTAAACCCTATAGAATATTTTTATATGAATTTTAGAGAGTTTAGGTGAATTTTATCCTGATCAGAACCTCAGTTAATTAAGCAGGTCTGTTTTTAGGGTTTCAAAAGTCATTTAATTCTCCAAACACTTACGAACCCTTTTCCGATTATTCTAACCCACTTGTTGTCTTTTTAAGACCAATTTACCTTTATTCAACCTCTGAGAAATCCCATGGTTGTATTGCATTCATGATGAGCTAGTAAAATTATAGTTTTAACCATAGTTTCTTATTTTTCTTTCAAAATGAATATGCAATGACTTGTGACTCTTTGGCGGTTATGTAGGAGCATCTACTGACTTAATTGGATCAAAATAAGCTAGTTATGGCTCATGATGGTGTTCCCATCAGGGGAAAACTTACAAATATCTCTACTTGCACTTTACTCCAATCTACCGCCTTCAGCTCCTCAATCGGGTTCTTGCAAGACAGTGAATCGAAGAAGAAAGATAGGTTAGAAAAATAAGTAACGCGAAAAAACACGGAATATCAAATCAAAATCCGCTGCCTCCCTAGCAACGATGCCAAAATGATGAGCGAGTTTTCGCGAAGAGAAGTTAGGGTTTTGGAAAAACCCGTTGTCGTAGTCGTAAAACTCTCTATCAAATACAATTTTACCAAAACTTGGAAGGGAGTCCTGGGTCAAACACGGGGAGGCGATGTTTATTTCTTGAAATCTATGTTTCGATTTGTTTCTTTTTGGTGTTTTAGGGTTTTGTGATTTTTTTTTAAATTTTTTAATGAAGAAATAGCCATGATAATCTTTCTGGCAATAATAAATACAGAGATGGAGAGTAGCAAAATGAAGTAAATCCGATATATCTAAATGTTGTTTATTACACTAAGTAGGAATATGCTAAACAAAATAATAAGAGAATGAAGGTGAGAAGGAATCTCCCAAAGCGAATGTTTGGTGAGACGACGATGCTTGGTGGTAGCTTAGATGAAGGAGGTGAGGTGCTTGGATGTTAGGGGTGAGGCGCAAGAAGAATCCGAGTGGAGGAAAGCTTCACCAAGCTAGGAATGGGGATGAGGCAGTGGAGATGATCAACTTCTTGATTGGAGGTGGGAGGACAACCCTTTTGTCACCTATGAAGGTGGTGAGATGAGGGTTGAATATTTGGTGGATGGGAAGGTGTCCTACACTGATAGGTGGCCTAGGGCTTGAGAGGGAGCTCTTAGGAGCTTTGATAGGCTTTTTAGAACTCTAGAGTAGGTGTGAATAGCATAGGAAGTGATACCTAGGCAAGGGAGGTGTGTAGGTCCTTATATAGTGGATGAGAGGAGGCTAAAATAGGCATAGGACAAATAGCGACCTCCAGGATGTCGCCGTAGATCCCTCTCATGCATTGCTGTAGTCAATTCACGCCTGCTCATCCACTTGCTGTAGCGAGTTGCGCAGTCCCTCCATCTTGTGAGTTGATCACGCTCAAGCTTTGCTGGCCGTCCATCTCACATCCCCGCTACCATCGCGTGTGTTCGTCAACTAGCATCTATTGGTTCTCGCTGAGTCGCGGTGGATTGAATCGCCGCCCTTGGATGGCAGATGAAGGGCTCTGATTACAGGAGAGAAGACGCTTCAGATCGCACCTCTGCTGTGCGTGTGATTTGCCGTGCACCCACAAGGTATTGCGCGTGTATAGATCAAGCGATGCTCGAAGCGCCATGTCACTACTTGCTTCGCCGTTCGATCGTCCATCGATGGATGAATTTCACCTACGCACGCTTCAGCGGATTAATTCCGAGCGTGGGGCTTTGATCATGCAGCCATGCTTTGCAAGTTGAAGCACCAACCCCTGTGCTGAGGCCAACTTTGTGTTGCGTTGAGGAATTAAGGCTTACATGCCCATGACCGTTGGATCTTGATCCAACAAAAGATCCAATGGTCGAGATTACATGAAGCTCATCTTTGCTTGGCTTGAGGCGGGCGTCGTGGTGCTTTGACGACCATTGGATTCTAATCCAACAGTCGAGATTTTGTAAGTGCGGCTTGGGAGGAGTGGCTGCGGTCGGGCTAGAGGGCTGGGATGGTGCCACGTGGCACCATCGTGGCCGTCCACCTTCTTCTTCTTGTAGAGGGTGCTATGGAGCTCTGATCAAAGTGATTTCAGCACTGATGGACTATGATCATTGTTCCGGATCCATCCGTATGGTCAGATTTTTCATTTGAAGCTTGTAAAGATGTTTCATTGTCTCCTGGTCAAATAAAATGTCGAAATTACTATACAAAATACACAAATTATCCTAAATGCAATGTAATGAATGTTATGCATTATTTATATTGTGGAATGCATTACTAAGCTTAGGAACTGACATAAGTAGGCATTCTATCATGAAGAAATGCATATTTATCAATGATAAACTGGCGTTTATCAGTACACCCCACAATTCAGCCACATGGAGCAGTATATAAGAATATAATACAAGTGAGCACACCCTGCAACTACAAGGCGATAAAAGCACGAAAAACAACAAAATGTGCATCAAGCAGTAATCACCACATTTATCACATCAGACATCATTTAAGATTTACAAAACCAACATATCATCCATAGTCAACTATCTATGTATAAATACTTACAAAAGATTGCAATTGTTTATGTACAGGAATTAAAAGAAAAACTATTTATGTATAGATTATATAAAAAATAGGGCTTGTCTGCTCTATTTACATTACGTACCAAAAAGGGCCTAACAACAAAACAAAAAGTTGAGTTTATCGAGCGCATCATTTAACCAGAGTAATATCATACAAGGCAGATCACCAAATGGAGGAGGTGAGCTACAATAACCAACTCATATAAGGCCTTCAACTACTTCTCAGTGGAGGGGTCCTGTGGTTGCACCAAAGTTCAAGGCTCCCCCATCCGATACCTCACGACCCAAAGCACCCTATAAAAATGGCACCTCACCTACTCTAGCAAAACTCGATCCGCCTACTCATGTGGAGCATACCTCTTCACGGCATCGAGACCTAAAAATGTGTCATAAATAAGGATGAGCCAAACAATTCAGTAGGGATAGAACGATGTGTAAAAATTGAAATTGAACGGGTAGTGTGCGAGTTTCTACAGTACATTTTGAGCTGCTAGCTACAAATCCCCTCCTTAAAGCCCACAATTAGCCATTATTTTTAGTTAGCCTCATGATTTTTTCTCTCACTCGCCTCACAAGTTAGATTATGAAAATCATCCCTCTCTGATAGAGGTGATGGGGAGTACCCTCTAGATTCTTAGCCTGATAGGCTGTCCTTGATCAAGGGAGATACTATTAGCATTAGTAATCCTCAAGGGAGCATACCCATCCTCACTGAGCAAGGACGGTGTTGAAATCAGCCAGAAGAGTTGAGCCTATTGGGAGCACCTAGGCCAAACCCTCAAGATTAAAAAGAGCAACTTGGCTCATATTTAATGAGGTACAGTAATGATTATTGGTATTTAGTTGTGGTAGGGTAGGTTGGATGTTTAATGGGCCACACTAGTGTTTCTCGTTAAGAGCATGTACTATGGGTGTGCTCTCTTAGTCATCCATCTGACTGAGGCTACAACTCTTACCCATCTCAAGTAGGGTTGGTTAGATATTTAATGTGTCACACCATTTCTCCCTCGTGGAACATGATCCTCTAGGTGCATCCTCTCAATCTATCATCGGTATTGAGGGCATGACCAAATCTTGCATCCCACACATCCTAATACTTTCAATCAGATTCAGGCACCCTTTATTACTTCAGCTCAACAACAACCACCTAGTGTTCATGTTGGAAATTGCGAAATTGATTATTTTTTATGTCGTAGTATAGTTGTAAAATCCAATTCAAACAAAAATAAAGTAACGAGACGGTGAGTCCCGGTCGATCTCAGGGAGGCATTTAAAAGCAAAATTGATTCAATTTTTCTTTCTTTACTTGCTCAAAATTATACGTCGGTTTCAAGCCTGCAAATGTAAGTTATGCTGGTTGTGTTGTTAACCCTTACTATGTGTGCGTGCATCAAATAAACTATAAAAGTGAAGGTGTGGGTACTTGTGCGCACGATTCTTACTTCACAATGGCTGTTAACGAAAAACGCGTCAATCGCAAAGTCATTTATATTTTCAGGAACCGACATCTTGTTGCAATATAGATAAACAAATTAGATATCATGCAATTAGGGATTTTATTTCCTCAAAGATAATGTCATTACAATCAAGTGTAGAGGAATGCTTGTATAGGAAAGCTTAAAACAACAATTCTAGCTAACAAAATATTATGCATGCATGGATCTAGGGTAGATTATGCATGCATTCATCAAGGTAGAAGGTTACTACTACTAGCAAATAATAACGCACGAATTAATCTACAAAGAACATTAATCTAGCTAACAGAAAGTAGGCATTGGCGGTGGTCTCCAATGGTTGTGTGGCCTGAGGTTGTGGGAGGGGAAAGAGGGATGGCTAAGGTTGTTGGTTGGCCTCTTGAGTGGGTGGTGGAGATGCTCTATCCCTTGGATGTGAAGGTAGTGATGATGGAGCTCGTGGAGAGTGGGTGCACATGAGTGGAGTCCAAGAACTAGATGGTGTGCATGGCCGTCCAAGAGGGTTTTTAAAAAGACCAAGGGATTGGCCCTCTAGAGAAGTGTGGAATTCTCTAGAAGAGCCTTTCAAGTGGCCAGCCAACCCATTTGAAATGGGTCTTCTAGATCCACATTTCATGGGAATGGTTGTGGACTCCTTGAGAACTATTTTTAGTCTTTCAAGGTGGCACCACTTGGAGACCATTCTAGAGAACTTAGAGTGGGCAGCCAAGTGGTGTTGTGTGTGTGTGTGTGCATGAGTATGTGGTTGTGGCTAGGTGGTTTAGGTTGAGTCCTATAGGTCTAGGTGATTGGGTTTAGGTAGGTTTATAGAAAGTGTTGTAAACCCTAATACCAAAGTGATAAGTGCAATTAAACTTATCCTAAGTTTATTGAGTGGATGTGTGTGTAATTGGGAGAGGAAGTTCCCAATTAGGTCAGGCTTGAGTCAATTGGACTCTCACTATGTCCAATTAGACTTTGTTGGTTGAGGTTTGAACTCAATTGGACTCTATGAGTCTAATTGATTAGGTGAAGTGTAATTGACTTAGATCCAAGTCAATTGGGTTAAGTGAGAACTTAATTAGGTTCTTAGGAGGGTCTAAGAGTAGTGTACTAGGCTTAGGGCACCTTAATTTAGGTTTCCTATGGTGTAGAATTGGGTTTAGGGGCTTCGGAGATTAAGATCTAGGCTTGATTTCAAAAACAGTAACTGGAGAGGGGTTCCACACGTCTGATTTAGTAATCAAATGACTTGCACTTCAAAATCAGAAGTCCAAGTCTCTGGTCTGGACGTCCAATGTTGAGTCAGGGTGAATTTGAGGTTCTGTCTTGGAATTCTACAGAAATTGGATGTCTGACATCATGTTTGGACATACAATATTCCAGCAGAATTGGGTTTTGGCTCTGCGGGTGGTGTCTAAGGGTTCTAAATGCCTAACAACCTACTTGGACATCTAGATATGGGTTGAAAGATGAGTTTTAAGGTATTCTAGGATAGGGTGACCTAATCTAAGGGTGGCTAGGGTTTGGGAAGGTATCTAAGGCTGTCCTAAGGTTAAGAAAGGTCCTATGTTCTTCATAATTTAATTCCTACATTAAAATTCTACTAGTAAGGTAGCATACGTCTTCCATACATTATGTCTTCATCTTTATTCCAGGGCTTCTCCTCCAGCTCTACTGCAGCTCTGGCTTCTTCCCTTCTTCAGATCTAGCTTCAGGCCATCTCTTGAGCTTCTTATTGCCTATAATTCAAATAGTGCACTAATTAGTACATTATTTCATGATTATTTAAGTAAAGTAAAAGAAATGAAATGTATGTTATTTATGCATGAATTACACTACAATTATGCCAAGTTCTAACTTAATTTAGGTCATTTAAGTCCTATGATTACCACGCAATCACCTGGTGTGTCAATGTGACCAAGAATCCTCTAGATTCCATGGTCAGCCCTAAATAGCCGCTAGCTACTTTAGCTCTTCAGCTCTTCTACCCACAAAAGTGAACCGTTGGTTTACAAAGTCGAGTTGTTATTCCTTATGATTTCTCCTATTAGGGCCTATTCACCATCTTTACTCAATTCTTTGTCAATCCTGTGGACCTACTGGATCTCTTAAGGTTTCCCTTGAAACCCTTTAGATCCAAGAACTTTCCCTTTTTATTAGACTCTGGCTAGAATCAATAATGCAAAGTGATAGATTAGCTTTGTTACCTGTCCAAATTAAACTGGCTTCCATCCTTACTTTAGGGAGCTTACAAGCTCTTTCTATTCTTTTAGATCAAAGATTATGGCCTTACATGGCCTTCTTTTTTGTCTAAGATGGGGATAAAAATCCTCTAACTTGTTCTCCCCAGATGGGGCTTAATAGGGGTTCATTTGGGTTGTCTCAATAGACGAACACCGGTATTAAGCTTTAGTGTCAGTATTGGCACTATCGCTTCCCCCTTGTTGAATGGTCGAATCGCTACGCTAACGTGTTCGATTTTGGAAAACCTGTCGTTGTAGTTTGAAAGCGAAGAAGTCGTGTTCAACAAATAAAATTTATACCGAAATGAAAATTCCGGGTCAAACAGAGGGAGGCAGACGTTTGATTTAAAAACTACGCGTTTCTTTTTATTTGTCACCGAATAATTCAATTTAAAACTATCTAATTATTTGCAATAAATAGAAGAGAGAGAGAGGGTAAGAGAGAGAGAATATTACACATAGAAATAAAAATGAGATGTAGAATAAACAAAGAATTTATCATTAAAGAGATTGTTAATTACAACTAGAAGGTATAAAACAATTGCACTAGAAAGCGATAAATTTACTCTAGAAAGCATTAAAAGAATGGAGGGAGAAATGTCCTCCTCGACGATCGCTTGGAGGACGAGCAAAACTACTCTAGAAAGTAGTAAATCTATACTAGAAAGAAGTAAAAAGAATAGGGAGAGAGAAATCCTCCTCGACGGTCGCTTGGAGGACGAGCCGGACGGGACGACGCCTAGACGAAGGAGGACGAAGCAGAAGAACGGGAACGGAGCAGCACGCCATTGTCGTCGCGGGATCCACTTCCGAAGGGGGACGAAAATTTGGACTTTATCTCGCGAGAAGCATCCAAGGTGTGGGACAAGCTTCTCTTGAGCTTTGGAGAGGTAGAGAAGAGAAGGAAGGGATGAGAATTTCATATGGAGGGGTCTCCTTTTATAGTTGCAAGGAGTGGGGGCAAAATGGTCATTACAACTTTAAAATAATAAATGAGGGGTCTTTAGTGACGGATAAATCCGTCACTAAAGCCCCCAACGTGGGCGTAGCTCCCGCGCCCACGCGCGCCTCCTCAGCTGCCTGCTTATTCAATGCCTATGACCACGTACTTCAGATCTCAGTCGTCCGATCGCGAGATTGGACGGCTTAAGACGCGTGATCACCCGCTGCTGCGCCTGCCTGGCGTGTACGATAGCGCATCCATGCCGTGCGTGCAATAGCGCGTGATCTCGATTGAGCGCAGACGACTGTCTGATCAAGATCCAATGCCCGCCTACGCTCGCTCGCCTGCGCCTTCCTCCCATTCGCTGCGGCTCGAACCCGTGCCCGCAGTTGGCGTAAGCGCGCTCGACCGCTGCGCTATGAGGCGTGGATGGTCGAGCAGGCGCTTTTAGGCGCGGCTGACCACAGCCGTTGGATCGAGATCCAACGGTGGAGAGGGAGCGGGTGCGGTGTCTTCAGAAAATGTGTGTGGTCGTTTGGGCAGCCGGGATGGCGCCACGTGGCACCATCTTGGCCGTCCATCTTCTGGAAGTTGTAGATGGTGCCACAGATGTCGGATTGACTTGATTTTTGCGTCGTTGGGCTGCAATCGTCGATTCGAATTCATCCTTGTGGTCGGATTTGTCATTTGAAGAGCAGATTTACACCATCCTGGCCCTTGATCTTCTAAAGTTCTCCGATCACTATTTGATGCTACGGATGCCTGATTAGGGCGATCTTGGAGTCGTTGAACTCCAATTGTTTCCCTGATCACATCCATACGGTTGGATCTTCGATCCAAGGCCCTGATAAAATGTTTGCCCTGTTCAAGCACATAAAAGGAGACAATTAACCTCCATTTTATTCAAACTACTCTAAATGCAAGATGATGCATGTTATGCGATATTTATATCATGAAATGCAATCCTATGCTTAAGAACATGTATAAATAGACATCTTAAGTAGTGTAAATGTGTTTACATCATACCCCCATGCCTATCTTTTGCTAGTCCCTAGCAAAAACTATATGCTATTTATAAAAGAATTAGGTTGGATTATTTGGACCTGAGTTATTTTCAATCATTAAGAAATTGTTTACTTAGGAACTAAACTTTCAAAGACACAACAGCACCCGAGTATCAGCCAAAATGCAAACTGTCTCAAGCCCTCGCCTTATTTAGAGAAAAATTTCTTTTTCTCTTTTTCTTTTTTTTCTATTTTTTTTTTGAATTTTCAAATTTTAGGGTTTAAGAGTGGCTTTCTACGGCCATTCAACACACCCAAGATTTGATGAGAATCCTAAGTTTTAAGAGTCTTATTGTGATTGTGATAGACTCGTCGACCGACAATTAAAACGGACTTCGGATTTCTACTCCTCTAGGTGATCTCAAAAAGAATTCTGCCTAAAGGTGTATCTTTACAACTGGTAGCTTTCTCCCTACTTTTATTTTTTACGGGGTCAACACAAGGGTGAATCCAGTGTATATCTCCCCGATTCATTGTACTTCTCTGCTTCTTCCTAAGTGTTTTGGGAATTTTTAGTGCATTTACTGAGCTGGGTTTTGGACAACCAGTCGATGAGCTGTTACCACCGATAACTTGCCAGCCATACTCGTGCGGCGAAGTGTGGCTTATTTCTTTTTGTTCTTTTCTCCTTTTTTTTTTTTAAGTAGGTGGCTTCCCTAATCTAAGATTTACCTAAAGGCAGCAAAAAGAGAAAGGTCCAGTGACTGGGCTCTAGTCAACCTACCTATGGGCTGTTACCCACGATAACTTGCCAGCCATATCACCCTAGAAGGTTCATTAGCTACCCAATTTCCGTTAAAATCGCCGAACGAGTCAGTGCAAAGAAAGTGTGTAGATGCTTAAGACTCAAAATTTCCTCAAATCAGAGGGCAGGTTGATAAATCGTGTACTTATCACCCAAACTTATTTACTCCAATTAAAATAAAATTTAGGTTGGCGAGAACTCGAAAAACAAATCCACATTTTAGTGGATACACGGGCTGATTAAGTCCAAAGACCTGAAGGGTCTTTGTGTTCAAATCATAATGTAGTATTTCCTAAGATTGAAAATTTTCTTAAACCCAAATTCTCTTTCCTAATTCCAAATTTTTTTTTTAATAAAAGAAAATAAAACAAATCTACGGAGTTGACGAATAAATTCAGAGATAAATATCCACCCCCCCATGCCTATCTAATGCAATGTCCTCATTGTATTAAAAAGACATAAAATAGAGTGGAAAAGCATAGAAAGCACCTGAATTGCGTGAATGTCAAGTCTGCTCTGAGATGAAAACTAAAAGGAACTGTATATGTGCTGAGTTTAGTGCCTTCAGGTAGGCACACTATACAAAGAAAAGAAATGAAGAATTCACAAGTGCAGGTCAGAATCAGAATAAACAGAAGAATCTTCTGACCTATCAACAGAGGTCCACAGATGTGGACTAGATTGTGGTGCAGACCCATTCCCCATAATCGAGACTATCTTAGGTTCTGGATAAAAATTACCCAAAACCTAAAATTAGAATGCAAGCGAGGTCGGGCCTGCGATTTATGAGGATGCAACCCAAGACCAAAAAGTCGGGTTACAGAGAATTGAAGCTCAAAAGGATAATCGTTGAATGTGTGCTTGAGTTTGCCATCCTCGAAACCAATGTTGTAAGGGTTTTGATTTAATGATTTCAGCTTAAAAGGAACCCTTCGACTCAATCTTCCATTTCCTCCAAAATTAACTTCCCAAATCAGAACTTCCCAGCTCCTATCCTCCTCATTCCGAATGTTAAATTCCGAGACCTCTTGCATGTTAATCACCCCGTCTGAAATCTCCAAGTCTAAATGATGTGGCAGAATCAGAATTGACTTGGGTCTAATTATCTCAGAAACAGAATTATCGATAAGCTCAACGGGGTGTAACTGATAATCAGGGCATTGAATTGATTCCTCCAGAAAATGCGATTCTGGATCTGTAATGTGTGCCCTAAGATCAGTTTCCTCAATTATTGGGGTATCAAATGATCTATCAGATTCCTCAGGCCCAATCGTCTCACAGAAATCGTGTTCAGAAAACTCTCGTGAGACTTTGCAACTTGAATCTTCACCATCAAAGAAATCAGGATCCGTATCAATGTATGTCCCAAAATCATTTGTCACTTTTTGTCCAAGGAGATATACGTTTCCTCGTAACCCGGCTCAGGGATTGATGAGAACCTCATCATGAGCCATAACTAGCTCATTTTGACCCAATACAAAGGATAAAAGCTCCTACATATCTCAAGGAAAGGCTTAACTCAGAGAATTCTGAGTTTGAGAAGAAAACCAGTCATAAGGGGTAAAAGTGCAATTTTACCAGTATAATTTGCATACAGGGTAATTCAGGGCCCAAACATAGGTCAAAACAGCTTAATAAGAATAAAAGTGGGATGAGATGATCTAGCAAGGGCTACAGCACTTCCAAGGAACCAAATGATAATCTGTAACCCTAAAACAAACCACTTCAATTCACAAGGTTCGAGGCAAAGTAAAAATAGAATAAACCCTCTAAAATTCATAGAAAAATAATCTCTAGGGTTTAGAACCTTCAATTTGGCCTTTAGAACCCATTTTGACCTACATTGAGAACCATGCCCAATTAATAACTTAATTTGGGTTTTTGCGCAAATTGACCGGTCAAACAAGGTTTAATATGAAAATAAAATTCACCATCAGATTCCTTAGGTCCTAATTAGTCATGTATAAAAACTTGAGCCTAAGAAGAAACCTCCTTGACCGACTTTACACTTTGGTCCTCATATATTTACTCTTTGGCCCTCAACTTTTGAACCCTCGCATTTAGGCCCCTAACTCTCCTTCGTTCTTTGCAAACAGGTCCCTCCTGCAAAACCCTGCCAGCACCATGCTCCGGCGACCTTGCGCGGAGCATGGCGCCGCGCAGGGTGAGGTGGAGGACCTGGCAAGTGTACCGGGGGTGCCCTGCGTCGTCAGCCGTCGCAGGAGCACCCCCATGGTCATTGTAGCCCCCCATACCGGCCGTGCGAACGCACGGACGGTATGGGTTCGCATTCCGACCATTCTCCGGCGAGGGAGACACGTCGTCTCCCTCCGCCTTCCTCCCTGCTTCAACCCTATAAATACCCCCCGCCGCTCCACCGACCAAAGCAGCCTGGATCTGACGGAGAAAACCCCCAATTTTCCTCTCTTCTCACTCCGGCAGACGCCCACCAGCTCCGGCGGTTCTTCCTCCTCCTCCTCTTCGCTCTGCCGCAATACCAGCAGCAGAGATTTCTTCCCCTGCTCTTTCCGCGTCGCGCAATACCGGCGCGCGCTGCCTCTGCCCCGTCGTCACCGCCGTCCTTCCCCCACTGGGCACCGTCTTCTCCGGCGACAGTCGATACGACTGTCGCCCTATTCCTCCCCCTTCGTCCCTGCAGTTAAGTTAGACCTACTCCCCTTCTCCTCCTCTTTCTTTCCCCGCTTTCGATTTAGTCAATTAAGCCCTCTACCGACCCTGTTCACCCTCATCCTCTCCGCCTCCGACCACCCTCCGGCGAGCCGCTCCCATCACCTCAGCAACCCACACGGCTCGCCGACCACCGCAGAACTTCCGCCTCCTCACCCTGATCCTCTTCCGCCCCTCCACTTCCCACCAAACACCCTCTGCAGATCCACCGAACACACCCACTCCCTCGCTCACAGTTTGACCTAGGACGACCTATTAGCTCCATCTCGCTCCCTGCAAACCCCCTGACCACCTTCGCCGTGCCACGGCGAAGGTTCCCCGCCTGCCTGATTTGGCCGAGAGGCCGTTCTATTGATTTCAGGTTCCAGGCCTTGACCGCCATTGGCGAGGAAGCTCGAAGCTTGCTCGAGGTTGCTCCAAGCCTAGATATCCCAGGTTGAAGAGCCACGGCCAGCGCGAAAGAGTCTTGCGCACACACCCTGGCCCTCAATTGGAGTTGCGCGCCTCAACAGCTGTTGCAATTGGAAGCACCATCCCTGCTGCAGGCGTGAGAGAAAAGGGGTGCGCGGATAGTCCCACCTCGGGAGTTTCTGAAGCCACACACCCACATAAATTGCAAAAGTGCCACCATCTGTTTGCCTCAGTTACCACGGGGTGAGGTCCCTCTCACCCGACCCGACCCGACTCGGCCTCGTCCGTGACCACGCTCCGCGGACCTGGCCCGACCCGATTAGACTGACCTGCACTCCTCGCCCACCACGCACGCCGGTGGGCCTGGACCCGGGCCTGACCCGAACCCGATTACCCGGTAGCGCTCTGGGAGAGCTTCCGAAGAGTGATTTCAGAGAGAGAGATACTCGGGGGAGGGGGGTAGAGTAGGTTTTTGCCTCTTGACGAAAAAACTCTGAAGTGTGCAGGCCAAAGAAGAAGAAGCAGACCCGCTGAAGAAGGAGCTGCTGCACTGTAGCGAAGGCATCGTTAAGTCGTCTCAGCACCGGGGCAGACGACGGAAGGTCAGCAGCCAGAGCAGGAAAGAAGACAGGCTGAAGAAGAAGGAAGAGCAACGGCCATCGCGAAAGAAGAAAAAGAGAGGTCAAGGCAGGTGAAGACAAAGAAGAAGAAGGAATGAAGAGAAGCAAGAAGCAAGAAAAGAAGAAGACGATCTGACGAAAAAGAAAGAAAGGAAACAAGGAAGAACAGAAGAAGAAGAGCACGAGGGGAAGATCTGAAGAAAGCAGAAGAAGAAGAAGAAGAAGAAGAACAGGAAGAACCAAAGACAAAGAGGAAGAAAGAAGAAAAGAAGAAGAAGCCAAATTTTCATCTCTCTCTCTCTCTCTCTTTATTTTTGTAATAGAACTTGTATATCTCTAGAATACAACTTGCTCCCTGAGTTCGACCTCGGGAACTCTTTTATTTTTCCGAGTAAAAAATTTTTATATGAAACGTTGGTATCAACCGGCTTTACTACAACGATGTAAGTAACTGAAACCTCCGACGGTTATCATTTTGGCGCCGTTGCCGGGGAGCAACGGCTATTCTAGAGGTAAACATTCCTGTTTCTTTTAAGTTCTGACAATCTCCTCTCTTTTGTGCAGCTACAGGAACTCAAGAAGACAAGCAACCACACAACCACTCCGAAGACAGGTAAAATCTTTTCTCTCACTATTAACCCCTACACTCTAAAGAGGAAGAAAAGAAAAGAACAAGCAATATAGGGCTAACCTGTCTTCCATACTTAGTAACCATAAAAAGTTGCATGTTTTCAACTCATCATTCCTGCACACTAGTAAGGGTATTTAAGGGCTAACACATTCTTGCTTGAGCCCTAATTACCCAACGAAGAATTAACTGGACCAAGTAGAGCCAACCTAGGATCCAACACTAGGGATTTAGAGACACACTCCTTAAGCAAGAATTGAGAAAACCAAATGAAGTGTGCCCAAGCCCTTGTCTGAAAATACCTATTCAAAGAAAAACCTAAAACAATTGGCTCTCTAAACACTTGAACCCTAAAAGACAGGACCTAAAAGCTCTCAAAGAAAACAAGAGGTAAAGTTGACCCCTTTTGGGTTAACCAACCTTAAATTAGGTCACTCTTTGCACTTAAAAAGACTAAAGTTCAAGTGAAACCTTAAGCACCCTGATCTTAAAATTGGTAGACTTAAGAGGTCAAGATCCCCATTCTGGTCTACCTGGAACCGCAGTGACAAGAGAGGTCGGGTGGGGGAAACCCTGTAACCCGTGGGGACGCTCTACCGTGTAGGGGTCTTCGCGGGACTCTCCCTCTCTGGCTGCCCAGGTAATTCTCAGGTGGACGATCTTTCTGATCAAGGGGTCCATCTGCCCCGAACCTCTATAGTCACCCAACAATTTTTGGGTGTCTTGATTGGGTCCAGCACCTGCTTATCTCATCCAGCCCTTCAGTATTTTTCAGGAGGTCCTTGAAACCTCCTATAGAAATTCACTCTCCCCGAGGCTAAGCCTCGGCTCCTTTGTTTTTGCAGAAATCATTCACATAACCCCTCTTTCCTCTGATTCTGAACAAAATCCCCTTCTTCCATCTTGATTCAAACTTTGATTCCACCACCTGATCCAATTATGCAGCCTAATTACCTAGCAAGACTACCATTCAAGAAACCTGAATATCGGAGATCTATGAAAGATAAAATGATCGAGGATGCCATAAGATTCTATGAAAAAGAAGAAAAAACCTCAACACCAAGAGGAGATATTCAGGTTGATGTCCCAACAACCACATCCTTCATCATAAACTGTGCCCAAATTCTATTAACTGGAATTTCAAAAGGATCAACCTGAGATATGCTCATGACAGGATACATTGAGATGGAAAAATTACACCAATCTGAATACCTTCAATGCTTGACAAATCCTGTACTTTGGGAACAACACCAAGATGCCCTTATAAAACGGGTAGAAATGATGAAATCAGTAGAACAAATTATCAACCAGAAATACCCGTATATACCAGAAACAAAGGATGAGTCATCTTGGAACAGTACTAAGAATCAATCCAGTTTCCCAGATCCCGGGATTGAGGCACAAAGTGGTTGTAAAATCCCAACCCAGGTAGAAGATAGCATTAAAATAGGTTGGGAAGTTGCAGGAGAAAACAATGCTGAGCCAACCCTAGGCCATAAATCACCAAGCTTAGAACTCCAAGGCTCCTGCAATAACAAGATTAGAATTGAACCTCTGGAGGGTATAAATTCCACCCCTTGTTTTGATAAGGTGACCCTCGAAGGTTATTCGGACTTAGGTTCTAATAATTCTACCCACATCCTAAGCCTAGAACCTAGATCTGAAACTTATTGGGAAGATTATGAGGCCCTTTTTGAGGAAGATCAAATTTTTACAGGATATGATTCCGGGCCTTTATTTGATGAATGTCCTTTTCCAACATCCTCAGGAAATCTGATTGATTTTTCAGAAAACATGCCAATTTATGATACAGAAACTGAGGAGTTGGATGAGCAAGGTTTTAATGGGGTCTATCCTACCAGCTTAGAGCTTGAACAGAACATCTTTTTGAGCCCAGAAGTGATATATAGGCTAGAACCCAACCAGGCTGCTGATTCCACATCTGATGGTTTCTGCTGTGGTGGAATTCATGAATCTCATTTTCGCCAACTCTCCAACAATTTCAGATCTGACTATAATTGCGGAGAGATTCCCCTTCCTGAACACGCCAGGCCTATCTACGACCTCAGTTCACATGACTCTGACTCTGACTCTGACTCTGAGGTCCTGATTCCCGAGATCACTGATAACACAGAATCATTCCTTTTCGATCCTCAGGAACCAAAAACAGAAAATGCCAAGAGTGATTGCAACCAAGAATCCAAATTTTTTCTCGAATCCGATTTCCTTCATCCTACAAACACTCTTCCGGCATTTGATAGTTACCCAGAGGACTCTCTACAGAAAATCACCTATCATCTGTTTCTAGAAGAGCCCTCGTACACAATGGCCACCTCATCCGCACACACAGAACGAATCAAAACCTCTCCCAAACCCCGACCCGCAACCGGACTCAATTTCTATGCTGATTCACCTCTCACCGAGCCGATTGCATTTCCACATCGGGTTTCGAACATTGATCAGACTACATACCATGCTCTATCATTCTCTGATCACCCCTGTAGGGTTCCTGCATCAACCACTGATTATCCTACGGGTCCCTACTCTGACCAGGCTGATTCGGCACAGCCAAACCCTGCGTTTACACTTCCACATCCATCTGAGCTTCATAGTTTATGGTGGGCACCACACCTTTTTATCCACATCTATCAACCCACCAAATTGATTGGGTTTGGGCTGCATCATCAGCCTGTTGATCTAAACAAGCACCTGGTTGGACCAACCAGGCTCTTAATCAAGGTGCTTGTCTTACAAAACTCCGCTGATTTGACCATCCCCCCTCCATCGCATTTCCCGCTTGGCTGAAGGCATCAAATTTAGCGCTCAACGGGAGGCAGCCCGTCATTCTCTTTGAAAACCTGAAACGTGTTCTGACAGCTTTTTGCACTTGAAGTTCACACTTTAGGACAGCCGACTCCACCTCAGGTGCTTGCATCTGAGATTAGAAATCGTCCGCAACAGTCACCCCGACCCATTCACTCATCAAAACAGCTATCCTAATGTATGAACTTTGTTGAATAAAAACCCCTAGGTTACAATGAGGACATTGCAAATCTTAGGCATGGGGGGGTATGAAAGTGCAAAAACTCGTAAGAAAAGGTTTCAAACAAAAAATTCACATATGCCAAAAATACCATAAAAATTAAAAAATTTTCGAAAAAGAATAAGAGGAAAAGAGGAGAAGAAATTTTGTGAAGGAGAGAAGAAACAAAATGAAAAAGGAGCACAAAATTATAAGAAAAGTTGATAGTCATTAGTAAGGAACTAAGGAATTAACCTAAGTTCTAGACCTCATTCAAGAAAATAACTGAAAAGTGCACAATGAGATTAGTAAGAATGCAAACCTTAGGCATTCTTGAATAGACTCTTAGTACCCATTAAGATCTGGACACTCCTCAAGAGGTTGAGGAAAATGAAAAGCTGAAGTATTAGGTCTAAGGCTTAGGGAGTATTCGGCCTCGTTAACTAATTTTTGGTTTACGGGACTCAGTAACCTAAGCACCCTAATCTCACACACAGCCTGGTTCAGTAAGCGTAAAAATCAGAATCACGCAGAAGCGTCGCAAAAATCTGAAAAGAACACCTAGAATAGGAATGGCCGATCAACACAAGTTGATTTGGACGAGTTCCCAGCGCGGAGAGGCGGGAAATCCCCTCGAAGATGCGTAACAAAATATCATCTCCTCGGTGCTTGTCTCTTAGGATATTTACATATCCTACGGGGGGCATGTAAGCACTCTGCTGGTTCAGATTCCATGGATGGCATTATCTCGAAGTGTCAATTGCCAGGGTCTGGATTCGGCCACGGAATACCATGGATGGGATTATCTCGAAATCTCAATAGCCAGGGTTCCGGGGGTTGCCATGGGCGGTGCTATCTCGAAGCATCGATCGCCAGGAACCCTTGAGGATTGATGATGGGAACAAGGAACCTGATACAGACCGTGTTGAAAAGCTAATCCTAGGCTAGAACTAAAAAGAAAAAGAGAGAGAAAACTCTCCAAACAGAAAAAACTTTCTATCTCTCTCTTACAAAACGCACTGCGAACTGGGCCAGGGCTAAAATCATTTCAAGCACGGGTGCTTTAACCACGAAGTCCAATAAACCTTAGGTTAGTTCTTGCGGGCCTTCAAAACCTTTGCTAAAAGACTGAGGCTAAGGCTAGACAGATTTGGATCTTGAGTGGTACTAGAGTATCTTTTAGGCCTATGGTCAGCATTCTAACCTGATCTATGCTCAAATAAAAAGGCACTTATCTAAAACCATTGAAAACCTCATGGTCTAGAACAAGGGTTGAAACCTTAAGTTTTTTTTTTTGCTAAGGGACTAGCAAAAGCTAGGCATGGGGGTATGATGAGAACCTCATCATGAGCCATAACTAGCTCATTTTGACCCAATACAAAGGATAAAAGCTCCTACATATCTCAAGGAAAGGCTTAACTCAGAGAATTCTGAGTTTGAGAAGAAAACCAGTCATAAGGGGTAAAAGTGCAATTTTACCAGTATAATCTGCATACAGGGTAATTCAGGGCCCAAACATAGGTCAAAACAGCTTAATAAGAATAAAAGTGGGATGAGATGATCTAGCAAGGGCTACAGCACTTCCAAGGAACCAAATGATAATCTGTAACCCTAAAACAACCCACTTCAATTCACAAGGTTCGAGGCAAAGTAAAAATAGAATAAACCCTCTAAAATTCATAGAAAAATAATCTCTAGGGTTTAGAACCTTCAATTTGGCCTTTAGAACCCATTTTGACCTACATTGAGAACCATGCCCAATTAATAACTTAATTTGGGTTTTTGCGCAAATTGACCGGTCAAACAAGGTTTAATATGAAAATAAAATTCACCATCAGATTCCTTAGGTCCTAATTAGTCATGTATAAAAACTTGAGCCTAAGAAGAAACCTCCTTGACCGACTTTACACTTTGGTCCTCATATATTTACTCTTTGGCCCTCAACTTTTGAACCCTCGCATTTAGGCCCCTAACTCTCCTTCGTTCTTTGCAAACAGGTCCCTCCTGCAAAACCCTGCCAGCACCATGCTCCGGCGACCTTGCGCGGAGCATGGCGCCGCGCAGGGTGAGGTGGAGGACCTGGCAAGTGTACCGGGGGTGCCCTGCGTCGTCAGCCGTCGCAGGAGCACCCCCATGGTCATTGTAGCCCCCCATACCGGCCGTGCGAACGCACGGACGGTATGGGTTCGCATTCCGACCATTCTCCGGCGAGGGAGACACGTCGTCTCCCTCCGCCTTCCTCCCTGCTTCAACCCTATAAATACCCCCCGCCGCTCCACCGACCAAAGCAGCCTGGATCTGACGGAGAAAACCCCCAATTTTCCTCTCTTCTCACTCCGGCAGACGCCCACCAGCTCCGGCGGTTCTTCCTCCTCCTCCTCTTCGCTCTGCCGCAATACCAGCAGCAGAGATTTCTTCCCCTGCTCTTTCCGCGTCGCGCAATACCGGCGCGCGCTGCCTCTGCCCCGTCGTCACCGCCGTCCTTCCCCCACTGGGCACCGTCTTCTCCGGCGACAGTCGATACGACTGTCGCCCTATTCCTCCCCCTTCGTCCCTGCAGTTAAGTTAGACCTACTCCCCTTCTCCTCCTCTTTCTTTCCCCGCTTTCGATTTAGTCAATTAAGCCCTCTACCGACCCTGTTCACCCTCATCCTCTCCGCCTCCGACCACCCTCCGGCGAGCCGCTCCCATCACCTCAGCAACCCACACGGCTCGCCGACCACCGCAGAACTTCCGCCTCCTCACCCTGATCCTCTTCCGCCCCTCCACTTCCCACCAAACACCCTCTGCAGATCCACCGAACACACCCACTCCCTCGCTCACAGTTTGACCTAGGACGACCTATTAGCTCCATCTCGCTCCCTGCAAACCCCCTGACCACCTTCGCCGTGCCACGGCGAAGGTTCCCCGCCTGCCTGATTTGGCCGAGAGGCCGTTCTATTGATTTCAGGTTCCAGGCCTTGACCGCCATTGGCGAGGAAGCTCGAAGCTTGCTCGAGGTTGCTCCAAGCCTAGATATCCCAGGTTGAAGAGCCACGGCCAGCGCGAAAGAGTCTTGCGCACACACCCTGGCCCTCAATTGGAGTTGCGCGCCTCAACAG
Organism: Thalassia testudinum; assembly: GCA_037157565.1. Taxonomy (NCBI): domain Eukaryota; kingdom Viridiplantae; phylum Streptophyta; class Magnoliopsida; order Alismatales; family Hydrocharitaceae; genus Thalassia; species Thalassia testudinum. The sequence continues at coordinate 23,313,316 of JAZHRO010000007.1, read as the reverse complement.
CTGTTGCAATTGGAAGCACCATCCCTGCTGCAGGCGTGAGAGAAAAGGGGTGCGCGGATAGTCCCACCTCGGGAGTTTCTGAAGCCACACACCCACATAAATTGCAAAAGTGCCACCATCTGTTTGCCTCAGTTACCACGGGGTGAGGTCCCTCTCACCCGACCCGACCCGACTCGGCCTCGTCCGTGACCACGCTCCGCGGACCTGGCCCGACCCGATTAGACTGACCTGCACTCCTCGCCCACCACGCACGCCGGTGGGCCTGGACCTGGGCCTGACCCGAACCCGATTACCCGGTAGCGCTCTGGGAGAGCTTCCGAAGAGTGATTTCAGAGAGAGAGATACTCGGGGGAGGGGGGTAGAGTAGGTTTTTGCCTCTTGACGAAAAAACTCTGAAGTGTGCAGGCCAAAGAAGAAGAAGCAGACCCGCTGAAGAAGGAGCTGCTGCACTGTAGCGAAGGCATCGTTAAGTCGTCTCAGCACCGGGGCAGACGACGGAAGGTCAGCAGCCAGAGCAGGAAAGAAGACAGGCTGAAGAAGAAGGAAGAGCAACGGCCATCGCGAAAGAAGAAAAAGAGAGGTCAAGGCAGGTGAAGACAAAGAAGAAGAAGGAATGAAGAGAAGCAAGAAGCAAGAAAAGAAGAAGACGATCTGACGAAAAAGAAAGAAAGGAAACAAGGAAGAACAGAAGAAGAAGAGCACGAGGGGAAGATCTGAAGAAAGCAGAAGAAGAAGAAGAAGAAGAAGAACAGGAAGAACCAAAGACAAAGAGGAAGAAAGAAGAAAAGAAGAAGAAGCCAAATTTTCATCTCTCTCTCTCTCTCTCTTTATTTTTGTAATAGAACTTGTATATCTCTAGAATACAACTTGCTCCCTGAGTTCGACCTCGGGAACTCTTTTATTTTTCCGAGTAAAAAATTTTTATATGAAACGTTGGTATCAACCGGCTTTACTACAACGATGTAAGTAACTGAAACCTCCGACGGTTATCAGGGATCTCAGGTGAAGAAATCAGATCTTCCTTAATTGGTCGCTTTAATTCAATCTGGTCATAACATGTGTCCCCCCCAACAGGTGCCTGAGCGGGTTCTGTCATTGGCTTTCCTGAAGAAGGTTCATCCTGGGAATCATCCTAAGATTGAATCAAAGCAACCACAAATCTCATCCTCAATTTCGCTAATTTCCCAAGTAGAAACTCACCCGGGTTCTTATCCTTAACATCGTGGAGCCAATCCAACAAAGACTTATTCAAATCATCAATCATTTCAATCAGGGGCTCCAACCTCTCAATGCAAGGTATTGGCTGAACTTCTAAAGATTGAATGATATTCCTCAGGTTAGCCAGAACCTTATCTTGAACCTGATTAACCTGAACCAAATGAGTTGGTTTAAGGTTGGGCGGGTTTGGGCTCAATGCAGGTGTAACGAACGCGTGCCCTAGACATCTTTTAAGACGTCTGGGAGGTGGCCCAGACGTCGGACCAGACGTCTGGGATCACATCCAGACGTCTGACAAGACGTCTGGGATCGTTTCCAGACGTCTGAAAATCCGTTATTTTCGACACACGCGAGTCATCTGCGCGCCTGAGCGCGCAGACCGCATATTCGTCTTCTTCCCTCCTGCGGCTGCAGGATTCCCCTGCCGCGACTCCTTCTCTCTCCTCCTCGCGCGGCCTTAAAAGGCACGCCTCCCCTCCCGTCTCCACCGTCTCCTCCTTCTTCTCCTTCCTGTACGCGAGAGCGAGCGAGCGCGAGGGCGGTAGCGGCGGTTGCAGTGAGCACGGAGGAGGTGCGGCGTGCGAGGGCGGAGCTCTGCCGTGAGGGCGAGCTCACCGGAGCGGCTTGGCCGGCTGGCGGAGGGCGCAGGGAGCGCAGAGCGACGCGGAGAGGGACCTGCTGCGGTTTGAGCAGCAGACGCGCGAGGTGCGACGCGGGCGGCGTCGCGAGCGGAGGCCGAGTAGCACTCTGATTCTGGAAAAATTTCCAGAATCAGACGTCTGGGTGGATAGGCAGACGGCGAGGACGACGTCTGGTAGCTCATACAGACGTCTGAAAGGTGTGTATTCCACTTTCTTCTTCCTTCCTGTCGACCGACCGTACTGAGGGAGGCAGTTGGCTGTGCGCAGGTTCGCTGATTCGCCATCCTTTGCGAATCAGACATCTGGAAGTTGTACTAGACGGCTGGATTGACCTCCAGATGTCCGGGGTGACCATCGGACGTCTGGGGGTTAGGACAGACGTCCCCGCAGACTTCTGGACGTCTGGGAAACCACGCTGGACAGGTAATTCTCTGATCCACTATTTAAGACGTCTGGAAGAAGTTCCAGACGTCTGATTTTGCACAGTATCGTCTTTTTCGACCCGTTTAGGGCCCGTTCGGGCTCCGTTTTCCGCGATTCGAGTTGCGTTCTTTTCAGAATTAATTCCTCTACCCGTCTACAGTAGCTATACACTGTTTTGAGACACTCCTTGTGTTTGATCCTTGTGATAGGACCTCGTTCAGTTGCAGTCTTGAGAGTCGCGGAGGCACGCGGGATTCCCGATCATGCCCCCATTACTTCCATTGTACCTGGTAGAGTGGCTTAAGTTTATTAATAAAATCTGTTAAAGTATGGAACCATAACTAGAAGCTAGGACATTGCATGAATCCTAGGAATGAGAAATGTATGGAATGATAGCTCCTAGGTGATGCATGAATCCTAGGGCTGGAAAACTAGTTGTATGCTAAATCCTAGGATGTGGCATGAACCCTAGGATGGAAAAACTAGTGGAATGTATAATACTGCAGTCTTGGAAAAATGGAAAGGAATATAAAGCTGCCTGTAAATTGAATTAACAGCTGCCTGTTATGAATAAAGAAACATGATTGAGATCATGGATTGTGAGAACGTGAAACTAGAAAGTGAAACATATGATGTTCTGAGATAAAGAGCTGGAACCCTACGGGGAATTAGGAGTGGAACTCCTGGAAAGAAAAAGGAATGGAACTGAGATGTAGTTTGTACTGTCTCTTGGGTACGCAGTACCAAGGGAAGTACCTGTACCTGTTTAGTGCAGAGTGGGGCCAGCCACCCCAGGGACCCGGGGTTAGGATTGGCCGCTCTGTACCGACTTGTTGGCCCTCGTGTACGTAGTACCGAGGAGAGCTACTAGTGTTAGGAGAGTACTAGCTACCCCACGGGTCCCGGGGTTCTGCTAGCCTCCTTCACCGACTTGTTAGGCCCACTAGGGCAAACCAGGGTAGTCAGGCGAGGGTGCGCGGACTGTGGAGGGGCAAGGCCCCGGTTTGGTTACTGTGGAGGGGTTGGACCCCTGTTACTGAGAGGGCTCTGCCCTGGTTCCGTGCTGTGCTTTGGGCGCACCCGTTAACGGAAACGACTGACCGCGTGCCAGTGCGGGCTAGCTACCTGTGCGTTTATCGCACGTGCCGTAGTCACCGTTACGTCTGTTAGTGACCTTGGGGTGGTTGACTGAGGGTAGGATCACCACGGGGGACTCTCCCGGCCAGGAGAGCACCACGTGCTACTTCTACTTTTGGAAAAGACTGCAATCAAGATCGTTCCCACGAGGACATTCGAGATCAAGTAAAGGATCTGAGAAATAAATGAAATAGTAAGAAAATTGAAAGACGTGAATAAAGGAAGTAATAGAACATAACAGCTACTGTACACTCTACTGTTGCCTTTAGTTAGTTTGCCACTCTACTCAGCGTTTTGCTGACGTGTTACACTCGTTACCTTTTTCAGGACCAGGTGTTGAGCAGCCAGGGTCGGCGGCTGCAGAGGACGCTGGGCCGAGTAGGGTCCAGTAGAGTTTACCACAGTCTTTTGCACCTCTTTTGTTTCTGTTCTAGTGAGTAGTTTTTGTTTCCGCTGTACTTTCCTTACCTGCAGTTCTTGTTATATGATAAATGTTGTTCTACTGTTGTGGTGGTACCTACTGTAGTAGTTTCTTTCCTTACTGCTGTACTTTCTTACTGTTAGTTATATTCATGCTGAATGTGGTTTATTTTACTGTCTTTTGGTTACTTCCTCGTTGGACGACTAGGTCTTGGGATTAGTCGAGTCGGTCCGGTTCTTGTGTCTCGTAGGGACTCGGGAACCGGGTCGTTACAGCAGGGGAATTAACGAATTGAGATTCGTTATACCCTTCCTGATAATAGGTCATTTCAGATTGTTCAAAAGATGGTGATGACCTAAAGGCAGTGAAATTAGAGGATGGGTAAGGATCGCTGTATCCTTCTTGATTGTAGATCGTATTAGGTTGTTCATGAAAGGAAGACGATCTATAATCGATGTAACTCTGAGAAGGATAGAAATCAGAATCAAAGTGTTCAGAGTTAGACCCTAAACACGGAGGTCCAGAGTTGTATCCCCAATCCGAATTATCCCAACTAACTGATGGTTGATTACAATACGAGTTGGGATAATCGTCATGTTGAGGATAATTCACAACAGGAGGGAAAGAGCGGAAATGCGTGAAATATGTGGAAGGATTCATGATACACGGGAGGAAGAAAGGCGCCCTGCAATTCAAACAATGAAACCTGTCCTTAATTGGGTTAGCCTACAGACCTACAGACTCCCAAAACCCATCTTGAGATAAAGGAACAATTTTATCTACTTCCGTCTGTTCAATCCAACCAGTTAGAAGGAGGGACTAGGGAGAAGGTTCTTCCTTCGGCTTGCTCCTCCGGTTCCTAGTGTACCCTCCAGCCACGATCATTTGACTCTGCTCCCCTAGCTAGACATCAGATTGAGCAGTAGAAACAGACTAATCGAAAATAATCTCGTTCTGAGTTCTGAAGAGCGAGTTCAATCCTTAAGGCCAACGTTTACTCTGTTTTATTTAGGGCTAGGTTTGAATGTGCATTGGAATGTGATGGGCCCTTTAAATGGGTTGTGCCCTTAATGATTGATTGATTTGTGTGTGCGTGCACAACCAGTGGTTTTCAAGCAAGATTATTTTTTTGATGCGGTGAATTTTAAGGTTCAAATCTTGCTTAGTAGCTTTTAGGATTCAACTTTAGGTATTTTCAAACAAGTCTCATTGGCACACCAGGTTTTACAAGCACAGGTGAAGACGTTTTCCTTTAAGGCTTAAAAAGAATGTGGAGTGCCTGGTAAATCCCTAAGAGTTGAACCTAAGTGGCAGCTACTTGATGAGTTTATTTTATTTGAAGTGGTACGGCCCAATCAACTCAAACAACTGGCCACAAATGCACCATTAAGTTAGGCACACAAAGATGGTTAACCTAGAATGATTTCTACTCTTTTATGTGTTGCTTTATGTGTACCGGTTCCACAGATCAGAATCCGGTTGAGTAGAAACAAATCAATTCGGTTAAGTGCCTTTGAATGTAAGTGTACGTTGTGTGTTTATTGAAAATTGCCCCACAAAATTATCTTTTTATTTTTTTTATATATAAATGAAGGTGGAATGAATGTGAGTGAGAATCCAAACAACCAAACTATTCCAAGGATTTATGCAAACACCTAGGTTAATTGGAATTTGGATTTAATGTGGCGAATGAAATCTATGGAGGGGGAAAGAATGGGGGTTAACTTACAAAACCTTCCAAAGCACTTTACTCCAATCTATCGCTTTTGCTCATCACAAAAGAGTACCTGCAATTACAATAAGAAAGGAGAAAAGTGAGGTAAATGATTTGTAAGTTACAAAACGTGAAGAGAAATAAAAGATCGTCGCCTCCCCGGCAACGGCGCCAAAATGTTGAACGGTCGAATCGCTACGCTAACGTGTTCGGTTTTGGAAAACCTGTCGTTGTAGTTTGAAAGTGAAGAATTCGTGTTCAACAAATAAAATTTATACCGAAATGAAAATTCCGGCTCGAATAGAGGGAGGCAGACATTTGATTTAAAAACTACGCGTTTCTTTTTATTTGTCACAGAATAATTTAATTTAAAACTATCTAATTATTTGCAATAAATAGAAGAGAGAGAGAGAGGGTAAGAGAGAGAGAATATTACACATAGAAATAAAAATGAGATGTAGAATAAACAAAGAATTTATCATTAAAGAGATTGTTCATTACAACTAGAAAGTATAAAACAATTGCACTAGAAAGTGATAAATTTACTCTAGAAAGCATTAAAAGAATGGAGGGAGAAATGTCCTCGACGATCGCTTGGAGGACGAGCAAAACTACTCTAGAAAGTAGTAAATCTATTCTAGAAAGAAGTAAAAAGAATAGGGAGAGAGAAATCCTCCTCGACAGTCGCTTGGAGGACGAGCCGGATGGGACGACGCCTGGATGAAGGAGGACGAAGCAGGACGAAGGAGGACGAAGCAGAAGAATGGGAACGGAGCAGCACGGGGGTCTCCTTTTATAGTTGCAAGGAGTGGGGGCAAAATGATCATTACAACTTTAAAATAATAAATGAGGGGTCTTTAGTGACGGATAAATCCGTCACTAAAGCCCCAACGTGGGCGTAGCTCCTGCGCCCACATGTGCCTCCTCAGCTGCCCGCTTCTTCAATGCCTACGCCCACGTACTTCAGATCTCAGCCATCCGATCGCGAGATCAGATGGCTTAAGACGCGTGATCGCCCACTGCTGCGCCCGCCTGGCGCGTACGATCGCACGTCCATGCCGCGCGTGCAATAGCGTGTGATCTCGATTGAGCACAGACGGCTGTCTGATCAAGATCCAACGCCCGCCCGCGCCTTCCTCCCCTTCGCTGCGGCTCGAATCCGCACCCGCAGCTCGCGTAAGCGCGCTCGACTGCTGCGCTACGAGGCGCGGACGGTCGAGCGGGCGCTTTTAGGCGCGGCTGACCGCAGCCGTTGGATCGAGATCCAACGGCGGAGAGGTGGCGGGTGCGGTGTCTTCAGAAAATGTGTGTGGCCGTTTGGGCAGCTGGGATGGCACCACATGGCACTATCTTGGCCATCCATCTTTTGGAAGTTGTAGATGGTGCCACGGATGTCGGATTGACTTAATTTTTACGTCGTTGGGCTGCAATCGTCGATCCGAATTCATCCGTGCGATCGGATTTGTCATTTGAAGAGCGGATTTACACCATCTTGATCCTTGATCTTCTAGGGTTCCCCGATCACTATTTGATGCTACGGATGCCTGATTAGGGCGATCTTGGAGTCGTTGAACTCCAATTGTTTCCCTGATCACATCCATACGGTTGGATCTTCGATCCGAGGCCCTGATAAAATGTTTGCCCTGTTCAAGCACATAAAAGGAGATAATTAACCTCCATTTTATTCAAACTACTCTAAATGCAAGATGATGCATGTTATGCAATATTTATATCATGAAATGCAATCCTATGCTTAAGAACATGCATAAATAGACATCTTAAGTAGTATAAATGTGTTTACATCACCCCTCAATGTGGTCAAATTTGACCCAATCTCAACCATTAAGATATTCCCTTTTTTATCTGTAGCTTGGTTCCACATGTTTCCACCAGTTGTGTGCGACATGCGGAGCACAATTCACTCCGTTAGGCCGGTTACTATCACATCCAATAATAAATCATTTTAGATGCTTTTACAAGCCTACATAGGCAATATGCCACATACAACCACGCTCTACCATCCCAATTTTATCCAAACACATACATTAAGGTAACCCCCATTTACCATTTCCAAGAATATAAATTTTAAAAATTAGATTTGGCACTTGTTCTAAATACCACCTATCCATTCATCTTTTTGGCATCAAAAGATGATTTTCAAAGGGAGGGTTAAGTCCCTACCTTAGGTTGAGGTGAGAACCTCAATTTCTCTCCTTCCCTTTTCAGAGTCAACATAAGTTGCAAAATTTCAATCCACCCCTCCCACCCAAAGCACCCAATAACAAGGGGTTAATAAGTTAAATTCTCTTACCAAGAGCCCCTTAACTCTATTTGTTAATGCCAACTATGATAGAATTATTTTGTTATTATCGGATTATCACGAGCTTGTTTTGGTTTCGATTGGCTAATAAAAATTTAAACCCTTACAGGAAAGTAGCCCAAAGAAAAACTAGAAAAATAACAAAGTCTTCATGATCTTTTACCCTTGTGGAAATTCGTCTCAAGATTTTGAAGGGATTGATCGTATCAACCCATGGCATCATGAAAGTGTGAAAAACATGAAATACAAGAATTTTTAAAATTTTTGAAATCAAATCTAAAGGATACCAAAAATTCGATCGAGAGAACAAAAACAAAAACACCTAAAATTGGAACCGCATGGGAGGAACTAGTTTCCACATGTTTTGGGATCCCACGAGTATAGTATTTTATACCTTCACGTGCGGCGGGGTGCAACACCCCAAATGCGGTGCTACCTTAAACAAGTCCGAGTAGAAAACCCAAACTCCTCCTCCTTGATGGGTTGATAAGACTCTTCGTGTCACGGAGGCCCAACCTCAATTGTGATCTGGAAACCTTTCGCATGCTCGATGTGACTCCTCGCCACAAAATCGTGAATGCACTTTAAGAAGTCCTTCAAAAGGACTAAAAAGACTCAACCCAATAGTAGCCAATCAACCCACAAAGACAATTGGTTGAATTGCTACAAAGGGTTCAATTCCTTGATGAAGGGAGGCTTTAGTAGCTGGTAGTCCAATAAGAGAGTCAAGTGATTATTTCCTAAGGCATCGGTCATCCAATAATGGAATTGGATAGTGCCCTAGTGAAGGGAGGCCTTAGTGTTGTTAGTGCAATGCACTAATTAGCTAAATTTTAATGTTAACGAAATAAGCTATATTGGTCTAACCTTATAATTCAGAGTTATACTTAAATGTGAATGATGCATGAATTAAAGATCAAGATGATTGAAGACTAAGCTATACATATGATGATGATTAGCTCAAGGAAGTTTAAGGAGGATCATGTCATGCATTTCAAGACTTCATCAAGTTAAAAGACACTTAAAGTATTTATTTTTTGTTTTCTAGAAGCTTTGTACAGGAGCCAATGCACAACACTTAAACACATGGTACTTATCTAGAAAAACATTTAGAAATTTGATTTAACTTCTAAATATTCAAAATTAATTGATTAGAGATATTTTACGGTCATCTAGAAGGTTAGTTTTGGTTTGAAATTGACACCTTTCTGAAAAGACACATCTTTCAAATTTTATAATTAATGATCTCGAGAGTTAGTTAATTAGAGTTAATTATTGCATTGTAGTACAGTATCGTAATCCAGACGGATGTCAATTATTTAAATATAATTTTTATTAGTTTTATTCCAGGTCATTTACTTGGAGGGGCAGTTATTGATATATATCACTCTTTATTATTCAAAAATCATATTTTATTCCAAAAATGTTAAGTTTATTTACAACAGAATGAATTAGAAATGAAACAATGAAAGAATAAACTAATTTAAGTTAATTATGTATAAAAATAAATGAATTAATATGCATGATAATGCCTCAGGAATATATACAAGATTAAAGGCATCAAAAACTATCCTAAACTAACTATGTTACTTATGTATACAAATATCTAAGAGTTGCTTTCTAATTATATACATCATTAAGTTATGCCTTAAAACTATGTACAATTATGGCATAAAAACCTGATATCCTTTATAGACATCTAATATGTATATATATATTATATAGTAATACTTAAGTTAAGTAACTCACATATTATAATATCATACATAATATACACAACATATATATAATATATATACTAACTTAACATATAAATATATAAATACATATAACATATGTAATACTAACTATATACATACTACATATGTACATGCTACTAATTTATACATCAATACTTACCTATATATACAAAATCCTTCAAAATATTTATATACAAAATAAGTCAAAAATAAGATTTTATTTACATAATACTTAACTATAACATACATGTATATACTACTCAATATATATACTTACATAATATATATATATACAATAATACTAAACACAAACACAATATTTATATCGATATGTACACAAAAACACCTAGCATATGTAAGCACACTTGGTTATTACTTAACATACATATACTATCCCACTAAACAGGGAACTCTTCGAACATCTCAACGACCCAGGTGGGCTGGAGTAAGTCCTACTAAGCCAACACACACATAAACACACCTAGCAAATTGGCAGTCACGGGCCCACAAGCCCACGTTTCTCTCTCTATCTTTTTCTTTCTCTTGTACAAAGGATTAGATGCACTGGGGAGCTAACCCCTACACTGGCCGAGAGGCTTGCGGGGCAATTACATTTATCTCATGCTATTCGCTTGGGCACTACCAATGTGGCACTAACTAAAGCACCTAATTTCAACGTAACAGCATGGTTTTGTGCTAGTTTTAGGTTATTAATTAGATGTCAATTACTTATTTATTTTAGAATTAAATTATATGTACACGTAGCCAATACATAAGGCTTCTTATTGGTATAGTTGTTTTACCTTAATTAAATATATAAATATATTTAAAAATTAGTTAAAGTTAATGAGAAATACATGTTTAATTTAGTGTTTGTCTTAATTAAAGAATAAATTGATTAATTAATGGTACAATTGAATATTCATTTAGTTAATTTACATTATTACATAATTTATAAAGATTTTTAATTAATTTTTAATGATTTATTTGTATATTTACACATTTAAATACACGATTTATATCTATTACATATATTTATACAATATACGTAATATTCTACAGTATAATTAAGGCCATAAATATAATTAAAATAGTTTAAATCATAATATACAAGAATACAACATGATTTACTTCATTAGTTTATTAATTTTCTAATATACATTACATTAACTTAGTAATATACCTAATTAACTTATATAAATATAAATACGTACATTATATAAATAAATAAATATAAATACACTATTGTACATAATAATTACTTTATATTACGTTATATATATGTTTAGTATACACATATGATTACAATTATATATATACAAATAAGTTATATACATATAATATAACTAATAATACACTATATATATATATTACTATACTATATAACTTAACATAAATAATAAGTATAGCTTATGTACATATAAATAGTATAGACATAGTTTGTATACACACTTATGTACATATAACTTAATGTATACTTAAGTTATGCAAATTTACAAGTATATACACTATATAGATAGGTGTTTTTATAGGACTTTTGAATTTTTTTGATTTTTTATTTTGTTTTTGTGTTTTATAGAAATAGAGGGAGAGGAGATAAAGTTAAGAATGAAGAGAAGGAATACTCTTTTTGTGATTTTTGTTTTAGAATTTTTATTTTAAAATTTGAGAAGATTAAGACTTTTGTAGGTTCTACCAACTAAATAGCTCAAAACCTAAAACTAAACACACGTCAAACACATCTTATTCTCACTCAAGACACATTTCAATTATTTATTTACATTATTTTTATATTTTTTATGGTATTTATGGTGGATAGCTAGAAATAGGCTAAAATATGAACAAAAATTAAATTCATGCCATATAAATCAGATAATAATGCTGGGAAGATAGGATCAAACTTTAAAAACATCCTGACATCAGTTAAGAATAGAATCAAACCCTAAAACATGGGTTAAACATTAAAACCAACATAGAATTCAATTTGGATAGTTTCAGAAGGTTTAATTGCTAACAATAAGTTTTAAATGTGAATACATGCTAGTTAAATTTGAATTTGAACCTTAGCTGCAGATGAATGCTTTACATACATCAGACCACTTTAGAGAATCATTTGGCCCATTTTTACATTGAGATCACTCTAATTTTTAACTTGAAAGTTCATCTAGAATGTTGAATAGTGGCTGTCGCTGACAACCTATAGATCATACCTTCTCAAGTTTGATATGAGGCAATTCAAGGCTATCTCAAGCATTAGAAGTTAGGTCTATGTATTATCCACTTAAGAAAATTCATAGCAACCCAAGGTCATTTAAATCTCAGTTAGAATTCATGATAGAAACCTGTCTAATAGTTTAACAGTTGCTACTGCTGACAAATATCTCTCAGATCAAAATCTAAATCCAAACACTGTAAAAATCACTCAAAATCCATTGCCTAATCATCAAAAACCATCTTGCAATCTCATTGAAAACATTAACACATTGATTGAATGCTTGGAGTCCAAAAATCACATCAGACCTTAGTGGCAGGGCTTTTCATTCAGATCTAATTCAACCCATTAAAATGCCATGCTAAATTGTCGCAAACATTCATTAAATGTTCTGGAATTTAGTGAAATCAAATCTAAGTTTATTAGAATCCACAAACCCTAATCTGATCTCATTCTTACACTATAGATAGTATGAAGACCAAAGATCAAGTCAGTCATTGAAATCATGTTAAAATCAAACTCAAACTTTCATTTCAATCCTTCAAATCTCATTCAACTCCTGAACAACCCATTGAAACACTTTGGATTGAAATTAAGATGTCGTTTAGGTGGGCATTTGATATGAGCTCGCTAAAGTGATATGATTATTTAGGCATCCTACACACCATTGATTGGTGTTCAGGATTGTAACGACCCGGTTCCCGAGTCCCTACGAGACACGAGAACCGGACCGACTCGACTAATCCTAAGACCTAGTTGTCCAACGAGGAAGTAACCAAAAGATAGTAAAATAAACCACATTCAGCATGAATATAACTAACAGTAAGAAAGTACAGCAGTAAGGAAAGAAACTACTACAATAGGTACCACCACAACAGTAGAACAACATTTATCATATAACACGAATTGCAGGTAAAGAAAGTACAGCGGAAACAAAACTACTCACTATAACAGAAACAAAAGAGGTACAAAAGACTGTGGTAAACTCTACTGGACCCTACTCGGCCCAGCGTCCTCTGCAGCCGCTGACCTTGGCTGCTCAACACCTAGTCCTGAAAAAGGTAACGAGTGTAACACGTCAGCAAAACGCTGAGTAGAGTGGAAAACTAACTAAAGACAACAGTAGAGTGTACAGTAGCTGTTATGTTCTATTACTTCCTTTATTCACATCTTTCAATTTTCTCACTATTTCATTTATTTCTCAGATCGTTTACTTGATCTCGAATGTCCTCGTGGGAACGATCTTGATTGCAGTCTTTTCCAAAAGTAGAAGTAGCACGCGGTGCTCTCCTGGCCGGGAGAGTCCCCCGTGGTGATCCTACCCTCAGTCAACCACCCCAAGGTCACTGACAGACGTAACGGTGACTACGGCATGCGCGATAAACGCACAAGTAGCTAGCCCGCACTGGCACGCGGTCAGTCGTTTCAGTTTAAAGATTGATTTTGGGCTTAACTTAAGTACTAATTGTCTTTAGTACACATCATGTGAAAACTGCATGACTTCATCCTAAATTTATTAAGGATTTCTGTGAGGGAAAACTACACTTATACCCTTATCTTTTGAGGTTATTGCAAATCTACTTTCCTTCACATTTTAAGTCCGATTCGAAAAGGGATTTCGCACTATCCGAAATAACATTAAATAATTAAGTATTGATTGCGTCATTGCCTCCCTGTGGACACGACCCGCTCTTTTGCGAGTGGTTATTTTCATTGCTTCTTATTAGTCGATTTTTCCACCACTTAAATACTATAATGCTAAGCGAAAAGTCGTCTATCGAAATTGGCGCCGTTGCCAGGGAGGCAACAGACGCAATAGATTTACTTTATCATTTTTAAATCTTTTGAGTTGCGAAATTATCTAATCATTTTTATTATTGTGCGAGGAATCTGTCATGGCGACGAGGAACAGCAAAGCGACGACTTTGAACGTGAACAACGTGCACGGTGAAGACGATCTTTTTGGTGGACCTTGATGCCACTTGGAGGACGACACAGGAACACGTGGGCCTTGATCCCACGCATTTAGGCTTACGGAGAAGCCTATTTATGATTTAGGTAGTAGATCATAGTTAGATTTAGTTAGATAGACATTAGAATTTAAATTACTATCTTTTGGGCCCTTGTTGGGTATTTTTGGGAACGTGTTCCCAGTGCCATTTTATTTCTGATCGCTCTTGTATGCGGGAGCGTATTTTCGGGAGCGTGTTCCCATTTATTTAGATTATAGGATTATTTGAACTATTTTGAATTGCATTTCAGTTAGTTAGTTAGATTAGGTCTGTTTGTTATTCTTATTAAAAAAAAAAAATCGAACTACTTGCTAGAAGCTGCATATCTATAGGATGATCATCTAGGACTGAATGAGTAGCATCTAGTTTATTTTTTATTGCATTGCATTCATACACTGCACGAAGAAAGCTGGAGTAAGGTACGTCTTCTCTTGAGCATTAATTACTTGTCATGCATATGCATTGCACCAAAATCTAAGACCACTGAAGTGCTTGAATCAAATTAATTCAGTGGTCACTTTAAACTAATTGGGACTGTTAAGGGGTTGGACTTTAAAATCTGTGACTAAAAATTGTGTGCAAAAGGATCTTGTTTGCGGAATTTCAAAAAAATCAAAACACGATCATATGCTTGCACACTTGAGACACTATGCACCTCATACATAAGGTCACTAGATAAATTTCTACCTCTCCTCTTTTGCACCACAAGGGAAGTTAGTCGGAAATCAACAAGCCTATCCACCAAGTTCTTTGGTTCCTCGTGTGTGGGCTCGATTTGAGACTTCCATCCCTTTTGAGTAGGTTATAGGCACCGGCAAAGGTTGGCCTAGGAAGCGTAATTTTTGCAAAACTTGTTTGGCCACCAACTAAGCATATAACTCTAAGACCTGCAATCTAGTAAAAATAGATCCCATTGAATTTGCATTTGCCGTGACAATAGAACTCTTTAGGAAGTTGTCTGTTGAATCCTAAGAAAGTTAAAATTATTTTGCTTAAAGAAATGGATTACTCTTACTCCTATCATTCAGATTATCAGAGTCAATACTTCCCATCTTTTAATCTGGATCCCATGCTCCGAGCGTATCCATCCTTTGATGGGTACATTGATAATTCATGGGATCATTCTCATTCTTACCCTGGGAGTACTGGCTTGATAACTCCCACTTTTGAGCAGAGCCTAGGAGTGGGATTTTCCAATCCTGAAATCCCTACTTCCATGCAAACAACCAACCCTCCCACCCTTCATGATTTTTCATATCGAGGTTAGACCGATACCCCTAGGCAACTAGAGCCTGAAATTGACTATCCTCCCCAACTTGATAATAGCAGCCTCTCCTCTTTTATGATAGAAATGCAAAAATAGCAAAAGGAAATAATGGAATCAATGGGAGAGATGTTGAGGAATAGTCAACACTTAAATGAAGAAATAAGACAACTTAGCTACATGCTTCCCAATAATCCTGATCCCTACCCAATAAACCATGATCATGAAAGTAATCTTGAGGAACCTAATGACAATAGGGATCCAATTTTAGGTAGCCATCACTTAGACTCTTCCAATGAGACACAGCCACTAGAGGATAATGATCATAGTGATTATCCACCTGAGTTATATTGCAGTCAAAAGCAAGGGAAGATGGTATCTCTTGAGGACCTTGACCCCAATGATGGTATTCTCCTTACCCCTACCAACCCGGGTCAAGGTTATATTGTTCCTATCACTTCCACTCTTGATTATTTGGTGGAATCCCATTCTACTCTTAGTGAGCCTACTCCTGACCCTCCACTTAGGGAATCAACACCTACCATTCAATATTCTGAGGATTCAAATGCACCTAATGAAGGTGACCCTAAGGGAATAGAGGATGATCAATTCTGGTCTCAGGGATATGATGAGTCTAATTCCGAAGATGAGGATACCCTAATAGAGGAACCTGGACTGAAAATCTGGAGTGACTCACAGGAGAATTATTTATCATTTAAGGATTTACCTCCAGAGAGTAGAAATAATATGATTAAATCTAGATTCCTCCTTTCTTTTAAGAGTCATCCTCCATCAAAATAGGAGTTGATATTAGAGGAGGACGAACAAAATAATGAGAAGTCTATGGGAGATTCTTGGGGACAAAACACATCAATTAAGGATTTATACCCTGAGAAGAATGACGAATTCAGTGATATAGACTTCCTCCAAAATATTACGATTGATCCTCCTTTAGAAATAATTAAGGATACTAATCCAACTCCTAATGAATCACATATACACCCCGACAAATATTTTAGTGAACCAAACAAATCTGGGGATGAGCTGAATGATAACGATTCTTACATTTTGACCCTGCCATCAAAAAGTTGTAATTTGGAGTCTACCCTTGATTCAAATATGACTCCGATCATTAATGCTAGGCAGGATAACTTGAAGTTGTCTACTACTGTTAGGGAGTGTATACAATCTGAAACATTGTTGGAATTGGACCCAACTAAGACCTCATTGGACTTAACCATTACCTTCCAACACTACAAACAACCATTATACTCCCTAACCGATCCGTGGCTCAGATTTCTGCTCATGTACATTCTTTCTGGAGAGTATATCAGGCTAGTACATCCTAGGATAGAATGGCGAGTTTGGATTGATGCTTGTACTTTTACTCACGCCATTCAAGGGTTTGAACTAATTATGTGTATATCTTTTAAAACCCGTCCTGCTCTGGAGGATCCTTGTTATCCTCCACTTATTCCGTTTCGGGAGGTCCCTTTTCATATTCCATTTATTATTCCTAGACCACCCCAGGTAGCCAACGAGATTTTCTATTTTTATTTCTTCTGGCGAGCATTTGGAATTACATTACATCATCAGCTCGCCAACATTCGTGGTTACCTGTTTTCTAGGCCTGCGTTGTTACGCATATTCTTATGGCCTAACCTTTTCTATTTGGAACCTGACTTACAGGTTCCTTATAAGTCTGGCTGCTGACAAAAAATGCAGCGCTTGTTGGGAGGCAACCCAGCAGACCGTGTCAGGTGATATTTTTCCTTTTTCCTCCTGTTTTAATTTTACAATGGGGACATTGTAGGATTTAGGCATGGTGGAGTGCATTTGTATTTTAGGAAGTATTTATGCATTTAGGTTAGTTAAAAAAAAAAAATTGAGCTGAATGGGTTAGACCTTAGCAAAATACCTTTGTTATTGGAGGTTCTTCTTCTGGAATTATTTCTTAAGTTTAGAATCCAGTGCATTTATTTCACGTGCACGTAGATTTGGTAATGGATCCTTGAGGAAAACCAATGAGCATTTGTAAATCTACTGAACCCTTGGACAGTTCATAGGGAGTCAGGCATTGTTGGACGTATTACGAATGGCTACGCTAACGTGTTTTGTTTTGGAAAACCTGTCGTTGTAGTTCGAAAGCGAAGAATTCGTGTTCAACAAATAAATTTATACCGAAATTATAATTCCGAGTCGAACATAGGGAGGCGGATGTTTGATTTAAAAACTACACGTTTCTTTTTATTTGTCACAGAATAATTCAATTTAAAACTATCTAATTATTTACAATAAATAGAAGAGAGAGAGAGAGTAAGAGAGAAAGAGAATATTACACAGAGAAATCAAAATGAGATGTAGAATAAACAAGGAATTTTTCATTGAGGAGATTGTTCATTACAACTAGAAAGCATAAAACAGTTACTCTAGAAAGCAATAAATTTACTCTAGAAAGCATTAAAAGAATGGAGGGAGAAATGTCCTCCTCGATGATTGCTTGGAGGATGAACAAAACTACACTAGAAAGCAGTAAATCTATACTAGAAAGCAGTAAAAAGAATAGGGAGAGAGAAATACTCCTCGACGGTTGCTTGGAGGACGAGCCGGACGGGACGACACCTGGACGAAGGGGAACGAAGCATGACGAAGGAGGACGAAGCAGAAGAATGAGAACGAAGCAGCACGCTGTCGTCGTCGCGGGATCCACTTCCGAAGGGGAACGAAAATTGGACTTTATCTTGCGAGAAGCATCCCGGGTGTGGGACATGCTTCTCTTGAGCTTTGGAGGGGTAGAGAGGAGAAGGAAGGGATGAAAATTTCATATGGAGGGGGTCTCCTTTTATAGTTGCAAGGAGTGGGGGAAAAATGGACATTACAACTTCAAAACAATAAATGAGGGGTCTTTAGTGATGGATAAATCCGCCACTAAAGCCCCGACGTCGGCGTAGCTTCCGCACCCATGCGCGCCGCTTCAACTGCTCGCACGTTCAACGCCATCACACGCACGCTGAGTCTCAGCCGTCCGATCGCGAGATCGGACAGCTTAAAACGCATCTTCGCCCATTACGCTGCGCACCCACCCGCATGTGATCGCGCATCCACGCTGCGAGTCCAATCGCACGTCGGTGCTATTGGGCGTGCGCAGCCGTTGGATCGCAATCTAATGCTCCACGCGCCGCTCGCTTGCGCCTGATTTGAGGCTTGCGGGACTCGATCACGCGACCTCTCCTTCGCCCGCTGCTTCATCTCCGCTGCGCTACGCGGACGAAATGGTCGCGCAGATGAATCAGCCAGCCGCATCCACAGCCGTTGGATCTTGATCCAACGGCAGAGAATGAGCGGGTGAGGGACCTTTGTAGAATGTGTGCGGACGTTTGGGTGGCCGAGATGGTGCCACGTGGCACCATCTTGGCCATCCATCTTCTGGAAGTTGTAGATGGTGCCACGGATGTCGGATTGACTTGATTTTTGCGTCGTTGGGCTGCGATTGTCGATCCGAATTCATCCATGCGGTCGGATTTGTCATCTGAATGCGGATTTTCACCACCCTGGCTCTTAATCCTCTAGGGTTCCCCAGTCACTATCTGATGCTACGGATGTCTGATTAGGGCGATCTTGGAGTTGTTGAACTCCAATAGTCGCCCTGATCACATCCATACGGTTGGATCTTCGATCCGAGGCCCCGATAAAATGTTTGCCCTGTCCAAGCACAAAAAAGGAGACAATTAACCTCCATTTTATTCAAACTACTCTAAATGCAAGATGATGCATGTTATGCAATATTTATATCATGAAATGCAATCCTATACTTAAGAACATGCATAAATAGACATTTTAAGTAGTGTAAATGTGTTTACATCATACCCCCATGCCTACCTTTTGCTAGTTCCTAGCAAAAACTATATGCTATTTATAAAAGAATTAGGTTGGATTATTTGGACTTGAGTTATTTTTCAATCATTAAGAAATTGTCTACTTAGGAACTGAACTTTCAAAGACACAATAGTGCCCGGGTATCAGCTAAAATGCAGACTGCCTCAAGCCCTCGCCTTATTAAAAGAAAAATTTCTTTTTCTCTTTTTCTCTTTTCTAATTTTTTTGGATTTTCAGATTTTAGGGTTTAAGAGTGGCTTTCTAGGGCCATTCAACTCACCCAAGATTTGATGAGAACCCTAAGTTTTAAGCTTCTTATTGTGATTGTGATAGACTCGTTGACCGGTAATTAAAACGGACTTTGGATTTCTATGCCTCTAGGTGACCTCAAAAAGAATTCTTCTTAAAGGTGTATCTTTACAACTGGCAGCTTTCTCCCTACTTTTATTTTTTTACGGGGTCAACACAAGGGTGAATCCAGTGTATATCTCCCCGGTTTATTCTACTTCTCCGTTTCTTCCTAAGTGTTTTGTGAATTTTTAGTGCATTTACTGAGCTGGATTCTGGACAACCGGTCGATGAGCTGTTACCACCGACAACTTGCCAGTCATACTCGTGCGAGGAAGTGTGGCTTATTTCTTTTTTTTCTTTTCTTTTTTGATTTTTTTTTTCTTTTCTTTTTTTTAAGTAGGTGGCTTCCCTGGTCTAAGATTTACCTAAAGGCAGCAAAAAGAGAAAGGTCTAGTGATTGGGCTCTGGACAACCTACCTATGGGCTGTTACCCACGATAACTTGCCAGCCATATCACCCTAAAAGGTTCATTAGCTACCCAATTTCCGTTAAAATCGCCAAACAACAAGTCAGTGCAAAGAAAGTGTGAGATGCTTAAGACTCAAAATTCCCTCAAATCAGAGGGTGGGTTGATAAGTCGTGTACGTATCACCCAAACTTATTTAGTCCAATTATAATAGAATTAAGATGGTGAGGACTCAAAGACAAATCCACATTTTAGTGGATACATGAGCTGATTAAGTCCAAAGACCTGAAGGGTCTTTGTGTTCAGATCTTAATATAGTATTTCTTAAGATTGAAAATTTTCTTAAACCCAAATTCTCTTTCCTAATTTCTGAATTATTTTCTTTTTTAAATAAAAGAAAATAAAACAAATCTACGGAGCTGACAATTGAATTCAGAGATAAATATCCACCCCCCCATGCCTATCTAATGCAATGTCCTCATTGTATTAAAAAGACATAAAACAGAGTGGAAAAACATAGAAAGCACCTGAATTGCGTGAATGTCAGGTCCGCTCTGAGATGAAAATGAAAAAGAACTGTATATGTGTTGAGTTTAGTGCCTTCAGCTAGGCACACAATACAAGGAAAAGAAATGAAGAATTCACAAGTGCAGGTCAGAATTAAAATAAACAGAAGAATCCTCCAACCTGTCAACAGAGGTCCACAGATGTGGACCAGATTGTGGTGCAGACCCACACCCCATAATCGAGAATATCTTAGGTTCTGGATAAAAATTACCCAAAACCTGAAATCAGAATGCAAGAGGGGTTGGGCCTGCGATTTATGAGGATGCAACCCAAGACCAAAAAGTCAGGTTATAGAGAATTGAAGCTCAAAAGGATAATCGTTGAATGTGTGCTTGAGTTGAACATCCTCGAAACAAATGTCTTAAGGGTTCTGATTTGATGGTTTCAACTTAAAAGGAACCCTTCGACTCAATCTTCCATTTCCTCCAAAATTAACTTCCCAAATCAAAACTTCCCAGCTCCTATCATCCTCATTCAGCATATCAAATTCCAGGACCTCTTGTATATTTATCACCCTATCTGAAATCTCCAAGTCTAAATGATGTGGCAGAATTAAAATTGACTTGGGTCTAATTATCTCAGAATTAGAATCATCAATAAGCTCAACAGGGTGTAACTGATAATTAGGGCATTGAATTGATTCCTCCAGAAAATGCGATTCTGGATCCGTAATGTGTGACCTAATAAGATCAGTTTCCTCAGTTATTGGGCTATCAAATGATCTATCAGATTCCTCAGGCCCAATCGTCTCACAGAAATCGTGTTCAGAAATCTCGTGTGAGACTTTGCAACTTGAATCTTCACCATCAGGATCCATATCAATGTATGTCCCAAAATCATTTGTCACTTTCTGTTCCAAGGAGACATACGTTTCCTCGTAACCCAACTTAGGGATCTCAGGTGAAGAAATCAGATCATCCTTAATTGGTTGTTTTAATTCAATCTGGTCAACCTCGTAACATGTGTCCCCCCCAACAGGTGCCTGAGCAGGTTCTGTCATTGGCTTTCCTGAAGAGGGTTCATCCTGGGAATTATTCCAAGATTGAATCAAAGCAACCACGAATCTCATCCTCAATTTCGCTAATTTCCCAAGTAGAAACTCACCCGGGTTCTTATCCTTAACATCCAAGAGCCAATCCAACAAAGACTTGTTTAAATCATCAATCATTTCAATCAGGGTCTCCAATCTCTCAATGCAAGGTATTGGCTGAACTTCTAAAGATTGAATGATATTTCTCAAGTTAGCCAGAAACTTATCTTGAACCTGGTTAACCTGAACCAAATGAGTTGGTTCAGGGTTGGGTGGGTTTGGGCTTAATGCAGGGGAATTAACGAATTGAGATTCGTTGTACCCTTCCTGATAATAGTCATTTCAGATTGTTGAAAAGATGGTGATGACCTAAAGGCAGTGAAATCAGATGATGGGTAAGGATCGGTGTATCCTTCTTGATTGTAGATCGTATTAGGCTGTTCATGAAAGGAAGACGATCTATAATCGATGTAGCTCTGGGAAGGATAGAAATCAGAATCAAAGTGTTCAGGGTTAGACCCTAAACACGGGGGTCTGGAATTGTATCCCCAATCCGAATTATCCTAGCTAACTGATGGTTGATTATAGTATGAGTTGGGATAATCGTCATGTTGAGGATAATTCACAATAGGAGGGAAAGAGCGGGAATGCGTGAAATATGTGGAAGGATTCATGAGACACGGGAGGAAGAAAGGCGCCCTGCAATACAAACAATCAAACCTGTCCTTAAATGGGTTAGCCTACACACCTACAGACTCCCAAAACCTGTCTTGAGATAAAGGAACGATTTGATCTACTTCTATCTGTTCAATCCAACCAGCTAGAAGGAGGGACTGGGGAGAAGGTTCTTCCTTCGGCTTGTGCCTCCCGTTCCTAGTGTACCCCCCAGCCGCGATCGTTTGACTTTGCTCCCCTAGCTAGACATCAAATTGAACAGTAGAAACTGACTAATCGAAAATAATCTCATTCTGGGTTCTGAAGAGTGAGTCCAATCCTTAAGGCCAACGTCTACTCTGTTTTATTTAGGGCTAGGTTTGAATGTGCTTTGGAATGTGATGGGCCCTTTAAATGGGTTGTGCCCTTAATGATTGATTGATTTGTGTGTGCGTGCACAATCAGTGGTTTTCAAGCAAGATTATTTTTGATGTGGTGAATTTTAAGGTTCAAATCTTGCTTAGTAGCTTTTAGGATTCAACTTTAGGTATTTTCAAACAAGTCTCTTTGGCACACCAGGTTTTACAAGCACAGGTGAAGACGTTTTCCTTTAAGGCTTAAAAAGAATGTGGAGTGCCTGGTAAATCCCTAAGAGTTGAACCTAAGTGGCAGCTACTTGATGAGTTTATTTTATTTGAAGTGGTACGACCCAATCAACTCAAACAACTGGCCACAAATGCACCATTAAGTTAGGCACACAAAGATGGTTAACCTAGAATGATTTCTACTCTTTTATGTGTTGCTTTATGTGTACCGGATCCACAGATCAAAACCCGGTTGAGTAAAAACAAATCAATTTGGTTAAGTGCCTTTGAATGTGGGTGTATGTTGTGTGTTTGTTGCAAATTGCCCCACAGAATTATCTTTTTGTTTTTTTTTTTTATATTAATGAAGGTGGAATGAATGTGAGTGAGAATCCAAACAACCAAATTATTCCTAGGATTTATGCAAACACCAAGGTTAATTGAAATTTGGATTCAATGTGGCGAATGAAATCTATGGAGGGGGAAAGAATGGGGGATAACTTACAAAATCTTCCACAGCACTTTACTCCAATCTATCGCTTTTGCTCATCACAAAAGAGTACCTGCAATTACAATAAGAAAGGAGAAAAGTGAAGTAAATGATTTGTAAGTTACAAAACGCAAAGAGAAATCAAAGAGCGTCGCTTCCTCGGCAACGGCGCCAAAATGTTGGATGTATTACGAATGGCTATGCTAACGTGTTCGATTTTGGAAAACTTGTCGTTGTAGTTCGAAAGCGAAGAATTTGTGTTCAACAAATAAAATTTATACCGAAATTAAATTCCGGGTCGAACACAGGGAGGCGGACGTTTGATTTAAAAACTATGCATTTCTTTTTATTTGTCACAGAATAATTCAATTTAAAACTATATAATTATTTACAATAAATAGAAGAGAGAGAGAGTAAGAGAGAAAGAGAATATTACACAGAGAAAGCAAAATGAGATGTAGAATAAACAAGGAATTTTTCATTGAGGAGATTGTTCATTACAACTAGAAAGCATAAAACAATTACTCTAGAAAGCGATCAAATTACTCTAGAAAGCATTAAAAGAATGGAGGGAGAAATGTCCTCCTCGACGATTTCTTGGAGGACGAACAAAACTACACTAGAAAGTAGTAAATCTATACTAGAAAGCAGTAAAAAGAATAGGGAGAGAGAAATCCTCCTCGATGGTTGCTTGGAGGACGAGCCAGACGGGACGACGCTTGGACGAAGGGGAACGAAGCAGGACAAAGGAGGACGAAGCAGAAGAACGGGAATGAAGCAGCACGCCGTCATCGTCGTGGGATCCACTTCCGAAGGGGAACGAAACTTGGACTTTATTTCGCGAGAAGCATCCCGGGTGTGGGACAAGCTTCTCTTGAGGTTTGGAGGGGTAGAGAGAAGGAAGGGATGAAAATTTCGTATGGAAGGGGTCTCCTTTTATAGTTGCAAGGAGTGGGGGCAAAATGGACATTACAACTTCAAAACAATAAATGAGGGGTCTTTAGTGACGGATAAATCCGTCACTAAAGACCTGACGTGGGCGTAGCTTCCGCACCCACGTGCGTCGCTTCAGTTGCTCGCGCACTCAACTCCATTGCATGCACGCTGAGTCTCAGCCGTCCGATCGCAAGATCAGATGGCTTAAAACGCATCTTCGCCTACTACACTGCGCGCACGCCGGTGTGCGATCGTGCGTCCACACTGCGCGTCCAATCGTGCATTGGCGCTATTGGGCGCGTGCAGCCGTTGTGTCACAATCTAACGCTCCATGCACCGCTCACTTGCATCTGATTTGAGGCTCGCGGGAATCGATCTTGCGACCTCTCCTTCGCCTGCCGCTTCGTCTCCGCTGCGCTACGCGGACGAAATGGTCGCGTGGACGAATCTGCCAGTCGCACCCACAGCCGTTGGATCTTGATCCAACAGCAGAGAATGAGCGGGTGCGGGACCTTCGTAGAATGTGTGCGGCCGTTTGGGTGGCCGAGATGGCACCACGTGGCGCCATCTTAGCTGTCCATCTTCTGGAAGTTGTAGATGGTGCCACGGATGTCAGATTGACTTGATTTTTGCGTCGTTGGGCTGCGATCTCCGATCTGAATTCATCCGTGCGATCAGATTTGTCATCTGAAGTGCGGATTTTCACCATCCAGGCCCTTGATCTTCTAGGGTTCCCCGATCACTATCTGATGCTATGGATGTCTGATTAGGGCGATCTTGGAGTCGTTGAACTCCAATTGTCGCCCTGATCACATCCATACGGTTGGATCTTTGATCTGAGGCCCGATAAAATGTTTGCCCTGTCCAAGCACATAAAAGGAGATAATTAGCCACCATTTTATTCAAACTACTCTAAATGCAAGATGATGCATGTTATGCAATATTTATATCATGAAATGCAATCCTATGCTTAAGAACATGCATAAATAGACATTTTAAGTAGTGTAAATGTGTTTACATCAGGCATACTATCTTCTAAAAGATCTACCTCATATTTTTGAGAAGAAAGTAGAGAGATTACTGGTGCGCTAAGTCTAGTACAAGGACTCTTAAATTTTTGGACAACTAGATGATGATACTTCAGAGTTAGGCGTAGTTTTCACTCTCTGTTCCTGTGTACGTACTTTGAGTGAATTCCTGAGAGTCACCAAATAAGGCAGATACACAGAGATTGAGTCCTAATAAAGCTATAACTATGGTGGATGGTTACGACCGTCCTTCATAGAGTCCTCAGCTGAAGGAGGGTAATAGTGTCAAAGGTCAGAAATACGCCTGTCCTATCCATTCCTTCCCGGTGCCGAGAATAGGCACTTCCACCAAATAAGCCACATAACTTCCTCTTGACCATCATCATCCCTAATAATCCTCATAAATAAAAGTCCGTATCGTATTGTGTTGATTGAAAAAGAAACAAAAACAAGAAGAAATAAATAAATAAAAAAAGAGAGAGAGAGAAAAGAAGAAAAAGAAGAAACAGAAAGAATAAAAAGAAGAAATAGTTATATCACAAAAAAAAAGTCCAAGTGTATGAGGTAACACTGTTTCTGAGGTAGCAAAACACCTATCACGTTCCACCAAATAAGACCCATACCTACCTTCTAGTATTTCTGATCTGTTACCTAGGCTATCAGCACTTCAAATTTGTCTGGATTTCTAAAGTTTTGAAATAAGAAAAGAAGTCTTTTCATTACTTCTATTATTCATTTTTGCTAGGGACTAGCAAATCTTTGGCATGGGGGTATTTGATGAGTCCATTTTAATGGACTAATATTATGCCTAAGTAACTTTAATTATATCTTTTAGATTTGTTAATAACTATATTAAGTTATAGAAGGTTTGCATGCATCATAATTTAGGTTTACATTTATTCTATAACTTAATAGGTTCTTTTTATGTGCAGGAAAAATAATTGGCAAGAGGAGGGGAAAAGGATAAATTATCCTTTTTCAAATCACCGGAGGCTGTTCATTTCCCCATTCTTTGGGGAACCCTCAACTGTCGTCGGCCAGAGATAGTTAAGGGATTTGAAAATCCCTTAACTCTCGAAGGCGCAACAGAGAAGTTAAAAGGAAGAGGAGGGGAGCAAAGAAAAGATCTTCATCGACGGGTCCTTCTTCCGCCCCCTGGGGGGGATATCCTTCCTCTCCACTGTGGAGAGAGTACGCACTGTGGAGAAGGCGCACCACCTCCTCTTGCCCTAGCCAAGCCACCGCGCCATCAGCCTCCTAAGAGCCCGCAGGTGCAACACCAAACCCTCCAGCGCCCCCTACTGTAGGCAGTTCTCCAGCCCGCGCGTGCACACGTGCCCCTGCAGCCATAAGCAGCGTGCAACAGCACACCAAGCCCTCCAGCGTACCCCCCTACAGCCGCTCACGCCATTTTCAACACGCCTTCCTGGCCATCAACGCACTTGCAAGCGCCAGCCTCTGCAGCGTGCAACCGCACGCCTTCCTGCCTCTCCACCCTGCAGATGCACCCGCAAGGCCACCCGCTCAACTTCAGGCGTAGCACTGCCTGCCCACTAGCGCACTTGCAGGCGCCAACTGCAGCGCTCTATCTGACCTCTCCACGCCAGGGGCGCGCCTGCACGCTCCACCACCAACGTGCCTCACCAGCAGGTGCACACTGCCACCTGCAACCGCTGGTGCGCACCGCAGCCTCTCTCTCCTCCAATGGACCAGTGCTCCAGCCACCTCTGCCGGCCGCCGGCGGCCACCTCCGGCCATGCCGCTACCACCGTTGCATAGCTCTCGTCAAGCTGCACCTCCCTGCCGATTCTCGCAGGCCAACCGCACGCAGTCGCACACGCGAGGAGGAGAGGAGAGAGATCCTCTGTTTTCCCCCAAACTAAAATTTACATTCAATGCCATTGCCACCTAATTTGATTATTATTATTATTATGTTGTGGCAGAATTGTGTTCAAACACTCATAGTTCTTTTTAATTGCACGGTATTGATATTAACTAGTTTAAAGATTGATTTTGCGCTTAACTTAAGTACTAATTGTCTTTAGTACACATCACGTGAAAACTACATGAATTCATCCTAAATTTATTGAGGATTTCTGTGAGGGAAAACTGCACTTATACCCTTATCTTTTTAGGTTATTGCAAATCTACTTTCCTTCACATTTTAAATCCGATTTGAAAAGGGATTTCACACTATCCGAAATGACATTAAATAATTAAGTATTGATTGCATCATTGCCTCCATATGGACACGACCCACTCTTCTGCGAGTGGTTATTTTCATTATTTTTTATTAGTCGATTTTTCCACCACTTAAATACTATAACGCTAAGTGAAAAGTCATCTATCAGGTACTCTCCTGATTTCCTGTACAATTGGTGATATCCAATTTGATAGAGCATTATTGGATCTAGGAGCCTCCATAAACCTAATACCTGCATCCCTACTTAACCATCTTCAGGAATCTGAGCTCAAACCTACAGAAGTGACATTATAGTTGGCAGATCGATCTATTAAGTCACCTAACGAAGTTCTTGAGGATGTCATTGTTAGGTTTTAGGATTTCTATTTCCCGGTGGATTTCGTAGTCTTGGATATGGATGCTCCAGAGAATCTGAAAAACACACTAATCATATTAGGGAGACCCTTTATGATTAAGAGTCTGATTTGCTTAGGGTTTCTCTTGGATAGATCTTTTCAAACAAGGCTTGGGCACATCTTTTTTTGAAATCTTTTATTCTTTGCTTAGAAGAAGATGTGTCTCTAAAACCCTGGCTTATAATCCTTAAGTTGGCTCTATTTGGTCCAATTTAGTTGCCTCAAAAATGGGTATCTAGGGCTCAATCAAGAAGGTTTTAGCCCTAGTTACCTTAAGTGGATGTGTAATTAAAAATGTGTTGAAATGAACATCAGGCAACTTTTGGTGAATTACTAAATATGGAAACAGGTAGCCCTAGATTGATTTTTCTTTTTTTTTCCTTTCTAGATTTTGAGGGGAATAAGAGAGAGGGCTAATGAAAGTTTACCTATTCCCTGGTGTGGTTGTTGTGTAGCTGCTTTTCTTTCCTTGGCTTTCCTTGTGATAAACACAACAAAAGAGAGAAAGTAAGTCAATATTGGATTAGAAGTTGTGATTAAAGCATCTAAAATGCCCGTTGCTCCCCAGTAACGGTGCCAAAAATATGTTGCTGAATCATTTTGCGAGGCAAGATCGTGGTTTTAAAAAGAAGGCATTTGTTGTAGTATATTTGAAATCACTACGAAAATGATTAACAATTTTTTTACTTGAGATTTAAAATATCTGAGGTTGAACTCAAGGAGCAAATTGGTATTTAGGAACAAAAATCACAGTTCTCAAAATATGATATTTAACAATAATATAATGAGAGTCCATAAGGAAACTAAAATGAGAATGGAAATGGAAAAGGAAATTATCTTGATGGCTTCTTCTTTCTTTTCTTTCTTCCTTTTCTTTCTCTGTTTGGCTGCACCTTTTCTTTCTTTCTTTCTCTATCTTCCTTTCTTAGAAGTCTGACTCTTTGAATCAGACGTCTTAACTGGCGAATGCTACAGTGCTCACTTTTTTTTTCTTCTCTTATGTCTTCCCTGTTCTCCCTCCTTTCCTTCTGTCTTCTTCTTCTTCTGTTCTTCTCTGCTGTGCCTCCTGCTTCTTCTTCCTTGGCCTCAGCAGTCTTCTTCTTCTTCTTTTTCTTCGCTTGGCTTTCCTCCTTTCTATTTTCTTCCTTCCTTAGCTTTGGATTCTTCCATGAGTTCTCCTTCCTTCTTCAGCCTCAGCTTCTCTACGACTACAGTGCCTTCTTCCTTCTCCTCCTTAGCTGCTCCTTGCTCTTCCTTCTCCTTCTTAGCTTTCTTCTTTTCCCTGCACACACGAGAGAGTGCAAAGCCTATCCCCTACCCTCCCCCACATCGCTCTCTCTCTATTTCTCTCTTAGGAATGCTCTCCCAGAGTTGGGTAATCAGGTCTGGTGAAGCGCACCCGAGTCAAGGCACACCGGCGTCGGTGTGATGCGCGAGGAGTGCGTGGGATAGGTAATTGGGTCTGGTGCCAGATCTGAGGGGGTAGGTCGCGGATGAGGCTTGAGCAAGTGAGGGCGAGGACCTCACCCCTATGTTTTGAGGTGCTAAGCCTATGCGACTTTTTCAACTTGTATCAGCACTTCTGCTCTCAATCTTCTGAGGTGGGACTAAATGTCCCACACTCTTTGCAGGCGCCCTCGCAGTAGAAGTCTTCATGAATTGCAGCAGCTGCGTGGGACTTGGACTCCAATAGCTAGGTTGATAGTGTGCGCAAAAGAAATCCGCACTATCTGGGACCTGGAGCTTGGAGCCTGGGGTCTTGGACGAAGCTCTCGAGCTTCTTTGTGCCTGCTTCAATGGCGACGGAAACCTAAACCCTATCCACAAGCAAACGGCCTCATGGCCTTGTCAAAATATGCAAGAAGCTTCACCTTGACACGGCGAAGGTGAGACGGTGGTCGGTGTGGTGTGGGGTGGCTTGAGTGTGCTTGCTTAGGTCATCCTAAGCGTGCAGATGTGGGTGTGTTCGGGGGACGTGTTGGGGGTGTGTGGCGATGAATGGAGAGAGGGGTTATGGTCAGTGAGACGTGGCGAAGCTTGTGAGGTGGGTTGATGTGTGGAGTGGCAGGAGCACCTCGCTGGTGGTCTACCAGAGGTAGAGAAGATGGTGGTGGTCTGCAGTTGTCGAGGGGTCAAAAGTGTAAATTAAGAGAGGGAAAATGAAGAGGAGGAGAGGAGGAACTTATCTATGGTGACTGGAGTGAAGGGGAGGCAGAGGGGGGGACGACGCATATCTATCGTCGCCAAAGACGAAGATGTCCAGGAGAGGGGTGACAGCGATGACTACGGGGCTAGAGGCACGCGCGTAGGTGTTGCACAACGTGGAGGAAGGTTGTGAAGGTGGCTCTGCCACTGGTATTGTGGTAGAGTGACGAAAAAGGGGAGGTGGGCTCGCTAGAGCTCGCTGGACTCCTTAGCAGAGGAGGAGGAGACGAAATTGGAGTGATTCTTCGGCCAAGTAGAGCTTACTGATTTGGTCGGACCTGGTGTTTCTTATATAGGCACGGGTAGAGGGTCAGGCATAAGGAGGCGGCCAAAAGTCCTCGCCGGAGGTATGGTCGAAAGCGATACCCATACCTCTCGATCACTCACACAAGAGGTATGGGGCGATTCAGGGCATGGGAAGCTGCTCAGGCAGTAGGGAGTTTCGCAGAGGACTCCCCTTTCAAATCTGGGAGCTGCTCCATGGGGAAGCGAGGAGAAATCCTCCACGAAACCTTGTCAGAGGTATGGCTCTCTGCTGCATTGGTAGAGGGACCTGAATGCAAAAAGTGATGAAGAAGTTGAGGGGGTCTTCACAAGGGTTTTCAAATGTTAGGGGCCAAAATGTAACTAGGTATACTATTTGGCAAAGCAGGTCAAGATGGCCTTGCCTTAGTTCAAAACTTTGGTACAAACCTAATTTGGACCTAAGGAATCCAATGGTGAAGTTTGATTTTAGTTTTGACTACTTCTGACTGGACATTTTGCACAGAAACCTAATTTGGTCAAATATTGAGCTTGGTCTGCAATCTAGGTCAAAACAGGTTCCAAAGGCCAAATTGAAGGTTCTAAACCCTAAGGGATATTTTTCCATGAATTTTAGAGAGATTAGTTGATTTTTATCCTGACTGGAACCTTATGAAATTAAGTTGGTTTGTTTTAGGGTTATAGAATGTCATTTAATTCTTGAATTTCACAATAACCCTTTTCTGACTGAACCATCCCACTTTTTATCTTATTAAGTCCAATTGACCCATGTCTAGACCATGATAATCCCGTTGATGAGTTACACTAGTAAAATTACAATTTTACCCTTTGTTTCTTGTTCTCTTCCCAAATTAGTGATCCCATGAATTAGGCCTTTCCCTGGGTTATGTAGGAGCTTTTACCCTCTTTTCTAGGTCAAAAAGAGCTAGTTAGGGCTTATGATGAGGTTCTCATCATACCCCCTGCCTTGCTTTTGCTAGTCCCTTAGCAAAAAAATTTAAGGTTTTAACTTCTATTCTAGGCTATGAATTTCTTTCACCAGTTATGATAACTGCTTTTTCTTCTTTGATTAGGTCAGAATGCCGACAATAGGCCTAGGGTACTCTAGTATCAACCTAGATCTGGACCTGACCACCTTTAGCCTCAGTCCTCCGCGAAGGTTTTTAAGGCCTGCAGGAACTACTCTAAGGTTTATTGGACTCCGTGGTTAAAGCACCCGTGCTTGAGACATATTTAGCCTTGGCTCAGTTTGTAGTGTGTTTTTGTAAGAGAGAGATAGAGGATTTATTTGTTTAGAGAGTTTTCTCTCTCTTTTCTTTTTAATTCTAGCTTCAAATTTGCTTCTCAAGACGATCTTTATCAAATTCCTTGTCTCCATCATCAATCCTCAAAGATCCCTGGCAATCGATGCTTCATGATAGCACCGCCAATGGTAACCCCCGGAACCCTAGTTATCGAGATAATCCCTCCCATGGCATTCCGTGGCCGAATCTAGACCCTGGCAATCGACATTTCATGATAATGCCACCCATGGTATCTGAACCAGCAGAGTGCTTACATGCCCTAGCTAGGATATGTAAATATCCTAAGAGACAAGCATCGAGGAGACGATATGTTGTTACGCATCTTCAAGGGGAATTTCTCACCTCTCCACACCGGGAACTCATCCAAATCAACTTGTGTTGATCAGTGATGAGAGCCTCATCATGAGCCATAACTAGCTCATTTTGACCTAATAAAGAAGATAAAAGCTCCTACATAACCTAGAAGAAGGCTTAACTAAAGGAACAAGTCCTCTGAGAAGAAAACATGAAATAAAGGTTAAAACTGCAATTTTACCATTGCAGTACATAAACGGGATTTCTCAGAAGCAAAACATAGGTCAAATAGTCCAAAGTGGGTTGAATTAATCAGAAATGGGTTTATGTGCAATCTAAGAATTAAATGACACTTGGTAACCCTAAAACAGACCCGCTTAAATTAACAAGGTTCCAGTCAGAATAAAAATCAAGCAAACCCTCTAAAAATCATAGAAAAACATCCTCTGGGGTTTAGAACACTTAATTTGGCCTTTGGAACCTAGTTTGACCTAGATTAGGGTCTTAGCTCTTCAATTTACCTAATTTGGGTTTTTACGCAAAATGTCCAGTAAAAAGAGGTCAAACCTAAAATCCAACTTCACCATTGGATTCTTTAGGGCCAAATTAGGTTTGTACCAAAATTTGGACCTAAGGGGAGGTCATCTTGACCTACTTTGCAAGTTAGTACACCCAAATCACAAAGAGGTCCCTATCTTTTGAATACCGTTGCAGAGAACCCCCTAGGTTCTTCGCCTCCTTTGCAAACCGGTCCTGCCGCCATTGCTAGGGCAGAACCGAGCTCCGGCGAGGTTCGGAGAGGGATTGCTCTCTAATCCCTCAGAGATTCCCTCCCAGAAATGGAAGGAGGATTCTCTGAGGAATTCCCTTCCTCATAAAGTCAATTACAATCGTTGGTGTGAACCCAATCTCTCGTGCGAACGCACGAGAGATTTGGGTATCCTTTCTTCCTTCCAACTCCGGCGAACCGGCTGACCTAATTGCGCGTCTTTCACGCTCTGATAGGAGCGGCCAGCACCTATAAAACACCCCTCGGACCCGGCCACTCATCTTAAGCTTGATTTTGACGGAGATCCCCTCCAAATTTCTTCCCTCCCATCTCCGGCCAAACGACCCACAAGCTCCGGCGACCGCTCTCCCTCCTTCTCGTCACTCTGCTGCCATACCAGCAGCAGAGTCCTCTCCGCCTCTTCCTTCCGCGGCGCGCTGTACCCTGCGCGCAAGCTCCTGACCTCATCTTCGTCGCCGCTTCCTCCCCCAGGGTCTTTCTTCCCCGACGACGGCAGTCACGAGCCGTCCTCTCCACTGCCTCCCTTCACTCCAGACAACCCCAGATACGTTCTCCATCCTCTCCTCTCTCTTTTCCCCCTGTTATCTCCCTTGATCGACCCTCGACAGACGCTAACCACCTCCATCGTCTTCGCCTCCGACCGCACTCCGGCGAGCCGCCCACACCACTCCAGCCCTCCACACGGCTCGCCAACCACCTCGGAAGCTCCGCCTCACCTCCAGGAACACACTCCACCCTCCCACTGCCACTCCAGCCCTCCACAACCACCCCCCGACCAACCCACCATCTCCGGCCACAGGTTGACCTAGGCACGCACGCCTAGGCCGACCTGCGGCCTGCTGCACTGCCCACCGCCTTCGCCGTGCCACGGCGAAGGTCTCTATCTATTCTGATTTGGCCGAGAGGCGCGTTTTGTGTACGACAGGACTCGAGCTGCTGCCGCCATGGACGACCTCTGATGAAGCTCCCGCGAAGCTCCAGGCACCCGGTCTTCCAGACTACAGGTTCTGCATACTAATGCAAGTGTCGCGAGGTGAACGAATCCAGCCGAGGAGCGCTAGCAGAGCCAGCAGCTGCGGGGCAAGCGCACGACGAGGTTTCTGCAGGCGCGCGTGAAGGCGAGACCAGATAGTCCCACATCGTGGGATTGCAACCGGCAGGTAACGTATAAGTTGATTTTACGCTTTATTCTTATCGCCTCGAAAACACAGGGGTGAGGTCCCTCACTGACCCCACCCGCCTCGTCCGCGGCCTGACCACGCGGACCTGGCGGATCCGACCCGACCTAGACCTACGCACTCCTCGCGCATCACACACCTGCAGGTGCGCCTGGTCCCGGGTACGATCCGACCCGATTGAGACTGTGGCTCTGGTAGAGCGGTTAGAGTGAATTGCTTGAGAGAGAGACACGCGCGGGTAGAGGGAGAAGGGTTAGGTTTTGTTCCCCTGTGCAGGCAGGCTGATAGCAGGAGAAGGACGTGGCCGCTGCAGAAGAAAGGAGAAGCAAGACAAAGAAGAAGAAGAAAGCAAGACAAAGAAGAAGGAGGAAAACAGAAAGGTTAGAAGTCTTCGCAGGAGAAGAAGAAGAAGGACAAGGGAAGATTGCAAAGAGATCCGAAAGGCAAAGCAGAAGAAGAAAAAGAGAAAGACAGATCACATTTAAGACGTCTGATACATAAATCAGACGTCTAATTCTATTTTTTTTACATCTTTCTTAAAAACTCTTTGAATCAATTATATTTGCATTTAACAGTTGTATTCTTGGGTTTTACAAAGTACTGAGTTTGCTCCCTGTGTTCGACCTCGGATACTCTAGTTGTTCGAGTAATAAAATTATTTGTTTAAACGTTTTGTCGGTTCTACTACAACGTAATACGCCTTTAAATCCGCACAGAAACGTTGACAACATTTTGGCGCCGCTGCCGGGGAGCAACGGGCACTTGTAAAGCTTTTGAGTACAACTTTTCTATTTAATATCTGACTTAACTTCTCTTTTGTTGTGTTCAAACAGGGAAAGCAAAACAAAAAGGAAAGAATAGCAACTGCACAACAGACTGGAGCAGGTAATCTCCATAAGCCCTCCCCCTTAACCCTCTCACAATCTAAAAGACAAAAAAAAAAAGGGAGAAGTCAACTTAGGGCTACCTGTCTTATATTTAGTAACTCATCAAGTTGCCTGATTTTCATTTCAACATATTTTTGTCTGTCATCCAACTAAGGCAACTAGGGCTAAAACTTTCTTGATTGAGCCCTAGGTGCTAAATTCTAAGGCAACTAAATTGGACCCATTAGAGCCAAGTTAGGATTGCAAAGCTAGGGTTTTTTAGAGACACATCTTCTCTAAAACAAAGAAACAAACTTTCCAAAAAGAAGTGTGCCTAAACCGTGTTTGAAAATATTTATACAAGAGGAACCCTAAGCAAATCAGGCTGATAATTCATAAAAGGAAGGACCTAAAAGCTCTCAAAGGTGAAGTTGATCCCTCAGGTCAACCAACCTTAATATTAGGTCACTTTTTGCACTCAAAATATTTAAAAGTTCAAGTAGAACATTAAGCACCTTGATCTTAAAATAAAAAAGGTAGACTTAAGAGGTCAAGATCCCCATTCTGGTCTACCTGGAACCGCAGTGACAAGAGAGGTCGGGTGGGGGAAACCCTGTAACCCGTAGGGACGCTCTACCGTGTAGGGGTCTTTGCGGGACTCTCCCTCTCTGGCTGCCCAGGTATTTCTCAGGTGGACGATCTTCTGATCCAGGGGTCCATCTGCCCCGAACCTCTATAGTCACCCAACAATTCTTGGGTGTCTTGATTGGGTCCAGCACCTTCTAATCTCATCACATCTTCCGGTGCATGTTTGGTAGGAGGTCCTTGAGACCACCTTTAAGACCTCCTCTAGAAATTCATTCTCGCCGAGGCCAAGCCTCGACGCCCTTGTTTGTGCAGCAACCCCACCACATAAATCTTTCATCTGATTCAGACCCTGATTCTCCTCCTTCTCCCATCATGGCACAACCCATTGAAGATGAGAATAACCTTGAACACCAACTTCAACGCTTGAACGATCTCTTTCAGAACTTTGTAAACCCACCACAGCGACCTATGATGCGAGATCACTATAATCCCGCTGCGGTGGCAATTGAACCCCGAGTACGAATCCCAATTGGAGGACCCGATTCTGATCTAAAGCCCAATATGATTCATGCCATACCAAAGTTCCATGGGCTTAACTCTGAGGATCCATTCCAACACATTAAACAACTCAAGCATCTGGCCCAGACTTTCGGGTCAGATGTACAAAACCGGGATATCCTACTCATGAAAATGTTTTCGTTCTCCCTCTTGGACAAGGCCGCGCACTGGTATCAGACTCAGACCCGCCCGATCAACACTTGGGAGGAATTACAGTCCGAATTTTTGAAAAAATTCTTCCCTGTTGGCCGGACGAATGCCTTGCGCCACCAGATCACTCATTTCACTCAACAACAGGGAGAACCTCTTCACGAAGCTTGGGATCGATTCCTAGATCTCATGCGAAAATGTCCCCATCACGGAGTTCCTAAGTGGGAACAAGTCCAGTCTTTTTACCAGGGACTCCGTGAGGATATTCGTCTAATCGTCAATGCAACATGTGGAGGAAACATCATGGGCCAACACGAGGACACGGTGTGGGAGATTCTCGAAAACATGTGCGAGAACTCCATAAACAATGACTCCTTGGGCTTATTCGACAGGACGAATGCCCGCGCATCGACGAATCTAAGAGGGACACATGAGACGCAGGACCTGTCCACTTCTGTTGACCTGGAATTGATGGCCAGTCGGTTGGACAAGGTCTCTATCATAGAAAAGAAGGTGGACGAGCTAACTCGACATTTGCAGCAAGCCACCTCTGCACAAAACTCTTTTGCACGACCTCCTCTGGCAAGGGAAACAGTGCAAAACATCTATCACCAACCTGCCAAGGGGATGGGCCCCTATCCACCCCCGTCTACCTCCCAGACCGGAGTGACCTCCGATCCCGTCTACTCAAGTTGGGGGAACTCTGAACCCTCGTATTCTGACTTTCCTGAGGTTTCTCAGAACTGCGAGGACCTCAACGCCATCCAGAACGACCCATACTCCAATACCTACAACCCCGGATGGCGAAATCATCCTAACTTTCAGTGGGCGGGAAACTCTCAAAAACCACCATATCAACCCCGCCCACAAGCTCCTCGTCCATATCAGCCGCCTCAGCCTCGGCCCAATCCCACCTACCAATCTGGGCAAAATCAGGATCAACTGACTCTTATCCTTCAAACGCTGGCTGACATTCAAAAAACGAATGCGGTAATGCAAAAACAGCACAAGGACGAGATCACAGAGGTTCGCAACCAACTGGCCCAGATGGCAAATTCTCGCCAACCTGGCACCCTTCCTTCGCAACCTCTGCCCAACCCAAATAATGTGCCGACCCAGAGGCGCATTATGAATCCAAATCCAGGCCACGCACATTTGATTTATCAGGTCCCTGCTACTCCATCACCAGACAGGATGGAGGCTTCTACATCTTATGCAGAATTTCAGCAGCAGCCACCTCTCCTACCTAACCCAAACCAAAGTCAGGCTGGATTAAACTCTGTAACAACACGTAGTGGTAAAACAACACAAGACCCACATTATCTGAACCACTCCAAGCCTGATAATCGCCAAGACCCTAGGGTAGTCATCCAAGATACTACTGTCCCAGATCAAGAACCTGGACCTATCCTAGAGGAACCAGCTAGGATCCCATTTCCTGAGGCCTTGACCAAAGGAAAAAGGACAACCAAACCTGTGGCTCCTGAGGAGGATCTGGTCAAGCTCTTTGAACAGGTCCAGATAAACATCCCGTTGATGGATGCAATCCGCCACATACCGGCTTACGCAAGATTCTTGAAAGACATATGTACACCTAAACGTAAGCCGCGAACCAAGGATGGGAATCCGATTGTACTGTCAGAGCAAGCCAGCTCTGTCATCCTGAGCAAACTCCCACCCAAGGCTAAAGACCCAGGAACCCCCTTGATTTCTTGTAAAATTGGTGAAACCCAACTTGATAGAGCCCTACTAGACCTAGGTGCCTCCATAAATTTAATACCTACATCCCTCCTTGACCACCTTGAAGAATCTGAACTTAAACCCACTGAGGTGACATTGCAGTTAGCTGATCGATCCATCAAGTCACCCAAAGGTATACTCGAGGATGTCATTGTTAGGGTACGAGATTTTTATTTCCCAGTGGACTTCATAGTACTGGACATGGATGCACCTAAGAACCCAAGGGACACACCAATCATATTAGGGAGACCCTTTCTGGCCACTGCTAGGGCCAATATAAACTGCGAAGAGGGCCAGATAGAATTAAAATTTGGGAATCAAAATCTGAAGATCGACATTTTCAAAGCCCAACAAGGGATTAATTGCGGGGTTATAGAGGAAATTTGTGATGTCAAAGCCGTGGTTGATGAACTGCACATAGAGGACAACCTGATTATTCCTGATCAACCACTAGAAAATCAAAAACCGCTAACAGAGGAGTGCGAACACAATCTAGACACACCTATGACTCCTACCATTGCTCCCGATACACACCCTGAACTACCCGCTGCTGCTGACAATCCTGTCATGGAACTCAAGCCCCTTCCTGAACATCTAAAATATGTCTTTTTGGATTCAAATCAAATGTTTCCTGTGATTATCAATTCTCGACTCACACCTGACCAGGAACTCCGTTTGATTTCTGTTCTCCAGCAACATCGTAGAGCCATTGGATGGACTCTAGATGATTTGACTGGTATAAGCCCTTCATACTGCACGCATCGAATCTATACAGAAGAAGGCTCACGACCTTCAAGAGAAATGCAAAGGCGACTAAACCCTAACCTACAGGAGGTCGTGAAAAAGGAGATCATTAAGTGGTTAGATGCAGGGATCATCTACCCGATCTCCGACAGTCGTTGGGTGAGTCCAACACAAGTGGTACCTAAGAAGGCAGGACTTACCATCATCACGACAGAAACCGGGGAAGTCATTCCTACCCGAATAGCTAATTCGTGGAGAGTCTGCATTGATTACAGAAGACTAAATTCCTCCACGAAGAAGGATCATTTCCCACTACCGTTTATTGATCAGATCCTCGAGAAACTAGCGGGAAATAGATTCTTCTGCTTTCTTGACGGGTACTCCGGTTACAATCAGGTGGCAATCCATCCAGAGGACCAAGAAAAGACCACATTCACCTGCCCCTTCGGGACGTACGCGTTTCGAAGGATGCCATTCGGTCTCTGCAATGCACCTGCAACTTTTCAGCGGTGCATGCTTGCCATATTCTCAGATATGGTAGGTGACTATCTGGAAGTCTTCATGGATGACTTTTCAGTTTTTGGACAATCATTTGACGATTGCCTCCAACACTTGGTCCATATACTCAGGCGGTGCATCGAGGTGAATTTGGTTCTTTCCTGGGAAAAGAGCCATTTCATGGTGCCTGAGGGAATTGTCCTGGGACATTTAATCTCAGAGAAAGGCATCCAAGTGGATCGAGCTAAGGTTAACCTGATTTCCAAGATCCCTATGCCTAGCTCGATAAAGGACATCCGATCTTTTTTGGGGCACGTCGGTTTCTACCGTCGATTCATCCCTGATTTCTCCAAAATCGCGCGCCCCCTGACCAATCTGCTTTCCAAGGATGTGCCTTTCGGAATTTCCAAGGAATGCACTCAAGCATTTGAGATCTTACGTGACCGAGTCACCCAAGCCCCAATCCTACAGTCCCCTGATTGGTCTCAACCCTTTGAGATCATGTGCGATGCATCTGACTTCGCTGTAGGAGCGGTTTTGGGGCAGAAAATTGATGGGAAACCTGTGGTCATTTACTACGCCAGCAAAACACTGGATGAGGCTCAGCGTAACTATACGGTTACTGAGAAAGAGCTGCTGGCCGTAGTATTTGCCCTGGAAAAATTCAGATCATACCTTCTGGGTTCCCGTGTTATCATATACTCGGATCACACAGCTGTGAGGCATCTCCTAGCCAAGAAGGACGCGAAACCTCGATTAATCCGCTGGATCTTGCTGTTGCAAGAATTTGACATCGAGATTCGCGACAAGGCGGGAAAGCACAATGTGGTAGCTGATCATTTATCCCGCCTTCCTCCTGAAATTATTGATCCGTCCGGACCTATTACAGAACATTTTCCTGATGAGCACCTCCTGACTATCAGTACAAGTCTTCCATGGTTCGCCGATATTGTTAATTACCTGGCATCACATCAGATTCCGCCCGATTGGCCGAAGGCCAAAAAGGACAAATTGTGTTCCGATGCCAAGTATTACCTATGGGAAGACCCGTATCTCTTCCGCATTGGTGCTGATCAGATAATCCGACGATGCGTCACGGAAGTGGAAATCAAAGACATACTCTCATTTTGCCATGACCAGGCATGCGGTGGACATTTTTCGGGACATAAAACCGCATCGAAAGTCCTCCAGTGTGGTTTCTACTGGCCCACAATTTTCAAAGATGCATACAATCACTGTAAGGCATGTTCCCGTTGCCAGACTCTAGGCAACATGAGCCATAGAGACATGATGCCTCTACAGCCGATCTTGGTATGCGAAATTTTTGATATTTGGGGGATTGATTTCATGGGACCCTTTCCTACCTCGGATGGCTTCGAATACATTTTACTCGCAGTTGATTATGTTTCCAAGTGGATAGAAGCCATTCCGACCCGAACCAACAATCATAAAGTCGTTATAAAATTCCTTCATCAAAACATTTTCTCAAGGTTCGGGATTCCGCGTGCTATAATTTCCGACGGAGGGACCCATTTTACAAACGCTCAGTTCAAGTCACTGATGATCAAATACGGGGTGTCACACCGAATCTCTACTCCTTACCACCCCCAAACTAATGGTCTAGCTGAGCTATCTAACCGAGAGATCAAGAAGATCCTTCAGGTTACTGTTCGACCTGATAGAAAAGATTGGTCTTCTCGGCTTCCGGAAGCATTGTGGGCCTATAGGACCGCCCACAAGACCCAATTAGGAATGTCTCCCTTCAGACTAGTGTACGGGAAGGCATGTCACCTCCCCGTCGAATTGGAGCATAAAGCCTATTGGGCAGTACGGACCTGTAATCTCGACCTTTCTAAGGCTGGAACCCACAGAAGATTTCAAATGAGCGAGATCGATGAATTACGCCACGACGCATATGAGAACTCGCGAATTTACAAAGAACGGGTTAAAGCTTTTCACGACAAACACATTTCTAGAAAGGTCTTTCATCCTGGTCAAAAAGTTTTACTCTTTGATGCTCGACTCAAACTATTCCCAGGAAAGCTAAGATCCAAGTGGGTCGGACCCTACCTAGTCCGCCAAATCTTCGGAAATGGAGCTATTGAAATCAGCCCACTCAGCCACGATTCTGAACCATTTGTCGTGAATGGGCAGAGACTCAAGCCGTTCATTGACATGACCGATATAGATTTGACTGAGTCATCCTTTACCCTCCTTTCCTCTTGAGCTCATTACGCCCAGCCGATGGCGTAAAACTCAGCGCTTAACGGGAGGCAACCCGTCATTCTTTGAAAAACATGAAACCGTTTCTGACATCGCTATGCGGAACTCATATTGCACTTTAGGGTTCATCCATTAGAACAGCCGACTTCACCTCAGGTATACCTACCCGAGATTAGAAATCGTTCGCAACAAGTCGCTTCGACCCATTCACTCACCACACACCTGTCCTAACACATGAACTAAGCTGAATTCGAACCCACCTAATTTACAATGAGGACATTGCAAATCTTAGGCATGGGGGGGTATGAAAGTGCAAAATGTCAGAAAATTCATATCAAGAAAGGGTTCCATTCATAAAAAAAAAAAAAAAAAAAAAAAAAAAAAAAAAAAAAAAAAAGGGACTTGATAGAGGGGAGGAACAATTCAGGGTCATACAAATGAGAGGAGGAAAAGAAAGAAAAATGACAAAAAGAGCAAAAATAAAGAAAGGAGCACAAAAGGAAAAGAAAAAGTCATTAGTAAAAGATTAAGGGGTTAACTGAAGTTCTAGACCGAGTCAAGAAAAAGAAAAGAAAAATGCTACAGAGATATAACAAGAGATTAGCGGGAACGCTGGTCTTAGGCCTCTTGGGCTAGATTTTTAGCTTAAAAATTCACGTATCCGTTAAAATCTGGACAATCCTCAAGAGGTTGAGGAAAATGCGAAGCTTAAGTATTAGGTCTAAGGCTTAGGAAGTATTCGGCCTTGTTAACTGACCTCCGATTTGCGGGATTCGGTAACCTAAGCACCCAAATTCACACACAGTCTGGTTCAGTGCGCATAAATATTCAAAACACGCAAGAGCGTTTAATATTCTGAAAAAGTCACCTAGATTAGGAGCGGCCAATCAACACAAGTTG
Organism: Thalassia testudinum; assembly: GCA_037157565.1. NCBI lineage: Eukaryota > Viridiplantae > Streptophyta > Magnoliopsida > Alismatales > Hydrocharitaceae > Thalassia > Thalassia testudinum. The sequence goes on along the minus strand of JAZHRO010000007.1, from coordinate 23,271,393 downwards.
ATTTGGACAAGTTCCCAGCGCGGAGAGGCGGGAAATTCCCCTCGAAGATGCGTAACAACATATCGTCTCCTCGGTGCTTGTCTCTTAGGATATTTAAATATCCTACTGGGGGCATGTAAGCACTCTGCTGGTTCAGATACCATGGGTGGCATTATCACGAAATGTCGATCGCCAGGGTCTGAATTCGGCCACGGAACGCCATGGGCGGGATTATCTCGAAATCTCGAAAGCCAGGGTTCCGGGGGTTGCCATGGGCGGGATTATCTCGAAATCTCGAAAGCCAGGGACCCTTGAGGATTGATGATGGGGACGAGGAATCCGATACAGACCGTGTTGAGAAGCTAATCCGAAGCTAGAAATAAAAAGAAAAGAGAGAGAAAAGCTCTCCAAACAAATAAATCCTCTATCTCTCTCTTACAAAAAAAAAAAAAAAAAAAAAACGCACTGCAAACTGAGCGTAGGCTAAAAATGTCTCAAGCACGGGTGCTTTAACCGCAGAGTCCAACAAACCCTAGGATAGTTTTTGTGGGCCGTAGAAACCTTTGCGAAGGACTGAGGCTAAAGCAGAACAGGTCCAGATTTTGGTTGGTACTTGAGTACCTCTAGGCCTATTGTCGGCATTCCTACCTAATCACAAAAGAAGCACTTATCATAACTAAGGACACTTTGGGTCTAGAATGGAAGTTAAAACTTTGAAATTTTGCTAAGGGACTAGCAAAAGCTAGGCATGGGGGTATGATGAGAGCCTCATCATGAGCCATAACTAGCTCATTTTGACCTAATAAAGAAGATAAAAGCTCCTACATAACCTAGAAGAAGGCTTAACTAAAGGAACAAGTCCTCTGAGAAGAAAACATGAAATAAAGGTTAAAACTGCAATTTTACCATTGCAGTACATAAACGGGATTTCTCAGAAGCAAAACATAGGTCAAATAGTCCAAAGTGGGTTGAATTAATCAGAAATGGGTTTATGTGCAATCTAAGAATTAAATGACACTTGGTAACCCTAAAACAGACCCGCTTAAATTAACAAGGTTCCAGTCAGAATAAAAATCAAGCAAACCCTCTAAAAATCATAGAAAAACATCCTCTGGGGTTTAGAACACTTAATTTGGCCTTTGGAACCTAGTTTGACCTAGATTAGGGTCTTAGCTCTTCAATTTACCTAATTTGGGTTTTTACGCAAAATGTCCAGTCAAAAGAGGTCAAACCTAAAATCCAACTTCACCATTGGATTCTTTAGGGCCAAATTAGGTTTGTACCAAAATTTGGACCTAAGGGGAGGTCATCTTGACCTACTTTGCAAGTTAGTACACCCAAATCACAAAGAGGTCCCTATCTTTTGAATACCGTTGCAGAGAACCCCCTAGGTTCTTCGCCTCCTTTGCAAACCGGTCCTGCCGCCATTGCTAGGGCAGAACCGAGCTCCGGCGAGGTTCGGAGAGGGATTGCTCTCTAATCCCTCAGAGATTCCCTCCCAGAAATGGAAGGAGGATTCTCTGAGGAATTCCCTTCCTCATAAAGTCAATTACAATCGTTGGTGTGAACCCAATCTCTCGTGCGAACGCACGAGAGATTTGGGTATCCTTTCTTCCTTCCAACTCCGGCGAACCGGCTGACCTAATTGCGCGTCTTTCACGCTCTGATAGGAGCGGCCAGCACCTATAAAACACCCCTCGGACCCGGCCACTCATCTTAAGCTTGATTTTGACGGAGATCCCCTCCAAATTTCTTCCCTCCCATCTCCGGCCAAACGACCCACAAGCTCCGGCGACCGCTCTCCCTCCTTCTCGTCACTCTGCTGCCATACCAGCAGCAGAGTCCTCTCCGCCTCTTCCTTCCGCGGCGCGCTGTACCCTGCGCGCAAGCTCCTGACCTCATCTTCGTCGCCGCTTCCTCCCCCAGGGTCTTTCTTCCCCGACGACGGCAGTCACGAGCCGTCCTCTCCACTGCCTCCCTTCACTCCAGACAACCCCAGATACGTTCTCCATCCTCTCCTCTCTCTTTTCCCCCTGTTATCTCCCTTGATCGACCCTCGACAGACGCTAACCACCTCCATCGTCTTCGCCTCCGACCGCACTCCGGCGAGCCGCCCACACCACTCCAGCCCTCCACACGGCTCGCCAACCACCTCGGAAGCTCCGCCTCACCTCCAGGAACACACTCCACCCTCCCACTGCCACTCCAGCCCTCCACAACCACCCCCCGACCAACCCACCATCTCCGGCCACAGGTTGACCTAGGCACGCACGCCTAGGCCGACCTGCGGCCTGCTGCACTGCCCACCGCCTTCGCCGTGCCACGGCGAAGGTCTCTATCTATTCTGATTTGGCCGAGAGGCGCGTTTTGTGTACGACAGGACTCGAGCTGCTGCCGCCATGGACGACCTCTGATGAAGCTCCCGCGAAGCTCCAGGCACCCGGTCTTCCAGACTACAGGTTCTGCATACTAATGCAAGTGTCGCGAGGTGAACGAATCCAGCCGAGGAGCGCTAGCAGAGCCAGCAGCTGCGGGGCAAGCGCACGACGAGGTTTCTGCAGGCGCGCGTGAAGGCGAGACCAGATAGTCCCACATCGTGGGATTGCAACCGGCAGGTAACGTATAAGTTGATTTTACGCTTTATTCTTATCGCCTCGAAAACACAGGGGTGAGGTCCCTCACTGACCCCACCCGCCTCGTCCGCGGCCTGACCACGCGGACCTGGCGGATCCGACCCGACCTAGACCTACGCACTCCTCGCGCATCACACACCTGCAGGTGCGCCTGGTCCCGGGTACGATCCGACCCGATTGAGACTGTGGCTCTGGTAGAGCGGTTAGAGTGAATTGCTTGAGAGAGAGACACGCGCGGGTAGAGGGAGAAGGGTTAGGTTTTGTTCCCCTGTGCAGGCAGGCTGATAGCAGGAGAAGGACGTGGCCGCTGCAGAAGAAAGGAGAAGCAAGACAAAGAAGAAGAAGAAAGCAAGACAAAGAAGAAGAAGGAGGAAAACAGAAAGGTTAGAAGTCTTCGCAGGAGAAGAAGAAGAAGGACAAGGGAAGATTGCAAAGAGATCCGAAAGGCAAAGCAGAAGAAGAAAAAGAGAAAGACAGATCACATTTAAGACGTCTGATACATAAATCAGACGTCTAATTCTATTTTTTTTACATCTTTCTTAAAAACTCTTTGAATCAATTATATTTGCATTTAACAGTTGTATTCTTGGGTTTTACAAAGTACTGAGTTTGCTCCCTGTGTTCGACCTCGGATACTCTAGTTGTTCGAGTAATAAAATTATTTGTTTAAACGTTTTGTCGGTTCTACTACAACGTAATACGCCTTTAAATCCGCACAGAAACGTTGACAACAATCAGCAGCTCCTAATCTAGGCAACATTTTTAGAACATTAAAATGCTTTTTGCGTGATTTTGATTGTTATGCGCACTGAACTAGACTGTGTGTAGATTGGGGTGCTTAGGTTACCGAGTCCCGCAAACCGAAGGTAAGTTAACGAGGCTGAATACTCCCTAAGTGTTAGACCTAATGCTTAAGCTTTGCATTTTCCTCAACCTCTTGACGATTATCCAGATCTTAGCAAGTACTAAGAGTCTAGCTAAAAAGGCCTAAGGTCAGCATTCCTACTAATCTCTTTTTGTGTCTTTTTAGCACTTTTCCTTACTTTTCTTGATGTGGTCTAGAACTTCGGTTAATCCCTTAATCTCTCACTAATGACTATCTCACTTTTGTTTTTTTTCATTTTGTGCTCCCTTTTTGTCATTGTGCTCTTTTTCCTCCTATTTTTGTATAACCCAAAAATTTTCCCTCCCTCTTCTCACTTTTTTTATATATGTGATTTTTTTTGTTGAAACCTTTTCTTGATATGAGTTTTCATACATTTTGCACTTTCATACCCTCCCATGCCTATGATTTGCAATGTCCCAAAGTAAATTAGGTGGGTTTGAATTCAGCTTAGTTCATTCATTAGGACAGGTGTTGTGTGAGTGAACGGGTTGAGGCGACTGTTGCGAACGATTTCTAGACTCGGGTACGGGTACCTGAGGTGGAGTTGGCTGTCCTAATGGATGAACCCTAAAGTGCAATATGAATTCAGCATAGAAATGTCAAGAAAGGTTTCAGGTTTTTCAAAGAATGATGGGTTGCCTCCCATTAAGTGTTGAGTTTTACGCCATCGGCTAGGCGCAATGAGCTCTGGGAGAATGGAGGATAAAGGATGTCTTAGCCAAATCTGTATTGGTCATGTCAATGAACGGTTTAAGTCTCTGACCGTTCATGACAAAGGGTTCAGAATTGTGGCTGAGTGGATTGATCTCAACGGCTCAATTTCCAAAGATTTGTCAAACTAAATAAGGTCCGATTCACTTAGATCGCAACTTTCTTGGGAACAGTTTTAGTCGGGCATCAAAGAGTAGGACCTTTTGACCAGGGTAAAAGATCTTTCTAGATATGTGCTTGTCGTGAAAGGCTTTAACCCACTCTTTGTAGATTCACGAGTTTTCATGCACGTTGTGGCGTAATTCATTAATCTCGCTCATCTGAAGCTATCTGTGGGTTCCAGCCTTAGAAGGATCTAAGTTGCAGTTCCGTACTACCCAATATGCTTTATGCACCAATTTGACGGGGAGGTGACATGCCTTCCCGTACACCAGTCTGAAAGGAGACATACCTAATTGGGTCTTGTGGGTGGTCCTATAGGCCCACAAAGCTTCCGAAAGCTGGGATGGCCAATCCTTCCTATCAGGTCGAACAGTAACCTAGAGGATTTTTTTGATCTCCAGGTTTGATAGCTCAGCTAAACCATTAGTAGAGATTCGGTGTGACACCCTGTATTTGGTCATTAGTTACTTGAACTAAGCTTTTGTGAAATGGGTCCCTCCATCAGAAATGATCACACGTGGAATCCTGAACCGTGAGATGTTTTGGTGAATGAACTTGATAACTACTTTGTGATCATTTGTTCGGGTCGGAATGGCTTCAATCCATTTGGATACATAGTCAACAATGAGTAAAATGTATTCGAAGCCATCCGAGACAGGGAAGGGTCCCATGAAATCAATCCCTAAATGTCAAAAATCTCGCATACCAGGATCGGTTGTAAAGGCATCATGTCTCGATGGCTCATGTTGCCCAAGGTCTGGGAACGGTTACATGCCATCTTTGAAAATTGTGGTCTAGTAAAAGCCACACTGGAGGACTTCTGATGCGGTTTTGTGCCCTGAAAAATGTCCACCGCATGCTTGGTCATGGCAGAAAGAGAGTGTGTCTTTGATTTCCTCTTCCATGACACACCGTTGAATAATTTGACCAGCACCAATGCGGAATAAATACAGGCCTTCCTAAAAGTAATACTTGGCATCGAAATGCAATTTGTCCTTCTTGGCCTTCGGCCAATCAGATAGGATTTGATGTGATGCCAAGTACTTTACTATGTCAGCAAACCATGGAAGCCCTGTATCGATAGTCAGGAGGTGCTCATCAAGAAAAGTTCCGTGATGGGTCCAGAAGGGTCAATGATCTCAGAAGGAAGGCAGGACAAGTGATCAGCTACCATATTCTATCTTTCCGCTTTGTTACGAATCTCAAGGTCAAATCTTGCAACAGTAAGATCCGTCAGATTAATCGAGGTTTTGCATCCTTCTTTGCAAGGAGATGCCTCACAGTTGTGTGATCCAAGTAGATAATAACATGGGAACACAGGAGGTAAGATCTAAATTTTTTTAGGGAAAATACTACGGCTAGCAACTCTTTCTCAGTAACAGTGTAGTTACGCTGAGCCTCGTCAAGTGTTTCTCTAGCGTAGTAAATGACCACGGATTTCCCATCAATTTTTTGCCCCAAAACTACTCCTACAGCGAAGTCAGATGCATCGCACATGATCTCAAAGGGTTGAGACCAATCTGGGGACTGTAGGATCGGGGCTTGGGTAACTCAGTCATGAAGGATCTCAAACACTTGAGTGCATTCCTTGGAGATATTGAAAGGTACATCCTTGGAAAGAAGAGTGGTTAGGGGGTGCGCGATTTTCGAAAAATCAAGGATAAATCGATGGTAAAAACCAACGTGCCCCAAAAAAGATCGAATGTCCTTGATCGAGCTAGGCATAGGGAGTTTGGAAATCAAGTTAACCTTGGCTCGATTGACTTGGATAACTTTCTTCGAAATTAAATGTCCTAGGACAATCCCCTTAGGCACCATGAAGTGGCTCTTTTCCCAAGAAAGAACCAGATTCACGTCAATGCATCGCCTGAGTATTTGAACCAAGTGCTGGAGGCAATCGTTAAATGATGCTCCAAATACTGAAAAGTCATCCATGAAGACTTCCAGATAATCACCTACCATATCAGAGAATATGGGAAGCATGCAACACTGAAAAGTCACAGGTGCATTGCAAAGATCGAAAGGCATCCTTCGGAACGCATGCATCTCGAAGGGGCTGGTGAATGTGGTCTTTTCTTGGTGCTCTGGATGGATTGCCACTTGGTTATAATCGGAGTACCCATCAAGAAAGCTGAAGAACCTATTTCCCGCTAGCTTTCCGAGGATCTGATCAGTAAATGGTAGTGGGAAGTGATCCTTTTTCATGGAGGAATTGAGTCTTCTGTAATCTATGTAGACTCTCCATGAGTTGCCTATACAGGTCGGTATGACCTCTCCGATTTTAGTCGTGAAGGTGGTGAGCCCTGCCTTCTTCGGTACAACCTAGATTGGACTCACCCATCAACTGTCGGAGATCAGGTAGATGATCCCTGCATCTAACCACTTAATGATCTCCTTTTTCACGACCTCCTGCAGATTAGGGTTCAGACGTCTCTACATTTCTCGTGAAGGTCGTGCGCCCTCTTCGGAATAGATGTGGTGTGTGTACTAGGAGGGGCTGATACCAGTCAAATCATCGAGAGTTGATGTAAACATGTGTACACTACTTAAGATATCTATTTATGCATGCTCTTAAGCATAGGATTGCATTACATACTATAAATATTGCATAGCATGCATCATCTTCCATTTAGATTAGTTTGAATAAAATGGAGGTTAATTGTCTCCTTTTATGTTCAGGGATAGGGCAAAATTTTTATCGGGGCCTCGGATCGAAGATCCAACCATACAGATGTGATCAGGGCGACGATTGGAGTTCAACGACTCCAACATCGCCCTAATCAGACACCTGTAGCATCAGATAGAGATCGAGGAACCCTAGGAGATCAAGGGTCAAGATGGTGTGAATGCACACTTCAAATGACAAATCTAACCCCACGAATGGATTCGGATCGACGATCGCAGCCTAACGACGCGAAAATCGACCCAATCCGACAATCGTGGCACCATCGACATCATCCAAAAGATGGACGGCCAAGATGGCACCATGTGGCACCATCTCGGCTGCCCAACCGACCGCCCTCAACTTGTAAAGATGCTAGCACCCATGAATCTCCGTCGTTGGATCGAGATCCAACGGTTGAGATTGCGCCCAACTGGCGCGCCCATCCTCTGAAGCCGCACCTAAAAGAGCCACCTTGATCGTTGGATTGAGATCCAACGATCCGATCGCACACACACGATTTGAAAGGGTGACACAAATGCACCTGTAGTGCGTTGGTCGAATGCGCTTTCATGAAGCATGGGTGAGCGAGTGTGAGGAGCATTGGATCGTCATCGGTCGGCTGCGAGCGCTCGATAGCACCCACGCGCTATTACACGCTCGTGCCTCAAGCGAGATCGCACGCGAGCGTTGCGTGCAGAGGAGGCGTTGCGAGGGGCGAGTTAAGCTGTCTGATCTCACGATCGGACGGCTAAGATCGGCAGAACGTGGGTGCGCGTCTCATGCGTGAGAGGTGAGCGAGTGCCTCACTATGCCCACGATGGGGCTTTAGCGACGATTTCATCTGTCACTGAAGACCCCTTGTTTAATGATTTTCAAATTAAAATGACCAAATTGCCCTCACTCCTTGCAACTATAAAAGGAGACCCCCTTCACACGAAATTCTCATCCCTTCCTTCTCTTCTCTCCCTCTCCAAAGCTCAAGAGAAGCTTGCGCACACCCAGGATGCTTCTCAAGAGATAAAGTCAATTTTTCATCCCCCTTTCGGAAGCGAATCTCACGACGACGATGATGTGCTGCCCTATTCCCATTCTTCCCTCTTCATCCTCCATCCTGCTCCGTTTCCCATCTTCTAGGTGTCGTCCAGTTTGGCTCATCCTCCAAGCGACCATTGAGGAGGATAATTCTCTCTCCATTCTTTTTAATGCTTTCTAGAGTAGATTTACTACTTTCTAGTGTAATCGTTTTCAGCTTTCTAGTTGTAATATTTAGTGTATTGAATAATCTTTTTGATAATGAATTCCATGTTCATTCTACATCTCTTTTTGATTTTTGTTTGTAATATTCTCTCTCTCTCTCTCTCATTCTCTCTCTCTCTTCTATTTAGTGTAAATAGATAGATAGTTTCTAATCAATTAATTTACTTCGTGATAAATAAATTAAATGCGTATATTTAAATAAAACGTCTGCCTCCCTGAGTTTGACCCAGGATTTCTATTCCGGTATAAATTTTATTTGTTGAATACGAGTTCTTCGCTTTCAAACTGCAACAACAGGTTTTCAAAACCAAACACATTAGCGTAGCAACTCGTAGCTTCAACATTTTGGCGCCGTTGCCGGTGAGGCGACACTCTTTGATTTGTCTTTCGCATTTTACAACTTACGAATCATTTACCTCACTTCTCTTCTTTCCTATTGTGATTGCAGGTACTCTTTTGAGACGAGCAAAAGCAGTAGAATGGAGCAAAGTGCTGTTGAAGGTTTTGTAAGTTATCCCCCACCTCCCACCCATTAGTCTTCCTTTCACCACGTAATAACACAAACATCAATCAAACTAGGTGTTCTTATAAACTCTAAGGTTAGTTTTGTTTGTTTGTTTGACACCTACACTCACCCCAACCTCCAAATTTAAAAAGAAAAATAAAAAAAAATTCTCACAAAGGTACACAACCTCATTTGATTTTCAAACTCAACCGATAAATCGATCTTTGGAATCGGTACACACATTTAAATACATAATTGAGTAGAAATCAGATTAGGTAATCACTTGTGTGCTTAATTAAGTGGTGCAACAGGCCAATTGTTTGAGTTGATTGGGCCGCACCACTTCAATTAAAATCAACTCATCAAATAGCTACCGATTAGGTTCAACTCTTAGGGATTTACCAGGCACTCCATGTTCTTTTAAGTTTCAAAGGAAAACATCTTCACCTGTGCTTTCAAAATCTGGTGTGCCAAGAAAACTTGTTTGAAAATACCTAAAGTTGAATCCTAAAAGCTACTAAGCAATATTTAAACCCTAAATTCACCGCATAAAAAATAATCTTGCTTGAAAACCACCAGTTGTGGATGCACACACATATCAATCAATCATTAAGGGCACAACCCAGATAAAGGGCCCATCACATTCCAAAGGACATTCAAACCTTGCCCTAAATAAAACAAAGTAGACGTTGGCCTTAAGGATTTGACTCGCTCTTCAGAGCCCAGAACGAGATTATTTTCGATTAGCCTATTTATAGTATTCAATCTAATGTCTAGCTAGGGGAGCAAAATCAAATGATCGTGGCTGGGGGGTACACTAGGAATCGGAGGCACAAGCCAAAGGAAGAACCTTCTCCCTAGTCCCTCCTTCTAACTGGTTGGATTGAACAGACAGAAGCAGATTAAATCATTTCTCTATCTCAAGATAGGCTTTGGGAGTCTGTAGGTCTTTAAGCTAGCCCACTTAAGGACAGGTTTGATTGCTTGTATTGTAGGGCACCTTTCTTCCTCCCGTCTCTCATGAATCCTTCCACATATTATACGCATTCCCACTCTTTCCCTCCTATTTTGAATTTTCCTCAACATGACGATTATCCCAACTCATACTGTAATCAACCATCAATTAGTTGGGATAACTTGGATTGGGGATATAGTTCTGGACCTCCGTGTTTAGGGTCAAACCCAGAACACTATGATTGTGATTTCTATCCTTCTCAGGGCCACAACAATTATAGATCGTCAACCTTTCATGGACAACCTAATATGATCTACAATCAAGAAGGATACACTAATCCTTACCCATCCTTCGATTAGACTGCCTTTAGTCATCACCACCTTTTGAACAATCTAAAATGACCTATTATCAGGATGGGTATAACGAATCTCAATTCGTTAACTCCTCTGCACTGATCCCAAGCCTGCCCAATCCTGAACCAACTCATTTGGTTCAGGGTAACCAGGTTCAAGATAAGGTTCTGGCTAACTTGAGGAATATCATACAATCTTTAGAAGTTCAGCCAATACCTTGCATTGAAAAATTGGAGCCTCTGATTGAAATGATTGATGATTTGAACAAGTATTTGTTGGATTGGCTCCAGGATGTTAAGGATAAGAACCTGGGTGAGTTTCTACTTGGGAAGTTAGCGAAATTGAGGATGAGATTTATGGTTGCTTTAGTTCAATAGTGGGATGATTCCCAGGATGAACTCCCTTTAGGAGAGCCAATGTTAGAACCTGCTTAGGCACCTGTTGGGGGGACACGCGTTACGAGGCTGACCAGATTGAATTAGAGCAACCAATTAAGGATGAACTGATTTCTTCACCTGAGATCCCTGAGCTAGGGTACGAGGAAACGTTTGCCTCCATGGATTAGAAAGTGACAGATGATTTTGGGACATACATTAATATTGATCTTGATTTCTTTGATTCTGATGGTGAAGATTTGATTTGTGAAGTCTCACGTGAGTTTACAGAATATGATTTCTGTGAGAAGATTGGGCCTGAGGAATCTAATAGATCATTTGATAGCCCAATAACTGAGGAAATTGATCTCATTAGGGCTCACATTATGGATCCAGAATCGCATTTTCTGGAGGATTCAATCAAATGCCCTGATTGTCAATTACACCCCATTGAGCTTACCAATGATTTTGTTTTTGAGATAACTAGACCCAAGTCAATTCTGATGCAGCCACATCTTTTTGACTTGGAAATTTCAGATGGGGTGATTAATATGCAAGAGGTCCCAGAATTTAACATTCTGAATGAGGAGGATAGGAGTTGGGAAGTTCTGATTTGGGAAGCTAACTCTAGAGGAAGTAGAAGACTACGTCTAAGGGTTCCATTTCATCTGAAACCATCAAGCCAAAACCCTTATGACATTTGTTTTGAGGATGTTCAACCTAAGCATACATTCATTGATTATCCTTTCGATATCGAATTCTCTGTTACCCAACTTTTTGGTCTTGGGTTGCATCCTCATAAATCGCAGGCCCGACCCTGCTTGCATACTGATTTTAGGTTTTGGGTAATTTTTATCCAGAACCTGAGATATTCTCGATTATGGGGTATGGGTCTGCACCACAATCTGGCCACATCTGTGGACATCTACTGGTAGGTCAGAGGTTTCTTCTCTTTATTCTGATTCTGACCTGCACATGTGAATTCTTTATTTCTCTTAGTTGAATAGTGTGCCTAGCTGAAGGCACTAAATTCAGGATGTATAAAGTTCTCTTTAGTTTTTATCTCGGAGCGGACCCAACATTCATGCAATTCAGGTGCTTTCTACTCTATTCTACTCTGTTTTATGTCCTTTTAATACAATGAGGACATTGCAATACATAAGCATGGGGGGTTGGATATTCATCTTTGAATTTATTCGTCGGCTCCGTAGCTTTGTTTTATTTTCTGTTATTTATATTAAAAAAAATTATGGAATTATGAAAGAGAACTTGGGTTTAAGAAAATTTTCAATCTTAGGAAATACTACATTATGATCTGAACACAAAGACCCTTCATGTCTTCAGACTTAATCAGCCTCTGTATCCATTAAAATGTGAATTTGTTTTTTGAGTCCTCGCCATCTTAATTCTATCGTAATTGGAGTAAATAAGTTTGGGTAATAAGTACATGACTTATCAACCCGCCCTCTGATTTGAGAGAACTTTAAGCCAAAAGCATCTACACACTTTCTTTTCACTGACTCATCATTCGACGATTTTAACAAAAATTGGGTAGCTAATGAACCTTCTAGGGTGATATGGCTGGCAAGTTATCATGGGTAACAGCCCATAGGCAAGTCGTCCAGAGCCTAGTCATTGGACCATTATCTTTTTACTACCTTTAGGTAAATCTTAGACCAAGGAAGCCACCTACCTAAAAAAAAAAGAAAAAGAAAGTCAAAAAGAAAGGGGAAAAGAAAACAAAACAAAAGAAATAAGCCACACTTCGCCGCACGAGTATGGCAAGCAAGTTGTCGGTGGTAACAGCTCATCGACCGGTTGTCCAGAACCCAACTCAATAAATGCACTGAAAAATCCCAAAACACTTAGGAAGAAGCAAAGAAGTAGAATAAATTGGGGAGATATATACTGGATTCACCCTTCTGTTGACCTTGTAAAAATAAAAGTAGCGAGAAAGCTACCGATTGCAAAGATACACCTTTAAGCAGAATTCTCTTTTTAAGGTCACCTAGAGGCATAGAAATCCGAAGTCCATTTTTACTACCGATCAATGAGTCTATCACATTCACAATAATATGCTTAGAAATTAGGGTTCTCATCAAATCTTTGGTGAGTTGAATGGCCATAGAAAGCCACTCCTAAACCCTAAAACTTGAAAATCCAAAAAAATTAGAAAAGAAGAAAAAGTGAAAAAGAAAATTTTCTTTGAATAAGGTGAGGGTCTGAGATGGTCTGTATTTTGGTAGATACTCGGGCACTGATGTGTCTTTGAAAGTTCAGATCGTAAGTAGACATTTTCTTAATGATTGAAAATAACTCATGGCAAAATAATCCAACCTGATTCTTTTATAAATAGCATGTAGTGTTTGCTTGGGACTAAAAAAAAATAGGCATGCGGGTATGATGTAAACATGTTTACACTACTTAAGATGTCTATTTATGCATGTTCTTAAGCATAGGATTGCATTACATACTATAGATATTACATAGAATGCATCATATTGCGTTTAGATTAGTTTGAATAAAATGGAGGTTAATTGTCTCCTTTTATGTTTACGGACAGGGAAAAATTTTTATCGAGGCCTCGGATCGAAGATCCAACCATATAGATGTGATCAGGGCGATGATTGGAGTTCAATGACTCTAAGATTGCCCTAATCAGACACCTGTAGTATCATATAGAGATAGAGGAACCCTAGAAGATCAAGGGCCCAGATGGTGCGAATCCGCACTTCAAACGACAAATTCGACCTTATAGATGGATTTGGATCGATGATCGCAGCCTAACGGTGCAAAAATCGACTCAATCTGACAACCGTGGCACCATCTACATCATCCAGAAGAAGGATGGCCAAGATGGCGCCACGTGGCGCCATCTTGGCCGCCCAAACGACCACCCTCAACTTATGAAGATGCTAGCACCTACGAATCACCGTTGGATCAAGATCCAATGGCTGAGATTGCGCCCAACCAACGCACCTATCCTCTCGAGCCGCTCCTGAAAGAGCTGCCTTGATTGTTGGATCTCAATCCAATGGTCCTAATCACGTGTGCACAATTTGAAAGAGAGACACAAACGCGACTATAGCACATTGGTCGAACACGCTTTCACAAAGCACGGGCGAGCGTTCGAGTCAAAGGCCCAGGTGAGCGGGCACGGGCGAGCAGGCGCAAGGAGCATTGGATCATCATCGGTTGGTTGTAGGCGCTCGATAGCGCCTACGCGCTATTACACACTTGCGCCTCATGCGAGATTGCACACGGCATTGTGCGCAGAGGAGGTGCTGCGAGGGGCGAGTTAAGCCGTCCGATCTCACAATTGGATGGGTAAGATCGGCAGAATGTGGGCGCGCATCTTATGCACGGGAGGCGAGCAGGCGCCCCACTACACCCACAATGGGGCTTTAGCGAAGGTGTTATCCATCACTAAAGACCCCTAATTTAATGTTTTTCAAATTAAAATGACCAAATTGCCCTCACTCCTTGCAACTATAAAAGGAGAACCCTCCACACGAAATTCTCATCCCTTCCTTCTCTTTTCTCCCTCTCCAAAGCTCAAGAGAAGCTTGTCCCACACCCAGGATGCTTCTCAAGAGATAAAGTCAAATTTTTGTCCCCTTTTCGGAAGCGGATCCCGTGACGACGATGACGTGCTACCCCGTTCTCGTTCTTCCTGCTTCGTCCCCCTTTATCCTGCTCTGTTCCCCATCTTCCAGCCATCATCCCATCCGACTTGTCTTCCAAGCGACCGTCGAGGAGGCTAATTCTCTCTCCATTCTTTTTAATGCTTTCTAGAGTAGATTTGCTACTTTCTAGTGTAATCATTTCCAGCTTTCTAGTCATAATATTTAGTGTAATGAACAATCTTTTTGATAATGAATTCCATGTTCATTCTACATCTCTTTTTTGTTTTTGTTTGTAATATTCTCTCTCTCTCTCATTCTCTCTCTTCTATTTAGTGTAAATAGATAGATAGTTTCTAATCAATTAATTTACTTCATGACAAATAAATTAAACACGTATTTTTAAATCAAACGTTCGCCTCCCTGTGTTTGACTTGGGATTTCTATTCCAGTGTAAATTTTATTTGTTAAATACAAGTTCTTCGCTTTCAAACTACAACAACAGGTTTTCAAAATCAAACACGTTAGCGTAGCAACTCGTAGCCTCAACAAGAGTCCATCCAATGGCTCTACGATGTTGCTGGAGAGTAGTAATCAGAAGGGATTCCTGGTCAGATGTGAGTTTGGAGTTTAAAATCACAGGAAAGGTCTGATTGGAACCCAAAAAGACATATTTCAAATGATCGGGAAGGGGCTTGAGTTCCAAGACGGGATTATCAGCAACAGCAGGTGGTTCAGGGTGTGTGTTAGGAACAAGGGTAGGAGTTATGGGTGTATCTTGATTAGGTTCAGACTCCTCTAATTGTGGGTTTTGATCTACTTGTGGTTGATCGGGGATAATTAGGTTGTCCTCGTTATGCGATTCATCAACCACAGCTTTGATATGACATATTTATTCTGTAACACCGCAATTAATCCCTTGTTGGGCCTTAAAGATGTCAATCTTTAGAGTTTGTTTCCCAAATTTCAATTCTATTTGGCCCTCCTCAGACCTTATGTTGACCCTAGCAGTGGCCATAAAAGGTCTCCCTAGTATAATCGGTGTATCCCTTGAGTTGTCAGGTGCATCCATATCTAGAACTATAAAATCCACTGGGAAGTAGAAATCCTGGACCCTAACAATGACATCCTCGAGTATTCCTTTAGGTGACTTGATGGATCGATCAGCTAACTGCAATGTCACCTCTGTCGGTTTAGGCTCGGACTCTTCAAGATGGTTAAGAAGTGATGTAGGTATTAGGTTTATGGAGGCACCTAGGTCTAGCAAGGCTCTGTCGAATTGGGTTTCACCAATTTTACATGAAATCAGGGGAGTGCCTTGGTCTTTTGCCTTGGGTGGGAGTTTACTTAAGATTATAGAGGTGGCTTGCTCTGACAGTATGATCGGACTCCCACTTTTGGTTCGCAGCTTACACTTGGGGGTACACATATCTTTTAGAAATCATGTGTAAGTCGGTTTGTGGCGGATTTCATCCATCAAGGGGATGTTTATCTGGACCTATTCAAAGAGCTTGATCAGATCCTTCTTAGGAGCCACGGGTTTGGTTATCCTTTTTCCCTTAGTCAAGGCCTCAGGAAATGGAACCTTGGTTGGTTCCTCTAGTATAGGTCCAGGTTCTCGATCTGGGATAGGGACATCCTGGATAACTATCCTAGGGCTTAGATCACTACTAGGCTTGGAGTGGTTTGGATAAGGTGGGTCTTGGGTTGCTTTACCACTACAAGTTGTTACGGAGTTTAATCCTACCTGGTTCTAGTTTGGGGTTGGTAAAATGGGCGGCTGCTATTGAAATCACATGTAAGATGTCGAAGCTTCCATCCTGTCAAGTGATGAAACATAAGGGGCCTGGTAAATCATATGTGCGTGGCCTGGATTTGGGTTCATAATGTGCCTCTGGGCTGGTAGATTATTTAGGTTTGGCAGAGGTTGCGAAGGAAGTGTGCCCGATGGGCGAGAATTCACCATCTGGGTGAGTTGGTTGCGAAACTCTATTATCTCATCCTTGTGTTGTTTTTGTATTGCCGCATTCCTTTTCTGAATGTCTGCCAGTGTTTAAAGGATAAGGGTCATTTGGTATTGGTTTGGCCCAGATTGATAGGTGGGGTTGGGCCAAGGTTGAGGCTGCTAATATGAACGAGGGGCTTGTGGATGGGGTTGATAAGGTAGTCTTTGATTATGATAATTTCCCACCCACTGGAAGTTGGGATGATTTTGCCATTCAGACTTGTAGGTGTTGGAAAATGGGTCATTCTGGATGGCATTGAGGTCCTTGCAGGTCTGAGGAGCCTCAAGAAAGTCAGAGTATGGGAGTTCAGAGTTCCCCTGACCAGAATAGAGCGGATCGGAGGTCCCTCCGATCCTGGAGTCAGACAGGGGTGGATACAGGTCCATCCCCTGAGAAGATCGGTGATAGATGTTTTGAACAGTTTCCCTCGTGAGAGGTGGCTGTGCGAAAGGGTTCTATGAAGAGGTGGCTCGCTACAGATGCCGAGTCAGCTCGTCTACCATCTTCCCTATGATAGACACCTTGTCCAACCGACTGGCCATCATTTCCAAGTCGATGGATGCGGATAGGCCCTGCATCTCTTGCACTTCCCTAAGATTCTTCGATGCGCGGGCATTCGTCCAGTCGAATAAGCCCATGGAGTCATTGTTGATGGAGTTCTCGCACATATTTTTGAGAATCTCCCACACTATGTCCTCATGCTGACCCATGATGTTTCCTTCGCAGGTTGCATTGACGAATAATCAAATGTCTTCACGGAGTCCCTGGTAAAAAGACTGAACTTGTTCCCATTTAGGAACTCCGTGATGGGGGCACTTTCGCATGAGATCCAAGAATCAATCCCATGCCTCATGAAGTGGTTCTCCCGTCTGTTGGGTGAAATGAATGATCTGATGACGCAAGGCATTTGTCCGACCAACGGGAAAGAACTTCTTCAAAAACTTGGACTGAAGTTCATCCCATGTGTTGATCGGACGTGTCTGAGTTTGATACCAATGAGAAGCCTTGTCCATGAGGGAGAAAGAGAACATCATCATGAGCAGAATATCCTTATTTTGTGCATCTAACCTGAAGGTCTAGGCTAGATGCTTAAGCTGTTTAATGTGCTGGAATGGATCCTCGGAGTTAAGCCCACAGAATTTTGGTATGGCATGAATCATATTGGGCTTGAGTTCGGAATCAGTAACTCCAGCTGGGATTCGAACTCGAGGCTCGATTGCCACCGTAGCAGGATTATAGTGATCTCACATCATGGGACGCTGCGGTGGGTTCATAAAGTTTTGGAAGAGATCATTTAGGCGCTGAAGCTGGTGCTCAAGGTTGTTTTCTTCTTTGACAAGTGCCATGATGGAAGATGAAGGAGAACTTGGTTCTAAATCAAAGGAAAGATCCATGTGGTGAAGTTACTGCACAAACAAGGATACTGAGGCTTGGCCTCTAGGAGAGTAGATTTCTAAAGGAGGTCTTAAGGACCTCCTACCAAACATGCACCGAAGGATTTGATGATATCAGAATGTGCTGGACCCAATCGAGACACCAAAAATATGCTGGGTGACTATAGAGGTTCGGGGCAGATGATACCCCTAAGTCAGAAAGGTCGTCCACCTGAGAAATACCTGGGTAGCCAGAGAGGGAGAGTCCCACGAAGACCCTTACACTGTAGAGCATCCCCACGGGTTACAGGGTTTCCCCCACCTGACCTCTCTTGTCACTGAGTTTCCAAGTAGACCAGAATGGGGACCTTGACCTCTTAAGTCTACCACTTTTAGTTAAGATCAAGGTGCTTAGGGTTCCACTTGAACTTTTGGTCTTTTGAGTGCAAAGTGGCCTAAATTTAAGGTTGGTTGACCCAAAGGATCAACTTTACCTTTTTGTTCCTTTAAGAGCTTTTAGGTCCTTGCTTTTAGGGTTCAAATGGATTAAGAGCCTGATTTGCTTAGGGTTTCTCTTGGATAGATCTTTCCAAACCAGGTTTGGGCACACCTCTTTTTGAAATTTTTGATTCTTTGCTTAGAAGAAGATGTGTATCTAAAACCCTAGCTTGTAATCCTTAAGTTGGCTCTATCTGGTCCAATTTAGTTGCCTCAAAATTGGGTATCTAGGGCTCAATCAAGAAGGTTTTTGCCCTAGTTACCTTAAGTGGATGTGTAATTAAAAATGTGTTGAAATGAAAATCAAGCAACTTTTGGTGAATTTCTAAATATGGAAATAGATAGCCCTAGATTGATTTTTTTTATTTCTCCTTTTTAGATTTTGAGGGGATTAAGAGAGTGGGCTAATAAAAGTTTACCTATTCTCTGGTGTGGTTGTTGTGTGGCTGCTTTTCTTTCCTTGGCTTTCCCTGTGATAAACACAACAAAAGAGAAATTAAGTTAGTATTGGATCAGAAGTTCTGATTAAAGCTTCTAAAATGCCCGTTGCTCCCCGGCAACGGCGCCAAAAATATGTTGCTAAACCATTTTTCGAGACAAGATCGTGGTTTTAAAAAGATGACGTTCGTTATAGCATATTTGAATCACTGCGAAAATGATTAACAATTTATTGACTCGAGATTTAAAATATTCGAGGTCGAACTCAGGAATCAAATTGTTATTTTAGAGACAAAAATCACAATTCTCAAAATATGATACTTAACCATAATATAAATGAGAGTCCATAAGGAAACTAAAAAGAGAATGGAAATGGAAAAGGAAATTCTCTTCATGGCTTGTTCTTTCTTCTCTTTCTTCCTTTTCTTTCTCTTTTTGGCTGCACATTTTCCTTCTTTCTTTCTCTGTCTTTCCTTTCTTAGATGTCTGATTCTTTGAATCAGATGTCTTAACTGGCGATGCTACAGTGCTCACTTTTTTTTTCTTCTCTTATGTCTTCCCTATTCTCCCTCCTCTCCTTTTGTCTTCTTCTTCTGTTCTTCTCTACTATGCCTCCTCCTTCTTCTTCCTTGGCCTCTGCAGTCTTCTTCTTCTTCTTTTTCTTCACTTGGCATTCCTTCTTCTTGTTTTCTTCCTTCATAGGCTTTGGCTTCTACCTTGAGTTCTCCTTCCTTCTCTTTTCTTCTTCAGCCGCACCTTCTCCGTCCTTCTTCTGCCTCAGCTTCTCTGCAGCTACAGTGCCATCTTCCTTCTCCACCATAGCTGCTCCTTCCTCTTCCCTCTCCTTCTGAGCTTTCTTCTTTTCCCTACACACACGAGAGAGTGCAAAACCTATCCCCTACCCTCCCCCGTGTCGCTCTCTCTCTATTTCTCTCATAGGAATGCTCTCCCAGAGTTGGGTAATCGGGTCGGGTGAAGTGCACCCAGGTCCAGGCGCACCGGTGTGGGTGTGATGCACAAGTAGTGCATGGGATAGGTAATCAGGTTCGGAGCCATATCTGAGGGGGTAGGTCGCAGACGAGGCGTGAGTGTGTGAGGGCGAGAGACCTCACCCCTACATTCTGAGGTGCTAAGCCTATGCGACTTTTTCAACTTATATCACCGCTTCTGCTCTCAATCTTTCAAGGTGGGAATAAATGTCCCACCCTCTTCACAGGAGCCCCCGCAGCAGAAGTTTTCACGAATTGCAGTAGCTGCGTGGGACTTGCATTTCAGTAGCTGGGCTGATAGTGTGCGAGAAAGAAATCCGCACTGTCTGGGACCTAGAGTCTGGAGCCTGGGTCCTGGACGAAGCTCTCGAGCTTCTTCGTGCCTGCTTCAATGGCGATGGAAGACTAAACCCTTTCCATAGAGAAAGGCCACGCGACCTTGTCAAAATATGCAGGAAGCTTTGCCTTGACACAGCGAAGGTGAGACGGTGGTCGGCATGGCGTAGGGTGGACTGAGTGTGCTTGCCTAGGTCATCCTGTGCGTGCAGATGTGGGTGTGTTCGGGGGACGTGTTGGGGGCGTGTGGTGATGAATGGAGAGAGGGGTTATGGTCAGTGAGACATGGTGGAGCTTGTGAAGTGGTTGGCGAGATGGGTGGATGCGTGGAGTGGCGGGAGCACCTCGCCGGTGGTCTGCTGGAGGTGGAGAAGATGGTGGTGGTCTGTGGTTGTCGAGGGGTCAAAACTGTAAATTAAGATTGGGGAAATGAAGAGGAGGAGAGGAGGAACTTATCTGTGGTGACTGGAGCGAAGGGGAGGCAGAGGGGCCGATGATGCGTATTTGCCATCACTGGAGACGAAGATGTCTAGTAGAGGGGTGATGATGACGACGACGAGGCTAGAGGCACGAGCATGGGTGTTGCATGATGCGGAGGAAGGTGGTGAAGGCGGCTCTACCACTGGTATTGTGATAAAGCAATGAAAAAGTGGAGGAGGGCTCGTCGGAGCTCGCTGGACTCCTGACATGAGGAGGAGACGAAATTGGGGTGATTCTTCGGCCAAGTCGAGCTTACCCATTCGGCCGGACTTGGTGCTTCTTATATAAGCACGGACAGAGGTTCTGGCACAAGGAGGCGGCAAAAAGTCCTCACCGAAGGTATGGCCAGAAGTGATACCCATACCTCTTGAGCGTTCACACAAGAGGTATGGGGCGATTTAGGTCATGGGAAGCTGCTCAGGCAGTAGGAAGTTTCGTAGAGGACTCCCCTTTCAAATCTGGGAGCTGCTCCCTAGGGAAGTGAGGAGAAATCCTCCTCGAAACCTTACCGGAGGTATGGGTCTCTGCTGCAATGGCAGAGGGTCCTGAATGTGAAAAGTGACGAAGAAGTTGAGGGGGTCTTCGCAAGGGTTTTCAAAAGTTAGGGGCCAAAATGTAATTGGGTGGACTATTTTGCTAAGTAGGTCAAGATGGCCTTCTCTTAGGTCCAAATTTTGGTACAAAACTAATTTGGACCTAAGGAATCCAATAGTGAAGTTGTATTTTAGGTTTGACTACGTTTGACTGGATATTTTACATAAAAACCAAAGTTAGGTTAAATATTGAGCTTGGTCCCCAATCTAGGTCAAAATAGGTTCCAAAGGCCAAATTGTAGGTTTAAAACCCTAGGGGATATTTCTACATGAATTTTAGAGGGTTTAGTTGATTTTTATCCTGACTGGAATCGTGTAAAATTAAGTGGGTTTATTTTAGGGTTATAGAATGTCATTTAATTCTTGAATTTCACAATAACCCTTTTCTGACTGAACCACCCCACTTTTTCTCATATTAAGTCCAATTGACCTATGTCTAGACCCTGGAAAATCCCGTTGATGAACTACACTGGTAAAATTACAGTTTTACCCTTTATTTCATGTTCTCTTCCCAGATTAGTGATCCCTTGAATTAGGCCTTTCTCTTGGCTATGTAGGAGCTTTTGTTCTCTTTTCTATGTCGAAAAGAGCTAGTTAGGGCTTATGATGAGGTTCTCATCACACACACCCTGAACCACCCGCTGCTGCTGATAACCCTGTTTTGGAACTAAAGCCTCTTCCCGATCATCTAAAGTACATCTTTTTGGGTTACAATCAGACGTTTCCTGCGATTATCAATTCCAGACTCGCACCTGATCATAAATCCCTTCCGATTTCTCTTCTCTAGCAACATCAAGGAGCCATTGGATGGACTCTCGATGATTTAACTGGTATTTGCCCAGAGTGAGACCAGAGAAATCAAGGCAGGACTCACCGTGATCATGAGTGAGACCAGAGAAATCATACTAACCCATGTAGCAAATCATGGAGAGTCTACATCGATTACAGAAGACTCAATACCTCCACAAAGAAGGATCATTTCCCACCACCGTTTACTGATCAGATCCTCGAAAAACTAGCGGGAAATAGATTCTTCTGCTTTTTGGATGGGTACTTCGGTTATAACCAGGTGGCAATCCATCCTGAGGACCAAGAGAAGACCACTTTCACCTGCCCCTTCGGAACATACGCAATCCGAAGGATGTCTTTTGGTCTCTACAATGCACCCGCTACTTTTCAGTGGTGCATGCTTGCCATATTCTCAGATATGGTAGGTGTTTTTATGGAAGTCTTCATGGATGACTTCCCAGTGATTGGGGAATCATTCGATGATTACCTCCTGCACTTGGTCTAGATCCTCAGGCAGTGCATTGACGTGAATCTGGTTCTTTCCTGGGAAAGGAGCACTTCATGGTGCCTGAAGGAATTGTCCTAGGACATCTCATCTCAAAAAAAGGCATCTAGGTTGATCGAGCCAAGGTGAATCTGATTTCCAAACTCCCTATGCCTAGCTAGGTCAAGGACATCCAATCCTTCCTGGCCACATCAATTTTTACTGTCGATTCATTCCTGATTTCTGGAAGATTGTGCGCCCCCTAACTAATCTACTATCTAAGGTTGTTCCTTTTGAAATCTCCAAGGAATGCACTCAAACATTTGAAATCCTACATGATTGAGTTACCCAAGCTCTGATCCTACAGTCCCCTGATTAGTCTCAACCCTTTGAGATAATGTGCGATGCATCTGATTTCGCTGTAAGAGTGGTACTTGGGTAGAAAATTGATGGGAAACCCGTGGTCATCTACTACTCTAGCAAGACACTTGACAAGGCTCAGCGTAACTACACAGTTACTGAGAAAGAGCTGCTAGCCATAGTATTTGCCCTAGAAAAATTCAGATCGTATCTTTTGGGTTCCTGTGTTATCATTTACTTTGATCATACAACTGTGTGGCATCTCCTTGCGAAGAAGGATGCGAAACCTTGACTAATCAGTTAGATCTTGCTGTTGCAAGAGTTTGACCTTGAGATTCGCAACAAGGCTGGAAAACAGAATGTGGTAGCTGATCACTTGTCCCGCCTTCCTTCTGACATTATCAACCCTTCCAGACTCATTACGGAACATTTTTCGGATGAGTACCTCCTGACTATCAATACAGGGCTTCCATGGTTTGCTAATCTAGTAAACTACCTGGCATCACATCAGATCCCGTCCGCTTAGTCGAAGGCCAAGAAAGACAAATTGCTTTCTAATGCTAAGTACTACTTTTGGGAAGACCCATATCTTTTCTGCATCGATGCTGATCAAATCATACGACGATGTGTCCTGGAAGTGGAAATTCTGGGCATCTTATCCTTTTGCCATGACCAGGGAAGCGGTGAACACTTCTTTGGTCATAAAATCGCAATGAAAGTCCTTAAATGTGGCTTCTATTGGCCCACTATTTTCAAAGATGCATATAATCACTATATGGCATGCACTCGTTGCAAGACCTTAGGCAACATGAGCCATCATGATATGATGCCCTACAGCCGATTCTCATATGTAAAATTTTCGATGTTTAGGGGAATGATTTTATGGGACCCTTTCCTATTTCGGACGACTTCGAGAACATTCTTCTACTCGCTGTTGACTACGTGTCCAAATGGATCGAAGCCATTTTGACCTGAACCAATGATCATAAAGTGGTTATAAAATTCATTCATCAAAACATCTTTTCTCAGTTCAACATTCCACGTGCTATAATCTCTGATGGAGGGACCCATTTCACTAATGCTCAGTTCAGGTCACTAATGACCAAATACGGGGTATCACACCAAATCTCCACTCCTTATCACCCCAAAACTAACGGTCTAGTTGAGCTATCAAATCAAGAGATTAAGAAAATCCTCCAAGTTACTATTCGACCTAACAGGAAAGACTAGTCAACCCAACTTCTGGAAGCTTTGTGGGCTTATAGGACCACCCACAAAACCCATTTAGGTATGTCTCCCTTCAGTTTGGTGTACGGGAAGGCATGTGACCTCCGCGTTGAATTAGAGCACAAAGCCTATTGGGGAGTACGAAACTGCAATCTCAATCTTTCTAAGGCAGGAACCCACAGAAAGCTTCAAATGAGTGAGATAGATGAATTACACCATGACACGTATGAGAACTCGTGAATTTACAAAGAGTGAGTTAAGGCCTTACACGACAACCACATATCTAGAAAGATCTTTTTCCCTGGTCAAAAAATCCTACTCTTTGATGACAAACTCAAACTATTCCCTGGAAAACTCAGATCAAATTGGATCGGACCTTACCTTGTGCGATGAATCTTTGGAAATGGAGCTGTCAAAATCAGTCAACTCAGCCACAATTCAGAACCATTTCTCATGAACGGTTAGAGACTCAAACCATTCATTGAACTTACCAACACAAATTTTGCTGACATCTTTTACCCTCCATTCTCCCTGAGCTCATTGTGCCTAGCCGATGACGTTAAACTCAACGCTTAATGGGAGGCAACCTATCATTTTTGAAAAACCCGAAACCTTTCTTGATACATTCCTATGCTGAACTCATATTGCACTTTAGGGTTCATCAATTAGAACAGCCGTCTCCACCTTTGGTACCCATACCTGAGCATGAAATCATTCGTAACAATCATCTCGACCCGTTCACCCACCCAAAAACTGTTCTAATGAATGATCTAAGCCAAACTCGAACCCACCTAATTTACAATGAGGACATTGCAAATCGTAGGCATGGGGGGGTATTAAAGTGCAAAATGCCGTAAAAATCATCTCACAAGAAAGGGTTTCATCAAAAATATCACATATCCCAAAAATACCAAAAAAATGAAAAAATTTGAAAAAGAACAAAAAATGAGAGAGAAAATTTTGAGGACATACAAATTTTGAGGAGAAAAAGGGGAGGAGTTAAAAATGCCAAGAAGGAGCACAAGTTGAAAAGAAAAGAAAAAGAGATAGTCATTAGTACAAAATTAAGGAATTAGCTTAGTTTTAGACCATAATAAAAGAAAGAAAATGGAAGGCAAAAAGTGCTAATGAAATAAAAAAGAGATTAGTAGGAACGTTGATCTTAGGCCTTTTGGGTTGTGATCCTAGGCTTAAAAATTCAAGTACCCGCTAAGATCTAGATAGTCCTCAAGAGGTTGAGGAAAATGTGAAGCTTAAGTATTAGGTCTAAGGCTTAGGGAGTATTCGACCTCGTTAACTGGCCTCTAGTTTGCAGGACTCGGTAACCTAAGCACCCCAATCCACACACAGTCTGGTTCAGTGCGCCTAAGTATCAAAATCAGGCAAATGCATTTAAATTGTTCTGAAAAAGTCTCCCAAATTAAGAGCAGCTGATCAACACAAGTTGATTTAGATGAGTTCTTAGGACGGAGAGGCAGGAAATTCCCCTCGAATATGAACAGTAACATTTCGTCTCCTCTTTGCTTGTCTCTTAGGATATCTACATATCCTATCGGGGGCATGTAAGCACCCTGTGCGGGTTCAAATGCCATGGGTGGCATTATCCCAAAATGTTGATTGCTAGGGTCTGGATTTAGCTACAGAACATCATGGGCAGGATTATCTCAAAATCTTGAAAGCCAGGGTTCTGGGGGTTGCCATGGGTAGTGCTATCTCAAAGCATTGATTGCTAGGGACACTTCGAGGATTGATTATGGGGACAAGGAATCCGATACAGATCGTGTTGTGAAGCTAATTCGAAGCTACAAATAAAAAGAAAAGAGAGAGAAAACTCTCCACAAAGGAAGATTCCTCTGTCTCTCTCTGACAAAAATACACTGCAAACTAAACCAAGGCTAAAATATGTTACATGCACGGGTGCTTTAACCGTAGAGTTCAACAAAGCTTAGGATAGCTCCTATGGGCCTTAAAAACCTTCGTGGAAGACTGAGGCTAGAGTTGGTCAGGTCAGGACCTTGGTTGGTACTTGAGTACCTCTAAGCCTACTATCAGCATTCTAACATAATCTACTGAAGAAAGCACACATCACAGTTTTAAGCATCAAAAGATATCATGGTCTGGAATCAAAGTTCATACCTTAAAATTTTGCTAACGGATTAGCAAAAGCTAGGCAAGGGAGTATGTTGGGAACACCATCATGAGCCCTAACTAGCTCATTTTGACCCAATGAAGTGAATAAATGCTCCTACATAACAAACTGAAGGTCAAAATACACTACATAACCTTTCTAAGAGAAACACAAGAAACTAGGGGTAAAACTGTAATTTTACCAATGCAGTACAACTACATGCTTTCCCAAGGGATAAACAAAGGTCAAATGATCTTAATAAGATAATGACTTGGTTGGATTTAACAGAAAAGGGTTTATGTGTATTCTATAAATTAAGTGACTTCTTGAAACCCTAAAAATAGATCCACTTGATTAACCAAGGCTCTGATCAGGATAAAATTCACTTAAACCTTATAAAAATCATAGAAAAATATTATCTATGGTTAGGTACCTTCAATTTGGCCATTAGAACCCATCTTGACCTAGAATGGGATCCTAGATAGATATTTACCCTAATTTAGGTTTTTGCATAAATTACTCAGCCAAACATGGTCAAAAGAAAAATCCAACTGCACCATTGGATTCCTTAGGTTCAAATTATATTTGTACCAAAATTTAGACCCAAAATGAGTTTGCCTTGACCAAGTTTGCAAAAAGGTCCTATTTGATTACAACTCTACCCCTAACTATCAAAAACCCTCGCTAACAGCCTCTAGCTTTCTCGTTGTCTTCGCAAGTAGGTCCCTCCACCATTATCACTGAGGAAACCTACTCCGGTAACCTTTGACAGAGAAGATCTCCTTGATTTCTTGGAGGATCTCTTCCAAACTTGGAAGGAAGATCTTTTGAGAAGTCCCCGGTACTATGAACCCATCCTTGAGCATTGATTTCCCTCCCAAACTCTCATGCAAATGCATCAGAGATTTGGGTATCCTAACAATTCCCATCTTCAGCGACCTTCCAACCATGGGAAGCTTGCCTCCTAAGCCCTAACTACCCTTCAGAGACCTATTTAGAGAAGCCCAGGTCGCCCTGACTCCTCCATGCTTGAATTCGACCACGAATACCCTCAAATTCTTCTCTTCCCCTCATGATCGAAGGCTCCTCGATGTCCGGCAACCTTCCGTGCTCCTTCTTGTCGTTCGACTGCCATACCTACGGCGGATTCCTCCTAACTGCCTTCATTCGCATCTCGCCGTACCAGCAGGCGCTACTTCCGCTTCATCCTCACCGTTCCCACCTCACCGGAGTCGCCTTTGTCTTCGACATCGGCCACACCAGACCCGATGCCCTCGCTCACCCCCTTCGTCCCTTGACCTCCCAGATAAGTTCCCTGACCCCTCTACTTTCTTCTCCGCCCTCTACTTCCCAAAATCGCCCACTACCACCCTTCGCACCTCGATCCCTTCCATCTCCGACCACCACCTCTGGCGATGCCATTCCACCTCCACAAGCCACCAAAACACTCATCGACACTCACAAAACCTCCACCACACCTCACTGAGCACTTCCCATCACTCCACTCATCGTGCCACCCACCCAAATCACCCCCTAAACACACCCACTCACACACACATAGTACACCCTAGGCATGCCACCATGACCACCCTCACACCACGCCACCACCCCCAGCACATTCACCGTGCTCCAGTGAACCTCCCTGAGCGATTTGATGTGGTCGAGAGGCTATTCTATTGTTTTCAGGTTCAGGCCCCATCAGCCACTGGCGAGCGAGCTTGAAGCTCGCTTGAGGTCGCTCCAAGTGTTGCCAAGCCCAGGCTGAAGTCCCAGGCTACGCGGAATTACTTCATGCATGGTCCCAAGCCTTCAATTCTAGTCAAAGGCCTCAACAGTTGCTACAATTGGAAGCAACGACCTCTGCTGCAGGCGCCTGAGAAGAGGGGGTGCGAATAGTCCCTCGGAAACAAAGGGCACCTACACCTAAATAAATTGAAAAAGTGGTGTAGGATTATCGCCTCAGTTACCACGGGGTGAGGTCCCACTCACCCGACCCAGTCTTGTCCATGACATGCCCCCATGGACCTGGCCGACCCGACCTGACCAGCACTCCTCGCCCACCACCGCATGCCAGTGGGCTTGGTCCTGGGTACGCACCCGACTCGATAACTTGAATACCTGTGTGGTTCTAGGAGAGAGGATCCTAAGAGAGAAAGTAAGGAGAGTCATGCAGGTAGGGGGAGGGTTTTGCTGTGGGGATCTTCGGCCAACACTTATCCTCATTCTGAAGAAGAAGAGGAGGGCAGGGTTGAAGGTAGAGAAAGAAGAAGAAGAGGAAGCCAGAGTAGGAGAAAGCCAAGGCAAAGGAAGAAGAAGGAAGGAGAAGAAGTGAACAACAGAGATAATGACAGAGAAGAAGAAAAGAAGCAAAGAAGAAGTATCAGATGCTTTAAGTCATCTGATTCCTTCATCAGACGACAGATCATTAGCTTTCATTGCATATTCATACATTGAGTTTCGTGGTGATATTGTAGGAGTATTTGGTGATCTAAATCACCATTTTAGTCCCACATTTTTGCACTTTGATACTGATATTATTGCATACTCTTTTAATTCTGAATTGTGATCTTGATTTCTAAATACCAATTTACTCCTTATGTTCGTCCTCGGACATATTCATGTAAACAATTATATTTGTTTGAACGCTATTGTGACTATATTACAACGTGACACTTTTTTAAACACCAACTTAGTGACTTTGAACAGTAACCAAGTTGATTGAGCTAAGGTTAATTTGATTTCCAAATTACCTATGCCTTCCTCGTTCAAAGACATTCAATCATTTTTGGGGAACATTGATTTCTATCAATGGTTTATTTCTAATTTCTCAAAAATTGCACGCCCCTTGATGAATCTTCTCTTAAAGGACACACCCTTCAAGATGACACACGAGTGTGTTCATGCTTTTGAGATTCTATGCAACCATGTAACCCAGGTTCAATCATACAAACTCTTGATTGGTCTCAACCATTTGAGACCATGAACGATGTGTCTGGCTACACAGTAGGAGGGGTCTTGAGACAAGAGATTGATGGGAAATTGGTGGTAATATATTAGGCCAACAGGACACAAGACGAGACTTAGTGTAATTATACGATAACGGAGAAAGAGCTGTTGGCTATAGTATTCAGTCTGGAGAAATTCATATCATACCTCCTGCTTTCCAATGTCATTACCTACTCAGATCACACTATTGTAACACACTTACTTAGGAAGGACTTGAAGTTGAGGCTAATTCGATGGATCTTGCTCTTGCAGGAATTTGACCTTGATGTAGATACATCCATTTAGGTGAAAATGCCTATTTATGCATGTTTCTAGTCTTAGATTTGCATCCCATATTATAAATATTACATAGCATGCATCATTCTACATTTAAAGTAGTTGTGCATATTTTAGGTTAATTATGTCCGTTTTGTGGTTAGGATAGAAGAAGATTTATTTCGGAACCTCGAATTGACGATCCAACCATACGGATCTGATCAAGATGACAAACGGAGTCCAACACCTCCAAAATCGCCTTGATCGGAGTCTCATAGCACCATATGTAGTCCGAGGAAGATCAACGGCTAAGGGACTAAGTGACTCAATCCGGAGCTTCAAATGATAAATCTGACCGAACAGATAGATTCGGGTTGATGATCGTAGCCCAACAACATGACAATAGACTCAATCCGACCTCTATGGCAGCCCCTACAATGGAATGAAGGATGACCTAGGTCGCGCCACGTGGCACAACCCAGGCTGCCCATGCTCACGCATGCGCCACCACACGTGCACAGGAGCCCATGTGCATGCGGAGTCATGCACGTGCACAAGACTAGTGATGCACACAGCACCGCAACGTGCAAGGTAGCAGTAGCAGCAGCGTGTGTAGGGGGCACGTGGAGCGCACACCAGCGGTGCAGTAGGGGTGCTTGAGTGGGATCTTCAACGATGTTTACTGTGGATCCTCAGCAATGTTTATAACTGTCACTAAATGTCCTGTATATGAATTTGATTCTTTTCTCCACTATAAAAGGACCCCTACTGATGAGAGGCTCATCATGGTTTCTAATTACACCTAATTAACTAGTCCTTCTAGTTAATTAGCTAGGAATATGTATATATAAGTGTTAATTATGAAATAAGGGATAAACCGTTAAAAGACATTAAAATAAGTTAAAAATGATAAATTATCAGATAATTAATATTATTGATAACTTAATTAATAAATGGGCTCAAAATACCACTAATTAGTTACCTAATTAATATCCTATTTAACTTAAGCAAAAATTTAAGACCTAAATCTTAAATAACTTAAGTTAATAAGTTAATAAATATTAATAAATGGGTCAAAAATGTTAATACAAGGCTTTAATATAATACTTAGCTAAATTATAAATATATATAAAAAGTTAGAAAAGAAAATAATTTAAATTAACCTTAAAAGCCTCTGTTTGCATTTTGGTCCTTAGAATCCATTGCATTTGAGTCCTTTCCTTTCACTTTGGTCCTTATCTTTCCACACATTTAGGTCCCTGTGTACACTTTCTTCTTCTTCATTTCTTCTTCAGCCGCTTCAACGGCTGATGAACGGTGGTGAAGACACCTCACGATCAGCTTCCATCTGATGCCATTTCACCCTCGTCAAGCCCCTGGAGCTTGCGCTCACCTTCTTTGCTTCATCCCACGATCTGGATGAACCTAAAATCCAAATTAGGACTCAAGGTTAACTTCATTGGCGTCAGAGAAGATGCCGGTGGTTACCTTGATTCTAGACATATTTGCATCCGGATTCAAGCTCCTTGACAACCGTCGAAGCCTATAAATACCACTTAAACCTTCGATTTCAAGCAGTTGACTCCCTTCCCTCTTCCCCCATTGTAGCCGATCATAGTATATTCCCTCCCACTCTGGTGACCTACTTCCATCACCACACACCTCCTCCAATCATTTCAACCAATCGCCGAGCTCTGCCATCCTCTATCGCACCTCTAATCAAGGTGACGACTTTGGACTACACTTCCGCTCTACGAATTCACCCTCTGGACTTCTTCCTTCCTTCCTCTAATTTCCTCCTCCGTTAAGGACCTTCGACGAAGATTCCTCAACCTCTTTCGTCCAGGTAATAGTAGGATAGGTAAGTTAGAGTAGTTGATTAGTTAATTAGGTAGTTTACCTAGGTTAAATGTTAAATTCTTCCATCATCTTCTTTAGCTCCAACGAGCTCTTTAAGCTTGTCTGAGGCACTCCTTTGCCACTTTTATGCACTGATCACGTTTTTCACCCTATCATGATTTCATAGCATTGCTTTTCCCACATTTCTATCAGCTTTATCGCCTAGATCACTTCCACGTTCACCGGCGACCTCTACTGTCCATGGCGGAGGCCTCTGAGCTTAGAGCACACCCATTGGGGCCCTCCATCACCTCTATGTAAGCTAATGGCCCTGTTCCTATACTTAATTAGTATAATTAACTCATAGAAAATAAATGCCTAATTCCATTCCAACTTTCAAGCTCTCTGTCAATGGAGAGCTTGAAAGAGTTCCTCCACCTAACTAACATTCCAAAGAGTGTCACAAGGTTCTTTTGAACCTTAATCCTCACTTAATTGAGCGAGTTAGCTGTCTCTTAGTTCGAGCGAACTCAGAGATAAAATTTTCTAAATTCCCTAAAAAATCCTAAATTTAATTGTCAATTGGAGAAAATGTTGAGTTCCTAAGGTTCCTTGTGACCTCAGGAAGTTTTCAAGACCTTTAATGGTTCGTTTGTTGGAATTTTGAACTCTGTCTGACATTTTCTGAACTCACTGGAGCTCCGACAAGCTTCGGCAAGTCAAAGTTGATCTTCAGCCCATAGAACTTTGTACAGTGCTCCAGAATGAATACTAAGGACCTAAGGGTTCTGTATCAATCATTAATTTGATGTTTTAATATCTAGAGTATGTTGTTGACCTTTCTCTTCTCCAACACCGACGGAGTTGGAGAAGCCACTTAGTTAGAGTTAGGTTTATAGAATTAGGTCAAAAAACATGAGTAGAACCCTTAGAGGTTATTTTTGACCTTTGATGGCTTGGAAATTCTCTAGGTTGTTCAGCTCAACAAACCCAATTTTGTGCTCAGGCAAAGATGCCTGAGATCACCTCAGACTTGATCAAATACAATTTTGAAGCTCTAAATCACTTCCTGAGGTTGAATAGTCGATCTAGGTCCTTAATTTGATATAAGAAAACCTAGAATAGAAAGTCAACTCGAACCTTGATTTGGTCAATTCTGGATTCAATTCAAGGAATAACTAATTAATTTTGTGAAATTAATGTTGCAATGGATTCCTTAGATGACCTGGAGTGTTTTAGACTTGATTTAATCCAGGTTTATTAAGGATTTAGTGCTAATCAAGTTTCTGAACAATTTGGGTTCAAAATGAACTCAATACTATTTCAGTGTTATTTTGATGAGATTTAAACCCCTTTTTAATCTAAGATGGATTCAAACAACTAACGGAGGTTGTTCAAATACCTGTTAGAGGCTTATATCACTATGTTGAGCAAATTGGAACTCAAATCCGAGATCTAAACTCTTAGAATGAAGCTTTCAAGCTTCTGGTGCTTCCTAGAGATATTTAGAGTTCATTCTCTTCTACTTTGATGGGGAATTCCCTCCTCAATAGATTCCTAACCTCACCTAGAGGTCAAAAGTCTCTTCCACAGGTCAAAAGACCTATCCTCTCTTCTGCAGGCTCGAATAGTTGTGCGGAACCTTGACCTTCATCCATTAAATGGAAGCATCAATATAGATTTGAACACCAAATTGGTGTTACAATCTTGTAGAGCACACCAAGAGCTCTCGATTGAGCCTTTGCTTGATTGATTTGGTGAACAGAGTTGGCCAGAATCCGTAGGCGAAGTTTGGATTGGAGAGGACATAGATAGTCCCACATTGGTAGAATTAGAGGTGCTGCTATGGTATGTTATGTCTTTGTGCTGATGACGTTTCGGTCGTTAACGCTGGGCACAAGGAGAACTTGTGTGTGTGCAGGTACATGCATGTGCACGTGCCTGTGCGGATGTGTGTGTGCGTGTGCAGCCATTTGCCTGTGTGCCTCTGGGCCCGTGAGAGGGTGCAAATGTGGATGTGGGCCTGGGAGGCTGGAGACTAGGCATGGTTTGAATTGGAAATAAAACACCTAATCAAAATTAGGCCTAGACCCAGTAGGGTCTCGTCCCACCATCTAGGGGGCGTTGTGTATCCCCGACCGGTCTGAACTACCTGGAAAGAATTACAAAGATAGAAAGAAGAGAAAAAGAGAATTCTAAGGGGGCTGAAGAATGAAGAAAAATTAAGAAGGATAATTAAATGTCTAATCTTCTTGTTAGATGTCTAATTTGTGCTTCCATTGTTAGCTTTTCTCTTGTATTTTGAGCTTAAAAGACGAAAGAAGGCATTTATACTCATTTGATTAGTTTTTTTCTTGCCTTAATTCTTTGTAATTAGATGAAACGATTGTATTAAACATCTTTACTTGGTTTCTTAATGACAAATCACATGTGTAAATATGATTCTCTATTCATGGAATGTTGCGTGTATTAATTGATTAACTTTTGTGCATTGTTCATAGGCTTAAAGTATTTTAATTTAATATTTAATCAATTAATTAATTCTTAATTATTCCTTAGTAATTAATGGTGAATTAAGATTAAGTTATGTCTCCCAGTGAACGACCTAGACTAAACCAGTTAAAAAGAACTTAAAATCTAAAATGTTAGGTTAGCTTGACCCTATACTACACAACTGACATAAAATCATGTTAACCTAAGTTACTTTCTCAAGCAATTAATTATATCTAAATAACTTAATTAATTGTGTTGAGGAATTAAACAATCACTTTAATGGTGCCATTGCCGGGGGGTAAATGTTTATATTCGTCATTACTATTTCTTCTTTTGTATATAATTTCTTTTTACTAATTACCTTATTTTGTTCTATTTTCTGTCTTCTTTCGTCCAGGGTTACCTTTGCGGGTATTCTAAGGAAAGGAGGTGGGTTTTCTATTTCTATTTTTCTGATCACTATACATACCATTGTGAGTATTTATTACTTAGTCTTTAGTGCAACTTGTATTTTTGCATTTAGTTAGAAAAATTTAAAAGACACAAAAATACTCATACCTTCTTGACTAGCAATAGCATGTTTTAGGCATACACTCTTAGGAGTGCACATACCTGCTAGTTTAATTGCAAAATCTAACTAGGGAAATTTTTTCTACTATTTTTCTCCCATCAGCGGGAAAACACGTGTAAAACCACGTAGATCCCTATCATTGGATAATAACAAGACCATATTTTTGTTTGAATATACCTAAAAATTAGTCACCTTACTTCTGTCTATCATTTTTGTGAAAAGGTTAAGCAAAAAGTGGATAAATAAAATTTGTGACTCAATTTGATTTCAGAATGTATGTGGGTTTTATTGCTCTTGTCTGTTGCATGCTATCGTGCACACAGCACGATCACAAGTGTCATATAAATCTAATTTTTCTACCTCTCCTCTTTGCACCTCTTAGGGCTTTGGTTGAAGATTAACAAGTCTGTCTCACTACTTAGCCTCGGGGAGCTTGTAGTGAGTGGTCTCGATCCTAGACCTTGGACCATTTAACTTTAAGGATACACACTTGCGTAGACACGGGTTTAGGATGCATATTTTGATACTGACACTATACTTGCTTGCGTCCAAATTTGTCTTTGCGTATTCTAGGACTCTCTTCTTTCCTTTGAAAGAAGAGAAACGCCGATTTTTTTACGCTATTTTCGGGTCTTGTTTGCTGCTGTTTTTAGTGGCGTGAGTGTGCCTTTGCACATTTTTTCTGGTTTATGCAGGAGAGGCGATCCCTGAAATTGCCTCTCGTATCTCCATTGACAGGTATTCCTAAGCCGGTTGCACCTAAGCAACCTAT
The DNA here is from genome assembly GCA_037157565.1 of Thalassia testudinum. Classification (NCBI taxonomy): domain Eukaryota; kingdom Viridiplantae; phylum Streptophyta; class Magnoliopsida; order Alismatales; family Hydrocharitaceae; genus Thalassia; species Thalassia testudinum. Next base: position 23,236,653 of record JAZHRO010000007.1, on the reverse strand, counting down.
AATTTTCCTGTTTGATACATCAGCTTTTTCTGCATTTGATCCTATGGAGCAAATGCAGAACCAAAATCCCGAGATCCCTTCCTCTTCTGGTCAGGGGGAGTTGCCGCCTTTTGATGCTCATGAGGTGCTCCTAAACTAGAACCTTCAAATACTCGAGCAGAACTGTCAAATCAATTTGTTGACGGCTGCTCTTCAAAATCTATAGAATTTGCAAACCTGTCCTCCACCTTGACCTGAGGTGGGTTTTGAAATCCCTGATTTACCGATCCCTCATCCTAGGCCTCTACTCCGCGATTATTATAATCCATCTAATGCACAAGTAGAGCCTAATGCTAGGATTCCCATTGGGGAAAATGACCCAGAATTAAAGCCAAACATTATAGGTCTAATCCCACATTTTCATGGATTTGCATCTGAGGATCCGTTTCAACACATTGAAGATCTTAAGAATTTATCGCAAACTCTTGGTCCTCAAAATGAAAGCTAGGAAATCCTATTAATGAAGATGTTCTCTTTTAGCCTTAAGGACAAGGCTGCCTACTGGTATAGAACTATTGCACGATCAATCTTGACTTGGGCTGAACTTGAATCCGCATTGTTGAAGAAATTCTTCCCTATTGGTCAAACCAAAGCATTAAAGCGAGCCATCACTACTTTTAATCAGAATCAAGGAGAACCAATTCATGAAGCATGGGAATGCTTCCATGAATTGCAAAGGAAATGCCCACATCACGACATCCCTCGTTGGCAATTAATGCATATCTTTTATTATGGATTACAAGAATGCATTCGCAATCTAGTCATGCCTCTTGTGGAGGGAATTTCTTAAATTGCGACACAAATCCACCTCAGAATTGTTTGAAGGGATAGCGGAAAACTCAATCAATAACGCATCTATGTCGCAATTCACGCGAGGCACCAATACAGTGCATCAAAATCCGCAGAAGGGCATTCACGAGATCGGGAATCTGTCCAGTTCCAAGGATTCAAAGATTATAGCAGAAAAACTGGACAAAGTCGATATCGTAGCGAAGCATCTTGACGAGGTCCAAAACACGATGAAATCTCTTACGCATCTTCTCGCTACATAGAATCCCACAAGTTTACCTATTTTGCAAATTCCCATGGGGAGGGAGTTTGTGAATAATCTGGATTTGAGAGATCTATCCTCCTTGGGTTTTCTATCTACTCCTGCACCAACCCAAGGAGGGACCTTTGTCCCACAATCTTTCCCACCTCTTTCCCCACTCCCTGTTTTTGCAGAAAACACATCATATCCTTCTGATTTGAATGCCATTCAGGGATATGCACCAAGATCAAACCCAAATTCTAATACTTATAATCCTGGATGGCATATTCAGCCCAATTTCTTTTGGTCTGACCACTCACAAAGACCATTGTATCCGACTTAGACCTGGAAAAACCAGCCTGCGTTGCCATTTCAGCAACCAAACGTGAGGCTATTTTATGAAGGTTCACAGAACTTCGCATGGCCAAATAGAGATTCACAACTCGATCAGATTTTGCAAGCTGTGACTGAAAGCTAGCAACAAAATGCTAAGGCTCTCACTGAAGTACAATGGAAATGTTCGATAGAATTGGTTGATCTAAGGGCCCAAATCATGCAATTAGCTGAGTCTCGTCAGCTAGGGGCCCTTCCATCCCAGCCAGTTCCAAACCCTAGGAATATCCAGCAAAGACCACATCATGGCTTTCAACATCTGAATCAGGGATAAGCTCCTTTCCTTAATCAAATACCCCTGAATCAAAATCCGAATCAGAATCCACCTTCTACTACTCATGATTATGAGTATCAAAATCAGTAGCAATCTTTTTCAAATCAAGGTGACCTGCCTCTACTTTCTAATCCATCTTTCTAGAATCAGGCATCTTCTTCTTCACCAGCTTCTTCTTCACATGCGGGTATTAGATCAGTTACAACCCATCATGGAACTTCCACTAGGGATCCGGTAGATCCACGAAACCTATCCCAAGACCCTAGTACATCTGGAACAGCCCCTGTTTCTACACCTGTAAGAGGTGATACTCCTGATCTTGCAATTCCCGCTAATTCGCGAGATCAGGGTAATACCACAGTAGAATAGGAAATCCAAGTACCATTTCCAGAAGCTTTGAAGAAGACAAGGAAACAAAAGCAACCTGTTACATTAGATGAGGATTTAGTCAAAATTTTTAAATAGGTACATATTAATATCTCTCCTAGATGCTATCAAGTACATTCCAGCTTATGCAAGATTTCTTAAAGAATTATGTACTCCTAAGCATAAGCCGAGGAAAGGAAGCACTATGGTACTCTCGGAGCAGGTGAGTTCTATTATTTCGTGCACGCTTCCTTTGAAAAAGAAAGATCCAGGTTCTTCATTTATTTCCTGTATAATTGGGGAACAGTGTTTTGATAGAGCTCTCCTAGATTTAGGAGCTTCTATTAATCTTGTTCCTACATCCTTAGTAGACCATTTCCAAATAGAAAACCTTAAGTCTACCAATGTGACTTTACAATTAGCTGATAGATCTATTAAGTCACCTAAGGGAATATTGGAGGATATTATTGTAAGAGTTCAGGACTTTTATTTTCCTCTGGATTTTATTGAACTAGATATGGAAGTACCCGAACGCATTAGAGATACCCCAATTATTTTAGGGAGACACTTTTTGGCTATTGTAAATGCCAATATAGACTGTGAATCTGGAAAGATTGAACAAAAATTTGGGGAGAAGACAATAAAATTGGATATATTTAGAGCTTCTCAAGGATTAGATTGCAAATGGGTTGAGGAAATTAGATCTATTTCAATTTTTTAGGATGACCATAGTTCCTTAGAATTAGAAAGCACACCTCTTGATATCTTATACCCTCAAGTTGAAAATTCGCTTTTAAAATCTGAACTCGACCCTGGATTTGAATCATTTGACTCGTTTCAGTCACTATTTGCAATTGAAAATCCCTCCCCAAATCCTGCTATTTATCCTACTCCCGTATTAGAATTGAAGTCATTGCCTTATACTCTTAAATATGTTTATCTCGAACCTAATCAAACATATCCTATAATCATCAATTCCAATCTATCTAAATCACAAGAGTTAAAACTAATCATGGTTTTACAAGATTATAAGAAGGCAATTGGGTGGACTCTACACGATCTCACTGGGATTAGCCCCAATTATTGTACTCATCATATCTATTTAGAGAATGGGGCACGACCTTCAAGAGAAGCTCAAAGATGTGTAAATCTAAACCTGAAGGAGGTCGTTAAGAAAGAAATAATCAAGTGGCTAAATGCTGACATTATATATCCTATATCCGACAGCCCTTGGGTGAGTCCAATTCAAGTGGTACCTAAAAAGGCAAGGCTCACCATAATCAAGACTGAATCTGGAGAAACCATTCCCACACGAATTGCAAATTCGTGGTGGGTTTTCATCAATTATTGCATGCTCATCATGGTTACAAAGAAGGACCATTTTCCCTTACCATTCATTAATTAGATCCTTGAGAGTTTAGCTGGTAATAGGTTCTTCTACTTCTTGGATGGTTACTCTTCATATAATTAGGTAGCAATTTATCCCGAAGATCAAGAGAAAATGACTTTCACTTGCCCCTTCAAAACCTTTGCTTTCCGAAGAATGCCATTTGGGCTTTGCAACGCACCTGCGACTTTTCAGCGTTGCATGTTAGACATTTTCACTAAAGTGGTAGGTGAATGTAAGGAAGTATTCATGGATGATTTTTCAGTCTTAGGGGAAACATTTGATATTTATCTAGATAATTTGTCGAAGATTCTTAAGAGATGCATAGAAGTGAATCTTGTCCTCAATTGGGAGAAGAGCCATTTTATGGTTTCAAAGGGCATTATACTTGGCCACCTTGTATCTGAGCGAGCTATCCAAGTATATCGAGCCAAGATCAATCAAATCTCAAATCTTCCAATTCCTGACTCGATCAAGGGCATTAGATCTTTCCTCAGGAATGTTAGATTTTATAGAAGATTTATACTCGACTTTCCAAATTTTGCCTGACAACTCACAAACCTCCTCACAAAGGGCATGACTTTTGAGATGAGTGAGGAGTGTCTATCTGCATTTGAGACATTGAGAGACAGAGTTACACAGGCTCCAATCTTACAACCACCAAATTGGGATTTACCGTTTGAGATCATGTCTGATGCATCAGATTATGCAGTTGGAGTTATTTTGGGACAGAAAATTTAGAAAAATCTGGTAGTGATTTACTATGCTAGTAAGACTTCGAATGAAGCACAAAAGAATTACATGGTTACATAAAAGGAATTACAAGCAATAGTATTCGGATTAGAAAAGTTCAGATCTTATATACTCAGATCTCAAGCCATTATGTACTCTGATCACTCTACTATTAGACACCTATCTAAAAAGGACACGAAACCTAGGTTGATCAGATGGATCTTGCTTTTGCAAGAATTTGACCAAGAAATTCATGATAAGGCGGGATGCCAGAATGTTGTTGCTGATCATCTTTCCTGCCTTCCTTCTGAAATTATTGAATCATCTCCTATCACGAGCACTTTCCTGATAAACATCTTTTGACTATATCATCAAATCTTCCTTGGTATGCAAACATTATCAATTATTTGGTTACAGAACAATTTTCACCTGATTGGGATGGAAATCGGAAATCACGACTCAGATTAGAAGCAAACACTATTTATGTGAAGATCCATATCTATTTCGACTCTGCAATGACCAAATCTTCAAGCGTTGTGTTTCCTCTTCTGAGATTCATACTATTCTTTCTTTTTGTCATGACTAGGCTTATGGTGGTCATTTTTCTGGTCGTAAGACCACTGCAGAAGTTCTACAATGTGGGTTTTAATGGCCCACTTTATTTGCAGATTCACAAGCATTATGTAAGGCATGTAGTCACTGCCAAACTCTAGGTAGCATATCCCGAAAAGACATGATGCCTTTGAACCCGATTCTAGTCTGTGAAATCTTTGATATTTGGGGCATAGATTTTGTGGGTCTGTTTCCATCTTCTTCTGGCATTGAGTATATTTTACTTGCTGTTGATTATGTATCTCGTTGGATTGAAGCCATACCCACATGCACAAATAATCATCAAGTTGTCATTTCTTTCATACAGAGTCATATTATCGCTCGTTTTGGGGTACCTCGTGCTATCATTTCAGATAGTGGATCCCATTTTAACAATGCCGAATTTAGGTAACTACTTAGAAAATATGGGGTTACACATCGTATTTCTACACCTTATCATCCCCAACCCAATGGGAAAAACAAGGTCTCTAATCAGGAAATCAAGAAGATCCTTCAAATGACAATCCAACCTGATAGGAAGGATTGGTCTTCCCGTTTAGATGAGGCGTTGTGGGTTTATAGGACTACCCATAAAACACCAATAAGCATGTCACCATATAGACTTGTTTACAAGAAACCTTGTCATCTTCTCATAGAAATTGAACACAAGGCCTATTGGGTAATTAAAGCCTGCAATTTGGACCTTGCGAAGGCTGGTGATCATCGTAGGTTGCAGCTTAGTCAACTTGAGGAATTACGTCATGATTCTTATGAAAGTTCAAAGTTGTATAACGAAAAACTTAAAGCCTTCCATGATAAACATATCTCCCGCAAATCTTTTACACCTGGTCAGAAGGTGTTGTTCTTTGATGCCCATCTAAAGATCTTTCATGGGAAACTTAGGTCTAAATGGCAAGGACCATTTATTGTAGTTAGAGTCTTCAACAATGGAGCTGTCGAAATCACTGAACCCAACAAGGATCAACCCTTCAAAGTTAATGGTCAACGTTTAAAACCTTTCTTGGAACCACATGTTTTGCATCATGTTGGAGACTATTACTTGCTCCACTGGGGTTTTTCATCTATCTTGTATATAGTTGTTTCCTATTTTCTACACTTTTCTCTACACATATACTCGAATCCGTATCTGAATTGTTACTTATTTTACACTGATTACCTTCACTTAGCCTGACTGACAACTCTGACCTTTGGTCAGAATCAAAATCGTCCGCATAGAGATCTTTGATCTCCTCTATCCGACTCCTTCCATCACCTTACACTAAGTAAAGTGTAATATCTTTTCAACCCTTCTCACAATGACAACATTGTAATATTTTGGCTTGGGGGGGTGTGTGAAGTGACAATGTTCACTTCAAGTGTATTTGTAGATAAATGTAAAAATAAAAAAAATGAAATACCCACAAAATTTTTAAGAAAATTTGAAAAATACCCTAAAATTTTTAAAAAAATAAAAAGTAAAAAAGTTAGGAAAGTTAAAAATACCCTAAAAATTTGAAAAATTTTTGAAAAATTCATAAAATTTGAAAATCTCATAAATAAATAAAAAAACAAAAATATATAAATATAAAAATTAAAAAATTACAAAATCATAAAAATAATAAAGGGGTTTTCTAATAAAGAAGAAAACACCAAAAATATATTTAAACTTAATTATATTAATAATTAAGAGTTTAATTTTTCTTTTAGGTCAGAAAGCAAAAATATAAATATATATTTTGCGAATAATATTTTATAAGAGCAAAGAATTCTGATTTAGATTTTTACTTAAATAATCTTTTTAAAACACACATCTGTTTGCGAAAATTTAAACGAGATTTTGTTTAAGTTAAGATCTGAACTCTAAAGATCTGTTTTTCTACTCTTTACCTTGAAATAAAGTAATTAAGGTGTATTAAGTCTAAAACTTGAGTTTTGGAATTAAATTGTAACTTTCTTGGTCAATTAGACTAAGTAAATCCTTACACTTTATGAACATCTATTTTTATCATCAAGTTAAGTAAAAAGGCCAGATATTCAAAGTTAATTAAGTAAAGAGTTGCTAGAATCTTACTCTTAAGGTCTATTAGGCTATAGTTAGGTTAATCAACTAAGGACATTCATCTAGACTTGGTGAGTTGCGTCATGACAGATCCTGCGGGAGGAAACTAAGAGTTTAAAGGACCTAAGAGTGAATAGCTTTGCTATCCAAGCTCTAGTTTGAGAGCTAAGTAACCTAAGTGTCCAAAATTCACACACATAGAGTTGTCTTGTTGGCATCTAAGACCGTGAAAACACAGAGGTTAAGAGATCGATTCTAAATCCTCTTTAGTCCAAGGATTTCCACAGGGAGGATCTTGAAAGAGTGAAGGATGTGCCACTCACCGAGAAAAAAGATATGGAGTATTATGTTAGTAAGAAAAATGTGGAGGAAAAAAAAAATCAAATAAAACACCTTGCAGTTAAGCACCTCGCTACAAATGGCTACTTATGTAGTTTATCCACCAAGTAAAGCATCTTGGTACAAATGGATGCTACCCTTCCTTCCATCAAATAAATGAGCACCTCGCTACACATGGGTGTTCTAACTTAAAGAAAAGAGTTAAAAAAAAATAGAGATAAAAATTAGGAATAAGAGATCCAGTGGTCCATCGGGGAGTTATACACAAAAAGTGCTGACCTCGAGATAGAAAAATGGTGAAGAGAAAGCAACCAAATCAGAGTAAGGCCAATCCAGAGGCTTGAATTGGAATAACCTGGATTGGAAATTGATGTCTTAAGAACTGGATTTTTGCAACATTGGATGCCTTTAGGACAATTTTCTTCACAAGCATGGATGCTTTAAAATCATAGCTACTGAACCTTTGTATTGGGCAGTGAAGCCTAAGAAATCAGGTTTTAGGAACTTGCAGTTGAGTCATAAAGGAGAAAGATTGACAAAACCCTAGGTCTAGAAGTCTGTCCTTGGTGTTGTAGGCTAGTAGATTACAGTTTTACTACTCTTAATTTGGTTAATAATGAGTATCTTGACAATTTGCCAAAACTCAGATTGATAAAAATTAGACTTCATAAACTTCCGGATTAACTTAAGTCTATTGAGTTTTTGAGTTAAAATTTAATTTCCAACTCTTAAGTTTTGTTTTCTTAAACACTTTGAATTCTCGGTTTCTAGGGTTTAGAGTGATTATAGAAAATAATTGAGTTAATGAGATTCTGATTTTTGATAAATTTCTCCTAAAAACTCTATTTTTAATAAAGTGTGTTTTAAGAAGGTATTTAAGTTTTTAAGTCTAAATAAATATTTTTCATAATGCTCTAATATTTATAAATATTTATTTACATAAAAATCTAAAAGTTGAATATACAAAATTTTGACCTAAGCATTCGTCTACTTAGTTTTTATTTATAACAATTTAAACCCTGATGTTTAAATCATCATATTTCTGGTTAATTTTGCTAGGGACTAGCAAAACTTTGGCTTTGGGGCATGATGAGAGGCCCATCATGGTTTCTAATTACCCTTAATTAACTAGTCTTTCTAGTTAATTAGCTAGGAATATGTATATATAAGAGTTAATTATGAAATAAGGGACAAACCATTAAAGGACCTTAAAATAAGTTAAAAATGATAAATTATAAGTTAATTAATATTATTAATAACTTAATTAATAAATGGCCTCAAAATACCACTAAGTAGTTTCCTAATTAATATATTATTTAACTTAAGCAAAATTTAAAACCTAAATCTTAAGTAACTTAAGTAAGTTAATAAGTTAATAAATATTAATAAATGCATCAAAAATGTGAATACAAGGCCTTAATATAATATTTATTTAAATTATAAATATATATAAAAAGTTAGAAAAGAAAATAATTTAAATTAACTTTAAAAGTCTCTATTTGCATTTTGTTCCTTAGAAATCATTACATTTGAGTCCTTCCCATTAACTTAGGTCCTTAGCCTTCCTCACATTTTGGTCCCTGTGTACACTTTCTTCTTCTTCTTTGTTTCTTCTTCAGCCGCTTCAATGGCTGACAAACGACGATGAAGACACCTCACGATCACCTTCCATCTGACGCCATTTCACCCTCGTCAAGCTCTTAGAGCTTGTGCTCACCTTCTTCGCTTCATCCCACGGTCTGGATGAACCTGAAATCCTAATTAGGACTCAAGGATAACTTCTTCGACATTGAAGAAGACGCCAGTGGTTACCTTGATCTAGACATATTTGCATCCGGATTCGAGCTCCTTCATAGTCACCGAACCCTATAAATACCCATTAAACCCTTCCATTTCAAGCAGTCGGCTCCCTTCCCTCTTCCTCCACTGTACCTGATGAAAGGTTATTCCCTCCCACTCCGATGACCTACTTCCATCACCACACATCTCCTCCAATCATTTCAACCAATCGCCGAGCTCTGCTATCCTCCGCCGCACCACTGATCAAGGTGACGACTCCGGACTACACTTTCACTCTGCGAATTCCCCCGCCGGACTTCTTCCTTCCTCCCTCTAATTTCCTCCTCCACTAAGGACCTTCGACGAAGATTCGTCAACCTCTTTCTTCCTGGTAATAGTAGCGTACGTAAGTTAGAGTAGTTAGATTAGTTAATTTTGTAGTTTTGTTAGGTTAAATGTTAAATTCCTCCGTCATCTTCTTTAGCTCAAGCGAGCTCTTTTAGCTTGTCGGAGACACTCTTTTGCCACTTTTACACAATGATCACCTTTTTCACCCTATCATGATTTCATAGCATTACTTTTCCCACATTTCTATCAGCTTTATCGCCTAGATCACTTCCACGTTCATTGACAAACTCTACTGTCCATGGTGGAGGCCTCCGAGCTTAAAGCACACCCACTGGGCCACTCCATCACCTCTACGTAATCTAAGGGCCCCGTTCCTATACTTAATTAGTATAATTAACTCATAGAAAATAAACACTTAATTCCATTCAAACTTTCAAGCCCTCTGTCAATGGAGAGCTTGAAAGAGTTCCTCCATCTAATTAACATTCCAAAGAGCATCGCAAGGTTCTATTGAACCTTAATCCTCACTCAATTGAGTGAGACAACTATCTCTGATTTCATGCGAACTCACAGATGAAATTTTCTAATTTCCTTGATAAATCCTAAATTTGATTGTCAATTGGACAAAGTGTTGAGTTCCTGAGGTTCCTTGTGACCTCAGGAAGCTTTTAAGACCTTTAATTGTTTGTTTGTTGAAATTTCTAACACCGTCTGACATTTTCTGAACTCACCGGAGCTCCGGTGAGTCAAAGTTCATCTTCAGCCCATAGAACTTTGCGTAGTGCTTGAGACTGAATACTAAGGACCTAAGGATTATGTATCAATCAATAATTTGATGTTTTAATATCTAAAGTATGTTGTTGACCTTTGTCTTCTCCAACTACGCCGAAGTTGGAGAAGCTACTCAATTAGAGTTAAGTTTCTGGAATTAGGTCAAAAAGCATGAGCAGAACCCTTAGAGGTTATCTTTGATCTTTGATGGCTTTGAAATTCCCTAGGTTGTTCTGCCGAACAAACCCAATTTTGTCCTCAAGCAACGATGCCTGAGATCTCCTCAGACTTGATCAAATCCAATTTCGAAGCTCTGAATCACTTCCTGGGGTTGAATACAGTCAATCTAGGTCATCAATTTGATCTAAGAAAACCAAGAATAGAAAGTCAGCACCAACCTTGATTTGGTCAATTTTGGATTCAATTCAAGGATTAACTATTTAATTTTGTGAAATTAATGTTGCAATGGATTCCTTAGATGACCTGGAGTGTTTTAGACTTGATTTAATTCAGGTTTATTAAGGAGTTAGTGCAAATCAAGTTTCCAAACAATTTGGGTTCAAAACAAACTCAATACGGTTTTGGTGTCATTTTTATGAGATTTAAACTCCTTTTTCTTCTAAGATGGATTGCAACAACTAACTGAGGTTGTTCAGGTACCTATTAGAGGCTTATATCTCTCTGTTGAGCAAATTGGAACTCATATCTGAATCTCTGAACTCTTAGAATGAAGCTTTCAAGCTTCTGGTGCATCCTGGAGCTGTTTAGAGTTCATTCTCTTCTACTTTTGATGCGGAATTCCCTCCTCAATAGAGTCCTATCCACAACTGGAGGTCAGAAGTCTCTTCCGAAGGTCAAAAGACCTGTCCTCTCTTCTGCAAGCTCAAATAGTCATGCGGAACCTTAATCTTCGTCCTTCAAATCAAAGCGTCAAAATATGTCTGAACACCAAATTGGTGTTACAATCTCGTAGAGCACATCAAGAGCTGTTGATTGAACCTTTGCTCGATCAATTTGGTGAGTAGAGCTGGCTGGAATCCTCAGACGAAGTTTGGCCTGGAGAGGGCATAGATAGTCCCACATCGGTAGAATTAGAGGCGCCGCAATGGTATATTATGTTTTTGTGCCAACGATGTTTCAGTCATTAGCGATGGGTGCAAAGAGAACTTATGTGTGTGCGGGTGCATGCATGTGCACATGCCTGTGCGGATGTGTGTGTGCCTGCATAGGCGTATGTCTGTGTGCATATAGGCCCATGAGTGGGCATGAATGTGGATGTGGGCCTGGGATGGCGGAGACTGTGCATGGTTTGAATTGGAAATAAAACACCTAATCAAAATTAGGCTCTAACCCAGTAGGGTCTGGTCCCATGCTCTAGGGGGTGCTGTGTATCCCTGACCGATCTAAACTGCCCAGAAAGAATTACAAAGATAGAAAGAGGAGAAAAAGAGAATTCTAAGGGGGTAGAAGAAAGAAGAAAAATTAAGAAGGATAATTAGATGTCTAATTTATGCTTTCATTATAGCTTTTCTCATGTATTTTGAGCTTAAATAATGAAAGAAGGCATTTGTACTCATTTGTTTAGTTTTTTTCTTGCCTTAATACTTTGTAATTAGATGAAATGATTGTATTAAACATGTTTACTTTGTTTCTTAATGACAAATCACATGTGTAAATAAGATTCTTTATTTATGGAATGTTGCATGTATTAATTGATTAATTTTTATACAATGTTCATAGGCTTAAGGTATATAAATTTAATATTTAGTCAATTAATTAATTCTTAATTATTCCTTAGTAATTAATGGTGAACTAAGATTAAGTTATGCCTCCCAGTAAATGACCTGGACTCAACCAGTTAAAGAGAACTTAAAATCTAAAATTTTAGGTTAGCTTGGCCCTATACTACAAAATCGACATAAAATCAAGTTAACCTAGGTTACTTTCTCAAACAATTAATTAAGTCTACATAACTTAATTAACTGTGTTGAGGAATTAAATGATCACCCTACCCCTCCCATTTTTCTTCATCTCTTCCTTTCTTCCTCTCACCACCTCCATGGCTCTAGAGAGAGCTTGTCCCAAGCCCAAGATGCTCCTCTAAAGTAGAAATCAAATATCTTTTCACACCTATCATCCCCCTTCATGGAGCATCCCATGCCATCTTCTCACCTACTTCGAGAAGTAGATCCTCGCCATAGTGGCATCCCACCCCATCCTCCTTCCACCTTCGTGCTCTTTCGTCCTAGTCCTTGCTGGGGTTCGTAGATCACGTTTTTATAAGAAAAAGCATCGTAGTATTGTGCGCAATACGATCAAACAAAAATATTTTATAAAGGTAATGAGACTTGAGTCCTGGTCGTTCGTCTCTGGGGGGCATTTATGGAAATGCAAATTTGAAATAGATCTCTTTCGCTCTACTTGCTTAAAATCTCATGCCAGTTTATGGTGATTTATGTATTGATGTACGACATGCTAGTTACCAAAAGATTGTAATTAAAACATGCAACTTCAATCACACCAAAAGATGATAACCAAGCACATGGTGATTTTCAGCATATATATTTATATATATAAAAGATGATGATATCAGAGTTGCAGAGCACAAGTAGAGGAATGCTTGTACAGGGAAATAAAACTACTCGCTACCAGAAAATGACTGCATACATGAATCTATGGGGGGATTTTGCATGCATTATTGGGGGAGAGGTAAGGAACTACACTATTAAGCTGTAAATAAAGCATGTAAATCTAAGAAGAACGATAATATAATCTAGTAGAAATCATGGCATTCGGAGGTGGCTCCAATGGCCTTTGAGTGGTTGGGAGGAGGGGCAGCCAATGGTGCTTAGGCTGGACCTTGGAGAGAGGTTGGAGAGGTGATCCAGCATCTTGGTGTGGAGGTGGTGGTGGCCATGGTGAAGCAACTCGTGAAGGTGGAGTGGAGGTGGAATGTAGCTAAGCTAAATGGAATCTAAGAGTGAATGGGTGCAAATGGCCACCGCTTAGGTCTTTTTATAGACCTAAGGGAAGCTCTCCAAAGAATTATGGAATTCTCTAGAGAGGCCTGTGGTAGGAGCTCGTGGGAGAGTGAGAGAGAGAGTATGGATGGTGGTTTTTAGATCCACCAAATGTGGATCTAAAAATTGAATGGCTCTTGGTTGCTAATTTTAGCAACCAAGGGAACAACACATGGTAGAGAGTTCTAGGGAACTTTAGGCTAGGTATTTCAATTCGATGGTGTGTGTGGGTCGAAACTTAGGTGGCTAGGTTGATTAGGTTAGGTTCTAGTCGGTTTAGGTCAAGGTAAGTCTCCAATTAGGGTTGTAAACCCTAATTCAGTAAGGTAAAGTGCAATTAAACTTAATACAAGTTTAATTGGGTGTGTGAAATCTTAATTGAGAGTAAAATAACTCAATTAAGTCAGGTCTAGGTCAATTGGACTCTCACTGAGTCCAATTAGATAGTGTGTGCTGAGATCAGGACTCAATTGGACTCAATGAGTCAAATTGATTAGGCTAATGGAATTGACTAAGATCCAAGTCAATTAGGTTTAGTGAGGACCTAATTAGGTCTTTAGGGAGGTCTAGAGTTGTACTAGGGTTAGGGCACCTTAATTTAGGTTCCTATGTGGTTAGAATTGGGTTTAGGGGGCTAGAGATCCAAGATCAAGACTTGAATTCCAATATAGGAATTGGAGGACAATATCAGACGTCTTATAGTGAAAAATCAGAAGTCCAGACTTGTTGTCTAGACGTCCAATCAGAGTCAGGAGGGTTTCTACGATCTATCTTGGGTATTCTGTAGAAATTAGACATTTGACCAAGTGTTTGAACATCTAATAACACTGCAGAAGTGGATTTAAGGTGTGCGGGAGTTCGCCAAGGGTTTTGGATGTCCTATAACTGATCTGGACATCTAGATAGAGGTTGGAATTAGGGTTTTAATGTTTCCTAGGGTGTGGTGACCTAATCTACGGGTGGCTATGGCTTGGGGAAGCTTCTAGGCTATCTAGGGGCTATAATGGTCCTAAGTTCTTCATATTATACTGCATTATTCCTACTTAAATAGAATAGCATACCTCAACCCCTTACATTATTGTCTACTACATCTTATTCTAGGCCTTCTGCTCCAAATTTGCGGTAACACTAGTTATCCTTTATTCTTCTGATCCAGCTTTAGATCTAGCTTCAAATCTATCTTCTGATCAGCTTATTACTTGTAATTGACATATTGCACCTAATCAGCATATTATAGGATTATTTTTTGCATAGCTAAAAGAAAGCATTAAAGATGCAAATAATGCATGTGCATGCATCAATTACCCTAACTTATGCTAAGTCCTAGCCTAATTTAGGTCAATTAAGACTTATGATTATTGCGCAATCATACCCCCATGCCAAAATCTTGCTAGTCCCTAGCAAATGCAAGACTAAATTACTCACAGAAGGGTCCCTAAGCGATTGATTATTTTATCAAGTGTTTTCCTAGAGATTTTTCTCCATTTTGTTTTCATCCTATGCTCTAGAAATCCAGACAATCGTGAAAGTGTAGCTATGTAGCTTTTGCAACTAATTCAAAAGAAAAACTAATTCACCTCTAAAGCCTATACTTGACCCGTAGTAAAATTCTAGCTAGATTGGCAGACTTCTTTCCTCAGGCTATTCAAGATAATGTATGAATTCCATCCTGACTTTAAGCTTGGGTAGAGGATGTTTGAGGGATTCGAGTCTTTATTTGGTGGCTCACTCTTAGTTGGTGCTACATAGAGATTAGTATTTTAGAATCTAGAGTCCTAAATTTTCAAGTAAATCAACTCAGAGAAAGACGAGAAAAACTATGCTCTCTTCTGGTTCCTTTGTATTGATTCTCTCTTTCTCTATTTTTTGTTTAGAGCTCACAATCTCACCTGATTCTCATGTATGATCTATATTTGGTAATCTCACTCTGCATTAACACTTTAATTAAGTTCTCATAACCTTAACACTAAGTTGGAACTCCTCAGCTAGTATACGGGCGGTCAGAAATACAGAAAGATAGGTTAAGGCCATACGTGGTGGTATTGCCTTAATGCAAATGAAATAAATACTAAATATTCACAAACTCTTTTTATGCTCTTCTCTTTTTTTTCCCTTTTAATTTTTTCTCTTTTTTTCTTTTTTCTTTCCTTTTTCTCATTTTCTCATTTTTTTCATTATTTTTTTTTCGTATATAATTTTTCTAACTCAACATAATCTAGCAACACATTCATGAATTTTAATGAAGAGGCATTATTAGGAAGTGGTGGTACTCAAGAGACATTGGGTGGCTTATTTGCTGGAAGTGCCTACTCACGGCACCGGGAGAGACAGATGGGATGGTGTATTTTTGACCTTAACATCAATACCCTCCTTTCGCCAAGGATTCCGTAAAGAATGGTCGTAACCATCAACCTTAGCCCTAGTTTTATGAAAACTTGCTCTCCGCATATTTGCCTTATTTGGTGGCTCTCAAAATTTCGCAGAAAAATGTATATGCAAGAATCGAGAGCAGAAACTATGCATAATCTCTGAGTATCATCACCTAATTATCTAGGATTCCAGATTCCTTGCACTAATCTTAGAGCACCAGTACACTCTACTCTCATATCACACTATTTGGTGGATTTCTGGAAGAAAATCTGCCTGACTCCTAAAACACTGTCCAGGGGTTCAGGAGAAGAAGCACTGCTTATTCTTGATAGACTAAAGACATTTATCAGCCTTCACCGTCAATCCATTGCAAATTCTACATGTGTGTAAAAAATTATACTGGATTCCAGATTACAGGAATCAACTAGAGGATAAAATCTCTTGATAAAAATCTTATTCATGAATGCAATATGTATATATGCTATAAACAAGTAACCTCGGATAATTTGTACTTCGTAAAATTCTCGTATCGGGTTACATTCAACTTGACCTTAAATTTTAGAATGGGAAGGGTGAGCGGGTGAGTCTGAAATGGCTATTGCGGATGATTTCTAGCTCCAATGCGAGCATTGGGGGTGGAGTCGGTTGTTCTTTTATTTAGGGTCCTAAAGTACGTGTAACATGCAGCTCTGAGATTTTCCTAAGGGTTGGCATAAAAATTTTTCCATTTTATTGTATCTACCCCCCCATGCCTAAGTTCTTGCATGTCCTCATGGATGAATATAAAATAGAATAAATACAGTAGGGTGTAAATGGGTAGAAATCACCTGTAATTGCTCTTGAAATTATACATTCAGCACCAGCCAACCTGATAGTATGCAATATGCAGCCAGGATATTGCATACCTAAATAAAAATATGCTATATATAAAAATGAATATGTATAGGGTGATGCATGCGGAGTAGATGCTGAGTTTAATGCCTCCAGCTAGGCGAACACTCAATCCCACATCCTCAATAAGATGAACGATCTCATCAGCTAGATGAGGTTCCTAGACCAAAAATGGCTTGAGGAGCTGGCCATTTACCATAGATATATGCCCAAATTTTAGGTCCCTGATCTAGAATGCCCCATTAGGATATGGGTGAATCACAACATATGGGTCGGTCCACTTGGACTTGAGCTTCCCTGCGAAATGTTTTAATCGTGAATCAAATAACTAGACTTGCTGGTTGGGCGTGAATGCTTTCCTCCGGATGTGGCGGTCATGAAAGGCCTTGGTCTTGTCCTTGTATATCAATGCGTTCTCATAGGCCTCCCACCGGATCTCTGCTAATTTGCTGAGCTGAAGTTTCCGTTCTTGACCTCCTGCATCGAGGTCTATGTTACATTTTCGCACCGCCCAAAAGGCACGGTGTTCCAGCTTTATAGGAAGGTGACAGGCCTTGCCATATAACATACGATATGGTGACATTCTGAGTGGGGCCTTGTATGCGGTTCGATATGCCCAGAGTGCATTAACTAATTTATTGGACCAGTCCTTCCTATCTAGTCTAACCATCTTCTGGATAATCAGCTTGATCAGACGATTAGACACTTCAACCTGCCCATTGCTCTGCCGGTGATACGGGGTGGCTATACGGTGATGTACCCCGTATTTCTTTAATAATGACCTGAAGTGGGCGTGGATGAAGTGGCTTCCCCCATCGCTAATTAGAGCGTGGGGTATTCCGAATCTCATGAAGATGTATTGCCGTACGAAAGAAATGACGATCTTATAATTAGCCCGTCTCGCCTGGATGGCCTCGACCCACTTTGAGACATAGTCAACTAATTTTGACCCTTGATCGATTTTTCAAATTAAAACATTATCAAATGCCTTTCAAAAATTCAGGAAAAATATAAAAATTAATGCCAATGAGATTAGCTTTCAAACCCCACCATTTTTAGTCAAAATAGATTCACGAATTTCTCAGAATTATTTTTTGAATTTTGAAGAATTTCAACTTTGGGTCAATCTAAACCCCTTGCACTTCATGAATTTTTAAAAATTTTTTACTTGAAATTTTTTTGAACAAACGGTGCCATTTGAAAGATAGTTTGAAAATGAAGATATAGCTTGAATTTCAAAATTTTTCGCTCATTAATTTTTTGGTAATTGAATTTGGAAATTGGAATTCGAAGTTGGCCGAAAATTAGAGCGTGGTGAGAAAGCTTTTAAAAGGTGTTTGAGTTTTAAATTCAAACTTTCCACCAAAGTTTTTTTTATTCTTTTCAAAAAATTTTGAGAAAATTTTTCTTTTTCAAGAAAGAATTTTGTTTCTTTTTCAGAGGATTTTCAAAATTCTTTTTTTCAAAACTAACCTAGGATTCAAAAAGAAACCTAATCTAACTACTTACATTTTTTTTTCATTGATTTTTTTTTCTTTTTCACGAAAATAAATAGGCTTTTTTTTATTTTTTTTTCAAATAAATCTAACCTAGGGTTCAAAAAGGGAAATCGTAATATAAGATGAGATGTGCACTTGATTTTTGTTTTAATCTACGCTTGTTGCGTATGTAGATTACCATTTTTCCTGTTTTCCTACACATCAAAAGACAAGCTGAGGAAGGTTTGTCAGTGATAGCTCAAAAGATTGAAATAAAAAATGACGTTGCCTCCCTGGCAACGGTGCCATTATGTTGGGGTTCGTAGAGTGCATTTTTCATAAGAAAAAGCATCGTTGTATAGTGCTCAATACGATCAAACAAAAATATTTTATAAAGGTAACAAAACTTGAGTCCCAGTCGTTCACCTCTGAGGAACATTTATGGAAATACAAATTTGAAATCTATCTCTTTCGCTCTAGTTGCTTAAAATCTCATGCCGGTTTATGGTGATTTACATATTGTTGTACGGCATGCTAGTTGCCAAAAGATAGCAATTAAAACATGCAACTTCAATCACCCCAAAAAATGATAACTAAGCACATGGTGATTTTCAACATATATATTTATATATATAAAAGATGATGATGATATCAGAGTTGCAGAGCACAGGTAGAGGAATGCTTGTATAGGGAAATAAAACTACTCGCTACCGAAAAACAACTGCATACATGAATCTATAGGGGAATTTTGCATGCATCATTAGGGGAGAAGTAAGGAACTACACTATTAAGCTACAAATAAAGCATGCAATTCTATGAAGAACAATAATCTAATCTAGTAGAAATAAGGGCATCCAGAGATTGCTCCGATGGCCTTTGAGTGGTCGAGAGGAGGAGGGGCCAATGGTGCTTAGGCTGGCCCTTGGAGAGAGATTGGAGAGGTGATCTAGCATCTTGGCTTGGGGGTGGTGGTGCCCATGGTGAAGCAACTCGTGAAGGTGGAGTGGAGGTGGAATGTAGCTAAGCTAAATGGAATCCAGGAGTGAATGGGTGCAAAAGGCCACCCCTTAGGTCTTTTTATAGACCCAAGGGAAGCTCTCTAGAGAATTATGGAATTCTCTAGAGAGGCCTATGGTGAAAGCGCATGGAAGAGTGACAGAGAGAGGATGGATGGTGGCTTTTAGATCCACCAAATGTGGATCTAAAAATTGAGTGGCTCTTAATTTCTAATTTTGGCAACCAAGGAAACAACACATGGTAGAGAGTTATAGAGAAATCCAAGCAAGGTATTTTCGTGTGGATGGTGTGTGTGGGTCGAAACTTAGGTGGCTAGGTTGATTTGGTTAGGTTCTAGTGGGTTTAGGTCAAGGTAGGTCTTAAATTAGGGTTGTAAACCTTAATTCACTAATGTAAAGTGTAATTAAACTTAATACAAGTTTAATTGGGTGTGTGAAAACTTAATTGAGATTAAAATAGCTCAATTAAGTCAGGTCTATGTCAATTGGACTCTCACTGAGTCCAATTGGATAGTGTGGGCTAAGATCAGGGCTCAATTGGACTCAATGAGTCCAATTGAATAGGCTGAGAGAATTGACTAAGATCCAAGTCAATTAGGTTTAGTGAGGACCTAATCAGGTCCTTAGGGAGGTCTAGACATGATGTACTAGGGTTAGGGCACCTTAATTTAGGTTCCTATAGGGTTAGAATTGGGTTTAGGGGGCTAGAGATCCAAGATCATGGCTTGAATTCCAAAATAAGAACTGGAGGACAGTATCAGACGTCTAATAAAGTTGTCAGACATCTTATAGTGAAAAATCAGAAGTCCAGACTTGTTGTCTAGATGTCCAATCAGAGTCAGGAGGGTTTGTAGGTTCTATCTTGGCTATTCTACAGAAATCGGACGTTTGACCAAGTGTCGGGACATCCAATAACACTGCAGAAGTGGGTTTAAGGTGTGTAGGAGTTGGCTAAGGGTTCTGGACATCCTATAACTCATTTGGATGTCTAGATAGAGGGTGGAATTAGGATTTTAAGGTTTCCTAGGGTGTGGTGACCTAATCTAAGGGTGGTTAAGGCTTGGGGAGGCTTCTAGGCTATCCTAGGGCTAGGATGGTCCTATGTTCTTCATATTTTGTTGCTTTATTCCTACTTAAATAGAATAGCATACCTCAAGCCCTTACATTATTGTCTACTACATCTTATTCTAGGTCTTCTACTCCAACTTTGCTGCAATAGCAGTTATCTTTTATTGTTCAGATCCAGCTTTAGATCCAGCTTCAGATCTATCTTCTAATCAGCTTATTACCTATAATTGACATAATTCACCTAATCAGCATATTATAGCATTATTTTATGCATAGCTAAAAGAAAGTAGTAAAGATGAAAATAATGCTTGTGCATTCATGAATTGCCCTAACTTATGTTAAGTCCTAGCCTAATTTAGGTCAATTAAGACCTAAGATAGCTGTGCAATCACTCCTCACCAAATTCATCCGTGCATCATTGGTCGGGCATGTTTCGCATGTTAGAAATCGAGGTTACAAGTAACCTATCGTTGTAGTTGCGAAAGACGTCGATCAGATAAAATTTATATCGAAACTCCAAGGGAGTCCTGTGTCGAACACAGGGAGGCGACGTTTACTTTACGTGAAAATCGTGCTTCGATTCGTTTATTTTGGTATTTTAGGGTTTTGTTTTTTTTTGTGTTTTTGAAATAAAAGACAACCAAATAAAGCATAAGATAGAGGTGAGGAATGAAAATGGTATATATATCAATCCAATGTTTATTATAATCTACTATGAAAGTATAAAAAGGGAGGGAGGTGAGAGGAAATCTCTCGAATCGGCTGTTCGGTGAGACGACGGTGCCTGGCGAAAGCTCGAACGAAGGAGGTGAGGAGCGGGACGATGGAGGTGAGATGTAGGAGGACATCGTGTTGAGGAAAGCTTCGATGTGGCTCTGAAATGGAGGTGAGAAGACGGAGTTGATCTGCTACCGGAATGGAGGTGGGAGGATGGCTCCATGGTGACCTATGAAGGGAGATGGGAAGTTGGAGGAGTATTTGGTGGGGCAGAGGTTCACTACACTAATAGGGACCTTGGGAGCTTCAGAACAAGCTCTAATGGAGCATTGGTATGCTTGCTAGAGCTTGGGAGTAGGTGGGAGTAGAGTAGGTAGAGATGGCTTGGAAGGGAGGGGGTGTAAGACCTTTTATAGTGGAGGACAAGAGGCAAAAATAGGTATGGGACCATTAGTGACATCCAGGCCGTCACTGGAAACGTCGCTGTAGATAGCTCATGGCCGCTGGCGCCTGCAGCTGGCTTTGCTGGCATGGGATGAATTACCTACGGCTGCAAGCGTCGCTGCAAGTCCAACTCATGCGTCGCTGTAGTCCACCTCACGCTATGTTGGCGCCGTGTCTTGCCTTGCCTCGTGCGCGTGCGCCCACACGTTGGCGCTGCGCGCATGCGCGCCCGCACCCTCGTGCGTGCACCCGCACTACTACGTGGGTGCAGTGCTGTGTGCGTGTGCTGATGGCCTGGGCTACGCCACATGGTGCTGTCTGGGCCGTCCATCTTCTTCTTGCTATAGGGGCTGCTACAGAGGTCGGATTGAGACAATTTTCGCACCGTTAGGCTGCGATCATCTACCTAAATCCATCCGTGTGATCGGATTTATCATTTGAAGCTCTGAATTATGTCTTCTAGTCCCTTGCCTGTTGATCTTCCTCGAACTGCATATGGTGCTACGGGACTCCGATCGAGGCAATTTCAGAGCCGTTGGACTCCGATCGTCATCTTGATCAGATCCGTATGGTCGGATCATTAATCTGAGGCTCTAAAATAAATATGCTTGTCTCCTAACCACAAAAAGGATGCAATTAACCTAAATTATATACAACTACTCTAAGTGCAGAATGATGAATGCTATGCAATATTTATAACATGAAATGCAAATCTATGCCTAGGAACATGCATGAATGGGCATTTTACCCTCAACAAATGTGTTTACATCATCCGTCCGAGTGAGTCGTCCTCCAAGCGACCATCGGGGGAGACTCTTCTCATCTCTATCTATGTTTAGCGCTTTCTAGTGTAGTTTTCCTGCTTTCCTTGTTGTAACGAACATTTGTTTTGAAATATATGACTGCTTCTCTCTCTTACTTTCTTTTATATTTTGCAAGTAGATTAGCTAGATAAAATTTCATCGATCTGATCTCCTGTCCTATTAAGAATACAAAGAAATTGTAAAAGATATAAAATGATAAAGAAGAAATAAAGTGAAGCGCGTATTTTTCAAAAGCAAACATTCGCCTCCCCGTGTTCGACCCGGGACACACTTTTTCGAGTTTCTGTTATAAATTTTATCTTATCGATGAATTTTCTCGCGAATCAAACTATGACGATGGGTTTCCAAACTCAAACCTTTTCGAGATGAATCTCTGATGAATCATTTAGGCACCAATGCCAGGGAGGCAATGCTCTTTGGCTTTTTTCACATTTTCCCACATTACTTACATATTTTTGTAACCTATCTTTCTTCTTCAATTTATTGTCTTGTAGGAATAGGTCGAAGAGCCGAAGGTGGCAGATTGGAGTAAAGTGCGGGTAGAGACATTTGTAAGTTTTCCCCCACTACCCCACCCACTTGATCATTTTGCCACCTTAATAATCAAGACCTAATCTACTTAGTGGTTTTCACAAACCCTAGGATAGAAATTGTTTGCCTTGTTTGTCACTCCACTCACCTCACCATCCACATAAATTAAAAAATAAAAAAAGTTTTCTAATTGTGGGATTTTTTGAAGGAGACACACATTAACACCTACAACTCATGACTTAAGGCACACCACTTCACATCGATTCTACCACTTAACCGGAATCTGACCTGTGGATCTAGTATAGCCTAACTCAACACACTAACAAGTGAGTAGAAAATTTGACTAGGTTAAGGCCTTTTGTGTGCCTTAACTAAGTGGTGCAATAGGCCAATTGATTGAGTTGTTTGGGCTACACCACTCAAATTGATTCATCAAGTAGATTGCAACTTAGGGTTGATTTATAGGACTGAACCAGGCACTCCACATTTTACTTCTGATTTTTGAAGGAATATATCTACACCCGTGTTTTCAAAACTTGGAGTGTTCTCATGAACTTGATTGAATACACCTAAGATTAAACCCTAAAAGCTACCAAACAAGGTTAAACCCTAAAAGACATGTCATCAAATAACCTTGTTTGAAAACCCTGGTTGTGCACACATACACATTTGAACTGATCATTAAGGGCGCAACCTATCTAAAGGGCCCATTATATTCCAAGAGCACAATCATCCCAAGCCTAATTAAAATTGAGTAGACGTTGGCCTTAAGGATTGATTCACTCTTCAGGGCTTAGATTGAGATTTTTTTCGATTAATCTACTTTTACTAGTCCATCTGATGCCTAGCTAGGGGAGTAGTGTCAAACAACTGCGGTTGGGGGGTATCAAAGGAACCGAAGGCGCAAACCAAAGGAAGAACCTTCTCCCCAACCCCTCCCTCAAACTGGTGGGATTGACCAGATCAAAGTAGACTAAATCATTTATATTCTTAGGATGGGTCCTGGGAGTCTGTAGGACTTTAGGCTACCCACATAAGGATAGGTTTGGTTGATTATACTGTAGGGCACCTTTCCTCTTCTGATTTCACTTCGACTCCATAATGTATCCTTCCACATCTTTCATACATTTCCAATCGTACCCTCCTACCAACATGTATCCTGAAGATGATTACTATTTTGACTTGACTTATGGTTACCCAACTCTTAGTCGGGATAACATTGATTGGGGACATGAATTCGAACCTCAGTGTCTAGGGCCTATCCCTAGACAACAAGACTTTGATTACTATCCTTCCCAGAGCTACAATGATTATAGATCTCCACCCTTTGATGATCAACCTAATCCAATCTACAATCAAGAAGGATATTTTAACTATAACACCTACCCTCCCCAAAATTATGCTAAACATAGGCCACCTCTACTCTTTGAACAACCCGACACGACCTACCATCAGTGAGGGACCCAAGAACCTCGATATATTGACTCCCCTAGAATGAACCCAAACCCACCGAACCTTGAACTGAACCATTCGGTTTAGGTGTATCAGGTCCAAGATAGGGTGTTGGCTAACTTGAGGGACACCACCCAATCTTTAGAGGCTCAGCCAACACCATGCACTAAAGCATTTGATCCTATGATAAAAATGATTGATGAGCTGAATAGCTCTTTATTGGATTTGCTCCAACATGTTAGGCAAAAAGACCTGGGTGAGTTTCTACTTGCGATGTTGTCGAGATTGAGGATGAAATTTGTGGTTGCCCTAGTCCAATCTTGGGATGCTTCCCAAGATAAACCTCCTTCAGGAGAGCCAATGTCTGAACCCACTTGGGCACCTGTCAAGGGGGATACATTTTCTTAGACCAGGGATGACGAGGTTGTGGTAGACCAACCCATTGAGGATGAATCGAATGATTCACACGAGATCCCTGAGCCAGGGAAAAAACAAAAATGTCTCCTTGGATCATGAAATGACATACGATTTTGAGACAAATATAAATTCAGATCAAGAATTGTTTGACTCTGAGGGTGAAGAATCTCTTAGTGAAGTCTCACTTGAGCATAAGTTGATGATTTTAGTGAGATAAACAGGCCTGAGGAGTCTGATGAACCATTTGACAACTCGATAATAGAGGAATTTGATTCGGTTGGGGTTAACTTGGAGGATCTGAATCCTGATGATTCAATTAGTGGCCCAATTCCTCATCTGCACCTTGAAAAGATGACTTTTGAAATCATTATGCCCAAGTCAATCCTAATTCAGCCACAATTGTTGGACTTGGGTATTTTAGATGGGGTGTACAACGATCTGGAGGTCCCAGAAACCTTGATCTTCGAGGGTAGGGATAAGTCCACTTTCGTGGACCATTATTTGGTGTAAGTACTCTTTAATTAGTTGATCTTAATTGTTAAGTAAGAGTTAAATGGCAATTCACCTTAGTCTAAATATAATTTTATGCATTAATTTTACATTTAATAACATATGATATGGTCTATTTGTTTAATGCAGGCAAACTGCAAGTGTTAGACGTCCATTTTGCTTATATAAGATGTCTGGAGCTCAGGTAAGATGTCTGGAAACTTATCCCCCTGAAGTCTACATTTTTTAAGATGCCTGATATTTTTATCATACGTCTGATGATTAATGGACAAAACTTATCCTTTCGTTCTAACTACTCTCAATCTTTGCGAGTAGTTGCAGAATTCGAGCGTAGAGATTTTAAAAAGGGAGCGGGCCTTCTCCCTCTGGGGGGACTTCTTCATCCTCCCCACCATGAAGGAGGCACGCACCTTGTGGTCGGATCATACACCATGAACTTCAAGCAAGCACTGTGAATCCAGTGAACACCAAAGACCACCATGTGCTTCGACCTCGCCGTCATCTCCGCTCATGCATGTAGTGATAGTGCATGCATGCCACCACCCTCGCTTCGTCGACATCACCACCACACCTACTATCATCCTCCTTTTTCTTCTTCTTCTTCTTCTTCCGCATAACGCCACATCCTCTCCTTTTTCTTCTCCTCTTTTGTTTTCTTCCTCCTCATCTTCCAACCGCTCCCCCCTGCAACTTCTTTGAAGGAACCCAACACCCGCAGCCAAACTCTCTCGCTGTCCACCCTCCTCCAACCGCCAAACTCAACCCCAAGCTAACTCTGGCGATCTCAAGCACCGACGAGCCTCCTTGCCGGTTGCAAGCCCCCACCGATGCCTCCACGCTTTGCCTGCAACCACTGCTTGCCGTCGGCCTCTCTGCTTCTGTCCGGCCACGTTAAGCTGCCATCGGCCGTGCTTCCTACACCATAGCGAAGGCCATCCTCTGACTCATCTCCACTAATAGTCGCAACACCAACCACCACCTCTCCCTCGCGTGCGAGCCTCCACCAAGATTTCCCCTATTTTGCAATGACTTCAGTATTAGTACTTACCATGTATGCCATTGTGAAAATCACTGTTGATTTATTTATCTGATTATTATATTAAGGTAGATTTGCATGAATATCCCAATGATTTTGTTAAATTGCAAATAGTTGGATTCATCTCATGAGTAATATCATATGACTTTTGGTTATAGTGAATAAACTCTATTTTGTTGGAGGTTAATATTTACGATGTTTACCAAAATCACGATCACTATTTTACATGGCACTATATTGTTGTGATTTTGCATGTGCACACTTACATTATTGATTAATTGTTTAGAATGAGAACTTATGTTGAAAATAAGTTGCATTAGTTAGTGTGCACACCCGTAGATATTCCCAAATACACGAGGCACCACTCATGAGTCTCGTAGGCTAATTCCTCCCTATGGTCATGACCTAACTATTTTCATGGTTAGATTTTGAGTATTAAATGCTTTGAAAAATGATTTTCTAACATGCGATTAAATACAACGGCACATCATTTGTTGTTAAAATTTTTATCAAAAATGAAGACCGCACTTTCAAATGGCACTGTTGCAGAGGAGGAAATATGCGTATTAATCTTTTTGGGAAATTTATATTATTTTTATGCTATTTCTGAAGCTTTTCTGAATTGCTGACCATGTTTCTGTTTGCGTGCAAAATTAAGCGAGCACGATGGGAGCGCACGACAGAGGAGATAGTTTTGGTGGACCTTGATGCCACCTAGAGGGTAGCAACAAGAGCACGTGGGTCATGATCCCACATGTGTGGAAGGAGGATTGGCGACTAAAGACATTTGTTTGCATCCTTTAGATTTAAATTAGGCTAAATAGACATTGGACATTTAATTTCTATGTTGTGGACTCTTATTGGGAATTTTTGGTAACATGTTCCCAGTACTTTTTATTTCTTATTGCTCTTATATGCGGGAGCACCTTTTCGAGGGCATGTTCCCATTTTGTTTAGATATGTTTATTTGAATTATTTTAACTGCATGTTAATTAGTTAGTTAGTTAGATTAGGTTTGTTTGCTTACTATTAACAAATAATAATAAAAAAAATGAGAAAAATAAAAATTCGAACCGCCTACTAGAAGCTGCATATCTATAGGATGACCATCTAGGTTTGAATGAGCAGCATCTAGTTTATATTTTTGCATTACAGACATCTTGAACGAAGAAAGCAGGAGTAAGGTACGCCTTCTCTTTAGCTTCAAATATCTGTCAAGCATCTACATTGGACTTAAATTCAAGATCACTGGAGTGTTTGAATCTAATTAAGTCAGTGGTCACTTTAAAAAACATTGGGACTGCTAAAAGGTTGGACCTTAAAATCTGTGACTTGAAATTATGTGCAAAAGCATCTTGTTTATGAGATTTCAAAATTCAAAACACGTACGTGTGTTGCACACCTGATAGACTATGCACATCACACATAAGGGCACTAGATAAATTTATAACTCTCCTCTTTACACCACAAGGGAAGTTAGTCGGAAATCAACAAGCCTATTCACCATGTTACTTCAGTTCCTCGTGCGTGGGCTTGATTCGAGACTTCCAACCCTTGCGAGTAGGTTGTAGGCACCAACAAAAGTTGGCCTAAGAAGCATAATTCTTGCAAAATTTGCTTGGCCACCAACTGAATAGTTAATTCTAAGACCTAGAATCTACTAAGAACAGATCCCATTGTATTTGCATTTGTTTTGACAGTGGTAGAACTCTTTAAGAAGTTTCTATTTTTATTTTGATTTCTTGTAAATCCTCTGAGAGTTAAACTTGTTTGACTTAAAGAAATGGATCACCCTTACTCCTATCATTTAGATTATCAAAGTCAATACTTCTGATCTTTTAATCAAGATCCCATGCCCTGAGCATATCCATCCTTAGATGGGTACAATGACAATTCATGGGATCAATCATATTCCTATCGTGGGAGTACTGGCCCGATAACTCTTACTTTTGACTAGAGCCTAGGTACAAAATTTTCTAGTTTCAAAACACCCAACCCTACCACCCTTTATGATTTTCCTTTTCGAGGTTGGACCAATACCCATAGGCAACCAGAGCTTGAGATTGATTGTCCTCCCCAATCTAATAGCAGTAGCCTCTCCTCTTTTATGATAGAAATGCAAAAACAACAAAAGGAAATGACGGAGTCTATGGGAGAGATGTTGAGGAATAGTCAACAACTAAATGAGCAAATTAATCAACTAAGCTACCTTCCTATTATTGATTTTGTTCCCTACCCATAAAACATTGATCATCAAAATAATTCTGAGCAAACCAATGACAACAGGGATTCCATTTTGAGTAGTAGCTATCACTTAGACAATCCTCATGAGACACGGCCTCTAGAGGACAATGATCCTAGTGATTATCTGCCCAAGCTATATTGGTGTCAAAAGGAAGAGAAGATGGTAGCATCTGAGGACCTTGACCAGGTTGACAGTATTTTTCTTACCCTTGATGACCCAAGTCAAGGTCGGGCTAGTCATATCACTTCCCCGATTGATCATGTGGTGGAAACCCATTCTACCCTTAGCCTAATCCTGATACTCCACCTAGGGAGCCAACACCTCCCATGCAACATCCTGAGGATTTATATATACCTAATGCAAGTGACCCTAAGGGAATGGAGGATGAATTGGATCAATTTTGGTCTCAAGGATATAAGGAGTCTTTTCTAGAGGAGGATGATGACCCAGTGAAGGAACTCGAGCTTAGAGTTTGGAGTGAATCTCAGGGGAATATGTGTTATTCGAGGACTTACCCCTGAGGATATAAATGATCTAGTGCAATATGGACTCCTCCCTTCTTTTGATTTTGAAAGTCATCCCCCCCAAAATTGGGAAGATAGGGAGTTGATGTTGGAGGAATATAATCACAATAGTGAGAAGCCTTGGGGAGGCTCTTGAGGATAGTACACATCAATTGAGGATTTATGCCCCGAGAAGAACAAAGAATTCAGTGATATAGGTGAAGGATCGATGAAATATGGCACAAAAAACTTAAACAAACAAATTAGTAATAACAAGAAAGATAATTTGCACAAAACACAATCATAGAAATTGGAACAAGATATATAGTGGTTCCCCTCCCTTGGGTACTACACTACCTATGCCTCCCAGCTTAAGGTTTTTAACCTGATTCTCTTAACCCCGAGAGAATCAATTTACTAATATCAGAGGTAATTAACGGGTTACCTCAACCTAATTACAAAAATGGGTTTGTTACAACCCAAATGAGAAAATGCTCAAAATACAAGTGAAAACTAGTGTAAGAAAGAAAACTCTTACAACAGGAACCTAAGCCTCTCAACAATAATTAAAATAATATTACCAATTCGAGAGCCTAGAATGAGCGTGAATCGCTTTGACAATGTGTGAAGGAATCACATCATTGAAGTGTTTGCAAAAGTGTAGCACAACGAAAAACAGCAAACACGATTTCTTCTCTTGTGAATATGGTGGAAATTTAGGAAATATAGCTCTAGGAATTTCTCTTGTATTTCTAATCTTTCTTGTATCTCTTATGTACAAACAAAGAGTCCTAGTATCATTATATAGAGTTTAGGAACTAGGATACTCGTCTACTGGATGTTTGGAATTAATTCCCAACGTTCACATTGTTAGAGTTAATTTTCTAGCCATTCAGAATTGAGCCAACGGCCTCCTGGTACCGGTACTAAAGTACCTGTACCAGTACTAGCAGCTCACTGCCACTAGTAACTGAGTCCCAGTACCGGTACTCATCATAGGTATCGGTACTTGTGACTCCCAGGTTTGAGATTGCATGGGCACAGTAACCTACCAGTACCGGTACTCATCATGGGTATCGGTACTTGTAAGGTTCAGGCCAGAATTAAGCCTTCAACCTATGGCAAACCTATACCGGTACTTGTTGTTCATCGTTTGAGACAAATTCTTAAACTTGTGCCTTGCAAATACCAGTACTGATGAACCATACTAGTACTTGCTTACAAGTACCTGTTTTAAGTATTTTAATTCATTATGTACTTTGAAAACGAAAGCCATATAAATCCTAATTTATCTCTAATTGATTTTACGATCTAAGTTCTCTTGTTAAGAGGCATACAATCTATGAAAATAAAATCTAAACTAGAAAAAATAAAGGATCGAAGATGATCTTCTTCTTCTCGATCCATCCTTGTCATCTTGCCTCCTTATTGTCATCATCTTCTCCTTTTCATCAAGCCTCCATCACTTCTTGTTTGCCTTGATCTTCACCTAAATCTCAAAAGCACTCAATTGCAAACATTAATTCATAATAATTTTGTTAACACCAAAACAAGATGTGGAACATGGTTCCAACAATCTCCCCCTTTTTGGTGTTGACAAAACTATCTTGCAAATAGGTAATTAAAAAAATTTGACAATGTTATATGAAGGAAAAATTTTCATTTTAATCCTCCCCTTCAATATGAGCTCCCCCTAAAGATATTACTATTTTTACCCTTTATTTTTCTCCCCCTTTTTTTCAATCACAAAGAAATGAAGAAATATCATAGCATAAAGTTTACCAATAGTAAAATGATGAATGTGGGTACCAAGCTCCATTAGGCCATCGTTCTTGATCTTCATTCAACCTATAGAAAGGTTGAAATGTTCCGTTGTGTGCCTTGAACACCCACTGATCTCTTTGATCCATTCCTGCAAAATAAATATCTTTTCTAAGTACCCATTTTCTCTTGGGTCCTTTAGAGTTAGCACCTTTCAAATCCTGAGATTTATAGACCTTTTTATTATTAGATCTATAATTCTTGGGATTTTTAGCCTTTTGATTCATCCATGCACCCCTAGGTGCATGTGATTGATTTTGTGTTTTCTTTCTAATTTTAAACCTTGCTTTTAGATCATCACAAAATTCTATATTTAGCCTAGTTGTTGTTTTTAAATTGTTTAAAGTTCCCTCAAAATGTTCATAAATGTCCTCTAGTTCTACTATTTTTGCATGCAATTGTGAGTTAGTCTCTTTTGACATTTCTAATTCTATTTCTAAGCATGACTTTTCTAATTCTAATATTTGGTAATTATTCATTAAAACCTTATTTTCTTTTTTAAATGACCTAGCTTTATGATATAGCTCTTCATATGCTTCTAATAATTCTTCAAATGAAAAATCAGGGTTCACCTCGTTGTCCATATCTTCTGAAGTTGCCACCAAGCAAAGATGTGCAACCTCGTCTTCGGATTCCGATTCACTGGAGTCGGTGTCCATGTCGGAGTCTCTATCATCCCATGTCACTTTAAACACTTTCTTTTTCTTCTTCTTCTTGAGCTCCTTTATTTCTTTCCTATTGTCCTCCTTGTTTACAAGGCAATCCTTTCATAGGTGACCCTTTGTCTTGCATTCATAGCAAACAATATCAGATGAAATTTTATTCACTTTCTTACCTTGCTTTTGAAGAAATTTCTGGAACTTTCTTGTGAGTATCTTCATCTCTTCATCTTCAGATTCCGAGGTGCTTGAATTTGAGTCCTCCTTGCTTTCTTTGAAAGCAATGCTCTTCTTCTTGCTTGTCTCCTTCTCCTCGTTCTTCTTCATATTCTCCAATTGGACTTCATATGCCATAAGGCTTCCAATTAGATCATCCAAGGAAAGAGTAGAAAGGTCTTTCGCCTCTTGGATGATTGTGGTCTTTGGAGACCAATCACTTGTAAGTGATCTTAAAATCTTTCTTACAAGCTGCTCTTCTTTCAGCTTGACTCTCTTCATAGGATTCATGATCTCTCCAAATCTTGTGTACATCATCTTGATCATTTCACCTTTCTCCATCCTGAAACACTCATAATTCTCGGTTAGAAAAGAAATGTAGGTTTCTTTTACCTTGTTTGTACCCTCATAGTCGACCTCGAGAGTATTCCAAATCTCATATGCTGACTCGCACGTTGAGATGCGGTTGAATTCTTCCCTTGATAATGCACAATACAGTGCATTCATCGCCCTCGTGTAGCCCACGATCTTCTTCTTTTGATTCACCGTCCATGCCACTCCTTGCGGCTGCGGATCCATGTGTCTCTCTTAAATGAGAGTCCACGAATCTTCATCCATGGCTTTGAGGAAGACTTGCATCCTCCTCTTCCAATACCCGTAATCCGTCCCATCGAAATAGGGAGGATGAGTGGATGATTGTCATTCCATGCGCCTTGTTGTAGATGCCATTGCGAGTTAATTTTTTATGTCTTCTTGCAACCTGCTTTGATACCAATTGAAGGGTCGATGAAATATGGTTTTCCACACAAAAAACTTAAACAAACAAATTAGTAATAACAAGAAAGATAATTTGCACAAAACACAATCACAGAAATTGGCACAAGATATATAGTGGTTCCCCTCCCTTGGGTACTCCACTACCTAAGCCTCCCAACGTAGCGTTTTTAACCTGATTCTGTCAACCCTAAGAGAATCAATTTACTAATATCAGAGGTAATTAATAGGTTACCTCAACCCAATTACAACAATGGGTTTGTCACAACCCAAACGAGCAAATGCTCAAAATACAAGTGAAAACTGGTGTAAGAAAGAAAACTCTGACAACAAGAACCTAAGCCTCTCAACAATAATTAAAATGATATTACCAATTTGAGAGCCTAGAATGAGCGTGAATCACTTTGACAATGTGTGAAGAAATCATGTCGTTGAATTGTTTGCAAAAGCGTAGCACGATGAAAAACCTCAAACACGATTTCTTCTCTTGTGAATATGGTGGAAATTTGGGAAATATATCTCTAGGAATTTCTCTTGTATTTCTAATCTTTCTTGTATCTCTTGTGTGCAAACAAAGAGTCCTAGGGTCATTATATAGAGTTTAGGACCTAGGATACTCGTCTACTAGACGATGGGAATTAATTCCCAACGTTCAAATTATTGGAATTAATTTCTAGCCATTCAGAATTGAGCCAATGGCTACCTGGTACCGGTACTAAAGTATCTATATCGGTACTAGCAGCTCATTGCCGCCAGTACCTGAGTCCCAGTACCGATACTCATCATAGGTACCGGTACTTGTGACTCCCAGGTTTGAGATTACATGGGCACAGTAACCTATTAGTATTGGTACTCATCATGGGTACCGGTACTTATAAGGTTCAGGCCAGAATTAAACCTTCAACCTGTGGACAACCTATACCAGTACTCATGGTTAGTACGGGTACTTGTTCACAGTTTGAGACGAATTCTCAAACCTGTGCCTTGCAAATGCCAGTACTATTGAACAGTACCGGTACTTGCTTTCAAGTACCTGTTTTAAGTATTTTAATTCATTACGTACTTTGAAAACGAATGCCATATAAATCCTAATTTATTTTTAATTGATTTTACAATCGAAGTTAAGTTCTCTTGTTAAGAGGCATACAATCTATGAAAATAAAATCTAAACTAGAAAAAACAAAGGATCGAAGATGATCTTCTTCTTCTCGATCCATCCTTGTCATCTTGCCTCCTTATTGTCATCATCTTCTTTTCATCAAGCTTCCATCACTTCTTGTTTGCCTTGATCTTCACCTAAATCTGAAAAGCACTCAATTGCAAACATTAATTCATAATAATTTTGTTAACACCAAAACAAGATGTGGAACGAGGTTCCAACAATAGGCTTTCTCCTTAGCATTAAAGATGATAATCCTAATAAGGATATTAAGGATAATGAAGTAGCATACAAAGTCCCTGAATGGGATGTATTTGAGAAGAAAGAACCTAGGGAAGGATTTGGTGATAATTTTGATCTCGCTACTTCCCAGGAAACCCAACTGTCATCAATGCATATTGGCCATGAGTCTACTAATGAGATATTGAATTCTATTCATGACTCATCTATTGTAGAGGAGTAGTTGGAGGTTCACAAAACAATGAAGTTATGTTGGGATGTGGAAGACGATTCTTATTGGGAATGGAACCTAAACAGACTAAGCCCTCTTTGGACTTAATAATTACCACCCAATCACTCAAGCAACTTGTAAATTCCTTATCTAATCCTCGGCTCAGGTCTTTGCTCATATACATTCTTTCTAGAGAGAATATCAGGCCAATACATGCTCGAGTAGAATGGCGAGTGTGGATTGATGCTTGTACTTTTAGTCTCGCAATTTAAGGGTTTGAAATTATTATGTTTATATCTTTTAAAACCCTTCCTGCTTTGGAGGATCCTTGTTATCCTCCACTTATTCCAGTTCAGGAGGTCCCTTCTCATGTTCCTTTTGTTATTCCTAGACCTCCCCAGGTAGCCTACGAGGTTCTTTGCTTTCACATCTTTTGGTGAGCATTTGGGATAATGTTGCATCATCAGCTCACCAACATCCGCCGCTACCTATTTTCTAGGCCTGCGCTATTACGAATATTTTTAGGGCCTAGCTCTTTCTGTTTGAAACCAGACTTACAGGTTCCCTATAAGTCTGGTTGCCGATAGAAAATGCAGTGCATGTTGGGAGGCAACACAACGTACAGAATAACGCCTTCATCAGGTGATTTCCTTTCTTTCTCCCCCTATTTTAATTATAGAATGAGGACATTGTAGGATTTAGGGATGGGGGGTGCATTTTGCATGTTTAGGCAGTATCATGCATTTAGGTTAGGTGTATTAGCATAAAAAAAAAATCTCGCTTTTCTTGAGCTGAATTGGTTACCTAGCCCTAGCAAAACATCTTTGACAAGGAGGTGTGATTGAAAATTTTCTTCTTAAATTATTTCTTAAGATTAGAATTTAGTACATTTACTTCACTTGTGCATAAACTAAGTAATGGATCTTTGAAGGAAACCAATAAGCATTTTTAGTTTGCTGAATCCTTGGACAGTTAATAGGGAGACAGGCAAACAATCTTCTATTAGATCCACCTAATATCTATGAGTAGAAAGTAGAGAGATTACAGGTGTGCTAAGTCTAGTGCAAGGAATCTTAAGTTCTAGATAATTAGATGATGATACTTCAGAGTTAGGCATGGTTTTCACTCTGTTCCTATATGTAAGCATTGTGTGAATTCTTGAGAGTCACCAAATAAGGCAGATACACAGAGATTGAGTCCTAACAGAACTGTGACTATGGTGGGTGGTTACAACCGTCCCTCATAGAATCCTCGGCTGAAGGAGGGTAGTAATGTCAAAGGTTAGAAATATGCTTGTCCTATCCATTCCTTCCCGATGTCAAGAGTAGACACTTCCATCAAATAAGCCAAACAAAATCCTCTTGACCATCATCATTCCTAATAATGCCTCATAAATAAATGTATGCATCGTTTCGTGTTAGTAGTTGAAAGAAAAGAGAAAAAATAAGGAAGAAGAAGAAGGGAAAAAAAGGGGGGAAATATTTATATAAAAAAAATATTAAAAAAAAAGAGAAAGAAAAGAAAGAAAAGTGTTCAAGTTTGGAGTTTCATCTTCTTGTCATTTTTTTTTATTTTATGTTGATATTTTGAGCAAACAACAAAAACACCCATTGCGATCCACCAAATATGATCCATACCTACTTTTTAGTATTTCTGATCACTCGAATACTGGCTAAGGTCCTCTAACTTAGTTGTAGGGTTATTAGGACTTTAATTGAACTGTGAATGCCATGTGAGGCCACCAAATATTGAGTACATTTACAAAATCTGGTATGATATGTGATCTCAAAAATGAAAGAAGAAAAAGAAAAAGAAAAGAGAGAGTGAGTGAGGGTAATGGAATGCAAAGGGAGCACAGTTTTTAGCCTATCTCTAGGTTAACTTATTTAATAGTCTAGAAATCTAAAGTCTGCAGTCCTAGACTACATGTAGCATCAGATGAGTGTGAGCCAACAAATATAAATCCATTCAACTCAGTATCTCCTACCTAAGCCAAAAAGCCAGGGTCAAATTATAGGTCATTTGCTGCTTTATCCCCAAGGGAAATAGTTGCCTATTCTAATAGAATTATATCAAAGGTAAAGTATGAACTTCAAATGTAAGTTGGCTATTCACTTGGATCTGTTGCCTAGGCTACTATCACTTCACATTTCTCAAGATCTTTAAATTTTTGGAATAAGGAAAGGAGAAATCTCTTGGTTACTTCCATTGTCTTTTACTTTTGCTTGGGACTAGCAAAACTTAGGCATGGGGCATTTGATAAGTTCACTTTCATGGATCATTATTTGGCCTAGGTACTATTTAATTAGTTGATCTTAATTGTTAAGTAGGAGTTAAATGGCAATTCACCTTAGCCTGCATATAATTTTATGCGTTAATTTTACATTTAATAACATATGATATGGTCTATTTGTTGAATGCAGGCTAGGTGCAAGGGTTAGGCATCCATTTTGCTTATATAAGATATCTGGATCTCAGATCAGACATCTAGAAACTACCATCGTAGACCCTCTGAAGTCCACATTTTTTAAGACGTCAGATATTTTTATCGAACGTCTGATGATTAACAGACAGAACTTATCCTTTTGTTCCAACCACTTGCAATCTTCACGAGTGGTTGCAGAATTCGGCTGTAGAGATTTTAAAAAGAGAGTTGGCCTTCTCCCCTTGGGGGGACTTCTTCATCCTCTCCATGGTGAAGGAGGCGCACACCCTATGGCCGGAGCATATATCGTGAACTTCAAGTGTGCACTGTGAATCAAGTGAACACTGTAGACCACCGTGTGCTCTGACCTTGCCCTCATCTCCGCTCATGCATGCAGTCACAATGCGTGCATGCCACCACCCATTGACCCATCGACATCACCATGATGCCTACTGCCATCCTCCTTTTTCTTCTTCTTCTTCTCCATAATGCCACATCCACTCCTTTTTCTACTCTTCTTCTGTTTTCTTCCTCTTCTTCCAACTGCTCACCCTACAACTTCTTCGAAGGAACCCAACACCCACAGCCAAACTCTCTCGCCATCCACCCTCCTCCAACTGCCAAACTTGACCCCAGCTGACTTCGGTGATTTCAAGCACCGATGAGCCTCCTTGCCAGTCGCAAGCACCTGTTGACAGGTTTGCCCATAACCACTGCTCACCGTTGTCCGCTCCTCCTCCATTCGGCCATGTCCTACCACTGCTCGCTGTGCTTCCTATGCCATCACGAAGGCTATCCTCTAACGCATCTTCACTAGTAGCCATGACGCCAGCCACCGCATCTCCCTTGCATGCGAGCCTCCACCGTGATTTCCCTATTTTGCAATAATGAGTTGGGTATTAGTATTTACCATGTATGCCATTGCAAAATTCACTGTTGATTTATTTATCTAATTATTATATTATGGTCAATTTGCATGAATATCCCTATGATTTACTTAATTTATGAATAGTTGGATTCATCTCATGAATAATAACATATGACTTTTGGTTATAGTGAATAAGCTCTATTTTGTTAGAGGTTAACATTTATAGTGTTTACTGGCATCATGATCACTATTTGACATGGTATTATATTGTTGTGATTTTGCATGTGCACAACTACATTATTGATTAATTGTTTAGAGTGAGAACTTATGTTGAAAATAAGTTGCATTAGTTAGTATGTGAACCCATAAATTTTCCCAAATACACGAGGCACCACTCACGAGTCTCATAGGCTAACTCCTCCCTGTGGACATGACCTAATGATTTTCGTGGTTAGATTTTGAGAATTAAAAGGTTTGAAAAGCGATTTTCTACCACGTGATTAAATACGACATGTCATTTTTTGTTAAAACTTTTATCAAAAACGAAGATCACTCCTTCAATAGGAAGTTGGAAATAAAAATCTGGGAAGCTACATTTGAGGGAACTGTGATTTTGGATCTAAGGGTTCCTATTGACCTGAAACCACCTACTTTCTACCAAGATCCTTATGATATGTTTCACCTGCAACCCAAGCTCAGAATCATTAATTATTTTTTGAGTTGAAATCTAAAAGGACATTTGAACCTATTGAACCATCTCTGCCCATTGTCCAACACTTTGGTCCTGGGTTGCATACTACAAAATTGCAAGCCCAAACCCACAAGATCAACAATCTTCGATTCTGGGTGATTTTCATCCAGAACCTGAGAACCACTCGACCGTGGAGCATGGGTTTGCACCATAATCTGGTCCACATTCATGGGCAACTTTTTGCAGGTTCCAAAATCAGTCTTCTTATTTTAAATTTGACTTACACTTTTGAACTTTTAACCACTTCCTTACTTGTGAACCGTTCCTAGTTGAAGGAATAAATTTAGCATGTGTGTATATTTTATGTTCGCTGCGGAGCAGATTGGATTGTCATGAAATTCAAGTAATATTATGTTATTCCACCCTTTTAATGTCTTTGTTGTTATAATGAGGACATTGCATCATTTAGGCATGGGGGGTGGATACTTAATCCTGAAAATATTTTGATTAGCTCCGTGGAATTTCATTTATTTTCTTAAAAAAGGAAAGAAAGAAATTAGGAGAAGAGAACTTAGTCATTTGGAAGTTATTAACTTTAGAAAATGATACTTTAAGACCTGAACATTTTGACTTTTCATGTCTTTGGGCTTAATCAGCTCGGGTGTCCACTCAAATGTGGACTTAGTCTCGAGCCTCACCAAGTAAATTTCATTTTAATTTGGTAAATAAATTGGGATGATAAGTACACGACTTATCAGCCTGCCCTCTAATTTGAGGGGATTTTAAGTCTAAGCATCTCCACATTATTCGCACTAACTCACTTTCCAATGGTTTTTAAGGAAATTGGGTAGCTCATGAACTATCTAGGGTGGTATGGCTAACAAGTTGTCGGTGGTAATAGCTTATCGGCCAGTTGTCCAGAGCCCAGCCACATAACCGTTCTCTTCATACTACCTTTAGGTAAATCTTAGGTTAGGGAAGCCACCTACTTAGAAAAAAAAAAGTACCAAAAAAAAGAAGAAAAGGGAAAAAAAAGGAGAAAAAAAATAAATCCACACTTCACCGCATGAGTATGGCTCGCAAGTGGTCGGTGGTAACAGCTCATCGACCGGTTGACTAGAGCCTAGCTCACAAAAATGCACAAATAATTCCTAAACACTTAGGAAGAAGTTAAGAAGTAGAATAAACTAGGGAGATATACACTGGGTTCGCCCTTGTGCTAACACCATAAAAAAGTAGGGAGAAAGCCACCATCGGAAAGATAAACCTCAAGGTAGAAATCTTTAAGGTTACCTAGGGTCATATAAACCTGAAGTCCATCTTAAAGGACATTTAGTGAGTCCATCACCCTTTCACAAGATGCTTAGCACTTAGAGTCCTTTTCGAGTCTTAGGCAGGTCGGGTAGCCGTAGAAAGTTATCCCAAAACTCTCAAAACTCCAAAAGTCCAAAAAAATTAGGAAAAAAGAAAAAGCAAAAAAATGTATCTTCCCTTTTCAAATAAGGCAAGGACTTGGGCGGTCTGCATTCTGGCAGACACCTAGATACTGTTGAGTTTTTGTAGTTTAGGACCTCAGTTTGAATTTTCTATTGCTAATAAACAACTTTGGGCTAAGCAATCGAATCCTAATTCTACCTTTATACATAGCATGTAGTTTAATTTTATTGAGGACTAGCAAAAGATAGGCATGGTGGTATGATGCTGACACATACATTTAGGCTAAAATGCCTATTTATGCATGTTCCAAGGTTTATATTTGCATTCCATATTATAAATATTACATAGCATGCATCATTCTACATTTAGAGTACTTATGTATATTTTAAGTTAATTGTGTCCTCTTTGTGGTCAAGAGAGAAGGAGATTTATTTTGAAGCCTCAGATTAATGATCTGACCATATGGATCTGAACAGGACGACGATCGGAGTCCAACACCTCCAAAATTGCCTTGGTCGTAGTCCCCTAGCACCATATGCAGTCAGAGGAAGATCAACAACCAAGGGACTAGGTGACGCAATTTGGAGCTTCAAATGATAAATCTGACCAAACTGATGGATTCAAGTCAACGATCGCATCCCAATGGCACAAAAATAGACTTAATCCGACCTCTGTAGTAGCCCCTACAAAGGAAAGAAAATGGATGGCCCAGGTCACGCCATGTGGCACAACGAAGGCCACCCATGATCATGCATGCACCACCACACATGAACAATAATGCAGGCACGCACGTATGCTCAGAGGTATGCACATGCCAAACAGTGCAATCATGCGAGTGCATGTAGAGGTATGCATGCTCACAGGCACAGCAGCGCGCATAAGGCAACGACAGTGGTAGTAGTAGCAGCGCGTGCGGGCGTGAGGCACGTGGGCATGTAGCGCACATGCCGGCATGACATGGGCACATGGAGCATGTGCCAGCGGTGTGGCAATAGGGGCACGTGAGCAGGATCTTCAGCGACGTTTATGACCATCACTAAATGTCCTGTATACAAATTTGATTCTTTCCTCCACTATAAAAGGACCCCTACTCTTCCCATTTTTGTTTATGGTGCAAATAAAAATAAAAAAAAATTGTTAAAGAAAAAAAATGACAAAGAAGAAATAAAGTGAAATGCGTATTTTTCAAAATGAAACGTTCTCCTCCCCGTGTTTGACCCGGGACTCACTTTTTCAAGTTTTGGTTATAAATTTTATCTGATTGATGGATTTTCTTGTGATTTGAACTACGACGACGGGTTTCCAAACTCAAACCTTTTTGCGATGACTCTCCGACGCATTAAACCTCAAAATATGCAATAAGGCAAGAAAGCAGAACGTGCTTGCTGACCATTTGTCCTGCCTTCATTCCTCGATCATTGACACTTCTAAAAATTTTATTGAGCATTTTCCAGACGAGCATCATCAGCGCATTGATGTTGGACTTCCCTAGTATGCCAAGATTGTTAATTATTTGGCATCAAACCAGATCTCGTTTGATTGGCCAAAAGATTGCCCAGTCAATAGAGGGCATACTTGATGTAATAGACAACAAACTTGTCGGCAAGCTTTTTCTTGGCCAAAAGATTGCCCATTGTCTAATTTCAAGCTGGTTACTGATATTTTCTTTGTAACCTACAAAACAAGATTCTAATTGGTTTCTCGATATCCAAGTTAACTTGGATCCAGGCTTATTAGTTGGTCTCCTTGATGGAGATCCTTTCTCAAGCTTTTGACTAGTGCTAACTCCATTTTACAATTTTACAGAGTTCTTAAGACCTGTAAGCTCATCTTCAATGAAACTTATTTTGTCTTTTAAAATTGAAATCTCAGAGTTAAGCAATGTATTATTTTCTACCAATTTAGTGCTTTCTAAAATAAGGTCATGATTTTCTAGAACAAGATTATTCTTTTTAGAATTAATAGAATAAAAGATAAGCATTTAAATCTTGATTTTTAGTAGCAAGATTATCTACTTCAACTTTTAAGGTCCTAGATTCCTTTTTCAAATTTTTATCCTCTACTTTCAATGCCTTACTAATTTCCTATAGCTTTTCTAATGCTTCTCGTAATTTTGAATTTATAAATGAACTTACTTTTCTATTGTTGGAGTTCTCATCCTCACTTTTGCTCTCCATGATTGCCATGAGACCAAGGCAAGTGGTTTCCTTATTGGATTTTTCTTCTTCTGCTTCCTTCGAGGTCGAATCATCCCAAGAGGCGTGGAATGCTTTCTTCTTGTATTTCTTTTCCTTCTTCTCCTTGTTTAGAAGAGGGCATTCGGGTCTAATATGCCCCTTCTTGTTGCAATGATAACAATGAGTTGGGCTTTCCTTCTCTTTCTTCTACTTCATTGATTCCTTAATCTTAAGAAACTTGACAAATTTTTTAGCTAAAAATTCAAGTTCCGTGTCATCAGAACTTACCTCGCTATCCAATTTGGCTTTGAATGAGAGGGTCTTCCTTGACTTTGGCTTTGATGTATCCTTCTTCTTTTATTTCATCTTCATCTCATAAGCCATGAGATTGCCTAAGAGATATTCCATGTTGAGCTCCTCTACTTCATTTGCTTCATCGAAGGCGGTGATCTTTTGTTCCAACTCTGGTCCAAGGGAACGAAGAAGATTTCCATGAAGCTCCCCCTTAATAAAGGCCTTACCTAGGGCTTTAAGATTGTTCACTATAAGAGTGAACCTAGTGTACATCTCACTCAAGGATTCGTTAGTTTTCATATAAGAGGATTCAAATTGTTGACAAAGAATGTTAATCTTAGAAGATTTTACCTTGGAAGTACCTTCATGAGTTACCTCAAGTATGTGCCATATCTCATATCCGATGGCGCAATGGTAGATGCGGTTGAACTCCTCTGAGCTTAACGTACAATACAATGATTCATTGCTTGATACAAAATAATCCAGAATAAAATATATCACACAAATGACAATCTCACAAAAGACACAATGATTTTTAGGTGAAAACCCAAACATGGGTAAAAATCACCACCTAAACCTCTCGATTTAGGATTTACAGATCTACCTAGTAGATCACATCCACCAACTAAGTCACTTAGATGAGTGTGACTCAACCTCTTACAACCATGCTATTTCACAACCAAGGGTAGCGTAACCACAAACCTCTTCTCTTCATAAAGAGTATTTTGTCTCACAATGGAGATGGGAATTCACAAAGTGAATACCCAACCAATAGATAGGGTTACAACAATCCTATAGAGCCAAAATAAGTATATATAAAATCTAGCTTCTATAGGCAAAAGGAACCTCCCTTAGATGGAAGTGCGTTGGCAAGCAATGTGGTGTGCGTGATCCATGTACGGCATAAGAATGCTCTCGTATGTAAAGGTTGGAGAGCAAGTACACAACTAGGATGGTGCTCTCAAATGTGTAGACTAAAGCTTGAAGAACAGGATCACTTCCAGATGATTTCTTCTTCACTTGTACACAATATGATGTGGAGGTAGTATGTCAAGGTGCATTTAGCCTAGGAAGGGTCCTCTCCTATTTATAGAGGCCCTAAGAAAGGTTTAGAAGGCCTTCGAAGGCTTTCATAGCCGTTGGGAATAAATCAAAAGACATCAAGCCAAAATCGCAATGAAATCAAGGTCATTTGTGGTTCTGACAGGGCTATCAGACATTTGGATTTAAGGTTAGACTTCTGGGTCTTCGGCTGATCTAAGGGTTGGTCATCTGATTTAGACAGGTTGATCATCTAGATGGTGTTAGATCAAGACGAATGTCTAAGAAGGTGTTTTAACTCATATGGGAATGTAATATGATGTCTAATTCTACAATGGATTCATTCCTATTTTGATAAGATTGAAATAGGGTTTTAAGTAATTTAGGTTAGACGATAGGTCGGTCGTCTGGCAATGTCTTTGGACGTTGGGAATTAGAATTCTATGCAGGAATGGATTTCTCGAGACACAAATGGCTAATAGGTCTAAAAAATCTCAATTTAGGTCAAATAGAGCCTAACATCTATTTATGAGATGTCTGGAAGGTTCTATGGATGTTTGGAAATAATATTAATAAAATCATATGATAATCCCTGAAGATATTCATCTAACAGGCCAATGGTCCTATTATTGGATGTTTATCAAGGTCATCTAACATCTTCTAAGATGTTTGGATTATAAGCAAGATGACTGGAAGTAAAAGTTAGAGAGTTTGATTACAGCCTTAGTGTTTGGACGTCTGGACAAAGGTAAGACATCTGAAAGTTCAAGATTAGACGTGATGTCTGGATTGGATGTCTGATCAGGCTATTTGATTACTGTTTTGGTTTCTAAGTGATTTCCAAGATTGTCTAAGATTGTCTAAGTATCGTAGGGTAGTGTAAGTGTTCCTAGGACTACAGGTATGTTATTTTCAGCTCTTTAACATTTAATCTAAGAAAATAAAGATCAAAGAACATAAATAACAAGTACAAAGTAAAAGCCAAAAAGACATCTATCCTATTCTTCTTGTCTTCAAGCTCTCACTCCACACGAAGCTCCATCTCTACTTCTTCCAACAAGCCCCTCCAATCCACTCATGGATGCGAGCTTGAGCTCCTTCACACTCGATTCCATCTACATTTATCCTAAAATATTAAACTCAATGAAATGTTAAGGTCTGCTATTGTGACTAGCCTCCTTTTAGTCTCGCCAGGACTTCGTATGGGGTTTCACATTGTCCCCATAAAACGAAGTTGGTGGCTTGAAGCCACATCCTCATCTTCAAATTCCAATAGCCATAGTTGCTCCCATAGAAGTAGGGTAGTCGGACGGTAGATTGCCCCTCCGGGTGTCTCATGGCAAAGATGCTCCCCTCCATGATCTCGGCAAGTGTAACTCCGTGAAAGCGAGTACCTTCTTTGATTCCAATTATAATTTCTAACGGAAGGGGTAAGATCAATCGTGATTCCAAATAATGAGAAATTAAATATAACAATCACACAAATGACAATCTCACAAAAGAC
Source organism: Thalassia testudinum (assembly GCA_037157565.1). Lineage (NCBI taxonomy): Eukaryota > Viridiplantae > Streptophyta > Magnoliopsida > Alismatales > Hydrocharitaceae > Thalassia > Thalassia testudinum. Next base: position 23,192,506 of record JAZHRO010000007.1, on the reverse strand, counting down.
AATAATTTTTAGGTGGAAATCCAAACTCGAGTAAAAACCACCACCTAAACCTCTCAGTTTAGGATTTCCTGGTCTACCTAGTAGACTAAATCCACTATCCATGTCACTTAAACAAGGGTGACTCAACCTCTTACAACCATGCTACTTTAAAACAAAGGGTAGCAGTTGAGGCGGAAAATCCCTGGCAAAAAGAGTTGAGTTTTGAAAACCTGTCGTCGTAGCGTAATTTGCAAGAAAATTCCTTCAACAGATAATTTTAACTAAAACTCAAAAGGAATTCCAGGTTGAACACAAGGAAGTAGACGTTTGATCAAAAACTATGTTTGATTTACTGTCACGAAGCAGATTAGATGGTTGAAATGAATCTGCACTAAATATCTACTTAAAGAATAAAGTATAGAAGAGTGAGAATAATACAAATAAAGAAAAAATATAGAGAGAATAAACAAGTATTTCATAATCATTGAACCAAGTTCGTTACATCTAATTACTACACTAGAAAGCAGGAAATCTATAATAGAAAGCAATAAAAGAGAAGGTGGAGAGAGGTTATCCTCCACGACGGATTCTTGGAGGACAAGCCGCGTTGACAGATGATGAGAGCCTCATCATAAGCCATAACTAGCTCATTTTGACCCAATAAAGAGAATAAAAGCTCCTACATAACCTTGTAGAAGGCCTAAATGAAGGAATAAGTATTCTGGGAAGAAAACATGAAATAAAGGTTAAAACTGTAGTTTTACCATTGCAGTACATAAATGGGATTTCTTAGAGGCAAAACATAGGTCAAATGGTCTAGATAAGAAAAAAAGTGGGTTGAGTCAATCAGAAATGGGTTCATGTGCAATCTAGGAATTAAATGACATTTGGTAACCCTAAAACAGACCTGCTTAATTCAACAAGGTTCCGGTTAGGATAAAAATCAAGTAAACCCTCTAAGAATCATGGAAAAATATCCCCTAGGGTTTAGAACATTCAAAGTGGCCTTTGGAACCTAGTTTGACCTAGATTAGGGTCCTAGCTCATCAATTGACCTAAATTGGGTTTTTACACAAAATGTCCAATCAAACGTGGTCAAACCTTAATTCCAACTTCACCATTGGATTCCTTAGGTCCAAATTAGGTTTATACCAAAATTTAGACCTAAGGGGAGGTCATCTTGACCTACTTTGCAAGTTAGAACACCCAAATCATAATTTGGTCCCTATCTTTTGAAAATCATCGCAGAGAGCCCCCTAACTTCCTCGCCAACTTTGCAATCATGTCCTTTCACCATTATTGGGGAAGATTCTTCTCCAGCGAGGTTGATAGGGGGGATACGCTCACATTCCTCAGAGATCTCCCAGAATTGGAAGAGAGATTCTCTGAGGAATTCCCTTCCATTTAAGCCCAATCTTGATCATTGATTTCTTTCCAAACTCTCGTGCGAACGCACGAGAATTTTGGGTCCGACCACCTTCCTTCTCCGGCGAGACAGCAAGTGAAGCGCAATTCTAAGCCGTCCGATCTGGTGGATTCATTCTTGAATTATTTGGTCAGCTTTGTGAAATCTATATAAATTGTCTCTTTTCTTATTAAAAAAAAAATTAGGAAGGATTAGTTGGACATTAGGACTTTTCAATCCTAAGAAATTTTACATTAGGATCTGAACACAAAGACCCCTCAGGTCTTTGGACTTAATTAGCCTGTGTATCCACTAAAATGTGGATTTGTCTTTGAGTCCTCGCCATCTTTGGATAAATAATTCCTGCATCAAGCCACTTGATGATTTCCTTTTTGACCACTTCTCGCATATTTGGATTCAATCTCCTTTGCATCTAGCCAGAAGGGCGGGATCCATCTTCCAAAAATATTCTATGATTAAAGTAAGATGGCTCGATCCCCCTGAGGTCATGAATGGTCCAACCAATTGCCTCCTTATGTTCCTTTAGGAACTTAATCAATTTAATCTCTTGCTCCTTTGTCAATTTAGCACTGATAATCACAGGGAGAGTATTTTGAAGTCCTAAAAATTGATATTTCAAATTCTCGGGCAATGGTTTCAATTCAAGCTGGGGTGGGGTGATGATTGATGGTAGGGTAGATGCTGAAGATTCAACGAGAGGGAGAGGTTGTGAATGAACAAAATCAGTAACCTCTTCCGAAGATGTTAAGTCAGAGGGTTGCGGGTCAAATTCATCAACCAAAGAGGAACTTTCAATTAAAGATACTGTCAAACAAGTTTCAATATTAACATTATCCTCATCAAGTTCCTCCATAAATCCACAATCCTCAAATTTGTTGATCGCCTTAAAAATATCCAATTTCATACATTGGTCCCCAAAGGCGATTTCCATGCTACTGCTTTCACAATTAATGTTGGCCTTTGCGGTAGCCAGGAACGGACGCCCCAGAATGATGGGTGTGTTCCTCAGATTATCCGGTACATCCATGTCAAGGATAAGGAAATCTACAGGAAAATAGAAATCCTTAACCTTAACTATAACATCTTCAATAACGCCTCGCGGGTTTGTGACCAAACGGTCTGCTAACTGTAGCGTTACTGAAGTTGGTCGAAGTTCACCTAACCCAAACTTCTTGTAGAGGGAAGTCGGAATTAGGTTGATGGATGCACCGAGATCCAAAAGTGCTCTATCAAAAGTATAATCTCCGATAACGCAAGAAATTAAAGGAGCACCAGGATCTCTCTTCTTCTGAGGGAGGTAGTGCAGGATAACAGAACTAGCCTTCTCGGAGAGTACCACCTTCCTCGGAACAGATTCTCTCGACTTACGCTTTTGTGTACATAATTCCTTTAAAAATCTTGCATAAGCCGGTATGTGCTTGATAGCATCAAGGAGCGGGATATTGATCTCAACATTCTTAAATAAATTCAGAAGCTCCTCATTGCTATCAACAGACCTCTTCTTCTTTGCTCTGGTTAAGGCTTCAGGAAAAGGAACATGAATCAGATCTTTGGAATCAGGTTCCTGAGCCTTGATTTCTCCTCTAGAATTCTCGTCTCTCTCCTCTGGTTCTTCAAGATTCAAAAGATTAGAATAGTGTGGTTGTGGATCCTGAGTCTTCTTACCACTCCTCAAAGTGACAGAATTTGCAGAAGCGTAAGAATTTGGTTCTTGGGGAGGGTTAGGAAAGATTGGAGGGGCTTGATTGACCATAAATTGTTGGTTTGCAGAAGAAGAAGATAAGGAACCCTGCTCAACCACCTGAGCATGTGCGTGTGGACCCCTCTGATTTCTGTACCCGTAGGCTTGATTACCTGAATTCATAATGTTTCACGGATTAGGTACGGGTTGGGATGGTAGAGATCCGGGTTGACGAGAATTAGCAATGAGCCCGAATTGTAAGTTGTCCAGCGAGTTTTTCATTTGCTACATGAGCTGGAGCATAGATCCTTGCATCTCTGCCATTTGACGGTTCAAATCAGCCTGCCCTGCGGGTTGACGGGCATTCCAAGCTGGCTGATTGACCTGATTCGGAGGTAATTGAGTATATACTTGACCCTGACCCTTTGGTCGTTGCGAAGCATGGTTGCCGGGTCAGAATTGGGTCGGTTGCCTCAGATTTCTCCAAGAGAAGTTAGGGTGGTTTCTCCAACCTGGATTATAGGCATTCGAGTAGGGGTTGGATCTAACATTCTCTTGTATAGCACAGACATCCTCATAGGATGAGGATGGAGAGAAAGAAAGAGAAGGATCAGAAAAACTGGGATCAAAGGTCCCAGTTGGGAACCCATGGGGTTCCGAAAAATGCTGACTCATAGGTTGAGTCGCATTGAGTTGATTCACGAACTCCTGTCCAGAAGGAACTCGTGAGGAATGGAATCCCGAATTTTGGGATTGAGTGGATTGAGAGTTGTTCATAGAATTGCCAGCCATCCACTCTTCCATTCTTTTAGCAACCAAGTCCACTTTATCAAGTTTATTACAAATTAATTCCATATCAAATGAATGAGAGTCATGGACTTCATTGACATTTGATCTGGGTTGCTGGGACCGGTTAAAAGTATCCATGGAGGCATGATTAATTGAATTCTCACTCATTTCCTCAAATAAATCATGTGCACTATTTACATCTTTATTGAGGAAATTACCTTCGCGAGAAGCATCCACATGGTTTCTGAGTTGCTCAGTCAACCCATGATAGAAAATCTGCACAAGTTGCCATTTCGGCACCTCGTGGTGTGGACACCTCCGCAATAACTCCTGGAATCGCTCCCAGGACACATGAAATTGCTCCCCCGGCCACTGGGTAAAGGTAGTGATTGCCCGTCTCAAAGCATTGGTACGACCGACTGGGAAGAATTTCTTCAGAAAGGCTGATTTCAACTCATTCCAAGTTGTAATTGGTCTTCCTATTGTCCTATACCGATGCGCGGCCTTATCCCTAAGAGAGTGGGGGAAGAGCCTCATGATCATTTGCTCCTCGTTTACGTTTCGAGACTTGGTGGTCTGGACCAAAGTGGTCAAGTCCTCCAAGTGCTGAAACGGATCTTCGGAGCCAAGCCCATGATAATGTTTAATCAGGCTTAACACCTGGGGCTTGATTTCTACGTCACCGGCTGGAATCTGGACGCTGGGACGTTACCCGTAATTTGAAGGATCATAAAAATCCTTCAAGGGCTGAGCGCCCTGCATTCTCTGGAACCATTCCTGCATTCTCTGCATTTGTTCCAGCTGCCTTCGAAATTCTTCCTGTGGATTTCCAAGCAGAGGAGGTTGTTGTTCGACCATGGGATCAAATTGACCAAAATCTAACTTGCGCCTCCTAGAATGTTCTAATGGTCCTTCCAATTGGGGATTCAATGACCGTCTTCCCAGCATAAACTAGGAGAAGGTCAGAAGGACTGGGGATAGGGACCCTGCAGCACAACAAAACAGGGCTTTCCTTAAGTGGGGTAGCCTAAGGATCTACTGACTCCCAAAACCAGCCTTAAGACTGTAAGTGATTTACTCTACTTGCGTCTGTTTAATCCAACCAGTGAGAAGGAGGGACTGGGGAGAAGGTTCTTCCTTTGGCTTTCGCCTTCGGTTCCTAGTGTACCCCCCAGCCGCGGTCGTTTGACGCTACTCCCCTACCTAGACATCAGATTAATTAGTACAAGTAGGTTAATCTAAAACAATCTCAGACTAAGCCCTGAAGAGCGAATCAAACCTTAGGGCAACGTCTACTCAATTTTATTAAGGCCTGGGATTGTGGTGCTTATGGAATGTGATGGGCCCTTACAATGGGTTGTGCCCTTAATGCTTGATTGAGATTTGTGTAACTGCGTGCACAACCAGGGTTTTCAAGCAAGATTATTTATAATGTGTGAATTTTAATGTTCAAATCTTGCTTAAGTAGCTTTTAGGGTTTCAAATTAGGTGAATTGCAATCAAGTTTCTAGGCAAACCAAGTTGTAAAACACGGGTGAAGATTGTTTTCCTTTAAGATCAGAAAGAAAGTGGAGTGCCTGGAATATACCTAGATTGAAAACCCTAAGGAGGAGCTACTTGATGAGTTGATTTTAAATAAAGTGGTGCGGCCTAAACAACTCAAACAATTGGCCACAATTGCACCACTAAGTTAGGCACTCAAAGATGGTTAACCAAGAATGATTTCTACTCAGTTATGTGTTGCTTTGTGTGTACCGATTCAACAGATCAGAACCCGGTTGAGTAGAAAACAAATCAAGTTGATCAAGTGCCTTGAATGTGGGTGTGTGTTGTGTGTTTGTTGAAAATTACCCCACAAGATTATCTTTTTGTTATTTTTTTATGAATGAGGGTGAAATGAATGTGAGTGGAAATCCAAACAACCAAACTATTCCTAGGATTTTTGCAAACAACTAGGTTAATTGGAATTTGGATTTAATGTGGCGAATGAAATCTATGGAGGGGGAAAGAATGGGGGAAACACTTACAGTTGTCTTCAACTGCATTTTACTCCAGTCTACCACTTGTTGATTCCTTGATGGAGGTCTCTACAAAACAATAGACACAAGAGAAAGCTACTTAGAAAACAACTAAAGTGCAAGAAATGCGAAGAAAAGATCGGAAATCGTTGCCTCCCCGGCAACGGCGCCAAAATGTTGAACGCTACGAATCTACGCTAACGTGTTTGGTTTTGGAAAACCTGTCGTTGTAGTTTGAAAGCGAAGGATTCATGTTCAACAAATAAGATTTATACCGAAATTAAAATTCCGGGTCGAACACAGGGAGGCTACATTGATCTATATTCGCAATTATATTTTTTTTAGGATTTTTTGATAAACAAGGCGAAATAATTACAATGGAGCTATCAAACAAAAAGAAAGAGAGAGCGAGAGAGAGAGAGAGAGAGAGAAAGAGAACATGCATTCAATATTTCAACTGTTTATACAATCAAACGAAATAAAAGTTACACTAGAAAGCGGGAAATCAATTACACTATAAAGTAGGAAAATTCTACACTAGAAAAGCTGTAAATAAGAATGGGAGAGAGAAGTTATCCTCCTCGAGGATTGCTTGGAGGACGAGCCGGACAAGACGACGTATGGACGAAGGGGAATGGAGCAGGACAAGGGAGGACGAAGCAGAAGAGCGGGAACGGAGTAGCACGCCGTCGTCGTCGCGGGATCCACTTCCGAAGGGGGACGAAAATTTAGACTTTATCTCGTAAGGAGCATCCCGGGTGTGGGGCAAGCTTCTCTTGAGCTTTGGAGAGGTAGAGAGGAGAAGGAAGGGATGAGAATTTCGTATGGAGGGGGTCTCCTTTTATAGTTGCAAGGAGTGGGGGAAAAATGGACATTACAACTTCAAAATAATAAAAGAGGGGTCTTTAGCGACGGATAAATCCGTCACTAAAGCCCCCAACGTGGGAGTCGTGGGCGGCTCGCGCGTGCCTCCTCGCCTGCTTGCACGCTCAACAGCTTGCGCACGTTCGTCGATTCTCAGCTGTTCGATCGCGAGATCGAACGGCTTAGAATCGCGCTTCACCCGCTGCAGTCTGCCTGCCTGGCGCGTCTAATTGCGCGTCCGCGCCGCACGTTCAATTGCGTGTCGGCGCTATCGGGCGCGTGCAGCCGTCCGATCTCCATCTGACACTCCACGCGCCTCAATTGATCGCGCCTTCCAGCCCTTTGCCACGGCTCGAACCCGCGCTCGGCGCTTGCGAAAGCGCGCTTAACCGTTGCGCTATGGGGCGCGGATGGTCGAGCGAACGCTTTTAAGCGCGAGCGACCATAGCCGTTGGATTAAGATGCGATGGCGGAGAGCGATCGCGCGCGGGACCTTCACAGAATGCAAGCGGCCGTTTGGACGGCTGGGATGGTGCCACATGGCACCATCTTGGCCGTCCATCTTCTGGAAGTTGTAGATGGTGCCACAGATGTTGGATTGACTCGATTTTTGTGTCGTTGGGCTGCGATCGTCGATCCGAATTCATCTGTGCGGTCAGATTTGTCATCTGAAGTGCGGATTTACACCATCCTGGCCCTTGATCTTCTAGTGTTCCCGGGTCACTATATAATGCTACGGATGCCTGATTAGGGCGATCTTGGAGTTGTTGAACTCCAATCGTCGCCCTGATCACATCCATATGGTTGGATCTTTGATCTGAGGCCCTGAAAAATGTTTGCCCTGTCCAAGCACATAAAAGAAGACAATTAACCTCCATTTTATTCAAACTACTCTAAATGCAAGATGATGCATGTTATGCAATATTTATATCATGAAATGCAATCCTATGCTTAAGAACATGCACAAATAGACATTTAAGTAGTGTAAATGTGTTTACATCACCGCCCTCCACGCACTAGAAAGTTCGGCCAGCACCTATAAAAGAACTCCCAAACCCAGCCGCTCAATTTCAGACTTGACTTGGCGGAGATTCCTCCAAATTTTCTTCTCTCCTCCCTCCGGCCAAGGAACCCGCAAGCCCCGGCAACCTCCTCCCCTCCTTCTCGTCACTCTGCTGCCATACCAGCAGTAGAGTCTACTTCGCCTCATTCTCCTGCGTCGCGCCGCACTAAGCGCACGTTTCCTCAACCTCTTCCTCGTCGCCGCTCTCTCCCTCAGGGTGCTTCTTCTCTGACGACGGCAACTACGAGCCGTCCACTCCGCTACCTCCTTCTCTCCCAAAACAGTCCAGATACGTTCCCTATCTTCCTCTCTCTCTTTTCCCCACTGCATTTAATTTGATACCCCTCGACCACGCCTGACCACCGTCATCTTCCATCCCTCCAGCCAACCTCCAGCGAGTCGCCCCTGTCCCTCCACACTTCCACACGACCCGCCGACCGACCCAGAGGCTCCGCCTCATCACGCTAAAGAATCTCCGCCGACCCACTGCCACTCTACACCCACTCAACGCACCCCTGAACACACCCACATTTCTGGTCACAGGACGACCTAGGCATGCACGTCTAGGCAGTCCCATGACCTGCTGCACCTCGCACCACCTTCGTCGTGCCACGGCGAAGGTCTCTCGGTGGTTTGATTAGGCCGATAGGCCGTATTCATGTCTGACAGGTTTTGAGCCCAGCCGCCATTGACGACGATTGAAGCAGCTTCCAAGCAAGCTCCAGGCATTGGTGCAGCTGCGCTCCAGGTGCTGTGGACTGGGGTGAAGTCTGTGAAGACTGTTGCTTCAACAGTTGGCACCAACAGCGGCAGCAGCTGAGCGGATTGCAGGGAGGTCTTCCTGTGGGCACGCGTGAGGAGAAGCAAAAGATAGTCCCACATCAGTAACTCTCGTAGCAATTCACTGATTTAAATTATTTTTACGCCTTCGGTTGGTTGCCTCCGACACACTTGGGGTGAGGTCCCTCGCCCTTCACCTCCTCGTCTGCGGTTTCATCTCGCGGACCCGACCCGACACCACCCACACACACCTCGCGTACCATACACGCTGTTACGCCTAGCCCCGGGTATGCAACCTGACTCGTTAACCCGCGACTCTTTGAGAGCTTCCTGTGAGTGGTTTGCAGAGAGAGAGAGATACGTGCTGGTAGAGGGAAGGGGATAGGTTTTCCTTCCCCTTTGTGTGCAGGATAGAAGGGCTCAGCACTTAGCCACCGGAAGAAGAAGAGAAGAAGCAGAAGAAACTCTGAAGAAGAGGCTGAGAAAAGCAGAAAGAAGAAAGAAAAAGGCAAGGCAGAAGACCAAGGAAGAAGAAGCCTTCGCAGAAGAAAGAGAAGGAAGAAGAAGAAGACAGAAGAGAAAATAGCAAGGAAGAAGAAGAAAAAGAAGATCAGAGGCACACGCAAGAAGAAGAATAAGAATAGCAAGAAGCCTTACATTTGAGACGTCTGATACAGAAATCAGATGTCCAATCCTGTTCTTTCTTAGCAATTTTTTTCTCTTTGAATCAATTGTCTTTCATTTAAAAGTTGTACTCTCTAGTTTTTAAAAGTACTGAGATTGCTCCCTATGTTCGACCTCGGATACTCCTTTTCGAGTAAAAAATTCTTTATTTGTTTTGAACACTTTTTCAGCTATATTACAACGTGTTATCCTTTAAAAACCCTGATTAAGGGCGATTAACAATGGAGCACCCGGATGAAGGTGGTGAGATGCTGGATGAAGGAGAATGATGATAGACAATGGAGGATGGGGCAAGGCGACGACGCAGCGGGATCAGATTCCCGAACGGCGGTGAGAAGACAACCATGGGCGCTCCATGAACGTCGATGAGAAGGTGGAAAAACTCTAATTTTAAATCTAATGGAGCATCTTGGGTTTAGGACGAGCTCTTAGAGCTTTGGAGGGGGTGAGAGAAGAGAAGAAGGGATGAAGAAAGTGTGAGGGTCGTAGGGCTATTTATAGGTGAAGAATGGAGGAGCAAATGGGTCATTTCATTCTTAATCATTAAATAAAAGGTCTTTAGTGACAAATTTATTCGTCACTAAAGCCTAAACATGGGCATACGTGCACTCGCCCTTACCTCCTCTCCTTCCTCTACGCTCAATGCACATGCACGAACATTGAAGGCTTAGGATCGATCATGCTAGCACCTCATCATCGCACCTACCCACATGCGATCGGGCGTTCGCATGCACGTCTGATGATGCCTACGCCCGCTTGCGCATTTGGGCATGCCATGTTGATGCCTTCGCCACTTCTTGATCAAGATCTAACAACCGAATTTGGCTGCACCTTGTGCCTACGCTGTATTAAGGCACGCGGGGAACTCGAACCTGTGCCACTTCTCGTTTAGTTGCTCGCCCACTGCGCTACACTTGACTTTGTGTTGAGTTTATGATTTAGGTCCCAAGTGCCCTCAGTTGTTGACTCAAGATACAACGGTTGAGGTTGATTAAGCAACTGAGTAGAGAGAGAGGGAAATAGGCATTCATGGTCGATGTGGGCGGTTGAGATGGCACCACGTGGCACCATCTTAGCCGTCCATCTTCTGTATCTTGTAGATGGTGTCACGAATGTCAGATTAGATAGATTTTCGCGTCGTTGGGCTGCGATTGTCGATTTGAACCCATCCGTGTCGTTGGATTTGTCATCTGAAGTATGAATGTACACAACCTGGCCTCTTGACCTTTGAACTTTCTCGAACTGCATCTGATACTACGGAAGTCTGATCAAGGTATCTTGGAGTCATTGAACTCCAATCATCTCCCTGATTAGATCCATATGGTTAGATCTTTAATCCGAGGCCCCGACTAAATATCGCCAAATACCTTGACCACTAAAGGAGAAAATTAACCTAAAATTTATATAAGCTAACCTTAATGCCTGATGATGCATGTTATGCAATATTTATAATATATGATGCAACTTTACACCTAAGAACATGCAAAAATAGATGGTTTATGTGATATAAACATGTTTACATTACACCTGCATGCCTATCTTTTGCTAGTCCCTAGCAAAACTACATGCTATTTATAAGTGAATTAGAATCATATTTCTTGGGCAAAAGTTACTTTTCAACACTTAGTGATTTTAACTAAGACATGCACTACAGAGATGCAACAGTGCCCAGGTGTCTACTAAAATGCAGACTGCCTCAAGCCCTTGTGTTATTCAAGGAACGATTTTTTTTCTCTCTTTTCTAATTTTCTGAATTTTTGAGTTTGGGGTTTCGGAGTAGCTTTCTACGGCAACTCAACCTGCCCAAGACTCGATGAGAACTCTAAGTGTTATGCATCTTCTCGAGTGAAGTGTAATAGACTCACTGATCGGCAATAAAAATAGACTTCAGGTTTCTACACCCCTTGGTAACCTTAGAACAAATTCTAACTAGACGTGTGTCTATTCGATCGGTATCTTGCTCCCTACTTTTATTTTTATGGGGTCAACACAAGGGCGAACCTAGTTGATGTAGACACATCGATTTTGGTCAAAATGCCAATTTATGCATGTGTCTAGGCCTAGATATGCATTCCATACTATAAATATTGCATGGAATGCATCATTCTACATTTAGAGTAGTATTTGTATATTTTAGCTTAATTACTTCCTTTATTGCCAAGAGAGAAGGAGATTTAATTTGGAGCCTCAGATTGACAATCCGACCATATGAATTTAATCAGGATGATAATCAGAGTCCAACGCCTCTGAAATCGCCTGGATCGGAGTCTCGTAGCACCATATGCAGTCCGAGGAAGATCAACAACTGAGGGACTAGGTGACTCAATTTGAAGCTTCAAACGACAAATTCAATCACACAGAAGGTTTCAGGTTGACTATCACAGCCCAATAGCATGAAAATAGACTCAATCCAACCTCTGTAGCAGCCCCTACAAAGGAAAAAAGATGGACGACCTAGATTGCACACGTGGCGCAACCCAGGCTGCCCATGCACATGCACATGCCATCATATGCACATAGCAGTGCAGGCCCACGTGTGCACGCACAGTAGTGCAAGGCACCACGTGCAAGGTAGCGGGCGCGCATGGGTGCAATGCAATGCGAGGTGCAGTGGTCGCGTAGCTCTCTTACATGCTCAACAAGGGCACGTGGAGCGTGCACCAGCGTAGTGGCAGCGTGGGTGCAAGGCTGTCTTCGATGATGTTTGCAACGGATCTTCAGTGATGTTTATGACTGTCACTAAATGTCCTATATATGAAATTGATTCTTTCCTCCACTATAAAAGGACCCCTACCCCTCATATTCTTCTTCATCTCTTCCTTTCTTCTCCTCACCACATCTAAGGCTCTAGAGAGAGCTTGTCCCAAGACCGAAATGCTTCTCTAGAGTATAATCAAATATTTTCCTGCCTCTCATCCCCATTCGTGGAGCATCCTATAGCCATCCTCTCATCTCCTTTAGAAGGAAAATCCTCGCCGTGACGACGTTCTACTCCGTCCTCCTTCCTCTGCCATCGTTTTCCCTCATCCCACTCCTCCCCACCTTCATCCGAGTGCCATCAAAGCGAGCCATCCTCCAAGCGATCATCGAGGGAGCTCTTCTAATCTCCGTCTATCTTTACTACTTTCTAGTATAGTTTTTCCGCTTTCATAGCTGTAGGAAACATTTGTTTATCAATATTTTGATATTTTCTCTCTCTCATATTTTGTAAGTAGATTAGTTAGATAATGTTTACATCGATCTGATCTCTTGCTTGATAAAAACACCAAAGAAAATTATAAAAGATAAAAATGATGAAAACAAATAGAAAACAAAACGTGGATTTTTCAAACCAAGCATTCGCCTCCCCGTGTTCGACCTAGTGTTGGGTTCCGTAATGTGCATATTTGATAAGAAATAGTGTCGTAGTATAGTGGGCAATATGATCAACAAAAATAATTTCTAAAGATAACGAGACTTGAGTCCCGATCATTCGTCTCTGCAAGGCGTTTATGGAAATGAGGATTCTTTCCTCTACTTGCTTAAAATCTCATGTCGGTTTATGGTGATTTACGTATTGATGTATGACATGCTTGTTGCCAAAAGATAGTAATTAAAAGCAAGCAACTTCAATCACACAAAATATATTGCAATAAGCTCATGGTGATTTTCACACATAGATATATATATAGAAAAATATATTTCATTCGTCCAATTCAGGATGGTGGCTATAGCATTAAGCTCTTGGAAAGCTTATAGAGGAATGCTTGGAAATACAAATCTAGCTAGCAGAAAACGATCGCATACATGAATCTAAGGGGGGATTATTCATGCATCAATGGGGGAGAATATAGAGCTACACTACTAAGCAGTAAATAAAGCATGTAAATCTAGGAAGAACTATAATCTAGTCTAGCAGAAACAAGGGCATTCGGAGGAGGCTCCGATGGCCTTTGAATGGTTGAGAGGAGAAGGAAGGGCAGCCAATGGTGCTTAGGTCGGCCCTTGGAGAGAGGTTGGAGAGGTGATCCAACATCTTGGCATGGAGGTGGTGATTGCCATGGTGAAGCAACTCGTGGACATGGAGGTGGAGTGGATGTGGAATGAAACTAAGCTAAATGGAACCAAGAGTGGATGGGTGCAAATGGTAACCCCTTAGGTCCTTTTATAGACCTAAGGGATGCTCTCTAGAGAATTATGGAATTCTCTAGAGAGGAATATGGTGGGAGCTCGCGGGAGAGTGAGTGAGAGAGGATGGATGGTGGTTTCTAGATCCACCAAATGTGGATCTAAAAATTGAATGACTCTTGGTTGGTAATTTTAGCAACCAAGGCAACAACACAAGGAGAGAGTTCTAGAGAACTCTAGGCTAGGTATTTTTCATGTGGATGGTGCGTGTGGGTGTGTGTGGGTTGAAACTTAGGTGGCTAGGTTTATTAGGTTAGATTCTAGTGGGTTTAGGTCTAGGTAGGTCTCAAATTAGGGTTATAAACCCTAATTCGCTAAGGTAAAGTGCAATTAAACTTAATACAAGTTTAATTGGGTGTGTGAAAACTTAATTGAGAGTAAAATAACTTAATTGTGTGAAAACTTAATTGAGAGTAAAATAACTTAATTAAGTCTGGTCTAGGTCAATTGGACTCTCATTGAGTCCAATTGGATAGTGTATGAAGAGATCAGGGCTCAATTGCACTCAATGAGTCCAATTGAATAGGCTGATGGAATTGACTAAGATCCAAGTCAATTAGGTTTAGTGAAGACCTAATTAGGTCCTTAGGGAGGTCTAGAGGTGATGTACTAGGATTAAGGCACCTTAATTTAGGTCCCTACAGGGTTGGAATTGGGTTTAAGGAGCTAGAGATCCAAGATCAACGCTTGAATCTCAAAACAGGGTCTGGAGGGTAGTTTTGGACGTCCAATAATAGTGTCAGAAGTCTTATAGTGAAAAATCAAAAGTCCTGACTTGTTTTTTGGACATCTAATCAGAGTCAGGAGGGATTCTAGGTTCTGCCTTGGCTATTCTGCAGAAATTGGTGGTTTGACCAAGTGTTTGGACGTCCAATAACACTACAGAAGTGGGTTTAAGGTGTGCTGGAGTTGGCTAAGGGTTTTGGATGTCCTATAACTTATTTGGACGTCTAGATAGAGGCTAAAATTAAAGTTTTAAGGTTTCCTATTGTGTGGTGACCAAATCTAAGGGTGACTAAGGCTTGGGGAAGCTTCTATGCTATCCTACGGCTAGGATGGTCCAAAGTTCTTCATAATTTACTGATTTATTCCTAAATAAATAGAATAGCATACCTCAACTCCTTACATTACTATCTACTATATCTTATTCTAGGTCTTCTGCTCCAGCTCTGCTGCAACTCCAGTTATTCTTTATTCTTTAGATCCAGCTTTAGATCTACCTTCTGATCAGCTTATTACCTGTAATTGACATAATTCACCTAATCAGCACATTATAGCATTATTTTATGCATATCTAAAAGAAAGAAGTAAAGATGCAAATATTGCTTATGCATGCATGAACTATCCTAACTTATGCTAAGTCCTAGCCTAATTTAGGTCAATTATGACCTTTGATTGCTGTGCAATCATAACCCCAAGCCTAAATCTTGCTAGTCCCTAGCAAATGCAAGACTATGTTATTTAGGGAAGGGTCCCTAAGGGATTGATTATTTTATCAAGTGTATCCCTAGAAATTTTTCTCCTTTTTGTTTTCATCCTATGCTCTAGAAATCCATACAATCGTGAAAGTGTAGCTTTGTAGGTTTTGCAACAGATTCGAGTGAAACTAATTCACCTCTAAAGCCTGTACTTGACTCCTAGTAAAAATTCTAGCAGGATAGGCCAATTTTCTTCCCTCGGGGTATTCAAGATATTCTATGAATTCCACCCGACTTTAAGCCTAGGTAGAGAATCATAGAGGGACAATATTATATATTTGGTGGCTCACTCTCGATTCGTGCTACATAGAGATTAGTACTATAGAATCTAGATTCCCAAATTATTACGTAACTCAATTCAGAGAAAGATGAGAAAAACTATGCTTTCTTTTGGTTCCTTTGTATTCATTCTCTCTTTCCCTCTCTATTTTTTTTCTTAGAGCTCACAATCTCACCAAATTCACACCTATGACCTGTATTTGGTAGTCTCACTTAGCATTAACACTTTAATTAAGTTTCCATAACCCTAACACTATGTCAAAATTCTTTAGCCAGTATTCGAGTGGTCAGAAACACAAGAAAGGAAGGTTAAGGCCATATTTGGTGGATCTCAAATTTATTTGGTGATATTGCTTCAATGCAACTGAAATAAGCACCAAATATTCACTCTTTTCTTCTTTTTCTATTTTTTTTTCAATTTCTCTTTCTTTTTATTTTTTTTCAATTTTTTTCTTTTTTTTTTCTTTCAAGACAACACAACTAACACATGCATGAACTTTATTGAGGAGGCATTACTAGGGAATGGTGGTACTCAAGAGACATTGCGTGGCTTATTTGGTGGAAGTGCCTGCTCACGGCACAGGGAAAGATGGATAGGATGGTGTATTTCTTACCTTAACATCAATACCCTCCTTCAACCGAGGATTCCGTAAAGAATGCCCATAACCATCCACCTTAGCCCTAGTTTTATGAAAACTCACTCTCCGCGTATTTACCTTATTTTGTTGCTCTCAAAATTTCACACAAAATGTATACGCAGGAACCGAGAGTGAAAACTATGCCTAATCTTTGAGTATCATCATCTAATAATCTAGGATTTCAGATTCCTTGCACTAATCTTAGAACACCGGTACTCTCTATTCTCATCTCACACTATTCGGTGGATTTTTTTGTGGAGAATCTGCCTAGCTCCCAAAACATTGTATAGGGGTTCAGGAGAAGAAGCACTACTTCTTCTCAACAGACTAAAGACATTTATCAGCCTTCACTGTGAATGCATTGCAAATTCTATGTGTGTGTGAAAAATTGTACTAGATTCCAGATTATAGGAATCAACTAGAGGGTAAAATCCCTAATACATTCTCTTAATAAAATAATCTTATTCATGGATGCACTATGTATATATGCTATAAACAAGTAACCTGTTTTATTCGTACTTCATAAAATTTCCCTTTCGGGTTACATTTAGCTTGGCCCTAAATTTAGAACAAAAGGGTGAGCGGGTGAGTCGGAAATGGCTGTTGCGGATGATTTCTAGCTCCCATGCGAACATTGAAGGTGGAGTCGGTTGTTCTTTTGTTTAGGGTCCTAAAGTACGTTTGACATGCAGCTCTGAGGTTTTCCTAAATGTTGGCATAAAAATTTTCAATTTTGTCATGTCTGCCCCCACCCATGCCTATGTTCATTCATGTCCTCACGCATGAATATAAAAGAAGATAAATACAATAGGGAGTAAATTGGTGGAAATCACTTTGAATTGCTCCTGAAGTTTAACGTTCAGCACTGGCCAACCTAATAGTTTGCAATATGAGAAAAGAAAATAAGCTAAAAGAGAAATATGCTATGTATAAAAATGGTATGTATAGGTGATGGTAGAATGTGGGGTAGATGCTGAGTTTAATGCCTCCAGCTAGGCGAAAACTCTAACAGATGTATCAGTTCTAGCATAGCAGCATGTCAAGATTAAGAGAAAGATGTGCTCGTATGCTCCTAGAATCAGTGGTCTGGAGATGCGAACCAACTGATTGTGCATCCCTACTCCAAAAAGTCAAACAATAAGAAAGTGTGGAGTGGTGGTGGAAAATAGAGGATAATCAGAGGGGGGATCATAATGTTGATTCAGCTGATTTATCATGTCTCACAATTTAGGAGGAAGTTGCTGAGGGAGTAGATCAAAATGTATCTCAGAACAAGAATCTGAGTCATAGGGATCCTCATAATGATAATTGACATCAAAGATCATGCTCTCTCTAGGATCTGGATCATATGGGGATATCTGTGAAAGTAGAAGATATGTGGGGAGGTCACTAAAATCCTCGTCAGAAATTACTTCATCCTCATCCATACTCATATCTGATTCATCCGAAGCTGACTCTTCAGGCTCTGAGTCGAGCCATCCATTAGATTGAGTAAGATGATAGATGCGTCCCCAGCTCATTCTGCTCAAAGATTCACCCTCATATGCAATGGATTCCTCAATAATTCCTGCCTCAGGTAGCATATTTATTTCTTCGGTCAAATCATCCATAGCTGTTTTTGGTCTTCGAATGCCAAGATTAGGGATAGAAAGTGTCATCTCAAATCTCTAACATCTGAATTAGGGATGTAAGTGAAAGAAGAAAAGTGCAGATCAGAAGATGTTGGCTCTAGCACAAGTTCACCTACATTGGGAAGTGGCTTAGATTGATCAGTAGTGTCGCATGTAATGTTTGCCTCAAGATCCATATCCTCAATTGGATCTACTTCCCTTATCTTAGTTGGGTTTTCTAATCCATGAGGTATCTCCTAGGATTTAGGATAATCCGATTGTGGCTCAGTCTTGGAGATATCTATCCTTTCCTCCTCAATTTCCTGAATGGAGTTCTCAGACAAACCCATTCGGCATACTTCCTACTCCTGTCTCATATCCAAGCTAGAGTCTTCTTCCCATGAATGGTCTTCCAGCATCTGCTCCCGTGAATCTTCTGTGTGTTCTTCCGGCGTAGTCGTTTCAAATTATTTGAGGTCTTCAAGGCTATTTTCCACTTGATATCTCAAAAGCAGTAATTCTTGAGTTTCCCAATTTTTTCCAATTAGCCTTGTTTTCCTTGCTGTTCCCTGAAGGTGCTCCATCACAGCTTGTTGATACGGAATCCAGCTTTGTCTTTGGTTTGGCTTAGTGATAGCTTGGATTTTGTGTAGGTAGAATGCGGCCTTCCCCTTAGCACTAGCTATAGCACTAGCTATAGCACTCTATATTCTGTAATGCGGTTGCATATGCACTGGTAGTTCTTCAGGGGTTCCAGGGGGTGAATAAGGTCTATCCATATTCCATGGGTGAGAAGCAGGAGTATGAAATCCATATCCTAGGTTTTAAGATGTGGTCCTCTGAGGGATCAACTGGTATGGGTCATGATATCCAAGGATAGGATATGGGTTAACCATTTCGGTAACCTGAGGAGAAGTATTAGGCGAAGCGAAAAATCATCTTCGCCACCTTGGGTTCTGATCCCAAGGTTGAGCTTATTCAATGACCCGGGCTCTCAAATAAGCTCGTGGGTCCAGCTCTTCTGGATCCTGATTAGGTCCAGATCCAGGGTTTGCCATTGCGGCTAAGTGAGTGGAATAAAAAGGTGGGGAGAAGATGTTCCAGGAGAGGTGACTCGCCTCCTTGGGAGCGACTCCTAATGCCAACTAGTCAATGTCTATGTGACCTCCTTCCTCGAATGCACCAGCCAACCCCTGGGTTGGTGCAGCCAGCCAGACAAGGCTAAGGCTGTATCAATCAGATAGTCTTTATGAACAGATGACCAGATTTTTCATTTTGCCTTTGAATTCCTGAAGAAAAATTCATCGTACAACCGACTGAAAATAATTCCTGCCTCTCAAGCTAACCCAGCTAGTCAGGTTACGAGGGGACTAAGGGGAAGGTTCATCCTTTGGCTTGTGCCTCTAGTTCCATTGACTCCCGAGCCGCGATCGCTTGACACTACCCCGCAGACTTAGTTACCAGGTTTGGCAAGAGTGGTTGAAACCACCTAGTAGTACGACAACAAATTCGAGTTTATTCTGTGTTTTACAATTAATTTCAACCTGTTTCTCTTCAGTTAGGGTTTGTGGTGAGTGGCCCACAAGTTGACCAAGCTAACTGGCTAAACACTCGACTTGACTAAGTCTAGTCTAGCCCAAGTGTGGTCTCTAGAATGTAACCCTAAAGGTATAACTTAGGGTTCATGCAATTCTAGGGTTTTTTTGTTTTTTTTTCCTTTAGTAGACCAAAAGAATAAAAAATAGTTCTATGAACAAAATTGGAACATAAATAAATTGAAACTTTGTAAGTAGATTCCTTTTTTAATTATATTTTTAGAGAATATTTTTTTATAATTTTTACTTTTTCAACCGAATTTATATAGATTTTTAAATGTCAAGGGGTTAGATATGGAATTTTGACCCCTTGTCAATATTCTACTTTGAAATAGCATTAAATGATCATCAAAAATTAAAAAAAAAAATAGAAATTAAAGTCAATGAGATCAGCTTTCAAACCCCACCATTTTAAGTGTAAACAAATTCGTAGATTGCTCAAAATTGCTTTTTGAATTTTGAAAAATATCAAATCTGGGTCAGTCTGACCCCCTTGCACTTCGTGAATTGTTAAAAACTTTTTACTTGGAATTTTTTCAAATGAATTGTGCGGTTTGAAAGATGGTTTGAAAGTGAAGGACTAACCCAAACTTTAGAACTTTTTGCCACATAATGTTTAGGCAATTGAATTTTTAAATCAAAACTTGAAATCTGGCTGAAAATCAGAGGGAGGTGGAGAAGCTTTTGAAGGGGTGTTTGAATTTGAAATTCAAACTTTCCACCAAAAAAAATTTTTTTTCTCAAAAACTTGAAATTTTTTTCAAGAAGGATTTTTTTTTTCAAAGGATTTTCAAAATTATTTTTTTTTGTTTTTTCAAAACTAACCTAGGATTCGAAAAGAAACCTAATCAAACTACCAAGATTTTTTTTCTTTGATTTTTTATTTCTTTTTCATGAAAATAAAAGGGTCTTTTTTTTTCAAATAAATCTAACCTAGGGTTCTGAAAGGGAAATCCTAATCTAAGATGAGATGTGCACCAGATTTTTTTTTAATCTATGCTCGTTGCGTGCGTACATTCCTATTTTTCCTGGTTTCCTACACATCACAAGACAAGTAGAGAAAGATTTGTCAGTGATAGCACAAAAGATCCAAATCAAAAATGATTTTGCCTCCCCGGTAACGGCGCCATTTGTTGGGTTCCATAATGCACATATTTGATAAGAAAAAGCATCGTAGTATAGTACGCAATACGATCAAAAAAAATAATTTCTTAAGATAATGAGTCTTGAGTCCCAATTGTTCGACTCTAGGAGGCATTTACGGAAATGCAGATTTGAAATCTATCTCTTTCGCTCTACTTGCTTAAAATCTCATGTCAATTTATGGTGATTTACGTATTGATGTACTACATGCTTGTATTGGACTCTAGTTCCATCTCTCTTTTGTGTTATGATGTTAACAAAACTATTTTAAAATCTAATATGTTTATGAAGTGATTACAGGTCAAAAGAATCTGTGGATGCAAGTAAAAAGATTGCACATGAAGGAAGAAGTTTCTTGAAGATTTTAGTTTTTATTGTATCTTAGAATCTTTATATGTCTCTAAATAAGTAAAATATAATCTAGGTATTAAAATCAAAGTAGAGATAACTAGGATTAAAAATAGCATTCATTTACTCGATTCTTAACTCAAAGTCGACTCTTTCAAAACAAAGTCTCCTAGAGTAGATTGGATTTCTCAACTGATTAACACTAATGATCTTTGGTACTTGCTTGGCACAGGTTTTGACCTAAGTTCCAAACTATGAACATCAAGTACCGATGCTCATCATGAGTACCGATATCAAGTGGTCACAGTTTGTGAACTAGGCTTTTGCCTGGACCTTACAAGTACCGGTACTCATCATGAGTACCAGTACATGTAGGTCATAGGACCCAAGACTATGCGTCACAAGTACCGGCACTCAGAATGAGTACCGGTACCTAGTGATTTGGCTGTACTGACTGTATGTAGTTAGTTCTGGTACCAAGAGTTCAATACCGGTATGAACTAACCATTGTGACCAGTCTGAATGGCTAATTTGCAATTAATCTTAATTCTAATGTTCTTAAAATACCCCTAACGGCTAGAATTCATAGAAGAGGTGATTAGTGGTCTATATAAGCACTCTTTGAGTGTTCTTTTAGACACACCTCAAAGCTAAGAAATATACTCTTGCCTACACCTTCAATTCTCCATTTTCAAGCTGAAAGAGAGTTTATTTTGTTGCATACATTTCAAGGCATCTCATCATTTGCAATAAATCTTTAAAGGCGATCGTATTTTTCTGTAATCAATCATTTTTTTTACGCCTTAGTTTTTCTCATTAGATTTGGTTATACATGTTATAAGATATATTCTTGTTGGAGACTTAGGAAATAGTTGTAAGCTTCTGTTATGAACGCGGTTTCAAGACGTCTTCTTAAGACGTCTGGGAGGTGGCCCAGACATCTGACAAGACGTCTGGAACCCCTTCCAGACGTCTGGGATTTGATTTCTGCAGCACGCAGGATTGCGTCTGCGTGCCTACGTGCGCAGACCAGCGAACGCCACTCTTTTTCCCTCTCTCCTCCTGCAGGCGCAGTGCTGCGCTCTCTCTCTATCTCTCTCTCCCCGCTCGGCCTTATAAGGCCCTCGCCCTCTCCCTCACTCTCATCTCCTCCGCTCCCTTCTCCTTCTTCTAGCCGGTGCGAGAATGAGCGAGCGGCGGCAGCGGCAGCCGCGGCGAGTTGCGAGAGGAGGTGTTGCGCGAGGGAGGAGACGCTTGACCGTGAGGGCTCGAGCTTGCCGAGGCAGCTAGAGCCAGCCGCCAGGGGAGCAGCGGGCGTGGAGTGATGTGGGAGGGCTGCTGCAGCTCAAGCAGCAGGCGGATGAGGCGCGGCGCGGCCATGTGTCGCGGGCGGAGAGTGAGTCGAGCTCTGATTCTGGAAGTTTTTCCAGAATCAGACGTCTGAGCTTCCAACCAGATGACGGTGAAGACGTCTGGAGGACTGTCCAGATGTCTGGCAAGTAAGTTATTTTCGTCCTTCTTCTTTTCTGCGACCCGTCGTACTGAGAGCGAGGAGTGGATACGTGCAGGTTCTGAGACTTGCCATCCAACGCGAATCGGACGTCTGGCCGCAGTGCCAGACGACGGAGAGGAGTTCCAGACATCTGGGTTGACCATCGGACATCTAGGAACTAAGCCAGATGCCCCCGCAGGCTTCTGAACGTCTGAGGGATTACACAGAGCGAAGGTATCCTCTGAACCACCTTTTAAGACGTCTGGAAGAGGTTCTAGACGTCTGATTTTGGACTGTTTCGTCATTTTCGACCCGTTTAGGGCCTGTTCGGAGTCCGTTTTCCGCATTTCGAGTTGCGTTCTTTTCGGAATAAGATCCTCTACCCGTTTCCAGTAATTATATACTGTAGTGGTTCCTTTTCTTACTGCTGTATTTTGTTACTGCTAGTTATATTCATGCTGAATGTGATTTATTTTATAGCTCTTTTGGTTACTTCCTCGTTGGACGACTAGGTCTTGGGATTAGTCGAGTCGGTCCGGTTCTTGTATCTCGTAGGGACTCGGGAATCGGGTCGTTACAAGATGGTATCAGAGCAAGGTCGTCCCGAGAAGTGAATCAACTAATTGGAAAATAACCAATTCACATGTCTATAACTAGAGTAGCCACCACAACATATCTTTTGACATGAGCTCTTAGACGTTTCCGTTAGGTATCGTTCCATATTGACGTGTTTCGTTTTGTTTCACGTCGGGAGTTCCACACTCTCCGCCAAGGGACGATGACTGTGAGTGCGTACCGCACGTGTTTCCTGGAGCTGTCCCATTTTGCAGCTACAGCGGTAGCCACTGAGGAGGAGCGCATTTGGAGGTTCACCGAGGGGCTCCGGCCTGTGATTTGGGGGTATGTCAAACCCCTGAAGCTGCCTACGTTTTCGAGGGTGGTGGAGGCAGCCATGACTTACGAGGAGACCAACCCGTCCGCGCGAGACACTGACGGCTTGCGGAAGAGGCCCTTTCAGCCAGACTTTTCACAGGGCCGGCGAGAGAGGAGACACGTGGCGTCCGCAAGAGAGCCATCATGTTTTGCAGGGCCATCAGTGGCCTTTGGGGGCCCTCGACAGGGGCTAGTCGCCAGCACCGGACCCCCGCCCAGCCGACAGCAGAGACCCACTGAGGGCAGGAGTCGGGTTCCCCTCTGTTACCAGTGTGGCCAGTCGGGCCACATCAGGAGGGACTGCTCGTCTAGGGCAGGAGGTCAGCGGACACTTCCCGCGCAGAGCACTGGAGGATGCGCAGGAGGCCACGGTTCCCAGGCGTGAGGAGGGGGACAGCAGTCACGAGGAGGGTACCGGCCAGCACCTGCCCGTCCGACGCAGAGTGTGGCTGCTTCGTCCGTACCTAGAGATGAGGGGTGTATCAACGCCCTGACACACAGGGATGCCAGAGCTTCGGGCTCGGTGGTGGCAGGTATGGTTTCAGTTTCCAGCAGACTCGTTTACACACTTTTCGATTCCGGTGCTACGCACTCATTTGTCGTAGCTAGTTTCGCAGTTAGTTTGGGCCAGGATTATATGCTGTTAGAGAATCCGTTAGTAATCAGAGGTCCGAGTGGTTAGCTGTTTGTAGCTGAGGAGGTGTACACGGATTGCGAGGTCAGCGTCGGGGGACATAGCCTGCCAGCTAACCTGATTATGATACAGATGGAGGACTTTGGCGTAATTCTGAGGATGGACTGGCTGTCCGCTCACCACGCCTTGGTAGTCTGTTTTGAGAGGAAGATTGTCTTCTCCATGCCGGAGTTGCATTCTTTTGAGTTTCACGGACAGCCAGTGGATGGAGGGTTTAGGTGCATTTCAGCACTTCGGGCGGCGAGACTTTTGAGCCAGGGGTGTGAGGGCTTCCTAGCTTGTGTGGTGGCAGAGTGTGGCCGACTTCTAGAGCATCCCGGTGGTCAGAGAGTACCCTGACGTATTCCCAGACGAGTTACCAGGATTGCCGCCCGAGCGTGAGATCAAGTTTGAGATCTCACTAGTACCAAGGACTAGCCCCATCTCCACCGCGCCATACAAGATGGCATCGCTTGAGCTACGAGTGCTCAAGTCTTGGTTGTAGGACCTTTTGGAGAAGGGTTTCGTGAGGCCTAGTGCGTCTCCCTGGGGAGCCCCGGTACTGTTTGTGAAGAAGAAGGATGGTACCCTACGCCTTTGTGTGGACTACCGACAGCTGAATAGGGTCACCATCAAGAACAGATATCCGCTGCCGAGGATCGATGACTTGTTTGACCAGTTGCGAGGCACCACGGTGTTCTCCAAGATCGACTTGAGATCTGGATACCACCAGTTGAGGATCAGGGAGGCAGATGTCTCCAAGACAGCTTTCTGCACCCGGTATGAACACTACGAGTTTTTGGTCATGCCGTTTGGGTTGACCAATGCCCCCGCTGCTTTCATAGACCTGATGAAACAGGTATTTAGACCATACTTGGACCAGTTCGTGGTGGTATTCATTGATGATGTACTCATCTATTCTCGAGATCGGACGCAGCACGGATAGCACTTGTGGATGGTTCTGGACACACTGAGATGACGTAGGCTGTATGCCAAATACAGCAAGTGCGAGTTCTTGTTGAGGGAGGTGACCTTAGGTCATGTGATCTCTGAAGACGGCTTGGCGGTGGACCCAGCCAAGGTCGAGGCAGTGCTCGGGTGGGAGAGACCGCGTTCAGTCACTGAGATTCGCAGTTTCCTAGGACTGGCAGGCTACTACAGACGATTCATCAGAGGGTTTTCACAGATTGCACGTCCTATGACACAGTTGACCAGGAAGGACGTGCCCTTCACTTGGACAGACGCCTGTGAGGTGTGTTTTCAGGAGCTGAAGGAGAGGTTGACCTCGGCTCCCATGCTCACCATCCCTAACTGTAGTGGCGGGTTCGTTGTGTACATGGACTCCTCCTTGCAGGGTTTAGGAGGTGTGCTCATGCAGAGGGGGCACGTTGTCGCTTACGCTTCGCGGCAACTGAAGCCCCATGAGCATACCTACCCTACCCACGACCTGGAGTTGGCAGCTGTCATCTTCGCGCTGAAGACCTGGAGGCACTACTTGTACGGTGAGACCTTCGAGATTTTCATAGATCACAAGAGCCTCAGATACCTTTTTGATCAGAAGGAGCTCAACATGAGACAGAGATGTTGGTTGGAGCTCCTGAAGGACTACGACTGCAGCATTTCCTATCACCCGGGCAAGGCCAATGTGGTGGCTGATGCCTTGAGCCGGAAGGCGCCCACACACTTGGCCAGCTTACAGTTACAGAGTTGGAGCCTTTTGGAGGAGGTGGGCAATTGGCAACCCCTAGAGTTACAGGGGCACTGTGGGGCAGTGACTGTGACGCGACAGACTAAGCCAGAGCTGATAGACCGCATCATCACAGGACAGATGGCCGATCCATACTTGCAATCCTTGCGCGATAGGGTACTGTCAGGATACCCAGGGGACTTCTCTTTCATAGACCAGGTGCTGCGCCTGAGGGGACGGTTGTGCATTCCCAGGGACGAGGAGCTATTGAGAGAGCTCCTGACTGAGGCACACGATTCCAGATTCACCATACATCCCGAAAACACAAAGATGTACCATGACTTGAGACGCGAGTTTTGGTGGAGGGGGATGAAGCGGGATGTGGGTGAATTCGTGCAGCAGTGCTTAGTGTGTCAGCAGGTGAAAGCCGAGCATCAGAGGCCTGCAGGGCCGCTACAGCCACTTCCAGTGCCAGAGTGGAAGTGGGAGAGCATCACCATGGACTTGGTGGTGGGTTTACCCGTTACCCAGTGAGGACACGACATAGTATGGGTAATTGTGGATAGACTGACGAAGACGGCACGATTCTTGCCGATCCGAGACACTTTGGGACCAGCACAGTTGGCAGAGAGGTATATCTGTGATGTGGTACGATTACACGGAGTTCGGTGGGAGATCGTATTCGACCGGGATACCCGCTTTACGTCCCAGTTTGGGCTGAGTTTCAGCAGGCCCTAGGGACGCGGTTGAGGTTTAGTACAGCTTACCACCCCCAGACGGACGGACAGTCTGAGCGCACGATACAGACACTTGAGGACCTGTTGTGTGCCTGTGTACTGGATTGGAGGGGCTCTTGGGAGGAGCACCTGCCCCTGGCGGAGTTTGCATACAACAACAGCTACCACTCGAGCATCGGCATGGCTCCCTACGAGGCTCTGTACGAACGGAGGTGTACGGCACCCTTGAGTTGGGTTGAGGTGGCGACCAAGTAGGAGGTTGGCCCAAGGTTGATCCAGCAGAGTCAGGAGGTAGTCGAGCAGATCCACAGGCAACTCCGCACTGTCAGGAGCAGACAGAAGAGCTACACGGATCGGAGATGCAGAGAGGTACAGTTTGAGGTTGGGGACCACGTCTTCCTTCGTGTTTCGCCCAAGAAGGGCCTACTGCGGTTTGGGGTGAGAGGGAAGCTCGCGTCGAGGTTCGTGGTGCCATTTGAGGTCCTGGAGTGGGTTGGACCCATTGCTTACAGACTTGCCCTCCCTCCTCAGCTTTCTGGTGTGCACGACGTGTTCCACGTGTCTAACCTCAGGAAGTACGTAGTTGATCCCTGTCACGTACTGAGTCACGAGAGCGTCGAGGTGGGCGACGACCTGACCTACCCCGAGCAGCCAGTGCAGATTCTTGACCAAGCCGTCCACAGTTTGAGACGAAAGCAAGTACCCCTGGTGAAGATTTTGTGGAGGAGCCAGCGGTACGAGGAGGCTACCTGGGAGCCTGAGGCGGCAATGCGGGAGCGGTACCCGGAGCTCTTCGCGGGTACGTCTTTCGGACCAGTTTCGGTCCTCTTTGAGTTTGTTATGTTTTTATATGACGTTTTTCCCGCACCCCAGTTAGCACAAGTTTCGAGGATGAAACTTCCTTTGAGTTTGTTATATTGTTACGAACGCAGTTTCAACACGTCTGGGAGGTGGCCCAAACTTCTAACAAGACGTCTGGAACACCTTCCAGACATCTGGGATTTAATTTCTACGGCATGCAGGATTGCGTCTGCACGCCTGCGCGTGCAAACCTACGAACGCCACTCTTTTTTCCCCTCTACTCCTGCAGGCGCAGTGCTGCGCTCTCTCTCTCTCTCCCTCCCTCTCCCCGCGCGACCTTATAAGGCCCTCGCCCTCTCCCTCACTCTCATCTCCTCCGCTCCCTTCTTCTCCTTCTTCCAGTCGGTGCGAGAGCGAGCGAGCGGTGGCAGCGGCAGCCGCGGCGAGTTGTGGAAGGAGGTGTTGCGCGAGGGAGGAGACGCTCGACCGTGAGGGCTCGAGCTTGCCAGGGCAGCTAGAGCCGGCCGGCAGGGGAGCAGCGGGCGTGGAGTGATGCGGGAGGGCTGCTGCAGCTCGAGCAGTAGGCGGACGAGGCGTGGCGCGGCCGTGCGTCGTGGGTGGAGAGCGAGTCGAGCTATGATTCTGAAAGTTTTTCCAGAATCAGACGTCTGGGCTTCCAACCAGACGACGGTGAAGACGTCTGGAGGACTGTCCAGACATCTGGCAAGTAAGTTATTTTCGTCCTTCTTCCTTTTCTGTGACCCGTCGTATTGAGAGTGAGGAGTGGATATGTGTAGGTTCTGAGACTCGCCATCCAACGCGAATCAGACGTCTGGCCGCAGTGCCAGACGACGGAGAGGAGTTCCAGACATCCGGGTTGACCATCGGACGTCTGGGAACTAAGCTAGATGCCCCCGCAGACTTCTGGACGTCTGTGGGATTACACAGAGCCAAGGTATCCTCTGAACAACCTTTTAAGACGTCTGGAAGAGGTTCCAAACATCTGATTTTGGACTGTTTCGTCGTTTTCGACCTGTTTAGGGCCCGTTCGGAGTCTGTTTTCCGCGTTTTGAGTTGCGTTCTTTTCGGAATAAGATCCTCTACCCGTTTCCAGTAATTATATACTGTAGTGGTTCCTTTTCTTACTGCTGCATTTTGTTACTGCTAGTTATATTCATGCTGAATGTGGTTTATTTTACTGCTCTTTTGGTTACTTTCTCGTTGGACGACTAGGTCTTGGGATTAGTCGAGTCGGTCCGATTCTCGTGTCTTGTAGGGACTCGGGAATCGGGTCGTTACAGCTTCTATTTACATTTTTCTTACACCTGTATCTTTATCTTTTCTTCATATCTTGTAATTGGGTTGAGGTAACCTGTTAATTACCTCTGATATTAGTAAATTGATTCCCTCTGAGTTAAGATAATCGGGTTAAAAATCCTAAGTCGGGAGACTTACGTAGTGGAGTACCCAGGTGAGGGGAACCACTATACATCTTGTGCCTTTTGAGGTTTGATTTGTTTTGCAACTTTTTATTTCCCACACTATTCATCCCCCCTTCTAGTGTGCATGTCATTTACTAATCCTATAGGTGGTATCAGAGTGGGTTGCGAAAAGAAGTGACAATTCTATTTTGCTATGGCATCACTAGTAAAGCACACCAAAGGACAGTCATCACATGTCCTCCCTACTTTGATGGGACAGACTATGGATACTGGAAGAGGAGGATGCAAATCTTTCTTAAGGCCATGGATGAGGACTCATGGATGTTTATCCAAGAGAAGTGCGTGGATGCGGAGCAACAAGAAGGAGTGGCATGGATGGCAGAACAAAAGGAAAGGATTGTGGGAAATGAAAAAGCGATGAACACACTCTATTATGCATTATCAAGAGAAGAATTTAACCGTATCTCTGCATGCGAGTCCGCATACGAGATATGGAACACATTGCAAGTCACCTATGAAGGTACGAGTAAAGTTAAAGAAACACATATTTCTATTCTAATAGAAATCTATGAGTAAAGTTAAAGAAACACAAACCTATGAAGGTGAATCAATTAAAGGGATGTACATAAGATTTGGAGAGATTATGAATCCAATGAAGAATCTTGGAGTCAAACTCAAGGAGGAATAACTTGTAAGGAAAATCTTAATATCCATTACAAGCGACTGGTCTGCAAAGACCACAGCCATTCAAGAGGCAAAAGATCTTTCTACTCTCTCATTAGATGAGTTAATTGGAAGCCTCATGGCATACGAAGTCCAGTTAGAAAATATGAAGAAAAATCCATAAGCAAGAAAAAGGAGCTTGCTTTCAAAGCTTTAAAGGAGGTATCAGACTTTAAAGACTCAAATTCCGACAAAGAAGAGGAGCTTGCTCTTCTAACAAGAAGATTCAGAAGATTCATCCGAAAATAAGGTAAGAAAGTCAATAAATTTTCAAATGACATAATTTGTTTTGAGTGCAAGAGGAAGGGGCACGTGCGAAAAGATTGTCCAATGATCAAGAAGGAGGAAGAAAAGAAGGACAAAGAACTTGATCGAAAGAAAAAGAAGACTTCAAGAAAGGCATTCAAGGCAACTTGGGATGATAGTGATTTCAACACAGAATCATCTTCCGAAGAATCTGAAGAAATAGAAGTTGCACATCATTGCTTAATGGCAAATGATGACAACTCCAAAAATGAGGTAGATTCTGAAGTTACCTTTACTGAATTAGTTCAAGCATATGAAGATTTATATAATAAGGCTAGGATGATTAAAATAGAAAATAAGGTTTTGCATGATAGTTATAGAACTCTAGAAATAGAGAAATCTTGTTTAGAAATAGAATTAGATATGTCCAAAGAAACTAACAATCAATTACATGCAAAAATAGTAGAATTAGAAGACATTTATGAACACTTTGAAGATACTTTGGATAATTTAAAAACAACAACTAGGCTGAATACGGAATTTTGTAATAATCTAAAAGCTAAGTTCAATAATAAAGGGTACACAGAAAATAAATCACATGCACCTAAACATGCATGAATTTATCAAAAGGTCAATAATCCTAAGAATTATAGATCTAACACAAAAATGATCTATAAACCTAAGGATTTGAAAGGTACTAACCATCAAGGACCCAAAAGAAAATAGGTACCTAAAATAGATTTAATAAATTGTCTTGCTGGTCAAAAGGGACAAATGGATCCTAGACAGTGGGTGCTCCAAGCACATGACGGGACACTCCGACCTCTTTATCAAATGGACCAAGATCGAGGATGGAGGACACATCAAGTTGGGCGACAACAAACATTGTCACATTATTGGTGAAGTAAAATAGGAAACTCCTCTAAGCAGGTACGTAGTGTTCTTTTAGTAGAAAACTTAAAACATAACCTTCTTAGTGCTAGTCAAATATGTGATAATGGATGTGATGTTTTGTTTACTAAAGTTGGATTTAAAATATTAGAAGAAGGAACAAATATGGTTTTAATTGAAGGATTTAGATATGAAAATATCTACGCTCTTCATTTTTCAAAAGAGAAGTATGTAAAATGTCTGCTTGCCTCCCTTAATGAAGTAGATCTTTGGCACCATAGGCTAGGTCACATTAATCACAAACATCCTAATAGGTTAGCCAAAAATGAGTTATTAAGGGGCCTACCTAAACTAACATATAAAAAGGATGTTTTGTGAAAGTCGTGTGAACTCGGAAAAATGCACAAAACTTCTTTTAAACCTAAAGACTTAGTTTCAACAACACGACCTTTAGAGTTGTTACATCTTGATCTATTTGTACCAACATGATTTGAGAGTCTAAATGGATCAAAATTTTGCCTAGTTATTGTTGATGACTTCTCTAGGTTCACTTGGGTCATCTTTTTGAAACATAAGGATGACTCATTTGATTCCTTCCTAAGTCTTACTCGAAGGCTTCAAAAGGAAAAATCATCTTCTATTCTTAGACTTAGAACTGATCATGGGGGTGAATTTGAAAATGAAAAATTTTCAAGTTTTTGTGTCAATTCTGGCATAACCCATGAATTTTCATTTCCTCAGGCTCCATCTCAAAATGGTGTTGTAGAGTGCAAGAGTCACAGTCTACAAGAATGCACCTGAACTTTGCTCTTGGAGTCTGGGATTCGAAAATATTTTTGGGCTGAAGCCATTAATACGGCATGTTATGTTCTAAATAGAACACTCTTAAGGCCTATTATTAAGAAAACTCCATATGAGCTTTATTATGAGAAGTCTCCTAGGATATCATATTTCAAGGTGTTTGGAGGTAGATGTTATTTATTAAACACCCGTGACCGGCTTGATAAGTCTGATGCTAAAGGTGATGAAGGCATTTTTATTGGCTATTCAACAAGAAGCAAAGCTTATCGAGTCTTTAATAAAAAGACTTTTGTCATTGAAGAATTCTTGCATGTTTCATTTGATGAAACAAATTTAGGTGAATCAAAACCAAATCATTTAGATTCTGATGAGGAAGATACCCCCTTCATTGATGTATCAACGATAGAAGATTCACGAAATGTACATGATCTTCCAAAAGAGTGGGTACACCATAAGGATCACCCTCAAGAACAGATTATTGGTGATATTGAACAAGGTGTAAAAACCCGATCTCATTTTAGAGCTGATTTTGTCCTTAATGCTTCTGTTTCACAACTTGAACCCAAGAAAGTTGATGAGGCATTAAAGGATGAAACATGAGCTGTAGCTATGCAGGAGGAGCTACTCCAATTTACTAGGAACAATGTATGGAACTTGGTACTCGCTCCTGAGGGTAATTCTATCATTGGAACCAAGTGGGTGTTCCAAAATAAATTGGATGAATCTGGTTCAGTGATCAAGAATAAAGCCAGACTTGTAGCTCAAGGTTATAACCAACAGGAGGGTATTGACTTTGATGAGACATATGCTCCTGTTGCTCGCTTGGAGTCCATACGGATGCTACTTGCCTTTGCAAGTGCCAAGGACTTCAAGTTATATCAAATGGATGTCAAGAGCGCTTTTCTTATTGGTTATATTAAGGAAGAAGTTTATGTCCATCAGCTTCCCGGGTTTCAGGACCCAGCACACCCAGAGCATGTATACAAGCTCAATAAGGCATTATATGGACTTAAACAAGCTCCCAGGGCCTAGTATGATAGGCTCAGGACCTTTCTTCTTCAGCACGATTTTAGAATTGGAGTTGTTGATTCAACTCTTTTTATAAAAGAAGGTAATGGAATCTTATTGGTTCAAATATATGTCGATAATATTATATTTGGATCAAATAAGGAGTTCCCGTGTCAACATTTCGGTGAGACTATGAAGACTGAGTTTGAAATGAGTATGATGGGTGAACTCAGATTCTTTCTAGGATTCCAAATTCAACAATTAGACAAAGGAATTTACATTAGTCAAACAAAATATGTTCTCAAAATTCTCAAGAAATTTGACTTTGAAAATGTAAATGGCAAAGAGACTCCAATTGCTCTATCTACTTCTCTTGATGAAGATTTATCCGGTAAGAGGGTAGATGAAAAGAAATACCGGGGAATGATAGGTTCACTACTATATCTCACAGCTTCTAGACCTGATATTCTTTTTGCTACATGTTTATGTGCAAGATTTTAGTCCGAACCCAAGGAATCTCATTATAATGCAGTAACAAGAATATTTAGATACCTAAATAGCACAAAAGACCTTGGTCTTCTCTATCCAAAAGCACAATCCTTAGATCTATTATCCTATAGTGATGCAGACTATGCAGGGAGTTGGACAGACCGAAAGAGTACAAGCAGCATATGTCATTTTATTGGAGAATCTCTAGTCTCATGGTTTTCTAAGAAGTAGACTTGTGTTTCACTTTCCACAACTGAAGCTGAGTATATTGCAACTTCACTTGCCTACTCTCAAGTAATTTGGATGAGGCAAACTTTGTCCGACTTTGGATTGTTTGCGCAATCCAAGATATTATGTGATAATACAAGCGCAATAAATCTATCCAAAAATCCGGTACATCATTCACGTACCAAACACATAGACAATAGACATCATTTTCTCAGAGATAATGTACTTTAAGGCTCTATTGAATTAGAATTCATTGACACTCAAAACCAATTGGCAGACATCTTTACAAAACCTCTTACAGTAGAGAGATTCTACATTATAAGGAGAAAATTAGGACTTTGTACAATAAAAGAGATTCTAATCTAACATTTTGTTTGATTGTATTTATGAAAATTCCTAAGGACTTCTTTGCAAATTACCCTTGCTTACTAAAAGAGGGGTAAAATGTAATATTTCAATACATCTTGAAATACCAGGGTGTTCTTTGCAATTTGGTTGCTTAACTTAGGCTGTTGATCACATTATTTTTCCAACACCTAAGTTGTCAATATTTTTTTCTCAACCACTTAAGTGGTCATGTGACAAGCACATGACCCATCCCATATAAAAGAGGTCAAGTGCAAACACTTGCCTCATTTCTTCACAACCAAACCCTAGTTCCACCTTAAGCCTCTCCAAGCCCTTGCCATGAAGAAGAAGAATCATCTCCAATCTTCATACCCTAGGTACATTCTTCTCTTCTCATCAAATCTTGTTTCCTTAAGTTGTTCTACATCTTGTTTTGTTCTTTCTTGACGTCATTTCTGCTGCTATAATGTGTTTTTCATCAGGTACCAGATGGTACCGGTACCCATCATCAGTACCGGTACCCTCTGGGCACACCAATGCCTGCTTTACAGAGCAGGTACCGGTACTGAAGATTAGTATCGGTACTAGCTCATATTTCTGGCTAGGACAGAAACCAACCAGTACCAGTACCAATCACTAGTACCGGTACATGCAGGCTTAAATGTGTTGTTACTTGAACACATAATCTTTATTACTAATTGTATTCCTATTTCCTATTGTTGTATGTTTTCAGATGGCACCAAAATCTAAAAGTAAGGGAAAAGCAACTCAAGATGCATTCCACAAGTTTTCCATCAATGAGGATGCTAAATCTAAATTTGATTGGTATAAAGGCCTAAAACTTCATCACTGTAGGCCTATTGAGTGGAAAGATTTTTCTCTACAAATCTATGAGTTCAGTACCAGTCTTTCCAATCAGCATCTTATGCATTTCTTTGATGAGGAATTTTTTGGTGATGTTCCTGGAGTTTACCCTGACATTAATTGTCTATTTTTTGCTAATCTCCAGGAACAAGAAAATCAAGGCCATCTTGTCTTAACATCCAAAGTCTCTGGTCAAAAAATCACTATCACTCCTAAATTTTTATCAACCATCACCCAATTCCCTAATGAAGGTCATCCTTTTAACACACTTAAAGTGCAATTTCCTACTCACAAAATTCATGAAACCTTATTGCTTCCTAATTGCTAGGGCAAAGCATTGGTTGCCCCAACGGCTCTTTTTGCTTGTGTTCTTTTCCGTATTTTAGCATGGAATTTAAGAGCTAAAAATTTGGGTTTTCACAAAATTTCCATTGACATTTTACCCTTAATTTATGCTATCATTGTTGGATTTCCGGTCAACTGGAACACGATTTTCATTCACTTTCTTAGAGCACATTACCGTGCATCGGCTTTACCTTTGGATATCTTGGTGTCTCAAATATT
This sequence comes from Thalassia testudinum, assembly GCA_037157565.1. Taxonomy (NCBI): domain Eukaryota; kingdom Viridiplantae; phylum Streptophyta; class Magnoliopsida; order Alismatales; family Hydrocharitaceae; genus Thalassia; species Thalassia testudinum. Next base: position 23,158,037 of record JAZHRO010000007.1, on the reverse strand, counting down.
TCATAAAAGTAAAATTGACCTTTCTAATTTCACTCCTTTTAGAAAAGTGGTTTATTTCAAATGGACCACTCTCCGAAAAATGGGAGTGAAACCCGCTAGAGAGGAATCCACTAGTGATGAAGAAGAAGATGAAGTTGATCTAAATGCTCAATCTTCTTCTCATCCACCTCCTGAACCGTCTTAAGCTTTTGTCCCCATTACCTATCCATTTCCGGAAGCTGAAATTCCTTGGAGGAACCTATCTTATGAGTTTGGCACCGATCTTGACATGATCAACACTTTCAATTATATTGGCCAAAATTTAACCAATCTGAATTTTGCCTTCCGTCAAATGGAACGCAAATTTCATGATCTTTCTATGTCTCTCGAGTCTTCCTATGTTGCATCTTCCACTCAACATACCAAACAAAGGAAGTGGACTCAACCAAAAGCACCTCTGGAATAGAGTGAAAGAAGATAGAAACACTTCCAAGATCCATCTCTTGTAGCAGAAAAAGAACCAATTATTAATGAAGATGAGGAAGAAGAAGACACAGAAGATGAAGAAAATGTTTCATATGAAGATGATGATGATGATGATCACGATGACAACGATGATGATGATGACGATGGCACCAATGATGATGACAATGACGATAACAATGAAGATGAGGAAGAAGATGAACAACCACTTATTAGAAAACGTCGTAGAAATTAGTTTAGTTTTTGAGTATGTAAGCTTGTTGTTGATTGTACGACTCTTGACATTGTTATGAAATTTATTTTTTACCATGTAAGCTTGTTAGAAAACTTCTACGGCTCTTAATATTTATGAAATCTGAACTTTTATGATATTTGCCTAATTTTTTGCTTGCTTGACAAAAAGGGGGAGAAATGAAATGAATGAATGGATACTTCATATCTAAAATAAGGAGAGCTTAGTTTGAGGGGGAGGTTTCTTACTCTCTTGTGGAGATTTTATTCTTCTCTTATTAAGTCTCTGTTTATTTTTAATACGAGTATCTTATTTGTTTTGTCAACATCAAAAAGGGGAGATTGTTGGACCCTAGTTCCATCTCTCTTCTGTGTTTTGATGTTAATAAAATCGTGTTAAAATCTATGTTTATGAAGTGATTACAGGTCAAGAGAATCTATGGATGCAAGCAAAAAGATTGCACAAGAAGGAAGAAGTTTCTTGAAGATTTTAGTTTTTATTGTATCTTAGAATCTTTGTATGTCTCCAAACAAGCAAAATATAATCTAGGTATTAAAAATCAAAGTAGAGATAACTAGGATTCAAAATATCGTTCATTTACTCGGTTCTTAACTCAAAGTCAACTCTTTCAAAACAAAGTCGCCTAGAGTAGATTGGATTTCCCAACTGATTAACACTAATGATCTTTGGTACTTGCTTGGCATAGGTTTGGACCAAAGTTCCAAACTATGAACATTAAGTACCGGTACTCATCATGAGTATCGATATCAAGTGGTCACAGTTTGTGAACTAGGTTTTTGCCTGGACCTTAAAAGTACCGGTACTCATGATGAGTACCGGTACATGTAGGCTACAGGACCCAAGACTGTGCATCACAAGTACCGGAACTCAGAATGAGTACCGGTACCTAGTGATTTCGCTGTACTGATTATATGTAATCAGTACTGGTACCAAGAGTTTAGTACCGATACAACCTAACTGTTGTGACCAGTCTGAATGGCTAATTTGCAATTAATCTTAATTCTAATGTTCCTAAAATACCCCTAACTACTAGAATTCATGGGAGAGGTGATTAGTGGTCTATATAAGCACTCTTTGAGTGTTGTTTTAGACACACCTCTAGGCTATGAAATATACTCTTGCCTATACCTTCAATTCTCCATTTTCAAGCTGAAAGAGAGTTTGTTTTGTTGCATACATTTCAAGGCATCTCATCATTTGCAACAAATCTTTAAAGGCGATCATATTTTTCTGTAATCAATCATTTGTTTTACACCTTAGTTTTTCTCGTTAGATTTGGTTATACTTGTTATAAGATATATTCTTGTTAGGGACTTAGGAAATAGTTGCAAGCTTCTATTTACATTTTGCTTACACCTGTACCTTTATCTTTTCTTCATATCTTGTAATTGGGTTGAGGTAACCAGTTAATTACCTCTGATATTAGTAAATTAATTCCCTTTGAGTTGAGGGAATTGGGTTAAAAATCCTAAGTCGGGAGACTTTGGTAGTGGAGTACCCAGGTAAGGGGAACCACTATACATCTTGTGCTTTTTGTGGTTTGATTTGTTTTACAACTTTTTATTTCCCATACAATTCATCCCCCCTTGTAGTGTGCTTGTCATTTACAGATCCTACAGCTTGTTGCCAAAAGATAGTAATTAAAAGTAGGCAACTTCAATCGCACAACATATATTGCAATAAGCTCATGGTGATTTTCACACACACACACACACATATATATATATATAGAAAAAAAGATTTTCATTCATTCAATTCATGATGGTGGCTACAACATTAAGCTCGTGGAAAGCTTATAGAGGAATGCTTGGAAATGCAAATCTAGCTAGGAGAAAACAATCGCATACATGAATCTAAGGGGGCATTATGCATGCATCATTGGGGGAGAATATAGAGCTACACTACTAAGCAGTAAATAAAGCATGTAAATCTAAGAAGAACTATAATCTAGTCTAGCAGAAATAAGGGCATTCAGAGCTGGCTCTGATCGCCTTTTTATGGTTAAGAGGAGGAGGGGCGGCCAATGGTGCTTAGGCCCTTGAAGAGAGGTTGGAGAGGTGATGCAACATCTTATCGTGGAGGTGGTGATGGCCATGGTGAAGCTACTCGTGGATATGGAGGTGGAGTGGATGTGGAATGAAACTAAGCTAAATGGAACCAGGTGTGGATGGGTGCAAATGGCCACCCATTAGGTCTTTTTATAAACCTAAGGGAAGATTGTTGGTGCCAGAGCACCACGATCATTTGTTTTGATGATAACAAAACACGTGTTATTTAACATTTTCAATTTGAGTCCTAGATTTCAGGTCAATTGCAAATGTGGACGTGTTTAGACGGAGTTCGAGCTCGCATCCAGGACGGATTGGAGGAGCTTGACGGAAAACAGAGGAGGTTCGCGTGGAGCGAAAGATTGAAGATGGAAGGAAATGAAGAATAGGATAGATTTCCTTCTTTTTGTACTTGTTGTATTTTTCGTTTCTTTTGTTGCTCTTTATTTCCTTAGATATTTCATGTTAAAGAGCCTCAAAGAACCCTAACAGTAGTCCTAGGAACACCGGCACAACCCTAGGATACTTAGGTTTTCTGTAGAATACTTAGAAAACCAATATAGGGTTCAAACAGACTTTCCAGACGTCTAATTCCCAAATCAGACGTCTGATAATGTATTTTAAGACGTCTGACTGTTGTTTCAGACGTCTGATAACTGTTAGGCTGGACATAGTTAGTTCTGTCTGATGAAATCAGACGTCTAGACCTTATACCAGACGTCTTAGAAGACGTCTGATGGATTTGCCAGACGTCCAATTAGTGGACCGTTGGCTGGCTTAGCAGACACTCAAGAATATGACCGTTAGAGCCTTATCAGACGTCCTTAGGCCTTTCCAGACGTCTGATAAATGATCGTTTTGCCTCGGCTGACCCAAAATCTCTTCTCAGAGATTTTCTAGCCGTTGCAACGTTTGGAAATCAATTCCCACAGTAAAAGTAGGTTTCCAGACGTCCATATATAGTGCCAGACGTCCTACATGTCGTCTGATGGACTTGCGTAAAAACCCTGTTTAGATCTGATCCAAGTCAGGGAGAGACCCGCCCAAAATCAGACGTCTGACCGTTTAATCAGACGTCTTAAAGTGAACTTCCAGACGTCTGATGCTATAATTAGACGTCTGATAAGCCTGTCAGAACAATGATTGTTCCTGATTTCGGGCTGATTCTCTTGGACTTTGTACCCAACGGCTATGGAAGCCTTTCCAAGCCTTCCAAAGCCTTCCTAAGGCCTCTATAAATAGAGGGGAACCCTTGCAACACAAATATACTTAGAAATACACTTGGATACACTTAGCTACACACTTTCACACTCTTGTGTCCAAGAAGTTCTTGCTCTCCAAGCTCAAGTTCTACATCTTGAGAGCATCAAACAGTTTGCGCGCCCGCTCTCCCGCTGTTGTTCACGAGAGCTACGTAGCGCCATCGCGTAGCACACGCACCGCGTCATCGTCGACGCACTCCTTGCAAAGGGGAGTTTCCTATTTCCTATAGAAGCTAGGTTTAATTATTTTGTTGGCTCTATAGGACTATTGTTTATTTTATCTTTGTTATTTGGTTGGGTATTCGCTTTGCGAATTCCCGTCTCCTTCGTGGGACAAAATCCTTCTCGTGGAGAGAAGGGGTTGAGGAACGCTACCCTCGTACTTGTAGCGTGGTTGTACTGAGGTTGAATCACCCTCGTTTAAAGTGATTCGTTTAGTGGATTTTGATCAACTAGGTTGATCGGAAAATCCTAACTCGAGAGGGTTAGGTGGTGGTTTTCACCCGGTTTGGGTTTCCACCTAAAAATACCTGTGTACATTTTGTGATTGATTATTTGTGATATTGCTTTATATATTCAATTCCGCAATTTTATTATGTCACCCCCTCCTAGTAGGGAACTTCAAAGATCTCTAGAGAATTATGGAATTCTCTAGAGAGGCCTATGGTGGGAGCTCGTGGGAGAGTGAGAGAGAGAGGATGGATGGTGGTTTTTAGATCCACCAAATGTGGATCTAAAAATTGATAGGCTCTTGGTTGCTAATTTTAGGAACCATGGCAATAACACATGGTAGAGAGTTCTAGAGAACTCTAAGCTAGGTATTTTTCTTGTGGATGGTGTGTGTGGGTCAAACCTTAGGTGGCTAGGTTGATTAGGTTATGTTCCAATGGGTTTAGGTCAAGGTAGGTTTCAAATTAGGGTTTTAAACCCTAATTCACTAAGGTAAAGTGCAATTAAACCTAATACAAGTTTAATTGTGTGTGTGAAAACTTAATTGAGAGTAAAATAACTCAATTAAGTTAGGTCTAGGTAAATTGGACTCTTACTGAGTCCAATTGCATAGTGTGTGCTGAGATCAGGGCTCAATTGGACTCAATGAGTCCAATTGAATAGGTTGATGGAATCGATTAAGATCCAAGTCAATTACGTTTGGTGATGACCTAATTAGGTCCTTAGGGAGGTCTAGAGGTGATGTACTAGGGTTAGGGCACCTTAATTTAGGTTCCTATGGGGTTGGAATTAGGTTTAGGGACCTAAAGATCCAAGATCGAGGCTTAAATCTCAAAACGGGGACTGGAGGGCAGTTCTAGACATCTTATAGTGAAAAATCAGAAGTCCAAACTTGTTGTCTGGATGTCCAATTAGAGTCAGGAAGGATTCTAGGTTCTGCCTTGGCTATTCTGCAGAAATTGGACATCTGAAAAGGTGTCTAGACATCCAATAACACTGCAGAAGTGGGTTTAAGGTGTGCAGGAGTTGGCTAAGGGTTCTGGACATCCTATAACTTATCTAGACGTCCAGATAGAGGCTAAAATTAGGGTTTTAAGGTTTCCTAGGGTGTGGTGACCTAATCTAAGGGTGACTAAGGCTTGGGGAAGCTTTTAGGCTATCCTACAGCTAGGATGGTCTTAAGTTCTTCACAATTTACTAATTTATTCCTACTTAAATAGAATATCATATGTCAACTCCTTACATTATTGTCTACTACATCTTATTCTAGGTCTTCTACTCCAGCTCTACTGAAACTCCAGTTATTCTTTATTCTTCAGATCCGGCTTTAGATCTACCTTCCGGTCAGCTTATTACCTGCAATTGACATAATGCACCAAATCAGCTCATTATAGCAATATTTTATGCTTAGCTAAAAGAAAGAAGTAAAGATGCAAATAATGCTTTTGCATGCATGAATTATCCTTACTTATGCTAAGTCCTAGCCTAATTTAGGTCAATTAAGACTTATGATTGCTGCGCAATCACCTAGGACTCACCTTTCGAGTTTCGTTTATAAATATTATCTGATCAATGGATTTTCTTGCTAATCGACCTATGACAATGAGTTTCGAAACTAAAACCTTTTTGGGATGAATCTCCACCTCATCACTAGTGTATATCTCCCCGACTTATTCTACGTCTTCGCTTCTTCCTAAGTGTTTAGAATTGAATAAGCATTTCTTGAGATGGGATCTAGACAATCGACCGATGAGCTATTACCACTGACAACTTGCCAGCCATACTCACGCAATGAAGTGTGGTTTATTTCTTTTTCTTCTTTTCTTCTTTTCTCCTTCCTTTTATTTACTTTTTGGATATTTTTCTATTTTGTTTCTTTTTCTTTAAGTAGGTGACTTCCCTGATCTAAGATTTACCTAGGGTAGTAGGGAGAGAATGATCGTGTGGTTGGGCTCTACACAACTGACCAATGGGCTATTACCCACAATAACATGCCAGTCATACTACCCTAGAAGGTTCATTAGCTACCTAATTATTGTTAAAACCTCTAAACAATGAGTCAGTGCAAATAGTGTGTAGATGCTTAGACTTAAAGTCCCCTCAAATCAGAGCTCGGGTTGATCAGTCATGTTCTTATCACCCAACTTATTAACCAATTAAGAAATAAATTCAAAATGGTGATGACTCGAGAAGCAAGACCACATTTTAGTGGACACCCGAGCTGATTAAGCCCTAAGACCTGAAGGGTCTAAGTGTTCAGTTCATATAATTTTATTCTCTAAGATTGAAAATTTTCTAAAGCCCAAGTTCTCTTTCCTAATTCCACTTTTTTTTTCAAAAATAAAGAGAAAATAAAAGGAATCTGCGGAGCTAACAAGATGATTCAGAGATGAATATGTAATTGCACTAGAGGGGGGGTGAATAGTGAAATTTTGGAATATTGAAAATATAAACAATCTCACAAAATAAGCAATCACAAAATGTGCACAAGTAATTTTTAGGTGGAAACCCAAACCGGGTGAAAACCACCACCTAACCCTCTCGAGTTAGGATTTTCCGATCAACCTAGTTGATCAAAATCCACTAAACCGAATCACTTAAAACGAGGGTGATTCAACCTCAGTACAACCACGCTACAAGTACGAGGGTAGCGTTCCTCAACCCCTTCTCTCCACGAGAAGGATTTTGTCCCACGAAGGAGACGGGAATTCGCAAAGCGAATACCCAACCAAAAGACAAAGATAAAAATAAACAATAGTCCTATAGAGCCAACAAAATAATTAAACCTAGCTTCTATAGGAAATAGGAAACTCCCTTTTGCAAGGAGTGCGTCGACGATGACGCGGTGCGTGTGCCACGGGATGGCACTACGTCGCTCTCGTGAACAACAGCGGGAGAGCGGGTGCGCGAAGGGAATGATACTCTCAAGATGTAGAACTTGAGCTTAGAGAGAAAGAGAGACACAAAAGAGTGGAAAGTATGTTGCTTAGGTGTGTGTATGTGTTACAAAGGTTCCCCTTTATTTATAGAGGCCTTAGGAAGGCTTTGGAAGGCTTAGGAAGGGTTCTATAGCCGTTGGGAACAAAGCCCAAGAGAATCAGGCCGAAATCAGGACAATGATTACACTTGACAGGGTTATCAGACGTCTAACTCTGGCATCAGACGTCTGGAAGGCCACTTTAAGACGTCTTATTTCAAGGTCAGACGTCTGATTCTATGCGGGTTTCTCCCTGACTTGAATCAGATCCAAACAGGGTTTTTGTGCAAGTCCATCAGACGACATACAGGACGTCTGGCACTATGTCTGGACGTCTGGAAACCTACTTTTACTGTGGGAATTGATTTCCAAACGTTGCAATGGCTAGAAAATCTCTGAGAAGAGATTTTGGGTCAGCCGAGGTAAAATGGTCATTTATCAGATGTCTGGAAATACCTAAGGACGTCTGATAAGGCTCTAACGGTCATATTCTTGACTGTTTGCTAAGCCAGCCAACGGTCCACTAATTGGACGTCTGGTAAAGTCATCAGACGTCTCCTAAGACGTCTGGTCTAAGGTCTGGACGTCTGATTTCATCAAAAAGAACTAACTATGTCCAGCCTAACAGTTATCAGACGTCTGAAACAACAGTTAGACGTCTTAAAATACATTATCAGACGTCTGATTTGGGAATTAGACGTCTGGAAAGTCTGTTTGAACCCTATATTGGTTTTCTAGGTATTCTACAGAAAACCTAAGTATCCTAGGGTTGTGCCGGTGTTCCTAGGACTACTGTTAGGGTTCTTTGAGGCTCTTTAACATAATTTTCTAAGAAAAATAAAGAGCAAGAAAAATAAAGATAAAAGTACATGAAAGGATTAAAAAGAATCTATCCTATTCTTCTTGTCTTCTATCTTCAATCTGTCGCTCCACGCGAACCTCCTCTGTTTTCCGTCAAGCTCCTCCAATCCGTCCTGGATGCGAGCTCGAACTCCGTCTAAACACGTCTTCATTTGCAATTGACCTGAAATCTAGGACTCAAATTGCAAATGTTAAATAACACGTGTTTTGTTATCATCAAAACAAATGATCGTGGTGCTCTAGCACCAACAGAATATCCACCGTCCCATGCTTATCTAATGTAATGTCCTCATTGTATTACAAAGACATGAAACATAGTGGAGTAGAGTAGAAAGCACCTGTGTTTTGTGATTACCCAGTTAGCTCCAAAAAGAAAATCTATTGTATACGTGCTGAATTTAGTGCCTTCAGCTAGGCATACTATATAAATAAAAAAGAAATCAAGAATTCATAGATGCAAGTCAGGATTAGAATAAAAAGATTTACCTCAGGACTTGCCAGCAGATGTCCACAAATGTGGATGATGTTGTGATGCAGACCCATGCTCCATGGTCGATTGTATCTAATGTTTTGGATAAAAATTACCCAGAACCTAAGATTAGTATGAAAGTGGGATCAGGTATGCGATTTGTGAGGATGCAACCGAAGTCGAAAAAGTCGGATAGTAGGAAAATCAAGATCGAAAAGATATTCAATCAATTTGTCCTTGGGTTGCACATCCTCAGAAATGAAAATGTCATAAGGGTCCTGGTAGAAGGTTGGTGGTTTCAGGTATTTAGGCACCCTTAGACTGAAATTTCTACTTCCTTCGGAATTAACTTCCTAAATCTTCTTTTCCTAAATCCTATCTTCCACATTCAGAATTTCAAATTCCGGCATGTCCTGCATATTGATCACCCCATCTAAAATTTCCAAGTGCAAGATTTATGGCTAAATCGGAATTGACTTGGGTCTAAGGATTTTAAAATCAAAATTATCATTATGGTCAATGGGGTGTGATTGAGGAATGGGGCTTTGAATTGAATCCTTCATGAAAGGATCTAGATCCACCATGTGAGCCCTAGTAGGATCAAGTTCCTCAATTTTGGGGCCATCAAAAGATTCATTGAATTCCTCAAGCCCAATCATCTAATTGAAATCATGTGCTGTAAACTCAAGTGAGACTTCACATAATGATTCTTCACCTTTAGAATCAAAGAATTCTAAATCTGCATTAATGTATATCTCAAAATCAACAATCACTTTTTTTTCCATGGAGACATGTTTCCTCGTACCCCAGCTCAGGGATCTCAGGTGAAGAAATCAGTACATCCTTATTTGATTTCTCTAGAATAGCTTGGTCGACCCTGGTCTCGTAAAATGTGTCCCCCTATAGGTGCCTGAGCATATTTTCATTGGCTCTCATGACAGGGGTTCATCCGGGGTGTCATCCCAATATTGGACTAGAGTAATCACAAATCTCATCCTCAATTTTGATAACTTCCCAAGTAAAAACTCGCCTGAGTCCTTATCCTTAACATCCTGGAGCCAATCCAACAAATACTTGTTAAGATCATCAATCATTTCAATCAAAGTCTCCAAATATTTAGGGCAAGGTGTTGGATGATGTTAGATCACGAGTAGGGTTATTTAATTAGGTGAAATTAGTGTCAAATTTTGTATAGTGGAAGTGGTTAACCTACAAACGAACCTACACTATTTTATCAAAAATTTATTATCCTGGATAACTCATATTTTAAGATTGTCACTTTTAGGCCAGGGTCGAACTCAGGGAGGCGGGTTTAGGGATAATCTGTTTCTACGTAATTCCTAACGACGGGTGATTTCCATTTTCTTATTGTATATTTGGGTTTTTCTTGATTTTATAATGTTTTGGATAGTCCTGTTCTTGAGGCACACTTTTAAAATTTTATCCTTGGCTATTACCAAAAATTGATCCTTAGCGATTTGCCAAAAATCAAGTTCAAAATGGATCTTGCTACACATAAGATCGTGTACCTACAAAGATAAGAGTTATCTTTCCTATTTTAGGTTTTTCTTTTTTCTCAACAAAATAAAAGACAAGGAAAAGAAATGCGGAAAGAAAATACGAAATGGAAAGAAATAGAAATACTTAACTTTTATATATGTAGAATATATAAATATATGATATAGATATATAGTAGAGATATGCCTACATACAACTATATAATAATAAGGTGATGATTGAATCGGAGATTCAATGGGAATGTAGCACCACGCTAGGTTAATTGTCATGTAGAAAGACGGGATTAACCTAGATACATGCCGCGTGTAGATGTGGAGAGGACATGTGGAAATGTAGGTAGAATACTTTGATGTGCACGAATATCGCAAATGTGCACGCAACTGGTGCGTATACATGATCGTTTAATTCCTCAACATAGTTAATTAAGTTATTTAGACATAATTAATCTCATGAGAAAGTAAGTTAGGTTAACTTGAATTAATGTTGGTTGTGTAGTATAGGGTAAAGTTAACCTAACATTTTAGATTTTAAATTCTTTTTAACTGGTTGAATCCAGGCCGTTCATTGGGAGGCATAACTTATCTTAATTCACCATTAATTCCTAAGCATAAATTACTAATTACTTAATCAATCAGATTATAATTAAATTACTTTAAGTACATGAATCTTGCATAAGAGATATTCAAATAAAAACATGCAACATTCCATTAAGAAGTAACATATTTGCACATGTGATTTTTCATTAAGAATTAAGTAAACATGTTTATTCACCCATTACAACTTATTACAAAAGATTAAGGCAAGAAAAAGTTATACAAGTGAATACAAATGCCTTACTACATCAATTAAACTTAAAATATTAAAAGGAGACATGTTCTTACAATAAAAGCACAAAAGTAAAAGATTAGAAGACAACAAGAGTCTCCTTTCTTCTTAATCTTCAGCCCTTTCTTCTTCTCTTTTATTTCTCTATTGTTACTCTATCTCTCCCTTTTATTCATCTTTTTCTCTTCTTCTTCTTGTTCCTCTAAGCCCTCTCTATTCTCTTTACTTAGCTTTCTCCTGAGGTTTTCTCTCTTTTAAATCTCCCTTAGTACTGTGCATATATGCTTACACTTAACCAAAAATTTGGTTTTTATAGTTGGCGGCTCAAACTGGTTGGGGATACATAGCACCCCCTAGAGGGTGGGACCAAACCCTACTGGGTCCGAGCCTAGTTTTTATTACGTGTTTTATTTCCAATTCAAGCCTATGCACAATCTTCGGCCTCCCAAGCCCACACACACCCACTCGAGCCCACGTTCACGCCCACAGGCACACACACACACATGTGCAGGCACGTGTAGTGCACGCACCTGCACCCAAGCTCAAGTATCATTTCGCACCCTGTGCTGACCACCGGTAAGGCTCTAACACTTTTTCATGTTATACCAGTGTGGCGCTTCTATAGTTCCCGAGGTGGGACTATTTCAGCCGATTGGCTAGACCAAATCGACCATTCCAATGCTCGATTGAAAGCCCTTGAGAAGTTCTATCTAATTGTAACACCAATCTGGTGTTCAAGTCAGATCTAGCCCTTTGATTTGGAGGGTGATGTTCAAGGATTATTACGGCCATTCATGGCCTGCAGAGGGTAACTTCAGGTCTTTTGACATGCAGGAAAGAGTCTGACCTCTAGGTGAGGTTTGAACCATCCTCAATAGATGATTCCGCATCTATTGGTGAAGAAAGAGAGCTCTGTATGGCTTCAAGAAGAGGAAGAAGCTCATGAGCTTCTTACAAAAGCTTCAGAGCTCCAATTTAAGCTCTAAACATATCAACAGAGAGCTAAGGATGGCAGGAAAAGATTTTAACCATCTTTGCATGAAGTTATGATTCAATCTGGGTGAATTTGGCATCCAAATCCTGCCAAAAACTCAAAGAACTCAGTATTGGGTTCTAAAGAACCCAAACTAGATAGTGATCAAATTCACACAAAATCCTCAATAAAACTCAATCAAATCAATTCAAGCTCACTCTAAATCATCTCAAAAAGAATTTCAATCTTTTAATTTGCAAAATTAAACACTTAATCATTAAATTGAACTTAGGATTTGACCACAGTAAGCTTAGAGTTGACTTTTAGAATTAGAGCTTCTCTAACCTAATTAAGATCCTAATTCTATTCTATTTAACCTCAAGAATTGATTAAAAGTCTGAAAAGGTAGTTTTAGTCAAGAATTCTAGGGTTTCAGGCCTTGTCACCTGAGATCCTAATAGAGTTTGTTCGACAGAACAAACTACAGCTTCTTTGAATAGAAAACCAACAGGAATGACATCGTCATGCTTGTTGTGGCTCGCAGAGCACATATTTGATTAGAAACGGTGTCGTAGTATAGTGCGCAATACAATCAACAAAAATATTTATAAAGATAATGAGACTTGAGTCCCAATTGTTCGTCTCTGGGAGTCATTTATGGAAATACAGATTTGAAATCAATCTCTTTCACTCTACTTCTTAAAATCTCATGTTGGTGTATGGTGATTTACGTATTGATGTACAACATGCTAGTTGCCAAAAGATAGTAATTAAAACATGCAACTTCAATCACACCAAAAGATGATAACTAGGCACATGGTGATTTTCAACATATATATTTATATATATAAAAGAAGATGATGATGATGCCAGAGTTGCAGAGCACAAGTAGAGGAATGCTTGTACAGGGTAATAAAACTACTCACTACTAGAAAATGACTACATACATGAATCTTTGGGGTGATTTTGCATGCAACATTAGGGGAGAAGTAAGGAACTACACTATTAAGTAGTAAATAAAGCATGTAAATCAAAGAAGAACTATAATCTAATATAGCAGAAATAAGGAAATTTGGAGGTGGGCTCCAATGCCCTTCGAGTTGGTTGAGAGGAGGAGCGGCCAATGGTTCTTAGGCCAGCCCTTAGAGAGAGGTTGGAGAGGTGATCCAGCATCTTGGCATGGAGGTGGTGGTGGCCATGGTGAAGCTACTTGTGGACATGGAGGTGGAGTGGATGTGGAATGAAACTAAGTTAAATGAAACCAAGAGTGGATGGGTGCAAATGGCCACCCCTTAGGTATTTTTATAGACCTAAGGGAAGCTCTCTAGAGAATTATGGAATTCTCTAGAGAGGACAACGGTGGTAGCTCATGGGAGAGTGAGAGAGCGAGGATGGATGGTGGTTTTTCGATCCACCAAATGTGGATCTAAAAATTGAATGGCTCTTGGTTGCTAATTTTAGCAACCAAGGCAACAACACATGGTAGAGAGTTCTAGAGAACTCTAGGCCAGGTACTTTTCATGTGGATGGTGTGTGTGGGTGTGTGTGTGTCAAAACTTAGTTGGTAAGGGTGATTAGGTTAGGTTCTAGTGGATTTAGGTCAAGGTAGGTCTCAAATTAGGGTTGTAAACCCTAATTCACTAAGGTAAAGTACAATTTAATCTTAGTACAAGTTTAATTGGTTGTGTGAAAACTTGATCGAGAGTAAAATAACTCAATTAAGTTAGGTCTAGGTCAATTGGACTCTCACTGAGTCCAATTTGATAGTGTGTGCTAAGATCAGGGCTCAATTGGACATCTGACCAAGTGTCTGGACATCCAATAACACTACAGAAGTTGGTTTAAGGTGTGCAGGAGTTGGCTAAGGGTTTTGGATGCCCTATAACTTATTTGGACGTCCAGATAGAGGCTAGAATTACGATTTTAAGGTTTCCTAGGGTGTGGTTGTTGGTGCTAGAGCACCACGATCATTTGTTTTGATGATAACAAAACACGTGTTATTTAACATTTGCACTTGGAGTCTTAGATTTCAGGTCAATTGCAAATGTAGATGTGTTTAGATGGAATTCAAGCTCGCATCCAGGACGGATTGGAGGAGCTTGATGGAGAACAGAGGGGATTCGCGAGGAGCGATAGATTGAAGATGGAAGGACAAGAAGAATAGGATAGAATTCCATTTTATTCCTTTCATGTACATTTGTCGTTATTTTCTTGCTCTTTATTTCCTTAGAAAATTATGTTAAAGAGCCTCAAAGTACCCTAACAGTAGTCTTAGGAACACCAGCACAACCCTAGGATACTTAGGTTTTCTGTAGAGAACTTAGAAAACCAATATAGGGTTCAAACAGCATTTCCAGACGTCTAATTCCAAAATCAGACGTCTGATAAAGTGTTTTAAGACGTCTGACTGTTGATTCAGACATCTGATAACATTTAGGCTGGACATAGTTAGTTCTGTCTGATGAAATCAGACGTCCAGACCTTAAACCAGATGTCTTAGGAGACGTCTGATGACTTTGCCAGACGTCCAATTAGTGGACCGTTGGCTGGCTTAGCGAACACTCAAGAATGTGACTGTTAGAGCCTTTTCAGACGTCCATAGGACTTTCCAGACGTTTGATAATTGAACGTTTTGCCTCGGCTGACCCAAAATCTCTTCTCAGAGATTTTCTAGCCGTTGCAACGTTTGGAAATCCATTCGCACAGAAAAAGTAGGTTTCTAGATGTCCAGACATAGTGCTAGACGTCCTATATGTCGTCTGATGGACTTGCACAAGAACCATGTTTAGATCTGATTCAAGTCAGGAAGGAACCCACCCAAAATTAGACGTCTGACCTTGAAATCAAACGTCTTAAAGTGATCTTCCAGACGTCTGATGCTAGAATTAGACGTCTAATAACCCTGTGAGTGCAATGATTATTTCTGATCTCGAGTTGATTCACTTAGGCTTTGCACCCAACGGCTATGGAACCTTTCCTAAGCCTTCCAAAGCTTTCCTAAGGCCTCTATAAATAGAGGGGAGCCTCTATAAATAGAGGGGAGCCTTTACACACCAACACACACCTAGAAACACAAGACACACCTTGCAATACACTTTCAAACCATTTTGTGTCTCTCTTGCTCTCTAAGCTCTAGTTCTACATCTTGAGAGAATCAAGCTTTGCGCACCCGCTCTCCGGCCGTAGTTCACGAGAGTGACGTAGCGTCGTCGTATGATTCACGCATCCGCATCGCCAACGCACTCCTTTCAAAGGGGAGTTTCCTAATTCCTAAAGAAGCTAGATTTAAAATTACTTTGTTGGCTCTATAGGATTATTTGTTATTTTAATCTTTGTTATTTGGTTGGGTATTCGCTTTGCGAATTCCCGTCTCCTTCGTGGGACAAAATCCTTCTTGTGGAGAGAAGGGGTTGAGGAACGCTACCCTCGCACTTGTAGCGTGGTTGTATTTGAGGTTGAATCACCCTCGTTTAAAGTGATTCATTTAGTGGATTTTGATCAACTTGGTTGATCGGAAAATCCTAACTCGAGAGGGTTAGGTGGTGGTTTTCACTCGGTTTGGGTTTCCACCTAAAAAATACTTGTGTACTTATGTGATTGTCTATTTTTGAGATTGTTTATATCCGCAATTATTACGTCACCCCCTCCTAGTAGGGAATTTCAGCGGTGACCTAATCTAATGGTAAGGCTTGGGAAGGCTTCTAGTCTATCCTATGGCTAGGATGGACCTAAGTTCTTCACAATTTATTGCTTTATTCCTAATTAATATAATAGTATACCTTAACTCCCTTACATTATTATCTACTACATATAATCTAGGTCTTCCACTCCAGCTCTGCTGCAACACCAGTTATTCTTTACTCTTCAGATCCAGCTTTAGATCCAGTTTCAGATTTAGCTTCTGATTAGCTTATTACCTGCAATTGACATAATGCACCTAATCAGTACATTATAGCTTTATTTTATTCATAGCTAAAATAATGTAGTAAAGTTGATAGTAATGCTTATGCATGCATGAATTACCCTAACTTATGCTAAGTCCTAGCCTAATTTAGGTCAACTAAGACATATGATTGCTGCGCAATCATACCCCCATGCCTAAATCTTACTAGTCCATAGCAAATGCAAGACTAAATTATTCACAAAAGGGTGCCTAAGGGATTAATTATTTTATCAAGTGTATGCCTAGAGATTTTTCTCCTTTTTGTTTTCATCCTATGCTCTAGAAATCCAGACAATCATGAAAGTGTAGCTATGTAGCTTTTGCAACGTATTCGAGTGAAAAACTAATTCACCTTTAAAGCTTGTACTTAACCCCTAGTAAAAATTCTAGCAGGATAGGCCAATTTTCTTCCCTCGGGGTATTCAAGATATTTTATGAATTCCACCTGGCTTTAAGCTTAGGCAGAGAATCTTAGAGGGAAAAGATTATATATTTGGTGGCTCACTCTTGCTTGGTGCTACATAGAGATTAGTACTATAGAATCTAAATTCCCAGATTAATACTTAACTCAACTCAGAAAAAGACGAGAAAACTATGCTCTTTTCTAGTTCCTTTGTATTCATTCTCTCTTCTCTGTCTGGTTTTTTTTTTCTTAGAGCTCACAGTCTCACCAGATTCTCACGTATGATCCGTATTTTGTGGTCTTACTTGGCATTAACACTTTAATTGAGTTCCATAACCCTAACACTAAGTCGAAATTCCTCAACTAGTATTCAGGTGATCAAAAACACAGAAAGATAGGTTGAGGCCATATTTGGTGGATCTCAAATTTATTTGGTGGTATTGCCTCAATGCAACTGAAATAAACACTAAATATTCACTCTTTTTCTTTACTTTTTCTAATTTTTTTCAATTTTTCTTTCTTTTCATCATTTTTTTTCTTTTTTTTTTCATACGTAAAATTATTTTTCTCTTTTTTTTTCTTTTTTCAACACAACACAACTAGCACACATCTACGAACTTTATTGAGGAAGCATTATTAGGAATTGGTGGTACTCAAGAGATATTAGGTGGCTTATTTTGTGGAAGTGCCTACTCACGGCACCAGGAAAGAAGGATAGGATGGTGTCTTTCTGACCTTGACATCAATACCCTCCTTCAGCCGAGGATTCCATAAAGAATGGTCGTAACAATCCACCTTAACCCTAGTTTTATGAAAACTCGCTCTCCAAGTATTTGCCTTATTTGGTAGCTCTCAAAATTTCGCACAAAAATGTATACGTAGGAATCGAGAGTGGAAACTATGCCAAATCTTTGAGTATCATCACCTAATTATCTAGGATTCCAGATTCGTTGCACTAATCTTAGAGCACGAGTACACTCTACTCTCATCTCACACTTTTTGGTGTATTTTTGGACGAAAATCTACCTGACTCCCAAAACATTGTCTAGGGTTCAGGAGAAGAAGCACTGCATCTTCTCAACAAACTAAAGACGTTTATCAGCCTTCACTGTAAATCCATTGCAAATTCTACATGTGTGTGAAAAGTTGTACTGGATTCCAGATTACAGGAGTCAACTAGAGGATAAAATTCTTATTGCATTCTCATAAAAAAATAATCTTTTTTATGGATGCACTATGTATATATGCTATAAACAAGTAACCTCATATAATTTGTACTTCGTAAAATTCCCATATCGGGCTACATTCAACTTGATCCGAAGTTTCAGAACAGGAAGGGTGAGCGGGTGAGTCGGAAATGGCTGTTACGGATGATTTCTAGCTTCAATGCAAGCATTGGAGGTGGAGTCAGTTGTTCTTTTATTTAGGATACTAAAGTACGTTTGACATGCAGCTTCGAGGTTTTCCTATGGGTTGGCGTAAAAATTTTTCAATTTTGTCATATCTACCTGATCGCGAAAATAGCGGTTTGTTAATTAGGCAATTTTGTGTCATTGCAATGCGTAAATCCACTTTCGCTTTTAAATTTATTACCTAGATAGTGGGGTATCTAGGGTCACCTAAGGAGGCAATTTGGTTGCAAAAATTGATCTCTTGCTCGGAAATGGAAATCAACTTTGTTTTTGGTCCTTTTCAATATATCATTTTTATGTTTTTGAAATTAAGGTAGCATGCAAAGTTGTTGGCGGGAAAAAGTGACTAAACCTACTATGCTAGTCTAAGTGACAAAAATTATCCTCTTTCTAGGCTCAACCTAGGCGCATGGAGGCCTAGGTTAATTAGAAAGGAAGAGTGAAACTACACTAAAGACAAAGCAAGGTATTGCAAAAAAAGAGTGCAACAATAAATCAAGGCAACTTCTTTTTTTATATTAAAGGAAATTGTCTACTAGTAGATGAATGCTTCTACAAAAAAAATTAAAAGCAGAATAAAGACAAATCCTTTAGATGATGATGGTGATGAAGAGGATGAAGCTCTTCTTGCTCCAAGCCTGGTAGCTCCCGGGCTTGAAAAGAAAATCTTCAGCTCCTTCCTTCTATAGCTCCGCCAAGGTGATGTCCTCCAAAGCAAGCCCTAAGGGGGTGTGCCCTAAGCTTTTATCCAAGGGTTGACATCCACCCTATGTCCTTCTCCATTGCCTGGCCATCCTCCTTAAAATGGAAAGGTCCTCCTCCTTGGCGTGGCCCAAGTTGAAGAGAGTGGGGAGAAGAAGGCACCAAAGGGGCTGGTGATGTGCCCCCTCAATCTTCTTCTCTAGTCCCTCTTCTTAGCCGTAGGTATATGTGGATGTAGGTGGAAGTAAACACTAATGGAGGATGCTCTAAAATGGTGTCAGGTGGTGTGTTTATATAGAGTAGGAAGGGGGCTAAGGTGACTCTTGAAATGGAGGGCTAAGATGGGAAGATGGAGGTGGTTGGGGATCGTATGGATAAGGGTAATTGGTGCCAACCCAAGGGGCACCTAGGTGGTGGTTATGGGTGGTGCCACCCCTTGAAGTTGGTGCCAAAATGGCTTCTAGAAGAGGGGCTTAGGTGGCGCCAAGTAGGGTTCTAGAAGGAGGGGTAGGTGGATGGTTAGGATGGGTTGTAGGGTTATGTGTAGGGCCATGATGTGGGGGTGTTTTGGAGGGAAAAGGTAGTGCCAATAAGGAGGTAGTTATAGTGGTTTTGGAACCACTTTATGGTGTCTTTTGGAGGTAGTGGGTAGGATAGGTTGGCACTAAGGTGAGGTGGAAGTAGGGGTAGCTTAAGTGGAGCTTAGGTGGAGCTAGTTGGTGGAGTTGTTAGGTAGGTTTTAGGTGCTAAAAGCCAAGGGAGCTGGGGTATAGATAAGCTAAGCTAAGCTAGATTAGCTAATAGTGGAGTAGAGGAGGAGGTGTTGGAGCTAGGGTTTGGAGGGAGGAGCTGGATCTGAAGACTCTGGACCTGAAGTGGAGCTGGCAGCTACTGAAGAGGTCAACATGGGGCTATTCTAGCTAGCTTAGCTTGCTAGTTCTTTGGTAGCTACTAAGCCAAGCTAAAGTGAGCTGGGTCATGTGCTCTAGGGGAGGATCACGCAGGTTGCGGCAGCTAAGGTAGCTTAGCTCAACTAAGTTGAGCTAAGCTGAGTCCCCGGGAGCTGGACTTGAGCTTCCTGAGCTGGGATGAATTCATCTTCAGCTGGCTAGAGTTGAGTGGAGCTAGATGTAGCTGGAACTAAGCTGGGGTGAACTCCCATCAACTCAGCTAAGCTAGATAGAGCTCCTTGTGGACTAGTGGGAGCTGAGATGAGCTAGACTCAGCTAAGTTGAGCTCGATTTGAGCTGACTTAAGCTAAGATGAGCTCTCTTGAGCTACCATTTAGCTGAGATGAGCTTAATGGAGCTAGGATGAGCTAACCCTAATTTAGGTTAGCTAAATTCCAGCTATGTTGAGCTGGATCAAGCTAAGTTCTAGCTGGTGAGAGCCTCTCCTTCACCAGTTGCCTTCTTGAGTGCTAGGGTTCTAGGGATCTAGCAATCTATTTATCCCTAACACTCACAAAAACACATTAAAAACACAATAAAAAATGCAATGCATGTCTAACCTAATTTATGCCTAAATGCAACCCAAAAACCTATTTGCAGAGCAAAATCCTAAGAGGTAGGTTTGTTTTAATGCATAAGAATGAAGATAACTGGCGTTTATCACTACCCCCCCCCATGCCTAATTTCTTGCATGTCCTCATGCATGAATATAAAAGAAAATAAGTATAGCTGGGAGTAAATGGGTAGACATCACCTGGAATTGCTCTTGAAATTTTAATGTTCAGCATCGGCCAACCTGACAATATGCAATATGCGAAAAGGAAATATGCTAAAAGAAAAATATGCTATGTATAAAAATGGTTATGTATAGATGATGGTAGAAGTGGGATATGCCCTCTATACGTGTTGAGTTTAATGCCTCTAGTTGGGCTAGAACTTACTCAGATATCCTCAATAAGATGAATGGGTTCGTCAGCTAGAGGAGGTTCCTGGGCTGTGAATGGCTTGAGGTGGTGGCCATTTACCGTAGATACATGCCCAGATTTTGGATCCCTGATTTGAACTACCCCATTAGGATATGGGTGAATCACAACATATGGGCTAGTCCACTTGGACTTAAGCTTCCCTGAAAAAGGTTTCAGTCGCGAATCAAACAACCAGACTTGCTGGTTGGGCGTGAATGTTTTTCTCCGGATGTGGCAATCATGAATGGCCTTCTTGTCCTTGTATATAAATGCATTCTCATAGGCCTCCCACCGGATCTCTTCTAATTCGCTGAGCTGGAGTTTCTGTTCTTGACCTCCTGCATCGAGGTCAAGGTTACATTTTCACACTGCCCAAAAGGTGCAATGTTCCAACTCTACAGGAAGGTGATAGGCCTTGCCATATACCATACGTTATGGTGACATTCCGAGTAGGGCCTTGTACGCGATACGATATGCCTAGAGTGCATCAACTAATTTATTGGACCAGTTCTTTCTGTCTGGTCAAACCATCTTCTAGAGAATCAACTTGATCCGATGGTTAGACACTTCAGCCTGCCCATTAGTCTACGGGTGATATGGGGTGGCTATACAGTGATGTACCCAGTATTTCTTTAATAATGACCTGAAGTGGGCATGGATGAAGTGGCTTCCCCCATTGTTAATTAGAGCATGGGGTATTCCGAATCTCGCGAAGATGTATTTCCGTAGGAAAGAAATAACGGTCTTATGATCATCTCGTCTCGCTAGGATGGCCTTGACCCACTTTGAGACATAGTCAATGGCTATTAATATGTACTCGAAGCAATGCGAGTTCAGAAAAGGGCCCATAAAATCGATGCCCTAGACGTCGAACACCTCTACAACCATGATGGGTTGGAGTGGCATCATGTCTCTCTTGGTCATAGAACCGACTGACTGGCATCATTTGCTGGGCTGGGCATATTCGTGTGTATCTCTGAAAATAGTTGGCCAAAAAAATCCCGACTGCAAAATTTTTGCAGCGATTTTCCATCCTGAGAAATGACCACCACAAGCATCATTGTGGCAAAAGGATAACACACTGGGGATCTCAGAATCTGGGATGTATCTTAGAATAATCTGATCTGCTCCAATGCAGAAGAGCAGTGCGTCATCTTAGAGGTAGAATTTAGCCTCTGTAGTAAAATTGAGTTTCTGGTCCTTGGATAGGTTCGCGGGAATCTTGCTTGCAGTAAGATAGTTTGCAATATCCGCGTACCAGGGGAACTCGATAGAGTGAACTACCAAACGGGATTCATTCGAAAATTGGTCGTAGATAGGAAGGGAATAAGGAATGTAGGCTGGGTCCAGTTTGG
The DNA here is from genome assembly GCA_037157565.1 of Thalassia testudinum. Classification (NCBI taxonomy): domain Eukaryota; kingdom Viridiplantae; phylum Streptophyta; class Magnoliopsida; order Alismatales; family Hydrocharitaceae; genus Thalassia; species Thalassia testudinum. The sequence goes on along the minus strand of JAZHRO010000007.1, from coordinate 23,136,209 downwards.
ATAGGTGATCCGCCACAACATTCTGCTTTCCAGCTTTGTCGCAGATTTCAATATCAAATTCTTGCAATAGAAGGATCCATCTAATGAGCTAGGGTTTGGCATCCTTCTTTGCCAACAAATGCCAGAGGGCGGAGTGGTCAGTGAAGATGATAACTTTCGACCCTAAAAAATAAGATCTGAATATCTCCAACCCAAATACTACTGCTAGTAATTCTTTCTCGGTGACAGTATAATTGCGCTGAGCCTCATTCAGCGTCTTGCAAGCATAGTATATGAAAAAAGGTTGTTTATCCCGACGCTGGCCTAAAACAGCACCGACGGCGAAATCTGAAGTGTCGCACATCATCTCAAAATCAAGCGAGCAGTCGAGTGGTTGGAGAATCGGGGAATCAGTGACAGTGCTTGATAAAGTGTCGAAGGTGCTGAGTCACGAGGTGTCGAATTTCAATGGTGCAACGGTAATAAGGAGATTCGTGAAAGGTCGTGCAATTTTTGAGAAATCGCATATAAATCTCCGATAGAAGCCGACGTAACCCAAAAATGATCTGATCTGCTTGACCAAGCTAGGGGGGATAAGTGGGAAATAATCTCCGATTTAGCTCGATCGACCTCGAGTCCATTTTTAGAGATCCTGTGCCCTAGTACTATGTCGTCCCTCACCATGAAATGGCTTTTCTCCTAGGATAGTACTAGGTTTACCTCAGTACACTGTTCTAGGATTTTGGTGAGGTTATCAAGACAAGATGTGAAATCATCTCTGAAAATGGAGAAGTCATCCATGAACACCTCCACATAGTCCCCAATCATGTCGGAAAAGTTGGCCATCACACAATGCTAAAATGTTGCTGGTGCGTTGTAGAGGCCAAAGGGCATCCGCTTGAAAGCGAATGTTCCAAAGGGGCATGTGAATGTGGTGTTGTATTGATCTTCTAGGCTAATCACTACTTGATTATACCCGAAGTATCCATCCAGAAAGCCAAAGAAACTGCATCTGGCTAGCCGTTCCAAGATCTGATTAATGAAAGGCAAAGGAAAGTGATCCTTCTAGGTACGATGTTCAGTTTCCTATAGTCGATGCAGGCCCGCCAAGATGTCATAGTGTGGGTCGGGATGGATTCGCCTTTATCATTTGTCACTATTGTGAGTCCTGCTTTCTTAGGCGCTATCTAGATCGGACTCACACATTGGCTATCAGAGATTGGGTATACAATACCTGCATCTAGCCATTTGATGATCTCCTTCTTAACAACCTCTAGCTTATTCGGGTTTAGACATCTTTGAGGTTGTCTCGAAGGTTTCACCCCCTCATCAATGTAAATGTGATGAGTGCAATACAAGGGGCGAATACCACGGAGATCAGCAATGCTCCACCTATAGCAGCCCTATGGTCTTGTAGTGTAGAAATCAATTGATGCTCCTGTTCTTGGGTTAAGTGGGCACTAATAATGACTGGGTATGTCTCACTTTTGCCCAAGAACACATACTTAACTGAGTCAAGTAAGGGCTTCAATTAAATTACCGGTGGGTTAGAGTCAGAGATGGAAATAGGAGCAGATTGGAAGGTGGAAATCTGATAATCTAGATGCGTTTGAATTCTAGCTAATCCTCTACCTGTGAGATAGTCGGTTGTGACTGTGTTAACAGGAAACCCGTCAGCTGTGGTCACGTCTTCTTGTAACAATAGGGGCAATTTAGTAGCGTGTGGATCTGGATAGCTAGATTCAGGGGTGTTGTGGTCAGAAACACACCCTAAACAATTAGATCCTTGGGGGGATATGTGCAATGCAATGGTCGCAGTCCCATGTGGATCGAGGTCCAAGAACCCTGATAGTGCAGACGAATGAGACATTGGGTCGCCACAAAGAATCCCAATCTTAGCACAGTATGCTGAATCTTTGTCTTCACCATCCTCCTCTATGCTATCACAGTCAAAATTCCTTGATGCCCTAAATATGTCAAGTCGAAGACACTCATTACCTAGGGCATCTCCGTACACTCGGATGCACAATCAATGTTTGCTTGGGCTGTCGCTAGAATTGGGCAACCCAAAATGATTGGTGCATCTCGGAGATTAGGAGGAACCTCCATATCGAGAAAGAAAAAAATCTGCGGACTTTTACTATCACGTTCTCAACCACCCACCTCAGTGTTTTTACTGATCTATCAGCCAGCTGAATCGTGACCGAGGTAGGATTTAACTCCCCAAATCGAAATCGATCAGATACAGTAGTGGGAGTTAGGTTGATGGACAAACCCAAATCTAGAAGGGCCCGATCAGATGGAGAATCCTGCAAGAAGCAGGACATGAGTGGGGTACCAAGGTCGTTCTTTTTCGGTGGTAAGTTTTCTAGAATCATGGTGCTAGCCTTTTTTGACAGTATCGCCTGTTGTTCAATTCTAGGCTATCACTTCGAGGTACAATAGTCTTTGAAGAACCTAGCGACAGCAGGGATGTGATCAATTGCCTCAAGGAGAGGGACCTGAATATGTACTTCCTTGAACATAGCTCTCAAGTCCTCATAATTCCACATGTCCTTTTTCCGTACTACATTTCGCGTCAGACCTCTGGAAAAGGAATGGGAATCTCAAGGTCAAGTGACCTCTTAAGCTTATCTACCATAGGTGGCTCCTAAGATGAAAAAGGAGTTGAACCAGCCTACGGTCAAGGGTGAGAAAAATTAGGACCCACCTACCTATGTAGTGGGCCGAATGTCTTCCTTCAACTCCTCAATAGACAGCATTTGCATCGGCTTGCTCTCCATGAGGTGGTGGGGGAGCAGAAGGGGCAGAGTATGCGGGGTCCTGATCAAAGGCAGCTGGCCTTGAGCATAACCAGGTGGTCCAGGAGGCGCCTGTAATATGACGTGTGCCTGTCCCTGTGGTGCCAAAAATCTAGGCAGGGCACCTTGGTTTTGCACATACCGAGGGTTCGGGATGGGTTGAGAGGGCAAGGCTCCCTGAGTCCTATGTTCTTGCAACAACTGGTTTTGCGTGTTCTGTATAGTCTGTATCTGGTCAGCCATCACCTTCATTATCTACAAGCTATCCTGTGTAGATTTCCTTATCGATTCTCGTAGCTCCTCTTTCAGTGCCTCTAGGGGGTTAGCCCACTTTGGAGGGTGACTTGCAGCTTGGTGCAGTGGTTGGTATATAGAACAAGGTTGCTGCTACTGAGACAGGAACGGCTGCTGCCTAGGGTATGTGTTTTGTGCATTCCCGTATTGCCAGGTTTGGTAGTGTGGATCTTGATGTGGTCTCTTTGAGTTACCAGACCAGGAGAAGTTCGGATGCTAGTGCCAACTAGGGTCATACATCTTTGAATATGAGTTATTACGCCCATATCCTTTAATAGCATTGATGTCCTTGTAGGCCAAAGATGTCTAAAACATATATCCATCTATGGGATATGTATTATAGTCAGTAGATGGTGCGTAAGCCTGGTCATATGGTGCCATATCGGGATTGTTTACAGGATCCTGATATGCAGGATCTTGTAAATAAGGAGAAGATGCATCCCGAGTGAGTAGATTAACTCGAGTTGGAGGGGCTCAGGGTGCTTAGGAGGGTCTTGGAGCAGCAAAGTTTAGGTCAGATTGACTTTAGCTAATTTGGTCAATCTTTTTCTCGATCAGGTTTATTCTATCGACCTGCTTGACAATGATATCCATGTCAGCTCGAATAGACTCGGTGTAAGCCTCATGGACACCAACCCGCTACTGACCAGGCCTCTGGAACTGGTTTGTGGGTGTGGCATTCATCGAGTTCTCCGCCAAAGATTCAAACAACTCAAATGCACCGTTCTCGTCTTTCGCAAGGAAATTCCCCCACTAGATGCATCGACCAGATACTGATGTGTGTCATCCAGCCCATGGTAAAAGATCTGAGCTAGGTGCCATCTAGGTATGCCATGGTGCGGGCATTTTCGGAGAAGGTCGTGAAATCGATCCCAGGCGTCATGCAAGTTCTCCCCTGCTCATTGGGAGAAAGTCATGATCGCACACCTCATCGTGTTCGTTCAACCGATTGAGAAGAACTTTTGCAGGAATTCACGTTGTAATTCTGGCCAGGTTCCAATCGGCTTCCAAATGGTATTGAACCAGTATGAAGCTTTGCCCCTTAGAGAAAATGGGAAAAGCTTCATCAGAACAATCCCAAGATCAACATTCTTGGGTCGAATCATTTCTGCAAGTTGACTCAGGTCCTCTAAGTGTTGGAACAGATCTTTGCTTGAGTTTCCATAAAAATGACTATTGATCAAACCGATCACATTAGGCTTTAGCTCAAATGCATCTCTACCTACGGGAATTCGGACTAAGGGTGCGACGATCGGTGCAACTGGATCATAGAAATCCCGAAGTTGTTCTCCTCACGGTGGGTGCTACATTCTGTCATGCATCGTCAAGATACGATCCATGCTTTGCTGATGTCGCTCCTTAGATTCAACAACCCAGGCCTCTAGACGAGCCATCGGGTCCAGATTACCAACATCCTAACCCAGTCTAGGTCCAGGATTAGGATTAGCCATTGCGGCTAAAGGAGTAGAAGAAGTGGGCGGAGAAGATGGTCCTGGTGAGGTGACTCGCCTCCTTGGGAGTAGCTCCCAAGGTCCAACCAGTTGAGGTCTAAGTGACCTCCTTCCATGCATACACCACCCAACCCCTAGGTTGGTCTAGCCAAGCCAGGCAAGGCTAAGGACCTGTAAATCAAATGATCCTTATGGTCGGATGACCAGATTTTTCATTTTTGGTTCTAATATCTGAAGAAAAAACTCATAGTGCAACAAACTGAAAGTGATTTCTGCCTTACAAGCTAACCCAGCCAGTCTGGTTACTAGGGGACTAAGGGGAAGGTTCTTCCTTCGGCTTATGCCTCTAGTTCTGCTACCCTTGAGCTGTGGTTGTTTGACACTGCCCCGTAGACTTAGTCACTTGGTTCAACAAGAGAGGTTGAAAACACCCAGCAGTATGACTGTGAATTCGGGTTGATTTCATGTTTTAAAATTAATTTTAGCCCTTTTTTCTTCATTTAGGGTTTATGGTGAATGGCTCATAAGGTGACCAAGCTCACCGACTAAACCTTAAACTTGACTAAGTCTAGGTTAGCCAAAATGTGTGGTCTCTAGAGTGTAACCCTAAAGATGTAACCTAGTGTTCATACAATTATAGGGTTTTTTATTTTTTCTTCTTCAGTAGATCACAAAATTAAGACTAATTCTCTGATAATAATTAGAATCAGGATAAAATGAAATTTGGCAAGGAGATTCCTTTTTCAATTATCTTTCTAGAGAATATTGTTTTATAATTTCTACTACTTCAACCGAATTTATAGAGATTTTTAAATGTCAAGGGGTCAGATCAGGAATTTTGACCCCTGGTCGATTTTTGAAATTGAAACCATATCAAATAATTTTCAAAAATTTAGAGAAAATATGGAAACTAAGGCCAATGAGATCAGCTTCCAAACAACATTGTTTTTAGTGAAAACAAATTCGCGGATTGCTCGAAATTGTGTTTTGAATTTTGAAAGATCTCAAATCTAGGTTAGTCTGATTCCCTTGCACTTCGCAAAATTTTAAAACTTGTGTTTGGATTTTTTTCAAATGAATAGTGTCATTTGAAAGGTGGTTTAAAAATGAAGGTCTAACCCAAATTTTAGAATTTTTCGCTAATTATTTTTTCATCAATTGAATTTTTAAAACGGACAATAAAGTCTGGCCGAAAATAAGAGGGTGGTGGGGAAGCTTTTAAAAGGTGTTTGAATTCAAAATTCAAACTTTCCACCAAAATGAAATTCTTTTTTCCTTTCGAAAAATTTTCAAAATTTTTTTTTTCAAGGATTTTTTTTCAAAGGATTTTCAATTTCTTTTTTTGCTTTTTCAAAACTAACCTTGGATTGAAAAAGAAACCAAGTCTAACTACCTAGATTTTTTTTTCCTTTGATTTGTTCTTTTTCATGGAAATAAATAGGCTTTTTTTTCTCTTCTTTCAAATGAAATTGTTAGAAGGAAATCTAAACTAGGGTTCAAAAAAAGGCTAGGCTAAGGAAGATATGATGTGCACTAGGAATTTTTTTCCGCGCTCATTGTGTGCGCAGATCCCATTTTTTTCTTGTTTTCCTACACATAAAAAGACAAGCAGAGGAAGATTTATCAGTGATAATTCAAGAGATCGAAATAAAAAATGGCGTTGCCACCCCAGCAACGGCACCATTTTGTTATGGCTCATAGAGTGCGTATTTGATTAGAAAAAGCACCATAGTATAGTGCACAATATGATCAACAAAAATATTTATAAAGATAACGAGACTTGAGTCCCAGTCTTTCATCTCTGGGAGGTGTTTATGAAAATGCAGATTTGAAATTGATCTCTTTCACTCTACTTGCTTAAAATCTCATGTCGATGTATGGTGATTTACGTATTGTTGTACGACATGCTAGTTGCCAAAAAATAGTAATTAAAACATGCAACTTCAATCACACCAAAAGATGATAACTAGACACATGGTAATTTTCAACATATATATTTATATATATAAAAGATGATGATGATATCAGAGTTGCAGAGCACAGGTAGAGGAATGCTTGTATATGGAAATAAAACTACTCGCTACTAGAAAATGACTACATACATGAATCTATGGGGGGATTTTGCATGCATCATTGGGGGAGAAGTAAGGAACTACACTATTAAGCAGTAAATAAAGCATGTACATCTAAGAAGAACTATAATCTAATCTAGCAGAACTAAGGGCATTCGGAGGTGGGCTCCGATGGCCCTTGAGCTAGTTGAGAGGAGGAGGGGTGGCCAATGGTGCTTAGGCTAGCCCTCGGAGAGAGGTCAGAGATGTGATCCAGCATCTTGGCAAGGAGGTGGTGGTGGCCACGGTGAAGCTACTTGTGGACATGGTGGCGGAGTGGATGTGGAATGAAACTAAGCTAAACGGAACCAAGAGTGGATGGGTGCAAATGGCCACCCCTTAGATCTTTTTATAGACCTAAGGGAAGCTCTTGATAAACGCCAGTTTATCATCATTCTTATGCATTAAAACAAACCTAGCTCTTAGGATTTTACTCCGCAAACGGGTTTTTGGGCTGCATTCAGGCATAAAATAGGTTAGGCATGCATTGCATTTTTTATTATCCTTTTAATATGTTTTTGTGAGTGTTAGGGATGTACAGATATGTAGATCCCTAAAACCCTAGCACTCAAGAAGGCAAATGGTGAAGGAGAAGCCCAGACTAGCTAGAACTCAGCCTGATCCGACTCACCTCAGCTTGATCCAGCTCACTGCAGCTGGAACCTAGCTCACTTGAACTAGGGTTAGCTCATCCCAGCTCCATTCAGCTAATCTCAGCTGAATGGCAGCTCAAGAGAGTTCATCTTAGCTCACCATAGCTCAAGTCAGCTCAAATCCAGCTCAACTTAGCTGAGTTTAGCTCATCTCAGCTCCCGCTAGTCCACAAGGAGCTCTAGCCAGCTCAGCTGAGTTGACAGGAGTTCACCCCAGCTCAGATCCAGCTACATCCCGCTCCACTCAACTCCAGCCAGCTGAAGAAGAACTCATCCCAGATCAGGAAGCTCAAGTCCAGCTCCCGGGGACTCAGCTTAGCTCAACTCAGTTGAGCTAAGCTACCTTAGCTGCCTCAACCAGCTTGACCCTTCCCGGGAGCACCAAACCCAGCTCACCTTAGCTCATTGTGGTAGAAGAAAGCTCACTTTAGCTTGGCTTAGCAGCTAGCAAAGAACTTGCAAGCTAAGCCAGCTAGAGTAGCTCCATGCTAGCCTCTTCAATAGCAGCCAGCTCCAGTTTCAGCTCCTGACTTCTCCTCCTCAGCTCCTCTCTCCAAACCCTAGCTCCAACACCTTCTCCTCTACTCCTCCATTAGCTAAGCTAGCTTAGCTTAGCTGGCAACCAGCTCCTTGGCCATCCACCACCTTCAAAGTCAACCCTAGCTAGCTCCACCAACTTAAGCCTACCTATGCTAGCTACCCTACTCAAGTTGGTGCCACCTCCTAGCCATCCCTTCACCCCATTATCACCACCAAAAGACACCTTAAGTTGACACCAAAGACTACCCCTAACCACCTCTATATTGGCGCCAACTTTCAGCCCTTAATCCACCCTACACCTACCCACATAAGCCATCCTAGCCATCCACCTACCCCTCCTTCTAGAATCCCTCTTGGTGCCAACTTAGACCACCTTCTAGAACCCTTTTTGGCACCAACATCAAGGGGTGTCAACACCCATAACTACCCACTTGCTGTCCCTTAAGGTGGCGCCAACTCACCTTCGCCATAGGATCTTTAACCACCTCCATCTCTTCATCTTGGCCCTTCATTTCAAGGGACACCTTAGCCCCCTTCCTATTCTATAAAAACCCACCACCTACCACAATTTTGGAGCATCCTCCATTAGTGTATTTTGCTACCTAAACCAGCTATACCTACGGCCAAGAAGAAGGAGTAGAGAAGGAGATTAAAGGGGCACATCACCAGCCCTTTTGGTGCCTTCTTCTCCCCACTCTCTTCAACTTGGGCCACGCCAAGGAGGAGGACTCTTCCACTTCAAGGAGGATGGCCAGGCAAGGGAGAAGGACCTATGGTGGACGTCCACCCTTGGAGAGAAGTTTATGGCACGCCCCCTTAGGGCTTGCCTTGGAGGACATTACTTTGGCGGAGCACTACAAGGAAGGAGTTGAAGGATTCTTTTCAAGCTTGGGAGCCACCAACCTTGGAGCAAGAAGCCCTCTTCTTCACCATCTATCTAGAGTATTTGTGTTTGCTTTTCTTTATTTTAATTTTTCTTGTAGTAGAAGCATTCCTCTACTAGGCTTTTTTGTAAAACACTTTTTATCAATCTAAGTTGCCTTCTTTTCAATTTTCTATTTTGCATTTCTACTTGCTTTGTTTAGCATTTTCCACTCCCTCTCCCTAATTATTCTAGGCCTCCACTTACCTAGAGTGAGCTTAGGGAGAGGATCTACTTGCCACTTAGAAAGTAGTAGTTAAATTGAAGTGTAAATTACCTTCCTGCCACCATTTCGCATGTTGTCTTAAATGAAAAATGAAAAAAATGATATATTGAAAAATACCAAAAAGAAAGTTGAGATTTATTCCAAGCAAGAGAATCACTATTGCAAACATTTGGCCTCCTTGGACGACCCTAGATACTCCCCTATCTAGGTTTATAAATTTAAAAGCGTATGCGAATTCGCGTGTTACAACGACATTGAAAACCCACTTTTACAAATCACGTGTAATCTGCTATCAGCTCTCTAGGGAATTATGGAATCCTCTAGAGAGGCCTATGGTTGGAGCTCGTGGGAGAGTGAGAGAGATAGGATGGATGGTGGTTTTTCGATCCACCAAATGTAGATCTAAAAATTGAATGGCTCTTGGTTGCTAATTTTAGCAACCAAGGCAACAACACTTGGTAGAGATTTCTAGGGAACTCTAGGCTAGCTATTTTTCATGTAGATGGTGTGTGTGGGTGTGTGTGGGTCGAACCGTAGGTGGCTAGGTTGATTTGGTTAGGTTATAGTGGGTTTAGGTCAAGGTACGTCTCAAATTAGGGTTGTAAACCCTAATTCACTAAGGTAAAGTGCAATTAAACTTAATACAAATTTAATTGGGAATGTGAAAACTTAATTGAGAGTAAAATAGCTCAATTAAGTCAGGTCTAGGTCAATTGGACTCTCACTGAGTCCAATTGGATAGTGTGTGCTGAGATAAGTGCTCAGTTGGATGCAATGAGTCCAATTGAATAGGATGATGGAATTGACTAAGATCGAAGTCAATTAGGTTTAGTGAGGACCTAATTAGGTCATTAGGGAGGTCTAGAGGTGATGTACTAGGGTTATGGCACCTTAATTTAGGTACCTAGGGGGTTAGAATTGGGTTTAGGGAGCTAGAGATCCAAGATCAAGGCTTGAATCTCAAAACAGGGTCTGGAGGGTTGTTTCGGATGTCTGGTAATAGTGTCAGACAACTTATAGTAAAAAATTAGAAGTTCAAAATTGTTGTTTGGACATCCAATTAGAGTCAGGAGGGATTTTGGGTTCTATTTTGGGTATTCTGTAGAAATTGGACGTCTGACCAAGTGTCTGGACGTCCAATAATACTATAGATGTGGGTTTAAGGTGTGCGGGAGTTGGCTAAGGGTTTTGGACGTTCTTTAACTTATCTGGACATCTAGATAGAGGCTATAATTAGGCTTTTAATGTTTCTTAGGGTGTGGTGACCTAACCTAAAGGTGGCTAAGTCTTGGGAAGGCTTTTAGGCTGTCCTAAGGCTAGGATGGACCTAAGTTCTTCATAATTTATTGCTTTATTCCTACATAATAGAATAGATACCTTAAATCCCTTACATTATTATCCACTACATCTAATCTTGGTCTTCCACTCCAACTCTACTGCAACACCAGTTTTTCTTTATTCTTCAAATCCAGCTTTTGATCCAACTTCAGATCTAGCTTTTGATTAGCTTATTACTTGCAATTGACGTAATTCACCTAATCAATACATTATAGTATTATTTTATGCATAGTTAAAAGAAAGCAATAAAGGTGGTAGTAATGCTCATGCATGCATGAATTACCCTAACTTATGCTAAGTCCTAGCATAATTTAGGTCAATTAATACCTATGATTGTTGCGCAATCATTGCTTCACTTATGCTTCCAGACTTCTTAGATTGAATTCAATCCTAATGATGATGTCTCTCCAACTCTGCTGGAGTTGGAGAAGACAGAAGCCTAGTTAAAGCTCCAAGCATCAAAACATCAAATTGACAATCGATACATAATCCTTAGGTTCTAAATAATCATTCTGGAGCTCTACAGAGAGTTCTAAGGGTTGAAGATCAATTTCGACTCGTCAGAGTTCGTCAGAGCTTTGGTGAATTCAGAAAATGTCAAAAGTATACAAAATTCCATCAAACAGAACATTAAAGGTCTTAAGAGCTTTCTGAGGTCACAAGGAACCTCAACAACTCATCAATTTATCCAATTGATGGTCTAATTAAGGATTCATTAGGGAATTAAGTAATCTTAATCTCTGAGTTTATGCGAACGCAGAGTCAGTTATCTCACTTAATTGTGTGAGGTTTAAGGTTCAACAGAACCTTGCAATGCTATATGAGGGATTAATTAGGTGGGATAACTCTTTCGAGGTCTCCATTGACAGAGAGCTAGAAAGTTGAAATGCAATTAGGTGTTTATTTTCTATGACTTTATTATACTAAATAGGTATAGGATCAGAGCCCTTAGATTATGAAGAGGTGATGGAGGGCCCCAATGAGTGTGTTCTAATTTCAGAAACCTCCGCTGTGGATAGCAGAGGTCACCAGTGAATGTGAAATGAACAAGGTGATTCAGCTGCTAAGAGTGAGGGAAAACCAGTGTTATGGAATCATGATAAGGTGAAGGAGGTGAACAGTGCATAAAAATAACAAAAGAGTGGCTCATGCGAGCTCAAAGAGCTCATCGGATCTAAGGAAGACGACATACAATTTGAAAATTTAAATCTAATTAACTACCTAATCTACTGAACTAATTTACACTACTCTTACCTTAACCTAATCCTACTATTACCTAGACGAAGGAGGTTGAGAAGTCTCCGTCGAGGGTTCTTAACAGAGGATGAAATCGGAAGGTTGGAGGAAGAAGTCTGGCAGGCGATTTCGTGGCGTGGAAGCAAATTCCAATGTTGACGCTTCGTCAGAGGACGTAGTGGTCGATGGCGGAGATTGTAAGCAAGTGGAGATGGTCAAAGGAATAGGATGGAGATGGAGACTAGTCATCGGAGAAGGAAGAATAGCCTATCTGTTAGCTAAGGTTGGGGAAGAGGGTAGGGAGCCAACCACCTAAAACGAAGGGTTCAAGGGGTATTTTCAGGGTTTAACGATGGCTAAGGAGCTTGAAATCGGATGGGTTTGTGTCTAGGTGCAGCCAAACTTCCGACGTCGTTTCCGATGCCGGTGTGGTTAACTTCGTGACCTAGTTAGGATTTAAGACAAATTCGGAGCAATCGATGGATTTGAGGTGGTGAGCGCAAGCTCCAGGACCTTGGTTAGGGTGGAATGGCTTCAGATGGAAGGTGATCGTGAGGTGTCTTCACCGCCGTTCGTTAGCCATTGAAGCAGCTGAAGAAGAAATGATGAAGAAGATGTTCGCAGGGACCTATATAAAAGGAAAGATAAGGACCTAGGTGAAAGGAAAGGACTTAAATCCAATAAATTATAGGTACTGAAATGCAAATAGAGCTTTTAAGGTTAATTTAGATTATTTTCTTTTCTAACTTTTTATATATTTTTATAATTTAGATAAATATTATATTAAAGCTTTGTATTCACATTTTTGACCCATTTATTTATATTTATTTACTTATTAACTTACTTAAGTTATTTTATACTTAGGTCTTAAGTTATACTTAAGTTAAATAAGATATTAATTAAGTAATTAATTAATGGTATTTTGAGTCCACTTATTAATTAAGTTATTAATAATATTAATTAGCTTATAATTTATCATTTTTGACTTATTTTTAAATCCTTTAATGGTTTGTCCCTTATTACATAATTAACCCTTATATATACATATACCTAGCTAATTAACTAGGGAAACTAGTTAATTAGAGGTAATTAGAAGCCATGATGAGCCTCTCATCATAACCCCAAGCCAAAGTTTTGTTAGTCCCTAACAAAATTAACCAGAAATATGATGATTTAAACACCAGGATTTAAATTATTATAAATACAAACTAAGTAGAGGAATGCTTAGGTCAGAATTTTGAATATTCAAAATTTTTTAGATTTTTATGTATATAAATAAGTATCCCTAAATATGCAGAGCATTCTCTAGGAATCTTTACTTACACTTAAAAACTCAAATACCCTTCTCAAAACACACTCCATTAAAAATAGAGTTTTTGTCAGGAATTTTATCAAAAATCAGAATCCCAAATACCCAATTATTCTCTGTAATCACTCTAAACCCTAGAAGCTCAGAATTCAAGGTGTTTTATGAAAACAAAACTTGAGAGTTGGAAATTAAATTTTAACTCAAAAACTCAATAGATTTAATTTAATCGATAGGTTTATGAAATTTGATTTTTATCAATCTGAGTTTTCGAAAATTAGCTAGACACTCATTATTAACCAAATTCAGAGTAGTAAAACCCTAATCTGCTGGCCCACAGCACCAATGAGAGACTTCTAGACCTAGGTTTTTGTCAATCTTTCTCCTTTAACCCTTAATTGCAAGTCCTCAAAACCCAATTTCTTAGGCTTCACTGCCCAATACAAAGGTTCAGTAGCTATGATTTTAAAGCATCCGTGCTTGTGAAGAGAATTGTCCTAAAGGCATCCAAATTTACAAAAATCTAGATCTTAAGACATCAATTTCCAATCCAGGTTATTCCAATTCAAGCCTTTGGCTTGGCCTTACTCATATTTGGTTGCTCTCTCCTCACCATTTTTCTGTCCCGAGATCAACACTTTTTGTGTATATCTCCTGGGTGGACCACTGGGTCTCTTATTCCTAATTTTTATCTCCATATTATTTTTAACTCTTTTCTGTAGGATAGAACACCCATATGTAGCAAGGTGTTCTTTTATTTGATGGAAGGAAGGGTAGCATGCATTTGTACTGAGATGCTTTATTTGGTGGATAAACTACAGAAGCACCCATTTGTAGCAAGCTGCTTAACTGCAGGGTATTTATTCTTTCTTTTTTTCCTTTTTTTTATATATATTTTTTTCTTTTCACCTTCCTACTAACATAATACTACAATTCATTTCTCCAGGTGAGTGTCACATCCTTCACCCTTTCAAGAGCCACCCTGCGGAAATCCTTAGACTAAAGAAGATTTAGAATTGATCTCTTGACCTCTGTGTTTTCGCAGTCTCAAATGTCAAAAAGACAACTCTATGTGTGTGAATTGTGGACGCTTAGGTTACTTAGCTCTGAAACCAAAGCGTGGATAGCAAAGCCATTCACTCTCAAGTCCTTTAAACTCATAGTTTCCTCCCGTAGGATCTGTCAGGACACAACTCACCAAGTGTAGATGAATGTCCTTAGTTGATTAATATAACTATATCCTGATAGACCTTAAGACTAAGATTCTACCAACTCTTTACTTAATTAAATTTGAATATTTAGCCTTTTTACTTAACTTGATGGTAAAAGCAGACGTTCATAAAGTGAGTAGACTGTCTACTTGAGCAAGAAAGTTACAATTTAATTCCAAAACTCAAGTTTAAAACTTAATACACCTTAATTACTTAATTTCAGGATAAAGAGCAGAAAACAGATCCTTAGGGTTCAGATTCTAACTTAAACAAAATCTTGTTCAAAACTTCACAAACAGATGCATGTTTTGAAAAGATTATTTAAGTAAAAATCTAAATAAGAATTCAATGCTCTTATAAAATACTATTTACAAAAATATATATGTATATAGTTTTTGATTTCTGACCTAAAAGAAGAATTAAGCTCTTAATTACTAATATAATTAAATTTAAATATATTTTTTGTATCTTCTTTTTTCTCTTTATGTAAAACCCCTTCATTATTTTTATGATTTTGTAATTTTTTAATTTATATATTTATATATATATATTTTTTATGTTCTATAAAATGTTCAAATTTTTATGAATTTTTCAAAAATTTTCCAAATTTTTAGGGTATTTTTGACTTTTCTAATTTTTTAAATTTTTTGTATTGCTATTTTTTTTAAATTTCGTGGGTATTTCCTTTTTTTATCTTTTAATATTTATAATTTTATCTACAAATAGACTTGAAGTGAAAATTGTCACTTCACACCCCCCGATGCCAAAATATTACAATGTCCTCATTGCGAGAAGGGTGGAAAAGATATTACACTTCACTTTGTGTAGGGTGATGGAAGGAGTCGGATAGAGGAGATCAAAGATCTTTGTGCAGATGATTTATATTCTGACCAAAGGTCAGAGTGGTCAGTCGGACTAAGTGAAGGTAATCAGTGTAAAATCAGTGACAATTCAGGTATAGATTCAAGTGTATGTGTAGGGACAAGCGTAGAAAATAGGAAACAGTTATATACGGAGTGAGTGGAATGATAGATGTGAATCCTAGTGGAGCACGTACAATCTCCAGCAAGACTCAAAACATGTGGTTCCAAGAAAGGTTTTAAATGTTGACCATTAACTTTGAAGGGTTAATCCTTGTTGGGTTCGGTGATTTCGATAACTCCATTGTCAAATATTCTAACTATAATAAATGGACCTTGCCATTTAGACCTAGGTTTCCCAAGAAAGAGCTTTAGACGGGCATCAAAGAGCAACACCTTCTAACTAGGTGCGAAAGATTTGCGGGAAATGTGTTTATCATGGAAGGCTTTATGTTTTTCCTTATACAGCCTTGAACTCTCATAGGAATCATGACGTAATTCCTCAAGTTCACTAAGCTGCAATCTATGGTGCTCACTAGCCTTCGCGAGGTCCAAATTACAGGCTTTAATTTCCCAATAGGCCTTGTGTTCTTTTTCTACGGAAAGATGACAAGGTTTCCCGTAAAGAAGTCTGTACCTGACATGGCTATTGATGTTTTGTGGGCGGTCCTATAAGCCCGCAAATCCTCATCTAAACAGGAAGATCAATCCTTCCTATCGGGTCAGATTATCATTTGAAGGATCTTTTTGATCTCCTGATTTAAGACCTTAATTTGCTCATTTGTTTGGGGATGATACGGTGTAGAAATACGATGTGTAACCCCATATTTTCTAAGTAGGTTCCTAAACTGGGCGATGTTAAAATGGGATCCGCTGTATGAAATGATAGCACGAGGTACCCCAAAATGAGCGATAATATGACTTTGTATGAAAGGAATGACAACTCAGAGATCATTTGTGCGTGTGGGTACGACTTTGATTCAACGAGATACATAATCAACCGCGAGTAAAATATACTCGAAGCCAGAAGAGGCTAGAAATGGACCCATGAAATCTATGCCCCAGATATCAAAGATCTCACTGACTACAATCGAGTTTCAAGGCATCATGTCTATTGGGACATGCTACCAAGAGTTTGGCAGCGACTACATGCCTTGCAAAATGTCTGTGAATCTGCAAATAAAGTGGGCCGATAAAACCCGCATTGCAAAACTTTTGCAATGGTCTTATGACCAGAAAAAAGACCACCACAAGCCTGTTCATGGCAAAAGGAAAGAATAGAATCAATCTTAGAAGCGGAAACACAACACCTGATGATTTGATCGTTACAAAGTCGAAACAAGTATGGATCTTCCCAGAAATAGTATTTGGCTTCTGATCTAAGTAGTGATTCCCATCCCAATAAGGTGAAAATTGATGTGTAATCAAATAACTGCCGATGTCTGCATACCAAGGAAGATTTGATGATATAGCCAAAAGATGCTGATGTAAACACATTTACACTACTTAAGATGTCTATTTATGCATGTTATTAAGCATAGGATTGCATTACATGCTATAAATAGTGCATAACAAGCATCATCTTGCATTTAGAGTAGTTTGAATAAAATGGAGGTTAATTGTCTCCTTTTATGTGCTTGGACAGGGCAAACTTTTTATCGGGGCCTCGGATGGAAGATCCAACCATACAAATGTGATCAGGGTGACGATTGGAGTTCAACAACTCCAAGATTGCCCTAATCAGGCATCTGTAGCACCAGATAGTGACTGGGGAACCCTAGAAAATCAAGGGGAAAGATGGTGTAAATCAACATTTCAAATGACAAATCCGACCACACGGATGGATTCGGATCGACGATCGCAGCCTAATAACGCAAAAATCGAGTCAATCCAACACATGTGGTACCATCTGCATCATCCAAAAAATGGACGGCCAAGATGGCACCATGTGGTGCAATCTTGGCCGCCCAATCGCCTGCACGCACCTGCTTAAGCTCCCGCATCTGCCCTTCCCAACCGTTGGATCAAGATCCAACGACTGTGGATGCATGCGCTTGAATGCTTCTGCGCGACCACTTGGGCGGCGTAGCGCAGCGATCCAGCGCTTTATTGCGAGGCACTGGTGCGCGTTCGAGCCTCGCCAAGCAAAATATGGAGTGGAGTCACACCTTCAATCGACCATCAGATCACGATCTAACGGCCATGCGCGCTCGATAGCGCCCATGCACTATCGCACGCCTGCGCCTCACGCAGGATTGTATGTAGGCGGGCACGCGTTGAGCAGCAGGGAAGGCGCCTCTTAAGCTGTCCGATCTCACAATCGAACGACTGAGATTCAGTGGATGTGTGTAAGCGTTAAGCGCACGTGAAAGCCAGCAGCTGTGCGAGCAGCGCACACTACGCCCACGATGGGGCTTTAGCGACAGTTTTATCCATCACTAAAGACCCCTTATTTAATGTTTTGAGATTTAAATGACCAAATTGCCCTCACTCCTTGCAACTATAAAAGGAGACCCCCTCCATACGAAATTATGATCCCTTCCTTCTCTTCTCTACCTCTCCAATGCTTAAGAGAAGCTTGTCCCACACCCGGGATACTCCTTGCAAGATAAAGTCCAAATTTTTGTCCCCGTTCGGAAGTGGATCCCGTGACGACGATGATGTGCTGCCCCATTCTTGTTCTTCTGCTTCGTCCTCCTTCGTCTTTCTCCATCTTGCTTCATCCAGGCGTCGTCCCATCCGGCTCATCCTCTAAGCGATCGTCGACGAGGATAACTTCTCTCTCCCATTCTTCTTTACAGCTTTCTACTGTAGAATTTTTCTGCTTTCTAGTGTAGCTGATTTTCTGCTTTCTAGTATAATTCTTATTTGATTTTATTGTATAAACATTTTAAAATATTGAATGCATGTTTTTTCTCTCTCTCTTCCTTTTAGTCTGATTGTTGCAATAGATTCATTATAATTACATCTCCTCGCTTTTCAGGAAAAATTCTAAAAAAAATATAATTGCGAATATAGATCGACGTAGCCTCCCACTGTTTGACCCGAAATTTCAATTTCGGTATAAATTTTATTTGTTGAACACGAATTCTTCGCTTTCAAGTTACAATGACAAGGTTTTAAAACCAAACATGTTAGCGTAGCGATTCGTATGTCTAACAGATGTTCATCAGGAAAGTCCTCTATGATTGGAGGGGATGATTCAATAATCTCAGAAGGAAGGCATGAAAGGTGGCCGGCAACAACATTCTGTCGTCCCGCCTTTTCACGAACTTCTAGGTTGAATTCTTGCAAAAGCAAGATCCATCTGATCAATGTAGGTTTCGTGTCCTTTTTTGTATAGAAGGTGTCTAATAGTAGAGTGATCAGAGTACACAATTATTCGAGATCTGAGTATATAAGATTTGAACTTTTCTAATCCAAATACTATCGCTAGTAATTCCTTTTCTGTAACCATGTAGTTCCTTTATGCCTCATTCAAAGTCTTACTAGCATAGTAAATCACTACCGGATTTTTCTCAATTTTCTGTCCCAAAATAGCTCCAACTATGCAATCTAATGCGTCACTGATGATTTCAAATGGTAAATCCCAATTAGGTGGTTGCAAGATTGGAGCCTATGTAACTCTGTCTCTCATTATCTCAAATGCAGATATACACTCCTCACTCATCTCAAAAGTCGTGTCCTTTGTGAGGAGGTTTGCGCGTGGTCAGGAAATCTTTGAAAAGTCAAGTATAAATCTTCTATAGAAACCCACATGCCCGAGAAAAGATCTCATGCCCTTGATTGAGTTAGGAATTGGAAGATTTGAGATTTAATTGATCTTGGCTTGATCTACTTGGATACCTCACTCAGATAAATGGTGGACAAGTAAAATGCCCTCTACAACCATAAAATGGCTCTTCTCCCAGCTGAGGACAAGATTCACTTCTATACATCTCTTAAGAATCTTCGACAAATTATCCAAACAGAATGAAATGTTTCCCCGAAGACTGAAAAATCATCCATGAATACTTCCATGCATTCACCCACCATCTCAGTGAAAATGGCTAACATGCAATGTAGAAAAGTCGCGAGTGCGTTGCAAAGCCCAAATGGCATTCTTCGGAAAGCAAAGGTTCCGAAGGGGTAGGTGAAAGTCATTTTCTCTTGATCTTCGGGATGAATTGCAACCTGATTATATCCAAAGTAACCATCCAAGAAGCAGAAGAACCTATTACCAGCTAACCTCTCAAGGATCAGATCAATGGATGGCAAGGGAAAGTGGTCCTTCTTTGTAACCATGTTAAGCTTGTGATAATCGATGCAAACCCGCCACAAATTCGCAATCCATGTGGGAATGGTTTCTAAAGATTCAGTCTTGATTATGGTGAGACCTACCTTTCTAGGTACCACATGAATTGGACTCACCCAAGGGCTATCAAATATAGGATATATAATGTCAGCATCTAGCCACTTGATTATTCCCTTCTTAACGACCTCCTTCAGATTCGAATTTAAACTTCTTTGAGCTTCTCTTGAAGATCGTACCCCATCTTTTATATAGATGCGATGAGTATAATAATTGGGGCTAATCCTGGTGAGATCGTGTAGAGTCCACTTAATTTCCTTCTTATGATCTCGTAAAACCTTGATCAATTTTGATTCTTGTCATTTAGATAGATTGGAATTGATGATTACAGGATATGTTTGATTAGGTTGGAGATAGACATATTTAAGAGTATTAGGCAATGGCTTCAATTCCAGTGAAGTAGTCAAATCAATAGCAGGATTTGAGGTGGGATTTTTGATTGCACAAAGTGATTGACATGAGTCATATGATTCAAATCTAGGATTGAGTATAGATTCTAATAGCGGATTTTCAACTTGAGGGTATAAGATATCAGAAGATGTGCTTTTTAGTTTTAAGGAACTAGAGTCATCCTCAAAAACTAAAATAGATCTAATTTCCTCAATCCATTTACAATCTAATCCCCGAGAAGCTCTAAATATATCCAATTTTATTGTCTTCTCCCCAAATTTTAACTTAATCTTTCTAGACTCACAATCTATGTTGGCCTTTGCAATGGCCAAAAAGGGTCTCCCTAAAATAATTGGGGTATCTCTAATGCATTCGGGTACTTCCATATCAAGTACAACAAAATGAATAGGAAAATAAAAGTCCCAAACTCTTACAATAATATCCTCCAACATTCCCTTAGGTGACTTAATAGATATATCGGCTAATTGTAAAGTCACATTGGTAGACTTAAGATTTTCTATTTGGAAATGGTCTACTAAGGATGAAGGAATGAGATTAATAGAAGCTCCTAAATATAGGAGAGCTCTATCAAAACACTGGTCCCCAATTATATAGGAAATAAATGGAGAACCTGGGTCTTTCTATTTCAAAGGAAGCGTACTCAAAATAATAAAGATCACTTGCTTCGAGAGCACCACAGTGCTTCCTTTCCTTAGCTTACACTTAGGAGTACACAACTCTTTAAGAAATCTTGTGTAAGTCAGAATGCGTTTGATAGCATCTAGGAGGGGAATATTAATATGTACCTATTCAAAAATTTTAACTAAATCCTCATCTAGTGTAACAGGTTGCTTTTATTTCCTAGTCTTCTTCAAAGCATTTGGAAATGGGACATGGATTTCCTATTCTACGAAGGTATTAGCCTGATCTCACGAATAAGCAGGAATTGCAAGATTGGATGTACCACCTCTTACAGATGTAGAAACAGGGGTCGTTCTAGATGTACTAGGGTCTTGGGATAGGCTTCGTGGATCTACTGGTTCCCTAGTGGAAATTCCATGGTGGGTTGTAAAAGAGTTAATACCCACATGCAAAAAAGCTAATGAAGAAGAAGATGCCTGATTCTGGAAAGATGGATTAGAGAGTAGAGGCTGGTCACCTTGAGTCAAAAAAGATTGCTGTTGATTTTGATACTCGTAATCATGTCTAGCAGAAGGTGGATTCTGATTTTGATTTTTATCCAGGGGTATTTAACTAAGGAAATGGGCATGTCCCAGATTCAGATCAATCCATGGTGTGGTCTCTGTTAGATATTCCTAGGGTTTGGAACTGGCTAGGATGGATGGACCCCTAGCTGACGAGACTCAGCTAACTACGTGATTTGGCCCCTGAGATCAACCAGTTTTGCCAAACATTGCTGTTGTACCTGATGAGACACTCATCATGATCTCTAATTACCCCTAATTAACTAGTCTTCCTAGTTAATTAGCTAAGGTTATGAATATATAAGGGTTAATTATGGAATAAGGGATATTTAGTTAAGGACCTTAAAATAAGTTAAAAATGACATTTTATCATTCAATTAACATTATTAATAATTTAGATAATAATTGGACTCAAAATCCTACTAATCATTCCCTTAATTAATAAGATAAGTAACTTAAATATAAAGTACACCTAAGTATGTAATAACTTAAGTGATTTTACTTAATCTAATAAATTAGTCTAAAAAGGTCAAAAATGTAAATTCAAGGTGTAAACATAATATTTACCTTATTTACTAACATATATAAAAAGTTGAAAAAGATCTAAATTAAAATAAACCTTCAAAACCTTGGTTTACATTTTAGTCCTTAATATTCATTACAGTTGAGTCCTTATTTATCATATAGGTCCTTAAGTTTTATTACTTTTAAGTCCCTCTTCGTCTTCTTCTCCAGCCAAACGAACGGCTGGCGGCAGAGAGTCATCCTACCGCGTGATCACCGCCCTGCCAACATCATTCCTCTTTGCCCAAGCTCTTGCAGCTTACGCTCACCACTTCCACTTGATCCATCGGTCTGGATCAACCGAAAGTCCTACTTTTCAGTGGGAGATAACCTCACCATCGTCGGAGACGACGTCGGAGGTTAAGCTCCTCAAGCTTCTTCTTCGGCCAGAACCCGCCCCTCTCTTCACCAAAAACTACTATAAATACCCCCTCACATCTCTAATTTTAGTAAGTTGGCTCCCTTCCCTCTTCTAATATTGCAGCCGACCCAATAGGCTATTCTTCCAAACCTCCAGCGAACCCCCATTTCATCTTCTGACTTCCTCCGTCCATCTTAAGTAGTCGAGGAAATTCGCCATGGTCTTTCGCACCTTTGACAAAGGCGCCGACCCTAGGATTCCTCTGCTCCACCTCAAATACGCCCTCCAAAGCTCTTTCTTCAACCCTCTGATTACGTCGTCCGCTATAAACCTTCGGTGGAACCCTATTGACCCCTTTGTCCAGGTAACAGTAGACTAGGATTAGGAGTAGGAGTAGGCTAGCTTAGTTAGTTAGTTTAGTTAGTTAGGTTAGAGTAATTGTAGAATTTAGCTTCATCTCTTCCAATCCTGGCGAGTTCCTTGAGCATGCCAGAGATCTTAATTTTGTCTTTTAACTCACTCTTCACCTTCTTTTATTCTTCATGTTCAATTCTAAATCACTAAACAGTTTAATTAGATCACCTAAATGCCTAATTCAAATCTCACCTTCACCGACTACTTCACTGTCCATGGTGACAGTAGTCGACCTAATTCCACCTTCATTGGGTTCTTTCATCACCTATCACCACTAATGAACCCAAATCAACTTTATATTACCTATTAATATCATCTATAATTAAACACCTAAATTTAAGTTCCTGAGTTTGCTGTCCATGGTGGCTCATGATCATTTCAAATTATAAATTAAATATATATTTATGATTAATAATACCTGTTGACTTGATTTAACTTCTCATTCGAGTAGTTAAATCAAGTCCTGATCTTAAACCAATCAAATTTTTCAGCAACGAACTTACTTTCAAACCTTTTATTTCAATGAACAAATAAGGAATTTAATGTGATAAAGCGGTTCCTTGGAACCTCAGGATCATTTTTAGATCAAAAATAGTTAATTTTGTCAATCTGTACATGAATTCTATATTTTCTGGACTCACCAGAGCTCCAATGAGTCAAAGTTAAGTTACAGCCTCTAGAACTTGCTAGGTGGCTCCAGAATGTTATTACATGGATTACTGATCATTTTTAAGAAATTTGCTTGATGTTTCAATCACTGTAGCTTTAGATTTAGCTTCATCTTCCCCAACTCGGGCGAGTTGGAGAAGACTGTTATAAGGGATTTAAGAAACACTTAAGGAGCTTAGAAGCTTTAGTGCGATGCATTGAAGCTATTTAAGTCTTTAAATCATTGTAACAAACACTGATTTACTCTGTCGAACACATACCTAATTTAGTTCAGGCGGCAAGCCTGAAACCTTAGGAATTAAGGATAGAACTCAAATCTAAAGGTCTGAGTGAGTTCCAGATGATGAAGAGACTCTGATTGATGTATTAATTTCTTTGGAAGAAGCTTTACATAAAAAGTCAATTTTCGAGCTTCTATAGTCAAACCTGAGTCTGATAATGGTGTTCTGAGCTTAAATTGAGGAATTGAGATGTGCAAGTTGTTTCTGGAATCTAAATTGATGATCTAAAATCAATTTAAGTAAGCTCAGATGATGTTTTTAGTGAAGATTTTTTTCCTGCCTATTTGGGTTACTCTTGAACCCAAACCAACAGAAGCACTATTCTGTTGAAATTCAAATCTAAAACCTACCCAGATTGATTAGTTAAAACCCTTAGAATTAATCTAAATAGATTAGGAACACTCTAAAGTGTCTGTTGCACAAATTGATATCTGAAAATTAATCTCTGAAGTTTTCAGAGAAGAGAAAAGCTTCTCTGCAAGTTTTGTAGGTCTCAAGAGCTTAAAGTCCACTCTAACAGAAGTGGAATAGTTTATATAATGTATACAGACTTTCTAATAGATGAGAGAAGTCCATCTGAGGACTTCCTTGAGTTAAAAACATTTCCAGGTTTTTTTATAAAACCCGTAGAAACCCCTGATTTCATCCCTTAAATTGAAGAACAAAACATCAATAAAACATTAAATTGACCTTAAAATTGAATAGATTACCTTAGAGCTTTCCAACAAACTTTAAATCATCCAATTTGGAGCTCTAGGCAGAAAGTTATGATCGATTGAATTCGGGTCTGGAAGGGTTAGCTTTGTCCCACCTCGGATATCCACGAGCATGCTCCTGGGTATAAAACTCTTTTGTTCCTATGGCTATGCAGTCGTCAAGCGCTCGGTGCACCGGTTTTGATTCTGATCTGATCTGAGCATTGTTCTGTGTGTGGGCATTAGCCTGTGGGTGTGTACGCCCTTGGGGGCATGTGTGCAGATGTGAATGTGCCCTGGGAGGGCGAGAGTGTGGCCTGGGAGGCCGGGTTGAGCCAAGATGGCTCGAGACTGTAAATCGATTAAGAAATAAATCGAAACAAACCTAACCGAGATTAGGCGAGGACCGAGTAGGGTCTGGTCCCACCCTAGTCTCAAGGTGCTATGTATCCTCGAAAGGACCTCACTGCAAATACAAAAACTTTTGGTTTAAAAAGTAGAAAAAAACCCGGTTCAGCTGAAAGCATAAGAAAAGAGAAGCCGCCGAAGAAAGCTAAGTGCTGAAGGATGCTAAAGGCTAAGGAAGAAGAGAAGGCAGGAGAAGATTAAAGTGTTAAAGAAAAACTAAAGGAAGATAAGAAGGCAGGAACAACATAAGAAGAAAGAGAGCTCGACAGAGTAGAAAATAAAAGAGAGAGAGAAGAAAAGAAAGGAGAAGAAGATTAGAGGCTGAGAAAAAAATAAAAAGGCGTTGAAACGTCGGTTTTGTTTTGTTATAACGTTGTAGTAAAGCCGGTTATGACCAACACTTCAAATATAAATTCTTTTACTCGGAAAATAAAAGAGTTCCCGAGGTCGAACTCAGGGAGCAAGTTGTATTCTAGAGATATACATGTTTCTTTTACAAAAAGAGAGAGGGAAAGAATTTGTTGTTTTCTCTTTGTTCTGCAGAGGGGATGCTCTTCTTTCTCTCTTTCTTTAGATCTCCTTCTTTCTCTCTGTTCTGCAGAGGTGATGTTCTTCTTCTGCAATGGTGATGCTCTTCTTCTTCTTCCTGCTGTTCCTGCTTTGGTGATGTTCTTCTTTCTTCAGAGCTCCTTGTTCTTCTTCTTCGTTCTGCAGAGGTGATGCTCCTCTTCAGATCTCTTTCTTCTTCTTCCTCGGTTTCTGCCTTGACCTCTCTTCTTCTTCTTCTGCTTTGGCCGTTGCTCTTCCTTCTTCTTCAGCCTGCTTTGGCCGTTTCTCTTCCTTCTTCTTCAGCCTGCCTTCTTTCCTGCTCTGGCTGCTGACCTTCCGTCGTCTGACCCGGTGCTTAGACGACTTAACTATGCCTTTGCTACAGTGCAGCTCCTTCTTCTTCAGCGGGTCTTCTTCGCCTGTGCCTGCACACTTCAGGGTTTTTCGTCAAGAGGCAAAACCTACTCTACCCCCCTCCCCCCGCGTCTCTCTTCCTCTCTGAAACCACTCTTGGGAAAGCTCTCCCAGAGCTGCCGGGTAATCGGGTTCGGGTCACGCCCGGGTCCAGGCCCACCGGCGTGCGGTGGTGGGCGAGGAGTGCAGGTCGGTTTAATCGGGTCGGGCCAGGTCCGCGGAGCGTGGTCACGGACGAGGCCGGGTCGGGTGAGAGGGACCTCACCCCGTGGTCAGGAGGCAGACAGCATAAGGCACTTTTTGCCTTTATGCGTCCGCGCGCCTCCGAGAAGTTCCGAGGTGGGACTAAATGTCCCACCCCAATTGAGCGCCCGTCGCGGAGGGAGCAGTGGGCGATCGTGGCTTCACGTGCGGCCTTCGCCCCATCTGCGAGCCTGGGACGTTTCGCTGAGACTCCCCGCGCAACCTGGGAGTCGAACCTGGGCGAAGGCGTGCCTGCACCTGCAGGTGAAGGAGCTCTGCCTGCTCAGTAATGGCGACGGCGGGCGAGTCACCTGGTCACAGAAGAACGGCCTCTCGGCCAAATCAGACAGGCGGGGGACCTTCGCCGTGGCACGGCGAAGGTGGTCAGGGGGTCTGCAGGGGGCGTGATGGAGCCAACAGGTCGTCCTAGGTCAAACTGTGAGCGAAGAAGTGGGTGTGTTCGGTGGATCTGCAGAGGGCGTTTGGTGGGAAGTGGAGGGGCGGAAGAGGATCAGGGTGAGGAGGCGGAGGTTCTGCGGTGGTCGGCGAGCCGTGTGGGTCGCTGAGGTGATGGGAGCGGCTCGCCGGAGGGTGGTCGGAGGCGGAGAGGGTGAGGGTGAACAGGAGCGGTCGAGGGTTTAATCAAATAAAAGACAGTGAGGAAAAGAAAGAGGGGGAGGTGGGGAGGAGTTCTGACCTAGCTATGGAGACGAAAGGGGCCGAGACAGGGCGACAGTCGTATCGACTGTCGCCGGAGAAGAAGATGCCCAGGGGAAGGGGCGGCGGCGAGCAGAGGGCTGGAGAGGCGCCAGCTGGGTACGGCGTGGCGCAGGAAGAGCAGGGGAGGAGGTCTCTGCTGCTGGTATTACGGCAGAGCGAAGAGGAGGAGGGGGAGGAAACCGCCGGAGCTGGTGAGCGTCTGCCGGAGAAAGAAGAGAAGGAAGTTGGGGATTTTCTCCGTCAGATCCAGGCTGCCCTGGTCGGTGGAGCAGCGGGGGGTATTTATAGGGATGAAACAGGGAGGAAGGCGGAGGGAGACGACGTGTCTCCCTCGCCGGAGAATGGTCGGAACACGAACCCATACCGTCCGTGCGTTCGCACGGCCGGTATGGTGGGCTACAATGACCAGGGGGGTGCTCCTGCGACGGCTGACGACGCAGGGCACCCCCGGTTTACTTGCCAGGTCCCCCACCTCGCCCTGCGCGGCGCCATGCTCCGCGCAAGGTCGCCGGAGCATGGTGCTGGCAGGGTTTTGCAGGAGGGACCTGATTGCAAAGAACGAAGGAGAGTTAGGGGCCAAAATGCGAGGGTTCAAAAGTTGAGGGCCAAAGAGTAAATATATGAGGACCAAAGTGTAAAGTCGGTCAAGGAGGTTTCTTCTTAGGCTCAAGTTTTTATACATGACTAATTAGGACCTAAGGAATCTGATGGTGAATTTCATTTCCATATTAAACCTTGTTTGACCGGTCAATTTGCGCAAAAACCCAAATTAAGTTATTAATTGGGCATGGTTCTCAATGTAGGTCAAAATGGGTTCTAAAGGCCAAATTAAAGGTTCTAAACCCTAGAGATTATTTTTCTATGAATTTTAGAGGGTTTATTCTATTTTTACTTTGCCTCGAACCTTGTGAATTGAAGTGGGTTGTTTTAGGGTTACAGATTATCATTTGGTTTCTTGGAGGTGCTGTAGCCCTTGCTAGATCATTTCATCCCACTTTTATTCTTATTAAGCTGCTTTTACCTATGTTTGGGCCCTGAATTACCCTGTATGCAGATTATACTGGTAAAATTGCACTTTTACCCCTTATGACTTGTTTTCTTCTCAAACTCAGAATTCTCTGAGTTAAGCCTTTCCTTGAGTTATGTAGGAGCTTTTATCCTTTGTATTGGGTCAAAATGAGCTAGTTATGGCTCTTGATGAGGTTCTCATCAGGCGTCAAAAGAAAGAAGAATTTTCTCTTGCATACTTACTTTTTGTAAAAAGCATGTTTTAATTGCATAATTTTCTAATTGCCTTAATTTCTTAGAATAAAATTGAAAAGCTAGCATGTTTACTTGTTAATAAAGTATAACATTGAGTAAATATGTTTGCATATGGAATTTTGTATGTTCTTCATAGTTAAAATATTTGACAAAATTCATGGTTTTAAAATTAAACTAGTTTTACCTCCTAAACTTGAAGAGATAAAAGGAAATTAGTGAATTTGGAGAAAAATTATTATGCCTCCCAGTGAACATGCTGGACTCAACCAGTAAAAATTTCTAAAATGTTAGGTTAATTCGACCCTATACTACACAATTGACACAACTTTGAGTTAACCTAAGTGATTTCTTCTACTCTTACTTAAGTGAAATTAACTTAATTACTGAGTTGAGTGAAAAACACACATCTCAACAAGAGCTTTAGCATTCTATCGCTGGCTTTCAGTCATAGCTCACAAAATCTAATCAAACTGCTAGTCTATATTTGGCCCTGCGAAGTTCTGCAAACCCATGTAAAATGGCCTCGCATTTGGTTGCTAAAACGGCAACGTAGGTGGGTTTTACCTAGTTTGAGTTGGATATGATGGTCTTTGTGAATGGCCAGACCAAAAGAAATTAGGGTGATTACACCATCCAGGATTATAGGTATTAGAATATGGGTTTGATCTCGGTGCATATCCTTGAATGCCGTTCAAATCAGAAGGATAAAGCGCGTTTTCTACAAAAAACCAGAAGTGAGAACAGAGGTGGGAAAGATTGTGGGATAAAGGTCCCTCCTTGGGTTGGTGTAGGAGTAGATAGAAAACCCAAGGAAGATGGATCTCTTGAATCTAGATTATTCACAAACTCCCTTCTAGTGAGAATTTGTAGAATAGGTAAACGTGTGGGATTCTACGTAGCTAGAAGAGGTGTAAGAGTCTTCATCATGTTTCGGACCTCATCGACATGCCTCACTATGATATCGACTTTGTCCAGTTTCTCTACTATAATCTCTAAATCCTTGGATCTTGATAGATTCTCGATCTCGTGAATGCCCTTTTGTGGGTTTTGATGCACTGCATTGGTGCCCTACATGAATTACCACATGGATGTGCTATTGTTAGAGTTTTCCACCATCCCTTCAAACGATTCCGAGGCGATTCTGCATCGCGATTTAAGAAATTCCCTCCACAAGAGGCATCGACTAGATTGTGAATGCCCTCTTGCAATCCAAAATGAAAGATGTGCATTAGTTGCCAACAAAGATTGTCATGATGTGGGCATTTCCTTTGCAATTCATGGAAGCGTTCCCACACTTCATGAATTGGTTCTCCTTGATTCTGAGTAAATGTGGTGATAGCTCACCTTAAAGCATTAGTATGACCGATAGGGAAGAATTTCTTCAAAAATGCATATTCAAGTTTAGCCCAAGTCGAGATTGGTCGTGCTATATTTCTGTACCAGTAGACAACCTTGTCCTTAAGGTTGAAGGAGAACATCTTCATCAATAGGATTTCCCGGCTTTGATTTCGAGGACCAAGAGTTTGAGATAGATTTAGATCTTCAATGTGTTGGAATGGATCCTCATAAGCAAATCCGTGAAAGTGTGAAATTAGACCTATAATGCTTGGCTTTAATTCTGGGTCATTTTCCCCAATGGGAATCCTAACATTAGGCTCTACTTGTGCATTAGATGCATTATATTAGTCGCAAAGTAGAGGACTAGGATGAGGGATCATTAAATCAGGGTTTTCAAAACCCGCCTTAGATCGAGGTGGAGGACGAGTTTGTAGGTTCTGCAAATTTTGAAGAATAGCCGTCAACAAATTGATTTGACAGTTTTGCTCAAGCATCTGAAGGTTCTGGTTCAGGAGCGCCTCATGAACATCAAAAGGTGGCATCTCCCCCTGACCAGATGAAGAATGGATCTCAGGATTCTGGTTCTGCATTTTGTCCATAGGATCAAATGCAGAAAAAGCAGATGTATTAGATGTGAAAATTATTGGTTGCTTTAGTGCAACCAGCTTAGGAATACCTATCAACGGAGATACGGGAGGCGGTTTCAGGGATCTCCTCTCGTGCATAAACCAAAAGAATGTGCAAAGGCACACTAACACTACTGAAAACAATGGCAAACAAGACCCGAAAATAGCACAAAAAGCAGGTTTTTCTCTTCTTTCAAAGGAAAGAAGAGAGTCCTAAAATACACAAAGATAATTTGGACGCAAACAAGTATAATATCAGTATCAAAATACGCATCCTAAACCCGTGTCTATGCAAGTACTTATCCTTAAGGCTCCAAGGTCTAAGGTTTAGGATCGAGACCGCTCACTACAAGCTCCCTGGGGCTTAGTAGTGAGACAGACTTGTTGAGCTTTGACCAAAGCCCTAAGAGGTGCAAATATGAGAGGTAGAAAAATTAGACTTGCATGACTCTAGTGATTGCGTTGTGTCCACGATAGCATACAACAGACATGAGCGAAAAAACCCACATGCATTCTGCAAACAGATTGAGTCACAAATTTTAATTATCTGCTTTTACTTAATCTTTTCACAAAAATGATAGAAAGAAGTAAGGTGACCGCTTATTGGGTAATTTGAACCAAAAATATGGTCTTCGTTATTATTTAATGACAATGATCTACGTGGGTTTTGTGCGTGCTTTCCCGCTGATGCGAGAAAAATAGTAGAAAAATTCCCGAGTTAGATTTCCCAAATATACTAGCAGGTATGTGCACTTCTAAGAGTGTATGCCTAAAACGTGCTGCTGCTAGTTAAGAAGGTATGCATATTTATGTATTTTTTATTTTTTCTAACTAAATGCAAAAATACAAACTACACTAAAGACTAAGCAAGAAATACTCACAATGGAATGTATACTAGAAAAACAGAAAAATAGAAAACCTGCCTCCTTTCCTGAGAGTACCCGCAAAGGTAACCCTGACAAGAAGATAGAAAATAGAAAAAACAAAGCTAATTAATAAAAGAAATTATATACAAAATAAAATAGTAATGGCAAATATAACGATACAGTTCCCTCACCGACAACGACGCCATCAAAATGATCGTTTAATTCCTCAACATAGTTAATTAAGTTATTTAGACTTATTTAATTGCATGAGAAAGTAACTTTGGTTAACTTGAATTAATGTTGATTGTGTAGTATAGGGTCAAGTTAACCTAATATTTTAGATTTTAAATTCCTTTTTCCAAGTCATTTGCTGAGAGGCATAACTTATCTTAATTTACCATTAATTCCTAAGTATAAATTACTAATTACTTAATCAATCAGATTATAATTAAATTACTTTAAGTACATGAATCCTGCATAAGAGATTCAAATAAAAACATGCACTATTCCATTAAGAAGGAACATATTTGCACATGTGATTTTTCCTTAAGAATTAAGTAAACATCTTTATTCACCCATTACAACTTATTACAAAAGATTAAGGCAAGAAAAAGTTATACAAGTAAATACAACTGCCTTATTATATTAATTAAACTCAAGATATTATAAGGAGACATGTTATTACAATAAAAGCACAAAAGTAAAAGATTAGAAGATAGCAAGAGTCTCCTTTCCTCTTAATCTTCAGCCCTTTCTTCTCTTTTATTTCTTTGTCGTTACTCTTTCTCTCTCTTTTATTCATCTTTTTCTCTTCTTCTTCTTCTTCCTCTAAGCCCTCTCTATTCTCTTAGATTTCTCCTTAGGTTTTCTCTCTTCTAAATCACCCTAATTATTGTGCATATATGCCAATGCTTAACCAAAAATTTGCTTTTTATAGTTGGCAGCTCAAGCCGGTTGGGGATACACAGCACCCCCTAGAGGGTAGGACCCGACCCTACTGGGTCCGAGCCTAGTTTTTATTAGGTGTTTTTTTTCCAATTCAATTCCATGCACAATCTCCAACCTCCTAGGACCACACACGCCTACTCGAGCCTACGCTCACGCCCACAGGCGCGCACACACACACATGTGCAAGCACGTGGAATGCACACACCTGCACCGAAGCTTAAGTTTCATTTCGCACCCTAAGCTGACGACCGATAAGGCTTTAACACTTTTTAATGTTATACCAGTGCGACGCTTCTATAGTTCCTGAGGTGGGACTATCATTTCCAGGTTCTGGCCGATCTTTGGCCGACGATTCCAGCCGATTGGCTAGACCAAATCAACCATTCCAAAGCTCGATTGAAAGCCCTTGAGAAGTTCTATCTAATTGTAACACCAATTTGGTGTTCAGGTCAGATCTAGCCCTTCGATTTGGAGGGTGAAGTTCAAGGATTGTCACGGCCATTCATGGCCTGCAGAGGGTAACTTCAGGTCTTTTGACCTACAGGAAAGAGTCTGACCTCCAAGTGAGGTCTGAACCATCTGCAATAGATGATTCTACATCTATTGGTGAAGAAAGAGAGCTCTGTATGGCTTCATGAAGAGGAAGAAGCTCATGAGCTTCTTACAGGAGCTTCAGAGCTCCATTTTGAGCTCTGAACATCTCCATAGAGAGCTAAGGATGCCTAGAAAAGATTTAAACCATCTTTGCAAGAAGTTATGATTCAAGCTGGGTGAATTTGGGAACCAAATCTTGCCAAAATCTCAAAGAACTTAGTATTGGGTTCTAAAGAACCTAAATTGGACAGTGCTCAAATTCAGACAAAATCCTCAATAAAACTCAATCAAATCAATTCCAATTCACTCTAAATCATCGCAAAACAAATTTCAATCTTCTAATCTATAGAATTAAACACTTAACCCTCAAATTGAACTTGGGACTTGACCACAGTAAGCTTAGGGTTGACTTTTAGAATTAGAGCTTCTCTAACCTAATTAAGACTCTAATTTCATTCTATTTAACCTCAGGAATTGATTCAAAGTCTCAAAAGGCAATTTTGGTCAAAAATTCTAGGGTTTAAGTACTTGTCGCCTGAGATCCTAATAGAGTTTGTTCGACAGAAAAAACTACAGCTTCTCTGAATAAACAAACAACAGGAATGACATCATCATGCTTCACTTATGCTTCTAGAATTCTCAGATTGTATTCAATCCTAATGATGATGTCACTCCAACTCTACTGGAGTTGGAGAAGATAGAAGCTTAGGTCGAGCTCTAAGATTCAAAACATCAAATTGACAATCAATATATAATCCTTAGGTTGTAAATAATCATTCTGGAGTTCTGCACAGAGTTCTGAAGGCTGAAGATCAATTTCGACTCATCAAAGTTCGCCGGAGCTCTGGTGAGTTCAGAAAATGTCTGACAGTGTACAAAATTCCATCAAACAGACCATTAAAGATCTTAAGAGCTTCCTGAGGTCACAAGGAACCTCAGGAAGTCATCAATTTATCCAATTGATGGTCTAATTAAGAATGCATCAGGGAATTTAGTAATTTTAATCTCTGAGTTTATGCGAACTCAGAGTCAACTATCTCACTCGATTGAGTGAGGTTTAAGGTTCAATAGAACCTTACAATGTTGTATGAGGGATTAATTAGGTAGGATAACTCTTTCGAGATCTCCATTGACAGAGACATAGAAACTTGAAATGGGATTAGGCATTTATTTTCTATGAGTTAATTATACTGATTAGGTATAGGTTCGGGGCCCTTAGATTATGAAGAGGTGATGGAGAGCCCTAGTGAGTGTGTTCTAATCTCAGAGACCTCTATCGTGGACAGTAGAGGTTGCCAGTGAATGTGAAATGAACTAGGCGATTCAGCTGCTAAGAGTGAGGGAAAAGCAACTTTATGAAATCATGATAAGGTGAGGGAGGTGAACAGTGCAAAAAAATAACAAAAGAGTGGCTCAAGCGAGTTCAAAGAGCCCGTCGGAGCTAAGGAAGATGACATACAATTTGAAAATTTAAATCTAATTAACTACCTAATCTACTGAACTAATTTACACTACTCTTACCTTAACCTAATCCTACTATTACTTGGATAAAGGAGGTTGAGAAGCCTAAGTCGCAGGTTCTTAGTAGAGGATGAAACCAGAAGGTTGGCGAAAGAACTCCTTTGGGTGATTTTGTGGTGTGGAAGCAGAGTCCAGTGTCGGCGCTTCATCAGGGGTTGCAGTGGATGGTGGTGGAGATCGGAAGCAAGTGGAGACGATCGGAGGAATAGGATGGAGATGGAGATTCGTCCTCGGAGAAGGAAGAATAGCCTATCAGTTAGCTGCGGTTAGGGAAGAGGGTAGGGAGCTAACCGCCCAAATCAAAGGGTTCAAGGGGTATTTATAGGGTTTGGTGATGGCTAAGGAGCTTGAATCCGGATGAGTTTGTGTTTAGATGCAGCCTTACATCTGGCGTCGTCTCCGATGCCGGTGAGGTTAACGTCATGTCCTAATTAGAATTTGGGACAAATTCGGACCGATGGATGGATTTGAGGTGGTGAGTGCAAGCTCCAAGAGCTTGGCGAGGGTGGAATGGCTTCAAATGGAAGGTGATTGTGAGGTGTCTTCACCACCATTCGTCAGCCATTGAAGTAGCTAAAGAAAAAATGAAGGAAAACAAGAAAAGATAAGGACCTTGGTGAAAGGAAAGGACTCAAATGTAGTAAATTATAGGGACCGAAATGTAAATAGAGTCTCTTAAGGTCAATTTTAATTATTTTCTTTTCTAACTTTTTATATGTATTTATAATTTAGATAAAAATTATATTAAAGCTTTGTTTTCGCATTTTTGAACCATTTACTTATATTTATTTACTTATTAACTTAAGTTATTTAATACTTAGTTCCTAAGTTATAGTTAAGTTAAATAAGATATTAATTAAGAATTAATTAATGGTATTTTGAGTCCATTTATTAATTAAGTTATTAATAATATAAATTGCCTTATAATTTAACATTTTTAACTTATTTTTAGGTCCTTTAATGGTTTGTCCCTTATTACATAATTAACCCTTATATACACCTATACCTAGCTAATTACCTAGGGAAACTAGTAAATTAGGGGTAATTAGAAGCCATGATGAGCCTCTCATCAATATACAGTGATAAAATCCATGACAAATAAGTTGGTGCGCAATCTTGTGAAAGGGGAGGATGTATTGGTGATGTGTGTAGGAGAAAGTGGACTATATATATGTATATATATGTGTGTGTAAAAATATATATATATATATAGGTACCTAGGTGTATATATATATGTATATATATATGTATTTGTGCGTGTGTATGTATGTGTGTGAGTGAGTGTTTGTATGTGTTTATGAGAGTGAGGGTGTGTGTGTGTCTATCTGTGTGTGAGTGCATGGGAAGAAGCAAGAGGGAGACAGGTTGTGCACGTAGCGTGCTAGGAAGAGGAGCTGCTCGTGCTGGGGAGAGATGAGCACCACGCGCAGGCACTGAAGAAGGCACCAAACAGTGCTAAGAGAGGTGTGGAGAGAGATGTGCAGGCAGGGGGTTCTGCAACCGGCTACAACAGGTCACGAAGTGGAGAGAGAGCGGCATGGCCATCGGATAAGTGAGGAATGGCCGGTCATGACATTGTAGCCGTGTGAGGTCGTAGCTACCGTGCTAAGGGCAAAAAGCAACTGGCTGGTTCCGTGACTCACCGGCTAGCCTGTGAGCGTATAAGGCTTGGACCGGTAGGGGGTTCATGTAGATGCGCATAGAATGATCGGCAAATGCATGCGAAGGCATGCGGGGGCAAGGCTGAGTGCACGGTGGGATGGGAAGGAGCTTCAGAGCTTCTTGCTCTAATAATGCTGATGACATAAAAAAACAAAAAAAAAACCAGAATGGAAACAAAATAAATCAAAACTAACAAAAGCAAATGAAAAGGAGAATACTGAAATTGCACTAGATGAGGGGTGAATAGTGAATTTAGAAAATATTGTAAGGCAAAAATAGAATCACAAAAAGAGGAACAAGAGTTTTAGATGGAAACCTAAAACGGGTGAAGACCACTGCCTAAGCCAATCCCTTGACTGATTACGCAGCAATCATAGGTCCTAATTGACATAAATTAGGTTAGGACATTGCATAAGTTAGGGTAGTTCATGCATGCATAAGCATTATTTGCATATTTACTGTTCTTCCTATAGCTATGCAAAGAATAATGATGTAATATACTAATTTGGTGCATTATATAAATTGTAGGAAATAAGAAGCTCAAGAGTTGGATCTGAGACTGGATCTGAAGCTGGACTTGAAGGCAGAGTTGCAGTATAGCTGGAGTAGAAGACCTAGAATAAGATGTAGTAGACAATAATGTAAGGGGTTGAGGTATGCTATTCTATTAAGTAGGAATAAAGCAGTAAATTGTGAAGAAGTTAGGTCCATCCTAGCCCTAGGATAGCCTAGAAGCTTCCCTAAGCCTTAGCCACCATTAGATTAGGTCATTGTACCCTAGGAAGCCCTAAAACTCCAATTTCATCCTTTTCCTTGACTTCTAGATGAGTTATTGGACTTCCAGAACCCTTAGCCACAACCCGCACACCTCAAACCCACATCTGCAGCATTATTGGATATCTAGACACTTGGTTAGATGTCCAATTTCTACAGAATACCCAAGATAGAATCTTAATTCTTCCCTGCCTCTGTTTGGATGTCCAGAAAACAAGTCTGGATGTCTAAGGTTTCATTTTAAGACATCTGACACTATTGTCAGACATCTTGAACTGCCCTCCAATTCTTGTTTTCGAATTCAAGCTTGGATCTTGAATTCCTAGGTACCTAAACCCAATTCCAACCCCATAGGAACCCAAATTAAGATACCCCAGCCCTAGTACATGACCACTAGACCTCCCTAACAACCTAATTAAGTACTCACTAAATCTAATTGACTTGGATCTTAGTCAATTCCATCAGCCTATTCAATTGGACTCGTTGAGTCCAATTGAGCCGTAATTTCAGCATACATAGCCGAATTGGACTCAGTGAGAGTCCAATTGACCTAAACCTAACTTAATTGAGTCTTTTTACTCTCAATTATGGTTTTACGCATCCAACTAAACTTGTATCAAGTTTAATTGCATTTTACCTTAATGAATTAGGGTTTACAACCCTAATTTGAGACCTACCTTGACTTAAACCCACTAGAACCTAACTTAATCAACCTAGCCACATAGGTTTCGACCCACAAACACTCGCACACACCATCCACATGAAAATACCTAGCCTAGAGTTCTCTATAACTCTCCACCATGTGTTGTTGCCTTGGTTGCTAAAAATAGCAATCAACTTGCATTCAATTTTTAGATCCACCAAATGTGGATCTAAAAACCAGCCATCCATCCTCTCTCTCACTCTCCCACAAGCTCCCACCATACGCCTCTCTAGAGAGTTCCACACTTCTCTAGAGTGGCTCCCTTGGGTAGCCATTTGCATCCATCTAGCCTTCCACCTGGCTTTAGCTTCATTCCACCTCCATTACTCCACTTCCATCTCCAAGAGCACACCATGGCATCCCCATCACCTCCACACCAGGCCTAGATCACCTCCAACCTCTCTCCAAGGGCCAGCCTATGCTCCATTGGCCGCCCCTCCTCTCATCCACTTCAAAGGCCATCGGAGCTACCTCTGAATGACCTTGATTCTGTTAGCTAGATAAGTAGCGTAGTTCTTCGTAGATTAATACTTTATTACTGCATAGTAGTGTGGCTCCATATTCTCCCCGAATGATGCATGCATAATACTCCCATATATTCATGTATGCAGTAGTTTTTTGCTAGCTAATTTATTGTGTTCAAGCTTTCCTATAAAAGCTTTCCATGAGCTTCACTCTGTAGCCACCATGGTGCTATCAATGAAATCATCTTTTATATATCTCTATGTCTTTGTGTGAAAATCACCATGACCTAATTGCCATATTTCCTTGTGATTAAAGTTGCATGCGCGAAATTTGTATTCTCTTGCAACTAAGCATGTCATGCATCAATACGAATTATTGTAAACTGGCATGCATTTCTGAATAAGTAGAGCGAGATATATCGAATTCGAATCTGCATTTTCTAAATGCCTCCCAGAGATGAACAACTGAGAGTCAAGTATCGTTATTTTATAAATTATTTTTGATGAGCATTTTCACGCACTATACTATGACGAGAACTCTATTTTCAAAACACGAGTGAGAATCGCCATCTGTCAAATGGCGCCGTTGCCGAGGAGGCAACAAAATTGATTTTGATCTTTTGAGCTTTTAGTGACAAATATTCCTCTACTTGTTTGTTGGATGTGCAGGAAAGTAGGAAAAATTGGGTCTGCACACACACCGGGTGTAGAAAAATCATCAGGTGCACTTCTCTTAGATTAGGATTTCCCTTTTTCAAATCCTAGGTTAGATTTCCTTCTAGCAATTTCATTTGAGAAAAAAAAGCCTATTTATTTTCGTGAAAAAAAAAAGTCTAGGTAGTTAGATTAGGTTTCCATTTGATTCTTAGGTTAGCTTGCTTGAATAAAAAGGGGGAAAACTCTCTTTTTCAAAAAAAAGCTTTTCCCTTCAAAAAAGAACATAAGTTTTTGAAAAAAAAAATCATTTTGGTGGAAGGTTTGAATTTTGAATTCAAACACCTTTTAAAGGCTTTCTAACCATTCTATGATTTTCGGCCAGATTTCAAATTCCTAGTTAAAAATTCAAATACAAATAAATTAATGAGCAAAAAATTTTGAAGTTTGGGCTATGCCACCACTTTCAAACCATATTTCAAACGGTACCATTCATTTGAACAAAATCAAAGTAGAAATTTTCTAAAACTTTGCAAAGTGCAAGGGGGTCAAATTGACCCAAATTTGAAAATTTTCAAAATTCAAAAATCAATTTCGAGCAATCTGTGAATCTCGTTTGACTAAAAGTGGTCGCTTTTGAAAGCTGATCTCATTGGCTTTGATTTACATTTTTTCCTAAATTCTTGAAGATCATTTGATACTGTTTCCAAGCAAAAAATCGTCTAGGTGTCAAAATTCCAGATCTTATCTCTTGACATTTAAAAGTCTCTATAAATTCATTTGAGGTAGTAAAAATTATAAAAAAATATTCTCTGAAAAGATACTTGAAAAAGGAATCTGCTTGCCAAAATTCAGTTTATTCTGATTGCAATTTTTATCAAAGAATTGTTCTTATTTCCATGGTCTGCTGAAGAAGAAAAAAAAAGCCAAGAATTGCAAGAACCCTAGGTTACACCTTTAGGGTTACACTCTAGAGACCATACATTTGGGCTAGACTAGACTTGATCAAATCTAAGGTTTAGCCGGTGAGCATGGTTGCCCTGTGGGCCACTCGCCATAAACCCTAGCTCAAGAAAAAAAGGTTCAAATAAATTGTAAAACTTAGAATAAACCCAAATTCATTGTTGTACTACTGGGTGGTTTCAACCGCTCTTGCCAAACCTGGTGACTAAGTCAGCAGGGTAGTGTCAAATGACCATGGCTCAGGGGTCAACGAAACCGAAGGCACAAGTCGAAGGAAGAACCTTCCCCTTAGTCCCCTCGTAACTAGATTGGCTAGGTTAGCTTGAGTGGTGGCAATTACATTCAGTCGATTGATCGACGAATTTTCTCTTCAGGAAATAAAATTTTAAATGAAAAATCTGGTCATCTGATCATAAGGACCATCTGATTGATAGGGCCTTAGCCTTGTCAAGCTGGCTACACCAACCTAGGGGTTGGTTGGTGCATGCGAGGAAGTCACTTACACCTCAATTGGTTGGACCTTGGGAGCCACTCCCAAGGAGGCGAGTCACTTCGCCTGGGCCATCTTCTCCCCTACCCTCTTCTTCTATCTACTTAGTCACAATGGCTAACCTTGGACCTCGACTTGGTCAGCATCTAGAAAATCTGGACCTGATGGCTCATCTACAAGCTCGAGTTGTTGAATCTGAGGAACGGCAGTAAAAGAGTTTAGACCGTATCTTGAACACTTTGGACAGAATGCAGCATCCACCACAAGGAGAACAGCTTCAGGATTTCTACGATCTGGCAACACCGATTGTTGCACCTCTAGTACAGATTCCCACATGCGGAGATGCGTTCGAGCTCAAGCCTAATCTAATTGGGTTGATTCTGAATTAATTCTATGGAAACTCGAACGAGGATCCATTCCAACATCTAGAGGACCTGAGTCGAATTGTGGAAATGGCTCGACCCAGGGATGTAGATCTTGGAATTGTTCTGATGAAGATATTTCCATTTTCTCTCAGGAATAAAGCCTCATATTGGTTCAAAACCATTGGGAAGCCAATTGGAACATGGCCAGAATTATGACGTGAATTCTTATAGAAGTTCTTCCCAATCGGTTGCATGAACAGGATGAGGCATGCGATTACGAATTTCTTCGAAGGACCTAAGAAGTTGCATGATGCTTGGGATAGATTTCATGATCTCTTATCGAAATGCCTGCACCATGGTGTGCCCAAATGGCACTTAGCTCAGATTTTCTACCATGGGTTAGATGACACACATTGGTACCTGGCCGATGCATCTAGTGGCGGGAACTTCCTCCTAAAGACGAGAACAGTGCATTTGAGTTGTTCAAGTAATTAGCAGAGAATTCAATGAATGCCGCATTGATGAACTAGTTCCAGCGAGTTGGATAGCTGCAAGTGAGTGTTCATGAGGCTCAAGCAGAGTCCATCCGAGCTGACATAAGCATCATTGCCAAGGAGCTGGGAAAAATGGATCTGCTAGGAAAGAAAATTGATGAAGTACTTCGTGCTCGACCGGAGCTGCCCAAAAGCTCTGCTACTCCTAAATCTTCTTATGCACCCTGACCCACTCCTGTTCGAGTTAATCTGCTCACTCGTGATGCACGTCCTCCATGTTCATGGGACCCTATGTATCAGGATCCCACGAACAATCCCAATCTGGCACTGTATGATCAGGGTTACAAACCACATGATGATTATAACACGTATTTCATTGATGAATAAATGCCTCAGACATTGTCGGTCTACGAAGACATCAGTGTTGTTCAGGGATATGGGCGAAATAACCTGTACTCAGAGTCATATAGCCCTAGTTGGTGCCAGCATCCAAACTTCACCTGGTCAGGTAACTGGCAGAGACCACATCAAGATCCACACTACGAGTTAGGCAGTACGGGAATGTGTAGAACATGTACCCTAGGTGGCAACCATTCCCATCTCAGCAGCAGCAACACCATTCTATATACCAACCACTGCATCAAGCTGCCAATCACCATCCAAAGCAAGCTGATTTGGAGGCACTAAAAGAGAAGCTGCAAGAATCGATGCGAAAGTCTACACAGGATAGCTTGTAGATCACGAAGGTGATGGTCGACCTGAAACAAAACATGCAAAACATGCAAAACCAGTTGCTACAAGAGCATAGGACCTGGGGAGCCTTGCCCTCCCAACCTATCCCAAACCCACGATATGTGCAGAACTAGGGCGCTAATGAGTCCATTTTAATGGACTATTATTACCCCTAAGTACTTCAATTTTTACATAGTATATTTGTTAATAATCAAATTAAGTCATTAAATAAGTGCATGCATCATTACTTGAGTTTTTATCTATTTTATTGCATTTTATAGTATGTAATTATTTTATGTTTTGTTGTAGGAATAATATCTGGAAGAAGAGGGAGGAGGATCAAATGTGGAAAAGAACAGGGGGTGGAAAGATATTTTCCCCCCCACAAATATCTTCACCTACGGCAAACAAAACCCAACAAGCACTAGCTAAAATTAGGAAGGGATTTTGAAAATCCCTTTGGAGGCGGAGGAGAAGAGATACAGAGGAGAGGCGGAGGGGATTGGAGGCGAGGATCATCCATTAGCCATCAACCGTGCAACCGTGCTTGCACTATGCACCGCACGCCCTCCACCGCAAATGCCTTTCTAGCCTGCACTCCTCCTGCCCTCACCGCGTGCCCTCCACCGCAAGCGCCCGGCCATAGCATCCCTAACAATGCCCGCAGGGCTACGCCCGTACTGCATGCAGGCACTTCTCCAGCGCTCCCACCACAGCGTGCCCTCGCTTGTGCCTACTCTCACCACACCTGCAGTTGGTTCACCTTCCATCGCCCTTCCACTGCAGGTGCACCACTACAGGTGCGCCCGCCTCTAGCACCATCTCCGCTCCTACACCTCCATCATCGTGCACCCGCACGACTGCCTGTCCTTGCACGCTCGCAAGCACCGCGCCCTCACCACCGCAGGCACCCACTGCACGCACACCGCTACAGGCGCGCCCATCTAGCGCTATCACCGTTGCAGGCGTGCCCCTTCAGCGCTCTCCACTGCTACTGCCCAGTGCCCACACCATCGCCTTTCACCTCCAGCGCCTTGCGCGACCTCTACAGGCACTGCAGGCCAACCATCCTTCACCGCAGGCGCTGCACCGCTCCCTACATCACTCTTCAGTGCCTATCCAACACCCACAATCGGTGCCACCACCATGCCTGCGCATGCCTACGCGCTCTCCAGTGCGCCCAGTGCCCATGCCTCCGCACCTCTACGCACCCTACAGCGCCCTCCACACCTGCATGCGCCTTCACCAGCAAGCGCGGCCAACTGCAGCTTCTCCACTATCGCCACTCCTCTCCTTCGGCAAACTAGCTCTGGCCAACTCACGACGCACCGCTGCCACCACCACAACGGCCTCGCTTCAGCCAACCTCCTATAGGAGTATCTCCTCAATTGAACCTCTCTCCCATGCGTAAGGAGGAGAGAGGTAAAATCCCCTATTTTTAAGTTAATTAAAATTTACATTTGAATGCCATTGCCACCAAAATCAATTTTAATTTATGATTATTTTATTGTGGTAAAATTGTGACTGCATACTCATACTTTCTGATAATTGGGTGGTTATTGATATTCACATGTTTAACATTGATTTTGGGATTAAAATGTGCAAAAATTTTCTCTAAGACATGTCAATTGGAAATTACATAAAATCATCACATATTTATTGAATATTTCAATGAGGAAAAATTACACATATACCCTTATATTTTTGAGTTATGGTGCATCTTCTTTCCATCGCATTTCATGTCGGATTTGATTATGGATTTCGCACTTGATTGAAAGAATATGAAATAATCGAGATTCTATTGCATCATTTCCTCCCTATGGACACGACCCGCTCTTCTATGAGTGGTAATTTTTATTGTAATTATTTTGTTAAGCGATTTTCCACCACTTTGTTACTAAAATGAGATATCATCTTAATCACATTATTCGAAAGCGAGAACCAATTTATCAAATTGGCACCGTTGCCGGGGAGGCAACAGACGCAATAGATTAACTTTATTATTTTTGAATATTCTGAGTTATGCAATTATCTGATCAATTTTCTTATTGTGCGAGGAATCTGATGAGGCGTAACAGAGCGGCGACAGTAACCACTAGCTAAGCCACATGAGAAAAGGACGTAGGAGACCAAGATCTTGCTTTCACAAAGGATTCTCTGTCGTCACAAAATTTATTTCTATCTTTTCACCCTCGTAATAATTAGGGCAAGTTTTTGGGGGTTTGTCTCGACATTCTTTAGCTACTAGGGTTTACATTTTGCATGCGTGATTCTATTTTCTGCTTGCTTGCCTTTAAAACCAACAAAAGAAAATATCAAGCTGCCTGTTTAGAAGTTGCATACCCTTAGGTGTGCACATTTAGGGGTGATTGAGCAGCACATTACATCTTATTATTGCATTGCAAGCATATTATCATGAGGAGTGCTA
Organism: Thalassia testudinum; assembly: GCA_037157565.1. Taxonomy (NCBI): domain Eukaryota; kingdom Viridiplantae; phylum Streptophyta; class Magnoliopsida; order Alismatales; family Hydrocharitaceae; genus Thalassia; species Thalassia testudinum. The sequence continues at coordinate 23,093,132 of JAZHRO010000007.1, read as the reverse complement.
GAGACGGGTACACCTTTCTAACTTTTGTATCCAGCTCCTGTTCATGCATTTGCATTCAAATTGAAATTCAAGACCACCATGTTGTTTGAATTTACTAATTCAGTGGTCGCATAACTAAAAGTTGGACTGATAATCAGATTCAACCCTAAAATCAATTCACATTTGATCTGATTCTAAGCGATTTGTCTGTGATTTCAAAAGAAATTACAAAGATTTGCGATGTGATGCACACTTCTGACACTGAGAATGCACATTAGGCACCACAGTAAGGCTCGATCCCTTAAGGCTATAGGCACTGATCCCTTTACCAGTGCAAACCCTCCTATTGTGCTTTGTGGTGGTGGTGATACTATCTTTTGACCAAGTGTTTTGATACTCCATGGAGGGGGACACCCCTTAAAGGAACAAAAGGGTAGTTAAGGGGCACCACATACGCATCGCCTCAAAGGAAGGGTTCACCCTATTTGCATCCCTTTGTTCGTCCTTGGAGTAACTTCTCACTTGATCACCTGGGAGTATCATCCAAGCAAAGTATAGGTCCTAGGGCACTCGAAGGTTGAATTAAGGCACATAATTTCAGTAAAAAACTTGTTTGGCCATTTATATAAACTAATTCGACCTCCGCAATAAGGAAGGTTAAGATTTCTAGTCCACACCCCTCTTATACCACTTACATGGGAATGGAGGGATAAGTCTTGATCTTTTGACTTATCTTTGGAGTGGAGGCTTCACTTACTCAATAAGAACCTGAATTGTGTTTTGTATGCTTGGTAGACGCTCTCTTGAGGGTAGTCTAGTGTTTGATCCTGAGCCCGAGAGAATTCTTAGGAGAGCTCACCTAGGAGAGAAAAAAGAAGGAATGGCTGATCAAGGAGCAAATCAACAAATGACCCTAAGGGAGTATTTTATTCTAACTAACCAACCCGCACAAGCACAAAGACGATCGGCAGGGGATAATCCGTATGAGATCAAGAGAAATACCATATCTTTATTTCCCTCTTTTTATGGTACTACTAGGGAGGACCCCTACCGGCATTTGGAGGAATTCACCAAGGTCTGTTCCACGGTGAAGCTCCAGGGCTTTACTGATGAAGCCCTGATGAAGACTCTATTTCCATTCTCCCTAATGGATAAGGCCAAGCACTAGTATCATACCCTCGATGCAAGGGTAAATGATTGGGCCACCCTTAAGGGAGAATTTTTGAAAAAGTATTTTCCTATGAGTAAAACCAACCATTAAAGAAGAGAGATTATGGGTTTTACTCAACAGGAAGGGGAGCAATTTCATGACTTGGGAGCACTTTAATGACCTTCTTAGGTTATGCCCCCACTATCAAGTGCAAAGATGGCAGTTGGTTGAAAGGTTCTATAATGGATTATCTGAAAGGCATAGGCAAACTATCGATGTAGCCTGTGCAGGAACCTTCATGACCAGAACTGAGGATGAAGCCTGGGCATTATTTGAAACATTATGCGACAACTCCATACATCTGTCCACTTCCTATGAAGAAAGAAAACAATCAATCATGCAGAGGAAGATAGAGGCCCATGAAGGCGGGGCTTCTTAGGATTTGTCTTATCAGATTCAACTATTGAATAAAAGCTTTGATAGGCTTTTAGCAAACCTTGGCATGAACCCACAAACAGCCTCTATCTTTTAGGCTTCAAGAGAATGCTTCATTTGCCAAAGCACAACGCACTCCACTGCAGAGTACCATCGGGCAAATCAATTCCCTGAGTTGATTTAGGCCGACTTGAATGCGGCTCAAGGTTTCTGCCCCCAAAGCAATAACCCTTATTCCAATACATATAATCCTGGGTGGCGGAACCATCCAAATTTCTCTTGGAAGCATGGTGATGCTTCTAATTTAGGGAATACAAGACCCTTGCCTCCCCAGCCCATATACAAACCATCTTCTGAAAACCCTACTCAGAATAAGGCCTCTAAGATGGATGAACTGAAGGCCATGATGAAAGCAATGCAAGAGCATTAGAATATGGTCATCCAATCTCAGAATAAGATGATTACTGATATGCAATCCCAAATTGGTCATCTTACTGAGGCAGTTAGGCAACGTGATCTGGGGAAGCTACCTAGCTCTTCTGAGGAGAACCCTAAGGGCAAGGGGGTTGTATTCAGGGAGCACGCCCAAGCAGTGACCGTGTTGAGGATTGGAGAAAAGATTGACAAGCCTGATAACACTCCTATGGTTACATCTCAGAATTCCACTTCCACACCTGACCCGACTTCCATCTCCACTGAGGAAGGGCCACACTGCTCTCCATCACACAAAATCACCCACAATGAGGATGTCGTCCTTCCACCACCCCTTTCCCGCCATGACGACCCCTATGGCCAGAAGCCGAGGGTGCCCTATTGATGCGGATTTTATGCGGTTTGTAAAATACATTGTTGTAGTGTGGAAAATTGATCAACTCTTAAATTTATAAACCTAGATAGTGGGGTATCTAGGGTCGTCCAAGGAGGCAATATGTTTGCAAAATTAATTCTCTTGCTTACAAAATAGATCTCAACTTTCTTTTTGGTCTTCTTTTAATATATCATTTTTATGTTTTTGAAATTAAGCCAACATACCAAAATTGTTGGCGAGAAAGTGACTTACACTTAACTCAATACACTACTTCTAAAGTGGCAAGTAGAGCCTCTCCCTAAGCTCACTCTAGGCAAGTGAAGGCCTAGAATAATTAGGGAGAGAGAGTGAAGAATGCTAAAATCAAAGCAATTAAAAATGCAACTAAAGAAATTGCAAAGAAGGCAACTAGATTATTGAGAAAGTGTTTTACAGAAAAGCCTAGTATATGAATGCTTCTACTACTAGAAAATTGCAATAAATAAAAGAGAACACAAATCCTCTAGATAAATGGTGAAGAAGAGGGCTTCTTTCTCCAAGCTTGCTAGCTCCCGAGCTTGAAAAGAGTCCTCCAACTCCTTCCTTGCTATGCTCCGCCAAGGTGATGTCCTCTAAAGCAAGCCCTAAGGGGGCATGCCCTAAGCTTTTCTCCAAGGCTGGACATCCACCCTAGGTCCTTCTCCTTTTCCTGGTCATCCCCCTTGAGATGGAAAGGTCTTCCTCCTTGGTGTGGCCCAAGTTGAAGAGAGTGGGGAGAAGAAGGCACCAAAGGGGCTGGTGATGTGCCCCCTTAATCTTCTTCTCTACTCCTTCTCCTTGGCCGTAGGTATAGGTGGATGTAGGTGGAATAATACACTAATGGAAGATGGGAATTATGTGGTGGTTGGGTAGGGTATTTATAGGATGGGATGGGGGGTGGTTATGGTGTTTTTTTGGAGGGAAATGAAGGGGTGCTTGGATATTTTTGGAGGGAAAAATGGGAGGGAAATGAAGAGGTGCCTTGGTTTTCCCTCCAAAAATACCTTCTAGAAGGCACTTTTGGAGGGAATAAATGGAGGGTGGAGATGGGTTTTGATGGTGGATGTAGGGTGGTGATGGAAGGGATAGTTGGTACCAAAATAAAGTAGCAGTAGGTGGTCTTTTTGCTGGAGCTTAGGTAGTAGGGTAGTAGTTTTTGGTGCCATGGAGGTGGACTAGCTAAGTTAAGCAGCTTAGCTAGCTTAGCTAGTAGGAAGTAGAGTTGGAGGAATTTGGAGCTAGGGTTTTCAGGGAGAAGAGCTGGAGGTAGTCATCTTGAGCTGCACTAGAGCTAGTGGCTACTGAAGAGAGCTGCAAGGAGCTACCTTAGCTGTCTTGGCTTGCTAGTTCTTTGCTAGCTACTAAACCAAGCTAAAGCAAGTTGGCCTCTACTGAAAGGAGCTAAGGTGAGCTGGGTCTAATGCTCCCGGGGAGGATCAAGTTGGGCGAGGCAGCAAAGGTAGCATAGTGATTATCCCATAGTTGTGGGTTATTTAAGTATTTAAGTGCCTAGACATTAGGTTAATTCTAACATTTATTTACCATAAATTAAGATGTAAATAGATTAATTCATATTTCTAATTCAATTGCATAATTCATGCATCTTATTCATATTTAAATGCATTTAGAATTAACTTAGAATTTCATTAGTTAACTAATTAGGTACATTGCATGCATTAATTTAGGTTAACATAAAAGTTGAGGGTTTGTATATAAATAACCATAATATTTTATCATTATTTCTTTATTCTTCTTCTACGTGCAACGGCTACATTTCTTCCTCCAGCTGCCACAGTGAACAACCCAAGCAAGGAGGAGCGAATGTGTTGGATCTGGTCGGGCAACTGATTTCAAAAGAGAGGAGGAGGCAGCCGAGCTCACTAGTCCTCCACCGACCCACCACTGTGCAGAGAGTTCTTCTCTCTTCCATTCCACACTGCCAGCCTCAACCATGGCGACGAGTCTCCATCACCGTGGGCGTGTGGTGTGACAGGCCACACCGCCATCCGGAGCTCGTCCGCATTACCGTGAGCACCTCAGCGTGCATCTCTCTCGCCGTTATCACCAACAACCACCGCGGCAGCCACTGCATTTTCATCTTCTCGATCAGTTAAGACGTCTGGGAAATTTCCCGGACGTTCGAAGCTTTGACCTCCCCACTCCAGCAGCAACCACACTCGCCCACTTCACCGTCAACTGCCTGCCCTTGCTCGCTCACATGAAGCGCCATCCCTCATCCACGCACTCCACGCCCGCATCACACTTCCAGTGCCAACCACCTGCACTTTGCATTATGCGCGCCCACCACTCCAGCAGCGCATCCACACCCACCGCCAACAGCAGCGCACCCGCACCTCCTGCCTGCAACGCCTCCCACCTACAGCCTTCCCACCTCCTGCAGCATCCGCTCCAACACCAACCACCAGCCCACGCACACCTGCATCATCTCCAGCCTGCAGATGCACCCGCTCCTTCTTCACCTCACTGCACATTTCCTGTAGCAAGGCCACCTCCAATGCACCACTCACGAATGCAGCAGGCGTGCGCTCCCCCGTACATGCGCTTCTGGCTGCACAAGTGTGCCTGCAGACCGCACGCAGCCTGCAGCACTTCTCCAATGCGCTCACGCCTACCGCCTACTGCAGCGCTCCCCGCCCAACTGCAGTGCACCCGCGCCTTCCAGCAGCCCTGAAGCCTTCCCGCGCCACGCCTACCGCTTGCAGCAGCATCAACTCCTGTACGCCCGCAACACTAGCATGTGCGTGCGCACCATCTGCAGCAGCGCTCAACGTGCGCGCACAACCGCCCCTCTTCCAGCAGCTACAGCCACCGTTGGTAGCCACTGTCACCGGAGCTCCATCCGGCCGCTCCGACCACTGCTCAACATGTGGCTGGCACCATCGCGACGGCCTCGCTTCAACCACCTGCCTGTGCGATCCTCTCCTCGATTGAACCTCTCTCCTGATTGTGAGGAGAAGAGAGGTAAAATGCTCTGTTATAGAGTTAATTAGTTATTACATTTCATGCCATTGCCAGGAAAAAGAATTTTGGTTTATGAATATTTTATTATGGTAAAATTTACAACTTCATACTCAAGTTCTCTTACAATTGCATGGCTTTTGTAATTAACATTGTTTGACATTGATTTTTGAATTTAAATGTGCACAAATTTTCTTTAATACATGTCAACGAAAAATTGCATAAAATCATCACATGTTTATTGAATATTTCAGTGAGGAAAAATTACGCATCTACCCTTATGTTTTCAAGATATTGTGCATCTTCTTTCCGTCGCATTTCATGTCAGATTTAACTACGGATTTCTCATGAGATTGAACGAATACGAAATAATTGAGATATTATTGCATCATTGCCTCCTCCTGGATACGACCCGCTCTTCTGCGAGTGGTTATTTCTTTTTAAATATTGATTAGCCGATTTTTTCACCACATAAAACTACAAACGACTTTAAAGCGAACAATCGACACGTCAAATGATGCCGTTACCGGGGAGGCAACAGACGCAATAATTTCACCTGATTTTATTTTGTTTATTTCTCAGTTGCACAGTGATTTGACCATTTGTTATTTTCTTTTTTGTGCGAGAAAATTTGTGCAAGAATCAGCCATTGTGAGAGGCGACCCTTGACGTCATCAAAGGAGGATTGGTCGAGCTATTTTGAAAAGGAGGAGAAGGACGAGGACGCGACGGTCATCAATGTATATTTAGTTGCTAATCTGATTAGAATATAATTAAGACTTTAGATTTAATTTTTCATTGCATTTTGTTTGAAACCCTTATTCTGGGGTATATTTTGAGGTGTTTGTTCCCCGATTTTGTTTTGGGCCCGTGTTGGGTAATTTTTGGGAGCCTATTCCCTTTTCTTTAGATTTAGGTTTTTAGTTTATTGATTACTGTTATTTGCTTGTGCATAAGTAGTTTAAAAAGATAAAATAAAATAAAACAAACAAGCTACTTGCTAGAGGCTGCCAACCCCTAGGACGAACCATTTAGGTCTGTATGAGCAGCCTCTAGATTTATTTCTCTACATTGTGTGCATTCTTGCATCGTTGATTGCTGGAAGCAAGGTATGCATTTTCTTACTTTGCATCCTATTCTTGATCATGCATTGTATTTGGACATAATGCGAAGACCACCTAATCTGTATTGAATAAATTAAACAAGTGGTCACATATTTTCTAGAAAAAGGACTAATTAAAGGAGGGACATTTTAAAAACCAAGGATTTGATTTTCAAACGTGGCGTGCGATTCAAAAATCAAAATCTTTTACTGAGTATTCACACTTATTTCACTTGCACCACGGCACGCTTCTAGACACTCCTTAGGTTTGGAAATACTAGGACAAGAGCCCTCCTATCGTTGGATTTTGAATTGTTCGGAACTTGAGATCAAAGGTTTTGTAAATCCAAAGAGGGGGATACGCTATCACGGATTTTTGGGGGTAGTTGAGAAGCACTGCGAAAGCATAGCTTCAAAGGAAGGCTTAGGCCTACTTGCCCTCGATCTTCCATCTTTGGATTTACTTGACCATTTGAGATTTAGGGAAGAACACCAAAGCTCTAACTAGGTCTTCTTAGGCGAGCCGTAGGTCGACAATAGGCATGTAAATTGATTGAACAAATTGCATTGTCACCTGCAATCAAACTTAAAATCAAAAGCCTACATTGGGTAAGACCTAAAAGGTCCTTTTTGAATTGTGTTTTGCTTGGGGAATTTTGATTGAGGTGTGAGTTAGAATGGACCACATTGATTTTCAACCTTTCACATCTTGCCCACACCCTCACCCCCACTTTGCATCCTTCGATCCCAGATGTCGAGATGGTCCATCCCTTGATGGACGTAATGACAATCATTGGGATCCGTTTTACTCTTATTATAGGAGTATTGGCCTGGTTAAGCCCCAAATCAGTGAGCAGAACCTAGGAGCGAGATTTGCTTTGCCCAATATCCCACACACCATAGAAATACCCAACCCACCCTCCCTGAAAAATTATTATGGTTTGACAGACACTCCTGGGTACTATAAGCCTGAGCCTGACTTCTCTCATGATGGAAATGACCTCTCCTCTTTGAAGATGGAAATATAGAAAATGCAAAACGAAATGATTGAATTGTTAGGAGAATCTTCGAGAGCAGACCAACAAGAAAGAGATGAAATTAGCCACCCAATCTACCCCATTGAGGATGACGTACACCCCTCTACAATAGATGTATCTCCCGTGGGAGAGCTACACTTTAAGTTGGAGGGAAATTCTGGGGAGAATAGCTACTTTTCGAGGATCGATTTTGAAACCTCTCCATTAGATGACACTTCCTTGATAGATCCACACCTTAGGTGGGAGGAAGATACACATGAAAATAGCTATGCATTGGATGAAGAAAGGTGGCAACCCGAGGAAGATGATGATAAGGTTGAGTATCCACCTGAATTATATTGGAGTCAAAAGAAGGGAATGATGGTACCATTGGAAGACCTCAACCCAGATGATAGTATTTTCGTGACATTTGATGAAGTGGGTCAAAGTCATGTTGTTAATCCTACCCTCCCTTCTGATCACGATATGGAACTCAAGCCCACCCTTAGGGAACCTAACCCTAAAGAAATTGACCTATCTGAGGAGGCTGATGTTACCAGTGTAAACCATTTGCCTCAGATAGAGCACCCTAAGGGATCTGCTGAGATATTAAATGATTCTAGACCTCGGGTACATGATGAATTGTGTGATGAGGAGAAAGACGAATTATATGAGGAACCTACATTTAAGATTTGGAGTGACACTAAGGGTGATTATGTCTTATTTGAAGAGTTAGCCCCTGAGGATGTCACAAATTTGACCAAATCAGGTTTCCTTAGCACACCCATTGATGATATTTCTCCTCATGATGAAATGATGGAAAATTTGGAAGCAATTTCTAACATTTATGTGGATTCACATATAGACTTCGGGGAAGATTTGAGTAAAGAACAAAAACCCTGGGATGACATTGATAGGATAATCCCTAGATCTGTTGCTTCCAACCTGCCTTCATTCATTTCGAAGTCACCCACTGATTCACTTATATCTGAAAGCAAAATTGTGACTCCTGATGAAGAGCAGGAAGATAGATGTGATGGTACAAGGAATGCTAGGGATGAAATTGAGGATTTAAGAAGAGTGTTAGGGATGGACACCGAGCTGATTAAACCAAACCTAGATCTTATGGTCATCCCGCAACCTCGTAACTTGGACACCATAAATGATCCTTGCCTTAGAAAATTGCACACTTTTGCTCTGACCAGGGGGCTTAACAGACCAATATTTCCCGTAATGGAGTATCGGGTATAGATTGATGATTTCTTTAGTTAGTCCATTACCCTGGGGGTTTATCTCTGCAGCATTCCTTCCCCATTCTTTTTGGAGGATCCATCTTATCCTCCCTCTACCCCTTTCGAGGTTGTTATACCTATTTATCCTTTAGAACCTCTTCTGGTGACCTGGGAAGATTTCATTCCCATTTTTGTTGGGCGACCATTTGCTATCGGGATTCATCATCAGCTCGCCAACATCCTAGGTTACCTATTTTCTAGGCCAACATTGCTTTGCTCATTTTTAGGGCCTATTTCTGCAATTCTTGAACCTGATTTGCAGGTTCTTTAGCTATTTAGCCCAGCTCTGACCCAGGTAATATCCTTCTATGCAATGAGGACATTGTAGAATTTAGGCATGGGGGGGTGTACTTGGGGATATACATAGCATAGTGCATTCATTGCATACATTTGCATAAAAAAAAAGAACGAGTTTTGAGCTTAACTGGCTAAGTCCTGCATTCTTAAGCAAATCAGAACTCTAGGATAGACTAAATTAATTCTAGGGTCAAACTTTAGAAGCTAAATGAGCTGCTAGCTTTAGACCTTTAGGGTCCTTTGTGGAATTAAAAACTTAACTAGGAGTTAAGTTGCGGACCATTCCTCAAGAGGTTGAGGAAGGGAAGCTAGGGTTTGAGTTAAAAGGTGGGGTAGTACCTGGAGTCTTATTCTACCTTTTGGTTTATGGGTCCTTGTAACCCAAGCATCCAAATTTCACACACTTGGTCTGGTAATTAACTTAATTTCTTTCTGAAAAGAGATTTGGTTCTCTTAGTTTTGACTTAGTAAAGGCTTGAAAACACATTTTGATTGGAAGAGTTCCTGCTGCAGGAGAGGTGGAGTATATACTCACCTTGAGGATGCGATGATAACTACTGGGGGCATGTAAGCGCATTGCGCGGTTCAGGTACCATGGGCAGCCCTATCTCGAAGTGCCAATTGCCATAGGCCTGAATTCGCTTAAGAAATCCATGGGCGATACTATCTCGAAGTGTCGATTGCGAGGAGTTCTTGGGGTCGTTATGGGCGGTGCTATCTCGAAGCATCGAAAAGCTAGGCACCATTCAAGGTATGGTAATGGGGACAATGAATCCGACACTAACTGTGTTGATAGTTGATCTGAGGTTACACTTACAAGAATCAAACAAAAAATATATATATATATTAAAAAAAAAAAAACTTTTTCCATTAACTAAAATGACTCAGAACAATGCGCAGGCACGGATGCTTTAATCTCAGGGATCAATAAACTTTAGGGTAGAGTCTGAAATCAGGGAAACTTGTGCCTGCAACTCGTCTTTAGTCGACCTAGTCTATAACTTAGCAAGTACTTCGGAACCTTGGGTTTAGAGTCTGAACTTAATATGCTTCTGAAGGAAGACCAAGTGAGTTGACTAGTCTACTTGGAGTGCTAGGTTTCGCTTAATTTTGCTAGGGACTAGCAAAAACTAGCCATGGGGGTATTTAATTAGCCCATAGTTGTGGCCTATTTAAGTATTTAAGTGCCTAGACATTAGGTTAATTCTAAGATTTATTTACCATAAATTAGGATGTAAATAGATTAATTCATATTTCTAATTCAATTACATAATTCATGCATCTTATTCATATTTAAATGCATTTAGAATTAACCTACAATTGCATTAGTTAACTAATTAGGCACATTGCATGCATTAATTTACGTTAACATAAAAGTTGAGGGTTTGTATATAAATAACCATAATATTTTATCATTATTTTTTTATTCTTCTTCTACGTGCAACGGTTGCATTTCTTCCTCCAGCTGCCGCAGTGAACAACCCAATCAAGGAGGAGCGGATGTGTTGGATCTGGTCGGGCAGCTGATTTCAAAAGAGAGGAGGAGGCAGCTGAGCTCACTAGGCCTCCACCACCGACCCACCACTATGCAGAGAGTTCTTCTCTCTTCCATTCCACATCACCAGCCTCAACCGTGGCGACGAGTCTCCATCAACGTGGGCGTGTGGTGTGACAGGCCACACCACCATCCGGAGCTCGTCTGCATTACCGTGAGCACCTCAGTGTGCGTCTCTCTCGCCGTCGTCACCAACAACCACCGCCGCAGCCACTGCATTTTCATCTTCTCAGTCAGTTAAGACATCCGGGAAATTTCCTGGACGTCTGAAGCTTTGACCTCCCCACTCCAACAGCAACCACACTCGCCCACTTCACCGTCAACCGCTTGCCCTTGCTCGCTCACCTGAAGCGCCGTCCCTCATCCGTGCACTCCACGCCCGCATCACACTTCCAGTGCCAACCGCCTGCACTTTGCAGTAGGCGCACCCACCACTCCAGCAACGCATCCGCGTCGACCGTTGTCTAGTCGATTGTTCGCTTTAAAGTCATTTGCTGTTTTATGTGGTGGAAAAATCAACTAATCAATATTTAAAAAGAAATAACCACTCGCAGAGGAGCGGGTCGTATCCACAAGGAGGCAATGATGTATTTAAATTCGCACCAGTTAAAAACATTTGTTCGTAGTTAGTTTGGACAAGAATCAAGCCAGATTTGCCTCCAGATTAAGGTTGAAACAAGAAACAATGCTAAAATAGCAATTATGAGTAACAAGAGGATATTTGTCGCAATGCAGAATCAATAAAATATTAATAAAAATTGACAATGGCAGAAAATGTAATTTTTAATGGCCTGGTTACTGTAGTAAAATAGGGGATTTTTTCCCCTTTGGCGTGCGCGACGAGGAGTGGACGGCCGGACGCGGGAAGCTCGGAGGAAGTTCCTTGGACCGAGGGCTTCGAAACGATGGTGGCGGCGTGTCGCGCGGCGGCCGGAGGTGGCCGGACAAGCTCCGGTGGAGGTGGCTGCAGCCGGTGTTGCAGCTGCTTTGGCGTGCGTTGCAGGCGGGTGCGGGAGCGCGCGCGGCCTGTTGGCGGTGAGGACTGCCGCGGGCTGTTGCTGCATGTTGGCTGGAGGCGTGGGTGTGCACTACAGCCAGTATGCTCTCTGTTGACGGTGAGAGTGGGTGCGGCAGGCTCAGGGAAGGTGCTACGGGCGTGAGAGTGATTCTGCAGGTGCGGCTGCAGTTGGCATGGGTGCACAGCGGTTGCGCATGGAGATGGTGAAGGTTGCAGGCGCGGGGAAGGTGGAGTGAGCGGGCGTGAGGGCTGGAGGCTGTGCATGCCTTGCGTGCGGCTGGAGGGAGGTTGTGCGCTCTGTTGGCGTGGGTGTGCAGGTGGTGAGAGTGGGTGGAAGTGGTGGGTTCTTGCGTGCGACTGGAGATGAGCAGGTGGCTACTGCGGCGTGGGTGGTGGAAGTGAAGTGGGAGGACGGAGATTGCTGCTGGATTGGGGGGTGGACTTCAGACATCCGGGAAATTTCCCGGACGTCTTAACTGACTGAAAGGGTGATTGCACAGTAGCTGCGGCGGTGGTTGTTGGTGACGACGGCGAGGGAGATGCACGCTAAGGTGCTCACGGTAATGCGGACGAGCTCCGGATGGCGTTGTGGTCTGTCACACCACACGCCCACGATGGTGGAGACTCGCCGCCACGGTTGAGGCCGGCGGTATGGAATGGAAGAGAGGAGATCTCTCTGCACAGTGGTGGTCGGTGGTGGAGGACTCCCGATCTTGGCTACCTCCCTCCTCCTTTTGTAGTGGCCAGCACAAATTTGAAATCAGCTGCCCGACCAGATCCAACACATTCGCTCCTCCTTGAATGGGTTCTTCACTACAGCAGCTGGTGGCATTGGAGCAGCAACCAGCCGTTCCTGCAAGAAGAAGAATAAAGAAAATAATGTTAAAATATTATGGTCATTTATATACAGACCCTCAACTTTTATGTTAATGAAAATAATATACCTAATTGGTTAACTAATTAGATGAATGTCATTCTAAGCTAATTCTAAATGCACTTAAAATATGAATGCAATGCATGGATTATGTAATTAAATTAAAAATATGAATTAATCTATTTACATCCTAATTTATGCTAAATAAATGTTAGAATTAACCTAATGTCTAGGCACTTAAATACTTAAATAGCCCACAACTATGGGCTAACCAAATACCCCCATGCCTAGTGTTTGCTAGTCCCTAGCAAAATTAAGTGAAACCTAGCACTCCAAGTAGACTAGTCAACTCACTTAGTCTTCCTTTAGAAGCATATTAAGTTCAGACTCTAGACCCAAGGTTCCTAAGTAGTTGCTAAGTTACAGACTAGGTCGGCTAAAGACGTGTTGCAGGCACAAGTTTCCATGATTTCTCACTCTACCCTGAAGTTTATTGATCCCTGAGATTAAAGCATCCGTGCCTGTGCATTGGTCTGAGTTATTTGATTTAAAGTATTTATATATATATATATTTTTTTTTTTTGTTTGTTTTATTCTTCTAAGTCTAACCTCAGATCAGCTATCAACACGGTCTGTGTCGGATTCATTATCCCCATTACCATACCTCGAAGGGTGCCTGGCTTTCGATGCTTCGAGATAGCACCGCCCTTAACGACCCCAAGAACTCCTGGCAATCGACACTTCGAGATAGTATCGCCCATGGATTTCTTAAGCAAATTTAGGCCTATGGCAATCGGCACTTCGAGATAGGGCCGCCCATGGTACCTGAACCGCACAATGCACTTTACATGCCCCCAGTAGGATGGATATCCTAAGAGACAAGAGCTGAGGAGGTAATATGTCATCATCGCATCCTCAAGGTGAGTATATACTCCCCTCTCCTGCGACGGGAACTCTTCCAATCAAAATGTGTTTTCAAGCCTCTCCTAAGTCAAAACTAAGAGAACCAAATCTCTTTTCAGAAAGATAGAAATTAAGTTAATTACCAGACCAAGTTTGTGAAATTTGGATGCTTGGGTTACAAGGACCCATAAACCAAAAGGAAGAATAAGACTCCAGGTACTACCCCACCTTTTAACTCAAACCCAAGCTTCCCTTCCTCAACCTCTTGAGGAATGGTCCGCAACTTAACTCCTACTTAAGTTTTTAAGTCCACAAAGGACCCTAAAGGTCTAAGGCTAGCAGCTCATTTAGCTTCTAAAGTTTGACCCTAGAATTAATTTAGTCTACCCTAGAGTTCTGATTTTCTTAAGACTGCAGGACTTAGCCAGTTAAGCTCAAAACCTTTTTTTTTCTTTTTTCATTTTTTTTTTGTTTTTATGCAAATGTATGCAATGAATGCACTATGCTATGTATATCCCCAAGTACATCCCCCCATGCCTAAATTCTGCAATGTCCTCATTGCATAAAAGGATATTACCTGGGTCAGGACTGGGCTGAATAGCCAAAGAACCTACAAATCAAGTTCAAGAATTGTAGAAATAGGCCCTAAAAATGAGCAAAGCAATGTTGGCCTAGAAAATAGGTAACCTAGGATGTTGGCGAGCTGATGATGAATCTCGATAGCAAATGCTTGCCCAACAAAAATGGGAATGAAATCTTCCCAAGTCACCAGAAGAGGTTCTAAAGGATAAATAGGTATAACAACCTCCGAAGGGGTAGGGGGAGGATAAGATGGATCCTCCAAAAAGATTGGGGAAGGAATGGTGCAGAGATAAACCCCCAAGGTAATGGACTGACAAAAGAAATCATCAATCCATACCCGATACTCCATTACAGGAAATATTGGTCTGTTAAGCCCCCTGGTCAGAACAAAAGTGACCAATTTTCTAAGGCAAGGATCGTCTACGGTGTCCAAGTTACGAGGTTGCGGGATGACCATAAGATCTAGGTTTGGTTTAATCAGCTCAGTGTCCATCCCCAACACTCTTTCTACATCCTCAATTTCAACCCTAGCATTCATTGCACCATCACATGTATCTTCCTGCTTTTCATTAGGAATCACAATTTTGCTTTCAGATATAAGTGAATCAGTGGGTGACTTCGAAACGAATGAAGGCAGGTTGGAAGCAACAGATCTAGGGATTATCCTATCAATGTCATCCCCGAGTTTTTGTTCTTTACTCAAATCTTCCCCAGAGTCTATATGTGAATCCACATAAATGTTAGAAATTGCTTCCAAATTTTCCATCATTTCATCATGAGGAGAAATATCATCAATGGGTGTGCTAAGGAAACCTAATTTGGTCAAATTTGTGACATCCTCAGGGGCTAACTCTTCAAATAAGACATAATCACCTTTAGTGTCACTCTAAATCTTTAATGTACGTTCCTCATATAATTCATCTTCCTCCTCATCACACAATTCATAATGTACCCGAGGTCTAGAGTCATTTAATATCTCAGCAGATCCCCTAGGGTGCTCTATCTGAGGTAAATGGTTTACACTGGTAACATCAAACTCCTCAGATAGGTCAATTTCTTTAGGGTTAGGTTCCCTAAGGGTGGGTTTGAGTTCCATATCGTGATCAGAAGGGAGGGTAGGATTAACAACTTGACTTTTACCCACTTCATCAAATGTCACGAAAATACTATCATCTGGGTCGAGGTCTTCCAATGGTACCATCATTCCCTTCTTTTGACTCCAATATAATTTAGGTGGATACTCAACCTTATTATCATCTTCCTCGGGTTGCCACCCATCTTCATCCAATGCATAACTACTTTCATGTGTATTTTCCTGCCACCTAAGGTGTGGATCTCTCAAGGAAGTGTCTTCTAATGGGGAGGTTTCAAAATTGACCCTCGAAAAGTAGCTATTCTCCCCAGAGTTTCCCTCCAACTTAAAGTGTAGCTCTCCCACGGGAGATGCATCTATTGTAGAGGGGTGTACGTCGTCCTCATTGGAGTAGATTGGGTGGCTAATTTCATCTCTTTCTTGTTGGCCTGCTCTCGAAGATTCTCCTAACAATTCAATCATTTCGTTTTGCATTTTCTATATTTCCATCTTCAAAGAGGAGAGGTCATTTCTATCATGAGAGAAGTCAGGCTCAGACTTATAGTACCCAGGAGTGTTTGTCCAACCATTATAATTTTTCAAGGAGTTTGGGTTGGGTATTTCTATGGTATGTGGGATATTGGGCAAAGAAAATCCTGCTCCTAGGTTCTGCTCACTGATTTGGGGCTTAACCAGGCTAATACTCCTATAATTGGAGTAAAACGGATCCCAATGATTGTCATTATGTCCATCAAGGGATGGACCATCTCGGCATCTGGGATCGAAGGATGCAGAGTGGGGGTGAGGGTGTGGGCAAGATGTGAAGGGATGAAAATCAATGTGATCCATTCTAACTCACACCTCAATCAGAATTCCCCAAGCAAAACACAATTCAAAAAGGACCTTTTAGGTCTTTCCCAATTTAGGCTTTTGATTTTAAGTCAGATTGCTGGTGACAATACAATTTGTTCAATCAATTTACGCGCCTATTGTCGACCTACGGCTCGCCTAAGATGACCTAGTTGGATCTTAGGTGTTCTTCCCTAAATCTCAAATGGTCAAGTAAATCCAAAGATGGAAGATCAAGGGATGCAAGTAGGCCTAAGCCTTCCTTTGAAGCTGTGCTTTCGCGGTGCTTCTCAACTACCCCTAAAAATCCGTGAAAGGGTATCCCCCTCTTTGGATTTACAAAACCTTTGATCTCAAGTTTCAAACATTTCAGAATCCAACAGTAGGAGGGCTCTTAGCCTAGTATTTCCAAATCTAAGGAGTGTCTAGAAGCGTGCCATGGTGAAAGTGAAATAAGTGTGAATACACCGCAAAAGATTTTGAATTTTGAATCGCACGCGAAGTTTGAAAATCAAATCCTTGGTTTTTAAAATGTCCCTCCTTTAATTAGTCCATTTTCTAGAAAATATGTGACCACTTATTTAATTTATTCAATACAGATTAGGTGGTCTTTGCATTAAGTCCAAATGCAATGCGTGATCAAGAATAGGATGCAAAGTAAGAAAATGCGTACCTTGCTTCCAGCAATCAACGATGCAAGAATGCACGCAATGCAGAGAAATAAATCTAGAGGCTGCTCATACAAACCTAAATGGTTCGTCCTAGGGCAGGCAACATATAGCAGGTAGCTTGTCTTTTTTATTTTTTTAATTTTTAAACTACTTATGCACAGCAAGTAAAAGTAATCAATAAACTGAAAGCCTAAATCTAAAGAAAAGGGAATAGGCTCCCAAAAATTACTCAACATGGGCCCAAAACAAAATCGGGGAACAAACCCCTCAAATTATACTCCAGAATAAGGTTTTCAAACAAAATGAAATGAAAAATTAAATCTAAAGTCTTAATTCTATTCTAACTAGCGACTAAATATACAATGATGTCCGTCGCGTCCTCGTCCTTCTCCTCCTTTCCAAAATAGCTCGTTCAATTCTTCTTTGGCGACGTTAAGGGTCGCCTCTCACACTGGCTGATTCTTGCACAAATTTTCTCACACAGGAAAGAAAATAATAAATGGTCAAATCACTATGCAATTGACAAATAATCAAAATAAGATCAGGTGAAATTATTGCGTCTGTTGCCACCCCGGCAACGACGCCATTTTACTAGTCGATTGTTCGCATTAAAGTCGTTTGCAGTTTTATGTGGTAGAAAAATCGACTAATCAATATTTAAAAAGAAATAACCACTCGCAGAGGAGCGGGTCATATCCACAGGGAGGCAATGGCGTATTTAAATTTGCAACAATTAAAAACGTTTGTTCATAGTAAGCTTGGACAAGAATCAAGCCAGATTTACCTTCAGATTAAGGTTGAAACAAGAAACAATACTGAAATAGCAATTATGAGTAACTAAAGGATTTTGTCGCAATGCAGAATCAATAAAATATTAATAAAAATTGACAATGGCAGAAAATGTAATTTTTAATGGCCCGATTACTGTAGCAAAACAGGGGATTTTTTCCCCTTTGGTGTGCGCAACGAGGAGTGGATGGCTGGATGCGGGAAGCTCGGAGGAAGTTCCTTGGACCGAGGGCTTCGAAATGGTGGTGGCAGCGTGTTGCGCTGCGGCCGGAGGCCGTCGGACGAGCTCCGGTAGAGGTGGCTACAGCCGGTGTTGCAGCTACTTTGGCGTGCGTTGCAGGCGGGTGTTGTAGCGCGCGCGGCCTATTGGTAGTGAGGACTGCCGCGTGCTGCTGCTGCGTGTTGGCTGGAGGCGTGGGCACGCACTGCAGCCGATGCACGCTCTGTTGACGGTGAGAGCTTGTGCGGTAGGCGCGGGGAAGGTGCTGTGGGCGTGGGAGTGATTTTGCAGGTGCGGCTGCAGCTAGCGTGGGTGAGCAGGCGGTTGAGCGTGGAGATGGCAAAGGCTGCAGGTGCGGGGAAGGTGGAGTGAGCGGGCATGAGGGCTGGAGGCTATGCACGCCTTGCGTGCGGCTGGAGGGTGGTTGCGCGCTCTGTTGGCGTGGGTGTGCTGGCGGTGAGAACGGGAGGAAGTGGGGGGTTCTTGCGTGCAGCTAGAGATGAGTGGGTGGCTGCTGCGGCGTGGGTGGTGGAAGTGAACTGGGAGGACGGAGATTGCTGGTGGAGTGGGGGGTGGACTTCAGACGTCCGGGAAATTTCCCGAACGTCTTAACTGACTGAAAGGGTGATTGCACAGTAGCTGCAGCGGTGGTTGATGGTGAAGACGGAAAGGGAGATGCTTGCTAAGGTGCTCACGGTAATGCGGATGAGCTCCGGATGGCAGTGTGGTCTGCCACACCACACGCGCACGGTGGTGGAGACTCGCCACCACGGTTGGGGCCGGCAGTATGGAATGGAAGAGAGGAGATCTCTCTGCACAGTGGTGGTCGGTGGTGGAGGCCTCCCGAGCTCGACTGCCTCCCTCCTCCTTTTGTAGTGGCCTGCACAAATTTAAAATCAGCTACCCAACCAGATCCAACACATCCGCTCCTCCTTGAATGGGTTCTTCACTGCGGCAGTTGGTGGCGCTAGAGCGGCAGCCAGCCGTTCCTGCAAGAAGAAGAATAAAGAAAATAATGTTAAAATATTATGGTCATTTATATACAGACCCTCAACTTTTATGTTAATGAAAACGATATACCTAATTGGTTAACTAATTAGATGAATGTCATTCTAAGCTAATTCTAAACGCACTTAAAATATGAATGCAATGAATGGATTATGTAATTAAATTAAAAATATGAATTAATCTATTTACATCTTAATTTATGCTAAATAAATGTTAGAATTAACCTAATGTCTAGGCACTTAAATACTTAAATAGCCCACAACTATGGGCTAATCAACCGCCAATAGCAGCACACCCGCTCCTCCTGCCTGCAATGCCTCCCGCCTGCAGCCTTCCCACCTCCTGCAGCATCCGCTCCAATGCTAACCACCAGCCCACGCACACCTGCATCATCTCCAGCCTACAGCCGCACCCGCTCCTTCTGTGCCTCACCGCACACCGCCTGCAGCAAGGCCGCCTCCAGTGCACCACTCACGCATGCAGCAGGCGTTTGCTCCTCCCTACGCACGCATCTAGCTGCACAAGTGTGCCTGAAGACCACGCATAGCCTGCAGCACTTCCCCAACGCACTCACTCCTACCGCCTACTGCAGTG
Organism: Thalassia testudinum; assembly: GCA_037157565.1. Classification (NCBI taxonomy): domain Eukaryota; kingdom Viridiplantae; phylum Streptophyta; class Magnoliopsida; order Alismatales; family Hydrocharitaceae; genus Thalassia; species Thalassia testudinum. Next base: position 23,073,921 of record JAZHRO010000007.1, on the reverse strand, counting down.
CTCCCCGCTCATCTGCAGGGCGGCAGCGCCTTCCATCCGCCCTGCAGCCTTCCTGTGCCACGCCTACCGCCTGCAGCAGCATCAACTCCAGCATGCCCGCAACACTAGTACGTGCGCGCGCACCATCTGTAGCAGTGCTCAACGTGCGCGCACAGCCACCCCTCTCCTAGCAGCTGCAGCCACCGTTGGTAGCCACTCTCCCCGAAGCTCTGTCCGGCCGACTCCGACCACTGCTCAACGTGCGACTGGCACCATCGCGATGGCCTCGCTTCAACCACCCGCCTGTGCGAACCTCTCCTCAATTGAACCTCTCTCCCGATCGCGAGGAGGAGAGAGGTAAAATGCTCTGTTATAAAGTTAATTAGTTATTACATTTCATGCCATTGTGATTGCGCAGCAATCATAGGTCTTAATTGACCTAAATTAGGCTAGGACTTAGCATAAGTTAGGGTTATTCATGCATGCATATGCATTATCTACATCTTTATTGCTTTCCTTTAGCTATGCATAAAATAATGTTATAATGTGCTGATTAAGTGCATTATGCCGATTGCAGGGAATAAGCTGATCAGGAGCTGATTTTGAAGCTGGATCAGGAATAACAGGAGTTGTAGCAGAGTTGGAGCAGAAGGCCTAGTTTAGATGTAGGAATAATAATGTAAGGGGGTTAAAGGTTTTCTATTCTATTAAGTAGAAATAAAGCAGTAAAATGTGAAGAGCATAGGTCCATCCTAGCCCTAGGATAGCCTAGAGACTTCCCCAAGGCTTAGCCACCCTTAGATTAGGTCACAACACCTTAGGAAGCCCTAAAACCCTAGTTCCAACCCTTCTCTAGACGTCCAGATAAGTTTCAAGACGTCCAGGACCCTTAGCCAGCTCCCGCACACTTCAAACCCACTTCTGCAGTGTTATTGGACGTCCAGACACTTTGTCAGGCATCTAATTTCTGCAGAATACCCAAAACAGAACTCGAAATCCTTCCTGATGTTGATTGGACGTCCAGACAACAAGTCTGGACTTCTGATTTTTGAGTATAAGACGTCTGATTCTATAATTAGACGTCTGATACTGCTCTCCAATTCCTGTTTTGAGATTTAAGCCTTGATCTTGGATCTCTAGGTCGCTAAACCCAATTCCAACCCCATAGGAACCTAAATTAAGATGTCCTAACCCTAGTACATCACCTCTAGTTCTCCCTAAGGATCTAATGAGGTCCTTACTAAACCTAATTGACTTGGATCTTAGTCAATTCCATTAGCCTATTCAATTGGACTCATTGAGTCCAATTGAGCCTTGATCTCAGCACACATTGTCCAATTGGACTCAGTGAGAGTCCAATTGACCTAGACCTGAACTAATTGAGTTGTTTTAATCTCAATTAAGTTTCCACACACCCAATTAAACTTGTATTAAGTTTAATTTCACTTTACCATAGTGAATTAGGGTTTATAACCGTAATTTGAGACCTACATTGACCTAAACCCACTAGAACCGAACCTAATCAACCTAGCCACCTAAGTTTCGACCCACACACACCCACACACACCATCCACACGAAAATATCTAGCCTAGAGTTCTCTATAACTCTCTACCATGTGTGGTTGCCTTGGTTGCCAAAAATAGCAACCAAGAGCCATTCAATTTTTAGATCCACATTTGGTGGATCTAAAAACCACCATCCACCCTCTCTCTCTCACTCTCCCACGAGCTCCCACCATAGGCCTCTCTAGACAATTCCATAATTCTCTCGGAAGCTTCCATTGGGTCTATAAAAAGACCCCATGGGTGGTCATTGGCACCCATTCACTCCCTTGGCATTTGCTCTCCATTGGTGCCATTCACGCCACCTCCACTTAGCCACTCACTCCACCTCCACGAGCTCACTACCACCACCATGGAGGACACCATGCCGGGATGCTGGATCAACCCTATCTCTCTCCAAGGGTCAGCCTAAGCTACATTGGCCCCCCCTCATTCTCCTCTCGACCACCCCAAGGCCATCGGGGACCACCCCTGAATGCCCTCTATTCTTTTAGCTCTAAATCATGCTCTTCATAATTTTTATTGCTTTCATTTACTGCTTAGTAGAGTAGTCTTACTTCTCCCCTAATGATGCATGAGAAATCCCCCCGTTGATTCTTGTATGCAATCTTTTTCGAGTAGCTAGGTTTAATTTAAAGCATTCCTGTATAAGCTTTCCTCTAGATTTCCTGTACAAACAACTCTCCCCCAATGAATGAATGAAAAATGCATTTATATATATATATCTCTTTATGTGTTTGAAATCACCATGAGCTGAATGATTATTTTATTTGCGTGATTTAAGTGCCTGTTCCTTAATAGCCTATATATTGCGCACCAGAATACTAAGTAGAGCGGCTTTAAGATTGATTTCAAAAATAGAAACACGCCTCCCAGAGACGACCGACCGGGACTCAAGTCTCGTTATTTTACAAAATAATATTTTTGACGAACGTTTTTGCGCAACTATACTACGATTTTTGACAACTTTCAAATGCGCGAAAACGGACCTCCGTCAAATGGCGCCGTTGCCGGGGAGGCAATGTCATTTTTATTGATTTCGATCTGTTACTTATCATTGACAAATCTGCCTCTACTTCGTTGTTGATGTGCAGGAACACGGAAGAAAAACAGGATCTGCACACACATCGAGCGCGGGGAAGAAAGTCAGGTGCACATCACATTCTCTTAGAGTAGGTTTATTTTCTAAACCCTAGGAATAGATCTACTTCCTGCAATTTCTTTTGAAAAAAAAAAAAGAGAGATTTTTCTTATATTAGTGAAAATTTTTTTTAAAGAAAATCAAAAATTTTGGAAAAAAATCTCTTTAGGTTTCCTTTTGAATCTAGGTTAGAAAAAAGAAAAGAAAAAAAGAGATATTTCCGTTTGAATCTTTTGAAAAATTCTTTTTTTTTAAAAAATAAATAAATACAAAAAAAAGTGCAAAAGATTTAGAAAAAAAAAAGCATTTTTCGTGGAAGGCTTGAATTTCAAATTCAAACCTCTTCAAAAGCTTTTTCACCACCTTCTGATTTTCGGCCAGATTTCAAATCTCACTTGAAAATTCGATTGCCGAAAAATCTGTTAGCAAAAAATTCGAAAATTCGGGAAAAACCTTCAATTTCAAACCATCTTTCAAATTCCACCGTTACATTGAAAATACTCCAAATATAAAATTTTTGAAAATTCACGAATTGCACGAGGTCAGATTGACCCAGATTCAAAAACTTTCAAATTTCAAAAAGCGATTCCGAGAAATCTGCGAATCTGTTTTGACTAAAAATGATGGGGTTTGAAGGCTGATCTAATTGGCTTTATTTTCCATATTTTTCCTGAGTTTTTGAAGATCATTTGATACTGTTTCAAGGCAAAAAACCTTCCAGGGGTCAAAGTTCTAAATCTGACCCTCTGATATTTAAAATTCCCTAAACATTCGGTTGAAACAGCAAAAATTCCAAAAAAATATTCTCTAAAAAACTAACTGAAATAGGAATCTACTCGCAAAATTTCAAATTAATTGGAATCCAATTATTATCAGTGAATCTACATTATTTTTGTGGTCTGTTGAAATTAAAAAAAAAAGCCCTAGAAGTGCATGCAACTTAGGTTGAACCTTTAGGGTCACAACTAGAGACCACACTTTTGGCTAACCTAGACTTAATCAAGTCTAGTTAGCCGGTAAGCTTGGTCACCTTGTGGGCCACTCACCACAAACCCCACTGAAGAAAATGGGTTAAAAATAATTTTAAAACACGAATTCAACCCGAGTTCGTTGTCGTACTACTAAATGAATTTAATCTCTCTTGCTAAACTTGGTGACTAAGTCTGCAGGGTAGTGTCAAACGACCATGGCTCGGGGGTCAACGAAACCGGAGGCGTAAGCCAAAGGAAGAACCTTCCCCTTAGTCCCCTCGTAACCAGACTGGCTGGGTTAGCTTGAGAGGCGGGATTCACGTTTTGTCGGTTGTACGACAAACTTACCTTATGGAATTCAAATCCCTAACGAAAAAATCTGGTCACCTGATTTATAAGGACCATTTGATTGACAGGGACTTAGCCTTGTCCTGCGTGGCTACACCAACCCAGGGGTTGGGCGGTGTATGCACGGAAGGAGGTCACTTCGACCTCACTTGGTTGGACCTTGGGAGCCACTCCCAAGGAGGCGAGTCACCTCGCCCAGACCATCTTCTTCCCCCATTTCTTCTACTCCAAGAGCCACCATGGCAAATCCTGGACCTAGACCTAAATCAGGTCAGGACATTGAGAATCTGGACCTGATGGCTCGTCTGGAAGCCCGGGTCGCCGAATCTGAGGAGCGGCATCAGCAGAGCATGGATCGTATCCTGATGGCGCTTGACAGGATGCAGCACCCGCCACGAGGAGAACAACTGCGGGATTTTTACGACCCAGCAGCACCTATCGTCGCACAGCTAGTCAGAATTCCCGCAGGCGGAGACGCGTTTGAGCTCAAGCCCAATGTAATTAGGTTGATCAGCACTCATTTCTACGGGAACTCAGGCGAACATTAGTTCCAGCACCTTGAGGACCTGAGTCGACTCGCTGAAACGATCCGACCCAGGAATATTAATCTCGGGATCGTTCTGATGAAGCTTTTCCCATTTTCTCTAAGGGACAAAGCTTCATACTGGTTCAAGACTATTGGGAAGCCAATTGGAACCTGGTCGGAATTACGACGTGAATTCCTGCAAAAGTTCTTCCCAATCGGTCGAACAAATGCAATGCGACGTGCAATCACGACTTTCTCGCAGGGAGCTGGGGAGAAATTACATGAGGCATGGGATAGATTTCATCACCTTCTTCGAAAATGCCCGCATCATGGTATACCCAAATGGCACTTGGCTCAGATTTTTTACCATGGGCTAGATGACACACATCGGTATCTGGCCGATGCATCTAGCGGTGGGAATTTTCTCGCAAAAGACGAGAACAACGCATTTGAGCTGTTCGAATCATTAGCGGAGAACTCGATGAACGCCGCATCTATGAACCAGTTCCAACGGCCTGGTTAGCAGTGGGTTGGTGTCCACGAGGCTCACACCGATTCTATTCGAGCCGACATGGATATCATCGTCAAGCAGCTAGATAGAATGAACCTGATTGAGAAGAAGATTGACCAGATCAGTCAAGGTCAATCCGACTTGAGCTCTGTTGCCGTAAGATCCTCTTATGCATCCCGAGCCCCACCTACTCGAGTTAATCTACTCACTCGGGATGCACCTTCTCCGTATTTACGAGATCCCGCATATCAGGATCCCGTGAATAATCCCGATTTGGCACCCTACGATCAGGGCTACGCACCACCCGTAGATTATAATGCATATCCCCTTGACGGATATACGTCTCAGACATCATCGGCCTACGAGGACGTCAGCGCTATCCAAGGATACGGGCGTAATAACCCGTACTCGGAGACATATAACCCTGGTTGGCGCCAGCATCCGAACTTCTCCCGGTCTGGTAATTCACAGAGACCACATGAAGATCCACACTATCAGACCAGGAAATACGGGAATGCGCAAAACACGTATCCTAGGCAGCAGCCATTCCCGCGTCAGCAGCATCAACCCCGCTCTTTATACCAGCCGCTGCACCAAGCTGCCAACCACCCTCCAAAGCGGGCCGACCCTTTGGAGGCGCTGAAAGAGGAGCTGCAAGAATCAATGAGGAAGTCTACACAAGATAGCTTGCAGATAATGAAGGCGATGGCTGATTAGATTCAGACCATACAAAATACGCAGAACTAGCTGTTGCAGGAGCATAGGACTCAGGGAGCCTTGCCCTCCCAACCCGTCCCAAATCCTCGATATGTGGAGAACCAAGGCACCTCACCTAGGTTTCAGGCATCGCAGGGACAGGCACACGCCATACTACAGGCACCTCCTGCACCACCCGGTTACGCTCAAGGCCAGCCACCTTTGCAGAATCCTACGTATTCTGCCCCATCTGCTCCCCCACCGCCTCACGGACAGCAAGTGGATGCACACGCTGTTTCATTGTGGAGCGGAAGGAAGACATTCGACCAACCACCTAGGTAGGAGGGTTCTTATTTTTCCCACCCTTCACCGCAGGTAGATTCGACTCCCTCTGCATCTCAGGAGCCACCTGTGGTAGATAAGGGTAAGAGGCCACTTAACCCTGAGATTCCCATCCCTTTTCCTGAGGCTCTGACATGAAATATAGTACGGAAAGAGGACACGCGGAATTTCGAGGACCTGAAAGCGATGTTTAAAGAAGTTCATATTCAGGTCCCCCTCCTCGAGGCTATCGACCACATTCCCACTGTCGCTAGGTTCTTCAAGGACTACTGTACCTCGAAGCGACAACCGAGAATTGGACAACAGGCGGTACTGTCGAAAGAAGCTAGCGCTGTGATTCTAGCTGACCTACCGCCAAAGAAGAAAGACCCTGGCACCCCACTCATATCTTGCTTTTTGCAGGATTCTCCATTTGATTGGGCCCTTCTAGATTTGGGTTCGTCCATCAACTTAACTCCCACCGCCGTATTTGATCGATTTCGATCTGGGGAGTTGAAACCCACCTCGGTTACAATTCAGTTGGCTGACAGATTAGTCAAAACACTGAGGGGGGTGGTTGAGAACATGATCGTAAAAGTTCGCGGGTTCTGCTTTCCCGTAGATTTTTTCGTTCTCGATATGGAAGTTCCTCCTAATCTCCGAGATGCACCAATTATTTTGGGTCGCCCATTTCTGGCGACAGCCCGAGCGAACATCGATTGTGCATCCGGGTGTATGGAGATTGCCCTAGGCAATGAGCGACTTCGACTAGACATATTCAGGGTAGCAAAGAACTTCGACTGTGATCGAATAGAGGAGGATGGTGAAGATGAAGATTCGGCTTACTGTGGTAACATTGGGTTCCTTTGTGACAACCCAATGTCTCATTCGTCTTCACTATCTGGGTTCTTGGACCTCAATCCACACAGGATTGAAACTACTGCATTACACATATCTCCTCGAGGATCTGACTGTTTGGGGTGTGCTTCTGACCATAGCACCCCTGAATCCAGCTATCTTGATCCATATAGTACTAAATCACACCTGTTATCACAGGAAGACGTGACTACAGCAAACGGGTTTCCCGTTAACACAGTGACAATCTACTTCACAGGGAGAGACTCAGTCGGAATTCACATGCACACGGATCAGCAGATTCCCACCCTCGATTCTACTCCTCCTACTCTAAATTTTGATTCTTACCCACCCGTAATTGAATTGAAGCCCTTGCCTGATTCACTCAAATACGTGTTCTTGGGCGAAAGTGAGACATATCCAGTCATTATCAATGCCCACTTAACCCAAGAGCAGGAGCATCAATTAATTTCTACACTTCAAGACCATAGGGCTGCTATCAGGTGGAGTATTGCTGATCTCCACGGTATTCGCCCCTTGTATTGCACTCATCACATTTACACGGATGAGGGGGTGAAACCTTCGAGACAACCTCAAAGACTGCTAAACCCGAATATGCTATAGGTTGTTAAGAAGGAGATCACCAAATGGTTGGATGCAGGCATTGTATACCCAATCTCAGATAGCCAGTGGGTGAGTCTGATTCAGATAGTGCCCAAGAAAGCAGGACTCACCGTTATAAAGAATGATAAGGGCGAATCCATCCCGACCCGCACTGCGACATCTTGGCTGGTGACTGGTCGATCTTTCGCTTTTAAGTCGGTTGCAGTTTAATGTGGTGGAAAAATCGACTGATCAATATTTAAGAAGAAATAACCACTCGCAGAGGAGCGGGTCGTATCCACAGGGAGGCAATGATGTATTAAAATTCGCACCAATTAAAAACGTTCGTTCGTAGTTAGTTTGGACAAGAATCAAGCCAAGATTGCCTTTAGATTAAGGCTTAAGCAAGAAACAATGCTGAAATGGCAATTATGAGAAACTAGAGGATATTTTCCGCAATGCAGAATCAATAAAATATCATTAAAAAGTGACAATGGCAGAAAATGTAATTTCTAATTGATGGTTTCCTGTAGCAAAATAGGGGAATTTTTCCCCTTTGTCTTGCGTGACAAGGAGTGGATGCCCGGGTGCGGGAAGCTCGGAGGAGGTCCCTTGGACTGAGGGCTTCGAATCGGTGGTGGCGGGAGTCGCGCGGCGGTCGGAGGTGGCCGGATGAGCTCCGGCAGAGGTGCTGCAGCCGGTGAGCTTGCGCGGCCTGCTGGCATGAGATCTGCCGCACGCTGCTGCTGGCGGCACTGCAGGCGCGGGAGGAGGGTGCTGCAGGCGCGAGAGCGGGTGCGCAAGCTGCAGGTGCGGGCGTGGCTGCTGCTGGTGGCGGGCGGTGGGCGAAGGGATCTGCAGGCGTGGTGAGCACTGATCTGCAGGCGCGAGGAAGAGCGGTTGGCATTCTGTAGCTGTGCGCTGATTTGCAGGCGCGGGGGTGGGAGAGGGTGAAGTTCTGCAGGCGCGATTGGATGGTTGCGCAGGTCTGCAGGCGCGTGGAGAGCGCTGCAGCCGGTGAGCTCGTGGAGATGGGCGCGGTTGAGGAGGGCGTGCGTGGTTGTAGGGTGCAGGCATGGTTGAGCTGAAGGTTGATGGGCACGGGTTGAGCTGAAGGTTCTGCAGGCGCGGGAGAGGGTCTGCAGGCGACTTCAGACGTGTGCGGTGGAAGTGAGCAGGTAGCTTCAGACGTCCGGGAAATTTCCCAGACGTCTTAAGTTACTGAAAGGGTGGCTGACGGTTGTTGCGGTGGTGGTGATTGGCGACGACGGCGAGGGAGATGCACGCTAATGTGCTCACGGTGATGCGGGCGAGATCTGGATGGCGGTGTGGCCCGTCACACCACAAGCCTACGGTGGTGGAGACTCGCTGCCACAGTAGAGGCCAGCAGTATGGAGTGGAAGAGAGAAGTTCTCTCTGCACAGTGGTGGGTCAGTGGTGGAGGCCTCCCGAGCTCTAGTGCCTCCCTCCTCCTTTTGTAGTGGCCTGCACACATTTGAAATCATCCGCCCGACCAGATCCACCACATCCACTCTCCCTTGAATGGTTCTTCACTGCGGCCGTTCGACGTTGGAGCGGTAGCCAGCCGTTCCTGCAAGGAGAAGAGTAAAGAAAATAATGTTAAAATATTAGGGTCATTTATATACAGACCCTCAACTTCTATGTCAATGAAAACAATGTACCTAATTGGTTGTCTAATTAGATGAATGCTATTCTAAGCTAATTCTAAATGCACTTAAGATATGAATGCAATGTATGGATTATGTAATTAAATTAAAACTATGAATTAATCTATTTGCATCCTAATTTATGCTAAATAAATGTTAGAATTAACCTAATGTGTAGGCACTTAAATACTTAAATAGCCCACAACTATGGGCTAATCAAATACCCCCATGCCTAGTTTTTGCTAGTGCCTAGCAAAATTAAGCGAAACCTAGCACTCTAAGTAGACTAGTCAACTCACTCAATCTTCCTTCAGAAGCATATTAAGTTCAGGCTCTAGACCCAAGGTTCCTAAGTAGTTGCTAAGTTACAGACTAGGTCGGCTAAAGACGAGTTGCAGGCACAAGTTTCCCTGATTTCTGACTCTACCCTAAAGTTTATTGATCCCTGAGATTAAAGCATCCGTGCCTGTGTATTGGTCTGAGTTATTTGAGCTAAAGGATTTTCTTTTTTTTTATTTACTTTTTTTTTTTTTTTATTCTTCTAAGTCTAACCTCAGATCAGCTATCAACAAGGTCTGTGTCAGATTCATTGTCCCCATTACCATACCTCAAAGGGTGCCTGGCTTTTGATGCTTCGAGATAGCACCGCCCATAATGACCCCAAGAACTCCTGGCAATCGACACTTCGAGATAGTATCGCCCATGGATTTCTTAAGCGAATTCAGGCCTATGGCAATCGGCACTTCGAGATAGGGCCGCCCATGGTACCTGAACTGCGCAATGCGCTTACATGCCCCCAGTAGGATGGATATCCTAAGAGACAAGTACCGAGGAGGTAATATGTTATCATCTCATCCTCAAGGTGAGTATATACTCGACCTCTCCTGCGGCGGGAACTCTTCCAATCAAAATGTGTTTTCAAGCCTCTCTTAAGTCAAAACTAAGAGAACTAAATCTCTTTTTAGAAAGACAGAAATTAAGTTGATTACCGGACCAAGTGTGTGAAATTTGGATGCTTGGGTTACAAGGACCCGTAAACCAAAAAGTAGAATAAGACTCCAGGTACTACCCCACCCTTTAACTCAAACCCTAGTTTCCCTTCCTCAACCTCTTGAGGAATGGTCCGCAACTTAACTCCTACTTAAGTTTTTAAGTCCACAAAGGACCCTAAAGGTCTAAAGCTAGTAGCTCATTTAGCTTCTAAAGTTTGACCCTAGAATTAACTTAGTCTACCCTAGAGTTCTGATTTGCTTAAGACTGCAAGATCTAGCCAATTAAGCTCAAAACCTTTTTTTTTTTATATGTACAAATGTATGCAATTATGCTATGTATATCCCCAAGTACACCCCCCCCATGCCAAAAATCTGCAATGTCCTCCTTGCATAGAAGGATATTACCTGGGTTAGAGCAAGGCTGAATACAAGAATTGCAGAAATAGGCCCTAAAAATGAGCAAAGCAATGTTGGCCTAGAAAATAGGTAACCTAGGATGTTGGCGAGCTGATGATGAATCCCGATAGCAAATGCTCGCCCAACTAAAATGGGAATAAAATCTTCCCAGGTCACCAGAAGAGGTTCTAAAGGATAAACAGGTAAAACAACCTCCAAAGGGGTAGGGGGAGGATGACAAGGATCCTCCAAAAAGAATGGGGAAGGAATGGTACAGAGATAAACCCCCAGGGTAATGGGCAGACTAAATAAATCATCAATCCATACTCGATACTCCATTACAGGAAATATTGGTCTATTATGCCCCCTGGTCAGAACAAAAGTGAGCAATTCTCTAAGGCAAGGATCGTCTAGGGTGTCCAAGTTACGATGTTGTGGGATGGCCATAAGATCTAGGTTGGGTTTAATAAGCTTGGTGTCCATCCCAAACACTCTTTCTAAATCCTCAATTTCATCCCTAGCATTCCTTGCACCATCACATGGATCTTCCTCCTCTTCATCAGGAGTCACAATTTCGCTTTCAGATATAAGCGAATCAGAGGGTGACTTCGAAGTGAATGAAGGCAGGTTGGAAGCAACAGATCTAGGGATTATCCTATCAATGTCATCCCCGGGTTTTTGTTCTTTACTCAAATCATCCCTGGAGTCTATATGTGAATCCACATAAATGTTAGAAATTGCTTCCAAATTTTCCATCATTTTATCATGAGGAGAAATATCATCAATGGGTGTGCTAAGGAAACCAAATTTGGTCAAATTTGTGACATCCTCAGGGGCTAACTCTTCAAATAAGACATAATCACCCTTAGTGTCACTCCAAATCTTGAATGTAGGTTCCTCATATAATTCATCCTCCTCCTCATCACACAATTCATCATGTACCCGAGGTCTAGAATCATTTAATATCTCAGCAGATCCCCTACGGTGCTCTATCTGAGGTAAATGGTTTACACTGGTAACATCAGACTCCTTAGATAGGTCAATTTCTTTAGGGTTAGGTTCCCTAAGGGTGGGTTTGAGTTCCATATCGTGATCAGAAGGGAAGGTAGGATTAACAACTTGAATTTGACCCACTTCATAAAATGTCACAAAAATACTATCATCTGGGTCGAGGTCTTCCAATGGTACCATCATTCCCTTCTTTTGACTCCAATATAATTCAGGTGGATACTCAACCTTATCATCATCTTCCTCGGGTTGCCACCTTTCTTCATCCAATGCATAGCTACTGTCATGTGTATTTTCCTCCCACCTAAAGTGTAGATCTCTCAAGGAATTGTTATCTAATGCGGAGGTTTCAAAATCGATCCTCGAATAGTAGCTATTCTCCCCAGAATTTCCCTCCAACTTAAAGTGTAGCTCTCCCGCGGGAGATGCATCTATTGTAGAGGGGTGTACGTCATCCTCAATGGGGTAGATTGGGTGGTAATTTCATCTCTTTCTTGTTGGCCTGCTCTCAAAGATTGTCCTAACAATTCACTCATTTCGTTTTGTATTTTCTGTATTTCCATCTTCAAAGAGGAGAGGTCATTTCTATCATGAGAGAAGTCAGGCTCAGGCTCATAGTACCCAGGAGTGTTTGTCCAACCATAATACTTTTTCAGGGAGGGTGGGTTGGGTATTTCTTTGGTATGTGGGATATTGGGCAAAGCAAATCCCGCTCCTAGGCTCTGCTCACTGATTTGGGGCTTAACCAGGCCAATACTCCTATAATAGGAGTAAAATGGATCCCAATGATTGTCATTACGTCCATCAAGGAATGGACCATCTCGGCGTCTGGGATCGAAGGATGCACAATGGGGGTGAGGGTGTGGGCAAGATGTGAAAGGGTGAAAAGCAATGTGGTCCATTCTAACTCACACTTCAATCAGAATTCCCCAAGCAAAACACAATTTAAAAAGGACCTTTTAGGTCTTTCCCAATTTAGGCTTTTGATTTTAAGTCAGATTGCAGGTGACAATACAATTTGTTCAATCCCAAAAATTACCCAACACGGGCCCAAAACAAAATCGGGGAACAGACCCCTCAAAATATGCCCCAGAACAAGGGTTTCAAGCTATCTGCAATGAAAAATTAAGTCTACAGTCTTAATTCTAGTCTAATTAAACTAGCGACTAAATACAATGGTGTCCGTCGCGTCCTCGTCCTTCTCCTCCTTTCAAAATTGCTCGTCCACTTCTCATCTGGCGACGTCAAGGGTCGCCTCTCACACTGGCTGATTCTTGCACAATTTTTCTCACATAGAAAAGAAAATAATAAATGGTCAAATCTATGTGCAATTGACAAATAATCCAAATGAAATTAGGCAAAATTATTGCATCTGTTGCCTCCCCGGCAACGGCGCCATTAACCTGGTCGATCTTTCTCTTTTAAGTCGGTTGCAGTTTAATGTGGTGGAAAAATCGACTGATCAATATTTAAGAAGAAATAACCACTCGCAGAGGAGTGGGTCGTATCCACAGGGAGGCAATGATGTATTAAAATTTGCACCAATTAAAAACGTTCGTTCATAGTTAGTTTGGGCAAGAATCAAGCCAAGATTGCCTTTAGATTAAGGTTTAAGCAAGAAACAATGCTGAAATGGCAATTATGAGAAACAAGAGGATATTTTCCGCAATGCAGAATCAATAAAATATCATTAAAAAGTGACAATGGCAGAAAATGTAATTTTTAATTGATGGTTTACTGTAGCAAAACAGGGGAATTTTTCCCCTTTGTCTTGCGCGACGAGGAGCTGATGCCCGGGCGCGGGAAGCTCGGAGGAGGTCCCTTGTACCGAGGGCTTCGAATCGGTGGTGGCGGCGAGTTGTGCGGCGAGTCGTGCGGCGGCCGGACGAGCTCCTGCGGAGGTGCTACAGCCGGTGAGCTTGCGCGGCCTGCTGGCGTGAGATCTGCCGCGAGCTACTGCTGGCGGCTCTGCAGGTGCGGGCGGAGGGTGCTGCAGGCGCGAGAGAGGGTGCGCAAGCTGCAGGCGTGGGCGTGGCTGCTGCTGGTGGCGGGCGCGCGGGCGAAGGGATCTGCAGGCGCGGGGAAGAGAGGTTGGCATTTTGTAGCTGTGCGCTGATCTGCAGGCGCGGGGGTTGGAGCAGGTGAAGTTCTGCAGGCGCGATTGGACGGTTGTGCGGGTCTGCAGGGCGTGGAGAGCGCTGCAGCCGGTGAGCGTGTGGAGATGGGCGCGGTTGAGGAGGGCGTGCGTGGTTGTAGGGTGCAGGCGCGGTTGAGCTGAACGTTGATGGGCGCGGGTTGAGCTGAAGGTTCTGCAGGCGTAGGAGAGGGTCTGCAAGTGACTTCAGATGTGTGCGGTGGAAGTGAGCGGGTAGCTTCAGACATCCGGGAAATTTCCCGGACGTCTTAAGTTACTGAAAGGGTGGCTAACCGTTGTTACGGTGGTGGTGATTGGCGACGACGGCGAGGGAGATGCACGCTAATGTGCTCACGGTGATGCGGACGAGCTCCGGATGGCGGTGTGGCCTGTCACACCACACGCCCACGGTGGTGGAGACTCGCCGCCACAGTAGAGGCCGGCAGTATGGATTGGAAGAGAGAAGTTCTCTCTACATAGTGGTGGGTCGGTGGTGGAGGCCTTTCGAGCTCTGCTGCCTCCCTCCTCCTTTTGTAGTGGCCTGCACACATTTGAAATCATCCGCTCGACCAGATCCACTACATCCGCTCTCCCTTGAATGGTTCTTCATTGCGGCCGTTCGACATTGGAGCGGCAGCCAGCCGTTCCTGCAAGGAGAAGAGTAAAGAAAATAATGTTAAAATATTAGGGTCATTTATATACAGACCCTCAACTTCTATGTCAATGAAAACAATGTACCTAATTGGTTGTCTAATTAGATGAATGCTATTCTAAGCTAATTCTAAATGCACTTAAGATATGAATGCAATGTATGGATTATGTAATTAAATTAAAACTATGAATTAATCTATTTGCATCCTAATTTATGCTAAATAAACGTTAGAATTAACCTAATGTGTAGGCACTTAAATACTTAAATAGCCCACAACTATGGGCTAATCAGCAGGTCAGCATTGACTACAGGAAACTGAACACGGCTACCCAGAAGGATCACTTTCGTTTGCCATTCATTGATCAGATCTGGGAACGGTTAGCCGGACGTAGTTTCTTCTGCTTTCTGGTTGGATACTCTGGGTATAATCAGGTAGCAATTAGCCCGAAAGATCAGGACAAGACCACATTCACATGTCCCTTTGGAACATTTGTCTTTAGGCGGATGCCCTTTGGCCTCTGCAATGCACCAGCGACATTTCAGCGTTGTATGATGGCTATCTTCTTTGACAAGATTTGGGATTATGTGGAGGTATTCATGGATGATTTATCTATTTTCGGAGATGATTTCGCGTCTTTTCTTGATAACCTCACAAAGATCCTGAAACGATGTATTGAGGTGAACCTAGTACTATCTTGGGAGAAAAGACATTTCATGGTGAGGGATGGTATAGTACTAGGGCACAGGATCTCCAAAAATGGACTCGAGGTCGATCGGGCTAAATCAGAGATTATCTCCCACTTATCGCCACCTAGCTCGGTCAAGCAGATTAGATCATTCCTGGGCCATGTCGACTTCTATCGGAGATTTATACGCGATTTTTCAAAAATTGCGTGGTCTTTGACGAATCTCCTGGTTACCGATATCCCATTTGAATTTAATACCTCGTGTCTCTACGCCTTCAAGACTTTACGAAGCGCTATTTCCGACTCCCCGATTCTCCAACCACCCGACTGGTACCTTGATTTTGAAATGATGTGCGACGCTTTTGATTTTGCCGTCGGTGCTATTTTTGGCCAACGTCGGGAGAAACAACCTTTTGTCATGTACTATGCTAGCAAGACACTGAATGAGGCTTAGTGCAACTATACTGTCACCGAGAAAGAATTGCTAGCAGTAGTATTCGGGTTGGAGAAATTCAGATCATATTTATTAGGGTCCAAGGTCATAATCTTCACTGACCACTCGGCCCTCCAACATTTGTTGGCAACGAAGGATGCCAAACCACGACTTATTAGATGGATCCTTCTATTATAGGAATTTGATATCGAGATCCGCGACAGAGTCGGGAAACAAAATGTTGTGGTGGATCACCTATCCAGATTGGACCCAGACCATATTCCTTATTCCCTGCCTGTCCATGAACAATTTTCGGATGAATCACTTTTGGCAATTCATTCTGTTGAGTTCCCCTGGTATGCGGATTTTGCAAACTACCTTGTTGCAGGCAAAATTCCCGCGAACCTATCCAAAGGCCAGAAACTCAAATTCATTGCAGAGGCCAGATACTATCTCTGGGATGACCCACTGATCTTCCGCATTGGAGCAGACCAGATTATTCGCAGATGCATCCCAGACTCTAAGATCCCCAGTGTGTTATCTTTCTGCCACAATGATGCATGTGGTGGCCATTTCTCAGGACGGAAAACTGCTGCAAAAATTTTGCAGTCGGGATTTTTCTGGCCAACCATCTTCAGAGATACACATGATTACACCCAACGCTGTAAACGATGTTAATCGATCGGTTCTATGACCAGGAGAGACATGATGCCACTCCAATCCATCATGGTCGTAGAAGTGTTCGACGTCTGGGGCATAGATTTTATGGGCCCTTTTCCGAACTCGCATGGCTTCGAGTACATATTGCTAGCCGTTGATTATGTCTCGAAGTGGGTCGAGGCCATCTCGGCAAGACGGGCTGACCACAGGACCATCATTTCTTTTGTACAGCAAAATATTTTCGCGAGATTCGGAATACCCCGTGCTCTGATTAGCGACGGGGGAAGCCACTTCATCCATGCCCATTTCAGGTCGTTATTAAAGAAATATGGGGTACATCACCTCATAGCCACCCCATATCACCCGCAGACCAATGGGCAGGCTGAAGTGTCTAACCGTCAAATCAAGCTGATTCTCCAGAAGATGGTTAGACCAAACAAGGACTGGTCCGACAAATTAATCGATGCACTCTGGGCATATCGGACCGCATAGAAGGCCCCACTCGGAATGTCACCATATCGCACGGTATATGGCAAGGCCTGTCACCTTCTTGTAGAGCTGGCACACCAAGCCTTTTGGGCAGTGCGAAAATGCAATCTCGACCTCGATGTAGGAGGTCGAGAACGGAAACTCCAGCTCAGCGAATTAGAATAAATCCGGCGGAAGGCCTATGAGAATGCATTAATATACAAGGACAAGACCAAGGCCTTTCACGACCGCCACATCTGGAGGAAAGTATTCACGCCCAACCAGCGAGTCTGGTTATTTGATTCAAGACTGAAACTATTTGCAGGGAAGCTTAAGTCCAAATGGACTGGCCCGTATGTTGTGATGCAACCATATCCTAATGGGGCAGTCGTGATCAAGGATCCTAAATCTGGGCATATATTCATGGCAAATGGCCAGCGCCTCAAGCCATTTTTGGCCTAGGAAGCTCCTCCACCTGACGAGACTATTCATCTTAGTGAGGACATCCGATTGAGTGCTCGCCCAACTGGAGACGTTAAACTCAGCACATATAAGTACCATTCCACCATCATCTATGCATAACCATTTTTATACATAGCATATTTTTCCATTAGCATATTTCCTTTGTATATTGCATGTTAACAGGTTGGCCGGTGCTAAATATAATTTCAGGAGCAATTCCAAGTGACTTCTACCCACTCATCCTCTGTCGAATTTATTTTCTTTTATATTCATGCATGAGGACATGCAAGAACTTAGGCATGGGGGGGTAGATACAGAAAAACTGAAAATTTTTTTTTTTTGTGCCAACACTTAGGAAAACCTCGGAGCTGCATGTAAAATGTACTTTAGGACCTCAAATAAAAGAACAATCAACTCCACCTCCAATGCTCGCATTGGAGCTAGAATCATTCGCAATAACCAATCCCGACTCACCCACTCAACTTTTGTTCTAAATTTAGGGTCAAGCTAATTGTAACCGGATACGGGAAATTTACGAAGTACAAATTATGTGAGGTTACATGTCTATAACATATATACATATTGCATTCTTGAATAAGATTATTTTATTAAGAGAATGCATTAGGGATTTTTATCCTTTAGTTGATTCCTGTAATCTAGAATCCAGCACAACTTTTCACATACACGTAGAATTTGCAAAGGATTCATGGTGAAGGTTGATAAACATCTTCAGTCTATCGAGAAGAAGCTGTGCTTCTTTTCCTGAACCCTTGGACAGTGTTTTGGGCGTCAGGCTGATTTTCCTCCAAAAAAAATCCACCAAATAGTGTGAGAAGAAGGTAGAGTGTATTGGTGCTCTAAGATTAGAGCAAGGAATCTAGAATCCTAGATAATTAGGTAATGATACTCTGAGTTTAGACATAATTTTCGCTCTCGGTTCCCACATATACATTTTTGTGCGAAATTGTGAGAGCCACCGAATAAGGCAAATATGCGAAGAGCGAGTTTTCAAAAACTAGGGCTAAGGTGGATGGTTACGACCATTCTTTACGGAATCCTCAGCTGAAGGAGGGTATTAATGTCAAGGTCAGAAATATACCGTCCTATCCATCTCTCCCGGTGTCGTGAGTAGGCACTTCCACCAAATAAGCTACCCAATGTCTCTTGAGTACCACCAATCCCTAATAATGCCTCCTTAATAAAATTCATGGATGTATGCCAGTTGAGTTATG
The DNA here is from genome assembly GCA_037157565.1 of Thalassia testudinum. Classification (NCBI taxonomy): domain Eukaryota; kingdom Viridiplantae; phylum Streptophyta; class Magnoliopsida; order Alismatales; family Hydrocharitaceae; genus Thalassia; species Thalassia testudinum. The sequence goes on along the minus strand of JAZHRO010000007.1, from coordinate 23,055,617 downwards.
CTGAAAAAAAAATTAAAAAAAAAGTGAGAAAAAGAAAAAGAAAAAGAATGATGAAAAGAAAGAAAAACTGAAAAAAAAAATGAAAAAAAAAATTTAGAAAAAGAAGAAAAAGCAAAGAAAAGAACGAATATTTAGTGTTTATTTCATCGAGGCAATACCACCAAATAAAATTGAGCTCCACCAAATATGGCCTTAACCTATTTTTCTTGTGTTTCTGGCTGCCCAAATACTAGCTGAGGAATCCCGACTTAGTGTTAGGGTTATGAGAACTCAATTAAAGTGTTAATGCCTAGTGAGACCACCAAATACAGAACATATGTGTGAATCTGGTGAGGTTGTGAGCTCTAAGAAAAAGAAAGAAAAAGAGCAAGAGAGAATGAATAGAAAGGAATCAAAAGGGAGCATAGTTTCTCTCGTCTATCTCTGAGTTAAGTTACTTAGTAATTTAGGAATCTGGATTCTGTAGTGCTAGTCTCTATGTAGCACCAAGTGAGAATGAGCCACCAAATATACAATCCTTTCCCTCAAAGATTCTCTAACTAAGCCTAAAGCCAGGGTGGAATTCATAAAATATCTTGAATACCCTGAGGGAAGAAATCCGCCAATCCTGCTAGAATTTTTATTAGGGGTAAGTACAGGCTTTAGAGGTGTATTAGTTTTTACTCAAATCCGTTGCAAAAGCTACATAGCTGCACCTTCACGATTGTCTGGATTTCTAGAGCATAGGATGAAAACAAAAGGGAGAAAAATCTCTATGCAAACACTTGATAAAATAACCAGTCCCTTAGGGACCCTTGCTGTAAATAATTTAGTCTTGCATTTGCTAGGGACTAGCAAGATTTAGGCATGGGGGTATGATTGCGCAGCAATCATAGGTCTTAATTGACCTAAATTAGGCTAGGACTTAGCATAAGTTAGGGTTATTCATGCATGCATATGCATTATCTGCATCTTTACTGCTTTCCTTTAGCTATGCATAAAATAATGTTATAATGTGCTGATTAAGTGCATTATGTCGATTGCAGGGAATAAGCTGATCAGTAGCTGGATCTGAAGCTGGATTAGGAATAACAGGAGTTGTAGCAGAGTTGGAGCAGAAGGCCTAGTTTAGATGTAGGAATAATAATGTAAGGGGGTTAAAGGTTTTCTATTCTATTAAGTAGAAATAAAGCAGTAAAATGTGAAGAGCATAGGTCCATCCTAGCCCTAGGATAGCCTAGAGACTTCCCCAAGCCTTAGCCACCCTTAGATTAGGTCACAACACCTTAGGAAGCCCTAAAACCCTAGTTCCAACCCTTCTCTAGACGTCCAGATAAATTTTAAGATGTCCAGGACCCTTAGCCAACTCCTGCACACTTCAAACCCACTTCTGCAGTGTTATTGGATGTCCAGACACTTTGTCAGACGACCAATTTCTGCAGAATACCCAAAACAGAACCCAAAATCCTTCCTGACTCTGATTGGACGTCCAGACAACAAGTCTGGACTTCTGATTTTTGAGTATAGGACGCCTGATTCTATAATTAGACATCTGATACTGCTCTCCAATTCCTATTTTTAGATTTAAGCCTTGATCTTGGATCTTTAGGTCCCTAGAACCAATTCCAACCCCATAGGAACCTAAATTATGGTGTCCTAACCCTAGTACATCACCTCTAGACCTCCCTAAGGACCTAATGAGGTCCTCAATAAACCTAATTGACTTGGATCTTAGTCAATTCCATCAGCCTATTCAATTGGACTCATTGAGTCCAATTGAGCCCTGATCTCAGCACACACTGTCCAATTGGACTCAGTGAGAGTCCAATTGACGTAGACCTGACTTAATTGAGTTGTTTTACTCTCAATTAAGTTTCCACACACCCAATTAAACTTGTATTAAGTTTAATTGCACTTTACCTTAGTGAATTACGGTTTATAACCCTAATTTGAGACCTACCTTGACCTAAACCCACTAGAACCCAACCTAATCAACCTAGCCACCTAAGTTTCGACCCACACACACCCACACACACCATCCACACGAAAATATCTAGCCTAGCGTTCTCTAGAACTCTCTACCATGTGTGGTTGCCTTGGTTGCCAAAAATAGCAACCAAGAGACATTCAATTTTTAGATCCACATTTGGTGGATCTAAAAACCACCATCCACCCTCTCTCTCTCACTCTCCCACGAGCTCCCACCATAGGCCTCTCTAGAGAATTCCATAATTCTCTAGAGAGCTTCCATTGGGTCTATAAAAAGACCCCATGGGAGGCCATTGGCACCCATTCACTCCCTTGGCAATTGCTCTCCATTGGTGCCATTCACTCCACCTCCACTTAGCCACTCACTCCACCTCCATGAGCTCACTACCACCACCATGGAGGACACCATGCCGGGATGCTGGATCAACCCTACCTCTCTCCATGGGTCGGCCTAAGCTACATTGGCCGCCCCTCATTCTCCTCTCCACCACTCCAAGGCCATCGGGGACCACCCCTGAATACCCTCTATTCTTTTAGCTCTAGATCATGCTCTTCATAATTTTTATTCTTTCATTTACTGCTTAGTAGAGTAGTCTTACTTCTCCCCCAATGATGCATGCAAAATCCCCCCGTTGATTCTTGTATGTAATCGTTTTCTGGTAGCTAGGTTTAATTTAAAGCATTCCTCTATAAGCTTTCCTCTAGATTTCCTGTACAAACAACTCTCCCCCAATGAATGAATGAAAAATGCATTTATATATATATATATCTCTCTTTATGTGTTTGAAATCACCATGAGCTGAATGATTATTTTATTTGCGTGATTTAAGTGCTTGTTCTTTAACTGCCTATATATTGCACACCAGAGTACTAAGTAGAGTGGCTTTAAGATCGATTTCAAAAATAGAAACACGCCTCCCAAAGACGAATGATCGGGACTCAAGTCTCGTTATTTTACAAAACAATATTTTTGACGAACGTTTTTGCGCAACAATACTATGATTTTCGACAACTTTCAAATGCACGAAAACGGACTTCCATCACATTGCCAAGAAAAAGAATTTTGATTTCTGAGTATTTTATTGTGGTAAAATTTACAACTTCATACTCAAGTTCTCTTACAATTGCATGGCTTTTGTAATTAACATTGTTTCACATTGATTTTGGAATTTAAATGTGCACAAATTTTCTTTAATACATGTCAATGGAAAATTGCATAAAATCATCACATGTTTGTTGAATATTTCAGTGAGGATAAATTGCACATCTACCCTTATGTTTTCAAGATATTGTGCATCTTCTTTCTATCGCATTTCATGTCAGATTTAACTACGGATTTCTCACGAGATTGAACGAATACGAAATAATTGAGATATTATTGCATCATTGCCTCCCTGTGGATATGACCCACTCTTCTGTGAGTAGTTATTTCTTTTTCAATATTGATTAGTCAATTTCTCCACCACATAAAACTACAAACGACTTTAAAGCGAACAATTGACACGTCACTTAGCTCAACTGAGTTGAGCTAAGTTGAGTCCCCGGGAGCTGGACTTGAGCTTCCTAAGCTGGAATGAAGTCATCTTCAGCTGGCCGAAGTTGAGTGGAGCTGGATGTAGCTGGACCTGAGCTGGGGTGAACTCCAGTCAACATAGCTGAGCTAGCTAGAGCTCCCTGTGGACTAATGGGAGCTGAGATGAGCTGGTCCCAGCTAAGTTGAGCTGGATTTGAGCTGACCTGAGCTAGGGTGAGCTAAGATGAGCTCTCTTGAGCTACTATTCAGCTGAGGTGGGCAGAATGGAGCTAAGATGGGCTAACCCTAGTTCAAGTGAGTTGGAATCCAGCTACGGTGAGCTGGATCAAGCTGAGTTCCAGTTAGTCTAAGCTTCTTCTTCACCAGTTGCCTTCATGAGTGCTAGGGTTTTGGAGTTCTGACAATCTTTATATCCCTAACACTCACAAAAATACATTAAAAAGACAATAAAAAGTGCAATGCATGCCTAACGTAATTGATTCCTAAATGCAGCCCAAAAACCCATTTGCGGAGTAAAATCCTAAGAACTAGGTTTGTTTTAGTGCAAAAGAATGATGATAAACTAGTGTTTATCACCTATCGAAAGCACCTATCTACTCCTGGGGAATCTTTTGTTGGCTCATTTGGAGACAAGGATAGGAAGGAAGAGATTATGGATACTTTTAGGCAAGTCCAGATTAACTTGCCTCTGTTGGAAGCTATTAAATAGATTTCGTCCTATGCCAGGTTTATGAAGGACCTGTGCACCCAGAAGCACCAATCTAGGAAACAGGTCCAAACCAAGGTCATCCTACCTGACCATGTTAGCTCGGTTCTCCAGCATGGAACACCCCCCAAAATGAAAGACGCAAGGGCCCCGTATATTTTAGTGGTTATAGGTAACCAACACATTGACGAGGCTCTTCTCGATTTGGGTGAGGGGGTGAACATTCTACCAAGCTCTATCTACGACCTTTTGAGAGGAGGCAAGCTAAAGCCTAGTCCAGTAATCCTCCAGGTTGCAGATAGATCACTTAGGACTCCACGGGGATTGTTGGAAGATGTCCTTGTGAGAGTGGAAGATTTCTTCTTCCCTATTGACTTTCTGGTGCTAGATACTGACCAATCATTTAAGCCCACAAAGCCATCCATTATTCTGGCATGCCCCTTCTTTGCCACAGCCAATGCCTCTAGGAATTGTAGATCTGGGGCACTTAAAATGGGCTTTGGGAATAAGGAGATCCAGTTGAATGTTTTTGATACTTACAAGCAACCCGGATTTGAAGATTGTTCACAGATTGAGGTCGTTGATGAAATAATTGAAGAGACTACTCTAGCACTCTTATATAGAGATCCCCTTCAGAAGGTCATATCTAAGGACCATCCCTTGATTATTAAAGAAACTGAAAGGGAAATGCCCGAATTAGAAGAGTTGCTGGGGATACACATTGAGTCTCTGTCCCCACCCTAGATTGTGAAGGTAGATCCGCTACCTGAGGTGGGGACATCTCAACTAAAACCCTCAATCCAAAAGGCTCCTGAATTGGAGTTGAAACCCCTCCCGAGTACATTGAAATATGCTTTCCTTCGCCCTAATAACATGCTCTCCATTATTATCTCGTTTGCATTATCTGAATTGCAGGAGGAAGCTCTGCTTGAGTGTTTACAAAGGCACAAGGAAGCAATTGCCTGGGCAATTGCTGATATTAAGGGTGTTGATCCCCCTCTTTGCATGCATCATATACACATGGACTAGTCCGTGAAGCCTTTCCGAGACATGTAGAGAAGGCTCAATCCAAATATGTAGGAGGTTGTTAAAAAGGAGATTATAAAATGGCTGGATGCAGGGATTATCTGTCCTATTTCAGATAGTAAATGGGTCATCCCTATTCATGTAGTTCCCAAAAAGGTAGGAATCACTGTGGAAGAGAATGACCAAGGATAACTGGTGACCACTAGACCCTCAACTGGTTGGAGGGTCTACATTGATTACTGCCGTTTAAACAAGACTACGCAGAAAGATCATTTCCCCTTACCGTTTATCGATCAAATTCTGGAACGGTTGTTGGGGAACAAGTACGTTTGTTTTCTTCACAGGTACTCTAGGTATAATCAGTTAGCCATTTTTGCTGATGATCAGGAGCATACCACCTTCACGAGTCCATATGGCACTTTTGCGTTCTGCCGAATGCCATTCGAGTTACATAATGCTCCTGCCACTTTCCAACATTGTATGATGGCTATCTTTCTTGATATGATCGATGAGTTCGTTGAAATTTTCTTGGATGACTTCTCCATTTATGGCTCGTCGTTTGACCAATGCCTTTCGCACCTTGATAAAGTCTTAACTTGTTGCAAAGAGGTAAAGCTAGTGCTTAGCTGGGAGAAAAGCCACTTTATGGTCTAGCAGGGCATTGTGTTAGGGCATATAGTTTCCAAGAGAGGATTAGAGGTGGACACCGCAAATATCGATTCCATCTATAAGCTTCCATTGCCCGCCAATGTTCATCAGGTTAGATCTTTCCTTGGCCATGCTGGATTTTATAGGTGCTTCATTAGAGATTTCAGTAAAATCTCTAAGCCAATCTGCAACCTTTTGGTAAAGGATGTCTCCTTCAATTTTGATGATAGATGTGGCGAGGCTTTCCAAGTTTTGAAGAAAGCCCTCATTACCGCGTCGATTCTCCAAGCACCAAATTGGACCCTCCCGTTTGAGCATATGTGCGATGCTTCTAATTTTGTAGTGGGAGCGATTTTAGGTCAAAGGGTTGATGTCAAACCTCATGTGTTGCATTATGCCAGCAAGACTACTCCAAAATTAGAAGGTCTTGGGCTTTGTAAAGGCTAATATCATTTCTCGGTGTGGGTGCCCAAGGACGATCATAAGTGATGGAGGACCACGCTTCAAGAACGTACACTTCACAAGACTACTCCAAAATTTGGGAGTCAACCACATGATAGCCACACCTTATCATTCCCAAACAAGTGGAAAAGTTGAAGTGTCCAATAGGGAGATTAAGCAAATTTAAAAAAAAACCATTAGACCTGATCAGAAGGATTAGTCTAAAAAACTAAATGATGCTCGTTGGGCCTATACAACTGCATATAAGACTCCCTTGGGCATGTCTCCTTTCCGTCTTGTCTACGGAAAAGTGTGCCACCTTCCTATTAAAATCCAACATAAAGCTTATTGGGCTATTAAAAACGTTAACTTGAATCTGGATAAAGCAGGAAAGGCACATATGTTAGAATTAAGTGAGCTTAAGGAGCTCCGTAATGAAACTTATGAAACTTCTCAAGCTTACAAGCAACGTACAAAAGTCTTCCATGACAAGCACTTCATTAGAAAGACTTTTGAGCCCAACCAGAGGGTCTAACTTTTCAATTCTAGACTTAAATTATTTCCTGGAAAGCTCAAGTCCTGCTGGGATAGGTCATATGTTGTTATCAATACTTCCCCTCATGGAGCTGTAGAAATTCAGAACCCTATTTCAGGTGTGAGCTTTAAGGTAAACGGCCAACGACTTAAACCATATATTACTCTTTCAGATGGCCAGGTTTTGGACGCACTTCAGCTTGAGGAGCCTAAGCTCCTCCCACTATCCTCCTCAGGTGATATTCTTCTATGTCTGTTTTTTTTTTTCCAACGAGGACATTGTTAGTCTTAGGCATGGGGGGGTATAACCTGAGAATGTTTATAGCATTTATAAATATTTGCATACAAATATATTTATATATATATATATATATATATATATATATATATATATATAAATTTCTTTTCTTGAGTTGAATGGGTTAGTCCCTAGCAGAATACCTTTATCATTGGTGGTTTTTCTTCTTGAGTTATTTCTTAAGTCTAAAATCTAGTACATTTATTTTACATGCATGTAGACTGGGTAATGGATCCTTGAAGAAAACCAATGAGCATTTGTAGTCTACTGAACCCTTGGACAGTTAATAGGGAGTCAGGCATACTATCCTCTAGTATATCCACCTCATATTTGTGAGAAGAAAGTAGAGAGATTACTGGTGCGCTAAGTCTAGTGCAAGGACTCTTAAGTTTTGGACAATTAAATAATGATACTTCAGAATTAGGCATAGTTTTCACTCTGTGTTCCTGTGTGCATACTTTGTGTGAACTCCTAAGTGTCACTAAATAAGCCAGATACACAGAGATGGAGTCTTAATAAAGCTATGACTATGGTGGATGGTTACGACTGTCCTTCATAGAGTCTTCGGCTGAAGGAGGGTAATAGTGTCAAAGGTCAGAAATACACTTGTCCTATCCATTCCTTCCCGGTGCCGAGAATAGCCACTTCCACCAAATAAGCTACACAATATCCTCTTGACCATCATCATCTCTAATAATTCCTCATAAATAAAAGTCTGGGTCATATTATGTAGATTTACAAAAAAGAAAAAGTAAGTGCCTAGGAACATCATGAGAGCACAGTTATTTAGCCTCTCTTTGAGTTGACTTGTCTAGTAGTTTAGAAATCTAGAGTCTGCAGTACTAGACTACATGTAACATCAGATGAGTGCGTGCCACCAAATACAAATCCATTCTACTCAATATCTCCTACCTAAGCCAAAGCCAAGGTCAAATTACATATTATCTTCTGCCTTATTCCTGAGGGAAGTAGCCTACCCCGACAGAAATATTTACCAAGGGTAAAGTATGAACTCCCAATGCGAATTGGCTTTTCACATTGATCTGTTACTTAGGCTATCATCACTTCACATTTGTCTGGATCTCTAAAGTTTTGAAATATGAAAAGAAGAAATCTTCTTATTACTTCTCCTATTTTTCATTTTTGCTAGGGAGTAGCAAATCTTAGGCATGGGGGTATTTGATGAGTCCATTTTAAAGGACAATTATTACGCCTAAGTACTTCAACTTTAACATAGTATGTTTGCTAATAATCAAATTAAGTCATTAAATAAGTGTACGCATCATTACTTGTGTTTTTATCTATTTTATTGCATTTTATAGTATGTAATTATTTTATGTTTTGTTACAAGAATAATATCGGGAAGAAGAGGGAGGAGGATCAATTGTGGAAAAGAATAGGGGGTGGAAGGATATTTTCCCCCCCACATATATCTCCACCTACGGCCAACCAAACCCCATAAGAGTTGGCAAAAATTAGGAAGGGATTTTGAAAATCCTTTGGGAGGCGGAGGAGAAGAGATATAGAGAAGAGGCGGAGGAGATTGGAGGGGAGGATCATCCATCAGCCATCAACTGTGCAACCGTGCTTCACTGTCCACCGTGCACCCTCCACCGCAAACGCCCTTCCAGCCTGCACTCCGCTTGCCCTCACCGCATGCCCTCCATCGCAAGTGCCTAGCCACAGCATTCCGAGCAGCGCCCGCAGGGCTATGCCTGCACTGCCTGCAGGCACTTCTCCAGTGCTCTCGCCGCAGTGCGCCCTCACCTGTGCCCATTCTCACCGCACCTGCAGTTGCTTCACCTTCCATCGCCCTTCCACTGTAGGCACACTGCTATAGGTGCGCCCGCCTCCAGCGCCATCTCCGCTCCTGCACCTCCATCATCACGCACCTACACCACCGCCTGTCCTTGCATGCCTACGGCACCCAGCGTAGGCACACTGCTACAGGTGCGCCCCCTCTAGTGCTATCACTGCTGCAGGCATGCCCCTTCAGCGCTCTCCACCGCTACTGCCCAGTGCCTGCACTGTCGCCTTCCACCTCCAGTGCCTTGCATGCCCTCTACAGGCGCTGCAGGCCAACCTTCCTTCATCGCAGGTGTTGTACCGCTCCCTATAGTACTCTTCAGCACCTATCCAACACCCACAACCGACGCCACCACCATGCCCGCGCGTGCCTACGCGCTTTGCAGAGCGCCCAGTGCCCACGCCTCCACGCCACTACGCGCCCTGCAGCGCCCTCTACACCCGCAAGCGCGGCTGGCTGCAGCTTCTCCATCGCTGCCATCCCTCTCCTCCGGCAGGCCTGCTCTGGCCAACTCACGATGCACCGCTGCCACCACCCCGACGGCCTCGCTTCAGCCAACCTCCTGTAGGAGTATCTCCTCGATTGAACCTCTCTCCCATGCGCAAGGAGGAGAGAGGTGAAATCCCCTATTTTTAAGTTAATTAAAATTTACATTTGAATGCCATTCCCACCAAAATCAATTTTAATTTGTGGTTATTTTATTATGGTGAAATTGTGATTGCATACTCATACTTTCTGATAATTGCGTGCTTATTGATATTCACATGTTTAACGTTGATTTTGGGATTAAAATGTGCACAAATTTTCTCTATGACATGTCATTTGGAAATTACATAAAATCATCACATATTTATTGAATATTTTAGTGAGGAAAAATTACACATATACCCTTATATTTTTGAGTTATGGTGCATCCTCTTTCCATAGCATTTCATGTCGGATTTGATTATGGATTTCTCACTTGATTGAAAGAATATGAAATAATCGAGATTATATTGCATCGTTGCCTCCCTGTGGATACGACCCGCTATTCTGTCAGTAGTAATTTTTATTGTAATTATTTTGTTAAGCGGTTTTCCACCACTTTGTTACTAAAATGACAGATCATCTTAATCACATTATTCGAAAGCGAGAACTGATTTCTCAGGCACCTCACCTACATTTCAGGCACCACAGGGATAGGCACATGCCATATTACAGGCACCTCCTACACCACCTGGTTATGCCCAAGGCCAGCTGCCTTTGATACAAAACCCTGCATACTTTGCCGCTTTTGCTCCTCCACCACCTCATGGATAGCAGGCCGATGCAAAGGCTATCTCATTGAGGAGTAGAAGGAAGACATTCAACCCACCATATAGGCAAGTGGGTCCTGATTTTTCTCACCCTCCACTGTAGGATGGTTCGAATCCTTCTACATCTCAAGAGCCACCTACGGTGGATAAGGGCAAGAGGTCACTTGACCCTAAGATTCCTATTCCTTTTCCCGAGTCTCTAACACAAAATGTAGTACAAAAGAAGGACACACGGAATTTTGAGGACCTGAAGTATATGTTCAAGGAAGTAAATATTCAGGTCCCTCTCCTCGAGGCGATTGATCACATCCCCACCGTCGCTAGGTTCTTTAAGGACTATTATACCCCGAAGCGAAGTTGAGAATTGGACGACTGGTGGTACTATCAAAGGAGGCTAACGTTGTGATTCTAGCCAGCTTACAACTGAAGAAAAAAGATCCTGGTACCCCACTCATATCCTACTTCTTGTAGGATTCTCCATTTGATCGGACCCTTCTTGATCGGGGTACGTCCATCAACTTGACTCCCACTACAGTATATGATCGATTTCGATACGGGGAGTTAAAACCCACCTCGGTCACAATTTAGCTGGCTGATAGGTTAGTGAAAACACAATGGAGGTGGTTGAGAACGTGATCGTAAAAGTCTGCAGATTCTGCTTCCCGGCAGACCTTTTCATTCTTGATATGGAGGTTCCTCCTAATCTCCGTGATGCACTGATCGGGTCGATCTTTCGCTTTAAGTCGTTTGTAGTTTAATGTGGTGGAAAAATCGACTAATCAATTTTTAATAAGAAATAACCACTCGCAGAGGAGCGGCTCATTTCCACAGGGAGGCAATAACGTATTAAAATTCGCGCCACTTAAAAATGTTTGTTCGGAGTCAATTTGGACAAGAACCAAGCCAAGATTGCCTTTAGATTAAGGTTTAAGCAAGAAATAATGCTGAAATGGCAATTATGATAAACTACAGGATATTTTCCGCAATGCAGAGTGAATAGAATATGAATAAAATCTGGCAATGGCAGAAAATGTAAATTTTAATCAACGCTTTACTGTAGCAAAACAGGGGAATTTTTCCCCGTTGTCTTGCGCGACGAGGAGCCGATGGCTGGGCGCGGGAAGCTCGGCGGAGGTCCCTTGGATCAAGGGCTTCGAATCGGTGGTGACGGCGAGTCGCGCGGCGGCCGGAGGTGGCCGGACGAGCTCCGGCGGAGGTGCTGCAGGCGGTTGTGCGTGGGCGCGCGGAGGGTCTGCGGAGGGCGCTGGCGCGCGGAGGCGTGGCTGCGGTGGTCTGCAGGCGGGCGCTGGCGTGTGCGGTGGAAGCTGCAGAGGTCGGTTGCTGGCGGTTTGCAGATGGCTGTGCGTGGGCGCGCGGAGGGTCTGCTGAGGGCGCTGGCGCGCGGAGGCGTGGCTGCGGTGGAAGCTGCAGAGGTCGGTTGCTGGCGGTTCTGCAGGCGGTTGTGCGTGGGCGCGCGGAGGGTCTGCGGAGGGCGCTGGCACGCGGAGGCGTGGCGGTGGTCTGCAGGAGGGCGCTTGCGCGGTGGTCTGCAGGCGGTTGGCGTGTGCGGTGGAAGCTGCAGGCGGCTGTTGGAGGATGCTGCAGGCTGGTCTGCAGGCGTTGGAGGAGAGCGCAGGCTGATCTGCAGGCGTGCGCAGGTCAGCAGCCGGTGAGCGGTGGAGGGCGCAGGCGGTTTGGTGGCCGGTTGGAGAGTGCAGGCTGAGGAAGTGGAGGTGAGCGGGTAACTTCAGACGTCTGGGAAATTTCCCAGACGTCTTAAGTTACTGAGAGGGTGGCTGATCAGTAGCTAGGTGGTGGTGGTCTACGACGACGGCGAGGAAGATGCACGCTGATGTGCTCACGGTAATGCGGGCGAGCTCCGGATGGCGGTGTGGCCTGTCACACCACACGCCCACGGTGGTGGAGACTCGCCGCCACGGTAGAGGCCGGCAGTGTGGAGTGGAAGAGAGAGGATCTCTCTGCACAGTGGTGGGTCGGTGGCGGAGGCCTCCCGAGCTCGGCTGCCTCCGTGCTCCTTTTGTAGTGTCTTGAACAATTTTGAAATCAGCCGCCGACCAGATCCACCACATCCGCTCCCCCTTGAATGGCTTCATCACTGCAGCAGCCGGGCGTTGGAGCGGCAGCCAGCCGTTCTGAAAGAAGACGAATAAAGAAAATATTATTAAAATATTAGGGTTATTTATTTATAGACCCTCAACTTCTATGTTAATAAAAACAATATACCTAATTGGTTATCTAATTAGATGAATGCTATTCTAAGCTAATTCTAAATGCACCTAAGATATGAATGCAATGTATGGATTATGTAATTAGATTAAAACTATGAATTAATCTATTTACATCCTAATTTATACTAAATAAATGTTAGAATTAACCTAATGTGTAGGCACTTAAATACTTAAATAGCCCACAACTATGGGCTAATCATGCACCAATTATTTTAGGTCATCCATTTCTGGCAACAGCCCAAGCAAACATTGATTGTGCATTCGGGTGTATGGAGATAGCCCTAGGTAATGAGCGACTACGACTTGACATATTCAAGGCATCAGGGAACTTCGACTATGATCGAATTGAGGAGGATGGTGAAGACGAAGATTCAGCATACTGTGGTAACATTGGGCTCCTTGGCGATGACCCAATGGCTCATTCGTCTACACTATCAGGGTTCTTGGACCTCGATCCACATAGGACTGAGACCACTACACTGCACATATCTCCCCAAGGATCCGATTATTTAGGGTGAGTTTCTGACCACAGCACCCCTGACCTAGCTATCCTAATCTGTGCACTTTTGAATCACCCCTGTTGTTGCAGGAAGACTTGACCACAGCTAATGGGTTTCCTGTTGACGCAATCACAACTGACTATCTCACAGGTAGTGAATCAGCGGTAATTCACGCGCATCCGGATCATCAGATTCCCACCTTCGATTCTACTCCTCCTATTCCCATTTCTAACTCTGACCCACCCATTATTGAATTGAAGCCCTTACCAAATTCACTTAAATATGTATTCTTAAGCGAAAGTGAGACATACCCCGTCATTATTAGTGCCCACTTAACCCAAGAACAGGAGCATCAACTGATTTCTACACTATAAGACCATAGGGCTACTATAGGGTGGAGCATTGCTAATCTCCGTCGTATTCCCCCCTCGTATTGCACTCATCACATTTACAAGGACGAGGGGGTGAAACCTTCTAGACAACCTCAAAGATGGCTAAACCTGAATATGCTAGAGGTTGTCAAGAATGAGATCATTAAATGGCTGGATGCAGGCATTGTACACCCAATCTCTGACAGCCAATGGGTGAGTCCAATCCAGAAAGTGCCCAAGAAAGCCAGACTCACCGTCATGAAAAATGACAAGTGAGAATCCATCCCAACCTGCACTACGACATCATGACGAGTTTGCATAGATTACAAAAAATTGAACACGGCTACCTAGATGGATCACTTCCCTTTATCGTTCATTGATCAGATCTTAGAACGGTTAGCTGGATGCAGTTTCTTTTGCTTTTTGGATGGATACTCTAGGTACAATCAAGTAGCAATTAGCACAGAAGATCAAGACAAGACCACTTTCACATGTCCCTTCGGAACATTAGCCTTGAAGCGGATGCCCTTCAGCCTGTACAATGCACCAGTGACATTTCAGCATTGTATGATGGACATCTTCTCTAACATGATTGGGGATTACATGGAAGTGTTTATGGATGACTTCTCATTTTTGCAGATGATTTGCAATCTTTCCTTGACAACCTCACCAAGATCCTGAAATGGTGTATTGAGGTAAACTTAGTACAATCCTTGGAAAAGAGCCATTTCATGGTGAGGGATGGCAATGTACTAGGGCATAGGATCTCTGTAAACAAACCAGAGGTCATCCAAGCTAAACCCGAGATCATATCCCGATTACCCCCACCTAGCTCTCTCAAGCAGATTAGATCATTCTTAGGTCACATTGAATTTGCCAGATATTAATACGTGATTTCTCAAAAATCGTGCGACCTTTGACGAATCTCCTGGTAGCCGATACCGCTTTTAATTCAACACCATGTGTCTCAACGCCTTTGAGAATTTAGGAAGCGCTATCTCTGATTCCCTAATTCTCCAACCACCCGACAAGTCTGTTGATTTCGAGATGATGTACGATGCCTCGAATTTTGCCGTCGGTGCTATTTTAGGATAGCGTCGAGAGAAGGAACCCTCTGTCATATACTATGCTAGCAAGACGCTGAATGAGGCTTAGAGTAATTATATCGTCATCGAAAAAGAACTGCTAGTAGTAGTATTCGGGTTGGAGAAATTCAGTTCTTATCTATTAGGGTCCAAAGTTATCATCTTCATTGACCACTCCACCTTTTGGCATTTGTTGGCAAAGAAGGATGCCAAACCCTATCTTATCAGATGGAACCTTCTTTTGCAGGAATTTGATATTGAAATCCGTAACAAAGCTGGAAAGTAGAATGTTGTGGTGGATCACCTATCCAGACTGAACCCAGGCCACATTCCTTATTCTCTACCTATTTCTAACCAATTTTCGGAAGAATCTCTTTTGGTAGTTCACTCTGTTGAGTTCCCCTAGTATGCGGATATTGCAAACTATCTTATCCCAAGCAAGATTCCCATGAACCTATCTAAGGATTAGAAACTCAAATTTACTGTAGAGGCCAAATTCTACCTCTTGGACAACCCATTACTCTTTTGCATTGGAGCCAATCAAATTATTAAAAGACGTGTCCCAGACTCTGAGATCCCTAATGTGTTACCCTTTTGCCACAGCGATGCCTGTGGTGGTCATTTCTCAGGACGGAAAACCGCTACAAAGATTTTGCAGTTAGGATTCTTCTGGCCAACTATTTTCAGAGATATACATGAATACACCCAATGTTGTAGACAATACCAGTCGATCGATTCTATGACCAAGAGTGACATGATGCCTCTCCAACCCATCGTGGTCGTAGAAGTGTTCGACGTCTGGGGCATCGATTTTATGGGCCCCTTTCCAAACTCGCATTGCTTCGTGTACATATTGCTAGTTGTTGACTATGTCTTGAAGTGGGTCGAGGCCATCTCGGCAAGATGGGCTGATTATAAGACCGTTGTTTCTTCCATATAGGAATATATCTTTGGGAGATTCGGAGTACCCCACACCCTGATTAGCGATAGGGAAAGCCACTTCATCCACTCCCACGTTAGGTCATTATTAAAGAAATACGGTGTACGTCACCGTATAGCCACCCCGTATCACCCATAGACCAATGGGTAGGTTGAAGTGTCTAACCATCATATCAAGCTGATTCTCCAGAAGACGGTTAGACCAGATAGGAAGGATTGGTTCGATAAATTAGTTGATGCACTCTAGGCATATCGGACTGCCTACAAGCCCCACTCGGATGTCACCATATCATATGGTATATGGTAAGGCCTATCAACTTCCGGTTGAGCTGGAACACCATGCCTTTCGTGTAGTGCGAAAGGGTAACCTTGACCTCGATGTGGGAGGTCACGAACGGAAACTCCAGTTCAGCGAATTAGAAGAGATCCGGCAGGAGGCCTATGAAAACGCATCGATATATAAGGATAGGTCCAAGGCCTTTCATGACCGCCACATCCAGAGGAAAGCATTAACACCCAACTAGTAGGTCTGGTTATTTGATTCACAACTGAAGCTCTTTGCGGGGAAGCTCAGGTCCAAGTAGGCTAGCCCTTATATTGTGATTCACCCTTATCCCAATGGAGCGGTCCAAATCATGGACCAAAAATCTAAGCATATCTCCACACTCAATGGCCAGTGCCTCAAGCCATTTTTGGCCCAGGAACCTCCTCTAGCTGACGACGTCATTCATCTTATTGAGGACGTCCGATTGAATTTTCGCCCAGCTGGAGGTGCTAAACTCAGCATCTACATCATATTCTACCATCACCTATACATATCATTTTTATACATAGCATATTTTTCTTTTAGCATATTTCCTTTTAGCATATTGCTTACTGTCAGGTTGGTTGATGCTGAATGTTAAACTTCAGGAGCAATTCCATGTGATTTCTACCCATTTACTACCTGCTGTATTTATCTTCTTTTAAATTCATGCATGAGGACATGCAAGAACTTAGGCATGGGGGGGCAGATATACAGCAAAACTGAAAAATTTTCATGCCAACACTTAGAAAACCCTGGAGCTACATGTCAAATGTACTTTAGGTCCCTAAATAAAGGAATAACAGACTCCACCTCCAATGTTTGCATGGGAGCTAAAAATTGTCCGCAACAGCCATTTCCGACTCATCCGATCACCTCTTGTTCTAAATTTAGGGTCAAGCTGAATGTAACCCGATAATGGAAATTTTATGAAATATGAATATAAGAGGTTACTTGTTTATAGCATATATACATAGTGCATCCATGAATAAGATTATCTTATTAACAGAATGCATTAGGGATTTTATCCTCTAGTTGATTCCTGTAATTTGGAATCCAATACAATTTTTCACACACACGTAGAATTTGCAATGGATTCATGGTGAGGGTTGATAAACGTCATTAGTCTATCGAGAAGAAGCAGTGCTTCTTTTCCTGAACCCTTGGATAGTGTTTTCGTAGCTAGGTAGATTTTCCTCCAAAAATCCACCAAATAGTGTGAGATGAGAGTAAAGTGTACTGGTGCTCTAAGATTAGTGCAAGGAATCTGGAATCCTAGATAATTAGGTGATGATACCCAGAGATTAGGCATAGTTTTCACTCTCGGTTCCTGCGTATACATTTTTGTACGAAATATTAAGAGCCACCAAATAAGGCAAATACGGGTAGAGTGACTTGTCATAAAACTAAGGCTAAGGTGGATGATTATAACCATTCTTTACGGAATCCTTGGCTAAAGGAGGGTATTGATGTCAAGGTCAGAAATACACCGTCCTATCTGCCTTTCCCGGTGCTGTGAGTAGGCACTTCCACCAAATAAGCCACCCAGTGTCACTTGAGTACCACCAATCCCTAATAATGCCTCTTCAATAAAATTCATGAATGTATTGCTAGATTGTGTTTAGTTAGAAAAATTACATATGAAAGAAAAAAGAGTGAAAGAATGAGAAAATGAGAAAAAGAAAAAAAAAGAAACAATGAGAAAATGAGAAAATGAGAAAAAGAAAAAAATGAAAAAAAGTAAAAGAAAAAAAAAGAGATGAAAAGAGTAGAAAAAGAGTTTGTGAATACTGTGTTTATTTCATTTGCATTGAGGTAATACCACCAAATAAATTTGAGATCCACCAAATATGGCCTTAACCTATCTTTCTATGTTTCTGACCACCCGAATACTAACTAAGGGATTCTGACTTAGTGTTAAGGTTATGAGAACTCAATTAAAGTGTTAATGCCAAGTGAGACCACCAAATACGGATCATACATGAGAATCTGGTGAGATTGTGAGCTCTAGGAAAAAAAAAACCAGAGAGTAAGAGGGAATGAATACAAAAGAACCAAAAGATAGCATAGTTTTTCTCATCTTTCTCTGAGATGAGTTACTTGATAATTCAGGAATCTAGATTCTGAAGTACTAATTTCTATGTAGCACCAAGTGTGAGTGAGCCACCAAATAAACACCCATATCCCTCAGACATTCTCTACCCAAGCTTAAAGTCGGGGTGGAATTCATAGAATATCTTGAATACCCCAAGGAAAGAAGTTCACCTATCCTGCTAGAATTTTTCTAGGGTTCAAGTACAAGCTTTAGAGGTGAACCAGGTCTTTCACTCGTATCCGTTGCAAAAGCTACGTAGCTACACTTTCACATCTGTATGGATTTCTAGAGCACAGGATGAAAACAAAAGGGAGAAAAATCTCTAAGCACACACTTGATAAAATAATCAATCCCTTAGGGACCCTTCTGTGAATAATTTAGTTTTGCATTTGCTAGGGACTAGCAAGATTTAGGCATGGGGGTATGATTGCGTAGCAATCATAGGTCTTAATTGACCTAAATTAGGCTAGGACGTAGCAAAAATTAGGGTAGTTCATGCATGCATAAGCATTATTTGCATCTTTACTGTTATTCCTATAGCCATGCAGAGAATAATGCTATAATATACTAATTATGTGCATTATATAAATTACAAGAAATAAGAAGCTCAGGAGCTGGATCTGAGACTGAATCTGAAGTTGAACCTGAAGGCAGAGTTGTAGCAGAGCTGGAGCAGAAGACCTAGAATAAGATGTAGTAGACAATAATATAAGGGGTCGAGGTATGCTACTCTGTTAAGTAGGAATAAAGTAGTAAATTGTGAAGAACTTAGGTCCATCCTAGCCCTAATACAGCCCAGAAGCTTCCCTAAGCCTTATCCACCCTTAGATTGGGTCACTGTACCATAGGAAGCCCTAAAACCCTAATTCCATCCTATTCCTGGATGTCCAAATGAGTTATAGGACATCTAGAACCCTTAGCCATAACCCGCACACCTCAAACCCACATCTGGAGCATTTTTGGATGTCAAGACACTTAGTCAGACATCGAATTTCAGTAGAATACCTAGGACAGAACCTTAATTCTTCCCTACCACTATTTGGATGTCCAGACAACAAGTCTGGACATCTAACTTTTCATTTTAGGATATCTGACACTATTGTCAGTTGTCTAGAACTACTCTCTAGTTATTGTTTTTGAATTCAAGCTTGGATCTTGAATTCTTAGGTCCCTAAACCCAATTCCAACCCAATAGGAACCTAAATTAAGATACCCTATCCCTAGTACGTCACCTCTAGACCTCCCTATGGACCTAATTAAGTCCTCACTAAACTTGATTGACTTGGATATTAGTCAATTCCAACAGCCTATTCAATTGAACTCATTGAGTCCAATTGAGCCTTGATCTCAGCATACACAGTCCAATAAGACTCAGTGAGAGTCCAATTGACCTAGACCTAACTTAATTGAGTTATTTTATTCTCAATTAGGGTTTCACACATCCAATTAAACTTGTATCAAGTTTAATTGCATTACCTTATTGAATTAGGGTTTACAACAGTAATTTGAGACCTACCCTGACCTAAACCCATTGAAACCTAACCTAATCAACCTAGCCACATAGGTTTTGACCCACACACACCATCCACACAAAAATACCTAGCCTAGAGTTCTCTAGAACTCTCTACCATGTGTTGTTTCCTTGGTTGCTAAAAATAGCAACCAAGATGCATTCAATTTTTTGATCCACCAAATGTGGATCTCAAAACCACCCATCCATCGTCTATCTTGCTCTCCCACGAGCTCCCGCCATACACCTCTCTATGGAGTTCCACACTTCTCTTGAGAGGCTCCCTTGGGTCTACTTAAAGGAGCTTTAGGTAGCCATTTGCATCCATCTAGCTTTAGCTTCATTTCACCTCCATTACTCCACCTCCATCTCCACGAGCACACCATGGCATCCCCATCACCTCCATGCCAGTCCTAGATCACCTCCAACCTCTCTCCAAGGGTTGTCCTAAGCACCATTGGCCGCCCCTCCTCCTCTCAACCAAGTCAAAGGCCATCGGTGCTACCTCCGAATGCCCTTTGTTCTGTTAACTAGATAAGTAGCATAGTTCATCGTAGATTAATGCTTTCTTATTGCTTAGTAGTGTAGCTCCATATTCTCCCCCAATGATGCATGCATAATCCCCCTGTAGATTCATGTATGCAGTCATTTTCTGTTAGCTAGTTTGTCGCTTTCAAGCTTTCCTGTAGAAGCTTTCCACGAGCTTCACTCTGTAGCCACCATGATGCAGTCAATGAAATCATCTTTTATATATCTCTATGTTTATGTGTGAAATCACAATGAGCTGATTGCCATATTTCCTTGTGACTAAAGTTCAATGCGCGAAATTTGTATTCTCTTGCTACTAAGCATATCGTGTGATTAGCCCATTTTTGTGGGCTATTTAAGTATTTAATTGCCTCGACATTAAGTTAATTTTAACATTTAGATAGCATACATTAGGATGTAATTAAATTAATTCATATTTCCAGCTTAAGTGCAAAATTCATGTGTGGCATCCATATCTAAATGCATTTAGAATTAACTTAGAATTGCATTCATTTAATTAGTTAACCAATTACAAGCATTGCATGCACCATTTTAAGTAACATAAAAGTTAAGGGTTTGTGTATAAATAACCATAATATTTTATTACTATTTTATTCTTCTTCTTCTACGAGTAATGGCTACATTTCTTCCTCCAATTACCGCATTGAAAATCCCAGTCAAGGAGCGCCAGAAGTGGATTTGGTCTCCTGGACTCGGATATGGAAAAGATGGAGCTGCCATAGTCCTAGAGACACCGCCCCACTCCACCACTATGCACTCCACTCCACCACCATGGTCTCCACGGTCGAGCCTCACCACACCATGGGCTGGCAGAGTAACAGGCTGCCACACCAAGCCAGCGAGCTCGACCACATATCGTGAGCATGTGCCTCATCGGCCACACAAACTACTTTCTTCTTCCCTTTATTCTATCTTTTGTTTTCTTTTGCATGATAGCATTCATCATCACCTTCGTTACTCTATTTGCAGGCCTCAACGAACCCACCCCCACCATCACCGCAAACCACCTTCACGCTAAAGCGACTAGCAACAGTCAACCTCTCTTCTAGACTACGCCACATCCCCATGTGCAGTAGTAGCCACACTTCTCTGGCTACATACCACACCTCACCACGCATGTAGGCGGTGCCCAGCCACTATTTTCGAGCACCACTTGGCCAGAATCAGCAGCACCTGCGCCTGCCTACCAGTGCGGCCCTCTAGTGTGCTTTCGTGCCCACTACAGCAAAGTGCCATCACCTTCCGTGCTCCTCCAGCGTAACCCTGCTGTTGCACACCCCTCTCCACGTGCCTCACCTCCTATAGCATGCACCACTCGCCCGCACCTCCGCCCGCATGCCTTCCAACCGCACGTGTAGAGCGCATGCTCCTCATAGCAACCCCACCCGCATGCAGAACACTGCACCTCCGCTTGCACCTCCCTTGTTGCACCTCTGCCCACAGCACTTCCAAGCTCACCCTCCAGCAGTAGAGCACGCACTCCTTGCAGCCACCGACGGTCACCTCCAGCCGTGCTTGCAAAGCACATGCTACTCCAACTGCACCGCATGAGCGTAGTGCACGTTCACCAGCGCTCTTTAGCAGCTCCATTCCAGTGCACAAGAGTAGCAGCGATAGCCACCACCATCGCCGCTTCCCTCCTCCATCTAGTTGGCCCAGGCCATCTCGCAACACGTCGTTGCCACCAGTGCGAAGGCCTCGCTCCGGTCGACCTTTCCTTAGAGTAGCTCCTCGAATGAGCCTCTCTCCCATGTGCGAGGAGGAGAGAGGTATAATCCTCTGTTTTAGTGTGTGTTATTAGTTACACAAATTGCCATTGTTAAGAATTATTGTCTTCATTTTTCAGATTAATTAAATTATGGTGAATTTACAGCTTTATGCTTAGTCTTCTAGATTATTGTTAAGCCTTATTGATTCATCTTTTTGTGCATTACATTTAATTTTGAATTACCTTTTAGTATGCCTGCAAGTGAAAAGTACATGGCATACCTTTGCACATGGATAATTTTGTTATGTGAAAATTACATCAACAACCCTTGACTTCTCCATAAATTTAAGGTTTACATTCGAAGCTACATAGGCATTGTTTGATTTGATGAATATTTCAGCGAACTCAATTTCTACCTCATTGTGAGTTTAAATAGATCGTTGCCTCCCTGTGGACACTCCCCACTCTCCTGTGAGTGGTTTAATTTTAATTCTAATTATTTTGATTTGTCATTTTTCCACCACTTAGAATTACAACGACAAATCTTCTTAATCATCATTTTTCGAAAGCTAAAAATCGACTCGTCAAATGGTGCCATTGTCGGGGAGGCAACACACTTGTTAAACTCGCATTTATCTATTTAATTGTTCACATTTTAATTGAGGCATATTTAACTTGTTTTATCAAATTTGGTGTGAGGTACGTATATTACATACGAGTTGATGCACAATCCTCAGCGACATTGAGGTGGACCTTGTTTCCACCACTTGGAGGAGTGACCATGCTTTGCATCTACGAGGAGGAGCTTGGACATTGGTGAACCTTGTTGTCACCAACTGAGAGGAGGACATTTGGAGTGATCATCTTCATCTGTATAGATTTTTTTAGTAGATAGATTTAGGTTTTAAAACTTTACTTATCTTTATTTTCTTACACATATGTTTGGTTTAAGACCCTTGTTCTGGGGTGCATTTTAGGGGTTTGTTCCCCAACCTTCTTTTCGGCCCCTGCATGGGTAATTTTCGGGAGTTTGTTCCCTTTTCTTTAGATCTAAGTTTTCTTTGAGGGTTGTTTATCCTTAATTTCTTTGTGCATTAGCTAAAAAAAAAGAAAAAAAAAACACGAGCTACATACTAGAAGCTGCCAGCCCTTAGGTCGAATCATTTAGGATTGAATGAGCAGCATCGAGATCTAACTTCCTATCATGCATATTGTATGAAGACTGCTAGAATCAGGTATGTACTTCTAACTTTACATTTCTACCTATCATGCAAAAGCATTTGGATTAATTTTCAGACCATCTAATCTGTCTTGAAGCGATCTAATAAAGTGGTCACATTTAATTTATGAAAAAGGACTAATTAAAGGAAGGGCATTTAAAAATCAAGGACTTGATTTTCAAACTTTGCATGTGATTCAAAATTCAATATCTTTTGCAATGTATGCACACTTATATCTCTTGCACCAAGGCACACTTTTAGAAGCTCCTTAGGTTTGGAACTGCTAGGACTAGAGCCTCCTATTACTAAGGTCTAAAGTGACCCAAACTTTAGTTCAGAGGTGAAGTTGCCTCCAAACCTTGTAGATTGTAGGCAGTTAAGAAGCACCGCTTAAGCAACACTTCAAAGGAAGGTTTTAACCCTACTTGCATCCTTCTTTGCCATGTTTGGTGGTGACTAAACATTTTGGGCTTTAGGGAGGATCACCTAAGTCCCAGTTAGGTCTTCTTAGGTGATTTGTAGGTCAACAATAAGCACGTAAATTAATTGAAAAAATTGTATTGTCACCTACAATCTCACTTAAAATCAAAAGCCTAAATTGTGAAAGACCTAAAAAGTCCTTTTTGAATTATGTTTTGCTTGGGGAATTCTGATTGACATGTGAGTTAGAATGGACCACATTGACTTTCATCCTTTCACATCTTGCCCACACCCTTACCCCCACTCTGCACTCTTCGATCCCATACGCCGAGATGGTCCATCCTTTGATGGACATAATGATAATCATTGGGATCCTTTTTACTCCTGTTATATGAGTATTGGCCTGGTTAAGCCCCAAATCAGTGAGCAGAACCTAGGAGCGGGATTTGCCTTGCCTAATATCTCACACACCTTAGAAATACTGAACCCACCCTCCTTGCATGATTATAATGCTTGGACAGACACTCCTAGGTACTTTAACCCTAAGCCTGACTTCTCTCCTGATAGTAATAACGATTTATTCTCCTTGAAGATGGAAATTCAGAAAATGCAAGAAGAAATGATTGAATTGTTAGGAGAATCTTCGAGAATAGGCCGACAAGAAAAAGAAGACATTAGCAATCCAACCAATCCCATTGTGGATGACATGCACCCTCTATGCTAGATGCATCCCCCGTAGGAAAGCCACACCCTAAGTTGGAGGGAAATTTTGGGGATTATGTAAGGGAGAATAGCTACTTTTCGAGGATTGATTTTGAAACCTCCCCCTAGATGACACTTCCTTGATAGGTCCACACCTTAAGTGGGAGGAGGGTATGTATGAAAGTAGCTATACATGGGATGAAGAAAGGTGACAACGCGAGGAAGATGATGATCAGCTTGAGTATCCACCTGAATTATATTAGAGTCAAAAGAAGGGAATGATGGTACCATTGGAAGACCTCGACCCGGACGATAGTATTTTCATCGCATTTGATGAAGTGGGTCGAAGTCAAGTTGTTAATCCCGCCCTCCCTTCTCATCAAGAGATGGAACTCAAATCCTCCCTTAGGGAACCTAACCCTGATGAAATTCACCTATCTGAGGAGTTCGATGTTACCAGTGTAAACCATGTACCCCAGATAGAGTACCCTAGGGGATCTGTTGAGAGTTTAGATGATTCTAGACCTCCGGTATATGATGAATCGTATGATGAGGAGAAGGATGAATTATAAGAGGAACCTACATTCAAGATTTGGAGTGACACTAAGGGTGATTATGTCTTATTTGAAGAATTAACCCCCAAGGATGTCACAAAGTTGACCAAATTAGGTTTCCATAGCACATCCATTGATGATATCTCTCCTCATGGAGAAATATTGCAAAACATGGAAGCAACTTTTGAGATTTATGTTGATTCACATATAGACTCTGGGGAGGATTTGAGTAAAGAATAAGAACCTGACAATGACATTGATAGGATAATCCCTAGATCTGTTGCTTCCAACCTACCTTCATTTGATTCGAAGTCATCTTATGATTCGGCTATGTCTGAAGGTGAAATGATCATTTATGAAGTGCAGGCAGATACTTCTAATAGTGCAAGGAATGCTAGGGATGAAATTGAGGAATTGGAAAGATTGTTAGGGATGCACACCGAGCCAACTAAACCCAACTTAGATCTTACGGCCATCCCACAACCTTCAAACTTGGATACCCTAGACGATCCTTGGCTTAAAGACATGCTTACTACTTTTTTGACTGGGGGGCTTAACTGACCAATATCTCTTATAATGGAGTATCGAGTATGGATTGATGATTTCTTTGGCCAGTCCATTACCCTAGGGGTTTATCTCTGCACCATTCCATCCCCATTCCTTTTGGAGGATCCTTGTCATCCTCCCCCTACCCCTTTAGAAGTTTTTATGCCAGTTTATCCTTTAGAACCTCCTCTGGTTACCTGGAACAATTTCATTCCCATCCTGGTTGGGCGAGCATTCGCTATTGGGATTCATCATTAGCTCACCAACATTCTATGTTACCTGGTTTCTAGGCCAGCATTACTTTGCTCATTTTTATGGCCTATTTCTATGATCCTTGAACCTGATTTGTAGGTTCTTTGGCTACTCGGCTACTAACAAAATAATAGCAGCCCAACTCTGACCCATGTAATATCCTTCTATGCAATGAGGACATTGCAGATTTTAGGCATGGGGGGGTGTACTTGGGGATATACATAGCATTTATACATAGTTCATTCATGCATTTAGTTAAAGTATTCTGCATTGCATACATTTGCATTGAAAAAGAAAAAAAGTATATTTTGCATTGAGCTTAACTGGCTGGGTCCTGCATTCTTAGGTTGACCAGAGCTTTAGGATAGACTAAGTTGACTCTAGGTGTCCGAATTTAGAAGCTAAGTTCAGATGCTACCTTTAGACCTTTAGGGTCCTTTGTGGACTTAAAAACTTAAGTAGGAGTTTAGTTGTGGACCATTCCTCAAAAGGATGAAGAAGGAAAGCTAGGGTTTGAGTTAAAGGTTGGGTAGTACCCGATGTCTTTTCCTACCTTTTGGTTTGCGGGTCCTCGCAACCTAAGCATCCACATTTCACACACACTTGGTCTTGTGTAAATAATGATTACCTTAATTCCTTTCTTAGAAACAAAAATTTGGTTCTCTTAGTTTTGACTTAGGAGAAGCTGGAAAACATAATTTGATTAGAAGAGTTCCTGCCGCAGGAGAGGTGGTGTATGTACTCACCTTGAGGATGCGATGATAACATGTCACCTCCTTGGCATTTGTCTCTAAGGATGACCATCCTACTGGGGGCATGTAAGTGCATTGTGTGGTTCAGGTACCATTGGCGGCCCTATCTCAAAGTGCTGATTGCCATAGGCCTGAACTCGCTTAAGAAATCCATGGGCGATACTATCCTGAAGTGTGGATTGCCAAGAGTTCTTGGGGTCGCTATGGGCCATGCTATCTCGAAGCATCGAAAGCTAGGCACCCTTTGAGGTACGGTGATGGGGACAATGAATCCGATACAGACCGTGTTGATAGCGAATCCATGGTTAGACCTAGGGAATCAAAGAAAAATATATATATTAAAAAAAATCCTTTTTCCTCTCTAGGTTGGCAATCATACCAACCTCAAATAACTCAGACAAATGCACATGCACAGATGCTTTAATCTCGGGGACCAATAA
Source organism: Thalassia testudinum (assembly GCA_037157565.1). NCBI lineage: Eukaryota > Viridiplantae > Streptophyta > Magnoliopsida > Alismatales > Hydrocharitaceae > Thalassia > Thalassia testudinum. The sequence continues at coordinate 23,029,164 of JAZHRO010000007.1, read as the reverse complement.
ACCCTAGGGTAGAGTTAGAAATCAGGGAAACCTATGGCTACAACTCGTCTTTAGCCTACCTAGTCTGTAACTTAGCAACTACTTGGGAACGTTAGGTCTAAAGTCTAAACTTAACATGTTTCTAAAGGAAGATCGATTGGGTTGTCTAGTTCACTTAGAGTGCTAGGTTATTGCTTAGATTTGCTAGGGACTAGCAAAAACTACGCATGGGGGTATTTAATTAGCCCATATTTGTGGGCTATTTAATTATTTAATTGCCTCGACATTAATTTAATTTTAACATTTAGATAGTATACATTAGGATGTAATTAAATTAATTCATATTTCCAACTTAAGTGCTTAATTCATGTGTGGCATTCATATCTAAATGCATTTAGAATTAACTTAAAATTGCATTCATTTAATTAATTAACCAATTAGGTGCATTTCATGCATTATTTTAAGTTAACAGAAAAGTTAAAGGTTTGTGTAAAAAAACCATAATATTTTATTATTATTTTATTCTTCTTCCTCTATGAGTAAGGGCTACATTTCTTCCTCCAGCTGTCACATTGAAGATCCCAGTCAAGGAGGAGCACTAGAAGTGGATCTGGTCTCCTTGATTGGGATAAGGAAAAGATGGAGGCTGCCATGCTCCTGGAGACACCGCTCCACTCCACCACTGTGCACTCCACTCCACCATTATGGTCTCCACAGTCGAGCCTCGCCAAACCATGACCTGCTGGAGTGAAAGCCCGCAATGCCAAGATGGCGAGCTCGGCTACATACCGTGAGCGCGTGTTTCATTAGGCACGCAAAGAACTCGTTTCTTCTTTCTCTTTATTCTCCATTTTCTTTTCTTTTGCATGATACTATTCAACATCACCTTCGTTACTCTATTTACAGGCCTCAACGAATCCACCCCCACCATCACTGCAAACCACCTTCATGCTAAAGCGACCAGCAACAGTTGACCTCTCTTCTGGACCGCGCCACATCCCCACTCGTAGTAGCAGCCACGCTCTTCTGGCTACATACCGCACCTCACTGTGCACGCAGGCAGTGCCCAACCACTATTTTCATGTCCCTCTCGGCCTAATCCAGCAACACCTGCACCCGCCTACCAGTGCGGCCGTCTAGCATGCTTTCGTGCTCTCAATAGCAAAGAGCCGTCACCTTCCACGCTCCTCTAGCACAACCTAGCTACTGCATGCCCCTCTCCACATGCCTCACCTCCTACACCATGCACCACATGCCCGCACCCTTGCCCGCACACCTTCTAGCCGCATGAGCAGAGCACATGCTCCTCACAGCAACCCCGCCCACGCGTAGAGTGCTGCACCTCTGCCTGCGCCTCCCTTGCTGCACCTCTTCTCGCAGCATCTCAAAGCATGCCCTCTAGCAGTAGAGCACACGCTCCTCGTAGCCATCGGCCATTGCCTCCAGCCGCGTGCGCTACTCCAGCCGCATTGTCCGCATGCAGCACTCATCCTACAGCACCCTTTAGCAACTCCATTATTGTGCACAAGAGCAGCAGCGATAGCCACTGCTGCCCTCGCTTCTCTCCTTCATCTAGCTAGCCCAGGCCATTTCGTGACACACCACCACCACCGCCGTGAAAGCCTTTCTCTGGCCGACCTTTTCTCAGAGTAGCTCCTCGAATGAGCCTCTCTCCCATGTGCGAGGAGAAAAGAGGTATAATCCTTTGTTTTAGTGTGTATTATTATTTATAGAAAATTCCATTTTCAAGAATTATTTTCTTCATTTTTCAGATTAGTTAAATTGTGTTGAATTTACAGCTTTATGCTTATTCTTCTAGATAATTATTAAGCCTTATTAATTTGTCTCTATATGCATTACATTTAATTTTCAATTACATTTTGGTATGCTTGCAAGTGAATAGTGCACGGCAAACCCTTGCACATGGATAATTTTCTTACGTGAAAATTATGTCAACAACCCTTGACTTCTCCATAAATTTAAGGTTTACATTCAGAGCTACATGGCATTGTTTGATTTGACGAATATTTTAGCAAACCTGATTTCTACCTAATTGTGATTTTAAATAGGTCATTGCCTCCCTGTGGACACTACCCACTCTCCTGTGAGTGGTTTAATTTTAATTTTAACTATTTTGATTAGTCATTTTTCCAACATTTAGAATTACAATGATAAATGTTCTTAATCATCAATTTTCAAAAGCGAAAAACTAACTCGTCATCGTGCGTCAATATGAGTTATTATAAATTGGCATGCATTTCCGAATAAGTAAGGTGAGCTTGATTGAATTCAAATTTGCATTTTCTAAATGCCTTCAAAAGATGAATGACCGGGACTCAAGTCTCGTTATTTTATAAAATATTTTTGACGAGCATTTTCATGCACTATGCTACGATGGGATCTCTATTTTCAAAACACGTGTGAAAATCGCTATCTGTCATTGACTTAGGATTTTCGATTACAAAGTGATCAGCCTACTAACCAAAATACTTAAACAAGGGTAGTGTACCTCAATTACAAATCCCACCGCCGATCCCTAAATGGAGGTTTCTCCCTTCACAATGAAGAGACGGGGATCCGACAGGCTGGATAGCCAAACTACAATAATAAGAATGAAACAACACCTATAGAACACCCCAAAATATTATTGACTTCCTTATCTATTAAGCATAAAAAGAACTCCTTGAGAATTAACAGGATGAAGTGCACCAGGAGTGTGGGTTTGCCCTTTAATCAGAGTGTTGGCACAGTGCAAGGGTGAAAAGAAGCAAAGAGTGGTGAGAAAGTGATTTTCTAAGGAAATTGAATCCCAAGAGGGTGTGTATTGCCTAAGAGGGGTTGTAGTCTATTTATGGGAAGGTTTGGAACCTTCTAGAATGCTTGGGAGAGGTCTCCTTGCCATTGCAACTAAGTCCCAAGAGATTAGGACGAAATCCAACACAAATCAAAGCAATCATGAATCTGATTTTTGGTTCCGACATCATGTAAGATGTCTGATTATATTTATGGACGTCTGATTCTATTAATCAAGCTTACAATTTTCAGTGGATCGAAATAGGGATGTCTAATATATTCATATAAGATGTCTGATAAAAATATTGGACGTCACCTTATAAATGGATTCATTCCTGTTTTGACCAGATCCAAATAGGGTTCTAGATTTTAAGGAATGGAAATCATTCTGGACTCTGCCACATTACTTGGACATGCCTCGGTAATCTAAGAGTTGATCTTTGGTTTTTAATAAGATTTGCACAGAAATAAATGGGCAACGGTCCCATGATAGATGTTTGGAGACTTGTCTAGGCATCTAAAAGTGTATTTGGCCGTTATAACACAAAGGAAATGGATACTTGAGTATAATGGTTGGTTTAAGGATGTCCAGGCAATGTATTAGATGTTTGGATGAGGCTATGGACGTCTGATAGAAGGTTGCTTCGACTAGTCCCTAAGAAGTCAGAATGTAAAGGCAATGCTATAGGCAATTAGACATCCAAAACAATGATCAGATGTCTTAACGTTGAAAATCAGATGTCTGAAAGATGTTATGGATGTCTGATTTGTGTTTTAGTGTTAGCTATTTGTTTCTAATTTATCCTACGTGTAGATAGCCTAAGTTAGCTATTTATAAGTTATGCTGGGGGCTCCTTACAACATCTTTAGACTCAAATAAAAGAAAGATTACAAAATTTGAATGTTTACATAAAAGCCTATGACCTATGACAACACTCATGCTAATCTAGTCTTGATGCTTTTAATCCTCTGACTTGGAAAACTCCATGAATCTTGCAATTGTGTTATCATACAGAAAAATATGCTATGCTTATGTTTCATCTCTTTTTCTTTATTTTCTAAAACCGTCAAAATATTATTTATGAGGGGTTGAACTAACAATCTCCCCCTTTTTGATTATTTTCAAAATATATCTGTAGGTTCTTATTTTCTCTGCCTGAAAGTTGTACTTAGTAATCTATACCAATTTTGAAAAGATTTTTCATACCTTTTCATGCCATTTCCTAGGTTCCTCCCTAAGTTCTTCTCTAAGTTCTCCCCATTTTTGAATATCATCATGAAGGGTTTTGAAAGGGGTTGAATCTTAAACAACAAGTGTTATATATTGACATTATAAAGCAGAGATCATTAACAAAATCTCCATGATGAAGTATAATAAAAATGGCAGAGCATTAAAGTAAACTAACTAGGAAAAGAATGAATGTGCCCTAAGCACAAACTAGCTATTGTTCCCAAAAAATATATATAACTATGGGGTCAAAGCCCCTTAATACAAGCCAACATGGAAAGATAGAAGGAAAGAAAGCAAAAGAACTAAACTAGTCTTCTTGTTCGTGGCGGCAGCGGCGACGAACGGGTCCATGACCAATTTGAAGATTTCAAACGTTGATACGAAGTTCGTCGATGTCATGGCACATACCTCCCATATAATTGTACATCTCACCGGTTCCTCGCAATAAGAGAGAGATGCCCGAGGAGATGGAATCTATGGTGGGATCCCACGTCTCATCAAAGCATGATCGAGGAGCTTCTACTTGAAGAGGATGTTCTTCATGGAGGTTTGAAAAGGGTGGAAGAGGTTCTTCTTCAGCGGGTTCCTCATCTAGCTCAAGATGCTCTCTAAGAGTGTGCATCTTGGCGACTATGGCCCTATTGTAGAGCTCCATCTTTTTATCAACCGCCAGGTCATTGATGGAAATCCGATGACTTGCAAAAATCTTGGATAAAATGGACCCAAATGGTATAGACGCCCCATGGTCCTCATTCATAACATGAACAATGAGGTGGCAGTAGCTGAAGGGAATGCGACGCTTGGCAGCAAAAAGGAGCACCTTGTGTTGGTGCGAGATATAATCAAAACCTCCCGATTTATTTAGAAGAACCCTCCCAAAAATGTGAGAGAGTAATCGGGGAAGAGGTTTAAGGTTCTTGAATGGTAGGGTGCCAGGATTTTCTACATGTTTTTCAAGTAGGACTAATTCTTGATTGATGACTTCTGAGTCATATTGCCTCAGAATGTCATTGAGTCATTTCCCTCATTAGGGATGGCAAGAAAGCCAGAAATAGAATCAGATGTGATATGGATTTCATGCCCAAATAAATGTGTATGTAACTCAAGTTCATCGTTGCTATAGTCTTCAATGATGTTGCCGTAGAAAAGTAGGACAAGATCAGGAAACTTGCCAATAGTTCCAATGCCAAAGTGGAACTATCGATCAAAATAATTGAAGATTTGAAGGGTTTCAAAATGCTCTCAAAGGTTTAGATGGGCAAAGTCATTCCATACAATGAATCAATGGACTTGACTTTGGCATTTGCGAAGTGACAAAATCGTTGTCTAGCAATGTCACCACGCAGTTGGTCAGCCAAATAGGTGGAAGAGGAGGTGGAGGAGCCCTCGGCTTGCTTCCGACAGGGAGGCATTTTGGGTAGGTTGGGTGGGTCGGTTTTGGAGGGAGGGGTTTGGTGTCTTAGGATAGGACACCTGCAAAAACAATCCCACACTAGTCATTCAACCAATAAGGCAATATAGTGCCATACATGCACACAACATTGATACCAGAAAACAACAGAAAAAATTATGTGGCAGTATGCCTTGAGGCAATACAACCTACCATAATGTTGTGGCAATATACCTTTGAACTCAAGCCAGTAAGACATCGGCTTGAATCACTTGAGGTAATACCCTTACCATTAACATCCAAAAAGGCATTCATTCAAGCTAAAAGAAACAAGTTCCAAACTCTAGGTTTTGTTCTAAGGTGTTAGCTCCTAGGGCAAAAGAAGCACGATGGAAGAGGAAATTTAAACGAGTTGTAAATGAAAGAGAGAGAAAAAAAAATAAGTTGAGGGCTTTAAAAGGACTCGATCAAAGCTGTGGAAGGAGATACCCTAAGGATTTAAGAGGTTATGCCCATGGAGGAGGGTCTCCAGACGTGCAGAGGAAGAGTGGGGCATGCGCGCAGGAGAGTAGCTACGTCGCTAGTTGTCGAGGAGGAGTGATCGTCTGACAGCGAGATGGGTAGCACCAACTTGCAGCCGGAGGTCATCAGGGGGGAGAGGGGTTTAAGGTTTTAGGGATTTTGAGCGTGGGGGAAGTGGGTCCTCAACAATTGGGTTTTTATATGCCAAGGGGTCGAGCAATTCTCTCCATGAAGTTGGGGAAAATTTCATTGCAAAACCATTCACAGAACAGACGTGAAGTGGCAGATTTTTACCAGATCAAATGTCTGCTGACGTCATTAGATGTTTAGATTGGTCATTTGGATTTTAACAGTTTTGATGGCATTGTCTGTTTTAATACCAGATGACTTATCTGACATCTAATTAATAATTTAGACGTCTGATTTTTGCATACATACCTCCCTGGAAAATGGTTTACTCTCTAGGTTGTCATCTAATTTCTGTATCAGACATCTGAATTGACATCTAAAGTGAAAATTAGATGTCTGATCTTTGAAATTAGTCCTTCCTGGATCTCACCCCAAAGCTACAGGTTGTCGTCTAACTTTTTTCATCAGACGACTTACAAGACGTCTGACTGAATCATCAGATGTCTGAATCCAGACATTTTAGTCCAAATCCTAATGCTAAATAAAAGTCTGTCAACACACCTGGATGACTATCTTGATGTCGATGGATGATAACAGACATCTGGAATAGCACTTTTCTTAGCTCTTCTTAGATATAAAATCAATGTCTATTCCACATCTTCAGATGACAAAATTTAAAGTATAAGACATTTGTGGTATTAATCAGACGTCTGATATTGTACAGAATGTGCATTTTGATGTTTGAACTATGTTTGAAGGTTCTTAACTTGGTAAAATCAAGGTTACTTCTATGTTCATGACAAACAAAATTCTACTAAGTTAATAGATTCTTCAAATATCACTTAACTTACAAATGCCTAGTTTCCTACGTATGTAATTAAAGTGATCATAATTTAAAGGTTAAGTTAAAATATCAGCCAATTGCAATTCAGTATAAATAAATTCTACCTTGATTTCTCCCTTAAGTACATTATCCCTCTAAAGATGATGTCGAATATCAATATGCTTTGTACAGGAGTGATGTGTGGGATTTTTCGAGAGGTTGATAGCACTATTATTATCACATAATATATTTATCCTATTAAATATGAACATAAAATCCTTCAAAATATTTTTCATCCATAGCACTTGGGAACATGCTAGAGCGGTGGCTATGTATTCATCCTCTGTGGTTGATAGGGCTACACTAGATTTTTCTTTGAGAACTAAGAGACTAGTGATTCGCCTAAGAATTGGCACGTTCCACTAGTACTCTTCCTATCGATGTGGCTACCTGCGTTGTTTGCATCGCTATATGTGACTAAGTTGAATTGTGGACTCCTAGGATAGAATAAGTGATAATCATATGTGTCAACTAGATATCTAAATATTCATTTTATAACATTTAAGTGTGATTATTTAGGGTTTGATTGAAACCTAGCACATAAGCAGGTGCTAAATAAAATGTCAGGTCTACTGGAAGTTAAATTTAGTAAAGATCCAACCATGTTACAATAGAGCTTTTGATCTATGGGCATACCTGATTTGTCCAAGTTTAGGGAAGTTGTGACATGTAGGAGTGCTCTTCCATTTACTTTTTGCCATTTCAAATCTTTTCAGCATCTCCTTTGCATATTTTGATTGACACACAAAGATCCTGAATTCGAGTTGAGTGATTTGTAAACCCAAGAAAAACTTGAGTTCACCCATCAAACTCATTTTGAATTCTTCCTGCATAATCTTTGAGAACTTTCTACACATAGATTCATTAGTAGCACCAAAGATAATATCATCTACATATATTTAAACTAAAAAAATGTCTTTTCCTTTTTTTCAATGAATAATGTGGAATCAGCTTCCCCTATAGAAAATTTTGCATTTAGGAAATAGTCTTTGAGCCTCTCAAAGCAAGGTCTGGGAGCTTGCTTTAGACCATATAGTGCCTTGTTTAATTTATAGATGAAATGAGGCTTATCATGAGACTCAAAACCAAGAGGTTATTTTACAAAAACTTCCTCCTTGATGAATCTGTTAAGAAATGCACTCTTAATGTCCATTTAAAAGTGTTTAAAGCCAAGGAAGGCGGCATAAGTATGCGAATTGATTCGAGTCGAGCTACGGGAGCACAGATCTCATCAAAATCAATTCCTTTTTCTTAGTTGTATCCTTGTGCTACCAAACGAGCCTTGTTCTGAATGACTATATCGGATTCATTCAACTTGTTCCAGAATACCCATTTGGTTCCTATTATAGTTTTCCCTTTAGGTTTAGGTACTAGATCCCAAACTTCATTCTTTTGGAATTGGTTGAGTTCCTCCTACATGTCAATCATCCAAGGTTCTTCGAAGCATGCTTCCTCGACACTCTTGGGTTCAACTTGAGATACAAAGGTGGAGAGACCAAAAGAGAAACTAAAACCAGATCGGGTTTTAACGCCATCGGAAACACTTCCAATGACTTGACTTTTAGGATGATCCCTTTGATATATCCAATCTTTTGGAAGACTATGGATATTGGAGTTTGGGATGTTAGACACATCAATAGAAGAATCATCTTCATCTTCCATATTGACTCGGTCAATATGAGGAAGAGTGAGGAGATTCATCGAAGGAAACATGAAGGGTTTCCTCCACTATTAATGTGGTCTTGTTAAAGGCCCAGATATGCCTTACTACGTGAAGAATAACCAATAAAGATGGCTTCTTTACCTTTGACATCAAATTTATCTAAATTAGATCTGGTATTCAAAACTAAGCATCGACATCCAAAAACTTTAAAATAACTAATTTTGGGTATTTTCCCGTAATTTAATTCAAAACAAGTTTCTCGCAACCCGGATTGAATTAAGATACGATTTAACATGTAACAAGCCTTGTTAACTGCCTCGACCCAAAGGTACTTTGGTAACCCGGAGTCTATGAGCAATGTTCGAGCACACTATTGAAGTGTATGGTTCTTTCTCTCAACTATCCTATTTTGTTGAGGTGTTCGGAGGAAAGAAAACTCATGAGCAATGCCATGCTCTTGACAAAAATCATCAAACAGGGAATTTTGAAACTCACCCCCATGATCACTACGAATGCGAGTGATTTGGTAGCCTTTTTTAGTTTGAACCTTCTTACAAAAAATAGAAAAGATGGAAAATACTCCTTTGGATCTCAAGAAGGAGACCCATGAAAACCTTGAAAAATCTTCTATAATCACAAGGCAATATTTGCATCCACTAAGGCTCTCATATTTTGTTGGTCCAAATAGATCTAGGTGAAGTAGTTCTAATGGTCTTGAAGTGGATATAAATTCTTTGTTTTTAAAATTAGATTTCATAGCTTTACCTAATTTTCATGAAGGATTGTAAGCTCATTCAAAAATTTTCGTTTAGGAAGTCCTCAAACTAGTTCATTTTTGGCAAGTTTTTTAACTAGCTTCATATGAACATATCCTAGTCTTCTATTGTGTATATTTAACTCATTATTTGCTATAAGACATCCATAAGTGCTATCTTTATCAAATTCTTCAATATAAATGTCTTTAAATCTACTTCCCTTAATAAGGGTTTCAATGGTTGATGCATGCATAATTTCAAATTTTCTTGAAGTAATTACCTCCTGAAATCCCTTATCACAAATTTGACTAACACTTAAAAGATTATGTTTTAGTCCTTTAACTAGAGAGACATTTGAGATGGGAGAGAGAGGGTTACCTATTTTACCAAGGCCAATAATATGGCCCTTGTGGTTGTTTCCAAATGTAATTGTTCGTCCATCCATAGGTTGGAGGTCTAAAAATAGGTCCTTGTCTCCCATCATGTTCATGGAACACCTGAAGTCCATCACCCATTGGCCTCCTTGATGGCGGTGGTCTCCATGTCTTCTTTCTTATAGACAGCTTTGCTCCTACAAAAGATCTCTGTTGGTGACTTGGTGTTTCTTTAGGTCTTTCTAATTTGAGTCGTCCATCCTTCAATTTGTATATCCAAAATTTGACATTATAATGTCCTTTGAAACCTACAAAATAAAGTGAAAGTTGTCTTTTCGGTATCCATTTTATTGTGAATCCGTATTTATTAGTGGTCCCCTTTGGAGGAGGATCCTTTTTCGGCTCACTTTGACTAGGTTCGTAAAAGCCTAGACCAAATTTACTCGAGGAAGGTTTTTGATGGGTAATGAGCTTGTCTAAGTTATCTTTCCCCTTTATAAATTTGGCTAAGTCCTCAAGAAGTTGATTTGATTTTTCTTTAAGATAATATATCTCTATTTTCATTATGTCTAGTTTATCTTCTTGTTCTCTAATCTCCACTCTAAGTAAGCTATTCTCATCGTTTTCAAAGGAGTTTGATTTTTCAAGCACATGAATTTTTTCGAGTAATTCTTCTTTATTTGGAAATTTTTGTTCACTCATTGCCGTATACAAATCATTTGTTAATGACTCTTTCTCAATCATTAGGTTTCTTATTTGTATATTCAAGGCAGTGGTTTCTTTAGTAAGAATTAGATTCTTCTCTTCAAGATCATTGATCAATTTCTTACTCTCTAGGTTTTCTTTTAAAGCTTTGCTTTTAGTCATTGCTTCCTTAAGATATAGATATAGTGAATCAAAAGCATCTTGTAATTCATCTAGAGAATAGGAGTTTACCTCAAGCTCCTCAGATTCAAATTCGAAAGCATCTTTCGTTGCCATTAGTTCCAAGCATGCTATTTCTTCATTTGTTTCCTGCTCCTCTTCTTCTTCGAAGGCGTAGTCATCCCAAGTTGCTTGGAATTCCTTCTTCTTGAGTCCCTTGGGCTTGGAGAACTTCTTATAGTAGGAAGGCTTTTTGTATTTCTTCTCATCATCCCTTTTTAGTAAGGGACAATCCTTACTTATGTGACCTCTCTTTTTTCAATTATAGAAAACTAGAGGTTCTTCCTCTCTTTTCTTTCTCTTGATCTCTTTTCTATTTTTGAGAAACTTTTTAAACTTTTTAGCTAATAAAATGAATTCTTCATCAAAGATACTTACTTCATCGTCCGACGTAGCTTTGATGGCTAAAGTCTTCTTCTTTGGCTCCAGTGTGATAAATTTTTTCTTTTGCTCCATTTTCGATTCATAGGCCATAAGATTCCCAAGTAGATTTTCCATGTCTAGATCCTCTACTTGGTTGGCTTCTTCTATTGCTGTGAATTTTTGCTCCCACTCGAGTCCAAGGGAGCAAAGGAGCTTGCCTTGAAGCTCCCCCTTTAGAAATGTCATTCCTAGAGACTTGAGGTTATTCACGATTAACGTGAATCAGGTGTACATGTCCCCAAGTCTCTCATTTCCCTTCATAGAAAAGTCTTCGAATTCCTGCAATAACATGTTAATCTTAGACGATTTAACTCTAGACGTACCTTCGTGAGTTACCTCTAACGTTCTCCATTTCTCATGGGTGGTTGTGCATTAGCTAATGCGGTTGAACTCCTCCAAGCTGAGTGCGCAGTATAGTGAGTTCATCACCTTAGGATTCAGTCCAAGGTGATGAATCTGCCCCACCGTGTACCCCGCTTCTAGTTTCTCAGGAATGACGTATGCAGATTCACATTTCTCCCAAATAGAGAAATCGTTGGCTTGAAGCCACATCTTCATTCTCTGCTTCCAATAGGTGTAGTTTGTCCCTTCAAAAAGTGGTTGTCGGGTGGTGGATTGCCCCTTAGATCTGCCAGTGGAAATGACTCTCCCCTCCATGTTATCTTCCTATGGATGTTACTCCAAATGAAATTTCACTAGAGGGGGTGAATACTGAATTTCGAAAATATTATAAGACAAAAGTACAATCATAAAAAGAGGCACAAGATTTTAGGTGGAAACCCAAAATGAGTGAAAACCACTACCTAAGCTAATCCCTTGACATAGGATTTTCGATCACAAAGTGATCAATCCACTAACCACACTACTTAAATGAGGGTAGTGTACCTCAATTACAAATCCCACCTCCGATCCCTAAACGGAGGTTTCTCCCTTCATAATGAAGAGACGGGGACCTGACAAGTTGGATACCCAAACTACATTGATAAGAATGAAACGACACCTATAGAACACCTGAAAATATTAATGACTTCCTTATCTATTAAGAATAAAAAGAACTCCTTGACAATCAACACAATGAAGTGCATCGAGAGTGTGGGTTTGCCCTTTAATCAGAGTGTTGGCACAGCACAAGGGAAAAAGGAAGCAAAGAGTGGTGAGCAAGTGATTTTCTAAGGAAATTGAATCTCAAGAGGGTGTGTATTACTTAATAGAGGTTGTAGTCTATTTATAAGCAAGTTTGGAACCTTCAAGAATGCTTGGGAGAGGTCTCTTAGCCATTGCAGCCAAGTCCCAGGAGATTGGGATGAAATCCAATACAAATCAAAGCAATCAAGAATCTGACAGTAATATTAGATGTCTGATTTTCAATTCAAACATCTTGTAAGACCTCTGATTAAAATTATGGACGTCTGATTCCATTAATCAGGCTTACTATTTTCATTGGATCGAAATAGGGATGTCTGATATATTCATATAAGACATCTGATAAAAATATTAGACATCTAATTATAAGTGGATTCGTTCCTATTTTGACCAGATCCAAATAGGGTTCTAGATTTTAAGGAACAGACATCACTCTGGACGTCTGCCACATTACTTAGACGTCTGGAAAAATAATAAGGACATGCCTCAATAATTTAAGAGTTGATCTTTGGTTTCTAATAAAATTTGCATAGAAATAAATGGGCAACGGTCCAATGATAGACATCTGGAGACATGTCCAGACGTCTAAAATTGTATTTTCCCATTGTAACACAAAGGAAATGGGTACTTGAGTCTAATGGCTGGTTTAAGGACGTCCAGGCAATGTATTTGATGTCTGGATGGGGCTATGGACATCTGATAGAAGGTTGCTTTGACTAATGCCTAAGAAGTCAGAATGTAAAGGCAATTTTGTAGGCAATTAGATGTCTAAAATAATGATTAGATGTCTTAAAGTTGAAAATTAGATGTTTGACAGATGTTATGGATATCTGATTTGTGTCATAGTGTTTGATTTTTGTTTCTAATTTATCCTAAGTGTAGAGAGCCTAAGTTAGCTATTTATAAATTATGTTTTGGGGCTCTTTACAACATCTCTAGACTCAAATAAAATAAAGATTACAATGTTTGAAAGTTTGCATAAAAGCTTATGACCTATGACAACACTTATGCTAATCTGGTCTTCACGCTTTTAATCTTCCGACTTGGAAAACTCCATGAATCCTACAATTGTGTTATTACAGAGGAAAATATGCTATGCTTATGTTTTATCTCTTTTTCTTTATTTTCTATAATCATCAAAATATTATTTATGAGGGGTTGAACTAATAAATACACCATGTGGACCTGCTTACGATGGAGCTGGGCGGTGGTGCTTCCTCAACATGGTGGCTGCACCCACGGGGGAGTCTATTCTGCTCTTAGTGTTCTTCTCAACTCGTGAGAGCATGCTAAAAATGAGGAGGGGAAGAGAGGGTGAGAGAGAGCTCAGGAGAGTGGCCAGTTGTGTGTGTTGTGTGCTGTTATGGTGTGTGTGCGTCTCAGGGATATGGAAGTGGAGGGAATGGCTGAAGGTGTGGGGAGTTGTGAGTGCCAAAGACTTATGTGGAGTGAGGTGAAGCGGGTTATATAGATGAGGGGGGACAGAAGATGACAAGGGGAGGTCGTTGGGTTGTGGGAATTGTGTGTGGGGTTTCTGCATGTATGCACTTGAAGTGTCATCATATTATTGTAGGTGAAGTATGTGGCGCTATGTTAGGTAGAAATGTTGTGGAAATGAAATGGGAATGAGGTAAAAATGGTGGCTCAATCTCTGTCTCTATCTTCCTCTCCATAAAATACACAAATGCTAATATTTACAAGATGCATGTAAACCTATCTAATCCAATTTCCTGATGTTAGAAACTAGAATAAGATGGCCAAATTAGAGACGTGAATTGCTACGCAATCACACCCCCATGCCTATCTTTTGCTATTCTACAGCAAAATACTTATCTAATAAGATAGTAGTGTTTAGGAATGATTTTTGGTGTTGTTTGTGTGTTGTGGGGCTGCTACAATGTACGGCAAGATTTGAATTCTCCTTTGGGCGGGAAGCTCCGGTGAGGATGGCTGGCCGCCTGAGGGGGCCTGACGACCGTGCCGACACCTCTAATGGATGGGCGGTATGGCACTCGCGGTCTTAGCAAAGAAATGAGTGTGGCGCCTAGATGTCAGGTGGAGCGAGGACTCTGGACAGGAGGGGCTTTCATGGTGGTTGGGGTCGAAGCCGTAAGGAAGTGATTTGTTTTAGATGTTGGCTTCGGGGGCACTTGGTGACGATGTGCCATCGGCCGTTGCTCTGTCATGCTTGTGGAGGCTATGGTCACAAGCAGGACTCCTGCCTGATGTCTCATGGTGGTTCTGGGGGTAGGTTGTGCACTACACCTTCGTTTCCTAAGGGTGAGGCACAGCTGCCTCCTCCACCCCCCCATCAACTCTTGGGGGGCACACTATGGATATGGAGATTCCCCTGGCTGAGGATGTTAAGGTGGCGGAGTTGGTCTTGCATGGAGCCTTGATTGGGGAAGTGATGATAGGTACTCTTTCCCTGGAGAGAGTTCGGCAACTGGTAAGCTCTCTTTCCTTATCGACTAATGCTTGGAAAGTTGTGGTTATCTCTCCATTGCAGTTTGTGCTTTATGATGTGGGTGTGGTAGATGTCGAGAAGTATTGTTTTCAAACTAGCAATTTGGGTGGATTTCAATGATCTAGTGGTTAGTATCCCCCTTTGATGGTTCATTACCTGAGCGTCCCCCTCAAAGAGCTACTCCCAGGTCTGGTTCTCTTGAGATAAGAGGCCTGCCTCTACATCTGAGGTCTAGGACAGTGGTGGAAAATATGGTTGCTGGGTTTGCATCTGTGGCTGAGGATACTGATGTTGGTCTAACTAAAGGAGATGCCAGTGTTCTGAAAGTGAGGGTGAATGTCTTCAGGGCTAGATCTATTCCTGATAAACTAATTCTCAAGTGTGGGGTTAGCTCTTGGATGATCCTATTTAAATTGCATATGGAAAACAGGGATGTGGAGGCAAGTCATCACCCCCCCTCTTATGCTGAGGTGCTGTGAACCAGAGCTCCTTCCTTACAACCAAACTGTGCTAGTCAGGAGCTGGTGGTAGAACACACTAAAAGTTTGGATTTGGTAGATGGTGTGGGGATCTTGAGGGCTGAGGAGATGAGTACTGAAACTCTGGATGATGGGGGTGGAACACCTCTGATCCAGGATGAATCTGCAGTGGTGGTTAAAGAAGGGGAGGAAGTTAATGTGATTAATGAAGCTGTGGCTGAGGACCTGAAAACTCCTGCAAGTGATCCTGTTGACTCTAATTTGATAGACCCCTCTGTGAACTCCATTAACTTGCAGTACTGCTCTCCTGTGGCTGATGAATTGCACTTGAAGTCTAGGACTCCTTCTACCTCTGCGCTTGGGAAACCTCCTTACAAGCTGAGGCTAAGAAGACACACCCCTACACAAAAAGTTGATAAGTCTATCATTGTAGCTGTGATGAAGGTTGGCAAAGCATCTGCTACTAAGAAGGGGACAGATCTGACATCCAAATGAGGATTCTTAATTGGAATGTGCATGGGCTACGCGATAGAAGTAGGAGGGGGTCTTTGCTTAGATATTTACGAGAATGGAAGATTGATTGTGCCATCCTCCAAGAAATGCATATTGATAGTGAATCGGATAGGGAATGGGTGGAGATGAGAGCTGGTCTTGCAAATTATCTTGTGGTGATCAATTCCAATGGTAGATCTGGGGGAATTGCCATCTGGTGGAAGAAGCATGTGCTGCGTTTGGAGGAGGTCTCTTTGGCCAGGCACCTTTTGACTTGCAGGTTCAAAAGATGCTAGGGGGACAGTGATCTCTTTGTGACAGGTGTGTATGATCCTAGTGACCCTAGCAGGAGGTAGGAGTTGTGGGAGGATTGGAACCTGGCTGCAGATTTTGTGGATGGGGCGGTTTGGCTTGTTGGAGGGGACTTCAATTGTGTTTTAGTGGGGAGTGACAGACCCAATGGGGTGGTGGATAGCTCTGCCACTAGCTTCCAGTTGATGGTCCAGGCTTTGGGCTTGTTTGAATTTCCCTCCTCAGGCTCTGAAATCACTTGGAGGAATGGTAATGGGCTCATGTCTAAGATTGACAGGTTTTTTGGCAATGTTGGGCTGATGGATCTCTTCCAATTGTCCTCTATGTGTGGTCTTGAACGTCCCTTCTATGACCATACACCTTTGGTCTAGGACAATAGTGAACAGGTGTTGGTTGAATCCTATTTCAAGTTTAGGAAGTCATGGCTGAGGGAGCCAGGGTTCAGAGATATGTTTGCTGGTTGGTGGAGGGCCCAGCAGGTTGAAGGCACGGCTACCTTCAGGTTGGCTTCCAAGATTTTGGCTTTGAAAGGAATGCTAAAGGAGTATGGTAATATTATCTCTGTCCCTAGGCATCAGAAATGTCGAGAGGCCTTGATGAAGATTCAGGAACTGGATGCCAAGGAAGCTGTGGCTCAGCTGTCTGAGCTGGACTTTGTTGACAGAAAGAAGTGGCAGGTGGTGGTCGCTGAAGAAGACCTGAAATTGGAGATGGATTGGAGGGAACGATCAAGGCAGCTATGGCTAAGTGAGGGGGATGCAAACACTAAATTCTTCCACTTGGCTGCCAGTTCTAGTAGAAGAGTTAATATGATCTTTTCAATTGTTAGAGAGGGGCAGAGTGTTACCTCCATCTCTGATATCAGAGCTAAGGCTGTCAGGTACTTCAAGGAGTCTTAAAGATCTACAGGTAGGGGCTGTTGGAGGATGGCAGCTAGTGATCTCCCCAAAATTACAGAGGCTCAGGGGTCCAGCATGATTGAACCTACGTCTGAAGCTGAAGTCTTAAGGGCCATTAAGGATCTCAATTGTGAAGGATCGCCTGGTCTTAATGGGATCCAAGTTTTCTTCTACAAAGAATTATGGGACATTGTGGGCACTGAGGTTATGGAAGTAATCAGAGAGTTTGAGAATGGCAATTTTGGCTTTGAAAGAATAAATAGGTCCTATCTCTTTCTTCTGCCAAAGACTCCAGGTGCTGAATCTTTTTAAGAGTTTAGACCTATTGCCCTCTCTAACTCTTTGTACTTGGTGATTGGCAAGGTCCTGGCCAATAGATTGAGGCCTATTTTGCAAGAATTGATCCATCCTGCTCAGTCAGCCTTCCTCCCTGGCAGATCTCTAGAAGAATCCTTTATCATGGCCTAAGAGATGATTTGTGGATGGCATAAGAGAAAATGTAAGGCTTTTCTTTGGAAGGTTGACTTCCGCAAAGCTTATGATTCCATCAGTTGACCTTATCTTTGGGATGTGCTTAAAAGAAGAGTCTTCCATTCTACTTGGATCCATTGGGTGAAAAGATGTATCACCACTGCCTCTTTCACTCCCCTGATAAATGGAAAGCCCTTTGGGTCTTGGATTCAACCCCAATGTGGTATCAGATAAGGATGTCCCCTGGCTCCCCTGATTTTCAACTTGGCCGTTGACAACTTTGCTTGGTATGCTTGTAAGCTTGCCGAAGTAGGTCTTATTAGAGGGCACTCTTTGTCTTGCAGGAGTAGTTTGGCTCCCATTCTTCAGTATGCAGATGATACGATTTTCTTTGTAGAGGGGCCTATGGGTAAAGCAATGGCTTTGCATCATATGATTAATATCTTTGGTGAGCTCTCCGGCTTGAGGTTGAATAGGGATAAATCTAGTTTGGTCTGCTTTGGCTTACCTGAGGAGGAGCAAGGAGCTTTAGCTATGTTTTGAGGACCCACCGCATCAGTCCTCCTATTAGATATTTGGGGCTACCTTTAAGATGCTCTAGAATGAAGAAGAGAGATTGGAGCTTCCTCTTTGACAAGATTTCAGTGAAATTGGATGGCTGGCATAGCAGTTTCCTCTGCAAAAGTGGAAGATTTATCTTGCTCAACTTTGTGATCACCTCCATCCCTGTTTTCTACTTTTCCATATTTAAAGCACCTAACTCCATTTGGAAAAGGTTGGATGTGTTGAGAAAAAGGTTCTTTTGGAAGGGAGCTAAACATGAGGGCAGATTCTTGCAGCCACTCAAATGGGATCAGATTTGCCTTCCAAAGGATAGGGGTGGACTTGTTATTAAGTCTCTAAAACACTTCAATGATGCTTTGCTACTTAAGTGGGTTGTTAAAATCTTTCAAGGAGACCTGAAGCCATGGACTGTCCTGATTAGAGACTGCTATGGAGCCTCCAATAGTGTGCTGTCGAGACTTCAGCCTAGCAGTCCTTCTCCTTTCTGGAAATTTGTGATAAGAGCATTAGCTGATCACTTCCACCTGCTACAACCGGCTCTTGGGGATGGCAGGACCTTCAGCTTCTGGAAGGAGGGGTGGTCAAGGTTGGGTGTCTTGAAGGAGCTCTATCCAAGGGCATTTGCTGCAACATCTGACAAGGAGGCTACTGTCAGCAGGGTCTGGTCTTGCAGTAGCAGCAGTTGGAATCTGATTGAGGAGGATTCCAGCAGGAGGAGTACCCGGCTGTGGGAAGAAAGGAGGAGGCTAATTTCAGACCTTGAGAACTTTAGGCCTAGGCCTAGAGTGGAGGACAACTACCTTTGGGAGGGGATTTATAATGTGCAAACTGGCTATAATAGAATTTTGAAACATGAAAGTGGGTGGAGCTGCGAATTAATTGACAAGAAGATCTGGCTTCTAAAAATTCCTCTTAAGGTACAGATATTTCTCTGGCTATGTAGGAGAGATGGATTGATCACAAGTGATTTGCGACATAAAAGGTTGGGAACTGGTCAGCATGTTTGTTTTTTGTGTGAGATGAATACTGACAATGTAAATCATCTCTTTTGTTCTTGCCTTGTCACTGATGCTATTTGGAGGACATGTTAGGAGCCGCTACCAGATTGGGATTCTATCTGGCATGGGTTTGGTATGAAAGGGAAGTCACATGTACGCATGGTTGTCACTCTATGGTGTGTGTGGATGTCAAGAAATGAGAGACCTTTTCAGGAGAGGCTGGTGTGCTGTGAAAGAATTGTAAGAGAGTGTTGGTCCCTCATACATTTTTGGAGATTTCTTTTGTAATTTCTCTTACTTGTTTATATAATACACCGCTCCGGATTGCTATTGTAAGATGATAGCTTTCCTTTCTGTTTCAAAAAAGAAGATAGTAGTGTTTAGAAGTGATCTTAAGCTGAAGATTTTTCTGAAGCAGCATTAATGTCTTTATCAGTTGGGCGTTGTGAGAACCAATTGCAAAGAAGAATACCAGAACACAAGTCTTACATAACATAGACCATCTCTTTGACTAACAAGTACTGTTGATATTTAAACCTTAACTGTGATTTCTAGGACTTAGAGGGTTTTACAAAACTCAACAGCTTAGAGGTTATGGTTTGTGCTTAGTGATTGATCAGGACTAACTAGATGAACATTAAGATTCAATCTTGGGGTTTCACATCTTTCTAAGTCCAGGTTGATCCTAGCTTCAGCTCATATCTTCGAAATGACTATCAAAAATGAGAAAAGACTCAATGATTGCACCGCAAAAATGCACCAGCAATTGTGCCAACTTGTGTTATTTCCTAGCATTACCTGTGAATATTAGGTTTCCATAGTCGCATTTGTAAAAATACATGCATGCATACATTTAATTGAGAGGGGTGGAGAGTGAATAAACTAGCCTCGCAATTACATTTTTCCTCAAGTGCTTCTTTGCAAAATTCACCATCTTCTTATTTTTAATTTTATTTGACTTGGAATTCTTCCCGTGGCTACTGGGAATGGTTCTTCTTCTTCGCACCTTGTCCTGACTTAGCCATGCTCTGCACAGCCTCTCCCTGCCAAGCCATGCATGAGCCATCCACAGCCAAGGCATGGCTGTGCATGCTTTCTCCCTCTATAAAAAGAACTTGGCTCCTTCTTGCAAAGGGAGCCTGGTCCTCCACACAAAAAAAAAAGCACACTGCAGCTCCTCCAGGCCGTCCCCTTCCCTCTCCCTCCATACATAGGACCTCCTCCTCAGAGGAGCCACTCTGCGAGCAGGAGTCATCACTGTGGTGCACACCCACCACAATGAGACCACCACCGCCCAGCTAATCAAAGAGCCGGTGGGCGTGGTGGCCTTCTTTCCCTGTTTCAATGTCAAGCCATTTCAGCCATTGGAGAGGGAGCTTCAAGCTTTGAAGCTCTCAAGCCCCGCACAGCAGCAGCATCTCCACCGCGCACGCCAGCAGCGTGGTTGTCTTCTCTACCCTGACTTCTTCGTTTCCAACACTTCCGCCATTACCGCAGGCTTCAAGGTCTGAAGCTCCGCGATAGTAGTAGCAGCATGGCAGTACCAGGCACGCAAGCCACTGCGTGCCCGCATGCAGGCCACCGCGCAGGCCTGCAGGATGCCCTCACCTCTAGCTTCTTCGCGCAAACACCGCTTCTCTTTGCAGCCTAGCCAGCGTAGACCTTCTTCCGCACGCGCCGAGCCACGTCCACGCCACCCGCACTTACAGCACCGGGCGTACCAGGTCACGTGGCTTGGCCATACACTGTAGCCACTGTTCACGCCATTCTACGGAACACTGTGGCTACAGTGGGGTGACTGGTAAGCTTCTCACTTATCCGGTCACCTGGCGCACTGCAACTGGCCTTCGCCCATGCGAGCGTCTCGCCCCGTGACGGCTCTAGCGCCCACCCGCGCATCTGCATGTGCCCGCGTCCCTCGCACCCGCCTGCATCGCTCGCTCGCTTCGCCCGCGTACGTCAGCGTGCGCCCGCTCCTGCTCTTCACCCAGCGCGGTCCGCTGCGGCCTCTCCTCTCCTCATGCTCACTCCCTCCCAGCGCGCCCATCTCCACGTGCATACACGCGTGCGCATGCACGCGTGGACTCCAGATGACGCCTGGCTGCCTCAGATGTCTTAATGCTTGCCTCCTTCACTCCAGCAGGAAGTGCGCGGCATCTCTCTCTCTCTCTCTCACAGCACTCTCTCACTCTCTTTACCGACACTTACACACTTACACTCACACGTTCATACACACACACACCTACACACTATTCTATACATATATATATATACGTATACATATATATATTGATATATATACATATATTTATGTACATATATATATATACTTATATCTATATATATAGTAGTATTTATATAACTAAGTATTAGTATACATTTATATATATACATATATCTATATACTTATATACATATATATCTACACATATATATCTACATATATACATATACTTATATACATAGATATATATATATATACACATATACATATATCTATACATATATTAGTACTTATATAACTATGTATTAGTCTATATACATACATATATATATACATCTATATACATCTATAAACTTATATATATATATACATATATATGCACATATACTTATACATACATATATATATATATATATATACATACATATATACATTTCTATCTATATAATTATATATACATATATATATATATATATATATATATATATACAAATATATCTACATATATCTATATAATTATATTACTATATATATATATATTTACATCTATATAGTTATAT
This sequence comes from Thalassia testudinum, assembly GCA_037157565.1. Lineage (NCBI taxonomy): Eukaryota > Viridiplantae > Streptophyta > Magnoliopsida > Alismatales > Hydrocharitaceae > Thalassia > Thalassia testudinum. The sequence continues at coordinate 23,007,489 of JAZHRO010000007.1, read as the reverse complement.
ATACATACTTATACATATATATATATGTCTATACATATATCTATCTATACATATACTTATATATATATATATACATATATATATACACATATATATATACATATATAACTACAGATATATACCTATATATTTATAACCATATATATATATATTTTTTCACATTACTTACCATACATGGTGCCACGGGAATATCTGCACAAGTTGCTGATATTCCCCGATACACACGTACAAAAAGCATGTTCGCATTCATCTTCCACCAATCCACTTTACATGTTGCACCTCGTCCTGTTGGTTGCGCTTTCTAGACGACGACCGACTAGACACAGTGCTACACTCCATCTCCGCCTCCACCCCCACTCCTTTATTCATATATAGTATATACATATATATCTATACTATATTTACTTTATTTCTATTTCTCTTGCATGCCCATAAAAAGATATAAAATATATAAAAGAGAAAAGATAATATTTGACTTGCACGTACTCCGTCTTGCAAATAGAAAGACCCGTTTTGGAACCTTAATTTGGCTCAAAGCCAAGAACCTAATTTTGAGGGTGTGCCTCAAGGACAAAGATTATTAGAAAAAAAATCTAAATAGAAAAACACCAAAAACACAATAAACGAACGAAAGAGATTCGTTGTAGGAAAGGTGTAGAAACTTGACTTTTAACCCCACTTTCCTGAGTTCGACCCTGGGCCTAAAAGTGACCAAGATAAAATCAAGTAGGCCAGGTAAAAAAAAAAAGAAATTTTGTAAAGAGATGGTTAGGCTCGATTTTGGTTAACCACTATATACAGTTCAACGATAAAATCACGATATTAGCGCACCTAACTGGGTCCGACCAACATCTTTTCTGGCGCCATTGCTGGGGAAGTGCGCCTTCAAGTAAGTTTTTACTCTATTCCTGTAATCTTTCTCTTCTCACACCCTTCTCTTCACGGGTGTCTCTATTTTTGGTGTGCAGGAAAACCTGTTGCAAGGAGAAGACAGGCAGACGAAGTCGAAGACGTGGGCAGATCCAAGGCAGAAATGAGAGCGTGAAGACACTGACACCGCACTGGAGCTTCGCACATGTTGCCGAACAAATAGGTCTTCTTTTCTTAGCAACCTAGGTTAACTTGTAACCTTAATAAAAAAAGAAAAAACTAAAAACTAGAAAAACTTCTTGTGATCTCTTGGGGCAAGTGGATTAAAATTCACTTGTTTGATTGTTTACCCTTACTCCCACCGCCCCGGGATTTCCCGCCTTACTTCGCATAGCGAAAATCCAAGAATCTTTTTTCTTGAATTTTTCACCGTGTGAAGTATTCTCTGAGGCAAACACAAAAAGATTGATTTTACCCCTCTTTGCCTCACTTATCTGCAAATTCGGGATCACATTTTTGGTGGGGAGACTTGGAATTGAGTTGATTCCAAGCCCACCACGACTTTTCAACTTGCCTAAGATTCGATCCCAAATAATTCAACCCCAACAATTTGATTTTCTTTATCTTTTGGTTGAGCCTTGTATGGAAATCATTCTGGTAATTGGGAGCACTTAAATTGAAGTACTTTGGCTCCCTTTCACACTAATATAAAACTGATTCGTGCATCCACACATAGAAATCTCCATTTAGGGAAGCCCATTGCATTTTAGTATCCATTAACCAACTGACATTGAAGAAGGGTTTGTTGGGCTTAGAAACAAAACTTGTATTCTCACAAAACCCGGAGATTCATTGAATTGGTATTTCAGCGAAATCCAAAAATCAATACTACTTAAGGCTGAATTCTAAAAGCCATTCACCAATTAAAACTTCAATTTGGGGAGATTTCCATGTTGCATTCTTGTTTTACACACTTTGAAAAATCAATCACTTGGGCATTACTCGTAAACAACACCCTTCACATTCCAAAAGCGCTTGATCCTAAGCATCTAACTAAAATTGGTAGCAACTTGACCCTTATTAAGGATTGGAGGTCTAACTACTTGTGTGTAGTGTCTATGCGCTGGTGAGGGTTCCCGCGTGCTATCGAGTGTATAAGACTGGGGCAAGCGGAATTTCAATCTGGCCCGGTGGTTCCGCGGTGCTCGCATTCGGTTCCGTAGTTCGTGATAGTAGGTAACTTAGATCTTTAGGTCTAAGGGCACACTGTAGAGGTTAGGAATTTGATTGAATTGATTTGTCATAAAGTATACCTTTGCGGCGTCATTTCTCTCATCTCTTTTCCCTTCATATCCCCCCAACTCTTCCTGCGGTAGTGCATGTTTGGGAGGAGGTCACAAAACCCTGAACTATGTGATTTGTCTAATAAATTTAGAAAAGTAGCTGAATCGTCCCCCTCCTCCACAAACATGGCTGCACGCCCACCCCCAAATCCCGAGAGAGGAAACCACCCTCAGAACCCACCAGGTGGTGGAGACTTAGATCCCATAACCCACCTCCAAGCCCAAATGGAAATGTATAATGAATGAATTGAGGCCATTCGGGAAACATTGGAGGAAATGCAGAACCCTCCCGAATGGGAGGAGCCTAGGTCTCTTAGCTCCTATCAGAATCCCGCTACTATAGAGACCATAGGACAAATTCGGGTCCCCATGGGCGGGGACAACTTTGAACTGAAGCCTAACATAATTGGCCTAATTAATTTTCACTTCCATGGTCTTGCAAGTGAAGATCCTTTTCTCCACTTGGAAGACCTAACCCGATTAGTTGAAATTGTTAAACCTAGAAATATCGGGTTGCCTATAGTCCTCATGAAAATGTTCCCATTTTCATTGCGGGATAAAGCGTCACAGTGGTTACGCACCCTTGGGAGAACCATCCACTCTTGGGAAGAGATGCGAACAGCATTTCTCAAGAAGTTCTTCCCAATCGGGCGAACCAATGCGCTTCGCCGTGCTATCACTTCATTTATGCAACAAAACGGCGAACAATTTCATGAGGCATGGGAGAGGTATAATGACCTCCTCAGGAAGTGTCCGCACTACAGTCTTCCTAAGTGGCATATAGCCTAGATTTTCTACTATGGGCTAAATGAGACTTTGAAGAAGATTGCAAACGCTTCCTGCGGAGGGAATATTATGAATAAAGATAAGAATGGAGCATTCAAATTGTTTGAAAATATCAGTGAAAAGTCAATGAACAATGCCTCCATTGTCGCCTTTAATCATACCAGCCAGCCCCGAAATGTCCACGAAGTTGACATAGGACCCTCCCATTCATCCACGGATCTTAGCCTTATTGTACAGAAACTGGATGAAGTCTCCGTCGTGCACAAGAAGCTAGACAAGCTTCTGGCCAACCCCACCCATTCTATGGCAAACACCTCCACCTCACCACTTCATCACAATCCAAATTCTTCCAACACTAGGCTTATCCGAAGAAACCCCGTAAGACCTTCCCTACCGAGTGTCGCGTCGAGCGACTCGGTAAACCTTATGGATCTGGCTTCTGTGAGCCAGTATTTCGACACGGAGGACCAAGCCTCTGTGTGCTTAGATGCATACTTTCATGCGAATGCGTCTTCTAGCATAGAAGGTGCTTGCGCCCTGGGGAACAACCCGTTCTCTACCATTTATAACCCAGGGTGGCGAAATCATCCAAACTTCAAATGGTCCAACAACCAGCAGTGCCAAAACCCCACGAGTAGACTAATGTTACCGTCCGCACCCGTCATCCCAAGGGCCCAGTCTAATCCTTTGGCGAATCCGCCATCAGGCCCTTGCGTATCGCAAGAACACGCATCAAGTCCTCTTGACAAATTGATGCGAATGATGACGGAAAAGTCAAAGCGCCATGAAGAGAGCATGACCTCTCTTCAGCACCAATTGGCGCAGCATAATGCTGAGATCAGTCAACTACGCATGGCGGCTGGATCTCTGGGCACTCTTCCCCCCCAACCTGTTCCCAACCTGCAAAATTTCGTACCCTATGGTCCTCAACCACAGGTACAACCTTCTCAGGGATAGGTTCATCAAATTCTGCAGGCTCTGAGCATTCCACCGGGATTTCAGGCTAATCCCACTGCAGCACCGCACTCTTATGCCCTATTGCGAATCCTCCTTCGCCGTATGATCCCACTGGACCTGCATCGTCCAATGCTATCACTACAAGGAGTGGTAAGCAGACCATCGATCCACCTCGACCTAATCCTAGGCCATCTTCTTCATCACCCCCTCATTCGTGATGCGCACCGCATTCGTGAGAGGACGATACACCCAAATTGGTGCTAGAATCTGTCCCATTCCCTAAGGCTCTACTGAGGGAGCCAAAAGGCGGGAAGAAAGACACGCAGGCCATTGATAACCTGCGTAATTTGTTCAGGGATGTAGAAATCAAGGTACCCTTGCTCGAGGCTATTGACCACATACCTATTATCGCCCGATTTTTCCAAGACTACACAACACCCAGTCGACAGTCAAAGAAAACTAAGAATCCGGTGGTTCTCTCGCCTCATGCAAGTTGTGCTATACTGTCAAATCTACCACCGAAGCAGAAAGATTCGGGCACACCGCTTATTTCCTATAGCATCCAAGGCTGCAATTTTAACCGTGCCCTGCTTGATCTAGGATCTTCCATAAATCTTATACCAACCATCATGCTCGAAAAATTTTCTTTGGGAAATCTGAAACCTACCCCTGTCACGTTACAGTTGGCAGATTGTTCTGTCAAAATCCCAAATGGTGTGGTAGAAGACGTGGTGGTTAGGGTCAACAATCGCTGTTTTCCTGTTGACTTTCTAGTTTTAGATATGGAAGTTCCTAGCTCACTTTCTGATTGTCCAATCATCCTTGGTCGACCTTTCTTGGCTACAGCTCGTGCCCTTATCGACTGCAAGTCGGGCTGTATTGAGATTGCCGTTGGATCTGAAAAGCTCAAGCTTAACATCATCAAGGCAGCCAAGAACTTTGATTGCGATTGTATCGAGGATGACACGCTTGATGAGGACATGGCCGTCAGCGTGTGTATCAGACTAATTGGGACCTATTTTGACTGCTATAGATTACCTGAAAATATTGACGATTGCCTGACGAACACATTTTGTGACGTTCCCCGATCCCTCCCTATTCCCGTGCCTTCTCCTGGCCAGACTTCTGACAAGGTTTTCTCCGCTTCCCATACCTCGTGGTCTGAGTCATATCCAGGCTGCTCACTGCCGGTCCACACTATCAAAGACCGGATTGCCCTTTCTTTCCTGCCAAATCAGGCGGACTTGGAAATCCACACTTGGACCTTGAGCCCATATACTTCTCACTGGGGCTATTCTTTTTTGGATCCATCTATCCAAAGCACCCCTCTTCTTGGCCAATATGAGGGCCAAGTTCTTCCTCTTGACTTATTCTCCAATCCGCCTGGGACACTCTCGTCCCAGGAAATGCCAAATCTTTCACCATCCACCATCACTTGTCACTTCACTGTCACGCTCACTTCACCACCCACCATCCACCCACCCTACCACCCTACTGTATACCCTGCACCTCAGCTCTCGTTACCCGATCTTTCATCCTTTCTTTACCTTTCCCTGCATGCATATAAGGACATAGCATCGTTTGCCATGGGGGGGTGGATAGGCATCCATAGGATCTGGGTATTTTATGGTATCATGCAGTTTCCACCTATTTATAAATATGTAAGAAAAACAAAAAGAAAAAAAAAATATACATATATATATAGTGTTTAGTAATGATCTAAAGGCTGAAACAAAAATACAATAAGTGTTTAAGGATATTCAACCAATGTTTTGAAGACTTTCCAGGCCACAGAAGCTTGATTCGCTCAGGCTCAGCATAATTCACTTGAGCATTGACAAGGAAAATCGAAATCTCTCCTAACTGAGGGCGTATTCTTGTACCTAAGACACCAGTATAGGATCCGTTGGTTTGCTTCTACTTGAGAGCCTAAGTAATCTTGGTTCACACTACACATATCAAGAAAGACCAGGTGAACATAAGATCCAACCTTAGTGTTCATTAGGGAAGGTGGAGTCCTTACCTTTGTGCATAGGTAGACTTTTTATCCCAGGCTTTAGTCTTGTGTTTAGGAGAGACTCTTTCCACCAAAAAGAAACTCTCCCACCAAAAAGAAAAGTGTGCTCCTCCAAATAAAGATGTAAGAGATATACTGACACATGTTTCAAAAAAAAAAAAAAAGCTGCAAATAAGTCAGTATATCTCGCAAATGTCTGTAAAGTCTCTACCCTAAAAAAGTTCTACCTTGTTCTCTTTGAGCCACAAATATCAGAAAATGGGAGTTGAGTTTCCATCATCTCTTTAAGGGTCAATCCGAAGACATGAGCTGAAATTGGGACCAACCTGTACTTAAAACTTCGTGAAACCCTGGGCTTGAGTCTTAATGTTCATCTGGTCAGTCTTGATTCTTCACTAAGCACAAGCCATAACATCTTGAGCTCTCGAGTACGGCAAAAACCTCTTGGGTCCTGGAAATCGTACTTAAGGTTTAAATATCAAGAGTCCTAGCTAGTTGAGAGATGATCTATGTCATGTGAGACTTAAAGTACTGGTAGTCTTCTCTACAATTGGTTCTCACAATATCCAACAATAAACACACCTATGTCACCTCAGAAGAAAATCTTCAGCTTAAAGATCATTTCTAAATGTTGTTTTGCTAGGGACTACGAAAAGATAGGCATGGGGGTATGATTGCACCGCAAAAATACACCTGCAATTGTGTCGTCTTGTGCTATTTCCTAGCATTACCTGTGTATATTAGGTTTCCATAGTCGCATTTATAAAAATACAAGCATGCATGCATTTAATTGAGAGGGGAGGAGAGTGAATAAAATGGCCTCATAATTACATTTTTCCTCAAGAGCTTCTTTGAAAAATTCACCATCCTTTTATTTTTAATTTTATTTGACTTGGAATTCTTCCCGTAGCTGCTGGGAATGGTTCTTCTTCTTCGCACCTTGTCCTGATTTAACCATGCTCTGCACTGCCTCTCCCTGCCAAGCCATGCTTGAGCCATGCACATCTAGGGCATGGCTGTGCATGCTTTCTCCCTCTATAAAAGGAACTCGGCTCCTTCTTGCAAAGGGAGCCTGGTCCTCCACACAAAAGGAAAAGCACACTGCAGCTCCTCCAGGCCGTCCCCTTCCCTCTCCCTCCATACGTAGGACCTCCTCCTCAGAGGAGCCACTCTGCAGGCAGGAGTCATCACTGTGGTGCACACCCACCACAGTGAGACCACCACCGCCCAGCTTATCAAGGAGCCGGTGGGCGTGGTGGCCTTCTTTCCCTGTTTCAACGTCAAGCCATTTCAGCCATTGGAGTGGGAGCTTCAAGCTTTTAAGCTCTCAAGCTCCGCACAGCAGCAGCAGCTCCACCGCGCACACCAGTAGTGTGGTGGTCTTCTCTTCCCTGACTTCTTCGTTTCCAGCACTTCCGCCATTGCTGCAGGCTTCAAGGTTTGAAGCTCCACGGCAGCAGCAGCAAGGCGACAGCAGCCACGCAGGCCACTGCGCGCCCGCATGTAGGCCACCGCGCATGCCTGCAGGCTGCCCTCGCCTCCAGCTTCTTCGCGCAAACACTGCTTCTCCCAGAAGCCCAACCAGCGCAAACCTTCTTCCTCGCGTGCTGAGCCACGTCCACGCCACCCGCACTCACATCACCGGGCATACCCAGTCGTGCAGCTCAGCCATACAATGTAGCCATGTTCATGCCAATCTGCGGAACACTGTGGCTACAATGGGGTGACCGATAAGCTTCTCACTTATCCAGTCACCCAGCACGTTGGAACTGACCTTCACCCGCACACTCGTCTCGCCCCATGCCAGCTCCAGCGCCTGCCTACGCGTCTGTGTGCGCCCGCGTCACCCACACACGCTTGCGTCGCCCACTCCTTTCGCTCGCATATGTCTGCGTGCGCCTGCTCTAGCTCTTCACGTAGCACGATCTGCTGTGGCCTCTCCTCTCCCCGTGCTCACTCCCTCCCAGCGCACCCCTCTCCATGAGCATACGCACGTGCACATGCACGCGTGGACTCCAGACGACGCCTGGCTACCTCAGACATATTAACGCTCGCCTCCTTCACTCCAGCAGGAAGCACGCGGCATCTCTCTCTCTCTCTCTCTCTCTCTCTCTCGCAGCACTCTCTCACTCTCTCTACCGACACTTACACACTTACACTCACACTTTCATACACACACACACACCTATACACACACACTTATACATATATATATTGATATATATACATATATTTATATACATAAATATATATATATACTTATATCTATATATATAGTAGTATTTATATGACTAAGTGTTAGTATACGTATATATATATACATATATCTATATACTTATATACATATATATACACACATATATATCTTCATATATACATATACTTATATACATAGATATATATATATATATGTAGATATATACATATATCTATACATATATTAGTACTTATATAACTATGTATTAGTCTATATACATACATATATATACATCTATATACTTATATATATATATACATATATATACACATATACTTATGCATACATACATATATATATATATTTATATATATATATACATATATATATATATACATACATATATACATATCTATCTATATAACTATATATACATATATCTATATATATACATATCTATCTACATATATCTATATATCTATATTACTATATATATATATATATATATATATATATATTTACATCTATATAGTTATATATACATACTTATACATATATATATATATCTATACATATATCTATCTATACATATACTTATATATATATATATACATATAGATATATTTACATATATACATATATATATATATATATTCACATTAGTTACCATTCGTGGTATCACAGGAATATCTGCACCAGTTGCTGATATTCCCCGATACACTCGTACAAAAAGCGTGTTTGCATTCATCTTCCACCAATCCACCTTACACGCGATACCTCGTCCTGTTGGTTGCGTCTTTCTAAACGACGACCGACTAGACATAGTGCTTCACTCCATCTCCACCTCCACCCCCACCCCTTTATACATATATAGTATATACATATATATCTATACTATATTTACTTTATTTCTATTTCTCTCGCATGCCCATAAAAAGATAAAGAAATATATAAAAGAGAAAAGATAATCTTTGACTTGCAGGTACTCCGTCCTGCAAATAGCACGACCCATTTTTGAACCCTGATTTGGCTCAAAGCCAAGAACCTAATTTTGAGGGTTTGCCTCAAGGACAAAGATTATTAGAAAAAAATCTAAATAGAAAAAGACCAAGAACACAATAAACGAATAGAAGAGATTCATTGTAGGAAAGGCGTAGAAACTTGACTTTTAACCCCACTTCCCTGAGTTTGACCCTGGGCCTAAAAGTGACCAAGATAAAATCAAGTAGGTCAGGTAAAAAAAAAAATTGTAAAGAGATTGTTAGGCTCGATTTAGGTTAACCACTATACACACTTCAATGATAAAATCACCATATTAACACACCTAACCGGGTCTGACCAACACTCAACCTAGCACTTATTGCATTGTGGCTCAAAGAATATTTGGTAGAAATAAGGTATTTGTAATGCACCCTGAAAATCTTTTGGTGGAGGAATTTACAGGACGCAGGAGAACATATTGACTTATTCAAAAGAATGTCTTTTCCTGCAAATTATTTTTGACTTTTTCTTTTCTTTTTTTTTCTTCTTTCTTTCTTCTTATTTTTTTTCTAATACAAATAATTGTCAGTATGTCTCCAACAACTTTATGTGGTAGAGCACACTTATTTGGTGGGTGAGAACATAGATGAAAAGAGTTTCTTCAGAACAAAAGACTAAAAACTGAGATAAAGAGTCAACCTACACGCACAGGTAAGGACTCCACCCTCCCTAATGAACACTAAGGTTGGATCATACATTCATCCGATCTTTCCCAACTTTGTGTAGTGTGAACCTGTGTTACATAGACTCCTAAGTAGAAGTAAACCAACGAATCCTGTACTGGTGACTTAGGTACAAGAATACATCCTAAGTTAGGAGAGATCCTGGTCTACCTTGTCATTGCTTGAGTGTATTAAGCCATATACTGAGAGAATCAAGCTTCTATGGCTAAGAAAGTCTTCAAAGTAAAGGCTGAATGTCTGTAAACACTTATTTTATTTTTTCTTTAGCTTTCAGATCATAGCTAAACACTTTTGAAAACATTTTCAATTTTTGAAATTTTCAATTTTTATGAACTTTTGCTGTTTTGTAATTTTTTTGAAATTTTTCAAAATTTTTAATATTTAGGGATTTTTCAATTAGGCTATATATATACATACTATAGATGGATATGTATAATGGTCAATAATTTGCAAAATACTCATATAATTCCCATATCCTATGGATGCCTATCCACCCCCCCATGCCAAATCATGCTACGTCCTCATATGCATGCAAAAGAGGTTAGATAGTGGTAAAGGTTTAGGTGCAAGGGTGAGTGTAGGGTATAAAATAGGGTGGATGGTGGGTGGTGAAAAGCGGAGTGAAATGAAATGAAGTGAAGTGAGATGAGTGAAATGTGATGTGGAGTGAATAGTGAAAGGGATTGTTGTGGCACCTCCCAACAAGCGCTGAATTTAACCTCCCTAGTTAGACTCTGAGTGAGGCTTAGGTTAGTTACCCTCCAACAAGGCAACTATCTCACTAATGGGGGTAGGCTCATGAGTAAGATATGGTTTCAACAGCTGCCCGTTAGCCGTAAATTTATGCCCACATTTGGGATCTTCAATCTTGACGGCTCCGTTGGGAAAAGGTTTTGAGACCAGAAAAGGGCTAGTCCATTTTGGACTTTAGTTTTCTAGAAATGAATTTGAGCCGGGTATTAAAAATCAAAACCTGCTGTGATGGCTCAAATTCTTTCCGCCTAATGTGGTTGCCGTGAAAGGCCTTGCTACGTTGTTTAAAGGTTAGGGCAGGGTCATAGGCTTCATGACGTAGTTCTTCTAATTCCTGGAGTTAGAGTTTACTTTCTCAACCACATAGGTCTAGGTCAAGGTTACATTGGCGAATTGCCCAATAAGCGCGGTGCTCCAACTCCATGGGAAACTAACAAGGCCTCCTGAAAATAATATTGCATGGAGACATACTAAGGGGAGACTTGAAGGCTGTCCGATATGCCCATAAAGTGCCAATCAGCTTGTCAAACCAATCTTACGGTCAGGTCAAATCATCTTCTAGAGGATTTGCTTAATTTGCCAGTTCGACACTTCAGCTTGACTGTTCGTTTCAGGATGATACGGAGAAGTGATACTGTGGTGGACTCCATACTTCCACAAAAGTGTTCGGAATGATGTGTGAGTGAAATGGCTTCCTCCATCCAAAATGATGGCTTGAGGGATCCCAAAGTGAGTGAAGATGTGGTCTTTGACGAACTTGTTGGTAATGACATGGTCAGCACAGCTCACAAGAATAGCCTCAATCTATTTCAAGACATAATCAATGGCAACAAGGATGCACTCTAAACCGTTGGATGGAGGAAAGGGATCCATAAAATCAATTCACCAAATGTCAAAAATCCCTGCAGCTACGATGGGTTGCAAGGGCATCATGTCGCTACATTACATTGACCCTAGCAACTGGCACCTAGTGCAATGCTTAGCGTAATTGTGTGCATCCTGATGAAGGGAGGGCCAAAAGAATCTGCATTACAACACCTTGACTGTAGTTTTTCTCCCTGAAAAATGGCCTCCACAAGCCTGATCCTGACAAAAGGATAGCGCACTAGGGAACTCGCTATCAAGAACACAGCAACGAATTATCTGATCAGCACCTACTCTAAAAAGTAGTGGATTATCCTAGAAATAATACTTTACTTCTATAATGAGATGCTCGCGCTGGTGTTTAGGCCAGCCTCATGGAAGAGATCCAGAAGCAAGGTAATTAGTGATATCGACACACGAAGGTCCACTTGCCACATTTATAGCTAGAAGGTACTCAATAGGAAAAGATTCATTTAAAGGCAATGTAAGTCCAATATGGTTTGGGTCTAGTCTCGATAGGTGGTCTGCGACAACATTCTGTGCTCCAGCCTTATCTCGTATTTCAACATCGAATTCTTGAAGGAGAAGGATCCAATGAATCAATTGAGGCTTTGCATCCTTCATATGCATGAGATGACAGATGGCCATGTGGTCTATGAAGATGGTAACATGGGAACCTAAAAGATATGAACGAAATTTCTCCAGCCTAAAGACGACCGCCAGTAGTTCCTTTTTAGTGGTTGTGTAATTACGCTAGGCCTTATCCAACATCTTAGTAGCGTAATACACCACGAAGGGGTGTTTATCATGTCTTTGTCCTAAGATGGCTCCGAGAGCTAGCTCAGAAGTTTCACACATCAGCTCAAAGTCAAGGGACCAATCAAGTAGCTGGAGAACATGGGCCTTGGTGACAGCCTCATGGAACTGCGTAAATGCTCGAATACAGTTAGGGCCCATGTCGAAGGGTACATCGGTGGATAGGAGATGTGTCAACGGTCTGGAAATCTTGGAGAAATCCTTGATAAATCTCCTATAAAAAATGATGTGACCCAGAAAGGAGCAGATTTGTTGGACAAAGCTAGGAACGGGTAAATCAGGAATCACATCAAGCTTAGCTCTATCCACCTCAATGCCCCTTTCGGAGATAATATGTCCAAGAACAATACCTTCGCGCACCATGAAATGACTTTTGTCCCAAGAAAGCACAAGGTTAACATCAATACATCTCCAAAGGATGTGGGTCAGGTTGGCTAAGTAATCATCAAAAGTTGGTCTAAAGATGGATAAGTTGTCCATAAAACTTCGAGAAAATCACCCACAATATCATAGAATATTTCCAACATGCATCTTTGGAAAGTATCTGGTGCGTTACAGAGTCTGAATGGCATTCTTCTGAAAGCGAAGGTGCCAAAGGGACAAGTGAAGGTGGTTTTCTCTTGGTCTTGAGGGTCAATTTCCACTGGGTTATAACCTGAGAATCCATCAAGGAAACAAAAGAACTAATTTCTCACTAACTATTCCAGGATTTGCTCGATAAAAGGTAGTAAAAAATGGACTTTCTTGGTAGCAGTATTGAGTTTCCTATAATCTACGCACACTCTCCAAGATGTAGGAGTGTGTGTACGGATGGATTTGCCGCTGTCATTGACATGGATGGTGAGTCCCTCCTTTTTGGGCACAACATGACTCGAGCTCACCCAAGGGCAGTCGCTGATCAGGTAAATGATGGCCGAATCAAGCCACTTGATAATTTAATTCTTAACGGCCTCTTGCATATTAGGATTGAGGCATTGTTGCATCTTGCTAGAAGGTCAAGCCTCCTCCTCCGTATATATACAGTGAGTGCCGCTAGAGGGGCTAATGCCAGTTCGATCAGACAGAGGACATCTAATGATTGTCTTATGTTCAATTAGGACCTTCATTAGTTTGCACTCTTGCTCCATGGACAATTTTGAACTGATGATTACATGAAGCGTTTCATTTGGTCCTAGGAAAACATATTTTAGCATGTTAGGCAGCACTTTAAGCTTAGGAGTGATGGTGAAAGATCTGGCAAATCTTGGAACGAGAGTGTCCCAAAAGGATTAGAAGAGGGAATAAGGAGAGAAGGAAATTGCCCTTAAGTTGGCCAAGGAGAGGGGCATCTTTGATTGATGGATACAAGAAAGGAGTGACCCAGAGATCAACATTTGGGAATAAGGTCCCAGTGTGGCATGTCGCTTGCCCCTGATTTGGAGGGAAAGAAAGGGCATTCTGATCTTCAAATGGGTAGACCAGAGGTGAACAGACCGAATATGACTCAGATGAGGCATAAGAGGCGAAGTGGACCTCATCAGCGGTCTGGTCAGGAAGAGATAAGGGTAAAGGAAGGGATGGGGAAATGTCACAGTACAGGTTATGCAGGTCTTGATTTTCCAGGAGTATGCCACAACAAGTTGAATAGGTCCCAACCAATCCGATACACACTGATAGCCATGTCATCGTCAGACGTGTCATCCTAGATAAAATCGCAAACAAAATTCTTGGAGGCCTTAAAAATGTTTAGTTTGAGCTTTTCAGAGCCCACGACAATCTCAATATTGCCCTATTCACAATCGAAATGGGCGTAGGCTGTGGCCAAGAAAGGTCTACAAAGGATTATCGGATAATCAGAAAGTGAATCAGGAATTTCCATATTTAATACAAGAAAATTAACAAGAAAATAGAGACTGTTGATCCTAACCACCACGTCTTCTACGACACCCTACAGGATCTTGACAGAGCAATCTGCCAATTGCAGTGTAATAGGGATGGGTTTTAGATTTGCTAATGTGAATTTCTGGAACATGATGGTCGATACGAGGTTAATGGATGATCCTAAATCCAACAAGGCACGAACAAAATTGTAGCCTTTGATGCTACATGAAATTAGAGGGATGCCTATATCTTTCTACTTCGGTGGTAGTTTTGACAATATAGCACAACTCGCATGAGGTGAGAGAACCACCGGGTTCTTGGTTTTCTTATGCTATCACCTAGGTGTAGTGTAGTCTTTAAGGAAATGGGCAACAATAGGGATGTGGTCGATCGCCTCTAACAAGGGAACCTTGATTTTAACATCGTTAAATAAATCACACAGATTATCAAAGGCCTACGTATTCTTTTTCTTGCCTTCTGGCTCCCTCAGTAGAGCCTCAGGGAATGGGACCAAATCTGGCACCAGTTTGGGCATATCATCCTCACGAGAATGTGGTGCACAACCCGAATGAGTGGAAGATGAAGAAGATGGGCTAGGCTCAGGTCGAGGCGGATTGAAGGTTTGTTTACCACTCCTCGTACTAATCATATTGGACATCGTAGGTGCAGTGGGATCATAAGGTGGAGGGTTCACAATAGGGACATATGGGTGATGTGCTGCTGTGGAAATAGCCTGAATCCCAGTGGATACACAGGGCTTGCAGAATTTGATGAACCTACACCTGAGAAGGTCGTACCTATTGTTGGAAGGTTGTAGATCGCATTTTTTGATAAAAGCGTTGTAGTATAGTTGCGAAATACGATCCAACAAAGATATTGTTTTGTAAAAATAATGAGACTTGAGTCCCGGTCGTTCGTCTCTGGGAGGCGTTGCTTTTACTTTTGAAATCAATCTTTTTACGACTCTACTTTGTTTAGAATCGCAAGCCGGTTCATGATTATTACATATTTACGTACGACATGCTTAGTTGCAAGAATATTAAGAGTTCGAAACAGGCAACATTAATCACGCAAAAGATAATAGCAATCACTAAGCTCATGGTGATTTCAAACAGATATATATATATAAATGTGTTTTCATTCATTCATTTGGGAGTTGTTGCACAAGGAATCTAGAGGAAATCTTGTACATAAATGTGTTTTTCTCCTTTTTGCTTTCATCCTATGCTCTAGAAATCCAGACAATCGTGAAGGTCTAGCTATGTAGCTTTTGCAACGGATTCGAGTGAAAACTAATACACCTCTAAAGCTTGTACTTGACCCCTAGTAAAAATTCTAGTAGGATAGGCGGACTTCTTCCCTCGGGGTATTGAAGATATTTTATGAATTCCACCCTGGCTTTAGGTTTAGGCACAGAATCTCTGAGGGAAAGGATTATATATTTGGTGGCTCATTCTCACTTAGTGCTACATAGAGACTACTACTACAGAATCTAGATTCCCGTATTACTAAGTAACTCAACTCAGAGAAAGATGAGAAAAACTATGCTCCCTTTTGATTCCTTTGTATTCATTCTCTCTTACTCTTTTTCTTTCTTTTTCTTAGAGCTCACAACCTCACCAGATTCACACATATGTTCTGTATTTGGTGGTCTCACTAGGCATTAACACTTTAATTGAGTTCTCATAACCCTAACACTAAGTCAGAATTCCTCAGCCATTATTCAGGCGGTCAGAAACATAAGAAAAATAGGTTCAGGCCATATTTGGTGGAGTTGAATTTTATTTGGTGGTATTACCTCGATGAAATAAATATTAAATATTCATTCTTTTCTTTGCTTTTTCTTCTTTTTCTAATTTTTTTTTTAGTTTTTTTTTTCAATTTTTCTTTCTTTTCATCATTCTTTTTCTTTTTCTTTTTCTCATTTTTTTTTTTCAGCATAACACAACTGGCATACATCCATGAACTTTATTAAGGAGGCATTATTGGGGCTTGGTGGTACTCAAGAGGCATTGGGTGGTTTATTTTGTGGAAGTGCCTACTCACGGCACTGGGAGGATGGATAGGACGGTGTATTTCTGACCTTGACATCAATACCCTCCTTCAACCGAGGATTCCGTAAGGAATGGTCGTAACCATCCACCTTAGCCCTAGTTTTATGAAAACTCGCTCTCCGCGTATTTACCTTATTCGGTGGCTCTCAAAATTTTGCACAAAAATGTATACGTGGGAATCGAGAGTGAAAACTATGTCTAATCTCATAGTATCATTACCTAATTATCTAGGATTCCAGATTCCTCGCACTAATCTTAGAGCGCCAGTACACTCTACTCTCATCTCACACTATTTGGTGGATTTTTTGAGGAAAATCTGCCTAACTCCCAAAACATTGTCCAAGGGTTTTAGGAAAAGAAGCACTGCTTCTTCTCACCAAACTGAAGATGTTTATCAGCCTTCACTATGAATCCATTACAAATTCTACGTGTGTGTGAAAAGTTGTACTGGATTCCAGATTACAGGAATCAACTAAAGGATAAAATCCCTAATGCATTCTCTTAATAAAATAATCTTATTCAAGAATGCAATATCTATATATGCTATAAACATGTAACCTCCTATAATTTGTACTTCATGAATTTCCCATATCGGGTTACAATCAGCTTGACCCTAAATTTAGAACAAAAGGTGGGCGGGTGAGTCGGAAGTGGCTGTTGCGAACAATTTCTAACTCCAATGAGAGCATTGGAGGTGGAGTCTGTTGTTCTTTTATTTAAGGTCCTAAAGTACATTTTGCATGCAGCTCCGAGGTTTTCCTAAGTATTGGCAAAATTTTTTTTTTCAGTTTTTCTGTATCGACCCCCCCATGCATAAGTTCTTGCATGTCCTCATGCATGAATGTAAAAGAAAATAAATGCTGCAGGGAGAGAATGGATAGAAATCACCTGTAATTGCTCCTAAAATTATATTCAGCACCGACCAACCTGTTAACATACAATATAGAAAAAGGAAATATGCTAAAACAAAAATATGATATGTATAAAAATGGTTATGTATAGATGATGGTGAAATGGTATTTATATGTGCTGAGTTTAACGCCTCCAGCTGGGCGAGCACTCAATCACACGTCCTCACTAAGATGAATGGTCTCGTCAGGTGGAGGAGGTTCCCAGGTCAAAAATGGCTTGAGGCGTTGGCCATTTACCGTGAATAAATGCCCAGATTTGGGGTCCTTGATCTGGACTGCCCCATTAGGATATGGTTGCATCACAACATACGGGCCAGTCCATTTGGACTTAAGCTTCCCCGCAAATAGTTTCAGTCTTGAATAAAATAACCAGACACGCTGGTTGGGCGTGAATACTTTCCTTCGGATGTGGCGATCGTGAAAGGCCTTGGTCTTGTCCTTGTATATTAATGCATTCTCATAGGCCTCACGCTGGATTTCTTTTAATTCGCTGAGCTAGAGTTTCCGTTCTCGACATCCTGCATCGAGGTCGAGGTTGCATTTTCCCACCACCCAAAAGGCGCGGTGTTCCAGCTCTATAGGTGACAGGCCTTGCCATATACCATGCGATATGGTGACATTCCGAGTGGGGCCTTGTATGCTGTCCAATATGCCCAGAGTGCATCGATTACTTTGTCGGACCAGTCCTTCCTGTCTGGTCTAACCGCCTTCTGGAGAATCAGCTTGATTTGACGGTTAGACACTTCAGCTTGCCCATTGGTCTATGGGTGATACAGGTGGCTATGCGGTGATGTACCCCATATTTCTTTAATAACGACTTGAAATGGTCGTGGATGAAGTGGCTTCCCCCATCGCTAATCAGAGCACGGGGTATTCCGAATCTCGCAAAAATATTTTGCCATACGAAAGAAATGACGGTCTTGTGGTCAGCCCGTCTTGCCAGGATGGCCTTGACCCACTTCGAGACATAATCAACGGCTAGCAATATGTACTCGAAGCCATGTGAGTTCGGAAAAGGGCCCATAAAATCTATGCCCCAGACGTCGAACACTTCTACGACCATGATGGATTGGAGTGGCATCGTGTCTCTCCTAGTCATAGAACCGATCGATTGACATCGTTTACAGCGTTGGGCATAATCATGTGTATCTCTGAAGATGGTTGGCCAGAAAAATCCCAACTGCAATATTTTTGCAGTGATTTTCCATCCTGAGAAATGGCCACCACACGCATCATTGTGGTAGAAAGATAACACACTGGGGATCTCAGAGTCTGGGATGCATCTACGGATAATCTTGTCCGCTCCAATGCGGAAGAGCAGTGGGTCATCCCAGAGATAGTATCTGGCCTCTGCAATGAATTTGAGTTTCTGATCTTTCGATAGGTTCGCGGCAATTTTGCCTGCAACAAGGTAGTTCACGAAATCCACATACCAGGGGAACTCAGCAAAATGAATTGCCAAAAGTGATTCATCCGGAAATTGTTCATGGATTGGCAGGGAATAAGGAATGTAGTCTGGGTCCAATCTGGATAGGTGATCTGCCACAACATTTTATTTCTTGGCTTTGTCACGGATCTCGGTATCAAATTCTTGTAATAGAAGGATCCATCTAATGACTCGTGGTTTGGCATCCTTCTTTGCCAACAAGTGCCGGAGGGCAGAGTGGTCAGTGAAGATGATGACCTTGGACCCTAAAAAATATGATCTGAATTTCTCCAACCTGAATACTACTGCTAGTAGTTCTTTCTCTGTGATAGAATAATTACGCTGAGCCTCATTTAGCATCTTGCTAGCATAGTATATGACAAAAGGTTGTTTCTCCCGACGCTGGCCTAAAACAGCACCGACGACAAAATCAAAAGCGTCGCACATCATTTCGAAATCAAGCGACTAGTCAGGTGGTTGGAGAATCGGGGAGTTGGAAACAGTGCTTCGTAAAGTCTCGAAGGCGCTGAGACACGAGGTATTAAATTCAAATGGGATATCAGTAACCAGGAGATTTGTCAAAGGCCGTGCAATTTTTGAAAAATCGCATATAAATCTCCGATAGAAGTTGAGATGGCCCAAGAATGATCTAATCTGCTTGACCGAGCTAGGTGGCGGTAAGTGGGAGATGATCTCTGATTTAGCCCAGTCGACCTCGAGTCCATTTTTGGAGATCCTATGCCCTAGTACTATACCATCCCTCACCATGAAATGGCTTTTCTCCCAAGATAGTACTAGGTTTACCTCAATACATCATTTCAGGATCTTTGTGAGGTTATCAAGACAAGACGTGAAATCATCTCTGAAAACAGAGAAATCATCCATGAATACCTCCACATAATACCCAATCATGTCAGAGAAGATAGCCTTCATACAACGTTGAAATGTCACTGGTGCGTTGCAGAGGCTAAAGGGCATCCGCCTAAAGGTGAATGTCCCAAAGGGGCATGTGAATGTGGGCTTGTCCTGATCTTCCAGGCTAATTGCTACCTGATTATACCCAGAGTATCCATCCAGAAAGTAGAAGAAACTGCATTCGGCTAACCGTTCCAAGATCTGATCAATGAACGGCAAAGGAAAGTGATCCTTCTGGGTAGCCATGTTTAGTTTCCTGTAGTCAATGCAAACCTACCAAGATGTCGCAGTGCGGGTCGGGTTGGATTCGCCCTTATCATTTTTTATAACGGTGAGTCCTGCTTTCTTGGGCACTATCTAAATTGGACTCACCCACTGGCTGTCTGAGATTGGATATACAATGCCTCCATCTAGCCATTTGACAATCTCCTTCTTAACAACGTCTAGCATATTCGGGTTTAGCCGCCTTTGAGGTTGCCTCGGAGGCTTCACCCCCTCATCGATGTAAATGTGATGAGTGCAATACGAGGGGTGAATACTGCGAAGATCAGCAACACTCCACCCGATAGCAGCCCTATGGTCTTGAAGTGTAGAAATTAATTGATGCTCCTGTTCTTGGGTTAAGTGGGCATTGATAATGACTGGATATGTCTCACTTTTGCCCAAGAACACGTACTTGAGTGAGTCAGGTAAGGGCTTCAATTCAATTACGGGTGGGTAAGAATCAAAATTGGGAGTGGGAGGAGTAGAATCGAGGGTGGGAATCTGTTGATCCATGTACACGTGAATTCCCGCTGAGTCACTCCCTGTGAAATCTGTTGTGACTGCGTTAATGGGAAACCCGTTAGCTGTAGTCACGTCTTCCTGTAATAATAGGGGTGATTCAGTAATATATGGATCAAGATAGCTGGATTTAGGGGTGCTATGGTCAGAAGCACACCCCAAACAGTCAGATCCTCGAGGAGATATGTGTAATGCAGTGGTTTCAATCCCATGTGGATCGAGGTTCGAGAACCCTGATAGTGTAGATGAATGAGACATTGGGTCATCACAAAGGAGCCCAATGTTACCACAGTAAGCCGAATCTTCATCTTCACCATCCTCCTCTATTCGATCACAGTCGAAGTTCTTTGCTACCCTGAATATGTCTAGTCGAAGTTGCTCATTGCCCAGGGCAATCTCCATACACCCGGATGCACAATCGATGTTTGCTCAGGCTGTCGCCAGAAATGGGAGACCCAAAATAATTGGTGCATCCCGGAGATTAAGAGGAACTTGCATATCGAGAACGAAAAAATCTGCGGGAAAGCAGAACCCACGAACTTTTACGATCATGTTCTCAACCACCCCCCTCGGTGTTTTGACTGATCTGTCAGCCAGCTGAATCGTAATCGAGGTGGGTTTCAACTCCCCAAATCAAAATTGATCAAATACGGCGGTGGGAGTTAGGTTGATGGATGAACCCAAATCTAGAAGGGCCCGATCAAATAGAGAATCCTGCAAAAAGCAAGATATGAGTGGGGTGCCAAGGTCTTTCTTCTTCGGTGGTAAGTCAGCTAGAATTACGGCGCTAGCTTCTTTCGACAGTACCACCTGTCGTCCAATTCTCGACTGTCACTTCGGGGTACAGTAGTCCTTGAAGAACCTAGTGACAGCGGGAATGTGATCGATAGCCTCGAGGAGGGGACCTGAATATGTACTTCTTTAAACATCAATTTCAGGTCATCGAAATTTCGTGTGTCCTTTTTCCATACTATATTTCATGTCAGAGCCTTAGGAAAAGGGACGGGAATATCAGGGTTAAGTGGCCTCTTACCCTTATCCACCACAGGTGGCTCCAGAGATGCTGAAGGAGTCGGATCTGCCTACGACGAAGGGTGGAAAAAATCAGAACCCGCCTGCCTAGGTGGTGGGTCTAATGTCTTCCTTCCGCTCCGCAATGAGACAGCGTATGCATCGGCTTGCTATCCATGAGGTGGTGGAGGAGCAGATGCGGCAGAATACGTGGGATTCT
Source organism: Thalassia testudinum (assembly GCA_037157565.1). Lineage (NCBI taxonomy): Eukaryota > Viridiplantae > Streptophyta > Magnoliopsida > Alismatales > Hydrocharitaceae > Thalassia > Thalassia testudinum. The sequence continues at coordinate 22,985,982 of JAZHRO010000007.1, read as the reverse complement.
ACAAAGGCGGTTGGCCTTGCGCGTAACCGGGTGGTGCAGGAGGTGCCTGTAGTATGGCGTATGCCTATCCCTATGGTGCCTGAAACCTAGGTGGGGCGCCCTAGTTTTGCACATATCGAGGATTTGGTATGGGTTGGGAGGGCAAGGCTCCCTGAGTCTTATGCTCCTACAACAACTGGTTCTACGTATTTTGTATGGTCTGAATCTGATTAGCCATTGCCTTCATTATCTGGAAGCTATCTTGTGTAGACTTCCTCATCGATTCTTGCAGCTCCTCTTTCAGTGCATCTAAATGGTTGGCATGCTTTGGAGGGTGGTTGGCAGCTTGGTGCAGTGGCTGGTATAACGAGCAGGGTTGCTGCTGCTGAGGCGGGAATGGCTGCTGCCTAGGATATGGGTTTTGCGCATTCCCGTATTGCCTGGTTTGGTAGTGTGGATCTTGATGTGGTCTTTGTGAATTACCAGACTAGGAGAAGTTCGGATGCTGGGGCCAACCAGGGTTATATGTCTCTGAATACAGGTTATTATGCCCGTATCCTTGGATAGCACTGATGTCCTCGTAGGTCGAAAATGTCTGAGACGTATATCCATCAAAGGGATATGTATTATAATCTATGGGTGGTGCATAACCCTTGTCGTAGGGTGCCAAATCTGGATTATTCACGGGATCTTGATATGCGGGATCTCGTAAATACGGAGAAGGTGCATCCCGAGTGAGTAGATTAACTCGAGCAGGTGGAGCTCAGGGTGCATAAGAGGACCTTGCGGTGACAGAGCTCTAGTCAGATTGACCTTGACTGATCAAGCCAATCTTCTTCTCAATTAGGTTCATTCTATCCAGCTGCTTAACGATGATATCCATGTCGGCTCGAATAGAATCGATGTGAGCCTCGTCGACACCAACCCGCTGCTGACCAGGCCGCTGGAATTGGTTCATAGAAGTGGCATTCATCGAGTTCTCCGCTAATGATTCGAACAGCTCAAATGCGCTGTTCTCGTCTTTTGCGAGAAAATTCCTGCCTCTAGATGCATTGGCCAGATACCGATGTGTGTCATCTAGCCCATGGTAAAAAATTTGAGCTAAGTGTCATCTGGGTATACCATGATGCGGGCATTTTCGGAGAAGGTCATGAAATCTATCCCATGCCTCATGTAATTTCTCCCCAGCTCCCTGGAGAAAGTCGTGATTGCACGTCGCATTGCATTTGTTCGATCAATTGCGAAGAACTTTTGCAGGAATTCACGTCGTAATTCCGGCCAGGTTCCAATTGGCTTCCCAATACTCTTGAACCAGTATGAAGCTTTGTCCCTTAGAGAGAATGGGAAGAGCTTCATCAGAACGATCCTGAGATCAATATTCCTGGGTCAGATCATTTCAGCGAGTTGACTCAGGTTCACAAGGTGCTGGAACGGATCTTCGCTTGATTTCCCGTAGAAATGAGTGCTGATCAGCCCAATTACATTGGGCTTGAGCTCAAACGCGTTTCCGCCTGGGGGAATTCTGACTAGCGGTGCGATGATAGGTGCGGCTGGGTCATAAAAATCCCACAGTTGTTCTCCTCGTGGCGAGTTCTGCATCCTGTCAAGCGCCGTCAGAATACGATCCATGCTCTGCTGATGCCGCTCCTCAGATTCAGTGACCCGGGCTTCCAGATGAGCCATCGGGTCCAGATTCCCAATGTCTTGACCCGGTCTAGGTCCATGTCTAGGATTTGCCATGGTAGCTCTTGGAGTAGAAGAAATGTGGGGAGAAGATGGTCCGAGAGAGGTGACTTGCCTCCTCGGGAGTGGCTCCCAAGGTCCAACCAAGTGAGGTTGAAGTGACCTCCTTCCGTGCAAACACCGCCCAACCCCTGGGTTGGTGTAGCCAGGTAGGACAAGGCTAAGGCCCTGTCAATCAAGTGGTCCTTATATATCAGGTGACCAGATTTTTCATTAGGGATTTGAATTCCTGAAGATTAGTTCATCGTACAACCGACTGAAAGTGAATTCCAACTCTCAAGCTAACCCAGCCAGTCTGGTTACGAGGGGACTAAAGGGAAGGTTCTTCCTTTAGCTTATGCCTCTGGTTCCATTGACCCCCGAGCCACGGTCGTTTGACACTACCCTGTAGACTTAGTCACCAAGTTTGGCAAGAGAGATTAAACTCATCCAGTAGTACGACAACGAACTTGGGTTGATTTCGTGTTTTAAAATTAGTTTTTAGCCCATTTTCTTCAGTGGGGTTTGTGGTGAGTGGCCCACAAGGTGACCATGCTAACCAGCTAACAAGATTTGATTAAGTCTAGGTTAGCCAAAAGTGTGGTCTCTATTTGTGACCCTAAAGGTTCAACCTAAGTCGCATGTACTTCTAGGGTTTTTCTCTATTTCAACAGACCACAAAAATAATGTTGATTCTCTAATAATAATTCGAATCCAATTAATTTGAAATTTTGCGAGTAGATTTATTTTTTAATTAGTTTTTCATATAATATTTTTTTGAAATTTTTACTGTTTCAACCGAATTTTTAGGGAATTTTAAATATCAGGGGGTCAGATTTGGAACTTTGACCCCTGATGGCTTTTCGCTTTGAAACAGTATCAAATGATCTTCAAAAATTCCAGAAAAATATGGAAAATAAAGAAAATTAGATTACCTTTAAAACCCCACCTTTTTTAGTAAAAACAGAATCGTGGATTGCTCGGAATTGCTTTTGGAAATTTGAAAATTTTTTAATCTGGGTCAATCTGACCCCTTGCATTTCATGAATTTTTAAAAATTTTATACTTGGAGTTTTTTCAAAGTAATGGTGGGATTTGAAATACGGTTTCAAAATGAAGGTTTAGCCCAAATTTTAGAATTTTTCGTTGACGAAGTTTTCGGCAATCAAATTTTTAAGTGAGATTTGAAATCTGGCCGAAAATCAGAAGGTGGTGGAAAAGCTTTTAAAGAGGTTTGAACTTGAAATTCAAGCCTTCCACCAAAAATGCTTTTTTTTTAAAAACTTTTGCACTCTTTTTTTTCTCAAAAAGAATTTTTTCAAAAGATTCAACGAAAATACCTCTTTTTTTCTTTTTTTCTTTTTTTTAACCTAGATTCAAAAGGGAACCTACTGTAGATTTTTTTCAAAATTTTTCACCTCTTTTTTTTATATATTTTTTTTTACGAAAATTAGAAAAATCTCCCTTTTTTTTTCAAAAGAAATTGCAAGAAGTAGATCTAGTCCTAGGGTTCAGAAAATAAACCTAAATGTGATGTGCACCTGATTTCTTTTTCGCGCTCGTGTGCGCAGATCCTGTTTTTCTTCCGTGTTGTCCTGCACATCAAGAACAAAGTAGAGGCCAATTCGTTAGTGATAGTTCCAAAATCAAAATCAAAGAAAATGACGTTGCCTCCCCTGCAACGGCGCCATTTGTTGGAAGGTCGTAGATCGCATTTTTGATAAAAGAGTCGTAGTATAGTTACGAAATACGATCCAACAAAGATATTGTTTTGTAAAAATAACGAGACTTGAGTCCCGGTCATTCGTCTCTGGGAGGCGTTGCTTTTACTTTTGAAATCGATCTTTTTTCCACTCTACTTTGTTTAGAATCGCATGCTGGTTCGTGATTATTACGTATTTACGTACGACATGCTTAGTTGCAAAAATATTAAAATTTAGAAACAGGCAACAATAAACACGCAAAAGATAATAGCAATCATTAAGTACATGGTGATTTCAAATAGATAGAGATATGTATACATATATAAATGTGTTTTCATTCATTCATTTGGGAGTTGTTGCACAAGGAATCTCGAGGAAAGCTTGTACAAAAATGCTTGAAAATTAAATCTAGCTACTAGAAAATGATCGCATACAAGAATCGATGGGGGGATTTTGCTCTTTAACCTGTCCTTAAATAGGTTAGCCTAAAGACCTACAGACTCTCAAAACCTATCTTGAGATAAAGGAACGATTTGATCTACTTCCGTCTGTTCAATCCAACCAGTTAGAAGGAGGGACTGGGGAGAAGGTTCTTCCTTCGGCTTGCGCCTCTGGTTCCTAGTGTACCCCCCAGCCACGATCGTTTCACTCTGCTCCCCTAGCTAGACATCAGATTGAACAGTAGAAACAGACTAATCGAAAATAATCTCGTTTTGGGTTCTGAAGAGCGAGTCCAATCCTTAAGGCCAACATCTACTCTGTTTTATTTAGGGCTAAGTTTGAATGTGCTTTGGAATGTGATGGGCCCTTTAAATGGGTTGTGCCCTTAATGATTGATTGATTCGTGTGTGAGTGCACAACCAGTGGTTTTCAAGCAAGATTGTTTTTGATGTGGTGAATTTTAAGGTTCAAATCTTGCTTAGTAGCTTTTAGGATTCAACTTTAGGTGTTTTCAATCAAGTTTCATTAGCACACCAGGTTTTGCAAGTATAGGTGAAGGTGTTTTCCTTTAAAGTTTAAAAAGAATGTGGAGTGCCTGGTAAATCCCTAAGAGTTGAACCTAATTGGCAACTACTTGATGAGTTGATTTTATTTGAAGTGGTGCGGCCCAATCAACTCAAACAATTGGCCTGTTGCACCACTTAATCAGGCACACAAATGATTACCTAATCTGATTTCTACTCAATTATGTGTTTGGATGTGTGTACCGGCTCCTAAGATTGATTTACCGGTTGAGTTTGAAAATCAGATGAGGTTGTGTACCTCTGTGAGATTTTTTTTTTCTTTTTTTCTAATGTGGGGGTAGGGGTGAGTATGGGTGTCAAACAACAAACAATCTAACCTTAGAGTTTATAAAAACACCTAGGTTGATTGATGTTTGCGTTATTATGTGATGAAATGAAATCTAATGGGTGGGAGGTGGGGGGTAACTCACAAAACCTTCTACAGCACTTTACTCCAATCTACCGCTTTTGCCTGTCTCAAAAGAGTACTTGCAATTACAATAAGAAAGGAGAAAAGTGAGGTAAATGATTTGTAAGTTACAAAACGTGAAGAGAAATCAAAGATCGTTGCCTCCCCGGCAACGGCGCCAAAATGTTGAACGTGTACGAACCTACGCTAACGTGTTCGGTTTTGGAAAACCTGTCATTGTAGTTCGAAAGCGAAGAATTCATGTTCAACAAATAAAATTTATACCGAAATTAAAATTCCAGGTTAAGCACAGGGAGGCGGACGTTTGATTTAAAAACTACGCATCTCTTTTTATTTGTTACAGAATAATTCACTTTAGAACTATCTAATTATTTACAATAAATAGAAGAGAGAGAGAGAGTAAGATAGAAATAGAATATTACACAGAGAAATCAAAATGAGATGTAGAATAAACAAGGAATTTTTGCATTGAAGAGATTGTTCATTACAACTAGAAGGCATAAAACAATTACTCTAGAAAGCGATAAATTTATTCTAGAAAGCATTAAAAGAATGGAGGGAGAAATGTCCTCCTCGACGGTCGCTTGGAGGACGAGTAGATTAATCTAGAAAGTAGTAAATCTATACTAGAAATCGATAAAAAGAATAGGGAGAGAGAAATCCTCCTCGACGGTTGCTTGGAGGACGAGCCGGACGGGAATACGCCTGGACGAAGGAGAACGAAGCAGGACGAAAGAGGATGAAGCAGAAGAATGGGAACGAAGCAGCACGCTGTCGTCGTTGCAGGATCCACTTCCGAAGGGGAACGAAAATTGGACTTTATCTCGCGAGAAGCATCCCGGGTGTGGGACAAGCTTCTCTTAAGCTTTGGAGGGGTAGAGAGGAGAAAGAAGGGATGAGAATTTCGTATGGAGGGGGTCTCCTTTTATATTTGCAAGGAGTGGGGGCAAAATGGACATTACAACTTCAAAACAATAAATAAGGGGTCTTTAGTGACGGATAAATCCGTCTCTAAAGCCCCAACGTAGGGTAGTGGCCGGCTTGCGCACGCCTCCTCGCTTGCTTGCGCGCTCAATGGCCACGCACGTTCGCCGCTTTTCAGTCGTCCGATATCGAGATTGGACGGCTTAAATCGCGTCCGCGCCTGCTGCGTAGCGCGCCCCTCGCGTGTCTGATTGCGTGTTCGATTGCGCGTCCAATAGTGCGTCGACGCTATCAGGTGCGCGCGGCCGTCCGATCTTCATCTGACACTCCACGCGCCTCAATCGATCACGCCCTCCAACTCTTCGTCGCGGATCGAACCCGCGCCCCGTGCTCGCGATAGCGCGCTCGACCGCTGCGCTATGGGGCGCGGATGGTCTAGCGCACGTTTTAAAATGCGAGCGCCCAGAGCCGTTGGATTAAGATCCAACGGCGGAGAGAGATCGGGTGCGGAGCCTTCACAAGATGAAGCGGCTATTTGGGCGGCTGGGATGGCGCCACATGGCGCTATCTTGGCCGTCCATCTTCTGGAAGTTGTAGATGGTGCCACGGATGTCGGATTGACTCGATTTGTGTGTCGTTGGGCTGCGATCGTCGATCCGAATTCATCCGTGCGGTTGGATTTATCATCTGAAGTGTGGATTTACACCATCCTGGCCCTTGATCTTCTAGGGTTCCCGGGTCACTATCGGATGCTACGGATGCTTGATTAGGGCGATCTTGGAGTCGTTGAACTCCAATCGTCGCCCTGATCACATCCATATGGTTTGATCTTTGATTCGAGGCCCCGATAAAATATTTGCCCTGTCCAAGCACATAAAAGGAGGCAATTAACCTCCATTTTATTCAAACTATTCTAAATGCAAGATGATGCATGTAATGTAATATTTATATCATGAAATGGAATCCTATGCTTAAGAACATGCATAAATAGACATCTTAAGTAGTGTAAATGTGTTTACATCAGTGGATGTAGCAAAGGTAGAGATGCCTAACCAAGGGAGGTGTGTAGGTCTTTATATAATGGATGGGATGGAGCCAAAAATGGACACAAGCTAGTTAGCAACCTCCAGGACATCGCTGTAGGTCCAGCTCAAGAATTGTTGTAGCCAACTCACGCTCGCTCATGCACGCGCTCCGCTGGCCCTCCATCACTCATGCAAATCACTCTCATGCCCTACTAGTGCACGTTGGCATGTGCACTGGCTTGCATTGGCTTGTGCCAATTGACAAATTGGGGGGGCTCTGCAGGTCTCGAACCCATGCCCCTCCCTTACAACCAAGTGCCTCCATCGTCATGCCATGTCAAGAATTGTGTCGAGAAGATGTGCTATGGCCACGCGGTGAAGGAGTGCTCTCAACCATTGGATTTTCATCCAACGGCTGAGATTGCTTGTTGGGTGTTCCTTAGAAATATGGCAGGTGACCTTGGGTGCTCCAGATGGTGCCACGTGGCACCATCTAGATCGTCCACCTTTCTTGGCTTACAGAGGATGCCATGGTGCTTGGATCGAGGTGATTTCCACGTTGTCGGACTGTGATCGTCACTTTGGATCTGTCCATATGGTTGGATTTTTCATTCGAAGCTCGTAAAGATGTTGCATTTCCTCCTGACCATAAAATGTCGGAATTACTAAAAAATATTCAAAAATTAGCCTAAATGCAATGTAATGCATGCTATGAACTATTTATACTTTTGGAATGCAATGCTAGGTTTAGGAACTATCTTAAATAAGCATTTTATCATGAATTTATACTTGTTTATCATACCCCCATGCTTATCTTTTGCTAGTCCCTAGGAAAATTAACCTAAATGCTATGCACAAAAGTAGAATCGCGATTTAATTACTTAAGCAAGATTTGTTGGTTGCATTAGAAAATTTCAACGCCAGCACCTAGTTACCAAAACTCGATAGTGCCCAAGTGTCTGCTAGAATGCAGACCGCCCAAGCCCTCGCCTTATTTGAAAAAAAATACAACTTTTTTGCTTTTTCTTCTTTTCTATTTTTTTTTGGAATTTTTTGAGTTTGAGAGTTTCGAGAAAATTTTTTACGACTACCCAACCCACCCAAGATTCGTAAAGGACTCTAAGTGATAAGAATCTTGTGAAAGGAGTAAAAGACTCATTAGGTCGCCATTAAAATGGACTTCAGGTTTCTACGACCCTAGGTGACCTTAAAAGTTTCTGCTTAAAGGTTTATCTTTCTGAATGGTAACTTTCTCCCTACTTTATTTTTTTATGGGGTCAACACAAGGGCAAACCCAATGTATTTCTCCCAGATTTATTCTACTTCCCTGCTTCTTCCCTAAGTGTTTAGGGAATTATTATGCATTTTTGTGAGCTAGGCTCTAGACAACCAGCCAATGGGTTGTTAACCACAGCAACTTGCCAGCCATACTCGTGCTGTGAAGTGCGATTTTATTATTTTTTTTCTCGTTTCTCTATATGTATATATTTTTTAGCATCCTTTTTTTTTCTTTTTTTAAGTAGGTGGCTTCCCTGATCTAAGATTTACTTAAAAGCAGTAGAATGAGTATGGTCATGTAGCTGGGCTCTAGACAACTGGCCAATGGGCTGTTACCCATGACAACATGGCAGCCATACTCCCCTAGAAAGATCACTAGCTACCCAATTTCCGAAGAAACCACCGAAGAGTGAGTCAGTGCAAATAGTGTGTTGATGCTTAGACTTAAAGTCCCCTCAAATCAGAGGGCGGGTTGATAAGTCGTGTACTTATCACCCTAATTTATTAGGCAAATTAGAATAAAATTATTTGGTAAGGACTTGAGAGTAAGTCCACATTCGAGTGGACACCCGGGCTAATTAAGTCCGAAGACCTGAAGGGTCTAAGTATTCAGGTCCCAAAGTATCAATTCCTAAAGTTTGCAACTCCTAATGCCTAACTTCTCTTCTCCTACTTCTATATTTTTGTAAAAAAATAAAATAACAGGAAATTACTATTACCGCTGACAAAAAGATTATTTCATAAGAAATCCACCCCCTATGCTAAGCTAATGCAATGTCCTTATTATTGAAATGAAAGCATGTAGGAGAGTAGAAATGGAAGAATAACAGCTGGTTTCCGTGAGATTCTGGTCAGCTCAAAACAGCCTTTACACTTGCTGAGTTTTGTGCCTTTAGCTAAGCAATGTTCGGCTAGTGGTGGTTAGGGCAAGGAGATAGCAACCTTATCCGAGATGGGTTCAGGGAGAACATGGTCAACAAAGGGTTTGAGATGTTGCCCATTAACCTTAAAGGAATTACTCATCTTTGGGTCAGAGATTTCAATGGCCCCGTTAGGAAAAGTCCGCTTAATAACGAACGGGCCATTCCATTTAGGCCTAAGCTTACCAAGGAAGAGCTTCAGTCGAGAATTGAAAAGCCAGACTTTCTGGTTTGGCTCAAGGCTCCTATGTGAAATCATTTGGTCATGAAGAGCTTTAGTCTTTACCTTATGGATTTTGGCATTTTCATAGGCATCATTTCTAAGCTCCTCCAACTCAAATAGTTGGAGTTTCCTGGTCTTCCCAACCAACTCTAGGTTAAAATTACATTTCTTGATGGCCCAAATGCCCAGTGTTCTAACTCTACGGGTAAGTGGCATGCCTTATTGAAAAGATATGTATGGTCAGACCTGGACAGGTTATGTTAATATGGTGATTTTATCGTTGAAATGCGTATAGTGGTTAACCTAAATCGAGCCTAACCATCTTTTTACAAAAATTTTTTAACCTGGCCTACTTGATTTTATCTTGGTCACTTTTAGGCCCAAGGTCGAACTCAGGGAAGTGGGATTAGAAGTGAATAAGTTTCTACGCCTTTCCTACAACGAATCTCTTCCGTTCGCTTATTATGCTTTTGGTGTTTTTCTATTTAAGATTTTTTTTCTGATAATTTTTGTCCTTAAGGTACACCCTCAAAATCAGGTTCTTGGCTTTGAGCCAAATTAGGGTTCCAAAACTAGTCTTGCTATTTGCAAGACTGAGTACCTGCAAGTCAAGGATTATCTTTTCTCCTTTGTATATTTTTTTTATCTTTTTAATGGTAGGAAAGAGAAACAGAAATAAAGTAAATATAGTATATATACATGTATATATTATATATGTATAAAGGGGTGGGGGTGGAGATGGCATGTAGCACAGTGTCGAGTTGGTCGTCGTCTAGGAAGACGCAACCAACAGGACAAAGTGCTGCGTGGAGTGTAGGATGGATGGGTGGAAGATGTGTGCGAAAAATGCTTTCTGTACGTGTGTATCAGGGAATATCAGCAACTGGTGCAGATATTCCCACGATACAACATATGGTAGGTGATATGAAAATATATATGTGTAGGTATATACGTAAATATATATCTATATGTATATATATATATGGTTATAATTATATAAGTGTATATGTAGCTATATAGGTGTATATATATATATATGTATATATATATATAACGATATGTAAATATATGCATAGATAGATATATGTATATATATATATATATTTATATATGTATATGTATATATATATAACTATATAGATGTATATATATATGTATATATATATATAGTAATATATGTATATAGATATATGTAGATAGATATGTATATATATATATAGATATATGCATATATAGTTATAGATATATATTTATATATGTATGTATATTTGTACATATATATATATGTATAAGTATATGTGTATATATATGTATATATATATATATATATATATATATATATATATATATATATATATATATGTATCTATACTTATAATTAGTTATATAGGTAATAATATATATATAGATATATATTTTTTTTTTATGTAAATATTTATACGTATATAAATATACGTATATATATCAATATATATATGTATATGTGTATATATATAAGTATATAATAGTGTATAAGTGAGAGTGTGTGTGTGTATGTGTCTGCAGAGAGAGTGAGAGAGTGCTGTGAGAGAGAGAGAGAGACTGCTGGAATGAAGAAGGCATTTAAGTCGTCTGCAGCCTCCAAGCGTCGTCTGGTGGTGCGCATACGTGCAGGCGTGTAGGCACTTTAAGACGTGCGCGCATGCAAAAGGGAGCAGGCATGGGAGGAACCGCATGCGGTGAGGCAGATGCGGGCGAAGGCGCTATTCGCTGAAGCGGGCGAAGACGCGGGTGGGCGCTGGCGTACGCGGGAGCGGGCGCAGGCGTGCGCGGACGTGCAGCAGACGGTCACGGTGCGTCGGGTGACCAGATAAGTGAGAAACTTATTGGTCACCACACTGTAGCCACAGTGTTCTGTTGACTAGCGTGAACAGTGGCTACAGTGCCGCTCGGCTCGCGCGATCGGGTGCCAGCAGTTCCGTGAGTGCGGGTGGTGTGGAGTGGCTGGCGTGCGCGCAGAGAAGCTGCACTGGCTACTGGCTTGCGCGGAGAGGCGAGTGCGGGTGCGAAGAAGTGGCAGGCGAGGGTGGCCTACAGGTGTGTGCTGGAGGCCTGCACTGCTGCTGCCGCCTTGCTGCTACTACTGTAGAGCTTGAGCTTCATAGTTAGAAGCTCTTGTGGCAACGACGGGGTTGGCTTGGATTGATGAAACAGGGAAGAGAACCACCATGCCCACTGGCTCTTTGATTAGCTGGGCGGTGGTGGGACTCACAGTGGTACTTGTGCGCCACTATGAGTTGCTCCTACCCACAGCGTGTGATGGTCGGCCTGGATAGGTTGTTAATATGATATTTTTATCGTTGAAATGTGTATAGTGGTTAACCTAATTCAGACCTAACCATCTCTTTACAAAATTTTTAACCTGGCCTAATTAATTTTATCTTGTCACTTTTAAGCCGAGGGTCGAACTCAGGGAAGTGGGGTTCAAGTCGAGTTTCTACGTTTTCCTTAAAACGCGTCTCTTCCGTTCGTTTATTCTGTTTTTGGTATTTTTCTTATTTAGGTTTTTTTCTTGTAATCCTTGTTCTTGAGGCACACCCTCAAAATTGTGTCCTTGGCTTTTAGCCAAAACAGAGTTTCAAAACACGTCATGCTACTTACAAGACGGGGTACCTGCAAATCAAAAATTATCTTTTCTCTTTTATATTTTTTTTTATCTTTTTACTAAAAAGAAAGCAAACAAAAAGAAAGTAAATATAGCATCTATAGATATATATATATGTATTATATCTATAAAGGGGTGGGGGTGGAGGTGACGATGGAGTGTAGCACTATGTCGAGTCAGCCGACGTCTAGAGAGACGCAACCAACACGACTAGGTACCGCGTGGAGTGTGGATGGAGGATGGATGATGTATGGGACCATGCTTTTTTTGTACGCGTGTATCAGGGAATATCAGCAACTGGTGCAGATATCCCCGCGATACAGCGTATAATAAATAACATGAAAGTATCTGTACATATGTATGTATATAAATGTATAAGTATATATGTATAGATATATATAGATATATATATATATATATATATATAGGTGTATATATATATATATATATATATATGTATGTATATATGTATATAGCTATGTATATATGTATATAAGTATATATATATAATACTATATATATATATATATATGTATATAAGTATATATGTATCTAGATATATATGTATATATATATGTGTATATGTATAAGTATATAGATATGTATATATATATATGTATATGAGTATGTGTATATATATATATATATATATATATTATATATGTATATGTATATATATATTATATTATATGTATGTATACATAACTATATAGATATACTATGTATATATAAGTATATATATATAGATATATGTATATGTATATATATATATATATATATATGTATGTATATAAGTTACTATTAGTGTGTGAGTGTGTGTCGGTGAATGTGTGTGTGCGTCGGTGAATGTGTGTGTGTGTGTTGCTGTGAGTTAAATAAAAAAAGAGAGAGAGAGCGGGCGGCAGAGAGGGAGGACGCGCGCGGGAGAGATCAGCAAAGAGAGAGCGGGCGAGAGAGCTGGTGATGGCGTGAGTTAAGACGTCTGTGGATGGCGGCAGACGTCTTGGAGCCGCGTCGTCTGCAGGCGGCGCCCGACGTCTGGAGGTCGAGTCGTCTGCAGATGGCTGCCGACGTCTGATGGTCGCGGATGCAGGCGCGTCTTCGCGTGGAGAAGGTGAGGCGTCTGCAGGCTGGGTGCGAGGAAGGAGAGAGGGTGATGGCGTGCTCGGAGAGGGCGGCGGGGAGTCTGCAGTCGGTCGCGGAGGGTTGCAGAGGTTCGCGGGGGTCGGCGCGCGGCCGTAGCCGGCCGCTGCAGTGCGCGCAGCGGCCTGTCGCGGGTGGAATTGCAGAGGCGACAGAGCAGAGGCGGAGACGGGGAAGTGCCCTGCAGGCGCGCGCGGAGAGCTGAGTGCCTGCGGGGAAGGTCGCGGAGGTGCGAGGGGAGGTTCTGCAGTGGTCGCGGAGGGTCGCGGGGGTCGGCGCGAGGAGGCCTGGCCGGCCGCTGCAGTGCGCGCAGCGGCCTGCTGCGGCTGCAACTGCGGCGTGGACAGAACGGAGACGGAGGCGGGGAACGGGCCTGCAGGCGCGCGCGGAGGGTTGTGCGCCTGCGGGGAAGGTCGCGGAGGAGGCGGGGGTGCTGCTGCTGCTGTTGTCGCCGCTGGGCTGCTGCTGCTGCTGCTGCTGCTTCAAGCTTCGGACCTTGAAGCGGCAGCAATGGCGTGGAGATGCAAACGAAGAGAAAAGAACACACCACGCCCACCGGCTCGTTGAAGAGCTGGGCGGTGGTGCTCCCACTGTGGTGGTGTGCACCACAGTGGGTTCTCCTGCTCGTCGGGTGCCTCCTCGACGGAGGGCCGGCGTATGGGAGGGGAGAGCGGGTGCGAAGGTGGTTGCGGGTTCGAGTTGCTGCCGCAGCTGCGTATTGCAGCAACGTCCTTCCCCTTTCGTCGTGAGGAAGAGCTGCGGCTTTATAGAGGAGGAGAGCATGGCGGGGAGGCATGGCAGCAGCAGGGAGAGGCGTTGGAGAGTGGCTGCTGCAGTGCGCGCAGGAAGGACAGCAGGGAGAGGCGGGGGTGCTGCATGCGGCTGCGGGAGGAAATTCAGCCGCGGGAAGAAGAAAAACCGTGGGAAGAAGAAAGAAAGATGAAAATAAAATATGGAGAGGGGACTTTTGCAAAGAGACACTTGAAGAAAAATGTAAAAATGCAAGCCATTTATTCCATTCTCTTCTCCTCTCAATTAAATGCATGCATGCAAGCGTTTTTACAAATGCGACTATAGGATTATAATATACATAGTTAATGCTAGAAAATAGCATAAGAAGGCGTTCTTATAGGCGTGTTTTGAGGTGCAAACATATACCCCCATGCCTATCTTTTGCTAGTCCCTAGCAAAATAGTATTTAGAAATAATCTTAAGCTGAAGATTTTCTTCTGAGATGATATCGGTGTGTTTATTATCGGATATTGTGAGAACCAATTGTAGAGAAGATTACCAGTACTTTAAGTCTTACATGACAAAGATTATCTCTCAACTAACCAGGACTCTTGATATTTAAACCTTAAGTACGATTTCCAGGACCCAGGAGGTTTTGCCGTACTCGAGAGCTCAAGAGGTTATGGTTTGTGCATAGTGATGGATCAAGACTAACCAGATGAACATTAAGACTCAATTCCAGGGTTTCACGAATTTTTAAGTACAGGTTGGTCCCAGTTTCAGCTCGTGTTTTCGGATTGACCCTTAAGATGAATACGGAAAACTCAACTCCCATTTTTGATTTTTTTTTTTTTTTTTTTTTTTTGCTCACTGAAAAATAAAGTATACAGACATTTATGAGATATACTGACTCTTTTATATTTTCTTTTTTTTTTTTTTTTTTTTTTTTTTGGTGGGAGAGTTTCTTTTTGGTGAAAAGAGTCGCTCTTAAACACAAGACTAAAGCCTGGGATAAAAAGTCTACCTGCGCGCACAGGTAAGGACTCCACCTTCCCTAATGAACACTAGGGTTGGATCTTATGTTCACCTGTTCTTTCCTGATATGTGTAGTGTGAACCAAGTTTACTTAAGCTCTCAAGAAAAAGCAAACCAACGAATCCTGTACTGGTGTCTCAGGTACAAGAAACGTTCTTAGTTAGGAGAGATTTTGATCTATTTCGTCAATGCTTTAAGTGAATTAAGCCGAGCCTGAGCGAATCAAGCTTCTGTAGCCTGGAAATTCTTCAAAACAGAGGTTGAATATCCATAAACACTTATTGTATTTTTATTTCAGCTTTTAGATCATTACTAAACACCATTTATTACTAATATATATATATATATTTATTTTTTTTTTCTTTTCTTTTTTCTTTTTCTTGCATATTTATAAATAGGTGGTAATTGTCTGATACCATAAAATACCCGGATCCTATGGATGCCTATCCACCCCCCCATGCCAAACAATGCTATGTCCTCATATGCATGCAAGGAAAGGCAGAGAACGGACGACAGATCGGGTAACAGGAGCTGAGGTTCAGGGTATAAATCAGGGTGGAAGGGTGGGTGGATGGTGGGTGGTGAAGAGAAAAGCGAAGTAATCGCGATAGAGGCGTGAAAAGTAATGGTGGATGGTGAGAGATTTGGCATTTTCTGGGACGAGAGTGTCCCAGGCGGATCAGAAAACAGATCAGGAAGAGGAAGTTGGCCCTTAGATTGGCCAAGAAGGGGGGCTTTTTGGATAGATGGATCCAAAAGGGAATAGCCCCGGTGAGTAAGCTGTGGGCTCAAGGTCCCAGTGTGGATTTGCAAATCCGCCTGATTTAGCGGGAAAGAAAGGGCAATCCGGTCTTCCATAGTGTGGACCGGCGGTGAGCAGCCCGGCAATGACTCAGACCACGAGGTATGGGAAGCGGAGAAAACCTCGTCAGAAGTCTGGTCAGGAGAAGGTACAGGAATAGGGAGGGATTGGGGAACGTCACAGTTTGTGTTGGTCAGGCAGTCGTCAGGTAATTTGCAGCAGTCTGAATCGGCTCCAATTAGTTCGATACACGTACTGACAGTCACGTCCTCGTCAGACGTGTCATCCTTGATGTGATCACTATCATCATAAGAGTGCGGTGCTGCAGCGGGATTAACCTGAAATCCCGAAGGAATACTCGGAGCTTGCAGAATTTGATGAACCTGTTCCTGAGAAGGTTGTACCTGTGGTTGCGGACCACAGGGTACAAAGTTTTGCGGGTTTGGAACAGGTTGGGCGGGAAAAGTGCCCTGAGATCGAGTCACCATGCTTAGTTGACTGATCTCAGCATTCTGCTGCGCCAAATGATGAAGAGAGGTCATGTTTTCTTTATGGCGCTTTGATATTTCCGTCATCATTCGCATCAATTTATCAAGAGGTTTTGATGCGTGTTTGGTTTTCTGTACACAAGGGCCTGATGGCAGATTTGCCATAGGATTAGACTGGGCCCTTGGGATGACGGGTGCGGACGATCGCATTGGTCCACCAGCGGGGTTTCGACGCTGCGGGTTGTTGGACCATGCAAAATTGGGATGATTGTGCCACCCTGGGTTATACGTCGCAGAAAACGGGTTATTCCCCAGGGTGCAGGCATCTTCTATGCCAGAAGACGTGTCCGCATATGTGTCCGAGTACACGGAGGCTTGGTCCTCCGTGTTGAAATACTGGCTCACAGAAGCCAGTTCCACATGACTTACCGAGTCGCTTGGCGCGACACTCGATAAGGAAGGTCTTGCAGGGTTTCCAGGGATAAGCCTGGTGTTGAAAGAATTGAAATTGTGATGAAGTGGTGAGGCGGGGGTGTGTGCCATGTTTGTGGAGGAGGAGGATGATTCGGCTCTTTTTCTAGATTTATCAGTCAATACAAGCAATTCAGGGTTTTGTGACCTCCTCCCAAACATGCACTACCGCAGGAAGAATTGGGGAGATGAGAAGGGAAAAGGGATGAGAGAAATGACGCCGCAAAGGTACACTTGATTACAAATCAATACAGTCAAGTTCCTAACCTCTACAGTGTGCCCTTAGACCTAAAGATCTAAGTTACCTACTATCACGAACTACGGAACCGAATGCGAGCACCGCGGAACCACCGGGCCAGATTGAAAGGCCGTTTGCCCCAGTCTTAGACACCCGATAGCACGCGGGAACTCTCACCAGCACGTAGTCGCTACACACAGGTAGTTAGACCTCCAATCCTTAGTAAGGGCCAAGTTACTACCAGTTTTAATTAGAGGCTTAGGGTCAAGTGCTTTTGGAATATGAAGGGCGTTGTTTACGGGTAATGCCCAAGTGATTGATTTTAAGAGTGTGTAAGAACAAGCATGCAATGGGGAAATCTCCCCGAATTGAAGTTTTAATTGGTGAATGATTTTTAGAGTTCAACCTTAAGTAGTATGAATTTTAGGATTTTGCTGAATTACCAATTCAACCAATCTCCGGGTTTTGCAAGAATACAGGTTTTCTTTCTAAAGCCCAAGAAACCCTTCTTCAATTATCAATTAGTTAATGCATGCTAAAATGCAATGGGCTACCCTAAATGGAGATTTCTATGTGTGGATGCGCGAATCAATTTTATACCAATGTGAAAGGGAGCCAAAGCACTTCAATTCAAGTGCTCCCAATCACCAGAAAGATATCCACACACAAGGCTTCAACCAACAGATAAAGAAACTAAAACCGTTGGGGTTGAAGTATTCAGGATCGAATCACAGGCAAGTTTGAAAAGTCGTGGTGGGGTTGGAATCAACTCAATTCCAAATCTCCCCACCAAAAATGTGATCCTGAATTAAAGATAATTGAGGCAAAAGAGGGATACAAGCAATCTTTTTCTTTGCCTCAAAGAATACTTCCCATGGCGAAAAATCTAAGAATCAAGATTCTAGAATTTTCGCTATGCGAAGTAAGGCGGGAAATCCCGGGGCAGTGGGAGTGAAGACAACCAATCAATCAAGTGAATTTTAATCCACTTGCCCTCAAGAAATCCCAAGAAGTTTTTCTAATTTTTTAGTTTTAAAATTTTTTTTTTTTTTTTTTGTGTGGTGGCAAGTTAACCCTAATTTGATGAGAAAAGAAAACCTACTTGTTCGGCAACGTGTGCGAAGTTCCAATGCGATGTCGGCGTCTTCACGCTCTCGTTCCCGCCTTGGATCTGCTCACGTCCTCGACTTTGTTAGCCTTCTTCTCCTTCCACCAGGTTCACCTGCACACCAAAAACAATAATACCCGTGAAGAGAGAAGAGACAAATTTAAAGGAATTGGATAGAAACTTACTCGAAAGCGCACCTCCCCGGCAACGGCGCCAGAAAAGCTGTGATGGTCGGCCTGGATAGGTTGTTAATATGATATTTTTATCGTTGAAATGTGTATAGTGGTTAACCTAATTCAGACCTAACCATCTCTTTACAAAATTTTTAACCTGGCCTAATTAATTTTATCTTGTCACTTTTAAGCCCAGGGTCGAACTCAGGGAAGTGGGGTTCAAGTCGAGTTTCTACGTTTTCCTTAAAACGCGTCTCTTCCGTTCGTTTATTCTGTTTTTGGTATTTTTCTTATTTAGGTTTTTTTCTTGTAATCCTTGTTCTTGAGGCACACCCTCAAAATTGTGTCCTTGGCTTTTAGCCAAAACAGAGTTTCAAAACACGTCTTGCTACTTACAAGACGGGGGTACCTGCAAATCAAAAATTATCTTTTCTCTTTTATATTTTTTTTTATCTTTTTACTAAAAAGAAAGCAAACAAAAAGAAAGTAAATATAGCATCTATAGATATATATATATGTATTATATCTATAAAGGGGTGGGGGTGGAGGTGACGATGGAGTGTAGCACTATGTCGAGTCAGCCGACGTCTAGAGAGACGCAACCAACACGACTAGGTGCCGCGTGGAGTGTGGATGGAGGATGGATGATGTATGGGACCACGCTTTTTTTGTACGTGTGTATCAGGGAATATCAGCAACTGGTGCAGATATCCCCGCGATACAGCGTATAATAAATAACATGAAAGTATCTGTACATATGTATGTATATAAATGTATAAGTATATATGTATAGATATATATAGATATATATATATATATATATATATAGGTGTATATATATATATATATATATATATGTATGTATATATGTATATAGCTATGTATATATGTATATAAGTATATATATATAATACTATATATATATATATATATATATGTATATAAGTATATATGTATCTAGATATATATGTATATATATATGTGTATATGTATAAGTATATAGATATGTATATATATATATATGTATATGAGTATGTGTATATATATATATATATATATATATTATATATGTATATGTATATATATATTATATTATATGTATGTATACATAACTATATAGATATACTATGTATATATAAGTATATATATATAGATATATGTATATGTATATATATATATATATATATATGTATGTATATAAGTTACTATTAGTGTGTGAGTGTGTGTCGGTGAATGTGTGTGTGCGTCGGTGAATGTGTGTGTGTGTGTTGCTGTGAGTTAAATAAAAAAAGAGAGAGAGAGCGGGCGGCAGAGAGGGCGGACGCGCGCGGGAGAGATCAGCAAAGAGAGAGCGGGCGAGAGAGCTGGTGATGGCGTGAGTTAAGACGTCTGTGGATGGCGGCAGACGTCTTGGAGCCGCGTCGTCTGCAGGCGGCGCCCGACGTCTGGAGGTCGAGTCGTCTGCAGATGGCTGCCGACGTCTGATGGTCGCGGATGCAGGCGCGTCTTCGCGTGGAGAAGGTGAGGCGTCTGCAGGCTGGGTGCGAGGAAGGAGAGCGGGTGATGGCGTGCTCGGAGAGGGCGGCGGGGAGTCTGCAGTCGGTCGCGGAGGGTTGCAGAGGTTCGCGGGGGTCGGCGCGCGGCCGTAGCCGGCCGCTGCAGTGCGCGCAGCGGCCTGTCGCGGGTGGAATTGCAGAGGCGACAGAGCAGAGGCGGAGACGGGGAAGTGCCCTGCAGGCGCGCGCGGAGAGCTGAGCGCCTGCGGGGAAGGTCGCGGAGGTGCGAGGGGAGGTTCTGCAGTGGTCGCGGAGGGTCGCGGGGGTCGGCGCGAGGAGGCCTGGCCGGCCGCTGCAGTGCGCGCAGCGGCCTGCTGCGGCTGCAACTGCGGCGTGGACAGAACGGAGACGGAGGCGGGGAACGGGCCTGCAGGCGCGCGCGGAGGGTTGTGCGCCTGCGGGGAAGGTCGCGGAGGAGGCGGGGGTGCTGCTGCTGCTGTTGTCGCCGCTGGGCTGCTGCTTCAAGCTTCGGACCTTGAAGCGGCAGCAATGGCGTGGAGATGCAAACGAAGAGAAAAGAACACACCACGCCCACCGGCTCATTGAAGAGCTGGGCGGTGGTGCTCCCACTGTGGTGGTGTGCACCACAGTGGGTTCTCCTGCTCGTCGGGTGCCTCCTCGACGGAGGGCCGGCGTATGGGAGGGGAGAGCGGGTGCGAAGGTGGTTGCGGGTTCGAGTTGCTGCCGCAGCTGCGTATTGCAGCAACGTCCTTCCCCTTTCGTCGTGAGGAAGAGCTGCGGCTTTATAGAGGAGGAGAGCATGGCGGGGAGGCATGGCAGCAGCAGGGAGAGGCGTTGGAGAGTGGCTGCTGCAGTGCGCGCAGGAAGGACAGCAGGGAGAGGCGGGGGTGCTGCATGCGGCTGCGGGAGGAAATTCAGCCGCGGGAAGAAGAAAAACCGTGGGAAGAAGAAAGAAAGATGAAAATAAAATATGGAGAGGGGACTTTTGCAAAGAGACACTTGAAGAAAAATGTAAAAATGCAAGCTATTTATTCCATTCTCTTCTCCTCTCAATTAAATGCATGCATGCAAGCGTTTTTACAAATGCGACTATAGGATTATAATATACATAGTTAATGCTAGAAAATAGCATAAGAAGGCGTTCTTATAGGCGTGTTTTGAGGTGCAAACAGCGTGGCTCCTCAAAAGGAGGAGAGGCTACGTATGGAGGGGAGAGGGGAGGAGACGGCCTGGAGGAAGCTGCTGTGTTGGGTTTTTTTGGGTAGACCTGGCTCCCTTTCAAAGAAGGATGCCATGCCCTTTTTAAAGAGGAAGAAGGCAAGCACAGCCATGCCCTGGCTATGCATGGCTGTGCATGCCTGGCAGGGCAAGCTTGCTGCAGAGAATGGCGCGAGGAAGAAGAGGCCAAGCCTTGCAGCCACGCGGAGAAATTGAAAGCTAAATGGGAATAAAAAATAAAGATGGAGATTTTGTGAGGCAGCACTTGAGGAAAACGTAAATTTCAAGGCCATTTTATTCACTCTCCTCCCCTCTCAAATAAATGCATGCATGCGTGTATTTTTACAAATGCGACTATGTCTTCCTAATATGCACTGGTAATGCTAGGAAATAGCACAAGATGGCACAATTGTTGGTGTATTTTTGCTGTGCAATCATACCCCCATGCCTATCTTTTGCTAGTCCCTAGCAAAACATTTTTCTTTTTGTATTGTATTTAGAAATGATCTTAAGTAGAAGATTTTCTTCTGGGGTGACATTGGTGTGTTTATTTGTTGGATATTGTGAGAACTAATTGCAGAGAAGACTACCAGTACTTTAAGTCTTACATGACATAGAGCATCTCTCAACTAACCTGGACTCTTGATATTTAAACCTTAAGTATGATTTCTAGGACCTAGGAGGTTTTTGCCGTATTTGAGAGCTCAAGAGATTATGGCTTATGCTTAGTGAAGGATCAACACTGACCAGATGAACATTAAGACTCAAGCCTAGGGTTTCATGAATTTTTAAGCACAGGTTGGTCCCAATTTCAGCTCGTGTCTTTAGATTGACCCTTAAAAAGATGACGGAAAACTCAACTCCCATTTTGTGACATTTGTGGCTCAAAGAAAATAGGGTAATTGCCCTGAAGAACTTTTTTGTACTAAGATTTTACAGACATTTGTGAGATATACTGACCTATTTGCATCTCTCTTTTTTTCTTTTTTTTGGAACATGTGTTAGTATATCTCTTACAACATTATTTGGAGGAGCACACTTTTCTTTTTTGTGGGAGAGTTCCTTCTTGGTGGAAAGAGTCTTTCCTAAACACAAGACTAAAGCCTGGGATAAAAAGTCTACCTGCGCATACAGGTAAGGACTCCACCTTCCCTAATGAACACTAGTGTTGGATCTTATGTTCACCTGGTCTTTCTTGATATGTGTAGTGTGAACCAAGATTACTTAGGCTCTCGAGTAGAAGTAAACCAACGGATCCTATACTAGTGTCTCAGGTACAAGAATATGTTCTTTGTTAGGAGAGATTCAGATCTATCTTGTCAATGCTCAAGTGAATTAAGCCGAGCCTGAGCGAATCAAGCTTCTGTGGCTTGGAAAGTCTTCAAAACAGTGGTTGAATATCCATAAACACTTATTGTATTTTTGTTTCAGCCTTCAGAACATTACTAAACACCCTTCTTTTTTTTTCTTTTAGATAGAAGGAAACTGCATGATACCATAAAATATCTAGATCCTATGGATGCCTATCCAACCCCCATGCCAAACGATGCTATATCCTCATATGCATGCAGGGTAGGGTAGAGGAAGGACGAAAGATCAGGTAACGAGAGCTGAGGTGCAGGGTATAAAGTAGGGTGGTAAGGTGGGTGGATGGTGGGTGGTGAAGTGAAGTGAGCGTGACAGTGGCGTGAAAAGTGATGGTGGATGGTGAGTGTTGTTGGGGTGCCTCCCAACAAGCGTTGAATTTAACGTCCTCAGCTGGACTCAGAATGAGGCACAAAATCAGTTACCCTCCAGCAGGGCAACAGTTTCTCCAATGAAGGCAGGTTCATGAGTAGGATAGGGTTTCAAACGCTACCCATTTACTGTAAATTTATGCCCAGATTTGGGATCTTCAATCTCAACGGCTCCGTTGGGAAATGGTCTTGAGACCAAGAAAGGACCAGTCCATTTGGACTTCAGTTTCCTAGGAAAGAATTTGATCTGGGCATTGTAGAGCCAAACTTGTTGAGATGGCTCAAATTCCTTCCGCCAAAAATGGCTGTTGTGAAAAGCCTTAGTGCATTGTTTGAAAGTTAAAGCAGAATCATAGGCTTCATGATGGAGCTCTTTCAGCTCCTGTAGTTGGAGTTTCCTTTCTCGACCACACAAGTTTGGGTCGAGGTTACATTGGCGAACAGCCCAATAAGTGCGGCGCTCCAACTCCATGGGCAAATGACAAGGCTTCCCGTAAACGATTCTATAAGGAGACATACCAAGCGGAGCCTTAAAGGCGGTCCAATACGACCAAAGTGCATCAATTAGCTTGTCGAACCAATCCTTACGGTCAGGCCGAACCATTTTCTGGAGAATTTGCTTGATTTGCCGGTTCGACACCTCTACCTGGCCATTTGTCTGAGGATGATACGGAGATGCGATACGATGGTGGACTTCGTATTTCCTTAGAAGTGCCCGAAAAGAAGCATGGGTAAAGTGGCTTCCTCCATCCGAGATAATGGCTCGTGGGATCCCAAAGCGCGCAAAAATGTGGTCTTTGAGAAATCGAGTGGATATAACGTGGTTAGGACGATGCTTGGAAAGAGCTTCGATCCATTTTGGAACATAATCAACAGCCACGCGAATGAATTTCAAGCCATTGGAAGGAGGAAAGGGACCCATGAAATCAATTCCCCAAATGTCGAAGATTTCCACAGCTAGGATGGGTTGTAAGGGCATCATGTCACGACGTGGCATTAACCCTAACGACTGGCACCTATTGCAATGTTTGGCATAATTGTGTGCATCCTGGTGAAGGGAGGGCCAAAAGAAACCGCACTACAACACCTTGGCTGCAATTTTCCTCTAGTGAAATGGCCTCCGTAGGCCTGATCGTGGTAGAAGGATAGCACACTGCGGAATTCGCTGTCAGGAATACAGCGACGGATGATTTGATCAGCACCTATGCGAAAGAGAAGTGGATTATCCCAGAAATAATACTTTGCTTCTGCCATGAGGCGCTCGCCCTAGTTTTTAGGCCAGCCACGTGGAAGGGATCCAGAAGCAAGGTAATTGGCAATGTCGGCATACCACGGTCACTTGCCACATTAATTACCAATAGGTGCTCATTGAGAAAAAAACTCATTAATTGGTAGAGTAAGTCCAATATGGTCGGGGTCCAGTCTGGAAAGATGATCAGCCACAACATTCTAGGCTCCGGCCTTATCGCGGATCTCAATGTCAAATTCTTGGAGCAGAAGGATCCAACGAATTAGTCTATGCTTGGCATTCTTCTTATGCATGAGATGGCGAATGGCCGCATGATCAGTGAAGACAATAACATGTGAGCCTAGAAGGTAAGAGCGGAATTTCTCCAACCCAAAGACGATCGCCAGTAGTTCTTTCTCAGTGGTAGTATAATTACGCTGGGCTTCGTCAAACGTCTTACTGGCGTAGTACACCACGAAGGGGTGTCTATCACATCTTTGTCGCAGGATGGCTCCGACAGCAAGGTCGGAAACGTCACACATGAGTTCAAAGTCGAGGGACCAATTAGGTCGCTGGAGAATAGGGGCCTTGGTGACAGCATTACGCAGCTACGTGAATGCTCGTATGCAGTCGGGGCCCATATCGAAGGGTACGTCGGTTGATAGGAGATGAGTTAAAGGCCAAGAAATCTTGGAGAAATCTTTGATGAATCTCTTATAGAAACCGACATGTCCCAGGAAGGAGTGGATTTGTTTGATAGAGCCAGGCACAGGTAAATCAGCAATTACGTCAAGCTTTGCTCTGTCAACCTTGATACCCTTATCGGAGATGATATGTCCAAGAACAATTCCCTCGTGTACCATAAAATGACTTTTTTCCAAGGAAAGCACGAGGTTTACATCAATACATCTCCTAAGGATACAAGTCAGGTTGGCAAGACCTTCATCGAAAGATGGTCCAAAGATCGAAAAGTCATCCATGAAGACCTCGAGAAAGTCACCCACCATGTCTTGGAATATCGCCAGCATACATCTCTGGAAAGTTGCTGGTGCATTGCAAAGTCCAAACGACATCCTTCTAAATGAAAAGGTGCCGAAGGGGCAGGTAAAAGTGTCTTTCTCTTGGTCCCGGGGGTCAATTGCCACCTGGTTATATCCTGAGAATCCATCCAGGAAACAAAAAAATTTATTTCCGTCTAACTGCTCCAGGATTTGGTCAATGAAAGGTAGCGGAAAGTGATCTTTCTTAGTTGCAGCATTGAGTTTCCTATAATCTACACACACTCTCCAAGATGTAGGAGTGCATGTAGGGATGGATTCGCCGCTATCATTGACACGGATGGTGACTCCCGCCTTTTTGGGCACAACCTGAATTGGGCTCACCCAGGGGCTATCGTTGATCGGATAGATTATTCCTGCATCTAACCACTTAATGATTTCTTTCTTAACGACCTCCCGCATGTTAGGGTTGAGACGTCGCTGCATCTCGCAGGAAGGTCGAGCCTCCTCCTTCATATATATATGGTGAGTGCAGTAGGAAGGGCTAATGCAAGGTAAGTCTGATAAAGACCATCCAATGGCTACCTTGTGTTCTATAAGGACCTCGTTAGTTTGCACTCTTGCTCCCTAGTCAATTTTGAACTGATGATTATGGGGAGCATTTCATTTGTTCCTAGGAAAACATACTTAAGTGTACTAGGTAGCTCTTTCAGCTCGGGAGTGGATGGTGAAAGATCTGGCATTTCATGGGACGAGAGTGCCCCAGGCTGATCAGAAAACAAGTCAGGAGGAAGAAGTTGGACCTCAGATTAGCCAGGAAGAGGGGCTTCTTAGATAGACGGATCCAAAAGGGAATAGCCCCAGTGAGTAGTATATGGGCTCAAGGTCCCAGTGTGGAGTTGCAAATCCACCTGATTTGGCGGGAAAAAAAGGACAATTCGGTCTTCAAGAGTGTGGACCGACGTTGAGTAGTCCGGATATGACTCAGACCACAAGGTATGGGAAGTAGAGAAAACCTCGTCAGAAGTCTGGTCAGGAGAAGGCACGGGAATAGGGAGGGATGGGGGAACGTCACAATATGTGTTGGTCAAGCAATCATCAATGTTTAAAGGTAGTCTGCAGCAGTCAGAATAGGTCCCAATTAGTTCGATACATGCGCTGACGGCCATGTCCTCGTCAAACGTGTCAGCCTCGATACAATCGCAATCAAAGATCTTGGCTGCCTTGAAGATGTTAAGCTTAAGCTTTTTAGATCCAATGGCAATCTCAATATAGCCCGACTCGCAGTAGATATGGACACGGGCTGTGGCCAAGAAAGGTCGTCCAAGGATGATCGGACAATCAGAAAGTGAGCTATGAACTTCCATATCTAAAACAAGAAAGTCAACAGGAAAACAGAGACTGTTGACCCTAACCACCACGTCTTTCACCACACCCCTCGGAATTTTGACAGAACGATCTGCCAACTATAACGTGACTGGGGTGGGTTTCAGATTTCCTAAGGAAAATTTTTTGAGCATGATGGTTGGTATAAGATTGATGGAAGATCCTAGATCAAGCAGGGCACAACTCGCATGAGGCGAGAGAACCACCGGATTCTTAGTTTTCTTTGACTATCGCCTGGGTGTTGTGTAGTCTTTGAAAAATCGGGCAACAGTAGGTATGTGATCGATAGCCTCGAGCAGGGGTACCTTGATTTCAACATCCCTGAACAAATTATGCTGGATATCAGAGGCCTGCATATCTTTCTTCTTGCCTTTTGGCTCCCTCAGTAGAGCCTCAGGGAATGGGACTGATTCTGGCACCATTTTGGGTGTATCATTCTCTCGCAAATGCAGTGCGCATCCCGAATGAGAGGGCGATGAAGAAGAAGGGCCAGGATCAGGTCGAGGCGGATCGACAGTTTGCTTGCCACTCCTCGTAGTGATCACATTGAACGATGCGGGTCTAGTGGGATCATAAGGCGGAGGAGGGTTCGCAATGGGGACATAAGAGTGAGGTGTTGTAGCAGGATTAGCCTGAAATCCTGGTGGAATGCTCGGAGCCTGCAGAATTTGATGTACCTGCCCCTGAGAAGGTCGTACCTGTGGTTGAGGACCACGGGTATGAAATTTCGCGGGTTGGGAATAGGTTGGGATGGAAGAGTGCCCTGAGATCGAGTCTCCAGGCGTAGTTGACTGATCTCAGCATTCTGCTGTGCCAATTGGTGCTGAAGAGAGGTCATGTTCTCTTCATGGCACTTTGACATTTCCGTCATCATTCGCATCAATTTATCAAGAGGACTTGATGCATGTTCTGTTTGCGGTACGCAAGGACCCAATGGTGGATTCACCATAGGATTAGACTGGGCCCTTAGGATGACGGGTGCGGACGGTCACATTGGTCCTCCCGCGGGGTTTTGGCGCTGCGGGTTGTTGGACCGTGCGAAGTTCAGATGATTTCGCCACCTTGGGTTATAAGTGGCGGAGAACGGGTTGTTCCCCAGGGCGCAAGTGTCTTCTATGGTAGAAGACGCGTTCGCATGTAAATATGCATCCGAGCACACGGAGGCTTGGTCCTCCATGCCAAAATACTGGCTCGAGGAAGCCAGATCCACATGACTTACCGAATCGCTCGGTGCGACACTCGATAAGGAAGGTCTTACGGGGTTTCTCGAGATAAGCCTGGTGTTGGAAGAATTGGAATTGTGACGAAGTGGTGAGGTGGGGGTGTTTGCCAAAGAACGGGCGGGGTTGGCCAGAAGCTCATCCAGCTTCTTGTGCACGACGGAGGCTTCATCCAATTTCTGTGCGATAAGGCTGAGATCAGTGGTTAAATGGGAGGGTCCTGTGTCAACTTTGTGGACATTACGGGGCAGGCTGGTATGATTAAAGGCGACAATGGAGGCATTGTTCATTGAGTTTTCGCTCATATTTTCAAATAATTCGAATCCCCATTCTTATCTTTATTCATGAAATTCCCTCTGCATAAAGCATCTGCAATCTACTTTAAAGTCTCATTTAGCCCATAGTAGAAAATCTGGGCTATATGCCACTTAGGCAAGCCGTGGTGGGGACACTTCCTGAGGAGATCATTATATCTCTCCCATGCCTCATGAAACTGTTCGCCGTTTTGTTACGTAAATGAAGTGATAGCACGACGAAGCGCATTGGTTTGCCTCATTGGGAACATTTTCATGAGGACTATTGGTAACCCGATATTTCTTGGTTTAACTGTTTCAGCCAATCGGGTTAGGTCTTCCAAATGGAGAAAAGGATCTTCACTTTCAAGACCATGGAAGTGAAAATTTATCAGGCCAATTATGTTAGGTTTCAGTTCAAAGTCGTCCCCACCCATGGGGACCCGAATTTGTCCTATGGTCTCTATAGCAGTGGGATTCTGATAGGAGCTAAGAGACCTAGGCTCCTCCTGTTCGGGAGGGTTCTGCATTTCCTCCAATGTTTCCCTAATGGCTTCAATTTGTTCATTATACAGTTCCATTTGGGCTTGGAGGCGTGTTATGAGATCTAAGGCTCCACCACCTAGTGGGTTTTGAGGACGGCTTCCTCCCTCAGGATTTGGGGGTCGGTGTGCAGCCATGTTTGTGGAGGTGGAGGACGATTCAGCTTCTTTTCTAAAATTATTAGGCAAATCACACAGTTTAGGGTTTTGTGACCCCCTCCCAAACATGCACTACCGTAGGAAGAATTGGGGGGATACGAAGGGAAAAGGGATGAGAGAAATGACGCTGCAAAGGTACACTTCATGACAAATCAATACAATCAAATTCCTAACCTCTACAATGTGCCCTTAGACCTAAAGATCTAAGTTACCTACTATCACGAACTACGGAACCGAATGCGAGCACCGCGGAACCACCAGGCCAGATTGAAAGGCCGTTTGCCCCAGTCTTAGACACCCAATAGCATGTGGGAACCCTCACCAGCACGTAGGCGCTACACGCAAGTAGTTAGACCTCCAATACTTAATAAGGTTCAAGTTGCTACCAGTTTTAGTTAGAGGCTTAGGATCAAGTGCTTATGGAATGTGAAGGGCGTTATTTACGGGTAATGCCCAAGTGATTGATTTTACAAAGTGTGTAATCCACGCAAGCAACGGGGAAATCTCCCCAAATTGAAGTTTTAATTGGTGAATGGTTTTTAGAATTCAGCCTTAAGTAGTATAGATTTTAGGATTTTGCCAAAATACCAATTCAACCAATCTCTGAGTTTTGAGAGAATACAAGTTTTCTTCTAAGCCAAACAAACCCTTCTTCAATATCAGTTAGTTAATGCATGCTAAAATGCAATGGGCTTCCCTAGATGGAGATTTCTATGTGTGGATGCACAAATCAATTTTAGATTAGTGTGAAAGGGAGCCAAAGCACTTCAATTCAAGTGCTCCCAATCACCAGAATGATTTCCACACACAAGGCTCAAGCAAAAGATAAAGAAAATCAAATTGTTGGGTTTAAAGTACTCGGGATCGAATCTTAGGCACGTGAAAGGTTGTGGTAGGGTTGGAATCAACTCAATTCCAAGTCTCCCCACCAAAAAGGTGATCCCGAATTGCAGATAAATGAGGCAAAGAGGGATAGAAATCAATCTTTTTATTTTTTCCACAAAGAATAGTTCACACGGTGAAAAATTCAAGAATCAAGATTCTTGGATCTTTGCTATGCGAAGTTTGGCGGGAAATCCCAGGGCGGTGGGAGTGATGGCAAACAAGCAAACAAGTTATTTTTAATCCACTTGCCCCAAGGGATCCCAAGAGGTGTTTTTTTTTAGTTTTTGTTTTAGTTTTTTTTTTATTAAGGAGACAAGTTAACCTAGGTTGTTAAGAAAGAAAGACCTACTTGTTCAGCAACGTGTGTGAAGCTCTAGTGCGGTGTCGACGACTTCATGCTCTCATTCCCGCCTTGGATCTGCCCACGTTTCCGACTTCGTCTACCTACGTTCTCCTGGCAACTGGTTCACCTGCACAGCAACAAACAAAAACACCCATGAAGAGAAGGGTGTGAGAAGAGAAAAATTAAAGGAATGGAGTAGAAACTTACTTGAATGCGTACTTCCCTGGCAGCGGCGCCATGAAAAGATATGTATGGTTGGACCCGGATAGGTTGTGTTAATATGGTGATTTTATTGTTGAAATGCATATAGTGGTTAACCTAAATCGAGCCTAACCATCTTTTTACAAAAATTTTTTAACCTGGCCTACTTGATTTTATCTTGGTCACTTTTTGGCCCAGGGTCGAACTCATGGAAGTGGGATTAGAAGTGAATAAGTTTCTACGCCTTTCCTACAACGAATCTCTTCCATTTGCTTATTATGTTTTTGATGTTTTTCTATTTAAGATTTTTTTTCCGATAATTTTTATCCTTGAGGTACACCCTCAAAATCAGGTTCTTGGCTTTGAGCCAAATTAGGGTTCCAAAACTCTTGCTATTTGCAAGACTGAGTACCTGCAAGTCAAGGATTATCTTTTCTCCTTTGTATATTTTTTTTATCTTTTTAATGGTAGGAAAGAGAAACAGAAATAAAGTAAATATAGTATATATACATGTATATATTATATATGTATAAAGGGGTGGGGGTGGAGATGGCATGTAGCACAGTGTCGAGTTGGTCGTCGTCTAGGAAGACGCAACCAACAGGACAAAGTGCTGCGTGGAGTGTAGGATGGATGGGTGGAAGATGTGTGCGAAAAATGCTTTCTGTACGTGTGTATCAGGGAATATCAGCAACTGGTGCAGATATTCCCACGATACAACATATGGTAGGTGATATGAAAATATATATATGCATGTATATACGTAAATATATATCTATATGTATATATATATATGGTTATAATTATATAAGTGTATATGTAGCTATATTTGTGTATATATATATATGTGTATATATATAATGATATGTAAATATATGCATAGATAGATATATGTATATATATATATATATATATTTATATATGTATATGTATGTATATATAACTATATAGATGTATATATATATATGTATATATATATATCTATAGAAACATATGTATATAGATATATGTAGGTAGATATGTATATATATAGATATATGTATATATAGTTATAGATATATATTTATATATGTATGCATATTTGTATATGTAAATATATGTATAAGTATATGTGTATATATATGTATATATATATATGTATCTATACTTATACTTAGTTGTGTAGGTAATAATATATATATAGATATATATATATTTATATATTTATACGTATATAAATATATGTATATATATCAATATATATATGTGTACGTGTATATATATAAGTATATAATATTGTATAATTGAGAGTGTGTGTGTGCGAGAGTGTGAGTGTTTGTGTGTATGTGTCTGCAGAGAGAGTGAGAGAGTGCTGTGAGAAAGAGAGAGAGAGAAAGAGAGACTGCTGGAGTGAAGAAGGCGTTTAAGTCATCTGCAGCCTCCAAGCATCGTCTGGTGGTGTGTGCATGCGCAGGCGCGTAGGCGCACTAAGACGTGCGTGCATGCAGGAGGGAGCGGGCATGGGAGGAACCGCAGCGCACTTCACTGTGCGGTGAGGTGCATGCGGGCGAAGGCGTTATGCACTGAAGCAGGCGAAGAGGCGGGCGGGTGCTGGCATATGCGGGAGTGAGCGTGGGCGTGCGCGGACGGGCAGCAAACGGTCGCGGCGTACCGGGCGACTGGATAAGTGAGAAACTTACCGGTCACCGCACTGTAGCCACAGTGTTCCATTGACTAGCGTGAACAATGGCTACAGTGCAGCTCGGCTCTCGCGATCGGGTGCCAGCGGTTCCATGAGTGCATGCGGTGTGGAGTGGCTGGCACACCCGCGGAGAAGCTGCACAGGCTGCTGGCTTCCGCGGAGAGGCGGGTGCAGGCGCGAAGAAGTGGGAGGCGAGGGTAGCCTGCAGGCGCACGCTGGAGGCCTACGCTGCTGCTGCCGCCTTGCTGGTACTGCTGCGGAGCTTGAGCTTCAAAGCTTGAAGCTCCTGTGGCAAAGGCGGGGTTGGCTTGGAACAATGAAACAGGGAAGAGAACCACCACTCCCACTGGCTCTTTGAAGAGCAGGGTGGTGGTGGGACTTGCAGTGGTGGTTGTGCACCACTGTGCGTTGTTCCTGCCCGCAGCGTGGCTCCTCAGAAGGAGGAGAGGCTGCGTATGGAGGGGAGAAGGGAGGAGATGGCCTGTAGGAAGCTACTGTGTTGGGTTTTCTTGGGTAGACCAGGCTCCCTTTCAAAGAAGGTAGCCGTGCCCTTTTTAAAGAGGAAGAAGACAAGCACAGCCATGCCCTGGCTGTGCATGCCTGGTAGGGCAAGCTTGCTGTAGAGAATGGCGCAAGGAAGAAGAGGCCATGCCTTGCAACTGCACGGAGAAATTCAAAGTCAATTGGGAATAAAAAATAAAGATGGAGATTTTGCGAGGCAGCACTTGAGGAAAACGTAAATTTCAAGGCCATTTTATTCACTCTCCTCCCGTCTCAAATAAATGCATGCATGCATGTATTTTTACAAATACGACTATGTCTTCCTAATATGCACTGGTAATGCTAGGAAA
The DNA here is from genome assembly GCA_037157565.1 of Thalassia testudinum. Classification (NCBI taxonomy): domain Eukaryota; kingdom Viridiplantae; phylum Streptophyta; class Magnoliopsida; order Alismatales; family Hydrocharitaceae; genus Thalassia; species Thalassia testudinum. The sequence goes on along the minus strand of JAZHRO010000007.1, from coordinate 22,953,682 downwards.
TAGCACAAGATGGCACAATTGTTGGTGTATTTTTGCTGTGCAATCAATTACCAAACACTAGACAAAATGGAGACATACCGATAGGAGTTTTGTACGCTATAAAGTAGGCCCAAAGAGCATCATCTAGTTTTTGGGTCCAATACTTCCTATCAAGCCTTACAATTTTCAGCAAAATGTTTTTGATCTCTTGATTGGAGACCTCGGCCTGTCCGTTTGTCTATGGTTGATAGGGAGCGGAAATTCGATGATTTACCCCATATTTCCCTAGTAAATTCCAAAACTAGGCATGAGTGAAATGTGTGCCACCATCACTGATAATTGTCCGAGGAATCCCTAACCGACTGAACATATTTCTCTTTACAAAATTGATGACCACTTTGTGGTCATTGGTCTAGGTGGGGATTGCCTTAAATGATTTGGACACGTAATCAACATACCAGTGTCCAAATGAAGGAGGGAGGGGTCCCATGAAGTCGATGCCCCAAATGTCGAAAATTTCAATGGAAAGTATTGGGTTTAGGGGCATCATGTCTCTCTTGGCCATGTTCTCGAGTGTTTGCCATCGAGTGCACAACCTTGAGAATTCCTGGGCATCCTTAAATAACGATGGCCAATAGAATCCAGATTGCAAAATTTTGGCCATTGATGTTCATACATCTGATTAACCTAAAATGTCTATTAATGCATGTTCTTAGTGTCACATTAGCATCATACATTGTAAATAGTGCATAACATGCATAATCATGCATTTAGAACAAGTTGTACAAATTGTATAGTAATTCTCTCCCTTTTATGGTCAGGGACAGGGCTACCTTTTATCAGAACCTCGGATTGAAGAACCAATTGTACAGATCTGATCAGGGTGACGATTGGAGTTCAATGACTCCAAGATCGCCCTAATCAGACATCCGTAGCACCAAATAGAGATTGAGGAATCTTAAAGAGCAAGGGCCAAGACGGTGTTAATCTACACCTCAAAAGATAAATCCGACCACATAGATGGGTTCAGATCGATGATCGCAGCCTAACGACAAAAAAATCGATCTAATCCGACACCCACGGCACCATCTACAACACTCAGAAGATGGACGTCCTAAATGGTGCCATGTGGCACCTTCCTAGCCGCCCAACACCGGTCGCAGCCCTCCTTCACCCGCTCATTTGATCTCGACCATTGGATGAAGATCCAACGGTCGAGCGCGCTTGCAAAACTACAACCATCCACCGGCTTAGCATAGCAGTTGCACGCTCATGGGCGAGGCAGAGGTTGCGGGATCGTTCCTCGTGGGGCCTCAAATCAAGGCATGGGCATACAGTAGGCATGCGATTAGAGCCACACGATGAAGATCGAGCAGCGAGGAGTGAGTGATAGCTCCCACTCGTGGTGCTTACGCGTGATCGCACGCAGGTGCGCATCATGGGCGTAGCTACTCTCAGCCGTCCGATCTCTTGATCGAATGACTATAAGCACGCGAACGTGCACAGGCATTTTAGGTGGAGAAGAAGAGCGGGTGCATAGAGCACACGCACACGTCACCCATGACAGACCTTTAGTGATGTTTAAGTCCGTCACTAAAGGTCCCATATTAATGTTTTTGAAATTAAATGTCCAAATGCCCCCACTCCTTGCAACTATAAAAGGAGACCCCTTCCAAATGGATTTCTCATCCCTTCCTTCTCTTCTCTCCCTCTCCAAAGCTCAAGAGAACTTGTCCCGGACCCGAGATGCTCCTCAAGAGCTAAAATCAATTTTTCGCCCCCATTCCTGAAGTGGATCCCACGACGACGATGACGTGCTACCTTGTTCCCGTTCCTCCTGCTTCGACCACCTTCCTCCCTCTCTGTTCCTCGCCTTCCAGACGTTGTCTCATCCGGCTCATCCTCCAAGCGATCATCGAGGAGGATAACTTCTCCCTCCCATTCCTTTTTCCTACTTTCTAGAGTAGAATTTTCTTGCTTTTTAGTTGTAATAATTTCTCGCTTTCTAGTGTAATCTTTTCTCACTTTCTTAGTTGTAAAAGCATTTTGCAACATCAAGTGAATGTTTTCTCTCTCTCTTATTATCTATATTTATTCCATTTCATTGTGGTTATTCAGCTCTTTAAACAAAAACACAAAAAGATATAATTGCAAATTTTGATCGACGTAGCCTCCCTGAGTTCGACCTAGGATTTCTTTCCGGTATAAATTTCATTTGTTTAACCCGAGTTCTTCGCTACTCGATCTACAACGACAGATTTTCGAAACCAACTCTGATAGCATTGTATTCCGACGTTCAACATTTTGGCACCATTGCCCGGGAGGCAATGATTTTCCGATTTTCTTTTCGCATTTCACGCACTTTACTGTCTTCTAACTTGCTTTCTCTCATGTCTATTGTTTTGTAGATTCCTCTATCAAGGAATCATCACACGGTAGATCGAAGAAAAGTGCAGTTGAAGGCGACTGTAAGTGCTTATTGAATGCACGAATCGCTACACTAATGTGTTTGGTTTTGGAAAACCTATTGTTGTAGTTTGAAAGCGAAGAATTCATGTTCAACAAATAAAATATATACCGAAATGAAATTTCGGGTCGAACACAGGGAGGCGGACGTTTGATTTAAAAACTACGCGCTTCTTTTTATTTGTCACGAAGTAATTCAATTTAAAGCTATCTAATTATTTACAATAAATAGAAGAGAGAGAGAGGGTAAGAGATAGAGAGAATATTACACATAGAAATCAAAATGAGATGTAGAATAAAAAAAGAATTTATCATTAAAAAGATTGTTCATTACAACTAGAAAGCATAAAACAATTGCATTAGAAAGCGATAAATTCACTCTAGAAAGCATTAAAAGAATGGAGGGAGAAATGTCCTCCTCAACGGTCGCTTGGAGGACGAACAGAACTACTCTAGAAAGCAGTAAATCTATACTAGAAAGCAGTAAAAAGAATAGGGAGAGAGAAATCCTCCTCGACGGTCGCTTGGAGGATGAGCTGGACGGGATGACGCTTGGACGAAGGAGGACGAATCAGGACGAAGGAGGACGACGCAAAAGAACGGGAACGGAGTAGCACGCCGTCGTCGTCATGGGATCCACTTCCGAAGGGGGATGAAAATTTAGACTTTATCTCACGAGGAGCATCCCTGGTGTGGGACAAGCTTCTCTTGAGCTTTGGAGAGGTAGAGAGGAGAAGGAAGGGATCAGAATTTCGTATGGAGGGGGTCTCCTTTTATAGTTTCATGGAGTGGGGGCAAAATGGTCATTACAACTTTAAAATAATAAATGAGGGGTCTTTAGTGACGGATAAATCCGTCACTAAAGCCCCCAACGTGGGCGTAGCTTCCGCGCCCACACGCGGCTCCTCAACTGCCCGCTTCCTCAACGCCTATGCACGTTCATCAGATCTCAACCGTTCGATCGTCAGATCGGACGGCTTAAGATGAGTGATCACCCGCTGCTGCGCCCGCCTGGTGCGTACGATCGCGCGTCCATGCCGCACATGCAATAGCGTGTGATCTCGATTAAGCGCAGACGGCCGTCCGATCAAGATCCAACGCCCACCCGCGCTCGCTCACCCGCTTCTTCCTCCCCTTCACTGCAGCTCAAACCCACGCCTGCAGCTCGCGTAAGCACGCTTGACCGCTGTGCTACGAGGCGCGGATGGTCGAGCAGGCGCTTTTAGGCGTAGCTGATCATAGCCGTTGGATCGAGATCCAACGGCGGAGAGGGAGCGGGTACGGGGCCTTCAGAGATTGCATGCGGCCGTTTGGGCAGCCAAGATGGCACCATGTGGCACCATCTTGGCCGTCCATCTTCTGGATGTTGTAAATGGTGTCACGGATGTCGGATTGACTCGATTTTTGCGTCGTTAGGCTACAATCGTCGATCCGAATTCATCCGTGTGGTTGGATTTGTCATTTGAAGAGCGAATTTACACCATCCTGGCCCTTGATCTTCTAGGGTTCCTCGGTCACTATCTGATGCTACAGATGCCTGATTAGGGTGATCTTGGAGTCGTTGAACTCCAATCATCGCCATGATCACATCCATACAGTTGGATCTTTGATCCGAGGCCCCGATAAAATGTTTGCCCTGTCCAAGCACATAAAAGGAGACAATTAACCTCCATTTTATTCAAACTACTCTAAATGCAAGATGATGCATGTTATGCAATATTTTTATCACGAAATGCAATCCTATGCTTACGAACATACATAAATAGACATCTTAAGTAGTGTAATAGTGTTTACATCATATCCCCATGCCTATCTTTTACTAGTCCCTAGCAAAAACTATATGCTATTTATAAATGAATTAGGTTGGATTATTTGGACCTGAGTTATTTTCAATCATTAAGAAATTGTCTACCTAGGAACTGAACTTTCAAGGACACAACAGCGCCCGAGTATCAGCCAAAATGCAGACCGCCTCAAGCCCTCGCCTTATTAAAAGAAAAATTTCCTTTTCTCTTTTTTTTTCTAATTTTTTTTTTGAATTTTCAAATTTTAGGATTTAAGAGTGGATTTCTACGGCCATTCAACTCACCCAAAATTTGATGAGAACTCTAAGTTTTAAGCATCTTATTGTGATTGTGATAGACTTGTTGATCGGCAGTTAAAACGGACTTCGGGTTTCTGCGCCTCTAGGTGACCTCAAAAAGAATTCTACCTAAAGGTGTATCTTTACAGCTGGTAGCTTTTTCCCTACTTTTATTTTTTTTACGGGGTCAACACAAGGGTGAATCGAGTGTATATCTTCACGGTTTATTCTACTTCTTCGCTTCTTCCTAAGTGTTTTGGGAATTTTTAGTGCATTTACTGAACTGGGTTTTGGACAACCTGTCGCTGAGCGATTACCACCGACAACTTGCCAGCCATACTCGTGCGGCGAAATGTGGCTTATTTGTTTTTTTTGTTCTTTTCTCCTTTTCTTTTGGTTTTTTTTTTTTTAAGTAGGCGACTTCCCTGGTCTAAGATTTACCTAAGGGCAGCAAAAAGAGAAAGGTCCAGTGACTGGGCTCTGGACAACCTACCTATGGGCTGTTACCCATGATAACTTGCCAGCCATATCACCTTGGAAGGTTCATTAGCTACCCAATTTCCGTTAAAATCGACGAATAACAAGTCAGTGCAAAGAAAGTGTGTAGATGCTTAAGACTCAAAAATTCCCTCAAATCAGAGGGCGGGTTGATAAGTCGTGTACTTATCACCCAAACTTATTTACTCCAATTACGATAGAATTAAGATGGCGAGGAATCAAAGACAAATCCACATTTTAGTGGATACACGGGCTAATTAAGTTCAAAGACCTGAAGGGTCTTTGTGTTTAGATCTTAATGTAGTATTTCCTAAGATTGAAAATTTTCTTAAACCCAAATTCTCCTTCCTAATTTCGATTTTTTTTTAATAAAAGAAAATAAAACAAATCTACGGAGCTGACAAATGAATTCAGAGATAAATATTCACCCCCCTATGCCTATCTAATGTAATGTCATTGTATTAAAAAGACATAAAACAGAGCGGAAAAGCGTAGAAAGCACCTAAATTGCGTGAATGTCAGGTTCGCTCCGAGATGAAAACTAAAAAGAAGTGTATATGTGCTGAGTTTAGTGCCTTCAGCTAGGCACACTATACAAAGAAAAGAAATGAAGAATTCACAAGTGCAGGTCAAAATTAGAATAAGCAGAAGAATCTTCTGACCTATCAACAGAGGTCCACAAATGTGGACCAGATTGTGGTGTAGACCCATCACCCATAATCGAGAATATCTTAGGTTCTGGATAAAAATTATCCAAAACCTAAAATCAGAATGCAAGCCGGGTCAAGCCTGTGATTTATGAGATGCAACCCAAGACCAAAAAGTCGGGTTACAGATAATTGAAGCTCAAAAGGATAATCGTTGAATGTGTGCTTAGTTGAATATCCTCGAAACAAATGTCATAAGGGTTCTGATTTGATGGTTTCAGCTTAAAAGGAACCCTTTGACTCAATATTCCATTTCCTCCAAAATTAACTTCCCACATCAGAACTTCCCAGCTCCTATCCTCCTCATTCCGAATGTTAAATTCCGAGACCTCTTGCATGTTAATCACCCCGTCTGAAATCTCCAAGTCTAAATGATGTGGTAGAATCAGAATTGACTTGGGTCTAATTATCTCAGAAACAGAATTATCGATAAGCTAAACGAGGTGCAACTGATAATTAGGGCATTGAATTGATTCCTCTAGAAAATGAGATTCTGGATCAGTAATGTGTGCCCTAATAAGATCAGTTTCCTCAGTTATTGGGCTATCAAATGATCTATCAGATTCCTCAGGCCCAATCGCCTCACAGAAATCGTGCTCAGAAAACTTGCGTGAGACTTCGCCGCTTGAATCTTCACCATCAAAGAAATCAGGATCCGTATCAATATATGTCCCAAAATCAGTTGTCACTTTCTGTTCCCAAGAGACATACATTTCCTCATAACCTGGCTCAGGGATCTCAGGTCAAGAAATCAGATCTTCCTTAATTGGTCACTTTAATTCCATCTGGTCATAACACATGTCCCTGCCAACAGGTGCCTGAGTGGGTTCTGTCATTGGCTTTCCTGAAGAGGGTTCATCCTGGGAATCATCCCAAGATTGAATCAAAGCAACCACGAATCTCATCCTCAATTTCGCTAATTTCCCAAGTAGAAACTCACCCGGGTTCTTATCTTTAACATCATGGAGCCAATCCAGCAATGACTTGTTTAAATCGTCAATCATTTCAATCAGGGGCTTCAATCTCTCAATGCAAGGTATTGGCTGAACCTCTAAAGATTGAATGATATTCCTCAAGTTAGCCAGAACCTTATCTTGAACCTGATTAACTTAAACCAAATGAGTTGGTTCAGGGTTGGGTGGGTTTGACATCAATGCAGAGGAACTAACGAATTGAGATTCGTTATACCGTTCCTGATAATAGGTCATTTCAGATTGTTCAAAAGATGGTGATGACCTAAAGGCAGTGAAATCAGAGGATGGGTAAGAATCGGTGTATCCTTCTTGATTGTAGATCACATTAGGTTGTTCATGAAAGGAAGATGATCTATAATCGATGTAGCTCTGAGAAGGATAGAAATTAGAATCAAAGTGTTCAGGGTTAGACGCTAAACACGGGGGTCCAGAATTGTATCCCCAATCTGAATTATCCCAACTAACTGATGGTTGATTACAATACGAGTCGGGATAATCGTCATGTTGTGGATAATTCACAACAGGAGGGAAAGAGTAGGAATGCGTGGAATATGTGGAATGATTCATGAGACACGGGAGGAAGAAAGGTGCCCTGCAATACAAACAATCAAACCTGTCCTTAAATAGGTTAGCCTAAAGTCCTACAGACTCCCAAAACCCGTCTTGAGATAAAGGAATGATTTTATCCACTTCCGTCTGTTCAATCCAACCAGTTAGAAGGAGGGACAGGGGAGAAGGTTCTTCCTTCGGCTTGCGCCTCCTATTCCTAGTGTACCCCCCAGCCGCGATCGTTTGATTCTGCTCCACTAGCTAGACATCAGATTGAATAGTAGAAACAGACTAATCAAAAATAATCTCATTTTGGGTTCTGAAGAGCGAGTCCAATCCTTAAGGCCAACGTCTGCTCTGTTTTATTTAGGGCTAGGTTTGAATGTGCTTTGGAATGTGATGGGCCCTTTAAATGGGTTGTGCCCTTAATGATTGATTGATTTGTGTGTGCGTGCACAGCCAATGGTTTTCAAGCAAGATTATTTTTGATGTGGTGAATTTTAAGGTTCAAATCTTGCTTAGTAGCTTTTAGCATTCAACTTTAGGTGTTTTCAAACAAGTTTCGTTAGCATACCAAGTTTTGCAAGCACAGGTGAAGATGCTTTCCTTGGAAGCTTAAAAAGAATGTGGAGTGCCTGGTAAATCCCTAAGAGTTGAACCTAAGTGGCAGCTACTTGATTAGTTGATTTTATTTGAAGTGGTGTGGCCCAAACAACTCAAACAAATGGCCACAAATGCACCACTAAGTTAGGCACACAAAGATGGTTAACCTAGAATGATTTCTAGCCTTTTATGTGTTGCTTTATGTGTACCGGTTCTACAGATCAGAACCCGGTTGAGTAGAAACAAATCAATTTGGTTAAGTGCCTTTGAATGTTGGTGTACGTTGTGTGTTTGTTGAAAATTGCCCCACAAAATTATCTTTTTATTTTTTTTTTATATAAATGAAGCTGGAATGAATGTGAGTGAAAATCCAAACAACCAAACTATTCCTAGGATTTATGCAAACACCTAGGTTAATTGGAATTTGGATTTAATGTAGCGAATGAAATCTATGGAGGGGGAAAGAATGGGGGATAACTTACAAAACCTTCCACAGCACTTTACTCCAATCTACCGCTTTTGCACGTCTCAAAAGAGTACCTGTAATTACAATAAGAAAGGAGAAAAGTGAGGTAAATGATTTGTAAGTTACAAAACGCGAAGAGAAATCAAAGATCGTCGCCTCCCCGGCAACGGTGCCAAAATGTTGAATGTGCGAATCGCTACGCCAACGTGTTTGGTTTTGGAAAACCTGTCGTTGTAGTTTGAAAGCGAAGAATTCATGTTCAACAAATAAAATTTATACCGAAATGAAATTCCGGGTCGAACACAGGGAGGCAGACGTTTCATTTAAAAACTACGTGTTTCTTTTTATTTTTCACAAAGTAATTCAATTTAAAACTATCTAATTAATTACAATAAATAGAAGAGAGAGAGGGTAAGAGCGAGAGAGAGAATATTACACATAGAAATCAAAATGAGATGTAGAATAAACAAAGACTTTATCATTAAGAAGATTGTTCATTACAACTAGAAAGCATAAAACAATTGCACTAGAAAGCGATAAATTTACTCTAGAAAGCATTAAAAGAATGGAGGGAGAAATGTCCTCCTCGACGGTCGCTTGGAGGACGGACAGAACTACTCTAGAAAGTAGTAAATCTATACTAGAAAGCAGTAAAAAGAATAGGGAGAGAGAAATCCTCCTCGACGGTCGCTTGGAGGACGAGCTGGACGGGACGATGCCTGGACGAAGGAGGACAAAGCAGGATGAGGGAGGACGAAGCAGAAGAACGGGAATGGAGTAGCATGCCGTCGTCATTGCGGGATCCACTTCCAAAGGGGGACGAAAATATAGACTTTATCTCGCGAGGAGCATCCCAGGTGTGGGACAAGCTTCTCTTGAGCTTTGGAGAGGTAGAGAGGAGAAGGAAGGGATCAGAATTTCATATGGAGGGGGTCTCCTTTTATAGTTGCAAGGAGTGGGGGCAAAATGGTCATTACAACTTTAAAATAATAAATGAGGGTCTTTAGTGACGGATAAATCCGTCACTAAATTCCCCAATGTGGGTGTAGCTTCCGCGCCCACGCATGGCTCCTCAGCTGCCCACTTCCTCAATTCCCACGCACCTTCATCAGATCTCAGTTGTCCGATCGTGAGATCGGACGGCTTAAGACGCTTGATCGCCTACTGCTGCGCCCGCCTGGCACGTACGATCGCGCGTCCATGCCACACGTGCAATAGCACGTGATCTCGATTGAGCGCAAACAACCGTCCGATCAAGATCTAATGCTCACCCGCGCTTACTCGCTCGCGCCTTCCTCCCCTTCACTACGGGTCGGACCTGTGCCTACAGCTCGCATAATCACGCTCGACCGCTGCGCTATGAGTCACGGATGGTCGAGCGGGCGCTTTTAGGCGCGGCTGATCACAGCCGTTGGATCAAGATCCAACGGCAGAGAGGGAGCGGGTGCGGGGCCTTCAGAGATTTCATGCGGCCATTTGGGCGACTGAGATGGCACCACGTGGTGCCATCTTGGCCGTCCATCTTCTGGATGTTGTAGATGGTGCCACGGATGTCGGATTGACTTGATTTTTGCGTCGTTAGGCTGCGATCGTTGATCCAAATTCATCTGTGCATTTAGATTTGTCATTTGAAGAGCAGATTTATACCATCCTGGCCCTTGATCTTCTTGGGTTCCCCGGTCACTATCTGATGCTACGAATGCCTGATTAGGGCGATCTTGGAGTCGTTGAACTCCAATCGTTGCCTTGATCACATCCATATGGTTGGATCTTTGATCCGAGGTCTCGATAAAATGTTTGCCCTGTCCAAGCACATAAAAGGAGACAATTAACCTCCATTTTATTCAAACTATTCTAAATGCGAGCTGATGCATGTTATGCAATATTTATATCATGAAATGCAATCCTATGCTTAAGAACATGCATAAATAGACATCTTAAGTAGTGCAAATGTGTTTACATCAGTGCTCCCCATTCTTCCCCCTCCATAGATTTCATTTCATCACATTAAATTCAAATTCCAATTAACCTAGGTGTTTGCATAAATCCTAGGATTAGTTTGGTTGTTTGGATTTTCACTCACATTTCACCCTCACATATAAAAAAGAAAGAAGATATTTTTGTGGGTAATTCAACATACACATACACCCACATTCAAGGCACTTAACCTAATTGATTTTCTTCTACTCAACCGGATTCTGATCTGTGGAACTGGTACACAAATCAACACATAAAAGAGTAGAAATCATTTTAGGTTAATCATTTTTGAGTGCCTAACTCAAAGGTGCAATTGTGGCCAATTGTTTGAGTTGTTTGAGCCACACCACTCAATCTAAAATCAACTCACCAAGTAGCTTCCTCTTAGGGTTTTTAATCTAGGTTCATACCAGGCAGTCCACTTTATTTCCAATTTCAAATGGAAAGCAATCTTCACCCATGCTTGAAAACCTAGTTTGCCTCAAACTTGATTGAATTAAACCTAATTCTAAACCATAAAATCTACTAAGCAAGATTTGAACCCCAAAATTCACCGCATCAAAAAATAATCTTGCTTGAAAACCACTACTTGTGCATACACACAAACAACAATCAATCATTAAGGGCACAACCCAGATAAAGGGTCCATCACATTCCAAAGCACATTCAAACCTAACCCTAAATAAAATAGAGTAGACATTGACCTTAAGGATTTGACTCACTCTTCGAAGCCCAGAATGAGATTATTTTCAATTCGTCTATTTCTATCGGTCAATCTAATGTCTAGCTAGGGGAGCAGAATCAAACAATCATAGCTGGGGGGTACACTAGGAACCGAAGGCGCAAGCTGAAGGAAGAACCTTCTCCCCAGTCCCTACCTCTAACTGGTTGGATTGAAAGGACAGAAGTAGATCTAATCATTTATTTATCTCAAGATTGGTTCTGGGAATCTGTAGGTCTTTAGGCTAGCCAACTTAAGGATAGGTTTGATTGTTTGTATTGTAGGGTGCCTTTCTTCCTCTCGTCTATAATGAATCCTTCCACATTTCATATGCATTCCTTCTCCCTCCCTCCTGTTATGACTTATCCTCAACATGACGATTGTCCCAACTTATACTATAATCAACCATCTCTTACTTTGGATAATTCAGATTGGGGATATAGTTCTGAACCTCCGTGTTTGAGGTCAAACCTTGAGCACCATAATTGTGATTTCTATCCTTCTTCGAGCCACATTGATTATAGATCGCCACCCTTTCATGGACAACCTAATACGATCTACAATCAAGATGGATACACTAATCCTTACTCATCCTCTGAATACATTGCCTTTAGGTCATCACCACCTTTTGAACAATCCGAAATGACCTATTATCAGGAAGGGTATCTTGAATCTCAATTTGTTAACTCCTCTGCATTGACCCCAAACCCGCCAAACCTTGAACCAAGTCATTTGGTTTAGATTAACCAGGTTCAAGATAATGTTTTTGCTAACTTGAGGAATACTATACAATCTTTAGAAGCTTAGCCAATACCTTGTAATGAAGAATTAGAGCCCCTTGATTGAAATGATTGATGATCTGAATAAGTATTTGTTGGATTGGCTCCAGGATGTTAAGGATAAGAACCTGGCTAAGCTTCTACTTAGGAAGTTAGCAAAATTGAGAATGAGATTTGTGGTTGCTTTAGTTCAATCATGGGATTATTCACAGGATGAACGCCCTTTAGGAGTGCCAATGTCAGAACCCGCTAGGCACCTGTTGCGAGGGACATATGTTATGAGGCTGACCAGATTGATTTAGAGCAACCAATTAAGGATGATTCGATTTCTTCACCTAAGATCCCTGAACCAGGGTACGAGGAAACATATGTCTCCATGGATCAGAAAGTGATGGATGATTTTGGGACATACATTAATACGGATTTTGATTTCTTTGATTCTGAGGGTGAAGATTCAATTTGCGAAGTCTCACGTGAGTTTACAGAACATGATTTCTGTGAGACGATTGGGCCTACGGAATTGGTTAAATCATTTGATAGCCCAATAATTGAGGAAATTGATCATATTGGGGCTCAAATGATGGATTCAGAATCGCATTTTCTGAAGGATCCAATTCAATGCCACGATTGTCAGTTACATCCCATTGAGCTTACTGATGATTCTGTTTTTGCGATAACTAAACCCAAGTCAATTATGATTCAATCATATCTTTTAGACTTGGAAATTTTAGATGGGGTGATTAATATACAAAAGATCCTAGAATTTGACATTCTGAATGAGGAGGATAAGAGCTGGGAAATTTTGATTCAGGAAGTAAGCTCCAGAGGAAGTAGAAGACCGAGTCTAAGGCTTCCATTTAATTTGAAACCATCAAAGCAGGACCTTTACGACATTTGTTCTGAGGATGACCAACCCAAGCACACATTCATTGATAATCCTTTGGAGCTTGATTTCTCCATAACCTGACTTTTTTGTGTTGGGTTGCATCCTCATAAATCGTAGGCCTGACCCTGCTTACATATTGATTTTAGGTTTTAAGTAATTTTTATCCGGAACCTTAGATATTCTTGACCATGGGGTATGGGTCTGCATCACAATCTGGTCTACATCTGTGGACATCTGCTGGTAGGTCTTAGGTTGCATCTTTTTATTCTGACTCTAACCTACACTTCCCTGTTCTTTATTTTTCTTCTTTGTATAGTGTGCCTAGCTGAAGGCACTAAATTCAGCATGTATACAGTTTCTATTTATCTCAGAGCGGACTCGTTATTCACGCAATTTAGGTGCTTTCTACTCTACTCCACTCTGTTGCATGTCGTTTTAATATAATGAGGACATTGCATTAGATAGACATGAGGGGGTGGATATTCATCTCTGAATTACTTCGTTAGCTTCGTAGATTAGTTTTATTTTATTTTTATTTATTTTTATAAAAAAAATTAAATTATGAAGGAATGCTTAGACATTAGGACTTTTCAATCATAGGAAATATTACAATAGGATCTGAATACTAATACCACTTAGGTCTGTGGGCTTAATCAGCCTGGGTATCCACTAAAATGTTGATTTGTTTTTCGAGTCCTCGCCATCCTGAATTCTATTTTAATTTGATTAAATAAGTTTGGGTGATAAGTACACAACTTATTAACCCACCCTCTTATTTAAGGGAACTTTAAGTCTAAGCATCTACACACTATCTTGTCACTGACTCATTGTTCGGTGATTTTAATGGAAATTGGGTAGCTAATGAACCTTCTAGGGTGGTATGGCTGGCAAATTATCGTGGGTAACAGCCCACAGGTAGGTTGTCTAGAGCCCAGTCACTAGACCATTCTCTTCTTGCTACCTTTAGGTAAATCCTAGACCAGGGAAGCCACCTACATAAAAAGAAAAAGAAAGTCGAAAAGAAAAGAAAAAGGACAAAAGAAAAAGAAAAAAGGAAAATAAAAGAAATAAGCCACACTTTGCTGCATGAGTATGGATGGTAATTTATCGGTGGTAATAGCTCATTGACCGGTTGTCCAGAACCCAGCTAAAGAAATGCACTAAAATAATCCCCAAAACACTTAGGAAGAAGTGAAGAAGTAGAATAAGCTGGGGAGATGTACATTGGACTCACCTGACGGAGAGACTTTCGCTTATTTATGATAACCTCGGAAGAATATGTCATTGTAATTAATGTGCTGGAAATCTCTCAATAAAAAATTAACAAAGATATGAATTTAAACCACAATAAAGGATGTCGTATCCACTAGGTGGTATAGACCAATAAATTCACGAGAAGATGAATATAATGCTCGCAAACACTTTCGCGACTTTCATGCGACGAATATGCTATTTTAAATGGAGCTTGTAATATCTTTAAAAATTCAATGTTAGTTACGCAATTTTCACGTCAAGAATTAAGCTCAAAAAATATGCATATGACGCATGTGTAATGGCATATCAGATAAATTCAACTTGCATGCAAATTTAATTTCAAATTCAATGTAGAATCATGCACATAACACAAGTAATGTAATTTTAGAAAAGTCTGAGTGCATCAATGCAATGTGGCCTGAATGAAATATGAATATATATTTGGCAATGGCATTGAATGTAATTATTAATGGGAAAGAAAACAGAGGATTTCTTGTCTCTCTTCCTTGCTTAGGCGGCCATGCACGGTTGGCGACGAGAGTCGACGGGGAGGTGCCCCTTGACGAGGGCTACGCAACGGCAGTGATGCAACAGCCAGAGGTGGCCAGTGATGGTCGGACGGAGGTGACCGGCCTCCAGCCAGTTGGAGAAGGAGGCTGCTGCTGCAGCCTGCGTGGCTGCACGCTGGGCGTGCACACGTAAGGAGTTCTGCAGGGAGGCACCGCACCTGCAGGGGCTGCTGGCTTGGGCACCTACGGGCAGTTGGCGTGGGAGCACCTGCGGGGCAGAAAGCATAAGGGCAGTCTGCAGAGGGTGCGCAGCGCCTGCGGGCACTGTAGCAGTTGCAGACAGGTGCCTGCTGTAGCGTACAGGTGGGAGCGCTTACAGAGGGCGCCAGTGGCTGGGCACAGCGCCTGCGAGTGGTTCTGGCCTGAGCGCCTGCAGGAGGTGCTGGCTTGAGTGCCCGTAGGCGATGTTGGCTTGAGCTCCTGCAGACGGTTGAAGGGCACGGTGGACAGCGGGTGCGACGCTGAGTGCAGGCTTGAGGGGTGCGGTGTGGGCACGCCTGGCAAGCTGTGGGGGAGTGGTGATGGTGCGGGGGTGATGATGCGCAGCTGTACATCTGCAGACAGTGCTAGGGCAGGCAGTGGTGCGCCTGCAGGCAGTGCAAGGGCAGGCGGTGGTGCACCTGCAGGTTGCGAGCACTTGGCAGTAGGGGTGGCGCTGGTACGCGGTTATGGAAGGTTTGGCACAGTGCATGCAGTGCTCACAAGGCCCTCCCTCTCCATGGTGGGGAAGGTGGATATCCCCTCAAGGGGGAGGAAGATGACCCCGAAATTGAAGATGCCCTGCTCTCCTTTGCAATACTTCTTTTATCTCCTCTCTCCGCCTCTCAAGGGATTTTCAAATCCCTTTACTAATTTTGGCCGACGATTGTTGAGGAGTTGTTGAGATCGGTTGGAAGACTCAGTTGAGACCGACGGCTGTTGGGTAGGGGAGAATTTAATTCACCCCCCTCAGCTCCTACAATTTATTCCTGTAGCAACAAAATGTAAAATAATTACATACTAAATTATATAATGCAACAAAATAGATAAAAACTAAAGTAATGATGCATGTACTTATTAAATGCCCTAATTTAATTATTAACCAACATAGAATGTTAGAATTGAATTACTTAGGTGTAACAATAATCCATTAAAATGGACTCATCAAATACCCCCATGCCTAAGATTTGCTAGTCCCTAGCAAAAATGAAAAATAATAGAAGTAATCAGAAGATTTCTTCTTTTCTTATTTCAAAACTTTAGAGATCCAGACAAATGTGACGTGATAATAGCATAAGTAACAGATCCAAGTGAAAAAGACAATTTACATTGGAAGTTCATGCTTCACCCTCGGTAAATATTTATGTCGGGATAGGTAACTACTTCCCTCGGGGATAAAGAAGAAGATAATTTTTAATTTGACTTCGGCTTTTGGCTTAGGTAGGAGATATCGAGTTGAATGGATTTGTATTTGGTGGCACACACTCATCTGGTGCTACATGTAATTTAGTACTACAAACTCTAGATCTCTAGACTATTAGAAAAGTCAACTCAGAGAGAGGCTAAACAACTGTGCTCTCTTGATGTTCCTAGGTGCTCACTCTTTTCTTTCTTTTATTTCTGAGATCACAAATCTCGCCAGACTTAGTAATTGCACTCACTGTTTGGTGGCCTCACATGACATCCACACTTCAATTAAAGTCCTAATAACTCTACAACTAAGTTAGAGTCCTCAACCAGTATTCGGGCGATCAGAAATACTAAAAGGAAGGTATGTGTCATATTTGGTGGAACGCTATAGGTGTTCTGTTGCCTCAGAAACAATGTTACATTATAAACTTTTCCTTTTTTTTTCTTCTAATATAACTGTTTCTTCTTTTTCTTTTATTTCTATTTCTTCTTTTTCTTCTTCTTTTTTTTTCTCTTTCTTTTTTTTATAAATCAACATAATACGACAGAGACATTTATTTATGAGGCATTATTAGGGATGATGATGGCCAAGAGGATATTGTGTGGCTTATTTGGTGGAAGTGCCTATTCTCGGCACTAGGAAGGAATGGATAGGACAAGCGTATTTCTGACCTTTGACACTATTACCCTCCTTCAGTCAATGACTCTATGAAGGACGGTCATAACCATCCACCATAGTCATAGCTTTACTAAGACTCTATCTCTATGTATCTGCGTTATTTGGTGACTCTTAGGAATTCACACAAAATACGCACATAGGAACAGAGAGTGAAAACTATGCCTAACTTTGTGGTATCATCATCTAATTATCCAAAACTTCAGAGTCCTTGCAGTAGACTTAGCGCACCATTAATCGCTCTACTTTCTTCTCACAAATATGAGGTGGATCTACTAGAAGATAGTATGCCTGACTCCCTATGAACTGTCCAAGGGTTTAGTAGACTACAAATGCTTATTGGTTTTCCTCAAGGATCCATTACCAAGTCTACGTGCACATGAAAAAAATGAACTGGATTCTAAACTTAAGAAATAATTTAGGAAGAAAAGCCTCTAATGACAAAGGTATTTTGCTAGGGACTAACCCAATCAGCTCAAGAAAAGAGAATTTTTTTTTTATATGCTAACCTAAATGCATGAATACTTCCTACAATGCAAAATGCACCCCCCCATGCCTAAATCCTACAAAGTCCCCATTGTAAAACTAAAACAGGAGGAGAAAGGAAAGAAATCACCTGATGACGGTGTTATTCAGGCTGCTCAGTTGCCTCCCAACAAGCACTACATTTTCTGTCAGCAGCCGACTTATAAGGAACCTGTAAGATAGGAAAGGTTAGAACCTAGAAATATGCATAACAGTGCAGGCCTAGAAAATAGGTATCCATGGATGTTGGTGAGCTAATGATGCAACGTAATACCGAATACTCGCCAGAAGATATGAAAGCGAAGAATCTCATTGGCTACCTTGGGAGGTCTAGGAATAATAAAAGGAATATGAAAAGGGACCTCCTGAAATGGAATAAGTGGAGGATAATAAGGATCCTCCAAAGCAGGATGGGTTTTAAAAGATATAAACAGTAATAGTTCAAACACTTGAAAGGCGAGAGTAAAAGTACAAGCATCAATCAACACTCGCCATTCTACCCAAGGATGTACTGGCCTAATATGTTCTCTAGAAAGAATGCACATGAGTAGAGATCTGAGCCAAGGATCGATTATGGAGTATAAGGGTTGTTTGTAGTGTTGGAAGGTAATGGTTAAGTCCAATGAGGGCTTAGTCGGTGTTAGGTCCAATTCCAACAATGATTCAGATTGTGTACACTCCCTAATAGTTGTAGGCAGTTACACGTTACCCTTCCTAGCATTAATGATCGGAGTCATCTTTGAATCAAGGGTAAACTCCAAATTACAACTCTTTGATGGCAGGGTCAAAATGTCATAATCATTATCATTCAGCTCATCCCTGGATTCGTTTGGTTCACTCAAATTTTTGTCGGGGTGTATATGTGATTCATTAGTGAAGACAGGAGTTGGATCAGTATCCTTAATTATTCATAAAAGAGGACCAGTCTTAATATTTTGGAGCAAGCCTATATCATTGAATTCATTATTCTTCTCGGGGTATAAATCCTCAATTGACTTATTTTGTCCCTGAGAGTCTCCCATGGACTTCTCATTATTTTGTTTGTCCTCCTCTAATATCAACTCTAGTTTTGATGGAGGATGACTCTCAAAAGAAGGGAGGAAGCTGGATTTCACCATATTATTTATATCCTCTGGAGGTAAACCCTCAAATAATAAATAATTCCCTTATGATTCACTCCAGATTTTCAGTCTAGGTTTCTTTATTGGGGCATCCTCATCCTCTAAAATAAACTCTTCATATCCATAAGACCAAAATTGATCATCCTCTATTCCCATAGGGTCACCTTCATTGGGTGCATTTAAATCTTCAGGATATTAAATGATAGGTGTTTATTCCCTACGTGGAGAGTCAGGAGTAGGCTCACTAAGGGTAGAATGGGATTCCACCAGATAATCAATAGGGGAAGTGATAGGAACAATACAACCTTGACCTGGGTTGGTAGGGGTAAGGAGAATACTGTCATTGGGATCAAGGTCCTCAAGAGGTACCATCTTCCCTTGCTTTTGACTCCAATAAAGCTCGGGGGGATAATCACTATGATCATTGTCCTCTAGTGGCCATGTCTCATTGGGAGAGTCTAAGTGATAGCTACATAAAATTGGATCCCTATTGTCATTGGTTTCCTCATCATTATTTGCATGATCATGGTCGTATGGCTAGGGATCAGAATTACTAGGAAGTGTGTAGCTAAGCTGTCTTATTTCTTTATTTAACTGTTGACTATTTCTCAACATCTCTCCCATGGATTTCATCATTTCCTTTTGGTGTTTTTGCATTTCTATCATAAAAGAGGAGAGGCTACTACTATTAGGTTGGGGAGGATAGTCAACTTTAGGCTCTGGTTGCCTAGGGGTATCGGTCCAACCTCGATACGGAAAATCATGAAGGGTGGGAGGGTTGGATGTTTACATGAAAGTAGGGATTTCAAGGTTGGAAAATCCCACTCGTAGGCTTTGCTCAAAAGTGGGAGTTATCAAGCTAGTGCTCCTAGGATAAGAATAAGAATGATCCCATGAATTGTCAATGTACCCATCAAAGGATGGATACGCTCGGGGCATGGGATCTCGATTAAAGATAAGAAGTATTGACTCTAATAATCTAAATGATAGGAGTAAGGGTGATCCATTTCTTTAAGCAAAATAGTTTTAACTCTCTTAGGATTTTGAAGAATTCAGAACACGAGCAGAAACTTCCTAGAGAGTTCTACTGTCAAAGAAAACACAAATTCAGTGGGATCTTGTTTCTAGTAGATTGTAGGTCTTAGAATTTAATGTTCAGTTGGTGGCCAAACAAGTTTTGCAAAAAAGAAAATTACACTTCCTAGGCCAACCTTCGCTGGTCCCTATAACCTACTCGCAAGGGATGGAAGTCTCGAATCGAGCCCACACACGAGGAACCGAAGTAACTTGGTGGATAGGCTTGTTGATTTCCGACTAAATTTCCTTGTGGTGCAAAAGAGGAGAGGTAGAAATTTATCTAGTGACCTTATGTGTGAGATGCACAGTATCTCAGATGTGCAAATATACGATCGTGTTTTGATTTTTGAAATTTTGCAAACAAGATCCTTTTGCACACAATTTTCAGTCATAGATTTTAAAGTCCAACCTCTTAGCAGTCCCAATTTTTAAAGTGACCACTGAATTAATTTGATTCAAGCACTTTAGTTGTCTTAGATTTAGGTTCAAGGCATATGCATGACAGGTAATTGATGCTCAAGGGAAGACATACCTTACTCCAGCTTTCTTTGTGCAATGTATATAATGCAGTAAAAATAAACTAGATGCTACTCATTCAATCCTAGATGGTCATCCTATAGATATGCAGCTTCTAGCAGGTAGTTCGATTTTTTTTTTTAATAATAATAATAAATAAACAGACCTAATCTAACTAACTAACCAAAATGCAGTTCAAACAATTTAAATAATCCTAAAATCTAAATAAATGGGAACACGCTCCCGAAAATACGCTCCCGCATACAAGAGCGATAAGAAATAAAGAGGCACTGGGAACACGTTCCCAAAAATACTCAACAACAGTCCAAAAGATAGAAATTGAATTCTAATGTTTATCTAAACTAAATCTAACTAAGATCTATTGGCTAAATCAGAAATAGGCTTCTCCGTAAGCATATGTGTGTGGGGTCAAGGCCCACGTGTTCCTGTTGCTAGCCTCTAGGTGGCGTCAAGGTCCACCAAAAGGATCGTCTACGCCGTGTGCATCATTCAGGTTCAATGTCGTTGCTCTACTGCACCTATCACCGTGTCAGATTCCTCGCATAATGAAAAAAATGATCAGATGATTGCGTAACTCAAAATATTCAAAAAATAATAACGTAAATCTAAAGCATCTGTTACCTTCCCAGCAACATTGACATTTTGAAGGAGAGATTTTCACTTATTTATGATAGCCCTAGAAGAATAAGTTGTTGTAGTTAATGTGGTGGAAATCTCTCAATCAAAAATTAACATAGATATGAATTTAAACCACACTAAGGGATGTCGTATCCATAGGGAGGAGTAGACCAATAAATTCACGAGAAGATGAATATAATGCTCGCAGACACTTTCGCGACTTTCATCCGAGGAATATGCTATTTTAAATGGAGCTAGTAATATCTTTAACAATTTAGGGTTAGTTATGCAATTTTCACGTCAAGAATTAAGCTCCAAAAATACGCATATGATGCATGTGTAATGGCATATCATATAGATTCAACTTGCAAGAAAATTTGATTTGAAATTGAATGTAGAATAATGCACATAATAAAGTAACGTAATTTAAGGAAAGTTTGAGTGCATCAATGCAATGTGGCCTGAATAAAATATAAACATATATTTGGCAATGGCATTGAATGCAATTATTAACTGGGAAGAAAATAGAGGATTTCTCCTCTCTCTTCCTCACGTGGGTGGCCGTGCACGGTTGGCTACGAGAGTCAACGAGGAGGTGAGCCTCGACGAGGGCTACGCAGCGGCGATGACGAGATGGTCGGAGGTGGCCGGCGGTGGACAAACGGTGGAGGACGACCACCGGCATGTTGTAGGAGGAGGCCGCAGCCGCAGCCCATGCAGCTGTGCGCTAGGCGTTCTGCAGGGATGTGCTGTGCCTATAGGGGCTGCTAGCTTGGGCACCTGCGGGCACTTGGCGTGGGAGCAGTTACGGGGTAGAAGGCGTAAGGGCGGTCTGCAGAGTGCACACACGAGCGCGGGTGAGGGCGTGCAGTGCTTGTGGGCACTGTAGTAGTTGCAGACGGGCGCTTTGTGCAGTGCACGGTTGGGGCACTTGCAAAGGGCGCGGGTGGCTGGGCACAGCGCCTACGGGCAGTTCTGGCTTAAGCGCCTGCAGGCGATGCTGGCTTGAGTGCCTGCGGGCGGCTGAAGGGCACGGTGGACTGCGAGTGCGACGTTGGGCGCAGGCTTGAAAGGCGCGATATGGGCTCGCCTGGCAAGCTGTAGGGGAGCGGTGATGGCGTGGTGGCACTGGTGCGTGGGTGCACACCTGCAGATAGTGCAAGGGCAGGCGATGGTGCACCTGCAAACAGTGCAAGGGCAGGCGGTGGTGCGCCTACAGGCTGTGAGCACTTGGCAGAAGGGGTGGCACGGGTGCACGGTGATGGATGGTTTGGCACAGTGCAAGTAGTGCTCATAGGGTCCGCCCTCTCCACGGAGGGGAAGGTGGATATCCCCTCAAGGGGGAGGAAGAAGACCTCGAAGATGAAGATGCCCTCCTCTCCTGTGCAGTCCCTCTTTTATCTCCTCTCTCCACCTCTCAAGGGATTTTCAAATCCCTTTACTAATTTTGGCTGGCGGTTGTTGAGGAGCTGTTGAGACAGGCTGGAAGACTTAGTTAAGGCTGACGGCTATTAGGGAGGGGAGAATTTAATTCACCCCACTCAGCTCTTGCAAGTTATTCCTGCAACAACAAAATGTAAAATAATTGCATACTAAATTATAGCATGCAATAAAATAGATAAAAACTAATGTAATGATGCATGTACTTATTTAATGACCTAATGTAATTATTAACCAAAGTACAATATTAGAATTGAATTACTTAGGCATAACAATAATCCATTAAAATGGACTCATCATCACCCTTGTGTTGACCTCATAAAAATAAAAGTAGGGAGAAAGCTACCGGTCGTAAAGATATACCTTTAAGCAAAACTCTCTTTTTAAGGTCACCTAAAGGCATAGAAACCTAAAGTCCATTCTAATTGCTGATTAACGAGTCTATCACATTCACAATAAGATGTTTAGAACTTAGGGTTCTCATCAAATCTTGGGTGGGTTAAGTGGTCGTAGAAAGCCACTCTTAAACACTAAACTCAAAAATCCAAAAAAAATTAGAAAAGTAGAAAAATAGAAAAAGAGATTTTTTTTAATAAGGCGGAGGCTTGGGGTGGTCTGCATTTTGGTAGATACCCGAGTACTGTTGTGTCTTTGAAAGTTCAGATCCTAAATAAAAAAATTTCTTAATGTTGAAAATAACTTATGCCCAAGTAATCCAACCTAATCCTTTTATAAATAGCATTCAGTTTTTACTAGGGAGTTGGAAAAGATAGGCATGGGGGTGTGATGTGCATACATTTGATTAACCTAAAATGCCTATTAATGCATGTTCTTAGTATCACATTGGCATCATACATTGTAAATAGTGCATAACATGCATAATCATGTGTTTAGATCAAGTTGTATAAATTGTATAGTAATTGTCTGTTTTTTATGGTCAAGGATAGGGCGACTTTTTATAAGGGCTCAGATCGAAGATCGAACTATGCAGATTTGATCAAGGCGACGATTGGAGTTCAACGACTCCAAGATAGGCCTAATTGGACATCCGTAGCACCAAATAGAGACCAAGGAACCTTAAAGAGCAAGGGCCAAGATGGTGTTAATCTGCACCTCAGACGAAAAATCTGGCTACACGGATGGGTTCAGATCGACAATCGCAACCTAATGATGTGAAAATCGGTCCAATCCGACACCTGTGGCACCATCTACAACACTCAGAAGATGGATGACCTAGATGGCACCACGTGGCACCATCATAGCTACCCAACACCGGCCGCAACCCTCCTTCTTCACCCGCTCATTTGATCTCGACCATTGGATGAAGATCCAATGGCCGAGCTCGCTTGCAAAACCGCGACCATCCACCGGCTTAGCGCAGCAGTTGCATGCTCATGGGCGAGGCAGAGGTCGCGGGATCAATCCCTACAGGGCCTCAAATCAAGGCACAGGCATGGAGTAGGCGTGCAATCAGAGCTACGCGATGAAGATCGAGTGGCGTTGAGCGATCATACGCGCGGCGCTTACGCGTGATCGCACGTGGGTGCACGGCGTGAGCATAGCTACTCTCAGCCGCCCAATCTCTTGATCGAACGGATGTGAGCACGCGAACGTGCGCAAGATTTTATGTGGAGAAGAAGAGTGGGAGCGCATAGCGCGTGCACACGTCGCCCACGACCGACCTTTAGTGATGTTTAAGTCCGTCACTAAAGGTCCCATATTAATGTTTTTGAAATTAAAATGTCCAAAATGGACCCGCTCCTTGCAACTATAAAAGGAGTCCCCCTTTATATGGATTTCTCATCCCTTCCTTCTCTTCTCCCCCTCTCTGAAGCTCAAGAGAAGCTTGTCCCACACCCGGGATGCTCCTCAAGAGCTAAAATCAAATTTTCGCCCCTATGTCGGAAGCGGATCTCGCGACGATGACGATGTGCTGCCTCGTTCCCGTTCCTCCTGCTTCGACTTCCCTATTCTCACTTTGTTCCTCATCTTCCAGGCATAATCTCGTCCGGCTCATCCTCCAAGCGATCATCGAGGAGGATAACTTCTCTCTCCCATTCCTTTTTCTTGCTTTCTAGGGTAGAATTTTCCTTCCTTTTAGTTGTAATAATTTCTCACTTTTTAGTGTAATCTTCTTGTGAAACATCAAGTGAATGTTTTCTCTCTCTCTCTTTCTCTTATTCTCTATATTTATTCCATTTCATTATGATTATTCTACTCTTTAAATAAAAACACAAAAAAATATTATTGCGAATTTTGATCGACGTAGCCTCCCTTAGTTCGACTAAGGATTTCTTTTCCGGTATAAATTTTATTTGTTGAACCCAAGTTCTTCAGTACTCAAACTACAACGATAGGTTTTCAAAACCAACTCCGATAGAGTAATCTTCTGACGTTCAACAGCCGTCATCTTTCTCCCAGAAAAATGTCCACCACACGCAGATGCATGGTAGAACTCAAGTATACTATGGAACTCATTTTCCGGGATGCATCGACGAATAATTTGGTCGATGTCGATACGATAAATCTCAAGATCATCCTAAAAATATTATTTGGCCTCGGACATAAGTCTATTCAATTGTTGTTTGGTCCAATCCTGGGGGATTTGACTAACAGCCAAATAATTGACAATATCCGCAAACAAGGGGGTTTGGACACCCGAGATTGTAAGGATCGTTTCATCTGGAAAAGCTTCAGAGATAGGGATATCCGGATGAGGAGAATCAATTAGAATTCTCCACAGGTGATCCGCCACTACATTTGTGCCCCAACTTTGTCCGTGATTTCAAGATCAAACTCTTGAAGTAACAGAATCCAGCGAATAAGCTGGGACTTGGCATCCTTTTTGGCCAAGAGTTGTTTCAAGGTCAAGTGGTCGATGTAAATGATAATGTGAGAACCTAAAAGATATGCCCTAAATTTTTCTAAGGCAAAGACTATGGCTATCAATTCTCTTTCAGTTACAGTGTAATTCCTTTGGGCCTCATCCAGAGTCTTGCTAGCGTTGTAGATTACGGAGGGCTTTTTCTCAATTTTCTAACCGAAGATAGCCCCGACTGCATAATAAAATGCATCCGCCATTATCTCAAATGGGGTTGTCCAGACTGGTGGTTGCAACATCGGAGCATAGGTGACTGTTGTTTTTAATAAATCAAATGCCATACGGCATGATTCATCAAACTCGAACGGCGTGTCTTTGGCCAGAAGGTTACTCATGGGTTGAGCAACCTTCGAAAAGTCCTTGATGAATCTTCTATGGAAACACACATGCCCAAGGAATGAGCGAATCTGCTTTACGAGTGTGGGTGGAGGGAGTCTAGAGATAGCATCCACCATAGCCTTATCAACTTCAATACCCCGATTAGAAACCACATGACCCAAGACATTGCCTTCTTGGGTCATGAAGTGGCTCTTCTCCCAGCTAAGGACTAGTCGTGTCTTGATGCATCTATGGAGGATCAATTCCAAGTTAGTTAGAAATAACTCGAAGGAATCTCCGAAAATGGAGAAATCATCCATGAACACCTCAAGAAAATCTCCCACCATGTCCAAAAAGATGGCCAGCATGCACCTTTGAAAAGTCATGGGTGCATTACAAAGCCCGAACAACATCCTATGAAATGCAAAGGATCCATAGGGACATGTGAAAGTTGTCTTTTCCTAATTTTTGGGATGGATAGGAACTTGGTTATATCTCGGATAACCATCCAAGAAGCAAAAGTATTTATGCCCGGCTAACCTCTCTAGGATTTGATCAATGAATGGCAAGGGGAAATGGTCCATTTTGGTGGTTGTGTTTAGCTTCCTATAGTCAATACAAACTCTCCAAATAGAAGCTGAACAGGTGGTAGAGGATTCCCCTTTCTCGTTAGTCGTAACAGTTACTCTAGACTTTTTGGGTACAATTTGAATGAGGCTAACCCACAGACTATCCAAGATCAGGTAAATGATTCCAGCATCGAGCCACTTGATTATCTCCTTTTTGACCACTTCTCACATATTCGGGTTTAATGTCCTCCGCATTTCATGAGAAGGGTGGGATCCATCTTCCATAAAAATATGGTGATTATAGTAAGATAGCTCGATCCACCTAAGGTCGTGGATGGTTCAACCAATTGCCTCTTTATTTTTCCCAAGGACCTTAATTAATCTCACTTCTTGCTCCTTAGTCAAATTATCACTAATAATCATAGGGAGCATATTCTTAGGTCCTAAGAACTCGTATTTCAAATTTTTAGGCAAGGGTTTCAATTCTAGCTGAGGTGGGTTTAGTATAGAGGGAAGGGAGGATGCAAATGAAGATTCATTAGGATGAATATACTGGATTATAAACTCAGGAATCAACTTAAGAATAAATCCCTAATAAAACCTTAATAAAAAATCTTTACGCCTAAATGCATTTATTAGTATTATTTTTTTTTTATTTTAGACATAAAGATAAGACATGTAATGTCCACCCCCTAATGCCTATTCATTACAATGTCCTCATTGAAATGTATGCATGAAAATCAAAAATATAATAAGTAAGAGGAGGGGATATCACCTGACTTTTCTTGTTGATCCTAGGTCAGCGTTGATAAACTCCAGTTTATCATCATTCTTATGCATTAAAACTAACCTAGCTCTTAGGATTTTACTCCTCAAACGGGTTTTTGGGCTGCATTTAGGCATAAAATAGGTTAGGCATGCATTGCATTTTTTATTGTCTTTTTAATATGTTTTTGTGAGTGTTAGGGATGTACAGATATGTAGATCCCTAAAACCCTAGCACTCAAGAAGGCAAATGGTGAAGGAGAAGCCCAGACTAGCTGGAACTCAGCCTAATCCAGCTCACCTCAGCTTGATCCAGCTCACTGCAGCTAGAACCTAGCTTACTTGAACTAGGGTTGGCTCATCCCAGCTCCATTCAGCTAATCTCAGCTGGATGGCAGCTCAAGAGAGTTCACCTTAGCTCACCCTAGCTCAAGTCAGCTCAGATCCAGCTCAACTTAGCTGAGTCTAGCTCATCTCAGCTCCCACTAGTCCACAGGGAGCTCTAGCTAGCTTAGCTAAGTTGACAGGAGTTCATCCCAGCTCAGATCCAGCTACATCCAGCTCCACTCAGCTACAGCCAGCTGAAGAAGAACTCATCCCAGCTCAGGAAGCTCAAGTCCAGCTCCCGGGGACTCAGCTTAGCTCAACTCAGTTGAGCTAAGCTACCTTAGCTGCCTCAACCAGCTTGATTCTCCCCGGGAGCACCAGACCTAGCTCACCTCAGCTCATTTTGGTAGAAGCTAGCTCACTTTAGCTTGGCTTAGCAACTAGCAAAGAACTAGCAAGCTAAGCCAGCTAGAGTAGCCCCATGCCAGCCTCTTCAGCAGCAGCCAGCTCCAGCTCCAGCTCCAGACTTCTTCTCCTCAGCTCCTTCCTCCAAACCCTAGCTCCAACACCTTCTGCTCTACTCCTCCATTAGCTAAGCTAGTTTAGCTTAGCTTAGCTTAACTATGCTCCAACTTCCTTGGCTTGTACCACCCCAAAAACCAACCTACCAACTCCACCCAACTAGCTCCACCTAAGCTCCACATAAGCTAACCTACTTGGCACCAACCTAACCTACCCACCACCTCCAAAAGACACCTAAAAGTGGTGCCAAAAACTACCCATAACCACCCCTTACTGGCGCCACTTTTCCCTCCAAAATCCCCCCTTATCTCCACCACACAATCCCCCTTGAATCCATCTCCACCATCCACCTAACTCCCCTTCTAGAAGACCCCATGTTGGCGCCAACATGGGGGTGTCTCTCCACCACCAAAAGAAACCAACACCACCATAACCACCCCCTTTAACACCCCTTGGGTTGGCGCCAACTCACCCTAGCCATAGGATCACCAACCACCCTCATCCTTCCATCCTAGCCCTCCATTTCAAGGGGCACCTTAACCCCCCATCCTATTCTATAAAAAGCCACCACCTACCACCATTTTGGAGCATCCTCCCTTAGTATATTTTCTTACCTAAACCACCTATACCTACGGCCAAGAAGAAGGAGTAGAGAAGGAGATTTAAGGGGCACATCACCAACCCCTTTGGTGCCTTCTTCTCCCCACTCTCTTCAACTTGAGCCACGCCAAGGAGGAGGACTCTTCCACTTCAAGGAGGACGGCCAGGCAAAGGAGAAGGACTTAGGGTGGACGTCCACCCTTGGAGAGAACTTAGGGCACGCCCCCTAGGGCTTGCCTTGAAGGACATCACCTTGGCGGAGCACTGCAAGGAAGGAGTTGAAGGACTCTTTTCAAGATTGGGAGCCACCAACCTTGGAGCAAGAAGCCCTCTTCTTCACCATCTATCTAGAGGATTTGTGTTTTCCTTTCTTTATGTCAATTTTCTAGTAGTAGAAGCATTCCTCTACTAGGCATTTTTGTTAAACACTTTTTT
Organism: Thalassia testudinum; assembly: GCA_037157565.1. Classification (NCBI taxonomy): domain Eukaryota; kingdom Viridiplantae; phylum Streptophyta; class Magnoliopsida; order Alismatales; family Hydrocharitaceae; genus Thalassia; species Thalassia testudinum. Next base: position 22,925,371 of record JAZHRO010000007.1, on the reverse strand, counting down.
TTAATTATCTAGTTGCCTTCTTTGCAATTTCTTATTTGCATTTCTATTTGCTTGTTTTTAGCATTCCTCACTCCCTCTCCCTAACTATTCTAGGCCTCCACTTGCCTAGAGTGAGCTTAGGGAAAGGCTCTACTTGCCACTTAGAAGTAGTATTTTAAATTGAAGTGTAAATCACCTTCCCGTCACCATTCCGCATGTTGTCTTAATTTAAAACAAAAAAATGATATATTGAAAAATACCAAAAAGAAAGTTGAGATTGTATTCCAAGCAAGAGAATCACTATTGCAAACATTTGGCCTCCTTGGACGACCCTAGATACTCCCCTATCTAGGAATATAAATTTAAGAGTTGATCGGTTTTACGCGTTACAACGACGTATTTTAACAAACCGCGTGAAATCGCAATCAAGCGTGGATGCAGAAGATGCAAATCTACCTGTAATGAATACTGGGTTGCCTCCTAGCTAGCGCTAAGTTTAACATCATTTGCTGAACTTAATCTCAAAAATATATGTAATTCAATGTTGTGGGTCAAGAGAAGGGGTAATAATTGTTGCAGAGAGATTCAAGATTAGTATAAAGATATGATCATTAGGTCCAAGAATCAGTGATCCACAAATGTGGACTAGCTGATGATGTAGCCTTATTGCAAAGAGTCTTTCTGATTTGGAATATCAAACAGGGTTAGGTGGATGAGGTTCAAATTGTAGAGCCTGTTTGTCAATCTAGTTCCATAATTCAAGAAGAGGTGGTATAGCATCTGGATTGAAATCATGATTTAGAATTAAATCTGGTTCTGAATTAGAGTAATAAGGATCTTCATAATGGTAGTTGATATAAAAAATCATGACTTCTCCAAGCTCTGGGTCATATGAGGGCAAAGGTGGGGTTGTGCTGAATTCATCAAAATCCTCATTAGATATTCTCTCTTCCTCATCCAAAGTCGTTTCTCCCTCAGATTCAAACCATCCATTTCAACCAGTTGGCTTATAAGTTCTTCCCCAGTCCATTATGTGTTGAACTTCTTCTTTTAGGTTAGTTTCTTGGTTCTTGTCCTTAGATTGTCCATTTTCTTTAACTCCCTCGAAATTTAATAGCACTTGTATTTTAGGGTGGATGTATTGAGGATTCTTAATTTCATCATCTAATTCGTCATGAGTTACTCCCAGGAGTTTCTCTATCTCACTAAGGTCCTTTTCAATTTGATTTTCCATGGGAGGTGGTAGATCATAATTATCCTCAAGTACATACCCTTCTTTCTTTTCATGCTAGTCAAGAGCTTTGGTAGGATTTGGATCATCTTTAGTGTGAATTGCCAAAACTTGTTCAATTGTTCCTATGATCTTGACGGAACCACAATTCACCTTATTCTTTTAGGAAGTTTTAAAAATAATGAGTTGACAATTCTTCCTTTCAACGATAATGTGCATAATCCCCATCTCACAATTAATTAGAGCCTTGGCAGTGGTCAAGAAAGGTCTCCCTAAGATTATTGGTGTGTGGTTCAGGTTTTCTGATGCCTCCATATCTAGAACAAGGAAGTCCATAGGGTACTCAAAATCCCTCACTTTTACAATCACATTTTGTACAAGGCCCTTTGGAATTTTGGTTGATCTATCAACAACCTGAAGGGTCACATCAGTATGTTGCAAGGGGCCTAAATCTAGTTCTTCATATAATTCTGTGGGGATTAAGTTGATGGAGGCACCAAGGTCCAATAAGGCTTGATCCAGGATGAAACCATCTATTTCACATGAGATTAAGGGGGTCACTGGATCTTTCTTTTTAGGAGGGAGCTTATTTAGGATGATGGCACTGGCTTGTTCAAAAATCATGACCTTTTTGATGGTTTGGCCTGGCATTTCTGTGTACATAATTCCTTTAGAAATTTCACATAGGCTGGGATGTTCTCAATAGCCTCAAGGAGTGGTATATTCACCTGGACTTGCACTAGAATCTCAAGCCACTCCTTAGATTGATTGATTTTCTTTTCCTTGGGTTTGATCAAGGCTTCAGGAAAAGGTGCTTGAGAAAAATCATGAGTATTCAAATCCCGAGTCTTGTTTTCCAGATTAGTTTGATCTCCCAGGTTAGATTTAGGGTCCTCATGATCTTGGTAAGATTCTGATGTAGAAGAATCTTAGATTTGTTTCCCACTTCTCAAAGTGACAGCACAGGCATGTACATCAGGGTTAGAAGGGTAAGGTGGGTTTTGCAAAATTAGTTGATCCTGTGTTGGGTTAGGGTTAACAAGGCCTTATGGGTGTTGGGGAGCAGGCTAAATTAGGTGTGCTTGTTGCTCCTGTGTGTTGTGTTGTTAACCCTTTTGAGATTCCTTAGGTCTGGGACAGGTTGGGATGGCAGCATCCCGTGTTGTCTAGCATCAGCTAGTTGGTCTAGTCGTCTCGTTAGTTCTGTTCTCAATTGATTCATCTCTCGCATTTCTTTGAGGACCAGACTCAAATCAGAGGGCTGGTTTTCCAGAGTAGGTTGTGGTTCATATGTGAGTGGTTGTGTATACCTACTAGGTTCCCATAAGTGTTTTGCTTAGTCAAGTTTCGACCCAGGGTGAGTTTCTGACTTGACCAAGCAAAGTTAGGATGGTTACGCCATCTAGGGTTGAAAGTGTTTGAATAAAGCTCATTTCTAGTGCAACCCTGGAGTGCATTCACATCCTCAGGATAACTAGGCATTGAGCCACCTAGTTCAGAATTCGAGGGCATCAAGGTCCCTCCTTGGCACCCAGAAGGAGATGGGTCCAAGTACTGTTGGCTCATAGGTGGAGCCATGGTTAGATCATTGATGTTGCGCACGGATTCCTAACCTAGAGGGTTGGGGAGTTGGTTGTGGGTTAACATATTCATTCCTTGGGTAGGCATAGGGTTTAATCTAGATTGTATACCTAAGGAACTCCCACCTTTTAGAAGATTATCCAGTTTCTTATCCAAATTCTCCACATTCTTTCCCATAGGTTCCACCTTGTCTAATCGTTGTGCAATTAGCTCTAAATCAACTAAGTTTGAATTGTTGTTAACTTCATAAACTCCTCTTCTTGGTTGGTTAGCTCCATTAAAGGCCGACATTGAGGCATTGTTGAGGGAATTTTCAATCATATTCTCAAATAGTTGAAAGGCTCCCTCAGCATGTTGACTTAAGAAATTTCCCCCACATGCTGCATCAACAAAATTCCTCAGATTATCACTCAACCCAAAATAGAAAATATGGTCTAAGTGCCACTTCGGAATACCATGATGAGGGCATTTCCTAGCTAAATCATTGAACCACTCCCAAGCTCATGTAATTGTTCCCCAGGATTCTACTTAAAGATTGTTATGGCACATCTAAGGGCATTAGTTTTTCCTACGGGGAAGAATTTCAATAGGAATGTGCTTCTCAGGTCTTCCCAAGCTAGGATTGGTCTACCAATTATTCTCAACCAATGTGCAACTCTATCCTTCATGGAGAATGGGAACATCTTCATCATTAGGGTACCTTCATTCATGTTCCTAGGGCAAAAGGTTCTTCCCATGTGCAGGAGCTCTTCAAGGTGGTGGAAGGGGTCATCTGATTCACGGCCATGGAAGTGGGGAATCAAGTTAATGATCTAAGGTTTGAGTTCAAAATCTTCCCCATCCTAAGGTACCCTAACAAATGGTCCAGGTTAAGCATTAGGAGGGTTATAAAAGTCATGAAGGGGCCAATCTGCCCTTCTATTTTGGAGTTGAGTGATCGCCTGGACTATATATTCCATATGTCCGTCATGATGCTAGCCCTGCTTAGTGATCTACCTTTATAAGAGAGTCATAGGATCCTGATTTTGTTCGTCGATCTCTTTTTCCTCATGATGAGTAGCCATTGCAGAGGGTTTAGATTCAGATCTTGGATAAATATGTCTTCTCCTAGGATTTCTTTCTAATGGAGGTAGCAAATCAGGATTTTGAGATCTACTTTGCATGTATCAGAAGAATGTCAGTAGATGAGAGAGAAGACGGATGAGAGAAACCCCGCCCACTCAATGCAAGCAAAAACTGGTCCTTAGAGTGTCAACCCTAATTAGACCTAATCCTGGCTCCCCAAAACATGACTGGGTTAGATCAACCCTTGAATTACTTGGCAAGCAAGAAGGGTGGGACCCATTAGGACACCCCGCACAGTGAGACACCACTAAAGGTTAATGCGGTTACCACACTGACCTTTCTTGTCACCAGTAGGTCCAAGTAGAGAAGGCCTTAACCTTAGCCTAATCTAGTTTCAAGTCCCCAAGTCTATTAGTCCTTCTTAGGGCACGTCTACTCAATTTTAGGCTTAGGCTTGATGTGCTTTTAGAATGTGATGCACGTTAGGGGGTGTTTGCCCTTAAAATTGATTTTGAAATATGTGAAGTGCTCAGGCAAATAGGGTTCATAAGCAATTTCTTATGATGAAGTACCTTTTAAGATTCAAATGCTTGTGTTAATGAATTTTAGGGTTCACTTGATTAGATATTTTCAAACAAGGTTCTAATGAGGCACACAAAAGTTTTGCAAATCCTAATTTGTTTGATAGATTTCCTTTAAGTATGGAAATGCAAGTGTGCTCTATCCTTAGTGTAAAACCCTAAGCACAGATAGTTCTAAATGATTCCTCTAGGTCCAAAATGATGAGTGGTGTGACCCAAGCAATGCAATCAATTGGTCTTCCTGCACCACTAACTAGGCACTCAAAAAATATTTTTTTCAAGAATTTAAATGCATGTTTTCTATTTTTTTAGATTTAAAATATACTGGGTGTTTCATAGTCTATCTTGAACCCCAGTTCGCGATCAGATAATTCTTGTAATTAAACGAGCAAAAAATAGTTTTCTTATATTTTTATAAAATTTTCACTTTCTCAGAAATTAAGTGCCATAAATTTTACTTCAATTAGAGTTATATAAAAATTCCTATGATATTTTGAACTCGGAAAAATCAGGAACCAAATCCTTATTGATAACAGTTCAATACATGAATTTTTAAGATTTCTCTGTGACTCTGATTGTTGCAAATTTGGGTATGTTGTTCTGACTTTGAAATCTACGTCCATTAAAAATTTGAGAATTTTTGGAGGTGCAGATCTTCGAAAATTGGATTTCTGAGGTAAAGTTTTATTTCAGCCTGAAATCAAGAGAAATATTTTTTTCTTTTCTTTTTTTGAATAAGAAAACAAATTCTAACTAATCCTAGGGTTCAAGCAAATCCTAAATCTAACTAATCTAAACGACAGGTACTTATCTGAGGTTCGAACCCGCACTTTCTCCGTTGTCGTGTTTGGTTCAAATTTCTTCGTTTCCTGCACACACGAAATCAACGAAAAATGTAGAGAGTTAAAAATCTCAAATACGCACTGAAAAGCTTCAAAAATTTTCTTTGCCTCCCCCATAATGGCACCAATTTGTTTGATGCGTAATTGTGATTAAAATTTGCTTAGTTGTAGTATAGCACGAAAACACAACGACAAATAATATTTATAAAACCAGTGAGTACCAGGTCATTCGCAGGGAGGCAATCTCGACTTTTAACGGAAGCTTTTTAATGGAATTAGTTCTAAAAAGATATTTATATATGTATATATATGTATAGAGATGCATCAAATATTCATAAGATCATATTTCATTGCATTGATAAAGAGTTTTTTATAGTAGAAATTGCTATGCAAAAAGTAAAGATAGATAGAGAGAAAGAGAGAGAGGGAGAGAGAGAGACAGAAGAAAGTGGCAGAGAAATGACGCTGCTTGCGGGATGCTTGTGTGAGATGCAGTAGCACCTCAGATCCAGAGCGCTAAGACGGAGTTGGAGAGGAGTTGCAGAGGGATGGAGAGTTGCAGAGAAGATGGAATATATCTGAAGTTGATGGAAGAGAGAGGTTCTAAGTGAATGCTTCAACTAAGGGGGCCCTAGGCATTCTTTTATAGCTTTTGTGAAGGGCAAAAAGGGTATTTCAACCCTTAATCTTGTGCAACAACACCTTGGCTAATCAGATCTGTTGATCGGGAGATCAACGGCTTTGATTTGGCCTAAAAATAACCTTCAAAAGACCTTCTATGCTCGAATTCGTTCTAGTGGCAACACGTGGCACACTGTACGCCCTCAGATCCTCATCGCACGGCCCCTACTCGCCCGTGCCTTTGTGTTTTCGCCTTCGCTACATGCCTTCAAATCGTGCCTCATCGTCAGCGGTTCGATTTCAAATCCTACACTCAATTCTCGCACCTTCCTGATCTCGCAACAATCAGTGCAATCACGCATCCTGCCCGTGATGCGCTTTGATCATGCCACGTGGGAAGCTCTACGCCGTCAGATCGCCCAATTGCCCTGCACGCACCCACTCGCTGATGCCGCATTAATTTTGCATGGCACAGGGCTCGAATCCATGTCCCGTGCTTACGTGCGCACACGCGCGAGCCAATGTACTGCGCAAACTCTTTATCATATATACTTTCTTATTTATATTTATGCTGATCTAATCTGGGTGGCGACGTGGCATGCTCGTGGCCATTGGATGAAGATCGAACATCCTACACTGTGAGGAGAGGTGCCTTCTGGAGTTGGGGACATGGCGAAGGGCGGCTGCGATGGTGCCACGTGGTGCCATCATCGCCGTCCATTCTTCTTCTCTTTATATCTGATGACATAGGCCTCCGATTAAGTTGATTTCTACACCATTGGACTACGAATGTCATTCTGGATCCACCCGTGTGGTTGGATTTGTCATCTGAGGTTCGAAAATTTACCTTTTGGCTCCATGATGTCTGTTCTTCTATGGACTATACACAATGCTCAGGTTGTCTGATTAGGACGATTTCGGAAGCATTGAACTCCTGTCGTCATTCCGATCAGATCTGTCTGGCCTGATCTGACATCTGCGGCTTCGACTCATTTGCGATTAAAATCATCTCTTTTAGGCCATAAAATGATGATATTATCTATATGACTAATAAACTAACTAGTATGCGAATTACGATGCTTATGCATGCATTGACTCGAAGTTATGCTAGAATCTAGCTCAATTCAGGTATTTTAGGTTGCATGATTTCTGTGTAATCATGTCCACAGGGAGGAATAGGCCAATTGAAACTCGTACCTATCTAAAATAGATGTTCACAATTAATTTCACCTATAAACCATGTCAAAACCACCTTTAAATCAAGATAACAATGATTAGATGAGATGATATTGCATTACTTGAAAGAGGAAGGGGGTTTTCACAAAATTAAAGGATTAGAATAATGTTTAATCAAAATTCCAACTCTTCTAATGGCATGAAATGTAAATATTAATTCTCACGGAAACAAAGACCTCCTTTGCGGAGCTACTACATGCACAAGAGGGTGTGGTCAGCCGTGAGGAGCTCACCGGAGCTTGTTGGCTTCCAGCCGCATCTAGTGGTGGTGGCATCACTGCTCTGAGTGGCCAGAGCCAACAGGGGTGAGGAGTGGTCAGTGGTGGGTGTTGTTGGCAGTTGTAGTGGCGAGTAGCACGCAGCAGCCTCACGAGCACGTGCTGTGCGCTTGTGAAATGGGGGTGTCGGCGAGGAGGCGAGGGTGGTGGTGGTGGGCGAGCGAGGGTGCGTGCATAGAGATAGCGATGTGTGAAGATGCATGCTGAGGAGTAGCCGGTGAGGCTCCTCTATTGCGCTGGAGTACGTGTAGCACTGCTGAAGGAGTGCGGGCGCTCATGGTGGTGCCCTACTACGCACGAAGGAGGGGCAAGATGCAGGCGCATGCAGTGGCATGGTTTGTGGTCGTGCGTAATAATGCTGCGTGCTGCTGCGAGGTTGGGAAATGTTGGGTTTGTCCTTGATGTTGCAGGTGAAGCACGAGGAAGAAGATGCAGGGGAATGGTGGTGGGGATGATGTTTCTAGTGAAGCACGGTGATGCAAGGACTCTGGTTGGCGGTGTGGTCTATCACACCACATGCCCACGGTGGTGGAGTCGTGTTGCTGCAGTTAAGACCAGTGGTGAGGAGGTGAAGCATAGTATTGGGTTGGGATGGAGGCCTCCAAAGCACCGTCGTCTCCTCCCCCCTCTTATAGCCACTGCCAATTCATTTGAAATAATAAGAGGTAGGAGTGGATCCTCGTGAATGCTGGCAACTGTTAACAATGAATGGGTGTAGGAGGTGGAGCGGTTACCTATTGAAGAATAATAATAATAATAAAATAATTAGGATTATTTAGACATAAATCCTTAACTTCTATGTTAATTATAACAATGTATGTAAGGCACCTAATTAGTTAACTAATCAAATGCATGCAATTCTAAGTTAATTCTAAATGCATTTAGATATGAATGCCACAAATGAATTATGCAATTAAGCTAAAAATATGAATTAATTTATTTACATCCTAATGTATGCTATCTAAATGTTAAAATTAACTTAATGTCTAGGCACATAAATACTTAAATAGCCCACAAATATGGGCTACTCAAATACCCTCATCCCTAGTTCTTGCTAGCCCCTAGCAAACTCAAGCATGACTGAACACTCCAAGTTATCCAAGCTAACTCAATTGACCTTTCTATAGAAATTAGGTTGAACCATATAACCCTAGATCATAAGGTACCCAAGTAGTTGTTGAGTTACAAACTAGGTTAGCTAAGGCCGAGTTGCAGGCACAAGTTTCCCTGATTTCTAACTCTACCCTAGGGTTTATTGGTCCTAGAAATTAAAGCATCTATGCATGTGCATTAGTTTGAGTTATATGAGGTTGGTATGATTGCCAACCTAGAAAGAGAGTAAGAAGGATTTTTTTTTTAATATATATACTTTTGTTTGATTCCTCTAATTCTAACCATGGATCCGCTATAAACATAGTCTGTGTCAGATTCATTATCCCCATCACCGAACATCGAAGGGTGCCTAGCTTTTGATGCTTCGAGATAGCACCGCCCAAAGCGACCCCAAGAACTCCTAGCAATCGACACTTCGAGATAGTATCGCCCATGGATTTCCTAAGCGAATTCAGGCCTGTGGCAATTGACAATTTGAGATAGGGTCGCCTATGGTATTGAACCGCATAGTGTGCATACATGCCCCAAGTAGGATGGACATCCTAAGAGATAAGCGCCGAGGAGGTGACATGTTATCATTGCATTCTCAAGGTGAGTATATACTCCACCTTTCCTGCAACATGAACTCTTCCAATCAAATTGTGTTTTCAAGCTTCTCCTGAGTCAGAACTAAGAGAGCCAAATTTTGTTTAAGAAATGACTTAGGGTGATCACTATTTACATAAGACCAAGTGTGTGTGAAATGTGGATTCTTAGGTTACGAGGGCCTGTAAACCAAAAGGTAGAAAAAGACACTTGGTACTACCTAGCCTTTAACTCAATCCCTAGCTTTCCTTCCTCACCCTGTTGAGGAATTGTCCATAACTTAACTCCTACTTCAGTTTTTAAGTCCACAAAGGACCCTAAGAGTCTAAAGCTAGCAGTTCAACCTTAACTCTTATAATTAGATACCTTGAGTAAGCTTAGGCAAACCTCAAGTCTTGGTCTTATGCTTAAAGATGCAAGACCCAACCGGTTAGGCATAACAACCTTTTTTTCTTTCTTTAATCAATATGCATGCATGAATGCAAAATGTAGACATGCTATAAACAAATGCCACAAGTCCTAGCCCCCTATGCCTGGTTCAAACAATGTCCTCATTGGAAACGAAATAGTTCAGGGAAGATATTACCTGAGGCGGAGAATCACAGAAGCTAAGGCTCCTCAAGAGTGACCTTGTCAACCAAATGGCCATCCAAACTAATGTATGGTTTTAATCGTTGGCCATTGTCGGTAAAGGGCATTGCTGAAGAGGAAGGGCTCTTAATCTCCACAGGCCCATGCGGAAGCACTTTGGTGATTATGTATGGCCCATCCCAACGTGAATTAAATTTTCCTGGGAAAAGCTTAAATTTGGAATTGAAAAGCCAGACTTGTTGGTTGGGCTCAAAGGTATTTCTAAGGTATACTTATCATGCATGACCTTAGTTTTCTCTTTATAAGCTTGAGAGGTGTCACAAGCATCATTCCTCAATTCCTCAAACTCACTTAGTTCCAAAAGTCATGCCTTACCCGCCTTTTCTAAATCCATGTTGTCACTTCGGATAACCCAAGTGCCTTATGTTCTAGCTCAACAGGTAAATGGCATGCTTTCCCGTACACAATCTGGAAAGGAGACGTACCCAAAGGGGTCTTGTAAGTCATTCGATAAGCCCATAAGGCATCATCGAGCTTTTGGGACCAGTCCTTCCTATCAAGTCTTATGATCTTTCCTAAAATGTTCATTATCTCCCTATTCGACACTTCAACCTGGCCACTCATCTGGGGGTGGTATGGGGCAGCAATCTTGTGAGCAACCCTTAAACTTTTGAGTAACTAGTTGGAGTGATGATTCCAGAAATAAGGTTCCCCATCACTAATAATAGTCTTTAGGCAACTAAATTGGGATATGATATTGGCCTTCACAAATTTCAATACCATTAGCGGTCATTTGTGTGTGTAGGAATGGCCTCTATCCATTTAGAGACACAGTCAACTACCACTAAGATATATTCATAACCTTGGGATGAAGGGAAGGGGCCCATAAAGTCAATTCCCCAAACATCAAAAATTTGAACTAGTTGAATGGGGTGTTGAGGCATCTCATTCCTCTTCTCAATCGTTCCAATCCGTTGACATTTAATATAGGCCTTAACAAAATTATGAGAATCCTTAAATAACGAAGGCCACCAAAAATTGGATTGGAGAACCTTAAAAGTAGTTTTCTTAGCACCAAAGTGTCCTCCATAATGAAGTTCATGGCAAAAACTCAGCACACTTTGTTGCTCCTCTTCAGGCATGCATCATCTCAATACTTGATCTTGTCGAATTCTAAATAATTCAGGCTCTTCCCAATGAAAGTATCTAGCTTGGGAAATGAATCTCTTTCTTTTTTGCTCATCCCAAGAGCTAGGAGTCTCTCCAGTGACCAAGTAATTGATGGTATCAGCATACCAAGGTGAAGTCGGTGTTACCGCCATAAGGGTTTCATTAGGAAATGTCTCGCGGATGTCTCCAGATGGAGAGTCATCAAGTGGAAGGTGAGACAAGCAGTCAGCCACAACATTTTTTACTCCTTTCTTTTCTCATATCTCCAAGTCAAATTCTTGAAGGAGTAGGATCCACCTAACCAGATATGGCTTAGAATCCTTCTTATTAATGAGATGTTTCACCGCAGCATATCAATGAAAATAACTACCTTAGACCCAAGAAGATAAGACCTAAACTTCTCCAGTGCAAAAACTACAATAAGTAATTCATTTTCAGTGATGGTGTAGTTTTGCTGTGGTTCAGTTAAAGTATTGCTGGCATAGTGCAACACATGTGGTCTTCCCTCAATCCTTTGTCCAAGGACTACTCCCACTACATAATTCGAAGCATCACACATCAACTCAAATGGGAGTGTCCAATCTGGAGCTTCGAGAATAGGCGTAGAGATTAAGGCCTCCTTCAGAGTGTGAAAGGCCTCAGCACACTTTGAATCAAAATTGAAGGAAGATTCCTTCGCCAATAGGTCACAAAGTGGCTTAGAAATTTTACTGAAATTTTTAATAAAGTGCATATAAAAGCCGGCATGGTCCAAAAAGGATTTAATCTGTTTGACATTCGTAGGCAATGGAAGTTTGGAAATAGAATCAACCTTGGCTTTATCTACTTTCAAGCCTCACTCAGTCACAACATGCCGAAGTACAATTCCTTTCTATACCATGAAGTGGCTTTTCTCCAAGCTGAGGACTAAACTAGTCTCCTTACATCGCTTCAGCACATTCTCCAGGTGCAGGAGACACTGGTCGAAATTCGAGCCGTAAATGGAGAAGTCATCTATAAACACTTCAACACACTCGTCAATCATGTCTGAGAAAATGGACATCATATACCGTTGGAAGGTTGCTGGTTCATTACATAGCCTAAATGACATATGCTTGAATGCAAAGGTACCGTAAGGACTCGTGAAAGTCATCTTCTCCTGGTCATTAGGGAAGATTGCAACCTGGTTGTACACAGAATATCCATCGAGAAAGCAATAGTATTTATTCCCCGACAATTTTTCGAGAATTTGATCAATAAAAGGTAAGGGAAAGTGATCCTTTTGGGTAGCGGTATTCAGCTTGCGGTAATAATACAGACCCTCCATCTATTTGAGGGTCTAGTCACAACTTGTTCACCTTGGTCATTAAATTCCAAAGTAAAGCCTACCTTCCTTGACACAACATGAATAGGACTTACCTATTTACTATCTGTAATTGGATATATGATCCCAGCATCCAACCTCTTCAAAATTTCCTTTTTAACCGCCTCCCTCATATTAAGGTTAAGACGTCTCTACATGTCCCTAAAAGGTTTGATGGAATCATCAGTATAAATGTGGTGCATGCAGAGTGTTGAGTCTATACCCTTAATGTCAGCAATGCTCCAAGTAATAGCTTCCTCATGCCTAGACAAACATTCAATCAGGGCTCCCTCCTATGCTTCAGATAGCATAGCTGAGATGATAATGGGGAGCGTATCATTGGCACCCAGGAAGAAGTACTTGAGATTGTCCAGGAGGGGTTTCAACTCAAGTTCGGGGGCTTGTATGGTTGAGGGTTTCATAATAGATGTCCCTATCTCAGGTAGCAGATCTACCTTAGGTAGAGATGATGGGGAAAGAGATTCAGCAAAAACACCCAACAACTCCTCAAGTTCTAGTATATCCCCTTCACATTTCACCAAGAGATGGAAATGCTCATTTAGCATGACATGCTGAAGGTGGTCATCATGTAACATTGCAGGGGTTGTCTCTTTAATCAGGTCATCTATTACCTCAACTTGGGAACAATCCTCAAGGATGGCTATTTTATAAGCATCAAACACATTAAGCCAGATTTTCCTATTCCCAAATCCCATTGTTAACGCCCTAGTATTACAATTGATTAAAGCATGCGAAGTTGCAAGGAAGGGGCAGCCCAAAATGATGGAGGGCTTGGTTGTCTTGTTGGTAGGGTCAGTGTCCAAAACTAAGAAGTCAACGGGAAGAAGAAATCTTCTACTCTTACAAGGACATCTTTTGGAATTCCCTATGATGTCTTGAGTGATCGATCAGTAACTTGGAGGATTACTGGGCTAGGCTTTAGATTGCCTGCCCCAAGTTGTTCATAAATGTAGCTTGGAAGGATGTTCACTCCCGCACACAGATCAAGTAGAGCCTCATCTACCTGTAGGTCAACAATACCACCAAGATGTACGGGGCTCCTAGGTCCTTATGCTTCGGTGGTGTGCCATGTTGAACAATTGAGCTAACAGATTCAGGCAGGACAATTTTTGATTGGACCTATTTCCTAGATTGCCACTTTTCGTGCATAGGTCCTTTAAGAAGCAGGCATAAGATGGAATCTGCCTGATAGCCTCAAGCAAAGGCAAGTTAATCTGCACTTGCTTGAAAGTTTCCATGATTTCATCCATCTTATGTTTGGCTCCAAATGAGCCAGCAGAAGTCTACCTAGAGGTGGATAAGCACTCTAGAAAGGGCGGTCTCGGTGTCTAGGTGGAAGGATTGTCATGTCGAGTAAGGGGCAGAATGGGGACAACTACTTCCGGTGAGGTGATTTCAAATAGAGGATATTTGGGCAATTCTTCACCGGTGGGGACAAAAGTCGGGATGGATGGTTTTCCAGAAGGTGAGATTATAGGAGAATCGGGTTCAGAAATTTTTTCATACTCCTCAAAATAGTCACCGCCTGGGCATGCTCCCTAAAGACAATCCCTTTTCCTTTAGGATTCTCCCCAGAAGCACTGGGAGGCTTCCTAGTTTCCCTCTGTCTAACAACCTCGACATGTCCTATCTGTGATTTCATTTCCTGTATAGCCTTGTCATGAGATTAGATGATGGCACTTTGACTTTCCTGCATAGTTCTCAACATTGCCTTCAATTCATCCATCTCAGAGTTCTTTGGTAGGGCAAAGGTCTGAGGTTGGTTCATTTGTTGGTTTTGAAAGGGTTGTGGTTTATAATTCCCTGAATTTTAGTTATTCCCTTGTCTCTATGAAAAGTTTGGGTGATTCCTCCATCCGTCATTATAAGTGCTGGAAAAATGGTTGTTACGAGGTCTAGGATGGAACCCTTGAGCTGCATTCAGGTCCACTTGTATAAGCTCATGGAATTGGGAAGCCAAGTGGCAATCCACTGTGGCGTGTGTATTGCGTTGGCAAAAGGAGCATTCTGAAGATTGGAATGTGGAGGTGCTAGATGTGAATTGGCCTGGGCTCAACATAAGCCTTTCCATATTTTAATTCAACAATTGAATCTGATTAGATAAATTCTGGGTGTCCCTTGCCTCATTTGCCTCCAACTTTGTTTGCATGAGAGTGAGTTTTCTATCCAAGTAGGCAAAATTCAAGTGAATAGAATTCTCACTCAAAGTATCAAAAAGGTTCCAAGCTTAGATAGAAAGGTTCCTGCACAGGCACATCCACAGTCTGCCTATGTGAATCATTAAGTCCGGTGTAGAACCTTTTAACAATTTGCCAGTTGGGCACCTAGTGATGTGGGCAAAGCCTCAAAAGGTCATTAAAGCACTCCCACACATCATGGAAAGCTTCCCCATCATTTTGAACAAAACTCATAATTTCCCTCCTAAAGTGATTAGTTTTGCTCATGGGGAAGTACTTTTTCATAAAGTCCTTCAAGGCATCCTAAGTATTAATATCATCTAGGGTATGATACCAATACTTGGCCTTGTCCTTGAGGGAGAAAGGAAAGAGGGTCCACATTTGAGCATCATCAGTAATGCCCTGCAGCATCACCATGGAACAGACCTCAGTGAATTCCTTTATATGCCTGTAAGGGTCTTCCCTAGCAGTACCATAAAAGGAGGGTAGCAAGGATATGGTACTGCTTTTGATCTCATAAGGATTGTCCCCTCCATGTCTACGTAGTGTAGGGAAGTTTGATTGGTCAAAATGAAATATTCCTTAAGGCTCCTTCGACCAGCCTTTTCTTCCCTTGGGTGGTCCCTTCTTAGGATTCTTTTAGGTTCTCGATCAAACACAAGTTGTCTCCTAAGAGATCACCTACCAAGCATGCACTACAAACAAAATTCAAATAGACTTGTTAAGACTTTACAAATTTAGGCTTTTGACTTTAATTCAAATTGTAAGTGACAAAGCAAGTTTCCCAATCAATTACATGTCTATTGTCGACCTACGAAATGACTAAAAAGACCTAGTTGAAGCTTAAGTACTCTTCCCTAAATCTCAAATGGTAAAGAAACTACAAAGATGGAAGATCGAGGGATGCAAGTAGGCCTATGCCTTCCTTTGAAGCTATGCTTTCGCGGTGCTTCTTAACTACCCCCAAAAATCTGTGATAGGGTATCCCCATCTTTGGAGTTACAAAACCTTTGATCTCAAGTTCTGAACACTTCATAATCCAAAGGTAGGAGAGCTCTTATCCTAGTAGTTCCAAGACCTAGGAGTGTCCAAATGCATGCTTCAGTGCAAAGAGAAAAAAAGTGTGCATACATCGTAAATGATTTGAGTTTGAATTTTGAAATGCACAAGTTTTCAGCTCAAGTTCATAGTTTTATTAGAGTTCCTCCTTACTTAAAGTCCTTTTTCAAGAAAATATGTGACCACTTGTTAGATTTTTTTCAATTGAATTAGGTGGTCTTGCAATTAAGTCCAAATGCAAATGCATGAACAAGATAGAATGCAAGGAAAAGAAAACGTACCTTGCCTCCCGCAATTTTCAATGAGATGCATGTAAATGTAAGCAAAATAAATCTAGAGCTTGCTCATTCAATCCTAAATGATTCGACCTAGGGGTAGGTAGCTTCTAGCAAGCAGCTCATGTTTTTTTTTCCTTTTCTTTTATACTTATTAACAATCAAGAAAAATAAATCAATCTACAAATGAAAGTAAAAACCTAAGTCTAAATAAATGGGAACAGACTCCCGCAAAAATTACCCATGCAAGGGCCTAAAAGAAAGTTAGGGAACAAACCCCTCAGCTATACTATTGAAGCCATGAGTTGCTATGCTAACGTGTTTGGTTTTGAAAAATCTATCGTTGTAGTTTGAAAGCGAAGAACTCGTGTTCAACAAATAAAATTTATACCGGAATAGAAATCCCGAGTCGAATTCAGGGAGGCGGACATTTGATTTAAAAACGGGCGTTTATTTTATTTGTCACGAAGTAAATTAATTGATTAAAAACTATCTATCTATTTACACTAAATAGAAGAGAGAGAGAGAATGAGAAAGAGAGAGAATATTACAAACAAAAACTAAAAAGTGATGTAGAATGAACATGGAATTCATTATCAAAAAGATTGTTCGTTACACTAAACATTACAACTAGAAAGCAGAAAACAATTACACTAGAAAGTAATAAATCTATTCTAGAAAGCATTAAAAAGAATGGAGAGAGAATTATCCTCCTTGACGGTCGCTTAGAGGATGAGCCAGACAGGATGATGCCTGGAAGACGGGGAGCGAAGCAAGACGAAGGAGGTCAAGGTTGGAGGAACGAGAACGGGGCAGCATGTCATTGTCGTCGCGGGATCTGCTTCCGAAAGGGGGACGAAAATTTGAATTAATCTCTTGAGAATCATCCCGGGTGTGGGACAAGCTTCTCTTGAGCTTTGGAGAGGGAGAGAAGAGAAGGAAGGGATGAGAATTTTGTGTGGAGGGGGACTCCTTTTATAGTTGCAAGGAGTGAGGGCAATTTGATCATTTAAATCTCAAAATATTAAATAAGGGGACTTTAGTGACGGATAAAACCGTCGCTAAAGCCCCATCGTGGTCGACGTGCACCACTCGCCTATCTTTCGTGCACTCAATGCCTTCACACATTCTTTAAATCTCAGTCGTTCGATCACGAGATCAAACGGCTGAGAGCTCTCCTTGCCGCACCTCCTCTATGCGTGCTTGCCGCATCTGATGGCGCGTCACATGCGGTCGTGCAATATGGCATGAGCGCTATCGCACGTGGGCGACTGCTCAATCGCATTCAAGCGGTCAATTACGCCCACTCACCACGCCTCAGCAGCTGCTCGCAAGGAATCGAATGTGCGCCCCGGCTTCTCGCGAGCGTGTTCAACCAACGCGCTATCAGCGTGTTTGTGTCGCGCTTAAGTTTTGTGTGCGCGCGCTCACAGCTGTTGGATGTGCATCCAAGAGCTGAGAATCATCGAAGAAGCGAGGGCGCGACGGGTGTAGTGGCTGATTAGGCGGCTGAGATGGCGCCATGTGGTGCCACCTTGGCCATCCATCTTCTGGATGATGTAGATGGTGCCACAGTTGTCGGATTGAGTCGATTTTCACACCGTTAGGTTGCGATCATTGATCCGAATCCATCCATGCGGTCAGATTTTTCGTTTGAAGGCAGATTCACACCATCTTGGCCCTTGATCTTCTAGGGTTCCCCTATCTCTATCTAATGCTACAGATGTCTGATTAGGGTGATCTTGGAGTCGTTGGACCCCAATCGTCGCCCTGATCACATCTGTACGGTCGGATCTTCCATCCGAGGCCCCGATAAAAGGTTTTCCCTATCCCTGAACATAAAAGGAGATAATTAACCTCCATTTTATTCAAACTAATCTAAATGCAAGATGATGCATTTATGCAATATTTATAGTATGTAATGCAATCCTATGCTTAAGAACATGCAAAAAGAGACATCTTAAGTAGTGTAAACATGTTTAGATCATACCCCCATGCCTATCTTTTGCTAGTCCCTAGCAAAAACTATATGCTATTTATAAAAGAATTAGGTTCGATTATTTAGGCATGAGTTATTTTCAATCATTAAGAAAATATTTACTTAGGATCTGAACTTTCAAAGACACAACAGTGCCAGAGTATTTGCTAAAATGCAGACCGTTTCAAGTCCTTGCCTTATTCAAAGAAAATTTTCTTTTTCTCTTTTTCTTCTTTTCTAATTTTTTTTTTATTTTTGAGATTTAGGGTTTAAGAGTGGCTTTCTACGACCATTCAACTCACCCAAGATTTGATAAGAACCCTAAGTTCTAACCATCTTATTGTGAATGTGATAGACTCATTGATCGGCAGTTAAAATGGACTTCGGATTTCTATGCCTCTAGGTGACCTTAAAAAGAGAATTTTGCCTAAAGGTGTATCTTTACAAATGGTAGCTTTCTCCCTACTATTACTTTACGGGGTCAAGACAATGGTGAATCTAGTGTATATCTCCCCGGTTTATTCTACTTCTCTGCTTCTTCCTAAGTGTTTGGGGAATTTTCAGTGCATTTATTGAGCTGGGTTCTAGACAATTGGTCAATGAGCTGTTACCACCGACAACTTGCCAGCTAAACTAGTGTGGTGAAGTGTGGCTTATTTCTTTTGTTTCTTTCTTTTCTCCTTTTCTTTTTCTTTCTTTCTTTTCTTTTTGACTTTCTTTTTCTCTTTTTTTTTAAGTAGGTGGCTTCCCTGGCCTAAGATTTACCTAAAGGCAGCAAAAAGTAAATGGTCCAGTGATTAGGCTCTGGACAACCTACCTAAGGGCTGTTACCCACAATAACTTGCCAACCATATCACCCTAGAAGATTCATTAGCTACCCAATTTCCATTAAAATCATCGAACAACAAGTCAGTGCAAAGAAAATGTGTAGATGCTTTAGGATTAAAGTTCCCTTAAATCAGAGGGCAAGTTGATAAGTTGTGTACTTATCACCCAAACTTATTTACTCCAATAATGACAGAATTAAGATGGCGAGGACTTGAAAAACAAATCCACATTTAAGTGGATACACGGGTTTATTAAGTCCAAGGACCTGAAGGGTCTGTGTTCAGATCATAATATAGTATTTCCTAAGATTGAAAATTTTCTTCGACCCAAGTTCTCTTTCCTAATTCCATAACTTTTTTTTTAATATGAATACAAGAAAATAAAACAAATCTATAGAGCTGACGAATAAATTCAGAGATGAATATCCACCCCCCCATACCTATCTAATGCAATGTCCTCATTGTATTAAAAAGACAAGAAACAGAGTGGAATAGAGTAGAAAGCACCTGATTTGCATGAATGTCGGGTCCGCTCCGAGATAAAAACTAAAAAGAACTGTATACATGTTGTATTTAGTGCCTTTAGCTAAGCATACTATACAAAGAAGAGAAATAAAGAATTCACAAGTGCAGGTCAGAATCAAAATAAAAAGATGAAACCTCGAACCTGCTAGCAGATGTCCACAAATGTGGACCAAATTGTGGTGCAGACCCATACCCCATAAACGAGAATATCTCAGGTTCTGGATAAAAATTACCCAAAACCTAAAATCAGTATGCAAGCAGGGTCGGGCCTGCGATTTATGAGGATGTAACCCAAGACCAAAAAGTCAGGTTACAGAGAATTCAAGTTGCAAAGGATAATCAATGAATGTGTGCTTGGGTTGGACATCTTCAAAACAGATGTTGTAAGGGTCCTGGTCTGATGGTTTTAGATGTATTGGAACCCTTAGACTCAATATTCTACTTCCTCCAGAATTTACTTCCCAAATCAGAACATCCTAGCTTCTGTTCTCCTCATTCAGAATGTCAAATTCTAGGACCTCATGCATATTAATCACCCCATCTGAAATTTCCAAGTCTAAAAGATATGGCTGAATCAGAATTGACTTGGGTCTAGTTATCTCAAAAATAAAATCATCGATAAGTTCAATGGGGTGTAACTAACAATCAGGGCATTGAATTGAATCCTCCAGAAAATGCAATTCTAGATCCGTAAAGTGAGCCTTGATAAGATCAGTTTCCTCAGTTATTGGGCTATCAAATGATCTATCAGATTCCTCAGGCCCAATCATCTCATAGAAATCGTGTTTTCTAAACTTGCGTGAGACTTCGCAAATTGAATCTTCACCATCAAAATCAAAGAAATCAAGATCCATATTAATGTATGTCCCAAAATCAAATGTCACTTTCTAATCCATGGAGACATACGTTTCCTCGTATCCTGGCTCAGGGATCTCAGGTGAAGAAATCAGATCAAACTTAATTGGTTGCTCTAATTCAATCTGGTCAACCTCATAACACGTGTCCCCCTCAATAGGTGCCAGAGCCAGTCCTAACATTGGCACTCCTGAAGGGGGTTCATCCAGGGAATCATTCCACGATTGAACTAAAGCAACCACAAATCTCATTCTCAATTTTGCTAACCTCCCAAGTAGAAACTCACTTAGGTTCTTATCCTTAACATCCTAGAGCCAATCCAACAAATATTTATTCAAATCATCAATCATTTCAATCAAGGGCTCCAATCTTTCAATGCAAGGTATTGGCTGAACTTTTAAAGATTGTATGATATTCCTCAAGTTAGTTAGAACCTTATCTTGAACTTGGTTACCCTGAAACAAATGAGTTGGTTCAGGGTTGGGCAGGCTTGGGATTAGTGCAGAGGAGTTAACGAATTGAGATTCGTTACACCCTTCCTGATAATTGGTCATTTCGGATTGTTCAAAAGGTGGTGATGACCTAAAGGCAATGTAATCAGAGGATGGGTAAGGATCAGCGTATCCATCTTGATTGTAGATCGTATTAGGTTATCCATGAAAGGGTGACGATCTATAATCGATGTGGCTCTAAGAAGGATAGAAATCACAATCATAGTGTTCTGGGTTAGACCCTAAACATGGAGGTCCGAAACTGTATCCCCAATCCAAGTTATCCGAACTAACTGATGGTTGATTACAGTATGAGTCAAGATAATCGTCATGTTGAGGATAATTCAAATCAGGAGGAAAAGAGCGAGAATGCATATAATATGTGGAAGGATTCATGAGAGACAAGAGGAAGAAAGGTACCCTACAATACAAGCAATCAAACCTATCCTTAAATGGGCTTACCTAAAGACCTACAGACTCCCAAAACCCATCTTGAGATAGAGAAATGATTTGATTTGCTTTTGTCTATTCAATCCAACTAGTTAGGAGGGACTGGGGAGAAGGTTCTTCCTTCGGCTTGTGCCTCCGATTCCTAGTGTATCCCCAGCCGCAATCGTTTGATTCTGCTCCCCTAGCTAGACATTAGATTGAACAGTAGAAATAGACTAATCGAAAATAATCTCATTCTGGGCTCTGAAGAGCGAGTCGAATCCTTAAGGCCAATGTCTACTCTATTTTATTTAGGGCTAGGCTTGAATGTACTTTGGAATGTGATGGGCCCTTTATCTGGGTTGTGCCCTTAATGATTGATTGATGTGTGTGTGCATGCAGAACAAGTGCTTTTCAAGCAAGATTATTTTTGATGCGGTGAATTTTAGGGTTCAAATCTTGCTTAGTAGCCTTTTGGATTCAACTTTAGGTATTTTCAAACAAGTTTTGTCGGTACACCAGATTTTGAAAGCACAGATGAAGATGTTTTCCTTTTTAACTCAAAAGAATGTGGAGTGCTTGGTAAATCCCTAAGAGTTGATCCTATGCGACAGCTACTTGATGAGTTGATTTTAATTGAAGTGGTGCGGCCCAATCAACTCAAACAATTGGCCTGTTGTACCACTTAAGTAGGCACACAAGTGATTACCTAATCTGATTTCTACTCAATTATGTGTTTGAATGTGTGTGTCGGCTCCAAAGATCGGTTTACCAGTTGAGTTTGAAATATCAGATGAGGTTGTGTACCTCTGTGAGATTTTTTTTACTTTTCTTTTTAAAAGTGAAGGTTGAGGCGAGTGTGGGTGTCAAACAAACAAACAAAACTAACCTTTGAGTTTGTAAGAACACCTAGGTTGATTGATGTTTGTGTTGTGGTGAAATGAAAACTAATGGGTGGGAAGTGGGGGATAACTTACAGAACCATCAACAACACCTTACTCCATTCTACCACTTTTTCTCATCTCAAAAGAGTACCTGCAATCACAATAAGAAAGGAGAGAAGTGAGGTAAATGATTTGTAAGTTAGAAAACGTGAAAAGAAATCAAAGAGCATGGGCTTCCCGGCAACAACGCCAAAATGTTGATGCTACGAATTGCTACGCTAACGTGTTTAGTTTTGAGAAACCTATCTTTGTAGTTTGAACAAGAACACGTGTTCAACAAATAAAATATATACCGGAATAGAAATCCCAGGTCAAACTTAGGGAGGCGGACGTTTGATTTAAAAACACACGTTTGTTTTATTTATCATGAAGTAAATTAATTGATTAGAAACTATCTATCTATTTACACTAAATAGAAGAGAGAGAGAATGAGAAAGATTGTTCGTTATCAAACAAAAACCAAAAATAGTTGTAGAATGAAAATGGAATTCATTATCAAAAAGATTGTTTGTTACACTAAACATTATGACTAGAAAGCAGAAAATAATTACACTTGAAAGCAGTAAATCTATTCTAGAAAGAATTAAAAAGAATGGAGAGAGAATTATCTTCCTTGATGGTCACTTGGAGGACTAGTCCGATGGGACAAAGCCTGGAAGATGGGGAGTGGAGCAGGATGAAGGAGGTCAAGGCAGGAGGAACGAGAATAGGGTAGTATGTTGTTGTCGTCGCAGGATCCGCTTCTGAAAGGGGGATGAAAATTTGACTTGATCTCTTAAGAAGCATCCCGAGCATGGGACAAGCTTCTCTTGAGCTTTGGAGAGGGAGAGAAGACAAGGAAGGGATGAGAATTTCATGTGGAGGGGGTCTCCTTTTATAGTTGCAAGGAGTGAGGGCAATTTGGTCTTTTAAATCTAAAAACATTAAATAAGGGGACTTTAGTGATGGATAAAACCATCGCTAAAGACCCATCATGGACGACGTGTGCCGCCTGCCCATCTTCCATGCGCTCATTGCCTTTCCATGTTCTTTAAATCTCGGTCGTTCGATCATGAGATCGAATGGTTGAGAGCACTCCTTGCCGTGCCTCCTCTATGTGTGCTCGTTGCGTCTGATGGCGCGTCACGTGTGGGCATGCGATATGGCGTAAGCACTATCAAGCGTGCACGACCGCTCGATCGCGATCAAGCGGTCAATCGCACCCGCTCACCGCGCCTCATCAGTCACTCGCAAGGAGTCGAATGCATGCCCTGCCTTCTCGCGAGTGCGTTCGACCAATGCACTATCAGCACGTTTGTGTCGCGCTTAAGTTTTGTGTGTGTGCACTCACAGTCGTTGGATGTGCATCCAACGGTTGAGAATCGTCGAAGAAGAGAGGGCGCGACAAGTGTAGCGGCTGATTAGGCAACTCAGATGGAACTGCATGGCACCATCTTGGCCGTCTATCTTCTGGATGATGTAGATGGTGCCACAGTTGTCGAATTGAGTCAATTTTTGAACCATTAGGCTGTGATTGTCGATCCGAATCCATCCATGTGGTCAGATTTGTCATTTGAAGTCCGGATTCACACCATCTTGGCCCTTGATCTTCTTGGGTTCCTCGATCTCTATCTGATGCTACAGATGTCAGATTAGGGCGATCTTGGAGTCATTGGACCCCAATCGTCGCCCTGATCACATCTTTATGGTTGGATCTTCGATTCGAGGCCCTGATAAAAAGTTTGCCCTGTCCCTGAACATAAAAGGAGACAATTAACCTCCATTTCATTTAAACAAATCGAAATGCAAGATGATGCATGTTATGCAATATTTATAGTATGTAATGCAATTTTATACTTAGGAACAAGCATAAATAGACAACTTAAGTAGTGTAAACATGTTTACATCATATACTCAAGAACAAGGGTCTCAAACCAAAATGTGCAGGGAATATTAAGTCTAAATTCTAAATCCTACTCTAATCAAAGACTAAATGTATGGAGATGATCATCATGTCCTCGTCCTTCCTCTCCTAGCAATCTAGTTCCTTGCAAGGTGGCGCAAAGAATTTCTCCTCTAGTGATGTGAAGGGTCACCTCTCACAATGGTTGGTGTGACGGTGAGTAGTAGAATGTGTGTCACAGAACATCAAAACTTGCTCCAGAACACAAAGATCCAGAGTTAAATATGCTTCGAAATTTTAAATCAATGTGAATAAAGGAATGAATGCGATTTAATTAAGCCTGTTGCCTCCCCAGCAATAGCACCATTTGACGGGTCAAGTTTTGCTTTCAAAAATGATGATTAAGATGATTTGTCATTGTATTTCTAAGTGTTGGAAAATTGACTAATCAAAATATTGAATTAAAATTATACCACTTGTAGATGAGCAGGTTGTGTCCACAGGGAGGAATAGACCTATTGAAACTCTCACATGTCTGAAATAGATGTTCACGATTAATTTCACCTATAAACAAAATCAAAACAAACTTTAAATCAAGATAACAATGATTAGATGAGATGATATTGCATTAAAGAGGAAGTGGGTTCTCACAAAATCACCAAATCAGAATAATGTTTAATCAAAATTCTAACTCTTCCAATCGTAAGAAATGTAAATATTAATTCTCACCAAAATAGAGCAACTCCTTTGGGGAGCTACTGCACGCACAAGAGGGTGCGGTCGCCCATGAGGAGCTCACTGGAGCTTGTTGGCTTTGAGCTGCATCTAGCAGTGGTGGCGTCACTACTTAGGGTGGCCAAAGTCGACAGCAGTGAGGAGTGGTTGACAGTGAGTGTTGTTGGCTACTGCAGTGGTGTGTATCATGCAGCAGCCTCGCGAACGCATGCTGTGCATGCACGAGATGGGGGTATCAGTCAGGAGGCGAGTGAAGTGGTGGTGGACACGCGACGGTGCGTGCAAAGAGGTAGCAATGTGGAGAGATGCGTGGAGGGGAGTAGCTAATGAGGCTCCTCTATTACTGCTGCAGAAGCGTGGATGTTGCTGGAGGAGCGTAGGCGCACGCGAGGGTGCCCTGCTACGCACAAATTAGGGGCAAGCCATGGGCATACACGGTGGCATGGTTGGTGGCCGTGCGTGATGACGCTGCATGCGATTGAGAGGTTGGGAAATGTTGGATTTATTCTTGATGTTGCAGGTGAAGCACGAGGAAGAAGATGCAGGGGAAAAGTCGTGGGGATGATGCCTCTAGTGAAGCACGGTGATGCAGGGACTTTGGTTGATAGTGTGGGCTGTCACACCAGACACCCACGGTGGTGGAGTCGCATTGCCGTAGTTGAGGCCTGTGGCGAGGAGGTGAAGCACAATATTGGGTTGAGATGGAGGCCTCCTAAGCAACGTCGTCTCCTCCCCCATCTTGTAGTTGTAGCCAATTCATTTGAAATCACAAGAGGTAAGAGCAGATCCTCGTGAATGCTGGCAGCTATGAACAATGAATGGGCACAGGAGAAGGAGGCGAAGGTGGAGTAGTTACCTGCTGAAGAAGAATAATAATAATAAAATAATTAGGATTATTTATACATAACTCATTAACTTCTATGTTAATTAAAACAATGTATGTAATGTGCCTAATTAGTTAACTAATCAAACGCATGCAATTCTAAGTTAATTCTAAATGCATTTAGATGTGAATGCGACACATGAATTATGCAATTAAGCTAAAAATATGAATTAATTTATTTACATCCTAATGTATGCTATCTAAATGTTAAAATTAACTTAATGTCTAGGCACTTAAATACTTAAATAGCTCACAAATATGGGCTAATCACTATGGGTTGTTGAATGGCCATCCAACAGTCCACGAGCCACCACGTCCCCACTCCATTTGCAGCTCATCAAAGAAGGAGAATATCTCGACCATTGGATCTTGATCCAACAGTCGAGAGTGAAGTTGCCTTAAAGCAAAAATGCAACAAAACGGAGGAGTAGTGCAGCGGTTCGCACCTTCACTCGCAAGCAAGTGACGTGTACTCGATTCGCACCGCATGAGAAATCAGAACAATGTTAAGCAGCGGGCACGACCTTTAACCTGTCAAATCGTAAGATCTCAAGGTTGAGGATCAAGCACTCATTTTGAGCGAGCGGGCATGTGAAGAAGAGAGGCGGCCTCATGCAGAGGAGTGGGAGCTGTGCGATCGTAGATCAAGGTCTCTGGGCATGCCACGTGTCAACATCTCGTGTGCCCAGAGTGTAGAAGCTGATTTTGAAGGAGTTTTAAGGCCAAATCAGGTATGTTGATCTCTCGATCGATGGATCTGATTAACCAAAGGTTGTTGCATGAGTTGGAGGGCCAAAATACCCTCTTTTCCCTCCATCAAAGCTATAAAAGAAAACCTAGGGCCCCTCTATTTGATAGCTATCTCTCTCTTCCACCTTCTTCCACGGTCTTCCGCCTCTCTCTGCAACTCCGACCTTCATCCCAGCACTCTGGATTTGAGGTACTGTCTCACCTCGCACAAGAATGCAATAAGCGATGTCGTCTATCTGCATCTCTCTCTCCTTCTTTCTATCTATCTGCTATCTATCTTAGGAATTTTTATTTTGAAAAACTCTATTTGAATGCAATACAATTATGATCTTCTGCATGTCTGATCTATACATATATATAAATATTTGTTTAGAGTAAGTTCTATTGAAAAGCTTCTACATAAATCAAGATTGCCTCCCTGCGAATGACCTGGTGCTCATCAGATTTTATAAATTTATTTGTTCCGTTGCGATTCACACTGCAACGATAATATCTACCTTTCCAAACGGGTCTCACATCAACGAACAAGTTGGCAATGTCACCAGGGAGGCAACAGAAATTTTTGAAGCTCTTCGATGCTTCTTTGATATCTCTAACTTGATATTTTTCCGTTGATTTCAGGAAGTATGGAAATCTGAATGGGACACAACAAATGGAGAAATTTTGGGTTCAAATCTCAGGTAAGTACCCATGCTTAAATTAGTTAGATTTAGAAAAATTTGGATTTGTTTGAACATTAGGATTAGTTAGAATTTACTTGCTTATCGAAAAAAATATATCTCTCTCTTGTTAGTGATATTCAGGTTGAAAAAATTACTTAACATATAAATTAAATTCCTGGAGATCCGCACGTCCAAAAATTGTAAAATTTTTACTAGACGTGAGTTATGAAGTCAAGAATAACATATCCAAATTATGCACAAATCAGAGTTATAAAAAATTTTAAAACTTCATCCACTGATCTATTATCAATTCGGTTACTGTTCTTGATTTTTTGGAGTTCAAAATTTCATAAGAATTTTTATGCAACTCTGATTGATTTGAAATTTATGGCATAGAAATCCTGTGGAAATTAAAAATTTAGAAAAAAATTGAAAAAAATATTTCTTACATGTTTGGTTACACAAATTATTCAATTACGAACTAAGGGTCAAAACAAACTACAAAACCCCCAATACACTTTAAATCAGGAAAAAATAAAAAATGCACATTAAAAATTCTTAAAAAATATCTTCTGAGTGCCTAGTTAGCAGTGTAATTGGACAAATTAATTACATTGCTTTGGTCGTGCCACAAATCTAATTTTTAGACTTAAAAGAATTAAAAGAATTATCTAGAAGCATCTATGCTTAGGGTTTCACATTTAGGATAGAGCACACCTGCATTTCCATACTTAAAGAAAATATATCAAATAATTGAGATTTGCAAAACTCTTGTGTGCCTCATTAGAACCTTGATTGAAGATATTAACTCAAGTGAATCCTAAAATGCATTAACACAAGCATTTGAATCTTAAAATTCTCTTCATCATAAAAGAATTGCTTGTAAACCCTTTGCTTGAGCACTTCACACATCTAAAATCAATCTTAAGGGCAAACACCCCCTAACGACCATCATATTCCAAAAGCACGTCAAACCCAAGCCTAAAACTGAGTAAACGCACCCTAGGCAGGACTAATAGTCTTGTGGACTTGAATTTAGATTGGGCTAAGGTCAAGGCCTTGTCTACTTGGACCCACTAGTGACAAGAAAGGTCAGTGCGATAACCACGTCAACCCTTAGTGGCATCCCACCATGTAGGGTGTCCTAGGGAGTCCCACCCTTCTGGCCAGCCAAGTAATTCAAGGGTTGATCTAACCCAGTCGTGTTTTGGAGAGCTAGGATTAGGTCTATTTAGGGTTAAAACTGGACCAGTTTGATTGCTTAAATTGAAAGGGTGGGGTATTCTCTCATTTTTCTTTTCCCTCTCATCTACAGACATTCTTCCAGTGCATGCAAGGTAGAAGATATTAAAATCTTGATTTGCTACCATAATTAGAAAAAAATCCTAAGAGAAGACCTATTTATCCAGAATCTGAATATGAACCCTCTGCAATGGCCAGTCACCACAAGGAAGATGAGATCAAAGAGGAAGAATAAATTCTAGATCCAATGACCCTCTTATAGAGGTTGATCACTAAGTAGGGCCAACACCATGACAGGCAGATGCAGGTCATCGTGCAGGCCATCACCTGACTGTAAACTGGGAGAGCTGACCTGCCTCTCCATGACTTTTCCAACCCTCCTAATGCCCAACATGAACCATTTGTCAAGGTACCTCAGGATGGGGAAGATTTTAAACTCAAACACAGATTATCAATTTGATTCCCCACTTCTATGGCTGCGATTCTGATGACCCCTCCCACAACCTTAAAGAACTTCTACATATAAGAAGGACCTTTGGCCCTAGGAACATGAATGAGGGTACCCTGATGATGAAAATGTTCCCATTCTCCTTAAAAGATAGTGCTACTCATTGGTTGAGGACTATTGGTAGACCAATCCTAACCTGGGAAGATCTAAGAAGCACATTCCTGAAGAAATTCTTTACCGTAGGAGAAACCAACTACCTTAGATGTGCCACTTAAACCTTTAAGTAGAACCCTGGGGAACAACTACATAAGGCTTGGGAGAGGTTTAACGATTTAACTAGGAAGTAAACTCATCATAGGATTCTGAAGTAGTACTTGGCCCATATTTTCTATTATGGGTTGAGTGATAATCTGAAGAATTTTGTTGATGCGTCATGTGGGGGCAATTTCCTAAGTAGAGACGCTGAGGGAGCCTTTCATTTATTTGAGAATATGAGCGAAAATTCCCTCAACAATGCCTCAATGTCTGACTTTAATAGAGCTAATCAACTAAGAAGTAGAGTTCATGAAGTTAAGAATAATTCACACTCGATTGAATTAAAATTAATTGCACAATGATTAGACAAGGTGGAACTCATGGGAAAGAATTCTGAAAGTTTGGATAAGAAATTGGATAATCTTCTGAAGGGTGGGAGTTCCTTAGGTACACAATCTAGAGTAAATCCTATGCCTACCAAAGGAGTGCCTATGTTAACCTGCAACTTGCTCCCCAACCCGCTAGGTAAGGAATTAGTGCACAACATCACTGACCTAACCATGGCTCCACCTATGAGCCAACTGTACTTGGACCCATCTCTTTTTGGGTACTAAGGAGGGACCTTGATGCTCTCGAATTTTGAATTAGACATCCCGATGCCTAGTTATCCTGAGGATGTGAATGCACTCCAAGGTTACAATAGAAATGACTCTTATTCAAACACTTACAACCCTAGATGGCGCAACCATCCTAACTTTGCTTTGTCAAGTCAGAAACCCGCCCAGGGTCCTAACTAAACTAAGCCAAATAGTTATGGGCCACCTAGTAGGTACATATAGCCAAGCACATATCAGCCACAACCTACTCAAGAAAACTAGCCCTCTAATCTGAGTCTAGTCCTCAAAGAAATGAGAGAAATTACTCTACGACAAAGAAGAAATGAAACAATTGAGGATAGATTTGATGGGACAATTAGACCAGCTAGTTGATGCCAGATAAAATTGGATGTTACCATCCCAACCTGTCCAAAACCCAAGGAACTTCAATATGGTTAACTAGCACAACACACAAGAGCAACAAGAACACAAAATTCAACCTGCTCCACAGCACCCACCTAGTTTTATTAACCCTAACCCAACCCAAGCACAACCCATTTTGCAAAACCCACCTTACCCTTCTAACCCTAATGCATAGGCCTGTGTTGTCACTTTGAGAAGTAGAAAACAAATCCGAGATCCTTATCCTTCTACATCAAAATCTTATAAAGATCTTGAGGAGCCTCAATTTGACCTAGGAGACTAAGCTAATCTAGAAAACAAGACTCAGGATTTAAATACACATGATTTTTCTCAAGCACCTTTCCTGAAGCCTTGATCAAACCCAGGGAAAAGAAAATCAACAAATCTAAGGAGTGGCTTGAGATTTTTGAGCAAGTCCAGATGAACATACCACTCCTTGAAGCCATTAAGAACATCTCAGCTTGTGAAAAATTTTTGAAAGAAGTATGAACACCGAAATGCTAGGCCAAATCATCAAAAAAGGTCGTGATTTCTGAAGAAGCCAATGCCATCATCCTAAATAAGTTTTGACATCGAACGACGGGTTTAGGTTAAATCGCTAGTTGTAGCGCATTTTACGATGTCAATTTTAAATAAAATAATCGGATGTCAGTTCGAGTGTCAAACACAAGGAGGCGTAAAATTGGATCACTTAATCACTTCATGTCGCAAAAATGTCACTTGTTCGCTTGAAAATTGACTTGAGAAAGAGAGAGAGAGCGAGAGATAGAGAGAGAGAATAGGGTTAAAGAATCATTATGATTATGCAACACTATCTAACTACGAAATAGAAAAAAAGCATGACAAGAAAATAGAGAATATATTGCATAAATCATTCATCTATACAACTACAATGGTATATGAATGCTCAATCAACAAAAATAATAAATTGAAAACTAGCTAAGTGGAGAGGCAAGGCAGCCACCATGGTGGGGGGCTTCCGTTGGGTACTCGACAACTCCAGGGAATTACTCTCAGCTCTAGAAGGTGGTGGGAACTCATGGGTAAAAGGTTGGTGCAAATGGGAGGGGTAGGACCCTTTTTATAGTTGAAGGGCTCAAATTCATAACTGGGTCAACAGCGACATTTAATATGTTGCTAAAGACCCACCGTGTATGTCACCAAAGCCACCACTCCCACTCATAGCTACCCTATGTGCCTTGCGCCTTGTCGTGCACTGTGCCACGTGCATGCACTAGCACTACGCTGTGCGCATGCACGCTCTCCACACACTACTCCCCTACACGTTGCTCCACGCTGCGCCGCACAGGCGTTGTGCGCACATGCGTGCACTGCAGCTGGGTCATGCCTCAATTGCCAAATTCAGGGGGGTCATGGGGATTTGAACCCGTGCCCCTCTCTTAAGATCTCCTCCCAAGACCACCACACCATGCCCTTGAAATGGTCACTAGGAGGATCCAAAGGTATGCGGTGGAGGTGACTTCTCGGCCATTGGATGTTGATCCAGCAGTCGAGATTTGATGATGAGGATGAAGAGGAGTCGGTGTTGGGTGTTCATGGCTGGTGTTGGGCAGCCCAGATGATGCCACATGGCACCTTCTAGGCCATCCATCATCTTTCTGTTGTAGAGGATGCCGCAGTGCTTGGATCGAGATGATTCCTATGTTGCCACACTACGATTGTCGCTCCGGATTCATCCATATAGTCGGATTTTTCACTCGAACCCCATAATGATGTCACATTTCCCCTAGCCATTGATCTTTCTCGGGCTTGATGTATGAGCTACGGTGGTCGAATCAAGGTGATTTTGAGTCTGTTGGACTCTATTCGTCGATCTAGATCCATCCATACAGTTCGATCACTCACCTGAGACCTATTTCAATATGGACTTGTACACAAGGTCATTAACCATTGTTTCTGAGCAATTAAAATGTAAAGATCTTGCAATATGCATGTACTGTTCCCAAGTCAATTATAATATGTCATTATCACACAAGTACCCTTGAAATTGACTTTAATTGACAATATTAACACTGAAAATTATGGAGTCATCAAGCTCCCTCCTAGAAAGAAAGATCCAGGGACTGCCTTAATTTCATGTGAAATAGATTTTTTTATTCTGGATCGAGCCTTACTTGACCTTGGTGCCCCCATCAACTTAATCCCCACAAAATTATATCAAGAGTTGAATTTAGGCCCCTTGCAAAACACTGATGTGACCCTTAAGCTTAATGATAGGTAAACCAAAATTCCAAAGGGCCTTGTACAAAATGTGTTTATAAAAGTGAGGGATTTTGAGTACCCTATGGACTTCCTTGTTTTGGATATGAAGGCATCCAAAAACCTGAACCACACCCCGATAATCTTCGGGAGACCTTTCTTGGCCATGGCCAAGACTCTAATAAACTATGAGATGGGAATTATGCACATCACCTGTGGAAGGAAAAATTTTCAACTAATATCTTTAAAGCTTTCCAAAATAATAAGGTGAATTGTGGTTCCATCGAGGTTGTAGGAACAATTGAATAAGTTTTGGTAATTCACACTAATGATGATCCGAATCCTGCCAAAGCTCAAGATCAACACAAAAGGCAAGAAGGGGATGTACTTGAGGATGAATCTGATCTACTAGCTCCCATAGAAACTCAAATTGAAAAGTACATTAATGAGATTGAGAAACTCTTAGGAGTAGCCTATGACGAGTTAGATGATAATGTGAAGAATCCTCAATACACTCACCCCGAAATCCAAGAACTGTTGAATTTTGAGGGGGGGCAATCTAAGGACATGAACTAGGAAATAACCCCAGAAGAAGAAGTTCAACACATAATGGATTGGGGAAGAATTTATAAACCAACTGGTTCAAATGGAGGGCTTGAATCTAAGGGAGAAATGACTTCAGATGAGGAAGAGGTAATATCTGATGAAGATTTTGACAAATTCAGCGCAACTCCACCTTTGCCTTAATATGACCTAGAGCTTGGAGAACTCATGATTTTGATATCAACTGCCATTATGAAGAACCTTACGACTTTCATCCAGAATCAGACTTAAATCTCAATCATGATCTCAATCCAAACCCTCTACCACCTCTTCTTGATTTGTGGAACTGGATTGATGAACAAGCTCTGCGTCTTGAACCTCGTCCGCCTGACCCTATTCCATATTTCAAATCAGAAGGATTCTTTGGAGTAAGACTACATCATCAACTAGTCCGCATTTGTGGATCACTGATTCTTGGACCAAATGATCATATCTTTATACTAATCTTGAATCTCTTTGCAATAGTTATTACTCCTCTTAACCCACAATACTGAATTACATATTTTTGGGTTTAGGTTGGGCAAATGTCGTTAAACTTAGAGCCGGCTGGGAGGCAACCTAGTATTCTTTACAGGTAGTTTGCATCTTCTGCAAACATGCTAACCTGGATTAAGAAGCATAGTCAGGTGATATCCCCTCCTCTTGCTTATTATTTTTGATTTTTCTGCATATATTTCAATGAGGACATTGTAATGAATAGGCATGGGGGGATGGACATTGCATGTCTTATATTTTATGTCAGAAAAAAAAGAAAGAAAAAAAATTGCATTTAGGCATAAAGATTTTTTTTTAAGGTTTTACCAGGGATTTATTCTTAAGTTGATTCCCAAGTTTAGAATCCAATACAATTTCACACTTACACGTAGAATTTGCAATGGATCCTCTGTGAAGACAGATAAACATCATTAGTTTATTGAGAAGAATTTACAATGCTTCTTCTCCTAAGCCATTGGATAGTAATTAGGGAGTCAGGCAAACTATCTTCTAACAGATCCACTAAACAAATGTGTGGTGAGAGTAGAAAGTCTACTAGTGCTCTAAGGCTAATGTGAGGAATCTTAACTTCTGGATAATTAGACAATGTTACTCGGAGTTAGGCATAGTTTCCACTCTTGGTTTCTGCGTACAAATTCTTAGTGCAAATATTTTGAGAGCCACCAAATAAGGCAAATACACAGTGAGCGAGTTCTCGTAAAACTAGGACTAAAGTGGATTGTCATGATCGTTCTTTACAGAATCCTTGACTGAAGGAGGGTATTAATGTCATGGTTAGAAATATATTGTCCTATCCATTCCCTTCTCAGTGCCGGGAATAGGCACTTCCACCAAATAAGCCACTCGATATCCTCTTGAACACCCCTAATCCCGAATAATGCCTCATAAATAAAAGTTCGCATGCTATACTACGTTGCATTAGTAGATATTTGAATGCGAAGGAAAAAAAAAGAAAAAGAAAAAAAGAGATGAAAGAAATACATATATATGTATGGAAAAAAGAAAGGAAAAAGAAAAGAAAATAAATATATATATATATACATAGAAAAAAAATTAGAGAAAAAAAAGTAGAGAAAATGCAAAAAAAAGGAGAGTTAATGAGTGTAATGAGGCAACGCCTACCACCCTCACGATCTACCAAATACAGCCTTGACCTACTTTTCTATACTTCTGGCCACCAAAATACGAGATGAGGAATTCTGACTTAGTCATAGAGTTATCAGAACCTAATCAAAGTGTTAATGCCAAGAGAGCCCACCAAATATAGTAACAAAAATGGTGAAATTGTGAGCTCAAAAGGAAAGAAAAGAAAAGATAAGAAAAAGAGAAAGAAAGGGAAAGAGAGAGAATGAGTATAATGGAACTAAAGAGAGCACAGTTTTTCCATCTCTCTCTAAGTTAACTTATTTAATACTTTTGAAATCTAGGTTCTAAAATACTAGTCTATATGCAGCACCAGATGAGTGTGAGCTACCAAATACGAACCTACTTAACATAGAAATCTTCTACCTAAGACAAAAGCTGGGACTGAATTTACAGATTATTTTATAACCCGAGAGAAGAACCCTACCTTTCCCGATAGAATCTTACTATGGGTCAAGTATGAGCTTTAGATGTTGATTGACTTTTCACTTGGATCTGTTGCATAGGCTATAATAAAATGCTTTCACAATTATCTGAATTTCTAAAGTCTTGGATGAAAATAAAAGAAATAAATCTTTAGTCAAACTCTTGATAGAAATCAATCATGTAGGGCCACTTTGCATTTAGCCATGCATTTGCTAGGGACTAGCAAGATTCAGGCATGGGGGTGTGATTGCACAGTAATCATGTGACCTAAGTCACCTGAATTAAGCTAGATTCTACCATAACTTAGGGACAATGCATGCATAAGCATCGTATTTTGTGTAATAGTTAGTTTGATTAGCTGCAAAGATAATATTGTCATTTTATGTACTAAAAAAGAGATGAAATTAATCCCAGATGATTCGAAGTTGCGGATGACAGATCAAATCATATAGATTTGATCAGAACGATGACAGAAGTCCAATGCTTCCAAAATTGTCTCGGTCAGACAATAAGAGCATCTTGTGTAGTCCATAGAAGAACAGAGGCCATAGAGCCAGAGGATAAAGATTCAAGCCTCAGATGAAAAATCCAACCACATAGATGGATTTGGATCAACGATCGTAGTTCAACGACGTAAAAAATCAACCCAATCAGAGGTCTACATCACTAGATACAAAGAAAAGAAGATGGACAGCCATGATGGCACCACGTGGATCCATCACAGCTACCCTTCACTGCTGCCCCATCTCTGAAGATCATTCCTTGCATGTTGTAGGCCATTGGATGGCCATCCAACGATCCATGAGCCGCCATGTCCCTGCTCCATCCACACCTCATCAAAGAAGAAGATCTCGACCGTTGGATCTTCATCCAATGGTCATGTGCGAAGCTACCTTAAAATGAAAATGTAACAAAATGAAGGAGTAGCGTAGCGGTTAGCAGCTTCGTTCGCAAGCAAGTGACGTGCACTCGATCCGTGCCATGTGAGAAATCAAAAGAACGTTAAGCAATGGGCGTGATCTTTCACGAAAGGATGGCTAAGGATTTGGTGCTCATTTTGAGCGAGTGGGCATGGAAAGAAGAAGAGTGGGCGTGCACAGACGAGTGGGAGTCGTGCGATTGTGGATCAAGGGCTCTGAGCATGCCATGTGTCAGCATCTAGTGTGCCCAGAGCATAGAAGGTGATTTTGAAGGAGTTTTAAGGCCAAATCAGGTCTGTTGATCTCCCGATCGACAGATCTGATTAACCTACTTTGTTGCACTAGTTGGAGGGCCAAAATACCCTCTTTGGCTTCCATCAATTCTATAAAAGAAGACCCAGGGCTCCCTTGTTGGATAGCTATCTCTCTCTTCCACCTTCTTCCAAGGTCCTTTGCCTCTCTCTCTACAACTTCGACCTTCATCCCAGTGCTCAGGATCTGACGTGCTACCGCACCTCGCACAGAAATCCCATAAGTGCCATTATCTATCTACATCTCTCTCTCTTTCTAACTATCTACTATCTATCTTAGGAATTTCCATTTTGAAAAACTATGTGTGAATGCAATAAAATTCTGATCTTCTGCATGTTTGATCAATACATATATATAAAAATTTGTTTAGAGTAAGTTCTATTGAAATGCTTCCGCATAAATCGAGATTTCCTCCCTGCAAATGACCCGATACTCATCAGATTTTATAAATTTATTTATTCCATTGTGATTCACACTGCAACAATAATATCGTCCTTTCCAAATGCATCTTACATCGGCGAACATGATAGGGCTTAGAAGTGCCATATCCTTCGTCTCAACACATGCTCTTCTCGACGGAAGATGTCAATCCTTCTTGCTATTCTCACCCTACCACAGGAGAGATCCCTCATCTCCTTCGTCAGGTAAGTAGCTTTAGAAATCTAGTTTAACTTCTAGATTATATTTAGGACCTTAATCCTTAGGAGTAGATCGTAAATTGTTCATACTTCTCACTTCCTTCTCTGACTACAAGGAGCCAATTCTGGCTCGCTAGACTTCCACCCACCTTCCAGATCACCTAATCACTTTCCTCTCTCTTCAGCAATCACAATCCACTTCTTTAATCCCTTAATTGATCATCCATTCACTTAATCCACCTCTACCCTCACCTGAAGCTTTTGTTGTCTATGGCAAAGCTATAGAGCCAATTTCACACCCAGATCAGCTCTTTATCACCTTCACAACACTCTATGGACCACTTCGACCTACTCAATTGCTTCTAATAGTCCACACATACAAAATGCCTAATTCTCCTCAACCTTCTAAGCATGATGTCAATGGCAGCTTAGGAGGAGTCCTCTTACTAATTTCGGTCACTTACATCATCACAAACATGTACTGGATGACTCGCCATATTCAATTTAGTGAGGTGAGTTTTCTTGAGTTCTGTCGAACTCAAGAAACTTAGTTTGACAAATTCGAAGCTTAATCTTAGGTTTAATTATCAATTAGATTAATTAATGTGTTCTTGATACTACTGCTTGTCTCAGGACCCTTTTAAGACATTTCTTGACACATTCCAAGGAGATTTGATCTCCAGATGTCTAATTCAGCCTTCACCAGAGCTTCGATGAGCTCTGGCAATAGTATACTTGTGCTTCAAATTGTGAAAACCTATGAGAAGTTCCAAATCCCTAATTTAGGATTCAATAATTAATATCGACACACTAAATCCAAGTTTTAATGCTTTAATCACTCTGATCGAGCCTTTCTTCCTTAGCTCCAGCAGAGCTGAAGTTGA
Source organism: Thalassia testudinum (assembly GCA_037157565.1). Classification (NCBI taxonomy): domain Eukaryota; kingdom Viridiplantae; phylum Streptophyta; class Magnoliopsida; order Alismatales; family Hydrocharitaceae; genus Thalassia; species Thalassia testudinum. The sequence goes on along the minus strand of JAZHRO010000007.1, from coordinate 22,888,058 downwards.
TTATTCACTTGATGTCAGACCTTAGGAGTAGGTCCATTAGCATCTTTAGGACCTTCTAAATCTGGAATAACATTCAAAGTGTTGTTGATGCATAGGTTGTTCAGACGAACAACCTCGTTTTCATGCTCAGGTGGAAGACATGAGATTCACATTTGTGGGTTCAATTTCAAGTATTAATGAGTTTAAGGAGTTCCTAAGCTTGTTTCAAGTCAATCTGGACTATGGATTAGAATAAAATTCCTTTGAGGTTGAAAGTCAAGTTCCATGCTCAATTTGACCAACTTTGTCCTTAACAATAGCTCAATGCTTCTGAGATCATAATTAAAAGTTGAATTGTGTTCTAAGGATTAGTTTGAACGTATCCAAATCAAACTGAATGAGCTTTGATTAAGTTTTAGGTGAATTCCATCTCCTCCTCAGTTTGGGTCCACTTAGGACTTCAGTCGATTTTAGAGAGTTCTGAGTGAACTTCCAAGTTAATTTTAGCTTAAAGAAATTTGATTTAACCTTCTGAAGTAGTCTAGAATCTTTCTAGAGGTCCTAAGCAATCTGTTGAGTCAAATGTCCTTTTGTTTCTGACATTTTGAGCCTCAGCTAGAAGCTTTAAGTTTTATTGAGCTTCTACACCATCCCAAACTTCCATTTCTTCACCACAGAGTGCGAAATGCTTCCTGGCACACTGAGTAAACCTTAGGTGCGTGAGAGAGAGAAATCTTTAGTTGATTTGAGGATTAGTTATTAGAGCTACTATTATGCATTAATGGCTCCTAGACAAGTTTAGGCTTAGATTCAGAGGATCATTTGAGATCCTTTCATCTAATTAACTATAGCAATTGAAAGTAGATCTATAGGGCTTTCAATCATGCCCTTACTTGTAGGTTTTGGAGCTTTGAGCTACATAGAATTGATTGATAAAGTTGACCTGGTGCCGATGTGTTACGCAAAAGGAACTGAGGGCTTATAGTCCCATATCGTGACCTGGTCAGCAACTGCAGGAGCATAAAAAGAATCGCCTCACTAGACTCTCCATCCAGTACGGGGTTAGATCATAAGAAAAGTCTATTGACCCTTTGAGAGAAGAGAGAGAGTGGGCCCCAATGTGGGTGAGCAACTGGGTCACGTGGCTTATGTGGGCTGATTTGGCCCAAAACTATGCAAAAAAATAAACCTAAATAAAACCTATGGGTTTGGCTTAGTAGTGGTCGATCCGACCGATTGGACTCTAGATTCTTCAAACTGCTAGGCCCACCAATTCTAAATTTTTGCTACGTGTTAAGTATTGAGGCCTATGCATGAAATGGTTAAGTGTTGTAAGCCTCATGAAGACTGAAGTGTTAAGAGTTGAAATAGAGGCACATGAGCTTAAGCGGTAAGTTTGAATGTCCCTAAGTTGTAAATAAGTTGAGCTTAATTGTAGTTGTTCTAAATTAACATTTTTGATGTAATTTCTATTGTTCATTAATATAAAATCATTTCTTTTTGTCTATTCTTGCTTGTGGAATGATTGTCATGTCTTTAATATTTAATTTTGATGCAATTATTCATATTGTTAACATATTGTAGTAAATTCTTAGAAACTTTTGTCACTAATTAACTAGCCTAATTAAGTATATATTAATGTAGTAATCTATATTATAGACTATTATAAGCTAAAATAGTTAAGTAGTAGTATTATTAGCATAATATAAGTAGTATAACTTATGTAATTAAGAATAAAGATTAATTTAGAATAAGTGGTGATTGATTAAGCAAATTAAGCCTCCCTGTGATAGATCTAGACTCAACCAATTAAAAGTAATTTTCTAAATGTTAGGTTATCTTGCACCCTATACTATAATTAACATTGACAAATTAATTAAACAAGATATCTTAAGCATTATTTTTATCACCATTGATTAAGTTAATAAGCTTAATTAGTAGTGTTGAGAATTTGCATTTCAGTCAGCTAATTGGATAGTCATAGGTGTCATCTTGGGCTCTCCAATCTGAATTGGTGATAAAGGGTAGTCGGGATTACGTTTATTGAAAAACCTAAATCATGGAGTGCTTTGTCAGAAGTTAAATCACCACTATTGCAAGAGATTGTTAGGACCCAGTTCCTGGATCCCTACAGGACTCGAGACCAGCTCACCTCGACTAATCCCAAGACCTAGTCATCCAACAAGAAATAACAGAAAGCAGGAAAATAAACTACATTCTCACATGCAATATAACTAAGCAGAAGAAAAGAACGAAGTGGTAAGGAAACTAGAACAACTGTCTCAAAACATAGTATATGCCACCACAACAATAGCAGAAAATGGAAAGGAAATAGAAGTAACAGGAACAGTAAGATATATATCCGTTACTCACTACAACAGTAGAAAAACAAAAGAGCAAAAAGATGACTACAGCTGGGCCTAGCACCCTCTGCAGTTGGTAACTCGGGCTACTCAACTCCTAGTCCTGAACAGGGTTACGCAAAGGCAGAGTCAGCGAACGCTGAGTAGAGTGGTGTTTACATTATTTAAGTGCAAGTACAGTAAAACAACAACAGGTTTATTTCTTATTTCTATTTATCTCATTTATGTGTTTCTGGTTCATTTATTTCTCAAAGTATCCAGGTATTTCTTGATCTTGCATGTTCCTCGGGGGAATGATCTTGATTGTAGTCTTTTCCGTATAGTAGAAGGTACATGTGGTGCTCTCCTGGCTGGGAGAGTCCCCCGTGGTAGTCTTACACCTAGTCAACCACCCCGAGGTCACTGTGAAGACGTAGCGGTGACTATGGCATGCATGATAAGTGCATGGGTAGCGACCCCGCACTGACACGCGGTCAGTCGTTTCCGCTAGCGGGTACACCTAAAGTACAACACGAAATAGTATAAGGCCTTACCCTCTCAAAATAGGAGTCTCGCCCCTCAGAACTAAATAGGGGTCTCGCCACTCCACAGCAGTGTACCGTCGTCTGACTACCCCAGTTTGCCCAAGGGCCTAACAAAGTCGATGTATGGTGGCTAGCTGAACCCCGGGCCCTGTAGGGTGGCTAGCACCCTCCATACACTAGTACGACACCTTGGTACCACGTACGCGAGGGCCAACAGGAGTCGATATATCCTAACCCCGGGTCTCAATCTAAGGGAGGCTTGCTCCGCTCTACACTAAAAAGGGACAGTTACTCTCCTTGGAACTGCATACACAAGGGCCAGCACACCTCTCGTCTGCATTCCAGATTCCTTTCATACACAGGAGTTCTACTCCTAATTTCCCGTAGGGTTCATGCTCATATTCATCTCATACATCCATATCCATGTCTCATGTTCCATAACTTGTTCCTCATCCATATACAGGCAGCTCGTATTTTCATGATTCAGTTCTCAATCATAAACATTCAACTTGTGATTTCACAGTTCAATTTCTCATCTACATACAAGCAGCTCGTAATTTAACATGCATCTCGTAATTATATTAAAAGAATTTCCTAGCAATTTATTCTAACCATGCATTCAGGTAAACAGGACAGCTCAAATAGGCTCATTCATTTCTACCCTAGGGTTCATTCCACATCCTAGAGTTCAATCTGATTTTTCCAACCAAGTACATTCTTATTCAAATAATAACTGAATTAAACCATTCCTCCTGGGTCCGAGACATCTAACAAGATGCCAAAACTCACCTTACACTTCCTGTGGCTGCTTTAGATGACCAAACTCTCTCTATGACCATCTGGGGGTAGCTCCAGATGTCAGACAAGGCCTCTGGTCATTTGGAAGTGCCTCCGGACGTCTGGCAACATGATTAGCCATCCAAAAGTACTTGGGAAAGCTCACCGCATGCCTTCCCAAAGCCTACACCCTCGTACGAGCACCTGTAGACACAACGGTCAACCGACATCCCCTGTGCTATAATCTGCATGGTGGAAGAGTAGCACAGGAAGATACATACCTCACGATATTGCACTTTCAGACGTCTGGCCTCAACTCTGGACATCCTGGTGCCTTGCCTGTCATCTGGACATCACTCTAGACATCTGATACTGGAAACTTCTAGTATCGGAACTTCTTCACGCCTCTCGCTCTGCTCGCCCTCCGCTCGTAATGGCAGCTCCAGCAACTACAGGAGCTTGAGTAGCTCCACACTGGCTTCCTCCTCTCTCCCACAACTCCTCCTCGAGCTCCACCGAGCTCCCATGGCCGTCGTCCTCCTCCCCCACTCTCACTCCCTCGCACTCTCTCACTCTCGCTCCTCCCCACTTTCCCCTCGACACGGTTGCAGCAGAGACAGGAGGGGGATGTGGCTGTCGTAGGAGAAGGTGGAGATGGTGGTGGTTGGAGTGGTGTGAGGGGGTGAGAGGAAGAGGTGAGGGGTGACTCATCGATCTTTCGCTTTCAAGTCGGTTGCAGTTTAATGTGGTGGAAAAATCGACTGATCAATATTTAAGAAGAAATAACCACTCGTAGAGGAGCGGGTCGTATCCACAGGGAGGCAATGACGTATTAAAATTCGCACCAATTAAAAACGTTCGCTCGTAGTTAGTTTGGACAAGAATCAAGCCAAGATTGCCTTTAGATTAAGGTTTAAGCAAGAAACAATGCTGAAATGGCAATTATGAGAAACTAGAGGATATTTTCCGCAATGCAGAATCAATAAAATATCATTAAAAGGTGACAATGGTAGAAAATGTAATTTCTAATTGATGGTTTACTGTAGCAAAACAGGGGAGTTTTTCCCCTTTGTCTTGCATGACGAGGAGCGGATGGCCGGGCGCGGGAAGCTCGGAGGAGGTCCCTTGGACCGAGGGCTTCGAATCGGTGGTGGCGGCGAGTCGCGCAGCGGCCGGAGGTGGCCGGACGAGCTCCGGCGGAGGTGCTGCAGCCGGTGAGCTTGTGTGGCCTGCTGGCGTGAGGTCTGCCGTGCGCTGCTGCTGGCGGCTCTGCAGGTGCAGGCGGAGGGTGCTGCAGGCGCGAGAGCGGGTGCGCAAGCTGCAGGCACAGGCATGGCTACTGCTGGTGGCGGGCGTGTAGGCGAAGGGATCTGCAGGCGTGGTGAGCACTGATCTGCAGGCGCGGGGAAGAGCGGTTGGCGTTCTGCAGCTGTGCGCTGATCTGCAGGCGCGGTGGTGGGAGTGGGTGAAGTTCTACAGGCGCGGTTGGACGAGTCTGCAGGTGCGGGAGGATGGTTGCGCGGGTCTGCAGGCGCGTGGAGAGCGCTGCAGCCGGTGAGCGTGTGGAGATGGGCGCGGTTGAGGAGGGCGTGCGTGGTTGGATGGTGCAGGCACGGTTGAGCTGAAGGTTGATGGGCGCGGGTTGAACTGAAGGTTCTATAGGTGTGGGAGAGGATCTGCAGGCGACTTCAGACGTGTGCGGTGGAAGTGAGCGGGTAACTTCAGACGTCTGGGAAATTTCCCGGACGTCTTAAGTTACTGAAAGGGTGGCTGACGGTTGCTGCGGTGGTGGTGGTTGGCTACGACGGCGAGGGAGATGCACGCTAATGTGCTCACGGTGATGCGGACGAGCTCCGGATGGCGGTGTCGCCTGTCACACCACATGCCCACGGTAGTGGAGACTCGCCACCACAGTAGAGGCCGGCAGTATGGAGTGGAAGAGAGAAGTTCTCTCTGCACAGTGGTGGGTCGGTGGTGGAGGCCTCCCGAGCTCGGCTGCCTCCCTCCTCCTTTTGCAGTGGCCTGCACAAGTTTGAAATCAGCCGCCCGACCAGATCCACCACATCCGCTCCCCCTTGAATGGGTCTTCACTGCGGCCGTTCGACGTTGGAGCGGCAGCCAGCCGTTCCTCCAAGGAGAAGAGTAAAGAAAATAATGTTACAATATTAGGGTCATTTATATACAGACCCTCAACTTCTATGTTAATGAAAACAATGTACCTAATTGGTTGTCTAATTAGATGAATGCTATTCTAAGCTAATTCTAAATGCACTTAAGATATAAATGCAATGTATGGATTATGTAATTAAATTAAAACTATGAATTAATCTATTTACATCCTAATTTATGCTAAATAAATGTTAGAATTAACCTAATGTGTAGGCACTTAAATACTTAAATAACCCACAGCTATGGGCTAATCAAATACCCCCATGCCTAGTTTTTGCTAGTCCCCAGCAAAATTAAGCGAAACCTAGCACTCTAAGTAGACTAGTCAACTCACTTAGTCTTCCTTCAGAAGCATATTAAGTTCAGGCTCTAGACCCAAGGTTCCTAAGTAGTTGCTAAGTTACAGACTAGGTCGGCTAAAGAAAAGTTGCAGGCACAAGTTTCCCTGATTTCTGACTCTACCCTAAAGTTTATTGATCCCTGAGATTAAAGCATCCGTGCCTGTGTAATGGCATGAGTTATTTAAGTTAAAGGATTTTTTCTTTATATATATATGTATACTTTTTTTTTTTTTTTGATTCTTCTAAGTCTAACCTCAGATTAGCTATCAACATGGTCTGTGTCGGATTCATTGTCCCCATTACCATACCTCGAAGGGTGCCTGGCTTTCGATGCTTCGAGATAGCACCGCCCATAACGACCCCAAGAACTCTTGGCAATCGACACTTCGAGATAGTATCGCCCATGGATTTCTTAAGCGAATTCAGGCCTATGGCAATTGGCACTTCGAGATAGGGCCGCCCATGGTACCTGAACCGCGCAATGCACTTACATGCCCCCAGTCGGATGGATATCCTAAGAGACAAGTGCCGAGGAGGTAATATGTTATCATCGCATCCTCAAGGTGAGTATATACTTCACCTCTCCTGCGGCGGGAACTCTTCTAATCAAAATGTGTTTTCAAGCCTCTCTTAAGTAAAAACTAAGAGAACCAAATCTCTTTTCAGAAAGACGGAAATTAAGTTGATTACCAGACCAAGTGTGTGAAATTTGGATGCTTGGGTTACAAGGACCCGTAAACCAAAAGGTAGAGTAAGACTCCAGGTACTATCCCACCTTCTAACTCAAACCCTAGCTTCCCTTCCTCAACCTCTTGAGGAATGGTCCGCAACTTAACTCCTACATAAGTTTTTAAGTCCACAAAGGACCCTAAAGGTCTAATGCTAGCAACTCATTTAGCTTCTAAAGTTTGACCCTAGAATTAATTTAGTCTACCCTAGAGTTCTGATTTGCTTAAGAATGCAAGATCTAGCCAGTTAAGCTCAAAACCCCTTTTTTTCTTTTTTTTTTTTATATGTACAAATGTATGCAATTATGCTATGTATATCCCCAAGTACACCCCCCATGACTAAAATTTGCAATGTCCTCATTGCATAGAAGGATATTACCTGGGTTAGAGCTAGGCTGAATAGCCAAAGAACCTGCAAATCAGGTTCAAGAATTGCAGAAATAGGCCCTAAAAATGAGCAAAGCAATGTTGGCCTAGAAAATAGGTAACCTAGGATGTTGGCAAGCTGATGATGAATCCCGATAGCAAATGCTCACCGAACTAAAATGGGAATGAAATCTTCCCAGGTCACCAGAAGAGGTTCTAAAGGATAAACAGGTAAAATAACCTCCAAAGGGGTAGGGGGAGGATAAGATGGATCCTCCAAAAAGAATGGGGGAGGAATGGTGCATAGATAAACCCCCAGGGTAATGGACTGACTAAAGAAATCATCAATCCATACCCGATACTCCATTACAGGAAATATTGGTCTGTTAAGCCCGCTGGTCAGAACAAAAGTGAGTAATTTTCTAAGGCAAGGTTCGTCTAGGGTGTCCAAGTTACGAGGTTGTGGGATGGCCATAAGATCTAGGTTGGGTTTAATCAGCTCGGTGTCCATCCCAAACACTCTTTCTAAATCCTCAATTTCAACCCTAGCATTCCTTGCACCATCACATGTATCTTCCTGCTCTTCATCAGGAGTAACAATTTCGCTTTCAGATATAAGCGAATCAGAGGGTGACTTCGAAGTGAATGAAGGCAGGTTGGAAGCAATAAATCTAGGGATTATCCTATCAATGTCATCCCCGGGTTTTTGTTCTTTACTCATATCTTCCCCGGAGTCTATATGTGAATCCACATAAATCTTAGAAATTGCTTCTAAATTTTCCATCATTTAGCATGAGGGGAAATATCATCAATGGGTGTGCTAAGGAAACCTAATTTAGTCAAATTTGTGACATCCTCAAGGGCTAACTCTTCAAATAAGACATAATCACCCTTAGTGTCACTCTAAATCTTGAATGTAGGTTCCTCATATAATTCGTCTTCCTCCTCATCACACAATTCATCATGTACCCGAGGTCTAGAATCATTTAATATCTCAGCAGATCCCCTAGGGTGCTCTATCTGAGGTAAATGGTTTACGCTGGTAACATCAGACTCCTCAGATAGGCCAATTTCTTTAGGGTTAGGTTCCCTAAGGGTGGGTTTGAGTTCCATATCGTGATCAGAAGGGAGGGTAGGATTAACAACTTGACTTTGACCCACTTCATCAAATGTCACGAAAATACTATCATCTGGGTTGAGGTCTTCCAATGGTACCATCATTCCCTTCTTTTTACTCCAATATAAATCAGGTGGATACTCAACCTTATCATCATCTTCCTCAGGTTGCCACCTTTCTTCATCCAATGCATAGCTACTTTCATGTGTATTTTCCTCCCACCTAAAGTGTAGATCTCTCAAGGAAGTGTCATCTAATGGGGAGGTTTCAAAATCGATCCTCGAAAAGTAGCTATTCTCCCTAGAATTTCCCTCCAACTTAAAGTGTAGCTCTCCCACGAGAGATGAATATATTGTAGAGGGGTGTACGTCATCCTCAATGGGGTAGATTGGGTGGCTAATTTCATCTCTTTCTTGTTGGCTTGCTCTCAAAGATTCTCCTAACAATTCACTCATTTCGTTTTGTGTTTTCTGTATTTCCATCTTCAAAGAGGAGAGGTCATTTCTATCATGAGAGAAGTCAGGCTCAGGCTTATAGTACCCAGGAGTGCTTGTCCAACCATAATACTTTTTCAGGGAGGGTGGGTTGGGTATTTCTTTGGTATGTGGGATATTGGGCAAAGCAAATCCCGCTCCTAGGCTCTGCTCACTGATTTGGGGCTTAACTAGGCCAATACTCCTATAATAGGAGTAAAATGGATCCCAATGATTGTCATTATGTCTATCAAGGAATGGACCATCTCGACGTCTGGGATCGAAGGATGCAGAGTGGGGGTGAGGGTGTGGGCAAGATGTGAAAGGATGAAAAGCAATGTGGTCCATTCCTACTCACACTTCAATCAGAATTCCCCAAGCAAAACACAATTCAAAAAGGACCTTTTAGGTCTTTCCCAATTTAGGCTTTTGATTTTAAGTCAGATTGCAGGTGACAATACAATTTGTTCAATCAATTTACGTGCCTATTGCCGACCTACGGCTCGCCTAAGAAGACCTAGTTGGAGCTTAGGTGTTCTTCCCTAAATCTCAAATGGTTAAGTAAATCCAAAGACGGAAGATCGAGGGATGCAAGTAGGCCTAAGCCTTCCTTTGAAGCTGTGCTTTCGCGGTGCTTCTCAACTACCCCCAAAAATCCGTGACGAGGTATCCCCCTCTTTGGACTTGCAAAACCTTTGATCTCAAGTTCCAAACACTTCAGAATCCAACGATAGGAGGGCTCTTGTCCTAGTATTTCGAAACCTAAGGAGTGTCTAGAAGCGTGCCGTGGTGCAAGTGAAATAAGTGGGCATACACCATCAAAGATTTTGAACTTTGAATCGCACGTCAAGTTTGAAAATCAAATCCTTGGTTTTTAAAATGTCCTTCCTTTAATTTGTCCTTTTTCTAAAAAAAAAAAAAATGTGACCACTTGTTAGATTTATTCAGTACAGATTAGGTGGTCTTCCCATTAAATCCCAAATGCAATGCGTGTTCAAAAATAGGATGCAAAGTAAGAGAATGCGTACCTTGCCTCCAGCGATCTACGATGTAAGAATGCACACAATGCAGAAAAGTAAATCTAAAGGCTGCTCATACAGACCTAAATGGTTCGTCCTAGGGCAGGCAGCTTCTAGCAGGCAGCTCGTTTTTTTTCTTTCTTTTTTTTTTTAGAACTACTTATGCACAAGAAAATAAAAGTAATAATAATAAAAAAAAATAAACCTAAATCTAATGAAAAGGGAACAGACTCCCAAAAAATACCCAACACGGGCCCAAAACAAAATCGGGGAACAAACCCCTCAAAATATGCCCCAGAACAAGGGCTTCAATCTAACTGCAATGAAAAATTAAGTCTACAGTCTTAATTCTAGTCTAATTAAACTAGCGAGTAAATACAATGGTGTCCGTCACGTCCTCGTCCTTCTCCTCCTTTCAAAATTGCTCGTCCACTTCTCGTCTGGCAACGTCAAGGGTCGCCTCTCACACAGGCTGATTCTTACACAAAATTTCTCACACAGAAAAGAAAATAATAGATGGTCAAATCTCTGTGCAATTGACAAATAATCAAAATAAAATTAGGTGAAATTATTGCGTCTATTGCCTCCTCAGCAACGGCGCCATTTGACTCATCGATCTTTCGCTTTTAAGTCGGTTGCAGTTTAATGTGGTGGAAAAATCGATTGATCAATATTTAAGAAGAAATAACCACTCGTAGAGGAGCGGGTCATATCCACAGGGAGGCAATGACATATTAAAATTCGCACCAATTAAAAACGTTCGTTCATAGTTAGTTTGGACAAGAATCAAGCCAAGATTGCCTTTAGATTAAGGTTTAAGCAAGAAACAATGCTGAAATGGCAATTATGAGAAACTAGAGGATATTTTCCGCAATGCAGAATCAATAAAATATCATTAAAAGGTGACAATGGCAGAAAATGTAATTTCTAATTGATGGTTTACTATAGCAAAATCAGGGAATTTTTCCCCTTTGTCTTGCGCAACGAGGAGCGGATGGCCGGGCGCGGGAAGCTTGGAGGAGGTCCCTTGGACCGAGGGCTTCGAATCGGCGGTGGCGGAGAGTCGTGCGGCGGCCAAAGGTGGCTGGACGAGCTCCGGCGGAGGTGCTGCAGCCGGTGAGCTTGCACGGCCTGCTGGCGTGAGATCTGCCGCGCGCTGCTGCTGGTGGCTCTGCAGGCGCGGGCGGAGGGTGCTACAGGTGCGAGAGCAGGTGCGCAAGCTGCAGGCGCGGGTGTGGCTGCTTCTGGTGGTGGGCGCGCGGGCGAAGGGATCTGCAGGCGTGGTGAGCGCTGATCAGCAGGCGCGGGGAAGAGCGGTTGGCGTTCTACAGCTGTGCGTTGATCTGCAGGCACGGTGGTCTGAGCGAGTGAAGTTCTGCAGGCGCGGGAGGATGGTTGCGTGGGTCTGCAGGCGCGTGGAGAGCGCTGCAGCCGGTGAGCGCATGGAGATGGGCGCGGTTGAGGAGGGCGTGCGTGGTTGGAGGGTGCAGGCGCGGTTGAGCTGAAGGTTGATGGGCGCGGGTTGAGCTGAAGGTTCTGCTGGTGCGAGAGAGGGTCTGCAGGCGACTTCAGACGTGTGCGGTGGAAGTGAGCAGGTAACTTCAGACGTCCAAGAAATTTCCCGGACGTCTTAAGTTACTGAAAGGGTGGCTGACGGTTGCTGCGGTGGTGGTGGTTGGCTATGACGGCGAGGGAGATGCACGCTAATGTGCTCCCGGTGATGCGGACGAGCTCCGGATGGCGATGTGGCCTGTCACAGCACACGCCCATGATAGTGGAGACTCGCCGCCACAGTAGAGGCCAACAGTATGGAGTGGAAGAGAGAAGTTCTCTCTGCACAGTGGTGGGTCGGTGGTGGAGGCCTCCCGAGCTCGGCTGCCTCCCTCCTCCTTTTGTAGTGGCCTGCACAATTTTGAAATCAGCCGCCCGACCAGATCCACCACATCCGCTCCCCCTTGAATGGGTCTTCGCTGCGGCCGTTCGACGTTGGAGCGGCAGCCAGCCGTTCCTGAAAGGAGAAGGGTAAAGAAAATAATGTTACAATATTATGGTCATTTATATATAGACCCTCAACTTCTATGTTAATGAAAACAATGTACCTAATTGGTTATCTAATTAGATGAATGCTATTCTAAGCTAATTCTAAATGCACTTAAGATATAAATGCAATGTATGGATTATGTAATTAAATTAAAACAATGAATTAATCTATTTACATCCTAATTTATGCTAAATAAATGTTGGAATTAATCTAATGTGTAGGCACTTAAATACTTAAATAGCCCACAACTATGGGCTAATCAAGGGGTTTATATAGGAGGGGAGTTAGGGTTCGGGTAAGGGCTGAAGGAGAGAGAGCAGGTCTGTACGTGCCGTCCGTGCGTAGAGCGAAAAGAATATAAGCTATTCTTGTACTTTCGGACGTCAGAACATATGTCCAGACATCTGACTGACAGTCTACATCTTATCCGACTAAAAGGGCAATGGATCATTTCACGATCAAATGTGCTCCAGGGTCTTCCCTTTAAGGAGGTAGGCTACTTAAAATCACCGTATTAGCCTATTCTAATGACACTACCTTCCTAGGTGCTTGGGTTCTTGGCTTACGCTTGGGTGTACAAACATCTTTTAAAAACTTCATGTAAGCCAGGTGTTCACGAGGTGAGATCGTGGTTTTAAAGGATGTGCGTTGTAGCAAAGATGAAATCACCTCAAAAACAAATAAGAATTTTTATTACTTGAAAACCTAAGTATCCGAGGTTGAACATAGGGAGCAAATGGAATTTATTCACTAATCTCAATAATGTAATTGAACACTTAGAGTTAATCAAAACCTAATTCAGAGTATAAATGCAAGAGTTTATGAATATCAAAATGTAACAAAATAGAGCAGATTGAGAAGAATTGGATAAAAAGGGTGATTCTTGGCTTGGCTCTCTCTGCAGCTTCTTTCTTTCTTCTTCTTTAGCCTTCTCATTTCTATTTTCTTACTTTCTTTCTTCTTCTCTTTGCCATCTACCTTTGGCCATCTGCCTCTTCTTCCTGGTCTCTTCTTTGCGGCACCTTTCTTTGCTTTAGCCTTGCCTTTCTTCTTTCTCTTTCTTCTCTTGCACAGTACCTTTCTCCTTCTTCTTCCTCTGCGGTCTTCTTCTTCAACCTTGTTCTTTGGCCTTCTTCTTTCTTCTTCTACTCCCTTTCTTAGACTTTGATTTCTGTCTTTCTTCTTTCTTCTTCAGCTGCACCTCTGCAACAGTGCTTCTCCGTCCCTTGGCTTCTACCTTTCTTCTTCTTCCTTTTCCGTCCTTGTTGTGCCCAAGTCGTTCTTTCCCTGCTTGGCCTGGCTTCACCTTGCCTTAGCTTCAACTGCGCCTTCCTTTCCTTCTTCTCTTCTTCTTCCCTACACACACTGAAGAGCAAAACCTACCCCTACCCTCCCCCACTCTCTCTCTATAGTTTGCTCCTAGGTACGCTCTCCCAGAGCCAGGTAATCGGGTCGGGTTTTGCATGCCCGAGTCCAGGCACACCGTTGTGGTGTAGTGCACGACGAGTGAGAGGGGTAATCGGGTCGGTCACGGCAGATCCGCCGGCAAAAGGTTGTGGACGAGGCAGGTGCGTGTGGGTAAGGGAGCTCACCCCGTGTCACTTGAGGCGACCAACAGAAAACACAAAAACAATATAAATCACACACCTCACTCCTGAATTCACATGGTGGGACTAAAGTGTCCCACCAGCTTCTTCATGCGCCCGCACAGGGTGACTTCTTCAATTGCTACAGCTTCGATCGCTTGCTAAGCCAATTGCCTGGCTGTGTGCATGTGCAAGACCAACCCGCTTCACCTTGGACTCTTTTGCCTGGAGCACGCGACCTGGAGGGAAGCTTGGAAGCAAGCTTGCTTCAACGTCGATGGCGGAAGGGGCTTATATCTAACATACACTAAACACAGCCTTGCGGCCTCATTAGAGCACATGAGAAGCTTTGCCATATCAAGGCGATGGTGAGGAGGTGTGTTGAACGCTACGAACCTACGCTAACGTGTTCGGTTTTGGAAAACCTGTCGTTGTAGTTCAAAAGCGAAGAATTCGTGTTCAACAAATAAAATTTATACCGAAATTAAAATTTCGGGTCGAACACAGGGAGGCGAACGTTTGATTTAAAAACTACGCGTTTCTTTTTATTTGTTACAGAATAATTCAATTTAAAACCATCTAATTATTTACAATAAATAGAAGAGAGAGAGAGTAAGAGAGAAAGAGAATATTACACAGAGAAATCAAAATGAGATGTAGAATAAACAAGAAAATTTTGTATTGAAGAGATTGTTCATTACAACTAGAAAGCATAAAACAATTACTCTAGAAAGCGATAAATTTACTCTAGAAAGCATTAAAAGAATGGAGAGAGAAATGTCCTCCTCGACGATTGCTTGGAGGACGAGTAGATTAATCTAGAAAGCAGTAAATCTATACTAGAAAGCTATAAAAAGAATAGGGAGAGAGAAATCCTCCTCGATGGTTGCTTGGAGGATGAGCCGGACGGGACGACGCTTGGACGAAGGAGAACGAAGCAGGACGAAGGAGGACGAAGCAGAAGAACGGGAACGAAGCAGCATGCCGTCGTCGTCGCGGGATCCACCTCCGAAGGGGAACGAAAATTTGACTTTATCTCGCGAGAAGCATCCCGGGTGTGGGACAAGCTTCTCTTGAGCTTTAGAGGGGTAGAGAAGAGAAAGAAGGGATGAAAATTTCGTATGGAGGGGGTCTCCTTTTATAGTTGCAAGGAGTGGGGGCAAAATGGACATTACATCTTCAAAATAATAAATAAGGGGTCTTTAGTGACGGATAAATCCGTCACTAAAGCCCCGACGTAGCTGTCGCCGCCGCGCCCACGCGCGCCCGCTCGGCTGCCCGCGTGCGTAACGCCTACGCACATCCGCGAAGTCTCAGCAGTCCGATCGCGAGATCGGACGGCTTAAATCGCGTCCGCGCCCGCTGCAACCAGCCTGCCTGCGTGTGTGATCGCGTGTTACGCCGGGCGTCCAATCGCGCGTCGGCGCTATCAGGCGCCCGCGACCGCACGATCTCCATCCGACGCTCCACGCGCCTCAATAACCCGCGTCTCCAATCCACTCGCTGCGGCTTGAACCCGCACCCCGCGCTCGACCGCTGCGCTGCGGGGTGCGGATGGTCAAGCGCACGTTTTAAGCGTCGGGCGGCCACAGTCGTTGGATCTCCATCTGACGGTGGAGAGCGATCGGGCGGGGGCCTTCACAAAATGCCAGCGACCGTTTGGGTGACTGAGATGGCGCCACGTGGCGCCATCTTGGCCGTCCATCTTCTAGATGTTGTAGATGGTGCCACGGATGTCGGATTGACTCGATTTTTGTGTCGTTTGGCTGCGATCGTCGATCCGAATTCATCCGTGTGGTCGGATTTGTCATCTTAAGTGCGGATTTACACCATCCTGGCCCTTGATCTTCTAGGGTTCCCCGATCTCTATCTGATGCTACGGATGCCTGATTAGGGCGATCTTTCAGTCGTTGAACTCCAATCGTCGCCCTGATCATATCCATAAGGTTGGATCTTTGATCCGAGGCCCCGATAAAATATTTGCCCTGTCCAAGCACATAAAAGGAGACAATTAACCTCCATTTTATTCAAACTACTCTAAATGCAAGATGATGCATGTAATGAAATATTTATATCATGAAATGCAATCCTATGCTTAGGAACATGCATAAATAGACATTTTTAGTAGTGTAAATGTGTTTACATCAAGGTGGTTGGTTGGCCGCAGGACGGCCTAGGCGTGCGTGCCTAGGTCGCTCTGTAGCCATTCTTATGGGTGTGTTCGGTGGACATTTAAGGAGGTGATGGTGGTCAGTGGATAGGCGGAAGGTGATGAATGGGTGATGGCGGAGCTAATGAGGGGTCTGGCAAGGTGTGTGGAGGTGCAGAGCAGTGGATGCGCCTCGCCAGTGACGATGGAGGTGGTTTGCGACTACGAGGGGTCGAAAGTGGAAATAGAAAGAGGGGAAATGAAGAGGGGAGATCAGGGAAAAATTCTAACCTAGCTAAGTGGATGAAGGGGGAGAGGAGGCGGCTAGTTGTTCCTGCCACCGTCGGAGAAGATGACGTCCATTGGAGGGAGAGCGGCGATGACGAAGGGGCTGGGGACGCGTGCTCGGGTGTTGCACGACGCCAAGGAAGGTGGTGAAGGTTGCTCTACCACTGGTATTGTAGCAAACCGACGAGAAAGAGGTGGAAGGTTCACCGAAGCTTGCTGGACCCCTAACCGGAGGAGAAGGGAGGAAATTGGGGTGATTCTCTGGCTAGGTCAAGCTAAATAGGTGCGGCTGGAGGTGGTGTACCTTTTATAGGCACTGGCAAGGACACTTTGGCTTGGAAGACAAGCTTCCAAGCACAAGAGACCTCGCCGGAGATGGAAACCATTGGAGACCCAAACCTCTCGTGCGTTCGCACTAGAGATTGGGTGCGAATCAGAGATTGCAATCATGCTCAGATGGAAGGGAATTCCTCAGAGAATCTCCCTTCTAAATCTAGGAGATCTTTGAGGAATCAGGGAGTAATCACCCTCCATTGCTTGCCGGAGTAGGATTCCGCCACTTTAATTGTGGAGGGACCTACTTGCAATGGTGGTGAGGAAGTTTGGGGGGTCTGTGCAAGGGTTCCCAAAAGATAGGGGCCTAAATGTAATTGGGTGGATTAATTTGCAAAGTTGGTCAAGATGACCTCCCCTTAGGTCTAAACTTTGATACAAATCTAAGTTGGACCTAAGGAATCCAATGGTGAAGTTCAATTTTAGGTTTGACCACATTTGACTGGACATTTTACATAAGAGCCCAAATTAGGTCAAATAATAAGCTAGGACCCCAATCTAGGTCAAAATAGGTTCCAAAGGACAAATTGAAGGTTCTAAACCCTAGGGGATATTTTTCCATAAATTTTAGTGGGTTTATTTGATTTTTATCCTAACCAGAACCTTGTTGAATTGAGCGGGTCTCCTTAAGGGTTATAGAATGTCAATTAATTCTTAGATTGCATAATAACCCATTTCTGACTGAACCAACCCACTTTTTGTCTTCTTTCCACCATTTGACCTATGTTTTGCCTCTAATAAATCCCGTTTATGTACTGCAATGGTAAAATTACAGTTTTAACCTTTGTTTAATATTTTGTTCTCAGAACATTAATTCCTTGAATTTGGCCCTTCTCTAGGTTATGTAGGAGCTCTTATTCTCTTTTTTATGTAAAAATGAGCTAGTTAGGGCTCATGATGATGCTCTCATCATACCCCCATGCCTATCTTTTGCTAGTCCCTTAGCAAAATTTCAAGGTTTTAACTTCTGTTCTAAACCCTGAGTTTCTGTCACCAGTTATGATAAGTGCTTTTCTTCTTCTTTCGATTAGGTTAGAATGCTGACAATAGGCCTAGAGGTACTCATGTACCAACCAAAATCCAGACCTAGCCAGTTTTAGCCTCGGTCCTCCGTGATGGTTTTTTAGGCCCGTAGAAACTATCCTAAGGTTTGTTGGACTCCACGGTTAAAGCACCCATGCTTGAGGCATTTTTTGCCTAGGTTCAATTTGCAGTGCATTTTTGTAAGAGAGAGACAGAGGATTTATTTATTTGGAGAGTTTTCTCTCTCTTTTCTTTTTATTTCTAGCTTCGGATTGACTTCTCAACATGGTCTGTATCGGATTCCTCATCCCCATCATCAATCCTCAAAGGTCCTTGGCAATCAATGCTTCGTGATAGCACCTCCCATGGCAAACCCCAGAACCTTCGATTTCAAGATTTTGAGATAATCCCGCCCATGGCGTTCCAAGGTTGAATTCAGACCCTGGCAATCGACATTTCGTGATAATTCCATCCATGGTATCTGAACCAGCAGTGTGCTTACATGCCCCTAGTAGGATATTTAAATATCTTAAGAGACAAGCACCGACGAGACGATATGTTGTTACGCATTTTCGAGGGGAATTTCCCACTTCTCTGCATCGGGAACTCGTCCAAATCAACTTGCATTGATCGGCCACTCCTAATCTAGGCAACTTTTTCAAAACATTAAAACGCTTTTGCGTGATTTTGATAGTTATGCTCACTGAACCAGACTGTGTGTGGACTGGGGTGCTTAGGTTACCGAATCCCGCAAACCGAAGGTCGATTAACAAGGCCAAATACTCCTTAAGCCTTAGACTTAATACTTAAGCTTCCCATTTTCCCCAACCTCTTAAGGAATATCCAGATCTTAGCGGATACTTGAATTTTTAAGCCTAAGAGTCTAGCCTAAAAAGCCTAAGATCAGCACTCCTGCTAATCTCTTTTCGTGTCTCATTAACACTTTTCTCTCATTTTTTCTCTTCTCTTAATGTGGTCAAGAACTTTGGATATTACCTTAATCTCTTACTAATGACTATCTCTTTTACTTTCTCATTTTGTGCTCCTTTTTGGCATTTTGCTCTTTTCTCCTCATGAATTGTGGCTTACAAAATTTCCTCCTTCCTCCATTTTTTTGTTCTTTTCCATAATTTTTTAATTTTTTTGTGTTTTTGACATATGTGAATTTTTTTGTAAGAATCCTTTTGACTTTTCTTGGTTCTGTATGTATGCACTTTACCACCACCCCATGCCTAAGTTTTGCAATGTCCTCATTGTAAACGGAGGGTGTGAAACAGTATTGGGTTCAAGAGGTTAGAATAGGATTAATCAGGTGGGTGACTGGGTCGGAAATGACTTATGCAGACAATTTCAAGCTCTGGTACGTGTACCAGAGGTGGGATCAACTCTCTAAGGCTAAACTCAAGGTGTAATAGATGTGGTGTACAGGTAGATAGTCAGAAGGATCTTGCATTTTTGGACTGACAGGTTGCCTCCCATTAAGTGCTAAATTTAATGCCTTCAGTCGAGCGAAACTTGGGATGGAGAGGGAGTGGTTAAATCAGCAGATTTTTGTAAAACAAGCACCTTGATTAAGAGCCTGGTTGGTCCAACCAGGTGCTTGTTAAGATTAACAGGCTGATGATGCAGCCTAAACCCTATTAGTCTGGTGGGTTGATGTTGAATGCTATGAGTTGCTACTCTAACGTGTTTAGTTTTGAAAAACCTGTCGTTGTAGTGTGAAAGCGAAGAACTCATGTTCAACAAATAAAATTTATACCAGAATGGAAATCCTGAGTCCAATATAGGGAGGCGAACGTTTGATTTAAAAATAATGTGTTTGTTTTATTTATCACGAAGTAGAATAATTGATTGGAAACTATGTATCTATTTACAATAAATAGAAGAGAGAGAGAGACAGAATATTACAAACAAAAACAAAAAAGAGATGTAGAATGAACATGGAATTCATTATCAGAAGGATTGTTCATTACACTAAACATTACGACTAGAAAGCAGAAAAATGATTACACTAGAAAGCAGTAAATCTACTCTAGAAAGCAGTAAATCTATTCTAGAAAGTAGTAAAAAGAATGGGGAGAGAGATGTCCTCCTCGACGGTTGCTTGGAGGACAAGCCAGACGGGACGACGCCTAGACGAAGGAGGATGGAGTAGGATGAAGGAGAATGAAGCGGGAAGAACGGGAACGGGGTAGCACATCGTCGTCATCGTGGGATCCGCTATCGAAAGGGGGACGAAAAATTGACTTTATCTCACGAAAAGCATTCCGGGTGTGGGACAAGCTTCTCTTGAGCTTTGGAGAGGGAGAGAAGAGAAAGAAAGGATGAGAATTTCGTGTAGAGGGGGTCTCATTTTATAGTTGTAAGGAGTGAGGGCAATTTGGTCATTTAAATCTCAAAACATTAAATAAGGGGTCTTCAGTGACAGATAAAACCGTCACTAAAGCCCCATCATGGGCGTAGTGGGGCGCCGCCATGCGGCCGCTCGCCTCCTCGCACGTAATGCGCGCTCCACGATCTGTAAATCTTATCTCACGCCTCCCTGCCCGCTCAGCGCACGCTTACGCGTGCGGTGGCTTGTGAGGTGCCGGCATGCAATAGCACGTGGGCGTTATCGAGTGCTTGTAGCCGCTAGATCCTCATCGCACGGTCACACGCGCCCACTCTCCCGTGCCCGCTTGCCTCCTCACGGGGATTCGAACCCACTCCTTAAGGCGACCGAGCGCCTTATCCACTGCGCTGCGTGTGTGGATGGGCGGGGGGCCGATCTTTTGAGCACACAATTAGGACCGTTGGATTGAGATCCAACGGTCGAGATAGCTCCTTCCAGCGATTCTTCATGATCTTCAAGTGCAAGCTGAGCTCCTCTCTCAGCCGTTTGATCTTGATCCAACGGCGGAGATGCATGGGCGCTATTGTCTTTAGTGATTGAGGGCGGCTGGTTAGGCGACCGAGATGGCACCACGTGGTGCCATCTTGGCTGTCCATCTTCTAGATGATGTAGATGGTGCCACAGGTGTCTGATTGAGTCGATTTTTGTGCCGTTAGGTTGCGATCGTCGATCCAAATCCATCCGTGCGATCGAATTTGTCATTTGAAATGTGGATTCACACCATCTTGGCCCTTGATCTTCTAGGGTTCCCTGATCTCTAACTGATGCTACAGATGTCTAACTAGGGCAATCTTGGACTCGTTGAACTCCAATTGTCACCTTGATCACATCTGTACGATTAGATCCTCGATTCGAGGCCCCCATAAAAAGTTTACCCTATCCATGAACATAAAAGGAGATAATTAACCTCCATTTTATTCAAACTAATCTAAATACAAGATGATGCATGTTATGCAATATTTATAGTATGCAATGCAATCCTATGCTTAAGAACATGCATAAATAGACATCTTATGCAATGTAAACATGTTTACATCACACCCCCATGCCTATCTTTTACTAGTCCCTAGCAAAAACTATATGCTATTCATAAAATAATTAGGTTGGATTATTTGGGCATGAGTTATTTTAAATCATTAAGAAAATATTTACTTAAGATCTGAACTTTCAAAGACACAACAATGCCTGAGTATCTGCCAAAATGTAGACCGCCTCAAGCCCTCGCCTTATTCAAAGAAAATTTTCTTTTTCTCTTTTTCCTATTTTCTAATATTTTTGGATTTTTGAGTTTTAGGGTTTAGGAGTGGCTTTCTACGACCATTCAACTCACCCATGATTTGATGAGAACCTTAAGTTCTAAGTATCTTATTGTGAATGTGATAGACTCGTTGACCGACAGTAAAAACGGACTTCGGATTTCTACACCTCTAGGTGACCTTAAAAAGAGAATTCTGCCTAAAGGTGTATCTTTACAACCGGTAACTTTCTCCCTACTTCTATTTTTACAGGGTCAACATAAGGGTGAATCGAGTGTATATCTCCCCGATTTATTCTACTTCTCCGCTTCTTCATAAGTGTTTTGGGAATTTTCAGTACATTTATTGAGCTGGGTTCTGGACAACCGGTCGATGAGCTGTTACCATCGACAACTTGCCATCCATACTCGTGCAGCGAAGTGTGGATTTTTTTTTAATTTTTTTTCATTTCTCCTTTTTTTTGGCGCCGTTGCTAGGGAGGCGATGCTATTTGATTTTTTTTTGCATTTTTCTAACTTACAAATCATTTACCTCACTTTTCACTTTTTTTTATTGTGATTGCAGGTACTCTTTTGAGATGAGCAAAAGCAATTGATTGGAGTAAAGTGCTATAGAAGGTTCTGTAAGTTATCCCCCACCTCCCACCCATTAGTTATCATTTCAACACATAATAACACAAACATCAATCATCTTAGGTGTTCTTATAAACTCTAAGGTTAGATTGTTTGTTGTTTGACACCTACACCTGCCCCAACCTCCACATTTAGAAAGAAAATTAAAAAAAAATCTCACAGAGGTACACAACCTCATCTGATTTTCAAACTCAATCGGTAAATCGATCTTTGGAGTTGGTACACACATCGAAACTCATAATTAAGTAGAAATCTGATTAGTAATCACTTGTGTGCCTAATTAAGTGGTGCAACAGGCCAATTGTTTGAGTTGATTGGGCCACACCACTTCAATTAAAATCAACTCATCAAGTAGCTGCTGATTAGGTTCAACTCTTAGGGATTTACCAGGCACTCCACATTCTTTTTAAGCTTCAAAGGAAAACATCTTCACCTGTGCTTTCAAAAACTACTGTGCTATCAAAGCTTGTTTGAAAACACCTAAAGTTGAATCCTAAAAGCTACTAAGCAAGATTTGAACCATAAAATTCGCCGCATCAAAAGTAATCTTGCTTGAAAATCACTGGTTGTGCACACACCCACAAATCAATCAATCATTAAGGGCACAACCCAGATAAAGGGCCCATCACATTCCAAAGCACATTTAAACTTAGCCCTAAATAAAATATAGTAGACATTGGCCGTAAGGATTCGACTCACTCTTCAGATCCTAGAATGAGATTATTTTCTATTAGTCTGTTTCTACTGCTCAATCTCATGTCTACCTAAGGTAGCAGAATCAAACGATCATGGCTAGGGGTACACTAGGAACTGGAGGCGCAAGTTGAAGGAAGAACCTTCTCCCCAGTCCCTCCTTCTAACTGGTTGGATTGAACAGACAAAAGTAGATCAAATCATTTCTTTATCTCAAGACGGGTTGTGGGAGTCTGTAGGTCTTTAGGCTAGCCCACTTAAGGATAGGTTTGATTGCTTGTATTGCAGGGCACCTTTCTTCCTCCCATTTATCATCAATCCTTCCATATATTACATGCATTCCCGCTCTTTCCCTCCTGTTTTGAATTATCCTCAACATGACGATTATCATGACTCGTACTGTAATCAACCATCAGTTAGTTGGGATAACTTGGATTGGGGATACAGTTCTGGACCTCCGTGTTTAGGGTCTAACCTTGAACACTTTGATTGTGATTTTTATCCTTCTCAGAGCCACATCGATTATAGATCGCCACCTTTTCATGAACAACCTAATACGATCTATAATCAAGAAGGATACACTAATTCTTACCCATCCTCTGATTACACTTCCTTTATGTCATCACAACCTTTTGAACAATCTGAAATGACCTATTATCAGGAACAGTATAACGAATCTCAATTCGTTAATTCCCCTGTTTTGATCCCAAACCCGCCCAACCATGAACCAACTCATTTGGTTCAGGGTAACCAGGTTCAAGATAAGGTTCTGGCTAACTTGAGGAATATCATACAATCTTTAGAAGTTTAGCCAATACCTTCCATTGAAAGATTGGAGCCCCTGATTGAAATGATTGATGATTTGAATAAGTATTTGTTGGATTGGCTCCAGGATGTTAAGGATAAGAACCCGAGTGAGTTTCTACTTAGGAAGTTAGCGAAATTGAGGATGAAATTTGTGGTTGCTTTAGTTTAATCGTGGGATGATTCTCAAGATGAACTCCCTTTAGGAGAGCCAATGTCAGAACCCGCTCAGGCACCTGTTGGGGGGGACACATGTTACGAGGCTGACCAGATTGAATTAGAGCAACTAATTATGGATGATCTGATTTCTTCACCTGAAATCCCTGAGCTAGGGTATCAGGAAATGTATGCCTCCATGGATAAGAAAGTGACAAATGATTTTGGGACATACATTAATACGGATCATGATTTCTTTGATTCTGATGGTGAAGATTCAATTTGCGAAGTCTTACGCGAGTTTACAGAGTATGATTTTTGTGAGACAATTGGGCCTGAGGAATCTAAAAGATCATTTGATAGCCTAATAACTGAGGAAACTGATCTTATTGGGGCTCACATTACGGATCCAGAATCACATTTTCTGGAAGATTCAATCCAATGCCCTGATTGTCAGTTACACCCCATTGAGCTTATCGATGATTCTATTTTTGAAATAACTAGACCCAAGTCAATTATGATTCAGCCACATCTTTTAGACTTGGAGATTTTAGAATGGGTGATTAATATGCTAGAGGCCCTGGAATTTGACATTAAGAATGAGGAGGAAATGAGCTGGGAAGTTCTGATTTGGGAAGCAAACTTTGGAGGAAATAGAATATTAAGTCTAAGGGTTCCAATTCATCTAAAATCATCAAACCAGGACCCTTACGACATCCACTCTGAGGATGTCCAACCCAAGCACACATTCAATGATTATCCTTTTGAGCTTGAATTCTCTGTAACCTGACTTTTTGGTCTTGGGTTGCATCCTCATAAATCATAGGCCCGACCTCGCTTGCCTACTGATTTTAGGTTTTGGTTAATTTTTATCCAGAACCTGAGATATTCTGGATTAGAGGGTATGGGTCTTTTGTGGTCCACATCTGTAGAGCTCTGTTGGCAGGGCAGAGGTTTCATTTTTTTATTCTGATTCTGACCTGCACCTGTGAATTCTTTATTTCTCTTCTTTGTATAGTGTGCCTAGCTGAAGCCACTAAATTCAGCTCATATACAGTTCTTTTTAGTTTTTATCTCGGAGCAGACCTGACATTCACACAATTCAGGTGCTTTCTACTCTATTCCACTCTATTTTATGTCTTTTTAATACAATGAGGACATTGAATTAGATAGGCATGGGGGGGTGGATATTCATCTCAGAATTTATTCATCAGCTCCGTAAATTTATTTTATTTTCTTTTATATTAAAAAAATGTGGAATTAGGAAAGAGAACTTGGGTTTAAGAAAATTTTCAATCTTAGGAAATACTACATTATGATCTGAACACAAAGATCCTTCAGGTCTTTAGACTTAACCAGCCTGTGTATCCATTAAAATGTGGATTTATTTTTCGAGTCCTCGTTAACCTGAATTCTATTTTAATTGGAGTAAATAAGTTTGGGTGATAAGTACACGACTTATCAACCGACCCTCTGATTTGAGGGAACTTTGAGCTTTTAGCATCTACACACTTTCTTTGCACTGACTCGTTGTTCAGCGATTTTAACAACAATTGGGTAGCTAATGAACCTTCTAGGATGATATGGCTAGTAAGTTATCGTGGGTAACAGCCCATAGGTAGGTTGTCCAGAGCCCAGTCACTGGACCTTTCTATTTTTGCTGCCTCTAGGTAAATCTTAGACCAGGGAAGCCGCCTACTTAAAAAAAAGAGAAAAGAAAGTCAGAAAAAAAAAGGAGAAAAGAAAAAAATAATAAAAAAAGCCACACTTCGCCACACGAGTATGGCTGCCAAGTTGTCGGTGGTAACAGCTCATCAATCGGTTGTCCAGAACCCAGCTCAATAAATGCACTGAAAATTCCCAAAACACTTAGGAAGAAGCGGAGAAGTAGAATAAACCAGGGAGATATATACTGGATTCACCCTTGTGTTGATCCCGTAAAAATAGAAGTAGGGAGAAAGCTACCGGTTGTAAAGATACAACCTTAGGCAGAATTCTCTTTTTAAGGTCACCTAGAGGTATAGAAATCCAAAGTCCATTTTTACTGTCGGTAAATGAGTCCATCACATTCACAATAAGATGCTTAGAACTTAGGGTTCTCATCAAATCATGGGTGAGTTGAATGACCACAGAAAGCCACTCCTAAACCCTAAATCTCAAAAATCCAAAAAAATTAGAAAAGACGAAAAAGAGAAAAAGAAAATTTTCCTTGAATAAGGTGAGAGCTTGAGGCAATCTGCATTTTGGCAAATACTTGGGCACTGTTGTGTCTTTGAAAGTTCAGATCTTAAGTAAATATTTTCTTAATGATTGAAATTAACTCATGCCCAAATAATCCAACCTAATTCTTTTATAAATACCATATAGTTTTTGCTAGGGACTAGAAAAAGATAGGCATGGGGGTGTGATGTAAACATGTTTACATTGCATAAGATGCCTATTTATGCATGTTCTTAAGCATAAGATTGCATTGCATACTATAAATATTGCATAACATGCATCATCTTGCATTTAGATTAGTTTGAATAAAATGAAGGTTAATTGTCTCCTATTATGTTCATGGACAGGACAAACTTTTTATCGGGGCCTCGAATCGAGGATCTAGCCATGCAGATGTGATCAGGGCGACAATTGGAGTTCAACGACTCCAAGATCACCCTAATTAGACATCTATAGCATCAGATAGAGATCGGGGAACCCTAGAAGATCAAGGGCTAAGATGGTGTGAATCTGTATTTCAAACGATAAATCCAACTGCACGAATGAATTCGGATCGACGATCATAGCCTAATGGCACAAAAATCGACTCAATCCGACACCCGTGGCACCATCTACATCATCCAGAAGATGGATGGCCAAAATGGTGCCACGTGGCGCCATCTCGGCCACCTAATTGCATAGCAATCATGGGTCCTAATCAACCTAAATAATGTCTGAACCTAGCTTAAATTTTGGATATTGCACTCATATCTTGCATATCATGCATTGCATCAGTCTATTTAGAATAAGATGAGATATCCTGCTAGTTAATGGTTTTTATTGCTATTTGCAGATAATAAAGTGATCTAGGATGGAGATAGTGGAATAAAGCAATAAAGGAAGAAGAAGACTGATCCAAATAAGAGGAGTGAGGAGGATAGCCTTATCCCTACCCTTAGAAACCCTAGAACAGCCTTCCCAAACCCAAAACAACCTCATTAGGGCACCTTAGCCTCAAAACCCAAACATGGATAGCACTATCCATGTTCTTATCGACCTTATCCCTCTCCCAAACACTTAGGAACCAAAACCAACCTTAGAAAACCTAAAACCCACTCTCCAACACCTTTTAGGATGTCTAGACATCTGGCTGGACATTTGATTTCTACAAAATAACAATCCAGGAAGCCAAAACTCATACTGACATAGAATTGGATGTCTAATTTAGTGTCCAGATGTCCAATTTTATAGTGTAAGATGTCTAACCACTATCCTGGACGTTTGATACTACTGTCTGGTTCCTGATTTTCGTGTTGGAAGCCCTAGCTTGCCTATTTTGACTTCGGAACCCCACCAGACACCCTAGGAAACCTAAGTAGAGACCTCCTAAGCTTAGTCCACTATCCATAGCCCTACTTGTCCTATCCCTAACCCAATTGAACGATCCCATTCCTAATTAGGTGCATCTACAGTTGATTGGGTGCACCTGAGCCCAATTAGATTCACCTAGGATCTAATTAACTCATGCCTATTAGGGTTACCCTAGCCTAATCACATGCACACATCTAATTAGAGTTGACCTAGACCTAATTAGGTTCACTCCTTCCCAATTAGACTTTCCTAAGCCTAATTAGGTCCACACCCACTTAATCTAGATTGACCCAACATATTTAGCACCTAATCCTACCAAAACCCACAACCTAGCCCTACGAAAAACACACACCCACACACACATGCACACCTTCCCATTTTACTCCCACCAAGCCCATGCACACTCTCTTGGAAACCCTAAAAACTTGTGTCAAACCTAGATCCAAAAATTGTGGCATTGGCTATTTTTGGAGCCACCAAAAGTGGCAACCAAATGGAGCCTTCCATAAGGGCAAAGAGAGAGCTACGAAACTGGACCATCTCCATACACTCTCCCATCCATACTCTCCACTCAAAACTTGCTTCCACCCTCCAAAACCTTGAGGTCATCCTCCTCATCCTCCTATAAGGCTCCATGGATGGCTGGCTAGAGAAGCTTCTCTCCAAAGCTTCAAGGACGGCCATTGGTAGAGAAAGGGTGCAACACCCTCCTCTCTCCACATGGGTGCACTCTCCCCCATCTTCTTCTTCTTCTTGGATGGCCATGAAGTCTCACCCATAGCCTCTTGTGGCCGGCCATCTCTTTTGGTAGGTGTGTAGACGGGTTTGCATACCCAAGGTCTAACCTACACCATCACACAAGGCCGATGGCTCTGGTGGCAACTTTCTGGCGTGAGGGATTTTCTCCTATTTATATGCTTTCTAGTGTAGATGATATGTGATAATTTTTTATGCATAAATAATTTCTTGATGCTTTTGTGATTGATTGTCCTCATGTTTGCTTGCCTATATGACACTTTGGTTTGTTCACACCATGCACGACCACCATGGCCTCATTTAGATGCACATAGTCACTTAGGTTTTTGCTAGTTTATCTAGATCTAGGTTTCAATTCGCTTTTGAAAATAAAAAATCAAAAACACAAAAAGACAAAAATAGTAGCTAGGTTAGATTTAGGATATAAAAGTCGAACCAAATCTCGATTCGTTTTCACGCCTCCCAGAGATGAACGACCGAGACTCAAGTTCTAAAAAGAATAAAGATCTATGAGAGTTTCATTACCACAAATATCTTTCACGAGTGGTTTTTGCAACTATACTAAGATTCCCAATGATTTCGAAATACGCGATTTCCATGCTCGTCACCGCCCAAACACCCGCCCTCAATCATTGAAGACAATAACGTCCACACATCTTCGTCGTTGGATCAAGATCCAATGGCTGAGAGAGGAGCTCAGCCGGTGCTTGAAGATCAAGAAGAATCGCTGGAAGGAGCTATCTCGACCGTTGGATCTTGGTGTCGGACCCAAATAGGTTGTTAATATGATGATTTTATCGTTGAAGTGTGTATAGTGGTTAACCTAAATCGGACCTAACCATCTCTTTAAAAAATTTTTAACCTGGCCTACTTGATTTTATCTTGGTCACTTTTAGGCCCAGGGTCAAACTCAAGGAAGTGGGGTTACAAGTCAAGTTTCTACACCTTTCCTACAATGATTCTCTTCCGTTCGTTTATTGTGTTTTTGGTGGTTTTCTATTTAGAATTTTTTTTCTGGTAATCTTTGTCCTTGAGGCACACCCTCAAAATTGGGTTCTTGGCTTTGAGCCAAAACAGGGTTCCAAAACAGGTCTTGCTATTCGCAAGACGAAGTACCTGCAAGTCAAAGATTATCTTTTCTCTTTTATATATTTTTTTCTTTTTATGGGCATGCAAGAGAAATAGAAATAAAGTAAATATAGTATTGATATGTATGTATATACACTACATGTATAAAGGGGTGGGGGTGGAGACGGAGATGGAGTGTAGCACGGTGTCGAGTCGGTCATCATCTAGAAAGATGCAATCAACAGGACGAAGTGCCACGTGTTGGTGCCAAAGCACCACGATCATTTGTTTTGATGATAACAAAACACGTGTCATTTAACATTTGCACTTGGAGTCTCAAATTTCAAGCAAATTGCAAATGAAGACGAAACTAGACGGAGTTCGAGCTCGCATCCAGGATGGATTGGAGGAGCTTGATGGAAAACAGAGGAGATTCGCGAGGAGCGATAGATTGAAGATGGAAGGACAAGAAGAATAGGATAGAAATCTGTTTATTTCTTTCATGTGCTTTTGTCTTTATTTCCTTGCTCTTTTTGTTCCTTAGAAAATCTTGTTAAAGAGCCTCAAAGTACCCTAAAAGTAGCCCTAGGAACACCAGCACAACCCTAGGATACTTAGGTTTTCTGTAGAGAACTTAGAAAACCAATATAGTGTTCAAATAGCTTCTCCAGACGTCTAATAACAGAATCAGACATCTGATAATATGTTTTAAGACGTCTGACTGTTGATTCAGACGTCTGATAACATTTAGGCTGGTCTTAGTTAGCTCTGTCTGATGAAATCAGACGTCCAAACCTTAGTCCAGACGTCTTAGAAGATGTCTGATGGACTTGCCAGACATCCAATTAGTGGACCATTGGCTGGCTTAGCAAACAGTGAAGGATGTGACCGTTAGAGCCTTATCAGATGTCCTTAAGCCTTTCCAGATGTCAGATCGATGACCGTTTTGCCTCGGCTGACCCAAAATCTCTTCTCAGAGATTTTCTAGCCGTTGGAACTCATGGAAATCCATTCCCACGAAAAAGTAGGTTTCCAGACGTCCAGACATAGTGCCAGATGTCCTATATGTCGTCTGATGGACTTGCACTAGGACCCTGTTTAGATCTGATTCAAGTCAGGAAGAAACCCGCCTAAAATCAGACGTCTGACTTTGTTCCCAGATGTCTTAAAGTGATCTCCCAGACGTCTGATGCCAGGATCAGACGTCTGATAACCCTGTCAGTGCAATCATTGTTCCTGATTTCAGTCTGATTCTCTTGGGCTTTGCACCAAACGGCTCTGGAAGCTTTCCTAAGGTCTCTATAAATAGAGAGGAACCTCTTGCACACAAAGACACACCTAGATACACCAAGACACACCCAAGCAACATACTTTCTACTCTTTTGTGTCCTAGAAAAGCTCTTGCTCTCCAAGCTCAAGTTCTACATCTTGAGAGCATCAAGCCTTTGCGCACCTGCTCTCCCGTCGTAATTCGCGAGAGCGACGTTTCGTAGTCGCGTGGCTCACGCACCCACGTCATCAATTTGACGCACTCCTTGCAAAGGGGAGTTTCCTAATTCCTATAAAAGCTAGGTTTAAATCTTTGTTGGCTCTATAGGACTATATTTGTTATTTTACTTTGTTATTTGGTTGAGTATTCGCTTTGCGAATTCCCGTCTCCTTTGTGGGACAAAATCCTTCTCTTGAAGAGAAGGGGTTGAGGAACGCTACCCTCGCACTTGTAGCGTGGTTGCAATTGAGGTTGAATCACCTTCATTTAAGTGATTCGTTTAGTGGATTTGATCAACTTGGTTGATCGGAAAATCCTAACTCGAGAGGGTTAGGTGGTGGTTTTCACCTGGTTTGGGTTTCCACCTAAAAATAATTGTGTACTTGTGTGATTGTTTTTTTTGTGAGATTGGTATATATTTTGTTCCGCATTTTATTACGTCACCCCCTCCTAGTAGGGAAACCACAATTGGTATCAGAGCAGGTTCTTGCGAGATCAGAGTAACACTCGGCAAGAAGATCATGGAGGGGAGCATATCCGCAATCAGAATCTCCGAAGGGCAGTCCACCGTCCGACCACCCTATTTCGATGAGAGGGACTTCAGATATTGGAAGTTGAGGATGAAGACGTGGCTCCAAGCCACTGAGTTCAAGATATGGGGATGTTGCAAAACCCCATACGAGATCCTGAAGCGACCCCAAGGAGGCTACTCGCAGTTGCAGATTCGAGAGCTTTCACTCAACGCAAAGGCAATGAATGCCTTGTATTGCGCGTTGAGTCTGAAGGAATTCGAACGAATCCAAGAGTGCACCACTGCCCATGAGATATGGAGGAGGTTGGAAGGCACTCATGAAGAGACGAGCTCGGAAGAAGATCTCGAGAAGAAGGAAATCGCGTGCCTTGGATTCATGGCCATCACGGATAACAACAGCGATGACAGCGACAATGAGGTAAACTAAAATTTATAAGATGCTTTTAATGAGTTGTATGAGCTTAGTAAATCACTAAAAACAGAAAATAAAAGCATGAAAAAGAATCTTAGTTTTCTTAAATCTGAAAATGAAAGGCTAGAAAATAAACTTAAGGATCTAGAAATAAGCCCTAGTTCTAACACTTCTGAAAATGAAAATTTGTTTCTAGGAAATAAAAACCTAATTAATGAAAATATTAAATTGATTGAAGAAAATGATAGTTTAAGGATAGAAATTTCTGATTTACAGACTAAGATACATATTATAGAAAAAGAAATTACATGTCTTAGGGAAAACTCTAACAAATTAATCTGCAAAGTAGATAATTTTTATAGTCCTAAGGTTGAGAAAGGATCTCCATCAAGGAGACCCGCTAACAGATCTGGATCCAAGCCCACTTGGATACCGAAAAAGGAATTGGAATCTTGTTTTGTAGGTTTCAGGGATAACTACAACACAAAAGACTGGACCTACAAACTCAAGGCTGGTCAACTCGAGTTCGAAGAACCAAGGAGTAGACCAAGGAGGAGAATGAGAAGACCGACGAGATGGTGAACAAATAATGGACCCGCCGCACGTCGACCACTAGACTAGAGACCGACGCCAATGCCCGAGCCTCCAAGCTACGTATGGGAGCCCCATCCGATGTGGCATCCACCACCACCATTTGGGCCATTTTATTGGCCATGGTAGGTGAGGTAAAAATTCTTTGCCCTATCTTCTTATCATAAGTATTTAGATAGGGGGAGTTAAAAAATTTATGAGCTAATTGTCAATTTTTAAGGGGGAGATGCAAGTTAGCTAAATTTCCCTTAGTAAGGGGGAGAAAATAATAGCTATCTTGTTTCTATAGAAAGGGGGAGAACATTACTTTTGAAATTCATAGAAGAGCATGTTTTACGGGGGAGTTATAGAAAATGTAAAATCAATTAAACCTTTTTGATAATGTCAAGAAGGGGGAGGATTTTTTGCATTATTATTTATGGTTTTGTCGTCAACAAAGAGGGAGAGATTGTTGGTGCCAGAGCACCATGATCATTTGTTTTGATGATAACAAAACACGTGCCATTTAACATTTGCACTTGAAGTCTCAGATTTCAGTCAAATTGTAAATAAAGACATGACTAGACGGAGTTCAAGCTCGCATCCAGGATGGATTGGAGGAGCTTGATGGAAAACAGAGGAGATTCACGAGAAGCGATAGATTGAAGATGGAAGGACAAGAAGAATAGGATAGAAATTTGTTTATTTCTTTCATGCACTTTTGTCTTTATTTCCTTGCTCTTTTGTTCCTTAGAAAATCTTGTTAAAGAGCCTCAAAGTACCGTAACAGTAGTCCTAGGAACACCAGCACAACCCTAGGATACTTAGGTTTTCTGTAGAGAACTTACAAAGCCAATATAGGTTCAAACAGCTTTTCCAGACGTCTAATTACAAAATCAGACGTCTGATAATATGTTTTAAGCTGTCTGACTGTTGATTCAGACGTCTGATAACATTTAGGCTGGACTTAGTTAGCTCTGTCTGATGAAATCAGACGTCCAGACCTTAGTCCAGACGTCTTAGAAGATGTCTGATGGACTTGCCAGATGTCCAATTAGTGGATCGTTGGCTGGCTAAGCAAACAGTGAAGGATGTGACCGTTAGAGCCTTATCAGACGTCCTTAAGCCTTTCCAGACGTCTGATAGATGACCGTTTTGCCTCGGCTGACCCAAAATCTCTTCTCAAAGATTTTCTTGCCGTTGGAACTCTTGGAAATCCATTCCCACGAAAAAGTAGGTTTCCAGACATCCAGACATAGTGCCAGATGTCCTATATGTCGTCTGATGGACTTGCACTAGGACCCTGTTTAGATCTGATTCAAGTCAGGAAGAAACCCGCCTAAAATCAGACGTCTGACTTTGTTCCCAGATGTCTTAAAGTGATCTCCCAGACGTCTGATGCCAGGATCAGACGTCTGATAACCCTGTCAGTGCAATCATTGTTCCTGATTTCAGTCTGATTCTCTTGGGCTTTGCACCAAACGGCTCTGGAAGCTTTCCTAAGCCTTCCAAAGCTTTCCTAAGGCCTCTATAAAAAGAGAGGAACCTCTTGCACATAAAGACACACCTAGATACACCAAGACACACCCAAGCAACATACTTTCTACTCTTTTGTGTCTTAGAAAAGCTCTTACTCTCCAAGCTCAAGTTCTACATCTTGAGAGCATCAAGCCTTTGCGCACCTACTCTCCGGCCATAGTTCACGAGAGTGACGTTGCGCAGTCGCGTGGCTCACGCACCCGCGTCATCAATTCGACGCACTCCTTGCAAAGGGGAGTTTCCCAATTCCTATAGAAGCTAGGTTTAAATCTTTGTTGGCTCTATAAGACTGTATTTGTTATTTTACTTTGTTATTTGGTTGGGTATTCGCTTTGCGAATTCCCGTCTCCTTCGTGGGACAAAATCCTTCTAGTGAAGAGAATGGGTTGAGGAACGCTACCCTCGCACTTGTAGCGTGGTTGTAATTGAGGTTAAATCACCCTCATTTAAGTGATTCGTTTAGTGGATTTGATCAACTTGGTTAATCGGAAAATCCTAACTCTAGAGGCTTAGGTGGTGGTTTTCACCCAGTTTGGGTTTCCACCTAAAAATAATTGTGTACTTGTGTGATTGTTTATTTTGTGAGATTGGTATATATTTTATTCCGCATTTTATTACGTCACCCCCTCCTAGTAGGGAATCCACACCACGTATAAGGTGTAGGATGGATGGTGGGAGATGAATGCGAACATGCTTTTTGTACGCGTGTATCGGGGAATATCAGCAACTAGTGCAGATATTCCTGCGATACCACGTATGATAACTAACTTGAAAATATATGTATATGTATATATGTAAATATATCTATATATATATATGGTTATAAATATATAGGTATAAATATGTAGTTATATATGTATATATGTATGTGTATATATATATAAGTATGTATATATAACTATATAGATGTAAATATATTTGTATGTATATGTATATAGTAATATATGTATATATAGAAATATGTAGCTAGATATATATATATTTATAGATGTATATATAAGTAGGTGTGCATATATGTATATATGTATATATATATATGTATCTATACTTAGTTATATAGGTAATAATATATATATAGATATATGTATATTTACATATATATATATATGTATATAAATATATGTATATATGTAAGTATATATATGTGTATATATATATGTATATATATATATGTATATAGATGTATATATGTATATATATTTATATATATATATATATGTATATAGATATATGTATATAGACTAATACATAGTTATATAAGTACTAATATATGTATAGATATATATAAGTATATATGTATATATATATATATAAGTATATGCATATATGTAAATATATATGTATATATATATATATATAAGTATATAGATATATGTATATATATATATGAGTATACAAATACCACTATATATATAGATATAAGTATATATATATATGTATATGTATAGAAGTATATGTATATATGTATATATATATATATGTAGATATGTATGTGTGTATACTAATACATAAGTATATAGGTACTACTATATGTATAAATATAAGTATATATATATATATAAATATATATATGTTCGCATGTACGTATATATATAGGTATATAAATATATGTATATATATATATCAGTATATATATGTATACGTATAAATATATATGTATATAATAGTATATAGGTGTGTGCGTGTGTGTGGAAGTGTGAGTGTTTGTGTGTGTGAGCGTCGGTAAAGAGAGTGTTGTGAGAGAGAGTGAAAGAGAGAGAGAGAGAGAGAGCGGGAGAGAGAGGGTGCTGTTGAGGTTAAGTCATCTGCAGCTTCCCAGCGCCGTCTGGAGGTCCTCAAGCGTATAAGTAGGAGCGCATGCACGCAGACAAGCATGCGCTGGAGGGCGATGGGCATGGAGAGAAGACCGCAGCGCTGGGCGCGGGGGGTGAAGAGTCTGGTGTGGGTTGGCAAACGCTGGCGCTGGGAGCGGGTGTTTGTAGACGCTGGAGCGGGCGCTGGAGCGGGCGTGGGACTACACGCTTGCGTGGGGGATGGGCTGTAGCGGCCCGTCGGGTGACCGATAAAGTGAGAAACTCGTCGGTCACCCCACTGTAGCCATAGTGTCGTGCAGACTCATGTGAACAGTGGCTACAGTGTAAGGCCGCGCCGTGCGATCGGGTACGGGTGGTTGTGTGAGTGTGGATGGCTCAGTGCGCGCGGTGGAGTG
Organism: Thalassia testudinum; assembly: GCA_037157565.1. NCBI lineage: Eukaryota > Viridiplantae > Streptophyta > Magnoliopsida > Alismatales > Hydrocharitaceae > Thalassia > Thalassia testudinum. The sequence goes on along the minus strand of JAZHRO010000007.1, from coordinate 22,852,704 downwards.
GCAGTAGCTGGTGGCTTGCGGGCAGAAGGTTACGACAGAGCACGCGGAGAAGGCTACTGGCGTGTGCGATGGAGGGCAGGGGCCATGGCTACTTATGCGGTGGCTTGTGGGAGTTGGCAGGGGCGTGTGGAGAGGTTTGGCCAGCCACTGTAGTGGCGTTTGGTGGCCGGTTGTGGAAGAGAGAGCGCGACAGGGCGCTTGCGTGAAGAAGCTGAAGGCGACGGCAATGCGAAGGAGGAGGCAAGAGCGCCTGTAGGGGCTCGCGGAAGGGGTTGGGGCTGCTGCTGCCGCTGTGCTGTTGCTGCTAGAGCTTTGTGCTTCAAGCTTGAAGCTTGCGGCAATGGCAGAAGGTCTTCAAGCGGTGAACCAAGGAAAGAGCCGCCATGCCCACCGGCTCTTTGAAGAGCTGGGCAGTGGTGGTCTCATTGTGGTGGTGTGCACCACAGTGACGGCTCCTACCCACTTGGTATCTCCTCAAAGGAGGAGGGCCGTCGTATGGAGGGAGAGGGAGGAGAGGACGGTGGCCTGGAAGGGGAAGTGGAGCTGCTGTGGTTTTTTTCTCTATTGGACCTGGCTGGCTTTGCAAAGGAGGAGCCGTGGCCTTTTCATAAAAGAAGAAAGCCATGCACAGCCATGCCCTGGCTGTGCATAGCTCATGCATGGCCTTGGCAGGGAGAGGCAGCCGTAGGGAAGGGCTGGAGCAGGGAATTGCGTGAGGAGAAGATGCAATGCAGCCGCGGGAAGGAAGTCAAATAGAAATAAAAATAAAAAAGAAGGTGAATTTTGCAAAGATGCACTTTAGGAAAAAAGTAAATCGCGAGGCCATTTATTTTACTCTCTCCCCTCTAAATTAAATGCATGCATGCATCTATATTTACAAATGCGACTATGGAACCCTAATATGCATTGGTAATGCTAGGAAATAGCATAAGTCGGCACAATTGCAGGCATATTTTTGCGGTGCAATCATACCCTCATGCCTATCTTTTGCTAGTCCCTAGTAAAACATTTTTTTGTAATGTATTTAGAAATGATCTTTAAGCTAAAAATTTTCTTCTGAGGCAACATAGGTGTGTTTATTGTTGGATATTGTGAGAACCAATTGTAGAGAAGACTACCAGTACTTTAAGTCTCACATGACAAAGATCATCTCTCGACTAACCAGGACTCTTGATATCTAAACCTTAAGTACGATTTCCAGGACCCAAGAGGTTTTTGCCGTACTCGAGAGCTTAAGAGATTATGGCTTGTGCTTAGTGAAGGATCAAGACTGACCAAATGAACATTAAGACTCAAGCCCAGGGTTTCACGAATTTTTAAGTAAAGGTTGGTCCCAGTTTCAGCTCGTGTTTTTGGATTGACCCTTAAAAAGATGATGGAAACTCGACTCCCATTTTCTAATATTTGTTGCTCATAGGAAAATAGGGTATTTGCGACTTGCCCTGAAGAAATTTTTAGGGTAGAGACTTTACAAACATTTGCGAGATATACTGACTGATTTGCATCTTTTTTTTTTTTAGAAACACGTGTCAGTATATCTCTTACAACATTATTTGGAGGAGCGCACTTTTCTTTTTGGTGGGAGAGTTTCTCTTTTTCTTTTTTTTTGTGGAAAGGGTCGCTCCTAAACACAAGACTAAAACCTGGGATAAAAAGTCTACCTGCGCACACATGTAAGGACTCCACCTTCCCTAATGAACACTAGGGTTGGATCTTATGTTCACCTGGTCTTTCCTGATATGTGTAGTGTGAACCAAGTTTACTTAAGCTCTCAAGTAAAAGCAAACCAACGGATCCTGTACTGGTGTCTCAGGTACAAGAATACATCCTTAGTTAGGAGAGATTCCGATCTATCTTGTCAATGCTCAAGTGAATTAAGTCGAGCCTGAGCGAATCAAGCTTCTGTGGCTTGGAAAGTCTTCAAAACAGAGGTTGAATATCCATAAACACTTATTGTATTTTTGTTTCAGCTTTCAGATCATTACTAAACGCCATTTTTTTGTTATTATTATATATATATGTATTTTTTTTTCTTTTTCTTTTTCTTGCATATTTATAAATAGGTGAAAACTGCATGATACCATAAAATACCCAGATCCTATGGATGCCTATCCACCCCCCCATGCCAAACAATGCTATTTCCTCATATGCATGCAGGGAAAGGTAGAGAAAGGACGAAAGATTGGGTAACGAGAGCTAAGGTGCAAGGTATACAGCAGGGTGGTAGGGTGGTTTGATGGTGGGTGGTGAAAGATCTGTCATTTTCTAGGATGAGAGTGTCCCAGGCGGAACAGAAAACAAGTCAGGAGGAAGCAATTGGCCCTCAGATTGGCCAAGAAGAGGGGCTTCTTGGATAGATGGATCCAAAAGGGAATAGCCCCAGTGAATAAGATGTTGGCTCAAGGTCCCAGTGTGGATTTGCAAATCCGCCTGATTTGGCGGGAAAGAAAGGGCAGTCCGGTCTTCAAGAGTATGGACTGGGGGTGAGCAGCTAGGATATGACTCAGACCACGAGGTATGGGAAGTGGAGAAAACCTTGTCAGAAGTCTGGCCAGGAGAAGGTACGGGACAAGGGAGGGGTGGGGGAACGTCACAATTTGTGTTGGTCAGGCAATCGATAGTGTTTATAGGCAATCCACAGCAGTCAGAATAGGTCCCAATTAGTCCGATACACGCACTGACGGTCATGTCCTCGTCAGACGTGTCATCCTCAATGCAATTGCAATCAAAGTTCTTGGCTGCCTTGAAGATGTTAAGCTTGATCTTTTCAGATCCAACGGCAATCTCAATACAGCCTGACTCGCAGTCGATAAGGGCACAGGCTGTGGCCAAGAAAGGTCGACCGAGGATGATCGGACAATCAGAAAGTGAATTAGGAACTTCCTTATCTAAAACAAGAAAGTTAACAGGAAAACAGAGACTGTTGACCCTAACCACCACGTCTTCCACCACACCCTTTGGGATTTTGACAGAACGATCTGCCAACTGTAATGTGACAGGGGTGGGTTTCAGATTTCCCAAGGAAAGCTTTTCGAGCATGATGGTTGGTATGAGATTTATGGAAGATCCTAGATCAAGCAGGGCATGATTAAAATTGCAGCCTTAGATGCTACAAGAAATAAGAGGTGTGCCCGGATCTTTCTACTTCGGTGGTAGGTTTGACAGTATAGCACAATTCGCATGAGGCGAGAGAACCACCGGATTCTTAGTTTTCTTTGACTGTCGCCTGGGTGTTGTGTAGTCTTTGAAAAATCGAGTGACAGTAGGTATGTGGTCAATAGCCTCGAGAAGGGGTACCTTGATTTGTCATCCCTGAACAAATTACGAAGGTTATCGAAGGCCTGTGTATCTTTCTTTTTGACTTTTGGCTCCCTTAGTATAGCCTCACGGAATGGAAATGATTCTAGCAATAATTTGGGTGTATCGTCCTCTCGCGAATGCGGTGTGTATCCTAAATGAGAGGGCAATGAAGAAGTCGGGCCAGGATCCGGTCAAGGTGGATCGACAGTCTGCTTGCTGCTCCTCGTAGTGATAGCATTGGACGATGCGGGTCCAGTGGGATCATGCGGCGGAGGAGGGTTCATAATAGGGACATAAGAGTGAGGTGCTATAGCGGGATTAACCTGAAATCCCGGTGGAATGCTCGGAGCTTGCAGAACTTGATGATCCTGTCCTTGAGAAGGCTGTACCTATGGTTGTGGACCACGGGGTACAAAGTTTCATAGGTTTGGAAAAGGTTGGGCGAGAAGAGTGCCCTAAGATCAAGTCGCCATGCGTAGTTGACTGATCTCAGCATTCTGCTGCTCCAATTGGTGCTGAAGAGAGGTCATGTTCTCTTCATGGTGCTTTGACATATCCGTCATCATTCACATCAATTTATCAAGAGGACTTGATGCGTGTTCTACTCGCGGTACGCAAGGGCCTGATGGGGGACTCTCCATAGGATTAGATTGGGCCCTTGGGATGACGGGTGCGGATGGTCGCATTGGTCCACCCGCGAGGTTTTGGCACTGCGGGTTGTTGGACCATGCGAAATTTGGATGATTTTGCCACCTTGGGTTATACATGGCAGAGAATGGGTTATTCCCTAGGGCTCAAGCATCTTCTATGCCAGAAGACGTGTCCGCATGTAAATATGCATCCGAGCACACGGAGGCTTGGTCCTCCATGTCGAAATACTGGCTTGCAGAAGCCAATTCCACATGACTTACCGAGTTACTCGACGCGACACTCGATAACGAAGGTCTTACGAGGTTTCTCGGAATAAGCCTGGTGTTGGAAGAATTTGGATTGTGACGAAGTGGTGAAGAGGTGGTGTTTGCCAAGGAACGGGCGGGGTTGGCCAGAAGCTTGTCCAGCTTCTTGTGCAAGACGGAGACTTCATCCAGTTTTTGTGCAATAAGGCTTAAATCAGTGGATGAATGGGAGGGTCCCGTATCAACTTCCTGAACATTTCGTGGCTGGCTAGTACAATTAAAGGCGATAATGGAGGCATTGTTCATTGAGTTTTCACTCATATTTTCAAACAATTCAAATGCTCCATTCTCGTCTTTATTCATAAAGTTCCCTCCGCAGGAAGCATCTGCAATCTGCTTCAAAGTCTCATTTAGCCCATAGTAGAAAATCTGGGCTATATGCCACTTAGGTAGACTGTGGTGCAGACACTTCCTGAGGAGGTCGTTATACCTCTCCCATGCCTCATGAAATTGTTCGCCGTTTTGTTGCATAAATGAAGTGATAGCACGGCGAAGCGCATTGGTTCGCCCGATTGGGAAGAACTTCTTGAGAAACGCTGTTCGCATCTCCTCCCAAGAGTGGATGGTTCTCCCAAGGGTGCGTAACCACTGCGATGCTTTATCCCGCATTGAAAATGGGAACATTTTCATGAGGACTATAGGTAACCCGACATTTCTTGGTTTAACCATTTCAACCAGTCGGGTTAGGTCTTCCAAGTGGAGAAAAGGATCTTCACTTGTAATACCATGGAAGTGAAAATTTATCAGGCCAATTATGTTTGGTTTTAATTCAAAGTCATCCCCGCCAATGGGGACCTGAATTTATCCTATGGTCTCTGTAGCAGCGGGATTCTGATAGGAGCTAAGAGACCTAGGCTCCTCTCGTTCGGGAGGGTTCTACATTTCTTCCAATGTTTCCCGAATGTCCTCAATTCATTCATTATACATTTCCATTTGGGCTTGGAAGCTGGTTATGGGATCTAAGGCTCCACCACCTGGTGGGTTCTGAGGGCGGTTTCCTCCCTCGGGATTTTGGGGTGGGCGTGCAACCATGTTTGTGGAGGAGGAGGACGATTCGGCTTCTTTTCTAAATTTTTCAGGCAATTCAAATAGTTCCGAATTTTGAGACCTCCTCCCAAACATGCACTACCACAGGAAGAAATGGGGGGATAAGAAGGGAAAAGAGATGAGAGGAATGACGCCGCAAAGGTACACTTGATGACAAATCAATTCAATCAAATTCCTAACCTCTATAGTGTGCCCTTAGACCTAAAGATCTAATTTACCTACTATCACGAACTACGGAACCGAATGCGAGCACCGCAGAACCACCGGGCCAGATTGAAAGGCTGTTTGCCCCAGTCTTAGACACCCGATAGCACGCGGGAACTCTCACCAGCACGTAGACGCTACACGCAGGTAGCTAGACCTCCAATCCTTAGTAAGGGTCAAGTTCCTACCAATTTTAGTTAGAGGATAAGGGTCAAGTGCTTTTGGAATGTGAAGGGCGTTGTTTACGTGTAATGCCCAAGTGATTGATTTTTTCAAAGTGTGTAATCCAAGCATGCAATGGGGAAATCTCCCCGAATTGCAGTTCTTAATTGGTGAATGGTTTTTAGAGTTCAACCTTAAGTAGTATGGATTTTAGGATTTCGTTGAAATACCAATTCAACCAATCTCCGGGTTTTGCAAGAATACAGATTTTCTTCTAAGCCCAACAAACCCTTCCTCAATTTCAATTGGTTAATGCATGCTAAAATGCAATGGGCTACCCTAATGTAGATTTCTATGTGTGGATGCATGAATCAGTTTTAGATTAGTATGAAATGGAGCAAAAACACTACAATTCAAGTGCTCCCAATCACCAAGAAAAATGTCCACACATAAGGCTCAACCAAAAGATAAGGAGAATCAAATTGTTGGGGGTTGAGGTATTCGGGATCGAATCTTAGGCAAGTTGAAAAGTCATGGTGGGGTTGAAATTAACTCAATTCCAAGTCTCCCCACCAAAAAGGTGATCCCGAATTGTAGATAAGTGAGGCAAAAGAGGGGTGCAATCAATCTTTTTGTGTTTGCCTCAAAGAATACTTCACACGGCGAAAAATTCAAGAATCAAGATTCTTGGATTTTCGCTATACGAAGTAAGGCGAGAAATCCCAGGGCAGTGGAAGTGAAGACAATCAATCAAACAAGTGAATTTTAGTCCACTTGCCCCAAGAGATCCCAAGAAGTTTTTCTAGTTTTTAGTTTTTAGTTTTTTTTTTGTTTATTAAGATGACAAGTTAACCCTAGTTGCTAAGAAAAGAAGACCTACTTGTTCGGCAACGTGTGCGAAGCTCCAATGTAGTGTCGGCGTCTTCACGCTCTCGTTCCCGCCTTGGATCTACTCACGTCTTCGACTTCGTCTGCCTGCCTTCTCCTTGCACTAGGTTCACTTGCACACCAGAAACAGAGATACTCGTGAAGAGAGAAGAGAAGAGAAAAAAAATTACAGGAATGGAGTAAAAACTTACTTGCAGGCGCACTTCCCCGGCAACGGCGCTAGAAAAGCTATGGTGTCGGACCCGAATAGGTTGTTAATATGATGATTTTATCGTTGAAGTGTGTATAGTGGTTAACCTAAATCGGACCTAACCATCTCTTTACAAAATTTTTAACTTGGCCTACTTGATTTTATCTTGGTCACTTTTAGGCCCAAGGTCGAAATCAGGGAAGTGGGGTTACAAGTCAAGTTTCTACGCCTTTCCTACAATAATTCTCTTCCATTCATTTATTGTGTTTTTGGTGTTTTTCAATTTAGATCTTTTTTTCAAGTAATCTTTGTCCTTGAAGCACAACCTCAAAATTGGGTTCTTGGCTTTGAGCAAAATTAGGGTTCCAAAATGGGTCTTGCTATTCGCAAGACGAAGTAAATGCAAGTCAAAGACTATCTTTTCTCTTTTATATATTTTTTTCTTTTTATGGGCATGCAAGAGAAATAAAAATAAATTAAATATAGAATAGATATGTATGTATATACTCTATGTGTATAAAGGGGTGGGGGTGGAGGCAGAGATGGAGTGTAGCACAGTGTCGAGTCGCTCGTCATCTAGAAAGACGCAACCAACAGGACGAAGTGCCACGTGTAAGGTGTAGGATGGATGGTGGAAGATGAATGCGAACACGCTTTTTGTACGCGTGTATCGGGGAATATCAGCAACTGGTGCAGATATTCCTGTAATACCACGTATGATAAGTAACGTGAAAATATATATATATGTAAATATGTAAATATATCTACATATATATATGGTTATAAATATATAGGTATATATTTGTAGTTATATATGTATATATGTATGTGTATATATATATATATAAGTATATGTATAGATAGATGTATGTGTAGATATATATATGTATATATATGTATAAGTATGTATATATAACTGTATAGATGTAAATATATATGTATGTATATGTATATAGGAATATACGTATATATAGATATATGCAGCTAGATATATATATATATATAGATGTATATATAAGTAGGTGTGTATATATGTTTATATATATATATATATATATATGCATCTATACTTAGTTATATAGGTAACAATATATATATAGATATATGTATATTTATATATATATATATGTCTATAAATATATGTATATATGTAAGTATATATATGTGTTGATATATATGTATATATTTATATAAGTATATAGCTGTATAAATGTATATATATTTATATATATATATATATGTATATAGATATATGTATATAGACTAATACATAGTTATCTAAGCACTAATATATGTATAGATATATGTAAGTATATATGTATATATATATATATAAGTATATGTATATATGTAAATATATATGTATATATATATATAAGTATGTAGATATATGTTTATATATATATGAGTATACAAATACCACTATATATAAAGATATAAGTATATATATATATATGTATATGTGTAGAAGTATATGTATATATGTATATATATATATATGTATATATATAAGTGTTTAGATATATATATGTAGATATGTATGTGTGTATACTAATACTTAAGTATATAGGTACTACTATATGTATAAATATAAGTATATATATATATATGTATGTATGTATATATATAGGTATATAAATATATGTATATATATATCAATATATATATGTATACGTATATATATTTATGTATAAAATAGTGTATAGGTGTGTGTGTGTGGAAGTGTGAGTGTTTGTGTGTGTGAGCATCGGTAAAGAGAGTGTTGTGAGAGAGAGTGAGAGAGAGAGAGAGAGAGAGAGAGAGTGGAAGAGAGAGGGCGCTGCTGAGGTTAAGTCGTATGCAGCTTCCCAGCACCGTTTGGAGGTCCTCAAGCGTACGCGCAGGAGCGCATGCACGCAAACAAGCGCATGCTGGAGGGCGATGGGCGCGGAGAGAAGACCGCAGCGTTGGGTGCGGAGGGTGAAGAGTCTGGTGCAGGTTGGCAGACGCAGGCGCTGGGAGCGAGAGTTCGCAGATGCTGTGGCAGGTGCTGGAGCAGGCACGGGACTGCACGCATGGACGGGCGATGGGCGGTAGCGGTGCACTGGGTGACTGGTAAAGTGAGAAACTGAATGGTCACCCCACTGTAGCCATAGTGTCGTGCAGACTTGCATGAATAGTGGCTACAGTGAAAGGCCGTGCCGCACGACCAGGTACAGGCGGTTGTGTGAGTGCGGACGGCTCAGCACGCGCGGTGGAGTGGCTTCGGCTGGTGGCTTACGGGAGGACGATAGAGCGCGCGGAGGGGGTGATGGCTGCTTACGCGGTGGCTTGCTGGAGTTGGCAGGGGCACGCAGAGAGGTTTTGCCGGGCACTACAGTGGTGCTCGGTGGCCGGTTGCGGAAGAGAGAGCGCGACAGGGCGCTTGCGTGAAGATGCTGAAGGCGAGGGCAGTGCGAAGGAGAAGGAGGCAAGAGCTCCTGCAGGGGCACGCGGAAGGGGCTGGGGCTGTTGCTGCTACTGCCGCCTTGCCGCTACTGCTGGAGCTTTGAGCTTCAAGCTTGAAGCTTGCGGCAATGGCTGAAGTTCTTCAAGCGGTGAACCAAGGAAAGAGCCACCACGACCACCGGCTCTTTGAAGAGCTTGGCGGTGGTGGTCTCACTGTGGTGGTGTGCACCACAGTGAGGGCTCCTGCCCGCCTGGTGTCTCCTCAGAGGAGGGCTGTCGTATGGAGGGAGAGCGAGGAGAGGACGGTGGCCTGGAAGGGGAAGTGGAGCTGCTATGGTTTTTTTCTCTGTAGGACCAGGCTGGCTTTGCAAAGGAGGAGTCGTGGCCTTTTTATAAAAGAAGAAAGCCATGCACAACCATGCCCTGGCTGTGCATGGCTCATGCATGGCCTTGACAGGGAGAGGCAGTCGCAGGGAAGGGCTGGAGCAGGGAATGGCGCGAGGAGAAGATGCAATGCAGCCGCGGGAAGGAAGTCAAATAGAAATAAAAATAAAAAAGAAGGTGAATTTTGCAAAGATGCAATTTAGGAAAAGAGTAAATTGCGAGGCCATTTATTTTACTCTCCTCCCCTCTCAATTAAATGCATGCATGCATCTATATTTACAAATGCGACTATGGAACCCTAATATGCATTGGTAATGCTAGGAAATAGCACAAGATGGCTCAATTGCAGGCGTATTTTTGCGGTGCATTCAGATCTCAATCCAATGGTCCTGATCGCGTGCTTAAAAGATTGATCGCCTGCCCATCCACGCGTGCTGCGCAGTGGATAAGGTGCTCAGTCGCCTTAAGGCGCGGGTTCGAATCCGCATGAGGAGGCGAGCGGGCACATGCGACCCAGCGATGATGATCGAGCGGCTGCGGGCGCTCGATAGCACCAACACACTGTTGCATGCCCACACCTCATGCGCCATCACACGTTCGATCGCGTGCTCAGGAGCGGGTAGGGAGGCACGAGATAAGCCGTTCGAACTCACGATCGGACAGCTAAGCTTCGCAGGTCATGGAGCGCGTGTTATGCAAGAGGAGGCGAGCGGCCACGCAGGAGGTGCCCCACTACGCCCACAATGGGGTTTTAGCGATGGTTTTATCTGTCACTAAAGACCCTTTATTTAATGTTTTGAGATTTAAATGACGAAATTTCCCTCACTCCTTGCAACTTTAAAACGAGACCCCCTCCACATGAAATTCTCATCCCTTCCTTCTCTTCTCTCCCTCTGCAAAGCTCAAGAGAAGCTTGTTCCACACCTGGGATGCTTCTCGTGAGATAGTCAATTTTTCATCCCCCTTTTAGAAGCGGATCCCGCGATGATGACAACGTGCTGCACCGTTCCCATTCTTTCCACTTCGTTCTCCTTCGTCCTGCTCTGTCCTCCTTCGTCAAGGCGTTGTCCCGTCCGGCTTGTCCTCCAAGCGATTGTCGAGGAGGATATCTCTCTCGCCATTCTTTTTACTGCTTTCTAGAATAGATTTACTACTTTCTAGAGTAGATTTACTGCTTTCTAGTGTAATCATTTTTCTGCTTTCTAGTCGTAATGTTTAGTGTATTGAACAATCCATATGATAGTGAATTCCATTTTCTTTTTACATCTCTTTTTGGTTTTTGTTTGTAATATTCTCTCTCTTTCTCTCTCTCTTCTATTTATTGTAATTTGATAGATAGTTTCCAATCAATTAGTTTACTTCGTGACAAATAAAACAAATGCGTAATTTTTAAATCAAACGTCCGCCTCCTTTTGTTCGACTCAGGATTCCATTTCGGTATAAATTTTATTTGTTGAACACAAGTTCTTCACTTTCATACTACAACTATGGGTTTTTCAAAGCCAAACACGTTAGCGTAGCAACTCATAGTGTTCAACATTTTGGTCTTTGTAGTATAGTGGTGAGTATTCCCTCCTGTCACATGGGTGACCCGGGTTCGATCCCTGCCAATGGTGCCAAAATGTTGAATGCTACGAGTTGCTACGCTAACATATTTGCTTTTGAAAAACCTGTCATTGTAGCATGAAAGCGAAGAACTCGTGTTCAACAAATAAAATTTATATCAGAATGGAAATCCCGGGTCGAACATAGGGAGGCAGACATTTGATTTAAAAATTACGCATTTGTTTTATTTGTCATGAAGCAGAATAATTGATTGGAAACTATCTATCTATTTGCAATAAATAGAAGAGAGAGAGAGAATATTACAAACAAAAACCAAAAAGAGATGTAGAATGAACACAGAATTCATTATCAGAAGGATTATTCATTACACTAAACATTATGAGTAGAAAGCAGAAACATGATTACTCTAGAAAGCAGTAAATCTACTCTAGAAAGTAGTAAAAAGAATGGGGAGAGAGATATCCTCCTCGACGGTCGCTAGGAGGACGAGCCAGACGGGATGACGGCTAGACGAAGGACAACGGAGCAGGACAAAGGAGAACGAAGCGGGAAGAACGGGAATGGGACAGCATGTCATCGTCATCGCAGGATCCGCTTCCGAAAGGGGGATGAAAAATTGACTTTATCTTACGAGAAACATCCCAGGTGTGGGACAAGCTTCCCTTGAGCTTTAGAGAGGGAGAGAAGAGAAGGAAGGGATGAGAATTTTGTGTGGAGGGGGTCTACTTTTATAGTTGCAAGGAGTGAGGGCAATTTGGTCACTTAAATCTCAAAACATTAAATAAGGGTCATTAGTGACAGATAAAATCGTCGTCTTTAGTGACAGATAAAATCGTCGCTAAAGCCCCATCGTGGGCGTAGTGTGGTGATGCCCGTGTGGCCGCTCGCCTCCTCATGTGTAACGCACGCTCCACAATTTGCGAACCATGATCAGACGGCTTATCTTGTGCCTCCACACCAACTCCTCAGCGTGCGCTCACGCTTGTGATGGCATGTGAGGCGCGGGCATGCATTAGCGCGTGGGCACTATTGTTAAGACCCGTACTATTAAAACACTTTAAGACATCTAAGACTTGGGTCAAACGTCTGGTCAGACGTCTGGACACCTTCCCAGACGTCTAGAAATCAATTTTTTTTTTGCATACTTCCTCTAGTCTGTGCGCGTGGAGAGAGAAGGAAAGCGACTGTGTACTGTCTGTGCGCGTGCCGCGTGCAGACAGTACACAACCGCTTTCCTTCTCTCTTCAGTCGCCAATGAAACCCTAACCCACACCTACTTAAACCCCTCTCCTCTCCCTCGTTCACCACCCCACTTCCAGCCACCTTCTCATTCCTCCAGCAAGAGTGAGAGCAGCAGTCGAGTGGGCGTGGCGTGGCCACACGCGGCATGAGAAGGCGAGAGCAGTCTCTGGATCTGGGATTTTCCCAGAATCAGATGTCTGGATCTACATCCAGACAACGTCTAGAGGAGGCTCTAAACGACTGAAAGGTAAATCCTGCAACATGCCTTTGCGGATACGGCCATGTAGGCCGTTCTGCCGAGGCACTGTTCCATGCCATATTGAGCAGATTTTGCATCGCACATATAGGATTCACTTCGGGAAGGTGCAGGACATGCCCTCCCACGTAGTTCAAACATCTGGGCAAGGTACCAGATGGTGGGAAGCATCTCTAGACATCCGGAGAGGTAGTCGTACGTCTGGAACTAGGTCCAGATAGTTCAGTAGAGTCCCTGGACGTCTGAGGAGTAGCGCAGAGTTGAGGTATGGTTCTGGACTTCTTTTAAGACGTCTGATATGAATCAGAATTTTCTATTTTGACCTGTTTAGGGTTCGTTTGAGGTCCAATTTCCGCAATTAACATTCTATTGTTCTTCGTATAAGTTCCTCTACTTGTTGGAATACTTTTATCTTATTCTGAGTGGTCTCTTGTGATTGATCCTTGTGATAGGACCTCGTTCTGTTGCAGATTTGGGGTTTACTGAGGCATGTGGACCCTCCAATCAAGCCCCCATTACTCCTGGGTTTACTGGTAGAGTGGCTTCCCCTAGTTTAATTACAAACATGAATGCATATCTAGAATGAATGTTAGATCCTAGGGCATGACATGAATCTTAGGACTAGAAAACTCTGGAATAATTGTATGGTATGTATGAATTGCCGTCTTGGACGAGTAATTAGAATAATAACAATTGCCTGTGAATGGACAACAACTACCTGTGAAATGTAGAGTACTGTTGTTAGCAACTGTTGCGTGTAAATTCCTATTATTTACAATTAAATACGAGCTGCCTGTATAAGAATTGGAAATGGAAGATTGAATGTTGGAAACACGAGCTACCTGCGAATATACTTGGAATGTGAACAACAAAGTTACATGTTACATGTGTAGAACCCGAGAAATGGAAATAGAAATGATGAAACCTAGTATGGCTTGGCCTGAGAAACATGAGCATGAACCCTACGAGGAAATTAGGAGATAAGCTTCTGGAAGTAAATGGAATGGATCTAAGAATGTGTTGGGAAGTGTGCTATCCCTGGAGTATGTGGTACCAAGGGAAGCACATGTTACCTCTTAGTGTCGAGGGGAGCTTGCCGCCTTCAGGTGGAGACCCGGGGTGGGTTTTGTCACCTTGCACCAACTCTTTGGCCCTCGTGTACACTGTACCGGGGAGAGCTACTAGTGTAGGGAGAGAGCTAGCCACCCCATGGGGCCCAGGGTTTAGCTAGCCATCCTACACCGACTTGTTAGGCCCACTGGGCAAACCAGGGTAGTCAGGCGAGGGTGCGCAGACTGTGTAGGGGCGAGACCCTTGTTTGGTTCTTAGGGGTTATACCCCTGTTACTAAGAGGGCTATGCACTATACTGGTTCAGTGCAATGCTTGGGCGCACTCGTTAATGGAAACAACTGACTGTGTGCCAGTGTGGGGTAGCTACTCGTGCACTTATCGTGCATGTCGTAGTCACTGTTACATCTGTCAGTGACCTTAGGGTGGTTGACTGAGTGTAGGACCACCACGGGGGACTCTCCCAGCCAGGAGAGCACCACATGCTACTTCTACTCTTTGGAAAGGACTACAATCAAGATCGTTCCTACGAGGAACATTCGAGATCAAGAAAGAGACCTGATAAATAAACCAAGAGATGAAAGAAGGAATAATTAGAAAGAATAATTAGTTAAATAAAGAAAGAAATTGAAAACAATAGCTACCTGTCCACCTTTACTGTTTTAGTTAGCTGGTTGCCACTCCACTCAGGGTTTACTGATTTCATGTACTCATAACCTTTTTCAGGTTTAGGTGTTAAGCAGCCAGAGCCTACGGCTACAGAGGGTGCTGGGCCCAGTAGAGCCCAATAGTTGTACCTTTTAGTTGTACTCCGTTTCCTGTTGTAGTGAGTAACTTTGTTGCATTTCTGTACTCTTTTATTGTGAACTTTATATTCTTCTACCTGTTTAAATTCTCTACTTTTGTGGTGGTGTGTACTGTAGTAGTTTTGCTTCTTTACTACTGTACTTTTGTTGTTGCTAGTTGCTTGGATGGTGAATGTGGTTTATTTTTACTGCTTTTTGGTTACTTCCTCGTTGGATGACTGGGTCTTCGGATCAGTCGAGTCAGTCCGATCTCGTGTCTTGTAGAGATTCGGGAACCGGGTCATAACAAGATGATATCAAAGCAAGGTCATCCCAAGAAGTGAACCAATTAGCTGGAAAATAACCAATTCACACGCTTGTAACTAGAGTGACCACCACAACATACCTTTTGACATCTGTTCTGGGGTTCTTTTACTGAGTGTCAGTTGGATTTGACATCTTCCTATTCTGTGTTCGCATCTCCTTGCAGGAGATGCCTCGACGTGGAGCCAGAAGGGCAGGTCACGGGCGCAGGCGCGGCCGAGGTCGAGGCCAGAGGGGCAGATGTGTCGAGCTCGGAGTACATGCTACCCCTTCTCTTCTCTTGAGCATACAGCCTCCGGACCTCGTCCATCTGATCTGAGAGGTTGTTCAAGAAGAATTTGAGCTTCCACCCACTCCGCCACCCCCTCATCTCTCTTCTGAGGGTACAACATGGGACCTTTTCGTGGAACGAGATTTCCGCCATCACACTAGGAGGGTTAGGAGAGCTCAAGAGAGGCATGCGACGCCCGCAGGAGAGCTGTCACGCTTCGCGGGGTCGTTAGTAGCCTCTGGGGTGCCTCGATATGGGCCAGCTGTCAGCACTGGACCCCTGCCCAACCGCCAGTAGGGACCTAACGAGGGAGGGAGTCGAGTCCCCCTTTGCTACCAGTGTGGCCAGCCGGGCCACTTCAGAAGGGACTGCCCGTCTAGGGCTAGGGCACAGTAGACTCTCACCACACCGAGCGCTGGAGGCCAGTCAGGTGGTCATGGGTTCCAGGTGCATGAGGGAGGATAGCCATCACGGGGAGGTTACCGGCTAGCTATCACTAGCTCCGCCTCTGGCCTAGCTATTTTGTCCACTCCCAGGACTGAGGGGTGTCACGACGTCGTGACTCACGGGGATGTCATAGCTTTAGTTTGTAAGGTGACAGGTATGGTTACAATGTTTTTTTTTTTTTTGGAGTACGTATTTCTTGCTTTTAGTACGACGTACTTTCTTGCTCCACAAGTTTATCAATACTTTGGAGTCCGATAGCACTCCATTAGGGGATTCGTTGTAATCAGAGACCTAAGTGGCCAGCTGTTTGTAGCTGGGAAGATTAATGCAGGCTGTGAGGTCAGTATTGGGGGAGGGACACCGCCTCACCGCTGATCAGATTGTGATACCAATGGAGGACTTTGGCATGATTCTAGGGATGGACTGGCTGTCTACTTACCACGCCTTGGTGGACTGTTTTGAGAGAAAGATCGTCTTCTCCATATTAGAGTTGCCTCCTTTCAAGTTTCACGGACAGCCAGTGGACGGAGGCTTTCGGTGTATTTCTACACTTCGGGCAGCGAGACATTTGGGCCAGGGGTGTGAGGGCTTCCTGGCTTGCGTGATGGCAGAGCCCAACCTTGTGGCAGACTTTCAAAGTATCCCGGTGGCCAGAGAGTACCCCGACGTGTTCCCAGATGAGTTGCCAGGACTGCCGCCCGAGAGTGAGATTGAGTTTGAGATCTCACTGGTACCAGGGACCAGTCTATTTCAATAGCACCTTACAGGATGGCACCCCTTGAGCTGCGAGAGTTCAAGACCCAGTTGCAGGACCTTCTGAAGAAGGGCTTTGTGAGGCCCAGTGCATCTCCATGGGGAGCCCCGGTATTGTTTGTGAAGAAGAAGGATGGTACCCTACTCCTTTGTGTGGACTACAGATAGTTGAATAAGGTCACCATCAAGAACAGGTATCCGCTGTTGAGGATTGACGACTTGTTTGACCAGTTGCGAGGTGCCACGGTATTCTCCAAGATAGACTTGAGGTCTGGTTGCCACCAGTTGAGGATCAAGGAGATAGACGACTCCAAGACAGCTTTCCGCACCCGGTACGGACACTACAAGTTTTGGTCATGCCGTTTGGGCTGACCAACGCCCCTGCTGCCTTCATGGATTTGATGAACCGGGTGTTCAGACCGTATCTGGATCAGTTCGTGGTTGTATTTATTGGTGATGTGCTCATCTGTTCTCGAGATTAGGCGCAGCACGGACAACACTTGCAGATGGTTTTAGACACACTGAGACAATGTAGGCTATACGCCAAATATAGCAAGTGCGAGTTCTGGTTGAGGTAGGTGACCTTCTTGGGTCATGTGATCTCCAGGGATGGCTTGGCTATGGACCCAGCCAAGGTTGAGGCAGTGCTCAGGTGGGAGAGACTGCGTACAGTGATAAAGATCCACAGTTTCTTGGGATTGGCAGGCTACTACAGGCGATTTATCAGGGGTTTCTCGCAAATTGCATGCCCTATGACACAGCTGACCTGGAAGGACGTGCCCTTTTCTTGGACAGACGCTTGTGAGGCGTGTTTTCAGGAGTTGAAGGAGAGGCTGACCTCGGCTCCCACGCTTACCATCCCAGATAGCAGTGGCGGGTTCGTCGTGTACACGGACACCTCTTTGGAGGGGTTAGGGGGTGTACTCATGTAGAGGGGTCATGTTGCCGCTTACGCTTCACGGCAACTGAGGCCCCTTGAGCATAGGTACCCTACCCACGACCTGGAGCTGGCAGCTATCGTCTTCGCGCTGAAGACTTGGAGGCACTACCTGTACGGTGAGACCTTTGAGATTTTCACAGATCATAAGAACCTCAGATACTTGTTTGATCAGAAGGAGCTCAACATGAGACAGAGACGTTGGTTAGAGCTCTAGAAGGACTATGACTGTAGCATTCCCTACCATTCGGGGAAGGCCAACAAGGTGGCCGACAACTTGAGCCGAAAGGTGCCAGCCCACTTAGCCAATTTGCAGGCACAGAGTTGGAGACTCATGAAGGAGATGGGCAGTTGGTGACCCTAAGAGTCACTAGGGCACTGTGGGGCAGTGACTGTGACTCGACAGACGAGGCCAGAACTGATAGACCACATCATTACAGGGCAGATGGCCGATCCATACCTGCAGTCATTGCGTGATAGAGTACTATCAGGGGACCTTGGAGACTTCTCCTCTACAAACGAGGTGCTGTGCATGACGGGATGTTTGTGACTTCCCAAGGACGAGGAGCTGTTGAGAGAGCTCCTAACTGAGGCACATGGTTCCAGGTTCACCATTCATCTCGGGAATACAAAGATGTATCATGATTTGGGATGCGACTTTTGGTGGAGGGGAATGAAGCGGGATGTAGGTAAATTCGTGCAGCAGCATTTAGTGTGCCAGCAGGTGAAGGCTGAGCATCAGAGGCCTGCAGGGCCATTGCAGCCACTTCTAATGCCAGAGTGGAAGTGGGAGAGCATCACCATGGACTTGGTGGTGGGCTTGCCCGTTACCCAGCGAGGACATGATGCAGTTTGGCTGATCGTACACAGATTGATGAAGACGACACGTTTCTTGCCGATTTGAGTCACTTTGGGACCAGCACAGTTGGCAGAGAGGTATATCCGCGATGTGGTACGTCTGCATGGAGTTCCGCTAGAGATTGTATCCGATCGAGATACCCGCTTAATGTCCCAGTTTTGGGTTGAGTTTCAGCAGGCCTTGGGGACTCGGTTGAGGTTCAATACAACATACCACCCCCAGATGGACGGACAGTCAGAGTGCACCATACAGACGCTTGAGGACCTTTTGTGTGCTTGTGTACTAGGCTGGAGGGGCTCTTGGGAGGAGCACTTGCCCCTGGCGAAGTTTGCATGTAATAACAACTATCACTCGAGCATCGGCATGGCACCCTACGAGGCTCTATACGGACGAAGGTGTACTGCATCCTTGAGTTGGGTTGAGGTGGGGACCAAGTGGGAGGTTGGCCCCAGGTTGATCCGACAGAATCAGGAGGTGATCGAGTAGATTCACAGACTCCGCACTATCAGGAGTAGGCAAAAGAGCTATGCAGATCGAAAATGTAGAGAGGTGCAGTTTAAGGTTAGGGACCACGTCTTCCTTCGCGTTTCACCCATGAAGGGCCTGTAGCATTTTGGGGTGAAACGGAAGCTCGTGTCGAGGTTTATGGGACCCTTTGAGGTCCTGGAGTGGGTTGGACCCATTGCTTACAGGCTTGCCCTTCCTCCCCAGCTTTCTGGTGTGCACGAAGTGTTCCATGTGTCCAACCTCAGGAAGTACGTCGCTGATCCCAATCACGTTTTCAGCCACGAGAGCGTCGAGGCGGGTGACGACCTGACCTACCCTGAGCGACCAGTGCAGATATTAGATAGAGCCATCCGAAGTCTGAGATGGAAGCAGGTACCTCAGGTGAAGGTCTTGTGGAGGACCCAGCAGTACAAGGAGGCTACCTGGGAGCATGAGGTGGCGATGCGAGAGCTTTACCCGGAGCTCTTTGAGGGTACGTCTTTTCGGACCAGCTTTGGCCCTCCTTGAGTTTGTTATGAGTATGTTGTTCTTTTTCCGTACCCTAGCAAGTGCAACTTTGGGGGATGAAACTTCCTTTGAGTTTGTTATGTTGTTAAGACCCGTACAATTAAAACACTTTAAGACTCTGGAACTTGGGTCAAACGTCTAGTCAGATGTCTGGACACCTTCCCAGATGTCTGGAAATCAATTTTTTTGTGCGTATGTCCTCGAGTCTGCGCACGTGCCGCGCGCAGACAATACACAGCCGCTTTCCTTCTCTCTCCGCTCGCTGATGAAACCCTAACCTGCACCTACTTAAATCCCTCTCCACTCCCTTGTTCACCACCACACTTCCAGCCACCTTCTCCTTCCTCCAGCGAGAGCGAGAGCAGAGAGTGCAGCCGAGTGAAGCAACGGAGAGGAGCAGCGAGGGGAAGAGAGGAGAGCACGCGAGCTCGTGAGGGAGTTCGCCGGAGAAGCTCATGGCCGGTCGGGCATGTGCAAGGTGGAGAGGTGCGCGAGGGAGGTTCTCCCCGACACTATTGTAGCCAGAGTAGCGATCGAGTGGGTGCGGCGCGGCCACGCACAACGCAAGAAGACGAGCACATTCTTTGGTTTTGGGATTTTCCCAAAATCAGACATCCGGATCTACATCCAGACGACGTAGACGACGTCTGGAGGAGGTTCCAGATGACTAAAAGGTAAATCTCGCGACCTACACCTCCCTTTGCGGATATGGCCATGCAAGCCGTTCCACCGAGGCACTGTTCCATGCCATATTAAGCAGATTTTGCATCGTGCGTGCAGGATTCGCTTCGGGAAGGCACGGGACACGCCCTCCCACGCAGTTCAGATGTCTGGGCGAGGCACCAGATGGCGGGAAGCATCTCCAAACGTCCGGAGAGGTGGCCGGATGTCTGTCTCCGGACGTCTGGAACTAGGTCCAGATGGTTCAGCAGAGTCCATGGATGTCTGAGGAGTAGCGTAGAGTTAAGGTATGGTCCTGGACTTCTTTTAAGACGTCTGGAAGGTGTTCCAGATGTCTGATATGAATAAGAATTTTCTGTTTTGACCCATTTAGGGTCCATTTGAGGTCCGATTTCCACAATTAAGATTTCGTTGTTCCTCGTATATGTTCCTCTGCTTGTTGGAATACTTTTATCATGTTTGAAGCAGTCTCTTGTGATTGATCCTTGTGATAGGACCTCGTTCTGTTGTGGATTTGGGGTTTGCTGAGGCATGTGGACCAGTTGATCAAGCCTCCATTACTCCTAGGTTTATTGGTAGAGTGGCTTCCCTAGTTTAATTACAAACATGAATGTATATCTGAAATGAATGTTAGATCCTAGGGCATGACATGAATCTTAGGACTAGAAAACACTGCAATAATTGTATGGAATGTAGGAATTGCAGTCTTGGATGAGTAATTAGAATAATAACAATAGCCTGTAAATGGATAACAGCTGCCAGTGAAATGTAGAGTACTGTTGTTAGCAACTGTTGAGTGTAAATTCTTGTTACTTACAATTAAATACGAGCTGCTTGTATATGAATTGGAAATGGTAGATTGAATGTTGGAAACACGAGCTACCTGCGAATATACCTAGAATGTGAACAACAAAGTTACATGTTACATGTGTAGAACCCGAGAAATGGAAGTAGAAATGATGAAACCTGGTATGGCTTGGCCTGAGAAACATGAGCATGAACCCTACGGGGAAATTAGGAGATCAGCTCCTGGAAGTAAATGGAATTGATCTAAGAATGTGCTGGGAAGTGTGCTGTCCTTGGAGTACGTGGTACCAAGGGAAGCACATGTTACCTCTTAGTGTCGAGGGGAGCTTGCCACCTTCGGGTCGAGACCTGGGGTTGGTTTGGTCACCTTGCACCGACTCTTTGGCCCTCATGTACACTGTACCGGGGAGAGCTACTACTGTAGGGAGAGAGTTAGCCACCCCACGGGGCCCGGGGTTTAGCTAGCTGTCCTACACCGACTTGTTAGGCCTACTGGGCAAACCAAGGTAGTCCAGTGAGGGTGCGCGGACAGTGGAGGGGCGAGACCCCTGTTTGGTTCTTAGGGCTAGACCCCTGTTACTGATAGGGCTATGCCCTATACTGGTTCCGTGCTGTGCTTGGGCGCACCCGTTAACGGAAATGGCTGACCGTGTGCCAGTGTGGGGTAGCTACCCATGCGCTTATCGCATGTGTCGTAGTCACCGTTACATCTGTCAGTGACCTTGGGGTGGTTGACTGAGTGTAGGACCACCACGGGGGACTCTCCCAGCTAGGAGAGCACCACCTGCTACTTCTACTCTTTGGAAAAGACTGTAATCAAGATCGCTCCCACGAGGAACAATCGAGATCAAGAAAGAGATCTGATAAATAAACCAAGAGATGAAAGAAAGAATAATTAGAAAGAATAATTAGTTAAATAAAGAAAGAAATTGAAAACAACTGCTACCTGTCCACCTTTTCTGTTTTAGTTAGCTGGTTGCCACTCTACTCAGCATTCGCTGATTTCGTGTACTCAGCCTTTTTCAGGTCCAGGTGTTGAGCAGCCAGAGCCACGGCTGCAGAGGGTGCTGGGCCCAGTAGAGCCCAGTAGTTGTACATTTTAGTTGTACTCCGTTTCCTGTTGTAGTGGGTAACTTTGTTACATTTCTGTACTCTTTTATTGTGAACTTTATATTCCTGTACCTGTTTAAATTCTCTACTGTTGTGGTAGTGTGCAATGTAGTAGTTTACTTCTTTACTGCTGTACTTTTGTTACTGTTAGTTGCTTGCATGGTGAATGTGGTTTATTTTTACTACTTTTGGTTACTTCCTCGTTGGATGATTGGGTCTTGGGATCAGTCGAGTCGGTCCGGTCTCATGCCCTGTAGGGATTCGGGAACCGAGTCATAACAGCTATCGAGTGCCCGCAGCCACTCGATCCTCATCGCACGGTCGCATGCGCTCACTCGCTTGCACTCGCTCGCCTCCTCATGCAGATTTGAACTTGCACCTTAAGGCAACTGAGTGCCTTATCCACTGCGCTGCATGCATGGATGGGCGGGCAACCGATCTTTTGGGCACGTGATCAGGACCATTGGATTGAGATCCAATGGTCGAGATAGCTCCTTCCAGCGATTCTTCAGGATCTTCAAGTGCCGGCTGAGCTCCTCTCTCAGCCATTGGATCTTGATCCAACGGAGGAGATGCATGGGCGCTATTGTCTTCAGTGACCGAGGGCGCTGTTTGGGCGGCGAAGATGGCACCACGTGGTGCCATCTTGGCCATCCATCTTCTGGATGATGTAGATGGTGCCATGAGTGTCGGATTGAGTCGAATTTCATGCCATTAGGCTGCGATCTTTGATTCGAATCCATCCGTGTGGTCAAATTTGTCATTTGAAATGCGAATTCACACCATCTTGGCCCTTGATCTTCTAGGGTTCCACGGTCTCTATCTGATGCTACAGATGTCTGATTAAGACGATCTTGGAGTCGTTGAACTCCAATTGTCGCCCAGATCACAAATGTATGGTTGGATCCTCGATTCGAGGCCTCGATAAGAAGTTTGCCCTGTCCATGAACATTAAAGGAGACAATTAACCTCCATTTTATTCAAACTAATCTAAATGCAAGATGATGCATGTTATGTAATATTTATAGTATGTAATGCAATCCTATGCTTAAGAACATGCATAAATAGACATCTTATGCAATGTAAACATGTTTACATCAGTTGATAGATGAGGATCAGAAGATGTGGAACCCACCACCTGCTATGTCGCTCTGATAGATGTGGGAATGAAAATTCAGGTTTAGGATGAGTCGAATCAGCCTGGTCAGATAGGGTTCCAAAGAATAATCAGTGCATGGTGTCGAAACCTTATAGGGGTGATCAGAGAATGATGGCTCATGATTTCCAGTTTGATCGATCTCCGATGCCCGGTATAGATGTGGAGTTGAATCATTTGCAAATGGCTCAGTGAGAGGTGAATCAGAATAGAAATTGAGTCCAATTGTTGGCTGAGGTTGAGAAGGGGTTTTGATCGGTTCTGTATGTGTGGAAGAGGTGGCTTCAATAAGAATTGTGTATGAGGGCTCTTTTAGAAAGGAATGACAGGTGGTCTCTTGTAGAGAGTCCTTATAGAAACTTTCAAAATAAAAAATGAATGCCTGGAGAGTGTCTATGGGATACTAGAAATCGGAGACGGGAAAAGATTCGTATTCTGGGTTGTAATCACTCTCGGCATTTTCTAATTCTGATTCCTGAGGATCAAAAAGAAATGATTCCATGTCACTGGAAACTAAATTGAAATAAGTGATCTCGGGAACCGGGACCTCAGAATCAGAGTTAGAGAATGAGTCATGTGAGCTGAGGTCGTAGATTGGCTTGTTATAATCAGGAAGCAGATTTTCTCCGATGTTATGGTCAAATTCGAAATCGTCGGAGAGTTTGGGAAAATTGAAATCTGACTGAGATTCATGATCATGAGTTCTACCATAGTATAAATCATATGATGTGGATTCAGCAGCCTGACTGGGGTCTAGCCTAGATGTCAATTCAAAGGTGTTCTTATTTGTTCTAGGCTCAAGTTTTAAGTTGGTAGGACAGAACCAATTGAAACCCCACTCATCTAAATCCTCGATTTCTGTATCGTTAATTGGCTTGTCTTCCAAAAAATTAATTTGTCTTTCTGAGGTTGTTGGCGAGGGATATTCATCAAATAGAGGCCCAAAATCATATTCTTCATTGAGAATTCGATTTGCTTTATTTGGGATCTCATAATCTTCCCAATAGTTTTCAGATCCAGATTTTAGGTTTGGGATGTGGGTTAAATCACTAGGATCTAGGTCTGAATTACCTTCGAGGGTCACCTTATCAAAATAAGGGGCGGAATTTATACCCTCAAGAGGTTCAGTTCTACTCTTATTATTGCAGGAGTTTTGGAATTCTAAGTCTGGTGATTCATGGTCTAGGGTTGGCCCAACATTGTGTTCTCCAGCAATTGGTACTTCCCAACCTTCTTCAATATTAGGCACATTGTCCTCTATCTAGGTTGGGAACCCACAATCATTCTGTGCCTCAAACTTGAGATCTGGGAAATCAAATTGATCCTCGATATTGTTCCAAGATGATTCATCCTCTGCTTGTGGGATATACGGGTATTTCTGGTTGATAATTTGTTTTAATAACCTCATTATCTCTTCTCATTTTTCAAGATCATCTTGGTGTTGCTCCCAAAGTACAGGATTTGTCATGCATTGAAGGTATTCAAGATTGTGCAATTTTTATATCTCAATGTATCCTGTGATGAGCATGTCTCGGGTTGATCCTTTTGAGGCTTCTGCCAATAGTACTTAGGCACAGGTTATGATGAAGGTTGTGGTTGTTGGGACATCAACCTGAATGTTTTCTAATGGGGTTGAGGTTTTGTCTTCTTTTTCATAGAATTTCAGTGCATCCTCAATGATCCTATCTCTCATGGATCTCCAGGATTCAAGTTTCTTTAGTGCTAGTCCTAAATGGTTTGGCTGCATATTTGGATCAGGTGGTGGAATCAAGATGTAGAATCAAGTTATGAAACGAAAAAATCTAAATGAAGAGTCCCACTAAAGTTTTATGTGTGTGCTCTAAAGAGAAAAGATGAGGGACTGGAGATGTTTTTGACCCAATCAAGGCACCCAAAGATGTTGGATGACTATGGAGGTTTGGGGCGGATGATACCCTTGGGTCAGAAGGTCATCCACCTGAGAATTACCTGGGCAGCCAGAGAGGGAGAGTCCCGCAATGACCCCTACACGGTAGAGCATCCCCACTGGTTACAGGGTTTCCCCCACCTGACCTCTCTTGTCACTGAGATTCCAGGTAGACCAAAATGGGGACCTTGACCTCTTAAGTCTACCACTTTTAAGATCAAAGGTGCTTTAGGGTTTTAACTTGAACTTTAGATGTTTTGATGTTGTGACCTAATTTGGGGGTTGATTGACCCAAAGGTTCAACTTTACCAGACCTGCCCTAAAGATGGCAGAATAATTCTAAGTCAAGACCTAGAAATCACCTTGATTTGATTCCCAGTTTATTAGGTCCAAGATTTTAAGATTCAAGTGATTTTAGAGCTCACTTTTTAGGGTTTGTCTTATTTATATCTCTTCAATCAAGGGCTTGGGTAGCACACAAATGCAGGAGGGTTTATTTCCTTTTAAACAAGCACGTGTGACTTGCAGTCCAAAGGCCCTACTGTAGAAACCCTAATTTGGTTCTATTTCCAATCCACTTTTCTTTTCACAAAAGTTCTCTTTGGACTTCAAGACAAGAAGTGTGTTGTCCATGGAGATTAAGCGTGATTTCTATTAGTCACAAGAATTTTGTGGGATGGCATCTCAAGAAAAAATCGCTTCTACTTCAATTAGATTTGAGAAATTTTCGCAAAATCAAGAAACCTTTGCCATAAATATGGTAATTACTCTAGAAAGAAGGCAATTGATTCCCAATTTGGTTGTTTCCTTTTGTTTTCTAGGAATTAGGAGATGGATTTACGGAAGAAGAGAGATTACCTACCCTGGAGTAGTTGATTTGCATGAGAGATCTTCTCATGAAATACCTGCAAGATCACAACAAAACAAATAGGGCAAGTTAGTGCTCAAATAGGATAAAAAATAATGCAGAGACAAGTGATAAATTGTGCATTGCTCCCCGGCAACAGTGCCAAAATGTTGACAAGGTGAGATCGTAGTTTTAAGAGATGTGCGTTGTAGTATAGATGAAATCTCCTCGAAAACAAATAAGAATTTTTATTACTCGAAAACCTAAGTATCTGAGGTCGAACTCAGGGAGCAAATGGAATTTATTTACTAATCTCAATAATGTAATTGAACACTTAGAGTTACTCAAAACCTAATTCAGAGTATAAATGCAAGAGTTTATGAATATCAAAATGTAACAAAATAGAAGAGATTGAGAAGAATTGGATAAAAAGGGTGATTCTTGGCTTGGCTCTCTCTTCAGCTTCTTCTTCCCTTTCTTCTTCTTTAGCCTTCTCTTTTCTGCTTTCTTGCTTTCTTTCTTCTTCTCTTTGCCTTCTGCCTTTGGCTGTCTACCTCTTCTTCCTTGTCTCTTCTTTGCAGCTCCTTTCTTTACTTTAGCCTTGCCTTTCTTCTTTCTCTTTCTTCTCTTGCACAGTGCCTTTCTCCTTCTTCTTCCTCTACGGTCCTCTTCTTCTACCTTGTTCTTTGGCCTTCTTCTTTCTTCTTCTACTCTCTTCCTCAGACTTTGATTTCTTTCTTTCTTCTTTCTTCTTCAGCCGCACCTCTGCTACAGTGCTTCTCCTTCCCTTGGCTTCTGCCTTTCTTCTTCTTCCTTTTCCTTCCTTGCTGCTGCTAAGTCCTTCCTTCCCTGCTTGGCCTAGCTTCACCTTGCCTTAGCTTCAGCTGCACCTTCCTTTCCTTCTTCTCTTCTTCTTCCCTGCACACACTGAAGAGCAAAACCTACCCCTACCCTCCCCCGCGTCTCTCTCTCTATTTAGCTCTTAGGTACGCTCTCCCAAAGTCGGGTAATCGGGTCTGGTTTTGTGTGCCCAGGTCCAGGCGCACCGGTGTGGTGTAGTGCATGAGTGTGTGGTGTAATCGGGTCAGTCATGCCAGATCCATAGGGCAAAGGTCGTGGACGAGGCGAGTGCGTGTGGGCGAGGGACCTCACCCCGTGTCACTTGAGGAGACCAACAGAAAACACAAAAATAATATAAATCACACACCTCACTCCTAAATTCACGAGGTGGGACTAAAGTGTCCCACCAGCTTCTTCACGCACCCACATAGGATGACTTCTACAATTTCCACAGATTCGGTTGCCTGCTAAGCCAATTGCCTTGCTTTGTGCATGCGCAAGACCAACCCACTTCACCTGGGACTCATATGCCTAGAGCACGCGACCTGGAGTGAAGCTTGCAAGCAAGCTTGTTTCAGCATCAATGGCGGAGGGGGCTCAGATATGAAATACACTTAACAAGGCCTTACAACCTCATTAGAGCACACGAGAAGCTTCGCTGTATCAAGGTGAAGGTGAGGCGGTGATTGGTTGGCCACGGGGCGGCCAAGGCGTGCATGCTTAGGTCGCTCTGCGGCCGTGCATATGGGTGTGTTCAGTGGATGTTTAGGGAGGTGATGGCGGTCAATGGATGGGCGGAAGGTAATCAGTGGGTGATGGAGAAGCTAATGAGGTGTCTGGCGAGGTGTGTGGAAGTGCAGAGCGGTGGATGCGCCTCGTTGGTGGTCAACCGACGGTGGTGACGATGGAGGTGGTCTGCGGCTATGAGGGGTCAAAAGTGGAAATAGAAAGATGGGAAATGAAGAGGGGAGAGAGGGGAATAATTCTAACCTAGCTAGGTGGACGAAGGGGGAGAGGAGGTTGGTGGCCATTCCTACCACTGCCAGAGAAGAAGACATCTAGTGGAGGGAGAGCGGCGACAACGAAGGGGCTGGAGATGCGCGTGCAAGTGTTGCACGATGCAGACGAAGGTGGTGGATGTGGCTCTACCACTGGTATTGTGGCAGAGCGACGAGAAAGAGGAGGGCTCACCGGAGCTCTTTGGACCCCTGATAGAAGGAGAAGTGAGGAAATTGGGGTGATTCTCCGGCCAGGTCAAGATAAGTAGGTGCAGCCGGAGGTGGCGGACCTTTTATAGGCACTGGCAGGGACTCTTATGCTTGGAAGACAAGATTCCAAGCACAAGAGACCTCACCGGAGATGGAAACCGTTGGAGACCCAAATCTCTCGTGTGTTCGCACGAGAGATTGGGTGAGAATCAGAGATTGCAATCATGCTCAAATGGAAGGGAATTCCTCAGAGAATCTCCCTTCCAAATCTGGGAGGAGATCTCTGAGGAATCAGGGAGTAATCCCCCTCCATTCCTCGTCGGAGTAGGAATCCTCCGCTTTAATGGTGGAGCGACCGAATTGCAAGGGTGGCTAGGATGTTAGCGCAGTCTCCGCAAGGGTTTTCAAAAGATAGGGGCCGGAATGTAATTGGGTGGATTAATTTGCAAAGTAGGTCAAGATGACCTCCACTTAAGTCCAAATTTTGGTACAATCCTAATTTTGACCTAAGGAATCCAATGGTGAAGTTGGATTTTAGATTTGACCACATTTGACTTGACATTTTACACAAAAATCCAAATTTGGTCAAATAATGTTCTAGGACACCAACCTAGGTCAAAGTAGGTTCCAAAGGCCAAATTGAAAGTTCTAAGCCCTTGGGGATATTTTTACATGAATTTTAGATGGTTTGGTTGATTTTTATCCTGATTAGAACCTTGTTGGATTAAGCAGGTCTGTTTTAGGGTTACAGAATGTCATTTAATTCCTGGATTGCATAATGACCCATTTCTGACTGAACCAACCTACTTTTTATCTTCTTCAGGTCATTTGACCTATGTTTTGCCTCTAAGAAATCTCTTTTATGTACTGCAAAGGTAAAATTACGATTTTAACCTTTGTTTCCTATTTTCTTCTCAAAACATTAATTCCTTTAATTAGGCCCTTCTCTAGGTTATGTAGGAGCTCTTATTCCCTTTCTTAGGTCAAAATCAGCTAGTTAGGGCTCATGATTAGGCTCTCATCATACCCCAATGCCTAGCTTTTTTTAATCTCTTAGCAAAATTTCAAGGTTTTAACTTCTGTTCTAAACCCTAAGTTTCTGTCACCAGTTATGATAAGTGCTTTTCTTCTTATTTTGATTAAGTTTGAATGCTAACAATAGGCCTAGAGTTACTCAAGTACCAACCAAAATCCGGACCTGACCAGTTTTAGCCTCGATCCTCCGCGAAGGTTTTTAAGGCCCGTAGAAACTATCCTAGGGTTTGTTGTACTCCTCAGTTAAAGCACTCGTGCTTGAGACATTTTTAGCCTAGGTTCAGTTTGTAGTGCATTTTTGTAAGAGAGCGACAGAGGATTTATTTGTTTGCAGAGTTTTCTCTCTCTTTTCTTTTTATTTCTATCTTTGAATTTACTACTCAATACGGTCTGTATCAGATTCCTCGTCCCCATCATCAATCCTCAAAGGTCCCTAACAATCGATGCTTCATGATAGCACCGCCCATGGCAAACCCAGAACCTTAGCTTTCGAGATTTCGAGATAATCTCGCCCATGGCATTCCATAGCCGAATTCAGACCCTAGCAATCGACATTTCATGATAATGCCATCCATGGTATCTGAACCAGCAGAATGCTTATATGCCCTTGGTAGGATATTTAAATATCCTAAGAGACAAGAACCAAGGAGACGATACATTGTTACGCATCTTCGAGGGGAATTTCCCGCCTCTCTACATTGGGAACTCATCCAAATCAACTTGTGTTGATCGGCCGCTCCTAATCTAGGCAACATTTTTAGAGCACTAAAACTCTTTTACGTGGTTTTGATAGCTATGCGCACTGAACCAGACTGTGTGTGGATTAGGGTGCTTAGGCTACCAAATCCCGCAAACTGAAGGTTGATTAACGAGGCCAAATACACCCTAAGCCATATACCTAATACATAAGCTTCGCATTTTCCCCAACCTCTTGAGGAATATCGAGATCTTAGCGGATACTTGAATTTTTATGCCTGAGTCTGGCCCAAAGGGCCTAAGATCAGCGTTCCTTCTAATCCCTTTTTGTGTCTCATTAGCACTTTTCTCTCATTTTTCTCTTTTCTTTATGTGGTCTAGAACTTTCGTTATTTACCTTAATCTCTTACTAGTGACTATCTCTTTTACTTTCTCATTTTGTGTCCTTTTTGGCATTTTGCTCTTTTCTCCTCATGAATTGTGGCTTACAAAATTTCCTCCTTCCTCCATTTGTTTGTTCTTTTTCATAATTTTTCAATTTTTTTGTGTTTTTCACATATGTGAATTTTTCTGTGAGAATCCTTCTAACTTTTCTTAGTTCTGTTTGTATGCACTTTACCACCCACCATGGCTATGTTTTGCAATGTCCTCATTGTAAACGGAGGGTGTGGAATACTATTGGGTTCAGGAGCTTAGAACAGGATTAATCGAGTGGGTGACTGCGTCAGAAATGACTTATGCGGATGATTTCAAGCTCTGGTACATGTGCCAGAGGTGGGATCAACTGTCTAAGGCTAAACTCAAGGTACAATAGACGTGGTGTACGGACGGATAATCAAACAGATCTCGGGTTTTTGAACTGACAGGTTGCCTCCCATTAAGCGCTAAATTTAACACCTTCAGCCAAGCGGAACTTGGGATGGAGAGGGAGTGGTTAAATCAGCGGATTTTTGTAAAATAAGCACCTTGAATAAGAGCATGGTTGGTCCAACTAGGTGCTTATTAAGATCAACAGGCTGATGATGCAACCCAAACCCTATTAGTCTGGTGGGTTGATAGATGAGGATCAGAAGATGTGGAACCCACCAACTGCTATGTCACTCTAATAGATGTGGGAATGAAAATTCGAGTTTAGGCTATGTTGAATTAGCCCGGTCAGAGTAGGGTTCTAAAGAATAATCAGTGTATGGTGTGGAAACCCTACAGGGGTGATTGGAGAATGATGGATCATGATTTCCAGTTTCATCGATGTCCGATGCCCAGTATAGATGTGGAGTTGAATCATCTGCAAATGGCTCAGTGAGAGGTGAATTAGAATAGAAATTGAGTCTGGTTGCAGGTCAGGGTTGAGAATGGGTTTTGCTTGGTTCTGTATGTATGGAAGAGGTGGCTTCAATGAGAATTGTATATGAGGGTGCTTCTAGAAAGGAATGACATGTGGTCTCATGTAAAGAGTCCCTATAGTAACTTTCAAAATAAAAAATGAATGCCTGGAGAGTGTCTATGGGATACTGGAAATCGGAGTCGAGAAAAGATTCGTATTCTGGGTCGCAATCACTCTCGGCATTTTCTGATTCTAATTCCTGAGGATCGAAAAGAAATGATTCCATGTCACCGGAACCTAAACTGAAATCAGCAATCTCGGGAACTGGAACCTCAGAATCGGAGTTTGAGAATGAGTCATGTGAGCTGAGGTCGTAGATTAGCTTGTTATAATTAGGAAGTAGATTTTCTCCGATGTTACGATCAGATTCAAAATCGTCGGAGAGTTTGCAAAAATCGAAATCTGAATGAGATTCAAGATCATGAGTTCTACGATAGAATAAATCATATGAAGTGGATTCAGCAGCCTGACTGGGGTCTAGCTTAGATGTCAATTCAAAGGTGTTCTTATTTGTTCTAGGCTCAAGTTTTAAGTTGGTATGACAGACCCAATTGAAACCCCACTCATCCAAATCCTCGGTTTCTGCATCGTAAATTGGCATGTCTTCCGAAAAATTAATTTGTCTCTCTAAGGATGTTGGTGAGGGATATTCATCAAAAAGAGGCCCAAAATCGTATTCTTCATTGAAAATTTGATTTGCTTTATACGGGGCCTCGTAATCTTCCCAATAGGTTTCAGATCCAGATTTTAGGTTTGAAATGTGGCTTAAATCACTAGGATCTCGGTCTGAATTACCTTCAAAGGTCACCTTATCAAAATAGGAGGCGAAATTTATACCCTCGAGAGGTTCAGTACTACTCTCATTGTTGCGGGAGTTTTGGAATTCTAAGCCTGGTGATTCATGGTCTAGAGTTGGCTCAACATTGTGTTCTCCTGCAATTGGAGCTTCCCAACCTTCTTCAATATCAGGCACATTGTACTCTATCTGGGTTGGGAATCCACAACCATTCTATGCCTCAAACTCGAGATCTGGGAAATCAGATTGATCCTTGATATTATTCCAAGATGATTCATCCTCTGCTTGTGGCATATACGGATATTTCTGGTTGATAATTTATTTTAATAACCTCATTAACTCTTCTTTCTTTTCAAGATCATCTTGGTGTTGCTCCCAAAGTATAGGATTTGTCAAGCATTGAAGGTATTCAACAATGTGCAATTTTTATATCTCAATTTATCCAGTGATGACCATATCTCCAGTTGATCCTTTTGAGGCTTATACCAATAGTACTTAGGCATAGCTTATGATGAAGGTTGTGGTTGCTGGGTAATCAACCTAAATGTTTTCTACTGGGGTTGAGGTTTTGTCTTCCTTTTCATAGAATTTCAGTGCATCCTCAATGATCCTATCTCTCATGGATCTCCGGGATTCAGGTTTCTTGAATGCTAGTCCTAAGTGGTTTGGCTACATATTTGGATCAGGTGGTGGAAACAAGATGTAAAATCAGAGTTTGAATCAAGATGTAGAATCAAGTTATGAAGCGAATAGATCTGAATGAAGAGTCCCACAGAAGTTTCATGTGTATGGCTTAAAGAGAAAAGATGAGGGACTAGAGATGTTTTTGACCCAATCAAGGCACCCAAAGATGTTGGATGACTATGGAGGTTTGAGGCAGATGATACCCTTGGATCTGAAGGTCAACACCTGAGAATTACCTGGGTAGCCAGAGAGGGAGAGTCCCATAAAGACTCCTACATAGTAGAGCGTCCCCACGGGTTACAGGGTTTCCCCCACCTGACCTCTCTTGTCACTGAGATTCTAGGTAGACCAGGATAGGGACCTTGACCTCTTAAGCCTACCACTTTTAAGTTCAAAGGGCTTTAGGGTTTTCACTTGAACTTTAGATGTTTTGATGTTGTGACCTAATTTGGAGGTTGATTGACCCAAAGGATCAACTTTACCAAACTTGCCCTAAAGATGGCAGAATAATTCTAGGTCAAGAACTAGAAATCACCCTAATTTGACTCCTAGTTTATTAGGTCCAAGATTTTAAGATTCAAGTGATTTTAGAGCTCAATTTTTAGGGTTTGACTTGTTTAGATCTCCTCAATCAAGGGCTTGGGTAGCACACAAATGTGGGAGGGTTTATTTCCTTTTAAATAGGCATGTGTGACTAGCACTCCAAAAACCCAACTGTAGAAACCTTAATTTGGTTCTATTTCCAATCCTCTTTTCTTTTCACAAAAGTTCTCTTTAGACTTCAAAACAAGAAGTGTGTTGTCCGCGAGGATTAAGCGTGATTTCTATTAGGTGCAAGAATTTTGTGGGATGGGATCTCTAAAAAAATCACTTCTACTTCAATTAGATTTGAAAAATTTTTGTGAAATCAGGAAACCTTTTCCTTAAATATGGTAATTACCCTAGAAAGAAGGCAACTGATTCTCAATTTGGTTGTTTCCTTTTGTCTTTCAGGAATTAGGAGATGGATTTAGGGAAGAAGAGAGATTACCTGCCCTGGATGGTTGACTTGCATGGGATATCTTCACATGAAATACCTGCAAGATCACAACAAAACAAATAGGGCAAGTTAGTGCTCAAATAGAATCAAAAGTAATGCAGTGACTAGTGATAAATTGCGTGTTACTCCTCGGCAATGGCACAAAAATGTTGACGAGGTGAGATCGTGGTTTTAAGAGATGTGCGTTGTAGTATAGATGAAATCACCTTGAAACAAATAAGAATTTTTATTACTCGAAAACCTAAGTATCTGAGGTCGAACACAGGGAGCAAATGGAATTTATTCACTAATCTCAATAACGTAATTGAACACTTAGAGTTACTCAAAACCTAATTCAGAGTATAAATGCAAGAGTTTATGAATATCAAAATGTAACAAAATAGAAGAGATTGAGAAGAATTGGATAAAAAGGGTGATTCTTGGCTTGGCTCTCTCTTCAGCTTCTTCATTTCTTTCTTCTTCTTTAGCCTTCTCTTTTCTACTTTCTTGCTTTCTTTCTTCTTCTCTTTGCCTTCTACCTGATTAGCCCATATTTGTGAGCTATTTAAGTGCCTAGACATTAAGTTAATTCTAACATTTATTTAGTATAAATTAGGATGTAAATAGATTAATTCATATTTCTAATTTAATTACATAATTCATGCATTGCATTCATATTTAAATGCATTTAGAATTAACTTGGAATTGCATTCATTTAATTAGTTAACCGATTAGGTGCATTGCATGCATTAATTTAAGTTTAACATAAAAGTTGAGGGTTTGCATATAAATAACCATAATATTTTATCATTATTTTTTCTCTTCTTCTTTCAGCAATGGTTGCATTTCCTTCAGCTGTCGCAGTCAAATCCCAATTCATGGAGGAGCGGATGTGTTGGAACTGGTCAGGGCAGCTGACTTCAAAGGAGAGGAGGAGGACACCGCCCCAATCCACCACAGTGTACTCCATTCCACCACCGTGGTCTCCAAGGCTAAGTTCCACCACACTGTGGACTCATGCCAACACCGTGAGCATGTGTCCCTGGCCACGCTTCCATCACTGTGCCTCACCAGAATCAACATCACCACCTTCACCGCCATCACCAGCAACCACCACCGCAACAGCCGCAACTCCATGCCCTGCATTTTCATCTCCTCCGTCAGTTAAGATGTCCGGGAAATTTCCTGGACGTCTGAAGCTTCGTTCCCAAGCACAGCAGCAACTGCCCTCTCCTCTAGCCCGTGCCATCACCAGCAGCTTCTCCTTGCTCCATCAGATCCAGCCACGGATGCAGCCTGTGCACCCCCACACACTCACCCGCTTACGCATCTCCACTTCCTACAGCAGCAACCCTCGTCGCACCCGCCCCTCTGTGTTCATACGCACCTCGCGCTCATCCCACTGCGATCCTTCATGCTCCATCCCCTAGCACGCGGCCACCAGCTCCTCACCCGCATGCCTCACCTCCTACAGTAGCACCTCCAGGACCTCCCGCACCCGCTGCTGTGGTGCGTGCATGTCACCCGCAGTAAAGCACCCGCGCGCCTAAGTGCCCTGCCAGCATTTGCACACCCGCGCACCCAACAGCAGCGCTTTGCCTCGCCACCAGCAGCGCACGCACAACGTGCTTCACTCTAGCCGGCTTCGTCTTCTTCTTCTCTGTTGATGAAGGTACCCAAAGCACACACAACGCAGCTGCCTCATCTAGCCTTGGAGCTTCGCGCCACCAACATCAATGAACTCGCCTCGACCTCAGAAACTCGGCCACACCCTCTAAAGGCCGACAGCAGCCCGCCCACGCCGGTGTGGCGCCGCCACCATTGCCGGCCTTCCTCGTCGTCGGCGAGACCTCTGGCGGCCGTTCAACACGCCGTCACCGCTAACGCGTAGTCCTCGTCGTGGCCAACTACCTCCGAGCTCCGCACACCCGACCGCGGCCTCTTCCTCACGCACGGATATGGGGAAGAAGTTCCCCTACTTTGCTACAGCAAAAGCTATATTAATATTTACATTCTATGCCATTGTCAATAATTATTATTATTTTATTAAGATGCATTGCAAAAAATATCCTTTAGTTGTTCAAAATTCCCATTTCAGCTTGTTCTCTTGATGCTCTCTTAATCTGAAGGCAGATTTGACTCGATTCTCGTCGAAACTAGCTGTGAACATACATTTTTAACCGGTGCAAGTTTAAATACGCCATTGCCTCCCTGTGGATGCGCCTGCTCTTATTTGATTGGTTATATTAATTGTTGATTAGTCGATTTTTCAACCACATAGAACTACAAACGACGTGTCATTTATGTACAAATGACTTTAAAAGCGAAGAATCGACACGTCAAATGCCGCCGTTGCCGGGGAGGCAACGACGCAACAATTTCACTGGATTTTATTTTTGATTATTTCTCATTGTACAGTGATCTGACCATTTATTATTTTTCTATGCAAGAAATTTGTATGAGGAATCAGCCATCGTGAGAGGCGACCCTTGACGTCACCAAAGGAGAAATTGATCGAGCTACCTTGCAAAGGAGGAGAAGGATGAGGACACGACAATCATCTAGTCGCTGATTTAATTAGAGTAGGATTAAGACTTTAGACTTAATTTTTCATTGCACATTTGGTTTTAAAGCCTTGTTCTGGGGTATATTTTGAGGGGTTTGTTCCCCAATTTTGTTTTAGGCCTGTGTTAGGTAATTTTTAGGAGCCTGTTCCCTTTTCTTTAGATTTAGATTTTTAATTTATTTTGTGGATTATTTACCTTTATTTGCTTGTGCATAAGTAGTTAAAAAAAAAAAAAATGAGCTACCTGCTAGAAGCTGCCTGCCCCTAGGACGAACCATTTAGTTCTGTATGAGCAGCCTCTAGATTTATTTCTCTGCATTACGTGCATCATTGATTGCAGGAAGCAAGGTACACATTCTCTTACTTTGCATCCTATTCTTGATCACGCATTGCATTTGGACTTAATTCGAGGACCACCTAATCTGTATTGAATAAATATAACAAGTGGTCACATATTTTCTAGAGAAAGGACTAATTAAAGGAAGGACATTTAAAAACCAAGGATTTGATTTTCAAACTTGGCGTGTGATTCAAAATTCAAAATCTTTTGCGGTGTATGCACACTTATATCTTTTGCACCACGGCACACTTTTAGACACTCCTTTGGTTTGGAAATACTAGGACAAGAGCCCTCCTACCGTTGGATTATGAAGTGTTTGGAACTTGAGATCAAAGGTTTTGTAAATCCAAAGAGGGGGATACCCTGTCACAGATTTTTGGGGATAGTTGAGAAGCACTGCGAAAGCACAGCTTCAAAGGAAGACTTAGGCCTACTTGCATCCATCGATCTTCCATCTTTGGAGTTGCTCTACCATTTAAGATTTAGGGAAGAACACCTAAGCTCCAACTAGGTTCTTCTTAGGCGAGTGTTGAACGGAAACGAATGCTATGCTTACGTGTTCGATTTTGGAAAACCTGTCGTTGTAGTTAGAAAGCGAAGAATTCGTGTTCAACAAATAAAATTTATACCAAAAAGAATTCCGGGTCGAACACAGGGAGGCGGACGTTTGATTTAAAAAATTACGCATTTCTTTTTATTTGTCATAGAATAATTCAATTTAAAACTATCTAATTATTTACAATAAATAGAAGAGAGAGAGAGAGAGTAAGAGAGAAAGAGAATATTACACAGAGAAATTAAAATGAGATGTAGAATAAACAATGAATTTTTCATTGAAGAGATTGTTCATTACAACTAGAAAGCATAAAACAATTACTCTAGAAAGCGATAAATTTACTCTAAAAAGCATTAAAAGAATGGAGGGAGAAATGTCCTCCTCGACGATTGCTTGGAGGACGAACAAAACTACACTAGAAAGCAGTAAAAAGAATAGGGAGAGAGAAATCATCCTCGATGGTTGCTTGGAGGACGAGCCGGATGGGACGACGCCTAGACGAAGGAGAACGAAGCTGGACGAAGGAGGACGAAGCAGAATAATGGGAACGAAGCAGCACGTCGTCATCGTCGCAGGATCCACTTCCGAAGGGGAACGAAAATTGGACTTTATCTCGCGAGAAGCATCCCGGGTGTGGGACAAGCTTCTCTTGAGCTTTGGAGGGGTAGAGAGGAGAAAGAAGGGATGAAAATTTCGTATGGAGGGGGTCTCCTTTTATAGTTGCAAGGAGTGGGGGCAAAATGGACATTACAAGTTCAAAATAATAAATGAGGGGACTTTAGTGACGGATAAATCCGTCACTAAAGCCTCCTTCGTGGGCATCTTGGGCATCTCGTGCGCACCTCCTCGCCTGCTCGCACGCTCAACGGCTTGCGCACATTCGTCTATTCTCAGCCGTCCGATCGCGAGATCGGACGGCTTAGGTTGCGTCTCTGCCTGCTCTTGTGCGCCCGACTGGCACGTGCGATCGCGTGTGAATGCAATCGGGCGCGCACGGCCGTCCGATCTCCATCTGACGCTCCACACGCCTCAATTGCCTGCACCTTCCAGCCCCTTGCCACGGCTCTAACCTGCGCCCAACGCTCGGGAAAGCACGCTCGACCACTGCGCTATGGGGTGTGGATGGTCGAGCAGACGCTTTTAAGCACGAACGACCACAGTCGTTGGATTAAGATCCAACGGCGGAGAGCGATCAGGCGTGGGGCCTTCACAAAATGCAAGCGGTCGTTTGGGCGGCTGAGATGGCACCACGTGGTGCCATCTTGGCTATCCATCTTCTGGAAGTTGTAGATGGTGCCATGGATGTCGGATTGACTCGATTTTTGTGTCGTTGGGCTGCGATCATCGATCCGAATTCATCCGTGCGATTGGATTTATCATCCGAAGTGCGTATTTACACCATCCTTGCCCTTGATCTTCTAGGGTTTCCGATTCACTATCTGATGCTACAGATGCCTAATTAGGGCGATCTTGGAGTCGTTGAACTCTAATCGCCGCCCTGATCACATCCATACTGTTGGATCTTTGATCCGAGGCCCCGATAAAATGTTTGCCCTGTCCAAGCACATAAAAGGAGACAATTAACCTCCATTTTATTCAAACTACTCTAAATGCAAGATGATGCATGTTATGCAATATTTATATCATGAAATGCAATCCTATTCTTAAGAACATGCAAAAATAGACATTTTAAGTAGTGTAAATATGTTTACATCATACCCCCATGCCTATCTTTTGCTAGTCCCTAGCAAAAACTATATGCTATTTATAAAAGAATTAGGTTGGATTATTTGGACTTGACTTATTTTCAATCATTAAGAAATTGTCTACTTAAGAACTGAACTATCAAAGACACAACAGTGCCCGGGTATCAGCCAAAATGCAGACCGCCTCAAGCCCTCGCCTTATTTAAAGAAAAATTTCTTTTTCTCTTTTTACTCTTTTCTAATTTTTTTGGATTTTCAAATTTTAGGGTTTAAGAGTGGATTTCTACGGCCATTCAACTCACCCAAGATTTGACAAGAATCCTAAGTTTTAAGCATCCTATTGTGATTGTGATAGACTCATTAACAGGCAGTTGGAACGGACCTCAGATTTCTACGCCTCTAGGTGACCTCAAAAAGAATTCTGCCTAAAGGTGTATCTTTACAACCGGTAGCTTTCTCCCTACTTTTATTTTTTTAACGGGCTCAACACAAGGGTGAATCCAGTGTATATCTCTCCGATTTATTCTACTTCTCCACTTCTTCCTAAGTGTTTTGGGAATTTTTAGTGCATTTTCTGAGCTGGGTTCTGGACAACCGGTCGATGAGCTGTTACCACTGACAACTTGCTAGCCATACTCGTGCGGCGAAGTGTGGCTTATTTCTTTTTGTTCTTTTCTCCTTTTCTTTTTGATTTTTTTTTTTTAAAAATAGGTGGCTTCCCTGGTCTAAGATTTACCTAAGGGTAGGAAAAAGAGAAAGGTCCAGTAACTGGGCTCTGGACAACCTACCCATGGGCTGTTACCCACGATAACTTGCCAGCCATATCACCCTAGAAGGTTCATTAGCTACCCAATTTCCGTTAAAATCGCCGAACAACGAGTCAGTGCAAAGAACGTGTCTAGATGCTTAAGACTCAATATTCCCTCAAATAAGAGGGCGGGTTGATAAGTCGTGTACTTATCACCCAAACTTATTTGTTCTAATTATAATAGAATTAAGATGGCGAGGACTCAAAACAAATCCACATTTTAGTGGATACACAGGCTAATTAAGTCCAAAGACTTGAAGGGTCTTTGTGTTCAGATCTTAATGTAGTATTTCCTAAGATTTAAAATTTTCTTAAACCCAAATTCTCTTTCCTAATTCCGAATTTTTTTTTTTATAAAAGAAAATAAAACAAATCTACAGAGCTGACGAATGAATTCAGAAATGAATATCCACCCCCCATGCCTATCTAATGCAATGTCCTCATTGTATTAAAAAGACAAAATAGGGTGGAAAAGCGTAGAAAGCACCTGAATTGCGTGAATGTCAGGTCCGCTCCGAGATGAAAATTAAGAAAAACTGTATATGTGCTGAGTTTAGTGCCTTCAGCTAGGCACACTATACAAGGAAAAGAAATGAAGAATTCACAAGTGCAGGTCAGAATTAGAATGAACAGAAGAATCCTCTGACCTGTCAGCACAGGTCCACAGATGTGGACCAGATTGTGGTGCAGACCCACACCCCATAATCGAGAATATCTTAGGTTCTGGATAAAAATTACCCAAAACCTAAAATCAGTATGTAAGCGGGGTCGGGCCTGCAATTTACGAGGATGCAACCCAAGACCAAAAAGTCGGGTTACAGAGAATTGAAGCTCAAAAGGATAATCGTTGAATGTGTGCTTGAGTTGAACATCCTCGAAACAAATGTCGTAAGGGTTCTAATTTGATGGTTTTAGCTTAAAAGGAACCCTTCGACTCGATCTTCTATTTCCTTCAAAATTAACTTCCCAAATCAGAACTTCCCAGCTCCTATTCTCCTCATTCAGCATATCAAATTCCAGGGCCTCTTGTATATTCATCACCCCGTCTGAAATCTCCAAGTCTAAATGATGTGGCAGAATCAAACTTGACTTGGTCTAATTATCTCAGAATTAGAATCATCAATAAGCTCAACAGGGTGTAACTGATAATCAGGGCATTGAATTGATTCCTCCAGAAAATGTGATTCTAGATCCGAAATGTGTGCCTTAATAAGATTAGTTTCCTCAGTTATTGGGCTATCAAATGATCTATCAGATTCCTCAGGTCCAATCGTCTCACAGAAATCGTGTTCAGAAAACTCGCATGAGACTTCGTAACTTGAATCTTCACCATAAGGATCCGTATCAATGTATGTCCCAAAATCATTTGTCACTTTCTGTTCCAAGGAGACATACGTTTCCTCGTAACTCGGCTTAGGGATCTCAGGTGAAGAAATCAGATCATCCTTAATTGGTTGTTTTAATTCAATCTGGTTAGCCTCGTAACACGTGTCCCCCCCAACAGGTGCCTGAGTGGGTTCTGTCATTGGCTTTCCTGAAGAGGGTTCATCCTGGGAATTATTCCAAGATTGAATCAAAGCAACCACGAATCTCATCCTCAATTTCGCTAATTTCCCAAGTAGAAACTCACCCGGGTTCTTATCCTTAACATCCTGGAGCCAATCCAACAAAGACTTATTTAAATCATCAATCATTTCAATCAGGGGCTCCAATCTCTCAATGCAAGGTATTGGCTGAACTTCTAAAGATTGTATGATATTCCTCAAGTTAGCCAGAACCTTATCTTGAACCTGGTTAACCTGAACCAAATAACTTGGTTCAGGGTTGGGCGGGTTTGGGCTCAATGCAGGGGAATTAACAAATTGAGATTCATTATACCCTTCCTGATAATAGGTCATTTCAGATTGTTGAAAAGATGGTGATGACCTAAAGGCAGTGAAATCAGAGGATGGGTAAGGATCGGTGTATCCTTCTTGATTGTAGATTGTATTAGGCTGTTGATGAAAGGAAGACGATCTATAATCGATGTAGCTCTGAGAAGGATAGAAATCAGAATCAAAGTGTTCAGGGTTAGACCCTAAACACGGGGGTCCAAAATTGTATCCCCAATCCGAATTATCCCAACTAACTGATGGTCGATTACAATACAAGTCGGGATAATCATCATGTTGAGGATAATTCACAACAGGAGGGAAAGAGTGGGAATGCGTGAAATATGTGGAAGGATTCATGAGACACGGGAGGAAGAAAG
Organism: Thalassia testudinum; assembly: GCA_037157565.1. Classification (NCBI taxonomy): domain Eukaryota; kingdom Viridiplantae; phylum Streptophyta; class Magnoliopsida; order Alismatales; family Hydrocharitaceae; genus Thalassia; species Thalassia testudinum. Next base: position 22,811,228 of record JAZHRO010000007.1, on the reverse strand, counting down.
GTGCCCTGCAATACAAACAATCAAACCTGTCCTTAAATGGGTTAGCCTATAGACCTACAGACTCCCAAAACCCGTCTTGAGATAAAGGAACGATTTGATCTACTTCTGTCTGTTCAATCCAACCAGTTAGAAGGAAGGACTAGGGAGAAGGTTCTTCCTGTTGGTGCTAGAGCACCACGATCATTTATTTTGATGATAACAAAACACGTGTTATTTAACATTTGCAATTTGAGTCCTAGATTTCAGGTCAATTGCAAATGTAGACGTGCTTAAACGGAGTTCGAGCTCGCATCCAGAACGGATTGGAGGAGCTTGACGGAAAACAGAGGAGGTTCGCGTGGAGCGACAGATTGAAGATAGAAGACAAGAAGAATAGGATAGATTCTCTTTAATCCTTTCTTGTATCTCTTGTCTTTATTTTCTTGCTCTTTTTATTTTCCTTAAAATATTGTTAAAGAGCCTCAAAGTACCCTAACAGTAGTCCTAGGAACACCTGCACAACCCTAGGATACTTAGGTTTTCTGTAGAACACTTAGAAAACCAATATAGGGTTCAAACAGCACTTCCAGATGTCTAATTCCCAAATCAGATGTCTGATAAAGTATTTTAAGACGTCTGGCTATTGTTTCAGACGTCTGATATCTGTTAGGCTGCACATAGTAGTTTTGTCTGATGAAATCAGACGTCTAGACCTTATACCAGACGTCTTATGAGACGTCTGATGGACTTGCCAGACGTCCAAATAGTGGACCGTTGGCTAGCTCGGCAGGCACTCAAGATATGACCGTTAGAGCCTTATCAGACGTCCTTAGGCCTTTCCAGACGTCTGATAATTGACCGTTTTGCCTCGGCTGACCCAAAATCTCTTCTCAGAGATTTTCTAGCCGTTGCAACGTTTGGAAATCAATTCCCACAGTAAAAGTAGGTTTCCAGATGTCCAGACATAGTGCCAGACGTCCTGTATGTCGTCTGATGGACTTGCGCAAAAACCCTATTTAGATCTGATTCAAGTCAGGAGGAAACCCGCATAGAATCAGACGTCTGACCTTTAAATCAGACGTCTTAAAGTGGCCTTCCAGACGTTTGATGAAAGAGTTAGACGTCTGATAACCCTGTCAAATGTAATCATTGTCCTGATTTCGGTCTGATTCTCTTGGACTTTGTTCCCAACGGCTATAGAACCTTTCCTAAGCCTTCCAAAGCCTTCCTAAGGCCTCTATAAATAGAGGGGAGCCTTTACACACCTAGATACACTAAGAAAGACACAAGATATACACTTGGATACACTTAGCTACACACTTTCACACTCTTTTGTGTCCAGAAAAGATCTTGCTCTCCAAGCTTAAGCTCCATTCCCTTGAGAGCATCAAACCTTCGCGCACCCGCTCTCCCGCCGTTGTTCACGAGAGCTTTGTTGGCTCTATAGGTTTGTTGTTTATTTTATCTTTGTCTTTTGGTTGGGTATTCGCTTTGCGAATTCCCGTCTCCTTCGTGGGACAAAATCCTTCTCGTGGAGAGAAGGGGTTGAGGAACGCTACCCTCGTACTTGTAGCGTGGTTGTACTGAGGTTGAATCACCCACGTTTTAAAGTGATTCGGTTAGTGGATTTGATCAACTAGGATGATCGGAAAATCCTAACTCGAGAGGGTTAGGTGGTGGTTTTCACCCGGTTTGGGTTTCCACCTAAAAATTCTTTGTGTACTTTGTGTGTTTGTTTATTCTGTGATATTGTTTATTTCCGCATTTTATTACGTCACCCCTCCTCGTAGGGCCAAACTTTCACTTCCTTCAGCTTGCGCCTCCGGCTCCTAGTGTACCCCCAGCCGCGATTGTTTGACTCTGCTCCCCTAGCTAGACATCAGATTGAACAGTAGAAATAGACTAATCGAAAATAATCTCGTTCTGAGTTCTGAAGAGCGAGTCCAATCCTTAAGGCCAACGTCTACTCTATTTTTTTTAGGGCTAGGTTTGAATGTGCTTTGGAATATGATGGGCCCTTTAAATGGGTTGTGCCCTTAATGATTGATTGATTTGTGTGTACGTGCACAACCAGTGGTTTTCAAGCAAGATTATTTTTGATGTGGTGAATTTTAAGGTTCAAATCTTGCTTAGTAGCTTTTAGGATTCAACTTTAGGTATTTTCAAACAGGTTTCGTTGGCACACCAGGTTTTGCAAGCACGGGTGAAGATATTTTCCTTTAAAGCTTAAAAAGAATGTGGAGTGCCTGGTAAATCCCTAAGAGTTGAACCTAATTGGCAACTACTTGATGAGTTTATTTTATTTGAAATGGTGCGGCCCAAACAACTCAAACAATTGGCCTAATGCACCACTTAATTAGGCACACAACTATGGTTAACCTAGAATGATTTCTACTCTTTTATGTGTTGTTTTGTGTGTACCGGTTCCACAGATCAGAACTCGGTTGAGTAGAAAACAAATCAAGTTGATCAAGTGCTTTGAATGTGGGTGTGTGTTGTGTGTTTGTTGAAAATTACCCCACAAGATTATCTTTTTATTTTTTTTTGTTTTTTATGAATGAGGGTGGAATGAATGTGAGTGGAAATCCAAATAACCAAACTATTCCTAGGATTTACGCAAACGCCTAGGTTAATTGGAATTTGGATTTAATGTGGCGAATGAAATCTATAGAGGGGGAAGGAATGGGGGATAACGTACAAAACCTTCCACAGCACTTTATTCCAATCTACCGCTTTTGCTCATCTAAAAAGAGTCCCTGTAATCACAATAAGAAAGGAGAGAAGTGAGGTAAATGATTTATAAGTTACAAAATGCGAAGAGAAATCAAAGATCGTTGCCTCCCCAGCAACGGTGCCAAAATGTTGAACGGAAACGAACGCTATGCTTACGTGTTCGATTTTGGAAAACCTGTCGTTGTAGTATGAAAGCGAAGAATTCATGTTCAACAAATAAAATTTATGCCAACAAAAATTTCGGGTCGAACACAGGGAGACGGACGTTTGATTTAAAAAACTACGCGTTTCTTTTTATTTGTCACAAAATAATTCAATTTAAAACTATCTAATTATTTACAATAAATAGAATAGAGAGAGAGAGAGTAAAAGAGAAAGAGAATATTACATAGAGAAATTAAAATGAGATGTAGAATAAACAAGGAATTTTTCATTGAGGAGATTGTTCATTACAACTAGAAAGCATAAAACAATTACTCTAGAAAGCGATAAATTTACTCTAGAAAGCATTAAAAGAATAGAGGGGAAATGTCCTCCTCGACGATTGCTTAGAGGACGAACAAAACTACACTAGAAAGCAGTAAATCTATACTAGAAAGTAGTAAAAAGAATAGGGAGAGAGAAATCCTCCTCGATGATTGCTTGGAGGACGAGCCAGACGGGACGATGCCTAGACGAAGGAGAACGAAGCTAGACGAAGGAAGACGAAGCAGAAGAATGGGAACGAAGCAGCACGCCGTCGTCATCGCGGGATCCACTTCCTAAGGGGAACGAAAATTGGACTTTATCTCGTGAGAAGCATCCCGGTCGTGGGACAAGCTTCTCTTGAGCTTTGGAGGGGTAGAGAGGAGAAAGAAGGGATGAAAATTTCTTATGGAGGGGGTCTCCTTTTATAGTTGCAAGGAGTGGGGGCAAAATGGACATTACAAGTTCAAAATAATAAATAAGGGGTCTTTAGTGACGGATAAATCCGTCACTAAAGCCTCCTTCGTGGGCATTGTGGGCGGCTCGCACGTGCCTCCTCGCCTGCTCGCGCGCTCAACGGCTTGCGCACGTTCGTCTATTCTCAGCTGTCCGATCGCGAGATCGGACGGCTTAGGTTGCGACTCTGCCCGCTCGTTGTGTGCCCGCCAGGCGCGTGCGATCGCGCGTCAACGTCGCACGTTCAATCGCGCGTGAACGCAATCGGGCACGCGCAGCCGTCCGATCTCCATCTGACGCTCCACGTGCCTGAATTGCTCGCGCCTCCAGCCCCTCGCCGCGGCTCGAACCCGTGCCCGGCGCTCGCGAAAGCGCGCTCGACCACTGCGCTATGGGGTGCGGATGGTCGATGATAAACACCAGTTTATCATCATTTTTATGCTTTAAAACTAACCTAGCTCTTAGGATTTTACTCCGCAAACGGGTTTTTGGGCTGCATTTAGGCATAAATTAGGATAGGCATGCATTGCATTTTTTATTGTTGTTTTAATGTGTTTTTGTGAGTGTTAGGGATGTATAGATTCACAGATCCCTAAAACCCTAGCACTCAAGAAGGCAATTGGTGAAGGAGAAGCCCAGACTAGTTGGAACCCAGCTTGATCCAGCTCACCATAGCTGGAACCTAGCTTACTTGAACTAGGGTTAGCTCATCCCAGCTCCATTCAGCTAATCTCAGCTGGATGGCAGCTCAAGAGAGTTTACCTTAGCTCACCCTAGCTCAAGTCAGCTCAGATCCAGCTCAACTTAGCTGAGTCTAGCTCACCTCAGCTCCCACTAGTTCACAGGGAGCTCTAGCTAGCTCAGCTAAGTTGACAGGAGTTCACCCCAGCTCAGATCCAGCTACATCCAGCTCCACTCAGCTCCAACCAGCTGAAGAAGAATTCATCCCAGCTCAGGAAGCTCAAGTCCAGCTCACAGGGACTCAGCCTAGCTCAACTCAGTTGAGCTAAGCTACCTTAGCTGCCTCAACCAGCTTGATTCTCCCCGGGAGCACCAGACCCAGCTCACCTTAGCTCAGTATGGTAGAAGCTAGCTTACCTTAGCTCGGCTTAGTAGCTAGCAAAGAACTAGCAAGCTAAGCCAGCTAGAATAGCTCCATGCCAGCCTCTTCAGCAGCAACCGAATCCAAATTTCAGCTCCAGACTTCTCCTCAGCTCCTCCCTCCAAACCCTAGCTCCAACACCTTCTCCTCTACTCCTCCATTAGCTAAGCTAGCTTAGCTTAGCTTAGCTTAGCTTAGCTATGCTCCAACTTCTTTGGCTTGTACCACCCCAAAAACCCACCTACCAACTCCACCCAACTAGCTCCACCTAAGCTCCACATAAGCTAACCTACTTGGCACCAACCTAACCTACCCACCACCTCCAAAAGACACCTAAAAGTGGCGCCAAAAACTACCCATAACCACCCCTTAATGGCGCCACTTTTCCCTCCAAAATCCCCCCTCATCTCCACCACACAATCCTCCTTGAATCCATCTCCACCATCCACCTAACCCCCCTTCTAGAAGACCCCATGTTGGCGCCAACATGGGGGTGTCTCTCCACCACCAAAAGACACCAACACCACCATAACCACCCCCTTTAACACCCCTTGGGGTGGCGCCAACTCACCCTAGCCATAGGATCACCAACCACCCTCATCCTTCCATCCTAGCCCTCCATTTCAAGGGGCACCTTAACCCCCCATCCTATTCTATAAAAAGCCACCACCTACCACCATTTTGGGGCATCCTCCCTTAGTATATTTTCTACCTAAACAACCTATACCTACGGCCAAGAAGAAGGAGTAGAGAAGGAGATTAAAGGGGCACATCACCAGCCCTTTTGGTGCCTTCTTCTCCCCACTCTCTTCAACTTGGGCCACGCCAAGGAGGGGGACTCTCCCACTTCAAGGAGGACGGCCAGGCAAAGGAGAAAAGCTTAGGGTGGACGTCCACCCTTGGAGAGAAACTTAGGGCACGCCCCCTTAGGGCTTGCCTTGGAGGTCATCACTTTGGCGGAGTACTGCAAGGAAGGAGTTGAAGGATTCTTTTCAAGCTTGGGAGCCACCAACCTTGGAGCAAGAAGCCCTCTTCTTCACCATCTATTTAGAGGATTTGTGTTTTCTTTCTTTATTTCAATTATCTAGTAGTAGAAGCATTCCTCTACTAGGCATTTTTGCTAAACACTTTATCAATTATCTAGTTGCCTTCTTCGCATATCTTGTTTGCATTTCTATTTGCTTATTTTCAGCATTCTTCACTTCCTCTCCCTAATTATTCTTGGCCTCCACTTGCTTAGAGTGAGCTTAGGGAGAGGCTCTACTTGCCACTTTAGAGTAGCTTACTTAATTGGAAGTGTAAACACTTTTCCCGCCATAATTTCGCATGTTGCCTTAGTTCAAAAACAAAAAAAAAATGGTATATTGAAAATTACCAAAAGAAAGTTGAGATATATTCCAAGCAAGAGAATCAATTTTGCAACCATATTGCCTCCTTGGACGACCCTAGATACTTCCCTATCTAGGATTATAAATTTAAGAGCGAAAGCGGATTCGCGTGTTACAACGACGTTAAAAACCCGCTTTTACAAATCACGCGCATTTCGCTGTCACTTTTTGGCGCCGTTGCCGGGGAGGCACGGCTTTGCATTAACTCATTTTCTCTTGCTTGAAGTGGATCTCATCCCCTTCTCTTTCTTTCTTTTGTGTGTGCAGGAACTACAGCGGAAAGGCGGGAATCTGGAAGAGAGAGCTCAAAGGTCCTTTTCTTCCCGCGAAAATTCAGGTTGGTTCCTCTTTCTGGTCACATAAATAATTAAAACTACCAAAAATATATTAAACTTGGCTTTCAGGACCCTAAACACTTAAATTAAGTGGAGTGGTGCATTTTAAAATCCATTGTTTGCTTGTATGCTTCTTTAGCACCATTCCATTGCAAGTATTAGTGTTCTATTTTTCGGGTCCAGATTTCTGTCCGGACTTGAAAAATCGATTCCTAACACCCCAGGCCTCCTAAAATCATAAAATTTCATATAGTGATTCCCAATTAAGTTAGGAACATCTGTTCCAAATTTCAAATCAATTGGATTTGTATTTAATTTTTAAAAATTCGTGGATTGCAGAGAGGTCATACCCTCTTATCTTCCTGTTTTGCTACTGTCCGCGAATTTTCAGAATTTTTGTACTCATTCAATTTTTGGGAAATTGAGCTTGCTGGAATCCTTGTGAAATTTTTTATATCATATAAAATCATAAAAATTTTCTGAGGTCGGTGGTAGTACTAGAAAGTTCATAATACCCACAGGTATTATTTCTGGACTTTGACACCAGTACAATTAAAAATTCAAAACAATTATCAAACGAATTCCTAAAATCTTAAAAAAATCTTTTCTGGAATCCTTGTTTGATTTTATTCAAAGTAGTGGTGTTGTTTGACTTGTTTGGACCACTACTTAATTCTGAAAGCCTAAAAAATAACTCATTGGTAGTTAAATTTCTGTCTTAGGGATAATTGGCTTAGGGTTTCTTTCTTTCTCTTTTGTGGATTAATTCAAAGGAAATATACACTCACCCATACAACTTGTTTTCCTTTGATTGTGGGTTTTCAAACTTGTTTGAAAATTTAACTAAAGAAACCATAAAATACATTCAATTAAATCAAATCCTAAAAGACAAAAATACAAAAAAAAATTGTGTGACAACTTGATTTTCATTGGAGCCACTCTCCAATTCCTGCACACACACAAAAAAATCAAATAACAGGGCAACAACCCAATAAATGCCCTCCACATTCCGTGTGCACTATAGAATCCTAGACCTAATTAAAATTTGTAGCAACTTGACCCCTAAGGCTTTATCAACTTAGGCTTGCTATTTAGGTCTTAAGTTTTCTTTAGTTAGTACCAATTCTGTCATCTGTATCTGGTGTTCAGGCTGAGGGGCCGTGTCAAATGACCAGGCGCGGGTTTGTACAAGCACCTGGGGTTTTCCCTGGGAAACGTTTGGGCCCAAACCTCCCCTTAAGCAACTTGGCTAGATTTGTTGATAGAACGGGTATTCACTATTGACTACTTATTTCCTATATAGACCAAGTCTTAGGTTATTATTAAGGAGTCACATTTAAGTTAGGTCTAGTTTGTTTGCTTGATTTGCACACTTTCTCTCATCTCTTTCTCTTCTCCTCCCCTCCCCGTTCTTCCATTTTATGCACGGGCGACGGTCTCAAAATCCGCACTTGGAAGGACCATTTGATTTCGCCCCCCACGTAAAAAGACCACTTTTTCTGTCTTCTCCTGAAAAAATGGAAACACAACAAAATAGGTCCACTGACCCTTCCACGTCTACCTCTAACCCCACCTCTAACCCTAATTCTAACCCTTCCACCCAAAACCCAACCACCAGTAACTTCCCACACTTGGAGCTCCCCAATCTTGAGTTGCCCCACACACAACATCAAGACCCCCTACCTGATCTTTTAAAATTGATGGCCGATCAGATTAATAAATTAAATTCCAATCAACAAACATTGACTAGGAACATCCAAAACCTAGCCAATCCAAGGCCAAACCCACCACCCCGTCAGCAGCCTGTTGTTCCTCTGAAAGATTTCTATGATCCGTCTTATTATGAGGAACGACCAGGGGTGGTCATACCAGAGGGGGACTTTGAGATCAAGCCAGCCGTCCTGAACCTGATTAAACACTTTCATGGCCTTCCTAGGGAAGACCCTTTCAGCCACCTTGAAGAACTAACTCTTCTTGCACAGACAACCCGTTCCCGAAATGTGCAAGAAGACATATGGCTGATGCGGTTTTTTCCATTATCTCTTAAAGATAAGGCCGCTTATTGGTTCAGGACCATTGGCCGACCCATTACAACATGGCCTCAACTCAAGAGTGCCTTCCTCAAGAAATTCTTTCCCATAGGTCGTACCAATTCCTTACGAAGATCTATTACGACCTTTCACCAAAAATCTGGTGAAACTTTCCATGATTCTTGGGAAAGATTTCAAGACCTTTTAAGAAGTTGCCCGCACCACGAGATTCCTTTATGGCAGCTCGTGCAAATCTTCTATCATGGATTAGAAGATCAAATCCGACAGTTTGTCGACGCCTCGTGTGGCGGCAACTTTTTAAATAAAGATACAGAAAGTGCCTATGACCTGTTCGAAGAAATGAGTGAAAACTCATTTAATCAAGCTTCCATGAACACATTTTGCAGAACCCAAAACCCGCAGTTTGGTGTTCATGAAATAGGCGCTCAATCTATCCCAGTCGCCCAAGACGATCTTCAAATGATCGCTCAGAAACTCGACCAGATGCATATTAATCAGAAGAAAATTGAGGAAAGACTCGCCACATCAATTCAAGCTCCACAACCACATCTAACCCAACCTAACTTTCCACGAAGAGAAAATTTGCACAATCTCAACACCACTCCTGCTGATTATTCCGAGGTTGCCCATGATTCACTGGGGAATTTCAATTATCCAGATCTTAACCCCACCCAAAATATTTCTGCCATCCAGGAGCCCTTTAAAAATTCTTCCAATTGGAAAAATTACCCGAACTACTCCTGGAATAATCAAGTTTCCTCCGAACCATATCATTTTAATGGGTATGGGTCGAATCCAAATTTCCATCCTGGGCCATCCCAACAAGATATCAATGCCCAGATGCTACGGACCCTGCAGGATATGCAAACAAAAATGACGGAAGTAACCTGATGAGAACCTCATCATGAGCCATAACTAGCTCATTTTGACCTAATACAAAGGATAAAAGCTCCTACATATCTCAAGGAAAGGCTTAACTCAGAGAATTCTGAGTTTGAGAAGAAAACAAGTCATAAGGGGTAAAAGTGTAATTTTACCAGTATAATCTGCATACAGGGTAATTCAGGGCCCAAACATAGGTCAAAGCAGCTTAATAAGAATAAAAGTGGGATGAGATGATCTAGCAAGGGCTACAGCACTTCCAAGAAACTAAATGATAATCTGTAACCCTAAAACAACCCACTTCAATTCACAAGGTTCGAGGCAAAGTAAAAATAGAATAAACCCTCTAAAATTCATAGAAAAATAATCTCTAGGGTTTAGAACCTTCAATTTGGCCTTTAGAACCCATTTTGACCTACATTGAGAACCATGCCCAATTAATAACTTAATTTGGGTTTTTGCGCAAATTGACCACTCAAACAAGGTTTAATATGAAAATGAAATTCACCATCAGATTCCTTAGGTCCTAATTAGTCATGTATAAAAACTTGAGCCTAAGAAGAAACCTCCTTGACCGACTTTACACTTTGGTCCTCATATATTTACTCTTTGGCCCTCAACTTTTGAACCCTCGCATTTTGGCCCCTAACTCTCCTTCGTTCTTTGCAATCAGGTCCCTCCTGCAAAACCTGCCAGCACCATGCTCCGGCGACCTTGCGCGGAGCATGGCGCCGCGCAGGGTGAGGTGAGGGACCTGGCAAGTAAACCGGGGGTGCCCTGCGTCGTCAGCCGTCGCAGGGACACCCCCCTGGTCGTTATAACCCACCATACCGGCCGTGCGAACGCACGGACGGTATGGGTTCTTGCTTCCGGCCATCCTCCGGCGAGGGAGACACGTCGTCTCCCTCCGCCTTCCTCCCTGTTTGATCCCTATAAATACCCCCCGTCGCTCCACCGTTCTTCCCAGCTCGGATCTGACGGAGAAAATCCCCAACTTTCCTCTCTTCTCACTCCGGCAGACGCCCACCAGCTCCGGCAGTTCTTCCTCCTCCTCCTCTTCACTCTGCCGCAATACCAGCAGCAGAGACTTCTTCCCCTGCTCTTCCCGTGTCGCGCAATACCGGCGCGCGCTGCCTCTGCCCCATCGTCACCGCCGTCCTCCCCCCACTGGGCATCTTCTTCTCCAGCGACAGTCGATACGACTGTCGCCCTGCCCCGGCCCCTTTCGTCTCCGTAGCTAGGTCAGAACTCCTCCCCATCTCCCCCTCTTTCTTTCCCCGCTTTCAATTTATTCAATTAAGCCCTTGACCGACCCTGACCACCTTCACCCCCTTCGCCTCCGACCACCCTCCGGCGAGCCGCTCCCATCACCTCAGCGACCCACACGGCTCGCCGGCCACCGCAGGACCTCCGCCTCCTCACTCTGATCAACCTCCGCCCTGCCACTCCCCCCACATCACCCTCTGCAACTCCACCGAACAGACCCATCCTCCGACCCACAGTCCGACCTAGGGCAGCCCTCGCACGCCGCCCCGCGCCTCGCCACCACCCACACGAGCTTCGCCACACCCTGGCGAAGCTCCTGGCACTCTCTGATTAGGCCGAGAGGCCGTTTTCTTGTGAACAGGTCACCCGACCTCCGCCGCCATTGACGCGCAGGAGGAACTGTTTCCGCCTGCAGCTACAGGCGCGCCACGCTCAGCGCCAAGCCCAGATTCACTCCCAGGCCTTGCGAGGAGTTTGGCAAAACACCAGGTTCGCAGCTAAGGAAGAAAGCTTCGCGCGACGCCGCCATCTCCTGCTGAATTCCTCGCTGCGGGCGCGCAATTGAGGTGGGCCATTTAGTCCCACCTCGGAAACGCCTGAAGAGCCGCAGCGACATAAGATGCAAAAGTGCTGAAGGCTTACTGCCTCAGCACACGGGGTGAGGTCCCCTTCACCCGCCCGGTTACCCGGTCTCGTCCGCGCTCACGCCCCGCGGACCTGACCCGAACCGACCCGACCCGACTCAAGACTGACTTGCACTCCTCGCCCACCACGCACGCCGGTGGGCCTGGACCCGGGCCTGACCCGAACCCGCTTACCCGGTAGCTCTGGGAGAGCTTTCCCAAGAGTGGTTTCAGAGAGAGAGAGAGACGCGGGGGGGAGAGGGTAGAGTAGGTTTTGCCTCTGACGAAAAGCTCTGAAGTGTGCAGGCACAGGCGAAGAAGAAGACCCGCGGAAGAAGGAAGCTAACTGTAGTAACAGGTAGTTAAGTCGTCTGATTTGGAAATCAGACGACGGCCTGAAGCAGCTAAGGAAGAAAGCTTCGCGTGACGTCCCTGGCTGAAAAAGAAAAGAAGAAGCTGACACTTAGCCGCAGGGAGGAAAAACAAGAAGAAACTCTAAAGAAGAGGCTGAGCAAAGGCTGCAGAGAAGAAGTACAGCAGAGCCAAGGAAGAAGAAACCTTCACAGAAGAGACTGCAGAAAAAGAAGAAGAGAGGCCAAGACAGAAACCAAGGAAGAAGAAGAAGGAGATCTGAAGAAAGAAAGAGGAGCATCACCTCTGCTGCAGAACAAAGAAGAAGAAGGAGATCTGAAGAAAGAAAGAAAAGCATCACGAGGAGAAAACAAAGAGAACAACAAATTCTTTCCCTCTCTCTTTCTTTATTTTGTAAAAGAAACATGTATATCTCTAGAATACAACTTGCTCCCTGAGTTCGACCTCGGGAACTCTTTTATTTTCCGAGTAAAAAATTTATATATTTGAAATGTTGGTAATAACCAGCTTTACTACAACGTTATAACAAAACCAAAACCCGGTCCTCAAACCCAACCGACACCATAACCCGCAACATCACAAATCTGAACAATCAGATTGGGGTTGCTCCCACGCAAAGACCTGTAGGACATCTTCCGTCCCAACCCATACCCAATCCCAATCACTAAGGGAACCATTATATGGGTAGAAATCCACATTATCCAAATCAGCCTCCTCCTAATCCACCTCAGCAGCCGCCCAGGTTCCTGCAATCACAGGCCCCCCCACCTCCTCCAAATAATAATCCGACTGCACATGCAGTTACCTTGAGGAGTGGGAAAACCACCACTGACCCCGAGCCTTCGCACGAACCTGGTAAGATACATGTGCAAGTTGACTCCCCACCTCCCCATCAGGAAGAAAAAGAACAACAAAAATCTCAAGACAAGATTCCTATCCCTTTCCCACAAGCTCTCTACCCTACCACCAACAAAAGAAAGAAATCTGAGCCCACTACAGAAGAACTCATGGAGCTATTTGGGCAAGTTCATATCAATATCCCTCTCCTAGATGCCATTAAATATATACCTGCCTATGCTAAATTTTTAAAGGAGATTTGTACTCCTAAAAGGCAGGCCAAAAATCTAGGACAGGTGCATCTTTCGGAGACAGTAAGCTCTGTCATACAGAGTAAGCTGCCTCCTAAGATGAAAGATCCGGGGGCGCCTTTAATTTCTGTAATTATTGATGACACTACATTTAATCGCGCCCTCCTTGATCTTGGTGCCTCTGTAAATATTATTCCCACAAGTTTATTCGAAGAATTTCAGATTGGTGAATTAAAACCCGTTGAGGTTACCCTGCAATTAGCCGACCGATCTACAATCAAACCTCGTGGGATTGTCGAGGATGTATTAGTCAAGGTCCAGAATTGTGTCTTCCCTGCAGACTTTCTGGTTCTTGACATTGAGGCACCCGAATCATTACTGGACTCCCCGATAATCCTTGGACGCCCCTTTTTGGCTACTGCAAAGGCAAATATCAATTGCCACACAGGCAAAATGGATATCAACTGTGCAGGCCAAACTATCACCTTAGATATTTTTAAATCCTCCAGGAGATTCCATGATGATAACTTCTTTGAGGACTCAGATACTGAAATTTCTAATATGGTGGAGGAGACAATGTTAATAGATACCCTTACCGACCACAGTTTTTTTGAGGACTCTGATTCAGACTCAGTGGTCGGCGAGATCTGTGATCCGGAAACTTGTCTTGACTCCAAATTTGTTCCTGATACCCCCCCTAACCCACCCACTATTCACGCACCTAATTTTTCCACACTAACTCACCATTCCTTCCCCGACCCCTTTCTTACGGACCTGCCACCAACCCCGCCCGAGTTTGGCACCCAACCTGAATTAAAACCATGGCCAGACTCGGGCCACACTTATCAATTTCCATCTCACTTTGATCCCAATATTATTTCTAATCAATTTTCTAGGGATCTAGACGAAGACACCTTTTTTGCGGGCATCCAAGTGTCCAATTATTTACATGATTTTCCGTCTTCTGTGCATACCTTCACGCCCGGCTGAATGGCGTAAAAGATAGCACTGGATGGGAGGTAACCCATCATTTTTTTTCTTGCTTTCCCTTTTTTCTTCTTTTTCCAGGTTTTATTCATCCTAAACCCGACCGTTCTTCACTAAGGTGATCCCTTTTCCCTCCTAATGCATGAGGACATGACATATCTTAAGCATGGGGGGTGTTTTTAAATTTTTACTATCGATTTAGGATGTTTAAAACCTAAAAACATGCAATTTTCTTTAATTTATTTCCTGCTTGCATACCCAAAAAAATAAAAATGTTGAAAACTTTTTGAGGAAAAATTTTGAAATCGGGACTAAGGTCGTAAAATTCACTTCTGGTACAATGGGATTTAATCTTTAACAAACTAAGGATGAGGATATGGATCTGATCATTAGAATTCCAGGGTCTATTTTAGACTAGATCAGATATCCTTCTCTAAAATTCCACCTGAACTCATGATAGTTCAGGTGGCTTGATCCTATTTTGTAATATGGAAAGTATTTGACTTAGTTTCTGATTCAAAAACTTGCGGGTCTCAAGAAACTTCTTGTGTCAATTTTCACACACAAGCCAACACTTAAAAACAACTAAAAAAATTGAAAAGCTTCCTTGTTTGGATTTAGTAAAAGTCTGAAGCAGATCATTGGTTTGAGTTCCCACCGCCGAGAAGAAGGAAAATACCTTCTTTGAGGACGCGATGTCAACATGTTACCACCTCGGCGCTGCTCTATATCTATATTTCATATCTTTAGACGGAGTATTAAAGCGCATTTTAGCAGCTCAAGTGTCTTGGACGGTGCTCTACCTATAGCGTCGGAGCAAGAGCTTGAGTTTGCTTGGAGCGCCCCTTTTCACCGCATCGTGTTTTGGGGTTGTGAGCTCCTGGGTGGTGTCATGGACAGTGCTATCCCGAAGTACTGGCGCCAGAGCCCCCTCGAGGAATGGTAATGGGAATGATGATACCAACACATCTGTTGTAAGACTAAGCTAAAAATAAGCATGGGGGAGAAAAAAAAAATAATAATAATAATAATAACACGTCCTTATTAAGGTTGGCTTTTCACAAGCACCGACACAAGGTTTTAAAGGAATCTGCAAGTTACGAATCAGATTCACGAGCCAGAAAAATCCTAAAAACAAACATTTCAAGTCATCTGAATTAACAAGGGGTTAATTTGTGAATTTTCTGAGGATATATTGATCCCGTTCTATCTAATGGTTGGATCCAAAAACAAATCCTGATGTTTATCTTCAACAAATCCCGTATCTCCTGTGTT
The DNA here is from genome assembly GCA_037157565.1 of Thalassia testudinum. NCBI lineage: Eukaryota > Viridiplantae > Streptophyta > Magnoliopsida > Alismatales > Hydrocharitaceae > Thalassia > Thalassia testudinum. The sequence goes on along the minus strand of JAZHRO010000007.1, from coordinate 22,796,226 downwards.
TTAATCTACCAAGGTCCCTTAATCTCTTTTTCTCCTCAAAAGTCAAAAAAATTAGATTTCCCAAAAATTCCATTTTCCAAAAAAAAATTTAATGTTTTGCTAAGAGACTAGCAAAAGATAAGCATGGGGGTGTGATAAACACCAGTTTATCATCATTTTTATGCTTTAAAACTAACCTAGCTCTTAGGATTTTACTCCGCAAACGGGTTTTTGGGCTGCATTTAGGCATAAATTAGGATAGGCATGCATTGCATTTTTTATTGTTGTTTTAATGTGTTTTTGTGAGTGTTAGGGATGTATAGATTCACAGATCCCTAAAACCCTAGCACTCAAGAAGGCAATTGGTGAAGGAGAAGCCCAGACTAGTTGGAACCCAGCTTGATCCAGCTCACCATAGCTGGAACCTAGCTTACTTGAACTAGGGTTAGCTCATCCCAGCTCCATTCAGCTAATCTCAGCTGGATGGCAGCTCAAGAGAGTTCACCTTAGCTCACCCTAGCTCAAGTCAGCTCAGATCCAGCTCAACTTAGCTGAGTCTAGCTCACCTCAGCTCCCACTAGTTCACAGGGAGCTCTAGCTAGCTCAGCTAAGTTGACAGGAGTTCACCCCAGCTCAGATCCAGCTACATCCAGCTCCACTCAGCTCCAACCAGCTGAAGAAGAATTCATCCCAGCTCAGGAAGCTCAAGTCCAGCTCACAGGGACTCAGCCTAGCTCAACTCAGTTGAGCTAAGCTACCTTAGCTGCCTCAACCAGCTTGATTCTCCCCGGGAGCACCAGACCCAGCTCACCTTAGCTCAGTATGGTAGAAGCTAGCTTACCTTAGCTTGGCTTAGTAGCTAGCAAAGAACTAGCAAGCTAAGCCAGCTAGAATAGCTCCATGCCAGCCTCTTCAGCAGCAACCGAATCCAAATTTCAGCTCCAGACTTCTCCTCAGCTCCTCCCTCCAAACCCTAGCTCCAACACCTTCTCCTCTACTCCTCCATTAGCTAAGCTAGCTTAGCTTAGCTTAGCTTAGCTATGCTCCAACTTCTTTGGCTTGTACCACCCCAAAAACCCACCTACCAACTTCACCCAACTAGCTCCACCTAAGCTCCACATAAGCTAACCTACTTGGCACCAACCTAACCTACCCACCACCTCCAAAAGACACCTAAAAGTGGCGCCAAAAACTACCCATAACCACCCCTTAATGGCGCCACTTTTCCCTCCAAAATCCCCCCTCATCTCCACCACACAATCCTCCTTGAATCCATCTCCACCATCCACCTAACCCCCCTTCTAGAAGACCCCATGTTGGCGCCAACATGGGGGTGTCTCTCCACCACCAAAAGACACCAACACCACCATAACCACCCCCTTTAACACCCCTTGGGGTGGCGCCAACTCACCCTAGCCATAGGATCACCAACCACCCTCATCCTTCCATCCTAGCCCTCCATTTCAAGGGGCACCTTAACCCCCCATCCTATTCTATAAAAAGCCACCACCTACCACCATTTTGGGGCATCCTCCCTTAGTATATTTTCTACCTAAACAACCTATACCTACGGCCAAGAAGAAGGAGTAGAGAAGGAGATTAAAGGGGCACATCACCAGCCCTTTTGGTGCCTTCTTCTCCCCACTCTCTTCAACTTGGGCCACGCCAAGGAGGAGGACTCTCCCACTTCAAGGAGGACGGCCAGGCAAAGGAGAAAAGCTTAGGGCTAAGTTTCTCTCCAAGGGTGGACGTCCACCCTTGGAGAGAAACTTAGGGCACGCCCCCTTAGGGCTTGCCTTGGAGGTCATCACTTTGGCGGAGTACTGCAAGGAAGGAGTTGAAGGATTCTTTTCAAGCTTGGGAGCCACCAACCTTGGAGCAAGAAGCCCTCTTCTTCACCATCTATTTAGAGGATTTGTGTTTTCTTTCTTTATTTCAATTATCTAGTAGTAGAAGCATTCCTCTACTAGGCATTTTTGTTAAACACTTTATCAATTATCTAGTTGCCTTCTTCGCATATCTTGTTTGCATTTCTATTTGCTTATTTTCAGCATTCTTCACTTCCTCTCCCTAATTATTCTAGGCCTCCACTTGCTTAGAGTGAGCTTAGGGAGAGGCTCTACTTGCCACTTTAGAGTAGCTTACTTAATTAGAAGTGTAAACACTTTTCCCGCCATAATTTCGCATGTTGCCTTAGTTCAAAAACAAAAAAAAAATGGTATATTGAAAATTACCAAAAGAAAGTTGAGATATATTCCAAGCAAGAGAATCAATTTTGCAACCATATTGCCTCCTTGGACGACCCTAGATACTTCCCTATCTAGGATTATAAATTTAAGAGCGAAAGCGGATTCACGTGTTACAACGACGTTAAAAACCCGCTTTTACAAATCACGCGCATTTCGCTGTCAGTCGAGCGGATGCTTTTAAGCGTGAGCGACCACAGCCGTTGGATTAAGATCCAACGGCGAAGAGCGATCGGGCGTGGGGCCTTCACAAAATGCAAGCGGCCGTTTGGGCGGCTGAGATGGCGCCACATGGTGCCATCTTGGTCGTCCATCTTCTAGAAGTTGTAGATGGTGCCACGGATGTCGGATTGACTCGATTTTTGTGTCGTTGGGCTGTGATTGTCAATTCGAATTCATCCGTGTGGTTGGATTTATCAAATGAAGTGTGGATTTACACCATCTTGGCCCTTGATCTCCTAGGATTCCCGGGTCACTATCTGATGCTACAGATGCCTGATTAAGACGATCTTGGAGTCGTTGAACTCCAATTGTCGCCCTGATCACATCCATATGGTTGGATCTTTGATCCGAGGCCCCGATAAAATGTTGCCCTATCCAAGCACATAAAAGGAGACAATTAACCTCCATTTTATTCAAACTACTCTAAATGCAAGAGTATGCATGTTATGCAATATTTATATCGTAAAATGCAATCCTATGCTTAAGAACATGCAAAAATAGACATTTTAAGTAGTGTAAATATGTTTACATCAGCGAGCCATAGGTCGACAATAAGCGCGTAAATTGACTAAACAAATTGTATTGTCACCTACAATCTGACTTAAATCAAAAGCCTAAATTGGGAAAGACCTAAAAAGTCCTTCTTGAATTGTGTTTTTCTTGGAGAATTCGGATTGAGGTGTGAGTTAGAATGGACCACATTGATTTTCATCCTTTCACATCTTGTCCACACCCTCACCCCCACTCTGCACTCTTCGATCACATACGCTGAGATGGTCCATCCCTTGATGGACATAATGACAATCATTGGGATCCGTTTTACTCCTATTATAGGAGTATTGGCCTGGTTAAGCCCCAAATCAATGAGTAGAACCTCAGAGCGAGATTTGCTTTGCCGAATATCCCACACACCATAGAAATACCCAACCCACCCTCCCTGAAAAATTATAATGGTTGGACAGACACTCCTGGGTACTATAAGCCTGAGCCTAACTTCTCTCATGATAGAAATGACCTCTCCTCCATGAAGATGGAAATACAGAAAATGCAAAACGAAATGATTGAATTGTTAGGAGAATCTTCGAGAACATGCCAACAAGAAAGAGATGAAATTAGCCACCCAATCTACCCCATTGAGGATGACGTACACCTCTCTACAATAGATGCATCACCCGTGGGAGAGCTACACTTTAAGTTGGAGGGAAATTTTGGGGAGAATAGCTACTTTTCAAGGTTCGATTTTGAAACCTCCCCATTAGATGACAGTTCCTTGAGAGATCCATCCTTAAATGGGAGGAAGATACATATGAAAGTAGTTATGCATTGGACAAAGAAATGTGGCAACCCGAGGAAGATGATGATAAGGATTAGTATCCACTTGAATTATATTAGAGTCAAAAGAAGGGAATGATGGTACCATTGGAAGGCCTTGACCCAGATGATAGTATTTTCGTGACATTTGATGAAGTGGGTCGAAGTCAAGTTGTTAATTCTACCCTCCCTTCTGATCACAAGATGGAACTCAAGCCCACCCTTAGGGAACCTAACCCTGAAGAAATTGACCTATCTGAGGAGTCCGATGTTACCAATGTAAGCCATTCACCTTAGATAGAGCACCCTAGGGGATCTGCTGAGATATTAAATGATTCTAGACATTGGGTATATGATGAATCATATGATGAGGAGAAAGATGAATTATATAAGGAACCTACATTCAAGATTTGGAGTGACACTAAGGGTGATTATGTCTTATTTAAAGACTTAGCCCCTGAGGATGTCACAAATTTGACCAAATTAGTTTTCCTTAGCAAATCCATTGATGATATTTCTCCTCATGATGAAATGATGGAAAATTTGGAAGCAACTTCTAAGATTTATGTGGATTCACATATAGACTCCGGGGAAGATTTGAGTAAAGAACAAAAACCGAGGGATGACGTTGATAGGATAATCCCTAGATCTGTTGCTTCCAACCTGCCTTCATTTATTTCAAAGTCACCCTCTGATTCGCTTATGTTTGAAGGCAAAATTGTGACTCCTGATGAAGGGTAGGAAGATACATGTGATGGTGCAAGGAATGCTAGAGATGCAATTGAGGATTTGGAAAGGGTGTTAGGGATGGACACCGAGCTGATTAAACCCAACCTAGATCTTATGGCCATCTCGTAACCTCGAAACTTGGACACCCTAGATGATCCTTGCCTTAGAGAATTACTCACTTTTGTTCTGACCGAGGGGCTTAACAAACCAATATTTCCCGTAATGGAGTATCGGGTATGGATTGATGATTTCTTTAGTCAGTCCATTGCCCTGGGGGTTTATCTCTACACCATTCCTTCCCCATTCCTTTTGGAGGATCCTTGTCATCCTCCCCCTACTCCTTTGGAGGTTGTTATACCTGTTTATCCTTTAGAACCTCCTCTGGTGACTTGGGAAGATTTTATTCCCATCCTGGTTGGGCGAGCATTTGCTATTGGGATTCATCATCAGCTTGCCAACATCCTAGGTTACCTATTTTCTAGGTCAGCATTACTTTGCTCATTTTTAAGGCCTATTTCTGCAATCCTTGAACCTGATTTGCAGGTTCTTTGGCTACTCAGCTGCTAACAAAAGAAAGGCAGCCCACCTCTGACCCAGGTAATATCCTTCTATGTAATGAGGACATTGCAGATTTTAGGCATGGGGGCTGTACTTGGGGATATACATAGCATAGTACATTCATTGCATACATTTGCATTAAGAAAATATATATAAATAAATAAAAATAAAAAAATAATAATTTAAAAAAAAAAATTGAGCTTAACTGGCTAGGTCCTGCATTCTTAAGCAAATCAGAACTCTAGGTTAGACTAAGTTAATTCTAGGGTCAAACTTTAGAAGCTAAGAGAGCTACCAGCTTTAGACCTTTAGGGTCCTTTGTAGACTTAAAAACTTAAGTAGGAGTTAAGTTGCAGACCATTCCTCAAGAGGTTGAGGAAGGAAAGCTAGGGTTTGAGTTAAAAGGTAGGGTGGTACCTGGAGTCTTGTTCTACCTTTTGGTTTACGGGTCGTTGTAACCCAAGCATGTAAATTTCACACACTTGGTCTGGTGTAAGTAACAAACTTAATTCCTTTCTTAAAAGAGATTTGGTTCTCTTAGTTTTGACTTCAGAGAGGCTTGAAAACACAATTTGATTGGAAGAGTTCCCGTCGCAGGAGAGGTGGAGTATATGCTCACCTTGAGGATTCAATGATAACATATTACCTCCTCGGTGCTTGTCTCTTGGGATATCCATCCTACTGGGGGCATGTAAGCGCATTGTGCGATTCAGGTTCCATGGACGGCCCTATCTCGAAGTGCGGATTGCCACAAGCCTAAATTCGCTTTAGAAATCCATGGGCGATACTATCTCAAAGTGTCAATTGCCAGGAGTTCTTGGGGTCGCTATGGGCGATGCTATCTCGAAGCATCGAAAGCCAGGCACCCTTCGAGGTATGGTAATGGGGACAATGAATCCGACACAGACCTTGTTGATAGCTGATCTGAGGTTAGACTTAGGGGAATCAAGAAAAAAAAAAATCCCTTTTCCTTTAACTTAAATAACTCAGACCAATACACATGCACGGATGCTTTAATCTCAGGGATCAATAAACCGTTAGGTAGAGTCAGAAATTAGGGAAACTTATGCATGCAACTCGTCTTTAGCCGACCTAGTCTGTAACTAAACAACAACTTGGGAAACTTAGGTCTAAAATCTGAACTTAATAAGTTTCTAAAGGAAGACCAATTGGGTTGGCTAGTCTACTTGGAGTGCTAGGTTTCGCTTAATTTTGCTAGGGACTAGCAAAAACTAGGCATGAGGGTATTTGATTAGCCCATATTTGTGGGCTATTTAAGTATTTAAGTGCCTAGACATTAAGTTAATTCTAACATTTATTTAGCATAAATTAGGATGTAAATAGATTAATTCATATTTCTAATTTAATTACATAATTCATGCATTGCATTCATACTTAAATGCATTTAGAATTAACTTAGAATTGCATTCATTTAATTAGTTAACCAATTTGGTGCATTGCATGCATTAATTTAAGTTAACATAAAAGTTGAGGGTTTGTATATAAATAACCATAATATTTTATCATTATTTTTATTCTTCTTCTTTAAGCAACGATTGCATTTCCTTCAGCTGCCGCAGTCAAGGCCCCATTCATGGAGGAGCAGATGTGTTGGATTTGGTCGGGGTAGCTGACTTCAAAGGAGAGGAGGCAGCTGAGCTTGTGGAGACCCCGCCCCACTCCACCACCATGTACTCCATTCCACCACCGTGGTCTCCAAGGCCGAGTTCCACCACACTGTGGGCCGGCGAGGTGACAGCTCGCCACGCCAAGCAGGTGGACTCGAGCCAACACCGTGAGCGTGTGTCCCTGGCCACGCTTCCATCACTGTGCCTCACCAAAATCAACATCACCACCTTCATTGCCATCACTAGCAACCACCACCGCAGCCGCCGCAACTCCATGCCCTACATTTTCATCTCCTCCATCAGTTAAGACGTCCGGGAAATTTCCTGGACATTGGAAGCTTCGTCCCCATGCATAGCAGCAACAGGCCTCTCCTCTAGCCCGTGCCATCACCAGCAGCTTTACCTCGCTCCATCAGATCCACCCTCGCCTCCAACCACGCATGCAGCCAGCACGTCCGCGCACACTCACCCGCACACGCACCTCCACTTTCTGCAGCAGCACCCCTCGCCGCGCCCACCCCTCTGCATGCGTACGCACCTCGTGCGCATCCCCCTACAATCCTTCACGCTCCAGCCCCTAGTGCGTGGCCACCAGCTCCTCACCCGCGCACCTCACCTCTTGCAGCAGCATCTCCAGCACCTCCCATGCCCGCTGCTGTGGTGCGTGCACGTCGCCCACCTTAAAGGTCCAACGCGCCCAAGCAGCCTGCCAGCACTCGTGAGTCCACGTGCCCAGCAGTAGCGCTTCGCCTCGCCACCAGCAGCGCACGCACAGCGTGGTTCACTCCAGCCGACTTCTTCTTCTTCTCTATTAACGAAGGTACCCAAAGCACCCGCAACGCAGCCATCTCATCTAGCCTCAGAGCTTCGCGCCACCAACATCAGTGAACTTGCCTCAACCTCAGAAACTCGGCCACACCATCTGAAGGCCGACAGTAGCCTGCCCACGCCAGCGAGCCGCCGCCACCATTGCCAGCCTTGCTCATCGCCGACGAGACCTCCGGTGACCGTTCGACGCACCGTCACCGCCAATGCGTAGTCCTCGTCGTGGCCAACTACCTCCAAGCTCCGCACACCCGACCGTGGCCTCTTCCTCACGCACGGACAAGGGGAAGAAGTTCCCCTGTTTTGCTATAGTAAAAGATATATTAATATTTACATTCTATGCCATTGTCAACATTTATTATTATTTTATTAAGCTGCATTGCAAAAAATATCCTTTTGTTGTTCAAAATTGCCATTTCAGCATGTTCTTTTGATGCTCTCTTAATCTGAAGGCAGATTTGGCTCGATTCTTGTCAAAACTAACTGTGAAGATACGTTTTTAACCTGTGCGAGTTTAAATATGTCATTGCCTCCCTGTGGACATGACCCGCTCTTAATTGAGTGGTTATATTAATTGTTGATTAATCAATTTTTTCACCACATAGAACAACAAATGATGCATCATTTTATGTACAAACGACTTTAAAAGCAAAGAATCGACACGTCACTGCCTTTGGCCATCTACCTCTTCTTCCTTGTCTCTTCTTTGCGGCTCCATTCTTTGCTTTAGCCTTTCCTTTCTTCTTTTTCTTTCTTCTCTTGCATAGTGCCTTTCTCCTTCTTCTTCCTCTGCGGTCTTCTTCCTCTGCCTTGTTCTTTCACCTTCTTTCTTCTTCTACTATCTTTCTCTGACTTTGATTTCTTTCTTTCTTCCTTCTTCAGCCGCACCTCTACTACAGTGCTTCTCCTTCGCTTGGCTTCTGCCTTTCTTCATCATTTTCTTTCCTTGCTGCGGCTAGTCCTTCCCTCCCTGCTTGCCCTAGCTTCAACTTGCCTTAGTTTAGCTGTGCCTTCCTTTCCTTCTTCTCTTCTTCCCTACACACACTGAAGAGAAAAACCTACCCCAACCCTCCCCCGCATCTCTCTCTTTCTTTATTTCGCTCTTAGGAACGCTCTACCAAAGTCGGGTAATCAGGTTGGGTTTCACATGCCCGAGTCCAAGCACACCGGCGTGGTGTAGTGCGTGAGCAGTACGAAGGGTAATCGGGTCTGTCACGCCAGATCCGTGGGGCAAAGGTCGCGGACGAAGCAGGTGCATGTGGGTGAGGGACCTCACCCCGTGTCACTTGAGGAGACCAACAGAAAACACAAAAACAATATAAATCACACACCTCACACCTAAATTCACGAGGTGGGACTAAAGTGTCCCACCAGCTTCTTTGGGCACCGGCACAAGATGACGTCTTCAATTGCCACAGCTTCGGTCGCTTGCTAAGCCAATTGCCTGGCTCTGTGCATGTGCAAGACCAACCTGCTTCACTTGGGACTCTTATGCCTGGAGCACGCGACCTGGAGCGAAGCTTGCAAGCAAGATTGCTTTAGCATCAAAGGTGGAAGGCGCTCAGATCTGAAATACACTTAACATAGCCTTGCGGCCTCATTAGAGCACATGAGAAGCTTCTTCGTATCAAGGCGAAGGTGAGGCAGTTGTTGGCTGGCTATGGGGCGGCCTAAGCGTGCATGCCTAGGTCGCTCTGCGGCAGTGCTTATGGGTGTGTTCGGTGGACGTTTACGGAGGTGATGGTGGTTAGTGGATGGGCGGAAGTTGATTAGTGGGTGATGGCGGAGCTGATGAGGGGTTTGGTGAGGCGTGTGGAGGTGCAGAGCGGTGGATGTGCCTCGCTGGTGGTCGGTCGGAGGTGGAGACGTTGGAGGTGGTCTGCGGCTGCGAGGGGTCGAAAGTGGAAATAGAAAGAGGGGAAATGAAGAGGGGAGAGAGGGGAATAATTCTAACCTAGCTAGGTGGACAAAGGGGGAGAGGAGGTGGCTAGTCGTTCCTGCCGTCGCCGGAGAAGAAGACGTCCAGTGGAGGGAGAGCGGTGATGACGAAGGGGTTAGAGATGTGCGCGCAGGTGTTTCAAGACACGGAGGAAGGTGGTGAAGGCATCTCTGCCACTGTTACTATGGTAGAGCGATGAGAAAGAGGACGAGGACTCGTCGAAGCTTGCTGGACCCCTGACCGGAGGTGAAGGGAGGAAATTAGGGTGATTCTCCGGCCAAGTCAAGCTAAATAGGTGCGGTCAGAGGTGGTGGACCTTTTATAGGCACTGGTAGGGACTCTTATGCTTTGAAGACAAGCTTCCAAGCATAAGAGACTCGCCGGAGATGGAAACCGTTGGAAACCCAAATCTCTCGTGCGTTGGCACGAGAGATTGGGTGAGAATCAGAGATTGCAATAATGCTCAGATGGAAGGGAATTCCTCAGAGAATCTCCCTTCCAAATCTGGGAGGAGATCTCTGAGAAATCAGGGAGTAATCCTTCTCCATTCGTCGCCAGAGTAGGATTCCTTCGCTTTAATGGTGGAGGGACCTAATTGCAAGGGTGGCAAGGAAGTTAGGGGGGTATGCGCAAGGTTTTTCAAAAGATAGGGCCAGAATCTAATTGGGTGGATTAATTTGCAAAGTAGATCAAGATGACCTCCCCTTTGGTCCAAATTTTGGTACAAACTTAATTAAACCTAAGAAATCCAATGGTGGAGCTAGATTTTAGGTCTGACCACGTTTGACTAGACATTTTACACAAAAATGCAAATTAGGTCAAATAATGAGCTAGGACACCAATCTAGGTCAAAATAGGTTCCAAAGGCCAAATTGAAGGTTTTAAATCTTAGGGGATATTTTTCTATAAATTTTAGAGGGTTTAGTTGATTTTATCCTGACCAGAACCTTGTTGAATTAAGCCGGTCTATTTTAGGGTTACAGAATGTCATTTAATTCTTGAATTACACAATAACCCATTTCTGATTGAGCCAACCCACTTTTCTTCTTCTTCAGACCATTTGGCTTATGTTTTGCCTCTGAGAAATCCTGTTTATGTACTGCAATGGTAGAATTGCAGTTTTAACCTTTGTTTCTTTTTTTTTTCTCAGAACATTAATTCCTTGAATTAAGCCCTTCTCTATGTTATGTAGGTGCTCTTATTCTCTTTCTTAGGTCAAAATGAGCTAGTTAGGGCTCATGATGAGGCTCTCATCACCAGGATATTCTTAATTGCTTCGATGAGAGGTATGTTGATTTGTACTTGCTTGAATAACTACAATAACTTCTCATTATCAACCACATTTTTCTTCTTCTTATCCTTATCCATGGCTTCCAGGTAAGGGATTTGGGTTTGAATTGGATCAAGTTCTTGAACCTTGGGTTCCTCCTGCTTATCCTCAAAATCATCAATTATCTCAGGATTTCTAATTATGGGAGGGGTTGCCCATTATGGGTCCTGGGTTTAGGTACTGCTTCTCAACGTAACTACATTGGCTAAGCCACTAGAACCAGGGTTGGATCCTTGAGAAGAAGCAACAAATCCAGGGGGTGTTTGTTGGGCTTGTAAAATCTCATGGGCTTGCCCTTGATTTTGTTCGCTACAACAAAATACATTTTTTGCAACCATGTTATTAGGACAGATTTATTTTTGGAAACCAAAATAAGGTGGGTGACAAAAAAAAATTACCTCTAAAAATTGGTCACTTTTTTTAAAATAGATATACTGTTCCTAAAATTTTGTCACCAATTTTTTTGTAAGTGGTTCCCTCCTTGGTGAATTTCACTGTGTGCCTACCAGCCGAACGCATCAATTTTTTCTTTTTAACGATAAGGAAAATGGCGTGCGAGGCCCTTTCATCTCCTAGGGCACGTCAACTTCTTCGCATTCTCCCCTTTGTCTCCATCTTCTTTGACCCAACTTAGAGTCTCCTCTAACGGTCTCCCCATCAGCCTCCTGTTGGAGTGTAAAATCACATTTTTAAAATAACTCCGACCTAGTATAGCGTGAAAATACATCGACAAACAAAATAACGAAACTTGGTAAGTCTCGGTCGAACTTAGGGCGAAAATGCGAATCGACTTGATTTCTAATTTTTCTGTTAGTGCATTGTGATTTTTGCTAACTTAATTACCTAAACTCTAACCTAACTACATAATCATATTTCTAACTCATGAATATTAATCTCACCCATTCTTTTCTATTCATAGATAATGAGCACAATTGTTAATGAGACATAAAATGTAAATATGTATATCTCAATTTCCATGATTTTCATAATGTTAGTGCTGTTGAGTGAGTTCAAAAAATATACGAGTTGTAATAAAGATCAGTGTAGTCATATGAATATTTTTTTGAATATCTTTTTTTTTCAAATTTTTTGTAATTCTTGTTTCAGAAAGCAAAGGTCTACTAATAGAAATAATCCACAAGATGTCAAAGCAAATAAACTTTTATAGATATCATAAAATATTTTCACAACTAGTTGAATGATTGAAAATAAAATAAGTATTAGAACTACTAGAATTAAATATACTAGAAATTAATTAGAAAACTAACGAGAAGAACTGTAAGTAGAATGAGGACACTAACGAGTAGTCCTTGGTAACGTTTGGAATGCATAGAGGTACCGACACGGTATACCAAGGGTGACCTTAGTGGACATCTCGGCATGAAAGAGGATACTAGAGATTGTGGCTGAATGGAAGGGAAAGAGGAAGGTGGAGTGGCTGGAGGGGTGGGGGGCGAGGGGTGTCTACTATTCTGTGGAGGGCAGATGGGCTCGAGTACGGTCGAGGGAGGACAATAAATAATGAGAGAGTCTGACCCTTTTTTTAATATTCGGTGGATATCGCTGCCGGGGGATAAAATCGGGCGTGGGATCCTCGTTGGAGAAAAGTCGGTGAGGGAGTACGGTTTAGATGGGAAAAAATGGATGGGCAGGGCCTGGGATTTTTTGTTTTGCTTCGGAGGGTGTCACGCAGGAGAAAATCGTATAGGAATGTCGGTGGGATTGTCTACGTGAGTGGGACATGTCGTGTGGGATTTTTCTTTTGGGTACGATATTAGACATGGGATGTCGTTGCATGGATGTTTATTTGATGTTGGATTGCAGAGGAATAGCCGGTGCATACATGGGACTACGGATATTACGTGAGGGATACTCGTTGGGAAGATCGGATCGTGTCGGTGGAGCGAGATGGGCGTGGGATAAAATAATTGAGGATGGGATTTTTGTGTGCGCCAACGAGGACGTCGGATTTAAGGGTAAAATCGGGTGTTGGGATTTTTTGTTTTTTTGGTTTCGGTGGTGATGTGTGTGCATGCATGTTAATGTGTTGATGTGCATAGGTATGGATAGTTTGAGTGGATATCTATGAGTATGTGTTTACATTTAATATGCATGCATGTGCATGTGTGGGTGTGTTTAAGTTAGGTAGGTGGGTATGTATGTGTACATGACTATAGGTGGTCTCCAAATAGGGTTTCTAGATTATGTGATAAGTTTCCTAAGTCATATTAAGTATAATATGGCCTTTAGTTCCAAAATAGGAATTAGAGAGTAGTACCAGACGTCTAGTGAACTTATCAGGTGATTTAAATGTTAAAATTAGACGTCTAAAGATCAGGTTAGACATCCAATACTGGTGCAATGTGAGATTTAGCCTCCAGGATTGGTTTTCTGTGGAAATTAGATGTCCAGCCTAATATCTGGACGTCTAGAAGAAGGATGGAATGTGTTTCAATGGTTCCTAAGTGTTTGGGAGACTTAAATAGGTTTTGGGCATTGGTGTTATGAGGTTAAATCTAGGTTGGCTTGCGTTAGGATAAACCTATTTAGTGGTGGGTGGGGTAATAGGTTTATTCCTCCTCCTTTCTTATCCCTTTACTTCCTCTGTTGTTCTTTAACTTCGTAGATCTTTTCTTTTCTTTTTCTCCCTCCTTATTTCTTGGTCTTCTTTATTCACACATGGACCTACAATCATAACATATGGTGATGCTATAGCATAAATAGGTCCATAAAACATGTTATTTATATATAAGTAAGTGAACATGATGCAAATGCAAACTATGCATGAAATGAATGAAATGTTTATAACTATACTAGAAATCTATCATAATCTAGGCATTTTAGAACTTATAATTGTTGCATAATCATGCTCCCATGGCTAAATTTTTGCAAGTCTCGGGCAAATGCAAGAATGAAAAAAGAATGCAGGGTGTATGATCCATGCTAATTACAACTCGAGCCCCCAAAGGATAGTTTATTCCTTTTTATCAAGGGTTTGACAAAAGATTTCTTGTCTTTTTTCGAAAAATCTAGAGATCCACACAAATGTGAAAATGATGTGATAGTAACTTAAGTAATGGATTCAAGTGAAAAGCTGACCTATACTTAAAGTCCATACTTGACTCTTGGTAAAATTCTATCAGGATAGGCAAACTTCTTCCCTCGGGGATAACATAGCAAGTAATCTGTGATGTGACCCCAACTTTTTGGCCTAGGCAGAAGACATCTGAGTCAAATGGTTTCATATTTGGAGGTTCAAACCTATCCAGTGCTACATGTAGCCTACTATTGTGGACTCAATCTCTAGACAATCAAATAAGCTGACCCAGAAAGAAGCTAAAAACTATGTTCTCTTAGCATTTCTTTGCACTCACTCTCTCTTTTTTTGTTTCTTTTTTTAATTTTTTTATTGTGTGAGCTCACAATCTCACCAGATTTTGTAAATGCACTCAATATTTGGTGGGCTTACATGACACTCGCACTTTAATTAGAGCTCTAATAACCCTATAACTAAGTTAGAATTCCTCAGCCAATATTCGGCTAGTCAGAAATACTGAAAAAGTAGGTATGGATCAAATTTGGTGGATCCCATTGGTAGTGGATATTATTGCCTCAATTAAATTGACTCATAACAAATCAACACATAAACACAACTATAAACTCATTCACTTTTTTTTTGTAGACATTTTTCTCTTTTTCTATTCTTTCCCTTTTCCTATTTCTATATTTCTTTTTTCTTTTTATCTTTTTTTTTACCTTTTTTTTATAACTATCAACACAACACAACACATGCAAACTTTTATTCATGAAGTATTATTTGGGATAATGATATTCAGGAGAATATTAGGTGGATTATTTGGTAGAAGTGCCTACTTTTGGCATCGAAAAATGATGGATAGGACAATGTACTTCTGACCTTTGGCACTAATGTTGGAACCTAGTTCCACTTCTCTTTTGTGTTTTGGTGTTAACAAAATCATTTTAAAGTCTAATGCAGTTATGAAGTTTTATGGGACTATACAGGAAATATAATTTGTGGATGGTAGCAAGCAACAAGATAGCATTGAAGATATGAAGGTAGAAGATTATAGATTTCTTTTTATTTATTGTATTTTAGAATCTTTGTATATCTCCTAACAAGTAAAAAATAAACAAGGAGTTAAAATCAATGTAGAGATAATTAGGGTTCATACTAACGCTCAAATCGTTTATCGTTTAATCTTATAAAACAAGATACTTGTAGCAAGTACTGGTACTAGTCATAAGTACCGGTACATGCTAGGCACAGGTTTGGGCCTAAATCCAAAACTATGAATAACAAGTACCGGTACTTATCATGAGTACCGGTACCAAGTGGTAACAGTTTGTGCACTTTGTTTTGCCTGGACCTTACAAGTGCCGATACTAATCACCAGTACCAGAACATGTAGGTCACATCCCCATAACCTATGAGTCACAAGTAACAGTACTTATGATCAGTATCGGCACCAAATGGCTTTGTTGGTGCTCAGCAGAATGCATTGAGTACCGGTACTAGTGATCAGTACCAATACCCCAAGCACTGTTGAACTGGCTATAGGCAGTCAGTACCGATACCAAAGGTTTAGTACCAATGCCAACTAATCGTTGTGCCTAATCTGAACGGGTATTTTACAATTAATCTTATCCTACACTTCCCTTTTTTCCCTTAGAGGCTAGTATTCATAGGGGAGGTGTTTAGTGGCATATATATACACTCCTTCAGTATCATTTGCAAATAATCAACATGATAAAAATATTCTCTTTGCCTACACCTTCTTTTTCTAATTTTCTCGCTGCAAAGAAGCTTGTCTTATTGCTCTCTTCACAAGTCTATTCTCTGCTAACGACAAGTTCCTAAGGTGATTGCGTTCTTAGTAAATTATCTATTTTTGCTTTCGCATTCTAGTTAGAATTTATATATCATCTATTAGGAAATACATTTGTTGGAGACGTAGGAATTAGTTCTAAGATTTTGTTTGTATCTTGCTTACACCTGTAATCTTCATTTCTTTTTGTTATCTTGTAATTGGGTTGAGGTAACCCTTTAAATACCTCAGGTTATTAGTAAATTGATTCCCTCCGGATTGTGGGAATCGAGATAGAAATCCTAAATCGGGAGACTTAGGGAGTGGATTACTCAAGTGAGGGAAACCACTATAGATCTCATGTGCTTTTTGTGGTTTGTTTATTCTAGCAATGTTTTATATATCACACTATTCATTCCCCCTTCTAGTGTGCTTGTGCCCTACAGATCCCACAGGTGCTATCAGAGAGGGCTGCGATAAGAAAAATTAGTTATTCTCTCTTGCAATGGCTTCATCAGCCAAGCGCACCGAAGGTCAGTCATCCACACGTCCTCCCTACTTTGATGGGATGGACTATGGATACTGGAAGAGGACAATGCAAAACTTCCTCAAAGGTCATGGATGAAGACTCATGGACTCTCATTCAAGAGAAGTACACTGATCTGGAGCCACAGGAAGGAGTTGTTTAGACAGCGGATCAAAAGAAGATTGTTGGAATTGCAAAGGCAGTGAACATGCTCTATTGTGCGTTATCAAGGGAGGAGTTCAACCGTATCTCTACATGCAAGTCCACGTACAAGATATGGAACACACTTCAAGTCATCCACGAAGGTACTAATAAAGTTAAAGAAACATGCATATCTATTTTAACAGAAAGCTATGAGTGTTTCAGGATGGAGAAAGGTGAAACAATCAAGGCAATCTACAAGAGATTTGGAGACATTATCAACCCCATAAAGAACTAGGGAGTGAAGTTTATGGAAGAACAACTTGCAAGGAATATCTTGAGATCCCTTACAAGTGATTGGTCTCTAAAGTCCACGATGATCCAAGAGGTGAAGGATTTATCAACTCTCTCCTTGGATGATCTAATTGGAATCCTCATGGCATATGAGATCCAATTGGAAAACATGAAGGAGAACAAGGAGTGATCTGTGAGCAAGAAGAAGGAGCTTGCTTTTAAAGCCATGAAAGAGGATTCAGACTTCAACGATTCCGAATTAGACGAAGAAGAGGAGCTTGCTCTTCAAACGAGAAAATTTCGAAGATTCATCCAAAAATAAGGTAAGAAAGTCAATAATTTTCAAATGTCATTGTTTGTTTTGAGTGCAAGAAAAAGGGACATGTACAAAAAGATTGCCCTATGATCAAGAAGAAGAAAGAAGAAAAGAAGGACAAAGAACTTGATTGAAAGAAGAAGAAGATCTCAAGAAAAGCATACAAAGCAACTTGGGATAACAGTGATTCTGGCATGGAATCATCTTCTGAAGAATCTAAAGAAATGGAAGTTGGACATCTTTGCTTAATGGCAAACAACGATGGATTTGAAAATGAGGTAGATTCTGAAATTACTTTTGAAGAACTGTTACAATCTTATAAAGATTTATATCATAAAGCTAGGATGATTAAAAGGGAAAATAAGGTCTTGCATGGTAGTTATAAGACACTAGAAATAGAAAAATCTCGTTTAGAAATAGAATTAGAAATGTCAAAAGAAACTAACAATCAATTGCACGCAAAAATAGTAGAATTCGAAGATATTAATGAACACTTTGAGGGAACTTTGAATAATTTAAAAACAACTAGGTTGAATATAGAATTTTGTAATAGTTTAAAAGCCAAGTTTAATAATAAAAATAACACACAAAATAAATTACATGCACCTAAACATGCATGGATTTATCAAAAGGTCAAAAAATCCTAAAAATTATAGATCTAATACAAAGGTGATCTATAAACTTAAGGATTTGAAGGGTACTAACATTCAAAGACTCAAAAGAAAATAGCTACCTAAAATAGATTTGATAAACTATTTTTTAGGTCAAGAAGGACAAATGTATCCTAGATAGTGTGTGTTCCAAGCATATGACGGGACACTCCGACCACTTTATCAAATGGATGAGAATACAAGTTGGAGGACACGATAAGTTGGGCGACAACAAATGTTATTGCATTATTGGTGAATGTGCAATAGGTAATTCCTCTAAGAAGGTACGTAATGTTCTTTCAGTAGAAAACTTAAAACATAACCTGCTTAGTGTTAGTCAAATATGTGATAATGGATGTGATGTATTATTTACTAAAGTTGGTTTTAAAATATTAAAAGAGGAACAAATATGATTTTAATTGAAGGGTTTAGATATGAAAATATCTATGCTCTTCATTTTTCATAAGTGAAATTTGTAAAATATTTGCTTGCTTCCCATGTTGAAGTAGATCTATGTCACCGTAGGCTAGGTCACATTAATCACAAACATGTTAATAGGTTAATAAAAAATGTGTTAGTAATGGGCCTACCCAAACTAACTTATAAAAAGGATGCTTTATGTAAATCTTGTGAACTCAGAAAAATGCACAAGGCTTCTTTCAAACCTAAAGACTTAGTTTCAACCACACGACCTTTAGAGTTGTTACACCTTGATCTATTTGGGCCAACACGATTTGAGAACTGAAATGGATCAAAATTTTGCCTAGTTATTATTGATGACTTCTCTATGTTCACTTGGGCCATCTTCTTGAAACATAAGGATGACTCATTTGATTTCTTCTTAAGTCTTGGTCGAAGACATCAAAAGGAAAAACCATCCTCAATTCTTAAACTTAGGACTGATCATGGGGGTGAATTTGATAATAAAAAATTTTCAAGTTTTTGTGTCAATTCTAGCATATCTCATGAATTTTCATTTCCTTGGACACCATCTCAAAATGGTGTTGTAGAATGCAAGAATCGCACTCTGCAAGAGTGCACCCAAACTTTGCTCTTAGAGTCTGGGCTTCAAAAATATTTCTGGGCTAAAGCTATTAATACGGCATGTTATGTTCTTAATAGAATTATTTTAAGGCCTACTATTAAGAAAACTCCATATGCGTTTTATTATGAGAAGTCTCCAAGGATTTCATATTTTAGGGTGTTGGGAAGTTGGTGTTATTTATTAAACACCTGTGATTGACTTGATAAGTTTGATGCTAAAGGTGATGAAGGCATCTTTATTGGCTATTCAACAAAAACCAAAGCTTATCAAGTTTTTAATAAAAGGGCTTTTGTTATAGAAGAATCCCTGGATGTTTCATTTGATGAAACAAACTTAGGAGAACCTGAACCTAATCATTTAGATTCTGATGATGAAAAAACCACCTTCATCGATGTATCAAAAATAGAAGATACACGAAATGTACATGATCTTCCAAAAGAATGGGTACACCATAAGAATCACTCTCAAGAACAGATTATTGGTGATATTGAACACGGTATAAAAATCCGATCTCATTTTAGAGCTGATTTTGTCCTTAATGCCTTTGTTTCTCAACTTGAACCGAAGAAAGTTGATGAGGAATTAAAGGATGAATCATGGGTTGTGGCCATGCAAGAGGAGCCACTCCAATTTACAAGGAACCATGTATGGGACTTGGTACCTGCTCCTGAGCGTAATTCCATCATTGGAACCAAGTTGGTGTTCCGAAGTAAATTGGATGAATCTGGTTCAGTAATCAGAAATAAAGCCAGACATGTAACTCAAGGCTATAACCAACAGGAGGGTATTGACATTGATGAGACATATGCTCCTGTTGCTCGCTTAAAGTCCATACAGATGCTACTTGCCTTTGCAAGTGCAAAGGATTTCAAGCTATATCAAATGAATGTCAAGAGTACTTTTCTTAATGGATATATTAAGGAAGAAATTTATGTTCATCAGCCTCTTCGGTTCAAGGAACCAGCACACCAAGAGCATGTATACAAGCTCAATAAGGCATTATATGGACTTAAACAAGCTCTCAGGGCCTGGTATGATAGGCTTAGAACCTTTCTTCTCTAGCATGGATATAGAATTGGAGTTGTTGATTCAACTCTCTTTGTAAAAGAAGGAAATGACTTCGTACTGGTTCAAATATATGTCGACGATATTATATTTGGATCAACCAAGGAGTCCCTATGTCAGCATTTTTTGTGAGACTATGAAGTTTGAGTTCAAAATGAGTATGACGGATAAACTCAAATTCTTTTTAGGACTCCAAATTCAACAATTAGACACAAGAATTTACGTTAGTCAAACAAAATATGTTCTTGAAACTCTCAAAAATTTTAACTTTGAAAATGTAAATGGCAAAGAGACTCCATTTTAAAGAGAAGACTTATCCTGCAAAAGGGTAGATGAAAAGAAAGACCGAGGTATGATAGGTTCACTACAATATCTTACAGCTTATAAACCTGATATTATTTTTGCTACATGTTTTTGCGCAAGATTCCAATTCGAACCCAAGGAATCTCATTTTAATGTAGTAAAAAGAATATTTAGATACCTAAATAGCACAAAAGATCTTGGTCTTTTTTATCCTAAAGCACAAACCTTAGATCTATTATCCTATGGTGATGCAGACTCTACATGGAGTCGGACTGACCGAAAGAGCACTAGTGGCACATGTCATTTTATTGGAGAATCTCTAGTCTCATTGTTCTCTAAGAAACTGACTTGTGTTTCACTTTCTACGACTAAAGCAGAGTATATTGCTACTTCACTTGCTTGCTCTCAGGCCATTTGGATGAGACAAACTTTGTCCAACTTTGGATTGATTTTTGCACAATTAAAAATATTATGTGATAATACAAATGCAATAAATTTATCCAAAATTCCAGTACATCATTCACGTACGAAACACAGATATTCGACATCATTTCCTTAGAGATAATGTGCTTCGAGGATCCATTCAATTAGAATTTGTAGACTCACAAAATCAATTGGCAGACATCTTTACAAAATCTCTTACAGCAGAGGGATTCTGCTTTATACGAAGAAAATTAAGACTTTGTACAATAAAAGAGATTCAAAACAAACAAAGTGATCGATATGTAATTTGTTTGTATTTATAAAAATCCATGAAGGACTTACTGTAATTTACCCATTTTCGTTAAAAAAGGGGTAAACTGTAATATTTTCATATGTCTGAAAATATCAGGGTATTATTTGCAATATGGTTGCTTAACTTAGGTTGTTGACTACATTATTTTTCAACACCGAAGTTGATTAAAATTTTTTCCAACCACTTAAGTGGCCAAGTGCAAACACTTGCCTCATTCCACTTTTTGCAAACCCTAGTTCACCTCCTCAAGTGTCTCTCCAAGCCCTAGCCAAGAAGAGAGGAATCATCTCCAAGCTTCAACTCTAGGTACATGATGAACACACATAAATTAATGATAAATTGCTTATTTATGATAGTTCGTAGGTTTGGCATTGCATATCATGATATAAATATTGCATAACATCCATTGCAGGGCATTTAGGATAGTTGTATGTTTTGTATATTAATTCCTTCATTTTATATCGCTAGGAGGCAATGCGACATCCATATGGGTTTCGGATGGTAAATCCGATTGTACGGATGGATCTGGAGCGACGATCGCAGTTCGACGTCGCGAGAATCATCATAATCTAAGCACCGTGGCACCCTCTACAAGAAAAAGAAGACGGACGACCCGGATGGCTCCACGTGGCACCATGCAAACCGCCCACCATCGGCCAGCAGCCACCGCCCACTCCCTTCATCATCCATGCTCTTGAATTCTAGCCGTTCGATCAAGATCCAACGGCTGGGAAGCGTCTGCACCAAACTCTCCTCCCGACACAAAGGCTGACATGGCGCATTGGTTGATGCGATGGTTCACAAGGAAGGGGCACGAGTTCGAATCCCCGCAGCGCCCTCCCAATCTTAAATCAGCCGCATGCATAGCAGCAACAGCAGTTGCGGTAGCGTAGCACGTGCGTGCACACGTACGCCAGCGCATGACAACGTGCACACAATAGGGTGCCATGTGCTCAGTGCGCATAATGGGCGGCAGTGCAGTGCGAGTGCAAGTGCGATTGGTGACAGCTTTCAGAGATAGCTGGGCTGACCTACAGTGACTCTTACAGCCGTCGCTACTTCATTGCAAGCTAACAGAGCCAGCTAAGGGCATGAGCGGATGTGAGCTGTTTGCAGCAACGTTTCCAGCGACGGTCTGGAGGTCGCTAAAGGTCCTTTATCCATTTTTAGCCTCTTCTCCTCCACTATAAAAGGACCCAAACCCCCTCCCTTCCAAGTTCTCTCTACCTACTCCACTCCCACCTACTCCCAAGCTCTAGCAAGCCTACTAATGCTCCATTAGAGCTTGTTCTCAAGCTCCCAATGTGCCTATTAGTGTAGCAAACCTCTGCCCCACAAAATACTCCTCCAACTTCCCCTCTCCCTTCATAGGCCGCCTTGGAGCCTACCTCCCACCTCCATTCCGGTAGCAGATCACCTCCATCTTCTCACCTCCATTCCAGAGCCACACTGAAGCTTTCCTCAACCTGACGTCCTCCTACATCTCACCTCCGTCATACCGCTCCTCACCTCCTTCGTCCGAGCTTCCACCAGGTGTCGTCGTCTCGTCGAACAATCGATTTGGGATATTTCCTCCCACCCCCCTATCTTTTTATGCTTTCATAGTTTATTGTAATTGACATTGGAAGTAATATATATCAGATTTGTTCCACATCTCTATTTTGTGATTCGTTTGCTTGTTTTCTTCTTCCAAAAATATAAAAAAAGTAACAAAAACCTAAAATACCAAAAAGAAACAAATCGAAGCGTGGTTTCCACTTAAAGTAAACGTCGCCTCCCTGTGTTCCAGCCGAGACTCCCTTAGAGTTTCAATATAAATTTTTTCTAATCGATGTGTTTTGCAACTACGACGACAAGTTACTTGTAACCTTGATTTCTAACATACAAAATGCGCTCGACCATTTTGGCATCGTTGCCAGGGAGGCAACGGAATTTACTTTATTGTTTATTGTGTTTATTTGCATTTACATAGCACAAAACTTGGCTGAAAACACCTAATATTTGAATCCTAAAAGCTATTAAGCAAGATCCGAACCCTAAAACTCACCTCATCATTAATAATCTTGCTTGAAAACCTCTTAGTTGTGCACATTCACACGTTCTCAAACAAACCATTAAGGGCCCATCACATTCCAGAGCACCAATTTCCTAAGTCTAACTAAAATCAATTAGACATTGGCCCTAAGGATTCATTCCCTCATCGGGATCTAGATTGGGATTATTCACGATTAACCTACTTATACTAGTCAATCTGATGTCTAACTAGTGGAGTAGCGTCAAACGACCGCGACTGGGGGTACACTAGGAACTGGAGGCACAATCCAAAGGAAGAACCTTCTCCCCAGTCCCTCCTTCGAGCTGGTTGGATTTCCTGGAAATAAGTAGAGTAAATCATCCATAATCTTAGGACGGATTCTGAGAGTCAATAGACCTTAGGCTACCCTATCTAAGGATAGGCTTGTATTCTTGTACTGTAGGGTTCCCTCTTTTCCCTGTCCTTCTGACTTCCTTCCAGCATATGCTTGGGAGGAGGTCATTGAACCCTAGATTGGAAGGACCTTTAGACCATTCTACGAGGCAGAGGTTGAGCTATTGCCAAGCAGATCCCATGGCTAATCAACAACTACCTCCCCCACCTCTGTACCAGCAGGAGCTGATTCAGAGGCAGTTGGAAGAATTGTAGCAGATGCAGCAATGGTTCCAATGTATGCATGGTCAGGGTGCTTGGCCCTTGAAGGATTTTTACGATCCTTCAAACTATGGGGAACGTCCCGACGCCATGATTCCCACCGGAGACATAGAAATCAAGCCCCAAGTCTTAAGTTTGATTATGCATTTCCATGGGCTTGGCTCGAAGAACCCATTCCAGCACCTGGAGGATCTGACCACTTTGGTTCAGACCACCAGAGCAAGGAATGTGAACGAAGAGCAAATGATCATGAGGCTTTTCCCCCACTCTCTCAGGGGTAAGGCCGCACATTGGTATCGGACTATAGGAAGGCCGATTGAAACTTGGGCTGCTCTTAATCGGCTTTCTTGATGAAATTCTTTCCTATCGGAAGGACCAATGCCTTACGACGGGGGATTACGACTTTCGCCTAGCAGCCGGGGGAACCATTTCATGGTGCCTAGGAACAATTCTAGGAACTTTTGAGGAAGTGTCCACACCACAAGGTGCAGAAATGGCAACTCGTGCAGATTTTCTATCACGAGTTGGTTGAGCAACTCCCTAATCACATGGATGCTTCTTGCGAAGGCAATTTCCTCAACAAGGATGTAGATAATGCATACGACCTATTTGAGGAAATGAGCAAGAACTCAATTAATCACGCTTCCATGGATGCATTCAACCGATCCCAACAACCTTGGTCAAGTGGTAATGAGATCCAGGTTTCTCATTCATTTGACATGGAATTAATTTGTAATAAACTGGATAAAATAGGCTTGGTTGCTAAGAAAATGGAAGAATGGATGTCTGAGAATTCAGGAAACACTTCTTTACCCACTCAATCCCAGAATTCAGGATTCCATTCCTTACGAGCTCCCATGGGGCTGGAATTCGTGAACCAACTCGATTCGGCTAATCCTGTGAGCCAGGATTTCTCAGAACCATATGGGTTCCAAAATGGGGCCTTTGATCCCAGTTTCTCTGATCCTTCCTTCTCCTCATCCTCGTTTTGTGACGATCCATATGCAATGCTGGAGAATCTTAGGTCCAACCCATATTCCAACGCTTTTAACTCGGGATGGAGGAACCACCCTAGCTTCTCCTAGAAAAATCAGGGGCAACAGACCCAATCTCGACCCAGCAACTACGCATCTCAAAATCCTATGGGTCAGGGTCAAATATACACCCAGTTTCCACGATGACCGATTAATCAGCCATCCTCGAATGCCCAACAATCCGCGGGGTAGGCTGATTTAAACCAGCAAATGGTGGAAATGCAAGGGTCCATGCTTCAACTTATGCAACAAATGAAGACTTCCTTGGATAACTTGCAATCCGGGCTAATTGCAAACACCCAACAACCCAGATCCCTACCATCTCAACCAATACCCAAACCGCGTAATGTGCAAAATTATGGCAATAGAGCCCAAGGGTACAAGAATCAAAGGGATGGACACAACATGCTCAGGTGGTTGAGTAGGGTTGCTCTTCTTCTTCCTCTAGTTACATGACCAACCAAGGCCCTCCAATCTTCACTAATCCACCTCAATACCCAAACCCTTATGCCTCTACAAACTCTGTCACCTTGAGAAGTGGGAAGCAGACCCAGAGCCCTGAATTACCTTTTAGAAGTCAAAATCCTGGGGAACTTGAGAAAGAGGAGGAGGTTGAAGAAGACGATAAGGCCCAGGGAACGAAAATTAAAAATTCCACCCAAATCCCTTTCCCTAAGGCCCTATTGAAAACCAAGAAGAAAGCCCTAGATAGCAACGAGGAGCTTCTGAATTTATTCAAGAGCGTAGAGGTCAATATTCCGCTCCTCGATGCTATTAAGCACATCTCGACTTACGCTAAATTCTCAAAAGAACAGTGTTCCCAAAAGCGTAAGCCGAGAGAACCCACTCTGAGGAAGGTGATTCTCCCTGAGTAGGCAAGTTCTGTGATCCTACATTACCTTCGTCAAAAGAAGAAAGATCCAGGTGCCCCCTTGATCTCATGAATTATTGGGGAATACACTTTTGATAGGGTACTATTGGACCTAGGTGCATCCATCAACCTAATCCCAACTTTTATTTATGATAGGTTTGGGTTAGGTGAATTCAGGCCAACCTCAGTAATGCTACAATTAGCGGATTGATCAGTTACCACACCGAGAGGCGTTATTGAGGATGTAATTGTCAAGGTCAAAGATTTCTATTTTTTTGTAGATTTCCTTGTCCCTAACATGGATGTACCTAATGATTTGAGGAACACGCCCATCATTCTATGGCGTCCGTTCCTAGCTACCGTCAAGGCCAACGTAAATTATGAAAGCAGTAGTATGGAGCTTGCCTTTGGGGATAAGAAATTAACTTTGGATATTTTTACGGTGATAAGAGGATTTGAGGATTGTGGATTCATTGAGGAACTTGAGGATCAGGATCTTGAGATGTGTATGACAATCAATGCACTCGAGGACTCCATTAGCTTTAGCGAACCCAACCCACAACCCTCCTCCATGGTAGACCTGCCACATCCTGAAGAAGCTGTTGATTTTGTTCATTCCCAACCTCGTCCACTGGATCGTCCTAATGAATCTTCATCAGCATCCTCCCTTCCTTCAATTCTAAACCCACCCAGCTGGAATTAAAACCATTGCCCAAAAATTTGAAATATAAGTTCTTAGGACCTGAAAACACACTCCCTGTGATTATTACTATTGATTTGACTAAGGAGAAGGAATTGAGGTTAATTATGGTCCTTAAGAACAACTAGGAGGCAATTGGTTAGACCATCCATGACCTTAGGGGGATCGAGCCATCTTATTGTAATCATCGTATTTTCATGGAAGATGGATCCAGCCCTTCTCGTGAAATGCAAAGGAGACTAAACCCGAATATGCGAGAAGTGGTCAAGAAGGAGATAATCAAGTGGCTCGATGCTAGAATTATTTACCCAATCTCAGATAGTTCGTGGGTTAGCCCCATTCAGATTGTACCCAAGAAGGCGGGAATAACCGTTGTGACTAATGAGAAAGGGGAAACCTTCACCACTCGTTCAGATTCTACTTGGAGAGTCTGTATTGACTATAAGAAGCTGAACATAAGCACTAAAAAGGATCATTTTCCCTTGCCATTCATCAGTCAAATCCTCGAAAGGTTAGCCGGGCAAAAATATTTTTGCTTCTTGGACAGTTATTCGGGATATAACCAAGTCGCTATCCATCCTGAAGACCAGGAAAAGACAACTTTCACATGTCCCTACGGAACCTTTGCATTCCCTAGACTGTCGCTCGGGCTTTGCAATGCCCCTGCGACTTTTGAAAGGTACATGCTGGCCATCTTTTCTGACATTGTGGGAGATTGTCTTGAGGTGTTCATGGATGATTTCTCCATTTTCGGAGATTCTTTTGAGTCTTGCCTGGCTAACCTGGAAGTGATCCTTCAGAGATGCATCAAAACACAGCTGATCCTTAGCTGGGAAAAGTGCCACTTTATGACTCAAGAAGGCATCATCCTGGGTCGCATTGTCTCTAGTTGGGGAATTGAAGTTGATAGAGCTAAGGTGGATGCTATCTCTAGACTTCCTCCACCCACATCCGTAAAACAGATTCACTCTTTCCTTGGGCAAGTGGGTTTTTACAGGAGATTCATTAAGGATTTCTCGAAGGTTGCTCGGCCCTTGAGTAACCTTCTGGCCAAAGACACACCGTTCGAATTTGATGAATCATGCCGTAAGGCATTTTATTAATTGAAAATGGTAGTCACCTATGCCTTGATATTGAAACCACAGATCTGGACAGCCCCATTTGAGATTATGGCTGATGCATCTGATTATGCCGTCGGGGTTGTCTTGGGTCAAAAGATTGAGAAAAAGCCCTCTGTGATTTACTATGCCAGCAAAAATCTGGACGAGGCCTAGTGGAACTACACTGTTACTGAAAAAGAATTGCTAGCAGTAGTTTTCTCTTTAGAAAAATTCAGGGTTTATCTGTTAGGTTCTCATGTCATCATCTATATCGACCACTCGGCCTTGAAACATCTCTTGGCCAAAAAGGATGCCAAACCCCAGCTTATTCGCTAGATTCTGTTACTTCAGGAGTTTGATCTTGAAATCAGGGATAAAGTTGGGGCATAAAATGTAGTGGTGGATCACGTCTCAAGAATCCTAATTGATTCTTCTCATCCAGATGTCTCGATCTCTGATACTTTTTTGGATGAGACTATCCTCACAGTCTCAGGTATCCAAACCCCCTGGTTTGCGAATATTGTCAATTATTTGGCGATTGGTTAAATCCCCCACGATTGGACCAAACAACAACGGGATAGACTTGTTTCTGAGGCCAAATATTATTTTTGGGACTATCCTGAGCTGTACCACATTGGCACAGACCAGATTATTCGCCGATGTGTCTTGGAAATCGACTTCCATAGTATACTTGAGTTCTGTCACACATCCACATGTGGTGGACACCTTTCTAGGTAAAAGATGGCCGCAAAAATTTTGCAATCCGGATTCACTTGGCCGTCATTATTTAAGGATGCCCGGGAATTCTCTAAGTCATGCACCTGATGCTAGACACTCAGGAACATGGCTAAGAGAGATATGATGCCCCTGAACCCAATTCTTTCCATCAAAATTTTTCACATTTGGGGCATCGACTTTATGGGAACCTTCCCTCCTTCATTTGGACACCAGTATATTCTGGTTGCTATTGATTATGTGTCCAAGTGGATTGAGGCAACTCCAACTTGGACCATTGACCACAAGGTGGTCAGTGATTTTGTGAAGAGAAATATCTTCAGTTGGTTCAGGGTTCCTAGGGTAATTATCAGTGACGGTGGCACACATTTGACTCATGCCTAGTTTCCAAATTTACAATGAGAATACGGGGTGAATCATCAGATTTCCACACCTCACCACCCTCACACAAATGGACAGGCCGAGGTCTCCAATCAGGAAATCAAGAACATTTTTGTAGAAAACTGTTAGGCCTGATAGGAAGGACTAGACCCAAAGGCTAGATGATGCTCTTTCGGCTTACCGTATGGTGTACAAAATGCCTATCGGTATGTCTCCGTTCCACCTGGTGTTTGGTATGGCGTGTCACTTACCTGTAGAACTTGAACACCAGGCATTTTGGGCCATCAAGAAATGTAATGTGGACCATGAGTTGGTCGGGAAAACTAGGAAACTCCAACTATCTAATTTGGAGGAGCTTAGAAATGATGCTTATGAAAACACCAGAATCTATAAGGCAAGGACCAAAGCTCTCCATGACCAGATGATTTCACATAAGATCTTTAAGCTGAACCAGAAGGTCTGGCTTTTTGATTCTCGATTGAAGCTTTTCCCTGGTAAACTCAAGTCTAAGTGGGGCGGCCTATTCGTTATTGAGAGGATTTTCCTAACGGGGCCGTCGAAATCTCTGACCCAAAGACGGGTAATATTTTCAAGGTCAATGGACAGCGTCTCAAGCCCTTTGTCAACCATGTGCTCCCTGAACTCGTCTTTGACAAGGTTGCTCTAACCTTGCCCCAACCACCATGGGCAAATCATCGACCAATTGAAGGCACTAAACTCAGCACTTGTAAAGATTATTCCAAGATGACTAGAGTCTCATGGAAACCAGGTGTTATTCCTCCACTTCTACTCTCCTGCATGCTTTCATTTTTTTCACATTGAGGACATTGCAATAGCTAAGCATGGGGGCGTGGATATATTTTATAACCATTTTGTTAGATGTAACAGTAATTTCCTGTTATCTGATTCTTGTTAAAAAAAGAATTAGAATTAGGAGATGAGAACTTAGGCATTAGGAGTTGTAAACTTTAGGACTTAATACTTTGAGACCTGAATACTTAGACTCTTCAGGTCTTCAGGCTTAATTAGCCTGGGTGTCCACTCGAATGTGGATTTAGTCTCGAGTCCTAGCCAATTAAAATTTATTTCAATTTGGTAAATAATTTGGGATGATAAGCATGCAACTTACCAACCCACCCTTTGATTTGGGACGACTTTAAGCCTAAGCATGTACACACATTTTCTTTTTGCAATGACTCACTTCCTGACGGTTTTTACGGAAATTGGGTAGCTAATGGACCCACTTGGGTGGTATGGCTGCCAAGTTGTTAGTGGAAACAACTCGTCAGTCAATTGTCCAGAGCCCAGCCACAAGACCATTTTCATTGTACTGCCTTTAGGAAATCTTAGATCAAGAAAGCCACCTACTTAAAAAAAAAAATGGAGAAAGTAAAAAAACAAATAAAACCACACTTCACCGCACAAGTATGGCTAGCAAGTTGTCGGTGGTAACAGCTCTTCAGCTGGTTGTCCAGAACCTAGCTTACAAAAAAAAATGCCCAATAATTCCCAAAACACTTAGGGAACAAGCAGGGAAGTAGAATAAACTGGGGAGATATACACTGGGTTCGCCCTTGTGTCGACCCCATATAAAAAAAAGTAGGGAGAAATCTATCGATCGAAAGGATAAACCTCTAGGCAGGTCACCTAGGGTCGAAGAAACCCGAAGTCCATTTTAACGACTGTCGAGTGAGATGCCTAGCACTTAGAGTCCTTTTCGAGTCTTGGGTGGGTTGGGTAGCCGTAAAAAGTTATCTCGAAACTCTCAAACTTCAAAAGTACAGAAGAATTAGAAAAGAAGAAAAACAAAAAAAAAAATTTCTCTTCTCAAGTAAGGCGAGGGCTTGGACGGTTAGCATTCTGGCAAGCACCCAAACACTGTTGAGTTTTCGTAATTAGGTCTTGGGGTTGAGATTTTCTAAAGCAATCAATGAATTTTGCCTAAATAATCGAATCTTGATTCTACTTTTGCACATAGCATTTAGGTTAATTTTGCTACGGACTAGCAAAAAGTAAGCATGGGGGTATGATGAACACACAAAAATTCATGATAAATTGCTTATTTATGATAGTTCCTATGTTTAGCATTGCATATCATGTTGTAAATATTGCATAACATTCATTGCATGGAATTTAGGATAGTTGTATGTTTTATCTAATAATTGCTTCATTTTATATGGCCAGGGGGCACTGTGACATCCATACGGGTTTCGGATGGCAAATCCAACCATACTGATGGATCCGGAGCGACGATCACAGTTCGGCATCGTGGGAATCATCTTAGTATGAGCACCATGGTACCCTCTACAAGAAGAAGAAGATGGATGATCCAGATGGCATCACGTGCTGCCATCCAGACTGCCCACCATCGGCCAATAGCCACCGCCCACTCCCTTCATCATCTGCACCCTTGAATCCTAACCACTGGATCAAGATCTAACGGCTGGGAAGCATCTGCACCAAACTCTCCACGCGACACAAAGGCCGACGTGGCACATTGGTTGATGCGGTGGTTCACAAGGAAGGGGAGTAGGTTCAAATCCCCGCAGCCCCCTCCCAATCTCAAATCAACCGTATGCATAGCAGTAGCAGCAGCAAATGCAAAGCAGCAACGGCAGCGCAGTGCATGTGCGTGTGTGCCAGTGCATGATAGTGCGCACACAGCAGGGTGCCAAGTGATCAACACGCGTGATGGGCTGCAGCGCAGCACGAGCACAAGTGCGGTTGGCGTTAGCTTTCAACAATAGTTGGGCTGACCTACAGCGACGCTTACAGCCGTCGCTACTTCTTTGCAAGCCAACAGAGCCAGCTAAGGGCATAAGTGGATGTTAGCTGTCTGTAGCAACATTTCCAGTGACGGTCAGGAGGTCACTAAAGGTCCTTTATCCATTTTTAGCCTCTTCTCCTCCACTATAAAAGGACCTACACCCCCTCCCTTCCAAGCTATCTCTACCTACTCTTCTCCCACCTACCCTCAACCTCTAGCAAGCCTAACAACGATCTATTAGAGCTTGTTCTCAAGCTCCCAGGGTTCTTATTAGTGTAGCAAACCTCTGCCCCACCAAATACTCCTCCAACTTCCCATCCGCCTTGGTAGGCTGCCTTGGAGCAGTCCTCCCACCTCCATTCCTATAGCAGATCACCTCCGTCTTCTCACCTCCATTCCAGAGCCACGCTGAAGCTTTCCTCAACCCAATGCCCTAATGCATCTCACCTCCATCGTCCCGCTCCTTACGTCCTTCGTCCGAGCTTCCTCTAAGCACCGTCGTCTGACCGAATAGCCGATTTGGGAGATTTCCTCTCACCCCCTCTCTTTTTATGCTTTCGTAGTTTATTGTAATTGATATTGGAAGTAATATATATGAGATTTGTTCCACATCTCTATCTTGAGATTCGTTTGCTTGTTTTCTTCTTACAAAAATACAAAAAAATAACAAAACCCTAAAATACCAGAAAGAAACAAATCAAAGCGCGATTTTCACTTAAAGTAAACGTCGCCTCCCTGTGTTTGACTTGGGACTCCCATGGAGTTTCGGTATAAATTTTTTCTGAACGACGTGTTTTACAACTACGACAATGGGTTACTTGTAACCCTGATTTCTAACACATGAAACACGCTCAATCAGTACACTCTTATCCTCTTATCAAATTGTGCTTCCATGAATCAATCTTAATCTTGTTTTTCACTCTCTAAAAACCTTTCTTGCTACTGGAATATTTTCTTGTTAGGTACCAGATGGTACCAGTACCCATCATCGGTATCGGTACTAGTTGGGCGCAATAGTGCCTGCTTTAGCGAGTAGGTACCGATACTGAAGATGAGTACCAGTACTAGCTCGAATATCTAGTTGGAACAGAACCAGTACCAGTACTAATCATCAGTATCGGTACATGCAAGCTTAAGTGTGTTTTTGAATGAGCACATCAAAGGAAATACTATGTTTTACTCATTATTTTCTTCTACTCTTGTTGCTTATTTTCCATATGGCACCTAAATCTAAGAGTGAGGGAAAGGCACCTCAAGATGCATTTCACAAATTTTACATCAATGAGGATGCCAAATCAAAGTTTGGTTGGTATAAAAGCCTAAAACTTCACCATTGTAGGCTAGTTGAGTAGAAAGATTTTTCTCTACAAATCTTTAATTTCACCACCAATCTTTCTGAACAAAAACTTGTACATTGCTTTAATGAGTCATTTTTTTCAATGTTCCTAGAGTATATCCTGATGTCAACTGCTTATTTTTTGCCAATATCCAAGAACAAGAAAATCGAGGTCATCTTGCCCTAACAACAAATATATTTGGTCAAAAAATCACCATCACACTAAAATTCTTATCAACCATCACTAAATGTCCAAATGAAGGTCATGCTTTTAACACTCTTAAGGAGCAATTTTCTACTTATAAAATCCATGAAACTCTCTTGCTCCATAACTATCAGGGGAAAGCATTGGTTGCCCCGAACATGACCCTGTTTGCTCGTGTTC
Organism: Thalassia testudinum; assembly: GCA_037157565.1. Lineage (NCBI taxonomy): Eukaryota > Viridiplantae > Streptophyta > Magnoliopsida > Alismatales > Hydrocharitaceae > Thalassia > Thalassia testudinum. The sequence goes on along the minus strand of JAZHRO010000007.1, from coordinate 22,763,559 downwards.
TTTTTTGAATCTTAGCATAAAACTTAAGGGCTAAAAATTCGGGATTCCAAAAAATTCCCTTCGACATTTTACCCTTAATTTATGCTATCATCACAATTTTTCTGATAAATTGTAACATGATTTTCCTTCATTTTCTTAGATCCCATTACCGTGCTTTTACTTTACGATTGGACATCTTCGTATCTCACATTCTTCACAAAAATAAAATTGACCTCTCTAATTTTACTCCTCTTAGAAAAATGGTCCATTTCAAATGGTCCACTCTTCAGAAAATGGGAGTGAAACCTGCTAGAGAGGAATCCTTTAGTGATAATGAAGAAGAAGAATATGTTGATCCAAATGCTTAATCTTTTTCTTATCAACCTTCAAACTCATCCTCGGCTTTTGTTTCAATAACCTATTATTGAGAGTGCTGAATCGGTATTTAAAAGTATTACGTTGTAGTACAATCGAAAAAGTGTTCACAATAGATATAATTTTCTTACTCGAAAAGATTTATGAGGTCGAACACAGGGAGTAAATTGGCATTTAGAAATTAAGATCACAATTTAAACTTGAAAGAAAGTGTAATAGTAGTTGTATCAAAGTGCAAAAATATGGGAGTAAAATGGTGATGTAGGTCACCAAATACTCCTACAATGTCACTAAAGGATTCTTTAATTAGATGACTTAAAGTGTTTGATTGCTTTTCTCTTCTCCTTCCTTGTTCTTCTTCTTTGGCTTCTGTTTGAATTCCAATTCTTCTCTTTCTCTTCTCTGTCTCTCTATGCCTTTGTGATCCCTCTTCTTCTTTCTCTTCTTTCTTTGTCTTTGGCCTTCTCTTCCTCTAGATCTACCTTCTACCTTTGCTTCTTCTTCTTCTTTCTTCTGCCTTGGCCTTGAGCAGTGTTGGCCCTCTGCAATGACCCGATTCCCGAATCCCTACGAGACACGAGAATCGGACCGACTCGACTAATCCCAAGACCTAGTCGTCCAACGAGGAAGTAACCAAAAGAGCAGTAAAATAAACCACATTCAGCATGAATATAACTAGCAGTAATAAAATACAGTAGTAAGAAAAGGAAATACTACAGTTTACACCACCACAATAGAAGGGAAATAAATATGTACATAACATAAAGTTTCGACAAGGAAAGTACAGGGAGTAACAAAGAAAACTACTCACAACAGTGGAAGAAAAGTACAAAAAGTACTACAAGTAACTCTACTGGACCCTACTAGGCCCAGCGTTCTCTACAGCCGCTGACCCTGGCTGCTCAACACCTGGTCCTAAAAGGTAACGAGTGTAACACGTCAGCGAAATGCTGAGTAGAGTGGCAACTAAAAGCTAAAGAAGCAGAGGAGTGCACAGTAGCTGTTATAATTTTTACTTTCGTTAATTACGTCTTTCTATTAATTCACTATTGATTTATTTCTCAAATCCCTCTCTTGATCTCGAATGTTCCGCGTGGAAATGATCTTGATTGCAGTCTTTTCTGAAAAGTAGAAGTAACACGTGGTGCTCCCCTGGCCGGGAGAGTCCCCGGTGGTGGTCCTACCCTCAGTCAACCACCCCAAGGTCACTGACAGACGTAACGGTGACTACGGCACGCGCGATAAGCGCAAGGGTAGCTAACCCGCACTAGTACGCGGTCAGTCGTTTTCGTTAACGGGTGCACCCAAAGCACAACACGGAACCAGTATAGGGCAGAGCCCTCTCAGTAACAGGGGTCCTACCCCTCCACAGTCCGCACACCCTCGCCTGACTACCCTGGTTTACCCAGTGGGCCTAACAAGTCAGTGTAGGAGGGTTAGTAGAACCCCGAGGCCCGTGGGGCTGCTAGTGCTCTCCCTACACTAGTAGCTCTCCTAGGTACTGCGTATGCGAGGGCCAACAAGTCGGTGTACAGTGGCCAAACCCACCCCGATCTTAACCTAAGGGCAGTAAGCTCCCCTCTACACTAAGAGGTAATGTGTGCATCTCTTTGATACCACGTACCCAAGAGACAACCCACTTCCACATTTCACTTTCTCAGTTCCATTCTATTCTCTTTCAAGGAGTTCTACTCCTAATTCCCCGTAGGGTTCATGTTCTTTTTGGTTTGGCCATTTTAGGTTTCACCGTTCTAGTTTTACGTTCATACAACACATGTTCTCCATCATATTTCTTTATTCACAACAGGCAGCTGTTAAATCAATTTACAGGAAGTTGTTATTTCCTTTCCACTTTTCCAAGACTGCAATATTTATATGTTCCACTAGTTTTCCAGTCCTAGGATTCATGTCGTACCCTAGGATCTATCATTCAATCTAGTTTTCCAGTCCTAGGATTCATGCAATACCCTAGGATCTATCATTCAATCTAGTTTCTCAGTCCTAGGGTTCATGCAATGCCCTAGATTCTATTAATTGTTCCACAATTGTAATAAATTTTGCTAAGTAAATTAAAAAGCCACTCTACCAGCGAAAACGAGAGTACTGGGGGCGTGGTCAGCAATCCTGTGTGCCTCCGCAACCCCCAAGACTGTAACGGAATAGGGTCTTAACACAAGGATCAATCACAAGGAGTTTCTCAGAATGGTATACAATTACTGTAAATGGGTAGAGGAATTTATTCTTGAAAGAGCGCAACTCAAAATGCAGAAAATGGACTCCGAACGGGCCCTAAATGGGTCAAAAATGATGAAACTATCCAAAATCAGACGTCTTAAAAGGTGGGTCAGGTCATACCCTAGTTCTCCGTAGTCCTTCAGACGTCCAGAAGCCCCTGGGACATCTGTCTTGGTTTCTAGACGTCCGATTGTCTCCCCGGACGTCTAAAGGTTCTCTCCGTCGTCTGGCACTGCAGCCAGACATCTGATTTACATGGGATGGCGAGCCCTCGCGCCCTCCCGAGCAGAACCTGCGCACACACACACCTACTCTCTGCACGACGAAACGCAGACGAAGTCGCGGCGGACGGCTGCATGGCCGTACACGCAAGAAAGGGAGAAGATAGAAATATCTTAACTTTCAGACGTCTGGACAGTCCTCCAGACGTCTTCAGCGTCGTCTGGTCGTAAGTCCAGACGTCTGATTCTAGAAAATTTTCCAGAACCAGAGCTCGATTCGCTCTCCGCCAGCGATGCACGGCCGCGTCGCGCCCCGTCTGCCTGCTGCCCGAGCTGTAGCAGCCCTCCACGACACCCCACTCCCGCTGCTACACCGCCGGCCAGCTCTAGCTGCCCCAGCAAGCTCGAATCCTCGCGGTCGAGCTTCTTCCTTCCACTCGCAACCCTCCTTCCCGTACGCTCACCGCGGCCGCTGCTGCCACCGCTCACTCGCTCGCTTGCGCTCTCGCACTGGCAGGGAGAAGGAGAAGAGGAAGGCGGAGGAGATGAGGGTGAGGGAGAGGACGAGGGTGTCTTATAAGGCCACGCATGGAGAGAGAGAAGAGAGCGGTGCACCTGCAGGAAGAAAGAGAGGAAAAGAGGAATGAAAGTGGCGGGTGTAGTCTGCACGCGCACGTGCGCAGACGCAACCCCGTACGCTGAAAAAATTTATTACCAGACGTCTGGACAGACGTCTGGGCCACTTCCCAGACGTCTTAAAACCTGTCTGATGCCACGTTCGTAACAATATAACAAACTCAAAGGAAGTTTCGTCCTTGAAACTTGCGCTAACTAGGGTGCGGGAAAGAACAACATATATAAACATAACAAACTCAAAGAGGACCGAAGCCGGTCTGAAAAGACGTACCCGCGAAGAGCTCCGAGTACCGCTCCCGCATTGCCGCCTCAGGCTCCCAGGTAGCCTCCTCGTACCGCTGGCTCCTCCACAAAACCTTCACCAGGGGTACTTGCTTTCGTCTCAAACTGCGGATGGCTCTGTCAAGAATCTGTACTGGCAGCTCGGGGTAGGTCAAGTTGTCCCCCACCTAGACTCTCTCATGACTCAGGACGTGACTGGGATCAGCAATGTACTTCCTGAGGTTGGACACGTGGAACACGTCGTGCACACCAGAAAGCTAAGGAGGGAGGGCAAGTCTGTAAGCAACGGGTCCAACCCGCTCCAGGACCTCAAAGGGCTCCACGAACCACGACGCGAGCTTCCCTCTCACCCCAAACCGCTGCAGGCCCTTCATGGGCGAAACACGACGGAAGACGTGGTCCCCAACCTCAAACTGCACCTCTCTGCATCTCCGATCCACGTAGCTCTTCTGCCTGCTCCTGACAGTGCGGAGTCGCCTGTGGATCTGCTCGACTACCTCCTGACTCTGCCGAATCAACTTGGGGCCAACCTCCCACTTGGTCCCCACCTCTGTTGGTGCTAGAGTACCACGATCATTTGTTTTGATGATAACAAAACACGTGTTATTTAACATTTGCAATTTGAGTCCTAGATTTCAGGTCAATTGCAAATGAAGACGTGTTTAGACGGAACTCGAGCTCGCATCCAGGACGGATTGGAGGAGCTTGACGGAAAATAGAGGAGGTTCGCGTGGAGCGAAAGATTGGAGATGGAAGACAAGAAGAATAGGATAGATTCCTTTTTATCCTTTCATGTATCTCTTGTATTTATTTTCTTGCTCTTTATTTTCCTTAGACATTATGTTAAAGAGCCTCAAAGAACCCTAACAGTAGTCCTAGGAACACCTGCACAACCCTAGGATACTTAGGTTTTCTGTAGAACACTTAGAAAACCAATATAGGGTTAAAACAGACTCTCCAGACGTCTAATTCACAAATCAGACGTCTGATAAAGAACTTTAAGACGTCTGACTGTTATTTCAGACGTCTGATAACTGTTAGACTGGACATAGTTAGTTCTGTCTGATGAATTCAGACGTCCAGACCTTATACCAGACGTCTTAGGAGACGTCTGATGACTTTGCCAGACGTCCAGTTAGTGGACCGTTGGCTGGCTTAGAAGACACTCAAGAATATGACCGTTAGAGCCTTATCAGACGTCCATAGGACTTCACAGACGTCTGATAAATGACCGTTTTGCCTCGGCTGACCCAAAATCTCTTCTCAGAGATTTTCTAGCCGTTGCAACGTTTGGAAATCAATTCCCACGGTAAAAGTAGGTTTCCAGACGTCCAGACTTAGTGCCAGACGTCCTCTATGTCGTCTGATGGACTTGTACAAAAACCCTGTTTAGATCTGATTCAAGTCAGGGAGAAACCCGCATAGAATCAGACGTCTGACCTTGGAATCAGACGTCTTAAAGTGGCCTTCCAGACGTCTGATGCCAGAATTAGACGTCTGATAACCCTGTGAAGTGTAATCATTGTCCTGATTTCGGCCTGATTCTCTTGGGCTTTGCACCCAACGGCTATGGAAGCTTTTCCAAGCCTTCCAAAGCCTTCCTAAGGCCTCTATAAATAGAGGGGAACCTTTGTAACACAAAAACACACAAGATACACACTAAGAAAAACAAGAGACACACCTAAGCAACTTAGTTCCACTCTTTTATGTCCAATTGAGGCCCTTGCTCTCCAAGCTCTAGTTTCATTCTCTTGAGAGCATCAAGCCTTCGCGCGCCCGCTCTCCCGCTGTTGATAACGAGAGCGACGTAGCGCCATCGCGTGGCACACGCACCGCGTCATCGTCGACGCACTCCTTGCAAAGGGGAGTTTCCTATTTCCTATAGAAGCTAGGTTTAATTTTGTTGGCTCTATAGGACTGTTGTTTATTTTATCTTTGTATTTTGGTTGGGTATTCGCTTTGCGAATTCCCGTCTCCTTCGTGGGACAAAATCCTTCTCGTGGAGAGAAGGGGTTGAGGAACGCTACCCTCGTACTTGTAGCGTGGTTGTATTGAGGTTGAATCACCCTCGTTCAAAGTGATTCGGTTAGTGGATTTGATCAACTAGGTTGATCGGAAAATCCTAACTCGAGAGGGTTAGGTGGTGGTTTTTACCCGGTTTGGGTTTCCACCTAAAAATACCTGTGTACATTTTGTGATTGCCTATTTTGTGATATTGTTTATATTTATTTCCGCATATTTTTACGTCACCCCTCCTAGAAGGGAACCTTCAACCTCAACCCAACTCAAGGGTGCCGTACACCTCCGTCCGTACAGAGCCTCGTAGGGAGCCATGCTGATGCTCGAGTGATAACTGTTGTTGTATGCAAACTCTGCCAGGGGCAAGTGTTCCTCCCAAGAGCCCCTCTAGTCCAGTACACTGGCACGTAAAAGGTCCTCAAGTGTCTGTATCGTGCGCTCAGACTGTCCGTCTGTCTGAGGGTGGTAAGTTGTACTGAATCTCAACCGCGTCCCCAGGGCCTGCTGAAACTCAGCCCAAAATTGGGTATCACGGTCGGGTACGATCTCCCGCGGAACTCTGTGTAGTCGTACCACGTCGCGGATATACCTCTCTGCCAACTGTGCTGGTCCCAAGGTGACTCAAATTGGCAAGAATCGTGCCGTCTTCATTAGTCTATCTACAATTACCCAGACTGCGTCATGTCCTCGCTGGGTAACAGGTAAGCCCACCACCAAGTCCATGGTGATGCTCTCCCACTTCCACTCTGGCACTGGAAGTGGCTGTAGCGGCCCTGCAGGCCTCTGATGCTCGGCTTTCACCTGCTGGCACACTAAGCACTGCTGCACGAATTCACCCACATCCTGCTTCATCCCCCTCCACCAAAACTCGCGTCTCAAGTCATGGTACATCTTCGTGTTTCCGGGATGTATGGTGAATCTGGAACCGTGTGCCTCAGTCAAGAGCTCTCTCAACAGCTCCTCGTCTCTGGGAACGCACAACCGTCCCCTCAGGCGTAGCACCTGGTCTGTGAAAGAGAGTCCCCTGGGTCTCCTGACAGTACTTTGTCGCGCAAGGACTGCAAGTACGGATCGGCCATCTGTCCTGTGATGATGCGGTCTATCAGCTCTGGCCTATTCTGTCGTGTCACAGTCACCGCCCCACAATGCCCTCGTAACTCTAGGGGTCGCCAACTACCCATCTCCTCCAAAAGACTCCAACTCTGTAACTGTAAACTGGCCAGGTGTGCGGGCGCCTTCTGGCTCAAGGCGTTAGCCACCACATTGGCCTTTCCCGTGTGGTAGGAAATGCTGTAGTCATAGTCCTTCAGGAGCTCCAACCAACGTCTCTGTCTCATGTTGAGCTCCTTCTGGTCAAATAGGTATCTGAGGCTCTTGTGATCTGTGAAAATCTCGAAGGTCTTACCGTACAAGCAGTGCCTCCAGGTCTTCAGCGTGTAGACAACAGCTGCCAGCTCCAGGTCGTGGGTAGGGTAAGTATGGTCATGGGGCTTCAGTTATCGCGAAGCGTAAGCGACAACGTGACCCCTTTGCATGAGCACACCCCCTAACCCTTGCAAGGAGGCATCCGTGTACACAACGAACCCGCCACTACTGTCAGGGATGGTGAGCATGAGAGCCGAAGTCAACCTCTCCTCCAGCTCTTGAGAACATGCCTCACAGGTGTCTGTCCAAGTGAAGGGCACGTCCTTCCGGGTCAACTGTGTCATAGGACGTGCAATCTGTGAAAAACCCCTGATGAACCATCTGTAGTAGCCTGCCAGTCCCAGGAAACTGTGAATCTCAGAGACTGTACACGGTCTCTCCCACCTGAGCACTGCCCTGACCTTGGCTGGGTCCACCGCGAAGCCGTCCCCAGAGATCACATGACCGAAGAAGGTCACCTCCCTCAACCAGAACTCGCACTTGCTGTATTTGACGTACAGCCTACGTTGTCTCAGTGTGTCCAGAACCATCCGCAAGTGCTGTCCGTGCTACGTCTAATCTCGATGATAGATGAGTACATCATCAATAAATAGCACCACGAATTGGTCCAAGTACGGTCTAAACACCCGATTCATCAGGTCCATGAAAGCAGCGGGGGCATTGGTCAGCCCAAACAGCATGACCAAAAACTCATAGTGTCTGTACCGGGTGCGGAAAGCCGTCTTGGAGACGTCTGCCTCCCTGATCCTCAACTGGTGGTATCCAGACCTCAAGTCGATCTTGGAGAACACCGTGGCACCTCGCAACTGGTAAAACAAGTCGTCGATCCTCGGTAGCGGATATTTGTTCTTGATGGTGACCCTATTCAGCTGTCTGTAGTCCACACAAAGGCGTAGGGTAACATCCTTCTTCTTTACAAAGAGTACCGGGGCTCCCCAGGGAGACACACTAGGCCTCACAAAGCCCTTCTCCAAGAGATCCTGCAACTGAGACTTGAGCTCTCGCAGCTCAAGCAGTGCCATCCTGTATGGTGTGGTGGAGATGGGTCTAGTCCCTGGTACTAGTGAGATCTCAAACTCGATCTCACGCTCGGGAGGTAGTCCTGGTAACTCGTCTGGGAACACGTCAGGGTACTCTCTGACCACCGGAATGCTCTGGAAGTCAGCCATAGGGCTGGGCTCTGCCACCACACAAGCTAGGAAGCCCTCACACCCTTGGCCCAAAAGTCTCGCCGCCCAAAGTGCTAAAATGCACCTGAAGCCTCCATCCACTAGCTGACCGTGAAACTTGAAAGAAGGAAAATCCGGTATGGAGAAGACGATCTTCCTCTCAAAACAGTCCACCAAAGCGTAATAAGCGGACAGCCAGTCCATCCCCAGAATTATGCCAAAGTCCTCCATCTATATCATAATCAGGTCAGCTGGTAGACTATGTCCCCCGATACTGGCCTCGCAACCCGTGTACACCTCCTCAGCTACAAATAGCTGACCACTCGAACCTCTGATTACGAACGGATTCTCTAACAGCATATAATCCTAGCCCAAACTAACTGTGAAACTGGTTGCGACAAACGAGTGCGTAGCGCCGGAATTGAAAAGTGTGTAAACGAGTCTGCCGGAAACTGAAACCATACCTGCCACCACCGATCCCGAAGCTCTGGCATCCCTGTGTGTCAGGGCGTTGATACGTCCCTCAGCTCTAGGTGCGGACGAAGCAGCCACACTCTGTGTCGGAAAGGTAGGTGCTGGCCGGTACCCTCCTCGTGACTGCTGTCCTCCTCCCCGCGCCTGGGAACCGCGGCCTCTTGCGCGCCCTTCGGTGCTAGGCGCGGGAAGTATCTGCTGAACTCCTGCCCTAGACGGGCAATCCCTCCTGATGTGGCCCGGCTGGCCACACTGGTAGCAGAGGGTAACCCGACTCCCGCCCTCAGTGGGTCCCTGCTCTCGGCTGAGCGGGAGTCCGGTGCTGGCAACTGGCCCATGTCGAGGGCCCCCAAAGGCCACTAATGGCCCTGCAAAATGTGACGGCTCTCCTGCGGACGCCACATGTCTCCTCTCTTGCCGGCCCTGTGAAAAGTTTGGCTGGAAGGGCCTCTTCCGCCTGCCGTCAGTTGTCTCGCGGGAACGGGTTGGTCTCCTCGTAGGTCATAGTTGCCTCCACCACCCTCGAAAATGTAGGCAGCTTCAGGGGTTTGACATACCTCCGAATCGCAGGCCGGAGCCCCTCGGTGAACCTCCAAAGGCGCTCCTCCTCAGTGGCTACTACTGTCGCTGCAAAGCGGGACAACTCCAGAAAACGCGTGCGGTACGTGCTCACGGTCATCGTCCCCTGGCGGAGAGTGTGGAACTCCCGCCTCCTCTGGTCCTACCATGTCAGGGGAAAGTACTGCTCGCAGAAGAGGGTGACGAACCAGTCCCAGGTCAGCTCGTCCTTCTCCTGTCCCTTGACCGCCCTCCACCACCTGTGTGCCACACTCTCCAGCAGGTATGTGGCAAAGGCCACGCGGCACTCCATCGGGGGGCGAAGGGTGTCGAAAACCTTCTCGAGCTGCTCGAGACAGTCCTCTGCCTCGGTCGGGTCCTCATCTCCGATGAAGGAGGGGGGCTTCAGCTTCCGGAACTGCCCGAAGAGCTCGAAGTGGCGCTGCAATGGAGATGCTGGTGCGCCTCCAGGTAAAGGAGCCTCGTGCACAGAAGTGTCGGAGGAAGGTGGGGGCGGTGGCTGCCCATCCCTTCCCCCATGTCCAGCATCGCATCCATCATGTGGTCCCACAGAGGACTCCCCCTCCGCATCCCCAGGGAGAGGCGCTCGGGGCGGTGGGTGGAGCTCCTCTCACACAATATCCCATATCAGCTGGGCGAGGTCCTGGGCCTGAATGCCCAGGAGCAGTGGCTGGTCCACTGAGGCGTCGACAGCAGCACGCCCACCTCGCCGACCTTGCCCTCGGCCGCACCTGCGGCCCGCCTCACTAGTCCCGCGACGAGGCATCTCCTGCAAGGAGACGCGAAATAGAACAAAAACACGTCAATATGGAACGATATCTAACGAAAAAGTCTAAGAGCTTATGCCAAAAGAAATGTTGTGGTGGCTACTCTAGTCACAGACATGTGAATTGGTTATTTTACAGTTAGTTGGTTCACTTCTCGGGACGACCTTGCTTTGATACCATCTTGTAATGACCCGATTCCCGAATCCCTACGAGACACGAGAATCGGACCGACTCGACTAATCCCAAGACCTACTCGTCCAACGAGGAAGTAACCAAAAAAGCAGTAAAATAAACCACATTCAGCATGAATATAACTAGCAGTAATAAAATACAGCAGTAAGAAAAGGAAATACTACAGTATACACCACCACAACAGAAGGCAAATAAATATGTACATAACATAAAGTTTCGACAAGGAAAGTACAGGGAGTAACAAAGAAAACTACTCACTACAATGGAAGAAAGGTACAAAAAGTACTACAGGTAACTCTAGTGGACCCTACTAGGCCCAGTGTCCTCTGCAGCCGCTGACCCTGGCTGCTCAAAACTTGATCCTGAAAAGTAACGAGTGTAACACGTCAGTGAAATGCTGAGTAGAGTGGCAACTAAAAGCTAAAGAAGCAGAAGAGTGCACAGTAGCTGTTATAATTTTTACTTTCGTTATTTACGTCTTCCTATTAATTCACTATTGATTTATTTCCTAGATCCTTCTCTTGATCTCGAATGTTCCTCATGATCTTGATTGCAGTCTTTTCCGAAAAGTAGAAGTAACACATGGTGCTCCCTTGGCCGGGAGAGTCCCCCATGGTGGTCCTACCCTTAGTCAACCACCCCAAGGTCACTGACAGAAGTAACGGTGACTATGGCACGCGCGATAAGCGCACGGGTAGCTAACCCACACTGGCGCGCAGTTAGTCGTTTCCGTTAACGGGTGCGCCCAAAGCACAACACGGAACCAGTATAGGGCAGAGCCCTCTCAGTAACAGGGGTCCTACCCCTCCACAATCCGCGCGCCCTGGCCTGACTACCCTGGTTTGCCCAGTGGGCCTAACAAGTCGGTGTAGGAGGGCTAGCAGAACCCTGGGGCCCGTGGGGCAGCTAGTGCTCTCCCTACACTAGTAGCTCTCCTCGGTACTGCATACGCAAGGGCCAACAAGTCGGTGTGCAGTGGCCAAACCCACCTCGGTCTCAACCTAAGGGCGGCAAGCTCCCCTCTACACTAAGAAGTAATGTGTGCATCTCTTTGGTACCACGTACCCAAGAGACAACCCACTTCCACATTCCACTTTCTCAGTTCCATTCTATTCTCCTTCCAGGAGTTCTACTCCTAATTCCCCATAGGGTTCATGTTCCTTTTGGTTTGGCCATTTTAGGTTTCACCGTTCTAGTTTTACGTTCATAGAACCCATGTTCTCCATCATATTTCTTCATTCATAACAGACAGCTATTAAATCAATTTATAGGCAGTTGTTATTTCCTTTCCACTTTTCCAAGACTGCAATATTTATATGTTCCACTAGTTTTCCAGTCCTAGGATTCATGTCATACCCTAGGATCTGTCATTCAATCTAGTTTTCCAGTCCTAGGATTCATGCAATACCCAAGGATCTATCATTCAATCTAGTTTCTCAGTCCTAGAGTTCATGCAATGCCCTAGATTCTATTAATTGTTCCACAATTGTAACAAATTTTGTTAAGTTAATTAAAAAGCCACTCTACCAGTGAAAATGGGAGTACTGGGGGCGTTGTCAGCAACCCCCATGACTGCAACGGAATGGGGTCCTAACACAAGGATCAATCACAAGGAGTTTCTCAGAATGGTATTCAATTACTGTAAACAGGTAGAGGAATTTATTCTGGAAAGAACGCAACACGAAATGCGAGAAACGGACTCCGAACGGGCCCTAAGCGGGTCAAAAACGACGAAACTGCCCAAAATCAGACATTTGGAAACTCTTCCAGACGTCTTAAAAGGTGGGTCAGGTCATACCTTAGTTCTGCTTAGTCCTCCAGACATCCAGAAGCCCGCTGGGACGTCTATCTTGGTTTCCAGACGTCCGATTATCTCCCCGGACGTCTGGAGGTTCTCTCCATCGTCTGGCACTGCGACCAGACATTCGATTTACGTGGGATGGCTAGCCCTCGTGCCCTCCCGAGCAGAACCTGAGCACACACACACCTGCTCTCAGCACGACGAAACGCAGACGAAGTCGCGGCGGACGACTGCATGGCCGTACACGCAAAAAAGGGAGAAGATAGAAATATCTTACCTGTCAGACGACTGGACAGTCCTCCAGACGTCTTCAGCGTTGTCTAGTCATAAGTTCAGACGTCTGATTCCGGAAAATTTTCAAGAACCAGAGCCCGATTCGCTCTCCGCCCACGATGCACGGCCGCGCCGTGCCCTGTCCGCCTGCTGCCCGAGCTGCAGCAGCCCTCCGCGACACCCCACGCCCACCGCTCCAACGCCAGCCGGCTCTAGCTGCCCAGCAAGCTCGAACCCTCGCGGTCGAGCTTCTTCCTTCTGCTCGCAACCCTCCTTCCCGCACGCTCACCGCGGCCGCTACTACCGCCGCTCACTCTCTCGCTCGCGCTCTCGCACTGGTAGGGAGAAGGAGAAGAGGAAGGCGGAGGAGATGAGCGTAAGGGAGAGGGCGAGGGTGTCTTATAAGGTCGCGCGGGGAGAGAGAGAAGAGAGTGGCGTGCCTGCAGGAAGAGAGAGAGGAAAAGAGGAATGAAAGCGGCGGGTGCAGTCTGCGCACGCACGCGCGCAGACGCAACCCCGTACGCCGAAAAAATTTATTACCAGACATCTGGAAAGGGTTCCAGATGTCTGGACAGACGTCAGGGCCACTTCCCAGATGTCTTAAAACCTGTCTGATGCCACGTTCGTAACACCTTCTCTTATTCTTCTTCCCTTCTTCCTTCAGCCTTGATCTTTCTCTGAATTCGACTAAGTGTCGAAGGTTAACTCCTCAGAGAAAAACCCCCCTTCCCCTACGTAGCTCTCTTCTCTCTTTCTCTCTTTTCCATTTCAGACCCACTCTCCCAGAGCCTTTAACAGGTCGGGTAATCGAACCTAATGTAGACCCAGGTCTAGGCTCACCGACATGTGTGGTGAGCGAGGAGTGAATAGGTAAGGTAGTCGGGTCGTGGCCAGGTCCGCAGGCTATATCGCAGACGAGTCCGTGAGAGGGGGGAGGAGGACCTCACCCTTAATGTTGGAAGCAATAAGCCTCTAACACTTTTTCCCTTTATGCATACACAGGCAGCCTTCTACTTTCAAGGTGGGACTAAATGGCCTACCTTCGTTCACGTGCGGCAGCAGCAGATGGTTTCCTCAATTGGCGAGGCTGCAGAGTCCTTCAATGCTAATCAAAGGTCTGGATGCGTGCATGCCTCAAATCTACACCGCCTGGGGGTCTCTCCTGAAGTAGAGTGTGACCAGGAGTGGCTTGGAGCTTGCTTCAAGCTTACCAGTAATGGCGATCGGTGGCTGAACCTAAAATCACTAGCATAGCCTTGTAGCCAAGTCAAAATGTTCAGAAAGGGTCGCCGAAGCACAACGAAGATGCTGGGGTGGTTGGCGTGGTATGGGGGTGCCAGTGCGAGCGTGTCAAGGGACACTGTGTGTAAAGGCGTGATTGTGTTCGGTGAGGTGAGTGAGCGAGTGGCGCAGTGAGTGGAGTGAGGGGAAGTGCTCAGTGGAGTGCGAGGAAGCTTATGGGCTTGTCGACGAGGGTTGGGATGGCTTGTGGAGGTGGAGCGACCTCGCCAGAGTTGGTGGTCGAAGATGGAAGGGATGGAGGCGATGGAGGTCGGCAATGGTCGATTTTGAAGAATAAAGGGTGGAGAAGAATGTAGAGGGAAGACGAAGCTTATATTGGAGGTGAAGAGACGACTGGAGCGAGCGGAGGCATCGGGTTTAGTGTGGCCAATGCCAGAGACGAAGAGTGGCTCCGGTGAGTGGAGATTGGCGAGGATGAAGAAAGGGAGATGCCTACGGGTATGGTGAGGCATGGACGAAGTCAAGGAGGAGGAATCCACCACAGGTATGCCGATCGGAAGACAAGGAGGAGTGAGGGAGGTCTTTGGATATCGAGGAACCTACGACCATGAAGGGAAGAGAGGAATTAGGGGTGTTCGCGGCCGAATTCCAGCGTGAGGAGATTGGAGAGGTCTGGGCTCCTTTAAATAGAGCTCTGAAGGTCGATTAAGTCTTGGGAAGCAAGCTTCCCAAGCAAGGAAAGGTCATCGGAGTTGGAAGCTATTAGGATACCCATATCTCTCATGTGTTTGGATGAGAGATTGGGAAAGAATCAGGGATCAAATGAGGGTTCAGATGAGAGAGAACTTCACAAAGAATCTCTCTTCCAATTTTGGAAAATATTCCCTGAGCAATCAGAGAGAACTCTCCTTCCAGAGCTTGCTGGAGTAGGATTCCTCCGCTATAATGGTGGAGGGACCTAATTGCTAAAATGTTGAAGAAGCTAGGGGGTTGTTTGTAAGGGATTTTTGAAAGTTAGGGGTAGAAATGTAATCAGGTTGGACCTTTTTGAAAACTAGGTCAAGGGAAACTCATCTTGGGTCCAAATTTTGGTGAAAATCTAATTTGGACCTAACGAATTGAATGGTAAAATTGGATTTTGGGTTTGACCTCGTTTGACTAGGAAATTTATGGGAAAACCCAATTTAGGGCAAATATCTATCTGAGACCCCATTCTAGGTCAAGATGGGTTTTAATGGCCGAATTGAAGGGTCTAAACCCTAGAGAATATTTCTTTATGATTTTTAGAGGGTTTAGGTGAATTTTATCCTGACCAGACCCTTGGTTAATCAAGTGGGTCAGTTTTAGGATTTCAAGAAGTCATTTAATTCGTAGGACACACATAAACCCTTTTCTGTCAAATCCAACCCACTTATTATCTTATTAAGACCCTGTGACCTTTGTTTAGCCCTTGAAAAAATCCATTGTTGTATTTCATTGATAAAATTACAGTTTTACCTCTAGTTTCTTGCTTTTCTCTTAGAAAGGTTATGCAGTAAATTAGGACCTTCAGTTGGTTATGTAGGAGTATTTATTCTCTTAATTGGGTCAAAATGAGCTAGTTAGGGCTCATGATGGTGTTCCCATCACCTATCCATATCTAGAAGCCGAAACACCTTCGGTAAACCTATCTCATGAGTCTAACACCGATCCCAATATGATTAATACTTTCAATTATATTGGTCAAAATCTATCTAACCTCAATTTTTCCTTTCGTCACATGGAATGCAAGTTTCATGATCTTTCTCATTCCATTGAGTCTTCCCATGTTGCTCATTCCACTCAACAACCTAAACAAAGGAAGAGGACTCAACCAAAAGCATTTAAAGAATACAGTGAAAGAAGGCAAAAGCACTTCCAGGACCCATCTTCTATCCCATCTCCAAATGTTGAAGAAGAACCAATACTTCATGATGATGATGAAGTAGAAGACACTGAAGATGAAGAAGAAGTTTCATATGAAGATGACGATGATGAAGACAACGAATACGATGATAATGAAAATGATGAAGATGAAGATGATGATGATAATGATGATTGATGCAAAATACGCATGATTTGTAAAAGCGGGTTTTTAACGTCGTTGTAACACGTCAATTCGCATACACCTTTAAATTTATATCCTAGATAGGGGAGTATCTAGGGTCGTCCAAGGAGGCAAAAATTGCAATTCAATTCTCTTGCTAAAAACACATCTAAACTTTCTTTTTGGTATTTTAAATATATAAATTTTATTTTGTGTTTTGAAATAATATGAGCAAAGTGCGAATTGTGACAAAAGAGTCCTAATACCTAAAATGCTAAGCTGAAACTTAAGAGATTAAAAAGTCCACTACCTAAGCTCACTCTAGGCAAGTGGAGGCCTAGAGTAATTAGGGAGTGGTAGTAGAATAAATGCTAGAACTATAGTAACAATTGCAATAGAAAATTAAAAGGAAGGCAATTTAATTAACTCAAATTTGTGTTCTTTTTCCAAGACGAGTAGAGGAATGCTTCTACTAGAAATAAAAAAATTTAAAAGCAATAAAAGAAACACAAATCCTCTTCCAAAAATTGGTGAAGAAGGGAGTCTTCTTGCTCCAAGCCTAGCTGCTCCTTGGATTGAAAAGAGGGCCTCCTTCTTCTCCTTCCTTGAGAGCTCCTTTAAGGTGGAAGCTACCACCTTCAATGCTCTCCTCCAAGGGGTGGGCGTGCACCACCCTCAAATGCTCCTCCAAGGTGTCATGGACCACCTTCAAGATCTCCTCCAGAGATCTTCCTTGCCTGGGGTCTCCTTTGGCTGGTGTGGGCACAATAGAGAAGGCAAGAGGGGAAGACACCAAGGGGATAGAATATCCGCTTAATCTTCTTCTTCTTCTTCTTCTCTCTTAGGCGTGGGCTTCTTGGTAGAATATGAGAGTGAATTTGCTAGCCAAGGATGGTTTGAATGGTGGTGGGTAGTGGTCTTTTTATAGGGTAGGATGGGGGGTTAAGGTGCCCCTTGAAATGGAGGGCTAAGATGGAAGGATGGAGGTGGTTGGTGATCCTATGGCCAAGGGCATTTGGCACCAACCCAAGGGACTCCTAAGGGGTGGTTATGGGTGGTGACACCCCTTGAAGTTGGCACCAAAATAACTTCTAGAAGGGGGTCTTAGGCGGAGCCAAGAAAGGTTCAAGAAGGAGGGGGTATGTGGAGGGTGGAGATGGGTTTAAGGGGAATTGTGTGGTGTAGATGAAGGGGATTTTTGGAGGGAAAAGTGGCACCAACAAGGGGGCTGTTAGGGTGGTTTTGGTGCCACTTTTAGGTGTCTTTTGGAGGTGGTGAGTATGCTAGGTTGGCACCAAGTAGGTTAGCTTATTTGTAGCTTAGGTGGAGCTAGTTGGGTGGAGTTGTTAGGTGGGTTTTTGGGATGGTACAAGCCAAGGAAGTTGGAGCATAGCTAAGATAAGCTAAGCTAGCTTAGCTAATGGAGGAGTAGAGGAGGAGGTGTTGGAGCTAGGGTCTAGAGGGAGAAGCTGAAGAGGAGAAGTCTGGAGCTGAAACTGGAGTTGGCTGCTGCTGAAGAGGCTGGCATGGAGCTACTTTAGCTGGCCTAGATTGCTAGTTCTTTGCTAGTTGCTAAGACAAGTTAAAGTGAGCTGGCTTCTACCATAATGAGCTAAGGTGAGCTAGGTCTGGTGCTCCCAGGGAGGATAAAGCTGGTTGAGGCAGCTAAGGTAGCTTAGCTCAACTGAGTTGAGCTAAGCAGAGTCCCTGGGATCTTGACTTGAGCTTCCTGAGCTAGGATGAGTTCTTCTTCAATTGGCTGGAGTTGAGTGGAGCTTGATGTAGCTGGATCTGAGCTGGAGTGAACTCCTGTCAACTCAGTTGAGCTAGCTACAGCTCCTTGTGCACTAGTGGGAGTTGAGATGAGCTAGACTCAACTAAGTTGAGTTGGATCTGAGCTGACTTGAGCTAGGGTGAGCTAAGATGAACTCTCTTGAGCGGCCATTCAACTGAGATTAGCTGAATGGAGCTGAGATGAGCTAACCCTAGTTCAAGTGAGCTAGGTTCCAACTGTGGTTAGCTGGATCAAGCTGAGTTCCAGCTAGTCTGAACTTCTTCTTCACCAATTGCCTTCTTGAGTGCTAGGGCTTTAGGGATCTGTATATCTGTTTATCCCTTACACTCACAAAAACACATTAAAACAACAAAAGAAAATGCAATGCATGCCTAACCTAGTTAATGCCTAAAAGCGACCCAAAAACCCATTTGTGGAGTAAAATTCTAAGAGCTAGGTTTGTTTTAATGCATAAGAATGATGATAAACTAGAGTTTATCATACCCCCATGCTTATCTTTTGCTAGTCTCTTAGCAAAACTTCAAATTTTTTTTGGAAAATGGAATTTTTGGGAAATCTAATTTTTTTAAATTTTTGAGGAGAAAAAGATTAAGGGACCTTGGTTGATCTAAACATAGGAAGTATAGGATTTGTTAAGGATAAACATCAGAATTTGTTTTTGGATCCAACCATTAGACAAAACGGGATCAAAATATCCTTCAAAAAATTCACAAATTAACCCCTTATTAATTCAGATGACTTGAAATTTTTGCTTTTAGGATTTTTCTGGCTCCTGAATCTGATTCACAACTTGCAAAATCCTTTAAAACCTTATGTCCGTGCATGTGAAAAGCCAACACTTATAAGGGCGTGTTAATTTATTTATTATTACTTTTTTTTTCTCTCCCCTATGCTTATTTTTAGCTTAGTCTTACAACAGATGTGTCGGGATCATCATTCCCGTTGCCATTCCTCGAGGGGGCTCTGGCACCAGTACTTCGGGATAGCACTGTCCATGACACCACCCAGGAGCTCACAACCCCAAAAAATGATGTGGTGTAAAGGGGCGCTCCAAGCAAACTCAAGCACTTGCTCCGACACTATAGGTAGAGCACCGTCCAAGACACTTGAGCTGCTAAAATGTGCTTTAATGCTCCATCTAAAGATATGAAATATAGATATGGAGCAGCATCGAGGCGGTAACATGTTGACATCGCATCCTCATAGGAGGCTCCTCCTTCTCGGCGGTGGGAACTCAAACCAATCATCTTCTTCAAACTTTAACTAGGTCTAAACAAGGGAGTTTTTCAAATTTTTAGTTATTTTTTAAGTGTTGGCTTGTGTGTGAAAATTGACACAAGAAGTTTCTCAAGATATGCAAGTTTTTGAATCAGAAACTAAGTCAAATACTTTTCGTATTACAAAATCGGATCAAGTCACCTGAACTATCATCAGTTCAGGTGAAATTTTAGAGGACATCTGATCTAGTCTAAAATAGACCCTGCAATTCTAATGATCAAATCCGCATTCTTATCCCTAATTTGTTAAAGATTAAATCCCATTGTACCAAAAGTAAGTTTTTCAACCTTAGTCCCAATTTCAAAAATATTTCCTCAAAAAGTTTTCAACATTTTTATTTTTTATTTTTTTTGGGTATGCAAGCAGGAAAATAAAATAACTAAAGAAAAATGCATGTTTTTAGATTTTGAAAATCCTAAATCGATCGTCAAATTTTTAAAAACACCCCCCCCATGCTTAAGATATGCTATGTCCTCATGCATTAGGAGGGAAAAGGGATCACCTTAGTGAAGAATGGTCGGGTTTAGGATGATTAAAACCTAGAAAGAGAAGAAAAAAGGAAAGCAAGGAAAAATGATGGGTTACCTCCCATCCAGTGATATCTTTTTCACCATTCAGCCAGGCGTAATGTGCATTTGTGATCAAGGGTGGCTAGCTCAGTAAAATTAAAAGATTCAGACGAAATTTTAGGCGTATGATCAAAATAGGGCTTTAAACGTTGGCCATTGACTTTGAAAGGTTGAATTAGTTTTTGGATCAAAAAGATCAATAGTGCCATATGGATATGTTTTATGGACAATAAAGGGGTCAATCCATTTAGTTTTAATTTGCTAGGAAAAAGATGTAATTTCGCATCGAAAAGCCAAACGCGTTGATTAACATCAAAGTATTTCCGAACAATTTATTTATCGTGAAATTTCTTTGTTCGATCTTTATAAATCCTCGCGTTTCCATAGGAAAAATTATGCAATTCTTCCAATTCAGTTAATTGTAATTTTCTATGGTTACCGACGTCAGATAAATCCATATTGAGTTGTTTTATTGCCCAAAAAGCCCTATGTTCTAATTCTACCGGGAGATGGCAGGCCTTCCCAAAAATCAGACAGAAGGGAGACATGCCAAGCGGGGTTTCAAAAGAGGTACGGTAGGCCCATAAAGCATCGTCCAATTTGGTGGACCAATCTTTACGGTTGGGCCTAACCATCTTTTGTAAAATATTTTTAATTTCCTGGTTAGAAACTTCAGCCTGGCCATTTGTTTAGGGGTGATAAGGTGTGGAAATTTTATGATTAACCCCATATTTAGAAAGAAGGTGACGGAATTGTGAGTGGGTGAAATGTGAGCCTCCGTCACTAATAATGGCTTTTGGTATGACGAATCTTGAGAAAATATTTTTCTTAAGAAATTCGACAACCACACGGTGATCACTAGTGCAGGTGGGTATTGCTTCTATCCATTTAGAAACATAGTTGACTGCGACTAATATATATAAATACCCACTAGAGTTAATGAACGGTCCCATGAAGTCGATGCCCCAAACATCAAAAATTTCAACCTCTAAAATAGGATTAAGGGGCATCATATCCTTCCGAGTCATGTTGCCGATGCTCTGGCAACGCACACAGGATCGAACAAAGTCATGAGCGTCTTTGTGCAAGCTGGGCCAATAAAATCCTGCATTAAGGATTTTAGCTGTAGTTTTCTTGCCTGAAAAATGTCCGCCACAGGCCATTGAGTGACGATATGTCAAAATATCATGGATTTCAGAATCGAGGACACATCGTCAAATGACCTGATCGGCACAAATGCGGAAAAGGTCGGGCTCCTCCCAAAAATAATATTTAATATCAGCAAAGAACTTATCCCATTTTGTTTTTGGCCAATCAGCAGGGATTCGTTCTGTTGCTAAGTAGTTTGCGATGGGCGCAAACCAAGGGATGGTTGTAGTAGCTAAAATGCTTTCATCGGGGAACTGATCTGGCCGGGTCATTATGTCATTCATCATAAGATGAGAGAGATCGTCGGCCACTACATTGTGCAATCCCGCCTTATCCTTGATTTCCAGGTCAAATTCCTGGAGTTGCAGAATCCAACGGATAAGGCAGGGTTTCGCATCTTTCTTTGTCAACAAATATTTAATTGCTGAGTGGTCGATATATACAGTGACATGTGACCCCAACCGATAAGATCTAAATTTTTCTAAGGCAAATACAATGGTAAGAAGTTACTTTTCAGTAACTATGTAATTCCGTTGTGCATCATCAAGGGTTTTGCTAACATAATAGATCACAACGGGCATCTTGCCAATTCTTTGCCCTAGAACGGCCCCCGCAGTAAAATCTGAAGCATCTGTCATTAATTCAAAGGGACTATTCCAATCAGGTCCCTGTAATATTGGTGCCTCAGTAACCTCTTTCTTAAACCTCAAAATACTCTCCAGGCACTTATCATTAAAATCAAATGGCTAGTCCTTAGTGAGAAGCTGACTTAAGGGCTTGGAGATTTGAGAAAAAATTTGTATGAATCGACGGTAGAAACCCACATGACATAAAAAGGATCTGATCTGTTTGACAGTAGTGGGTGGTGGGAGCCCAAATATAGCATCTATTTTTGCTTTATCTACTACGATTCCTTATTTTGAAATAACATGGCCCAAGACAATACCTTCTTGAACCATGAAATGACTTTTTTCTCAGCTGAGGACCAGATTAACTTCTATGCATTTTTGGAGAGTTCTTTCAAGGTTTTTGAGACAATGGTCAAAAGAATCTCCAAAAATCGAGAAGTCATCCATAAAGACTTCTAAACATTCACCAGCCAGGTCTAAAAAAATTGCAAGCATGCACCTTTGAAAATTCGCAGGTGCGTTGCAAAGACCGAAGGGCATCCTTCAGAAAGCAAAGGTTCTGAAGGGGTAGGTGAAAGTTGTTTTGTCCTGGTCCTCAGGATGAACCGCTACCTAATTATAGCCAGAATAACCGTCCAGAAAACTGTAAAAATCCCATCCGGCTAACCGCTCCAAGATTTGATCAATAAATTAGAGCGGGAAATGGTCCTTCTTGGTGGCGATGCTTAATTTTCGGTAATCGATACACATGCTCCAAGAAGAAGTGGTTCGAGTGGCTACATTTTCCCCATTATCATTGGTGACAACTATTAGTCCAGCCTTTTTGTGTACAACTTGTGTTGGACTAACCCAGGAGCTGTCAGAAATGGGGTAGATGATATCAGCATCCAGCCACTTAATAATCTCCTTTTTTACCACCTCCTGCATAATAGGATTCAAGCGCCTTTGTGGTTGGAGGGAGGGGCGAGAATCGTCCTCTAAATATATACGATGCGTACAATAGGATGGATGAATACCGTTAAGATCAGAAAGGGTCCAGCGAATAGCTTTCCAATATTTACTGAAAACCTGGAGGAGTTTGTGCACTTGTGCCTCGATAAGTCCAGAATTTATAATCAGGGGTAGGTCTGATTAGGACCCAGGAAGACATATTTAAGGGAGTCGGGAAAAGGTTTTAATTCCAATTGTGGGCCCGGCTCCGAAAGAGTTTCTGCTTTGTGGGTTAGTGGTGAGGTGAGAGTGAATGGGTCAGCTGGAATGTTAGCTGGACATGTGGTTGGGGTGGAAGGGTGAGAAAAAGTGGATTGTTCAGGAACTATATTTATAGCAAAATAGGAACCTAAATGGGAAATTTGCAAAGTTTCCTCCACAATGTTTTCTATTTTTGAATTCGAATCATCAAAGAAATTTGGTTCTTGGAACCGCCTAGAAGCTTGAAAAATGTCTAGGGTTACAAATTCACCGCCACACATGATCATCTTTCTAGAATCACAATCAATATTGGCGTGGGCAGTGGCTAAGAATGGTCTTCCAATAATAATGGGGCAAACTTTAATGCTTCTGGTACCTCTATGTCCAGGACTGAAAAGTCTACTGCGAATAGACAATTTTTGACCCGGACAAGAAAATCCTCAACAATTCCCCTTGGTTTAATTGTAGATCAGTCGACTAATTGGAGAGTAACCTCAACAGGTTTCAATTCACCGATCTTGAATTCCTCAAAAACAACTATGGGGATAAGATTAATTGAGGCACCAAGATCCAACAACGCACGATCAAATGAGGTATCATTAATGATAACTTGAATTAGGGGGGCGCCAAGATCTTTTCTCTTAAGAGGCAATCGGCTCTGCACAACTAGGCTGACTGTCTCTGGAAGAACCACCTTTCCTAAGTTTCTGGGCTGCCTTTTCGGAGTACAAAAATATTTTAGGAATTTTGCATAGGCAGGGATATATTTAATGGCATCTAGGAGAGGGATATTAATTTCTACTTGCCTAAATAAATCCATTAATTCCTTCTCAGTGGGCTCGGATTTCTTCTTTTTCTTATTTGAAGAGTGGAGGGCTTGTGGAAATGGGGCAGGGTTTCCCTGCTTTGCTTGAATTGGTTCCTGAACAATAGGAGGGGAAGAGTTAATCTGTGTGTCATTAGAGCGGGTTTCTTTAATAGGCAGGGTATTGTGAGTGGTTTTCCCATTCCTCAAGGTAACTGCATTTGCAGTCTGGTTGCTTCTAGGATGAGGATGGGGGGCGTGGCTATTATTGAAACCCGGTGGATGCTGAGGTGCTGGCTGAATGGGTTGACTGGGATATCCACCTTGGAATTGATTCCTTTGATTATTTGGGTTGGGCATCGGTTGGGAAGGTAAATTCCCAACAGGTCGATGATAGCGAATTACGCGTGATTTGTAAAAGCGGGTTTCTAACGTCGTTGTAACATGTGAATCCACTTTTGCTTTTAAATTTATATCCTAGATAGGGGAGTATCTAGGGTCGTCTAAGGAGGCAAAAATTGCAAAACTAATCCTCTTGCTTATAGATAGATCTCAACTTTCTTTTTGATATTTTTCAATATGTAATTTTTTTTTTGTTTTGAGAAGACGAGGGCAAAATGCGAATTGTAACGAAAAGTACTAACACCTACAAATGCTCAACTAAAATTTAAAAGATAGAAATATCTTCTTCCTAAGCTCACTCTAGGCAAGTGGAGGCCTAGAGTAATTAGGAAGAAGAGGTGAAACAAGTGCTAGAACCAAAGGTAACAATTGCAGTAAAAAGGCAAAAAGAAGGCAATTTAATTGACTAGAATGAGTGCCCTTTTCAATGACAAGTAGAGGAATGCTTAAACAAATCTAAAAGCAAGAAAAGAAACACAAATCCTCTTGCAAAAATGGTGAAGAAGGCACCTTCTTGATCCAAGCCTAGCTACTCCTTGGCTTGAAAAAAGGGCTTCCTTCTTCTCCTTCCTTGAGAGCTCCTCCAAGGCGGAAGCTACCACCTTTAATGCTCTCCCCAAGGGGTGGGCGTGCACCACCCTCAAAAACTCCTCAAAGGTGGCATGACCACCTTCAAGATCTCCTCCAAGATCTTCCTTGCCTGGCTTCTCCTTTGGCTGGCGTGACCCAATAGAGAAGGGAAGAGGGGAAGGCACCAAGGGGACAGAATATCCCCTTAATCTTCTTCTTCTTCTTCTCTCTTGGATGTGGGATTCTTGGTGGAATATGGGAGTGAAATTGCTAGCCAAGGATGACTTGAATGGTGGTAGGTAGTGGTCTTTTTATAGGGTAGGATTGGGGGTTAAGGTGCCCCTTGAAATGGAGGGCTAGGATGGAAGGATGGAGGTGGTTGGTGATCCTATGGCTAAGGTGAGTTGGCGCCAACCCAAGGGGTGTTAAAGGGGGTGGTTATGGTGGTGTTGGTGTCTTTTGGTGGTGGAGAGACACCACCATTTTGGCACCAACATGGGTTCTTCTAGAAGGGGGGTTAGGTGGATGGTGGAGATGGATTCAAGGGAAATTGTGTGGTGGAGATGAGGGGGAGTTTTGGAGGGAAAAGTGGAGCCATTAAGGGGGTGGTTAGGGGTAGTTTTTGGCCCCACTTTTAGGTGTCTTTTGGAGGTGGTGGGTAGGTTAGGTTGGTGCCAAGTAGGTTAGTTTATGTGGAGCTTAGGTGGAGCTAGTTGGGTGGAGTTGTTAGGTGGGTTTTTGGGATGGTACAAGCCAAGGAAGTTGGAGCATAGCTAAGCTAATCTAAGCTAAGCTATGGTAAGCTAGCTTAGTTAATGGAGGAGTAGAGGAGAAGGTGTTGGAGCTAGGGTTTGGAGGGAGGAGTTGAGGAGGAGAAGTCTGGAGCTAAAATTGGAGCTGGCTGCTGCTGAAGAGGCTGGCATGGAGTTACTCTAGCTGGCTTAGCTTGCTAGTTCTTTGCTAGTTACTAAGCCAAGCAAAAGTAAGCTAGCTTCTGCCCTGATGAGTTGAGGTGAGGTAGGTCTGGTGCTCCCGGGAAGACTCAAGCTGGTTGAGGCAACTAAGGTAGCTTAGCTCAACTGAGTTGAGCTAAGCTAAGTCCCCGGGAGTTGGACTTGAGCTTCCTGATCTGGGATGAGTTCTTCTTCAGCTGGCTAGAGTTGAGTGGAGCTGGATGTAGCTGGATCTGAGCTGGGGTGAACTCCTGTCAACTCAACTGAGCTAGCTAGAGCTCCCTGTGGACTAGTGGGAGCTGAGATGAGCTAGACTCAGCTAAGTTGAGCTGGATCTAAGCTGACTTGTGCTAGGGTGAGCTAAGATGAACTCTCTTGAGCTGCCGTTCAGCTGATATTAGCTGCATGGAGCTGGGATGAGCTAACCCTAGTTCAAGTGAGCTAGTTTCCAACTGCGGTGAGCTGGATCAAGCTGAGGTGAGCTGGATCAAGCTGAGGTGAGCTGGATCAGGCTGAGTTCCAGCTAGTCTGGGCTTCTCCTTCACCATTTGCCTTCTGGAGTGCTAGGGTTTTAGGGATCTATATATCTGTACATCCCCAACACTCACAAAAACATATTAAAAAGACAATAAAAATGCAATGCATGCCTAACCTATTTTATGCCTAAATGCAACTCAAAAACCCATTTGCGGAGTAAGATCCTAAGAGCTAGGTTTGTTTTAATGCATAAGAATGATGATAAACTGGCGTTTATCACACCCCCATGCTTATCTTTTGCTAGTCTCTTAGCAAAACTTAAAATGGAATTTTTGGGAAATCTAATTTTTTCGACTTTTGAGGAGAAAAAGAGATTAATGGACCTTGGTAGATTAAAACACTGGAGGTACGGGATTTGTTAAAGATAAACATCGGGATTTACTTTTGGATTCAACCATTAGACAGAACGGGATCAATATATCCTCCAGAAAATTCTCAAATTAACCTCTTGTTAATTCAGGTGACTTGAAATGTTTGTTTTTAGGATTTTTTTTTGGCTCATGAATCTGATTCTCAACTTGCAAAATCCTTTAAAACCTTGTGGTTGTGCTTGTGAAAAGCCAACATTTATAAGGGCGTGTTAATTTTTTTTTCTCCCCCATCCTTATTTTTAGCTTAGTCTTACAACAGATGTGTCAGGATCATCATTCCCGTTACCATTCCTTGAGGGGGCTCTGGCGCCAGTACTTCGGGATAGCACTATCCATGACACCACCCAGGAGCTCACAACCCCAAAACACGATGCGGTGAAAAGGGGCGCTCCAAGCAAACTCAAGCTCTTGCTCCAACACTATAGGTAGAGCACCGTCCAAGACACTTGAGCTGCTAAAATACACTTTAATGCTCCATCTAAAGATATGAAATATAGATATGGAGCAGAACCTAGGTAGTAACATGTTGACATCGCGTCCTCAAAGGAGGTATTTTCCTCCTCGGCGGTGGGAACTCAGACCAATGATCTGTTTCATACTTTTACTAAGTCCAAACAAGGGAGTTTTTCAAATTTTTAGTTATTTTTAAGTGTTGGCATGTGTGTGAAGAGTGACACAAGAAGTTTCTCAAAACATGCAAGTTTTTGAATCAGAAGCTAAGTCAAATAATTTCCATATTACAAAATAGGATCAAGTCACCTGAACTATCATGAATTCAGGTGGAATTTTATAAAAGGATATCTGATCTATTCTAAAATATACCTTGGAATTCTAATGATCAGATCCATATCCTCATCCTTAGTTTGTTGAAGATTAAATCCCATTGTATCAAAAGTGAATTTTTCGACCTTAGTCCCGATTTCAAAATTTTTCCTCAAAAAATTTTGAACATTTTTATTTTTTTGGGTATGCAAGCAGGAAATAAATTAAACAAAAATGCATGTTTTTAGGTTTTGAAAATCCTAAATCGATCGTAAAATTTAAAAACACCCCCATGCTTAAGATATGCCATGTCCTCATGCATTAGGAGGAAAAAGGGATCACCTTAGTGAAGAATGGTCAGGTTTAGGAGGAACAAAACCTGGAAAAAGAAGAAAAAAGGGAAAGAAAGAAAAAATGATGGGTTACCTCCCATCCAGTGCTATCTTTTACGCCATTCTGCCGGGCGTGAAGGTATTAGAGATCAAGGGTGGCTGGCTCAGTAAAATTAAAAGATTCAGACGGAATTTTAGGCGTATGGTCAAAATAGGGCTTTAAACGCTGGCCATTGACTTGAAATGTAGAATTAGATTTTGGATCAAAAAGGTCAACAGCGCCGTATGGATATGTTTTATGGACAATTAAAGGTCTGGTCCATTTATATTTTAATTTGCCAGGAAAAAGACGTAATCTCGCATCGAAAAGCCAAACACGTTGATTAACGTCAAAGTGTTTCCGAACAATATATTTATCGTGAAATTTCTTTGTTCGGTCTTTATAAATCCTCGCATTTTCATAGGAAAAATTACGTAATTCCTCCAATTCAGTTAATTGTAATTTTCTATGGTTACCAGCGTCAGATAATTCCATATTGAGTTGTTTTATTGCCCAAAAAGCCCTATGTTCTAATTCTACCGGGAGATGGCATGCCTTCCTGAAAATCAGACGGAAGGGAGACATGCCAAGCGGAGTTTTAAAAGCGATATGGTAGACCCATAAAGCGTCGTCCAATTTGGTGGACCAATCTTTACGGTCGGGCCTAACCGTCTTTTGTAAAATATTTTTAATTTCCCGGTTAGAATCTTCAGCCTGGCCATTAGTTTGGGGGTGATATGGCGTGGAAATTTATGATTAACCCCATATTTAGAAAGGAGGTGACAGAATTGTGAGTGGGTGAAATGTGAGCCTCCGTCACTGATAATGGCTTTTGGTATGCCAAATCTTGAGAAAATATTTTTCTTAGAAATTCGACAACCACATGGTGATCACTAGTGGGGGTGGGTATTGCTTCTATCCATTTAGAAACATAGTCGACTGCGACTAAAATATACAAATACCCACCAGAATTGATGAACGGTCCCATGAAGTCGATGCCCCAAACATCAAAAATTTCAACCTCTAAAATCGGATTAAGGGGCATCATATCCTTTCGAGCCATGTTGCCGATGCTCTGGCAACGCACACAGGATCGAAAGAAGTTATGAGCATCTTTGTGCAAGCTGGGCCAATAAAATCCCGCATTAAGGATTTTAGCTGCAGTTTTCTTGCCCGAAAAATGTCCGCCACAGGCCATTGAGTGACAATGTGTTAAGATATCATGGATTTCAGAATCGGGGACACATCGTCGAATGACCTGATCGGCACAAATGCGGAAAAGGTCAGGCTCCTCCCAAAAATAATATTTAATATCAGCAAAGAACTTATCCGGTTTCATTTTTGGCCAATCGGTGGGGATTTGTTCTGTTGCTAAGTAGTTTGCGATGGGTGCAAACTAAGGGAGGGTTGTAGCAGCTAAAATACTTTCATCGGGGAACTGATCTGGCGGGGTCATTATGTTATTCGTCATAAGACGAGAGAGATGGTCGGCCACTACATTGTGCAATCCCGCCTTATCCTTGATTTCCAGGTCAAATTCCTGGAGCAGCAGGATCCAATGGATAAGGCAGGGTTTCACATCTTTCTTTGTCAGCAAATATTTAATTGCTGAGTGGTCTGTATAAACAGTGACATGTGACCCCAATAGATAAGATCTAAATTTTTCTAAGGCAAATACAATGGCAAGAGGTTCCTTTTCAGTAACCGTGTAATTCCGTTGTGCATCATCAAGGGTTTTGCTAGCATAATAGATCACAACGGGCCTCTTGCCAATTCTTTGCCCTAAAACGGCCCCTACAGCAAAATCTGAGGCATCAGTCATTAATTCAAAGGGACTATTCCAATCAGGTCCTTACAATATTGGCGCCTCAGTAACCTCTTTCTTCAACCTCAAAAAACTCTCCAGGCACGTATTATTAAAATCAAATGGCTGGTCTTTAGTGAGAAGCTGACTTAAAGGCTTGGAGATTTGGGAAAAGTTTTGTATGAATCGACGGTAGAAACCCACATGACCCAAAAAGGATCTGATCTGTTTGACAGTAGTGGGCGGTGGGAGCTTAGATATAGCATCTATTTTTGCTTTATCTACCGCGATTCCTTGTTTTGAAATAACATGGCCCAGGACAATACCTTCTTGAACCATGAAATGACTTCTTTCCCAGCTGAGGACCAGATTAACTTCTATGCACTTTTGGAGAGTTCTTTCAAGATTTTTGAGGCAATGATCAAAAGAATCTCCAAAAATAGAGAAGTCATCCATAAAGACTTCTAAACATTCACCTACCAGGTCTGAAAAAATTGCAAGCATGCACCTTTGAAAAGTTGCAGGTGCGTTGCAAAGACCGAAGGGCATTCTTCGGAAAGCAAAGGTTCTGAAGGGGCAGGTGAAAGTTGTTTTGTCCTGGTCCTCAGGATGAACCGCTACTTGATTATAGCCAAAATAATCGTCCAAAAAATAGTAAAATTCCTGTTCGGCTAACCGCTCCAAGATTTGATCAATAAAAGGGAGCGAGAAATTATCCTTCTTGGTGGCGGTGTTTAATTTTCGGTAATCTATACACACGCACCAAGAAGAAGCGGTTCGAGTGGCTATATTTTCCCCATTTTCATTGGTGACAACTGTTAGTCCAGCCTTTTTAGGGATAACTTGAGTTGGACTAACCCAGGAGCTGTCAGAAATGGGGTAGATGATATCAGCATCCAGCCACTTAATAATCTCCTTTTTTACCACCTCCTGCATACTAGGATTCAAGCGCCTTTGTGGTTGGCGGGAGGGGCGAGAATCGTCCTCTAAATATATACGATGCGTACAATAGGACGGATGAATGCCTTTAAGATCAGAAAGGGTCCAGCCAATAGCTTTTCGATATTTACTCAAAACCTGAAGAAGTTTGTGCTCCTGTGCCCCAGTGAGTCCAGAATTTATAATCAGGGGCAGGGTCTGATTTGGACCCAGGAAGACATATTTAAGGGAATCGGGCAAAGGTTTTAATGCCAATTGTAGGCCCGGTTCGGAAAGAGTTTCTGCTTTGTGAGTTAGAGGTGAGGTGAGAGTGAAAGGGTCAGCTGGAATGTTAGCTAGTCGTGTGGTTGAGGTGGAAGGGTGAGAAAAAGTTGATTGTTCAGGAACCTTATTTATAGCAAAACAGGAACCTAATTGGGAAATCTGCAATGTTTCCTCCACAATATTTTCTATTTCTGAATCTGAATCATCAAAGAAATCTGGTTCTTGGAATCGCCTAGAGCCTTGAAAAATGTCTAGGGTTACAGATTCACCGCCACACATGATCTTCATCTTTCCGGAATCACAATCAATATTGGCGTGGGCGGTGGCTAGGAATGGTCTTCCAAGAATAATGGGGGCAAACTTAAGTGCTTCAGGTACCTCTATGTCCAAGACTAAAAAGTCTACTGCGAATAGACAATTTTTGACCCTGACAAGAACATCTTCAACAATTCCCCTTGGTTTAATCGTAGATCGGTCGACTAATTGGAGAGTAACCTCAACAGGCTTCAATTCACCAATCTTAAATTCCTCAAAAATAACTGTGGGGATAAGATTAATTGAGGCACCAAGATCCAACAGAGCGTGATCAAATGAGGTATCATTAATGATAACTTGGATTAGGGGGGCGCCGGGATCTTTTCTCTTAAGAGGTAGTCGGCTCTGCACAACTGAGCTGATTGTCTCTGGAAGAATTACCTTTCCTAAATTTTTGGGATGCCTTTTTGGAGTACATAAATCTTTTAAAATTTTTGCATAGGCAGGGATATACTTAATGGCATCTAGGATAGGGATATTAATTTCTACTTGCCCAAATAAATCCATTAGTTCCTTCTCAGTGGGCTTGGATTTTGTCTTTTTCTTTTTTGAAGAGTGGAGGGATTGTGGGAATGGGGCAGGGTTGCCCTGTTTTGCATGAATTGGTTCCTGATCAATAGGAGGAGAAGAGTTAATTTGTGTGTCATTAGAGTGGGTTTCTTTAACAGGCAGGGTATTTTGAGTGGTTTTCCCATTCCTCAAGGTAACTGCATTTGTTGTCTGGTTGTTTCTAGGATGAGGACGGGGTGCCTGGCTGTTATTGAAACCCGGTGGATGCTGAGGTGCTGGCTGAATAGGTTGACTGGGGTATCCACCTTGGAATTGATTCCTTTGATTGTTTGGGTTGGGCATGGGTTGGGATGGTAAATTCCCAATAGGTCGATGATCAGGAGTAACCTTAACTTGGTGTTGTAAATTGGTAATCATGCGGGTTACTTCTGTCATTTGAGTCTGCATTCCTTGCATAGTTTTCATGACCTGATTATTAATATCATCCTGGGATAGCCCAGGTTGATACAAAGGTTGCCCATAATTCCCAAAATAGTTTTGTTTGGGAAAAGGAATCTAATTCGGGTTTTTCCAGGAGTGATTTGGGTTAGTCCTCCAATTTTGATTGGAAGTGTCGGAGGGGTTTCTAAATTGCTCCTGGAGAGCATAAATATTTTCTGAGGTGGAATCAAAAATATTTTGGTCAAAATTCCCAGTCAAATCTTCTGGGAAATCAGCCGGAAATTGCTGGCCAGCAGATGTGGCATCGATATTGTGTAGATTTTCTCTTCGGAGAATGTGTGGGCGGTTAGTGTGTGGAGAGTGGATGTGTGGAGCTTGCTTGTTTGTGAGCTTTTCTTCCATTTTCTTTTGGTGAATTTGCATCTGGTCTAGTCGTTGAGCTAACATATATAAATCATCTTGTGTGACTGGAACAGAGGTGGATTTGGAGTCAATTTCATGGACTCCGTGTCTGGGGTTTTGTGATCTGCCAAAAGTGTCCATTGAAGTCATATTAAATGAGTTTTCACTCATTTCTTCAAAGAGAAGATAGACACTTACGGCATCTTTGTTAAGAAAATTGCCCCACATGAGGAATCCACAAA
Organism: Thalassia testudinum; assembly: GCA_037157565.1. Lineage (NCBI taxonomy): Eukaryota > Viridiplantae > Streptophyta > Magnoliopsida > Alismatales > Hydrocharitaceae > Thalassia > Thalassia testudinum. Next base: position 22,731,525 of record JAZHRO010000007.1, on the reverse strand, counting down.
TCGTTTCAATTGATCTTCTAATCCGTGATAGAAGATCTGCACTAACTGCCATTGTGGAATTTCATGGTTGGGACAACTTCTTAAAAGTTCTTGAAATCTTTCCCATGTTGGTGCTAGAGCACCACGATCATTTGTTTTGATGATAACAAAACACGTGTTATTTAACATTTGCAATTTGAGTCCTAGATTTCAGGTCAATTGCAAATGAAGACGTGTTTAGACGGAACTCGAGCTCGCATCCAGGACGGATTGGAGGAGCTTGACGGAAAACAGAGGAGGTTCGCGTGGAGTGACAGATTGAAGATAGAAGACAAGAAGAATAGGATAGATTCTTTTTAATCCTTTCTTGTATCTCTTGTCTTTATTTTCTTGCTCTTTTTATTTTCCTTAGAAATTATGTTAAAGAGCCTCAAAGAACCCTAACAGTAGTCCTAGGAACACCGGCACAACCCTAGGATACTTAGGTTTTCTGTAGAATACTTAGAAAACCAATATAGGGTTCAAACAGACTTTCCAGACGTCTAATTCCCAAATCAGACGTCTGATAATGTATTTTAAGACGTCTGACTGTTGTTTCAGACGTCTGATAACTGTTAGGCTGGACATAGGTAGTTCTGTCTGATGAAATCAGACGTCCATACCTTAGACCAGACGTCTTAGAAGACGTCTGATGGATTTGCCAGATGTCCAATTAGTGGACCGTTGGCTGGCTTAGCAAACAGTCAAGATTATGACCGTTAGAGCCTTATCAGACGTCCTTAGGCTTTTCCAGACGTCTGATAAATGACCGTTTTGCCTCGGCTGACCCAAAATCTCTTCTCAGAGATTTTCTAGCCGTTGCAACGTTTGGAAATCAATTCCCACAGTAAAAGTAGGTTTCCAGACGTCCAGACATAGTGCCAGACGTCCTGTATGTCGTCTGATGGACTTGCGTAAAAACCCTGTTTAGATCTGATCCAAGTCAGGGAGAGACCCGCCCAAAATCAGACGTCTGACCGTTTAATCAGACGTCTTAAAGTGAACTTCCAGACGTCTGATGCTAGAATTAGACGTCTGATAAGCCTGTCAGAACAATGATTGTTCCTGATTTCGGGTTGATTCACTTGGGCTTTGTACCCAACGGCTATGGAAGCCTTTCCAAGCCTTCCAAAGCCTTCCTAAGGCCTCTATAAATAGAGGGGAACCTTTGTAACACAAACACACACTTGGATACACTTAGCTACACACTTTCACACTCTTGTGTCTAAGAAGCTCTTGCTCTCTAAGCTCAAGTTCTACATCTTGAGAGCATCAAACCGTTGCGCACCCGCTCTCCCGCCGTTGTCTACGAGAGCGAAGTTGCGCCGTCGCGTGGCTCACGCACCGCGTCATCGTCGACGGACTCCTAGCAAAGGGGAGTTTCCTTATTCCTATAGAAGCTAGGTTTATTATTACTTTGTTGGCTCTATAGGATTTGTTGTCTCTTTTATCTTTGTTATTTTGTTGGGTATTCGCTTTGCGAATTCCCGTCTCCTTCGTGGGACAAAATCCTTCTCGTGGAGAGAAGGGGTTGAGGAACGCTACCCTCGTACTTGTAGCGTGGTTGTACTGAGGTTGAATCACCCTCGTTTAAAGTGATTCGTTTAGTGGATTTTGATCAACTTGGTTGATCGGAAAATCCTAACTCGAGAGGGTTAGGTGGTGGTTTTCACCCGGTTTGGGTTTCCACCTAAAAATACCTGTGTACATTTTGTGATTGTCTTTTTGAGATTGCTTTATATTTCGATTACGCATTTTTTTTGTCACGCTGATCTCACCCCTCCAAGTAGGGAAATTACATCCCAGGCTTCGTGGAGGGGTTCACCAATTTTTTGTTGAAAGGTCGTTATAGATCTTCTTAATGCATTTGTTCGACCGATCGGAAAATTTTTTTAAGAAAAGCACTTTTTAATTGGGGCCACGTGGTAATAGGACACCCAACTGTTCTAAACTAATGCAATGCTGTGTCTTTAAGAGAGAGAGGAAAGAGTCTCATTAACCACATGTCTTCCTGCACATTGCGGGAATGAGTGGTTTGAGCGAGGACAGTTAAATTCTCGAGATGACAAAAAGGGTCCTCTCTTGGAAGACCATGAAAATGCTTGATAAGGTTTAGAATGGCGGGTTTGATTTCGAAATCCCCTTGTGGTATGACCACCCCTGGTCTTTCCTCATAATTGGAAGGATCATAGAAATCCTTAAGAGGAACGACAGGCTGCTGGCAGGGTGGTGGATTTTGTCCTTGATTAGCTAGGTTCGTGACAGTCCTAGCTAGATCTTCTTGATTTTGTTGTAGTCGAGCCAAATGGTCGACCATTAATGCAAAGGGATTTGTATTATGGGTTATAATTGGAGGGCCACCTGGCCCTGCTGGTATTTCTGGTTGCTCCAGGTTAGGAAGGTGAGGGAGGGTGGAGTCAGCTTGTGGGTCGGCTGACGGGTTAGAAGTGGAAGCAAAATTTTTTTGACGGCGTCCCGGGTTTTTTATTTTTTTAGAAGACGAGGGGGAAGAAAACAATGATTTCTTGCTGCGGGGGGTGAAATCAGATGGTCCCTCGAGGTGTGGTTTTTGGGACCGTCGCCCGAGCATGCACTACTTGGAGGGGAGGAGAAGAGATAGAGATGAGGGGAAGTGTGCAAATCAAACAAACAAAACTAGACTTAATTTAAATGTGACTCCCTAATAATAACCTAAGACTTGGTCTATATAGAAAATAAGTAGTCAATAGTGAATACCTGTTCTATCAACAAATCTAGCCAAGTTGCTTAAGGGGAGGTTTGGGCCCAAACGTTTCCCAGGGAAAACGCCAGGTGCTTGTACAGACCCGCGCCTGGTCGTTTGACATGGCCCCTCAGCCTGAACACCAGACACAGATGACAGAATTTGTACTAACTAAAGAAAACTGAAGACCTAAATAGCAAGCCTAAGTTGATAAAGCCTTAGGGGTCAAGTTGCTACAAATTTTAATTAAGTCTAGGATGCTATAATGCACACGGAATGTGGAGGGCGTTTATTGGGTTGTTGCCCTATTATTTGATTTTTTGTGTGTGTGCAGGAATTGGAGAGTGGTTCCAATGTAAATCAAGTTGTCACACAATTTTTTTTGTATTTTTGTCTTTTAGGATTTGATTTAATTAAATGAGTTTTAGGGTTTTTTTCTTTAAGTTTTCAAACAAGTTTGAAAGTTCACAATCAAAGGAAAGACAAGTTGTATGTGTGATTTTATATTTCCTTTTAATTGAGTCTCTAAAGAGAAAGAAAGAAACCCTAAGCCAATTATCCTTAAGACAGAAAATTACTACCAATGAATTGATTTTTGGCTTTCTGAATTAAGTAGTGGTCCAAACAAGTCAAACAACACCACTACTTTGAATAAAATCAAACAAAGATTCCAGAAAAGATTTTTGTCCAATTTTAGAATTTGTTTGATAATTGTTTTGAATTTTTAATTGTACTGGTGTCAAAGTCCAGAAATGATACCCGTGGGTATTGTGGACTTTTCAGTATTACCACTGACCTCAGAAAATTTTTGTGATTTTATATGATATGTAAAATTTCACAAGGATTTCAGCAAGCAAAATTTCACAAAAATTGGATGAGTGTAAGAAATTTGAAAATTCGCGTATAGTAGCAAAATAGGAAGATTAGAGGGTGTGACCCCTCTGCAGTCCACGAATTTTAAAAAATTAAGTACAAATCCAATTGTTCGAAAATTTGGAACAGATGTTCCTAACGTAGTTGGGAATCACTATATGAAATTTTATGATTTTAGGAGGCCTGTGGTGTTAGGAATCAATTTTTCACTTCTAGACAGAAATTTGGACCCGAAAAATAGAACACCAATACTTGCGATGGAGTGGTGTTGAAGAAGCATTCAAGCAAACAATGGATTTTATATGAACACCACTCCACTTAATTAATTTGTTTGGGATCCTGAAAGCCAAGTTTAATATGTTTTTTGTAGTTTTAATTAATTATGTGACCAGAAAGAGGAACCAACCTGAATTTCGTGAGAAGAAAAGGAACTTTAAGTTGTCGCTTCCAGATTCCCGCCTTCCCGCTATAGTTCCTCCACACAAAAAAGAAAGAAAGAGAAGGGGATGAGATCCACTTCAAGCAAGAGAAAATTAATTAATGCAGAGCGTGCCTCCCCGGCAACGGCACCAAAAAGTGATAGCGAATTATGCGTGATTTGTAAAAGCGGGTTTTTAACGTCGTTGTAACACGTGAATCCGCTTTCGCTTTTAAATTTATATCCTAGATAGGGGAGTATCTAAGGTCGTCCAAGGAGGCAAAAATTTCAAAACTAATCCTCTTGCTTATAGATAGATCTCAACTTTCTTTTTGATATTTTTCAATATGTAATTTTTTTTTGTTTTGAGAAGACGAGGGCAAAATGCGAATTGTAACGAAAAGTACTAACACCTACAAATGCTCAACTAAAATTTAAAAGATAGAAATATCTTCTTCCTAAGCTCACTCTAGGCAAGTGGAGGCCTAGAGTAATTAGGAAGAAGAGGTGAAACAAGTGTTAGAACCAAAGGTAACAATTGCAGTAAAAAGGCAAAAAGAAGGCAATTTAATTGACTAGAATGAGTGTTCTTTTCAATGACAAGTAGAGGAATGCTTAAAAAAATCTAAAATCAAGAAAAGAAACACAAATCCTCTTGCAAAAATGGTGAAGAAGGCGTCTTCTTCCTCCAAGCCTAGCTGCTCCTTGGCTTGAAAAAAGGGCTTCCTTCTTCTCCTTCCTTGAGAGCTCCTCCAAGGTGGAAGCTACCACCTTTAATGCTCTCTCCAAGGGGTGGGCGTGCACCACCCTCAAAAACTCCTCAAAGGTGGCGTGACCACCTTCAAGATCTCCTCCAAGATCTTCCTTGCCTAGCTTCTCCTTTGGCTGGCGTGACCCAAGAGAGAAGGGAAGAGGGGAAGGCACCAAGGGGACAGAATATCCCCTTAATCTTCTTCTTCTTCTTCTCTCTTGGATGTGGGATTCTTGGTGGAATATGACAGTGAAATTGCTAGCCAAGGATGACTTGAATGGTGGTGGGTAGTGGTCTTTTTATAGGGTAGGATTGGGGGTTAAGGTGCCTCTTGAAATGGAGGGCTAGGATGGAAGGATGGAGGTGGTTGGTGATCCTATGGCTAAGGTGAGGTGGCGCCAACCCAAGGGGTGTTAAATGGGGTGGTTATGGTGGTGTTGGTGTCTTTTGGTGGTGGAGAGACACCACCATTTTGGCACCAACATGGGGTCTTCTAGAAGGGGGGTTAGGTGGATGGTGGAGATGGATTCAAGGGAAATTGTGTGGTGGAGATGAGAGGGAGTTTTGGAGGGAAAAGTGGCGCCATTAAGGGGGTGGTTAGGGGTAGTTTTTGGCGCCACTTTTAGGTGTCTTTTGGGGGTGGTGGGTAGGTTAGGTTGGTGCCAAGTAGGTTAGCTTATGTGGAGCTTAGGTGGAGCTAGTTGGGTGGAGTTGTTAGGTGGGTTTTTGGGATGGTACAAGCCAAGGAAGTTGGAGCATAGCTAAGCTAAGCTAAGCAAAGCAAGCTTAGGTAATGGAGGAGTAGAGGAGAAGGTGTTGGAGCTAGGGTTTGGAGGGAGGAGCTGAGAAGGAGAAGTCTGGAGTTGAAATTGGAGCTAGCCGCTGCTGAAGAGGCTGGCATGGAGCTACTCTAGCTGGCTTAGCTTGCTAGTTCTTTGCTAGTTGCTAAGCCAAGCTAAAGTAATGTAGCTTCTACCATGATGAGCTGAGGTGAGGTAGGTCTGGTGCTCCCAGGAAGACTCAAGCTGGTTGAGGCAACTAAGGTAGCTTAGCTCAACTGAGTTGAGCTAAGCTAAGTCCAGGGAGCTGGACTTGAGCTTCCTGAGCTGGGATGAGTTCTTCTTCAGCTGGCTAGAGTTGAGTGGAGCTGGATGTAGCTGGATCTAAGCTGGGGTGAACTCCTGTCAACTCAGCTGAGCTAGCTAGAGCTCCCTATGGACTAGTGGGAGCTGAGATGAGCTAGACTTAGCTAAGTTGAGCTGGATCTGAGCTGACTTGAGCTGGGGTGAGCTAAGATGAACTCTCTTGAGCTGTTGTTCAGTTGAGATTAGCTGAATGGAGCTGGGATGAGCTAACCCTAGTTCAGGTGAGCTAGGTTCCAACTGGGGTGAGCTGGATCAAGCTGAGGTGAGCTGGATCAGGCTGAGTTCCAGCTAGTCTGGGATTCTCCTTCACCATTTGCCTTGTTGAGTGCTAGGGTTTTAGGGATCTATATATCTATACATCCCTAACACTCACAAAAACATATTAAAAAGATAATAAAAAATGCAATGCATGCCTAACCTATTTTATGCCTAAATGCAGCTCAAAAACCCGTTTGCGGATTAAAATCCTTAGAGCTAGGTTTGTTTTAATGCATAAGAATAATGATAAACTGGCGTTTATCAGTCGATGATCAGGAGTAACCTTAACTTGGTGTTGCAAGTTGGTAATCATGCGGGTTACTTCTATCATTTGAGTCTGCATTCCTTGCAGAGTTTTCATGACCTGATTATTAATATCATCCTGGGATGGTCCAGGTTGATACATAGGTTGCCCATAATTCCCAAAATAGTTTTGTTTGGGAAAAGGAATCGGATTCAGGTTTTTCCAGGAGTGATTCAGGTTAGTCCTCTAGTTTTGATTGGAAGTGTTGGAGGGGTTTCTAAATTTCTCCTGGAGAGCATAAATATTTTCCGAGGTGGGATCAAAAATATTTTGATCAAAATTCCTGGTTAAATCTTGTGGGAAATTGTTGAAAATTGCTGGCCAGCAGATGTGGCATCAATATTGTGTAGATTTTCTCTTCGGAGAATGTGTGGGCAGTTAGTGTGTGGAGAGTGGACGTGTGGAGCTTGTTTGTTTATGAACTTTTCTTCCATTTTATTTTGGTGAATTTGCATCTGGTCTGGTCATGGAGCTAACATATATAGATCATCTTGAGTGACTGGAACAGAGGTGGATTTGGAGTCAATTTCATGGACTCCGTGTCTGGGGTTTTGTGATCTGCCAAAAGTGTCCATTGAAGTCATGTTAAATGAGTTTTCACTCATTTCTTCAAAGAGAAGATAGGCACTTTTGGCGTCTTTGTTAAGAAAATTGCCGCCACATGAGGCATCCACAAATCGTTTCAATTGATCTTCTAATCCGTGATAGAAGATCTGCACTAACTGCCATTGTGGAATTTCATGGTGGGGACAACTTCTTAGAAGTTCCTGAAATCTTTCCCAGGCTTCGTGGAGGGGTTCACCAATTTTCTGTTGAAAGGTTGTTATGGATCTTCTTAATGCATTCATCCGACCGATTAGAAAATTTTTTTTAAGAAAAGTGCTTTTTAATTGGGGCCAGGTGGTAATAGGGTGCCCAACCGTTCTAAACCAATGAGATGCTTTTTCTTTAAGAGAGAGAGGAAAGAGTCTCATTAACCACACGTCTTCCTGCACATTGCAGGAACGAGTGGTTTGAGCGAGGACAGTTAATTCCTCGTGATGACAAAAAGGGTCCTCTCTTGGAAGACCATGAAAATGTTTGATAAGGTTTAGAATGGCAGGTTTGATCTCGAAATCCCCTTGTGGTATGACCACCCCTGGTCTTTCCTCATAATTGGAAGGATCATAGAAATCCTTAAGAGGAATGATAGGCTGTTGGTGAGGTGGTGGATTTTGTCCTTGATTAGCTAGGTTTCTGACAGTCCTAGCTAGATCTTCTTGATTTTGTTGTAGTCGAGCCAAATGGTCGACCATTAATGCAAAGGGATTTGTATTATGGGTTATAATTGGAGGGCCACCTGGCCCTACTGGTATTTCTGGTTGCTCCAAGTTAGGGAGGTGAGGGAGGGTGAAGTCAGCTTGTGGGTCGGCTGACGGGTTAGAAGTGGAAGTAGAATATTTTTGACGGCTTCCTGGGTTTTCCATTTTTTTAGAAGAGGAGGGGGAAGAAAACAATGATTTCCTATTGTGGGGGGTGAAATCAGATGGTCCCTCGAGGTGTGGTTTTTGGGACCGTCACCTATGCATGCACTACTTTGAAGAATTGGAGGGGAGGAGAAGAGAAAGAGATGAGAGAAAGTGTGCAATTCAAACAAACAAAATTAGACCTAACTTAAATGCGACTCCCTAATAATAAACCTAAGACTTGGTCTATGTAGGAAATAAATAGTAAATAATGAATACCCGTTCTGTCAACAAATCTAGCCAAGTTGCTTGAGGGGAGGTTTGGGCCCAAACGTTTCCCAGGGAAAACCCCAGGTGCTTGTACAAACCCGTGCTTGGTCGTTTGACACGGCCCCTCAGCCTGAACACCAGATATAGATGATAGAATTGGTACTAACTAAAGAAAACTTAAGACCTAGATAGCAAGCCTAAGTTGATGAAGCCTTAGGGGTCAAGTTGCTACAAGTTTTAATTAGGTCTAGATACTACAGTGCACACAGAATGTGGAGGGCGTTTATTGGGTTGTTGCCCTGTTATTTCTAATTTTTAGTGTGTGTGCAGGAATTGGAGAGTCGCTCCAATGAAAATCAAGTTGTCACACAATTTTTTTGTATTTATGTCCTTTAAGATTCAATTTAATTTAATGTGTTTTAGGGTTTCTCTAGTTAAATTTTCAAACAAGTTTGAAATTCCACAATCAAAGGAAAAACAAGTTGTATGAGTGATTATATATTTCCCTTAAGTTGAGTCTCTAAAAAGGAAAGAAGGAAACCCTAAGCCAATTGTCCCTAAGACAGAAATTTAACTACCAATGAGTTGCTTTTAGGCTTTCTGAATAGATAGTGGTTCAAACAATGCAACCAACACCACTACCTTGAGTGAAATCAAACAAGGATTCCAGAAAAGATTTTTGTAAGATTTTAGGAATTTTTTTCGTAATTTTTTTGAATTTTTAATTGTACTAGTGTCAAAGTCTAGAAATGATACCCGTGAGTATTTTGGAATTTTTAGTAATAGCATCGACCTCATAAAATTTTGATGATTTTATATGATGTGTAAAATTTCACAAGGATTCCAGAAAGATAAATCTCACAAAAATTGGATGAGTATAAAAAATCTAAAAATTCATGGACTGTAGAAAAATAGGAAGATCAGAGGGTGTGACCCCTCTACAGTCCATGAATTTTTAAAAATTAAATGTAGAGCCAATTGATCTGAAATTTGGAACAGATGTTGCTAACTCAATTTGGAATCACTGTATGGAATTTTATGATTGTAAGAGGCGTATGGTGCTAGGAAACGATTTTTCAATTCTGAACAGAAATTTGGACCCGAAAAATAGGACACCAATACTTGCAATGGAGTGGTGTTAAAGAAGCATTCATGCAAACAATAGATTTTAAAATACACCACTCCACTTAATCAAGTTGTTTAGGGTCCTAAAAGCCAAGTTTAGTGTATTTTGGTAGTTTTTAATTAATTATGTGACTAGAAAGAGGAACCTACCTGAATTTCGTGGGAAGAAAAGGAACTTTGAGCACTTGCTTACAGATTCCCACTTTCTTCCTGCAATAGTTCCTGCACACATGAAAGAGAAGAAAGAGAATGGGATGAGATCTACTTCAAGCAAGAGGAGAAAGAATAGCAAAGTTGTGCCTCCTTGGCAACGGCGCCAAAAAGTGATGCGAAATACGCGTGATTTGTAAAAGTGAGTTTTTAACGTCATTGTAACACACGAATTCCCATACGCTTTTAAATTTATATCATAGATAGGGGAGTATCTAGGGTCATCCAAGGGGGCAAAAATTGCAATTCAATTCTATTGCTAAAAGCACATCTCAACTTTCTTTTTGGTATTTTAAATGTATAATTTTTTTTTGTATTTTGAAATAATACGGGCAAAGTGCGAATTGTGACAAAAGAGTCCTAACACCTAAAATGCTAAGCTGAAACTTAAGAGATTAAAAAGTCCACTACCTAAGCTCACTCTATGCAAGTGGAGGCCAAGAGTAATTAGGGAGTGGAAGTAGAATAAATGCTAGAACTACAGTAACAATTACAACAGAAAATTAAAAAGAAGGTAATTTAATTAAATCAAATTTTTGTTCTTTTTCGAAGACAAGTAAAGGAATGCTTCTACTAGAAATAAAAAAATTTAAAAGCAATAAAAGAAACACAAATCCTCTTGCAAAAATTGGTCAAGAAGGGAGTCTTCTTGCTCCAAGCCTAGCTGCTCCTTGGATTGAAAAGAGGGCCTCCTTCTCCTTCCTTGAGAACTCCTCCAAGGTGGAAGATACCACCTTCAATGCTCTCCTCCAAGGGGTGGGCATGCACCACCCTCAAAAGCTCCTCCAAGGTGGCATGGACCACCTTCAAGATCTCCTCCAAAGATCTTCCTTGCCAGGCTTCTCCTTTGGCTGGCATGGGCACAAGAGAGAAGGGAAGAGGGGAAGGCACCAAGGGGACAGAATATCCCCTTAATCTTCTTCTTCTTCTCTCTTGGGTGTGGGCTTCTAGGTAGAATATGAGAGTGAATTTGCTAGCCAAGGATGGTTTGAATGGTGGTGGGTAGTGGTCTTTTTATAGGATAGGATGGGGGGTTAAGGTGCCCCTTGAAATGGAGGGCTAAGATGGAAGGATGGAGGTGGTTGGTGATCCTATGTCCAAGGGCATTTGGTTACAACCAAAGGGACTCCTATGGTGTGGTTATGGCTGGTGACACCCCTTGAAGTTGGCCCCAAAATAGCTTCTAGAAGGGGGTCTTAGGTGGCACCAAGAAAGGTTCTAGAAGGAGGGGGTATGTGGAGGGTGGAGATGGGTTTAAGGGGAATTGTGTGGTGGAGATGAAGGGGATTTTTGGAGGGAAAAGTGGCTCCAACAAGGGAGTAGTTAGGGTGGTTTTGGCGCCACTTTTAGGTGTCTTTTGGAGGTGGTGAGTAGGCTAGGTTGGCACCAAGTAGGTTAGCTTATGTGGAGCTTAGGTGGAGCTATTTGGGTGGAGTTGTTAGGTGGGTTTTTGGGGTGGTACAAGCCAAGGAAGTTGGAGCATAGCTAAGCTAAGCTAAGCTAGGATAAGCTAGCTTAGCTAATGGAGGTGTAGAGGAGGAGGTGTTGGAGCTAGGGTCTGGAGGGAGGAGTTGAAGAGGAGAAGTCTGGAGCTGAAACTGGAGCTGGCTGCTGCTGAAGAGGCTAACATGGAGGTAGTTTAGCTGGCCTAGCTTACTAGTTCTTTGCTAGCTGCTAAGCCAAGCTAAAGTGAGCTAGCTTCTACCATAATGAGCTGAGGTGAGCTAAGTCTGGTGCTCTCGGGGAGGATCAAGCTAGTTGATGCAGCTAAGGTAGCTTAGCTCAACTAAGTTGAGCTAAGCTGAGTCCTCAGGAGCCGGACTTGAGCTTCCTGAGCTGGGATGAGTTCTTCTTCAATTGGCTGGAGTTGAGTGGAGCTTGATGTAGCTGGATCTAAGCTGGGGTGAACTCCTGTCAACACAGCTGAGCTAGCTAGAGCTCCCTGTGGACTAGTGGGAGCTGAGATGAGCTAGACTCAGCTAAGTTGAGCTAGATCTGAGCTGACTTGAGCTAGGGTGAGCTAAGATGAACTCTCTTGAGCTGCCATTCAGTTGAGATTAGCTGAATGGAGCTGGGATGAGCTAGCCCTAGTTCAAGTGAGCTAGGTTCCAACTGTGGTGAGCTAGATAAAGCTGAGTTCCAGCTGGTCTGAACTTCTTCACCAATTGCCTTTTTGAGTGCTGGGGTTTAAAGGATCTGTATATCTATTCATCCCTAACACTCACAAAAACACATTAAAACAACAAAAGAAAATTCAATGAATGCCTAACCTAGTTAATGCCAAAATGCAGCCCAAAAACCCGTTTGCGGAGTAAAATCTTAAGAGCTAGGTTTGTTTTAATGCATAAGAATGATGATAAACTAGCATTTATCAATGATGGAGGACATGCTCAAAAGCTCATCAAAAAACGTCCTAGGAACTAGTTCAATTTTTAGTCATGTTTCTAGTTCAATTTGTATAACATCTATGCTTTTCCAAACTTGTATGACATATTGCTAGTTTGTTTACTTTTGTGTTTTGCTGAACATGCTTGTTTTGATCTTATTTGTATGACTTTTCTCATTTAAATGAAGTAGTTTGATCATGTCTCACGCTTCTTAAAAATGTATTATTTATCCTTTTTTTTTGCTTGCTTGACAAAAACGGGGAGATAAATTGGTGTGGATGCTTCATATTTAAACTAGAAGATAGGCTTAGTTTGAGGGGGACACTGTTCACTCCTTTTGGAGTTTTTTACTCTTCTCTTATTAAGTTTCTATCTACTTTTAAATATGGGTGTCTTGTTTGCTTTGTCAACAACAAAAAGGGGTGATTGTTGGAATCTAGTTCCACTTCTCTTTTGTGTTTTGATGTTAACAAAATCGTTTTAAAGTCTAATGCGGTTATGAAGTGTTACAAGACTATATAGGAAATAGAACTTGTGCATGCTAGCAAGCAACAAGATAGCATTGAAGATATGAAGGCAAAAGATTATAGATTTTGTTTCATTTATTGTATTTTAGAATCTTTGTATGCCTCCTAATAAGTAAAAAATAATCTAGGAGTTAAAATCAATGTTGAGATAATTAGGGTTCATATTAATGCTCAAATTGTTTATCGTTTAATCTTGTAAAACAAGGTACTTGTAGCAAGTACCGATACTAGTCATAAGTACCGGTACATGCTAGGCACAGGTTTGGGCCTAGGTCCCAAACTATGAACAAGTATCGGTACTCATCGTGAGTTCCAATACCAAGTGGCCACGATTTGTGCACTTGGTTTTGCCTTGACCTTACAGGTACCGATACTAATCACCAGTATCGGAACAAGTAGGTCACAACCCCATAGCCTGTGAGTCACAAGTACCGATACTTATGATCAGTACCAGTACCAAGTAGCTTTGTTGGTACTCAATAGAATGCACTGAGAACCAGTACCAATGATCAGTACCGGGACCCCAAGCACTGTTGAACTAACTGTAGGCAGTCAGTGCTGGTACCAAAAGTTTAGTACCAGTACCAACTAACCATTGTGACTAATTTGAACAGCTATTTTATAATTAATCTTATCCTACACTTCCCTTTTTGCAACTAACAGCTAGTATTCGTAGGGGAGGTGTTTAGAGGCCTATATATACACTCCTTGAGTATCATTTGCAAATAATCAATAAGCTAAAAATATTCTCTTTGCCTGCACCTTCTTTTTCCAATTTTCTAGCTGCAAAGAAGCTTGTCTTATAGCTCTCTTCACAAGGCTATTCTTTAGTTGCAACAATTTCCCAAGGTGATTGCGTTCTTAGTAAATTGTCTATTTTTGCTTTTGCATTCTAGTTAGAATTTATATATCACCTATTAAGAAATACACTTGTTGGAGACTTAGGAATTAGTTGTAAGCTTTTGTTTGTATCTTGCTTACACTTGTAATCTTCATTTCTTTTTGTCATCATGTAATTAGGTTGAGGTAACCTTTTAATTCCTCATGTTAATAGTAAATTGATTCCCTCTGGGTTGAGAGAATCAGGTTAAAATCCTATGTCGGGAGACTTAGGTAGTGGAGTACCCAAGTGAGGGGAACCACTATATATCTCATGTGTTTTTTGTGGTTTGTTTATTCTAATAATCTTTTTTGTACCACACTATTCCTCCCTGCTTCTAGTGTGCTTGTGCCCTACAGATCCTACAACTAATACCCTCCCTTAGTCGATGATTCAATGAAGGATGGTCATAACAATCTACCATAGTTATAGTTTTATTAGTACTCTCTCTTTATGTATCTTCCATATTTGGTGGCTCTCAGGAATTCACACAGTATTTGCACAAACGAACTGAGTGTGAAAACTATACCTAACTCTAAGGTTTCATTATTCAATTATCCAGAACTTAAGAGTCCTTGTACTAGACTTAGAATACCAGTAGACACTCTATTCTTGCCTCACAAATGTTTGGTGGATCTAATGAAAGATAGTTTACCTGACTCCTTAACTAATTATCTTAGGGTTCAGGAAAAGAAGTAATGATTCTCCTCAAAAAACTAAAAATGTCTATTGGTTTTCATAAAGAATCCATTATAAAGTCTACGTGCAAGTGAAATAAATGTACTGGATTCTAAACTAAGAAATAATTCAAGAAGAGAATCTTCAATAAAATCTCCTTGATAAAAATCTTTTAGAATAAATGCATGAATGCAATATGTATAAATGCTATGTATAAATGTTTTTTTTTTCTAGGTGTTGGAAGAAAATTTTCAGTGTAAGTGTACTACCCCCCCATGCCTACTTTCTTGCAAGTCCTCAAGCATGAATACAACGAAAATAAATATGAGACAAGAATTATAAAGGATAGAAATAACATTGAAAAGCACCTAAATATTTCGTTCAGCATATCCCAACACCAATACAAATGGGAAGACAAATATGTTATATATATAAAAAGAAAATAAGAGCTATGTATATATGTACAAATAGATAAATGTTGAGTTTAACGCCTCTAGCTAAGTGAAAACTCTGTCACACATCCGAAAGAAGATGTATCATTTCGTCAAGAGGAGGCGATTCCTATGCTAAAAATGGCTTGAGACACTGGCCATTTATGGTAAAAATGTCTAGTTTTTGGGTCTTGGATCTGGATAGCCCCATTTGGATATGGGAGAATTACTATGAAGGGTCCAGTCCATTTTGATTTTAGCTTCCCCTTAAGGAATTTCAATTTTGAATCAAGCAACTAGACTTGCTAGTTGATAGAAAATGATTTTCTTCAGGTATGGTAGCCATGAAAGGCCTTGGTTTTATCCCTGTAAATTTTTGCACTCTCATAGGCCTCCCATCCAATTTCCTCTAACTTACTAAGCTAGAGCTTCCTTTTACAACATCCCTCATCAAGGTTGAAATTACATTTCCGCATTGCCCAAAAGGTGTAGTGTTCCAGCTCAACCAGTAGATGATAGGCCTTTCTATACACCATTCTATATGGTGACATTCCAAGCAGGGCCTTCTATGCAGTTTGATATGCCTAAAGTGCATCAATTAACCAATCAAACCAATCTTTCTTGTCAGGTCTGTCTGTCTTCTGAAGAATGAGTTTAATTTGTCGGTTAAACACCTCAGCATCCCATTACTTTGTGGGTGATATGGGGTAGCAATGCAGTGATGAACCCCATATTTCTTCAATAAAGCTCTGAAATGGGCATGTATAAAGTGACTTCCCCCGTCGCTAATTAGTGCATGGGGGACACCGAATATAGCAAAAAGTACATTCCCAAATGAAGGAGATAATAGTGTTATGATCAACATGCCTCGTAGGAATAGCTTCCACCAACTTTGAGACATAGTCTACTGCTAGCAAAATATACTCTAAGCCAAGAGAGTTTGGGAGCGGGCCCATAAAATCGATGCCCTAGACGTCAAACACTTCCATTACCAAAATCAATTGGAGAGGCATCTTGACTCGCCTAGTCATGGAACCTGCTGGTTGGCATCGATTGCAATTCATAGCATAAAGGCATGCATCCTTAAAAATCGAAGGTTGGAAGAAACTGACTACAAAATTTTTGCAGTGGTTTCTCTACCAGAACAATGTCCACCATAGCCCTCGCTGTGGCAAAAGGATAATGATAATAGTCTAATCTATTATCCTACTTGGCTTATTCTAGGGTTAGCTCCTTAATAAAATTATGCATTTAGATCATGCATGCATATTCTGTGCAGTATTTTTATGTCTAGACCTCATTATCTAATTTTAGTCATTTGTGAATAATGTAGGTTAAGGACTTGGAATAAGCGGGAGCATTGACGTGAATAGGAAAAGAAGCTGCAGCACAATTACGAGCTGGTTGAAGACCAAGTTTTGATCAAGGAAGAAATGAAAGTGCAAGTAAAGAAGAAGAGAGAAAGGGACTAAGATAACCTTCCCTTATCCTTAGAAAACTAGGATATCCCTATCCTTAGAACCCTATGATACCCCTATCCATACCCCTAGTCTACCTATCCTATGCCCTATCATTAGCCTAGGAACCTAATTAGGATCACCCTAACGTATTTAGAAGCTTCCCCAACCCAATTACACATGCACGCACATTTAAAATCAGACAATACCCAGTTTGGACAAAATCGACTCAAAGTACCCCAAATGCACTCGACGACCGTGATCCTGCTTAGACATCCAAGAGACTGACTGGACTTCCAATTATCTACTATAAGACATTAAGGAAGGTGTCTAGACATCCAGAACCCTTCTCCAGCGAACAAAACCACCAAATATGGCCTTATCCTCTTGAAACAACCCAGAAAATCATCCATACATTTAATTCTACAGTATAAGATACCCAGGGACCTTTCTGGATGTCTAGAGACCTCCTGCACACAAAAACCACTACACATGGCTTTTTTCTCTTGCAACAACCCAAAAAACCACCGAACAACTTTTCTAAACACTAAAATCTATCCTTTCCTATTCTATCCCCTCACATAACTCAGAATCCTATTTTTAGCAAATCACGAAGCTATCCTAGCCTTACAATCTAGATCCTAAGGTCCTTATTTAATTAATCCTAGGATGAAATCTAAGCCATCCAAATTGGTGATCCTAGGCACTCTAGAACAACCAATAGGAGGACACCTAGATTTTTCCAAAAGGACCCAACCTCCAACCCATATGGACTAATTAGTTTTTGCTTAGTTTAGACCACCATAATGCACGCCCCCTCTCTTTACAGCATCTCTCTCTTCGGCCTTCTTCCTGGCGCCTTGGATTAGAAGTGCTACCACACTTCGCACAAGCATCCCACAAGCGGCTCCGTCATCTCCACGACATTCTCTTCTTTTCCTAGTCCATAGTTTATTATTCTGTTTCATGTTATTTTCATGCATTCAATTACATAAGATTTGTGAGGCATTCTTTTTATGAATAAAATCTTTATTCGATCTCATGAATGCTTGTCTATATATACATACATAATAAGTATTTGCTTAGAACATCTTTCTGAAAGGCTTTCTCATAAAAATCATGTTTTTCCTCCCTCCGAATGACTTGGTACTTATTGAAAAATTTTATAAATGTTATTTGTTTCGATGTAATTTGCAACTACAATGATACAAAATCTTTTAACGCATTTCACGATGAACAGATAACACACTCAGGATCTTAGAATCTTAGATGCATCTCCTGATCAGTTGGTTAGAACCAATCTAGAACAAGGGATCATCCTAGAAATAATGTCTGGCCTCAGAAAAAAATCTCATCCTTTGGTCCTTAGATAATCCCGAAGGCATCTTGCCAATTACAAGATAATTCGCCATATTCGTATACTAAGCAAAATCAGTAAAGTTAATATCCAATAGAGATTCATATGGAAATTTATCAAAAAAAGCAGGGGAAGAAGGTATATGGGCTGAGTCAATCCTCAAAAAATATTCAGCCACAACATTCTAGGCTCTGACTTTGTCTCTTATCTCAATGTCAAATTCTTGTAGAAGAAGAATCCATCTAATAAGGCATGGCTTGGTATCCTTCTTAGCCAACAAATGCTAGAGGGCTAAATGATCCATATATATAATGACCTTAGAGCTGAGTAAGTATGATCTAAACTTCTCCAACCCAAAAACTACCACTAGTAGTTCCTTTTCTGTAATAGTGTAATTATGTTGAGCCTCATTCAGCGTCTTGCTAGAATAGTATATCACAAATGGGTGGTGCTCCAGATGCTGGCCTAACACCGTTATGATAGAAAAATCGAAGACATCTCACATCATCTCAAAGTCGAAAGACCAGTTGGGTGGTTGGAGAATAGTAGAATCAGATACAGCCTTTCCTAGAGTCATGAAAGCACAGTGACAGTTAGAATTAAAGTCAAATGAGGCATCAGCAACTAGAAGATTCATCATTGGTCGAGCAATCGTAGAGAAATCTTTAATGAATCTTCTATGGAGTCCAATGTGCCCTAGGAAGGACCTAATCTACTTGACCAAGCTAGGAGGAGGTAAACGAGAAATGATATTAGACTTAGCACAGTCAACTTATAATCGATCCTTAAAGATCCTATGACCTAGTACTTTGCCATCTCTTACAATAAAATGGCTCTTCCCCCAAGATATTACTAGGATAACTTGAATGTGCCATTTAAGGATCTTGATGAGATTATCAAGACAAAAGTCAAAATCATCTCTGAAAATGAAGAAGTCATCCATAAATACTTCTACATAGTTGATCTGGGAAATATGCAGTTTGTTAAATGATGTCATTAGTGTCGTTGCAACACGTAAACCTGAAATCAAACCTTTACATTTATAATGCCAAGATAGTGCAGTATCTCGAGCCATCTAAGGAGGCCAATTTATTACTCACAAAGAATGGGTTCTCTCTCTTGCTTCTCAAATCAACACATATTTTTGTGATTTTCGTTTTGTTTGTTTTTATAGTTTTGGAAATAATCAGGATTGGTGCGAAGATGAATTATGCTATAAATAACCCTAAGCGACAAAGGTGAAGCCTTCTCCTCTAAGCTCACCCTAGGCAAGTGCACCTAGGGAAATTAGAAGGGAAGGGGTGTAATGCACTAGTAAACTAATAGCAACATGAAAGACATACTAAGCTAGAAAGCATGAAATTGAAGGCAATAAATAACTTTGTATTACTAATAGAGTTAATGACAAGTAATTACATGCTTCTTAAAAGTAAAAGAGAAATTACACTAGATAATACAAAGAAAATAGAGATGAAGAAAAATCCTCCAGAGTTGGTGAGGAAGGAATGGTCCTTGCTCCAAGCATAACAGCTCCAGTGCTTGAAAAGAATGCTTCCTTGCTTCTAATATGATAACTCCTCCAAGCTTTCCTCTAAGGTGGGCATCAATGATGAGAGCCTCATCATGAGCCCTAACTAGCTCATTTTAACCTAAGAAAGAGAATAAGAGCTCTTACATATCCTAGAGGACCTAATTCAAGGAATAAGTGTTCTGAGAAGAAGACATGAAATAAAGGTTAAAACTGTAATTTTACCATTGCAATACATAAATGGGATTTATTAGAGGCAAAACATAGGTCAAATGGTCTGAATATGATAAAAAGTGGGTTGGTTCAGTCAAAAATGGGTTCATGAGTAATCTAAGAATTAAATGACATCTTCTAATGCTAAAAAAGACCTGCTTAATTCAACAAGGTTCTGGTCAGGATAAAAATCAATTAAATCCTATAAAATTCATGGAAAAATATCCCCTAGGGTTTAGAACCTTCAAATTGACTCTTGAAACCTATTTTGACCTAGATTGGGGTCCTAGCTCATCAATTGACCTAATTTGGGTTTTTATGCAAAATATCTAGTCAAACATGGTCAAACCTAAAATCCAACTTCATCATTGGATTTCTTAGTTACAAATTAGGTTTGTACCAAAATTTGGATCTAAGGGGGGGTCATCTTGACCTACTTTCCAAAATAGTACACCTAATTACATTTTGGTCCCTATCTTTTGAAAACCATTGCACAGACACCCCTAACTTCTTCGCCACTCTTACAAGCAGGTCCCTCCACCATTAATGGGGAGAAATCCTACTCCGGTGAGGAATGGAGGGGGAGTACTCCCTGATTCCTCAGAGATCTCCTCCCAAATTTGGAAGGGAGATTCTTTGAGGAATTCCCTTCCATCTAAGCGTAATCCTACTCTATAATTTGCACCTAATCTCTTGTGCGAACGCATGAGAGATTTGGGTCTCTAACTGAATCCATCTCCGTTGAGGATTCGCATGCTTGGAAGCTTGCCTTCCAAGCACAGGAACCCCTGCCAACATCTATAAAGGACCCTCAACCCTGGCCGCACCTCCTCAGCTCAACTTGGCCAGAGATCCACCTCGATTTCCTCTTCTTCTCCTCCAACCAAGTGGCCCAGCAAGCTCAACGAGCCTCTCTCCTCTTTCTCGTCACTCTACCACAAAACCAGTGGCAGAGCTGTCCTCACCATCCTCCTCCGCAACGTGCAACACCCGCATGAGCATCCCTAGCCCCGTCGTTATTGTCGTCTCCCTCCATTGGATGCCTTCTTCTCCGGCGACAGTAGGTACTGCCAGCCACCCTCTCTCCCCCTTCGTCCACTTAATTAGGTTAGAACCACTCGTCTCTATCCCCTCTTCAATTCCCCTCAATTTATTTCACAAAACACCCCTCAACAGCCATTGTACACCACCATCATCCCCAACTCCGGCCAACCTCCGGCGAGATGCACCCGTCATTCTACAACTCCACACGTCTCACCACCAACTCCACAACCTCCGCCACACTCCACTGAACACCATTCACCCACTCACAGACCACCTACACCACCACAAAAGCCCCCCGACCTAACCCATAAACCCAACCACAGAGGGACTAGGCAGGCATGCCTAGGCCACCCCACGGCCTGCCACCTACCACCTCACCTTCACTGTGACACGATGAATGTCCTCCTATGGTCTGATAGAGCCGAAGGGCCCCTTTTGTGTCTTGCAGGATCTGAGCACCAGCCGCCATTAGCGATGGCTCGAGAAGGTCGCATGCTTGCTCCAGGCTGAAGCACTTCAGGATCCCAGGTCCAGAAGGCTTGGGTTAGTCTCGCGCATTCAGCTATCCAGGAAATTAGCACTGCGAGGCCTGCATCTGCAGTAGCTGGAAGAAAGAGCTCCTGCAGGCGTGTGAGCAAAAGCGGGTGGGACATTAGTCCCACCTCGTAAACATCTGAGTGAAGCAAATAGAATAAGTTGATTTTGTGTTTTAGTCTCTTCACCTCGAGACACACATGGGGTGAGGTCCCTCACCTATCATGCCTCGTCTGCGATATTCTCCCCCGTAGACCTGGCAACCCGACCCAACTAGCCTACCGATCACTCCTCGTGCACCACATCCACACTGGTGGGCCTGGACCCAGGCATGCAACCCGACCCGATTACCCGGCTCTGGGAGAGCGTACTGATGAGTGATATACAGAGAGAGAGAGATGCAGGTGTGGGTAGAGGGGTAGGTTTATCTCTTTGATTTGTGCAGGGAAGAATGAGAAGGAAGGCACAACTAAAGTAAAGCTGACACTTAGCTGCAAAAGGAAGAAGAAGGAAGGAAGGCTGAAGAAAGAAGAAGACTCGCAGAGGAAAAAGAGAAGGAGAGACAAGGCAGAAGGAAGAGGCGAAGCCAAAGAAAAGAGGAAGTCAGAGAGCTAAGGCTAAAGAAGGAAGAAGAAAGAAAGAAAGGGAAAGACAAGCAGAAGAAGAAGAAGAAGAAGAAGAAGAAAAGCTAAATCCAAGGGAAGCAGAGCTAAGGAAAGAAGAAGCAGACCCACAGAGAAAAGGAGAAAGACACTGTAGAGAAGAAACAAGGAAGAAGAAGCAGATGGCCAAAGAAGAACAGAAGAAAAAGAGCTAAGGAAAGAGAAAAATCAGAGAAAGAAAGTCAAAAGAAGAAGAAGAGAAAGCAGACAGGAGAAGAAATAAGAGAGTTAAAAGAGAAAATATCTTTTAAGATGTCTGATCTCATGATCACACATCCAATTTCTCTATTCTTGCCATAATTAACTTTTAAACTCATGCATATATATTCTGAATTATGTTTTGAGTAATTAAGTGTTCAATTACATTATTGAAATTAGTGAGTAAATTCCATTTGCTCCCTGTGTTCAACCTCGGATACTTAGATTTTTGAGTAATAAATTTTTATTTGTTAACAACGCTTGGTCACCTATACTACAACGCAACTGACTGTTAAAACATGATCTAGCCACATCAACAATCAACAACCCTGCTCGCCCCCTTGCCAGGCCATCCCCTTAATGTTGAAGATCTCCTCCTTTGGCGTGGCTAAGGGAGAAGAAGGTGAGGAAGAAGGCACTAAGGGGGCGGGTGTGTGGCCCCTTGATCTTCTTCTCTTTTTCCTCCTTGGTGTGAAGGTGGAACCTAATCTAAATGAAGAAGATGGAACCTAAGCATTGGATAGGAGATGGGAATTATGTGGTGGTAGGGTAGGGTATTTATAGGATTGGAAGGGGGTGGTTATGGTATTTTTTTTGAAGGAAATGATGGGGTGCTTGGATATTTTTGGAGGGAAACTGGGAGGGAAATGAAGAGATGCCTTAGTTTTCCCTACAAAAATACCTTCTAGAAGGTGTTGATTTTGTAGAGAAAAAGGGATGCTAGAGATGGCTTGGAAGGTGATGTGTTGGGCTAGGATTGCCCACTTGTTTTGGCGCCAAAACAAGGGGTAGTTATGGTGGGTTGGCACCACTTTTAGTGGTGGCTTTTGGTGGAGAGGTGAAGGTATGTGTGGAGGTGGCGCCAACATGAGGTGGAGGTGGAGGTAGCTTAGGTGGAGCAAAGGTAGGCTTATTTGGTAGACCTAGTTAGGAGGGTTTTAGGGTTAGGTTGGGATGCCATGGAGGTGGACTAGCCAAGCTAAGCTAGCTTAGCTAGTAAGGAGTTGGGTGGTGATGTAGATACATCTATTTAGGTTAAAATGCCTATTCATGCATGTTCCGAGGCATAGATTTGCATTTCATGTTATAAATATTACATAACATGTATCATTGTGTATTTAGAGTAGTTGTATATATTTTAGGTTAATTAGGTCCTTTTTATGATCAAGAGAGAAGAAAACTTATTTCTGGGCCTCGGATGGAAGATCGGGCCATACAGATCTGATTAAGATGACGATCGGAGTCTAACGCCTCTGAAATCGTCCAGATCAGAGAACCATAGCATCATACGAAGTTTGAGGAAGATCAACATCCAGGGGGCAATGCGACATCCATATGAGTTTTAGATGGAAAATTTGACTGTACGGATGGATCCAAAGCGACAATTGCAGTCCAGCAACATGGGAATCATCTCGATCTGAGCACCGTGGCACCTTCAACAAAAGAAAGAAGAATGGATGGTCCAGATGGTGCCACATGGTGCCATCCAGGCCACCCAACGCCGACCAACAGCAGCAAAGACTCACAGCTGCAGCCACGCACAGCGCACCATGCACAACCAAAACTACAGTAGCGCACTACGCACAACGCAGTTGCACGTAGCAGTAGCCTAGCACATGCCAGCACTTGCACAGCATGGGGAGCATGGGCGTGTGTAGTGCGCGCCAGATGGGCGGGCGCGGATCTTTAGCGATGCTCGCCTTTAGTGATGCTTGCAGCTGTCACTAATGGTCTGCGTGCGCCAATAAGAGGATTTGAAGGGCGGATCTTCAGCGACAGCTGCAACGACGTTTATGGACATCAGTAATGACCCAGATGAGAATTTGTTCTTCATCCTCCACTATAAAAGGACCTACGCACCACCATTCCAAACCATCTCCTCCATTCTTCCTCTCACCAGCTCCAAGGCTCTAGAAAGAGCTTGTCCAAAGCCTAGGATGCTCCTCTAGAGTAGAAAACCCAATAGTTTTCTCACCTCTCATCCCCATTCTTGGAGCATCCCATGGTCGTCATCTCACCTCCCTTCGGGAAGAAGATCCTCACCACGATGCTATCCTGCCCCATCCTCCATCCTCCTTTGTCCCACTCCTCACCACCTTCCTTGAGGTGACGTTAGAGTGAGTCATCCTTCGAGCAACCGTCGAGGGGGATTTCTCTCACCTCTTTCTATCCTTTTACGCTTTCGTAGTGTAGTTTTCCTACTTTCATAGTTGTAACAAACAATTCTTGATAAATAAATGATTGTTTCTCTCTCTCTCCCTCTCTCTCTTATATTTTTGCAAGTAGATAAAGTTTTCATCGACCTAATCTCTTGCTTGTTAAAAATATTAAAAAAATTAGAAAAGACAAAAGCAAAATAAACAAATAAAAGTGAAGCACGGATTTCATAAAACCAAACATTCACCTCCTCGTGTTCGACCTGGGACTCACTTTTCAAGTTTTGGTGTAAATTTTATTTGACCACGCCTTTTGCAACTACGACGATGGGTTACTTGTAACCCTAATTTCAAACTCGCGAAACACGTGCGATCATTTTGGCGCCATTGGTGAGGAGGCAATTCTCTTTGGTTTTTTCTTTCTTCCATGTTTTTTTCCGCCTTACCTAACTGCTATCTCACTTTTCCTCTGATCTTACTGTGATTGCAGGTACTCTTTTGAGGTGGGCCAAAGTGGTTAGATCAGAGAAAAGTGTAGATGAAGGTTCTGTAAATGTCCCCCACACCACCCCTACCTTACTTTTCATTCCATAACCTAATAACTCAAACCCAAATCGACTTAGGTGCTTTTTATAAACCCTAGGATAGATTTGGTTGTTTGTTTGCCACCTCCACTCACCTCTCCATCCGCATAAATAAAAAGAAAATAAATAAAAAAAGTGTCATCTAATTATGGGATTTCTGAAAGAGACACACCTTAACACCCACAGCTCTCGACTTAAGGCACACAACTCCACTTTGATTCTACCACTTAATTAGGATCTAACCTATAGACCTGGTACACTTCAACTCAAAACAAATAAGTGAGTAGAAATATAATTAGGCTAAGACATTGTGTGCCTTAATCTGTGGTGCGAATAGGCCAATTGATTGATTTGTTTGGGCCGCACCACTCAAATTAAAAGTGATTCATCAAGTAGCTTGCCACTTAGGGTTGATTCCTAGGGCTGAACCAGGCACTCCAAATTTTTTCTCTAATTTCTAAAGGAATATATCATCACCAGTGCTTGCAAAACTTGGAGTGTTCTCCTAAACTTGATTGAATATGCCAAAGATTAAACCCTAAAATCAACTAAACAAGGTTAAACCCTAAAAGACACATCATCAAATAACCTTGTTTGCAAACCCTGGTTGTGCACGCACACACATTTTAACTGATCATTAAGGGCACAACCCATCTTAAAGGCCCATCACATTCCAAGAGCACGATCATCCCAAGCCAAACTAAAACTGAGTAGATGTTGGCCTTAAGGATTGATTCACTCTTTGGGGCTCAGACTGAGATTCTTTTAGATTAATCTGCTTCTGCTGGTCCATCTGATGTCTAGCTAGGGTAGTAGCGTCAAACAACCATGGCTGGGGGTACACTAGGAACCAGAGGCGCAAGCCAAAAGAAGAAACTTCTCCCTAGTCCCTCCTTCTAACTGGTTGGATTGACCGGATAAAAGTAGACTAAATTGTTTATAATCTCAAGATGGGTCTTGGGAGTCTGTAGGTCTTTAGGCTACCGATATAAGGATAGGTTTGGTTGATTGTACTACAGGGCACCTTTCTCTCTTCTGTTTTCCCTCCTACTCCACAATGTATCCTTCCACATCCTACACACATTTCACATCCTATCCTCCTACCACCACTTATCCCTAAGATGATTACTATCCCAACTTGACTTGTAATTACCCATCCACTAGCCGGGATGACTTTGATTAGGGATATGAATCTCGACTTTAATGTCCAGGGCCTAACCCTGGATAGCAAGACTATGATTACTATCCATCCTAGAGCTACAATCATTATAGATCTCTATTCTTTGATGATCAACCTAACCAGATCTACAACAATGAAGGATATGCTGATTATAACACTTACCCTCCCTAGAATTATGTTGAATATAGGTCGCCAACATCCTTTAAACAACCTGAAACGACCTACTATCAGGGAGGGACCCAGGAACCTTGATATCTTGACTCCCCTAGATTTAACCCGAACCCACCCAACCTTGAACCGAACCAGTCAGTTCAAGTGAACCAGATCTTGGTTAGGGCATTGGCTAATTTGAGGAACACTATACAATCTTAAGAATCTTAGCCAACACCATGCACTGAAGCATTGGAGCCTATGATCAAAATGATTGATGAACTTAATAGTTCTCTTTTGGATTTTCTCCAAAATGTTAGGGATAGGGACCTGGATGAGTTTCTACTTGGGAAATTATCAAGGTTGAGGATGAAATTTTTGGTTGCCCTAGTCAAATCTTGGGATGATTCTCAAGATGAACCCCATTCTGGAGAGCCAATGTCAGAACCCGCTCAAGCGCTTATCAGGGGGGATACATTTTTTGAAGCCGAGGATGACCAAGTTGGGCTAGAGCAACCCATTCAGGATGAACCGATTGATTCACCTGAGATCCTCGAGCCAGGGAGTGAGGAAAAATATGTCTCCTTGAACTAAGAAATGACAATTGATTTTGAGACATATATAAATGAGGATCATGAATTCTTTGATTCTGAGGGTGAAGAATCTTTTGGTGAAGTCTCATTTGAACTTAAGGAAGAGGATTCTAGTGAGACAATCAGGCCCGAGGAGTATGACAAACTATTTGATAGCCCGATCATTGAAGATTATGGTCATGTTGGGGCTAACTTGGATGATTCAAATCCGGATGATTCAATCAGTAGCCCCATTCCTCAAACACACCCTAAAGAATTGAATGATGATATTTTTGAGATCACCAAACCCAAGTCAATCCTAATTTAGCCACAATTATTGGACTTGGGTACTTTAGATGGAGTGTACAATGATTTGGAGGTCTCGAAAACATTGATTTTGGAGTATAGGAAGTTGGAATAAAAATTTGGGAGGCTAATTCTGAGGGAACTTCGATTTTGGATATAAGGGTACCTATTGACCTGAAACCACCAACCTTTTACCAAGACCCTTATAATATCTTTCACGTGCAACCCAAGCTAGAAATAACTGATTATTTTTCTGAGTTAGATGTTAAGTGGAGAACCACACCTATTGAACCATCTTTACCCGTTGTCCGACATTTTGGTCTTAGGTTGCACACCACTAAACTGCAGGCCCAGCCTCGCAAACACATCAACAATAATTTGGGCATGGGATGAGTGATTTTCATCTAGAACCCTAGAAGCACTCAACCATAGGGCATGGGTCTACACAATAATTTGGTACACATTTGTGGACATGTTCTGCTGGTGGGTTTCATGATCAATATTTTTATTTTGATTCTGACCCGCACTTGTGAATTCTCAATTTCTTCTTTGTATGTATGTTATGCCTAGCTAAAGGCATTAAACTTAGCACGTGTGTATACAGTTGGTTGAGCGTGTTTCGCGTGCTAGAAATTAACGTTACAGGTAACCCATCGTCATAGTTGCAAAACACGTCGATCAGATAAAATTTATACCAAAACTCCAAGGGAGTCCCAGGTCGAACATAGGGAGGCGATGTTTGCTTTAGTTGAAAATCGCGCTTCGATTCGTTTCCTTTTCGTATTTTAGGGTTTTGTTATTTTTTTGTGTTTTCGAAATAAAAGACATGCAACCACAAGATAGAGATGGATTGAAAATGGTATATATATCAATCCAATGTCTATTACAATCTACTATGAAAGCATAAAAAAAGGAGGTGAGAGGAAATCTCCCAAATCAGCTGTTCGGTGAGACGACGGCGCTTGGCAGAAGCTCGGACGAAGGAGGTGAGGAGCGGGACGACGGAGGTGAGATGCAGGAGGACGTCGGGTTGAGGAAAGCTTCGGCGTAGCTCTGGAATGGGGGTGAGAAGACAGAGTTGATCTACTACAGGAATGGAAATGGGAGGATGGCTCTAAGGCGACCCATGAAGGGAGATGGGAAGTTGGAGGAATATTTGGTAGGGCAGAAGTTTGCTACACTAATAGGCACCTTAGGAGCTTGAGAACAAGCTCTAATGAAGCATTGGTAGGCTTGCTAGAGCTTGGGAGTAGGTGGGAGTAGAGTAGGCAGAGATGGCTTAATCCGAGCAACGGATGGATTCAGTTCGATGATCTCAACCCAACGGCGTGAAAATCGACTTAATCCGACTTCTGTAGCAGCCTCTACAAAGGAAAGAAGATAGATAGCCCATATTGTGCCATGTCATGCTATCCAAGCCACCCATGGGCATGCACCGCCGCACACACACAGCATACGGGCATGCGTAGCAGCGGGTGTTCGCAACAACATAGTGTGCGTTACGCGTAGAGGTGCATAGTAGCGGGCACGCGTGGAGCACATAGCAAGTGGTGGCAGTGAGCGCCAGCAGGTGCGCACGACATAGGTGCATAGAGTGGCACGTGATGCAGCACATGCGGTTCGTGAGTTGGAGATTTAGCGATGCTTGTGGCGGATCCTCAGCGACATTTATGTTTGTCACTAAATGTCCTATGTACTGAATGGATCCTTTCCTTCACTATAAAAGGACCCTTACCCCACGCATTCTTATTAATCTCTTACTTTCTCTCCCTCACCACCTCTAAGCTCTAAAGAGATCTTGTCCCAAGCCCGGGATGCTCCTCTAGAGTAGAAAACCAAATTTTTTTTCCACCACTCATCCCCCTTCGTGGAGCATCCCGTGGATGTCCTCTCACCACCTTTCAGAAGAAGATCCTCGCTACGATACTGTCCTGCCCTGCTCTCAGTCCTTCGGCTCTACTCTTATTCGTCCCACTCCTCACCACCTTCCTCTAGGCGACATCAAAGAGAGTTGTCCTCCAAGCGATCATTGAGGGGGACTCTTCTCACCTCTATCTATCTTTTACTGCTTTCTAGTGTAGTTTTCCACTTTCTTAGTTCTAGTAAACTATTTGAGTTATATATGTATTTGTTTCTCTCTCTCTCTCTTTGCAAGTAGATTAGATTGAAATTATGTCGACCCGATCTCCTACCTTAAAAAATACAAAAAAAAATACAAAAGATAAAAACAACAAAAATAAAGAAAAGCGAAATACGGATTTCTCAAAACTAAATGTTTGCGTACCCGTGTTTGACCCGAGACTCCCTCTTGAGCTTTGGAGAGGTAGAGAAGAGAAGGAAGGGATGAGAATTTCGTGTGGAGGAGGTCTCCTTTTATAGTTGCAAGGTGTGGGGGCAAATTGTTTATTACATCTTTAAAACATTAAATAAGGGGTCTTTAGTGATGGATAAAACCATCGCTAAAGCCCCATCGTGGGCGTAGTGGGCGTTGCCCGCGCGCGCCCGCTCATCTGCTCGCATGTGCAATGCTTGTGCATGT
The DNA here is from genome assembly GCA_037157565.1 of Thalassia testudinum. Classification (NCBI taxonomy): domain Eukaryota; kingdom Viridiplantae; phylum Streptophyta; class Magnoliopsida; order Alismatales; family Hydrocharitaceae; genus Thalassia; species Thalassia testudinum. The sequence goes on along the minus strand of JAZHRO010000007.1, from coordinate 22,702,603 downwards.
TCAGCCATCCACAGAAGTCCGATCGCGAGATCGGACGGCTCAGATTGTGCCTTTGCCTGCTTCGCTGCGCACCCACCCCAATGCGTGCGATGCCGTGTTACACCACGCATGCAATAGCGCGTGGATGCTATCGGGCGCGCGCGGCCGTTGGATTGTGATCTGACGATCAATTCAAGGCATGCCCCCCACTCCAGATTTAGCGTGGCGAGGCTCGAACGCACGCCAGCGGCTCGCAATAAGGCGTTGGACTGCTACGGTGCCTCGCCCAAATGGTCGTGCGAAAAATTTCAAGGTACTGCATCCACAGTCGTTGGATCTTGATCCAACGGCAAGGAAGGGTAGATGCGGGAGCTTCAGCGGGTGCATGCGGGTGTTTGGGCGGCTGAGATGGCGCCACGTGGTGCCATCTTGGCCGTCCATCTTCTGGATGATGTAGATGGTGCCACAGGTGTCGGATGACTCGATTTTTGCATCGTTATGCTGTGATCGTCGATCTGAATCCATCCGTGCAGTCGAATTTGTCATTTGAAGTGTGGATTTACACCATCTTGGTCCTTGATCTTCTAGGGTTCCCTAGTCACTATCAGATGCTACAGATGCTTGATTAAGGCAATCTTGGAGTCGTTGAACTCCAATTGTCGCCCTGATCACATCTATACAGTTGGATCTTCGATCCGAGGCCCCGATAAAAAGTTTGCCCTGTCCAAGCACATAAAAAAAGATAATTAACCTCCATTTTATTCAAACTACTCTAAATGCAAGATGATGCATGTTATGCAATATTTATAGCATGCAATGCAATCCTATGCTTAAGAACATGCATAAATAGACATCTTAAGTATTGTAAATGTGTTTACATCATACCCCCATGCCTATCTTTTGTTAGTCCCTAGCAAAAACTATATGCTATTTATAAAAGAATTAGGGTGGATTATTTGGGCATGAGTTATTTCCAATCATTAAGAAATTATCTACTTAGGATCTGAACTTTCAAAGACACAACAGTGCCCGAGTATCTGCCAAAATGCAAACCGCCTCAAGCACTCGCCTTATTCAAAGAAAATTTTCTTTTGCTCTTTTTTTCTAATTTTTTGGAATTTCAAATTTTAGGGTTAAAGAGTGGCTTTCTACGACCATTCAACTCACCCAAGATTTGATGAGAACTCTAAGTTCTGAGCATCTTATTGTGAATGTGATAGACTCGTTGATCGGCAATTAAAACGGACTTCGGATTTCTACACCTCTAGGTGACCTCAAAAAGAATTCTGCCTAAAGGTGTATCTTTACAACCGGTAGCTTTTTCCCTACTTGTATTTTTTTTTATGGAGTTAATACAAGGGTGAATCCAGTGTATATCTCCCTGATTTATTCTACTTCTCCACTTCTTCCTAAGTGTTTTGGGAATTTTCAGTGCATTTATTGAGCTGGGTTCTGGACAACCGGTCGATGAGCTATTGCCACCAACAACTTTCCAGCCATACTCATGTGACGAAGTGTGCCTTATTTACTTTTTCTTTTCTCCTTTTCTTTTTGATTTTTGTTTTTTTTAGTAGGTGGCTTCTCTGGTCTATGATTTACCTAAAGGCAGCAAAAAGAGAAAGGTCCAATGACTGGGCTCTAGACAACCTACCTATGGGTTGTTACCCATGATAACTTACCAGCCATATCACCCTAGAAGGTTCTTTAGCTACCCAATTTCCGTTAGAATCACCGAACGAGTCAGTGCAAAGAAAGTGTGTACATGCTTAAAACTCAAAAATTCTCTCAAATCAGAGGGTGGGTTGATAAGTCATGTACTTATCACCCAAACTTATTTATTCCAATTATGATAGAATTAAGATGGCGAGGACTCAAAAGACAAATCCACATTTTAGTGGATACATGGGCTAATTAAGTCCAAAGACCTGAAGAATCTTTATGTTCAGATCTTAATGTAAAATTTCCTAAGATTGAAAAGTCCTAATGTCAAACTAATCCTTCCTAATTTTGATTTTTTTATGTATAAATAAGAAGAGAAAAATAATTTACATGAATTTCACAAAGCTGACCAAATGATTCAAAAATGAGTCCACCCCCCCATGCTTAGCTGATGCAATGTCATTGAAAAAGAGACATGAAAGAAAGGGTAGAATATGAAAGATGTCACTTGAATATGAAGCTCGTATCATCCTTGTGTCATATTTACAACTGCTGAGCTTAATGCCGTCAGCTAGGCAAAGTCCAGCAAAGAAGTCACAGAATGGCTAGAGCAACTGTGTCTGAGATGGGTTATGGAAGAATACGATCAATAACAGGTTTCAGATGTTGACCGTTAACTTTAAATGTGTTACCCGTCTTTGGGTCAGAAATCTGAACGGCTCCATTTGGAAAAATCTGGTCAATTATGAATGGGCCATTCCATTTAGATCTATGTTTGCCAGGAAAGAGCTTAAGTTTAGAATCAAATAACCAGACCTTCTGGTTCGGCTCAAAGCTCTTGTGGGAAATCAGTTGATCATGTAAAGCTTTGGTCTGAGCCTTGTAGATCTTGGCATTCTCATAAGCATCATTTCTAAGCTCCTCCAACTCAGATAGTTGGAGTTTCCTGGTCTTCCCACCTAAATTCAGATCTAAATTGCATTGTTTGATTGCCTAGAATGCCCTGTGTTCAATCTCTACGGGTAGATGGCATGCCTTTCCATACACCAAATGGAATGGAGACATGCCGATGGGCATTTTATACACCGTACGGTAGGCCCAAAGAGCGTCCTCAAGCTTTTGAGTCCAATCCTTGCGATCAGGCCTAATCGTTTTCTACAGAATGTTCTTGATCTCTCGATTGGAGATCTCAGCTTGTCCATTCATCTGGGGATGGTAAGGTGTGGAAATTCAGTGATTAACCCCATATTTGGCCAATAAATTCTGGAATTGAGCATTAGTAAAGTGAGTACCACCATCACTGATGATAGCCCTTGGAATCCCAAACCTACTGAAGATATTCTTCTTGACAAAATCGATGACCACCTTGTGGTCATTGGTTTGGGTGGGAATCACCTCAATCCATTTGGACACATAATCAACAGTAACAAGAATGTACTGAGGTCTAAATGAAGGGATAAAGGGTCCCATGACATCGATGCCCCAAACATTGAAAATTTCGATGGGAAGAATAGGGTTAAGGGGCATCATGTCTCTCTTAGTTATGCTCCCGAGTGCCTGACATCAAGAACATGACCTTGAGAAATCGTAGGCATCCTTGAATAAAGATGGCCAATATAAGCCAGATTGCAAGATTTTTGCAGCCGTCCTTTTCTCAAAGAAATGTCCACCACACCCAGATGCATGGCAGAACTCGAGTATACTGTTGAATTCATTCTCCGATATACATCGGCGAATAATCAAATCAGAGTCGATGTGATACAGTTCAGGGTCCTCCCAGAAGTAGTATTTGGCCTCAGATTTGAGTCTATCCCATTGTTGCTTGGTCCAATCCTGGGGGATTTGACCAATGTCCAAATAATTAACAATATCAGCAAACCATGGGGTGTGGACACCTAAAACTATGAGAATAGTTTTATCCGGAAAAGTGTCAGTAATCGGAATGTCCGAACGAGAGGAATCACCTAGGAGTCTCGACAAATGATCTGCTACCACATTTTGTACCTCGATTTTATCCTTGATTTCAAGATCAAATTCTTGAAGTAGAAGAATCCAACGAATAAGCTAGGGGTTAGCATCCTTTTTGGCCAAGAGATGTCTCAAAGCTAAGTGGTTGGTATAGATGATAACATGAGACCCTAAGAGATAAGTCCTGAATTTTTTCAAAGCGAACACTACAGCTAATAGTCCCTTTTCAGTAACAGTGTAATTCCTCTAGGTTTCATCCAGAGTTTTACTAGTGTAGTAGATGACAGAGTGCTTTCTATCAATTTTCTAACCTAGGACAACCCCGACCGCATAATCAGGAGCGTCGGTCATGATCTCAAAAGGGGTTGTCCAAATTGGTGGTTGCAAAACTAGAGCATAGGTGACTGCCGTTTTTAGGAAATCAAATGCCTTTCGGCATGATTCATCAAAAACAAACGGTGTTTCTTTCGCAAGAAGATTGCTCAAAGGACGAGCAACCTTCAAGAAATCCTTGATGAATCTTCGATAAAATCCCACATGGCCAAGAAATGATCGAATTTGTTTAACAGATGTGGGACGAGGAAGTTTGGTGATAGCATCAACCTTAGCTTTATCCACTTCTATTCCTCGTTCAAAGATTACATGACTCAAAACAATGCCTTCTTGGGTCATGAAATGACTCTTCTCCCAGCTAAGGACCAATCGCGTTTTGATACATCACTTAAGAATCATTTCCAGATTAGCCTAGAAAGAGTCAAATGATTCTTCGAAAATATAAAAATCATCCATGAAGACTTCCATAAACTCTCCCACCATGTCAGAAAATATGGCTAGCATACACCTTTGAAAAGTCGTAGGTGCATTGCATAACCCGAAAGGCATCCTACAAAAAGCAAAGGTTCCGTAGGGACAGGTGAAAGTAGTTTTTTCCTGATCCTCAGGATGGATAGGAACTTGGTTGTATCCCGAGTAGCCATCAAGAAAACAGAAGTACTTCTGCTCAGCTAATTTTTTCGAGATTTGATCGATGAAGGGCAAGGGAAAATGATCCTTTTTAGTGGCTGTGTTTAGCTTCCTATAATCAATACAAACCCTCCAAGAGGAAGCTGAACGAGTTGTGATAGATTCTCCTCTCTCGTTAGTCACAACGGTAATCCCGGCTTTCTTCGGAATAATCTGTACGGGACTTACCCAGGGACTATCAGAGATTGGATAAATAATTCCTGCATCGAGCCACTTGATGATTTCCTTTTTGACTACTTCTCGCATATTTTGATTCAATCTCCTCTACATCTGACGAGAAGCGCGGGATCCATCTTCCAAGAATATTTTATGATTACAGTAAGATGGCTCGATCCCCCTGAGGTCATGAATGGTCTAACCAATTGCCTCCTTAGGTTATTTCAGGACCTTGATCAATTTAATCTCTTGCTCCTTTGTCAATTTGGCACTAATAATCACAGGGAGCGTCTTCTGAGGTCCTAAAAATTGATATTTCAAATTCTCAGGCAATGGTTTCAATTCAAGCTGGGGCAGGTTGATGATTGATGGTAGGGTAGATGCTGAAGATTCAACAAGAGGAAGAGGTTGTGAGTGAACAAAATCAATAACCTCTTCTGAAGATGGCAGGTCAGCCATAGAGGGTTGCGGGTCAAATTCATCATCCAAAGAGGAACTTTTGATTGAAGAAACCATCAAACAAGTTTCAATGTTATCATTATCCTCATCAAGTTCCTCAATAAATCCACAATCCTCAAATTTGTTGGCCTTAAAAATATCCAATTTCATTCGTTGGTCCCCAAAGGCGATTTCCATGCTACCGCTTTCACAATTAATGTTGGCCTTAGATGTAGCTAGGAATGGACGCCCTAGCATGATGGGTGTGTTCCTCAGATTATCAGGTACATCCATGTCAAGGACAAGGAAATCTACAAGAAAATAGAAATCCTTGACCTTAACTATAACATCTTCAATAATGCCTCGCGGGTTTGTGACCGAGCGGTCCGCTAACTGTAGCGTTATTAAAGTTGGCCGAAGTTCACCTAACCAAACTTCTCGTAAAGAGAAGTCGGAATTAGGTTGATGGATGCACCCTGATCTAAAAGTGCTCTATCAAATGTGTAATCTCCGATAATGCAAGAAATCAATGGAGCACCAGGATCTCTCTTTTTCTGAGGGAGGAAGTGCAGGATAACAGAACTAGCCTGCTCGGAGAGTACCACCTTCCTCAGAACAGATTCTCTCGACTTACGCTTTTGTGTACATAATTCCTTTAAAAATCTTGCGTAAGCTGGTATGTGCTTGATAGCATCAAGGAGTGGGATATTGATCTCAACATTCTTAAAAATATTTAGAAGCTCCTCATTGCTATCCACAGACTTCTTTGATTTGGTTAAGGCTTCAGGAAAAGGAACATGAGTCAGATCTTTGGAATCAAGTTCCTGAGCCTTGATTTCTCCTCTAGAATTCTCCTCTCCCTCCTCAAGTTCTACAGGATTCAAAAGATCAGAATATTTTGTTTATGGATCCTAAGTCTGCTTACCACTCATCAAAGTGACAGAATTTGTAGATGCATAAGAATTTGGATCTTGGGGAGGGTTGGGAAAGATTGGAGGGGCTTGATTAACCTTGAATTGTTGATTTGTAGAAGAAGAAGAAGAGGACGAGGAACCTTGCTCAACCACCAGAGCATATGCGTGTGGGTCCTCCTAATTTCCATACCCATGGGCTTGGTTGCCCGAATTCATAATATTTTGCGGGTTGGGTAAGGGTTGGGATGGTAGAGATCCGGGTTGATCAGAGTTAGCAATGAGCCTGGATTGCAAGTTGTCCAGCGAGTTTTTCATTTGCTGCATGAGCTGAAGCATGGATCCTTGCATCTCTACCATTTGACGGTTCAAATCTGCCTGCCTTGCAGGTTGACGGGCATTCCAAGCTGGCTAATTGACCTAATTCGGAGGCAACTGAGTATATACTTGACCCTAACCCATTGGTCGTTGCGGAGCATAGTTGCCAGGTTGGAATTGGGTCTGTTGCCCCAGATTTTTCCAAGAGAAGTTAGGGTGGTTTCTCCAACCTGGATTATAGGCATTCGAGTAGGGGTTGGATCTAACATTCTCTTATACAGCACAAACATCCTCATAGGGTGAGGATGGAGAGAAAGAAAGGGAAGGATCAGAAAAACTGGGATCAAAGGCCCCAGTTTGGAACCTGTGTGGTTCCGAAAAATGCTGACTCACTGGTTGAGCCGCATCGAGTTGATTCACGAACTCCTGTCCAGAAGGAGCCCGTGAGGAATGGAATCCCAAATTTTTGGATTGAGTGGATCGAGAGTTGTTCACAGAATTGCCAGCCATCCACTCTTCCATTCTTTTAGAAACCAAGTCCACCTTATCAAGTTTGTTACAAATCAATTCCATATCAAATGAATGAGAGTCATAGACTTCATTGACATTTGATCTGGGCTGCTGGGACTGGTTAAATGTATCCATGGAGGCATGATTGATTGAATTCTCAGTCATTTCCACAAATAAATCATGTGCACTATCTGCATCTTTATTGAGGAAATTGCCTCCGCAAGAAGCATCCACATGATTTCTGAGTTGCTCAGTCAACCCATGATAGAAAATCTGCATGAGTTGCCATTTCGGCACCTCGTGGTGTGGACACCTCCGCAATAAGTCCTGGAATCGCTCCCAGGCCACATGAAACTGCTCCCCCGGCCGCTGGGTAAAGGTAGTGATTGCCCGTCTCAAAGCATTGGTACATCCGATTGGGAAGAATTTCTTCAGAAAGGCCAATTTCAACTCATTCCAAGTTGTAATTAGTCTTCCTATTATCCTATACCAATGTGCAGCCTTATCCCTAAGAGAGTGGGGGAAGAGCCTCATGATCATTTGCTCCTCATTTACGTTTAGAGCCTTAGTGGTCTGGACCAAAGTGGTTAAGTCCTCCAAGTGCTGAAACAGATCTTTGGAGCCAAGCCCATGATAATGTTTAATCAGGCTTAACACCTGGGGCTTGATTTCTACGTCACTGGCTAGAATCTGGACACCAGGATGTTCCCTGTAATTTGAAGGATCATAAAAATCATTCAAGGGCTGAGCACCCTGCATTCTCTGGAACCATTCCTGCATTCTCTGCATTTGTTCCAGCTACTTTCGAAATTCTTCCTGTGGATTTCCAAGCAGAGGAGGCTGTTGTTTGGCCATGGGATCAATTTGACCAAAATCCAACTTGCGCCTCCTAGAATGTTCTAATGGTCCTTCCAATCGGGGATTCAATGACCATCTTCCCAGCATAAACTAGGAGAAGGTCGGAAGGATTGGGGATAGGGACCCTGCAGCATAACAAAACAAGGTTGTCCTTAAGTGGGGTAGCCTAAGGATCTACTGACTCCCAAAACCTGCCCTAAGACTGTAAATGATTTACTCTACTTGCGTCTGTTTAATCCAACCCGTTAGAAGGAGGGACTGGGGAGAAGGTTCTTCCTTCGGCTTTCGCCTCCGGTTCCTAGTGTACCCCCCAGCCATGGTCGTTTGACACTACTCCCCTAGCTAGACATCAGATTAATCAGTACAAGTAGGTTAATCAAAAACAGTCTCAGACTAGGCCCTGAAGAGCGAATCAGATCTTAAGGCCAATGTCTACTCAATTTTATTAAGGCCTGGGATTGTGGTGCTTATGGAATGTGATGGGCCCTTAAAATGGGTTGTGCCCTTAATGATTGATTGAGATTTATGTAAGTGTGTGCACAACCAGGGTTTTCAAGCAAGATTATTTGTGATGCATGAATTTTAATGTTCAAATCTTGCTTAAGTAGCTTTTAGGGTTTCAAATTAGGTGGATTGCAATCAAGTTTCTAGGCAAACCAAGTTGTCAAACACGGGTGAAGATTGTTTTCCCTTAAAACCAGAAAGAAAGTGGAGTGCCTGGAAAAGACCTAGATTGAAAACCCTAAGGAGGAGCTACTTGATGAGTTGATTTTAAATAGAGTGGTGCGGCCCAAACAACTCAAACAATTGGCCACAAATGCACCACTAAGTTAGTCACTCAAAGATGGTTAACCTAGAATGATTTGTACTCTGTTATGTGTTGCTTTGTGTGTACTGGTTCCACAGATCAGAACCCAGTTGAGTAGAAACAAATCAATTTGATTAAGTGCCTTGAATGTGGGTGTACGTTGTGTGTTTGTTGAAAATTGCCCCACAAGATTATCTTTTTGTTTTTTTTTTCTTTTATAAATGAGGGTGGAATGAATGTGAGTGAGAATCCAAACAACCAAACTATTCGTAGGATTTATGCAAACACCTAGGTTAATTGGAATTTGGAATTAATGTAGCGAATGAAATCTATGGAGGGGGGAAGAATGGGGAGCACTTACAGTTGTCTTCAACTGCACTTTATCCCAGTCTACCGCTTGATGATTCCCTGATGGAGGTCTCTGCAAAATAATAGACACAAGAGAAAGAAAGTTAGAAAATAATAAAGTGCAAGAAATGCGAAAAGAAGATCGGAAATCGTTGCCTCCCCGGCAACGATGCCAAAATGTTAAACACACGAATTACTACACTAACGTGTTTCGTTTTAAAACCTTGTCATTGTAGCTTGAAAGTGAAGAATTCGTGTTCAACAAATAAAATTTATACCAAAATTGAAATTCCAGGTCGAACATAGGGAGGCTACGTCAATCTATATTCGCAATTTTATTTTTTAGAATTTTTCTTGAAAAGCGAGGCGATGTAATTACAATGAAGCTATCAGTCTAAAGGGAAGAGAGATTGAAAGAGAGGAAGAGAGAGAGAGAGAGAAAGAAAAAACATGCATTCAATATTTCAAAATGTTTATACAATCAAACCAAATAAGAATTACACTAGAAAGCAGGAAAATTCTACACTAGAAAGTCATAAAGAAGAATGGAGTAGGACGAAGGAGGATGAAGTAGAAGAATGGGAATGGGGCAGCACGTCATCGTCATCACAGGATCCACTTCCGAATGGGGACGAAAATTTGGACTTTATCTCATGAGGAGCATCCCGGGTGTGGGACAAGCTTCTCCTGAGCTTTGGAGAGGTAGAGAAGAAAAGGAAGGGATGGGAATTTCGTGTGGAGGGGGTCTCCTTTTATAGTTGCAAGGAGTGGGGGCAAATTGGTCATTACATCTTTAAAACATTAAATAAGGGGTCTTTAGTGATGGATAAAATCATCGCTAAAGCCCCATCGTGGGTGTAGTGGGCGCTGCCCGCGCGCGCCCGCTCATCTGCTTGCGCGCAAAATGCTTCCGCACATTCAGCTGTCCGGTCGCGAGATCGGACAGCTCAGATTGCACCTTCGCCTGCTTCGCGTGCGATGCCACGTTACGCCGCACGTGCAATAGCATGTGGACGCTATCTGGCGTGCGTGGTGCACCCCCCGCTTCAGATTTTGTGTGGCGAGGCTCAAACGCGTGCCAACTCCTCACGATAAGGTGCTGGACTGCTGCGCTGCCTCTCCCAAATGGTCGTGCAGACAATTTCAAGGCACCGCATCCATAGCCATTGGATCTTGATCCAACGGCGGGGAAGGGTGGAAGCGGGAGCTTCAGCAGGTGCATGCGGGTGTTTGGGCAGTTGAGATGGCACCACGTGGCACCATCTTCGCCGTCCATCTTCTGGATGATGTAGATGGTGCCACGGGTGTCGGATTGACTCGATTTTTACTTCGTTAGGCTGTGATCGTCGATCGGAATCCATCTGTGCAGTCGGATTTGTCATTTGAAGTGTGAATTTATACCATCTTGGCCCTTGATCTTCTAAGGTTCCTTGGTCACTATCAGATGCTACAGATGCCTGATTAGGGCGATCTTGGAGTCGTTGAACTCCAATCATCGCCCTGATCACATCTATACAGTTGGATCTTTGATCCGAGGCTCCGATAAAAAGTTTGCCCTGTCCAAGCACATAAAAGTAGACAATTAACCTCCATTTTATTCAAACTACTCTAAATGCAAGATGATGCATGTTATGCAATATTTATAGCATGCAATGCAATCCTTTGCTTAAGAACATGCATAAAGAGACATCTTCAGTATTGTAAATGTGTTTACATCACTCACCTCGAGTTTTGATTATAAATTTTATCTTGTTAAAAGATTTCTACGCTCTATGATGATAGGTTTCCAACTCAAATCTTTTCATGTACGAAATCGCGCTCACCACAAACCATTTGGTTCTAGTGAACTAGGTCCAAGATAGGGTATTGGCAAACTCAAGGAATACCATTCAATCTTTAGAAGCTCGGCCAACACCCTGCACTAAAGAATTTGAACCTGTTATTCAATTGATTAACGATCTTAGAAAGTATTTATTGGATTGGCTCCAAAATGTTATGGATAAGGACCCGGCTGAGTTTTTACTTAGAAGGTTACCGAAATTGAGGATGAAATTTGTGGTTGCTTTAGTTCAAACTTAGGATGATTCCCAGGATGAACCCCCTTCAGGAGAGCCAATGTTAGAATCTGCTCAAGCACCTATTGGGGGGACATGTTTTATGAAATCAGGATTTACTAGGTTGGTCTAGAGCAACCTATTAGGGATGAATTGATTTCTTCACCCAAGATCCATGAACTAGGGTACGAGGAAACATACATTTCCATTAACCAATAAATGATCAATGATTTTGAGAGATGTATAAATGAGGATCTAAAATTCTTTGATTCTGAAGGTAAAGAATCATTGTGTGAAGTCTCACCTGAATTTGAGGAAGATAAGTTTACTGAGACAACTGGCCTGAGAAATTTGATGAATCATTTAATCACCCAGTAATTGAGGATTGTGATCCCATCAAGGATAGCATCAAAAATTCAGAACCTATTTTCATGGATGACTCAATTCATAGCCCCATTCCTCAATCACACCCCATTGAGCAAAATGATTATTTGATTTTTAAGATCACTAGACTTAAGTCAATTCTGATTCAGCCAAAAATTTTGGACTTGGATATTTTATACGAGGATGATGACATTTGTGAGGTCCCGAAAATTACGATTATGGAGGATAGGAGTTGGGAAATGAAAATTTGGGAAGCCAATTCCGGGGGAAGTAGAAATTTGAGTCTAAGGGTTCCTATAGACTTGAAACCACCAACCTTTTACAGGACCTGTATGACATTTTCAACTTCAAGGATGTCCAACCCAAGCACAAATTCACTGATTATCCTTTTGACATTGACTTTCCTATTATCCGACTTTTTGGACTTGGGTTACATCCTCACAAAATGCAGGCCCGACCTTGCTTGCATATTGATCTTAGGTTATGGGTAATTTTTATCTAGAACCTTAGATCTACTCGATCATGGGGCATGGGTCTACACCACAACCTCGTCCACATCTGTGGAGATCTCCTGGCAGGTCCAAAAGTAGATTTTCTTATCATGACTGTAACATGCACCTACCAATTCTTGATTTCTTCTTTTATATAATGTTCCTAGCTAAAGGCACTAAATTCAGCAAATATACAGTCTCTTTTCATCTTGTTGCTGATCGGGTAATCACGAAATTTAGGTGCTTTCTGCTCTATTCTACTCTGTTTCATGCCTTTTTAATATAATGTGGACATTGCATTAGATGGGCATTGAGGGGTGGATATCATTATCTGAATCATCTTGTTAGCTCCATAGATTCCTTTTATTTTCAAGTCCATATTTTTAAAAAAAAAGCTTGAATAAGGAAAGGAGAACTTGGGCTTTGGAAATTTGTTAACCATAGGAACGATAGGATATGACCTGAACACTTAGATTCTTCAAGTCTTCAAGCTTAATTGGCTCGGATATCCACTAAAATGTGGACTTGTTTCTCGAGTCCTCGTCATTTTCAATTTATTTCTAATTGGTTAAATAAGCTGTGGTAATAAGTACACGACTTATCAACCCACCCTGTGATTTGAGGGAACCTTAAGTCTAAGCATCTGCACAATATTTGCACTGACTTGCTTTTCAGCAATTTAAAAGGAAATTGGGTAGCTAATGAAACTTCTAGGGTGGTATGGCTAGCAAGTTATCAGTGGTAACAGCTCATTAGCCGGTTGTTCAGAACCCAACCACACGACCATTCTCTTCTTGCTGTCTTTAGGTAAATCTTAGATCAGGGAAGCCACTTGCTTAGAAAAAAAGAAAAAAATAGAAAAATATCCAAAAAGAAAAGAAAAAGAAATAAGCCACACTTCACCGCATGAGTATGGCTGGCAAGTTGTCGGTGGTAACAACTCATAGGTTAGTTGTCTAGAACCCAGCTCACAAAAAATGCACGTTTAATTCCAAACACCTAGGAAGAAGTGGAGAAGTAGAATAAGTTGGGGAGATATACACTGGGTTCGCCCATGTGTTGACCCCAGAAAAATAAAAAGTTGGGTGAAAGCTACTCGTCGGATAGATAACCTTTAGGCAGAATTTCTTTTTAAAGTCACCTATGGCATAGAAACCCGAAATCCGTTCTAATCGCCGATCAGTGAGTCTATCACATTCACATAAAAAGATGCTTAGTACTTGGAGTTTTCTTTGAGTCTTACGTGGGTTGGGTAGCCATAGAATGCTACCTCAAAACCTGAAAGAGCGATCTTTGTTTTCGTTGAAAACTTTAACATAAAATGACATGTCGTTATAGTTTGTTGCGTGGTAGAAAATCACTTTTCAAAACATTTAATATTCAAACTCTAACCATAGAAATTGTTAGGTCATCTCCATAGGGAGGAATCAGACTATTTTTGCTAGTGAATGGTGCCTCAATTATTCGGGAAACTCAATAGGTGTGCATATTACTTAGCACAACTCTCTCACATAAACTCTTATTCTAAATAATTAATCATGAATATAGGTGTTTATATGCAAAATCACCACAACCCAATATTCTGTTAAATAGTGACCATGGCAATGGATATCAATGGCAATATTAATTTCTAATAAACGTGACCTTGCTCATTGTAATCAACATAACCTTTTGAAGAATCTGACTTTAAGCAATTTACCTAGAATAGGGGGATATTCGTGCAAAATTCTTTCAATATATTAATTAAAAAAATAAAAGAATAGTGAACTTCGCAATGGCATAACCCATAAATATTAATTGTGAGAAAAACAGAGGATTTCTCCTCTCTCTCCCTCGCGTGTGAAGGAGCATCGATGGGCTGCTGATGAGCATGGTAGGTTGACGAAGATGAGGCCAATCCGATGGAGGTCACAGTGTCAACGGAGATGGCCGGAGGTGGCCGGCCGGCGGCGGGTTTCCAACACGCATGCGTGGGCTATCGGCGATGGCTCTGATGGCGTGGGTCGTTGACGGAGGTCAAGGCGAGCACTTTGGTGATGTTGGCAATGAGGGACATGGCCTGCAGTGGTTGCTGTGAACGTAGGTGGCCGGCAGGACTTTGGGTTCTTTTGGTTGCAGGTAGGTTGAAGAAGAAGAGAGGAAGAGCAAGTGGATGGCCTCGGGGTGGTGCGGCTTCTTTGGTGGCGTGAGTGTAGCTCGCGTGCGTGGCTGGTTGTGCGTGCGAAAGGCTGCTGTGTGTGCACGAAGGTGGTGATGATGCGCAATGAAGATATCGCTGCTGCGTGCGCATGAGAAGCATGTGGTTGCCACGTCGTGAGTGCCCTATTGGTGGCGTGCATGGCTGCGCGTGGGTGCAAAGGAGTCGGCGGTGGTGTTGGTGAAGAGAACAACGGCCAGCGAGGAGGCAACGATGAAGGTGGCATGGGTTGTGTTGGGGAAGGTGGTGAAGTGGGCTTGCTCTGTGGGTGGAAATGGTCGGCAGGGGGGGTTGGTTTGGTTTTGTGGAAGGTGTTGAGGCCGCACGCTGCCACCATGCGATCAGCAAGAAGGAGAAGGTGCAGAGGTGTAGTACTCCTAAACCATGGGGTACGCCGAGTCCACAGTGCATGCAGGATCCATGGTGCTTGCCTCCTTCACGATGGAGAATGAGAGATCATCCCCCGTTGATAGGAGAAGATATCTTGTATGGGTTGTTCTGTAGTTGGAGAAAAAAGCGACGTGGAGTGGGTGATGCGTTAGGATAAGGGATGGGGATTGTTGCACGGGGGAAGGCGATGCGTGAGGAGGGGGCGGCGATTGGCCACGCACGTACACGAGAAGAGGTTTTATTTTATAAAATAATTATTTATATACAATAAGTAATAAAATGCAATAAAATATATGTAAACTTAAGTAATGATGTATGCAATAATTCCATGACCTAATGTAGTTATTAACAAACATAAAATGTAAGAATAAAGTTAACTTAGGCATAACAATAGTCCATTGAAATGGACTCATCAAAATCTTAAACTCAAAAATCCAAGAAAATTAGAAAAAGAAGAAAAGGAAAAAGATGCTTTTGCTTTTGAATAAGATGAGGGCTTGGGTGGTCTGCATTTTGACAGACACCCAGGCAATGTTCTGTCTCTGTAGTTCAGGTCTTAGTAGAAATTTCCTAAAGTTAAAAAATAACTTTTTCCCAAGAAATCTAATCCTAATTCTTTTATAAATAGCATGTAGTTTTGTTAGGGACTAGCAAAAGATAGGCATGGGGTGTAATGTAGACACATCAATGTCACATAAACTGTCTATTTATGAATGTTCATAGGCATATAATTGTATCATGCATTATAAATATTACATAACATGCATCATCATGCATTTAAGTTAGATTGTATAAATTTTATGTTAATTCTCTCTTTTTATGATCAGGGGACAGGACGAGATCATTTTAGGGCCTTAGATTTGAGATCCAACAGTACGGATCTGGTTATGGAGATGATCGGAGTTCAACAACTCCAAGATCGCCCCAATCAAACCTCCGTAATACCAATTATAGTCCAAGAAAGATCAATGGTCAAGGGGCCAAGTGGTGTAAATTCGTACCTCAGATGACAAATCCAACCACACAGATGGGTTTGAATTAACGATCGCAACCCGATGGTGTGAAAATAGGTCCAATCCAACATCCGTGACACCAGTTACAAGTAAGAGATGATGGATGGTCCAGATGGCACCATGTGGCATCATTTAGACCACCCATTGGCCTAACCACTTTGAGCACCGCAACCATTCATCTAAGTCATTGGATCACCATCCAACGGCCTAGATAGTGCCACGTCTACCTGTTGTCGTGCCTCCCATCTAAGCTGAAGACAAAAACTTACATGTCCTCGGTCAATGGATCTTCATCCAACGATTGAGGACGTGTGAGTGTTAAAACATAAAAGTGACGAAAGGTGAGGCATAGCACAATGGTTGCATGCCTCTACACGAGCTAAAGATGCGCGTTCAAGGTGCCTCAGTGCCTCAAATCGAGTGCGCACACGGGTGCAGGCGAAATTCGCTCGTACGATGGCACTTGAGTGGTATCGATAGCGGCTATGTGGCCGCGTGGATGAACGAGCATGCCCACGCACGATCGGATGCGCGAACGCATGCCAAATCTGATGCGAACACGTGTTACATTGGAGATCAAGAGGGCATTTAAGCGATTCGATCTCTCAATCGGGCGGATGAGGATGCACATACACGGGAAGAGCGCTCAATGCTTGAAGATGAGGGGACAGGGGCATGCACAAACGTTTACCAATGTGGGGGCATTAGTGACGGGTATATCCGTCACTAAAGACCCTTACATTAATGTTTTAAGATTGAAATGACCTATTTGTCCCCTATTCTTCACCTAAAAAAGGCCCTACACCCTCAACATTTTCATCATCTCTTCCTCTCTTCTCTCACCCCTTCCAAAGCTCTACGAGCTTGTCCCAAACCCGAGATGCTCCTTAGGTATAATTTTCCACCTTCTCACCCCCTTTATGGAGCATCTTGCGATTGTCCTCTGACCATAGTTCGAGAAGCGGGATCTCGCTGTGACATCTCCCTATTCCGTTCTCCATCCTTAATCTTCGTTCTCCCTCATCCAACGTCTCACAACCTTCATCTGGGCACTCCTTCAATGCAGCTTGTCCTCTAAGCAACCGTCAAGGAGGAACACTTCTCTCCCCTTCTCTTTCTACTGCTTTCTAGATTAGATTTCCCTCTTTCTAGTGTAGCGAGTAGTTGTATTGAACATGAATCTATGGCTATAAAATATTTGTTCACTTTCTCTCTATTTTCTCTTTATTTGTATTATTCTTTCCTTATCTTCTATTGTTTATTCTTTAAGTAGAATAGCTAGGGTAGATTTAATTTGACTAGCTAATCTACTTCATGACAACAAATATAAACATGATTTCTGACCAAAGGTATGCCTCCTCATGTTCGACCCAAGACTCATTAGAGCATCAATTAAATTATTTGCTTGACAGATTCTTTTGTGACTACAAAGACAGGGTTTTCAAGAATCAAATTTTCAGCATACAAATCCCGTCCAACACCCGCCATATCAAAGAATATGGCTAGCTTGCACCGTTGAAAGGTGGCAGAAGCATTACATAGCCTAAATGGAATCCTACAGAACATGTATGTCCCATAGGGGGTAGGTAAAGGTGGTTTTCTCCTAATCTTTAGATGAATTGCCACTTGGTTATATCTGGAGTACCCATCCAAGAAACAGAAAATTTTTTTCCTCCAACTTTTTGAGGATCTAGTCAATGAACAAGACGGGGAAATGGTCTTTCTTCATGGAGGTATTAAATTTCTGATAGTTTATGCAGACTCTCCATGACTTCACAATTTGAATTGGGATGGTTTATCTAGATTCATTCGTAATCACAGTAAGCCCTACCTTTTTAGGAACAACTTGGATGGGACTCACCCAACGGCTATTAGAGATAGGGTAGATAATTCCTACATCAAACCACTTGATGAATTCTTTTTCCATGACCTCCTAGAGATTTGGATTTAGTCTTCTCTGCATCTTGTGAGAAGGTCATGAGCCCCCTTTGGTATAGATACGATGAGTGCAATACGAGGGACTTACTCCAGTCAGGCCATCCAGAGTCCAGCCAATGGCTGTACGATGCTACTAGAGGGCAAAAATCAGTTTCATTTCCTAATTGAGAGTGAGTCAAGATTTGATAATCATAGGAAACATTCGATTCGAACCCAAAAACACAAATTTCAGATGATCTAGGAGGGGCTTTAATTCTAGTATCAGGTTATCAACAGTAGGTAGGGGTTCGGGATTGGCGTCAGAGGATAAAGCCAAGGATAAGTCTAGATTAGTTTTGAGCTCCTCAATCTATTCGTCAAGATTTTCTTATGGATCAGGTCCTTTGAGAATTGGGTTCACCTCGAGAATCGGGTCTTCAACTAAAGAACCTATGTCGCAGACTTCTTCCATTGCCCCACAGTTGTTTCATTTCTAGGCCTTAAAGATATCAATCCTTAGTGTCTTATTCCCTAATTTTAACTTGAGTTGGCCCTCCTCACAATTGATGTTCGCCCTACCTGTAGCTAGGAACAATCTCCCTAATATGATCAGTGTATCTCTTAAATTTTCCGAAGTATCCACCTCCAGAAAATGAAATCCATAGGAAAGTACAAATTGCGTACCCTAATGAGAGCATCCTTGAGAACTCCTCTTGGTGACTTTATTGATCTGTCAACCAGCTATAGACTCACCTTAGTCGGTTTGAGCTTGGTTTCCACAAAATGATCTTGTAGGGAAATGGGGATTAGGTTTATGGAGGCTCTTAAATCCAAGAAAGCTTGATCGAATTCTAGGTTGCCTATCCTGCAGGAGATCGAAGGGGTTCCAGGATCCTTTGCCTTTTGCGGGAGTTTACTAAAAATTATAGAGCTTACTTGCTCTAATAGTACAATCAGACTCCCGTCTTTGTTTCAAGCTTATGCCTTGGTGTACACAAATGCTTTAGAAGTCATGTGAAAGTCAGTACAAGCCAGATCACATCCAACAAGGGAATGCTTATTTAGACTTGCCCAAAGAGCATTACCAAGTCCACCTCAGGTGCCACAGGTTTGGATTTCCTATTTCCTTTGGCTAACACCTTTGGAAATGGAATGTCTGTAGGTTTCTCTAAGGTTAGTTTAGACTCTAGGTCTGGGATGGGATTGTCCTTGGTATCCACCCTTGGTTTAGGCCTTGGGCTACATGGACTAGGTTGATTAGGATAAGGTGGGTCCTGAGTTGTCTCACTACTACGAGTAGTGGCAGAGTTTAGGCCTGCCTGGTTAGGACTGGGAGTTGGAGTTGGCAAGAGAGGAGGTTGCTGTTGATATCCCAAGTATGAAGTCGAAGCCTCCGACCCATCAAGTGGAGGCGCAAAGGGGGCTTAATAAAGATAATGGGATTGGCCCTAATTTGGGTTCAAAATGCATCTCTGGTTTGGTGCATTGTTTAGGTTCGGCAGAGGTTGGGAAGGAAGTGAACCTGGTTGGCGAGTTCCAACCATCTATGCGAGCTAATTACGAGCATCTGTGATTTCCACATTATGCTACCTTTGCATGGTAGCATTGGTCTTCGGCATATCAGCCAAGGCCTGTAGAATCATGCTCACCTGGTCATCATTCATAGGCTCGGTTTGAATGTTCGGGTTGGTCCTAGGTTGAGCGGGTTAATATGGACGCAGATTTTGTAATTGAGGCTGGAATTGAGGTATAAAGTTAATATTTCTCAATGACACGAAATTCAGATGACTATGCCATCCAGGGTTGTAAGAGTTGAAGAATGGATCATCCGGACAGCGTGGAGCTCCTCGCAAGGTTGAGTAGCTCCTGAGTAATAAGGGTATGGGGGTTCAGAGATCCCCCAACTAGAGTAGGATAGTTTAGAGTTTCCTCTGAAACATGGATCAGATGGGGTCGATATGCATCCATCCCCTGATATGAGTGGTGGTCAATGTTGTGCACGGTGTCCCCCACTATGGGTAGACGTGCATATGTGTTTGGTTGAGAAGAAGTGGCCTTCCGTAAATGAAGAGTCAAATCGTCAAACTTCTCGATAATTGAGACCTTATCAAATCGATTGGCCACCAACTCCAAATTGACAAATGTAGAGAAGTTTGATGTTTCATGTGTCCCTCTGATTTTTGTCGATGCATGGGTAGTCGTTCTTGATGTGCATACATCTAATTAACCTAAAATGTCTATTAATTCATGTTCTTAGTGTCACATTGCATTATACATTGTAAATAGTGCATAACATACATAAACATGCATTTAGATCAAATCGTATAAATTGTATAGTAATTGTCTCCTTTTTATGGTCAGGGATAGCACGACTTTTTACCAAGGACTCAGATCGAAGATCCAACTGTACAGATCTAATCAGGGTGATGACTGGAGTTCAACGACTCCAAGATTGCCCTAATCGGATATCTGTAGCACCAGATAGAGATCGAGGAACCCTAAAGATCAAGGGCCAAGATGGTGTTAATCAACACCTCAAACAACAAATCCAATCGCACGGATGGGTTTGGATCGACGATCACAGCCTAACAGCCCAAAAATCAGTCTAATCCGACACCTGTGGCTCTATCTACAACACTAAGAAGATGGACGGCCTAGATGGCGCCATGTGGCACCATCATAACCACCCAGCACTGGCCGTAGATCTTCTTCTTCACCTGCTCGACAAATCTCTGCCATTCGATGCCCATCCAACGGCTGAGAATGTGCCACATCGCTGCTCATCTTGCACCTCTCCTCATCTGAAAGCACAAGCAACGTTTGATCTCGACTGTCAGATGAAGATCCAACAGCCAAGATCGACCATGCGCAAGATCCTCAACGCGCCTCAACCGCACACGAAGTGCAGCGGTTCAGGTGCTGTGCAGGCGGATGGCGCGGGTTCGGGTCACAGGCACAGCGCTTCTCGTCACTTGTAGGTGCATAATTGGAGCCGTGCGATTAGCATCGAGCGGTGCAGATCAACCGATAGCACCCACAGGCGATCAGACACGCAATACAAATGCCTAACTGCACACGGCTGCGCGGCACTGGCGAGGGCGGTTTAAGCTGTCCGATCTCTTGATCAGACAGCTGAGCATGGGTGATCGTGTGAAGGTGTTAAGAGCACGAAGGCAAAGGGGAGAGCGAGTGGCGCGCACACGTCGGCCACGTTCAGGCCTTTAGTGACGGATAAATCTATCGCTAAAGGTCCTGAATTAATGTTTTTAATGTTGTATTGTCCAAAATGCCCCCACTCCTTGCAACTATAAAAGGAGACCCCTAGCATACGGATTTCTCATCCCTTCCTTCTCTTCTCTCCCTCTCTAAAGCTTAAGAGAAGCTTTCCCCACACCTAGGATGCTCCTTAAGAGCTAAAATCAAGTTTTCACCTCTATTCCGAAAGCAGATCCTGCGACGACAACGACGTGCTGCCTCGTTCCTGTTCCTCCTGCCTCATCCTCCTTCACCCCGCTCCATTCCTCGTCTTCTAGGCGTTGTCCCATCCTGCTCGTCCTCCAAGCGATCATTGAGGAGGATAACTTCTCTCTCCCATTCTCTTTACTACTTTCTAGAGTAGAATTTTCCTGCTTTGTAGTTGTAATAATTTCTTGCTTTCTTAGTTGTAAAAACACTATGCAATATCAAGTGATTGTTCTTTCTCTCTCTCTCTCTTATTGTCTATATTGATTCCATTATGATTATTTCACCCTATAAACAAAAGCACAAAAATATAATTGCGAATTTTGATCAACATAGCCCCCCTGTGTTCGACTTGGAACTTCTTTACAGATTTTTTGGTATAAATTTTATTTGTTGAATGGATTTCTTTGTGACTCGAACTACAACGACGGGTTTTCAAGACCAATTTTGATAGCGTAGTCATTCACCATTCAACATTTTGTCACCGTTGCTGTGGAGGCAACGATTTTTTTTTCATCTTCTTTTCGCATTTCATGTAGTTTACTATTTTCTAACTTGCTTTATCTCGTGTCTATTATTTCGCAGATACCTCTTTTAGGGAATCGTCAAGCGGTAGATCGAAGTAAAGTGCAGTTGAAGACAACTGTAAGTGCTCCCCATTCTTCCCCCTTCATAGATTTCATTTCATCACATTAAATTCAAATTTCAATTAACCTAGGTGTTTGCATGAATCCTACGATTAGTTTGGTTGTTTGGATTTCCACCCACATTCATTTCACCCTCACATATATAAAAAAACAAAAGGATAATTTCTTGTGGGGTAATTCAACCTACACACAACATACACACACATTCAAGGCACTTAACCTAATTGATTTTCTTCTACTCAATCGGGTTCTGATCTGTGGAACCGGTACACATAAATCAACACATAAAAGAGTAGAAATCATTCTAGGTTAATCATTTTGTGTGCCTAACTCAGTGGTGCAAATGTCGCCAATTGTTTGAGTTGTTTGGGCCGCATCACTCAACCTAAAATGAACTCACCAAGCATCTTCCTCTTAGGGTTTTCAATCTAGGTTCATACCAGGCACTCCACTTTATTTCTGATTTCAAAAAGAAAGAGATCTTCACCCGTGCTTGAAAACCTGGTTTGCCTCAAATTTGATTGAATTAAACATAATTCTAAACCCTAAAAGCTACTTAAGCAAGATTTGAACTCTAAAATCTATTCATCCTAAATAATCTTGCTTGAAAACCTTGGTTGTGCATGCACTTACACATACTTAATTGATCATTAAGGGCACAACCCATTTTAAGGGCCCACCACATTTCATAAGCACTACAATCCCAGGCCTCAATAAAATCGAGTAGACGTTGGCCTTAAGGACTGATTCGCTCTTTGGGGCCTAGTCAGAGATTGTTTACGATTAACCTACTTGTACTGATCAATCTGATGTCTAGCTAGGGGAGTAGCGTTAAATGACCACGGTTGGGCGGTACACTAGGAGCTGGAGGTGCAAGCCGAAGGAAGAACCTTCTCCCCAGTCCCTCCTTCTAACTGGTAAGATTGAATAGAAAAAGGTAGAGTAAATCGTCTATAATCTTAAGGTGGGTTTTGAGACTCTGTAGATCCTTAGGATACCCCACTTAAGGACAGGCTTGTTTCGTTGTGCTGCAGGATTCTTATCCCCAATCCTTCTGACCTTTTCCTAGTTTATGCTGGGAGGAAGGTCATTGAATCTGTTTCAAAAAGAATGTCATTGAATCCCCAATTGAAAGGACCACTAGAGTAGTCTTGGCGGCGTAGATTGGATTTTGGCCAAATTGATCCCATGGCCGATCAACAGCCTCCTCTACCTTAAGATCCACAGGAGGTATTTTGAAGATAGCTGGAACAAATGTAGAGAATGCAAGAATGGTTCCAGAGAATGTAGGGTGCTCAACCTTTGAAGGATTTTTATGATCCTTCAAATTACAGGGAACGTCCCAGCGTCCAGATTCCTAACGGAGATGTAGAAATCAAGCCCTAGGTGTTAAGCCTGATCAAACATTTCCATGGGCTTGGCTCTGAAGACCCATTTCAGCACTTGGAGGACTTGACCACTTTGGTCTAGACCACCAAGGCACGAAATGGGAAAGAGGAGCAAATGATCATGAGGCTCTTCCCCCACTCTCTTAGGGATAAAGCCGCTCATTGGTACAGGACTATAGGAAGACTAATTGCAACTTGGAATGAGTTAAAATCGTCCTTTCTGAAGAAATTCTTCCTTGTCAGACATACTAATGCTTTAAGACGGGCAATTACTACCATTACCCAGCGACCGGGGAAGCAGTTTCATGTTGCCAGGGAGCGATTCCAGGACCTATTGCGGTGGTGTCCACACCATGAGGTGCCAAAATGGCAACTAGTGTAGATTTTCTATCACGGGTTGACTGAGCAACTCAGAAATCACGTGGACGCTTCTTGTGGAGGCAATTTCCTCAACAAAGATTCAGATAGCGTGCATGATTTCTTTGAGGAGATAAGTAAGAATTCGATCAATCATGCCGCTATGGATACTTTTAACTGGTCCCAGCAACCCAAATCAAATGTTAATGAAGTCCACAACTCCCATTCATTCGATATAGAATTGATTTGTAATAAACTTGATAAGGTGGACTTGGCTGCTAAGAGAATGGAGTGAATGGCTGGAAACTCAATTAACAGCTCTCAATCCACTCAATCCTAAAATTTGGGATTCCATTCATTGCGAGCTCCTTCTGGATGGGAGTTCGTGAATCAACTTGATGCGGGTCAACCTACGAGCTAGCATTATTCAGAACCCCATGGGCTCCAAACTGGGGCCTTTGATCCCAGTTTCTCTAATCCTTCCCTTTCTTTCTCTCCATCCTCACCCTATGAGGATGTTTGTGCTGTACAGGAGAATGTTAGATCCAATCCTTACTCCAATGCTTATAATCTGGGTTAGAGAAACCACTCTAACTTCTCCTGGAAAAAACCAGTTCAACAGGTACAATTCCGACCTAGCAACTATGCTCCGCAACGACCAATGGGTCAGGGTCATGCTTAAACTTAGTTGCCCATGAATCAGGTCAATCAGCCAGCTTGGAATGCCCATTAACCCATAGGGCAGGCTGATTGGAACCGACAAATGGTAGAGATGCAAGGATCTATGCTCCAGCTCATGCAGCAAATCAAAACCTCATTGGACAACTTGCAAACCGGGTAAATAACTAATTCTCGTCATCCCAGATCTTTACCATCTCAACCTATACCCAACCCACGTAATATCCTGAATCTGGGCAATCAAGCTCATGGGTACGGGAATCAGAGGGACCCACACGCACATGCTCAAGTGGTTGAGCACGGTCCTTCCTCTTCTTCTTCTTCCGCAAATCAATGATTCTTGGCTAATGAAGCCCCTCCAATCTTTCCTAACCCTCCCCAAGAACTAAACCCATTTGCATCTGCTAATTCTGTTACCTTGAGGAGTGGTAAACAAACTCAGGATCCACGACACACTATTCTGATTTATCAAATCCTGAAGAACCTGAGGAGAGAAAGGAGAACTTTGGAGAAGAAATCACAGCTCAGGAACCTGATTCCGTAGATCCGACTCACATTCCTTTTCCTGAGGCCTTGATTAGATCACGGAAGAAGAAGTCTGTTGATAGTAATGAGGAGCTTCTGGATATTTTCAAGAATGTTGAGATCAATATCCTGCTCCTCGACGCTATCAAGCATATACCGACTTACATGAAATTTTTAAAGGATTTATGTACACAAAAGTGTAAATCGAGAGAATCTATTCCGAGGAAGGTGGCACTGTTCGAGCAGGCCAATTCTGTTATCCTGCACCACCTCCCTCATTAAAAGAGAGATCCAGGTGCTCCTTTGATTTATTGTGCCATCGGAGATTACAGTTTTGATAGAGTACTACTAGATCTGGGTGCATCCATCAACCTAATTCCAACTTCTCTTTATGAGAAGTTTGGATTAGGTAAACTTTGGTCGACTTCAGTAACGCTGCAGTTAGCGGATAGTTCGGTCATAAATCCGTGAGGCATTATTAAAGATGTTATTGTTCAAATTAAGGATTTCTATCTTCCTATAGATTTCCTTGTCTTTGACATGGATGTACCTGAAAATCTGAGGAACACGCCCATCATTCTGGGGTGTCTGTTCCTGGCGACCGCCAAGGCCAACATTAACTATAAAAGCGGTAACATGGAAATCGCTTTTGGGGATCAAAGAATGAAATTGGATATTTTTAAGGTGATTAATAAATTTAGGGAATGTGGATTTATTGAGGAACTTTTGGATAATAATGTGAATATTGAGACTTGTATGATGGTTTCTGCATTTGAAAGTTCCTCCTCTGATGATGAATTGGACTCGCAACCCTCTATGGCAGACCTGTTATCTTCTTAAGAGGTTATTGATTTTGTTCACTCTCAACCTCTTCCTCTTAATGAATCTTCATCAGCATCTTCCTTACCTTCAATTATCAACCTGCCCTAGCTTGAACTGAAACCATTGCCGGAGAATCTGAAATATCAGTTTTTAGGACAACATAAGATGCTCCCTGTGATTATCAGTGATAATTAACAAAGGAGCAGGAGATTAAACTGATTAAGGTCCTAAAGGAACACAAGGAGGCAATTGGTTGGACCATTTTTAGGGGGATCGAACCATCTTATTACAATCACAGAATATTTTTGAAAGATGAATCCCGCCCTTCTCGCCAGATACAGAGGAGATTAAACCCAAATATGCGAGAAGTGGTCAAGAAGGAGATTCTTAAGTGGCTCGATGCACGAATCATTTATCCGATCGCTGATAGTCCTTGGGTAAGTCCTGTGCAGATTGCTCCCAAGAAAGCCAGGATTACCATTGTCACTAACAAGAAAGGAGAATCAGTCACAACTTGTTCAACTTCCTCTTGGAGGGTTTGTATCGATTATAGGAAGTTGAATACAGCCACAAAAAAGGATCATTTTCCTTTTCCCTTCATTGATCAAATCTTGGAAAGATTAGCTGAGTAGAAGTACTTCTGTTTCCTTGATGGTTACTCGGGATAGATCCAAGTTCCTATCCATCCCGATGATCAGGAAAAAATGACTTTCACCTGTCCCTATGGAACCTTTGCTTTCCGTAGGATGCCATTCAACTTACGCAATGCACTTACGACTTTTCAGAGGTGTATGCTGGCCATATTCTCTTACATGGTGGAAGTCTTCATGCATGATTTCTCTATTCATGGAGAATCGTTTGACTCTTATCTAGCTAATCTTGAAATGATTCTTAAACGATGCATCAAAACAGGACTGGTCCTTAGCTGGGAAAAGAGTCATTTCATGACACAAGAAGGCATCGTCTTTGGTCATGTAATCTTTGAACAGGCAATCGAAGTGGATAATGCTAAGGTTAATACTATCACTAAACTTCCTCCTCCCACATCTATCAAACAAGTTTGATCATTTCTTGGTCATGTGGGATTCTAAAGGAGATTCATCAAGGACTTTTCGAAGGTTACTTGTCCTCTGAGCAATCTTCTCGCCAAAGAAACACCGTTTGATTTCAATGAATCATGTCGTAAGGCATTTTATTTTCTTAAAACGGCAGTCACTTGTGCTCCAGTGTTGCAACCACCGATATGGACAACCCCTTTTGAGATCATGACCGGCGCTTCTGATTACGCTATCGAGGCTATTTTGGGTTAGAAAGTTGATAGGAAGCCCTCTGTCATCTACTATGCTAGTAAAACTCTGGATGAGGCCCAGAGGAATTACACTGTTACTGAGAAGAAATTACTAGCTGTAGTGTTTGCTTTGGAAAAATTTAGGACTTATCTCTTAGGGTCTCATGTCATCATATATTCTGACCACTCGGCCTTGAGACATCTCTTGGCCAAAATGGATGCCAAACCTTGACTTATTTGTTGGATTCTTCTGCTTCAAGAATTTGATCTTGAAATCAAGGATAAATTTGGGGTACAGAATGTGGTGGTGGATCATCTATCGGGACTTCTAAGTGATTCTTCTTGTTTGGAAATTCCTATTGTTGATACTTTTCCGGATGAAACCATCCTTACCTTTTCTGGTGTCCAAACCCTGTGGTTTGCTGACATCGTTAATTATTTGGCCGTTGGTCAAATCCCCTAGGATTGGATCAAGCAACAACAGGATAGACTCAAATCTGAGGCCAAATATTACTTCTAGGAGGACCCTAAACTGTACCGCATCGACTCTGATCAGATTATTCGCCGATGTGTTCCAGGGAACGAATTCGAGAGTATACTCAAGTTCTACCATGCATCTGCGTGTGGTGGACACTTCTCCAGGAAAAAGATGGCTGCAAAAATTTTGCAATCTAGATTCTATTGGTTGTCTTTATTCAAGGATGCCCAGGAATTCTCAGGGTCGTTTTCCCGATGCCAGGCACTTGGGAGCATAACCAAGAGAGATATGATGCCCCTAAACCCGATTCTTCCTGTCGAAACTTCATGGGACCCTTCCTCCCTTCATTTGGACATCAGTACATTATCATCGCTATTGATTACATGTCCAAATGGATCGAGGTGATTCCTACCTAAACCAATGACAGCACGGTGGTCATCGATTTTGTCAAGAAGAACATCTTCAGCAGGTTTAGGATTCCGAGGGCCATCATCGATGATGGCCCTCGGTTTAGGATTCCGAGGGCCATCATCGATGATGGTGGCACTCATTTCACTAATGCCCAATTTCGTAATTTGCTGGCAAAATACGGGGTTAATCACAGGATCTCCACAGCTTGCCATCCCCAGACGAATGGATAGGCCGAGATCTCCAGTCGAGAGATCATGAATATTATGCAAAAAACGGTTAGGCCTGATCGCAAAGACTAGACTCAAAAGCTTGAGGATGCTCTTTGGGCCTACTGTACGATGTATGAAAGGCCCATTGGCATGTCTCCGTTTCATTTGGTGTATGGAAAGGTGTGCCATTTACCTGTAGAAATTGAACATAGGGCATTCTGGGCAATCATGCAGTGCAATATAGATCTGAGTTTAACTGGGAAGACTAGAAACTCCAACTATCTGAGTTGGAGGAGCTTAGAAATGATGCATATGAGAATGCCAAGATCTATAAGGCTTGAACCAAAGCTCTTCATGACCAATTGATTTCCTGTAAGAGCTTTGAGTCGAACCAGAAGATCTAGCTATTCGATTCTCGACTTAAACTCTTTCCCGACAAACTTAGGTTGAAATGGAATGGCCCGTTCATTATGGATCAGATATTTACAAACGGAGCTATTCAAATCTCTGACCCAAAGACGGGAAATTTATTCAAAGTCAACGGTCAACATCTGAAACCTGTTATTGACCATACTATTCCAGAACCTGTCTCAGACACGGTTGCTCTAGCCATGTTATCCTTTGACTGGACTTCGCCTAGCTGATGGCATTAAACTCAATAGTTGTATAGTCGGACTCGGAGCGGACTCGAGCTTCATATTCAGGTGATATCTTCTGCACTCTACCTTTCCATGCTTCAGCTAAGCATTGATGTCTTTTATTCTCAATGCAGACATTGCATCAGTTAGGCATGGGGGGGTGGATTCATTTCTGAATCATTTTGTCAGCTCTATGAATTTTTGTAAATTCTATTTGTCTTCTTATATATACATAAAAAAAAATTCTGAAATAGGAAGGAATAATTGGACATTAGGATCTTTCAATCTTAGAAACTATTACAGTAGGATCTGAATACTAAGACCCTTCAGGTCTTTAGGCTTAATCAGCCTGGGTATCCACTAAAATGTGGATTTGTTATCGAGTCCTTGCCATCCTGAATTCTCTTTTAATTTGATTAAATAAGTTTGGATGACAAGTACACGACTTATCAACCTACCCTCTGATTTGAGGGAACTTTAAGTCTAAACATCTACACACTATTCGTCACTGACTCATTGTTCGACGATTTCTGTGGAAATTGGGTAGCTAATGAACCTTCTAGGGTGATATGGCTAGTAAGTTATCATGGGTAGCAACCCAAAGGTAGGTTGTCCAAAGCCTAGTCACTAGACCATTCTCTTCTTGCTACCTTTAGGTAAATCTTAGACCAAGGAAGCCACCTACTTAAAAAGAAAAAGAAAGTCAAAAAGAAAAGAAAAAGGAAAAGAAAAAGGAGAAAAGAAAGAAAAAGAAACAAAAGAAATAAGCCACACTTCGCCGCACGAGTATGGCTGACAAGTTATCTGTGGTAACAGCTTATCGACCGGTTGTCCAGAACCTAGATCAAGAAATGCACTAAAAATTCCCAAAACACTTAGGAAGAGTGGAGTAGAATAAGCTGGGACGATATACATTGAACTTACCCTTGTGTTGACCCCATTAAAAATAAAAATAGAGAGAAAGCTATCGATCATAAAGATACACCTTTAGGCAGAACTATCTTTTTAAGGTCACCTAAGGGCGTAGAAACTTGAAGTCCGTTCTAATTGCCGATCAATGAGTCTATCACATTCACAAAAAGATGCTTAGAACTTATGGTTCCCATCAAATCTTGGGTGGGTTGAGTGGCCGCAGAAAGCCACCCTATTACCCTAAACTCAAAAATCTAAAAAAAAAATAGAAGAAAAAAAAAAAGGAAAAAGAGATTTTTCTTTGAATAAGGCGAGGGCTTCAGGCAGTCTACATTTTGGCAGATACTCGGGCACTATTGTGTCTTTGAAAGTTCCTGTCCTAAGTAAAAATTTCTTAATGTTGAAAATGATATTTGCCCGAGTAACCCAACGTAATTCTTTTACAAATAGCATGTAGTTTTTGCTAGGGACCAGCAAAAGATAAGCAAGCGGGTGTGATGTACATA
Source organism: Thalassia testudinum (assembly GCA_037157565.1). Classification (NCBI taxonomy): domain Eukaryota; kingdom Viridiplantae; phylum Streptophyta; class Magnoliopsida; order Alismatales; family Hydrocharitaceae; genus Thalassia; species Thalassia testudinum. The sequence goes on along the minus strand of JAZHRO010000007.1, from coordinate 22,672,860 downwards.
CATCTGATTAACCTAGAATGTCTATTAATTCATGTTCTTAGTGTCACATTACCATTATGCATTGTAAATAGTGCATAACATGCATAATCTTGCATTTAGATCAAGTTGTATAAATTGTATATTAATTATATCCTTTTTATGGTTAGGGACAAGGCGACTTTTTATCAAGGCCTCGGATTGAAGATCCAACCATATGGATATGATCAAGGCGATGATTAGAGTTCAAGAACTCCAAGATCACCCTAATCAGATATCCGCAGCACCAGATAGAGACCGAGGAACCCTAAAGATCAAGGGCCAAAATGGTGTTAATCTGCACCTCAGACGACAAATCTGACTGCACGGATGGGTTTGGATCGACGATCACAGCCTAACAGTGTCAAAATCGATCCAATCCGGCATCCGTGGCACCATCTACAACACTTAGAAGATGGACAGCCTAGATGGTACCATGTGGCACCATCATAACCGCCCAGCTCCGACCGCAACTCTTCTCCTTCACCCACTAAACAAATCTCTACCATTGGATGCCCATCCAATGGCCGAGAATGTGCCACGTCCCACTAATCCGGCGCCTCTCCTCATCTGAAAGCACAAGCAACTTTTGATCTCGACCGTAGGATGAAGATCCAATGGCTGAGATCGGCCATGCACAAAATCTTCAACGCGCCTCAACCGCATGCGTAGCGCAGCAGTTAAGGCACTGCGTAGGTGGATGGCAAGGGTTGAAGTTGCAGCCGGAGTGCTTCTCCCCATGTGTGGGCATGCAATTAGAGCAGCGTGATTCGCATCGAGCAGCGCAGATCAACCGATAGCGCCCATGCGCGATCAGACACATAATGCAAATGCCTGATCGCACGTGAGTGCACGGCGCTGGCGAGGGTAGTTTAAGCCGCCCGATCTCTTGATCGGATGGCTGAGCGAGTGCGGTCATTTGAAGGCGTTGAGAGCACGAAGGCGAAGGGGTGCGTGAGCGGTGCGCGCACATCAGCCACGTTCAGGCCTTTAGTGACGAACAAATCCATCACTAAAGGTCCTGAATTAATGTTTTCAATGTTATAATGTCCAAAATGCCCCCACTCCATGCAACTATAAAAGGAGACCCCTGCCATATGAATTTCTCATCCCTTCCTTCTCCTCTCTCCCTCTCCAAATCTTAGGAGAAGCTTGTCCCACACCTGGGATGCTCCTCAAGAGCTAAAACCAAGTTTTCGCCCTTGTTTCGGAAGCGGATCCCGCGACGACGATGATGTGCTGCCTAGTTCCCGTTCCTCCTGCTTCGTCCTCCTTCTTCCCTCTTCGTTCCTCGTCTTCCAAGCGTTGTCCCATCCGGCTCGTCCTCCAAGCGATTGTCGAGGAGGATAACTTCTCTCTCCCATTCTCTTTATTGCTTTCTAGAGGAGAATTTTTCTACTTTGTAGTTGTAATAATTTCTCGCTTTCTAGTGTAATCATTTCTCGCTTTCTTAGTTGTAAAAAAACTATGCAATATCAAGTGATTGTTCTTTCTCTCTCTCTCTCTTATTGTCTATATTGATTCCATTGTGATTATTTTACTGTTTGAACAAAAACACAAAAATATAATTACAATTTTTGATCGACCTAGCCTCCCTTGTTCGACCTGAAATTTCTTTACATATTTTTTGGTATAAATTTTATTTGTTAAAAGGATTTCTTCACGATTTGAACTACAATGATGGGTTTTCAAAGTCAATTCCGATTGCGTAGTCATCCGCCATTCAATAGTTCTTGTTAAACATACCCATAGACTCATTGTTAATGGTGTTCTCATACATGTTCTCGAGAATCTCCCAAATGACATCTTCATCTTTACCCATGAATTTGCATCAACAAGCTGCATCAAGAAATAATCTGATATCTTCACGGAGTCCCTGGTAAAAAGATTGGACCTATTCCCATTAAGGAACTCTGTGATGAGGGCATTTCCGCATGAGAATCCGTAAAGCGATCCCATGCCTCATGAAGTGGTTCCCCCACATTCTGTGTGAGAAGCATGATTTGGTGCCTCATGGCATTAGTGCGTCCGACTAGGAAGAATTTCTTAGGGAATTCAACTTGTAAACCTTCGTAGGTGTTGATTGGTCGAGTCAGAGATCGATGCCAATGGGCAACCTTATCCTTCAAGGAGAAGGGGAACATCTTCCTGAGCAGGGTGTTCCGATTTTGAACAGTTGGCCCAAGAGTTTGGGCCAAATTTTTTAATTCTTGAATTTGTTGAAAAGGGTCTTCAAAACCCAATCCATGAAAGTGGGGGATCACAATGATGATATTCAACTTCAATTCAGTTTCAGGTCCCCCAACTAGAATCTGCACCCTAGGTTCTATGGCAACAACTGTAAAATTATAATGGTCCTGCATATGTGGACATGCTAGAGGATTGGCCAGTGCATGGATCAAATTAGTAAGAGTCTGTAACTAGTTTTGTAAGTTTTGAATCTCACCACCTCCTTCAGGATCTTGATTCTCCATCGAAGCGGATGATAGAGAGCTTGGTTCAGATATAAATGGATCAGAAGAGATATCAAGTGGATCAGAAGAGAACTCAAACAAGTGGGTTAGGGTTTGACCCCGATGAGAATGAACTGCTAATGGAGGTCTTAAGACTTGTCTTAAGGACCTCTTCCTATATATGCACTACAGAATCAAATTAGGGTCTGAATGACCCAATCAAGGCAACCAAAAAGGTTGGATGACTAAGACAGCTTGAGGCTGATGGACCTCTAGATCAGAAACTCACCCACCCAAGAATTACTTGGGCAACCAAGATGGGAAAGTCTCGTAAAGACCCTTATATGGTAGAGTGTCCCCACGGGTTATAGGGTTTCCCCCACCTGACCTTCCTTGTCACTACGATTTCAAGTAGACCGGAATGTGTGAATTGAGACCTAAGTCTACCAATTTTAATCCTGTTTGTGGCTTGAATTTCACTTGATTTTAGAATTGATTCAAATTGTGACATTGGAAGTTGGTTGACTCACGAAATGAACCAACTTCACCTGACTTGCCCTAAAATTTGGAGGTTGGCTTTTTTATGAAACCCTAATTGAATTGATCCCTAAGCAGAAATGTCACAACCTTGAATTAATTCAGGCTTTTTCTTTTAAAGTAGTGGTCCAAAAAAAGCAAGCAACACCACTACTGGAAGGAAAATCAAACAAGGATTCCAAAAAATATTTTTTGTGATTTTATGAATTTGTTTGGTATTGTTTTAAGATTTTGCTTTGTGCTAGTGTCAAAGCCTAAAAATGATACCCATGGGTATTTTGGACTTTTTAGTACCACCAAAGATGACAAAATTTTTTTGTGATTTTATATGAAGTTTAGAATTTCATAAGGATTCTAGAAAGATAAATTTCATAAAAATTGGATAAGAATAAAAATTTCAAGAATTCTAGGATAGTAGCAAAATAGTGAAATAAGAGGAGATGACCCCCTTGTGGTCTATGAATTTTTAAAAACTTTATACAGCTCCAATTGCTCTAGAATTTGGAACAAATGTGTCTGATTTGATTTGAAATCTTTAGGTGAAATTTCAAAATTTTAAGGGGCCTGTGGTGTTGGGAATTGATTTTTGAAGTCCGAACAGAAGTCTGGACCTGAAAATCAAAACACCAACACCTAAGGTAGAGTGGTGTGAAATTATGCAAATAAGCAGCCGATGAATTTTTAAGGACACCACTCTACTTGATTTTATTGTTTATGATCCTGAAAGCCTGGTTTAGTATTTTTGTGGTAGTTTTTAAAGGTTAATGTGACAAGGAAGGAAGAACCAACCTAAAATCCGTTGGAAGAAAGGGAACTTCAAGCTCTCGCTTTCAAAATCCCACTTTCTTCCTGCAATACCTGCACACACGAGAAAGAAGCGAGAGAAGGGGATGAGATCCACTTACCAAGCAATGGAATTACTAAATTCAAAGCCATGCCTCCCCAGCAACAGCACCAAAAAGTGATGTGGGAAATACACGATTTGTTAAATGATATAATTAGTGTCATTGTAACGTGTAAATCAGCAATCAAACATTTACATTTATAATACCTAGATAGTTGAGTATCCAGGGTTGTCCAAGTAAGCCAAGTTATTAGTCACAAAGAATGGGTTCTCTCTCCAGCTTCTTAAATCAACACATAGATTTTTGTGATTTTCATTTTGTTTGTTTTTATAGTTTTGGAATTAATTAGGATTGATGCGAAGATGAATTATGCTACAACTAACCCTAAGTGACAAAGGTGAAGCCTTCTCCTATAAGCTCAACCTAGGCAAGTGTGCCTAGGGTAATTAGAAGGGAAGGGTTGTAATGCACTAGTAAACTAATAGCAACATGAAAGACACACTAAGCTAGAAAGCATGAAATTGAAGGCAATAAACAACTTTGTATTACTAGTAGAGTTGATGACAAGTAGTTACATGCTTCTTAAAAGTAAAAGAGAAACTACACTAGATAATACAAAGAAAATAGAGATGAAGAAAAATCCTCCAGAGATGAAGGAATGGACCTTGCTCCAAGCACAGCAGCTCCTGTGCTTTAAAAGAATGCTTCCTTATTTCTGATATGATAACTCCTCCAAGCTTTCCTCCAAGGTGGGTGTCAACCACCGTGTTCCTCCGCTTGCCTGGCCATCCCCTTAGTGTTGAAGATCTCCTCCTTTGGCATGGCTAAGGGAGAATAAGGAGAGAAAGAAGGAACCAAGGGGGTACGTGTATGCCTCCTTGATCTTCTTCTCTTCTTCTTCCTCCATGGTGTGAAGATGGAACCTAATCTAAATGAAGAACATGGAACCTAACTAATGGAGAGGAGATGGGAATTATGTGGTGGTAGGGTAGGGTATTTATAGGATGGGAAGGGGGGTGATTATGGTATCTTTTTGGAGGGAAACGAAGGGGTGCTTGGATATTTTTGGTGGGAAATGAAGAGGTGCATTAGTTTTCCCTCCAAAATACCTTCTAGAAGGTGTTGATGTTGGAGGGAAAAAGGGATGGTGGAGATGGCTTGGAAGGTGATGTGTAGGGCTAGAATTGCCCCCTTGTTTTGGCACCAAAAGAAGGGGTAGTTATGGTGGGTTGGCACCACTTTTAGTGGTGGCTTTTGGTCATGTTTGACGAGTGAAGGGATGTATGGTGGTGATGCCAACATGAGGTGGAAGTGGAGGTAGCTTAGGTGGAGCTTAGGTAGGTTTATTTGGTAGAGCTAGTTAGGTGGGCCTTAGGGCTAGGTTGGGATGCCATGGAGGTAAACTAGCTAAGCTAATCTAGCTAAGCTAGCTTAGCTAGTAGGGAGTCGGGGGGAGAGGTAGAGGGAGCTAGGGTTTTATAGGTGATGAGCTTGTGGAAGCTATCTTGAGCTGCACTAGAGTTGGCGACTGCTGAAGAGAGCCGCAAAGGGCTACTTTAGCTGGATTAGCTTGCTAGTTCTTTGCTTGCTGCTAAGCCAAGCAAAGATGAGTTTGCTTCTACTGATGTGAGCTAAGGTGAGCTGGCTCTGGTCTTCCTAGAGATTACTGAGCTAGTTAGAGTAGCTAGCTTAAGTCAAGTAGCTCAACTCAACTAAGTTGAGCTAAGTTGAAACTTTAGGAGTTGGACTTGAGCTAGACTAAGCTAGTTAAGGTCATCTTCAGTTAACCAAGTCTAGCTAGTAGCTAGTCCTAGTTAGGTTGAACTTCCAGTGAACTATTCTGAGTTTAATTAGCTGGAATGGAGCTAGGATCAACTGACTTAAGCTAGTTCGAGTGGCCATCCAGCTAAGGTGAGCCGAATGGAGCTAAGGTGAACTAGCTAGAGCTACAATTCAGCTAAGATGAGCTGAATGGAGCTAGGGATGAGTTGATCTAGCTAGAATGAGCTGGGATCTAGCTAGGATGAGCTGGATCTAGCTGGAATCCAACTAAAAGGAGCTTCTTCTTCATCTTCTACCTTCCCAAGTGCCAAGGTATGTGGGATCTGACTCTCCATCTATCCCTAACACTCAAGTAAACACATTAAAATTACAACTAAAATGCAATGCATGCCTATCCTTGTTAAATACCTAAATGCAACTCGAAAACCCATTTGCAAAGTTAAAACCCTAAGAGTTAGATCAGTTTTAGGGTATAATAATGATGATAAACTGACGTTTGTCAATAGTCCCCAATCATGTCAGAAAAGATGACCATCATGCAATGTTGAAAGGTAGTAGGTGCACTGCATAAGCCAAAAGGCATTCACTTGAAAATGAATGTGCCAAAAGGACTTGTGAAAGTCATCTTGTCATGTTGAGTTAGGCTAATTGCTACTTGATTATGCCCAGAGTATCCAGTTAGAAAACAAAAATAACTTCGCCTAGCTAATCATTCCAAAATTTGGTCAATGAAGTGCAAGGGAAAATGATCCTTCTTAGTAACCGAATTGAGTTTTCTATAATCAATACATACCCACCAAGAAGTCTCCATGCGAGTCGAGATGGGTTCGCCTTGCTCAATCTTAATCACAGTGAGTCCAAACTTTTTAGGAATAATCTGTATTGGACTCACCCACTGGTTGTTTGAAATAGGGTATATGATATTAGCGTCTAGCCATTTGATTGTTTCCTTTTTGACAACCTCCATCATATTTGGATTTAGTCTTCGTTGAGGTTGTCACGTCGATTTTGCCCCCTCATCAGTATATACATGTTGAGTGTAGTAGGACGGCCGAATACCACCCACATCAGAGATACTCCACCCAATAGCAACCCTATGATCTTGGAGTACAGTAATCAATTTAATGTCTTGTTCTTAGGTTAGGCGACAGCTGATAATAACAGGGAAATTCTGATGCTCACCTAAGAACACATACTTAAGAGAATTAGGTGAGGGCTTCAATTTGAGCATAGGTGGAGGAGATGTAGAATTAGTAGTAGAATGAGGAGGAAGGGAAATGGAAGAATCAGGGAAGTATACCTGATTATCATTATGCTCAGAATCATCAGACTCAACTACTGCAAGAGGGGTAGTAGCAGTTGCAGCAATAGCAAGATCATGAATCGTTGGAGAAGGCAATAATGGATCATGTATCTCATAAGAATACCTCTCATATAGATTGAGTATGTCCATACCAACTGTGGTTCTTAAGGATCTTAATAGTATATTAAAGGGGAGTGGTGAATAGTATCGCTTTAAAAAATGTAAAAATGTTAATAACAAAAATAATTCAATCCACAGAATAACAAGCACGGATGACACCTGTATTTATAGTGGAAACCCTTCCCTCCCAGCATAGGCTTTCTCCGACTAGGCAAGGTTGGTCAACACACTATCTCACCACTCGAACGAGGGTAGCACAATCTCTTATAACAATCCCTTCTCTTTTCAACCTGAAGAGATGCACAACAACAACGGATCTTCCCGACCACTTGGGATCCGTAATCAAAGGAACAAATAGAGATAAAATAGTATAATCCTATAGAACCTCAAGGAAAGTCAAATAAAATTTTTCGCAAAGGTTTAGATCAACGTGCTTTAGAAATTGAAGAAGTAGAAGTGCAGAAGCACTTAAAAGAAAGCTGGGGAGCTCTTTTTGTAGAGAGATTTCTTCTTGGAATGTGTGTTGAAAAAGGGCTACCATGGACCTCTATTTATACAAGAGAATCAATCTGGAAAGGAATTAATCTGAATTCAATTGGTCGATCAATTAAGGTAGTTTGGTTTATCAAAATGAGATTTGGTTGGTCAAACTAGTTATTTGATTGATCAATGTTTGGTCGATTAATTAAGCTAAATGGTTGATCAAAGGTGTATTAATCAACTTCCTAAAATAGGCTAATTTGATCAATTAATTAAGCTGGTTGGTTGATCAATTCATTTGATCTATCAATATTAATATTTGGTCGATCAATTAACCTAACAACTTGAATTTTACGTTAAGCACAAAAATTCATGTGATGTCAATTTGAGGTTCCTTACAAAATATTCTAGGCTTAATAAAATTAAAAAATGACTTTAAGAGGAAAACAACAATCTTCTTGCTTTATTCCATGAATCCAGAAAGAGAGTCCTAAAAGATTAGTCTAGCAGATAGCATAATTTTGGTGCATCAAAACAGAGGTCCTTACTATAACGACCTAAGTCCCGCCAAGCGACAAAACCCTGCCCGTCTTGTGCTAACAATCAACACAACTTGCTCACAAAATCGCAGTGACCCAACACGTAATCATAAAATATAAACATAGCTAACAAACAATTCATATTGAATAAATTAAATGAATATAAATTGAATACTAATAAGAAGATTTATCGTAAAGCATAAGTACATAAACCCAAGGAGATGTACAACAGAAGTCACGTTGCGAATTGCCAAGTATACCTAAATACGGAACCCAAAAACTCACCAGTAAAACTGAGTAGAGTAGAAACAACAATAGCAAAGTGCAACAGTAACCAAGAACAAGAGTAAAATGGGTACTATAACTTTAATTAATCCATTTATTAGACATCTCATTATCCGATTTCATTTCATATATTGGAAGTCCAATTTATTATAGCGATGTAAACATATTTATATCACATAAACTATCTATTTATGCATGTTCTTAGGCGTATAGTTGCATCATACCTTATAAATATTTCATAACATGCATCATCTTGCATTTAGTTTAGATTTGTATAAAATTTAGGTTAATTTTCTCTTTTTGTGGTTAGGGAATAGGGCGATATTTAATCGAGGCCTCGGATTAAAGATCCAACCATGCAGATCTGAATAGGGTGATGATTAGAGTTCAACAACTCCAAGATTGGCCCGATCGAAATTCTGTAGCACCAAATGTAGTCCAAGAAAGATCAAAGGTCAAGGGGCCAGGTGGTGTAAATCTGTACTTCAAATGACAAATCTGACTACACAGATGGGTTCAGATCAACGATCACAGCCTAACAGCAATCGGTCTAATCTGATATCCGTGGCACTACCTACGAGCATATGAAGATGGACGGCCAAGATGGTGGCATGTTGCACCATCCTAACCATCCGAACCAGCCCAAAGCCTGCTGCTACTCTCTCTCTCTTCAGATGATCATTAAGTCTTGATCGTCGGATCGAAATCCAATGGTCAGGAGAGGATGCATACGCCTTCATCTATTTGACAATTCGAGGTAATGGCACATTGGTCGCAAGCCTGTGGGTGATGAGGAGGTCGTAAGATCGAGTCGCACAATGCCTCAAATAAAGAAGAGCACATAGGGCGTGGCTCAATTTGTCATTGGATTGCAATCAGATGGCAAGCAAGGTGAGACGTGGCAGCTTGGATGGTTGTAAATCACAAACTCACACGATGACGTGCATTCGAGTGCTTGATCAGATGCAGGCGCACGATGAGGCACGGAAGCATCTTAAGCCATCCAATTTTGCGATCGAAAGGCTAAGATCGCGATATTGTGGGCTTTAGTGTTAAAGACGAGAAGATGAAGGCGTAGGCATGAGGCAATTTGAGTCGTTGGATGCGAGATGGATGACTAAGATCGTCTATTCATGCATGAATGTTGAGCACAGAGGAAGAAAGGGAGGTGGGGCTGCACGACCTTTAGCCATGTTTAGGCTTTAGTGATGAAAAAATTCATTACTAAAAACCTATGCATAACGTTTAACAATGAAAAGTCCTATTTGCCCCCTTTAATCTTCACCTATAAAAGGCCTTATGACCCCCACACTTTTACCATACCTTCCTTTCTTCACTCACCCCCTCCAAAGCTCTAATAGCTTGTCCTAAACCCGGGATGCTCCATTAGAGTTTAAATTTGAATTTTTCCACCTTCTCATCCCCGTTCATGGAGCACCCTCCATTTTCTTCTCACCACCATTTGGTAAGCAGATCACACTACAACGTCACCCCGCCCAATCCTCCGTCGTTCGTCTTCGTTCTCCCTCATCCCGCATCTCACCACATTCTTCCAAGCACTCCGTCAACGTGGCTCATCCTCCAAGTAGCCATCACGGAGGATAATCTCTCTCCACCTTCTCTTTTATCGTTTTTAGTGTAGATTTCCTGCTTTCTAGTGTAGTGATTAGTCATAATGAACATCACTCGGTGGTTATTAAATTCATGTTTATTTTATCTCTATTTTTCTCACTTTGTATCATTCTTTTCACTCTCTTCTATTCATTATTCCTTTAGTAGATATCTAGTGTAAATTCAATTCAACCAACTAATATGCTTCATGACAACAAATGAAACATGATTTTTGATCAAACGTCCGCCTCCCCATGTTCAACACAGGACTCCTTTTGAGTTTCAGTTAAGATTATCTATTGATGGATTTTTCTTGCAAATTATGCTACGAAGATGACTTTTCAAAACTCAACTCTTTTTGCGATGATTTTCTGCCACAACATTTTAACATCGTTGACGGGGAGGCGACTCTCTTTGATTTTTCACATTTTTTGACTTACTTATCATTTACCTCACTTCTCTCCTTTCTTATTGTGATTGCAAGTATTCTCACGAGGTGAGCAAAAGCGGTAGATTGGAGTAAAGTGCTGTTAAAGGGTCAGTAAGTAACCCCACCTCCCCACCCACTAGATTTCATTCCACCACCTAATAACACAAACCCTAATTAACCTAAGAGCTTGCATAAACTCTAAGGTTAGTTTTGATTGCTTGTTTGACACTTCCACCTACCTCACCCTCCGCATATAAAAGAAAAATTAAAAAATATCTCTTAGAGGTACACATCTTCTGATCCTTCATACTCAACCAGTAACCCGATCTTTAGGACTGGTGCACTCATCAACACATAATTGAGTAGAAATCAGATTAGGTAATCACTTGTGTGCCTAATTAAGTGGTGTATCAGGCCAATTGTTTGAGTTTTTTAGGCCGCATCGCTTCAACTAAAAACAAGTCATTAAGTAGCTGCCAGATAGGTTCAACATTTAGGACTAAACTAGGCACTCCACATTTTTACTTTGATTTCAAAGGAAAACAACTTCACCTATGCTTTCGAAACCTGGCGTGCCAACTGAACTTGATTGAATATACCTAAAGTTGAATCCTAAAATCTACTAAACAAGGTTGAACCCTAAAAGTAAATATCAACTAACCTTGTTTGAAAAGCCTAGTTGTGCATGCACACACATATCAATCAATCATTAAAGGCACAACCTAGATAAAAGGGCCCATCACATTTCAAAGCACATTCAAACCAAACCCTAATTAAAACAGAGTAGATGTTGGCCTTAAGGATTGGACTCACTCTTCAGAGCCCAGATCGAGATTATTTTCCGTTAGTCTACTTTTACCATTCTATATGATGTCTAGCTAGGGGAGCAGAATTAAACGATCGTGGTTTGGGGGTATTAAAGAAAGCTGAGGCAAAAGCCAAGGGAAGGACCATCTTCTCCAGCCCCTCCCTCTAACTGGTTGGATTGACCGGAAAGAAGTAAATCAAATCGTTTGTTCATCTCAAGACAGCTTCTGAGATTCTATAGGTCATTAGGCTAGCCCACTTAAGGACAGGTTTGATTGTTTGTACTACAAGGCACTTTTCTTCCTCCCATTTTGTTATGGATCCTTCCACATCCTATACACATTTTTGCTCCTACCCTCCTACTACTACTTATCCCCAAGATGATTATTATACCAACCAGACTTATTCTCATCAATCTACTAGTTGGGATAATCTTCATTGGGGAAATAGTTTTGGACCTCCTTGTTAGGGTCTAACCTTGGACATCATGATCTTGATTCTTATCCTTCTTCGAGCTACATCGATTATAGATCACCGCCCTTATATGGACAACCTAATATGATCTACAATCAAGAAGGATATGTTGATCCTTACCCTTCCCCAGATTACATAGCATATAGGTCATCACCACCTATGAACAACCTAAAATAACCTATTATCAGGGACGATATCACGAACCTCAATTTGTTGACTCCCCTGCACTGAACCCAAACCTGCCCAACCTTGAACCAAACCATTTGGTTCAAGTTAACCAGGTCCAAGATAAGGTGTTGGTTAACTTAAAGAATACCATACAATCTTAAGAAGCTTAGCTAACACCTTGCCCTGGAGAATTGGAGCCTCTGATTGAAATGATTGATGATCTTAATGTTGATCCAAAAATTCATCGCAAATAGAGTTGAGTTTTGAAAACCCATCGTTGTAGCATGTTTTGCGAGAAAAATTGTCAGTAGATAAATTTAACCGAAACTCGTAAGGAATTCCAGGTCGAACACAGGGAGGCAGATGTTTGATCAAAAATTGCATTTGATTTGTTTGTCACGAAGCAGATTAGTTGGTCAAATTAAATCAAAACTAGCTATCTACTTAAAGAATAGTGAATAAAAAAGAGAGAGAATATTACAAATAAAGACAAAATAGAGATAAAATAAATAGATACTTCATAACCACATAATGATGTCTATTACAACTAATCACTACAACTACTTGCTACACTAGAAAGCATGAAATCTATGCCAGAAAGCAATAAAAGAGAAGGTGGAGAGAAGTTATCCTCCTCGACGGCTACTTAGAGGATGAGCTGCGTTGACAGAGTACCTGGACGAAGGTGGTGAGATGCAGGATGAAGGAGAACGACGACAGACAATGGAGAATGGGGCAGGGCGATGTCATAGAGGGATCCGCTTCTCGAATGGCAGTGAGAGGACAACTACGAGATGCTCCACGAAGGAGGTGAGAAGGTGGAAAATTTTAATTTTAACTCTAATGGAGCATCCTGGGTTTGGGACAAGCTCGTAGAGCCTTAGAGGGGCTAAGAGAAGAGAGGAAGGGATGAAGAAAGTATGGGAGTTGTAGGGCTTTTCATAGATGCAGATTATAGGGGGCAATTTGGTCATTTCATTGTTAAACAATAAATGAGTAGGTCTTTAGTGACGAATTTATTCATCACTAAAGCTTAAATGTGGCTAAAGCTCTGCGCGTGCACCCACCACTTCCTCTTCTGCACACAAAAGCCTCATGCACGTTCTAGCATTTTCAGCTATTTGATAGCAAGATCGGACAGCTTAAGATGAGTGAATGTTGCTTCTTCTTCAGCTGTAGTGCATGTTGGTATGTAATGGCGCATTAGATTGCACATCATCGCATGCATGCACGATCCTCGCCCATCCCTCGCGTCACTTTGCTCGCATTTGCACCTCATGCTTCATCCAATGGTCCAATTTCGTGTGCACCCATGATTTGAGGTGCGCGGAATCAAACCTATATCTTCAACCTCTTCGTAGCGCCCTTCGCCAACTCACTACACACGTGTTTTAGGTGCATTTGTGAATTCTTCCTCCAGTGCTCTCCACCATTAGATGGCTATCTAACGATGGAGATTAATCTTACCTTTGTGAAGAAGAAGGGCTGCGATGATGTGGGCAGTTGGGATGGTGCCACGTGGCACCATCCTGGCCGTCCATCTTCTTTAAGTTGCAGATGGTACCACAGATGTCAGATTTGATCGATTTTTGCGCCGTTGGGCTACGATACTCGATCCGAACCCATCCGTGCGGTTAGATTTATCATTTGAAGTACGAATTTACACCATCTTGGCCCTTGACCTCTGATCTTTCTCAGACTATATTAGATGCTACGGGAGTCCGATCAGGGCGGTCTTGTAGTCGTTGAACTCCGATCATCGCCCTGATCAGATCCATACGGTTGGATCTTCAATCTGAGGCCTTGATAAGATATTTCCCTATGTCCTGACTACAAAAAGAGAAAATTAACTTAAAATTTATACAACCTAATCTAAATGCATGATGATGCATGTTATGCAATATTTATAATGTATGATGCAACTTTAGGCCTAAGAACATCCATAAATACATGGTTTATGTGATATAAACATGTTTACATCACTTAGGAATTATTTGTTGGATTGGCTCCAGGATATTAAGGATAAGGACCCAGGAGAGTTTTTACTTAGGACGAAATCGAAATTGAGGATGAGATTTGTAATTACTCTAGTCCAATCTTAGGATGATTACCAGGATGAACCCCCTTTCAGAAGAGCCAATGTTAGAATTTGCTCAGGCACCTATAGGTGGACACGTTTTAAAAGACCAAGGTTGTCCAGGTTGTTCTAGAGTAATCAAATAAGGATGAACTGATTTCTTCACCTAAGATCCCTGAGCCGAGATACGAGGAAACGTATGTCTCCATGGAACAAAAAGTGATTGATGATTTTGAGACATACATTAATGCAGATTCAGAATTCTTTGATTCTGAAGGTGAAGAATCATTATGCAAACTCTCATCTGAGTTTATAGCACATGATTTCAATGAGACGATTGGGCCTAAGGAATTCGATGAATCTTTTGATGGCCCAAAAATTGAGGAACTTGATCTTGTTGGGGCTCGCATGGTGGATCTAGATCCTTTCATGAAGGATTCAATTCAAAGCCTGTTGAACATCGAGTTGCTATGCTAACGTATCCGATTTTGAAAACCTGTCGTCGTAGTATGAAAGCGAAGAACTCGTGTTTAACAAATAAAATTTATACTGGAATGGAAATCTCGGGTCGAACACAGGGAGGCAGACGTTTGATTTAAAAACACGCATTTATTTTATTTGTCACAAAGTAATTCAATTGATTAGAACTATCTAACTATTTACAATAATTAGAAGAGAGAGAGATAGAGAGAATAAGGGAGAGAGAATAATACAAACAAAAATCAAAGCAGATATAGAATACGAATGGAATTCATTATCGAAAGGATTGTTCATTACACTAAACATCACAACGAGAAAGCAGGAAAATGATTACACCAGAAAGCGGTAAATCTACTCTAGAAAGCAGTAAATCTATTCTAGAAAGCAGTAAAAGGAATGAGGAGAGAGATATCCTCCTCGACGGTCGCTTGGAGGATGAGCTGGACAGGATGACACCTGGATGAAGAAGGATGAAGTAAGACGAAGGAGGGCAAAGCAGGAAGAATGGGAATGGGGCAGCACGTCGTCGTCGTTGCGGGATCCACTTCCGAAAGGGAATGAAAAATTGACTTTATCTCGCGAGAAGCATCCCTGGTGTGGGACAAGCTTCTATTCAGATTTGGAGAGGGAGAGAAGAGAAGGGATGAGAATTTCGTGTGGAGGGGGTCTCCTTTTATAGTTGCAAGGAGTGGGGGCATTTTGGTCATTCCAATTTTAAAAACATTAATTCAGGACCTTTAGTGACGGATAAAACCGTCGCTAAAGGTATAAACGTGGGCATAGTGGGTGGCGTATGCGTGCCCGCTCGCTTGCCCGCACGTTCAATGCAAGCGCATGTCCAACCGATCTCAGCCGTCTGATCGCAAGATCAGACAGCTTAGATCGTGCCTCCGCCTGCCTCCTCTGCGCACCCCATCGCATGCGATGCCGCGTCTTCACCGCTCAACTAATAGCACGTGGGTGCTATCGAGAGATCTAGGCCGTCCATAGCCGATCAAGCGATCGTCTTTAATCGCGTGCACACCGCAAATCACGAGTCAAACTCACGTCCTGTGATCGCACAACGACTCGCGACCACTACGCTGTGCGGTGGAATGTGTCACGCAGATGTTTTAAGGCGCGTGCATCCACAGCTGTTGGATCAAGATCCAACGGCCTAGATCACGAGTTGGATCTTCTTTTGGAGAGGCGACGGTGGTTTTGAGGGCCGGTTGGACGGCTAAGATGGTGCCACATGATGCCATCTTAGCCATCCATCTTCTGGATGATGTAGATGGTGCCACAGGTGTCAGATTGAGTCAATTTTTGCGTTGTTAGGCTGCGATCATCGATCCAAATCCATCCGTACGGTCGAATTTGTCATTTGAAGTGAGGATTCACACCATCTTGGCCCTTGATCTTCTAGGGTTCCCTAGTCACTATCTGATGCTACAGATGTCTGATTGGGGCGATCTTGGAGTCATTGAACTCCAATCGTCACCCTGATCACATCTGTACAGTTGGATCTTCGATCCGAGGCCCAGATAAAAAGTTTTCCCTGTCCATGAACATAAAAGGAGACAATTAACCTCCATTTTATTAAAACTACTCTAAATGCAAGATGATACATGTTATGCAATATTTATAGCATGCAATGCAATCCTATGCTTAAGAACATGCATAAATAGACATCTTAAGTAGAGTAAACATGTTTACATCATACCCCCATGCCTATCTTTTGCTAGTCCCCAGCAAAAACTATATGCTATTTATAGAAGAATCAGGTTGGATTATTTGGGCATGAGTTATTTTCAACCATTAAGAAAATGTCTACTTAGGATCTGAACTTTCAAAGACACAACAGTGCCCGAGTATCTACCAAAATGCAGACCGCCTCAAGCCCTCACCTTATTCAAAGAAAATTTTATTTTTCTCTTTTTCCTCTTTTCTAATTTTTTTTGGATTTTCAAGTTTTAGGGTTTAAGAGTGGCTTTCTATGGCCATTCAACTCACTCAAGATTTGATGAGAACCCTAAGTTCTAGGCATCTTATTGTGAACGTGATAGACTCGTTGACCGACAGTTAAATGGACTTCGGATTTCTACGCCTCTAGGTGACCCAAAAAAAAAATTCTGCCTAAAGGTGTATCTTTACAATCGGTAGCTTTCTCCCTACTATTATTCTTTTATGGGGTCAACACAAGGGTGAATCTGGTGTATATCTCCCCGGTTTATTCTACTTCTCTGCTTCTTCCTAAGTGTTTTGGGATTTTTCAGTGCATTTATTGAGTTAGGTTCTGGATAATCGGTCGATGAGCTATTACCACCGACAACTTGCCAGCCATACTCGTGCGACAAAGTGTGGTTTATTTCTTTTTTTCTTTTCTCCTTTTCTTTTTTATTTTTATTTTTTTTAAGTAGGTGGCTTCCCTAGTCTAAGATTTACCTAAAAGTAGCAAAAGGAGAAAGGTCCAGTGACTGGGCTCTGGAAAACCTACCTATGGGTTGTTACCCACGATAACTTGCCAGCCATATTACCCTAGAAGGTTCATTAGCTACCCAATTTCCGTTAGAATCGCCGAACAACGAGTCAGTGACAAGATAGTGTGTAGATGCTTAAAACTCAAAATTCCCTCAAATCAGAGGGTGGGTTGATAAGTCGTGTACTTATTACCCAAACTTATTTACTCTAATTAAAATAGAATTTAGGTTGGCGAGGACTTGAAAAACAAATCCACATTTTAGTGGATACATGGGTTGATTAAGTGCAAAGACCTGAAGGGTCTTTGTCTTCAAATCATAATGTAGTATTTCCTAAGATTGTAAATTTTCTTAAGCCCAAGTTCTCTTTCCAAATTTCATAATTTTTTTTTAATTGAAGAAAATAAAACAAATCTATGGAGCTAACGAATAAATTCAGAGATGAATATCCACCCCCCCATGCCTATCTAATGCAATGTCCTCATTGTATTAAAAAGGCATAAAATAGAGTAGAATAGAATAGAAAGCACCTGAATTGCGTGAATGTTAGGTCCGCTCCGAGATGAAAACTAAAAGAACTATATACGTGCTGAATTTAGTACCCTCAGCTAGGCACACTATACAAAGAAGAGAAATAAAAAATTCACATGTGCAAGTCAGAATCAGAATAAATAGAAGAAACCTCTGACCTATCAGCAGAGGTCCACAGATGTGGACCAAATTGTGGTGCAGACCCATACCCCATAATCGAGAATATCTCAGGTTCTGGATAAAAATTACCCAAAACCTAAAAACAGTATGCAAGCGGGGTCGGGCCTGCGATTTATGAGGATGCAACCCAAGACCAAAAAGTCAGGTTATAGAGAATTCAAGCTCAAAAGGATAATCATTGAATGTACGCTTAGGTTGGACATCCTCAGAACAGATGTCGTAAGGGTCCTGGTTTGATGGTTTCAGCTTAATAGGAACCCTTCGACGCAGTCTTCTACTTCCTCCAAGGTTAGCTTCCCAAATCAGAACTTCCCAGCTTCTATCCTCCTCATTCAGAATGTTAAATTCCAGGACCTCTTGCACCCATCTGAAATTTCCAAGTCTAAAAGATGTGGCTGAATCAGAATTGACTTCGGTCTAATTATCTCAGAAATAGAATCATTGATAAGCTCAATGGGGTGTAACTGGATTGATAATGTGAGCCCTAATAAAATCAGTTTCCTCAGTTATTGGGCTATCTAATGATCTTTCAAATTCCCCAGGCCCAATTGTCTCACAAAAATCATGTTCTGTAAACTCGCGTGAGACTTCGCAAATCGAATCTTCACCATCAGAATCAAAGAAATTGAAATCCGTATTAATGTATGTCTCAAAATCATCTGTCACTTTCTGATCCATGGAGACATACATTTCCTCATACCCCGGCTCAGGGATCTCAAGTGAAGAAATCAGATCTTCCTTAATTGGTTGCTCTAATTCAATCTGGTCAGCCTCGTAAGACGTGCCCCCCCCAACAGGTGCCTTAACAGGTTCTGACATTGGCTTTCCTGAAGGGAGTTCATCTTGGGAATCATCCCACGACTGAACTATAGCAACCACAAATCTCATCCTCAATTTTGCTAACTTCCCAAGTAAAAACTCACCCGGGTTCTTATCCTTAACATCCTGGAGCCAATCCAACAAATACATATTCAAATCATCAATCATTTTAATCAAAGGCTCCAATCTCTCAATGCAAGGTATTGGCTGAACTTCTAAAGTTTGCATGATATTCCTCAAGTTAGCCATAACCTTATCTTGAACCTGGTTACCCTGAACCAAATGAGTTGGTTCAGGGTTAGGCAGGTTTGTGGTCAAAGTAGGGGAATTAATGAATTGAGATTCGTTATACCCTTCCTGATAATAGGTCATTTCTGATTGTTCAAAAGGTGGTGATGACCTAAAGGCAGTGTAATCAGAGGATGGGTAAGAATCAGTGTATCCTTCTTGATTGTAGATCGTATTAGGTTGTTCATGAAAGGTTGACGATCAATAATCGATGTGGCTCTGAGAAGGATAGAAATCACAATCAAAGTGTTCAGGGTTAGACCCTAAACACGGAGGTCCAGAATTGTACCCCCAATTTGAGTTATCCCAACTAACTGATGGTTGATTACAGTACAAGTCGGGACAATCGTCATGTTGAGGATAATTCAAAACAGGAGGGAAATAACGGGAATGCGTGTAATATGTGGAAGGATACATGAGAGATGGGAGGAAGAAAGGCATCCTGCAATACAAAGAATCAAACCTGTCCCTAAGTGGGCTAGCATAAAGACCTACAGACTCCCAAAACCCATCTTGAGATAGAGAAACAATTTGATCTACTTCTATCTGTTCAATCCAACTAGTTAGGAGGGACTGGGGAGAAGGTTCTTCCTTCGGCTTGCGCCTCCGGTTCCTAGTGTACCCCCCAGCTGCAATCGTTCGATTCTGCTCCCCTAGCTAGACAACAGATTGAATAGTAGAAACAGATTAATCAAAAAAAATCTCGTTCTGGGCTCTGAAGAGCAAGTCAATTCCTTAAGGCCAATGTCTACTCTATTTTATTTAGGGCTAGGTTTGAATGTGCTTTGGAATGTGATGGGCCCTTTAAATGGGTTGTGCCCTTAATGATTGATTGATTTGTGTGTGCATGCACAACCAGTGGTTTTCAAGCAAGATTATTTTTGATGTGGTGAATTTTAAGGTTCAAATCTTGCTTAGTAGCTTTTAGGATTCAACTTTAGGTGTTTCCAGACAAGTTTTGTTGGCACACCAGGTTTTGAAAGCACAGGTGAAGATGTTTTCCTTTAAAGCTTAAAAAGAATGTGGAGTGCCTAGTAAATCCTTAATAGTTGAACCTAAGTGGCAACTACTTGATGAGTTGATTTTAATTGAAGTGGTGCGACCCAATCAACTCAAACAATTCGCCTGTTGCACCACTTAATTGGGCACACAAGTGATTACCTAATCTAATTTCTTCTCAATTATGTGTTTGGATGTGTGTACCGGCTCCAAAGGTTGGTTTACCGATTGAGTTTGAAAATCAGATGAGGTTGTGTACCTCTGTAAGATTTTTTTTTTATTTTTCTTTGTTTTAATGTGGGGGTTGGGGCGGGTATGGGTGTCAAACAACAAACAATCTAACCTTAGAGTTTATAAGAACACCTAGGTTGATTGATGTTTATGTTATTATGTGGTGAAATGAAATCTAATGGGTGGGAGGTTGGGGATAACTTACAAAACCTTCCACAGCACTTTACTCCAATCTACCGCTTTTGCTCGTCTCAAAAGAGTACCTACAATCACAATAAGAAAGGAGAGAAGTGAGGTCAATGATTTGTAAGTTAGATAACATGAGGAAAAAATCAAAGATCGTCGCATTCCCAGCAACGACGCCAAAATGTTGAACGTCGGGTTGCTACGCTAATGTGTTCAGTTTTGAAAACCTGTCATCGTAGTATGAAAGCGAAGAACTCATGTTCAACAAATAAAATTTATACCGGAATGGAAATCCCGGCTCGAACACAGGGAGGCGGACGTTTGATTTAAAAACACGCATTTATTTTATTTGTCACAAAGTAATTCAATTGATTAGAACTATCTAACTATTTACAATAATTAGATGAGAGAGAGAGAGAATAATACAAACAAAAATCAAAAGAGATATAGAATGCACATGGAATTCATTATCGAAAGGATTGTTCATTACACTAAACATCACGATGAGAAAGCGGGAAAATGATTACACTAGAAAGCGGTAAATCTACTCTAGAAAGCAGTAAATCTATTCTAGAAAGCAATAAAAAGAATGGGGAGAGAGATATCCTCCTCGACGGTCGCTTGGAAGACGAGCCAGACGGGACGATGCCTGGATGAAGGAGGACGAAGCAGGACGAAGGAGGGCGAAGCAGGAAGAACGGGAACGAGGCAGCACATCATTGTTGTCGCGGGATCCGCTTCCGAAAGGGGATGAAAAATTGACTTTATCTCGCGAGAAGCATCCCGAGTGTGGGACAAGCTTCTCTTGAGCTTTGAAGAGGGAGAGAAGAGAAGGAAGGGATGAGAATTTCATGTGGAGGGGGTCTCCTTTTATAGTTGCAAGGAGTGGGGGCATTCTGGTCATTCAAATTTTAAAAACATTAATTTAGGACCTTTAGTGACAGATAAAACCGTTGCTAAAGGTCCGAACGTGGGCGTAGTGGGCGATGCACGCACGCCCGCTCGTTTTCCCACGCGTTCAATGCACGCGCACGTCCAACCAATCTTAGCCATCCGATCGCGAGATCAGACGGCTTAGATCGCACCTCCGCCTGCCTCCTCTACGTGCCCTATCGCGTGTGATGTCGCGTCTTCGCCGCACGTCTAATAGCGCGAGGGCACTATCGAGCGATCTGGGCCATCCATAGCTGATCAAGCAGTCACCTTTAATCACGTGCGCATCGCAGATCACGAGTCGAACTCGCATCCTGTGATCGCCCAATGACTCGCAACCACTGCGCTGTGCGGTGGAATGTGTTGCACAGATGTTTTAAGGCACGCGCATCCCCAGCCGTTGGATCAAGATCCAACGGCCCAGATCACGCGTTGGATCTTCTTTTGGAGAGGCGAAGAAGGTCTTGAGGGTCGGTTGGATGGCGGAGATGGCGCCACGTGGTGCCATCTTGGCCGTCCATCTTCTGGCTGATGTAGATGGTGCCACGGGTGTCAGATTGAGTCGATTTTCGCGCTGTTAGGCTACGATCGTCGATCCGAATCCATCCGAGTGGTCGGATTTGTCCTTTGAAGTGCGGACTCACACCATCTTGGCCCTTGATCTTCTAGGGATCCCCAATCACTATTTGATGCAACAGATGTCTGATTAGGGCGATTTTAGAGTCGTTAAACTCCAACCATCGCCCTGATCACATTTGTACGATTGGATCTTCGATCCGAGGCCCTGATAAAAAGTTTGCCCTATCCATAAACATAAAATGAGACAATTAACCTCCATTTTATTCAAACTACTCTAAATGCAAGATGCTGCATGTTATGTAATATTTATAGCATGCAATGCAATCCTATGCTTAAGAACATGCATAAATAGACATCTTAAGTAGTGTAAACATGTTTACATCAAAGCCCCATCCCTTAATCACCCCATTGACCATAATGATGATTTTGTTCTTGAGATTATTCGACCCAAGTCAATTATGATTCAATCACAACTCAAAGACTTGGAAATTTCAGATGGGGTGTTTAATATGTAGGAGGTCCCGGAATTTGAAATACTAATTGTGGAGGATAGGAATTGAGAAATGATGATATGGGAAGCCAATTCTGGAGGAAGTAGAAGATCGAGTCTAGGGGTTCCTATTTGCCTAAAACCCCCAACCTTCTACCAGGACCCTTATGACATTTTTTATTTTGAGGATGTGCAACCCAAGCACAAATTCATTGATTATCCTTTTGAGCTTGATTTCTTTGTTATCCAACATTTTGGTCTTGGGTTGCATCCTCACAAAATGTAGGCCCAACCTTACTTGCATGCTGATCTTAGGTTTTGGATAATTTTTATCCATAATCTTAGATATACTCGACCATGGGGCATGGGTTTGCACCACAATCTGGTCCACGTCTACAAACATCTTCTCCTGGCAAGTCCAAACTAGATTTCCTTATTTTGATTTTGACCTGCACTTGTGAATTCTTTATTTCTTCTTTATTTGTATAGTGTGCCTACCTGAAGGCACTAAATTTAGCATGTATACAATTTGTTTTTATCTCAGAGCAGACCGAGTAAATCATGAAATTCAAGTGCTTTCTTTTCTACTTTGCTCTTTGTCATGTCCTTTTAATACAATGAGGACATTGCATTAAATAGGTATGGGGGATGGATATTCATCTCTGAATCATTTCGTTAGTGATTGCATAGTAATCATAGGTCTTAATTAATCTAAATTAGGCTAGAACTTAGCAAAAGCTAGTGTAATCCATGCTTACATGAGCATTAATTGTATCTTTACTACTGTTCCTTAGCTATGCATGAAATAATGATATAATGTATTAATTAAGTGCATTATATAAATTGCAAGTAATAAGCTCAGGAGCTGAATTTGAAGCTGGATCTAAAGATGGTGATGCAACAGATCTGGAGTAGAAGATTAGAATAAATGTAGTAGAGAAATAATGTAAGGGTTAAGGTATGTTACTCTATTAAGTAAAAGTAAGGCAGAGTTAAATTATGAAGAACTTAGGACCAATCCTAGCCCTAGGATAGCCCTAAAGACCATTCTAAGCCTTAGCCAGCCTTAGACTAGGAAACCCCAAAACCCTAGTTCCAGCCCTTATCTTGACGTCCAGATAAGTTATTGGGCATCCAGGACCCTTAGCCACAACCCGAACACCTTAAACCCATGTCTGCAGTATTATTGGACGTCCAAACACTTGGTCAGAAGTCCAATTTCTGCATAATCCTAAGACAGAACCCTGATTCTTCCTTGACTCAAATTGGACATTTAGATAAGAGGTCTGGACTTCTGATTTTTGAGTATAAGTCGTCTAACACTTAAGTTAGACATCTGGAACTGCTCTCCAATCCCTGTTTTTGAATTGAAGCTTGGATCTTAAGTTCCTAGGTCCCTAAAGCCAATTCCAACCGCTTAGAAACCTAAATTAAGGTACCCTAAGCTTAGTACACCGCCTCTAAATCATCCTAGGAACCTAATTAGGTTATCAATAAGCCCAATTAACTTGGATCACAATCAATTACAATTGCCTAGTCAAATGGACTCATAGAGTCCAATTGAGTTCAGATCTCAACCCACACAAGTCCAATTGGACTCAATGAGAGTCCAATTGACCTAATCCCAACTTAATTGAGTAATCTCACTCTCAATTAGGTTTACACTCACTCAATTAAACTTAGTACAAGTTTAATTGCACATTCCTTTTTAGCAATTAGGGTTTACAACCGTAATTCTATGACCTAACCTAACCCAAACCCTTAGGACCTAACCTAGACCACTAGACCACCTAGCCATCTAAGTCACGCACACACCCACACACACTCACCTATTTGCATACACTGATGAGACCACATTTGTGGGCTAATCGAATACATAAATACCTGGATATTAGAATGATGTCTACATGTACATAGCATACTTAGATTTATAAATAGATTAGTTTATAAAAATGCTTGCATGCATATTTTATACATTGCATTCACATGTAATAGAAGATAATATGCCTTATGGTGACATGCATGCATTACATGCATTATTTTGGATTATCTTTATAAATAACCCAATTTCTTTTTGTTTTCCTCCTTGTAGAGTCCACAACTTTAATGCACCAGACCCTCACTGCTAGACTTCTCACAACAACACAGCTTCAATGCAATTCCTCCCCAATGGCTTAGATTTACTCATTGAGTTGCTGGTTGAGATTCGTAATGGGAAAAATAAACGAGTGAGGCATTTAAAAGAAGAGGCACAAGGACCATTGAAGGGGCTTCTTCCTTGGTCTCCATGGTAGCCCTCTCGCCTGCATCATGATCCCCAAGTGCGCACTATGGCCCCAGCTTGCTCCAACATTGCCGCTCATCTTCAATGAAGTGGTTCGTAGTGATAGCACGCCCAACACCCTTTCCCGCTCCTCTGACAAAAACACCACGCCCTTTCCCACTGCCATCCTCTTCCTTCTTCTACATCACCATCAACCTCCTTTCACCTCCCCTCCTATCATGCCAACACCGCCACCTGCATCTCAGACTGACAACTATCACCACGTTAACCTTCTCCACGCACCCATGTTCACCCTTATCCACAAACACCATCAAACCCACAGCCAAAACCTCTCCCCTACCTAAGCTATTTCCTCTTCTTCTTCTTCTTCAACCCACCCACTGTCCACTATTCTTGAAGAAGAACCCATAACCCACCACCACCACTCCACCCTCTCCGACCAACATTCTCCTCGACAATGCCACCAGTAGACTCACTGTGAGCTCACCGACGTCGCCTTGTTAGCCACGCAGCCAACCAATTGATTTGTTGTCCTCTCGACCTCCCACCGACATCTACTCGTCGTTGGCTTCTCCCCTTCTGATCGACCATCGCCGGCCACCACTCGCTACCGCGCCACCACCAGCACGAAGGCCTCAACTCTACACACCTCCCCTGAGCTCCTGGTCGATGACAAGCCCTCCTCCCTTGCGCATGAGTCGCCGCGAGAAAATGCTTTGTTTCATGTCGTATTAAATTTTACATTTGAATGTGATTGCGGGAGTTTGAATTTTTAGATGTTAATATTTTATTCCATTCATTTTATGAGCATATCCATCTTGTTCTGCATAACTACGATTCCAACATATCATCTCATTGATTAATTAGTCTAAAGGGAATCTTAACTTGATTTTTGAGGGAAATAAATAGTGAACATTGGATTTTAATAGTAATGAGTTTTAATAAGCCATTGCCTCATTGTGGACATGACCCACTCTTCTCGAGTGGTTATATTTAATTATTTTGAAAGAGGTTTTTCACCACTTTGATATTACTTCGACGCATCATTTTATGTGCAAAATGGCAATGAAAGCGAAACTCTCTTATCACACACCTAGAGTCTTCTAAACTCTTCTCCATCTGGCACCACCCTTGAGTGCTAATAGCAACCAAGGGAGAGTCCACTCTTAGATCCATAATTTGTGGATTTAAGAAGACCCACTCCCATCCATCTTGACACCAAGATGGAGGACTCTCTTGAGTCTTCTATAATTCTCTAGAGAGACCACTTGAAGATTGCCTGAGTCTATAAAAAGACTCTCTTGGATGACCATGCACGCAGCTAGCCATCAAGCCATAGCACTCAACCTCCATTCCACTTCCATCCACGAGTTCCACCACTATGGCCGCATCACCTCCATGCCAAGGCTAGAGAAACCTCTCCACCACCTCTCCAAGGGCTAGCCTACCCACCATTGGCTACCCCTACTTCTTCTCTCAACCACCTCAGAGGCCAATGGAGACAACCTTCGAATGCCCTTCCTTCTGCTAGCTAGATAGATAAGTAGTTCTTCTACTTCCTCTGCCTTTATTTTATGCTTAGTAGTGTAGCTATATCTCTCTCCCTCCTGCATGGTGCATGTGCAATCTGACATAGATCCACACGTGTACACATTTTCTGTTAGCTAGTTTTCGCTTTAACCATTCATGTACAAGCTTTCCTCGAGCTTCGCTTTGTAACTGCCATCATGAATCAATGAAAAATCTCTGAGTTCTTTCTATATATATCTCTATGTGTGAAAAATCACCATGAGATTGCTTGCAATATCTTTATTCTGATAATAAGTTCCCTGCTTTGATTTCTAATATTTTTGCATCAAGCTTGTCGGTGCATGAAGATATTAATGACCTAACGATCGATGCTTTTTTGGTAATAGCCATCGCATAACTAGAATCGTGCACACTGATACTCACATGTTCACTTTTATTATCTATCTAATGCACGCACACATCATTAGGGTTAATAATGCAACTAGCACACCTTTATTCCTAGGTTGGAAACCGACAGCCATTTCTAAGCGAGTAGAGAGGAAAAGATCGAAATCAAGATTAGCATTTCCATAAACACCTCCCAAAGACAAACAACCAGACTCATATTCTCGTTAATCTAGAAATATTTTTGATCAAGGGTTTCGTGCAACTATACTACGAACTATGACATATTTCAAAACACACGCGCAAACAGACTTGTCTGTTAGCTCCATAGATTCTTTTAATTTTTTTATTTTTCTATTTATTTAAAAAAGTATGGAATTAGGAAAGAGAACTTGGCTTTAGAAAATTTTTAATCTTAGAGAATAGAACTGTATGACTTAAACACTTAGACCCTTCAAGTCTTCGGCCTTAATCAGCCCAGGTGCCCACTAAAATATGGACTTGTTTCTCGAGTCCTCACCATTTGAAAATTCATTTTAAATTGGTTTAAATAAGTTGGGGTGATAAGTACACAACTTATCAACCCACCCTCTGATTTTAGGGGACTTTAAGTCTAAGCATCTACACACTATTTGCACTAACTCGCATTTCAATGGCTTTAGCAAAAATTGGGTAGCTAATGAACCTTCTAAGGTGGTATAGCTGGCAAGTTATCGTGAGTAACAACCCATTGGTTGGTTGTCTAGAGTCCAGTCATATGATCATTCTCTTCTTGCTACCTTTAGGTAAATCTTAGATCAGGGAAGCCACCTACTTAAAAAAAAATAAAGAAAGAAAAGAAAAAGAAAAGCATCCAAAAGGAGAAAAAGAAAAAGAAATAGAAAAGAAGAAAGGAAGAAAGAAATAAGTCACACTTCACCGCACGAATATTGCTAGCAAGTTATTGTGGGTAACATCGCATTGGTCGGTTGTTTAGAACCCAGCTCACAAAAATGCACATTTAATCCTAAACACTTAGGAAGGAAAGGAGAAGTAGAATTAATCAAGGAGATATACACTGGGTTCTCCCTTGTGTTTGCCCCACGAAACTAAAAGTAGGGAGAAAGCTACCGGTCGAATAGATACACCTTTAGGTAGAATTTCTTCTAAGGTCACCTAGGGGTGTAGAAACTTGAAGTCCATTCTGATTGCCAATCAGTGAGTCTACAACACTTCACATGAAAAGATACTTAACACTTAGAGTTCTCATCGAGTCTTGAGTGGGTTGAGTAGCGGTAGAAAGGTTCTCTGAAACCCTAAACTCAAAAAATCCAAAAAAAAAAAGAAGATAAAGAAAAAGAAAAGGATCCTTTTTGTTTTGAATAAGGCGAGGGCTTGAGGTGATCTGCATTTTGGTAGACACTAGGGCACTGTTGTGTCTCTGTAGTTCAGGTCTTAATTGAAATCGCTAAGTGTTGAAAAATAACCTTTGCCCAAGAAATCTGACCAAGTTCTCTTATAAATTGCATGTAGTTTTGCTCGGGACTAGCAAAGAATAGGCATGGGGTGTCATGTAAACATGTTTATATCACATAAACCATCTATTTATGCATGTTCTTAGGCCTATAGTTGCATCATACATTATAAATATTGCATAACATGCATCAACTTGCATTTAGTTTAGATTTGTATAAATTTTAGGTTAATTTTCTCTTTTTATGGTCAGGGAACAGGGTCATATTTAATTAGGGCCTCAAATTGAAGATCCAATCATATAGATCTGAATAGGGAGATGATCGGAGTTCACGACTCCAAGATCACCCTGATCGAACTTCCGTAGCATCAGATGCAGTCCAAGAAAGATTAAAGGTCAAGGGACTAGGTGGTATAAATCCATAATTCAGATGACGAATCCGACTACACGGATGGTTTCAGATTGACAATCGTAGCTTAACGGTGCAAAGATCGATCCAATTCGACATCCATGGCACTACCTACAAGCATATGAAGATGGATAGCTAGGATGGTGTCACATGGCACCATCCTAACCATCCAAACCAGCCCAAAGCTTGTCGTTGTTCTCTCTCTTTAGCCAATCATCAAATCTCGACCGTCGGATCAAAATCTAACGGTTAGGAGACAATGCGCACGCCTTTGTCTTTGAGACAATTTGAGGCGATGGCGCATTGGTCCCACACCTATAGGTGACGCAGAGGTTGCAAGGCTGAGCAGCGCATCGCCTCAAATTAAGAAGTGTGCATAGGGTGTGACTCAATTGGCCATTGGATTGCGATCAGATGAAGAGCAAGGCGAGACGTGGTAGCTTGGATGGTCGCGGATCACGCACATGTGCGATGATGTGCATTCGAACGTTCGATCAGACGTGGGCGTGGATGAGTCACGGATGAATCTTAAGCTGTCCGATTTAATGATTGGATGGCTGAGATTAGGAGATCGCAGGCTTGAGCGTTGAAGAACAGAAGATGAAGGCTCAGGCACGAGGTGTTCTTAGCCGTTGAATGCGAGATGGACCACTGAGATCGTTTGTTCGTGCATGAATGTTGAGCATAAAGGAAGAAGAGGAGGCAGGGGGCACACAACCTTTACCCACGTTTAGGCTCTAGTGATGAATAAATTCTTCACTAAAGACCTGTGCATTTAATGTTTAGTAATGAAATGACCTATTTGTCCCCTCAAATCTTCACCTATAAAAGTCCCTATGACCGCCACACTTTCACCATCCCATCCTCTCTTCTCTCACCTCCTCCAAATCTCTAAGAGCTTGTCCCAAACCCAGGATGCTCCATTAGAGTTTAAATTAGAATTTTTCCACCTTCTCATCCCCGTTCGTGGAGCACTCGTAGTTGTCTTCTCACTACCATTCGAGAAGCAGATCCTGCTATGATGTCGCCCTACACCATCCTCCATCATCCCGCATCTCACCACATTCTTCTGGGCGCTCCATCAACGTGGCTCGTCCTCCAAGCATCCATCAAGGAGGATAACCTCTCTCTACCTTCTCTTTTATCACTTTCTTGTGTCGATTTCCCACTTTCTACTGTAGTCATTAGTTGTAATGAACATCACTCGGTGGTTATGAAATTCATGTTTATTTTATCTCTATTTTTCTCTTTTTGTATCATTCCTTTTTCTCTTTTCTATTCATTATCCTTTATGTAGATAGCTAGCGTAGATTCAATTCAACCAGCTAATTTACTTCATGACAACAAATCAAACATGGTTTCAGATCAAACGTCTGCCTTCCTGTGTTCAACCTGGGAGTCCTTTTGATTTTTGGTTAAAATTTTCTATTAACGGATTTTTCTCACAAATTATGCTACGATGACGAACTTTCAAAGCTCAACTCTTTTTGCGACGATTTTTTGTAACATATAGTCTACAATTTGTCAATCGATATCTCAAGCACGAGACGATTTCTTGTAACTTCCTGTAGTGCAAGACCGATAAAAGCCACCTCTCTAGCTGAGAAGACAGCTTATACCCATTAAGTCGCCACTCTTCAACACCCTGGGGTCATTGCAGAAAGGGATGGCGGCTACATCATGCAACGTGAACACGTACAAGTGCTACGTACGCTAAACAATAGACAACCATAGAGTCTTAGGGAGGCCAGCAACTCCCTAAACCAGCCCCTGAAATCAGTCTGAAAGATCAAAGCTATAGCCAAAATTTAGCGAGTAGCGGGGCTATAACCAATTATCTAATCATTTTAATTCCCAAAAAATTTATCGTACTGATTATCTAATCATTTCCAGATAACTGTATCAATAGTATCCTTTAATTAAGCCATAAATCTCATCATTTTAAGCCATTGATCTAAAGAGCTCGGATCACATCACTTCAAGGTCAATTGTTAATAGACTTAGTTTCCAATTTTTGATCATGGTCCCAATCAAAGTATTATTTAACCATAATGATGATGCCAAGTATACTAAAAATAGAATTTATTTTGTACATGTGATGATTAGACCATGTCCCATATACTAAGTGCTTCATAATTCATTAAAATTATCTAATAAATTGTTGTTAATTTCTTTTAATCTATATCAAAACCATTATTCACATTCCAAGTAAAAAATATGATTTGTATCATCTATATTCAATATTCAAGTACCCAATATAGCAAGAAATACGAAAATGGGTCCAATCCTAGCAAGAGACAAGAACACACACTAAAGAGTATAACATATATAGGAAGAAAGCTACAATATAGAAAACCAACATGAGAAAGAGAGGGACTACTCAACCTAGATTCACTGAGGGGTCACAGTGACTCTGTGAAACACATCGGAGATTTCTCACACTCTACACACGCTTCGGGTGTCTATTTCTAATTGAAACGAGAATAACATATCAAAACGTAAATAAAAAGGAACTCAAGGGTATAGTCACAATTTACCACTTCAGATGGAAAATTAGATCTTACCATATCGAAGAACATCTAAACAGGATTCTAATGGTAGGTGACTCATCCAAAATAGATTTCGGATGATCCTTGAATCAATTCATTAAAAGGGATGCCCATCAGGGACTTAAACTTAAAAATCAAAACTTCATAATATTCATTTGCAAATTTTCCAACGACTGGACCATTCTTTTCCCATCTTCGTCTTCCTCGCTCTCTCCTCGTGGAACACTGCTCAATCGCATGGAAAACCCATGCACATCAACCATGTAGGCTCCATGCCGGTGCCCAGCCACCACCGGCCTCCCACCATCCCCATCGGCCCTCGCCAGTCACCGTCGACGACTCCTCACCTCCTTCCCCTTCTATCATCTACTTCTCTATCACCGGCTGCATGGGTTCTAAAACCCATCACCGGTGGCTACCTAAAGCAGGTCGCCGGCATTGACTTCCCCCGCACAAACCGGCGGCCAAAATGCCATCAATCGCTGACTACCATGGACGTCTCACAGACCCTCCGGCTATCACATGCCGACGTCCTTCTCCTCTTTCCTCCTTCAAGCTCCACGCATGCAACTGCATGCAAGGCCAGGGGGTGCCCCCGTTCCCTCCATGCGCCGACGTCCAACCCACCACGGCCGATACCACTCTATCCGGCCGTGACCGATCACCATCTTCATCGTCGCCATCTTCCCTTCCTCCTCTCCTCGCTTACGTCCCTCTCTCGTGCCTGTCCCTCTTGGCTTCCTCTTCCTTTCCCCCTCGTTCTCTCTCTTTGTGTGAACCCAAAAAAGGAAAATACGAGGGAGAGAAACGCTTACCTTCGGCCACGAATCCAACCTCCGCCGTGTGTTGTTGTGTACCGCCGCCCATTCTTGTGTCCTCCCTCTCGTATCTCTCATGTTCGGTCCGTCTCCGTCTTTCTCTCTCTCTCGTTCTCGTGCATGGAGGGAAGTATCCGGGGGTTTGTTCCAGCGGCTGTGGGTATTGTTGTTTGGTATTAATGTGGCTTATATATAAGTGGAGAGAGGGAGAACGAGGGAGAGGGGTAGGATTAGGAAAGGTGTGATTAGAAAAAAGATCTAGGCCAGGATTGATTGAGTTTAAGAAATTATTATTTATTTAACTTTCCCTAACGTGAACACTCTTGTAATTGCCTCAGATGAATTTTGATTTTTGCAAAATACATATCATCGAATTCACTACGTGACAAGAAAATTGATAAAATTTACAGATTTTCAAATGGAGGTTATTTGTACAATATGATTTCTAAGGTATGTTGTACACATGTTTACATGAGGTTTACACACGTTTCATGTATCCGAGGTCCGATCACTGCACGAAATATACCATTGAAGTGCCCGTGACACTGGAAAGCCAATCATACTTTCAGATAATTGTTTCGTGATCCAAATCACAAAAATGAAAAACAAGTGAGTTTTCAATATGGTTATGCGTTTTTAATTTTTGCGACTCCGATTTGAACATTAAAAGTGCCGATAGGTTTATCTTAGCCTGCTTAAATTTGGAATGACTCTAGAATCGGGTTCAGGCCTTTACACTTACATTCTCCCTCCTTTTGATGACAACAAAGTTATAATTATGTAGAGAATAAAAATTTAAAGAGTTATGTATAATATCTCTCCTTTTTTGTTTCATCAAGAAGTAAACATATATCTATCAATCTTATCCATCTCCCCCTTAAACATGTAGTTAAAGCAGGTAAATTTA
Organism: Thalassia testudinum; assembly: GCA_037157565.1. Taxonomy (NCBI): domain Eukaryota; kingdom Viridiplantae; phylum Streptophyta; class Magnoliopsida; order Alismatales; family Hydrocharitaceae; genus Thalassia; species Thalassia testudinum. The sequence goes on along the minus strand of JAZHRO010000007.1, from coordinate 22,640,425 downwards.
TAACATGCAGCTCAAATTTTGCAATAGAAATTAGTATGTAGCTGATATAAGAAAAGATAACCATGCATCTGATATATGCATATATGGAAAGCAAGATAAAATAGTCCACATAACATAAAAGAGTACTACAGACCAGAAAGCTATAACAATACTATCTAAAACAAAAGAAAGAAAGTAGAACTACTCCAAAGATTCCATGAAACCATCTAAAGTGCTCTAGATCTACATATAACTAGAGGTTCATCGAGTCAAATCACTCTGAGGTGGAAGGGTGACCATGATAGAGGTGCCTCTGAGCTAATGAAGACGGCGTCAGCTACCTGACTATCTGGCGAGGAGGAGTAATCTGTTGATCTAGTGCTGCTATGGAGGAGGAAGAGGTACTGCTGATGATGGAGGAACTGTAGTAGATCGACGAGAACAAGGAGGCTAGTGAAGCTCCTACTGAATCCCATGAATAGACTCTCCAAGTTTATCTAGGAACTGACTCTAAGCATTCAAGTAGTCAAATACCTAATGCCCATGTCTCATCACCACAAGATCAGTCTCACGCTGTCGGTGCATCATCAATGAAATCCCATCAGTAACATCCTGAACACTGACATAGTCTCTGCCTAAAAGTGGTCTATCAAGAAGGCCCCACTCTTGGTCGTAGAAAGATGAAACAGGTTGCTCTGGAGGTGGATAGGTCACTGTGAAGTGCTCATATGGCAGGAAGGCTGGTGGTACTGCAAAAGAGGGTCCCTGAGAAGAGGATCTTTATGGCTCCTGAGGTTGTTGTTGATGTTATTATGGATTTGTATCCTTACCACGAACTCCCTGAGCTTGCACCATTTTGGTAAATGTAAGCTTATCAAAAATGGAGACTCTCTGTTGGTGCGAGAGCACTACGATCGTCAATTTTGATAATAACAAAACACTTGTATTTTAACATTTGCATTTGAGTTTAAGATTTCAGGATAATTGCAAGATACAAGTGTGAAGGACCTCAGAGCTTGCATCCATGGTGGATTGGAGGAGCTCGTTGGAGGAGAAGTAGCTTCGTGAGGAGCAAAAGCTTGAAGAAGCAAGGTGATGAAGAATAGGATAGATATTCTTTTCATGTATTCTCCGTTTTATTGTTCCTTGTGTTTTTCTTTCTTAGATGCATGTTAAAGAGCCTCAAAGTATTAACACTGTACTCCTAGGAACACTTACTAGACCCTAGGACACTTAGGTTTTCCGTTAAGACTTAGAAAAACAAGAATAGGCTTCAGACAGCCTTTTCAAACGTCTAATATGATAATCAGACGACTGATATTGAACTTTAAGATGTCTGAATGTTGAATCAGACGTCCAATCATTTAGGGCTAGTCTTAGAACCTTTTGTCTGTTGATTTCAGACGACCAACCCTTAGTCCAGACGTCTTAACAGACGTCTGATGACTTGGCCAGACGTCCAATTAGTGGAACATTGGCCTTTACAATATGATCATTGAGTAATGACCTTTAGGCTTCTATTAGACGTTCATAGAGGACCTCAGATGCTTGATAAGTGATCATTAGCCCTCGATTAAGCCAAAATCACTTTTGTTAAGGCTAATAGCCATTTGTGCCTTGATAAATTCATTCCTACAGTTAATTGGGTTTTCAAACGTTCAGACCTAGTGCAAGATGTCTGATGTGTCATCTGACTGAATTACACTAGAACCTTCCTTAGGTCTGAACTAAGTCAGGAAGGAAACCTGCCTAGAATCAGACATCTAATTTAGTTTCAAGGCATCTAATATTTTTCCCAGACGTTTGATGACCCTGTCAGAATCATTAAGGATTCTGATTACAACCTGTTTTGCCTTGGGATAATTCCAAACGGCTATAGAAGCCTTCCAAGGCCTTCTAAAGCTCTCCTAGGCCCTCTATAAATAGAGTACCCTTACCTTGCAAATATACACCTTGAGAAACTACTTTCCACTATATTTTGTCCAATTGATTATTAGAAGAGTTGTTGCTCTCCAAGCCTTAGTTCTACTTCAAGAGAGCATCATCCAGCCATGCACCCGCTCTCCCGCCGTCATTACGAGAGCGTCATAGTGTCGTTGCATGGTTCACACATTTGCATCATCGAATCGATGCACTTCCAGCAAAGGAAAGTTTCCTTACCTATAGTAGCTAGGTTTATATTTGGGACTCTAGGTTTTGTTTGTAATTTATCTTTGTTAATTGGTTGAGTATTCGCTTTGTCAATTCTCATCTCCATCGAGAGACAAAAGCCTTCTCGTGAAGAGGAGGGGTTTGAGGAATGCTACCCTTGTTCTTATAGCGTGGTTGTATAGAAGTTGAACTACCCTCGTTAAAATTCGTTAGTGGATTTTGATCAACTTGGTTGATCGGAAAATCCTAACTCAAGAGGGTTAGGTGGTGGTTTTCACCCGATTTATGTTTCTACCTAAAAATACTTGCGCAATTGTGTGATTGTCTTTTTGTGAGATTTTATTTATTTATTTGCACTTATTTTTTGCATCACGCGAATCTCACCCCCTCTCGTAGGAACCTTTATTTGGTATCAGAGTAGGTTTTCTACCTTTAAGGGTAACTTACACAAAAAGATCAATGGAGGGGAGCATGTCTGCGATCAGGATTTCTGAGGGGCAGTCTACAACCCACCCACCATTCTTCGACGGGAGAAACTACCCCTACTGGAAGATCAGGATGAAGACGTGGCATCAAGCCAACGACTTCACAATTTGGGCCAAGTGAAAGACATCGTTTGACATCCCAAAGAAACCCGCGAGAGGCTACTCGCAACAACAAATCTGTGAGCTCTCTTAATACAAAGATAATGAACTCATTATATTGCATGTTGAGCCTAGAAGAATCCAACTGAATCTCGCAGTGCACCACAGCATATGAGATTTGGTACACACTTGAAGTAACTTACGAGGGTACCTCTAAGGTAAAGTCTTCTAAAATTAATTTACTTTCACAAGAATTTGAATCATTTTCTATGAAGACTAATAAAACCTTAAGTGAGATGAACGCTAGGTTTACTCTCATTGTAAATGGATTGAAAGCTTTAGGGAAGATCTTTATTGTAACGACCCGGTTCCTGAGTCCCTACGAGACACGAGAACCGGACCGACTCGACTAATCCCATGACCTAGTCGTCCAACGAGGAAGTAACCAAAAGACAGTAAAATAAACCACATTCAGCATGAATATAACTAACAGTAAGAAAGTACAGCAGTAAGGAAAGAAACTACTACAGTAGGTACCACCACAACAGTAGAACAGCATTTATCATATAACAAGAACTGCAGGTAAAGAAGGTACAGCGGAAACAAAAACTACTCACTAGAACAGAAACAAAAGGGGTACAAAAGGCTGTGGTAACTCTACTGGACCCTACTCGGCCCAGCGTCCTCTGCAGCCGCCGGCCCTGGCTGCTCAACACCTGGTCCTGAAAAAGGTAACGAGTGTAACACGTCAGCAAAACGCTGAGTAGAGTGGCAAACTAACTAAAGGCAATAGTAGAGTGTACAGTAGCTGTTATGTTCTATTACTTCCTTTATTCACATCTTTCAATTTTTCTCACTATTTCATTTATTTCTCAGATCATTTACTTGATCTCGAATGTCCTCGTGGGAATGATCTTGATTGCAGTCTTTTCCAAAAGTAGAAGTAGCACGTGGTGCTCTCCTGGCCGGGAGAGTCCCCCGTGGTGATCCTACCCTCAGTCAACCACCCCAAGGTCACTGACAGACGTAACAGAGACTATGGCATGCGCGATAAATGCACAGGTAGCTAGCCCGCACTGGCATGCGGTCAGTCGTTTCCGTTAACGGGTGCGCCCAAAGCACAGCACGGAACCAGGGCATAGCCCTCTCAGTAACAGGGGTCCAACCCCTCCACAGTAACCAAACCGGGGCCTCGCCCCTCCACAGTCCGCGCACCCTCGCCTGACTACCCTGGTTTGCCCTAGTGGGCCTAACAAGTCGGTGAAGGAGGCTAGCAGAACCCCGGGGCCCGTGGGGTAGCTAGTACTCTCCTAACACTACTAGCTCTCCTCGGTACTACGTACACGAGGGCCAACAAGTCGGTACAGAGCGGCCAATCCTAACCCTGGGTCCCTGGGGCGGCTGGCCCCACTCTGCACTAAACAGGTACAGGTACTTCCCTTGGTACTGCGTACCCAAGAGACAGTACAAACTACATCTCAGTTCCATTCCTTTTTCTTTCCAGGAGTTCCACTCCTAATTCCCCGTAGGGTTCCAGCTCTTTATCTCAGAACATCATATGTTTCACTTTCCAGATTCACGTTCTCAAAATCCATGATCTCAAACATGTTTCTTTATTCATAACAGGCAGCTGTTAATTCAAATTACAGGCAGCTTTATATTCCTTTCCATTTTTCCAAGACTGCAGTATTATAAATTCCACTAGTTTTTCCATCCTAAGATTCATGCCACATCCTAGGATCTAGCATACAACTAGTTTTCCAGCCCTAGGATTCATGCATCACCTAGGAGCTATCATTCCATACATTTCTCATTCCTAGGATTCATGCAATGTCCTAGATTCTAGTTATGGTTTCATACTTTAACAGATTTTATTAATAACTTAAGCCACTCTACCAGGTACAACGGGAGTAATGGGGGCGTGATTGGGAATCCCACGCGCCTCCGCGACTCTCAAGACTGCAACCGAACGAGGTCCTATCACAAGGATCAAACACAAGGAGTGTCTCAAAACAGTGTATAGCTACTGTAGACGGGTAGAGGAATTAATTCTGAAGAGAACGCAACTCGAATCGCGGAAAACGGAGCCCGAACGGGCCCTAAACGGGTCGAAAAAGACGATACTGTGCAAAATCAGACGTCTGGAACTCCTTCCAGACGTCTTAAAAAGTGGATCAAAGAATTACCTGTTCAGCGTGGTTTCCCAGACATCCAGAAGTCTGCGGGGACGTCTGCCTAGATCCCAGACATCCGATGGTCACTCCGGACGTCTGGAGGTCACTCCCGCCGTCTGGTACAACTCCCAGACGTCTGATTCGCAAAAGATGGCGAATCAGCGAACCTGCGCACAGCCAACCCCCCCTCCTCAGTACGGTCAGTCATCAAGAAGGAAGAAGAAGGCAGAAAACTCATATTTCAGACGTCTGTATGATCTTACAGACGTCGACCTTGCCGTCTGGCTATCAACCCAGACGTCTGATTCTGGAAATTTTTCCAGAATCAGAGCCCTGCTCGGCCTCCGCTCGCGACGCCGCCCGCGTCGAACCTCGCGCGTCTGCTGCTCAGCCTGCAGCAGGTCCCTCTCCGCGTCGCTCCGCGCCCCCTGCGCCCTCCGCCAGCCGGCCAAGCCGCTCCGGCGAGCTCGCCCTCACGGCAGAGCTCCGCCCTCGCACGCCGCACCTCCGCGCTCACTGCGGCCGCCGCTTGCCGCCTTCGCGTCCGCTCGCTCTCGCGCACAGGAAGGAGAAGAAGGAGGAGACGGTGGAGACGGGAGGGGAGGCGCGCCCCTTTTAACGCCGCGCGGAGAGGAGAGAGAGAAGGCGCCGTAGGCGTCTGCAGCCGCAGAAGAAAAAGAGAGAATATGCGGTCTGCGCGCTTAGGCACGCAGACGACTCGCGTGTGTTGAAAATAATGGATTTCCAGACGTCTTGAAACTATCCCAGACGTCTTATCAGACGTCTGGTTGTGATCCCAGACGTCTTGTACGACGTCTGAGCCACCTCCCAGATGTCTTAAAATACGTCTGGGGCACACATTCGTTACAATATAACAAACTCAAAGGAAGTTTCGTCCCCGAAACTTGCGCCAACTAGGGTGCGGGAAAAAGATGTCCAAATAACCATAACAAACTCAAAGAGGACCGAAGCCGGTCCGAAAAGACGTACCCACGAAAAGCTCTGGGTACCGCTCCCGCATTGCCGCCTCAGGCTCCCAGGTAGCCTCCTCGTACCGCTGGCTCCTCCACAAAACCTTTACCAGGGGTACTTGCTTTCGTCTCAACCTGCGGACGGCTCGGTCTAGGATCTGCACTGGCCGCTCGGGGTAGGTCAGGTCGTCGCTCACCTCGACGCTCTCGTGACTCAGTACGTGGCTGGGATCGGCTACGTACCTCCTGAGGTTGGACATGTGGAACACGTCGTGCACACCAGAAAGCTGCGGGGGAAGGGCAAGTCTGTAAGCAACGGGTCCAACCCGCTCCAGGACCTCAAAGGGCCCCACGAACCTCGGCGCGAGCTTCCCTCTCACCCCAAACCGCTGTAAGCCCTTCATGGGCGAAACACGAAGGAAGACGTGGTCCCCAACCTCGAACTGCACCTCTCTGCGTCTGCGATCTGCGTAGCTCTTTTGTCTGCTCCTGACAGTGCGGAGTCGTCTGTGGATCTGCTCAACTACCTCCTGACTCTGCCGGATCAACCTGGGGCCAACCTCCCACTTGGTCCCCACCTCAACCCAACTCAAGGGTGCCGTGCATTTCCGTCCGTACAGAGCCTCGTAGGGAGCCATGCCGATGCTCGAGTGATAACTGTTGTTGTATGCAAACTCCGCCAGGGGCAGGTGCTCCTCCCAAGAGCCCCTCCAGTCTAGTACACAGGCACGCAAAAGGTCCTCAAGTGTCTGTATCGTGCGTTCCGACTGTCCGTCCGTCTGGGGGTGGTAAGCCGTGCTAAACCTCAACCTCATCCCCAAAGCCTGCTGAAACTCAGCCCAAAACTGGGACGTAAAGCGGGTATCCCGGTCGGATACGATCTCCCGCGGAACTCCGTGTAGTCGCACCACATCACGGATATACCTCTCTGCCAACTGTGCTGGTCCCAAAGTGACTCGGATCGGCAAGAATCGTGCCGTCTTCGTCAATCTATCCACTATTACCCAGACTGCGTCGTGTCCTCGCTGGGTAACAGGTAAGCCCACCACCAAGTCCATGGTGATGCTCTCCCACTTCCACTCTGGCTCTGGAAGCGGCTGAAGCGGCCCTGCAGGCCTCTGATGCTCGGCTTTCACCTGCTGGCACACTAAGCACTGCTGCACGAACTCACCCACATCCCGCTTCATCCCTCTCCACCAGAACTCGCGTCTCAAGTCATGGTACATTTTCGTGTTTCCGGGATGTATGGTGAATCTGGAACCGTGTGCCTCAGTCAGGAGCTCTCTCAACAGCTCCTCGTCTCTGGGGACGCACAACCGTCCCCTCAAGCGTAACACCTGGTCTGTGAAAGAGAAGTCCCCTGGGTCCCCTGATAGTACTCTGTCGCGCAAAGACTGCAAGTACGGATCGGCCATCTGTCCCGTGATGATGCGGTCTATCAACTCTGGCCTGGTCTGCCGTGTCACCGTCACTGCCCCACAGTACCCTCGTAACTCTAGAGGTCGCCAATTGCCCACCTCCTCCAAAAGGCTCCAACTCTGTAACTGTAGACTGGCCAAGCGTGCGGGCGCCTTACGGCTCAAGGCGTCAACCACCACATTGGCCTTTCCCGGGTGGTAGGAGATGCTGCAGTCGTAGTCCTTCAGGAGCTCCAACCAACGTCTCTGTCTCATGTTGAGCTCCTTCTGGTCAAAAAGATATCTAAGGCTCTTGTGATCTGTAAAAATCTCGAAGGTCTCACCGTACAAGTAGTGCCTCCATGTCTTCAGCGCGAAGACAACAGCTGCCAACTCTAGATCGTGGGTAGGGTAGGTATGCTCATGGGGCTTCAGTTGCCGCGAAGCGTAAGCGACCACGTGACCCCTCTGCATGAGCACACCTCCTAACCCCTGCAAGGAAGCGTCCGTGTACACAACGAACCCGCCACTACTGTCAGGGATGGTGAGCACGGGAGCCGAGGTCAACCTCTCCTTCAGCTCCAGAAAACACGCCTCACAGGCGTCTGTCCAAGCGAAAGGCACATCCTTCCGGGTCAACTGTGTCATAGGACGCGCAATCTGTGAAAATCCTCTGATGAACCGTCTGTAGTAACCTGCCAGTCCCAGGAAACTGCGAATCTCAGTGACTGAACGCGGTCTCTCCCACCTGAGCACTGCCTCGACCTTGGCGGGGTCCACCGCCAGGCCGTCTCCAGAGATCACATGACCCAAAAAGGTCACCTCCCTCAACCAGAACTCGCACTTGCTGTATTTGGCGTACAGCCTGCGTCGTCTCAGAGTGTCCAGAACCATCCGCAAGTGTTGTCCGTGCTGCGTCCGATCTCTAGAATAGATGAGTACATCATCTATGAAAACCACCACAAACTGGTCCAAGTACGGTCTAAACACCCGGTTCATCAGGTCCATGAAAGCAGCGGGGGCATTGGTCAGCCCAAACGGCATGACCAAAAACTCGTAGTGTCCGTACCGGGTGCGGAAAGCTGTCTTGGAGACGTCGGTCTCCCTGATCCTCAACTGGTGGTATCCAGACCTCAAGTCGATCTTGGAAAACACCGTGGCACCCCGCAACTGGTCAAACAAATCGTCGATCCTCGGCAGCGGATATCTATTCTTGATGGTGACCCTATTCAGCTGTCGGTAGTCCACACAAAGGCGTAGGGTCCCATCCTTCTTCTTCACAAACAGTACCGGGGCTCCCTAGGGAGACGCACTGGGCCTCACGAAACCTTTCTCCAAAAGGTCCTGCAACTGGGACTTGAGCTCTCGCAGGTCAAGCGGTGCCATTCTGTATGGCGCGGTGGAGATGGGGCTGGTCCCTGGTACTAGTGAGATCTCAAACTCGATCTCACGCTCGGGCGGTAGTCCTGGTAACTCGTCTGGAAACACGTCGGGGTACTCTCTGACCACCGGGATGCTCTGGAAGTCTGCCACGGGGCTGTGCTCTGCCACCACACAAGCTAGGAAGCCCTCACACCCCTGGCTCAAAAGTCTCGCCGCCCGAAGTGCCGAAATGCACCTGAAACCTCCGTCCACTGGCTGCCCGTGAAACTCGAAAGAAGGCAACTCCGGAATGGAGAAGACAATCTTCCTCTCAAAATAGTCTACCAAGGCGTGGTAAGCGGACAGCCAATCCATCCCCAGAATCACTCCAAAGTCCTCCATCTGTATCATAATCAGGTCAGCTGGCAGGCTATGTCCCCCGATGCTGACCCCGCAACCCGTGTACACCTCCTCAGCTACAAACAGCTGACCACTCGGACCTCTGATTACGAACGGATTCTCTAACAGTGTATAATCCTGGTCCAAACTAACTGCGAAACTGGCTGCGACAAACGAGTGCGTAGCGCCGGAATCGAAAAGCATGTAAACGAGTCTGCCAGAAACTGAAACCATACCTGCTACCACGGATCCCGATGCTCTGGCGTCCCTGTGTGTTAGGGCGTTGATACGCCCCTCAGCCCTAGGTGCGGACGAAGCAGCCACACTCTGCGTCGGACGGGTAGGTGCTGGCCGGTACCCTCCTCGCGACTGCTGTCCTCCTCCTCGTGCCTGGGGACCGCAGCCTCCTGCGCGCCCTCCAGTGCTCTGCACGGGAAGTATCTGCTGACCTCCTGCCCTAGATGGGCAGTCCCTCCTGACGTGGCCCGGCTGGCCACACTGGTAGCAGAGGGGAACCCGACTCCCGCCCTCAGTGAGTCCCTGCTGTCGGCTAGGCGGGGGTCCGGTGCTGGCGATTGGCCCCTGTCGAGGGCCCCTAAAGGCCACTGATGGCCCTGCACAACGTGACGGCTCTCCTGCGGACGCCATGTGTCTCCGTTCTCGCCGGCCCTGTGAGAAGTCTGGCTGAAAGGGCCTCTTCCGCCCGCCGTCGGTCTCTCGCGCGGACGGGTTGGTCTCCTCGTAAGTCATAGCTGCCTCTAACACCCTCGAAAACGTCGGCAGCTTCAGGGGTTTGACATACCCCCGGATCGCAGGCCGGAGCCCCTCGGTGAACCTTCAAAGGCGCTCCTCCTCAGTGGCTACCGCTGTCGCTGCAAAGCAGGACAGCTCCAAGAAACGCGTGCGGTACGCGCTCACGGTCATCGTCCCTTGGCGGAGAGTGTGGAACTCCCGCCTCCTCTGGTCCTGCCACGTCTGGGGAAAGTACTGCTCGCAGAAGAGGGTGACGAACTGGTCCCACGTCGGCTCGTCCCTCTCCTGACCCCGGACCGCCCTCCACCACCGGTGTGCCGCACTCTCCAGCTGGTACGTGGCAAAGGCCACGCGGCACTCCACCGGGGGGCGAAGGGTGTCAAAGATCTTCTCCAGCTGCTCAAGCCAGTCCTCTGCCTCGGTCGGGTCCTCATCCCCCTTGAAGGAGGGGGGCTTCAGCTTCCGGAACTGTCCGAAAAGCTCGAAGTGGCGCTGTAGGGGAGGTGCTGGTGCACCTCCAGGCGAAGGTGCCTCGTGTACAGAAGTGTCGGAGGAAGGTGGGGGCGGCAGGGGCCCATCCCCTCCCTCGTGTCCAGCGCCGTGTCCGTCGCGTGGTCCCACAGAGGACTCCCCCTCTGCAACCCCAGGAGGAGGTGCTCGGGGCGGTGGGTGGAGCTCCTCTCGTACAATATCCCATATCAGTCTGGCGAGGTCCTGGGCTTGGACGCCAGGGAGTGGTGGCTGGTCCACCGAGACGTCAATGACAGCACGTCCACCTCGCCGACCTCGCCCTCGGCCGCGCCCGCGGCCAGTCTCGCCAGTCCCGCGACGAGGCATCTCCTGCAAGGGGACGCGAAACAAAACGGAAACGTCAAAACAGACGGTACCTAACAAAACTTCTAAGAGCTCATGTCAAGAGATATGTTGTGGTGGCTACTCTAGCTATAAACATGTGAATTGGTTATTTTCCAGTCAGTTGATTCACTTCTCGGGACGACCTTGCTCTGATACCATCTTGTAACGACCCGGTTCCCGAGTCCCTACGAGACACGAGAACCGGACTGACTCGACTAATCCCAAGACCTAGTCGTCCAACGAGGAAGTAACCAAAAGACAGTAAAATAAACCACATTCAGCATGAATATAACTAACAGTAAGAAAGTACAGCAGTAAGGAAAGAAACTACTACAGTAGGTACCACCACAACAGTAGAACAGCATTTATCATATAACAAGAACTGCAGGTAAAGAAGGTACAGCGGAAACAAAAACTACTCACTAGAACAGAAACAAAAGGGGTACAAAAGGCTGTGGTAACTCTACTGGACCCTACTCGGCCCAGCGTCCTCTGCAGCCGCCGGCCCTGGCTGCTCAACACCTGGTCCTGAAAAAGGTAACGAGTGTAACACGTCAGCAAAACGCTGAGTAGAGTGGCAAACTAACTAAAGGCAACAGTAGAGGGTACAGTAGCTGTTATGTTCTATTACTTCCTTTATTCACATCTTTCAATTTTTCTCACTATTTCATTTATTTCTCAGATCCTTTACTTGATCTCGAATGTCCTCGTGGGAACGATCTTGATTGCAGTCTTTTCCAAAAGTAGAAGTAGCACGTGGTGCTCTCCTGGCCGGGAGAGTCCCCCGTGGTGATCCTACCCTCAGTCAACCACCCCAAGGTCACTGACAGACATAACGGTGACTACGGCACGCGCGATAAACGCACAGGTAGCTAGCCCGCACTGGCACGCGGTCAGTCGTTTCCGTTAACGGGTGCGCCCAAAGCACAGCACGGAACCAGGGAAGAGCCCTCTCAGTAACAGGGTTCCAACCCCTCCACAGTAACCAAACCGGGGCCTCGCCCCTCCACAGTCCGCGCACCCTCGCCTAACTACCCTGGTTTGCCCTAGTGGGCCTAACAAGTCGGTGAAGGAGGCTAGCAGAACCCCGGGGCCCGTGGGGTAGCTAGTACTCTCCTAACACTACTAGCTCTCCTCGGTACTACGTACACGAGGGCCAACAAGTCGGTACAGAGCGGCCAATCCTAACCCCGGGTCCCTGGGGCGGCTGGCCCCACTCTGCACTAAACAGGTACAGGTACTTCCCTTGGTACTGCGTACCCAAGAGACAGTACAAACTACATCTCAGTTCCATTCCTTTTTCTTTCCAGGAGTTCCACTCCTAATTCCCCATAGGGTTCCAGCTCTTTATCTCAGAACATCATATGTTTCACTTTCCAGATTCACGTTCTCAAAATCCATGATCTCAAACATGTTTCTTTATTCATAACAGGCAGCTGTTAATTCAAATTACAGGCAGCTTTATATTCCTTTCCATTTTTCCAAGACTGCAGTATTATAAATTCCACTAGTTTTTCCATCCTAAGATTCATGCCACATCCTAGGATCTAGCATACAACTAGTTTTCCAGCCCTAGGATTCATGCATCACCTAGGAGCTATCATTCCATACATTTCTCATTCCTAGGATTCATGCAATGTCCTAGATTCTAGTTATGGTTTCATACTTTAACAGATTTTATTAATAACTTAAGCCACTCTACCAGGTACAACGGGAGTAATGGGGGCATGATTGGGAATCCCGCGCGCCTCCGCGACTCTCAAGACTGCAATCGAACGAGGTCCTATCACAATGATCAAACACAAGGAGTGTCTCAAAATAGTGTATAGCTACTGTAGACGGGTAGAGGAATTAATTCTGAAGAGAACGCAACTCGAATCGCGGAAAACGGAGCCCGAACGGGCCCTAAACGGGTCGAAAAAGACGATACTGTGCAAAATCAGACGTCTGGAACTCCTTCCAGACGTCTTAAAAAGTGGATCAGAGAATTACCTGTTCAGCGTGGTTTCCCAGACGTCCAGAAGTCTGCGGGGACGTCTGCCTAGATCCCAGACGTCCGATGGTCACTCCGGACGTCTGGAGGTCACTCCCGCCGTCTGGTACAACTCCCAGACGTCTGATTCACAAAAGATGGCGAATCAGCGAACCTGCGCACAGCCAACCCCCCCCTCCTCAGTACGGTCAGTCGTCAAGAAGGAAGAAGAAGGCGGAAAACTCACATTTCAGACGTTTGTATGATCTTACAGACGTCGACCTTGCCGTCTGGCTATCAACCCAGACGTCTGATTCTGGAAATTTTTCCAGAATCAGAGCCCTGCTCGGCCTCCGCTCGCGACGCCGCCCGCGTCGAACCTCGCGCGTCTGCTGCTCAGCCCGCAGCATGTCCCTCTCCGCGTCGCTCCGTGCCCCCTGCGCCCTCCACCAGCTGGCCAAGCCGCTCCGGCGAGCTCGCCCTCACGGCAGAGCTCCGCCCTCGCACGCCGCACCTCCGCGCTCACTGCGGCCGCCGCTTGCTGCCCTCGCGTCCGCTCGCTCTCGCGCACAGGAAGGAGAAGAAGGAGAAGACTGTGGAGACGGGAGGGGAGGCGCGCCCCTTTTAACGCCGCGCGGAGAGGAGAGAGAGAAGGCGCCGCAGGCGTCTGCAGCCGCAGAAGAAAAAGAGAGAATATGCGGTCTGCGCGCTCAGGCGCGCAGACGACTCGCGTGTGTCGAAAATAACGGATTTCCAGACATCTTGAAACTATCCCAGACGTCTTATTAGACGTCTGGTTGTGATCCCAGACGTCTTGTACGACGTCTGAGCCACCTCCCAGACGTCTTAAAATACGTCTGGGGCACACATTCGTTACATTTATCAAGGGAGAGATTCAAGGAAAGTTTCTCCGTTCCCTCGGACCAGAGTAAGAACAAAAGGTCACCACGATCGAGGAGGCGAATGATGTAGAGAGGCTCAACATGGAGTATCTCCTAGACAACCTAATGGCCTACGAGAAGAAGTTGAAGCAGAAGAGGAAGGACACACCAGAACCAAGACTGAGGAAGTCTCTCACATTTAGAGTCGCTTCAGACACTGAGATAAGTTCCGATGACAAGGACTTTAAATTTTTACTTAAAAAATTTTCCAAGTTTTGTATAGATTCTAAGAAAGAGAAGGAAAAGGAGTAAGGAAGCCCAAGACGTTGCTTTCATTGCAATAAAAAGGGGCATCTACGACCTGAGTGCCCCCTTCTCAAGAAGGAGAAGAAGAAGGAGAATGAGAAGAAGTATAAGAAGAAGGCGTTCCAAGCTACTTGAGATGACTCGAGCTCAGAAGAAGAGTAAAATCCCGATGAAGAAATCACTTACACGGGTTTCATGGCCACGGCAAATGATAGTAGAAGTGACTCCTACAATGAGGTAAACTTAGATTTACAAGATGCCTTTGATGAGCTTTTTGAAATTAGTAAGTCATTAAAGGTAGAAAATAAAGGCATTAAAAAGAAACTTAGCTCTCTAAAATCTGAAATGATAGGTTAGAAATTAAACTTAAGGATTCTAGTCTTAAAGATAATAACTTGTTGTTAGAAAATAGAGACCTAATCAATGAAAATAGTAAATTGATTGAGGAAAATACAAGTTTAAAATTAGAAATTTCTAGTTTAAAAACAAAAATGCATGTTATAGAAAAAGAACTTGCATGCCTTAAGGAAGAATCAAATAACTTGGTAAAAAAATTAGATAATTTTTATAGCCCTAAGGTTAAGAAAGGATCTCCGTCATGAAGAGCCACTAACAAAATCAGATCCAAGCTAACTTGGAAACTGAAAAGTCAACTAGACTCTTGATTTGTAGGTTGCAAAGATTTCAGCATAAAAGATTAGACCTACAAGCTCAAGAATGGTTAACTCGAATTGGGAGGACCAAGGAGTAGATTGAGGAAGGAGAAGAGGAAACCGATGAGACGAAGAACAAATGTTCAGGCCGTGTCGCATCGATAGCCTAATTGAAGATCGGTGCCGATACCCGATCCTCCAAGCTACGGATAGGAGCCTCATCCGGTTTGGCATCCACCTCCATTTGGGCCATTCTATTGGCCATGGCAGATGAGGTAAAACTTTAACCCTATCTCTTCATAAATAGCATGTAGATAGGGGGAGTTAAAACCGATGAAGCTATTTGTCCATCAAAAAAGGGGAGGTATGAAAAATGACATAGCTATATTGCCTTTAGAAAGGGGGAGGTAATAACATAGCCATCTTATTTAGGATAATTAAATTGTGATATCTTTTTGATAATGTCAAGAAGGGGGAGGATTTTATAGATTAATTTTTATGGTTTTGTCATCATCAAAAAAGGGGAGATTATTAGTACAAGGGCACCACAATCGTTAATTTTGATGATAACAAAACATTTGTGTTTTAACATTTTCATTTCAGTTTAAGATTTCAAGATAATTTCAAATGGATACAAGTGTGAAGGACCTCATAACTCGCATCCATGGTGGATTGGAGGAGCTCATTGGAGGAGGAGCTTCGCGAGGAGAGAAAGCTTGATGAAGAATAGAGATGAAGAATATGATAGATATTCTTTTCATGTATTCTCTATTTTATTGTTCCTTGTGTTTTTCTTTCTTAGATGCATGTTAAAGAGCCTAAAATTATCAACACTATAGTCCTCGGAATACTTACTAGACTCTACGACACTTAGGTTTTCCATAGAGACTTAGAAAAACTAGAATAGGCTTCAGACAGCCTTTTCAGATGTCTAATCCGATAATAAGGAGTCTAATAGTGAACTTTAAGATGTCTGAATGTTGAATCAGATGTCTAATCATTTAGGCCTGGTTTTAGAACCTTCTATCTTAATAGACATCTGATGACTTAGCCAGACATCCAATTAATTAAACATTGGCCTTCACAATATGATCGTTGAGTAATGACCTTTAGGCTTCTATCAGATGTCCGTAGAGGACCTCAGACGTGATAAATGACTGTTAGCCCTCGATTAAATCGAAATCACTTTTGTTAAGGCTAATAGTCATTTTTGCCTTGGGAAATCCATTCCCACAGCTAATTAGGTTTCCAGACATCTAGACCTAGTGCCAGACGTCTGATATGTCATCTGACTAAATTACACTAGAACCTTATGTAGGTTTGTACCAAGTCAGGTAGGAAACCTGCCTAGAATTAAACATCTGATTTAATTTCTAGACATCTTAAGAATGACTTCCAATCATCTAATATTTTTTCAGATGTCTGATGACCCTATCAGAATCATTCAGGATTATGACTATGACCTAGTCTGCCTTGGGTTAATTCCCAATGGCTATGGAAGCCTTTAAAGGCCTTCCAAAGCCTTCCTAGGCCCTCTATAAATAGAGTACCCTTGCCTCACAAATACACACCTTGAGAAACTACTTTCTACTATATTGTGTCCAATTGATAATTAGAAGAGTTGTTTCTCTCCAAGCCTTAGTTCTACATTGAGAGAGAATCATCAAGCCGTGCACCCGCTCTCCCACCATCATTACGAGAGCGCCATAGTGCTGTTGCATGGTTCATGCATCCACATCATCAAATCGACACACTTCTAGCAAAGGGAAATTTCGTTACCTATAGTAGCTTGGTTTATATTTAGGCTCTATAGGTCTTCTTTGTAATTTATCTTTATTAATTTGTTGGGTATTTGCTTTGTGAATTCCAATCTCCATCGATAGACAAAAACCTTCTCGTGAAGAGGAGGGGTTTGAGAAACGCTACCCTCATACTTGTAGCGTGGTTGTATAGAGGTTGAAGTACGCTCGTCAAAGTAGTTCATTAGTGGATTTTGATCGATTTGGTCAATTGGAAAATCCTAACTCAAGAGGGTTAGGTGGTGGTTTTCACCCGATTTGGGTTTCCACTAAAAAATACTTGTGCAATTGTGTGATTATCTTTTTGTGAGATTGTTATTTATTTATTTGTGCTTATTTTTCACATCATGCAAATCTCACCCCCACCTGTAGGAACCTTCACTCTCATGATAAACTGCTTGTGGTTTATATCCATTGGGACATTAAACTATAGGAAGATGTGAGATAGGAGTGTCCCAAATTGGAAGGCGCTGGTGGGTTTCTTGTTCATCAAATAAAGAATCAAGTGGTTCCAGTTGAATCGCTTGTTCTTAAGAAAGGCAAAGAGGGTGATAACCATGATCTTTGGGCAATTCTCAAAGAAGGTAGATTTAGGCATGAAATTCCATAGAATGACTATTAAGAAAGCAATGAAGATGATGGAAATAAGACGACTGGGCAGAACAACCCAAGTCATAATGCGTGGGAGTAAGGAGGGTCTCCCAAATGGTGTTGCCTTGAGTTTGCTGGTGAAGCTCAAGGAATGTGGGACTAACAGAAGGACAACTAAGAATCTCAGAAATAATGTTCTATCTAAAACCTCTATACCATAGACATTCAAGGTAAGCTCAATGTTGAACCCCTCACCTATGTTTCTCAAATTAGCATAAAACATATAACAAGCCATGGGGTCAACACCAAGAATTCGGCTGTTCCTAGAACCCACATAAAAATTTTGCTCGAAAATTAAGAATCTGCTGGTAAGTGATATGTCAGTTTTCACTTTGGTTGTTTTGCATAAAGAATGTCGTGTTGTAGTATGCAAGTGATGGAAAATCGTAAATCAAAATAATAAAAATTAAACCACTCACAGAAGAGCGGGTCGTGTCCACAGGGATGCAATGGCTATTACAAACTCACGATAGTTAAAAATTATTGTTTACAAATGATTTCCTCAAGAAATTGTGTCAAAAAATCATGTAGATATGAGTTTAAATAAAAGTGTAAGTTGAAATTGCATTTAAGTCAAATAGGAGGGAGTTCAATGAAATGTGTACCACAATAAAATAAGAATAAGATCCTCACAATGGCACTAAAATGTAATTATGAATTAAGCTTCTCCTATAGCAAAATTCTTCCAAGAATTGAATGAAAACCCACTTAGATTAAGGTTAAAAAATTGATTTGCTTAATAAGCTAAACAATGAAAGGGGTTCTCATAAAATCACCATAATAATGAAATAAAAAAAATCAAGTGGCAATGGCATATGATGGTAATAACTAATGCAAGTTTTACTATGCAAAAACAGGAGATTTCTTCCCCGTGACCGTGCACGAGGAGGGAATGGCTGAAGAGGTGAAGCTTGGAGGAGCATCTCTAGACTGAGGGCTCCATGATGGCGATCGCGGCGAAGTGCGAGGCTCCTCGAGGTGGCCGGATGGGGCTACGGTGGAGGTGGGTTCCGGTGGCTGCTGGCTGTGCGTGGAGCATAGGAAGGCTTCTGGCACCAAGGAGTTGATGAGCATGGCGGAGGTGGCACGCGATGGGCTCCTAGTGAGGGGGTGCAACGAGGGACTCCATGCGCGCAGAGTGTGGCGTTGCTGGGGAACGTGCATTGCTGCATCTAGGGGCGGAGGTGCAGCAAGGGGGAGCGCATGGTGCTACTGTTGTGGGCGGTGTGTGTGTTCGGGAACAGCGAGGGAGCACAACGAAGGTGTGTGCGCACCTGCCGTGGTGGAGCTAGGGGGCAGTCACGCAGGCATGTAGCAAGGAGGCATGCGCAAGAGGTTGCGCACTATTGCACGTGCGGATGCCCCGCTGGTCGTGTGTGGAAGGGAAGATGCGGGTGTACTGCTAGCTGTGGCTAGGCTGAAGGTGCAGTTGGAGGACGCGCACTGCTGCGTCTGCGGGGTGGAGGTGCAACAAGGGGGCACGCATGATGCTGCATCTGTGGGCGGAGTTGCTATGAGGAGGACGCGAGCGATGCTGGTGGTGCGCGTGATGTGTGGGAGATGCGCTTGGGTAGTAGAGGCATGATGGCGTGGATAAAGGCAGGGACTTTGGACGTCCAGGAAAGTTCTCGGACGTCTTAAGTGAGCGGGAAGATGCGCAGTGGTGGTCGTCGAGGGTGGTGATCTAGCGATTGTAATATAGAGCTTTGCAATGGCGGTGCGGGCTATCACCCCGCGTGCCCACGGTGACAAAGCTCTACCACGATTGGCCGGTGGTAGTGGAGCAGATGAGAACAAGTTCTCTGCACAGTGAGGAGTGGGGATGGAGGCCTCTGGTGAATGGCAATCGTTCCTCCTCCTTTGTAGTTGTGGCTACGAGGATTTGAAATCCAAACAGGTGGGAGGAGATCCACCGCCGAGTGAATGCTGGCAGCTGTGAAGAGTGAATGCACAGGAGGAAGTGGAGCAGTTACCTGCAGAAGAAGAAAATTAAAAAAATAAAATATTAGGATTATTTATACACAAATCCTTAAGTTCTATGTTAATTAAAACAACGCATGTAATCCACCTAATTACATGACATTCTAAGTCAATTCCAAATGCCTTTATTTATGAATACAATGCATGAATTATGTAATTAAATCAGAAATATAAATTAATCTATTTACATCCTAATGCATACTAAATAAATGGATGCATTACCTTAATATTTAGGCATTTAGACATTTAATTAGCTCACAAATATGAGCTTATCAATTGCCCCCATGCCCAATTTTTGCTAGTCCATAGCAAATCCAAGCGATAACCTAGCAGTCCAAGTAGACTAGCCAACCCAATCGGCCTTCCTTTAGAAACATGTTAAGTTCAGACTTTAGACCTAAGGTTCCCAAGTAGTTGCAAATTTATAGACTAGTTCAGCTAAAGATGAGTTGCAAGCACAGCTTTCCCTGATTTCTAACTCTACCCTAGGGTTTATTGACCCCAGAGATTAAATCATCCGTGCAAGTGCATTGGTCTGAGTTATTTGAGGTTGGTATGATTGCCAACCTAGAAAGAGAGTAAGAATGATTTTTTTTTTTGTAATATATTTTTATTTGATTCCTTTAGATTTAACCTTGGATCTGCTATCAACACAATCTGTGTCGGATTCATTGTCCCCATCACCGAACCTCAAAGGTGCTTGGCTTTCGATGCTTCAAGATAGCACTGCCCATAGTGACCCCAAGAACTCCTCGCAATCAATACTTCGAGATAGTATCGCCCATGGATTTCTTAAGCGAATTCAGGCCTGTGGCAATTGGCACTTCGAGATAGGGCCGCCCATGGTACCTGGACCACGCAATGCGCTTACATGCCCTGAGTAGGATGGATATCCTAAGTGACAAGCACCGAGGAGGTGACATGTTATCATCACATCCTCAAGATGAGTATATACTCTACCTCTCCTGCAGCAGGAACTCTTCCAATCAAATTGTGCTTTTAAGCATCTCCTAAGTCAAAACTAAGAGAAGCAACTTTTCTTTAAGAAATGAATTAGGGTGATCACTATTTACATAAGACCAAGTGTGTGTGAATTGTAGATACTTAGGTTACAAGGACCCATAAGCCAAAAGGTAGAAAAAGACACCAGGTACTACCCAGCCTTTAACTCAATCCTTATGTTTCCTTCCTCAACCTCTTGAGGAATGGTCTGCAACTTAACTCCTACTTAAGTTTTTAAGTCCACAAAGGACCCTAAAGGTCTAAAGCTAGTAGGACACTTAGCTTCTAAAGTTTGACACCTAGAGTCAACTTAGTCTAACCTAAAGTTCTGGTTTGCTTAAGAATGCAGGGCCCAGCTAGTTAAGCTCAATAATGCAAAATGTTTTTCTTTCTTTATTATTATTATTATTTTTTTTAATGCAATATGCATGAATGAATGCAAAATGTAGACATGATATAAACAGATGCCTTAGGTCCTATCCCCCCATGCCTGGTTCAAACAATGTCCTCATTGGAAATAAAATAGTCAAAGGAAGATATTACCTGAGGCAGAGAATGACAGACGCTAAGGCTCCTCAAGAGTGACCTCGTCAACTAGATGGCCATCCAAAGTAATGTATGGTTTTAACCATTGGCCGTTGACAATAAAGGGAGTTGACGAAGAGGAAGGGCTCTTGATCTCCATAGCCCCATGTGGAAACACTTTAGTGACTATGTAAGGCCCATCCCAATGAGATTTAATTTCCCTGGAAAAAGCTTAAGTCTGGAATTGAAAAGTCAGACTTGTTGGTTGGGCTCAAAGGTCTTTTTAAGGATATACTTATCATGCAAGACCTTAGTTCTCGCTTTATAAACTTGAGAGGTGTCATAAGCATCATTCCTTAGCTCCTCAAGCTCACTTAATTTTAGAAGTCGTGCCTTACCTGCCTTTTCTAAATCAATGTTAGCACTCTAAATAACCCAAAGTGCCCTATGTTCCAGCTCAACGGGTAAATGGCATGCTTTCCCATACACAATTGGAAAGGGAGATGTACCCAAAGGGGTCTTATAGGCCGTTCAATATGCCCACAAAGCATCATTGAGCTTTTGGGACCAATCCTTCCTATTAGGTCTAACGATCTTTTTGGATGCGTTACCTTAATGTTTTGGCATTTATATATTTAATTAGCTCACAAATATGAGCTTATCAGTAAGCAAATTTATCACGGATTCCAGGAAAGATAGTCTCGATTAAGAGAAATCCATGAGTTGATCGACGTAGGGGGAAAGTTTGACAAGTATGGAGAAATGCTCATGGGTAGCCTTGGTAATGAAAAAACAGTCAACTGTATCATTACGAGAACCCAAGGAGGAGCCACGTGCACATTTTGGAGCCATTTAGGTTTTGAAAAAACACGGTTGATCAAGAAAGGGATTTTGGTCGATCAAAATTGTGTGGGATGCAGTTCTGGAAAAATGAAATTTGGTCGATCAATCATGTTATCTAGTTGACCAAACATTTGTGGACTAATTTTTCACAAGAGTTCCACGAGGATATGAGCTCACATATTTATGATAACGTCATCATGAGCCATAACTTGCTTTAATTAGTCAGGATTAATTGACAAATGCTCCTATGTAGTTGTCGGAGAGTCATAATTCACTGCATATCCATGTTGAGAAGAGTGCATTAAATCAGGGTTAATTCTATAGTTTTAACAGCATATCATGAATGCAAAGTAATTACGAATTTTCCCAGGGGTTAATCTAATGTCAAATGTTCATTAATGACTAATAAAAGGGTCAGTGCAGATAGAAATGGATTTTCACATACTTTGAGAATCAATTCATAACCTAAAACCTAATTTCAGACCCACATAAATAACAGAGGTTTTGGTTAGGATAAAATCCATCTAAACTTATAAAATTAATATAAAAATATTGCATAAGGTTTGGTAACTTTGGTTTGACCATCTGAACCTATTTTCACCTAAAAGAGAGTCCTAGACAAAAAGTTGCCCAAAATTGGATTTCTACGTAAATTGCCCAGACAACTGATGTAGACACATTTAATTAGGTTAAAATTCCTATTCATGCCAGTTCCTAGGCTTAGATTTGCATTTCATATTATAAATATTACATAGCATGCATCATTCTGCATTTAGAATAGTTGTGTATATTCTAGGTTAATTATGTCCTTTCTATGGCTAGGAAGGAAATTTATTTCGGGGCCTTGAATTAACGATCCGAATGTACGAATCCAATCAGGATGATGATCGCAATCCAACGCCTCTGAGATCGTCCTAATCGAAATCCCATATCACCTTATGCGATCTGAGGAAGATCAATGGCCAGGGGGCAACGCGACA
Source organism: Thalassia testudinum (assembly GCA_037157565.1). NCBI lineage: Eukaryota > Viridiplantae > Streptophyta > Magnoliopsida > Alismatales > Hydrocharitaceae > Thalassia > Thalassia testudinum. The sequence continues at coordinate 22,618,208 of JAZHRO010000007.1, read as the reverse complement.
TCCTTACGGGCTTTAGATGAAAAATCCGACTATACGAATCGATCCAAAGCAACAATCGTAGTCTGGCACCGCAAAAATCACCTTCATCCAAGCACTGTGGCACCCTCTACAATAGAAATAAGATGGACGGCTCAGATGGCGCCACGTGGCACCATCTAGGCTACCCAACACCGGCCAGCAGCAACCACAGGTGCCCCCTCATCATCGTTGATCTCGCAGCATAGCCATTGGATCAAGATCCAACGACTGGGGTTCATCTGCGCCCTCAACACCCATGCTCTCCTCAAGACTCAACCATGCCCTTAACTCAACGGTACCATGCTCGACTTGCAAAGAAGCGGTGCTGGTTTGATTCCTCCAAAGGCCTCCAATCTTCAATCAGGCGCATATGGAGCAAAAGGGCACCAGTGCATGAAGCCAACGCACGTGTGTGAGATGAGTGAGCACAAGCATGTACAGTCGCGCACAGCGCAGCGCAGTGCATGCTAGCGCACACGCATGCAACAAGGAGCTCAAGGCATGGGAGCGTGATGCATGCTCCAGTAGGGGCGAGGGTTGGCACGATCTTCAGCAATAGCCTGGGTAGGTCTTTAGGGATGCTTGCAGCCATCACTAATTGCTTGAATGCGCGAGGACAGCTGAGGGTGTGAGCAGCGGGGGCGCGATCTTCAGCGACAGCTGTAGGGGTCTTTAGTGATGCTTGCTGCTGTCACTATAACCCTCTACACAAATTTTTTCCTCTTCCCTCTGCTTTAAAAGGACCCCTAATCCTCCATTCTTCACCATCTCTATCGTCTCTACTCCCACCTACTCCTAAGCTCTAGTAGCCTACCAAAGCTCCATTAGAGCTTATTCTCAAGCTCTAAAGGCCTCCTATTAGTGTAATATTTCCTATTTCCCACCAAATATTCGTCCTTCATCCCACTAGCTTCATAGGTTGCCTTGGAGCCGTCATTCCAGTAGAAGATCACCTTTGTCTCCTCACCTCCATTCCAGAGCTTTAGTGAAGCATTCCTTTACCTGGCATCCTCTTGCATCTTACCTCCATTGTCCTGCATCTTACCTCCTTCATCCAAGCTTCCACCAGGCACCATTGTCTCGCCGAACAGTCGATTCGAGAGATTTCTTCTCACCCCTATCTCTTTTATGCTTTCGTAGATTACTATAATAACATTGGAGTGATATATCGTATTTGTTCCATCTCATTTTGTGAACTTATCTTGCTTGTCCTTTTATTTCAAAAACACAAAAAGTAACAAAACCTCAAATTACCAAAAAGAAACAAAACAAAGTGCAAGTTTCAAACAAAGTAAATGTCACCTCTCTATGTTTGACCCGAGAATCCCTTGGTGTTTTGGTTATAACTTGTATTTGGTAGACGCATTTTGCGAGCTACGACGACGGGTTCTCCAAACTCTAATTTTAATTCGCGAAACATGACTCATCATCAACCTTGGTCAAAATTGAAATCCCACTTCACCAATAGATTCCTTGGGTCCAAATTAGATTTGTACAAAAATTTGGGCCCAATTAGAGATCATCTTGACTTAGTTTGCATTTTAGTCTAGTTTGACTCTTTTTCTTTCAAATAGCCCCTCAGCTTTCAAAATCCTTGTAAGGAGCCCCCTAACTTTGTTGCCTTCTTCGTACAAAGGTCCCAGCCGCCATTGAGGTCAACCTAACCTCTAAGCAACCTTTGACCTATGCTAATCCTACTCAAATCTCCATCAAATTGCACAAAAATTGGTAGGATTGATGTTCACACCTAGGAGAATCATTTAGGACCAGTTTTGGATCCTAAATCTCTCTGATTTGGTCATGCGAGCCCATGAAATCAGTGGATTTTTCTTGAATCCTAAGCAAGCTAATGAAGCTTGTTCCCTATTCTAGAGCTCGCCTTAGAGCTCTATAAAGCCAGGCCGTGCACAACCGCTCCAAACTAGCTAGGTTTAAGGCCAGAACGCCTTACCCTTTCCCACAACTGGCTTCGACCTATGCTCCAACGGCCCTCTCAACCTACTTCATCTGCTCCTCCAACAGTCAAATTGGAAGCGCAGTGAACTTCCTCAACTCTCTCTGCATCTCACCAACCACCGCGAGAGCATCCTCACCCTTTTCTCGTTGCTGTCTCCCTCATCGGAGAAGTTCTCTTCCATGGTGCCAGCCGATCACAGCTGGTGCCCTCCTACCCCTTTCGACCATTAAAATTAGGTTTCCTCACCTCATCTTCCCCTCTACTCTCTATCCCCTTCATTAAACTCTCGTTTCAACCGTCATTCACGCCATTCGCCCTTCGTCTTCTTGAAGACTGACCGATCTCCAACAAGGCCTCCATAACACCACAAGCCACCACTCACCTCACCAAGACCCCCATAAGCATCAACGTCCTCCCTACTTCAAAACCCCCTACCTAATTCCATGTTTCCTCCACCAAAAATGCCCACTGAACAAACCCACATTCGATCACCCCTTCCGCCTCCGTCCAGCCTCCTCATGCTTCCCCACACCACACAAACACCAAGACTACCTTCACTAACACCTGACGATTCTCCTGAGGTGTTTTAATGTGGTCGAGAGGCCTTATCTTATGTTTCAAGTACTCATCATGGTTCACCATTGCCGCCATCGTCTTCGTCCACGTTCACTGCTCTCTGACCGCAATCCCTCTAAATTTCACTTCCAGGTTGCACGTAGCAGCTCCAGGCACGTGCCTCAGGTCTCCAATTGAAGAACCAAAGCCTCAGTCGCTCCAATTGAAGCACACACTACTACGGATTTGCACAAAGAAGAGAGGGTGGTGCCTCAGTGCCACATTGGGCATAGATGAAGCCTCTACTACACATATAAGGATTTTGTGAATTGAGCTTACCACCCAAGACATTGAGGGGTTGGGTCCCTCATACTCTTCCACCGGCTAACCCACCTATTGATGCTGTGGAGATTCGTCGCAAAAAGGTTTGAGTTTGGAAACCCATCGTCGTATTTCGATTCGCAAGAAAATCCATCGATCAAATAATATTTATAACCGAAACTCGAAAGGTGAGTCCCGGGTCAAACACAGCGAGGCAAACATTTGGTTTGAAATATCCGCATTTCACTTTTATTTATTTTTGTCATTTTTATCTTTACTTATTTTTTTGGTATTTTTATCAAGCAAGAGATTAAGTCGATGAAAACTTTATCTACTTGCAATAATAATGCAGAGAGAGAGTGAGAGAGAGAGAGGAACAATCATATATTTATGAATAAATGTTTCTACAACTATGAAAGTGGGAAAACTACACTACAAAAGTGAAAAGATAGAGATAGGTGAGAAGAATCCCCCTTGATAGTCCCTTGGAGGGTGACTCACTCTGACGGCACCCTAAAGAAGGTGGTGAGGAGCGGTACGAAGGAGAACAGTGGTGGAGGAAGGAGGACGGGACAGGTTGTTGTCACAGTGAGGATCTTCTTCTAGAAGGAGGTAAGACGATAGCTGTGGGATGCTCCACGAATGGGGATGAGAGGTGGGAAAGGTATTTTATTTTCTACTCTAAAGGAGTATCTCGGGCTTGGGACAAGCTCTGTCTAGATCCTTGGAGGTGGTGAGGAGAAGAAAGGAAGAGGTGAAGAAGAATGAAGGGGGTAGGTCCTTTTATAGTGGAAGGAAGAGGAGGAATTCGTGCAAAGGGTATTAGTGACAATTGCAATCATCGCTGAAGATCCGCCAACTGTCGCTGAAGATCCGTGCCAACTCATGCCCGTTGCTGCTGTGCTTATGCTCCCATCATGTGCCATGCTGCGGTGCACGCTGGCATTGTGCCGCTATGCGCTGCATACGCTGTGGTGAGAGTGTGCTGGCTAGTGCACGCACGTCTGTGCATGTGCATTGGCCGGTGCATCCAAATGCCAAATTGGGGGGGCCGCGAGGATTCGAACTTGTGCCCCTCCCTTGAGAGTTCATGCCTCCACCAATAGGCCACGCCCATCTTTGTGTCGCGAGGAGGAACTCTAAAGAGCAATGTGGATGGCTTCTTAGTCGTTGGATCAAGATCTAATGGTTGGGAGTGGAGGGCATGGATGATGAATGTCATGGGCGAGTGCTGCTGACTGGAGTTGGGCGACTTAGATGACTCCACATGGTGCCATCTGGGCTGTCTATCTTCTTTCTGTTGTAGAGGGTGCCACGATGGTCAGATTGAGATGATTTTTGTGTTGTCGGACTACGATCATTGCTCTAGATCCATCCATATAATTGGATTTTTCATCCGAAGTCCGTAAGGATGTCGCATTGCCCCGACCATTAATCTTCCTTGGATCACATAAGGTGACATGGGATTCCGATCAGGATGATCTCAGAGGTGTTGGACTCAATCGTCATCCTGATCAGATCCATACGATCAGATCGTCCATCCGAGACCCTAAAATAATTCTCCTTCCCTCCTAGCCATAAAAAGGATACAATTAATCTAAAATATAGACAACTACTCTAGATGCAGATTGGTGCATTCTATGCAATATTTATAGTATGGAATGCAAATCTAAGCCTAGAAACATACATAAATAGGCATTTTATCCTAAATAGATGTGTCTACATCATACCCCCACTCCTATCCTTTGCTAGTCCCTAGAAAAGTAAAACTACATGCTATGTATAAAAGTAGAATTAGGACTCGATCGCGTAGGCCTAAGTTGTTTATTAACAATAGATATTTTCAACTAAGGTCCTAAACTATGAAAACTCAATAGTACCTGGGTGTTTGCCAAAATGCAGACCGCCCAAGTTCTCGTCTTATTTGAAAAGGGAAGATACATTTGTTTTTTCTTCTTTTCTAATTTTTTTGGGCTTTTGGAGTTGGGAGTTTTAGCTTAACTTTTTCAACTACTTGACTAGCCCAAGACTCGAAAAGAACTCTAAGTGCTAAGCATCTTGTGAAAGAGTGATAGACTCACTTAGTGGCTGTTAAAATGGACTTCAGGTTTCTACGACCCTAGGTGACCTAAAAAATTCTACTTAAAGGTTTATCTTTCCTATTGGAAGCTTTCTCCCTACTTTTTTTTTTTTATGGGGTCAACACAAGGGCGAACCCAGTGTATATCTCCCCAGTTTATTCTACTTCTCTGCTTCTTCCCTAAGTATTTTAAGAATTATTTGTGCATTTTTGTGAGCTGGGCTCTAGATAACCGGCCAATGGGCTATTACTCATGGCAACTTGCTAGCCATACTCGTGCAGTGAAGTGTAGTTTTATTTACTTATTTATTTCTATTTTCTCCTTTTTCTATTTTTTTATTTTTCTTTTTGGGTGTTTCTTTCTTTTTCCTTTATTCTAAGTAGGTGTCTTCCCTGATCTAAGATTTAGGCAGTAGGAAGAGAATGGTCGTGTGGCTGGGCTCTTGACAACCGGTCGATGAGTAGTTACCACCGACAACTTGCCAGTCATACCACCTTAGACGGTTCATTAGCTACCCAATTTCTGTAAAAATCACCGGAAAGTAAGTTAGTGCAAATAGTGTGTAGATGCTTAGACTTACAATCCCCTCAAATCAGAGGGTGGGTTGATAAGTCATGTACTTATCACCCTAATTTATTTACCAAATTAAAATAAAATTACTTGGTGAGGATTCAAGTCAAAGTCCACATTTGAGTGAACACCTAGGCTGATTAAGCCTGAAGACTTGAAGAGTCTAAGTATTTAGGTCGTATCGTACCATTTCCTAAAGTTAATAACACCTAATGCCTAAGTTCTCTTCTTCTAATTATATTTTTTTTCTTTTTTTTATCTTTTTGAATTTTCAATTTTTTTAAAAAAATAAAAGAAATTCTACGGAGTTAATGAAATAATTTCAAGATTAAGTATCCACACCCCCATGCCTAAATGATGCAATGTCCTTATTGTAGAAATAAAGACATGAAATGGGCGAAATAACACAATATCACATGAGTTTCATGACAATCCGGCCAGCTCCACAGAGATGAGAGTATACACACACGCTAATGCTAGCCATAAAATACAAACAAAGAAGAGGTTAAGAATTCACAGGTATGGGTTAGAATCAGAATTAAAGGATTGATCCTTAAATTCGTCAGCAAAAGGTGTCCATGGACGTGGACCAGATTTTGGTGCAAACCCATGCCCCAGGGTAGTGGTTCTATGGTTCTGGATGAAAATCACCTAGAACTTAAGATTGTTGTATTTGCGTGGTCAGGCCTACAGTTTGGTGGTGTGCAAACCAAGACTAAAGTGTCTCACAATGGATAAGTCTAAATCACTATGCCTGTTCGTCCAGTTAAAGTTTAGCTTAGAAAGGTAATTAGCTATTCCAAGCTTGGGTCCAACGTCAAAGATATCATAAGGGTCATGGTAAAAAGTTGGTGGTTTTAGGTCAACAAGAACCCTTAGATCCAAAATTGTGTCTCCCTCAGAATTAGCCTCCCAGATTTTCATTTCCACATTTCTATCCTCCAAAATCAATGTTTCCAAGACCTCCAGATCGTTGCACACCCCTTCTAAAATACCCAAGTCCAACAATTGTGGTTGAATCAAGATTGACTTGGGTCTGGTGATCTCAAGAATATCATAATTCAACTCTTCAAGGTAGGGTTGAGCAATGGGACTACTTATTGAATCATTAGGATTTAGATCGTCGAAGTTAACCCCAACATGATCATAATCTTCAATAATCGGGCTATCAAAAGGTTTGTCATGCTCCTCGAGCCTGTTCGTCTCACTAAAATCAACTTCCTTAAGCTCAAGTGAGACTTCACCTAGAGATTCCTCACCCTCAGAATTAAAGAATTCTTGATCCTCATTTATATATGTCTCAAAATTATATGTCTTTTCATGGTCCATGGAGACATTTTTCGTTGTTCCCTGGCTCGGGGATCTCGGGTGAAGCAATTGGTTCATCTTGAATCAATTTCTCTAGACCGGCCTAGTCATCTCCATTCTCAGAACATGTATCCTCCCGATAAGCACCTGAGCGGGCTTAGACATTGGCTCTCCTGAAGGGGGTTCATCTTGAGAATCATCCGAAGATTGGACTAGGGCAACCACAAATTTCATCATCAATCTTGATAACTTCCCAAGTAGAAACTCACCCGGGCCCCTATCTCTAACCGCTTGGAGCAAATCCAATAAATAACTATTAAGTTCAATCATTTTGATCATAGTCTCCAATGCTTCAGTGGATGGTGTTGGCTGAGCTTCCAAAGATTGTTTGGTGTTCCTCAAGTTAGCCAACACCCTATCTTGGACTTGGTTCACCTGAACCAAATGGTTCAATTTAGGGTTGGGTGGGTTCGAGTTAAATCTAGGGGAGTCAAGATATTGAGGTTCTCGGTGTCCTCCTTGATAGTAGGTCATTTTGGGTTGTTCAAAGAATAGTAGTGACCTATATTCAGCATATTCCTGGGGAGGGTAGGTGTTATAGGCAACATATCCTTCTTGATTGTAGATTGGGTTAGGTTGACCATCAAAGGGTAGAGATCTATAATCATTGTAGGTGTGAGAAGGATGATAATCATAGCCTTGTTGTCCAGGGTTAGGCCTTGGACACTGAGGTCCAGATTCATATCCCCAATCAATGTTATCCCAGCTAGGAGATGGGTAATCATAAGTCGAGTCGGGATAGTAATCATCTTGAGGATACGTGTTGCTAGGAGGTTAGGATTGGAAATGTGTGAAAGATGTGGAAGGATACATTGTGGAGTAGGAGGGAAAATAGAAGAGAGAAAGGTGCCCTGCAGTACAATCAACCAAACCTGTCCTTATGTGGGTAGCCTAAAGACCTACAGACTCCCAGGACCCATCTTGAGATGATAGAAATGATTTGGTCTACTTCTATCTGGTCAATCCAACCAGTTGGAGGGAGGGACTGGGGAGAAGGTTCTTCCTTTGGCTTGCGCCTCCGGTTCCTTTGATAGCCCCAACCACAGTCGTTTGATGCTACTCCCCTAGCTAGACATCAGATGGACCAGTAGAAGCAGATTAATCGAAAAAAATCTCAATCTGAGCCCCGAAGAGCGAATCAATCCTTAAGGCCAACGTCTACTCAATTTCAATTAGTCATGGGATGATTGTGCTCTTGGAATGTGATGGGCCCTTTAGATGGGTTGTGCTCTTACTGATTAGTTAAAATGTGTGTGCGTGTACGACCAAGGTTTGCAAACAAGGTTATTTGATGATGTGTCTTTTAGGGTTTAACCTTATTTAGTAGCTTTTAACGTTTAATCTTAGGTGTATTCAATCAAGCTTTAGTAGAACACTCCAAGTTTTGAAAGCACTGGTGATGATATATTCCTTTAAAAATAATGTGGAGTGCCGGGTTCAACCCTAAAAATCAACCCTAAGTGGCAAGCTACTTGATGGATCGCTTTTATCTTAAGTGGTGCGGCCCAAACAGCTCAATCAAACAGCCTGTTGCAGCACTTGATTAAGGCACACAAAATGTTTAACCTATTCAAATTTTCTACTAATTTATTTGTGTGTTGAGTTAAGGTGTACCAGATCCATAGGTCAGATTCTGGTTAAGTGGTAGAATCAATGTAAAGTGGTGTGCCTTAAGTCGAGACTTGTGGGTGTTAATGTGTGTTTCTTTCAGTAAATGCCACAAGAAAAGAGTTTTTTTTTTTATTTCCTTTTTATGCGAGGGTGGGATGAGTGGAGGTGGCAAACAAGACAAGCAACTTCTATCCTAGGGTTTGTGGAAACACCTAAGTAGATTAGGTCTTGATTATTATGGCGGTAAAATGAACTACTGGGTGGGGAAGTAAGGGAAAACTTACAGAAATCTCTACCCACACTTTACTCCAATCTACCGCCATCAGGTGCTTGATCGGGTTCCTGCAAGATAGTGAATCAAAGATGAAAGATAGGTTGGAACAATATGTAAGTAATGCAGAGAAACACAGAAAGAACCAAAGCACGTTGCCTCCCCGACAACGGTGCCAAAATGATGAGGCGAGAAAATGTTTGATTTCTACTCTAGAGGAGTATCTCAAGCTTGGGACAAGCTCTCTCTAAAGCCTTGAAGGTGGTGAGGAGAAGAAAGGAAGAGATTATATTTTGTAAATAATCTCTCTAAGGTGCTGCTGGCCAGAGTTGGGTGGCCGAGATGGCACCACATGGCGCCATCTGGGCCGCCCATCTTCTTCCTATTGCAGAGGGTGCCACGGTGCTCAAATTGAGATGATTTCCGCGATGCCGGCCAGCGATAGTCGCTTCGAATCCATCCGTATGGTTGGATTTTTCATCCGAAGTCTGTAAGGATGTCGCATTGCCCGCTAGCTATTGATCTTCCTCAGACTGCATAAGGTGATATAGGATTTTGATCAAGATGATGTCGGAGGTGTTGGACTCTAATTGTCATCTTGATCAGATCCGTACAGTCAGATCATCCATCCGAGGCCCTGAAATAAATCTCTTTCCCTCCTAGCCATAAAAAGGATGCAATTAACCTAAAATATACACAAGTACTCTAAATGTAGAATGATGTATGCTATGCAATATTTATAGTATGGAATGCATATCTAAGCCTAGAAACATGCATAAATATGAATTTTAGCCTAAATGGATGTGTCTACATCACCTATGTTCACTCCTCGGTCACCACCCAAGTTGGTGACCCTGGTCCATGCTCTCAACCTGAATACTCGTATCTGGATCCAACTATGCTGGGCCTGTGAGAGAGAAGAGGAGGAGGGATTTGTAAGAAAGCAAGGGAGGGTTTTTCTCTCTAAATACTTGGCTCTATGTGACACTTAGTCGCTGAGGGAGTTAGTTCCCCTGTGCTGTAAAGGAGAGGAAAGGGAAGGTTTGTGATGAAGGAAAGAAGAAGAGGAAGGCTTGAAGGAAAGAGAAGTCATTGAAGGAAGAAGAGGCTCTGAAGAAGAAGAAGGGTGTGCTTAAGAAAGAAGGAAGCCGAAGAAGAAAAGAAGGCTCAGAGAAAAGAAGCCTTGTGCCTAAAGCACTTAAGCCATCTGATGATAAATGCCTATCGACTGATCTGAGTTTGATAACACTGTTGCATTATTTAAGTACTATTGATTTCTGATTGATTAATTGAGTAATTGAATCATGCTTAATTAAAGAGGATAAGTGGTGATTCAAATCACCACTGTTTTGATTCTCTTTCCTTTTTCGCTTCATCATACATTGGTTCTTATTGAATACATTTTTGAGTGATTGATTCATTGACTATTGATATAGAAACATCTATTTAGGTTAAAATGCCTATTTATGCATATTCCTAGGCATAGATTTGCATTCCATTTAAAAAATATTGCAAAGCATGCATCATTCTGCATTTAGAGTAGTTGTGTATATTTTAGGTTAATTGCATCCTTTTTGTGGTTAGGAGAGAAGGAGATTTATTTTGGAGCCTCGGATTGACAATCGGATCGTACGGATCTAATCAGGATGACAATCGGAGTCCAATGCCTCCGAAATTGCCTTTATCGGAGTCTCGTAGCACCATATGCAGTCCGAGAAAGATCAATGGTAAATGGACTTAGTGACATAATTTAGAGCTTCAAATGACAAATCCAACCACACGGATGGATTCGGGTTGACGATCGCAGCCCAACGGCATGAAAATCGACTCAATCCAACCTCTGTAGCAACCCCTACAATGAAAAGAAGATGGACGACCCAGATCACGCCACATGGCGCATCCTAGGCGGCCCATGCGCATGCACGCGCACAATAGCACGGGTGTGTGAGCGCGCATAGTAGCAACGCACGTAGGCATGCGACACGTCATGCGGAGCACGCTCCAGCGCAGCAGTAGCATAGGCTCGTGGGCAATTTTCAACGACGTTTGCGGTGGATCTTCAGCAACGTTTATAACCATCACTAAATGTCCTGTATACGGATTTGATTCTTTCCTCCACTATAAAAGGACCCCTACCCCTCTCTTTTTTTTTCATCTCTTCCTTTCTTCACCTCACCACCTCCAAGGCTCTGGAGAGAGCTTGCCCAAGCCCAGGATGCTCCTCTAGAGTAGAAAACCAAATATTTTTCCCACCTCTCATCCCCATTCGTGGAGCATCCCGTAGCCATCCTCTCACCACCCTTCAGGAAGAAGATCCTCGCCGTGATGCCATCCTACCCATCCTCTATCCTCCAGCTCCGTCCCCGTTCGTCCCACTCGTCACCACCTTCCTCCAGGCGACGTTAGAGCAAGTTGTCCTCCAAGAGACCATCAAGGAGGATTTCTCTCACCTCTTTCTATCTTTTTCTCTTCCGTAGTGTAGTCTTCCTGCTTTCGTAGATGTAACATACAATTGTTCGTGAATAGATGATTGTTTCTCTCTCTCTTTTTCTCCCTCTCTCTCTTATATTTTTGCAATTAGATAAAGTTTTCATCGACCTAATCTTTTACTTGGTAAAAATACAAAAAAATTAGGAAAAATAAAAATAACAAAATAAATAAAAGAGAAATGCAGATTTTTCAAAACCAAACATTCACCTCCTCGTGTTCGACCTGGGACTCACTTTTCGAGTTTCAATTATAAATTTTATCTGATAGACGCATTTGAAAGCTACGACGACGGGTCCACCGAACCCCAATTTTAATTCGCAAAGCGTGCCCTCATCATTTTGGCGTCGTTGCTAGGGAGGCAATGGAATTTACTTTATTATTTTCTGCGCTTCTTTGCATTTACATAGCACTAACTCCACTTGTCTTTGATCTACTGTCTTGCAAGTACCCTAGCTTGGAGATCCAAGTACGGTAGATCAGAGTAAAGTGTCGATGGAGTGTTTTGTAAGTGTCCCCCACATTCCCCGCCCCCACCCCCCCACTAGTTCATTTTGCCATAATCATAACCAAGACTTAATCTACTAAGGTGTTTGCATAAACCCTAGGATAGAATTTGTTTGTCTTGTTTGCCACCTTCACCCATCTCACCCACATCTTATAAAGAGAAAAACAAAAAGATACTTTCTGTGGGATGAATCAATTTACACACTTTATACACCCACATCAGAGGCACATAACCTGACTTGATTTTCATCTACTCAACCAAGATTTCAACCTATGGACCCAGTACACGAATGCAACACATAAAAGAGTAGAAATCATATTAGGTTAATCATGTTTTTGTGCCTTAATCAGTGGTTCATTTGAGCTGATTGATTCAATTGTTTGGGCCGCACCACCTAATTTAAAAGAGATTCATTTTGTAGCTACCCCATAGGATTCAATACTTAGGTCAAGCTAGGCACTCCATATTTTCTTGATTTATAATGGAAAAATACTTGAACTTGTGCTTTCAAAACTTGGATTGCCTCACAAAACTTGATTGAATATACCTAGTATTTGAATCCTAAAAGCTACTAAGAAAGATTCGAACCTTGAAATTCACCTCATCCTCAATAATTTTGCTTGAAAACATTTTGGTTGTGCACATACACACATTCTCAAACAAATCATTAAGGGTACAACCCATTAAGGGCCCATCACATTCCAAAAGCAAAGCCTAACTAAAATTGAGTAGACGTTGGCCCTAAGGACTGGTTCGTTCTATAGGATCCAGATTGAGATTATTCATGGTTAACCTATTTATACTAGCTAATCTGATGTCTAGCTAGGGGAGTAGCGTCAAACGACCGTGGCTGGGGGGTACACTAGGAACCAAAAGCATAAGTCAAAGGAAGAACCTTCTCCCCAGCCAATCCTTCTAACTGGTTGGATTGCCTGGACATAAGTAGAGTAAATCATCCACAATCTTAGGACAGATTCTGAGAATTTGTAGACCTTTAGGCTACCCAACCTAAGGACAGGCTTGTATTTTTGTGCTGCAGGGTCCCTTCTCTTCCCCGTCCTTCCAACTTCGTTCCAGTGTATGCTTGGAAGGAGGTCATTGAACCTTGGATTGGAAGGACCTTTAGACCATTCTTGGAGGCGGAGGTTGAGCTTTAGCCAAGTAGATCCCATGGCTGATCAACAACCACCTCCCCCGACCCCAAACCAGTAGGAGCTGATTCAAAGGCAGTTGGAAGAATTGCAGCAGATGCAGAAATGGTTCCAACGAATGAATGGTCAGGGTGCTCGGCCCTTGAAGGATTTTTATGATCCTTCAAACTATGAGGATCATCCCAATGTTGTCATTCCCACCGGAGATGTTGAGATCAAGCCCCAGGTTTTGAGTCTAATTAAACACTTTCACAGGCTTGGCTAAAAGGACCCATTCCAACATTTGGAGGACCTGATCACTCTGGTTCAGACCATTAACTCATGGAATGTGGATGAAGAACAGATGCTTAGGAGGCTTTTCCCCCATTCACTCAGGGATAAGGCTGCACATTGGTATCATACCATTGGAAGACCGATTACTACCTGGACATCTTTGAAATGGGCCTTCCTGAAGAAATTCTTCCCAATTGAGTGAACCAATGCATTGCGATGGGCAATTACCACTTTTGCCCAATGGTAGGGGGAACCGTTTCATGAGGCTTGGGAGAGATTCCAGGATCTGTTGCGGAAGTGTCCACACCACGAGGTGCCTAAATGGCAACTTGTGTAGATTTTTTATCACGAGTTGAATGATCAACTGCATAATCATGTAGATGCTTTTTGCAGAGGCAATTTCCTCAACAAAGATGCAGATAGCGCGTATGATTTGTTTGAGGAAATGAGTGAAAATTCTTTAAACCACGCCTCCATGGAAACTTTCAACCGATCCCAACAAACAAGATCAAATGCCAATGAGGTCCAAGATTCTCATACATCTGATATGGAACTGATCTGCAATAGATTAGATAAGATGGATTTGGTTGCTAAACGAATGAAAGAGTGGATGTCCGGAAACTCTAATTTTTCTAGATCCACTCAATCACAAGGATCGGGATTCCATTCTTCACAAGCTCCTATGGGATGGGAGTTTGTGAAGCAACTGGAGTCGGCTCGACTTTCAAGCCAACTCTTCTCGGAACCTTACGGGTTCCATACTGGGGCCTTTGATCCCAGTCTTTCTGATCCTTCTTCATCCTCATCTTATGAGGATGTTCATGCTGTGCAAGAGAATGTTAGGTCCAACCCTTATTTAAATTCCTATAATTCTGGTTGGAAAAATCATCCTAACTTCTCTTCGAAAGATCAGGGTAGCAGACCCAATATCGACCCAACAACTATGTACCGCAAAAACCAATGTGTCAGGGTCATGTATATACTTAGTTGCCCCTGAATCAGGTTAATCAGCCCTTGTGGATTGCTCAACAACCTACTAGCAGGCTAACTTGAACCTAAAAATGGTAGAAATGCAAGGGTCAATCTCCATCTCATGCAACAGATGAAAACTTCACTGGACACCTTATAATCCGGACTTAGTACAAACAACCAACAACTTGGATCTCTACCATCACAATCTATACCAAACCCAAGGAATGTACAAAACCAAGGCATTGGGCCTCAACGGTTTGGTAATAATGCCAAGTCATATGCTCAAGCTCATGCTATCTATCAGGCTACCCCAGCCCCTCCTGGAGCGAACCAAGTTCCTACCATAATCAATCGGGAGCCTCCTGTTTTGCCCAACCATCCCGAAGACACTAACCAACAACATTTTGCCACGACAAACACCATCACCTTGAGGAGTGGTAGTAGATACAAGGGACCTACCCAACCCCATGTCAACCCCATTAGGCCCCGTAGCAAGAATTCCAAACTCCCAACTAAGAATGTGATCAACAAAACATCAGAGTCTGATTTGGGAGTATGTTGTTCTTGTATGGGCAAATAGAAAAAGTCGACGGAGAAATTGGAGGAAAGGATGTCCTTACTTCATGCTTTTAAATTGACAATCATTTTACTCCGCCCGACTATCGTATCAATCCCTACCTACACCATAGGTTTACTAAATGCACATAAAGAAAGGCGTAGAGCGAAATCTGAAATCAATAGGAGAGTAGTTTTGTCCGATAACACAAGCACATTGATCTTAAACAAGTTACCTCCTAAGAAGTAGGACCCGGAAGCCCCACTGATTTCCTGCATAATAGGAAACATTACTTCTGACTAGGCCCTCCTCGACTTGGGTGCTTGCATTAATGTGATCCCCACCTCACTGCACCTGGAATTGGGTCTAGCCTACCTAAAACACACTGACAAAACCTTGCAGTTAGCCGGTAGATCCATTACAAAACCAAGGGGTATTTTGGAGGATGTTTTAGTCAAGGTTAATGATTTGCATTACCTTGCTGATTTCATGGTCCTGGACATGGAAGTCCCAAAACAGCTCAACCACACCCCGATTATTTTGGGAAGACCTTTCCTGGCTATTGCCAAGGCAAGGATTGATTGTGAATCGAGAAATATAGAAATGGCCTCAGGGGATAAGACAAATTGATTCAATATTTTTGAGGTCACAAAGAAGAATAAAGTTAAGTGTTGTTCGATGGAGGAGCTTGGTAGAATAGAGGAAGTAATGGCCATATGTACCTTACACAACCTTTTAATGGCCAACTCAACCCAAACTCGGGAAGATCACATGATTGCGGAAATAATTGAGGACAAAGCAAAAATGTGACCAATTGTAGCAACATGAGATGAGGAAGATATACATGAAATCAAAAATTTGTTGGATGATTCATGTGATCAAGATAAAACCCAACAGCATCCTTATCCTAAATGCTTAGAGTTTAAGGTCCAACTTGTGGGTGGGAATTCTGAGGATCAGGTTGGCTGGTTTAAGAACCCAGAGTGTGAGGATGAAATTGAACATTGGGGAAGAACTCTTCAAACATTAGGTATTCTAGAGTAGCCACGAATCCCCAGCACATCACAAAACCCTCTTCGTCCTTTTTCACCCAACCATTTTACAAATTCTATACCCAACCACACTTCCTCTGTAATAAATCAACAAAACTCCTATTGGAGACCATTTGGGCTCTCCCTGCACCACCAGCTTGCCACTTTCATTGTTCATATTTTTGGCAAGCCCCATTTTCATTCTCCAGGACCTAAACCTGGGGGCCCAGAAACTGTGTTATTGTGGCCTCAATGTTTAGTTATTTTTTATTAAGGACCTCACCTAGCTGAAGGCACTAAACTCAGCACATGTAAAGATTGTTCCAAGCTGACCAGAGTCTCACAAAAACTAGGTGCTATTCTTCCACTTCTACTCTCCTGCATGCTTTCATTTATCATAATGAGGACATTGCAATAGCTAAGAATGGGGGTGTGGACATATTTTATAACCTTTTTGTTAGCTGTAACAGTAATTTCTTGTTATTTGATTCTTTAAAAAAAAAATTCAAAATTCAAAAAGATTAAATAAAAGAAAGAATTAGGAGAAGAGAACTTAGGCATTTGGAAGTTATTAACTTTAGGAAATGATACGAGAGGACCTAAATACTTAGACTCTTCAGGTCTTCGGACTTAATTAGCCAGGTGTCCACTTGAATGTGGACTTAGTCTCGAGTCCTTGCCAATTAAAATTCATTTTAAGTTGGAAAATAAATTGGGATGATAAGTATGCGACTTATCAACCCACCCTCTCATTTAGGGGGACTTTAAGCCTAAGTATCTACACACTTTTTTTGCACTAACTCACTTTTCGGCAGTTTCTTTGGAAATTGGGTAGCTAATGAACTATCTAAGGTGGTATGGCTAGCAAGTTGTCGGTGGCAACAGCTCATCGATAGGTTGTTAGGAGCCCAGGCACAAGACCAGTTTCCTTGTACTACCTTTAGGTAAATCTTAGATCAGGAAAACCACCTACTTAAAATAAAATAAAATAGAAACAAACAAACAAATAGAAAAAGAAAAAGAAAAAAATATATATAGAAAAAGGAGAAAAAAATAATAACAAAATCACACTTCACCACATGAGTATGGCTAGTAAGTTGCCATGGGTAACAGCCCATTGGCCGGTTGTCTAGAGCCCAACTAAAAAAAAAGAGGCAATAATTCCCAAAATACATATGGAAGAAGCAGGGAAGTAGAATAAACCAGGGAGATATACACTATGTTCTCCCTTGTGTTGACCCCATAAATAAAAGAAGCAGGGAGAAAGCTACAAATCGAAAAGATAACCCTTTAGGAAAGGTCACATAGGGTCGTAGAAACCCGAAGTCCATTTTAACAGCTGCCTAGTGAGTCTTTCACTCTTTTCACTAGATGCTTAGCACTTAGTGTCCTTTTCGAGTTTTGGGCAGGTCGGGTAGCCGTAAAAAGTTATCTTGGAACTCTCAAACTCTAAAAGAACAAAAAAATTAGTAAAGAAGAAAAATAAAAAAATGTATCTTCCCTTTTCAAATAAGGCGAGGACTTGGGGGGTCTACATTCTGGCAGGCACCCGGGTATTATTGAGTCTTCGTAGTTTAGGACCTTAGTTGAAATTTTCTATTGTTAATAACCAACTTAGGCCTAAGCAATCTAATCCTAATTTTGATTTTATACATAGCTTGTAGTTTAATTTTGCTAGGGACTAACAAAAGATAGGCGTGGGGGTATGATATAGACACATTTATTTAGGTTAAAATGCCTATTTATGAATGTTCCTAGGCTTAGATTTGCATTCTATATTATAAATATTGCATAGCATGCAACTTTCTGCATTTAGATTAGTTGTGTATATTTTAGGTTAATTGCATCCTTTTTGTGGTCAAGAGAGAAGGAGATTTATTTTGGAGCCTCAGATTGATGATCCAACTATACAGATCTGATCAGGATGATGATTGGAGTCCAACTCCTTCTAAATCGCCTTTATCAGAGTCTTGTAGCATCATATGCTGTCTGAGGAAGATCAACGGACAAGGGACTAGGTGACATAATTTGGACCTTCAAATGACAAATCTGACTGTGCGGATGGATTCAAGTGGACGATCGCAGCCCAACAGTGTAAAAGTCGACTCAATCTGACCTCTGTAGCAGCCCTTACAGCGAAAAGAAGATGAACGATCCATATCGCGCCACATGGTGCAACCCAAGCCACCCATGCACATGCACACGCCACCACACGCTCATAGCAGCACCGGCACGCACGCGCACACAGCGGTAGTGCAAGTAGGTGAATCACACGCGCAAGTGTAGTGGCAACGTTGCGCATGGGCTATCTTCAGCGACGTTTGGGGCAGATCTTCAACGACGTTTATGACCATCACTAAATGTCATATATATGAATTTGATTTTTTCATCCAATATAAAAGGACCCCTACCCCCCTCATTTTTCTTCATCTCTTCGTTTCTTCACCTCACCACCTCCAAGGCTCTAGAGAGAGCTTATCCCAAGCCTGGGATTCTCCTCTAAAGTTGAAAACCAAATATTTTTCCCACCTCTCATCCTCATTCGTGGAGCATCTCGTGGCCATCCTCTCACCACCCTTCAAGAGGAAGATCCTCACCGTGACGTCGTCCTACCCCATCCTCCGTCCTCCGGCTCCATCCCCATTCGCCCCACTCCTCACCACCTTCCTTTAGGCGACATCAAATCGAGTCGTCCTCCAAGAGACCATCGAGGGGGATTTCTCTCACCTCTTTCTATCTTTTCCACTTTTGTAGTGTAGTTTTCCTACTTTCATAGTTCTAACAAACAATTGTTCACTAATAGATTATCTCTCTCTCTCTCTCTCTCTCTCTTTCTCCCTCTCTCTCTTATATTTTTGCAATTAGATAAACTTTTCATTGACCTAATCTCTTACTTGATAAAAATACAAAAAAATTAGAAAAGATAAAAATGACAGAAACAAATAAAAGACAAATGCGGATTTTTCAAAACCAAACGTTCGCCTCCCCGTGTTCGACCTGGGACTCGCTTTTGGAGTTTCAGTTATAAATTTTATCTGATAGACGCGTTTTCAGAGCTACGACGACGGGTCATCCAAACCCTAATTTTAATTCGAGAAGTGTGCCCTTATCAACTATCTTTATTATGCTCCGTTTATTGTGCCCTTTGATTCTGAATGAGATTAATATTGTGAATTCCATATTTGCTCCTTGTCTTTGACCTCGAACTCCATTTTAGATTCAGAGTTATAAATTTATTTGTTTGGGTGTGATTGAGGCTTTGCTACAACAAAATGACTTAAAACTCCTTGATAAGCCCCTTAACACATATACTACCAATAGGGTAAGCATCCACAAAATCAACACAAGATCAACTCATATAACATCTAAACTTAAGAAAAATCCACAACATATGGATTTAAAATAAGTTTTAATTAGAGGTTACCATGATCGATTAAATGGAGCGATCAAGCAAGGAGTCGGTGTGGTCATCGGAGAAATAGGGAGCATGACCGATGAGGGAGGAGAAGTGCGACCAGCGTGGGTGTGCTAGTAAGAAGGTCCTCCACGGTGTCGAGGGCGTCGTTGAGAAGAGAGACAAGGTGGGGGGTGTTCCACAGCCAAGTAAGGAGCGGGGGAGGAGATCGAAGGTCGAACTAGCTCCAGTAAGGTGAGGCGATGGTTAGTGTCACCGGAGTGCTTTGGTCGATGATGGAAGCCAAAGGAGGAGGTGGAGGCATCCTCTTTGGTTGGTGGAAAAGATGTGGGGACCAAAAGGTGGGGTAGTTGGATGTGGGGTATATTGGTGGGGTATGGTTTTGAGTAATAAAACATTAGATTTATGGTAAAAAGCAGGTGCTTTATACAAAGTTGGGTAGCTAAGTAAGGTAAAAACATTTTGGACAAGTAATCGCAAAGATTGGATATGGTTGGAGTGATTAGAAATGAGATTCGATGTGATTAGGATCGGAAATGCGGATTTGCTTTCTGCCCAGATTTCGTCGATCAAAACTTGGTTTTGGTCAGTCAAAAGAGAAATTGATCAATCAATTAATATCATTGGTCGATCAAGGTTCAAAGCTTTTGGAGGGAAATTTCTCCCCTAAACAAATTGGTCGATCAAATAACAAAGTTAGTCGATCAAACCTAAAATGTTTGGAAGGAAAATTCCCGCCAAGGATTTGGTCAGTCAATTTGGGAAGATTGATCGATCAAACAGCTTGGTCGATCAATTTGAAAATTTTAATTGATCTATCTATGGTTGAAAGCATGTCAATCAAAATTATCCAATTAGCTCTTTCAACCTAGATTGTCCTAGTGCACGATAGCTAAGGTTAAATGTGTCTTTTGGTAGGGGTTTTGTGAACATATCAACTAATTGATTCTTAGTCTTAACAAACTCTAAGTTAATCTCACCCTTTAGGACATAGCCCCTTAGGAAGTGATGCCTAACATGAATGTGTTTAGTCGTAGAGTGTTGGATAGGGTTTCTAGATAGATTGATGGCACTAGCATTGTCACAAAGTATTTTATTATTTCTATAGGAGCGGCCAAAATCTTCTAGTATTTATTTCATCCACAATAGTTGTGAACAAGCTAGAGATACAGCTATATATTCGACTTCTATTGTGGATAGTGAAACAGTTTGGGTCCTGCGAATTTAAGCTATATAATAGATGGGAGGGGTGAATAGTATAGCTTGACAATTTAAAAAATAATAACTACAAAATAAATTCAAGTCAAAAATTCATGCACAAATGACACTTGAATTTATAGTGGAAACCCTTTGAAGTAAAAACCACTGCTTAAGCCTCCTAGCTTACGATATTTCCGACTAGGCAATGCTAGTCAATCCACTAATGCACCAAGGCACATCCTCTTACAAGAATCCCTTCTCTTATCAACTTGAAGAGAAGCATAACAACAATGGGTCTTCCCAACAACTTGGGATCCAAATCAAAGAAGTAGATAAAGATAAATACAATAGAATCCTGTGGAACCAAATTGAACTGATATTTTCGTAGAGGTATTTTGATTGGCATGCCTTTGGAAAGCGTAGAAGCAGAAGTGTAGGAGCACTTGAGAGAAAGCATGAGAGCTTTTCTTCTAGAGAGTTTTTTTCTTTGAATGTGTGTTGTAAAAAGGGCTACCAAGGACCTCTATTTATACTAGTAAATCGACCTTAATAGGAAGCAATTAGAATCTAATTGGTTGATCAATTAAGGTAGTTTGGTTGATCAAAATAACTTTTGGTCGATCAAACTAGTTATTTGATCAATCACCTATTGGTCAATTAATTAAGCTAATTGGTCACTTAAAGGTATCTCAATCAACTTCCTAATTTGTGTAGATTTGATCGATTAATTAATGATTTCGTCCATAAATGCATTTTGGTCAATAAATTAATTATTTGATCAATCAATTAACCAAAAAACTTGATTTTAAAAATTTACGTTTGGCACAAAAATCATTTATGGTTCTTTACAAAATATTCTAGACTCAAAGAAAAGTAAAAGACTTAACGAGAGATTATGGCATGCTTTTTGCACCATTCCATGAATCAATGAGAGAGTCTTGAAAGTTTAATCTAGACAGATATGGTAATTTTGGTGTATCAAAACAGAGGTATTTACATTCTCCTCCTTTTTCATGACAACAAAATTATAATTATGTATAAAGAGCTAGCTTGAAAAATTTAAGAGTTTTGCATAATATCTCATCCTTTTTATTTTAGCAAAAGGTAAAACAGGTAATTTCACCTTTATCTTCTCCCCCTTAAATAGGTAGTTGAAGCAGGAATAAAAATAACATGCAGCTCAGCTATAGAAATATTTAAATATGCAACTAAGAAAGAAAATATAACCATGCATCTGAAACATATAAAGCAAAATAAACAAGTCCACATAATATAAGTTCTATAGACCAAGAAAACACTATGAAGCACTATCTTGA
The DNA here is from genome assembly GCA_037157565.1 of Thalassia testudinum. Taxonomy (NCBI): domain Eukaryota; kingdom Viridiplantae; phylum Streptophyta; class Magnoliopsida; order Alismatales; family Hydrocharitaceae; genus Thalassia; species Thalassia testudinum. The sequence goes on along the minus strand of JAZHRO010000007.1, from coordinate 22,596,547 downwards.
TAACAATACAATAATATATGAAGAACTACTCCAAAGAGGCCATGAATGCATCCTAAGGTGCTCTAGAGGTCTGTGTTGATCTCGAGGTCCATCGAGTCTGAGCGATCTGTGGAGGTCGGATGACCAAGATAGAGGCATCTCTGGGTGAACGAGGACAGTGTTAACTGCCTGATTGTCTGGTGAGGAGGAGTGACCTGCTAATCTATTGCTACTAGAGGAGGAGGTGCTACTATAGAGGGAGGAATTTTAGTAGAGCGGTGAGTGGGAATTTTTCGCTTGTCAGAAAAAGTATCCAAAAAAATACGTTATCGTAGTACAAATCCCATGGTGGAAAAATCCTAAATTAAAAATATGTATTAATGAAAACTAATCACAGTAGATTAGGTTGTATTCGTAGGGTGGCTCAGACCCAATATATTCAATGATGTTTCCACATGGAAACCAACTTTTGACATAGAAGAGATTAATCCAAAGATCTCTTCTTGTTCAAAATAATCTATTCCATCGAATAAGACAAGGAAATATGGAGTAGCCGGAGGGCATGGCTGCAACTGAAACACATTAAAATATGATAGAAAAATATTACAATGGTGTCTCTGAATCTATAAATAAAAAAAACTAATATCTCATGCAATGTTGCAAAACAGAGCATGCGCTAGTGGCGATGGCTGCACGTGCTCGAAGAGATCGATGGGTGGAGCTACGGCTAGTGGAGGAGCGCCGGAGGTGGGCGTCTCACTGGTGGTGGCGGCACGGCCAGTGGTGCTCGGAAGCTGGCCGCCGGCGATGAGAAGGGGCGGCGGCGATGGTGTTCTGTTGCTGTTGCTTGGAGCCGTTACGTGCGACGCGGGTCGCGCGCGCGTAGTCGGGCGTGTTGGATGGGTGGCGCCGGAGGTGCGGTGACACCGAGGAGATGGTGGCTGAGCGGTGGTGGCTATGGGTTCCCTGCTGCGTGTGAAGGAGAAGAAGACGATGGAGGTCGCTGCTGTCTATGGTGGATTGGTTGCAGCCCATCGGTGAGCGATGAGGAAGATGAAGAACGCAGTGGTCCTCTGCTCGTCGCGGAGGTCACGACTGTCTGGGTGCAGCGCGGTCGTCGTTCACGGTGGCGTGGGCGTCGTCCGCTGTCGCTGCACAAGCAGCGGGAAGAAGAACCAGCGGGGGTATCTGAGCGTTGAGGTCGAGAAGCGCTGGTGTGGCGGTGAGACTGAGGTGCGCTGGAGGAGGCTCTGCGTTCAGTGGTAAGGAGTCGATGATGTGGTTCAGGGCGAGCGCAGTTGATTACGGCTGCTGATGGTGCGGTCGCGGGCGAGGACGAGCACGATGGTGCAACTCGGTGCAGGTTCCTGGTCGGTGGAAGTGACAAGGGCGCGGTGGCGAGTCGTCGCAGTCACGATCGCGGTGGTGAGGAGGCCGACGGCGCGGTGGTTTGCTGCTGCATGGGCGTCAGAAGGAGGCGCGGTGGGGAGATCGGTCATGCGCTCGTCCTGGGCGTCGGCGTCAGGGGGTGGTGCGGTGTCTGCGCGTTCTCGTGTGTGAGAGAGGGACGTGGTCGCGCCTGAGAGCGTTGGGTCTCTTCTTCGGTGGAGAGGGAAGCGTGGAGGAGGGGTTGGTGGATGTGGTCTCTGCGCATGCAGAGAGGTAGATGGAAGAAGGACGAAGGTGAGGGGGGGGGTGAAGATGATCTACTGGGTGCCCCTCCGGGAAGATGATTCTGTTGGTGGTGGTCTCCCTTATATGTAGAAGGAAGAGAGATTTTTTTGAGGGCCTTACGTCCATGGCGATTGAGAGAGAGATTAAACGAGCGGGAGAGGGAAATTTGAGAGGGCATATGAGTGTGATCTTGGATTTAGAGAACTTAAAGGGTGAGAATGGGAGAGGGATGATAAAAGGAATTAATCAAAGGTTTTTCAAAATTAGAGATTTCAGACTCTCCCTTGATTTATTTCTTTTGTGATTCGAACTCAAAATTGATATTCCAACTTGTTGAGGTAAAAATATATATGTAAATGTATTAGTGCATGAATATAGTTGGATTACCTTAAAAAATGTAGGAATGGCAATCTACGGACTCAAATAACTTTATTAATATAATACATGTTCTAAATTAAATTACCATCCAAATAATAATGTATTTGGGTTTAATTGTGGTCTACTAAAGTAAACTTATCAAGTGGCACGAACGAGGAGGCCTGTGAAGCTACTGCAAAATACCATTAATAGTGTAACGACCCGATTCCCGAATCCCTACGAGACACGAGAATCGGATCGACTCGACTAATCCCAAGACCCAGTCGTCCAAAGAGAAATAACCAAAAGAGTAGTAAAATAACCCATATTCACCATCTATATAACTAGTAGTAACAAAATACAGTAGTAAGGAAAGGAAACACTACAGTATACACCACCACAACAGTAGAGAAATAATCATGTACATAACATGAAGCTTACATTAAAGAGAGTACAAGGAGCAACAGAAAACTATTCACTACAGCAGAAAGAAAACTGCAGTAAGTACAACAGGTAACCCTACTAGACCCTACTAGGCCTAGTGCTATCTGCAGCCGCTAACTCTGGCTGCTCAACACCTGGTCCTGAAAAGGCAACAAGGGTGACACGTCAACGAAACGCTGAGTAGAGTGGCAACTAAAAGCTAAAAGAAGCAGTAGAGTGTATAGTAGCTGTTATATTTTTACTTTCTTTCCTTATATTTTCCATTTATTCACTGTTGATTATTTCTCAGATCCTTCTCTTGATTTTGAATGTTTCTCGTAGGAACGATCTTGATTGCAGTCTTTCCCGAAAAGTAGAAGTAACACGTGGTGCTCTCCTGACTGGGAGAGTCCCCCGTGGTGGTCCAACCCTCAGTCAACCACCCCAAGGTCGCTGACAGACGTAACGGTGACTATGGCACACGCGATAAACGCATGGGTAGCTACCCCACACTGGCATGCGGTCAATCGTTTCCGTTAATGGGTGCGCCCAAAGCACAGCACGGAACCAATATAGGGCAGAGCCCTCTCAGTAATAGGGGCCCAGCCCCTCCACAGTAACCAAACACGAGTTTTGCCCCTCCACAGTCCGCGCACCCTCGCCTGACTACCCTGGTTTGCCCAGTGGGCCTAACAAGTCGGTGTAGGTGAGCTAGCAGAACCCCAGGGCCCATGGGGTAGCTAATACTCTCCATACACTAGTAGCTCTCCTCGATACTGTGTACACGAGGGCCAAAAGTCGATACAAAGTGGCCAGACCTAACCCCGGGTCTGTGGGGCGACTAGCTCTGCTTTGTACTAAATAGGGGGACAGTCGCTCTCCTTGGTACTCCGTACTCAAGGGCCAACTCACTTCCCCAATTCTATTCCATTCCCTTTCTAGGAGTTCTACTCCTCATTCCCCGTAGGGTTCATGCTCTTTTAACTCAGCCAATTTAGGTTTCACCGTTCCAGCTTTATATTCCTATAACCCATGTTCCCAATCTTATTTATTCATTCATAACAGGCAGCTGTTAACCAATTTACAGGCAATTATCATTTCCTTTCTACTTTTCAAATACTGCAATGTTGATATATTCAACTAGTTTTGCAGTCCTAGGATTCATGCCGTACCCTAGGATCTATCATTCAATCTAATTTTCCAGTCCTAAGATTCATGCAAAACCCTAGGATCTATCATTCAATCTAATTTCTCAGTCCTAGGGTTCATGCAATGCCCTAGACTCTAATAATTGTTTCATAATTGTACAAATTTTGTTAAATAAATTAAAGGGCCACTCTACCCGCAAAATCGGGAGTACTGGAGGCGTAATCGGAAATCCCGCGGGCCTCCGCAACCCCCTGAGTCGCAACGGAACGGGGTCCTAACACAAGGATCAACACAAGTAGTTTCTCATAACAGTATACAATTATTGTGAACGGGTAGAGAAAATAAATCTGGAAAGAACGCAACTCGAAACACGGAAAACGGACTCAGAACTGGCCCTAAACGGGTCAAAAATGACGAATCTGTCCAAAATCAGACTTCTGGAACCTCTTCTAGACGTCTTAAAAGGTTGATCATGTTGTACCTCGGCCTGCGCAGTCCTTCAGAAATCCAGAAGCCCACTGGATCGTCTGGCCTTAGTTTCCAGACATTCGATTGTCACCCCGGACATCTGGAGGTCCTCTCCATCGTCTGGTACTGTGGCCAGACGTCTAATCCATGTGGGATGGCGAGCCCTCGCGCCCTCCCGAACAACACCTGTGCACACACTCACCCACTCTCATCACAAAGAGGCGCAGACGGATGCGGCGGACGGCTGCATGGCCGTACATGCGTAGAAGGCAGAAGATAGGAAATTATTGTACCTGTCAGACATCTGAACTGTCCTCCAGATGTCTTCAACATTGTCTGGTCATAAGTCCAGACGTCTGATTCTGGGAAATTTTTCCAGAATCAGAACCCAGTTCGCTCTCCACCCGCGACGCACGGCCGCGCTGCGCCATGTCTGCCTATTGCTCGAGCTGCAGCAGCCCCTCCGCGGCACCCCATGCCCGCTGCTCCCCCGCCGGCCGGCTCTAGCTACCTCGGCAAGCTCGCACCCTCGCGGTCGAGCTTCTTCCTTCCTCTCGCAACACTCCTTCCCGCATGCTCGCTGCGGCCGCTGCTGCCGCAATTGCTTACTCGCTCGCTCGCGCTCTTGCTAGCAGGGAGAAGGAGAAGAGGAAGGCGGTGGAGTGAGGGTGAGGGAGAGGGCGATGGTATTTAAAGGCAGCGCGGGGAGAGAGAGAAAAGAAGCTCCGCATCTGTAGGGACGGAGAGAAAGAGCAGGACGAAGGTAGCGGATTCAGTCTGCGCGCGCACACGTTCAGACGCGAACCCATACGCAGAAAAAATTTAATACCAGACGTCTGGCCAAACGTCTGGGCCACTTCCCAGACGTCTTAAACCACGTCTGATGCTCACGTTCGTAACAATATAACAAACTCAAAGGATGTTTCATCCCCGAAACTTGTACTAACTAAGGTGCGGGAAAGAACAATATATATATACATAACAACTCAAAGAGGACCGAAGCCGGTCCGAAAAGATGTACCTGTGAAAAGCTCCAGGTATCGCTCCCGCATCGCCGCCTCAAGCTCCCAGGTAGCCTCCTCGTACCACTGGCTCCTCCACAAAACCTTCACCAGGGGTACTTGCTTTCGTCTAATACTACGGACGGCTCTGTCAAGAATTTGCACTGGCTGCTTGGGGTAGGTCAGGTCATTGCTCACCTCGACTCTCTTGTGACTCAGGACGTGACTGGGATCGGTGACGTACTTCTTGAGGTTGGACATGTGGAACACATCGTGCACACCAGAATGTAGAGGAGGGAGGGCAAGCCTGTAAGCAATGGGTCCAACCCGCTCCTGGACCTCAAAGGGCCCCACGAACCTCGGCGCGAGCTTCCCTCTCACCCCAAACCGCTGTAGGCCCTTCATGGGCGAAACACGAAGGAAGACGTGATCCCCAACCTCAAACTGCACCTCTCTGCGTCTCCGATCTACGTAGCTCTTCTGCCTGCTCCTGACAGTGCGGAGTCGCCTGTGAATCTACTCGACTATCTCCTGACTATGCCGGATCAGTCTGGGGCCAACCTCCCACTTGGTCCCCACCTCAACCCAACTCAAGGGTGTCGTACATCTCCGTCCATACAAAGCCTCGTAGGGTGCCATGCCGATGCTTGAGTGATAACTGTTGTTGTATGCAAACTCCGCCAGGGGCAAGTGCTCCTCCCAAGAGCCCCTCCAGTCCAGTACACAGGCACGCAAAAGGTCCTCAAGTGTCTGTATCGTGAGCTCAGACTGTCCGTCCATCTAGGGGTGGTAAGCTGTACTGAATCTCAACCGTGTCCCCAAGGCCTGCTGAAACTCAGCCCAAAACTGGGACGTAAAGCAGGTATCCTGGTCGGATACGATCTCCCACGGAACTCCATGTAGACGTACCACATCGCGGATATACCTCTCTGCCAACTGTGCTGGTCCCAAAGTGACTCAGATCAGCAAGAATCGTGCCATCTTCGTCAGTCTATCCACGATTACCCAGATTGTGTCGTGTCCTCGCTGGGTAACAGGTAAGCCCACCACCAAGTCCATTGTGATGCTCTCCCACTTCCACTTTGGCACTGGAAGCGGCTGTAGCGGCCCTGCAGGCCTCTGATGCTCGACTTTCACCTGCTGACACACTAACACTGCTGCACGAATTCACCCACATCCCGCTTCATCCCCCTCCACCAAAACTCGCGTCTCAAGTCATGGTACATCTTCGTGTTTCTGGGATGTATGGTGAATCTGGAACTGTGTGCCTCAGTCAGGAGCTCTCTCAACAGCTCCTCGTCTCTGGGAACGTACAAACGTCCCCTCAAGTGCAGCACCTGGTCTGTGAAAGAGAAGTCCCCTGGGTGTCCTGACAGTACTTTGTCGCGCAAGGACTGTAAGTATGGGTCAGCCATCTATCCTGTGATGATGTGGTCTATCAGCTCTGGCCTCGTCTGTCGTGTCACAGTCACTGCCCCACAGTGCCCCCGTAACTCTAGGGGTCGCCAACTGCCCATCTCCTCCAAAAGGCCCCAACTCTGCACCTGTAAGCTGGCCAAGTGTGCGGGCGCCTTCCGGCTCAAAGCGTCAGCCACCACGTTGGGCTTTCCCGGGTGGTAGGAAATGCTACAGTCATAGTCCTTCAGGAGCTCCAACCAACGTCTCTATCTCATGTTGAGCTCCTTCTGATCAAAAAGGTATCTGAGGCTCTTGTGATCTGTGAAAATCTCGAAGGTCTCACCGTATAAGTAGTGCCTCCAGGTCTTCAGCGTGAAGACAAGAGCTACCAGCTCCAGGTCGTGGGTAGGGTAGCTATGCTCATGGGGCTTCAGCTGCTGCGAAGCGTAACTGACAACGTGACCCCTCTGCATGAGCACACCCCCTAACCCCTGCAAGGTGGCATCCGTGTACACAACGAACCCGCCACTACTGTCAGGGATGGTGAGCACGGGAGCCGAAGTCAGCCTCTCCTTCAGCTCCTGAAAACACGCCTCACAGGCATCTGTCCAAGTGAAGGGCATGTCTTTCTTGGCCAACTGTGTCATAGGACGTGCAATCTGTGAAAAACCCCTGATGAACTGCCTGTAGTAGCCTACCAGTCCCAGGAAACTTCGAATCTCAGTAACCGTAAGCGGTCTCTCCTACCTGAGAACTGCCTCAACCTTGGCTGGGTCCACCGCCAAGCCATCCCCTGAGATCACATGACCTAAGAAGGTCACCTCCCTCAACCAGAACTCGCACTTGCTGTATTTGGCGTACAGCCTACGTCGTCTCAGTGTGTCCAGAACCATCCGCAAGTAATAGCTGTGCTGCGTCTGATCTCGAGAATAGATGAGTACATCATCAATGAATACCACCATGAACTGGTCCAAGTACGGTCTAAATACCCGGTTCATCAGGTCCATGAAAGCAGCGGAGGCATTGGTCAGCCCAAACGGCATGACCAAAAACTCGTGGTGTCCGTACTGGGTGCGAAAAGCTGTCTTGGAGACGTCTGCCTCCTTGATCCTCAACTGGTGGTATCCCGACCTCAAGTCAATCTTGGAGAATACCATGGCACCTCATAGCTGGTCAAACAAGTCGTCAATCCTTGGCGGCGGATATCTGTTCTTGATGGTGACCCTATTTAACTGTCGGTAGTCCACACAAAGGAGTAGGGTACCATCCTTCTTCTTTACAAACAGTATCGAGGCTCCCTAGGGAGACTCACTGGGCCTCACAAAGCCCTTCTCCAAAAGATCCTGCAATTGAGACTTGAGCTCTCGCAGCTCAAGTGGTGCCATCCTGTATGATGCGGTGGAGATGGGGTTGGTCCCTGGTACTAGTGAGATCTCAAACTCGATCTCACACTCAGGCGGTAGTCCTGGTAACTCGTCTGGGAACACGTCGGGGTACTCTCTGACCACCGGGATACTCTGGAAGTCTGCCATAGGGCTGGGTTCTGCCACCACACAAGCTAGGAAGCCCTCACACCCCTGGCTCAAATGTCTCGCCGCCTGAAGTGCAGAAATGCACCTAAAGCCTCCGTCCACTGGCTGACCGTGGAACTCGAAAGAAGGCAACTCTGGTATGGAGAAGACGATCTTTCTCTCAAAACAGTCCACCAAAGCATGGTAAGCGGACAGCCAGTCCATCCCCAGAATTACGCCAAAGTCCTCCATCTGTATCATAATCAAGTCAGCGGGAAGGCTATGTCCCCCAATACAGACCTCGCAACCCGTGTACGCCACCTTAGCTACAAACAACTGACCACTCAGACCTCTGATCACGAACGGATCCTCTAACAACATACAATCCTGGCCCAAACTAACTGTGAAACTGGCTGCGACAAATGAGTGCATAGCACTGGAATCGAAAAGTGTGTAAACGAGTCTGCCGGAAACTGAAACCATACCTGCCACCACCTATCCCGAAGCTCTGGTATCCCTGTGTGTTAGTGCGTTGATACGCCCCTCAGCTCTAGGTACGGACGAAGCAGCCACACTCTGCGTCGGATGGGTAGCTGCTGACCGGTACCCTCCTCGTGACTGCTGTCCTCCTCCTCGCGCATGGTAACCGCGGCCTCTTGCTCGCCCTCTAATGCTCGGCGCGGGAAGTATCTGTTGACCTCCTGCCCTAGACGGGTAGTCCCTCCTGATGTGGCCCGGCTGGCCACACTGGTAGCAGAGGGGAACCCGACTCCCGCCCTCAGTGGGTCCCTGCTGTCGGCTGGGCGGGGATCCGATGCTAGCAACTGGCCCCCATCGAGGGCCCCCAAAGTCCACTGATGGCCCTGCAAAACGTGACGGCTCTCCTGCGGATGCCACGTGTCTCCTCTCTCGCCGGCCCTGTGAAATGTCTGGCTGGTAGGGCCTCTTCCGCTCGCTGTCAATATCTCGCACGGACGGGTTGGTCTCCTCGTAGGTCATAGCTGCCTCCACCACCCTCGAGAACGTAGGCAGCTTCAGGGGTTTGACATACCCCCGAATCGCAGGTCGGAGCCCCTCGATGAACCTTCAAAGGCGCTTCTCCTCAGTGGCTACCGCTGTCGCTGCGAAGCGGGACAGCTCCAGAAAACGCATGTGGTACGCGCTCACGGTCATTGTCCCCTGGCAGAGAGTGTGGAACTCTCGCCTCCTCTGGTCCTGCCACATCTGGGGAAAGTACTGCTCACAGAAGAGGGTGACGAACCAGTCCCAGGTCGGCTCGTCCCTCTCCTATCCCCTGACCGCCCTCCACCACCTGTGTGCTGCACTCTCTAGCTGGTACGTGGTAAAGGCCACGCGGCACTCCATCGGGGCGTGAAGGGTGTCGAAAACTTCTCGATTTGCTCGAGCCAGTCCTCTGCCTCGGTCAGGTCCTCATCCCCCATGAAGGAGGGGGACTTCAGCTTCCGGAACTGCCGGAAAAGCTCGAAGTGACGTTGTAGTGGAGATGCTGGTGCACCTCCAGGTAAAGGAGCCTCGTGCACAGAAGTGTCGGAGGAAGGTGGGGGCAGTGGTGGCCCATCCCCTCCCCCGTGTCCAGCGTCACGTCCGTCGCGTGGTCCCACAGAGGACTCCCCCTCCGCAGCCCAGGGAGAGGCGCTCGGGGCGGTGGGTGGAGCTCCTCTCGCACTATATCCCGTATCAGCAGGGCGAGGTCCTACGCCTGATTGCTCGGGAGCAGTGGCTGGTCCACTGAGACGTCGACCGCAACATGCCCACCTCGCCAACCTCATCCTCGGTCGCTCCCGCAGCCCACCTCGCTAGTCCCGCGACGAGGCATCTCCTGCAAGGAGACGCGAAATAGAATAGAAACACGTCAATATGGAATGATATCTAACGAAGAAGTCTAAGAGCTCATGTCAAAAGGAACGTTGTGGTGGCTACTCTAGTTACAGACATGTGAATTGGTTATTTTCCAGTCCGTTGGTTCACTTCTCGGGACGACCTTACTCTGATACCATCTTGTAACGACTCGATTCCCGAATCCCTACGAGACACGAGAATCGGACCGACTCGACTAATCCCAAGACCTAGTCGTCCAACGAGAAGTAACGAAAAGAGCAGTAAAATAACCCACATTCACCATGTATATAACTAGCAGTAACAAAATACAACAGTAAGGAAAGGAAACACTACAATATACACCACCACAACAGTAGAGAAATAAACATGTACATAACATGAAGCTTACATTAAAGACAGTACAAGGAGCAACAGAAAACTACTCACTACAGTGGAAAGAAAAGTGCAGTAAGTACTACAGGTAACCCTACTGGACCCTACTAGGCCTAGCGCCCTCTACAGCCGCTGACTCTAGCTGCTCAACACTTGGTCCGGAAAAGGCAACAAGGGTGACACGTCAGCGAAACGCTGAGTAGAGTGGCAACTAAAAGCTAAAAGAAGCAGTAAAGTGTACAGTAGCTATTATATTTTTACTTTCTTTCCTTATATTTTCGATTTATTCACTGTCGATTATTTCTCAGATCCTTCTCTTGATCTCGAATGTTCCTCGTAGGAACGACCTTGATTGCAGTCTTTCCCAAAAAGTAGAAGTAACATGTGGTGCTCTCCTGGTCGGGAGAGTCCCCCGTGGTGGTCCTACCCTCAGTCAACCACCCCAAGGTCGCTCACAGACGTAACGGTGACTACGGCACGCGCGATAAACGCACGGGTAGTTACCCCGCACTGGCACGCGGTCAGTCATTTCCATTAACGGGTGCGCCCAAAGCACAGCACGGAACTAGTATAGGGTAGAGCCCTCTCAGTAACAGGGGCCCAGCCCCTCCACAGTAACCAAACAGGGGTCTTGCCCCTCCACAGTCCGTGCACCCTCGCCTGACTACCCTGGTTTGCCCAGTGGGCCTAACAAGTCGGTGTAAGTGAGCTAGCAAAACCCCAGGGCCCATGGGGTAGCTAATACTCTCCCTACACTAGTAGCTCTCCTCGGTACTGTGTACGTTGGGCCAAAAGTCGGTACAAAGTGGCCAGACCTAACCCCAGGTCCCTGGGGTGGCTAGCTCCGCTTTGCACTAAACAGGGGGACAGTCGCTCTCCTTGGTACTCCATACTCAAGGGCCAACTCACTTCCCCAATTATTTTCCATTCCCTTTCCAGGAGTTCTACTCCTCATTCCCCGTAGGGTTCATGCTCTTTTAACTCAGCCAATTTAGGTTTCACCGTTCCAGCTTTATATTCCTATAACCCATGTTCCCAATCTTATTTATTCATTCATAACAGGCAGCTGTTAACCAATTTACAGGCAGTTATCATTTCCTTTCTACTTTTCAAATACTGCAATGTTGATATATTCAACTAGTTTTGCAGTCCTAGGATTCATGCCGTACCCTAGGATCTATCATTCAATCTAATTTTCCAGTCCTAAGATTCATGCAAAACCCTAGGATCTATCATTCAATCTAATTTCTCAGTCCTAGGGTTCATGCAATGCCCTAGACTCTAATAATTGTTTCATAATTGTACAAATTTTGTTAAATAAATTAAAGGGCCACTCTACCCGCAAAATCGGGAGTACTGGAGGCGTAATCGGAAATCCGCGGGCCTCCGCAACCCCCTGAGTCGCAACGGAACGGGGTCCTAACACAAGGATCAACACAAGTAGTTTCTCATAACAGTATACAATTATTGTAAACGGGTAGAGAAAATAAATCTGGAAAGAACGCAACTCGAAACACGGAAAACGGACTCAGAACTGGCCCTAAACGAGTCAAAAATGACGAATCTGTCCAAAATCAGACTTCTGGAAACTCTTCCAGACGTCTTAAAAGGTTGATCATGTCGTACCTCAGTCTGCGCAGTCCTTCAGAAATCCAGAAGCCCACTGGATCGTCTGGCCTTAATTTCCAGACATTCGATTGTCACCCCGGACATCTGGAGGTCCTCTCCATCGTCTGGTACTGTGGCCAGACGTCTAATCCATGTGGGATGGTGAGCCCTCGCGCCCTCCCGAACAACACCTGTGCGCACACTCACCCACTCTCATCACAAAGAGGTGCAGACGGATGCGGCGGACGGCTGCATGGCCGTACATGCGTAGGAGGCAGAAGATAGGAAATTATTGTACCTGTCAGACATCTGAACTGTCCTCCAGATGTCTTCAACATTGTCTGGTCGTAAGTCCAGACGTCTGATTCTGGGAAATTTTTCCAGAATCAGAACCCAGTTCGCTCTCCGCCCGCGACGCACGGCCCCGCTGCGCCTTGTCTGCCTACTGCCCAAGTTGTAGCAGCCCCTCCGCGACACCCAACGCCCGCTGCTCCCCCGCCGGCCGGCTCTAGCTTCCCCGGCAAGCTTGTACCCTCGCGGTTGAGCTTCTTCCTTCCTCTCGCAACACTCCTTCCCGCACGCTCGCCACGGCCGCTGCTGCCGCAGTCGCTCACTCGCTCACTCGTGCTCTCGCTGGCAGGGAGAAGGAGAAGTGAAAGGCGGTGGAGTGAGGGTGAGGGAGAAGGCGATGGTATTTAAAGGCAGCGCGGGGAGAGAGAGAAGAGAAGCGGCGCATCTGTTGGGAAGGAGAGAAAGAGCAGGACGAAGGCGGCAGATTCAATCTGCGCATGCACGCACGCAGACGCGAACCCGTACGTCGAAAAAATTTAATACCAAACGTCTGGGAAGGGTTCCATACTTCTGGCCAGACGTCTGGGCCACTTCCCAGACGTCTTAAACCACGTCTGATGCTCACGTTCTTAACAAATAGACACTCCAAGTCTATCCAAGAAGTGACCTTGAGCATTCAAGTATTCGGACACCTGATGCTTGTGGCTCATCATCATTAGGTCTATCTCCCGCTGCCTATGCATCATCAGTGAATTCCCGTCAGTAACATCTTGAGTACTGACGTAGTCCATGCCTGAGAGTGGCCTGTCTAGAAGACCCGACTCCTAGTTGTAGAAAGGAGTAGGTCTAACTGGAGGTGGATAGGTGGTGGTGAAATGCTTGTAAGGTGGAAAGGGTGGAGGTACAGTAGAAGATGCTCCTTGAGAAGAGGGCTGGCCAGGTTCTTGAGGTTGCTACTGCTGTAGGGGATCTGCATCCTCACCACAAGCTCCCTAAGCTTGCTTCATTTTAGTATATGTAAGCCTATCAAAGGTGGAGACTCTCATGGTAAATGGTTTATGGTCTATATCCATTGGGGCATGAAAATGTAGGAAAATGTGAGGTAGGAGTGTCTTAAACTGGAAGGAGCTGGTGGGTTTCTTATCCAAAAAAGTAAAGAATCAAGCGGTTCTAGTTGAATCACTTGTTCTTTAAAAAGGCGTAGAGAGTGATAAGCATGATCCCAGGGCAGTTCTCGAAGGAGGTGGATTTAGACATAAAATACCACAAAAAGATGCAATTGAGAATGCAACGAAGGCGATGAAAATACAAGGCCAAATCATAGTGAGTGGGAGTAAGCAAGTGATGAGAGTCTCATCATGAGCCATAACTAGCTCTTTTTGACCCAATAAAGAAGATAAAAGCTCCTACATAACCTAGAAGAAGGCCTAAACGAAGGAATAAGTGCTCTGAGAAGAAAACATGAATTAAAGGTTAAAACTGCAATTTTACCATTGCAATACATAAACGGGATTTCTCAGAGGCAAAACATAGGTCAAATGGTCTAAATGAGATAAAAAGTGGGTTGAGTCAATCAGAAATGGGTTTAGGTGCAATCCAGGAATTAAATGACATTTGGTAACCCTAAAACAGACCCGCTTAAATTAACAAGGTTCCGGTCAGGATAAAAATCAAGTAAGCCCTATAAAAATAATGGAAAAATATCCTCTAGGGTTTAGAACACTTAATTTGGCCTTTGGAACCCAGGTTTACCTAGATTAGGGTCCTAGCTCTTCAATTAACCTAATTTGGGTTTTTACTCAAAATGTCCAGTCAAACGTGGTCAAACATAAAATCCAACTTCACCATTGGATTCCTTAGGTCCAAATTAGGTTGGTACCAAAATTTGGACCTAAGGGGAGGTCATCTTGACCTACTTTGCAATTTAGTACACCCAACTCATAACTTGGTCCCTATCTTTTGAAAATCCTTGCAGAGAGCCCCCTAATTTCCTCGCCACCTTTGCAATCAGGTCCTGCCACCATTGTTAGGGCAGAAGCAACCTCCGGCGAGGATTAGAGAGGGATTACTCTCCGATTCCTCAGAGATCCCCCCCCAGAAATGGAAGGGAGATTCTCTGAGGAATTCCCTTTCATCTACGGCCAATCACAATCTCTGGTGTGAACCCAATCTCTCGTGCGAACTCACGAGGGATTTGGGTATCTTAACCTATTTCCTACTCTGGCGAGCCATCAGAGGCAATAGGCGTGCCCTCCACGCTCTGAAAGCATGGCCCAGTGGCTATAAAAGAGCCCACACCTCCGGCCACTCATCTTTAGCTTGACTTGGCCGGACTTCCACCCCCAATTCGTCTCTTTCTCCTCCGGCCAAGCATTCAGCAAGCTCCGGCGAGCTCCCTGTCCCTTCCTCTTCGCTTTGCCACAAAACCAGTGGCAGAGACGTCTTCCTGATTCTCCTCCGCGTCGCGCAATACCTGCGCACGCCGCCTCAGCCCCATCGTCGCTGCCGTCTTCCTCCACTGGGCAACATCTTCTCCGACGATAATAGGTACAGCTGTCCGCACTCCGTCCCCCTTCGTCCATACAATTAGGTTAGAACTACTCCCCGTATTCCCCTCTCTCTTTTCCCCCTGTTATTTCATTTAATCGACCCTCGACCGTCGCTGACCACCTCCATCTTCCTCGCCTCCGACCGATCTCCGACGAGCCGCATCCACCATTCCGCCCCTCCACACGGCTCGCCAACCGACTCATAAGCTCCGCCCCACCACAAGGAACAACTTCCGCCCATCAGCCATCCCTCTACACCTCCACAGTAGCCCCCCGAGCAACCCCACACATTCGGCCATAGGTTGACCTAGGCACGCACGCCTAGGCCGTCCTGCGGCCTGCAGCATCGTGCACCACCTTCACCGTGCCACGGCAAAGGTCCCCAGCTGGTCTGATTGAGCCAAGAGGCTCGTTTTGTGTTTGACAGTATCAAAGCTCCTGCCGCCATTGACGAAGGTTGAAGCAGCTTCGCAGCAGCTCCAGGCGTCAGGTCCTCCAGGCTTCAGGAGAGCGGTGCGAAGAGGTCTGGCTCAGCAAGGAGTGCTGCGAAGTCTGTAGCTGTGGCAATCGCACGAAGGATCTGCGGGTGCGCGCGAGATTGGGGCAGAGACTTTAGTCCCACATCGTGGAAATACGAGGTGCCGCTGTAGTTTAAATTGTTTTTGTGTTATCTGCTTACCACCTCCGAAAGCACAGGGGTGAGGTCCCTCACTTGACCCACTCGACTCCTCCGCGGTTTCACCTTGCGGATCTGGCGGGATCCGACCCGACCCATCTTGAGCACACCTCGCGCATCACCCGCCTGCCGGTGCGCCTGGTCCCGGGTGCGAAATCCGATCCGATTACCCGTGTGGCACTGGGAGAGCGTCCTTGAGCAAATTGCAGAGAGAGAGAGACATTTGGGTAGAGGGAAAAGGGTAGGTTTTTCTCTGTGTGTAGGCAGGCTGAACGTTGAGGAAGAAAGACTTAGTCGCGAAGAAGAGAAGAAGTAAAAGAAGAGAGACTGCTGAGAAGAAAGCAGAGAAGAGAAGCAAAGGCAGGAAGAACAGAAGACCAAGGAAGAAGAAGAAGCCTTCATAGAAGCCATGAAGGAAGAAGGAGAGACGGTAGAGAAAGAAGAAAAGCCAAGGCAGAAGATCAAGGAAGTAGAAGTAGAATCTAAAGTGAGAAGAAGAAGACAGAAGAGAAAAAGAAAGGCAAAGTGAAGACTGCAGAAAGCAAAAGAAAAAGGGAAAATACTTTTAAGACATCTGATCACAAGATCAGACATCCAATTTTACTCTTTTGTCCTAATTACTCTTTACCCGCATACATTCATGTTTGAATTTAAGTTTTGAGTAAATTAGAGTGTTCAATTACATTTTGATTAGTAGTAAATTCCAATTGCTCCTTGTGTTCGACCTCGAATACTCCAATTTTCGAGTAATAAAATTCTTTATTTGTTGACGACGGTTGATCACCTATACTACGACGTAATTAACTGTTAAAACACGATCGAGCAAAAGTCACCTCAACATTTTGGCGCCGTTGCCAGGGAGCAACGCACAATTTACCACTAGTCTCTACATTTTTTTTTTCTTCATATTAAACACTAACTTGCCCTACGTTGCTTTGATGTGATCTTGCAGGTATTTCACGAGAAAATCCCCTCCCGCAAGTCAACCACTCGAGGGTAGGTGATTTCTTCCTTAAACCATCCCTTAATCCTGAAAAGACAAAAGGAAGAAAATCAATTTAGGAATCAATTGCCTTCTTTATATAGTAATCACCATCTTTAAGGCAAACATTTCCTAATCTTGCGAAAATTTTTTAATTCTTCTTGAAGTTAGAGTGATTTCTTTTAGATTCCATCCCACAAATTCATGTGCCTAATAGAAATAACGCTTAATCTCTGTGGACAACACATTTCTTGCTTTCAAGTCCAAAGAGAATTTTTGTGAGAAAGAAAAGAGGATTGGAAATAGAACCAAATTAGGGTTTCTACAGTAGGATCTTGGAGTGATGGTCACACATGCCTGCATAAAAGGAAATAAACTCTCCCGCATCAGTGTGCTACCCAAGCCCTTGATTGAAGAGATCTAAACAAGACAAACCCTAAAAATTGAGTTCTAAAATCACTTGAATCTTAAAATTTCTGGACCTAATAACCTGGGAGTCAAATCAGGGTGATCTCTAGGCTCTAAACCTAGAATCATTCTGCCATCTATAGGACAGGTCAGGTGAAGTTGACCCCTTGGGTCAACCAACCTCTATATTAGGCCACAACATCAACACATCTAAAGTTCAAGTGAGAACCCTAAAAGCACCTTTCAAATAAAAGTGGTAGACTTAAGAGGTCAAGGTCCCCATTCTGGTCTACCTGGAATCTCAGTGACAAGAGAGGTCAGGTGGGGGAAACCCTGTAACCCGTGGGGACGCTCTACCGTGTAGGGGTCTTTGCGGGACTCTCCCTCTCTGGCTGCCCAGGTAATTCTCAGGTGTGTAGTTTTCGTCCCTACCAGGAGGGGGTGACGTAATAATTGCAGAAATAAAATATAAACAATCTCACAAGATGCAATCGCACAAAGTACACAAAGTATTTTTTGGTGGAAACCCAAACCGGGTGAAAACCACCACCTAACCCTCTCGAGTTAGGATTTTCCGATCAACCAAGTTGATCAAAATCCACTAAACCGAATCAATTTAAAACGAGGGTGATTCAACCTCAATTACAACCATGCTGCTTAGACGAGGGTAGCGTACCTCAACCCCTTCTCTTCATGAGAAGGATTTTGTCTCGCGAAGGAGACGGGAATTCTTAAAGTGAATACTCAACCAAATAACAAAGATAAAACAAAAATCCTATAGAGCCAACAAAGTAATTTTGAACCTAAGCTTCTATAGGAATTAGGATGCTTCCCTTTGAAAGGAGTGTGTCGACGACACAGATGCATGTGCCACACGATGGCGCAACGTCGCTCTCGTTAATAACGGCGGGAGAGCGGGTGCGCAACAGCTTGATGCTCTCAAGAGAATGGAGCTTGAGCTTGGAGAGCAAGAGCTAGCTAGGACACAAGAGAGTGGAAAGTGTATTACAAAGTGTTTCTTGTGTATCTTGGTGTCTCTTGGTATTTCTAGGTGTGTGTTGGTGTGTAAAGGCTCCCCTGTATTTATAGAGGCCTTAGGAAGGCTTTGTAAGGCTTAGGAAAGGTTCTATAGCCGTTGGGTACAAAGCCCAAGAGAATCAGCCCGAAATCAGGAACAATCATTGCTCTGACAGGCTTATCAGACGTCTAATTCTGGCATCAGACGTCTGGAAGTTCGCTTTAAGACGTCTGATTTCAAGGTCAGACGTCTGATTTTGGGCAGGTCTCTTCCTGACTTGAATCAGATCTAAACAGGGTTCTAGCGCAAGTCCATCAGACGACATATAGGATGTCTGGCACTATGTCTGGACATCTGGAAACCTACTTTTTCTGTGGGAATGGATTTCTAAACATTGCAACGGCTAGAAAATCTTTGAGAAGAGATTTTGGGTCAGCCGAGGCAAAACGGTCAATTATCAGACGTCTGGAAAGTCCTATGGACGTCTGATAAGGCTCTAACGGTTAAATTCTTGAGTGTTAGCTAAGCCAGCCAACGGTCCACTAATTGGACGTCTGGCAAAGTCATCAGACGTCTCCTAAGATGTCTGGTTTAAGGTCTGGACGTCAGATTTCATCAGACAGAACTAACTTATCCAGCCGAAATGTTATCAGACGTCTGAATCAACAGTCAGACGTCTTAAAACACTTTATCAGACGTCTGATTTTGGAATTAGATGTCTGGAAACTCTGTTTGAACCCTACATTGGTTTTCTAAGTTCTTTACAGAAAACCTAAGTATCCTAGGGTTGTGCCGGTGTTCCTAGGACTACTGTTAGGGTACTTTGAGGCTCTTTAACATGATTTTCTAAGAAATAAAAAGAGCAAGAAAATAAAGACAAGAGTACTTGAAAGAAAGAACAGAATTCTATCCAATTCTTCTTGTCCTTCCATCTTCAATATATCACTCCTCGCAAATCTCCTCTGTTCTCCATCAAGCTCCTCCAATCCATCCTGGATGCGAGCTCGAGTTCCGTCTAAACACGTCTACATTTGCAATTGACCTGAAATCTAAGACTCCAAGTGCAAATGTTAAATAACACGTGTTTTGTTATCATCAAAACAGATGATCGTGGTGCTCTAGCACCAACAAGGTGGACGATCTTCTGATCCAGGGGTCCATCCGCCCCGAACCTCCATAGTCATCCAAACATCTTTGGGTGTCTTGATTGGGTCAAAAACATCTCCAGTCCCTCATCTTTTCTCTTTAGAGCACACACACACATTTTCAGTGGGACTCGTTATTCAGATCTGATCACTTCATAACTACATCTTGATTCAAACTCTAATTCTACATCTTGATTCCACCACTTGATCCAAAAATGCAGCCAAACCACCTAGGACTACCAGTCAAGAAACCTAAATATCGGAGATCCATGAGAGATAAAATGATTGAGGATGCCATGAAATTCTATGAAAATGAAGAAACCTCAACAACAGTAGGAAACATTCAGGTTGATGTCCCAACAACCACAACCTTTGTCATAACTTGTGCCCAAGTACTATTAGCAGAGGCCAATAAAGGACCAACCCGTGATTTTCTCATTACTGCATACATTGAGATAGAAAAACTGCACAATATTGAATACCTTCAATGTATGACAAATCCTCGACTTTGGAAGCAACACCAAGATAGTCTTGAAAAATAGGAAGAGATAATGAGATTAGTAAAACAAGTTATTGACCAGAAGTACCCGTATATACCACCAACAGAGGATGATCTATCTTGGGACAACATCGAGGATAAATCTGATCTCGGGTTTGAGGCACAAAATGGTTGTGGATTCCCAACCCAAATAGAATATAACGTGCCTGATATTGAAGAAGGTTGGGAAGCTCCAAATGCAGGAAAAGACCATGATGAGCCCATTTTAGAATCCCAAAACTCCTGCAAGTATGAGAGTAGAACTGAACCTCTCGAGGGTAAAAATTCCATCCCTTATTCTGATAAGGTGACCCTCGAAGGTTATTCAGACCTAGATTCTAGTAATTCAACCCACATCCTAAGCCTAGAACCTAGATCTGAAACCTATTTTGAGGATTTCAAGGCCCCAGATGAAGAAGATCAATCTTTTAATGAAGAATATGATTTTGGGCCTCGATTTGATGAATATCCCTCGCTAACATCCTCAGAGGAATGAATCAATTTTTCGAAAGTCATGCCAATCTACGACACAGAAACCGAGGAGTTGGACGAGTAGGGTTTCAATTGGGTCTGCCCTACTAACTTTGAGCCTGAGCCTTTACCAAATAGGGACACCCTTTTAAGCACAGAATTAACATTTAGGCTAGACCCCAGTCAGGCTGCTGAGTATACAACATATGATTCATTCTATGGTGGAACTCATGATCTTGAATCTCATTCAAATTTTGATTTTCGCAAACTCTCCAACGATTTCGAATCTTATCATAACATCGGAGAAAATCTGCTTCCTGATTATAACAAGCCAATTTTCCTTGAAGCCACCTGTGCCACATATACTAAACCTATCAAAACCCGTTCCCTACCCCGACCCACAACCGGACTCAATTTCTATTCCGATTCACCTCTCACTGAGCCGTTTGCAGATGATTCAACTCCATATCTATATTGGGTATCGGGCATTGATCAGACCGAAAATCAGGAGCCAACATTCTGTGATCACCCCTGTAGGGATTCCACACCTTACAATGATTATTTTTCGGAACCCTACTTTGACCAGGCTGACTCGACTCAGCCTAAACCCGAGTTTTCACTTCCATATCCATCAGAACTTCACTGCAGATGGTGGGTGCCGCATCTTCTGATCTACATCTATCAACCCACCAGACTTATTGGGTTTGGGCTGCATCATCAGCCGACTGATCTCAACAAGCAGCTGGTTGGACCAACCAGGCTCTTAATCAAGGTGCTTGTTTTCCAAAATTCCACTGATTTGACCACTCCCTCTCCACCCCATTTTCTGCTCGGCTGAAGGCATTAAATTTAGCGCTTAACGGGAGGCAACCCGTCATCTCAAAAAATAGAGACCCGTCTGATTATCCGTCCGTACTCCACGTTCATTGCACCTTGAGTTCAGCCTTAGACAGTTGATCCCACCTCTGGTACATGTATCAGAGCTTAAAATCATCCGCATCATTCATTTTTGACCCATTCACCCACCCGATGTATCCTGTTCTAAGTCCCTGACCTCAACACTATTTCACACCCTCCGTTTACAATGAGGACATTGCAAAACTTAGGCATGGGGGGGTGATAAAGTGCATACATACAGAACCAAGAAAAAAGTCACGAGTCTCACACACAAAAAATTTGCATATGTCAAAAACACAAAAAAATTGAAAAATTATGAAAAAGAACAAAAAAATGGGGGAGGGAGGAAATTTTGTAAGCCACATATTCATAAGGAGGAGAAAAGAGAAAAATGACAAAAGGAGCACAAAATGAGTCATTAGTAAAAGATTAAGGAATTAACTGAAGTTCTAGACCAGATCAAGAAAAGAAATAAAAGAGAAAGTGCTAAGGAGACACAACAAGAGATTAGCGGGAACGTTGGTCTTAGGCCTCTTGGGCTAGATTCTTTAGCTTAAAAATTCACGTATCCACTAAAATCTGGATAATCCTCAAGAGGTTGAGGAAAATGCGAAGCTTGAGTATTAGGTCTAAGGCTTAGGAAGTATTCAGCCTCGTTAACTGACCTCCGGTTTGCGGGATTCGGTAACCTAAGCACCCCAAATTCACACACAGTTGGGTTCAGTGCGCATAAATATCAAAACCACGCAAAAGAGTTTAATGTTCTGAAAAAGTCACCTAGATTAGTAGAGGCCAATCAACACAAGTTGATTTGGACGAGTTCCTGGTGCAGAGAGGCGGGAAATTCCCCTCGAAGATGCGTAACAACATATCATCTCCTTGGTGCTTGTCTCTTAGGATATTTAAATATCCTACTGGGGGCATGTAAGCACTCTGCTGGTTCAGATACCATGGGCGGTATTATCATGAAATGTCAATCGCCAGGGTCTGAATTCGGCCACGGAATGCCATGGGCGGGATTATCTTGAAATCTCTAAAGCCAGGGTTCTGGGGGTTGCCATGGGCGGTGCTATCTCGAAGCATCGATAGCCAGGAACCCTTGAGGATTGATTATGGGGACGAGGAATCTGATACAGACCGTGTTGAGAAGCTAATCCGAAGCTAGAAATAAAAATAAAAGAGAGAGAAAAGCTCTCCGAAAAAATAAATCTTCTATCTCTCTCTTACAAAAAAAATGCACTGCAAACTGAACTTAGGCTAAAAAAATGTCTCAAGCATGGGTGCTTTAACCGCGGAGTCCAACAAAGCCTAGGTTAGTTTCTGTGGGTCGTAGAAACCTTTGCAGAGGACTGAGGCTAAAGCGGGTCAGGTCCAGATTTTGGTTGGTACTTGAGTACCTCTAGGCCTATTATCGGCATTCCTACCTAATCACAAAAGAAAAGGAGAAGCACTTATCATTATTGTTGACAGACACTCAGGGTCTAGAACGGAAGTTAAAACCTTGAAATTTTTCTAAGGGACTCGCAAAAGCTAGGCATGGGGGTATGATGAGAGCCTAATCATCAGCCATAACTAGCTCTTTTTGACCTAATAAAGAAGATAAAATCTCCTACATAACCTAGAAGAAGGCCTAAATGAAGGAATAAGTGCTCTGAGAAGAAAACATGAATTAAAAGTTAAAACTGCAATTTTACCATTGCAGTACATAAACAGGATTTCTCAGAGGCAAAACATAGGTCAAATGGTCTAAATGAGATAAAAAGTGGGTTGAGTCAATCAGAAATGGGTTTAGGTGCAATCCAGGAATTAAATGACATTTGGTAACCCTAAAATAGACACGCTTAAATTAACAAGGTTTCGGTCAGGATAAAAATCAAGTAAACCCTCTAAAAATCATGAAAAAAAATCCTCTATGGTTTATAACACTTAATTTGGCCTTTGGAACCCAGGTTGACCTAGATTAGGGTCTTAGCTCTTCAATTAACCTAATTTGGGTTTTTACGCAAAATATCTAGTCAAACATGGTCAAACCTAAAATCCAACTTTACCATTAGATTCCTTAGGTCCAAATTAGGTTTGTACCAAAATTTAGACCTAAGGGGAGGTAATCTTGACCTACTTTGCAATTTAGTACACCCAAATCACAACTTGGTCCCTATCTTTTGAAAATCCTTGCAGAGAGGCCCCTAATTTTCTCGCCATCTTTGCAATCAGGTCCTGCTGCCATTGTTAAGGCAGAAGCAACCTCCGGAGAGGTTTAGAGAGGGATTACTCTCTGATTCCTCAGAGATCCCCTCCCAGAAATGGAAGGGAGATTCTTTGAGGAATTCCCTTCCATCTACAGCCAATCACAATCTCTGGTGTGAACCCAATCTCTCATGCGAATGCACGAGGGATTTGGGTATCTTAACCTATTTCCTAATCCAGCGAGCCATCAGAGGCAATAGGCGTGCCCTCCACGCTCTGAAAGCACGGCCTAGTGCCTACAAAAGAACCCACACCTCCGGCCGCTCATCTTTAGCTTGACTTGGCCTGACTTCCACCCCCAATTCGTCTCTTTCTCCTCCGGCTAAGCGTCCAGCAAGCTCTGGCGAGCTCCCTGTCCCTTGCTCTTCGCTCTGCCACAAAACCAGTGGCATAGACATCTTCCTGATTCTCCTTCGTGGCGTGCAATACCCACGCACGCTGCCTCAGCCCCGTCGTCGCCACCGTCTTCCTCCACTAGGCAACGTCTTCTCCTGCGACAGCAGGTACAGCTGTCCTCCCTCCATCCCCCTTCGTCCCTACAATTAGGTTAGAACTACTCCCCGTATTCCCCTCTCTCTTTTCCCCCTGTTATTTCATTTAATCGACCCTCGACCGTCGCTGACCACCTCCATCTTCCTCGCCTCCGACCGACCTCCGACGAGCCGCATCCACCATTCCACCCCTCCACATGGCTCGTCAACTGACTCATAAGCTCCGCCTCACCACAAGGAACAACTTCCGCCCATCAGCCATCCCTCTACACCTCCACTATAGCCCGCCGAGCAACCCCACACATCCGGCCACAGGTTGACCTAGGCATGCACGCCTAGGCCATCCTGCGGCCTGCAGCACCGTGCACCACCTTCGCCGTGCCACAGCGAAGGTCCCCAGCTGGTCTGATTGAGCTGAGAGGCTCATTTTGTGTTTGACAGTATCAAAGCTCCTGCCGCCATTGACGAACGTTGAAGCAGCTTCGCAGCAGCTCCAGGCGTCAGGTCCTCCATGCTTCAGGTGCAACAGACTCGCGCGAGCGGTGCGAAGAGATCTAGCTCAGCAAGGAGTGCTGGGAAGTCTGCAGCTGTGGCAATCGTACGAAGGATCTGCGGGCACGCGCGAGATTGGGGCAGAGACTTTAGTCCCACATTGTGGAAATACGAGGTGCCGCTGTAGTTTAAATTATTTTTGTGTTATCTACTTACCGCCTCCGAAAGCACAGGGGTGAGGTCCCTCACCTGACCCACTTACCTCGTCCGCGGTTTCACCTCGCAGATCTGGCGAGATCCGACCCGACCCATCCTGAGCACACCTCGCGCATCACCCACCTGCCGGTGCGCCTGGTCTCAGGTGTGAAATTCGACCCGATTACCCATGTGGCACTTGGAGAGCGTCCTTGAGCGAATTACAGAGAGAGAGACATTTTGGTAGAGGGAAAAGGGTAGGTTTTTCTCTCTGTGTAGGCAAGATGAACGTTGAGGAAGAAAGACTTAGCCGCGAAGAAGAGAAGAAGTAAAAGAATAGAGACTGCTGAGAAGAAAGCAGAGAAGAGAAGCAAAGGCAGGAAGAATAGAAGACCAAGGAAGAAGAAGAAGCCTTCGTAGAAGCCAAGAAGGAAGAAGGAGAGACGGCAAATAAAGAAGAAAAGCCAAGGCAGAAGATCAAGGAAGTAGAAGCAGAATCTAAAGTGAGAAGAAGAAGACAGAAGAGAAAAGGAAAGGCAAAGTGAAGACTGTAGAAAGCAAAAGAAAAAGGGAAAATACTTTTAAGACGTCTGATCACAAGATCAGACATCCAATTTTACTCTTTTGTCCTAATTACTCTTTACCCGCATACATTCATGTTTGAATTTAAGTTTTGAGTAAATTAGAGTGTTCAATTACATTTTGATTAGTAGTAAATTCCAATTGCTCCCTGTGTTCGACCTCGGATACTCCGATTTTCGAGTAATAAAATTCTTTATTTGTTGATGGCGCTTGATCACCTATACTACGACGTAATTAACTGTTAAAACATGATCGAGCAAAAGTCACCTCAACAGCAAGGTCTCCTTAATGGTGTCGCTCTAGGTCTGCTAGTGGAGCTTAAGGAAAGTGGAACCAACACTGGGATAGTCGAGAATCTCCATAAGAACACTGGCATTGACAAATATCTCACCCATAGACATTAGAGTTAAGCTCAATGTTGAACCCTTCACCTATATTTTTTAAGTTTGCGTAAAATAGGTGACATGCCATGGGGTCAACACTAGGGATACGACTATTTTGAGAACCGACATAGAAATTACACTCAAAGAGACAAAATCTGGTGATATGCAAACTTGCCGCGAATGCTGGGAAAGTAAGTGGGAGTAAGCAAGGTCTCCCTAGTGTTGTCACTCTGGGTTTGCTAGTGGAGCTTAAGGAAAGTGGAACCAACACTGCGATAGTCGAGAATCTCCACAAGAACATCGACATTGACGAATACCTCATCCCTTAGACATTAGAGGTAAGCTCAATGTTGAACTCCCCACCTATATTTTGGAAGTTCACGTAAAATAGGTGACATGCCATGGGGTCCACACTAGGGATGCAAATGGGTCGGGTTCGTGTCAGGTTTGGCTAGACCTATACCCATACCCATTTACAAAATCCATACCCATACCCTACCTATTTACCCATTGGATACAAAAATTCAAATCCATACCTATACCCATCAACCCATCGGGTTCCCATTAATCCATCAAGTACTCATTTATAAATTGATCTTACAAGTACTCAAATTAGAGTCAAACAAGAGGAAAAAATCTATAACACCAAATTATTTAATGTTAGCAAGCTCTCAATATAGGAACTTGGGTTATTCTAATTTTATTGATCTCCATTAAAATTATTACATAAAGAGCCTTTCAAGGGGAATACATCAAAAATAAAAATATAAAAAATACAAAGAAAGACTAAATACAAGTATATTTCAAACAAAAAATCTTCCACTCTAGAATAAATGTTTAATAGAAGCTTCAGAAGCATTCAAATCATGGAGGGAATCAAGAAGAAGATTAAGGTTGGGGAAATGAGGGACCTAGGGTGGGACTGATATATATCTTGGGTAAATAGAGATTTTATTTAGGTATTCGGGTAGGGTACTTGGGTACAGACTCATACCCATACCCATACTCAAACCCGATCAGGTTTTTTACATAAAACCCATACCCGAACTTGATCAGGTTTGGGTCAGGTTGGGTAGATTTCAGGTCGAGTTTACCAAAACTTGCATCCCTATTCAACACCAAGGATACAGCTATTTTAAGAACTGGCATAGAAATTATGCTCAAAGAGATAGAATCTAGTGATATGCAAACTTGTCGCGAATGCTGGGAAAGATAATCTCAAAATATGGGAAATTGACAGGTCTACCAACATGTGGAGAGGTTTAGCTAGTCTAGAGAAATGCTCATGGGCAACCTCAGTAATGAGGAAATGATCGAGGGTATCATTACGAGAACTAGAGGATGAAGCACATGCATGTTTTGGGGCCATAATAGTGATAAAAAAGTACGTTGGTCAATCAATGAAGACAAAATGGTCGTTCAAAGAGAAATCGCATGTGGTTCTCATAATACGATTTTCGGTCAATCAATTGAATTAATTGGTCGATCAAAATGGGAAAAGTGAAAAAATCCAAAAGTTTCACTGGTTGATTTTCTCACAATGAAGGTAAAGAAGCACAAGATCTACACAAGATGGAGCATAGAACATCTAAGAACAAGAAAAACCCAAAAACAAGGATTTCGAAAAGGGACTTAGAGGTTACCATGATCGATCAAGCGGATCAATTAAAAAGGAACTAGAGGAGTGACCAAGGGGGGTCGATCTGGTGAGAACATGTGCGGCACGGAGGGATTGCATGTGAGGAGCTTATCGCATGAGAGGAAGGTCTGTGATAGCAAGCTTCAAGCGGCTGGAGGGAGGTTGAGTGGAGGAAACATCGAGAAGGAGGACTAGGGAAGGAAGATGAAAGGTCAATTCAAGAGGTCGTTGCTGTTCGTCGGTGGCACCAGAGGTTGGTCGATGGCGCTAGCTGTATAGGTGGAAGATAAGGTCGGTTGGGGTGGCCGATGGTGAATGGTGTGGGGTATAGTTGAGTAAAAAGTGATTTGGGTAAAAGGAATAGGAATTTTATATTTGTTTGAAATGTTAAGGTAAAAACATTTTGGGTAGGTAATCAATTAGATTTGGCATAGAGTAGGTGTTAAGAATCAAGATTAGATGAGATTAGGATCGCAATCACGAAATTGGATTCTGTCCTGAAATGGTCGATAAATCAAAACTAAGTTTTGGTTAATCAAAGGTGAAATTGATCGATCAATTAAGGCTCTTGGTCGATCAAGGTTTAAAGTTTTGGAGGGAAAATTCTCACCAAAGATTTGGTCGATCAAATTTGGAAGGTTGATCGATCAAGTAGTTTGGTTGATCAAAATTAGATTTTTGATCGATTAAAAGTGTAAAATATGTCAATCAATATTTTTCAATTACCTCTTTTAACCTTGACAATCCTAGGCTACAACATATAAGGTTAAATCTATCTTTTGGTAGGGGTTTGGTGAAGATACCAACTAATTGATTTTCAGTTTGAGAAAACTCTAAGTTAATTGCACCCTTTAGGACATAATCACTTATAAAGTGATTCCTAACATCAATGTGTTTAGTTCTTGAATGTTGTATGGGGTTTCTAGATAGGTTAATGGCACTAGTATTGTCACAAATTATTTTTTTATTTTTATAAGATAAGCCAAAGTCATCTAGGGTTTGTTTTATCCATAGTAGTTGTGAACAAGCTAAAGATACATCTATATACTCGACTTCTATTGTGGATAAGGAAATAAATAGTATGTTGTTTTCTAGAGAATAAAGAGACTAGTGAATTTTCGAGAAATTGACACGTTTCACTAGAACTCTTTCGGTCAGTGAAACAACATGCATAATTAGCATCACAAAAGGAATAAAGATTCAATGTGGTTGACTTTGGATGGAATACTCTTAGGTTTGATGTGTGGTTTAGGTACTTTAGTATTCCTTTTATGGTATTTAGGTGTGTTTCTTTAGGGTCAACATAAAATCGAGCACACAAGCAAGTGCTAAATAGAATGTCAGGTCTACTAGTAGTTAAATATAGTAGAGAACCTATCATGCTTCTATATAATCTTTGATCTATAGACTTACCAATTTCATAACTTTTGAGTTGAGTGGAAGCTACCATTGCATTTCTTTTCCTTTCACCTTATCCATGGAGAACTTCTTCAAAATCTCCATGGTGTACCTCATTTGAGATATGGATATCCCAGAGGATAGTTGGTTGATTTGAAGACTAAGAAAGAATCGAAGTTCTCCCATCATGCTCATCTTGAACTGATCCTACATAACTTTGGCGAACTCTTGGCATAAAAGATCATTAGTGGCTCCAAAAATGATGACATCAACATAGATTTGAATTACTAAGAGATCATTTTCTTTTCCTTTTGTAAAGAGGGTTGAATCTACTTTGCCAATTTTAAAATCATGTTCAATAAGATAAGTTTTTAATTTGTCGTATCAAGCTCGTGGAGCTTGTTTAAAACCATATAAGGCTTTATTTAATTTATAGACATATGCTGGAAGGTTTACATCTTCAAAACCTGGAGGTTGCTTAAAATAGACTTCTTGATAAATCTATTTAGAAATGCACTTTAAAATTGATGTCGTAAATGCATGCTACAATGAAGGAATTACACTTACGTGTTTTTCGACATCTTCCACAGATGGACAGGTTTTGGTGAAGTAAAATTAGGGTTAGGAGAAACCTGTCGTCCTAGTTCGCAAAACACATTATCAAATACAATTTTTAACGGAAACTCCAAGGGAGTCCCGAGTCAAACACAGGGAGGCAACATTTACTTTCATTGAAATTCACACTTCGTTTTGTTTCTTTTTGATGTTTTAGGGTTTTGTGATTTTTTTGGTGTTTTTGTAATAAAAAGGCAGACAAGATGACTTCACAAAGTGGAGAAACAAATATGATATATCACAATGTCATTCAAACGTCTATTACAATATGCTAAAATATAAAAGAGATAGGGGTGAGAAGAAATCTCCCAAATCGGCTGTTTGGTGAGATGACCGCGCTTGGCGGTGGCTTGAACGAGGAGGGTGAGGTGCTAGACGATGGAGGTGAGATGTAGGACGTTGGGTAGAGGAATGCTTCACCAAAGCTTTGAAATGGGGATGAGGAGCTGGAGGTGATCTTCTATTGGAATGGAGGTGGGAGGATGGCTCTAAGGCTTCTTACGAAGGTAGTGAGATGGAGGACGAATATTTGGTGGGGTATAGGAGCATTACACTAATAATAGGCCATTAGAGCTTGGGAATAAGCTCTAAGGGAGCTTTGGTAGGCTACTAGAGCTTAGGAGTAGGTAGGAGTAGAGTAGGTAGAGATGGTTTGGAAGGGGAGGGGTCATGGGGTTTATATAGTGGAGGAATGGTCTATTGCATGCACGGGTCTTTAGCGGCATTTAAAATGTTGCTAAAGACCCACCAGGGTTGTTGCTACACATTCAAGTGCCTCTACTGGCATGAGGAGGTGCAGATGCAATTAGCATAGTGCATGGAGGACTTCACCCGTTGGATCAGGTGCGGAGGGCTAAGATCGTGAGAAGGAAGCGCACGCTTGATGGAGTTTGAATCTCGCACTTAACGGCAGCTGTTGGATCTTTAATTGCACGGCTCAGAGGCATCCATGGATCGTGCCATTGCTGGTTTGAATGCGTAGATCTGATGACTGAGAGTGCATCCGGTTGTCCTAAATGAGCTCCTTTGATTGCATGCATGCGATTTGGCATGCATCCTTACGTTGCTGGGTGTCGTCAGAATGCGTGTGAGGAATCTAGACTGCTCGATCAAGATGAGCGGTCCAATTTCCACCGACGCTGTAGCAGGCATGGAGGATTGCGGCTCAAACCCACACCTCTCGTTTGAGGAGCGGGTGTGCTACCACTTGGCCAATGTGCTGGATGGTCGTGTGGAGAGCGGTGCGATCGCGTGCCTTGACCGTTGGATGAAGATCCAACGGTTGAGATGAAGCCTTTGCTGTTGTGCTTTGGAGGGGTGAATCTGTCGATGTAGCACGTGTCTCAGCCGTTGGATTGAGGTCCAATGGCTAGGATCATTCCTTGTGTGAAGTTGGGGCAAGGTGGCCCAGGTAGGGCAGTTTGGATGGTGCCACATGGTGCCATCTGGGCTGTTGATAAACGCCAGTTTATCATCATTCTTATGATTAAAACAAACCTAGCTCTTAGGATTTTACTCTGCAAAATGGGTTTTTGGGCTGCATTTAGGCATAAATTAGGTTAGGCATGCATTGCATTTGTTATTGTCTTTTTGATATGTTTTTGTGAGTGTTAGGGATGAACAGATATATAGATCCCTAAAACCCTAGCACTCAAGAAGGCAAACGATGAAGGAGAAGCTCAGACTAGCTGGAACTCAGCTTGATCCAACTCACCACAGCTGGAACCTAGCTCACTTGAACTGGGGTTAGCTCATCCCAGCTCCATTCCTCTAATCTCAGCTGAATGGCAGCTCAAGAGAGTTCATCTTAGCACACCCTAGCTCAAGTCAACTCAGATCTAGCTCAACCTAGTTGAGTTTAGCTCATTTTAGCTCCCACAAGTCCACAGGGAGCTCTAGCTAGCTCGGATGAGTTGACTGGAGTTCACCCTAGCTCAGATCCAGCTACATCCAGCTCCACTCAACTCCAGCCAGCTGAAGATAACTTCATTCCATCTCAGGAAGTGCAAGTCCATCTCCTGGGGACTCAACTTAGCTCAAATCAGTTGAGCTAAGCTACCTTAGCTGCCTCAACCAGCTTGATCCTCCTCAGGAGCACTAGACCCAACTCACCTCAGCTCATTATGGTAGAAGCCAGCTCACTTTAGCTTGGCTTAGCAACTAGCAAAGAACTAGCAAGCTAAGCCAGCTAGAGTAGCTCTATGCCAGCCTCTTCAGTAGCTGGCAGCTCCAGTTCCAGCTTCAGACTTCTCCTCCTCAGCTCCTCTCTTCAAACCCTAGCTCCAATACCTCCTCCTCTACTCCTCCATTAGCTAAGCTAGCTTAGCTTAGCTTAGCTATGCTCCAACTTCCTTGGCTTGTACCACCCCAAAAACCCACCTAACAACTCCACCCAACTAGCTCCACCTAAGCTCCACATAAGCTAACCTACTTGGCGCCAACATAGCCTACCCACCACCTCCAAAAGACACCTAAAAGTGGTGCCAAAACAACCGTAATTGCCCCCTTGTTGGCGCCACTTTTCCCCCCAAAAATCAACTTCATATCCACCACACATCTCCCCTTAAACCCATCTCCACCCTCCACATAACCCCTCCTTCTAGAACCTTTCTTGGTGCCACCTAAGACCACCTTCTAGAAGCTATTTTGGTGCCAACTTCAAGGGGTGCCACCACCCATAACCACCCCGTAGGTGTTGCTTGGGTTGGCAACAATTGCCCTTAGCCATAGGATCCCCAACCACCTCCATCTCTCCATCTTAGCCCTCCATTCCAAGAGTCACCCTAGCCCCCTTCCTACTCTATAGAAACCCACCACCGACCACCATTTTAGAGCATCCTCCATTAGTGTATTATTCCACCTACATCCACCTATACCCACAGCCAAGGAGAAGGAGTAGAGAAGAAGATTAAGGGGGCACATCACTAGCCCCTTTGGTGCCTTCTTCTCCCCACTCTCTTCAACTTGGGCCACGCCAAGGAGGAGGGCTTTTGTACTTCAAGGAGGATGGCCAAGCAAAGGAGAAGGATCTAGGGTGGACATCCACCCTTGGAGAGAAGCTTAGGGCATGCCCCCTCAGGGCTTGCTTTGGAGGACATCACCTTGGCGGAGCATATCAAGGAAGGAGTTGGGGGACTCTTTTCAAGCTCGGGAGCTATCAAGCTTGGAGCAAGAAGCCCTCTTCTTCACCATCTATTTATAGGATTTGTGTTTTCTTTTATTTATTGGAATTTTCTAGTAGTGGAAGCATTCATCTACTAGGCTTTTCTGTAAAATACTTTCTCATTAATCTAGTTGCCTTCTTTGCAATTTCTTTAGTTGCATTTTTAATTGCTTTGTTTTTAGCATTCTTTACTCCCTCTCCCTAATTATTCTAGGCCTCCACTTTCCTAGAGTGAGCTTATGGAGAGGCTCTACTTACCACTTTAGAAGTAGTATATTGAGTTGAGTGTAAGTCACTTTCTCACCTACAATTTCGCATGTTGCCTTAATTTCAAAAGCATAAAAATGATTTATTGAAAAAGACCAAAAAGAAAGTTGAGATCTATTTTGTAAGCAAGAGAATTAATTTTGTGAACATATTGCCTCCTTTGACGACCCTAGATACTCCCACTATCTAGATTTATAAATTTAAGAGCTGATTGATTTTGCGCGTTACAACGACGTATTTTACAAACCACGTAAAATCCGTGTCACTTTTTGGCGCTGTTGCCGGGGAGGCACAGCTTTGCATTGGTCAATTTTCTCTTGGTTGAAGTGGATCTCATCCCCTTCTCTTTCTTTTCTTTTGTGTGTGCAGGAACTATTGCAGGAAGAAAGCGGGAATCTGGAAGCGAGAGCTCAAAGATCCTTTTCTTCCTGTGAAATTCAGGTTGGTTCCCCTTTCTTATCACATTTAGGCTAAAAGACTACCAAAAAAATATTAAACTTGGCTTTCAGGAGCCTAAACACTTTAATTAAGTGGAGTGGTGCCCATAAAAATTCATTGTTTGCTTGAATGTTTCATTAACACCACTCCATTGCAACTATCGGTGTTCTATTTTTCGAGTCTAGATTTCTCTCCGGACTTGAAAAATCAATTCCTAAAACCAAAGGCCTCCTAAAATCATAAAATTTCATACAGTGATTCCAAATTGAGATATGAACATCTGTTCCAAATTTCATATCAATTGGCTTTGTTTAATTTTTAGAAATTCGTGGACTACAGTGGGGTCACACCCTCTAATCTTCCTATTTTGCTACTATCCATGAATTTTTAGAATTTTTATACTCATCCAATTTTTGTAAAATTTATTTTTATAGAATCATTGTAAAATTTTACACATGGTATAAAATCACCAAAATTTTCTGAAGTCGCTGGTAATACTGAAAAGTCCAAAATACCAACGGGTACCATTTCTGGACTTTGACACCAGTACAAGGAAAAATTTAAAACAATTATCAAACAAATTCCTAAAATCTTACAAAAAATTTTTCTGAAATCTGTGTTTGATTCTCTTCAAAGTAGTGATGTTGTTTGAATTGTTTGGACCACTATTTAATACAGAAAGCCTAAAAACAACTCATTGGTAGTAAAATTCTATCCTCGGACCAATTTGATTAGGGTTTTTTTTTTCACTTTTAGAAACAAACAACAAAAGGAAACATATCTTTACCCATACAACTTGATTTCCTCTTGTTTGTGTAATCTCAAACTTGTTTGAAAACTTCAAAAGAAAACCTTAGAAATACACTAAGTTAAATCCAATCTTAAAAGATAGAAATACAATAATTGTGTGACAACTTGCTTTTCATTGGAACCACTTTCCAATTCCTGCACATACACTAAAAAAATTAAAATAGTAGGGAAACAACCCAATTAACACCCTCCACATTCCGTGTGCACTATAATATCCTAGACCTAACTAAAATTTGTAGCAATTTGACCCCTAAGATTTCATCAATTTATGCTTGCTATATAGGACTTAAGTTTTCTCTAGTTAATAACAATTCTATCATCTATATCTGGTGTTCATGCTGAGGGGCCGTGTCAAACGACCAGGCGCGGGTTTGTACAAGTACCTTGGGATTTTCTTAGGAAATGCTTGGGCCCAAACCTCCCCTTAAGCAACTTGGTTAGATTTGTTGACAAAATGGGTATTCACTGTTGATTACTTATTTCCTAGGTAGACCAAGTCTTAGGTTAAATTCTAGGAAGTCACAATTAAGTTAGGTCTAGAATTTGATTGCTTGTGTGCACACTTCTCTCATCCCCATCTCTTCTCCTCCCCTATCATTTCTTCCATTTTGCATAGGCAGCAGTCCAAAACTCCACACTTGGAGGGACCACTTGATTTTGCCTCCCCAAAAAAGGACTTTTCCTACATTGGTCCTCTTCTTTAAAAATGGAAAATCAAAATTGGTCCTCTAACCTGCATGCTAATTTTTCTTTCCCCTATTTCTCCACCCAGGAGCTACCTAATCAGGCCCCTCCACCTAATCTCTACTCTATCATGGCTCAGCTACAAGTTAAGCAACAACAGTTGCATAAGGATTTAACAAACCTAGCCAACCAAGGGAGTCCTGCCACACGTGCCCAAGCTCCACACATTCCACATCTCACCCCTTTTAACACCCGTAAGAGAGAAAATTTGCATAAATCCCATGTTGAGTATAATTATTATTCTGAGGATTTCTATGGTTCAACAGGGAATTATGTTTATCCCAATCATCACCCCACCCAAAATGTCCCTACTTTCCAGGAGAAATTTGCTAATGGGGAGAAATATCTGACTTACTCCTGGACCAATCCAGTTCCACACCAACAATAGAACCTGTTTGGAGGGTATGGTTCAAATCAGACTTATCAATCTGGGCAATCTCAAGAAGACATTAATGCCTAGATGATGAAAACCTTGCAGAAGTTACTAATTCAATGGATTTTGTTAATGACTAATGTGATAATGTATGCGTTGTAGTATGTTATGATTTGAAACAACATGAGTGTTATTGT
Source organism: Thalassia testudinum (assembly GCA_037157565.1). NCBI lineage: Eukaryota > Viridiplantae > Streptophyta > Magnoliopsida > Alismatales > Hydrocharitaceae > Thalassia > Thalassia testudinum. The sequence continues at coordinate 22,561,738 of JAZHRO010000007.1, read as the reverse complement.
GGTGAGTTGTATGGAATACCAATCATTACAACCATTATTATTTACTTATCTAATTTTTACTGGTTTTATTTAAGGTCATTCACTCGGAGGCAATTTATTGAATTACATCGCTCTTTGATCTCAAAATTATCCTCTAATCCCAAAAAGAAGCTTTACATCTTATTAAAGAATGAATGAATGTGAACATGGTTTGCCTACTTACTAAGAATTAATTGTAATGCTTGCAAAAACTAACTTTAAAAAGCACCAAACAATTTATCACTATACTTTAAACTATTTTTTTACAAGTTATAGTATTAATACTTACATGAAAGTACACAATAGACTAAGATGACATAGTATATTAACTTAACTTACTAGTCTGTTATCTACAGTAACACATACAACATTTTTAGTGATAGACATAAGCGTTGCTAGATCCCAGAAAACACTATATACAAACCTAAGGAAGGAAACTGAGGTCTGTAGCGACACTTATGCTGACATTTTATTCTGTTAGTAAATATATTGGTTTATTTAAACAAATAATTGGCTATACTACGTATACGTATATATATATGTTTATATTTTAAATGTATATGTATTTTTACTTACGTATGTACAACATCTCTCTCTCTTTTTCCTTCACACAGATTCTCAACAGATGTTCTTCTTCTGTGTTTACACTTTGGCTTAATGACTTTTACACGCTGCGGAGGAGAGGCTTGTAACAACTGTCATTAACTCTCTTTAATCAATTAAAAATGTGTTTAATTTGCCGGCGTGCTTTTCGAGGGATACACAGCACCTAGAGGATGGGACCAAACCTCTACTAAGCGCACCCTAATTCTCATTAGGCCGCTTAATTACGTTTCGTAACTCAGCACGGGGCATACACAGCCCCACGCACACGCCTCCCCGGGCCCCTGGCCCCACAGACAGAATATGCTCAGATATGCTCATATGTATGCTCGATAAAGGATGTTTCGGGCACCCGGCGGCCGTAATGACTGAAGAATATATGCACATTTTCAAAATATACCGCTGCGTGCGGTTTGCAGCACACGATGTGGCGCTATTCGAGCGCCACATCTGCACTGGAAACCACATGCAGCTGTGGGCTGGAAGCGATTTTGGCCCTCAATTCGAGGGCCATAATTTATTAAAAAAATAAATAAATTATGGAAAATAAAGTATTTACATAATACTATATAATTGTTCAATTAATTTTAAATTTTAATTAGATTTACTATATAAATAAATTCACTAAAGTAGCCTATTTTTACACATTGATTTTGGTGTTTTCTTGGTTAATTACTTATAAATTAGTTAGTGAATGGTCTAATTGACCTCATACAGAGTTAGAATACATACATAAGTATTTTATACACATTTTTATTATATTTTTCCGAATTAATATATGTGTTATTTATGTTTAAATAGCAGTTTCAGTTGGTCTGCTTATAAATTAAGTTAAACTTAATGTAATCAGGTATAAATATATGTAAATTAGCTTAAATTACTTAAAGTATATTAGTCTTAGTATACAGATTCAATTTAACTTAATTATAATTCTAGATTACTAATTTAACTAATTTAATTTAACAACTTAGCCATAAACTTAATAAATTCATTATTTATTATCTATAAAGGATTAAATTAAGATAAAAGATTTTATTTACTTATAACCTACATATACATAGATATATATATACAGTTTTATAGTTTAACTACTTACTGATCTATTCAGTTTAATACTACATATAACTTAATTCAATTTATATATAGTTATATAATTATTGTATCTATTGTCTAAACTAGATCTAAAACCTAAATTACAGTATTATACTTACATAGTTAAGTATACAGTATATATATATAGTTACACTATCTATTTACATATATAGCCTAATATATAGCTTAAGTCTATATAAGTATACTTAATATACAAAGTAATATGTATATGTACATATATAGCTATATAACTATTTTTATTTCTCTTTTGGGTGTTTCATTCTAATTAGTTTACTATTGTTATAGGTTTAGCAGAAGTAGGAGAGAAGAAGGAAAGATTTTACTAAGGAGAGAGTCCTTAGTTCAGTTCTCTCTTTTAAAACTTGTTTAGGATGGGATTCCTGACTAAACTAGCTGACAGAGTTGAGAAAGAGTAGACATGTATGTATCGAAATTAGATCTCAAGTATTGAACAAGAAAATTTGTTTACATATGAGATGAAATACAATCTACTGTCAGCTCAGATCAAATTAAAGTTTGCAGGATTTAACACTAAAACCTATCTGTTACAACCTACTAAAAGTAGCAGCAACAAAACTTCCAGACTCAGCCGCAGCTTCAGTCACTGTCCAAATGGACTAACTGCTGCTGCAGTTAGTCCATTTGAGAAGAAATGTGAGTTTGGAGAGAAAAAAAACATGTAGCTGCAAGATGCAGCACTTTGCTTTGTTTACTGGGATCAGAGTCAAACAAATCCAAACTGAAAAGAATCAGTCAATCCCAAATCTGACAAGGGTTTAATTTCTCATCAAATCACTAAATATTCCAATTCAAATGCCAAAAACCCTCATCAAAAACTTCATTTCAGTTGAAATCCACGAATATCACTGAATTAACTCTTCCTATTGCTATAGACAGCATGAAGGAAGAAACAATTCAATCAATTAAAGCCCATAGTTCAAATCCCAGTTTCATGAAACCTTAAGGAGTATTGAGAACTCCTTAGGTTAGGAAATCACCAAAAACCATTAAAAAAACTTATGAATGCGAGATCAGACTTCAAATTACCACAGTAATTATCCTTAGATCTGACTTGCATTCAATGCATTCAAGACATTATCAAATCAGATTTATGTATGGCTCTTTTGAGATGATTTCTGTCACCAGAAATCCTCTCAGATCCCTTGCCAACAAGGAATCCAAATCAACTTCATTCAATTCGTCAGATCAGGCAGTAAAACCAAAAAGAAAAATCCTTAACATCCACATTGAGGGGAAATCTGACAAACTGAAAATTTTGACCCAAAATCAGGGGCTTTTGTGACCAAGAGTGAGGTGAGTGGGAAGCCCCTTAAGTGCTTGTTGATGCCAATTTCAGATCTGAGGTGAAAACCAATCAGATCTGAAATTGTGTCAAAGTGTATGGGTGGAAGATGAAAAACATGTCGTGGAAAATTAGAAATGGATATGGGGAGGTAGAGAATTTGAAAACATGGTCTTATGAAGTCTTCCCCTCTGATCTGGAATGATCAGAGAAGGTGAGGGGGGGAAATTTAAGCTTAATTCTACTACTACAGCTACTTTATCCTACAACAAAATTAAACATTAACAATTATACTAATTCTACTCTAAACTACTTAACTACAGCAAAAACTAATAAACAGAATTATAAACCTAATATAACAGGAAGAATGGGACCTATGGGTCCTTAGCCGGTGGCTAAGGAGGAAGAAGGAGGAAGATGACTCCAGCGGAGGGAAGAGTCTACTAGTGAGGCTCCAGGGTCGTCCTCAGGTGCTACGAAGTCCTTAGCGACGAGGAGGTCGAGAGAAAGTGATGATTTCACAGCCGGTGGCTATGAAATCAGAGACTGGATGGGGAGGAGGGACTGGAGTGGACGAATGATCACTAAGAGGTGTAGGAGGGAGCGATCCCTTGCGCGAGACACCACTGAGCTGCTTAAGTAGCATACTCAGTGGCTGAGATCACCGCACAGGTGAGGATAAACAAGATGCAACCGGCGGCGAGGATGAGAGGGGCAGAGCGCACGGTGAGCTAAGCAAAAAATCTGACCGTCAGATGAGATCTGGGGAGAGGGGTGATCACACGCGTCGAATTACGTGAAGCTTCCATTCGAATCTAACCACAGATCAAGATCATGAAGAGCGACGGATGACTGAGATTGGTCGTGTTCTTCGCGTGCTACAGTGCGTGCGAAGAGCAGCAGGCCTCTCTCCGAAATAAAGGAAAATTTGCAGACAGACCGTTGAATGAAGGGGTAGAAGAATAGCGTGCAGGCCCATAAGTGAAAAGAACTACAACTGAAAGGGCCTTGCAGCATTTCAGAGGGTCCCTGCGACTTACAAATAGGTCCAAAGGGGAGTTTTTAAGGGCAAGAGTGTAATGCATGATGGACCTAAGTGTAAACTACCTATTTCATAACCTAAATGATGTCCAATTGCCTTCAAATTTTTATATGTGCTTAACTGAACATTTAAGACATTAATTATACTTCTGATTTGGCCTTTCAAACTTAGTTATGTGTTCAATTGACGCATGGATCATCATTTGTACTTTGCTTTCAAAATATCTCATTTTGTGACCTAATTATGAAGTTTTAACACAGAGTAAAGGTTTTAGGTCTTTTTCTTTAATTCCCACACTTAACCCTTTTTATTTGTTAATTTGATGTTGTTTTACTTAGTGTCTAGCTTAACTTCAGCTTTTTAGCCATGATGAGTAGCCACTCATCAGTTACAAAGAAAGATAAAGGAAACAACCTGTCTTATTAGCAATCTCAATGATCAAATTGGGGATATTCCGACTCAAAGACCTATAGGACACTCACCATCCCAACCCACACCAAACTTTATTAATCCTAGGAACCAACACCCGGGTGGATACCAACATCAGAACCACATGGTTCAGCTTCCTATTAACCCAATATCGCAGCACCAACCCAGTTTCTATCAAAATCAGGCCCCCCCACCTCCTCCCAGTGATCACCAAGCTACATATGTAGAGACTTTGAGGAGTGAGGAAACCACCATGGATTTAAGGCCTTCACATTCAAATGATGAAACTGATTCTCAACCAATGCAGATTGACTCCCCTAACCTTAATAAGGAAGAAGAAAAAGAAATCCCAAAAACACCTAATTCAAACACTATTTCCCACTCTCAAAAACTACAATCCAACAATCCAAAACCAAAGTCCTATGACCACAATCCTTTGGACTTATTTGAGCAAGTCGAGAGGAATATTCCCTTCCTAGATTCTCCCCATTTCTTTAAAAAAATTTACTTCAAAAGAGCATGATCAGAATCTAGAATGGTTGGTCCTTTCAAAGATAGCCAGCTCAGTTTTTCAAGGCACGCTACCTTTCAAAAAAAAGGACCAGGGCACATCACTCATCTCAGTTGTCATAACTGACACCATTTTTTTTTGCACCCCTCTCAACTTAGGTACCTCTAGTAATCTCATCCCCCCTGTCTTATTTGAGGAATTTCGATTCAGTGATTTAAAACCTACTAAGGTTCAATTTCAATTGGAAGACCGATCTACCATTCAACTGTGGGGAGCTGTTGAGGATAGTATCATCAAGGTCCAGAATTGTCTATTTCCGGTAAATTTTCTGGTCCTTGACATAGAGGTACCTAAGGCTCTCATTAATGCCATCCTTGGAAGACCTTTTCTGATTATGGCAACAGCTAATATCAATTCTCATTCTAGGAAAATGAATATAAGTTGCAGTAACCATACCTTCTCATTAGATTTATTTCAAGCTACCAAGAGGTCCATTGATCACAAAATTTTTGAGGACATTGATAATAAAATGGAAGCAATATTTGAGAAGTCTATGTTGATCAAATCTCATTCACCTTTGACCACTATTGATCTAGATTTTATTGATTCTTATTCTAAGGATAATTATGTGATCCAAGACTTTCCAGATCAACTAGGGTTTGACTTTCCCCCTTTTCATCTTCCTATTTTTTCACCAAAAATATCCACACTAACTTCACCCATCTTGCATCTCACAAACTCCTTTCCCCTCCCTTTTCTATTGGACCTACCACCCAATCCACTTGAGTTTGGCTTTCATCATCAATTCAAACCATGGCCAGACCCGGGTCCTTTTTCCATTTCTCTATTTTATTTTTATCACTTTATCCTTACCACTCATCTTTTTAGGGATCTTGAGGAAGACACTTTTATTAAAGACATTCAAGTGTCCAACTATTTACATGATTTTCCGTCTTTTGTGCATACCTTCACGCCTGGCTAAATGGCGTAAAAGATAGCACTGGATGGGAGGTAACCCATCATTTTTCCTACTTTCTTTTTTCTTGAGGTAACCAATCATTTTTCTTGCTTTCCTTTTTCCTTTCTTTTCTCAGGTTTTAACCATCCTAAACCCAACCGCTCTTCATTAAGGTGATCCCTTTTCCCTCCTAATGCATGAGGACATTGCATATCTTAAGCATGGAGGGGGTGTTTTTAAAATTTGACGATCGATTTAGGATTTTCAAAACCCAAAAACATGCATTTTTCCTTAGTTATTTTATTTTCTTGCTTGCATACCCATAAAAATAAAAATGTTGAAATCTTTTTGAGAAAAAATTTTGAAATCGGGACTAAGGTTGAAAAATTCACTTTTGGGTACAACGGGATTTAATCTTTAACAAACTAGGGATGAGGATGTGGATCTAATCATTAGAATTTCAGGGTCTATTTTTAGACTAGATCAGATATCCTTCTCTAAAATTCCACCTGAACTCATGATAGTTCAGGTGACTTGATTCTATTTTGTAATATGGAAAATATTTGACTTAGTTTCTAATTCAAAAACTTGCATATCTTGAGGAACTTCTTGTGTCAATTTTCACACACAAGCCAACACTTAAAAAACAAATGAAAATTTGAAAAACTCCCTTGTTTGGACTTAGTAAAAGTCTGAAATAGATCATTGGTTTGAGTTCCCACCGCCGAGAAGGAGGAAAATGCCTCCTTTGAGGATGCGATGTCAACATATTACCTCCTCGACCCTGCTCCATATCTATATTTCATATCTTTAGACGAAGTAATAAAGTGCATTTTAGCAGCTCAAGTGTCTTGGACGGTGCTCTACCTATAGTGTCGGAGCAAGAGCTTGAGTTTGCTTGGAGCACCCCTCTACACCGCATTGTGTTTTGGGGTTGTGAGATCCTGGGTGGTGTCATGGATAGTGCTATCCCGAAGTACTGGCGCCAGAGCCCCCTCGAGGATTGGTAACAAGAATGATGATCCCGACACATCTGTTGTAAGACTAAGCTAAAAATAAGCATGGGGGAGAAAAAAAAAGGAGAGAATAAATAAAAAAATTAACATGCCCCAATAAATGTTGGCTTTTCACAAGCACAAACACAAGGTTTTAAAGGATTCTGCAAGTTGCAAATCAAATTCATGAGCCAGAAAAATCCTAAAAACAAAAATTTCAAGTCATATGAATTAACAAGGGGTTAATTTGTGAATTTTTTGAAGGATATATTGATCCCATTTTGTCTAATGGCTAGATCTAAAAATAAATCCCGATGTTTATCCTTAACAAATCTCGTGCCTCCTATGTTTAGATCAACCAAGGTCCCTTAATCTTTTCTTCCACAAAAGTCAAAAAAATTAGATTTCCCAGAAATTCCATTTTCCAAAAAAAATTTTGAAGTTTTGCTAAGAGACTAGCAAAAGATAAGCATGGGGGTGTGATAAACGGCAGTTTATCATCATTCTTATGCATAAAAACAAACCTAGCTCTTAGGATTTTACTCCGCAAAATGGGTTTTTGGGCTGCATTTAGGCATAAATTAGGTTAGGCATGCATTGCATTTGTTATTGTCTTTTTGATATGTTTTTGTGAGTGTTAGGGATGAACAGATATACAGATCCCTAAAACCCTAGCACTCAAGAAGGCAAACGGTGAAGGAGAAGCTCAGACTAGCTGGAACTCAGCTTGATCCAACTCACCACAGCTGGAACCTAGCTCACTTGAACTGGGGTTAGCTCATCCCAGCTCCATTTAGCTAATCTCAGCTAAATGGCAGCTCAAGAGAGTTCATCTTAGCTCACCCAAGCTCAAGTCAGCTTAGATCCAGCACAGCCTAGTTGAGTCTATCTCATTTTAGCTCCCACAAGTCCACAGGGAGCTTTAGCTAGCTTCGCTGAGTTGACTGGAGTTCACCCCAGCACAGATCAAGCCACATCCAACTCCACTCAACTCCAACCAGCTAAAGATAACTTCATTCCAGCTCAGGAAGCTCAAGTCCAGCTCCCAGGGACTCAGGTTAGCTCAAATCAGTTGAGTTAAGCTACCTTAGCTGCCTCAACTAGCTTGATCCTCCTCGGGAACACCAGACCCAGCTCACCTTAGCTCATTATGGTACAAGCCAGCTCACTTTAGCTTGGCTTAGCAGCTAGCAAAGAACTAGCAAGCTAAGCCAGCTAGAGTAGCTCTATGCCAGCCTCTTCAGCAGCTGCCAGCTCCAGTTGCAGCTCCAGACTTCTCCTCCTCAGCTCCTCTCTTCAAACCCTAGCTCCAATACCTCCTCCTCTACTCCTCCATTAGCTAAGCTAGCTTAGCTTAGCTTAGCTTATCTTAGCTATGCTCCAACTTCCTTGGCTTGTACCACCCCAAAAACCCACCTAACAACTCCACCCAACTAGCTCCACCTAAGCTCCACATAAGCTAACCTACTTGGCGCCAACCTAGCCTACCCACCACCTCCAAAAGACACCTAAAAGTGGTGCCAAAACCACCCTAACTGCCCCTTTGTTGGTGCCACTTTTCCCTCCAAAAATCAACTTCATATCCATCACACATCTCCCCTTAAACCCATCTCCACCCTCCACATAACCCCTCCTTCTAGAACCTTTCTTGGTGCCACGTAAGACCACCTTCTAGAAGCTATTTTGGCGCGAACTTCAAGGGGTGCCACCACCCATAACCACCCCCTAGGTGTTGCTTGGGTTGGCAACAATTGCCCTTAGCCATAGGATCCCCAACCACCTCCATCTCTCCATCTTAGCCCTCCATTCCAAGAGTCACCCTAGCCCCCTTCCTACTCTATAAAAACCCACCACCGACCACCATTTTAGAGCATCCTCCATTAGTGTATTATTCCACCTACATCCACCTATACCCACAGCCAAGGAGAAGGAGTAGAGAAGAAGATTAAGGGGGCACATCACCAGCCCCTTTGGTGCCTTCTTCTCCCCACTCTCTTCAACTTGGGCCACGCCAAGGAGGAGGACTTTTGTACTTCAAGGAGGATGGCCAAGCAAAGGAGAAGGATGTAGGGTGGACATCCACCCTTGGAGAGAAGCTTAGGGCATGCCCCCTCAGGGCTTGCTTTGGAGGACATCACCTTGGCGGAGCATATCAAGGAAGGAGTTGGAGGACTCTTTTCAAGCTCGGGAGCTATCAAGCTTGGAGCAAGAAGCCCTCTTCTTCACCATCTATTTATAGGATTTGTGTTTTCTTTCATTTATTGGAATTTTCTAGTAGTGGAAGCATTCATCTACTAGGCTTTTCTGTAAAATACTTTCTCATTAATCTAGTTGCCTTCTTTGCAATTTCTTTAGTTGCATTTTTAATTGCTTTGTTTTTAGCATTCTTTACTCCCTCTCCCTAATTATTCTAGGCCTCCACTTTCCTAGAGTGAGCTTATGGAGAGGCTCTACTTACCACTTTAGAAGTAGTATATTGAGTTGAGTGTAAGTCACTTTCTCACCTACAATTTCGCATGTTGCCTTAATTTCAAAAACATAAAAATGATTTATTGAAAAAGACCAAAAATAAAGTTGAGATCTATTTTGTAAGCAAGAGAATTAATTTTGCAAACATATTACCTCCTTGGACGACCCTAGATACTTCCACTATCTAGGTTTATAAATTTAAGAGTTGATCGGTTTTGTGTGTTACAACAATGTATTTTACAAACCACGTAAAATCCGTGTCAGCCATCCATCTTTATTCTTGTAGAGGGTGCCACAGAGCTCGGATTGGGGTGATTTTTGCACTGATGGACTGCGATTGTCGCTCCGAATCCAACCGTACGATCAGATTCTTCATCCGAAGCCCGTAAAGATGTCGCACTACCTCTTGGCCATAAAAAATATTGGAATTAATATACTGAATCTACAAACTATCCTAAATATAATGCAATGAAGGTTATGAAATATTTATACTATGATATGCAATGCTAGGCCTAGGAACTATCATAAATAAGCATTTTATCATGAATTCACGCATGTTTATCATACGCGTGTTTATCATACCCCCATGCTCACTTTTTGCTAGTTCCTAGCAAAACTAATGTAAATGCTATGTATAAAAGTAGAATTAGGGTTTGATTACTTAGGCGAGATTTGTTGGTTTCTTTAGAAAATTTCAACTGAAAACCTAGTTACAAAAACTCAACAGTGCCCAAGTGTCTACCAGAATGCAGACTGCTCAAGCCTTCGTCTTATTTGAAAAGGGAAGATACATTTTTTTGCTTTTTATTTTTTTCTAATTTTTTTTTGACTTTTTGAGTTTTGAGAGTTTTGGGATAACTTTTTACGGCAACCCAACCCACCCAAGACTCAAAAAGGACTCTAAGTGCTAAGCATCTTTTGAATAGAGTGAAAGACTCACTAAGCAGTCGTTAAACAGACTTCAGGTTTCTACGACCCAAGGTGATCGTTAGCCCATATTTGTGGGCTATTTAAGTATTTAACTGCCTAAATGTTAAGTTAATTTTAACATTTAGATAGCATACACTAGGATGTTAATAAATTAATTCATATTTTTTTCTTAAATGCATAATTCATGTGTGGAATCCATATCTAAATGCATTTAGAATTAGCCTAGAATTGCATGCATTTGATTAGTTAATTAATTAGGTGTATTACATACATTATTTTAATTAACATTGAAGTTAAGGAGTTATGTATAAATAATCCTAATTATTTTATTATTCTTCTTCTTCTCCATCTGCAGGTAACTGCTCCACCTTCGCCTCCTCATCCTGCGCTCATTGATTTTTTAACAACTTCCAGCATTCATGAGGATTTGCTCCCACCTCTTGTGATTTCAAATGAAGTGGCTACAGCTACAAGAAGGGGGAGGAGACGATGATGCTAGGTAGGCCTTCATTCCCTTTCCTCTCTGTGTAGAGAGTGCACCACTCTCGTCCGCTCCACCACCACCAACCTCAACTGTGGCGACAACCCTCCACCACCGCAGACGTGTGACGTGATAGGCCACACCGCCATCTAGAGCTTGTTTGCATTACTGTGAGCACCTCAGTGTGCAATACCTTCGTCGCGACCACCTTCTCGCCAAAGTGGATAGCAACAGCTGGCCTCATCTCGCATGCAACACATGCTACAGGTTGCCTACACCACCTCGCCTCACCACAGCCAGCAGCATGCCTTTGTCTCCCCTTCCATGCATGGCCAATAGTGCGCCCACCCGCGTAGCCGCACCGCACGCACCAGCACTCGAAGTTGTTGCTCCAGCAGCAATAGAGCACCCCCCACCAGCCCTCTCCTGCAGCCCACATGCACAGAGTGTGTGCTACTCTACCAGCTCCGCCCATGCGCAATGCGTGCGTCCTCCAGCAACTTCTCTCCACATAGTGCCAACGCTGCCCCTCGCCTTCAGCCCATGCGTGCCCCCTACCCGTGTGCGATAAGCAGCAGCATCGTTGCCCACCAGCCGCCCACCGGCGCCACCGCCTTCTGGCCTGCAGTCACCCAACAAGAATGCCATGCACGCCCAGTGCACGCATAGCGTGCATTGTGGCACCATCCCACTGCTCGTGTGCCCCTGCCTACGCGTGGAGCTGCTTCATAGCAGCAGCAGCTGAGCACCACCCACCACCTTCCACTACTCTGTCCGGCCACCTCGGGTCGCCTCACACTTCACCGCGACTGCCACTGCAGAGCCTACGCTTCACTTGTCCTCCACCGCAAGCATCATCTCCAGCCACGACCTCCTTCGTGTGCGATCATAAGGGAAAGAAATCCCCTATTTCCCCTTCAGTTAAATTTTACATTCAATGCCATTGCCACTTTATATTAATTTTTTATTATTGTGAACATTGTATTAAACTCCCCCTTGATTGTCATAAATACGATTTCAGCTTGTGTGTTCATTTAAACATATATCAAATGTGGTATTTGACATAACTTTTTGAGCAAATTAGTCATGAACATTGATTTTTTATTAATGCGAGTTTTAATAGGCCACTACCTCCTAGTGGATATGACCCACTCTCTTGTGAGTGGTTAGCTTTTATTATTTTGATTTGAGAGTTTCCTCCACTTGCATACTACAACATGACATTTTATATGCGAAACAATGAAAGTGAAACTCGACCTATCAAGTGGCTTCGTTGCCGGGGAGGTAACAGGCTTAATTAAATCGCATTCATTCATTTGTTCACATTGATTCAAATTTTTGAAGCATATTTAACTTTGTATCTTGTTGTTCTGGTGCGAGTGAATACGTTCTGTGACACACATTCTACGACTCATCATCACACCAGCCATCGTGAGAGGTGTCTCTTGACATCACCAGTGGAGAAATTGTTCGAGCCACCTTACAAGGAACCAGATTGCCAGGAGAGGAAGAATAAGGACGTAATGATCATCCCTACACATTTGGTCTCTGATTTGATTAGAGTAGGATTAAGACTTTAGACTTAATTTTCCTTACACATTTTGGTTTGAGAACCTTGTTCTGGGATATAATTGAGGGGTTTGTTCCCCAACTTTCTTTTGGGCCTGTGTTAGGTAACCTTTTGGGAGCCTGTTCCCTTTTCTTTAGATTTTTACTTTCTTTTGTGGATTGATTTTATTTTCATTGCTTGTGCATAAGTAACTACAAAAAGAAACAAAAAAACACGAGCTGCCTACTAGAAGCTGCCTACCTTAAGACAACCATTTAGGTTTGAATGAGCAGCCTCTAGATTTCTTTTGCTTGCATTTGCATGCATCTTGCATTGCTGATTGTTGGAGGAAAGGTACGTCCTCTTTCATTGCATTCTATATTGTTCACGCATGTGCATTTGGATTTAATTGCAAGGCGACCTAATTGAATTGAAAAGATCTAACAAGTGGTCACATATTTTATTGAAAAAGGATTTTAAGTTAAGGAGGAACACTAAAAATTAAGGACTAGAATTGAGACATTGTGCTGCGATTCAAAATTCAAAACTCAAAATTTTTACAGTGTATGCACACTTGTATCTCTTGCACCACGGCACGCATTTAAACACTCCTAGGTCTTGGAACTACTAGAACAAGAGCCCCCTTACCGTTGGATTCTAAAGTGTTTAGAACTTGAGATCAAAGGTTTTGTAAATCCAAAGAGAGGGATACCCTGTCACAGATTTTTGGGGGTGGTTAAGAAGCACCGCAAAAGCACAGCTTCGAAGGAAGGCTTAGGTCTACTTGCATCCCTTGATCTTCCGTCTTTGGAGTTGCTCTACCATTTGAGATTTAGGGAAGAGCACCTAAGCTCCAACTAAGCCTTTTTAGGCATTTTGTAGGTCGACAATAGGCACATAATTAATTGGGAAACTTTCTTTGTCACTTACAATTTGAATTAAAGTCAAAAGCCTAAATTTGTAAAGACCTAACAAGCCCTTTTTAATTGTGTTTGTAGTGCATGCTTGGTAGGCGATCTCTTAGGAGACAACTTGTGTTTGATCCTGAACCTGAAAGAATCTTAAGAAGGAACCTCCCAAGGGAAGAAATGGCTGGTCAAAGGAGCCTTAAGGAATATTTCATTCCGACCAAGTAAAATGGCCCAGCGCTACGTAGACCTGGAGGAGACAATCCTTATGAGATCAAAAGCAGTACCATATCTTTGCTGCCCTCCTTTTATGGTACTGCTAGGGAAGACCCTTACAGGCACATAGAGGAATTCACCAAGGCCTATTCCATGGTGAAGCTACAGGGCGTTACTGATGATGCCCAAATTCAGACCCTCTTTCCTTTCTCCCTCAAGGACAAGGCCAAGTATTGGTATCATACCCTTGATGATATTAACACTTGGGATGCCCTGAAGAAGGAGTTTATGAAAAAGTACATCCCCATGAACAAAACTAATCACTTTAGGAGGGAAATTTTGAGTTTTATTCAAAAGGATGGGGAAGCTTTCCATGATACGTGGGAGTGCTTTAATGACCTGTTGAGACTTTGGCCACATCACCAGGTGCCTAAGTGGTAACTGGTTGAAAGGTTCTACAATGGACTTAATGATTCACACAAGCAGACTGTGGATGGTGCATATGCAAGAACCTTTCTATCTAAGACTGAGGATGAAGCTTGGAACCTTTTTGATACTTTGAGTGAGAATTCTATTCACTTGAATTTTGCCTATATGGATAGAAAACCTACTCTCATGCAAAGAAAGTTGGAGGCGAATGAGGCAAGGGACACCTAGAATTTAGCCTATCAGATTCGATTGTTGAATCAAAACATGGAAAGGCTTATGTCGAGCCCAGGCTAATTCGTATCTAGCACCTCCACGTCCCAAGCTTCATAATGCTCCATTTGCCAAGGCAATACACACGCCATTGTGGATTGCCACTTGACCTCCCAATTCCCTGAGCTTGTATAAGCGGAAGTGAATGCTGCTCAAGGGTTCCGTCCTAGACCTCATAATGACCCTTTTTCCAACACTTATAATGAGGGATGGAGGAATCACCCAAACTTTTTCTAGAGATAACGGAATGTTTCAAATTTAGGGAATTATAAACCACAACCCTTTCAAAATTAACAAATGAACCAACCTCAAACCTTTGCCCAATCTAAGACCTCTAAGATGGATGAATTGAAGGCAATGTTGAGAACTATGCAAGAAAGTCAAAGTGCCATCATGCAATCTCATGACAAGGCTATACATGAAGTGAAATCGCAGATAGGACACCTTGTTGAGGTCGTTAGACAAAGGGAAACTGGGAAGCTTCCCAGTGTTGCTGAGGAGAATCCTAAAGGAAAAGGGATTGTCTTTAGGGAGCAAGCCCAGGCGGTGACTATTCTGAGGAGTGGGAAAGGAATTTCCAAACTCGATGCTCCAATAGTCTCACCCTCTAAAAAGCCACCCACCCCAACTTTCACCCCCACCAGAGAAGACTTGACCAAATCTCCTCCGCTTGAAATCACCTCATCGGAAGAAGTTGCCTCCATTCCACCCCTTACTTGACATGACAACCCTTCCACCCAGAGATCGGGAGTCCCCTTTCCAGAGCGCTTATCCACCTCTGGGTAGACTTTTGCTGGCTCATCTTGAGCTAAAAATAAGATGGATGAGATCATGGAAACTTTCAAGCAAGTGTAGATTAACCTACCTTTACTTGAGGCTATCAGGTAGATTCCGTCTTATGCCCACTTCCTAAAGGACCTGTGCATGAAAAAGTGGTAATCTAGGAAACAAGTCCAATCAAAAGTTGTTCTGCTTGATTCTGCTAGCTCATTTGTTCAACATGGCACACCCCTGAAACTTAAGGACCTAGGAGCCTCGTACATCTCGGTGGTTATTGGTGACATACAGATTGATGAGGCTCTACTTGATCTAGGTGTGAGGGTGAACATCCTTCCGAGCTACATGTATGTGGGGGAGGCAATCTGAAGCCTAGCCTGGTAGTCCTCCAAGTTGCTAATCGATCACTCAAGACACCATGGGGAATTCTGGATGATGTCCTTGTGAGAGTAGAAGATTTCTTCCTCCCTGTTGACTTCTTAGTTTTGAACAATGACCCTACCAACAAGCCAACCAAGCCCTCCAACATTTTGGATCTCCCTTTCCTTGCAACTTTGCATGCTTCAATCAATTGCAATACTGGGGCATTAAAAATGGGCTTTGGGAGCAGGAAAATCTGGCTTAATGTGTTTGATGCTTATAAACAAGCTTGGCTTGAGGATTGTTCTCAAGTTGAGGTCATAGATGACTTGATTGAAGAGACAACCCTTGCAATGTTATGTGATGACCCACTTCAGCATGTCATGCTAAATGAGCATTCCTATCTCTTGGAGGAATGTGAAGGGGATATACTAGAACTTGAGGTGTTGCTGGATGTTTCTGCTGAGTCTCTTTCCCCATCATCTTTGCCTAAGGTAGATCTGCTACCTGAGATGGGGACATTTATTATGAAACCCTCAACCATACAAGCCCTTGACCATGAGTTGAAACCCCCCCCAAACACTCTCAAGTACGTCTTTCTGGGTGCCAATGATACACACCTCATTATCATTTCGGCTGTGCTATTAGAGGCATAGGAGGGAGCCCTGATTGAATGCTTGTCTAGGTAAAAGGAAGCTATTGCTTGGAGCATTGCTGACATTAAGTGTATAGACTCTACACTCTACATGCACCACATTTATACTGATGACTCCATCAAGCCATTTAAGGACATGCAGAGATGTCTGAACCCTAATATGAGGGAGGTGGTTAAAAAGGAAATTCCGAAGTGGTTGGATGCTAGGATCATAGATCCCATTGCAGATAGAAAATGGGTAAGTCCTATTCATGTGGTGCCAAAGAAAGCAGGCTTTACTGTGGAATTTAATGACCAAGGTGAACAAGTTGTAACTAGACCCTCAACTGGATGGAGGGTCTATATTGATTACCGCAAGCTGAACACCACTACCTAGAATGATCACTTTCCCATGCCTTTTATCAATCAAATTCTTAAGAAATTTGCAGGGAATAAGTACTATTGCTTTCTCGAAGGATATTTTGGGTACAACTAGGTTGCAGTCTTCCTTGATAACTGATTGCACAGCAAAAATACACCAACAAATATGCCATCTTATGTTATTTCCTAGCACTGCCATTGCATATTAGGTAGCTATAGTTGCATTTGAAAATTGACACATGCATGCATTTATTTGAGAGGGGAGGAGAGTGAATAATTGGCCATGTAAATAACATCTTCTTCAAATGCTACCTTGCAATTTCACCATCCTCATTCTTTTATTTTGCTTTGAATTTCTTCTCCCTCACGTGGCTCAGGGCATGGGCTTGCCCTTCTTCGCACCATTCTTTGCCAGCAGCATGCTCTGCCAGCTGCATGGCTGGTCATGCACACCTAGGGCATGGCCGTGCATGCCTCCATCTCCTTTAAAAAAGCCATACTCGCTTCCTTGCGTGGGGGGAGCCTGGACACATACAACACAGTAACCACCTCCAGGCCATCTTCCTCCCCTCTCCCGTCCATACGCAGCACCTCTTCCCACTGAAGAGATACACTGCGAGCAGGAGTAGCCTCACAGTGGTCCCACGACCACCATTGTGAGTTCCACCACTGCCCAGCTCATCCAAGAGCAGGTTGGCATGGTGGGTTCACTCCCAGTTTCCACAGCTCAACACCTTCCCGCCATTGCCGAAGATCCAAGCTTTGAAGCTCAGCAGCAGCAGTAACAGCCCCGCGCGCACACCAGCAGCCGGCCGCAAGATCCTTCCGCACACGCAAGTGCCTTCTAGCGCGCTCGTGCACGTAGAACCAGCTACAACCGGTTGTTCAAGCCACGTGGCACTGTAGCTACTGTTCACGTGTTTCTGCACGACACTATAGCTACAGTGCGGTGATCGGAGAGTTTCTCACTTATCCGGTCACCACGCGCTCTCTCTCCTCGCCGCTACAGCCTCTAGCCAGTCGCCACGTTAGCGCCAGCGCCTGCTCCAACGCCCACGCCCATGTCTGCACCAGCGCCCGCTCTAGCGCCTGCACCTGCGTCTGCACCCGCACCCGCTCCAGTGCCCGAGCCCACGTTCGCTTCCTCTCCCGCATCCACTCTAGCCTGCAGCGCAGTGCGCTGCACTACACAATGTGCTACATTGCCCCATCTCTCTCACACTTCCGCTCCAACGCCCGCAAGTAGCCTTGCGTGTGTGCCCTCTACGCCTGCACCTACACGTGTGCCCACGCGTCCAGACGGCGCCTGCCTCCACCAGACGCCTTAAACGCTCCTCTCTAGTAGCTCTCTCTCTCACTCATACACACACCAAACCTTTACACACTCACTTGTACACACCTATACACACTTATATATATACATATATATATTTATATATATATATACATATTAATACCTATACAACTATATATATATATACAAATATATATACATATATATATATATTTATACATATATACATATATATATCTATATATATATAAATACATATATATATATACATATACACATACATATATTACTATATATATATATATATACACATATCTATATATATCTATATACATATGTTACTATATATATATATATCCATATCTATACAGTTAAATATATATACATATATATCAAATTATAAATATATATATATATACCTATATATATATTTACATATCTATATATATATATATACATAACTACATATACACCTATATATTTACAACCCTATCTATATATATACATATAAATATATATTTACATATATACATATATATATATTTACATACATATCACCTACCTGTATCCCTACGCACTAGTCACTCCACCATGCGTTATATCACGAGAATATCTGCACCAGTTGCTGATATTCCCCGATACTCACGTAGAGAAAGCGTCTCCGCACACACTTCCACACATTCATCCTACACTCCACGCAACACTTCGTCCTGTTAGTTGCGTCTTCCTAGACGTTAACCAACTCGACACTGTGCTACACACCATTTCTCCTCCAACCCCACCCCTATGTGTATAATATATATATATATATCTATATATATATATATAGACTATATTTATTTCTTTACAAGCAACCTCTATTTCTCTTTTGTTTCCTGCTATTAAAAAGATAAAAAAATAGTAAAAGAGAAAAGATAATCCTTGTCTTACAGGTACTCGGTCTTGTGAATTGCAAGACTAGTTTTTGGAACCCTAAATTGGCTCAAAGCCAAGAATAATTAGGCTCAAAGCCAAGGACCTGATTTTGAGGGTGTACCTCAAGAACAAAATTATCAGCAAAAAAAAATTTTAAATAGAAAAAAAACAAAAAACGTAATAAACGCACGGAAGAGATTCATTGTAGGAAAGGCGTAGAAACTTATTCACCTCTAATCCACGCCTCCCTGAGATCGACCTTGGGCCTAAAAGTGACCAAAATAAAATTAACTAGGCCAGGTTAAAAATTTTGTAAAAAGATAGTTAGGCTCAATTTAGGTTAACCACTATATTCACTTCAACGATAATTTCACCATATTAACACTACTTATCCGAGCCTATCACACCTTTTTCTAGCACCATTGCTGGGGAGGTACGCATTGTGGTAAGTTTCTACTCCATTCCTTTAATTTTCTCTTCTCACACCCTTCTCCTCACTGGTGTTTTTGTTTGCTGGTGTGCAGGAAAACTCGTTGCAAGGAGGAGGCAAGCAGAGGAAGTCGGAGATGTGGGCTGATCCAAGGCGGGAACGAGAGCGTGAAGTCACCGACGCCACACTGGAGCTTCGCCCATGTTGCTGAAAAGGTAGGTCTCTCCCTCTTAGCAACTTAGGTCAACTTGTCACCTTAATAAAAAAAAAAACTAAAAACACTTCTTGGGATATCTTGGGGCAAGTGGATTAAAAATCACTTGCTTGATTGTTTGCCATCACTCCCACTGCCCCGGGATTTCCCGCCAAACTTCGCATAGCGAAGATCCAAGAATCTTGATCCTTGAATCTTTCACCGTGTGAAGTATTCTTTGAGGCAAGATTAAATAGATTGACTGCCATCCCTCCTTGCCTCATTCATCCACAATTCAGGATCACATTTTTGGTGGGGAGACTTGGAATTGAGTTGATTCCAACCCCACCACGACCTTTCACGTGCCTTAGATTTGATCCCGAATACTTCAACCCCAACACTTTGATTTTCTCTTTACATTATCTTGTGGGTGAGCCTTGTGTGTGGAACATCATTTTGGTGATTGGGAGCACTTGAATTGAAGTACTTTGGCTCCCTTTCACACTAACCTAAAATTGACTCGTGAATCCACATAGAAATTTCCACATAGGGAAGCCCATTGCATTTTTAGCATGCATTAACTAATTCACATTGAAGAAGGGTTTGTTGGGCTTAGAAGAACTTGTATTTTCTCAAAACTAGGAGGTTGGTTGAATTGGTAATTCAGCAAAATCTTAAAATCCATACTACTTAAGGCTGAAATTCTAAAAACCATTCACCAACTAAAACTTGAATTTGGGGAGACTTCCCCATTGCATGCTTGGTTTAGACACTTTCTAAAATCAATGCACTTGGGCATTACCTGTAAACAATGCCTTTCACATTCCTGAAGCACTTGATCCTAAGCCTCTAATTAAAACTGGTAGCAACTTGACCCTTATTAAGGATTGGAGGTCTAACTACCTGCGTGTAGCGCCTACGTGCTAGTATGGGTTCCCACGTGCTATCGGGTGTCTAAGACTGGGGCGAACGGCCTCTCAATCTGGCCCGATGGTTCTACGGTGCTCGCATTTGGTTCCGTAGGTCGTGATAGTAGGTAACTTAGATCTTTAGGTCTAAGGGCTCACTGTAGAGGTTAGGACTTTGATTGTCTTGATTTGTCATCAAGTGTACCTTTGCGACGTCATTTCTCTCATCCCCTTTTCCCTTCTTATCCCCCCAATTCTTCCTGCAGTAGTGCATGTTTAGGAGGAGGTCACAAAACCCTGAATTGTTTGAATTCTCTGATAATTTTAGAAGAAAAGAAGCCGAATCGCATCCTCCTCCACAAACATGGCTACATGCTCATCCCCAAATCCTGAGGGAGGAAACCGCGCTCAAAACCCACCAGGTGGTGGAGCCATGGATCCCATAACCTGCCTCCAAGCCCAAATGGAAATGTATAATGAACAAATCAAAGCCATTAGGGAAACCTTGGAGGAAATTCAAAACCCTCCAGAATGAGAGGAGCATAGGTCTCTTAGCTCTTATCAAAATCCCACTGCTACAGAGACCATAGGACAAATTCGAATCCCCATGGGTGGGGACGATTTTGAATTGAAACCCAACATAATTGGCCTGATTAATTTCCACTTTCATGGTCTTGCAAGTGAAGATCCTTTTCTCCATTTGGAAGACCTAACCCAATTGGCCGAAACGGTTAAACCAAGAAACATCGGGTTAGCTATTGTCCTCATGAAAATGTTCCCATTTTCGTTGTGGGATAAAGCATCGCAATGGTTACACACCCTTGGGAGAACCATCCATTCTTGGGAAGAGATGCGAGTAGCATTTCTCAAGAAATTCTTCCCAATCGGGTGAACTAATGCGCTTTGCCGTGCTATAACTTCCTTTACGCAACAAAATGACGAACAGTTTCATGAGGCTTGGGAGAGGTATAATGACCTCCTCCGGAAGTGTCCGCACCACGGTCTACCTAAGTAGCATATAGCCCAAATTTTCTATTATGGGCTAAATGAGACTTTGAAGCAGATTGCAGATGCTTCTTGCGGAGGGAATTTTATGAATAAAGACGAGAATGGAGCATTTGAATTATTTGAAAACATGAGCGAAAACTCAATGAACAATGCCTCCATTATCGCCTTTAATCGTACCAGCCTGCCCCGTAATGTTCATGAAGTTGACATGGGGCCCTCCCATTCATCCACTAAGATGAAGTATCCGTCGTGCACAAGAAGCTGGACGAGCTTCTGGCCAATCCCACCCGTTCTATGGCAAACACCCCTACCTTACCACTTCGTCACAATCCCAATCCTTCCAACGCCAGGCTTATCCCTAATAACTCCGTGAGATCTTCCTTACCGAGTGTCGTGCCAAGCGATTCGGTAAGTCATGTGGATCTGGCTTCTGCAAGACAGTATTTTGACATGGAGGACCAAGCCTCCATGTGCTCGGAAGCATATTTACATGTGGACTTGTCTTATGGCTTAGAAGACGCTTGCGCCCTGGGGAAAAACTCATTCTCTGCCACTTATAACCCAAGGTGGTGAAATCATCCGAACTTCGATGGTCCAGCAACTCGCAGCGCCAAAACCCTACGAGTGGGCCAATGCGACCGTCCGCACCCGTCATCCCAAGGGCCCAGTCTAATCCTGTGGCGAATCCGCCCTCGGGTCCTTGCATACCGCAAACTGAACACGCATCAAGTCCTCTTGATAAATTGATGCGAATGATGACGGAAATGTCAAAGCGCCATGAAGAGAACATGACCTCTCTTCAGCTCCAATTGGCGCAGCAGAACACTGAGATCAGTCAACTACACATGGTGACTCGATCTCAGGGCACTATTCCAGCCCAACCTGTTCCCAACCCACAAAATTTTATACCCCGTGGTCCTCAACCACAGGTACAACCTTCTTATGGGCAAGTTCATCTGATTCTGCAGGCTCCGAGCATTCCACCAGGATTTCAGGCTAATCCCGCTGCAACACCTCACCCTTATGTCCCTATTGTGAACCCTCCTCTGCCTTATGATCCTACTGGACCTGCAACATCCAATGCGATTACTACGAGGAGCGGTAAGCAAACCGTCGATTTGCCTCGACCTGATCCTAGCCCATCTTCTTCATCGCCCTCTCATTCGGGATGCGCACCGCATTTGCGAGAGGATGATACACCCAAATTGGTGCCAAAATCGATCCCATTCCCTGAGGCTCTACCGAGGGAGCCAAAAAGCATGAAAAAAGATACGCAGGCCTTTGATAACCTGTGTAATCTATTCAGGGATGTTGAAATCAAGGTACCCCTGTTAGAAGCTATCGACCACATACCTACTGTCGCCCGATTTTTCAAAGACTACACTACACCCAGGCGACAGTCAAAGAAAACAAAGAATCCAGTGGTTCTCTTGCCTCATGCGAGTTGTGCTATACTATCAAATCTACCACCGAAGAAGAAAGATCCAGGCACACTGCTTATTTCTTGTAGCATCCAAGGCTGCAATTTTAATCGTGCCCTGCTTGATCTAGGATCTTCCATAATCTTATACCAACCATCAACCTCGAGAAATTTTCCTTGGGAAATCTGAAACCCACACCTGTTACGTTACAGTTGGCAGATCGTTCTGTCAAAATACCAAAGGGTGTGGTGGAAGACATGGTGGTTAGGGTCAACAATCTCTATTTTCCTGTTGACTTTCCTGTTTTGGATATGGAAGTTCCTAGCTCACTTTCTGATTGTCCGATCATCCTTGCTCGACCTTTCTTGGCCACAGCCTACACCCATATCGATTGTGAGTCAGGCTGTATTGAGATTGCCGTTGGATCTGAGAAGCTTAAGCTTAACATCTTCAAGGTAACCAAGAACTTTGATTGCAATTGCATCGAGGATGACACATGTGACAAGGACATCGCCATCAACACGTGTATCGGACTAATTGGGACCTATTCTAACTGCTGTGGATTGCCTTTAAACACAGATGATTGCCTGATCAACACATATTGTGACGTTCCCCCATCCATCCCTATTCTAGTACCTTCTTCTGACCAGACTTCTGATGAGGTTTTCTCCGCTTCCTATACCTCGTGGTCTGAGTCATATTCGGGCTATTCACCGTCGGTCCACACTCTTGAAGATCGGATTTCCCTTTCTTTCTCACCAAATCAGGCGAAATTGCAACTCCACACTGGGACCTTGATCCCAAATACTACTCACTGGGGCTATCAGTTTTTCGATCCATCTATCCAAGATGCCCTCTTCTTGGCCAATCTGAGGGCCAATTTCTTCCTCCTAAATTATTTTCTTCTAATCCACTTGGGACACTCTCGTCCCAAGAAATGGCAGATCTTTCACCATCCACTCCCGAACTGAAAGAATTGCCTGATACGCTTAAGTATGCTTTCTTGGGACCAAATGAAAAGCTCCCCGTAATCATCAGTTCAAAATTGACCAGGGAGCAAGAGTGCAAAATAACAAGGGTCCTTATGGAACACAAGGCTGCCATTGGATGGTCTTTATCAGACTTAACTGGGATTAGCCCCTCCAACTGCACTCACCATATATATACGGAGGAAGAGGCTTGACCTTCCCGCGAGATGCAGTGACATCTCACCCTAACATGCAAGAGGTCGTTAAAAAGGAAATTATTAAGTGGCTGGATGCGGGTATAATATACCCAATCAGCGATAGCCCCTGGGTGAGTCCGATTCACGTCGTGCCCAAAAAGGCGGGACTCACCTTCTGTCTCAATGACAGGGGCAAATCCATCCTACATGTACTCCTACATCTTGGAGAGTGTGTGTAGATTATAGGAAACTCAATGCTGCAACTAAGAAAGATCACTTTCCGCTACCTTTCATTGACCAAATCCTGGAGTGGTTAGAGGGAAATAAATTTTTCTGTTTCCTGGATGGATTCTCAGGATATAACCAGGTGGCAATTGTCCCCTAGGACCAAGAGAAAACCACCTTTACCTGCCCTTCGGCACCTTTGCATTTAGAAGGATGTCGTTCGGACTTTGTAACATGCCAGCAACCTTCCAGAGATGTATGCTGGCGATATTCCATGACATTCTCGAGGTTTTCATGGATGAATTTTTGGTCTTTGGACCCTCTTTTGATGACTGTCTTGCCAACTTGACCCGTATCCTTAGGAGATGTATTGATGTGAACCTCTTGCTTTCTTGGGGAAAAAGTCATTTTATGGTACACGAGGGAATTATTCTCGGGCATATCATCTCCGATAGGGGTATCGAGGTTGACAGAGCTAAGCTTAATGTAATTGCTGATTTACCTGTGCTTAGCTCTATCAAACAAATTCGCTCCTTCTTGGGACACGTCAGTTTTTATAGGATATTCATCAAAGACTTCTCCAAGATTTCTCGACCTTTAACTCACCTCCGATTGACCGATGTGCCCTTCGATATGGGCCCCGATTGCATACGAGCATTCACGCAGCTGTGTGATGCTATCACCAAGGCCCCTGTTCTCCAGCCACCTGATTGGTCCCTTGACTTTGAACTCATGTGTGATGCTTCCGACCTTGCAGTCGGAGCCATCCTGGGACAAAGACACAATAGACACCCCTTTGTGGTGTACTGCGCTAGTAAGATGTTGGACGAGGCCCAGTGTAATTATACAACCACTGAGAAAGAACTACTGGCAGCCGTCTTTGGGTTGGAGAAATTCCGCTCTTACCTTTTGGGCTCACATGTTATTGTATTCACTGACCACATGTCCATTCGCCATCTCATACATAAGAAGGATGCCAAGCCTAGACTGATTCGTTGGATCCTTCTGCTCCAAGAATTTGACATTGAGATCCGTGATAAGGCCAGAGCCCAGAATGTTGTAGCTGATCGTCTCTCTAGACTGGACCTTGACCACATTGGACTAACCCTGCCGATCAATGAGATTTTTCCCGATGAGACCCTATTGGAAATTAATGTGGCAAGTGGACCTTGGTATGCCGACATTGCCAATTACCTTGCTTCTGGTTCCCTTCCACGTAGCTGGCCTAAAAACTAGCGAGAGAGTCTCATTGCAGAAGCGAAGTATTATTTCTGGGATAATCCACTTCTTTTGGAATAGGTGCTGATCAGATCATCCATCGCTCTATTCCTGACAGCGAATTCCCCAGTGTGCTATCCTTCTGCCACGACCAGGCCTGCGGAGGCCATTTCTCTAGGAGGAAAACTGCAGCCAAGGTGTTGCAGTGCAGTTTCTTTTGGCCCTCCCTTCACCAGGATGCACACAATTATGCCAAACATTGTACTAGGTGCCAGTCGTTAGGGTCAATGTCACTTCGTGACATGATGCCCTTGCAAACCATCCTAGCTGTGGAAATCTTCGACATTTGGGGAATAGATTTCATGGGCCCCTTTCCTCCTTCAAACGGCTTCGAATACATCCTCGTTGCTATTGATTATGTTTCACAATGGATCAAGGCTATTCCCATGCACCATGCTGACCATGTCATATCCACTCGATTTGTCAAAGACCACATTTTTGCGCGTTTTGGGATCCCTCGAGCCATTATCTCAGATGGAGGAAGCCATTTTACCCATGCTTCTTTTTGGGCACTTCTGAAGAAATATGGAGTCCACCATCGTATCGCATCTCCGTATCATCCTCAGACGAACGGCGAGGCTGAGGTGCCAAACTGGCAAATCAAGCAAATTCTCCAGAAAATGGTTTGGCCTGATTGTAAGGATTGGTTCGACAAGCTGATTGTTGCACTTTGGGCATATCGGACCGCTTTCAAGTCTCCCCTAGGTATGTCTCCTTATAGAATCATTTACGGGAAGCCTTGTCATTTGTCCGTGGAGCTGGAGCACCACACTTATTGGGCGGTTTGCCAATGTAACCTTGACCCTGACCTGTGTGGTCGAGAAAGGAAACTCCAACTCCAAGAGTTGGAAGAGCTCCATTGTGAAGCCTATGATTCTGCCTTAACTTTCAAGCAACGCACTAAGGCTTTTCATGATAGCCGAATTCGGCGGAAGGAATTTGAGCCATCTCAGCAAGTTTGGCTTTGCAATGCCCGACTCAAATTCTTTCCAAGGAAATTGAAGTCCAAATGGACTGGTCCCTTCCTGGTCTCGAGACCATTTCCCAATAGGGCCGTTGAAATTGAAGATCCCAAATCTGGATGTAAATTTACGGTCAATGGGCTGCGTTCGAAACCTTATCTTACTCATAAACCTGCCCCCGTTGGAGAAACTGTTGCCCTGCTGGAGGGTAACTAATTTCGTGCCTTATCCTGAGTCCAGCTAGGGACGTTAAATTTAGCGCTCGTTGGGAGGCACCCCAGCAACACTCCTCCACTATCACGTACACTTCACTTCACACCTTTTCACTTCACCACCCACCATCCACCCACCCTACCACCCTGCTAAATACCTTGCACCTCAGCTCTCGTTCCCCAATCCTTGGACCTTCCTCTACTCTACCTTGCATGCATATGAGGGCATAGCATCGTTTGGCATGGGGGGGTGGATAGGCATCTATAGGATCTTGGTATTATTTGGTACCATGCAGCTTCCATCCATCTGTTAATATGTACATAAAAAAAAGGGTGTTTAGTAATGATCTGAAGGCTGAAACAAAAAATACAATAAGTGTTTATGGATATTTAACCGTTGTTTTGAAGACTTTCCAGGCCACAGAAGCATGATTCGCTCAGGCTCGGCTTAATTCACTTGAGCTTTGACAAGATAAATCAGAATCTCTCCTAACTAAGGATGTATTCTTGTACGTGAGACATCAATACAGGATTCATTCATTTGCTTCTACTCGAGAGCCTAAGTAATCTTGGTTCACACTACAGATATCAAGAAAGACAAGGTGAACATAAGATCCAACCCTAGTGTTCATTAGGGAAGGTGGAGTCCTTACCTGTGTGCGCAGGTAGACTTTTTATCCTAGGCTTTAGTCTTGTGTCTAGGAGAAACCCTTTCCACCAAAAGAAAAGTGTGCTCCTTCAAATAAAGTTGTAAGAGATATACTGACACGTGTTTCAAAAAAAAGAAAAGAAATGCAAATAAGTCAGTATATCTCGCAAATATCTGTAAAGTCTTCTCCCTAAAAATTTTTTCAGGGCAAGTTACAAATACCCTGTTTCTACCATATATTCTTTGAGCCACAAATGTGATAAAATGGGAGTTGAGTTTTCCATCATCTTTTTAAGGGTCAATCCAAAGACACGAGCTGAAACTGGGACCAGCCTACACTTAAAGATTCATGAAACCCTGGGGTTGAGTCTTAATGTTCATCTGGTCAGTCTTGATCCTTCACTATGCATAAGCCATAATCTCTTGAGCTCTCGAGTACGGCAAAAACATTCTGAGTCCTGGAAATCGTACTTAAGGTTTAAATATTAAGAGTCCAGGTTAGTCGAGAGATGGTCTATGTCACGTAAGACTTAAAGTACTAGTAGTCTTCTCTGCAATTGGTTCTCACAATATCCAACAAATAAACACAACCATGACACCTCAGAAGAAAATCTTCAGCTTAAGATCATTTCTAAATACAATAAAAAATGTTTTGCTAGGGACTAGCAAAACATAGGCATGGGGGTATGATTAAACAGCAAAATACACCAACAAATATGCCATCTTGTGTTATTTCCTAGCACTACCATTGCATATTAGGTAGCTATAGTTGCATTTGTAAAATTGACACATGCATGCATTTATTTGAGAGGGGAGGAGAGTGAATAATTGGCCATGGAAATAACATCTTCTTCAAGTGCTGCCTCACATTTTCACCATCATCATTCTTTTATTTTGCTTTGAATTTCTTCTCCCTCGCGTGGCTCAGGGCATGGGCTTGCTCTTCTTCACGCCATTCTCTACCAGCAGCATGCTCTGCCAGCTGCATGGCTGGTCATGCACACCTAAGGCATGGCCGTGCATGCCTCCATCTCATTTTAAAAAGCCCTACCCACTTCCTTGCGAGGGGGTAGCCTAGACACATACAACACAACAGCCACCTCCAGGACATCTTCCTCCCCTCTCCCCTCCATACGCAGCACCTCTTCCCGCTGAAGAGATACACTGCGGGCAGGAGCAGGCTCACAGTGGTCCCACAACCACCATGTAAGTTCCACCATCGCCCAGCTCATCCAAGAGCAGGTGGGTGTGGTGGGTTCACTCCCTGTTTCCATATCTCAACACCTTCCCGCCATTGCCGAAGACCCAAGCTCTAAAGCTCACCAGCAGCAGCAGCAGTAGCCCCACGTGCACGCCAGCAGCCGATCGCAAGTTCCTTCCACGTGCGTAAGCGCCTTCCAGCAAGCCCGCGCACGTAGAACCGGCTCCAACCGGTTGTTCAAGCTGCGTGGCACTGTAGCTACTGTTCATGCATTTCTGCATGACACGTAGCTACAGTGCGGTGACTGTAGAGTTTCTCACTTATCCGGTCACCGCACGCTCTTTCTCCTTGTCGCTACCACCTACAGCTAGTCGCTGCATCAGCACCAGCGCCCGCGCCCACGTTTGCAGCAACGCTCGCTCTAGCGCCCGCACCCGCGTCTGCACCTGCACCCGCGCCTACTCCCGCTTCTTCGCCCGCATCCACTCCAGCCCGTAGCGTAGTGCGCTGCGCTACGCAGTGCACTGCGTTGTCGCATCTCTCTCACACTTCCGCTCCAGCACCCATGAGTAGCGTTGCACGAGTGCCCTCTACGCCTGTGCCTGCGCGCGTGCTCACGCATCCAGACGACGCCTGCCTCCACTAGAAGCCTTAAACACTCCTCTCCAGCAGCTCTCTCTCTCACACATACACACACCAAACTTGTACGCACTCACGTGTACACACACACACACTTGTGCACACCTATACACACACATATATATATACATATATATATTTATATATATATTAATACCTATACAACTATATATATATACATATATATATACATATATATTTATTTATTTATAGATATATACATATATACATACATATATTACTATAATATATATACATATACACATACATATATTACTATATATATATATATACATATACATATCTATGTATATCTATATACGTATATTACTATATATATATATCTATATCTATACTGTTAAATATATATACATATATATCTAGTTATATATATATATACCTATATATATATTTACATATCTATATATATATATATATACATAACTACATGTACACCTATATAATTACAACCCTATCTGTATATATACATATAAATATATATTTACATACATATCACCTACCTGTATCCCTACGCACTAGTCACTCCACCACGTGTTATATCATGGGAATATCTGCATCAGTTGTTGATATTCACCGATACCCGCGTAGAGAAAGCGCCTCCGCGCACACTTCCACACATCCATCCTACACTCCATGCGGCACTTCGTCCAGTTGGTTGCGTCTTCCTAGACGTCGACCAACTCGACACTGTGCTACATGCCAATTCACCTCCACCCCTACCCCTATATATATTATATATATATATCTATATATATATAGACTATATTTATTTCTTTACAAGCAACCTCAATTTCTCTTTCGTTTCCTGCTATTAAAAAGATAAAAAATAGTGAATGAGAAAAGATAATCCTTGTCATGCAGGTACTCGGTCTTGCGAATTGCAAGACCAGTTTTTGGAACCCTAAATTGGCTCAAAGCCAAGAACAATTTGGCTCAAAGCCAAGGACCTAATTTTGAGGGTGTACCTCAAGGACTAAATTATCAGCAAAGAAAAAAATCTTAAATGAAAAAAAAAACCAAGAACATAATAAACGCACGGAAGCGATTCGTTGTAGGAAAGGCATAGAAACTTATTCACCTCTAATCCCCGCCTCCCTGAGATCGACCCTGGGCGAAAAAGTGACAAAGATAAAATTAAGTAGGCCAGGTTGAAAATTTTGTAAAAAGATGGTTAGGCTCGATTTAGGTTAACCATTACACTCACTTCAACGATAATTTCACCATATTAACACTACCTATCCGAGCCTATCAATGATTAGGAGAAGATGACGTTCACGAGTCCTTATGGTACCTTTGCATTTAAGTGTATGCCATTTGGACTATGTAATGCACCTACAACTTTCCAGAGGTGTATGATGCCCATTTTCTTGGACATAATTGAAGAGTGTCTTGAAGTGTTTATGGATGATTTCTCCTTTTACAGATCCTCTTTCGACCAGTGTCTCCTACACCTAGAGAATGTGCTAAAATGATGTAAGGATGCTGGTTTAGTCCTCAGACGGGAGAAAAGCCACTTCATGGTACAGAAAGGAATTGTACTTGGGCATGTTGTGTCTGAGCGAGGCTTGGAAGTAGATAAAGCCAAGGTTGATTCTATTTCCAAACTTCCATTGGCAATGAATGTCAAACAGATTAGATCCCTTCTGGGCCATGCCGACTTTTATAGGTGCTTTATTAAAAATTTCAGTAAAATTTCTAGGCCACTTTGTGACTTGTTGGTGAAGGAATCTTCCTTCAATTTTGATTCAAAGTGTATTGAGGCCTTTCAAACTCTGAAGGAGGCCTTGATCTTTGCACCTATTCTCCGAGCTCCTGATTGGACACTCCCATTTGAGCTGATGTGTGATGCTTCGGATTATGCAGTGGGAGTACTCCTTGGACAAAGGGTTGAGGGAAGACCTCATGTGCTGCACTATGCTAGCAAGACTTTAACTGAACCACAACAAAACTACACCGTCACTGAAAAGGAATTAGTTGCTGTAGTTTTTACTCTGGAGAAGTTTAGGTCTTATCCTCTTAGGTCTAAGGTGGTTATTTTCACTGATCATGCGGCAGTGAAGTATCTGATTGCTAAGAAGGATTCTAAGCCACGTCTGATTAGGTGGATCCTACTCCTTCAAGAATTTGACTTGGAGATACGTGAAAAGAAAGGAGTAGAAAATGTTGTGGCTAACCACCTGTCTCGCCTTCCACTTGATGACTCTCCATCTGGA
Organism: Thalassia testudinum; assembly: GCA_037157565.1. Taxonomy (NCBI): domain Eukaryota; kingdom Viridiplantae; phylum Streptophyta; class Magnoliopsida; order Alismatales; family Hydrocharitaceae; genus Thalassia; species Thalassia testudinum. The sequence goes on along the minus strand of JAZHRO010000007.1, from coordinate 22,530,628 downwards.
GACATCTGCGAGACATTTCTTGATGAAACCCTTATGGTGGTAATACCAACTTCACCTTGGTATGCTGATACCATCAATTACTTGGTCACTGGAGAAACTCTTGGCTCTTGGGATGAGCAAAAAAGAAAGAGATTCATTTCTCAAGCTAGATACTTTCATTGGGAAGAGACTGAATTATTTAGAATTGGACAAGACCAAGTATTGAGATGATGTGCGCCTGAAGAGGAGCAACAAAGTGTGCTGAGCTTTTGCCATGCACTTCATTGTGGAGGAAACTTTGGTGCTAAGAAAATTGCTTTTAAGGTTCTTCAGTCCGATTTTTTATGGCCTTCATTATTTAAGGATTCTCATGATTACACAGCAAAAATACACCAAAAATTGTGCCAACTTGTGCTATTTCCAAGCATTACCAGTGTATATTAGGTAACTATAGTCGCATTTGTAAAAATAAACGCATGCAACCATTTATTTGAGAGGGGAGGAGAGTGAATAAAATGGCCTTGAAATTAACGTTTTCCTCAAGTGTTGCCTCGCAAAATCACCATCCTCATTTTTTATTGACTTTGATTTTCTTCTTCTCGGCAGCTGCAAGGCATGGCAGCTCTTCCTCGTACCATTCTCTGCAAATGGCTTGCCCTGCCTGCCGCATGCACAGCCATGCACAGCCAGGGCATGGCTGTGCTTGCCTTCTTCCTCTTTGTAAAGGGCATGGCTATCTTCTTTGAAAGTGAGCCTAGTCCAACAGAAAAAAAAACACACCAATAGCAGCTCCTTCTCCAGGCCATCTCCTCCCCTCTCCCCTCCATACACAGCCTCTCCTCCTCTTGAAGAGCCACACTGCAGGCAGGAGCAACTCACAGTGGTACACAACCACCACTGTGAGTCCCACCACCGCCCAGCTCATCAAAGAGCCAATGGGCGTGGTGGTTCTCTTCTCTGATTTTGTCGTCAGCCATTTCCGCCATTACCGCAGGACTCAAGGTCTGAAGCTCTGTAGCAGCAGCAGCAGCCCGCATGCACGTAGGCACCGACCGCAGCCTCTTTCCGAGTGCACAGGCACCTTCCAACGTGCCCGCGCACGCCACACCGGCTGCAACCGGCTATTCAGAGCGCGCGGCATTGTAGCTACTATTCACACTAGAGAGTGTGACACTGTAGCTACAGTGCGGTGACTGGAATGCTTCTCACTTATCTGATCACCGCGCACTCTCACTCCAGCCCACAACCACTTCCAGACTGTTCCTGCTCCACGCGCACACCCACTCCAGCGCAAGCCAGCGCCCGCATCAGTCTGCACCCGCATCTTCGCCCGCTTCAGCGTCCACCTCTTCACGCAGCGTGGTGCACTACAATCCTTCCCCTCACGCTCACTCCCTCCTACATGCGCGTGCGTCTTCATGCGCCTACGCGCCTGCACCTGCGCGTGGCCATCAGACAACGGCTGGAGGCTACGGACGACTTAACTCGCCTGGGCCTTCTTCCTCAGCAGACGCTCTCTCTCTCTCTCTCTCACAGCACTCTCTAACTCCCTCCTGCAGACACATACACACACACACACTCTCGTACACAAACACTCTCACTTGTACACCCCTGTATACACAGTTATATATATACCTATATATAATTATATATCTATATATATATACATACATATATATATATATATATATATTTATATATATATATATATATATTAGTACCTATACAATTATATATAAGTATATATACATACATACCTACATATATATATATATATATCTATATACTTATATATATATATATATATATATATATATATATATATATATTTATATACGTATATATATATACATATATCTATACATATATTAGTACCTATACACCTAAGTATAAGTATATATACATATATATACACATATATTTTTACATATATATATATATATACAAATATACATACATATATATATATCTATAACTATAAATACATATATATATATCTACATATATCTATATACATAGATACTTATACCAATATATATATATATATACACAAATATATATAACTATATACATATATTACTATATATATATACATATTTATATATGCATCTATATAGTTATATATACATACATATACAAATATATATATATCTATACATATATCTATCTATACATATATTTACATATCTATATATATACATACATACATATATATATATATATATATATCTATATATATACATATGTAACTACGTATACACATATATAATTATAAACATATCTATAGATATACATATAGATATATAGTTACATATATACATATATATTTTCATATCACCTACCACACGTTGTATCGTGGGAATATCTGCACAAGTTGCTGATATTCCCTGATACACGCGTACAGAAAGCGTCTTCGCACACATCTTCCACCCATCCATCCAATACTCCATGCGGCACTTCGTCCTGTTGGTTGCATCTTCCTAGATGACGATCAACTCGACACCGTGCTACACGCCATTTCCACCTCCACCCCCACCGCTATATAAATATATAATATATATATACTATATTTATCTTATTTCTATTTCTCTCTCCTGCCATTAAAAAGATAAAAAAATATATACAAAAGAGAAAAGATAATCTTTGACTTGCAGGTACTCAGTCTTGCGAATAGCAAGACTAGTTTTGAAACCCTAATTTGGCTCGAAGCCAAGAACTTGATTTTAAGGGTGTACCTCAAGGACAAAAATTATCAGAAAAAAATCTTAAATAGAAAAACACCAAAAACACAATAAACGAATGGAAGAGATTCGTTGTAGGAAGGGCATAGAAACTTATTCACCTCTAATCCCACTTCCCTGAGTTCAACCCTCGGCCTAAAAGTGATCAAGATAAAATCAAGTAGGTCAGGTAAAAAAATTTTGTAAAGAGATGGTTAGGCTCAATTTAGGTTAACCACTATACTCATTTCAATCATTAAATCACCATATTAATACAACCTATCCAGGTCCGACCATAACTCCTTTCTGGCGCCGTTGTCGGGGAAGTGCTCATTCAAGTAAGTTTCTACTCCATTCCTTTAATTTTTCTCTTGTCACACCCTTCTCTTCACGGGTGTTTCTGTTTGTTGATGTGCAGGTGAACCTGTTGCAAGGAGAAGACAGGCAGACAAGGTCGGAGACGTGGCCAGATCCAAGGCGGGAACGAAAGAGTGAAGTCGCCGGCACCGCACTGGAGCTTCGCACACGTTGCTGAACAAGTAGGTCTTTCTTTCTTAGCAGCTTAGGTCAACTTGTCACCTTAATAATATAAAAAAAAAACTTCTTGGGATCTCTTGGGGCAAGTGGATTAAAAATCACTTATTTGATTGTTTACCTTTACTCCCACTGCCCCGGGATTTCTTGCCAAACTTCGCATAGTGAAAATCCAAGAATCTTGATTCTTGAATTTTTTGCTGTGTGAAGTATTCTTTGAGGCAAAAATAAAAAGATTGATTGCCAACCCTCTTTGCCTCATTTGTCTGCAATTCGAGATCACATTTTTGGTGGGGATACTTGGAATTGAGTTGATTCCAACCCCACCAAGACCTTTTACATGCCTAAGATTCGATCTTGAATACTTCAACCCCATCAATTTGATTTTCTTTATCTTATGGTTGAGCCTTGTGTGTGGACATCATTTTGGTGATTGGGAGCACTTGAATTGAAGTGCTTTGGCTCCCTTTCACACTAATCTAAAATTGATTCGTGCATCCACACGTAGAAATCTCCATCTAGGGAAGCCCATTGCATTTTAGCATGCATTAACCAACTAACATTGAAGAGGGGTTTGTTGGGCTTAGAGAAAAAACTTGTATTCTCTCAAAACTCAGAGATTGGTTGAATTGGTAATTCAGAGAAATCATAAAATCCATACTACTTAAAGTTGAAACTCTAAAAACCATTCACCAATTAAAACTTCAATTCGGGGAGATTTCCCTGTTGCATGCTTGGATTACACACTTTCTAAAATCAATCACTTGGGCATTACCCGTAAATAATGCCCTTCACATTCTAGAAGCACTTGATCCTAAGCCTTTAACTAAAACTGGTAGCAACTTCACCCTTATTAAGGATTGGAGGTCTAACTACTTGCATGTAGTGCCTACATGCTGCTGAGGGTTCCCACGTGCTATTGGTGTCTAAGACTGGGACAAACGGCCTTTCAATCTGGCCCGGTGGTTTCATGGTGCTCGCTTTCGGTTCCATAGGTCGTGATAGTAGGTAACTTAGATCTTTAGGTCTAAGGGCACACTGTAGAGGTTAGAAATTTGATTGTATTGATTTGTCATCAAGTGTACCTTTGAGGCATCATTTCTCTCATCTCTTTTCCCTTCGTATCCCCCAAATTCTTCCTGCGATAGTGCATGTTTGGGAGGAGGTCATAAAACCCTGAACTGTGTGAATTACCTGATAATTTTAGAAAAGAAGCCCCATCATCCTCCTCCTCCATAAACATGGCTGCACGCCCACCCCTAAATCCCGAGGGAGGAAACCGCCCTCAAAACCCACCAGGTGGTGGAGCCTAAGATCCCATAACCTGCCTCCAAGCCCAAATGGAAATGTACAATGAGCAAATTGAAGCCATAAGGGAAACATTGGAGGAAATACAGAACCCTCCCAAACGGGAGGAGCCTAGGTCTCTTAGCTCCTATCAGAATCCCACTACTACAGAGACCATAGGACAAATTCGAGTCCCCATGGGCGGGGACGACTTTGAACTGAAACCTAACATAATTGGCCTGATAAATTTTCACTTCCATGGTCTTACAAGTGAAGATCCTTTTCTCCACTTGGAAGACCTAACCCGATTGGCTGAAACAGTTAAATCGAGAAATATCGGGTTACCTATAGTCCTCATGAAAATGTTCCCGTTTTCATTACGGGATAAAGCGTCACAGTGGTTACGCACCCTTGGGAGAACCATCCACTCTTGGGAAGAGATGCGAATAGCGTTTCTCAAGAAATTCTTCCCAATTGGGTGAACCAATGCGCTTCACCGTGCTATCACTTCATTTACGCAACAAAATGGCGAACAATTTCATGAGGCATGGGAGAGATATAATGACCTCCTCAGGAAGTGTTCACACCACGGTCTGCCTAAGTGGCATATAGCCTAGATTTTGTACTATGGGCTAAATGAGACTTTGAAGCAGATTGCAGATGCTTCCTGCGGAGGGAATTTCATGAATAAAGATGAGAATGGAGCATTCGAATTATTTGAAAATATGAGCGAAAACTCAATGAACAATGTCCCATTCTCACCTTTAATCGTACCAGCCTACCCCGTAATGTCCACGAAGTTGACACGGGACCCTCCCATTCATTCAAAGATCTCAACCTTATCGCACAGAAATTGGATGAAGTCTCTGTCGTGCACAAGAAGCTGGACGAGCTTCTGGCCAACCCCGCCTGTTCTTTGGCAAACACCCCCACCTCACCACTTCGTCACAATTCCAATTCTTCCAACACCAGTCTTATCCCGAGAAACCTCGTAAGACCTTCCTTACCGAGTGTCGTGCCGAGCGATTTGGTAAGTCATGTGGATCTGGCTTCTGTAAGCCAGTATTTTGACACGGAGGACCAAGCCTCTGTGTGCTCGGAAGGATATTTACATGCAGACGCGTCTTCTGGCATAGAAGACGCTTGTGCCCTAGGGAACAACCCGTTCTCTGCCACTTATAACCTAGGGTGGCAAAATCATCCGAACTTTGCATGGTCTAACAACTTGAAGCACCAAAACCCCACGGGTGGACCAATGCGATCGTCCGCACCCGTCATCCCAAGGGCCCAGTCTAATCCTATGGCGAATCCGCCATCGGGTCCTTGCGTACCGCAAACAGAACACGCATCAAGTCCTCTTGATAAATTGAAGCGAATGGTGATGGAAATGTCAAAGTGCCATGAAGAGAACATGACCTCTCTTCAGCACCAATTGGCACAGTAGAATGCTGAGATCAGTCAACTACGCATGGCGACTCGATCTCAGGGCACTCTTCCCGCCCACCTGTTCCAAAGCCGTGAAATTTCGTACCCCGTGGTCCTCAACCACAAGTACAACCTTCTCAGGGGCAGGTTCACCAGATTCTGCAAGCTTCGAGCATTCCACCAGGATTTCAGGCTAATCCCACTGCAGCACCTCACTCTTACATCCCTATTGCGAACCCTCCTCCGCCTTATGATCCCACTGGACCTACATCGTCCAATGTGTTCACTACAAGGAGCGGTAAGCAGAACGTCGATCCGCCTCGACCTGATCCTGGCCCGTCTTCTTCATCGCCCTCTCATTCGGGATGCGCACCGCATTCGCGAGAGGATGATACACCCAAATTTGTGCCAGAATCAATCCCATTCCCTGAGGCTCTACTGAGAGAGCCAAAAGGAAAGAAGAAGGATACGCAGGCCATTGATAACCTGCGTAATTTGTTCAGGGATGTTGTAATCAAGGTACCCCTACTCGAGGCTATCGACCACATACTTACTATCGCCTGATTTTTCAAAGACTACACAACACCCAGGCGACAGTCAAAGAAAACTAAGAATCCGGTGGTTCTCTCGCGTCATGCGAGTTGTGCTATACTGTCAAATCTACCACCAAAGCAGAAAGATCCAGGCACACCGCTTATTTCCTGTAGCATCCAAAGCTGCAATTTTAACCGTGCCCTGCTTGATCTAGGATCTTCCATCAATCTTATACCAACCATCATGCTAGAAAAATTTTCCTTGGGAAATCTGAAACCCACCCTTGTCACGTTACAATTGGCAGATCATTCTATCAAAATTCCGAATTGTGTGGTGGAAGAGTGGTGGTTAGGGTTAATAGTCTCTGTTTTCCTATTGACTTTCTTGTTTTAGATATGGAAGTTCCTAGCTCACTTTCTGATTGCCGATCACCCTTGGTCGACCTTTCTTAGCCACAGTCCGCGCCCATATCGACTGCGAGTCGGGTTGTATTGAGATTGCCGTTGGATCTGAAAAGCTCAAGCTTAACAACTTCAAGGCAGCCAAGAACTTTGATTGCGATTGCATCGAGGATGACACGTTTGACGAGGACATCGCCGTCAGCGCATGTATCGGATTAATTGGGACCTATTCTAACTGCTGTGGAATACCTTTAAACACTGATGATTACCTTACCGACACATATTGTGATGTTCCCCCATCCCCCCCTATTCCCATACCTTCTCCTGACCAGACTGCTGACGAGGTTTTCTCTGCTTCCCATGCCTCATGGTCTGAGTCATATCCGGGCTACTCATCGCCGGTCCACACTCTTGAAGACCGGATTGCCCTTTCTCTCCTGCCAAATCAGGCGGATTTGCAACTCCACACTGGGACCTTGAGCCCACATACTACCCACTGGGGCTATTCCTTTTTGGATCCATCTATCCAAGAAGCCCTTATTCTTGGCCAATCTGGGGGCCAACTTCTTCCTCCTGACTTGTTTTCTGATCAGCCTAGGACACTCTCATCCCATGAAATGCCAGATCTTTCACCATCCACTCCCGAGCTGAAAGAGCTGCCTAGTACAGTTAAGTATGCTTTCCTAGGACCAAATGAAACGTTTCCCGTAATCATCAGTTCAAAATTGACCAGGGACCAGGAGTGCAAACTAACTGAGGTCCTAATGGAACACAAGGCAGCCATTGGATGGTCTTTATCAGACTTATCTGGCATTAGCCCCTCCTACTGCACTCACCATATATATGCAGAGGAGGAGGCTCGACCTTCCCACGAGATGCAATAACGTCTCAACCCTAACATGCGGGAGGTCATTAAGAAGGAAATTATTAAGTGGCTGGATGTAGGTATAATCTACCCGATCAGCGATAGCCTCCAATTCACGTCGTGCCCAAAAAGGCGGGACTCACCATCCGTGTCAATGACAGGGGCGAATCCATCCCCACACACACTCCTACAACTTGGAGAGTGTGTGTAGATTATAGGAAACTCAATGCTACAACCAAGAAAGATCACTTTCCGCTACCTTTCATTAACCAAATCCTGGAGCGGTTAGCGGGAAATAAATTTTTCTATTTCCTGGATGGATTCTCAGAATATAACTAGGTGGTTATTGACCCTCGGGACCAAGAGAAAACCACTTTTACCTGCCCCTTTAGCACCTTTGCATTTAGAAGGATGCCGTTCGGACTTTGTTACACGCCAGCAACTTTCCAGAGATGTATGCTGGCGATATTTCATGACATGGTGGGTGACTTTCTTGAGGTCTTCATGGATGACTTTTCGGTCTTTGGACCATCTTTCAATGACTGTCTTGCCAACCTGACCCGTATCCTTAGGAGATGTATTGATTCTAACATCGTGCTTTCTTGGGAAAAAAGTCATTTTATGGTACACGAGGGAATTGTTCTCGGACATATCATCTCCGATAGGGGTATCGAGGTTGATAGAGCTAAGCTTGATGTAATTGCAGATTTACTTGTGCCTGGCTTTGTCAAACAAATCCGCTCCTTCCTGGGACACGTCGATTTCTATAGGAGATTTATCAAAGATTTCTCCAAGATTTCCTGACCTTTAACTCATCTCGTATCAACCGACGTACCCTTCGATATGGGCCCCGACTGCATACGAGCATTCACGCAGCTGCGTAATGCTATCACCAAGGCCCCTGTTCTCCAGCCACCTGATTGGTCCCTCGACTTTGAACTCATGTGTGACGCTTCCGACCTTGCAGTCGGAGCCATCCTGGGACAAAGACGTGATAGACACCCCTTCGTGGTGTACTACGCCAGTAAGATGTTGGACGAGGCCCAACGTAATTATACTACCACTGAAAAAGAACTACTGGCGGTTGTCTTTGGGCTGGAGAAATTCCACTCTTACCTTCTGGGCTCACATGTTATTATTCTCACTGATCATGCGGCTATTCGCCATCTCATGCACAAGAAGGATGCCAAGCCTAGACTGATTCGTTAGATCCTTCTGCTCCAAGAAATTGACATTGAGATCCGCGATAAGGCCGGAGCCCAGAATGTTGTGGCTGATTACCTTTCTAGACTGGACCCTAACCATATTGGACTTACTCTGCCAATTAAAGAGATTTTTCCCAAGGAGCACCTATTGGCAATTAATGTGGCATGTGGACCTTGGTATGCCGATATTGCCAATTACCTTGCTTCTGGATCCCTTCCACGTGGCTGGCCTAAAAACCAGCGCAAGCGTCTCATGGCAAAAGCAAGGTATTATTTCTGGGATAATCCAGTTCTTTTTCGAATAGGTGCTGATCAAATCATCCATCGCTGTATTCCTGACAGCGAATTCCCCAGTGTGCTATCCTTCTGCCACGATCAGGCCCGCGGAGGCCATTTCTCTGGGAGGAAAATTGTAGCCAAGGTGTTGCAGTGCGGTTTCTTTTTGCCCTCCCTTCACCAGGATGCACACAATTATGCCAAACATTGCACTAGGTGCTAGTTGCTAGGGTCAATGTCACGTCGTGACATGATGCCCTTGCAACCCAACCTAGCTGCGGAAATCTTCGACATTTGGGGAATTGATTTCATGGGTCCCTTTCCTCCTTCCAACTGCTTCGAATTCATCCTCGTGGCTGTGGATTATGTTTCGAAATGGATCGAGGCTATTCCTATGCGTCGTGCTGACCATGCTATATCCACTCGATTTGTCAAAGACTACATTTTTGTGCGCTTTGGGATCCCTCGAGCCATTATCTTGGATGGAGGAAGCCACTTTACCCATGCTTCTTTTCAGGCACTTCTGAGGAAATACGGAGTCCACCATCATATCGCATCCTCGTATCATCCTTAGACGAATGGCCAGGCAGAGGTGTCGAACCAGCAAATCAAGCAAATTCTCCAGAAAATAGTTCGACCTGATCGTAAGGATTGGTCCGACAAGCTGATTGACGCACTTTGGGCGTATTGAACCACCTTCAAGGCTCCCCTTGGTATGTCTCCTTATAAAATTGTTTACAGAAAGCCTTGTCATTTGCCCGTGGAGCTGGAGCACTGCACTTATTGGGCGATTCGCCAATGTAACCTCAACCCAGACCTGTGTGGCGAGAAAGGAAACTACAAATCCAGGAGCTGGAAGAACTCCATTGTGAAGACTATGATTCTGCTTTAACTTTCAAGCAACGCACTAAGGCTTTTCACGACAGCCATATTCGGCGAAAAGAATTTGGGCCATCTCAGAAAGTTTGGCTCTACAATGCCCGGCTCAAATTCTTTTCTGAGATACTGAAGTCCAAATGGACTGGTCCTTTCCTGGTCTCGAGACCATCTCCCAACGGGGCCGTTGAGATTGAAGATCCCAAATCTGGGCATAAATTTACGGTCAATGGACAACGTTTGAAACCTTATCTCACTCATGAACCTGCCCCCATTGGAGAAATTGTTGCCCTGCTGGAGGGTAACTAATTTTGTGCCTCATTCTGAGTCTAGCTGGGGACATTAAATTCAGCGCTCATTGGGAGGCACCCCAACAACACTCCGCCACTGTCACGCTCACTTCACTTTTCACTTCACCACCCACCATCCACCCAACCTACCACCCTGTTGTTTACCCTGCACCTCAACTCTTGTTACCTGATCTTTCATCCTTCCTCCACTCTACCCTGCATGCATATGAGGACATAGCATCTTTTGGCATGGGGGGGTGGATAGGCATCCATAGGTTCTGAGTATTTTATGGTATCATGCAGTTTCCATCTATCTATATATATATATATAATGGTCTTTAGTAATGATCTGAAGGCTGAAACAAAAATACAATAAGTGTTTATGGATATTCAACAACTGTCTTAAAGACTTTCCAGGCCACAGAAGCTTGATTCGCTCAGGCTCGGCTTAATTCACTTGAGCATTGACAAGATAGATCGGAATCTCTCCTAACTAAGGATGTATTCTTGTACCTAAGACACCAGTACAGGATCCGTTGGTTTGCTTCTACTCGAGAGCCTAAGTAATCTTGGTTCAACACTACACATATCAAGAAAGACTAGGTAAACATAAGATCCAACCCTAGTGTTCATTAGGGAAGATGGAGTCTTACCTGTGCGCGCAGGTAGACATTTTATCCCAGGCTTTAGTCTTGTGTTCAGGAAAGACTCTTTCCACCAAAAAGGAGCTCTCCCACCAAAAGAAAAGTGTGCTCCTCCAAATAAAGTTGTAAGAGATATACTGACACGTGCTTCCAAAAGAAAAAGAAAAAAAGAAGAAATATGTAAATAAGTCAATATATCTCACAAATATCTGTAAAGTCTTCCCCCTACAAAAGTTCTTCAGGGCAAGTTACAAATACCTTGTTGTCTTTGAGCAACAAATGTTATAAAATGGGAGTTGAGTTTTCTGTCATCTTTTTAATGTCAATCCGAAGACACGAGCTGAAACTAGGACCAACCTACACTTAAAAATTCGTGAAACCCTGGGTTTGAGTGTTAATGTTCATTTGGTCAGTCTTGATCCTTCACTATGCACAAACCATAATCTCTTGAGCTCTCGAGTACGGAAAAAACCTCCTGGGTCCTGGAAATCATACTTAAGGTCTAAATATCAAGAGTCCAGGTTAGTTGAGAGATGGTCTATGTCATGTGAGACTTAAAGTATTGGTAGTCTTCTCTACAATTGGTTCTCACAATATCCAACAATAAACACACCTATGTCGCCTCTGAAGAAAATCTTCAACTTAAGATCATTTCTAAATACAATACAAAAAAAAAAATGCTTTCCTAGGGACTAGCAAAACATAGGCATGGGGGTATGATTACACAGCAAAAATACACCAACAATTGTGCCAGCTTGTGCCATTTCCAAGCATTACCAGTGTATATTAGGTAACCATAGTCGCATTTGTAAAAATAAACACATGCATGCATTTATTTGAGAGGGGAGGAGAGTGAATAAAATGGCCTTGAAATTAACATTTTCCTCAAGTGTTGCCTCGCAAAATCACCATCCTCATTTTATATTGACTTTGATTTTCCTCTTCTCCGCAGCTGCAAGGCATGGCAGCTCTTCCTCGCGCCATTCTCTGCAAACGGCTTGCCCTACCAGCCGCATGCATAGCCATGCACAGCCATGGCATGGCTGTGCTTGCCTTCTTCCTCTTTATAAAGGGCATGACTATCTATTTTGAAAGAGAGACTGGTCCAACAGAAAAGAAAACACACCAACAGCAGCTCCTTCTCCAGGCCGTCTCCTCCCCACTCCCCTCCATACGTAGCCCCTCTTCCTCTTGAAGAGCCACGCTACGGGCAGGAGCAACTCACAGTGGTACATAACCACCATTGTGAGTCCCACCACCGCCCAACTCTTCAAAGAGCCAGTGGGCATGGTGGTTCTCTTCTCTGATTTCGTCATCAGCCATTTCCGCCATTGCCGCAGGACTCAAGGTCTGAAGCTCTGCAGCAGCAGCAGCAGTAGTAGCCTGCGCGCACGCAGGCACCGACAGCAGCCTCTTTCGACGTGTGCAGGCACCTTTCAGCGTGCCCGTGCACACTGCACCAGCTGCAACCAGCTGTTCAGAGCACGTAGCACTGTAGCTACTATTCACGCTAGAGAGCGCGACACTGTAGCTACAGTGCAGTGACTGGAAAGCCTCTCACTTATCCGGTCACCGCACGCTCTCTCCCCAGCCCGCGACCGCTTCCAACCCGTTCCCACTCCCCACGTGCGCCCGCTCCCACGCAAGCCAGTGCTCGCATCCATCTGCGCCCACATCTTTGTCCGCCTCTTTGCGCAGCGCGGTGTGCTGCGATCCTTCCCCTCGTACTCATTCCCTCCTGCGTGCGCGTGCGTCTTCACGCGGCTACGCGCCTGTGCCTGCGCGTGGCCATCAGACGACGGCTGGAGGATACGGACGACTTAACTCTCCCACGCCTTCTTCCTCAGCAGACGCTCTCTCTCTCTCTCTCACAGCACTCTCTGACTCCCTCCCATAGACACATACACACACACACACTCTTGTACACACACACTCTCACTTGTACACCCCTGTATACACACTTATATATATATACCTATATATAATTATATATCTATCTATATATATACATATATACATATATATGTTTGTACCTATACAATTATATATATGTATATATACGTACATACCTACATATATATATATCGATATACTTATATATATATATATACGCATATATATTAACATATATTACTATATATATATACATATATATATACATCTATATAGTTATATATACATACATATACATATATATATATCTATACATATATCTATCTATACATATATTTACATATCTATATATACATACATATATATATATATACATATATAACTACATATACACATATATAATTATAACCATATCTATATATATACATATAAATATATATTTACATATATACATATATATTTTCATATCACTTGCCACACGTTGCATTGCGGGAATATCTGCACAAGTTGCTGATATTCCCCGATACAGACGTACAGAAAGCGTCGTCACACACATCTTCCACCCATCCATCCTACACTCCACGTGGCACTTCGTCCTGTTGGTTGCGTCTTCCAAGATGATGATCAACTCGACACCGTGCTACACGCCATTTCCACCCCCACCCCTATTTACATATATATTATATATATATGCTATATTTATCTTATTTCTATTTCTCTCTCCTGCCATTAAAAAGATGAGAAAAAATGTATAAAAGAGAAAAGATAATCCTTGACTTGCAGGTACTCGTCTTGTGAATAGCAAGACCAGTTTTGAAACCCTAATTTGGCTCAAAGGTAAGAACCTGATTTTGAGGGTGTACCTTAAGGACAAAAATTATCAGAAAAAAATCTTAAATAGGAAAACACCAAAAACACAATAAACGAACGAAAGAGATTCGTTGTAGGAAGGCGGTAGAAACTTATTCACCTCTAATCCCACTTCCTTGAGTTCGACCCTGGGCCTAAAAGTGACCAAGATAAAATCAAGTAGGCCAGGTAAAAAATTTTTGTAAAGAGATGGTTAGGCTCGATTTAGGTTAACCACTATACTCATTTCAACGATTAAATCACCATATTAACACAACCTATCCAGGTCCAACCATAATTTTGTTAAGGCCTGTATTAGATGTCAACGGATTGGAATGATTGGGAAGAGGAATGAGATGCTTCAACACCCTATTCAATCTGTTGAAATTTTTTATGTTTGGGGAATTGACTTTATGGGCCCCTTCCCTTTGTCCCATGGTTATGAATATATCTTGGTGGCAATTTATAGTGTCTCTAAATGGATAGAGGCCATTCCTACATGCATAAATGACCACTCTATGGTCTTGAAATTTGTGAAGGCCAATATAATATCTCATTTTGGCTACCCCAAGACCATTATAAGTGACGGGGGACCTCATTTCCGAAACCACCACTTCAATCGGCTACTCAGGAGTCTGGGAGTGACTCACAAGGTTGCTACCCCTTACCATCTTCAGATGAGTGGCCAGGTTGAAGTGTCAAATAGGAAGATAAAGAACATTTTAGAAAAGACCGTTAGACCTGATAGGAAGGACTGATCCCAAAAGCTCGATGATGCTTTATGGGTGTATCGAATGACCTATAAGACCCCTTTAGGTGCATCTCCCTTTTGGATTGTGTATGGGAAAGCATGCCATTTACCCGTTGAGTTGGAACATTGGGCACTTTGGGCTATTCGAAGTGTCAACATGGGTTTAGAAAAGGCGGGTAAGGCACGACTTCTGGAATTAAGTGAGCTTGAGGAGTTGAGGAATGATGCTTATGACACCTCTCAAGCTTATAAAGAGAGAACTAAGGTCCTGCATGATAAGTATATCCTTAGAAAGACCTTTGAACCCAACCAACTAGTCTGGCTTTTCAATTTTAGGCTTAAGCTTTTTCCAGGGATATTAAAATCTCATCAGGATGGGCCTTACATAATTACTAAAGTGTTTCCGCATGAAGATGTGGAGATCAAGAGCCCTTCTACTTTGGCAACTTCCTTTATCATCAACTACCAATGGTTAAAACCATACATTACTTTGGATGGCCATCTGGTTGACGAGGTCACTCTTGAGGAGCCATAGCTCCTGTCATTCTCCGCCTCAAGTAATATCTTCCTTTAACTGTCTTGTTTCCAATGACGACATTGTTTGAACAAGGCATGGGGGGATAGGACCTGAGGCATATGTTTATAGCATGTCTACATTTTACATTCATTCATGCATATTGCATTCAAAAAAAAAAAACATTTTGTATTATTGGGCTTAACTGGCTGGGCCTTGCATTTTTAAGCAGACTAAAACTTTAGGTTAGATTAGGTGGACTCTAGGTGTTGAACTTTAGAAGCTAAGTGAGCTACTAGCTTTAGACCTTTAGGGTCCTTTGTGAACTTAAAAACTTAAGTACGAGTTAAGTTGCGGACCATTCCTCAAGATGCTAAGGAAAGCTATGGATTGAGTTAAAGGCTGGGTAGTACTTGGAGTCTTTTTCTACCATTTGGTTTACAGGTCCTCGTAACCTAAGCATCCACATTTCACACTTGATGTTGTGTAAATAGTTATCACCCTAATTCATTTCTTAAAGAGAAGTTGGTTCTCTTAGTCTTGACTTAGGAGAAGCTTGAAAACACAATTTGATTGGAAGAGTTCCTACCGTAGGAGAGGTGGAGTATGTACCTTGTGGATGCGATGATAACATGTCACCTCCTTGGTGCTTGTCTCTTAGGATATCCATCCTACTGGGGGCATGTAAGTGCATTGTGTGGTTCAGGTACCATGGGTGGCCCTATCTCAAAATGCCGATTGCCACAGGCCTGAATTCGCTTAAGAAATCCATGGGCATTACTATCTTGAAGTGTCAATTGCCAGAAGTTCTTGGGGTCACTATGGGCGGTGCTAACTCAAAGCATTGAAAGCCAGACACCCTTTGAGGTTCGGTGATGGGAACAGTGAATCCGACATAGACCGTGTTGATGGGTAATCTAAGGTTAAACTTAGAGGAATTAAAAAAAAGAAGAAAACTTGCTTTCTAGGTTGGCAATCATACCAATCTCAAATAACTCAAACCAATGCACATGCACAGATGCTTAAATCTCTGGGAAAAATAAACCCTAGGGTAGAGTTAGAAATCAGGGAAACTTGTGCCTGCAAATCGTCGTTAGCTGAACTAGTCTGTAACTTAGCAACTACTTGGGAACATTAGGTCTAAAGTCTGAACTTATCATGTTTCTAAAGGAAGACTGATTGGGTTGGATAGTCTACTTGAAGTGCTAGGTTATTGCTTGGATTTGCTAGGGACTAGCAAAAACTAGGCATGGGGGTATTTGATTAGCCCATATTTATGGGCTATTTAAGTATTTAAGTGCCTAGACATTAAGTTAATTTTAACATTTAGATGGCATACATTAGGATGTAAATAAATTAATTCATATTTTAAGCTTAAGTGCATAATTCATGTGTGGCATCCGTATCTAAATGCATTTAGAATTAACCTAGAATTGCATGCATTTGATTATTTAATTAAGAATGAGCATTACATACATTATTTTAATTAACATAAAAGTTAAGGGGTTATGTATAAATAATCCTAATTATTTTATTATTCTTCTTCTTCTCCTTCTGCAGGTAACCGCTCCACCTCTGCCTCCTCCTACACTCATTGATTTTTTAACAGCTACCAGCATTCAAGAGGATCTGCTCTCACCTCTTGTGATTTCAAATGAAGTGGTTGCAGCTACAAGAGGGCGGAGGAGATGATGGTGCTCAGCAGGCCTTCACTCCCTTTCCTCACTCTATAAAGAGTGCACTGCTCTCGTCCGCTCCACCACCACCGGCCTCAACTATGGCATCAAGCCTCCACCACCGTTGGCGTGTGTGGCATGACAGGCCACACCGCCATTTGGAGCTTGTTTGCATTACCATGAGCACCTTAGTGTTCAATACCCTCACTGTGACCACCTTCACGCCAAAGTAGACAACAACAGCCGGCCTCATATCGCATGCAACGCATGTTGTAGGCTACTCGCACCTCCTTGCCTCACCATAGCCAGCAGCATGCCTGTGTCTTCGCTTCCACGTATGGCCAACAGTGCACCCGTGTGCGTAGCTGCACCAACGCATCAGCACTCCAAGTTGCTACTCCAGCAGCAATAGAGCACCCCCCACTGGCAGCACCCCCCACTGGCCCTCGCATTCAGCTCACGTGCGCCCCCCGCCTTCAGCTCACGCACACCCCCCGCCCGTGTGCAACAGCCTACTGCAGCGCTGCCCACCAGGCGCCCATCGGCGCGATTGCCTTCTCGTCGCCTGCGTGCACCCAAAAGGAACTCTGTGCACGCCCAGCGCCCACATAGTGTGCAATGTGGCAACATCCCACCGCTTGTGCACCTCCGCCTGTGCGTGGAGCTGCTTCCTAGTAGCAGCAGCCGAGCACCACCCACCACCTTCCACCACTCTACCCGGCCACCTCAGGTTTCCTTGCACTTCGCTGTTACCACCACCACTGAGCACTCGCTCCACTTGTCCTCCACCATAAGCATCGTCTCTAACTGCGACCTCCTTCATGCGCAAGCACGAGGGAAAGAAATCCCCTTTTTCCCCATCAATTAAATTTTACATTCAATGTCATTACCACTTTATATTAATATTTTATTACGGTGAACATTGCATTAAACTCCCCCTTGATTATCATAAATACGATTTCAGCTTGTGCTTTCATTTAAACACGTATCTAATGTGGTATTTGACACAACTTTTTGAGAAAATTAGTCGTGAACAATGATTTTTGATTAATGCGAGTTTTAATAGGCCACTACCTCCCTGTGGATACAGCCTAGTCTCCTGTGAGTGGTTAATTTTTATTGTTTTGATTTCCGATTTTCCACCACTTGCATACTACAACACGACATTTTATATGCGAAACAACAAAAGTGATAATCGACCTATTAGTGACCTTAAAAGTTTCTACCTAAAGGTTTATCTTTCCGAATGGTAGCTTTCTCCCTACTTAATTATTATTTTCTATGGGGTCAACACAAGGGCAAATCCAGTGTATATCTCCCCGGTTTATTCTAATTCCCTGCTTCTTCCCTAAGTTTTTTAGGAATTATTTTGCATTTCTGTGAGCTGGGCTCTGGATAACTGGCTAATGGGCTGTTACCCACGACAACTTGCCAGCCATACTCATGCGATGAAGTATGATTTATTTTTCTTTCTTTTTTCCTTTTTCTATATATATATTTTATTCTAAGTATTTCTTTTTTTCTTTTTTCTTATGTAGTGGCTTCCGAGATTTATGATTTACCTAAAAGGAGTAAAATGGTTATGGTCATGTAACTGGGCTCTGGACAATCGGCCAATGGGGTGTTACCCACGACAACTTGTCAGCCATACTACCCTAGATGGTTCATTAGCTACCCAATTTTTGAAAGAAATTATTGAGAAGTGTGTCAGTGTAAATAGTGTGTAGATGCTTAGACCTAAAGTCCCCTCAAATCAGAGGGCAGGTTGATAAGTCGTGTACTTATCATCCCAATTTATTCACTAAATTAAAGTAAAATTACTTGGTGATGACTCGAGACTATGTCCACATACTAGTGGGCACCTGGGCTAATTAAGGCTAATGACCTGAAGAGTCTAAGTGTTCAGGTCCTAAAGTATCAATTCCTAAAGTTCGCAAGTCCTAACGCCTAAGTTTTCTTCTCATGGTTCTATTTTTTTTTTGAATAAAATAATAGGAAATTATTGTTACTGGCTAACAAAATGATTATTTCATAAGATATCCAACCCCCTATGCTTAGCTAATGCAATGTCCTCATTGTTAAAATGAAAGCATGCAAAAGAGCAGAATTGGAAGAATAACACCTAGTTTCCATGAGATTCTGGTCTGCTCGAAATAACCTTTACACATGCTAATTTTAGTGCCTTTAGCTAGGCGATGTCCACAATAAAAAATAACTAACATTGAGGCTGTAATAACATAGTTTCCGGGCCCCTAAATATGGATCCCAAAGAGTGAAAATGGGCTTGCCAAAGAGATGATCAATGAAAGTGGTAAGCTGGTGGTGCAAGGAGAGCCCAAATGGTCTCCATTAGGAGTTTTGTTGATTCAATATAGAGGAAGTGTGGGTGGATATAGAAATTGTGCAATGGTTGGGTGAAGAAGGATGATGAGGGTTTTGTGATGTGTTGGGGATTTGTGGGTACTCTAGAATACCTAACGTTTCAAGAGTTTCTCCACAAAATTTAATTTCATCCTCACAATCAGGGTGCTTAATCCAACCATCCTAATTCTCACGATTCCCACCCAAAAGTTGAACCTCAAACTCTAAAAATTCAGGATGAGGACATTATTGGGTTTTTAAGTTGATCATGTGAATCATCCAACAAATTTCCAATTTCATGAATATCTTCCTCATCCCGAGTTGCCATAGTTTGTTGTATGTCTTCATTATCCTCAATTATTCCTGCAACCGTGTGATTTTCTTCTTGAGTTTGGGTTGAGTTAGCCATTAAAAGGTTATCTAAGGTATGCATGGCCATTACCTCCTCTATTCTACCAAGCTCCTCCATTAAACCACAATTAATTTTATCCTTCTTTGAGACCTTCGAAAATATTAAATTGATTTATTTTATTCCAGAGGCCATTTCTATATTTCCCGATTCACAATCAATCATTGCCTTGGCAGTAGCCAAGAAAGGTCTTCCCAAAATAATTGGGGGGTGGTTGAGCTGTTTTGGTGCTTCCATGTCCAGGACCATGAAATCAACAAGGTAATGCAAATCATTAACCTTGACTAAAACATCCTCCAAAAGACCCCTTGGATTTGTAATGGATCTATCAGCTAATTGCAAGGTTATGTCAGTGTGTTTTAGGTAGCCTAGACCCAGTTCCATATGCAGTAAGGTGGGGATCACATTAATGGAAGCACCCAAGTCGAGGAGGGCCCAGTCAGAAGTAATGTTTCCTATTGTGCAAGAAATCAGCGGGGCTCCCTGGTCCTCCTTCTTAGGGGTAGCTTATTTAACATCAGTGTGCTTGTATTATCAGACATGACTACTATCCAATTGTTTTTAGATTCTGCTCTATGCTTTTCTTTATATGAATTCAGTAAACCTTTGGCGTAGGCGGGGATTGATCTGATAGCCTCGAGGAGTAAAATGACTGTCAATTTGAAAGCCTGAAGTAAGGACGTCCTTTCCTGCAATTTCTCCTCCGACTTTTTCTATTTGCCCATACAACAACAAACTTTCAAATCTGACTTTGATGTTTTATTGATCACATTGTTAGTTGGGAGTCTAGAATTCTTACTATGAGGCCTAATGGTGTTGTCATGGGGTTTGGTGGGTCCCTTGTGTCTACTACCACTCCTCAAGGTGATGGTATTTGCAGTGGGAAAATGTTGTTGGTTAGTGCCTTGGGGAGGGTTGGGCAAAATAGGAGGCTCCCGGTTGATTATGGTGGGAGCTTGGTTCGCTCCGGGAGGGGCTGGGGTAGCCTGATAGATAGCATGAGCTTAAGCATGCGGCTTCCTGCCATTACCGAACCCTTGAGAACCAGCGCCTCGATTTTGTACATTCTTTGGGTTTGGTATAGGTTGTGATGGTAGAGATCTAGGCTGTCAATTGTTTGCACTAAGTCCAGATTGCAAGGTGTCCAGAGAAGTTTTCATTTGTTACATGAGTTGGAGCATTGACCATTGCATTTCTACCATCTCCAGGTTTAAATCAGCCTACCCGGCGGTTGTTGAGCATTCTACATGAACTGATTAACCTGATTCAGGGGCAACTGAGTATATACATGACCCTGACCCATTGGCTTTTGTGGTACATAATTGTTGGGTCGATATTGGGTCAGCTGCCCCTGATCTTTCCAAGAGAAGTTAAGGTGATTTTTCCAACCAGGATTGTAGGAATTCGAGTAATGGTTGGACCTAGCATTCTCTTATACACCATGAACATCCTCATAAGATGAGGATGAGTGTTACGAACGGGTGCTCCAGGCGTCTTTTAAGATGTCTGGGAGGTGGCCCAGACGTCATGCCAGACGTCTGGAATCACTTACAGATGTCGGACCAGATGTCTGGGATCATTTCCAGACGTCTGGAAATCAGTTATTTTGGCACGCTGCTATTCGTCTGCGCACCTGAGCACGCAGACCTACGTTTCTCTCTCTCCCTCTTTTTCCCTCTCTCCTGTGGCTGCAGACGCCTCTGCCATGTTCTCTCTCTCCTCCTCGCGCGGCCTTAAAAGGGCCACGCCTCTCCCTCACTCCCATCACCTCCGCCTCCTTCCTCTTCTCCTTCAGCCAGTGCGCGAGAGCGTGCGCGAGAGCGAGCGTGAGGGTGCAGTGGCGGCGGCGACAGCCGCGGCGGGTGCGGGAGGAGGTGCTGCGCGGGGGAGGAAGCGCTCGGCCATGAGGGCGAGCTCGCCGGGTCTGCTAGGGCCGGCCGGCGGGGGGCGTAGCGGGCGCGGAGCAACGTGGGAGGACTGCTGCGGCTCGAGTAGCAGGCAGAGCACTCGCAGCGCGGCCGTGCGTCGCGAGCGGAGGGCGAGTGGCGCCCTGGTTCTGGAACATTTTCCAGAATCAGACGTCTTTGATTCTAGCCAGACGACTTGAACGACGTCTGGAAGACTGTCCAGACGTCTGAAAGGTAAGTTTTTCCGTCTTCTTCCTTCCCTTCGATTGACCGTACTAAGAGAGAGAGGAAATGGGTACACGCAGGGTCGGAGATTCGTATCCAACATGAATCAGACGTTTGGCTCCAGTGCCAGACGGCGGGAACGACTTCCAGACGTCCTGGGTGACCATCGGACGTCTGGGAACTAGGACAGACGCCCCCGCAGGCTTCTGGACATCTGGGAGCCCACGCAGAGCGAGGTAATTCCCCGATCCACTTTTTAAGACGTCTGGAAGAAGTTCCAGACGTCTTATTTTACACTGTTTCGTCGTTTTCGACCAGTTTCGGGCCCGTTCGGGCTCTGTTTTCCGCGTTTTGAGTTGTGTTCTTTTTGGAATTACATCCTCTACCTGTCTACAGTAGCTGTATAATATTTTGAGAAGTTCCTTGTGTTTGATCCTTGTGATAGGACCCCATTCCGTTGCAGTCTCGGGGGTTGCGGAGGCACGCGGGATTCCCGACCACGCCCCCAGTTCGACTGTTGTAACCGGTAGAGTGGCTTTAAGTATAATCTGTTAAATTATGAAACCATAAATAAAACCTAGGACATTGCATGAATCCTCGGAATGAGAAATAGATTGAATGGTAGATTCCTAGGGTGTTGCATGAATCCTAGGGCTGGAAAACTAGATGTATGATAGATCCTAGGATATGGCATGAATCCTAGGACGGGAAAACTAGTGGAATGTATGAATACTGTAGTCTTGGAAAATGTGGAAAGGAAATAATAGCTGCCTGTGAATTGAATTAACAGCTGCATGTTATTAATAAATGAACATGATTAAGAGTATGGGATGTATGAACGTGAAACTGGAATGGTGAAACTGGAATGTCTTGAGTTAAAGAGCTGGAACCCTACGGGGAATTAGGAGTAGAACTCCTGGAAAGTGAATGGAATAGAATTGGGGAAGTGAGCTGGCCCTTGAGTACGGAGTACCAAGGAGAGCGACTGTCCCTCCTGTTTAGTGTAGAGCGGAGCCAGCCGCCCTAGGGACCCGGGGTTAGGACTGGCCACTCTGTACCGACTTGCTGGCCCTCGTGTACGTAGTACCGAGGAGAGATACTAGTGTAGGGAGGTACTAGCTACCCCACGAGCCCCGGGGTTCTGCTAGCCTCCCACGCCGACTTGTTAGGCCCACTAGGGCAAACCAGGGTAGTCAGGCGAGGGTGCGCAGACTGTGGAGGGGCAAGGCCCCTGTTTGGTTACTGTGGAGGGGTTGGACCCCTTTTACTGAGAGGGCTCTGCCCTGTACTGGTTCCGTGCTGTGCTTTGGGCGCACCCGTTAACGGAAACGACTGACTGCGTGCCAGTGCGGGTTAGCTACCCGTGCGTTTACCGCACGTGCCGTAGTCACCGTTACGTCTGTCAGTGACCTTGGGGTGGTTGACTGAGAGTAGGATCACCATGGGGGACTCTCCCGGCCAGGAGAGCACCACGTGCTACTTCTACTGTTCGAAAAAGACTGCAATCAAGATCATTCCCATGAGGAACATTCGAGATCAAGTGAAGGATCTGAGAAATAGATAAATTGTGAAACAATAGAAGACGTAAATAAAGGAAGAAAGAAAATTTAAAACAGCTACTATACACTTTATTGTTTCTTTAGTTTAACTGCCACTCTACTCAGCGTTTTGCTGACATGTTACACTCGTTACCTTTCAGGACCAGGTGTTGAGCAGCCAGGGTTAGCGGCTGCAGAGGACGCTGGGCCGAGTAGGGTCCAATAGAGTTACCACTGTTCTCTTGTACCTCTTTTTGTTCTGTTATAGTGAGTAGTTCTTGTTTCCACTGTACTTTTCTTTACCTGCAGTTCATATTATGTTATGAATGTTGTTCTACTGTTGTGGTGGTATATACTGTAGTGGTTTCTTTCCTTACTGTTGTATTTCCTTACGGTTAGTTATACTCATGCTGAATGTGGTTTATTTTACTGCTCTTTTGGTTACTTCCTCGTTCGACGACTAGGTCTTGGGATTAGTCGAGTCGGTCTGGTTCTCGTGTCTCGTAGGGACTTGGGAATCAGGTCGTTACAATGAGGAAGGATCAGAAAAATTGGGATCAAAGGCCCCAGTTTGGAACCCATAAGGTTTTGAGAAGAAATGGCTCGAAGGTTGAGACGACTCGAATTGGTTCACAAACTCCTATCCCATAGGAACTTGTGAAGAATGGAATCTTGAGCCTTGTGATTGAGTGGACCTAGAAAAATTAGAGTTTTTGGGCATCCACTCTTCCATTCGTTTAGCAACCCGGTCAACCTTATCTAATTTATTGCATATCAACTCCATATCAAATGTATGAGAATCTTAGACCTCATTGGCATTTATATGATCTAGTTTGTTGGGATCGGTTGAAGGTTTCCATGGAGGTGTGGTTTAAATAGTTTTCGCTCACTTCCTCAAACAAATCATATGCATTATTTGCATCTTTGTTGAGAAAATTGCCTTCGCAAAAAGCATTCACATGATTACGGAGTTGATCATTCATCCCGTGATAAAAAGTCTGCACAAGTTGCCATTAAGGCACCTTATGGTGTGGACACTACCGAAACAGATATTGGAATTGCTCCCAGGACCCATGAAACGGTTCTGTCGGCCGCTGGGAAAAAGTGGTAATCACCCGTCGCAATGCACTAGTTCGCCCAATTGGGAAGAAATTCTTTAGGAAGGCCAATTTTAAAGCTGTCTAGGTAGCAATCGGTCTTCCAATGGTACGATACCAATGTGCGGCCTTATCCCTGAGTGAATGGGGAAAAGCTTCATGAGAATCTATTCTTCATCCACATTCTACGATTTGGTGGTCTGAACCAGAGTGATCAGGTCCTCCAAATGTTTGAATGGGTCCTCTAAGCCAAGCTCGTGCAAGTGTTTAATTAGACTCAAAACCTAAGGCTTGATCTCAACATCACTGCCAGGGATCACAATGTTGGGACGTCCCTCATAATTTGAAGTATCATAAAAATCCTTCAAGGGCAGAGCACCCTAACCATTCATCCGTTGGAGCCATTTCTACATCTGCTGCAATTCTTCCAACTGCCTCTAAATCATCTCTTGCTGGTTCAAGGGCAGAGAAGGTGGTTGTTGATCAGCCATGGGATCTACTTGGCTATAACTCAACCTTCGCCTCTGAGAATGGTCTATAGGTCCTTCCAAGTGAGGGTTCAATGACCTCCTTCCAAGCATATACTGGAAGGAAGTCGGAAGGATGGGAAAAAGGAGCCCTGCAGCACAAAAATGCAAGCCTGTCCTTAGGTTGGGTAGCCTAATGATCTACAGACTCTCAAAATCCGTCTTAAGATTATAACTGATTTACTCTACTTATATCTGGTCAATCCATCCAGTTAGATGGAGGGGCTAGGGAGAAGGTTATTCCTTTGGCTTGCACCTCCGGTTCCTAGTGTACCCCCCAGCTACGATCGTTTGATGCTACTCCCCTAGCTAGACATCAGATTGACTAGTATAAGCAGGTTAATCGTGAACAATCTCAATCTGGGCCCCGAAGAGCAAATCAGCCCTTATGGCCAATGTCTAATCAATTTTAGTTACGCTTGGGATATTTAGTACTTTCGGAATGTGATGGGCCCTTAATGGGTTGTGCCATTAATGATTCGTTGAAAATGTGTGTATGTGCACAACTGATTGAGCAGCAATTCTAAACCCTAATTTGCCTAAATTAAGGTAAAACCTTGCTTAACATAGGCATTCTTCATGTATACACATTGTACTTTGCATCTTAGAGATTTATATGTTTTATACATAATAATGTGCTATTTGAGAGGCATTATTAATTGCAGGTAATCCAGGGCTGTGGATGATCGATCCAGCCTTATGGATTTATTTATAATAACGATGGGAGTCCAATGCCTCCAAGAGCACATCAATCAGACTCCCGTAGCACCCTATGGAGTTTGTAGAAGAAGCAGGAGCCAAGGGAAAATTGTAGAATATCTAGACCTCAGATGACAAATCCAACAACGCAGATGGATCCGGATCAACATTCGTAGTCCAACAGTATAGAAATCAACTTAATCGGAGGCCTATGTCATCAGATACAAGAAGAAGAAGGTGGATGGCCATGATGGCGCCATCGCAGGCTCCCCTCACTGCACCCCAATTTGGGAGGAGAATCACAGGCCGTTGGATCATCATCCAATGACCGCAATTGCAGCCACGTGCCTGCCCTCAGTCACATCATCAAATGAGATGAGATCTCAATCGTTGGATTCCCATCCAATGACTGAGAGCGCACGCCAAAAAACGTAAACGTAACCAATGAGTGGAAGTAGCACGTTAGTTAGTGCACTCTTCGTGAGACATTAGGCACACGTTCGAGCAGCGCCATGCGTAAAATCAGCAAGGGTGTGCTTGCAGATGGAATTCAACCGCTGGATCTCCATCGGTCAACTTGGCAGCAGACGCATGGCGAGCACGGAGGTACTAGATCAAAAACGTGTGTAATGATGCATGCAGAAATGCACGAGAGCGTGCTTTAGGATTTAAAGGCATTTAAGTCATCCAATCTTACGATCGGACGGCTAAGAATTGGGTGCTCAGAAGAGGAAAGCGGTGAAGAAGAGAAAGCGAAGGTGAGCATGGGCTATCTGCAGCTATGCGATCTTCACTCTAGGGCGCACAGGCGGCCACGTGGCAGCACTGGATTCAATCGAGGATAAAAGAAGGATTTGGAAGGCTTAATCAAGGCCGTTGATCTCCTAATCTACGGATCTGATTAATCCAAGGCATTTAGACAAATTTAAGGGGCCAAATGCCTTCTTTGCCCTCCACTAAAGCTATAAAAAGAGACCAAAGGGCCCCCCTTTGAAGGTACTTCTCATATTTTCTACTTTCTCCTTCAACCTCTCTCTCTTCTTCTTCCTATTTTCTCTGCATTCATCTCTACACTTCCATCCAAAGCATCAATTGGGCCACACCGACAGATTGTTGCTGCTCTTCCCAACCTCTCCAAAAGGCTACCATGAACCACCCATGGTGCCCTCATTCTGTTACATAAGTAGTTACATTTATGTTGGGTTTTGTTCGTTTCTATGTATATAATTCATGTTTAAACTCTTTTGATTGTTATATATATTGTTTCTATACTATTTAGCACTTATATTTAGAATAACGCATGAAATCAAAAGTGCTTTCTATCTCCATTTGATCGACCGAGACTCACCAAGTTCCGTTAATTTATTTGCTCGAGATGTATTTTGCACTATACTACAACATGCTAATTCTTTACGCGATCTACGCCGTGAACAAATTGGCACCGTTGCTAGGGAGGCAAGGCAACCTTTGATTTTGTCTCTAATACAGTATTTTTATGTGTAGGAACAACGACACGAAGCGGCGAATAAGGAAAAGAGGGTGCTGCAAAAATCAGGTGCACACATTCTTATTAAAAATTCAGCCAGAAAGTAAGTGTCATCTTTAAAATTCAATAACCATGGTTCTAGTGCTCCAAAAATCATGAAGTTTATACTGGAATTAGATCTTCAAATTATCTTTCCAATGCCATCTTTCCCAAGAAGAAATTTCTTTTCTGGAATTTTTGAAAATTCGTGGAGTACATATTGGTCAGATTGATTGAAAACAAAACTTTTAGAAAATTTAGAAATCAACTGACTAACATACAAATCAGATTTATTCAAAATTTGTGGGGTGTTAAAGATAATTAAATTATATTTTAATATCATATATATACAAAATTTTTGGAGCATATTTGATATAGTTTTTAATAGAAAAGGCAACGCAAACTCTAAATCCCATATTTGACCCTTGGTTAGCTAAAAATTCATAACTAATTGTTGGAAAGAGAAAAAATTTTGGAAAAATACTCTTTCAAAAGCTTATTGAAAAAGGAATCTTCTTGCCAAGTTTCAAATCACTTGGATTCAATCTTGCCTTAGAGTATACTTTTGAATTGTGGTTTTCAATTTGAAAAAGAACTTAGAAGTGCATGAGCCAATAGGACCACATAGACTAACTTGGACTCTGATGAGCCCAAAAGTTAGCCGTTGAGGCGAGTCGCCTTGTGGACCACCAACCATCTACTACATTGGAGAAACAGGTTAAGAATTCATGAAAATACATCAAATAACCTGCATTTGGCTTGAAACTACTGGGTAGTTCCAAACTCTCTTGCAAAACCTGGTGACTAAGCCTGCGGGGTAGTGTCAAATGACCACGGCTACAGCGTAATAGAACCAGAGGCGAAAGCCGAAGGAAGAACCTTCCTCATAGTCCCCTTGTAACTAGAATGGCCGGGTTAGCTTGAGAGGTGGGAATTCCTTACAGTCAGTTTCTCACTGAATTTTTAATAACTCAAACTTAAACGAAAAATCCAGTCATTTGATCTAAAGGACCACTATGATTAACAAGGGCTTAGCCTTGTTCTGCTTGATTGCACCAACCCTTTGAGTTGGTGTATGCAAGGAAGAAGGTCATTAAGACCTGAACTTGCAGGACCTTGGGAGCCAAACCCAAGGCGGCAAAGGCGATTTTCGCTCAACCTCTCTTCTCAACCTTCCTCCACCTGATTAGCTGAGATGGCTAATCTTGATCCTCGAGTTTGCTAGGACCCTGAGAATCAGGACCCAATGGCTTGTCTGGAAGCCAGGGTCGAGGAAACTGAACAGAAATATGAGCAGAGCATTGACCAGATTCTCACGACACTCAACAGGATGCAGAATCCACCATGAGGAGAACAACTGCGGGACTTCTATGATCCGGTGGCAACAATCATAGCACCTCTTATCCAGATTCCCGCAGGAGGAGATGCATTTAAGTTAAAGCGGAATATCATAAGTCTGATTCAAACTCATTTCCATGGAAACTCGAATGAGGATCCCTTCCAGGACCTTGAAGACCTAAGTCGGATTACAGAGCCAGTTCGACCCAGGAATATAGATATGGAATTATTCTCATGAAGCTTTTTCCTTTTTCTCTTAAGGATAAAGCTACTTATTGGTTCAAGACCATCAGGAGGCCAATTGGAACCTGGGAGGAATTACGTTGCAAATTCCTCCAAACGTTCTTCCTGATCAGTCGAACAAATGCTATGAGGCGAGCAATCATGTCCTTCGCTCAAGGCCTTGGAGAGAAGCTGCATGATGCTTGGGATAGATTCCACAATCTTCTCAGGAAGTGCCCACACCATGGTTTACCCAAATGGCACCTAGCTCAAGTATTTTACCATGGGCTGGATGACACACATTGGTACCTGGCCAATGCATCTAGCAATGGGAATTTTCTCACGAAGGACAAGAATAGTGCATTTGAACTATTCGAGTCCTTAGCAGAGAACTCGATGAACGCTGCCACAATGAACCAGTTCCAAAGACTTGGACAGCAACGAGTTAATGTCCACGAAGCTCAAGCTGAGTTTGCCCAAGCCGACATGAACATTATCACTAGAAAGCTAGATAAGGTGGATCTCCTTGATAAGAAGTTTGATGAATTAATGAGAGCGAGATCCGGATCTTCTGGCAGCACTGCTCCATCTTACTCCTCTCGAGCATCTCGAGCCCCCTCTACTCGTACATATCCGTTAACTCATGATGTTTTCCCTCCATCTTCGTGGGATCCTGCATACCAGGAACCCATGAACAATATGGATATGGCATTGTACAATCAGGGTTATGCACCATATGACGATGCAAGTGCATATTCTTTTGATGAATTCGCATCTGAGATGTCTTTGGCTTATGAAGATGTCAATGCTAGTCAGGGAGACAGGTGTAACAACCTATATTCTAAAACTTATAACATTGGTTGGCGCCAGCATCCCATTTTCGCCTGGTCTGGTAACCCACAGAGACCGAGTCAAGCTCCACACTACCAGACCAGATAATATGGGAATGCACATAACACGTATCCTAGGTAGCAGCCATTCTCGTCTCAGTAGCAACAGACAAGCTCTTTCTATCAGCCGCTACACCAAGCTTCCAACTATCCTCCAAAGTGGGCCGACCCTTTGGAGTTGCTAAAGGAGGAATTGCAGGCATCAATTCCAAAATCTACTCAAGACAACCTACAAATAATGAAGGCAATGGCTGACCAAATACAAAGCATATAGAACATGCAAAACCAAGTGATGCAGGAGCATAGATCATAGGGAGCTTTGCCCTCCCAACCTATCCCAAACCTGAGGTATGTGCAGAATCAGGGCACCCTGCCTAGATTCCAAGCACCATAGGGGTAGGCACATGCTGTTATACAAGCACTGATAAGTCCACTTTAGTGGATCATTATTTAGCCTAAGCACTCTTTAATGATCTGTCCTTAGTTTCTAATTAATTAGGAGTTAGTTGATAATTCACCATGGTCTGTGTATAATTTTGTGCACCAATTTTATAATATATGGTTATGATAAACTATATGGTTGATGCAGGATAAGTGCAAGAAACTAGAAGGCATCATTTAGACGTCCAAAGTCGTTGCATAAGGCGTCTTGAGGACAGTTTGGATATATGATTACCATCAATTGTGGATCTACTACAATTTACATTTTTAAGACGTCTTGAACTAAATCCGGACATCTCATGTGCCCAACCTAAATAGAGCACCGCCTTCCTCCTCGCAACAACTCCCTCTGAGTCTATTGACACCGCCACTGCTTCATCACTGCTTCCAATTCATTGGAAGAGCTGAGTCCTCGGGGAAAGGAAACAGATTGGGAGAGAAAGTTGCAACAACAAGAGATTTTAAAAAGAAAGGGCCTGGGCTTCTAGAGGGAGGGATCGCTCACCCTGGTGGGGACTTCTTCTCCACCTCTGCTACCATGGAAACGGCGTACACCATGAACATGGCATGCACTGTGATATGAAGTAGACTACTTCCACCTTCACCGCAAGCTTTACTGCGTCGACCATGTGGTGACAGCACGCGGCCACCACTACAACCATGGCTATCATCTATCACCTTCTTCACCACCGCCGAAACCAACCTTCCACCACATCTCTCCACCATTCACCATCTCGTTGGCCACGCTCGCGTGCAGCCACGCCCTTATGCACGTGCAACATCATCGCCGAAGCAACCACCCTCGTGTGTGCACCCATCCACCCCCGCGCATGGCTGCACACACGCACTAGCAACGCGCTGCTCGTGCGCATGCTCCTTAAGCACCATGCACCAGCCCCTCGCCTTTGAGCACCCACGGACAACTATCCATCTTCTTCTTCCTTGCATCGATCATGCAGTGAAGGAACCCAAAGTTGCAGCTGTCTCCTCACTTCATACAGCCATTACAAGCACCCAAACTCACCATCGACCTCGCCATGCTCCTTGTCTCACGCCCTTGACCCCTGTGCGCCCACTAACTACCCACCATGACGCCTAAGAACGCCACCAGCCGTTGATGTGGCCGACATTCTCCTTCATCGTCCAGCCACTTCCGACCACCTTCAGCCACCCCATCACCGTCGTCGCGACCGTCTCTCTCCCACACACCGCCATCGGGCTTCAGTCGGCCAGCCACCATGCCTCCTCACGTGCGAAGAAGAGAGAAGGGAATTCCTCTATTTCCCTTTGAATTAGTATTTACGGGGTATGCCATTGTAAAAAATCACTATTCATTTATTTATTGAATTATCATATTATGGAAGATTTGCATGAATATCTTTCCTGCCTATCAGAATTATGCATAGTTAAACTCTTCTCATGCATGATAGAGTATGGAACATTGGTTATGGGAAATGAGTTCAGTTTTGATTAAGATTGATGATGCTTGTCAGTACTAAGATCATGATTCACGTGTTTCCATTGTGGTGATTTTGCATGTGTGCCCTTACATTATTGATTAATTATTTAAATCAAGAATTTATATTGAAAACACGTGCACCAGTTAGTATGTGTACGCATTGAGTTTCCCAAATAAACAAGAGACTATTCACTAGTTTCAATAGGTTAATTCCTCCCTATGGAGATGACCTAGCTCTTTGTGGTTAGTTTTGAGAATTAAAATATTTTCAAAAGCGATTTTCTACCACATGATTAAATACAACGGCACATCATTTTATGTTGAAGTTTCCAATAAAAGCGAAGATCTCTCTTTCAAATGGCACCGTTGCCGGGGAGGAAACACGCCTATTAATTTTTTCAGGAATTTTATAGTACTTTTATGCTATTTTGAAAGCTTATCTGAATTACTAACTGTGGATCTTCTTCTGTTGAAAAACACGCAACGAACATGGCGGGTGCGCATGATGGAGGAGATCTTTTTGGTGGACCTTGACAACACCTGGATCCAGCAACGAGTGCTTGTGGGCCTTGATCCCATGCACGTAGGCGTATGGAGGAGCCTTTTTTTTATTTAGTCATTAGATCATAGTTTTGATTTAGTTTAGATAGACATTAGAGCTTAATTTCTGTCTTGTGGACCCGTGTTGGGCATTTTTGGGATTGTGTTCCTAGTGTTTCTTTATTTCTTATCTCTCTTGTATGTGGGAGCATATTTTCGAGAGCATGTTGCCATTTTATTTTGAGTATAGGATTATTTGAATTATTTGAACTGCATATAGGTTAGTTAGTTAGCTATATTACGTTTGAGTGCTTAATATTTATTTTAAAAAAAAAATATCGAACTGCCTGCCAGAAGCTGCATATCAATAGGGCGATCATCTATGATCTAGGACTGAATGAGTAGCATCTAGTTTATCTTAATTGCATTGCAGACATCTGTACAATGAAGAAAACTGGAGTAAGGTACGTTTTTCTTTTTCTTGAGCATTAATTACCTGTCACGCATCTACATTAAACCTAAATCTAAGACCACAAAGTGCTTGAATCAAATTAATTCTGTGGTCACTTTAAAAATTGGGACTACTAAGAGGTTGGACCTTAAAATCTGTGACTTAATAAGGTTGATTTTCATAGGGCTTATGACTCAATCAGCTAGCCTTATTTATGGGATGTGCTTAAAAGAAGGGGCTTTCCCCCTACTTGGATAGCTTGGGTTAAGAGATGTATTATCACAGCCTCCTTTACCCCTCTACTAAATGGGAAACCCTGTGGTGCATGGATCCAGCCTCAATGTGGCATCAGGCAAGGTTGCCCCCTGGCCCCATTGATCTTTAACTTGGAAGTTGACAGTTTAGCTTGGTTTGTTTGTAAGCTTTCTGAAGCAGGTCTTGTTAGAGGTTATTCACTCTCTTGCAGGAACAGTCTGACTCCCATTCTTCAGTACACAGATGATACTGTCTTTTTTGTTGAAGGATCCATGGATGGAGCGTTGGCTTTGCATTACTTGGTTGATATCTTTGGTGAGCTTTCTGGACTGAGGTTAAATAGGGACAAGTCTGGTTTGGTCTGCTTTGGTTTACCTAAGGAGGAGCAAGAAGCCTTAGCAACCATCCTGATGACTCCTCGCATCAGTCTTCCTATCAGATATCTTGGACTGCCTTTGAGGTTTTCCAGGTTGAAGAGAGGTGATTGGAATTGCCTTTTTGACAAGATCTCTATGAAACTTGATGGTTGGCATAGCAAATTCTTATCCAGAGGTGAAAGGCTTATCATGCTCAATTCGGTGATCACCTCCATCCCTGTTTTCTACTTCTCCATTTTCAAAGCACCAAGATCCATTTAGAAAAGATTGGATGTGATGAGGAAGAGATTTTTTTGGAATGGAGCTAGACACAAGGGTAGCTTCTTGCAGCCTCTCAAATGGGATCAAATCTACTATCCTAAGGAGCTGGGTGGTCTTGGGATCAAGTCCTTGCAGCATTTTAATGATGCCTTGCTACTCAAATGGGTTGTTAAGCTGCCGCAAGGTGATCTGAAACCTTGGTCTGATCTGATTAGAGATAGATATGGAGCTTCCAATAGCAAGTTTTCCAGACTTCAGCCAAACTGTCCATCACCTTTCTGGAAATCGGTAACTAAGGCTTTGGCTGATCACTTCCATCTGCTACAACCTTCACTTGGAGATGGCAAGTCTTTCAGATTCTGGAAGGACGAATGGTCTGAATTGGGGGTCATGAAGGAGCTCTATCCGAGAGCTTTTGATGCAGCAGCTGACAAGAATGCTATGGTTAGCAAGATCTGGTCTTGCAGCAGCAGCAGATGGAATCTGGATGAAGTGGAATCCAGCAGCAGTAGAAGAACTACCCGATTATGGGATGAGAAGAGAAGGCTTTTATTAGACCTTGAAAATTTCAGACCTAGGCCTAGAATGGAGGACATATATCTGTGGGATGGGATCTATAGTGCCCAATCTGGGTATAACAGAATTTTAAAATTTGAAGAGGGATGGAGACATGATTCCATTGATAAGAAGATATGGATGTTAAAAATTCCTCTCAAGGTACAAATCTTCCTTTGGCTGTGCAGGAGAGATGGGTTAATCACAAGTGATCTACGCCACAGAAGATTGGGTACTGATCATCATGTGTGTTTTTTTTGTAAGGTGAGCACTGATAATGTAAATCACCTCTTCTCTTCTTGCCTTATCACTAATGTCATCTGGAGAAAAATTTGTCAGGAGCCTTTACCAGAGTGGAATTCTATGTGGCTTGGGTTTGAGGTGAGAAGGAAACCACATGTCCACATGGCTGCTTCTCTGTGGTGTGTATGGAAGGCAAGGAATGAGAGACTTTTTTAGGAGAGGCCAGTTTGTTGTGAAAATATTGTAAGAGAGTGCTGGTCCCTCATACAGTCTTGGGGATCCTTTCTGTAATCCTTTGCACATAATATACTACTCTGGACTGCTATCGCAGGACGATAGCTTTCCTTTCTGTTTAAAAAAAAGAAAATCTGACTTAAAATTATGTGCAAAAGGATCTTGTTTGCGAGATTTCAAAACTCAAAATGCGAACGTATGATTGCACACCTGAGACACTGTGCACCTCACACATAAGGTCACTAGATAAATTTCTACCTCTCCTTTTTACATCACAAGGGAAGTTAGTCGGAAATCAACAAGCCTATCCACCAAGTTACTTCGGTTCCTTTAGTGTGGGCTCGATTCGAGACTTCCATCCCTTGCGAGTAGGTTGTAGGCACAAACGAAGGTCAGCCTAGGAAGCGTAATTTCTGCAAAACTTGTTTGGCCACCAACGGAACACCTAAGACCTAGAATCTACTAAAAACAGATTCCAATGTATTTACGTTTGTTTTGACAGTGGTAGAGCTCTCTAGGAAGTTTCTGATTTCTTTTAAATCCTAAGAGAGTTTAACCTATTTAATTGAAAGAAATGGACTATCCTTACTCCTATCATTTTAACCAGGATCCCATGTCCTGAGTGTATCCATCCATTGATGGATATATTGATAATCCATGGGGTCATTCATATTCTTATCCTGGTAGTACTGGCCCGATAGCTCCCACTTCTGTGCAGAGCCTAGGAGCGGGATTTTCAAACCCTGGAATCCT
This sequence comes from Thalassia testudinum, assembly GCA_037157565.1. Classification (NCBI taxonomy): domain Eukaryota; kingdom Viridiplantae; phylum Streptophyta; class Magnoliopsida; order Alismatales; family Hydrocharitaceae; genus Thalassia; species Thalassia testudinum. The sequence goes on along the minus strand of JAZHRO010000007.1, from coordinate 22,495,602 downwards.
TACTTCTATGTAAACACCCAACCCTCCCATAATTCATGATTTTCCGTATCGAAGTTGGACCGATACCCCTAGGCAACCAGAGCCTGAGATTGACTATCCTGCCAAATTTGATAGAAGTAGCCTCTCCTCTTTTATGATAGAAATGCAAAAACAACAAAAGGAAATGATGGAATCTATAGGAGAGATGTTGAGGAGTAATCAACAATTGAACAAAGAAATTAGACAGCTTAGCTACGCTCTTCCTAGTAATTCTGATCCCTACTCTTACGACTATGATCATGAAAAGAATTCTGAGGAAACCAATGACAATAGGGATTCCGTTTTAGGTAGCTATCACTTAGACTCTTCCAATGAGACACGGCCACTAGAGGAGAATGATCCTAGTAATTATCCACCCGAGCTATACTGGAGTCAAAAGAAAGAGAAAATGGTACCTCTTGAGGACCTTGACCGTAATGACAGTTTTTTCCTTACCCCTGATGACCCGGGTCAAAGTCGTTTTGTTCATATCACTTCCCTTAGTAATTATCTGGTGGAATCCCATTCTACCCTTAGTGAGCCTACTCTTGACCCTCCACTTAGGGAATCAACACCTACCATTCAGCATCCTGAGGATTTAAATGCACCCAATGAAGGTGAACATAAGGGAATGAAGGATGAATTAGATCAATTTTGGTCTCAGGGATATAAAGAGTCTATTTCAGAGGACAAGGATGACCCAATGGAGGAATCCGGATTGAAAATCTGGAGTGAATCACAGGGGGATTATGTGTTATTTGAGGACTTGCGCCCTGAGGATATAAATAATCTAATGAAATCTAGATTCCTCCCTTCTTTCACTTTTGAGAATCATCCTCCACAAAATCAGGAGTTGATATTGGAGGAAGACAAACACAATAGTGAGAAGCTTAGGGGAGACTCTCAGGGCAATATACATCAATTGAGGATTTATATCCCGAGAAGAACAACGAATTCAGTGATATAGGCTATCTCCATAACATTAAAGATGATAATCCTCCTAAAGATATTAAGGATAATGAAGTAGCACACAAAGTCCCCGAAAAGGATGTAATTGACAAGAAAGAACCCGAGGATGGATTTCATGATAATTCTGATCTTGCTACTTCCCTAGAAACCCAACTGTCGTCAAAGCATGTTGATCATGAGTCTACTAATGAGATATTGAATGCTATTCATGACTCATCTATTGTAGAGGAGTAGTTGGAGATTCATAAAACAATGAAGTTAGGTAAGGATGTGGAAGATGAATTCTTATTGGGAATGGAACCTAAACAGACTAGGCCTTCTTTGGACTTAATAATTACTACCCAGTCACTCAAGCAACCTATAGATTCCTTACCTAATCCTCAGCTCAGGTCTCTGCTCATGTACATTTTCTCTGGAGAATATATCAGGCTAGTACATCCTCGGGTAGAATGGCGAGTATGGATTGATGCTTGTACGCTTAGTGTCGCCGTTCAAGGGTTTGAAATAATAATGTATATTTCTTTTAAAACCTTTCCAGCTTTGGAGGACCCTGGTTATCCTCTACTTATTCCGTTTAGGGAGGTCCCTTTTCATATTCCTTTTGTTATCCCTTGACCTCCCCAGGTAGCCTATGTGGTTCTTTATTTTCATATCTTTTGGCGAGCATTTGGAATCACGCTGCATCATTAGCTCGCCAACATCCATGGCTACCTGTTTTCTAGGGTTGCGCTGTTACGCATATTTTTAGGGCCTAGACTTTTCTATCTGGAACCAGACTTACAGGTTCCCTGTAAGTCTGGCTGTTGATAGAAAATGCAGTGCATGTTGGGAGGCAACCTAGCATTCTAAATAACACCATCATCAAATGATTTCCTTCCTTTCTCCCCCTGTTTTAATTTTTCACAATGGGGACATTGTAGGATTTAGGCATGGGGGGGTGCATTTTGCATTTTAGGGGTATTCATGCATTTAGGTTAGGTGCATTAACATAAAAAAAAAATTGGAGCTGAATTGGTTAGGCCCTAGCAAACGTCTTTGTCATGAAAGTGTCATTGAAGATTTTTCTTCTTGAATTATTTCTTAAGTTTAGAATCTAGTACATTTTCTTCACTTGCACTTAGATTGGGTAATGGATCTTTGAAGAAAATTAATAAGCATTTTTTGTCTACTGAACCCTTGGATAGTTAATAGGGAGTCAGGCATACTATCTTCTAGTAGATCCACCTCATATATGTGAGAAGAAAGTAGAGAGATTATTGGTGCACTAAGTCTAGTGCAAGGACTCTTAAGTTTTGGACAATTAGATGATGATACCTCAGAGTTAGGCTTAGTTTTCTCTCTCTATTCCTATGTGCGTACATTGTGTGAATTCCTAAGAGTCACCAAATAAGGCTAAGACACAGAGTTTGAGTCTTAATAAATCTATGACTATAGTGGATGGTTACGACCATCCTTCATAGAGTCCTCGACTGCAGGAGGTAATAGTGTCAAAGGTCAAAAATACGCTTGTCCTATCCATTCCTTCTCGGTGCTGAGAGTAGGCACTTCCCCCAAATAAGCCACACAATATCCTCTTGACCATCATCATCCCTAGTAATGCCTCATAAATAAAAGTCTACATCGTGTTATGAAAGAAAAAAAAAAGAGACAATTATATTTAGAAAAAAAAAGAGAAGAAAAAAAAAGAAAAGAAAGAGAGAAAAGAAAAAGAAAAGAGTCCAAGTTTATCTTCGTGATGTTTTTGAGGCAACAAAACATCTATAAGGATCCACCAAATATGACCCATACCTACCTTTCAGTATTTTTGATTGCCCGAATACTGGCTGAGGACTCTAACTTAGTTGTAGGGTTATTAGGACTTTACTTGAAGTGTGAAAGCCATGTGAGGCTACCAAACAATGAGTACATTTACAAAATCTGGTGAGATTTGTGAATCTCAAAAAGAAAAGAAGGAAAAGAGTGAGTACAAAGGAACATCAAGAGAGCACAGTGTTTAGCCTCTCTATGGGTTGACTCATTTGATAGTTTCGAGTGTTAGAGTCTACAGTACTAGACTACAGGTAGCACCATATGAGTGTGAGCCACCAAATATAAATCCACTCAACTCAATATCTCCTACTTAAGCCAAAAGGTCAGGGTCAAACTATAGATTATTTTCTGCTTTATCTTCGAGGGAAGTAGTTGCCTATCCTAAAAAAATGTTTACCAAGGGATAAGTACGAACTGTAAATGTAAGTTGTCTTTTCACTTGGATCGGTTACCTAGGCTGCTATCACTTCACATTTGTCTGGATCTCTAAATTTTTGGAATAGAAAAAGAAGAAACCTTTTTTGGTGACTTCTATTATTTTTCACTTTTTGCTAGGGACTATCAAATCTTAGGCATGGGGGAATTTGATAAGTTCACTTTAGTGGACCATTATTTAGCCTAAGTACTCTTTAATTATCTATCCTTAGTTTCTAATTAATTAGGAGTTAATTGATAATTCACCATAGTCTACGTATAATTTTGTGCACCAATTTTATAATATATGGTTATGATAATCTATATGGTTGATGCAGGATAAGTGCAAGAAACTAGAAGGCATCATTCAGACGTCCAAAGTCATTACATAAGATGTCTTGAGGACAGTTTGGACGTATGATAACCATCAATTGTGGATCTGCTACAATTTACATTTTTAAGATGTCTCGAACTGAATCTAGATGTCTGATGTGCCCAACCAAAATTGAGCACCGCCTTCCTCCTCGCAACAACTCCCTCCGAGTCTATCGACACCGCCACTGCTTCACCACTACTGCCAATTCATTGGAAGAGCTGAGTCCTCGAGGAAATGAAATAGATTGGGAGAGAAAGCTGCAACAGTAGGAGGTTTTAAAAAGAAAAGGCCTGGGGTTCTAGAGGGAGGGATCGCTCCTCCTGGCGGGGACTTCTTCTCCACCTCTGCTACTGTGGAAACTGCGTACACCATGAACATGGCATGCACCATGATCTAAAGCAGACTCCTTCCACCTTCACAGCAAGCTTCACTGCATCAGCCGTGTGGTGATAGCACACGGCCACCATTACAACCGCGGCTATCATCTATCACCTTCTTCACCACCGCCAAAACCAACCACCCACCACATCTCTCCAATGTTCACCATCTCGCTGGCCACGCTTGCGTGTAGCCACGCCCTTGTGCACATGCAACATCATCTCCAAAGGAACCACCCTCATGTGCGCACCCATCCACCTCCACACGCGACTGCACACACACACCGGCAAAGCGTTGCCCATGCACAAGCTCCTCACGCACCACGCACCAGCCCCTCGCCCTTGCGCACCCACAGACAACTGTTCATCTTCCTCCTTGCATCGGTCATGCAGTGAAGGAATCCAAATTTACAGCCGCCTCCTCGCTTCATATGGCCATTACAAGCACCGAAACTCACCATCGACCTCGTCGTTCTCCTTGTCTCACACCCCCGACCCCCGTGCACCCACCAGCTGCCCGCCACGATGCCTGAGAATGCCACCAGCCGTCGACATGGCCAACGTTCTCCTCCGCCGTCTGGCCATGTCCAACCACCTTCAGCCACCCTGTCACTGCCGTCGCGACCGTCTCTCTCCCATGTACCACCGAGCTTCAGTCGGCCAGCTGCCACACCTCCTCACACACGAAGAAGAGAGAAGGGAATTCCTCTGTTTCCCTTCGAATTAGTATTTATGGGGTATGCCATTGTAAAAAAACACCATTCATTTATTTATTGAATTATCATATTCTGAAAGATTTGCATGAATAACCTTCCTGTCTATCATAATTATGCATAGCTAAACTCTTCTAATGCATGATAGAGTATGGAACATTGGTTATGGGAAACGAGTTCAGTTTTGGTTAAGATTGACGATTCTTGTTAGTACTAAGATCATGATTCACGTGTTTCAATTGTGGTGATTTTGCATGTGCACCCTTACATTATTGATTAATTATTTAAATCAAGAATTTATGTTGAAAACACGTGCACCAGTTAGTATGCGTATGCTTGAGTTTCTCGAATAAACGAGAGACTATTCACTAGTTTAAATAGGCTAATTCCTCCCTATGGAGATGATGTAACTCTTCATGGTTAGTTTTGAGAATTAAAATATTTTGAAAAGCAATTTTCTATCACATGATTAAATACGACACATCATTTTATGTTAAAGTTTTCAATGAAAATGAAGATCGATCTTTCAAGCACATCCCGCACCTCCTGGTTATGGGCTCGGTCAGCCAACTCTGTTGCCAAACCCTGTGTATCCAGACCAACCCGCTCCTCTGCCCTGCATGGACAGCACGCTGATGCAAATGCTGTCACCTTAAGGAGTGGAATGACTACACATGATCTGCTACCTAGGCAAGTAGGTAATGATTTTTCCTACGCTTTACCATGAGGTGGCTCAGAAGCCTCTTTCTCTCACAAGCCATCTCATTAGATAAAGGAAAGCAACCCTTAGACCCTGAAATTCCCATCCCTTTTCCAGCGGCCCTAACGCAAGATTCAGCATGGAAAAAGGACATGTGGAATTTTGAGGACTTGAAGTCTATGTTCAAGGAAGTTCATATTCAGGTCCCTTTCCTCGAAGCAATAGA